>CM057350.1:147509935-150009935 GCA_030015575.1 Agapanthus africanus | reverse complement strand
TACATCATGGGAAAACCGCACTTTTTATTTTAAAGAGAGAGAAGTTTATATAAGTTTTGCAGTTTTCCCCCAAATCCAGAAAATCTCATGGAAATCCGAATCCAATCCTCAATAGCATGTAAACAGTGCATATCGGCATAAAAATCCATGAATGCGGCATAACAATGAATATTAACATGCATGAAGTAACAAGTAATATCTACAATGTCTAATCTAGCATATAAGGCGAGTACACTAATATCATGTCTAAATTATTAGCTAACAACCTATATCAATGCAATAGTATTTCTAAAGTGTACATGGCATGGAAATTACCGATGAAGATGTGTGTGAGCCGGCAAGTAAGTGTACGTGGTACATACGCATCATCGGTAATGGTGTTGGTGTCCTAACAGCATGATATCAATAATATAGTACGAAATATAATATAAGCATGCGATGCGAAGAGAACCACAATAATGAGCGGAAGCTGAATACTAGACGCAACTATAACTAATCTGTATTAATCTAATATAAGTTCTACAACTGGTGCCTTTTGAAATAACACGAATCATGGGGTCTTGAAAATAGGGGCTACGGTGTTTTTATGAAAAGATACGTCTTTTGAAATATCCGTAGGATCCCTTGGGCTGTCTTTTAAAATACCCACGATTCGTTAGTTTTTGAAATAGGTAAGAATCGAATCTAATCTAACAACTAAACTAAACTAAAGGGCTAAGCTAACAAGCTGGACTACAGGTAAGGAAAACCGCCTAACATCTGAGTCGATCCATATACATACCTGTATGTATATTAGTCGGTGATCCCGTCTCAATAATATCATATCCGATACCATATCTACAATCAGACATCCCAAATCAAGAGTGCGGATCAATCATCAAGATATAGCTCGTATGTAAATCCGTCGTATGGCATCCCCAAATCTGGGTACGGGTCAATATCACATTCATCATACTATTCATCTGGTTTCCTCTTTATCAAATATCATGATCGGGGTACTGATCTACGTCTAGTACAATACTGATACCGCCTAAGTATGCATGCAGGTGTAAGAATCACTACGTCAAAAGACCCGCTAAAACATCATGTCGTATCTCAATACGAACCAAATCACATCACCGATCTCCTGGCCTCAAGCCCAATCTCATCGACTCATCTCAAATCCCAAATACTATTCTCAAATCCAGTATATGAACACATAGTCTCATACCTATGTGAACACATAATTATAAATTCCCATATACGCACATATGAAAGAAAGAATTCATGCAAGTAAATGTGTGCGTGCGTGTGTGAGTGCGACCACTACTCTAGGGTTTCACAACTACACTAAGCCAATCCAAAATACCAAATATCCATCTTTATCATCAATAATCTCAACGACATAAAATCAATATCTGTGTGTATACGCATTCGTATACATCACCACGAACTGCGAGGGTGCTATACGCCATCCACCCGACTTCTCCCCGTAGATATAATCCACTCACCTGTATCCTGTGTGTCGGTGTCGATAACGCCTTCATCTTCTGCATCGCCTCGGATCGTCGTGGGGGTACCTACACATATCACACGTATCGCATCACATCAAAACCAAATCGAAACTTAAAACGACACGCTAAAACCAACACGATACGCTAAAAGGCCTATAGGTTAGAACCTACGGTTAGCCTCCGCAAAACAACCCGAAATCACTCGATATAGACGTACAAACGTCACACGATCGAGATAACGCACAAATATCAAAATCTGGAAATCAAAATACGGAAAACCAAAACTAAAAGTAAAGCAGCAACCCAAGAAAACGATCCCATATTTCACCTCGGGTCAAATAAAGGCAAGCAAACAAGTCTAGGGTAATGTATAGGGTGTATTTGAGCTACTGGACCAACCCCGACACATCCCACCACTACATGGACGGCCACTTCCTTGCCAAAACCGGCCTGGCCGGCCCCCTTATGTCCAATGGGGTTCGTCTCGCTACGGTGGATTCCTATGGTTTCAATTGGGTCCGTGGAGTAGTTTAATTTTCCAGAAAAAGTCCCAGTACATTCCAGATTTCCCTGCACGCTCCAGGTTGTCACAAACCGACATGAAAGTCCCGTAATTCCGTATTTTTGGGTTTCTAGTGGGGTTGGTCTGGGTTTCTAGCACTAGGGTGCTTTTATGGTCTCCATTGAACTCAATTTCCCATCACAACTCATAATTTCCTCAAACCCTTACTAGTTTTTCCTAAATTCCACAAAATCACCTGATTTCGATTCTAAACTTGCATAGGGGTATAAGTAATGCTAAAACTAAGCTAATGGTTCAGTAATTACCTCATTTGGCAACTCAAGAATTTTCTTGAGTTGCCCCTTGTGGCCAAAATCCATGCTTCTTTAGTCCAATGTGTGTAAGTCGATGTAGTACACCCCAGTACTTGTGGGGAGGCGGAATTTTCAAAAACGATCAAGTTTAAAGAACGAACATCGACTAACCGCTTAAATCGAAGCTAAACAACTAATAACCGAACACATAGCTATACTAAACTATAGTGTTAAGGGATTATACCTATCGATACTAGTCCTTCGTCTTTACGATCTCCTTGTTCTCCTCGGCCTTCTCTAGGTAGTAGACGATCCACCCGAGAGCAAAACTCCAAGCTAAACCTCTAACTTGAGGTAACTAATCAACTTTGATTGCTAATCAAAGATGAAAGGATGATATAGAGTGATGGTTATGGATTGTTTAGTCTAACTAATCTTTTGATCTCAACTCATGAGGTGTAAGGATTAGGGTTTGAAGATGAGAGCTTGAGGAGAGAGAATGTGAGATAAGATAATGAGATGAGAGAGAGTCTATCATAATATATTATGAAGCATTTTCTAATAATGAGAAAAGAATAAAGAGTGATGATAAATCATGCTTCATAAAATATCTAGTGGTGATTCATTAGCATGAGTCATTAAGCAATAAATGTGCATTAATGAAATGAATGAATCACCACCATGACTCATAACCTCATTTAATGAATATGACACATAACCCTCCTTAGTCACCATCTTCTAGAAGCTTCTCGAACAATTACGAGAACGCCCTCCGATCCGTAAAAATACGGAAAAACTTTAGACTGTAAAAATCCAATAACCGGATACCAGTAACTGGCTTAAACCAAAGCCGACTGGTAAAAACTGTCCGAAAGTCGTACGCGCGTAAACGCACGTATGCGTCCGAACCCTTTGTCGCAAAACCATGCAACTTCTATATCGTTTCGCCTGGAGTAGGAAACTCTCTGTGTGGGACTCTAGAGACTCGACTACTACGCTGGCAGTGGGTTTAACCACAGACCGCAAGCGGCACTAGCTGTACGTAACGGTCCCCAGGTAGTTGTCGATAAGAAGGCCGATGAGAAAACCCATCCGAACTCCTACTGAGTCTGATGTGACAATCTCCATACAGTCCGGTCCGTTCGTCCAAGACTATCGCATATCGGGCCTAGGGGGGCGGCAAGCGTCAGTCCCCTAATAGCGGTATAAGTCGTGTCGGAGGGAAGCCCATTACACCCTGAGAAACTACTGGAACCTACCAGCAAATCTCGCTTGCCCTGGCCAGGGACTTTGCGTAATGGCTCTCTGACACAGCACGATATCTACTCCCAATACCGGGAGGGACGAATCCTGTCTAACCGCCACTGCCTCCAAGTGCTCGGGACTGCACCCAACTGCTACCTGTTTGTACGACTCCTTTGAGCCGTGGTAGGGTAGCAATCTAAGAACAGTGGGACACACTCGAGGCGAAGTAGCAGTGTCAAGTCTGCGGACTACGCTGTACTCATGTCACCTGGGAACTTCTTACTGACGACTGGTATCAAACCAACCAACAGTTCCCCGTGAGTCCTGTCCGGTGTACCCGTAACCTAACGAGCACCTGCATACTATCTCCAGTACGACGTACTGACGGCTGTGGGACAGACCATCTCCCCAACTGGGATGAGAAGCGTACACACCAGTCTACTCCGGAGTATCGATGCTCTGTCTCGATAATCCAACGACCAGGGACCTGAATAAGGATGTGCTTGTAGACTACCCAGCCCCCACTAGTGTGACTGCCATCACAACGCTGGTAGACAAGCAAGATCCTAAGAGCTCTATCAATACGTACACTAACATATTAAGATAGAAAAAACCAAGTAGCATACTACCATGTTTAGCAAGACTGTTATATACATGTGAATATCCCAAGCTTCCATTAAGTAATATACAAGCTAGTATGATACAGTAATGGCCTTCTAGGGCATAAACACTAACAATCTCCCACTTGCACTAGGGCCATGTACTGGCATATCGCAGACCGATGATCTCGAGTAGCCTCTCGAACTGAATCTGAGAAAGGGCCTTCGTGAATGGATCAGCAATGTTCTCTTCTGAAGCAACTCTCCGAACCTCGATCTCCTGACGATCAATGATCTCCCTGATCAGGTGATACCGCCTCAAGATGTGTCTGGACTTATGATGGGACCTTGGTTCCTTCGCTAAAGCTATAGCTCCGTTGTTGTCGCAATACAGAGGTATTGGATCAACTATGGTAGGAACCACCTGAAGTTCTGTTAGGAACTTCTTCATCCAGACTGCTTCTTTTGCGGCATCGCAAGCAGCAATATACTCCGCTTCCATCGTCGAGTCAGCAACGGTGTCCTGCTTGGAGCTCTTCCAGCACACCGCCCCTCCATTGAGGGTAAAGACATAACCCGACATGGACTTGGAATCGTCCTTATCACTTTGGAAGCCGGAATCAGCAAAGGCCTCCAACCTGAGGTCTTTTCCGCCGTAAACCAAGAACATCTCCTTAGTCCTCCTCAGGTACTTGAGAATGTTCTTTACTGCTATCCAATGTTTCTCCCCTGGGTCAGACTGATACCGGCTTACCACGCTCAGTGCGTAAGCTACATCTGGTCTGGTACACAACATCGCATACATTATAGAGCCTACCGCAGAAGCGTAGGGTATAATAGACATGCGTTCCCTTTCCAAATCAGTCTTGGGAGACATCTCTTTGGAGAGGGTGATTCCGTGACAAGCCGGTAGATTACCGCGCTTAGAATCTTCCATACTGAATCTTTTCAGTACAGTGTCGATATACCTGGACTGCGAAAGTCCCAACATCCTCTTGGATCTATCACGATAGATCCGGATCCCCAGAATGTAAGAGGCATCACCCAGGTCTTTCATGGAGAACCTGTGTGACAAGAATCCTTTGACAGATTGTAGCATAGGAATGCCATTTCCTATCAATAGAATGTCATCCACGTACAAGACGAGGAATACGACACTTCTGGCCACAACTTTACTATATATGCACGGTTCATCTGGATTTTTGATAAAGTCATACTCTTTGACTGTCTCATCAAAACAGATGTTCCAACTCCGCGATGCCTGCTTTAGTCCATAAATGGACTTAAGCAGCTTGCATACTTTCCCGCTGCTCCCACTCTGATTGAAACCCTCTGGCTGATCCATATAGACGCTCTCTTCTAAATTTCCATTCAGAAAAGCCGTCTTTACGTCCATCTGCCAGATTTCATAATCATGGAAGGCAGCAATAGCAAGAAGGACCCGAATGGATTTGAGCATAGCCACTGGAGAAAAAGTTTCGTCATAGTCCAAACCAGGTCTTTGACGAAAACCCTTTGCAACAAGTCTAGCCTTATAGGTTTCCACCTGTCCATCTACACCAATCTTTTTCTTGAAGATCCATTTGCATCCTATGGGTTTTACCCCATCTGGAGCAAAGTCCAAAGTCCATACTTTGTTGGTGTACATGGACTCCATCTCGGTCCGCATTGCATCTAGCCATCGTACCGAGTCGCCGCTCTGGATGGCCTGCCGGAAGTCAGTAGGTTCATCATCATTTATGATGCAATCCTCTCTATCCCCATCTATGAGAAAACCGTAGTATCTCTCAGGCGGATGAGACGGCCTACTACTCCTGCGGAGGGGTGCGGGAATGTTCTGTTCTTCTTGAACCTCTGGTTCTACCAAACTTTCAGTAGCAGTTTGTGGTTCTGGAATTTCTTCCAGTTCTATTTCGCTCCCACTTGATTCCTTTTCTAAAAACTGATGTTCTAGAAAATGGGCATTACGAGAAACAAACACCTTTTGTTCCTCTGCGTAATAGAAAAGATATCCCCTGGAGTGCTTTGGATATCCCACAAACATACATTTTACTGATCGTGCCTCGAGCTTGTCCACATGCTGCTTTTTAACAAAAGCTGGACATCCCCAAATCTTTATATACTGTAGATGGGGTTTCTTCCCGCTCCACATCTGATATGGAGTGGTAGGCACAGTCTTGGTAGGAACCATGTTCAAAAGATATGCCACTGATTCTAGCGCATAACCCCAGAAAGATCGCGGTAACTCAGCATTACTCATCATGGATCGTACCATATCCAATAGGGTTCGATTCCGTCTCTCCGATACACCGTTATGCTGTGGAGTGTATGGAGGAGTAAGCTGAGAGAGAATTCCTTTCTCTTTTAGGTAACCTAGGAACTCGGCACTTAAGTATTCTCCACCTCGATCAGATCTTAGTGTCTTAATACTTTTGCCGGTTTGGTTTTCTACTTCATTCTTATACTCTTGGAATTTCTCAAAAGCCTCGGATTTATGTTTCATCAGATAAATGAATCCGTATCTTGAGTAATCATCCGTGAAAGTAATGAAATAGGAATAACCACCTCTCGCATGTGTAGACATTGGACCGCATACATCACTGTGTATGAGTCCTAAGAGCTCGCTCGCTCTTACTCCTTGTCCAGTAAATGGAGTCTTTGTCATCTTTCCTTTGAGACAGGATTGACAAGTGTCATAAGATTGATATTCGAACGTGTCTAAATATCCTTCTCTATGCAACTTAGTCAACCTTCTCTCATTGATGTGACCCAGTCTACAATGCCATAAGAAAGCTTTATTTAAATCTGGAGACTTTCTTTTTAGTGTGTTCTGGACATTGAAAATTTGGAGTTGGTTTAAAACATATATGCCGTTATTTAGAGTACCGGACCCAATCAAACCATGATTAAGGTGGATGTTAACAACATCTCTTACAAACGTGAAATCATAACCTTTATTTGATAACAAGGAAACTGATATGATATTACACGTTAAGCTTGGTACAAAATAACAGTTATGCAAAACCAAAATATGTCCACTCGTCAATCCTAGGTGATAATCCCCGACGGACGCAGCTCCCACGCTAGCTCCGTTAGCAACCCTGAGGATCATATCACCTTCCTTCAGCACCCTACGGTTTCTCAGTGCCTGCAATGAATTGCAAATATGAGATCCTGATCCGGTATCCAATACCCAGGAAGTAGAGTTGATTGACAGACAATTCTCAATTACAAACACACCTGAAGTCGAAGCCACAGCTTGCTTCGGTTCCTGGTTCTTGGCGTTCCACGCCTTGCAATCCTTCTTCCAGTGCCCTTTCCTGTGACAGTGGAAGCACTCATCCTGGCCAACTACCGGTGCTGCAAGCTTTTTCTTTCCCTTCTTTCCCACCTTACTAACACCTCCTCTAGGTTTGGGTGCGGCCTTCTTCTTCCTTCCTTTGGCCTTAGCCTTGGACCCTGAAGAAGATGAACCGCCAACAAACATAGCGGGTGTTTCCCTTACCTTCTGTAAGGTGCCCTCTGCACTCCTTAACATGTTCAGGAGTTCCGCAAGTTCAACTTCTTTTCCTTGAAGGTTGAAGTTGAGGATAAACTGGGTGTAGGTGGGAGGAAGGGACTGGAGAATAAGGTCTGTATAGAGCTCATTATCCAAAGTCGTCCCAAGGTCTGCGAGCTCCTCAATATAGCCGATCATCTGTAGGACATGTTCACCTACCGATGACCCGACAGCCAACCTCGCTCGAAATAATTTCTTCGAGGTCTCGTATCTAGCAATACGAGATTGCTCTCCATAAAGTTCCTTTGTATGGAGAAATATGCCATCTAGAGACATATCCTCGTGCCTCCTCTGATGTTCGTTGTTCATAGAGGCAAGCACGATGCACTTGGCTCTCGCGCAATCTAAATCCCAGGTTTTGCGGATTTCCTTATCCGCATTGCTGGATTTGGGACCAAGGACAGCAGGTGCCGTAGCGGTGAGGACGTACCCCAGTTTGTCATAGGTCAAGGCCATTTTGACATTCCGCAGCCAATCTTTATAGTTTGGCCCAGTCAGTATATTCTTTTCTAAAAGTAACTTAAGTCCAGTCATTTTCAGGGTCGCTGCAATTAGGAGAGAGAGAAGAAAACACTTTAGCATGATGCTCTTGCAAGTTTAGAGTGGTTTTTAGTTTATCTAAACTGGATGGCTCCCACTGTTTCTCGAATCCTTCCTCAAACCATAAAAGAAGAATTAGCCAGGACTATTCTCACCGTACAATACTTGCTTAACCGTTCAGCCAGGCCAGTGTCGATACTTCGAGGGAGGTTTTCCAATGCTTTCGCGAAGTTCCTTAATTAAATAACCTCTTTTCTCTGGGGGCGTAACCCCGCTGACACCTTTCTGGACACCTACTAGGTTTATAGCATTGATCGTTAAGTGACAAATATCCTGATAAGTAGCATATACTCACAGTAGGATCGGGATCCAAATATCATCGTCTGATAATGTTGTAGGAATGCTACCAACATTCATCAAACTCAAAATGGTATGCATCTCTTTGCAAATTTCAGTTTCTTTAGAAATTCCCGATATTTATTTCTGCCCCATGCTCTTATGACCTTGGCGTTAGGTCAAAATGTCATAAGTCACATGTCAAGTTCTACCCATCATTATCTTGTCAATTTGAACCCATCCGTATATATCCTTGACGTTCGGCCAAAATGATAATACGACTGTCCCAAACTAACTACATCTACCTATGCAACAAATGAATACCCAGTAGCTACCAAACACTATGCCTTGGCGTTAGGTCAAAATACATAGCTTGAATACTACTGAATACCCAGATGAAATGACGGAGGGCTACGAATGGTTTTGGCGAAACCGTGAACGTAGTGAACTTGATATAACCGAAGGAACCTGATAGCTTTTAAAAGGAGTGGTTAAAGCTCCGCATTTAAAAATATCTGTTTTAAAAATAACCGAGTGGTTTCTTTTAAATTGTTCCAACGATTTAAACTTTGGTTTGTTTTACTTTGCATTATAGATAATGCGTCCCATCATTAACCTATCATTGCAGAAAACAACGAAAATACAACGTCCTCTTATGCCATCCGCATTCGCCACGGGGTCCCGTCATCACCCGTTAGGTTACTTAACTAACGACAGAGCGGGGGCTGGGCTAGCGCGGGTGTAAAACATAAGTGACGTCTAAATAGCTACAATATATATAGATATTTTACATTCGTCTGACGCAATGATATTCATTCCAGAACACAGATAAACAATATTGGATTTGCAAGCAATCTGTATTTCTTTTGAGCCTGCAAGAAAAGACAGATTACACAGTTGTGATGAATAGCCGTTACCCCACCCTCGACCCCTACGGGTACGGCAAACTACCCGCCCGGCAGTTTGTGTACCCCACCTTGGGTCAGTCCTAGGAGCAAAAAACAGTAAAATGAAATAATACAACGGTGGCTACAACCGCAACCTGGAAGTGCCCCGCAAAAATAATATTACAACAATTTACATTTACAACAAATGAATTAAACAATAACCCATTGCATACCCCGGCTATACACCACAACAGTCCAATACAGTTTATATGCACAAACAGATATAACCATTTCAGAAATGTGCAACCCCCTGCCAACCGACATACTAGCAGTTAGGGGAGGTTTACGAACACATTAAACAATCACAGATATAATCCATATGCAAATACTGTACAATTTCGATCGAATAAACAACATCAATATTGCCCCAAAATCTGCTCTGTTAAACAGTAACCTGAGCAATAATTAAACATTCCAGAAAACCCCAAACACCAGAGGGGACCCACACATGAAAGATGAGCCCATGAGTCGGCCAAAGCGCCGCGGAAGGGCGGCGGATCCCACCGATCCGCCGCGCTTCCGCGGCCGAGTTGCCGAGTCATGGGTTCAAATTTCATGGGTGTTCTCCTGGTCTCATTTCATGCTTTCTGAACACACCTGAAAAATTTTTGGACTTCATTTTAAGTTCGACAGAAACTTGAAACTTTTAGGGTTTTCCGGCTTCGTTTTTCCGTTCGAAATTCGTATAAATTTGCAATCAAGTTATTTAGTGTTTAGCGAGGCTCTGATACCACTGTAAGTCGATGTAGTACACCCCAGTACTTGTGGGGAGGCGGAATTTTCAAAAACGATCAAGTTTAAAGAACGAACATCGACTAACCGCTTAAATCGAAGCTAAACAACTAATAACCGAACACATAGCTATACTAAACTATAGTGTTAAGGGATTATACCTATCGATACTAGTCCTTCATCTTTACGATCTCCTTGTTCTCCTCGGCCTTCTCTAGGTAGTAGACGATCCACCCGAGAGCAAAACTCCAAGCTAAACCTCTAACTTGAGGTAACTAATCAACTTTGATTGCTAATCAAAGATGAAAGGATGATATAGAGTGATGGTTATGGATTGTTTAGTCTAACTAATCCTTTGATCTCAACTCATGAGGTGTAAGGATTAGGGTTTGAAGATGAGAGCTTGAGGAGAGAGAATGTGAGATAAGATAATGAGATGAGAGAGAGTCTATCATAATATATTATGAAGCATTTTCTAATAATGAGAAAAGAATAAAGAGTGATGATAAATCATGCTTCATAAAATATCTAGTGGTGATTCATTAGCATGAGTCATTAAGCAATAAATGTGCATTAATGAAATGAATGAATCACCACCATGACTCATAACCTCATTTAATGAATATGACACATAACCCTCCTTAGTCACCATCTTCTAGAAGCTTCTCGAACAATTACGAGAACGCCCTCCGATCCGTAAAAATACGGAAAAACTTTAGACTGTAAAAATCCAATAACCGGATACCAGTAACTGGCTTAAACCAAAGCCGACTGGTAAAAACTGTCCGAAAGTCGTACGCGCGTAAACGCACGTATGCGTCCGAACCCTTTGTCGCAAAACCATGCAACCTCTATATCGTTTCGCCTGGAGTAGGAAACTCTCTGTGTGGGACTCTAGAGACTCGACTACTACGCTGGCAGTGGGTTTAACCACAGACCGCAAGCGGCACTAGCTGTACGTAACGGTCCCTAGGTAGTTGTCGATAAGAAGGCCGATGAGAAAACCCATCTGAACTCCTACTGAGTCTGATGTGACAATCTCCATACAGTCCGGTCCGTTCGTCCAAGACTATCGCATATCGGGCCTAGGGGGGCGGCAAGCGTCAGTCCCCTAATAGCGGTATAAGTCGTGTCGGAGGGAAGCCCATTACACCCTGAGAAACTACTGGAACCTACCAGCAAATCTCGCTTGCCCTGGCCAGGGACTTTGCGTAATGGCTCTCTGACACAGCACGATATCTACTCCCAATACCGGGAGGGACGAATCCTGTCTAACCGCCACTGCCTCCAAGTGCTCGGGACTGCACCCAACTGCTACCTGTTTGTACGACTCCTTTGAGCCGTGGTAGGGTAGCAATCTAAGAACAGTGGGACACACTCGAGGCGAAGTAGCAGTGTCAAGTCTGCGGACTACGCTGTACTCATGTCACCTGGGAACTGCTTACTGACGACTGGTATCAAACCAACCAACAGTTCCCCGTGAGTCATGTCCGGTGTACCCGTAACCTAACGAGCACCTGCATACTATCTCCAGTACGACGTACTGACGGCTGTGGGACAGACCATCTCCCCAACTGGGATGAGAAGCGTACACACCAGTCTACTCCGGAGTATCGATGCTCTGTCTCGATAATCCAACGACCAGGGACCTGAATAAGGATGTGCTTGTAGACTACCCAGCCCCCACTAGTGTGACTGCCATCACAACGCTGGTAGACAAGCAAGATCCTAAGAGCTCTATCAATACGTACACTAACATATTAAGATAGAAAAAACCAAGTAGCATACTACCATGTTTAGCAAGACTGTTATATACATGTGAATATCCCAAGCTTCCATTAAGTAATATACAAGCTAGTATGATACAGTAATGGCCTTCTAGGGCATAAACACTAACAATGTGTAGATCTTGAGCTTGGGTGCATTTTTTGTGAAACCGATATGGGGTTTTGGGGTGAATTTCATGGAGAAATGGGGGTTTGAAGGTGGAGGAAGAGGAGGGCAGCAGGAGCAGCAGCAGCTCATGGAAGAGGGGGGAGAAATGAGAGGAGAAAACAAGAGGGAATGGCCAAGTCAACACTCTCACCTACCCTCTCTCTCTCACCATACCTATTTCTTTAATCCCTTTTTCTTTTCTTTTCCTTTTCTTCTCACTCAAATAGTAACCCAAAAAGTAACATGATAGAAAATGCACAAGTGTAGAAAAACAAGATATGTGCATGTTTTGCACAAACTTGCAAAAAAAAAAAGCCCGATTAGCGATTTTTAATCGCGATTAGTACTAAATTAGCAAATAAATGCTCATAAAAACTTTAAAATGGCATAATTCCATAAAATACCCTATTTTAGAATTTTCCATAATTTTTCCAAAATTTTTCTCATTTATCGGTATTTAATTATAATTTTAATATTAAAATAATCAATAAAATAATATTAAATTATAAAAAAATTCCCAAAAATAATATTTTATTATTTTGAAATGTTACAATCTTCCCCCCTTAAAGAAATTCGGTCCCCGAATTTAAATTTAAACCCCCAATTTCTAAAACATTTCAATAGAATATCCAAGTCGTCGGGGCTCCGAAATCATCAATACATAAACGCATCATAGCGCAATGCATGCGCATGAGTAATGAGCAGATAACTCAAAAACAAAACTCCGTCAAGCATCCCGCAATCATCGGAGTCATGGTAAAGACACAAATGTCAAATCCAATACAAAACCATTATGATACAACTCGAAACTATACACGTAAATATCTGAAGTAAATGCATGCCAAATCTTTTTAAGTTGCTGTGCGATGCGCATAACACTGCACAGTGGCGGACGTCTTTATCAGAAAATAGCCATATACTTATATATCTTTTATTTAGTATGCATGATCCGCCGTTTTTGAAAACAATTTGGAAGGGTTCCCTGTTTTAAACGTTTTCGTGGCATATCAGACACGTATGTAAATAATGAGACTATAGCTCGCTTTTGGAAATCCCTTTGAAATCTATCAATGCATGCAAAATATATCCATGCACTGTCATCCGATCAGTCCTGCTCAGTACGAAAACCAATCGCAATATCATGAAAATGTACTGCTTCATAAGAAATCGGTCCCAAAAAGTGCATATGAAAACCCTATGCGTCCGGTGCGCACGGAGATCAAAATCCATGAATGTGCACAAAAACAACATCAAGGTGCAACGGTTGTGCACACAACTTTGGTCATAGGCATCGTGTGTGCCTGACCGCAACATCAGGTGCATCTGACATGCACGAAAATTCCGATTTAGTGCATCTGGTGTGCACCAAATCGCATCTCATAACTGGCGCCCAACATGCGCTAAAAATCCAAACCCGGTGCATCCATCATGCATGAAATCATGAAATCCAATATCGAGTGTCGAACACGCGCAAAATCCAATCAGGTGCACAAGGTGCACAAAACAAATATCGAGTATCACAATCGAAACCGAAGTCCAGTGCATCTAATTGCACAAAAGGCGTATCACTGCACTGCAAGCATATATAAATTATACAGAGTGCAGGAACCAAATCGTGTGCGTACATACGCACAAAATCAACTCAACTTTATGCAACCCATGAAATCATAAATATGGGAAACCAAGGTTCGAAAACGATATCAAGTGCAACAACTGTGCAAAAATCGTAAATACTCAGCAAGTGCCACCATGGTGCATGAAAACAAATATCATGAGACCCAATCATCAAAATCAAATCAAGCGAATAAATCGCCCAACAATACTGATAACAAGCATGGCGAGATAGTCCCGCTCAAGCACATCCTCCAAGAATATCTGGCTAACTGTCGTGGTCACTCATAGCATGTCTCATCGATGATCCTGAACTCTGGCCTGCTGGTGTGCGTAACATGACCACTCCTAGGTCCAAGTCTTCTCTGTGGATTACCAATCTCGCGATCCACCGGCTCATCGGCCCTGTCAGGTGTGCTAACGGGGACGATTCCGTTTTGGCACTTCTCTGGTCATCTCTCGGTCAATCCTCACGACCACTCATCAAGCAGCATGTCACTGGCGTCGGCCTCTGGCTCTCTGAATGCACATGACACATCTAATTCTGGGTGCCAATATCATTGCAGCAGTATCCTGGAAGGAATCCTGCTCAAGGTCTCTTCCAAGTCTCGTCTCTGCCTAACTGTCCGGAAGTCATCGTCCTTTACTATATCTGTTTCTTATTCCGGAACAGCTGCATACTCACTGCGACTCCTTCTGGAAGGTATATCCAAGTACAATGCCTCGGCATGCGTATCGTATCTCTGATGTCGGCGGAGTAGAACGTCATCTTATCAAGATCTCGTACGAACCGCTTACTCCACTTTTCTCTAAGGTCGACCGCTTCGGACTCGTCTCGTCGTGGCTGCATGGACTGAGCTCCAACGGCTATCCTCGTATCGGAAGTCTCCCAAGAAATGCATCTCACCACCTAGCATCCGAATTAAGTCGAGCCATCCAATCGAGTCGTCAAAACCTCATAATCCCCCAAGAGCTCAACATCTTAGGCACAGTTTAATAGTATCGAGTACATACCACAGCATCGGTGGTCCAGCCGTAGAAGGGCAAACCCAAGCCTCACTAATGGCGCCGTAGAACTGCCGCAAACCCGAAGGTTCAAAGGCTTTCACACGGTCATTAAGTCGAGTTAGGGTTTCATTCTTCTAGAGGGACCATAGAATTGCCTGCATGTCTTTCCGACTACTTTAAACTTGGAATAATAGGTTTCTGACATTCGATCGTCTCTGTCGACTCCTAACGTCTCCGCGTGAAATCGTCTCTAGCTGGAATCAATCTATCTGATGACCTCGCATCGGGGTAGGCGAACGATCCACATGTCCTAGTCATTCATCCTCGATGACTAGCGACCTTCTATCATCTCTTAATACAACTTGTACTGCAATAGCTCCAACATCTGGGGCGATATCTCGTCGTTCGCAGCAATAATGGGCTCACTCGTCTGCATGCTGAACCGTGCCTCAATCATCATGAATAAGCCACACATCAACGGTCATCAAAGTCTGGCTGGCCTCTGTCAGTGGCTCAATACTCTGGTGCTAATCTGCACGTCCGAGAAGTCTCATACAGCGATCCATCCAACGCTCGTGGTGCAAAAACACAAACCAAAAGACACATCTTTACAATCGTGTGTCGCCCGAATCACGCCATGGTCAGTCCTCGTTCGTAATGAGCTCATGCTGACCGCAACTCTAGCCGTAGCTCTCCTTGCCCGTAATCGTGGCGGCAAAACCATAACTGGTCCCGATGTAGCTAGATCAGGAATTAATATGATACTGAGCAAAGAAATGTACATCCTAAGGCTCCTTAAGTGGAGTGGCGTGTCGTAAATATGCCGCGGAACATACCCACGGTACGTCACTCTACTTTAGTCACCTATTCCATCAACCAAGGGTCATCCTACGCTCCGAAGGTAAAACCTAACGCTCTGATACCAACTTTGTCACGACCCGAAAGTACGGAACATGACCGGCACTTAAACTACGAACGTCTCAAGGCGTACGTATTCTAAGTAAGCCGAAAACCCAGAAATCCAAACCAAGAAGAGTAGTAGAGAGTAGGAAAACCATATTAAATCAACTAGTTTGCAACATATGCCGAAGTATGGATTTTAAAATCATAAGTCTTTTCCAAAAATTTCGGCAGAGTTTCCCTTGTAAAACTGACCCCAACCGGGTACAAAACCTGATAAAGCATATATATAAAGAATAAGGGCATCCCCAAGCGGGAGCTAGCTCTTCGTCAATCGACGGTCACAACCACGCAAGCAATAAAATATACAACGCCGAAAGGCGAGGATCACAACAGAAAAGGAAACTCAAAACAGCATGAAATCCGTAAAAATACACAGCGCGACTCTAAGGTCGATAGAATAAACAACGCTGGTCTCTATCTCTGAAATAAATACATGTTTGGTTGATGGAACTTCTAGATACAACTGAATAATAATATACAATGTATAATGATGGGTACGATACAAATAAACCCACCTACTAGCAAGTCACCCGAACGAAACTGTACCCGCAAAGCCGTAAAGAAACCTGTACGGCGAAACCTGTAAGAAACTGGGGCACAACGGGGGTGAGTTGCCAACTCGTGAATAGAAAAACATCTACGAAAAGAAATCGCATGTATGACGCAATCCTAGGTCATACGATCAATATATATATAATCCTTAAATAAAACCAGCAGTCAATAACAATGACTAGGGTAAATATCTAACCCGAGTGTAATCTCATGTGCCCGTGTCAGTGCATCAGGTAGCAATATATCATATGAATGAGGTATGAATGCATGAAAACAGAATACATGTAAATGAAGAACTGTTTTCATAATTTAGTAAGATTTCCTTTATATTTTTAAAATGAGGTATCATAATGAAATCAGCATAAAACAGTGCCTAGCATCGGCACAAAACGAAATCCCGATATCTCGATATCTCTGTATCACGGTCTCTGTACCTCAATATCTCGAAATCTCAATGTCTTAATCATAATATCTAGGGCGCCGTCAGTCCAGACCGGCCCCTACCATCCATCTCAAGACCATGACGGTATCCTCCGGATATCCGACGCGTCGGGTAAAATCACCGGTAGGTAGTGCTCCCCTGCCAGGCTCACATCGTCATCATCACGCGCTTCTTGCCCTGGGGTACCTTACCGGGTCCACCATGTACCCGAAACGGTTCATCCGCCTCCTCGAATCGGGTCTCGAAATCCATCAGCAAACTCATGGTGGACGACTCATACATCATGGGAAAACCACACTTTTTATTTTAAAGAGAGAGAAGTTTATATAAGTTTTGCGGTTTTCCCCCAAATCCAGAAAATCTCATGGAAATCCGAATCCAATCCTCAATAGCATGTAAACAGTGCATATCGGCATAAAAATCCATGAATGCGGCATAACAATGAATATTAACATGCATGAAGTAACAAGTAATATCTACAATGTCTAATCTAGCATATAAGGAGAGTACACTAATATCATGTCTAAATTATTAGCTAACAACCTATGTCAATGAAATAGTATTTCTAAAGTGTTCGTGGCATGGAAATTACCGATGAAGATGTGTGTGAGCCGGCAAGTAAGTGTACGTGGTACATACGCATCATCGGTAATGGTGCTGGTGTCCTAACAGCATGATATCAATAATGTAGTACGAAACATAATATAAGCATGCGATGCGAAGCGAACCACAATAATGAGCGGAAGCTGAATACTAGACGCAACTATAACTAATCTGTATTAATCTAATATAAGTTCTACAACTGGTGCCTTTTGAAATAACACGAATCATGGGGTTTTGAAAATAGGGGCTACGGTGTTTTTATGAAAAGATACGTCTTTTGAAATATCCGTAGGATCCCTTGGGCTGTCTTTTAAAATACCTACGATTCGTTAGTTTTTGAAATAGGTAAGAATCGAATCTAATCTAACAACTAAACTAAACTAAAGGGCTAAGCTAACAAGCTGGACTACAGGTAAGGAAAACCGCCTAACATCTGAGTCGATCCATATACATACCTGTATGTATATTAGTCGGTGATCCCGCCTCAATAATATCATATCCGATACCATATCTACAATCAGACATCCCAAATCAAGAGTGCGAATCAATCATCAAGATATAGCTCGTATGTAAATCCGTCGTACGGCATCCCCAAATCTGGGTACGGGTCAATATCACATTCATCATACTATTCATCTGGTATCCTCTTTATCAAATATCATGATCGGGGTACTGATATACGTCTAGTACAATACTGATACCGCCTAAGTATGCATGCAGGTGTAAGAATCACTACGTCAAAAGACCCGCTAAAACATCATGTCGTATCTCAATACGAACCAAATCACATCACCGATCTCCTGGCCTCAAGCCCAATCTCATCGACTCATCTCAAATCCCAAATACTATTCTCAAATCCAGTATATGAACACATAGTCTCATACCTATGTGAACACATAATTATAAATTCCCATATACGCACATATGAAAGAAAGAATGCATGCAAGTAAATGTGTGCGTGCGTGTGTGAGTGCGACCACTACTCTAGGGTTTCGCAACTACACTAAGCCAATCCAAAATACCAAATATCCATCTTTATCATCAATAATCTCAACGACATAAAATCAATATCTGTGTGTATACGCATTCGTATACATCACCACGAACTGCGGGGGTGCTATACGCCATCCACCCGACTTCTCCCCGTAGATATAAATCTACTCACCTGTATCCTGCGTGTCGGTGTCGATAACGCATTCATCTTCTGCATCGCCTCGGATCGTCGTGGGGGTACCTACACATATCACACGTATCGCATCACATCAAAACCAAATCGAAACTTAAAACGACACGCTAAAACCAACACGATACGCTAAAAGGCCTATAGGTTAGAACCTACGGTTAGCCTCCGCAAAACAACCCGAAATCACTCGATATAGACGTACAAACGTCACACGATCGAGATAACGCACAAATATCAAAATCTGGAAATCAAAATACGGAAAACCAAAACTAAAAGTAAAGCAGCAACCCAAGAAAACGATCCCAGATTTCACCTCGGGTCAAATAAAGGCAAGCAAACAAGTCTAGGGTGATGTATAGGGTGTATTTGAGCTACTGGACCAACCCCGACACATCCCACCACTACATGGCCGGCCACTTCCTTGGCAAAACCGGCCTGGCCGGCCCCTTTATGTCCAATTGGGTTCGTCTCGCTACGGTGGATTCCTATGGTCTCAATTGGGTCCCTGGAGTAGTTTAATTTTCCAGAAAAAGTCCCAGTACATTCCAGATTTCCCTGAACGCTCCAGGTTGTCACAAACCGACATGAAAGTCCCGTAATTCCGTATTTTTGGGTTTCCAGTGGGGTTGGTCTGGGTTTCTAGCACTAGGGTGCTTTTATGGTCTCCACTGAACTCAATTTCCCATCACAACTCATAATTTCCTCAAACCCTTACAAGTTTTTCCTAAATTCCACAAAATCACCTGATTTCGATTCTAAAATTGCATAGGGGTATAAGTAATGCTAAAACTAAGCTAATGATTCAGTAATTACCTCATTTGGCAACTCAAGAATTTTCTTGAGTTGCCCCTAGTGGCCAAAATCCATGCTTCTTTAGTCCAATGTGTAGATCTTGAGCTTGTGTGCATTTTTTGTGAAACCGATATGGGGTTTTGGGGTGAATTTCATGGAGAAATGGGGGTTTGAAGGTGGAGGAAGAGGAGGGCAGCAGGAGCAGCAGCAGCTCATGGAAGAGGGGGGGGGGGGGGAGAAATGAGAGGAGAAAACAAGAGGGAATGGCCAAGTCAACACTCTCACCTACCCTCTCTCTCTCACCATACCTATTTCTCTAATCCGTTTTTCTTTTCTTTTCCTTTTCTTCTCACTCAAATAGTAACCCAAAAAGTAACATGATAGAAAATGCACAAGTGTAGAAAAACAAGATATGTGCATGTTTTGCACAAACTTGCAAAAAAAAAAAGCCCGATTAGCGATTTTTAATCGCGATTAGTACTAAATTAGCAAATAAATGCTCATAAAAACTTTAAAATGGCATAATTCCATAAAATACCCTATTTTAGAATTTTCCATATTTTTTCCAAATTTTTTCTCATTTATCGGTATTTAATTATAATTTTAATATTAAAATAATCAATAAAATAATATTAAATTATAAAAAAATTCCCAAAAATAATATTTTATTATTTTAAAATGTTACAAATGGCTCCGTGAGTAAAAACAGCAGGGCTACCGGCGAGGGTTTGTGAAAACCCGAAAGGGCGCAACCTCGTTAAAAGACACTTGCAAGGTCCTCTTGACTTTGTAAGGAGAAACCACCGGTGTGAGATCCTTACGACTCACAAGGGACAAACACACTTAGGGATCCCCACGATCCCTAGGGAGAAACTACACTTGCGAGATCCTCACGACTCGTAAGGAGAACTCTCTTATGGGACCCTCACGGCTCATAAGATTTGAAAGTATTAAGCTACAGAGACCTGAACCAGTTCTTAAGCAACCCCCACAACCTCCGATACTGCCCTACAAGCGGCTTAATACTGACCCTTGTATACAATCCATGGGCACGAATAAACATTTCCCTAACAATGTCCCATGCGTGACTAGGGATATGTTTGCACAGTGAACAGCCCTTGTAAGTCTTCTCGACTTATAAGGAGAAAACCCTCTTGTAAGATCCTTACGACTTACGAGAAGCCATACACTTAGGAGTCCTCACGATTCCTAAGGAGAAAACACACCTACGAGATCCTCACGACATGTAGGGAGAAATACCTTTGTGAGACCCTTACGGCTCATGAAGTCAAAAGCCTTAGTCGACAGGACCCTAACCCTGTTTACTAAGTCACCTTTGTTCGACATTGACAGAGGCAAATGATGATTCACTCCTGGCAATATCCCAGTTGTAGCGGTGTTGATGCCGAAATCGGTGTCTGATTCCAAGCCTGCAGCGAAAAGCTAGCAAGCCACACATGCATACAAAATAGCCGAAATGATGGGGCAACTTGCAATAAAAAGCAACAAGTAAAAGATGTATGCATGCAAAATAGCCGAAATGATTGGGCAACTCGCAATAAAAAGCAGCGAGTAAAAAATAAAAATAAATAGCCGAAATGATTGGGCACCGCGAAAAATAGCCGAAATGATTGGGCAATCGCGACCTTCGCGATATAAAAGCTGAAATGATAGAGCATCGCGGAAAGAAATAAACAAAATGAAATGATTGCCCTACGGGTGATATCACATCAATCCCTGTATACAATCCAGGGGCACAAACAAAGAAGGAATCATGCCTCTCCTCCCCAGGCTTCATCAGCGTAAGAAGCCAAATCTCAACGGTTCACAAATAACCTGGAGATCATCTCGACATTCGTCTCATTACAACAGACACAACATTAAGAAAAGCGGAACAACGGCAACTCCCAGTTCCATGACTCAACGGTGTATAGATGACCGAGAGTCAAACTCCGACTCCGTGAAATGCGGATAAATTCAACCCTTTCTGGTGACGTGGAACGCGGATAACGTCACTGTTTAACCCCGTGGAAAACGTCCAGAGCGGAGCCTGGTCCTTGCCAAACACGGCAGTGAACCCGTGGGAAGCATCCAGAGCAGAATTCCTGGTCACGTGGAACGCGGATAACGTCACTTTTTGACCCTATGGAAAACGTCCAGAGCGGAGCCTGGTCCTCGCCGAACACGGCAGTGAACCCGTGTAAAGCATCCAGAGCGGAGCCTGGTCCTCGCCAAATACGGCAGTGAACCCGTGGGAAGCATCCAGAGAAAAAGTCTTGGTCACGTGGAATGCGGATAACGTCACTCTTTGATCCTGTGGAAAACATCCAGAGCGGATCCTGGTCCTCGCAGAGCACAGCAGTGAACCCATGTGAAGTATCCAGAGCGGAGCCTGGTCCTCGCCAAACATGGCAGTGAACCCATGGGAAGCATCCAGAGCAAAATTCCTGGTCACGTGGAACGCGGATAACGTCACTCTTTGACCCCGTGGAAAACGTCCAGAGCGGAGCCTGGTCCTCGCCAAACACGGCAGTGAACCCGTGGGAAGCATCCAGAGCAAAATTCCTGGTCACGTGGAATGCGGATAACGTCACTCTTTGACCCCGTGGAAAATGTCCAGAGCAGAGCCTGGTCCTCGCAGAGCACGGCAGTGAACCCGTGTGAAGCATCTAGAGCAAACATCGGACTGTGGAGTCCTTAAAATCCACGGACTATGATGTCCTTAACCTCGATCGTAATGTCTTAAAACGAACGATCAACCATGATGATTCTAGACTGGTCTTACCTTGGTTCAAGGGTACATCTCTTCACTCCTTTGATATTTGTCGTTGTAATTCCTCAACGTCTTCAAAGACGTGACGGATCCCAGTAACCACACATTTCGTGGACTGTGGAGTCCTTAAATCCACGGACTATGATATCCTTAACCTTGACCGTGATGTCTTAAAACTAACACTGGACTGTGGAGTCCTTAAATCCACGGACTATGATGTCCTTAATCTTGACCGTGATGTCTTAAAACTAACACTGGACTGTGGAGTCCTTAAATCCACGGACTATGATGTCCTTAACCTTGACCGTGATGTCTTAAAACTAACACTGGACTGTGGGCTTCCTACTCAACGCATCTGCCACCACATTTGCCTTGCCGGGGTGATATAAGATCTTGCAGTCGTAGTCTTTCACCAACTCCATCCAACGACGCTGTCTGAGGTTCAGGTCTCGCTGCTGAAATATGTACTTTAAGCTCTTGTGATCGGTGAATATCTGACACGACTCGCCGTAAAGGTAATGTCGCCAAATCTTCAGTGCAAAGACCACTGCAGCCATCTCCAAATCATGAGTGGGGTAGTTCTGTTCATGCTTCTTCAACTGCCGAGAAGCATAAGCGATCACCCGGCCATGCTGCATCAATACGCATCCTAATCCCACTCGCGAAGCATCACAGTAGACAACAAATCCGCCTGATCCCGAAGGTAAAGATAATACCGGCGCCGTAGTCAAACAAGTCCGTAGCTGCTGAAAACTGCGCTCGCACTCCTCTGTCCAAACGAAAGGAACTCCCTTCCGGGTCAAACTGGTCAACGGTGCAGCTATACGGGAGAAGTCCTGAACAAAACGCCTGTAGTAGCCCGCCAGGCCTAGAAAACTACGGATCTCAGTAACCGATGTAGGTCGGGGCCACTGCTGAACAGCCTCAATCTTCTTCGGGTCCACACAAATGCCGTCTCTCGTAACCACGTGACCCAAGAATCCGACGCTATCCAGCCAGAATGCACACTTGGAGAACTTTGCGAATAGCTGGTGCTCCCTCAGAGTCTGTAACGTAATCCGCAAGTGCTGCTCGTCCTCCTCTCTGCTCCGGGAGTACACCAAGATATCGTCGATAAACACGATGATGAACAAGTCAAGATACGGCCTGAATGTACGGTTCATCAAATCCATGAATGCTGCTGGGGCGTTGGTGAGTCCGAACGACATCACCAAAAACTCGTAGTGGCCGTAGCGCGTGCGGAAAGCTGTCCTCGGTATATCCTCCTGTCGAACTCGCAGCTGATGGTATCCTGATCGCAAGTCGATCCTCGAAAAATACCCCGCACCCTGAAGCTGGTCGAACAAATCATCAATGCGCGGCAACGGATATCTGTTCCGAACGGTAACTTTGTTCAGCTGGCGGTAGTCGATACATAAACGCAAACTTCCATCCTTCTTCTTGACAAACAGGACCGGAGCACCCCACGGAGAAACACTCGGTCGAATAAGCCCCTTATCTAACAAATCCTGCAACTGATCCTTCAGCTCTCGAAGCTCTGCCGGGGCCATCCGATAAGGCGGTATTGAAATAGGCCCCGAACCGGGAATCAAATCAATGCATAACTCAACATCGCGCTCAGGCGGTAGCCCAGGTAGCTCATCAGGGAAAACATCAGGGAACTCACAAACTACCGGGACCCGGTCTAACGGAACCTCTGCAGCTCGAGTATCACAAATAAACGCTAAGAATCCCTGACATCCCTTCCGCAAGAGCTGACCAGCGCGAAGAGACGAAATTAAGCTGGGAAGGGTGACACTGCGGTCTCCCTGAATAACAAGGACTGGCTCTCCCGGAAAGCTAAATCTGACTGCCTTCTCACGGCAGTCCACCGAAGCATAACAAGTGGCTAGCCAATCCATGCCCAGAAGCACATCAAAGTCCAACATATCGAGGAGTATCAAATCAACTGATGAATCCCTCTCCCCGATACGAACGGAACACAATCGAAAAACAAAACGAGCGACAAACGACTCGCCTACCGGAGTAACAACAACAAGCGGATGATCTAACGACGACGACTCACGGCCCAACATCGGTACAAAGTGTGTAGAGACGTACGAATGTGTGGAACCTGGGTCAAATAAAACCCGTGCGTCGAAAGAACAAACTGGCAAGGTACCTGTCACAACGGCATTGGATGCCTGCGCATCCTGCGGTTTCAAAGCAAAAACTCGGGCCTGTCCTCCACCGATAGCGGGCTGACCTCGACCTCGGCCTCTGCCTCCTCGTCCTCTCTGAACAGGACCGCCGCGTCCACGGCCTCTCGGTGCACCTAACTGGCGTGGAGCATCGCCTGGGGTAGGAAGTAGGGCTCTCTGAGGAGGGGGTGGTGATGGTGGTAGGGTCACATGCGGAACTGTCGCTGCTCCCTGTCGTCTCACCGGACAGTCTCTGACAAGATGGTGCGGACTCCCGCACCCAAAACACCCTGGCGACGGCTGCTGCCCCTGGGGATAAGAACCATATAACTGTCCCCGTCCAAATCCTCTGCCAGGCCTATCTCTCGGAAAGAATCTGGCGCGCTGCCTCTGAGACGGTACATCGGTGCGAATCCTCTTCGGCCCAGAAATGGCCGAAGTCCGTGATATGCGTGCCTCCATCCGCAATGCCGTATCCATAGCAGCTGAATAAGTGTCGTAGTGCTGGGCGCCAATGGAAAGATATAGCTGGGCATCAAGTCCCTGTACGAACCTCTTCACCATCTTCTCCTCTGTATCCACCAAATACTGAGCATATCGGGATAACTGTGTAAACTGGATGTCATACTCAGACACCGTCATCCCGGGTGTCTTGACTAAGGCCTCGAAGCTACGAGCTCTGGCGTCACGAACGCTCTCTGGAAGGAAACGGGCTAGAAAGACCGCTGTAAACTCGGCCCAAGTCATAGGCGGTAGACCTGCAGCTCGACCTCTCAAGACTGACTCCCACCATGTCTGCGCGAGACCCTCTAGTCGGAAACTCGCAAGCTCTACCCATCGATCATCCGAACATCTCAGCGAACGGCAGATCCTGGCTAAACTGTCAAGGAACGTCTGTGGGTCCTCCGCTGCCTCGGTGCCGGTGAATACTGGAGGTCTCAGCCTCATGAAATCCTGTAGTGAAACCGGAATGGCCACGGTGGTAGTAGTAGGAGCAGGTATCATGGTCGTCTGTGATGTAGTAGGTACGTCATCCGGCCTCGGTGTACGACTGGCTGCAACTAGGGATCCTACCATCTGACGTAGCTCCTGCATGCCTCCCATCATCTGTCGCAACTCCTCCATACCGGTCTCGAGCCTAGCCATACGGCCTGGGGAAGGTGGATCGGTCTGTCCCTGCGGCGTAGGCATACCACCCTGCTCAGTCCTAGTCTCGGACGAGCCAGCTCGAATCTCGTCTCTGGCGGCAGCCCTCTGTGCCCTCGTAGCCTTCGGCGGCATAGTGGCTGGTACAGGAAACAGGACAGTAAGAACAGTGCAATAGGATCATAGGATACACGGAATTGAAGAAGGAATTTTCAAGCAAGTACATCCTAAAGTCACTTAGGCGGAGTACCGTATCGCAAGTATGCCGCGGACATACGCACGCTACGTTACCCTGCTTAAGTCACTTACTCCATCTACCAAGGGTCATCCTACACTCAAAAGGTAAAACCTACCGCTCTGATACCAACTTTGTCACGACCCGCAGGGTACGGAACGTGACTGGCACTTAAGTTTACGAAACGTCTAAAGACGTCCGTAAAGTAAGTAAGCCAAAGCCCAGAAAACAAAACCATTTAAGCAAAAGAGTGAAGAAAACCCAATCAATTGAAAGCGAGTTTATCAAATAAGTCATGTAAAACCCTTTTAAAAAAACAATACCAATTTTTCCGAAAATTTCGGCAGAGTCTCCTTTGTAAATACTGGCCCCCAAAATGGGTACAACAAAATATACATGAATCCAACAAAATAGGGCATCCCCAAGCGGGAGCTAGCTCTTCGCCACAAGGCGGTCACAAATCCCACGCAATAAAAATGACAACAAGCATAATAATCATAATAAAGCATAAGAAAACATCATGTCGACTCAAGTGAGCTCGACCCCAAAATACAGCATAAAAGTCTACAAATCTCACAGTCTCATCTCTAGGTCAATATACAATAATACTGGTAGAAACAGTAGATGGAGTACACTAGATAGAAGGAATATACAAGGTGGTACAAAATAGTAATATAACCCACCTAGGAGCAAAACCTCGAGTCCAGGCAAATGAGGCAAAAGAACAAGTGCGCCCGCCGCTACTGAACTGACGGAGCGGACCTGCAAAAGACTGTGGCACAACGGGGGTGAGTTGCCAACTCGTGAGTAATAAATAACATCTACAAAGGCTATCGTATTCATGCACACAAGCATCCTAGCATCTAAAATACAGGTATGACTGGATGCAATAGCAGGTGTGTATACAACATCAGTGTATGAGTATGTATGCAACATGAATATCTGAGGTCTCAATAGGTATATATAAGAAACATTTATCTCTTTTTGTTTTTGAAACTCTTTTAGAATGCCAGCATAATACTCAAATAATCGACGAGAACCGGTGTCCAGCAACGACACCCAAAAGCTGTCTCAAATCTCATAAATGTATCTCTGGCCTCAGCCGTCCGGCTGACCCATCTCAAATATCAATATCTCATCATCTAGCGGCCATGGTCGGTATCCTCTGGATATCCGCCGTCCCAAACAGTCACCGGTAGGTAATCCGTCCCCTGCCAGGCTCAACGTCAACACCACATTCCTCTTGCCCCGGGGTACCTTACCGGGCCCACCATGTACCCGTGCCGGTTCCTCCACTCATCGACACGGATTTCCAAAACCACAGCAAACTCATGGTGGACGACACTTACATCACTAGAAAACCGCAATTTACATATTTTAAAAATATAATAAGTTTAGAAATTTTGCGGCTTTCCCCCGAAATCCAGAAATATCATAAAATCTCAAGAAATCCTCATAAGTGCATATATCAATGATAATGAATGCATATGGTATCAATAATCAAGTTGCGATGTGTGATTAATAGATTATGCATGAACAATTAATATGATGAAGTACATGCACATGAATAGCAGTCCTACGATTTCATTTTAAGGAATTAAAGGCAATAGCACCAGTTTAAGTATCAATTAGTAAAAGGTTTAAATTTAAATGTTATCTAGTGTGGTGGCATGGCAATTACCAGGGTGTGTGTGTAAGCATGAATAGTGCTCGTGCTGCATATAAAAACCCTGGCAATAGTACAGGTGTCCTATAACATGGTTTCGTATATGTATGTCAATATAATGTATGGATGCAGCAAATAATCAAATAAGTATTTCACCCCTAATTACTAACATCACTAAGAATCTTGTAAGTTACTAAAACTATCGGGCGGCTTGCGCCATCCAACGATAGTCCCCCGTAGATATTACATCTACTCACCGGAATCCCTGGCTAGCTGTGTCCAATCACCGCTTTCCCCTTTCGCGCCGCGTCTGACGTCTCCGCGACCGAACCTGGAATTTACATCAATACCAAACATAAGGTTACATATCAAGAATGACGCAAAACCCCAACGAAACTACTAAAGTTCGCTAGCTAGGTACAACGTGCACAAAGTGCGCGGAACACACGCGAAAATCGCAAAAACTGCCAAAAAACGCCGATTTGGTCGCCCGGCAAAACTAAAACCCGACTACACAAAAATCCGCACGCACGCATCCTAAACGTCATAGGATAAGCCAACACAATCATCAAGATGTCGAAAATAATCCATCACATAATTTTTATAAAAATCTAGTAAGCACAAAACTAGCAATTTGGTGCAAAAATCGAAAATTAGCGATACGGTTAACACAATCCAACCACACAACAAGCAATCTACAAACACTATAATTACAACACATTTGCAAAGATTCAAAACCTATATTCCATAAACAACCATTACTTGAATTATATAACCTAGCAATTCTAAACCAAACTTTACATGAAAACCTTAAATTAACACTAATTTATAACTCAATTAGCAAGTTAACCTTCTAGATTAGGTTAGCAAAACAACTAGATAACAAATTGGGTTTAATCAACTAAATAATGGTTTCTAAACCCTAATTGAACTCATTAAACATGCATCACAACCCATTTTCCAAACATAAACCCTTTCTAGATTTTGGTAATTTAGCAAATCTAAAGCAATTTCACACAAGTTTAACATAGAATAGGTTAATAGGAAGCCACTTAATCAAGGTAACCATATAGATTAGTTAAGTAACCACTAGATTAACTACAAAACAATTCAATTAACTATCATGGCTTCAAAACCCTAGTTTAAACAAACTACTCTTTTAAAAAAAACAAGATTAGAAATTAGCTAACTTTTAACACTAATACCATATAATTAAAGGAATTTAGCAAAAAAAGAAAGTAACTTGATGGAAATTATACCTCAATTGAGATCTAGCAAGAATAAATTTTGCTCCAAATGATGGCCTCAAGCATCAAGATCCAAGCTCGGGAGGTGAAGGAAAAGAAAGATGAAGGAGGGTTTTAATTTGCAAGCTTTAATTTGTAATTTTGATGTGTTTTCTTGAAGAAATTTGGAGAAAATGAAAAGAAAAGAGATGAAGAAGAGGGAGGTGCAGGTTTCGGCCAGTAAGAGGTGAGGGGGAGGGGTGTGGGTGAGTGGGAAAGTCAATGGTCAAGTCTCCAAAAGTCAATGTACCATAACTTATCAATTATATTTAAAATAAATCAATAAACTAACTAAATCAACTCAAGAAAGGAAACAAAGAAGGAGGCCAGAAATTTCTGGACTTGCACAAGGTGGGGCTGTCCTAGGGCTGAGGGAAGAGAGAGAGGGGTTTTACAAAAGAAATTTTATGCAAAAAGACCCCCTACAAGTCAAAAATTGCAAGTTTTAGCAAAAAAATCAATAAATTCGTTTCCTATCATAAAAATTAGTAAAAATTCAAAATAAAATACTAAAAATTTATGTTACAACTAGATTTTAATAATCATAATTTTAAAGATTAAAATTAGCCCGGAAAAATTTGTATTTATCGCTAAATTAATGTATTTTCTACCGGCTTAAAATAATATTAAAAAATTGAAAAATTAGGGAAAATTTTTAAACGACCAGAATTTCATAAGTAACTCATTAGCTACTAAAAACAAGCAATTACCTATCCATTTTAGGTATAATTAGTCCTAAACTGCAAAATAACGAGAAAGACGGTTTTCGGAAAAATACCGAATTTTCACCGAATTTCAGGAAAACACCAAAACGACTTTTCAAGACGCTACAATTAAGAATAAATCTCTCTGTGAAGGGAAAAAGAAGGCCATAACCTCAAGTTATAAAGAGGGGCATTAAATGTTGTGCACGGAGAATATTGCATGGTGGGACTATTTCCGAGGCCCAAAAAAAGGGAAAGTATTGGAAATCAAGGAGATGGAACTATTTCCAAGGCTCCTTTTCAGCATCTAATGCTGTACACAGAAAATATGGCATTAAATAGCCCTATAAAAGGGCCCCACGTGTAGAGCACATGAACACCACGCTTGGTGTGTACTGAAAAGTGAAATAGTGCCTTACATGCTAAACACATCAGTAGCAACAATAGCAGAAATGACAAAATCCCACAAAAAGGCATGCAGACACAGAAGGGCACGATAAAACTTATCACTCATACTTTAAAAGTTCATACAAAATAAAAAGAAACGATTACAACGGCAAGACCTCAGACGCGGGGCATGGATTGAGAAACTCGAACGTAACTTTGTCCAAGATCTTCTAGGCATTTTGAACCATCCTAGTATGTTTTCTCTCGCGATCACAAGCGTCGGGGTCCTCACGAATGTCCTACACCCTCCGATAGGCAGCAAGTATGGACGACTGCTGAAAAGCCTGGTGCAAGAGATCAATGAGGTTGTCTCGCCTCCTCTTCGAGATTAGGCTCATCAGGTACACCGAATGTACCTTATCCTCGACGGCGTCCAATGCCCTGAGAGGTACGCCGGTGCAAAAGAGAGGGAGCGCCTCCCAGATCGCCAGCACGATGAGTCTCAGAAGAGAAGAGCGGCGAGGGAGTAGCTGACCGTTGTACTCGTCGAAGCGGCTCATGATCTCAGCACACTGAGCGTTGGTGAACTTCTGGTTCTGGCTGCGGCCTAGTGCACGAATATTCCCGTAAGAAATGATTTCGTCAAGATCATACAAATGGGCATCCATAATACCTGAAATAACGATCATGAAAATTCATTACAAACTTCTTCTTCTCGGTTGTGAAAGAGACAACTCAGGGCAAGGAAAACCCAAGAAGTCCCCTGAGAAGAACTGAGTTCTTCATAGGGATTAAAATTCCTTGTTAAAAGAGGGGAATTAAATTCCCAGTGACACTTTCCAGAACCAAAGTTTTTTTGGGATGGAATTAAATTCCATGGAAAAGACAGGCACCACCACCGATCCCTAAAGATCAAGGAAACCCTAAGAGATTTAGTATTTGAAGATTAGATGGTTTTCTGTTTTTGTTAAGGAACTTAAAAAATGGGTTTTTGTCAAAAAGGAAAACCCTTAGTGTGGATTTAAAATCCCGTGGTGATTTCTGTGAAAGTTCTTCGTTCGTTCATGAGCATTACCTGAAGAGATGGGTTTTTCTTCAACAGAGTTAAACTCTGGAAAATTTGCAAGGCAGAGAACTAAGCTCTGGAAAAGGAGAATTAAATTCTCAAAGGAAGAAAGTTATTAAAGGAGGAAGATGAAAAGTGGAGGCGCTTCTGAAGAGACCCCAGCATTTATAGGATGTGATGGAAACGCTTCATCTACCCTACTCCCTAGACAGATCCAACGTTCACAAAAGTGACAGTGTTGCACTCACGTGCAGACACGTGAGAGCAACGCTGTGGGGGCATTTGTTCCCTGATTAAAAATCATAAAAAACTTCAAAAAGAGGCATCGCTCACACGTGGCCAATGGTCACGTGTTGGCACGTGATGGTTAAAGCAGCGGCACAAAACAGAGCACAGAAGAGGAGTCTATTCGGGGGGTTACGTGTTTACACGTGACCGGGGTCACGTGCTTACACATGACCTTTGGTTACGTGCTCACACGCGACCGGGGTCACGTGCTCACACGTGACCAAAGGTCACGTGACTGGCTTTAAAAGTCTCACGGTTTAATAGAATTAAAATCTAAAAGGATCATTTAAATCTTTACAAAATAGAGAAGAATTAAGGAGAACTGTTGGATTGAGAATCCAAGGGTGATTAAATATCACCAATTTATGGAAAAATCTTAAACAAGGAAAGATTTCCCCTAAATCTCACCGAAATAACAAATAGAATATTTTTGGATTAAAACATCCAACGGTGAATAAAATTCACCTAGTAATCTAAAGGCGTAGATTAATGATGAAAACAAATCAAATCTTTCAATGAGAGATTTACTAAACAAATTGATTCTTCTCCTCCTCCTATAAATAGGAGTCGAGAAGGGAGAATTAAAAAAAGGGGAGACAGAATTTTGCAGAAAAAACTTTTAAGAGAATTTTAGCATCTTGAAAATTCAGAAAGAAAACCCTAGGTGAGAAAAAGAAAGAGGATCGAAACTTCAGAAAAAAGAGAATTTAATTCTTAAAAATCTAAGAGTTTAACTCTTTTGCAAAGAACTTAGTTCTTTCTCCTGTTGAAGATCTACAAAGTGCACATCTCCCCATAAGTTGAGAATTTAATTCTCATCGGGTCGAGATCCTGCCATGCAGATCTAAAACTTAGAGGAAAAATTGAGTTTGGAGAATTTAATTCTCTCAAAGCTATAGGAATTTAATTCCTCCAAGATAAAATTTAGGGTTTAACCCTATATGAGAATTCAATTCTCCAAAATTATAGGAATTTAATTTCTTCCAGATGGACAAAACTAGGGTTGGACCCTAATTGAGAATTTAATTCTCTCAAGATCGCAGGAATTTAATTCCTCTTAAAATGAAATTAGGGTTTCACTCTATGCCAGAACTTGATTCTTTACATATATGGGAATTTAATTCCCACAAAAGGAAAATTAGGGTTTAACCCTACCTAAGAATATAATTCTTCCAAAGAAAATAGGAATTTAATTCCTCCAAAGTTATAGCTAGGGTTTAACCCTATGAAGAATTTAATTCTTAAAAAGATAAAGAAATCTTCAAACAGGCAAGAACCACCGTCACGTGACCCCTGTAAAGATACGTAGAAAAGAACTCAGAGGCAACGCCTCACGTGCTCCACGTGACCCCTGAAGCACAGAAGGAAAAAGCAAAAGAAATGGAAGATCTGGGCGCTCTCACGTGTTACCACGTGACCCCTTGGCAAATCAGCACACAAATCCCCGTCACGTGTCAGCACGTGATGCTCCAAAATCAAATACAGAAGATATTCAATACTTTTGCAGAACAGAATAAGGGGAATCTGGTCCCACCTTCGGGCGCTCTCACGTGTCCACATGTGACCCCTTTTTCTTTAGTGTTTTGACACTAATTAGAGATCTTTATTCCCAGTGTTTAACACTGATTTTTCTTAGTGTTTAACACTAATTTGAAAACCCTATTTGCAGTGTTTAACACTGATTATTTTCTAGTGTTTGACACTAAATTGAAAACTATATTTCCAGTGTTTAACACTGATTGTTCTTTTAGTGTTTAACACTAGTTTGAGAATTCTGTCTCTAGTGTTTAACACTTTTGTTATTTAGTGTTTAACACTACTTTTAGGCAAATTGGCTAATCTTTCAGAGGCAAAGTCTCCCCTTCAATTGAACCTCAAAATTGAATAACATACAGAGCTACAACAGAAATGTTATCAAGCCCCTCCAAACTTTTTGTGGACTGGAACCAGACAAATGTCAAACAGTCCAACAAAGGGCCAGACTTAACTAGACTTAGCCCAAGTTGGCCATAAGTCCTCAATCCAGACCTAACTGAGCCAATGGGCTCACAATATAATTAATTGGTCCTGGTTCCAAATTGGGCTACAGATCATTTAATCTACCTTGGTTCAAGGTACATCTCTTCACTCCTTTGATATTTGTCGTTGTAATTCCTCAACGTCTTCAAAGAGGTGACGGGTCCCAACAACCATACATTTCATGGACTGTGGGGTCCTTAAACTCATGGACTATGATGTCCTTAACCTTGACCGTGATATCTTAAAACTAACAACGGACCATGGAGTCTTTAAATCCACGGACTATGATGTCCTTAACCTTGACCGTGATGTCTTAAAACTAACAACGGACTGTGGAGTCCTTAAATCCACGGACTATGATGTCCTTAACCTTGACCGTGATGTCTTAAAACTAACAACGGACTAGGATGTTCTTAACCTTGACCGTGATGTCTTAAAACTAACAACGGACTATGATGTCCTTAACCTTGACCGTGATGTCTTAAAACTAACAACGGACTATGATGTCCTTAACCTTGACCGTGATGTCTTAAAACTAACAACGGACTATGATGTCCTTAACCTTGACCGTGATGTCTTAAAACTAACAACGGACTATGATGTCCTTAACCTTGACCATGATGTCTTAAAACTAACAACGGACTATGGAGTCCTTAAATCCACGGACTATGATGTCCTTAACCTTGACCGCAATGTCTTAAAACTAACATTGGACCGCAATGTCCTTAAACTACCTATCGACCGCAACGTCACTAAACTAAACAATAGAGCCCCCAATTACTGTTAAGTTGATCTTAGTCTAAAATGAGGCTAACGTATCCTTAACAAACGTTTAAGTCGATCTTAGTCTTAAAAGAGGCTAACGTATCCTTAAACCCAAACCCCCAAACCTAAATCTAAGAAAGATACGGATTTGGACTAGTCCATGCCCTACGGGCGACAACATAACTTAGTCTCCGTATACAATCCACGGGCAACCAAACAAAAAACAGACACCCATGACATGAAGTGACCATATGGAGAAGGAGAAAGTTGTTACCGCGAAGCGGTAGCGTAATTAGCTGCAGGGGCTTGCGCAGTGTCCCCACAATCAAAATCCCCTCAAACGAGGGGGGATCTGACGAAGTCTGCTACATCGGCCACATCCGTTTAAACCTTCGATACATGGTGCCATAAATCAACTTGGCATCTTCGGAGAGGTTGACGGATAGCACCTATTAGCATTTGCCCCGAATCTCAGGCAAGACGTTCTGTCGCGCCGTCTTTCGGAGGGGAACAACAGCGTCCCTACACATTTCACATGTCTGAAGACTCTCCAATAAAATCTCACGTTGGTGAGTTTAATGCGATCATTACGGATCTGGGTAAGATCGAAATTAAGATAGATGATGAAGATCAAGCTCTTCTCTTGTTGTGTTCGTTGCCACCCTTTTATAAGCACTCCATGACACTATGGTTTATGGAAAAGACACGATCTCAATTAAGGATGTCAAGGATAATTTGATGAGCAAAGAGAAGATCGAAAAGGAGTTGATTTCCACCGAAACGGATGGTTCATCATCTGGCTTATTTGTTCGAGGGCGAGCAGAGAAGAGCGATCCGTAAGCAAATAGGAAGAAGTCGCGCTCAAAATCCAAACCTAAAAACGTTACCGTAATTATTGTAAGACGAAGAGGCACTTCAAGATCGATTGCTTTAAGTTTCAGAACATGCTAAAGCAGGAAGACAAATTATAGAAAAAGTCTTCGACTGAGACGAGTATAACGTAAGGAGAAGGAGATTTTCTTATGGTTCTTGATAGAACACATCGATCTAAGGAAGAGTGGATTATGAATTCGGTTTGTTCCTACTGTTGGCTATAGTGCTTTCAAGGCAATTATTGTAGTTGCAGGTAGGCGATTATGATAATTGAAGAAGAACCTATACAGATAGAACAGTCTTACTCGAGATGATAGTATGCTATCTAGTTTGTCTTTATCATTGATGTGTATACATTTTACTCATTATTACGTTTCGCTAATACATAATGATAAAGTCTGTAGGATCGTTGCTTGACTACCGGTATTATGATGACAATCATATACATAGGAACTGGGTAGTCCATAAGCACATCCTTAAATGTCCCTAGTCGAGGGATATCGAGACTGGGCATCGATATTCCGGAGTAGACTAGTGTATACGTTTCTAGACCCTGACGAAGGGCGGTGGCCGGTCTCACAAGCCATTGGTGTTTTGTCACCTTTGATAGTATATAGGTATTCACTGGAGGTGAGTATAATGGATGAACTCGCCGAGAACTTCTAGATGGTATTACAGCTATTGTCAGATAGCAGTTCTCTAGTGGCATGAATACAGGATTGTCTTTAGATTTGAGATCGTCATTTGTCTCGTGTGAGTTCTCACTGTATTACTACCCCACCACGGCTCAAAGGAGTCGTGCAAATAAGTTTTAGTTGGGTATAGTCCCGAGCCACATGGAAGCAATGAGCGATTGTCAGGGATTCGTCTCTTCTGGTATAGGGGGTTAATATCGCGTTGTGGTCAGTTAGCCATCACCATAAGTCCTTGGCCAGGGCAGATAAGATTTACTGATTGGAGATCAGTAGTTTCTAGGTTGGTGATAAACTTGACACTGGCACGGTTTATCGGTTTATTAGGGGTCTGACGTTATCCATCCCCTAGACCCGGTATGCGATATTCTCAGACGAAGAGACCGGACTATACGGAGATTGTCATATTCAGGTTCAGTAGGGTATGGACGGACTTGATTTTCGATCTCCCTTTAGGCATATATCTGGGTAGCCGTTACGCACAGCTAGTACCGCTGACGTGCTTATGGTTATGAATTTATCTAGTAACTCATTTCCAGCGTATTTTTGAGTTTTTAGAGTCCCATACAGAGAGTTTTCTTGGTTCAGGAGAAATGATGAGGCCGTATATTTATACGTGAAAGGTCCCAATTAAATACGTGTACTAGTTACACAGATTTAAATCTGACAGTTAATACTAGCGGGGTTAGGATTAAGCTGGATTATTAAATCAAGTATTGATTTAATTCTAGTTTATGTTTGTTGTATTTTTCTATCTCTTATGTATTCGTATTTTGGTATGAATACGGGTATGTATAAATGGAGATATATTTTGTAGCCATACAAAATACTTCTAGAAAGAGGACACCTCATAATTGATTTTCTAATTATTGAAAATTAGAAATGAGATGAAAAAAGTGAGGTGGCAAAGGAATGTAGAGAGGAATAGCTAGGTAATTTTTATTTCATTTGTATTTACTATACAAGTATGATTGTAATATTTTATTGTAAATGCATTATGAAATTGAAAAATACATAGCATATTTTCTTCCCAAGTTTCATTCATTCCATCCTTAGCCTTCTCTCTCCTCTCAAGTTCTTCTTCATCCTCTACTCTCTCATGTGTTGAGATTCAATAGATTTAGAAGAGAGATAAACTCAACAAACACTCTATACATATCTAAGCACATTTTTCTAGCAATCTTAGGTCTTTAGTTACTTCATTTGTTGAAGTTAAAGCTTGAACTACAACTCTCGGGTGAGTCATCTTCGGTAAGGACGGTTACCTCTCAAGCTTGTTTTCGACGGCCTACGAGGAGCTTGGAGGGGTCTTCCACGATTGTGTGGAAACGCATCAGAGTTTGTAATCCCTAAACCTTGCAAACTTAGTTTACTACTTTAGTGTTTGTAACGGATTCTAGATTGCGGTTTTCTTGCACTTGCACGAAAATTTTATTCTCGATTTTCTCTTTTGCTGCACATTAGCCACAAGCGTGGGGGAACCCTAACATGGTATCAAAGCTAATAGGTATTGTGCCGACCCATGGAGGGTTCTCACTGTGGTGACAGTAGTGGCAAAGCGCAGGCTCTTACCTCCAGGGTGCCCCGTGCGGTTATATAGTCCGGCGGGTTGCAGTCCGTCGCGAGGGGACTACGTAAAAAATTGCTGTTGAAGGATCTATGGGGTCCATGACTAGTTTCTGCTGTGCAGATTGACCCTATAATGGTATCATAGCCAACCATACGCTTAAACTAGTTCCTATGACCTTAAAATTTAGTCGCAAAATGACTTCGAAAAATTGTTTTCAAAACTGCGAACATGTTTGCGAAAAATGATTTTTTCTCACTTGTACTCGATCCCCGGAGCTCTCGTTTTGGAACATGGACCCCATAAGGGATCGAGGATGACCCATGAACTCTCAGAAAGCCTTTTTTCAAAATCTTTTTTGCTAAACATGGCTGTTTATGTCGATCGAAAACTGCAGTTGGCTGTCCTGAAGAATCTAGCCGGTATTTTAATGTTTTCTCGCTTGTTCTTCATCTCCGGAGCTCTCATTTCGGAACGGGGACTTCTTAGGGGATTGAGGGTGACCCGTAGAGTCTCGTGAAACTATTTTTTCAAAACTATATCGGGTATACTGGCTTCTTTTTCCAACATGAAAACTGTTTTTTAAAAGCTGTCCAAAACTGAACTTGTTTGCATTTTCCGATCGCCGCGGGCTCTCGGTTCGAACTAGGAGTACACGGGGAGGATAGAGGATACCCCGGGGAGACTCTGGAGGCCAAGGAAGGGGGCCAACCTGTTGGATATATGTATGCCCTAGAGGCCATTATATGATAGTGTGCACACACACACACACACACACACACAGAGAGGAAATTCTTGCTCGACATGATAGTATGCTATCTGGTTACTCTTTATCTGACATGTTCACTTGATCATACTTTTATTCATTTGCACATGTTGATAAAGCCTTGAGGATATTTGCTTGACTACTGTGATTATGATGCAGATCATACTAGTGGGACATGTGTAGTTTATAAGCATATCCTGAAATGTCCTTAGTCATGGGTATATCGAGACGGGGCATCGATATTCCAGAGTAGACTAGCGTATACGACACTAGACCCATATGATGGGCGATGGATGTTCCCATATCGATTGATGTTTGACATCGAGATCGTATGCGGGTGCTCAGTGGAGACTAGGTACACTAGACGGACTTACCGAGAACTCCTATATGGTATTATATCTATCGTCGGATAGCAGTTCTCAGGTGACACTGGTACAGGTTATTCTGTAGACCCGAGATCGTCATAGAGTCTCATATGTTCTCCCACTGTGCTTTGATTTCCACCCTACCACGGCTCTACTGAGTCGTGCAAACAGCTGGCTTTTGGGTACAATCCCGAGATATGTGGAGGCAATGAGCGATAGGAGGGGTTTCGTCTCTTCCGGTATTGGGGGTTGATGTTGCGCTGTGCGCGATTGGCTATATCAGTAAGTCCCTGGTCAGGGCTGTTGAGATTTAATGATAAGTGTTATCAGTAGTTTCTCGATCTGTTATAGACCATTTATCGGCACGACTTATTGAGTTATTGGGGTTGACGTTGTCATCCCTAGACTCGATATGCAGCATATCTGACGAAGAGACCGGACTATACGGTAAGTGTTACCGGTTGGCTCGACAGGAGTTTTTGCAGGTTCACTTGTTTTTCTTCTGATCGCTCAATACCTAGGAGCCGTTACACACTGCTGGTGCCGCTGACGGTTTGTGAGTATGTGATATGATCACTGTCTATTGCTAGCGTCTTGACGAGTCTCAGAGTCCCACAATGGGGTTACCTAGCTCAGGCGAAACGATGTGGGGTGCATATAGGGATATGCACGGGTGCTTGATTAAATGCGTGTATATGATACCGCATTGTAATCTGGCATTTTCTATTGGTCGGGTCGTATGTGATATGACCGGGTTATTAAATCAAGTGTTGGTTTAATAACTACCATTAGCTTTTTCATTTAAAACCTTTTCTATATGCATGCATGCATGAATGAGTGTATGTGCACATGTTGATGTGTATGCACACATACATTCATACATACTTATCATGGTTGTTGATATAGTGGAGATGGGAATGCAAGACTCACATGGTATAAAATATCTATGTATTTTATTATTTGATAAAAAGAAATTAGATTAATTCATGGTTGATATTTGTTTAGACTTGACCACACTTCACCTACTAATTAACCATGGATTAATTTACATTTGGGTTTTAACTCAATGATAAAATATCTAGATATTTGTTTACCATGGTTAGATGAGAGAGAGACTCTCATATATATATTATCTCTTCTCATTTTCATTTATCTTTATCAAAAAGAAAAGAGCTCTAGCATTTCCATTTCCTCCTTCTTCTTCCTCAAAGCTCACTAGCTTTTCTTGAGTGAGTGAAAGAGATAAAAGGGAAAGGTTTTTAAGTGATCATACAACCCACATCACCATTCTACATTAGTATAGCCCACTAGATTAGAGTGTTAGCTTCACCTTCTTCCTAGATCAAGTGAAGCTTGAAGCTTGTGAAAAGGAGCCCCGGGTGGATCATCGTGGACAAGGAAGATATCAAGCAAGCCGGTGCAAACTCAAGACGATCCAAGGAATCTAGCAAGGAGGTCTACAAAGGTTGTATTCACATTCACTAAGTGTTAGACACTTGATTTTGTATGTGATACTTCTATGTTACCCTAAACTTCTAGTTTGATCCTAGGTTAAAAATTACTTAGCACCCTAAAAATTTTATTGTGGCATGTGTGTTGCTTGCAAACCCTAGTTGAGGTGCTAAGGAATCCCAACTTGGTATCAGAGCCAGGCTAGAATTTTAGTGACGATGTTAAAATAATTATGGAAACGAAACGAACTCCGAATTTACAAAACTTGAAACCCTAATTTTCTTTCTGTAAATTTTTTAAAAAGTCGTTTAAAAATTATTTTAACAGTTGCAGAAGCTTGTATTTGATGTTATTAGAACACAGTGTGAAGACGGGCCCCTCTCCTCGGAAATGACTCGAGCACATGCCCTATATGGCCGGCGACCTCGGCCATTTTGCCCCCCCTCTGTCTCGTTTTCACACTGTGCTCTACTCTGTGTATTTTGGGGTTTCAGGTATTATTTGTTTAGTCCATAAATTTCATGAGATGTTAATTTGCAGTGGGACTAATTCGGAGCTATTCGTAGTCGTAATTTTAGCATTGTATTGGTAACCTAGACGACGTTAAACAGGTCGAACGAATATCAAACACTCGTATTTTCCAGGTTAAATGTATTTAATGTATCATGCAGGTATTCCTATGGACCCTCTAAAAGAACGAAACCCTAACTCGATCTGTGACCACGGAACTGCGGCTAAACCATAGGGTTTACCGTAGTTAGTGGCGCCACAAATGAGGCTTGGGTTTGCCCTTCTACGACTGGTCCATAAAGTACTGTGGCATAATTTTTTGATATTGTTTAACGGTGCTCAAGTGTTGAGCTTGCTGGGAAATATGGGTGTTCGTTAATTCGATCGAAGGGTTTAACATCGCCTAGATTGATATGATACTTATTTCTGCGATCGTAAGTGTAGTATGTGTATCGCTGGTTTCGTTGCTATATGTCAACGGCAATTGGGGTATGCATACTTGCTTATGTTGATGACATATGATGTTATGTGTTGCTGTGCTATGATGTATAGGATCGTCGTGATCGAATGGCCGGGTTTTTTTTATGTGAAATGGGAGTTTTTCTTTTCATTCATGTAAAATTCATTTGTATGTAATATTCTTTTATTTGGGGCACATCTGGGTTGAGGGTGATATATATTATTTACTTTTCCGCATTAGGATAGACCCAAGGTGGAGAGCACAAGTGACCGGGTTCTAGAGTCCAGTGGGAGACCATCTCGAGGAGTTGGGACCGGGTCTCCTAACTCTTGAATTGGTAGGATCGCTTGCCGCTCTCGTAGGGGTCTTGGGTGTGGGATTGGCTATTCATCACGACCGTGGAATCCGTATTTTCTATTGTTGGCTAAATAAAAAATAAGGACGTCCTAGTATATCCTATATTTTCATATATGTGTTTCTGTTGCTTATATTCTATGATGTGATCGCTTGATATATCTGAGACGAATATAATATTATATATGAGATATATATAGTAGACGTTGCTTATGTTTTGCACTCGCACTAGTCCCGTCCCGGTATGCCGTTAGTTAAGTAACCTAACGGTGCATAACGGAACATTGTGGCGAATGCGGGTGGCATAAGCGTACGTTGTATTTTCGTTTCTTTTCTGTGTTTGGCTTAAGGACTTAAATGATGGGACTATATTAATATGATTAATGTAAGGAAAAATAAACCTAAAAAGATGTTGTAGAATCGAATTTAAAAACCACTCGGCTTTTTACGAAAAAGCTACATTTCAAAATTGCGGAGATTAAGCCACCCCTTTTGAAAAACCATTTGATTCTACAACGATATCAAGTTCAAAGCGTTAAAGGTTTTCTTAAAAATCATCCTCAACCCTCCGTCATTTTAGGAAGTAGAGTACTTAGTATTCGTGCTACGTTTTTTGACTATAGTTAAGGCGTAGTTTACGGTAGCTAAGTGATGTCTTCCTACACTGCATATGATGCAGATTAATTAGGACATTCATATGACTTTGTTGACCATAGTTAAGGGTCATGTGGGTGGGTCTAATTAATCAAGAAATGACGGGTTGAGCTTGTTAGTTATATGTATGCCCTAGAGGCCATTACTATACATAGGATGTATATTGTAGTGGATGCTGGGACATATATAGGGAGGACTTTCTTGCTCGACATGATAGTATGCTATCTGGTTGATCTTTACCTTAACGTGTACACTGATTGTCTCCCTGTTACATGTTGGTAAAGCCCTTAGGATCTGTACTTGACTACCTGGACTATGATGCGGATCATACTAGTGGGGACAGGTAGTCCATAAGTACATCCTTCAAAGTCCCTAGTCGTGGGTGTATCGAGACGGGGCATCGATATACCAGAGTAGACTAGCGTGTATCTTCTCGACCCATACAGATGGGCGATGGATGATCCCATATCCATTGGTGTTTGACATCAGAGATGATATGCGGGTGCTCAGTAGAGACTGGGTACACTGGACGGACTCGCCGAGAACTCCCAGATAGTATTATACCTCACGTCAGATGGCAGTTCTCTGGTGACACTGGTAAAGAGTAGTCTGTTGACCCGAGATCGTCATAGAGACTTGTGTGGTTCCCACTGTGCTTTGATTTCCATCTTACCACGTCCAAGAGGGCGTGCAAAACGGTGGTTTTTGGGTACAGTCCCGAGTCACATGGAGGTAATGAGCGATAGGAGGGGATTCGTCTCTCCCGGTATAGGGAGTTGATGTTGCGCTGTGTTCGATTGGCTATAACAGGAAATCCCTGGCCAGGGTTGCTGAGATTTACTGGTAAGTGTTACCAGTAGTTTCTCGAAGTGTTATAGACCGCATATCGACACGACTTATCGAGCTATTGGGGTCTGACGTTTACCACCCCTAGGCGAGATATGCGACATATCAGACGATCAGACCGGACTGTACGGTAGTGTTACTGGTTGGATTCACTGGAGTGTGAGCGGGCTTGCTCGTCGATCTTCTGATCGCTCAATACCCGGGTGGCCGTTACGTTTAGCAGACCGCTTGCGGCTTGTGGGTGCTTGATATGATCATCATCTGCTGCCGGCGTATTGACGAGTCTTTAGAGTCCTACACAGAGGTTTCCTGGCTCAAGCGAAACGAAATAGGAGCGCATATGAGATATGTGCGGGACCGAGAATAATGCGTGTATGTGATACCGTATTCTATTCTCGCGATGAATGTATCGAATGGTTATATGCGATATAACCTAGTTATCGAATCGAGGGTTGATTCGATAAGCCGATACATTGGATACTAGTCGGTTATATGCGATATGAACGGATCGTTAAATCAAGTGTTGATTTAATGATTTAATGCATAATTATATATTTGATATATTACTTTGCATCAACTAGTATCGGTTCACTTTAAATGGATTTTCTCGCTCGGATGTGCGCATTATATATGTGATATGATTTTTGTGCACATGCTTGTATCATGTTTGATGATACATGCTAACTTGATTAGGTGTATGATTAAACCATGGTTAGTTAATGGTTAGGGTTTCATTTGATTTATTTATGCCTTTATTTATTTTGTTTTGACAAAAAGAAAAAGGGGAATGAAAACAAAAGGGTTGCTTTCAAAGATGAAGCTTGTTGAAGCTTCATGAAGGTTTGACCAAAGTGACCATTTTGTCTTCATCTCTAAACCTAACCATTCACTAACCCTAGTTCATTCTCTACACCTAACCATGGTTTGCTTATGATAAGAATTAATTTTCTTTTCTATTTTAATTATTCTTATCATAACAATTATCATCATCTTCTTCTTCTTCTTGAAGATGAAAGCTTACTTCATCAATGGTGATTTGAGCATAAGTGTGAGAAATCCAAATCTAAAGTGAACCCACTTCCTATTTCTTCATCCTCTACCTCTTGCCAAGTAGTAGAGTGTGTTTCCTTCACAAGTTTTCATGGCTTGGTGAAGGTGGAGCTTGATCTAGCGATGCCTCGACGTAGATCATCTTCGGCACGTCGTCGATGACCTAGCCCGCTCTTTCTCCGATGAAGCCGACGCTAGAGCCCGGACTTTGATTTGGACAGCGGAGAGGACTTCATCACGGAGCCGTGGAGGTGGAGGACCGGATCTACAAAGGTTGTATTTCCGTTCCTTTAGTAAAATAGTTTACTAGTTGCATTTTTCGCCTAGATTTCTAGCCAACGGTCCTTGTTAGGGTTTCTCGGCACCGTATTTTTGTAAATTGGCATGGTTGATGCCTTGTGAGACCTCATTAGGGTGCCTAGGAACCCTACAGTGGTATCAGAGCCTAGCTAGAGCCTTAGGCGAAGTCTAGACGACGTTTGAATCCCGATCGAACCCGAAACCCCATTTTTCCCATGCTCTCTGTACTTTTTTCAAAACAGTGCATTTTTCCACATTAAAAATATGCAGAAAATTAAGCAGGGTATTATATGAATTACTGTGAAATACGGGGGCCTAATTCAATTAAACCACCGCGGAAACGCGGCACGTGCTTGGCATGTGCGGCGTTTCCGCGGCCTTATGGTCTCCTCTTGCGTTGACTTTTGCACAGTAATTCATATTTTACAGTGCTGATTTTTCTGGGTATTTTTAATATTTATTCAAGAGTTGAATAATCTGGGATGTTTTGGAGCTTCGATGATTCGATCGGGTTTATCAGACTTTGTCTATTTGGCTTTCCGGATAAATTTTAGAATATGTTAAAAAGTTCGACCGGATATAAATACCCAACTTTTCCCCTGTCGGGAAATTTCCAAGTGTTGGATTTTTCCGTAGTTTAACGACGTTCTAAGTAGTGCAAGTAACGCGATGGACCCTCTAGAAGACAACAAACCTTAACTCGATTATGTGACCGTCTTGAACTGCCCTTTGAACCTTCGGGTTTGGGGCAGTACGGCGTGCCACATGTGAGGCGTTGGCTTGACCCTTCTACGGCTGGACCGTTGGTACTGAGGCACGAACTGAATGTTGTTAGACTTATTTCATGTGTTGGATTGTATCGGGAAAACTTGGGTGTTCGATTGTTCGATCGAAAAGTTTAACATTTTCTGTTTATCTGGAATGTGATACAATAATTGGAATTCACAAATAGTTATGAGATAACGGAATGAATATTATAAACATAGCAGTTTAGTCTCACTTGATCGGTTGCCACGGAATTTTGATGTGATCAAAAGTCCGTCGCAATCACGTAGCGTACGCGGATACTCGCCGATAAACTTAATAGACAGCCTCGCTCCATAGCCCCGACCAAGTGACTGTAGGAGAACCCCGTCGCCGAAAGCATCCGTTCGGGTGCTTGCGGCAGCGGTGTTCCGCCTTGGTGCACTTCGTCGACGGTATCGGGGGTGCGGCCGTCTACTGAAGTTTGTGACGAGCATTCGATCAGGATGTCGGGAATCCTGTTGAATTGCCTGACTTGGTATTGAAAAGTGTTTTCGATTTTGAGACTAAAATGCGGGGTTTATAACTGTTAGGCATGCGATGTCTAAGGTATTCATTTGATTAGGCATGCGATGTCTATGCAGATTGCGGATTCCAACTGTTGTTGTTTTACACTTTCTTTTCTGTGACCGTAAGTGTAATATGTGATATCGCCGGTTTCGTTGCTATATGTCAACGACAATTGGGATGCGCATATTTACTTACGTTGATGACATGTGATGTTATGTGTTGCTGGATATGTTATATTGGATCGTCGTGTTTGAATAGCCGGGTTTTTTTATGTGAGATGAGTGTTTTTCATTTTCATTCATGTAAAAACTTGTATGTAATATTCTTTTATTGGGGCACTTCCAGGTTGCGGAAGTTGTCACCGTTTGTATATTATTTACTTTTCCGCACTAGGATAGACCCAAGGAGGAGGGCACAAGTAACCGGGTTCTGGAGTCCAGTGGGAGACCAACTCGAGGAGTCGAGTCCGGGTCTCCTAACTCTAGAATTGGTAGGGTTTCTTGCCGCTCTCATAGGGGTCTAGGGGTGTGGGTTTGGCTATTCATCGCGATCGTGGAATCCGTGTTTTATACTGGCTCGTATTGAAAACACGGACGTCCTAGTATATCCAATATTTCATATGATTCTTCTGCTGCGATATCTGTGATGTGATCATGTGATGTTCTGTGATAAATGCTGTATATAGTATATATGATATATTATATAGACGTTACTTATGTTTTACACCCGCGCTAGCCCTGCCCCGCTCTGCCGTTAGTTACCTAACCTAACGGTGGACGAGGGGACATCGAGGCGAATGCAGATGGCATAAGTGTACGTCGTATTTATCTGTAATGTTTAGGTATTTAAATGATGGGACTTCATTAATGTGATTAATGAAATAAAAGAAACCTAAGATGTTGTAGAATCGAATTTCAAAATAAAACAGGTAGCTACAGTTCTTGCTTTGCACAGAGGTATATGTGATATATCCTGCACCTTATTCGATGAGGAAAGGACCGAGATCCCTTCACCGGGAGTGACTCCTTTAGCAATAACTGGCAGATGCTACACACTCTGTTTGTCTTTTGATTGCTTTTAAGTATTTTTGCTTTGCACAGTGATATATATGATATATCCCGCACCTCATTCGACGAGGAAAGGACCGATGATCCCTTCACCGGGAGTGACTCCTTTAGCAAAACTAGAAAAGCCTCAAAAACACTCCATTTTAAAATCATTTGATTCTACAACGATATCAAGTTCATTACGCAATAGGTTTTCAGAAAAACCTGTCGTAGCCCTCCGTCATTTCAGATAAGTAGTAGTTAGTATTCGTGCTGCGTTTGTTGGCCTTTGTCAAGGCGCAGTGTGCGGTAGCTAACTGGTGCTTATCTGCTTATGCATATGATGCAGATTGAGTTAGGGTAGTCGTTCGACCTTGTTGGCCTTTGTCAAGGGCCGTGCGGGTGGGTTTAATTCAATCAGGAAATGACGGGTTGGACTTGACTAGCATCCTATGGTTTGTTGGCCTTTGTCAAGGTCATAGGAGGTTAGGGGAAAAATATTATCGGGAATTTCAAGTGTTGAAATTTGCAATGAGATTGCATACCTTCTATGAGATAGTTGGATCCCGATACCCGCTGCGAGTAAGAGTTACTCCTGGGAGAGTTTTATACATTACAATCAGCCGATCAAGTAGGTGTCTAGAAAGGTGTTAACGAGGTTACGCCTCTGGGAAAACGAGGTTTACATTAATTAGGTTCGTGCGAAAGCACGGGGGACCTCCCTCAAAGTACCGACACTGGCCTGGCTGAAAGATTGGCGAACTTGTAGTATGTAATTAATCCCGGCTAGTCTTTCCTTTTAGGGTTTGAAGGAAGATTTGATAAAAAGCAGTGGGAGCCATCCTGATTAGATAAAATAATAACCAATCTATTCTTGTCAGAGCGCACGCTGAGTGTTTTCTTCTCTCTCTCTCCAGGTAGCGACCATATCACGCCTTAATCAAGATAATAATACGGATTATTGACCGAACCCGCTTGTTATACTGAGCTGGGGAACGTTGGTCCCGCTCCAACTTATAATTGTTATAAGACAGAGCAGGAAATTGGGGAATACCAGAATTCCCGTGCCGCCCAAACGAAGAGAGTGCATGCTGATGCATCATCTTCGGGTGTGTTCATTATACAGAACTGTTTCTCAGTATCCTCCGCATCCTGGTATATGATACCGGATCAGGATCCCAGATATGTAATCTGTTACATAGGGCTACAAAAGGGTAGAAAAACTGAGAACGGGTGATAAATTTCATGAGACAGAAAACGGGGCAAGAGTTGCAGCCAAGTCTGTTGGTCACTGTCACCCTGTATTACCAATACATTGATTCTGAACGAATGTTATTAGATACCGAACCTGATATACAAAATCATATCAGTCTCTTTATCAGTAAAGAAATGATAAAATTTTGTATTGTTGGATAATGTTTTGAACATTTCCTATATCAAAAGTTGATCGGTTCAGGCACGTTATCTAAAAGCATTGATGTTCTAAATCAAACCACAGTTCTAAGTATACGGATCACACACAAGAGGAAGAGTTCACAATTGAATGATTCCTTCTTGAGGTATTGTAGACTAGGTCAGATCAATGTGACCCGACTAGCTAGAGTTACATTTAGATGCATATTTAAATCAGTTTGAATTTACATCTTGTGAAACTCGCCAGTCATGTCACAAAGATAAGATGACCACAGCTCTGTTTATTGGAAACAGAGAAAGAGTTAGTAAACTCTTGGGATGATACATGTTGATGTATGTAGGTCCCCTGTCTACACATGCCAAGACTGGTTCTTTGTACTTCATTACATTCTCTGATAATCTCTCAAGATTCAGACATATGTTCCTGTTGAAACACAAGTCCGAACCTTTTGAGATATTCACAGAATATGAGCTAGAAGTAGAGAACCAATACGGGTATAAGTATTATGTCCTTTGATGAGATCAAGGAGGAGAATACTTGAGCATGGAAATCCTGGACTATTCTAAAGGAGAATGAGATTCTCTCTCAGCATTACTCCTCCGTATACGCCACATCACGTCGGTGTATCGGGGCGGAGCAGATACACCCTATATGATAAGGTGTGCTCTATGATGAGTACTACTGAGTTACCTATTTCCTTTTGGGAGTTATGCACTTGAGAAGCTGCATACCTATTGAATAGGGTTCAAATCAAATCAGTTGCCTATCACTTCATATTTGATATGATAAGGGAAGAGCCCATCTCTTAAGTTAGTTAAGATTTGGGGTTGTCCAGCCTTTGTCTAAAAGCAAAATCCGAACAAGTTCGAGGCAAAGTCTGTAATGTAGAACTGGAAAAGTTCCAGCAATACAAACTACAGTAGATGATTTGGTACAACCAAAGGATTCAGTAGATTCTAACGAACCTCAGCCTCTCCGCCGATCTAGTAGGGTTTCTCACCCACCTGAGAGATACTTCGGTTTCTCTATGACAGTGGGAGCGAGGATTGCATCATGAGATGATGACCCAACTAGTTTCGAGCAGGCCATCGAGAGTGACGACTCTGTAAGAATGGCTGGATGCTTAGTAATCTGAGATGGAATCCTTATACACCAACAAAGTATGGACTTTGGTTGCTATATCTGAAGGGTTAAATCCCCATCAGGAGCAAGTATATCTTGAGAAGATTACTTGGTGTATATGGAAAGGTTGAGACTTTCAAAGCTAGACTTGTTAAAGCTTTTCGTCATTGACCAGGCGTGGATAATGATGAAACCTTTTCATATAGCTATGCTTAAGTCCATCCAGATCCTACTTGCCACGGCTACATACCATGACTACGATATCTGGTGGTTGGGTGTCATGACAGCTTTTCTAAATGATGTTTTAGAAGAGGGAGTCTATAAGTACACAGCCAGAGGGCCTCGTAGACAGTGGGAGCAGCGGAAACGTGTGCAAGATGCTTTATAGGATAAAGCAGGCATCGCGGAGTTGGAACATCTGTTTTGATGAAGTAGTCAAAGAGTTTGACATCATCAAAATGGTAGATGAACCTTGTATAAACAAAAAGATAGTAGGGAGTATGGTGACGATCCTCATAGAGTACGTGGATGACATACTCTTGATAGGGAAGGAGTTTCCTATGCTACGCTCGGTCAATCTCCGCTTATCACCATAATTCTCCATATAGGATCAAAATGATACCTCCTAAATCCTAAGTTTTGGATCTATGAGATAGATCTAATTGGATGTTAGGACTCTCACTAGTTGTAGTGAGACGGTATCAACCGATCCTGGGGAGAATCACTGGAAGGGTTCTAGGGTGATAAAGACGACTGAATGTCAGTCACAGGCATTGTCTTTACCCTCAGTGGAGGGACGGTATGTTGGAAGAGTTCCAAGCTAGATACCGTGACATACTAGACGATAAAGGCTGGATACATCGCTACTTAAGACGCTACCAAAGAGGCTGTTTGGGTGTATATTGGTTCATGAGATGAACTATGTTCCTCCCATTGTGTGACAATGGAGTTGTGGCTTATGCCGAGGAACGCCGGTCCCATCAGTGATCCAAACATATTCTAAGGCAGTGTCACCTGATCATGGAGATGGTTGATCTCCAGGGAGATCGAGGTTAGGAGAGTAGACTCAGAGGACAACACAGCGGATCCACTCACAAAGGCCTGTTCCCAGAGAGAGACTTTTATGGGATGGTTGAGTATGAGATACTGCAACCACTGCTATCAGATGGCCCTAGTGCAAGTGGGAGATTGTTAGTTATATGTATGCCCTAGAGGCCATTACTATACATAGGATGTATATTGTAGTGAATGCTGGGACATATATAGGGAGGACTTTCTTGCTCGACATGATAGTATGCTATCTGGTTGATCTTTACCTTAACGTGTACACTGATTGTCTCCCTGTTACATGTTGGTAAAGCCCTAAGGATCTGTACTTGACTACCTGGACTATGATGCGGATCATACTAGTGGGGACAGGTAGTCCATAAGTACATCCTTCAAAGTCCCTAGTCGTGGGTGTATCGAGACGGGGCATCGATATACCAGAGTAGACTAGCGTGTACCTTCTCGACCCATACAGATGGGCGATGGATGATCCCATATCCATTGGTGTTTGACATCAGAGATGATATGCGGGTGCTCAGTAGAGACTGGGTACACTGGACGGACTCGCCGAGAACTCCCAGATGGTATTATACCTCACGTCAGATGGCAGTTCTCTGGTGACACTGGTACAGAGTAGTCTGTTGACCCGAGATCGTCATAGAGTCTTGTGTGGTTCCCACTGTGTTTTGATTTCCATCTTACCACGTCCAAGAGGGCGTGCAAAACGGTGGTTTTTGGGTACAGTCCCGAGTCACATGGAGGCAATGAGCGATAGGAGGGGATTCGTCTCTCCCGGTATAGGGAGTTGATGTTGCGCTGTGTTCGATTGGCTATAACAGGAAATCCCTGGCCAGGGTTGCTGAGATTTACTGGTAAGTGTTACCAGTAGTTTCTCGAAGTGTTATAGACCTCATATCGACACGACTTATCGAGCTATTGGGGTCTGACGTTTACCACCCCTAGGCGAGATATGCGACATATCAGACGATCAGACCGGACTGTACGGTAGTGTTACTGGTTGGATTCACTGGAGTGTGAGCGGGCTTGCTCGTCGATCTTCTGATCGCTCAATACCCGGGTAGCCGTTACGTTTAGAAGACCGCTTGCGGCTTGTGGGTGCTTGATATGATCATCATCTGCTGCCGGCGTATTGACGAGTCTTTAGAGTCCTACACAGAGGTTTCCTGGCTCAAGCGAAACGAAATAGGAGCGCATATGAGATATGTGCGGGACCGAGAATAATGCGTGTATGTGATACCGTATTCTATTCTCGCGATGAATGTATCGAATGGTTATATGCGATATAACCTAGTTATCGAATCGAGGGTTGATTCGATAAGCCGATACATTGGATACTAGTCGGTTATATGCGATATGAACGGATCGTTAAATCAAGTGTTGATTTAATGATTTAATGCATAATTATATATTTGATATATTACTTTGCATCAACTAGTATCGGTTCACTTTAAATGGATTTTCTCGCTCGGATGTGCGCATTATATATGTGATATGATTTTTGTGCACATGCTTGTATCATGTTTGATGATACATGCTAACTTGATTAGGTGTATGATTAAACCATGGTTAGTTAATGGTTAGGGTTTCATTTGATTTATTTATGCCTTTATTTATTTTGTTTTGACAAAAAGAAAAAGGGGAATGAAAATAAAAGGGTTGCTTTCAAAGATGAAGCTTGTTGAAGCTTCATGAAGGTTTGACCAAAGTGACCATTTTGTCTTCATCTCTAAACCTAACCATTCACTAACCCTAGTTCATTCTCTACACCTAACCATGGTTTGCTTATGATAAGAATTGATTTTCTTTTCTATTTTAATTATTCTTATCATAACAATTATCATCATCTTTTTCTTCTTCTTGAAGATGAAAGCTTACTTCATCAATGGTGATTTGAGCATAAGTGTGAGAAATCCAAATCTAAAGTGAACCCACTTCCTATTTCTTCATCCTCTACCTCTTGCCAAGTAGTAGAGTGTGTTTCCTTCATAATTTTTCATGGCTTGGTGAAGGTGGAGCTTGATCTAGCGATGCCTCGACGTAGATCATCTTCGGCACGTCGTCGATGACCTAGCCCGCTCTTTCTCCGATGAAGCCGACGCTAGAGCCCGGACTTTGATTTGGACAGCGGAGAGGACTTCATCACGGAGCCGTGGAGGTGGAGGACCGGATCTACAAAGGTTGTATTTCCGTTCCTTTAGTAAAATAGTTTACTAGTTGCATTTTTCGCCTAGATTTCTAGCCAACGGTCCTTGTTAGGGTTTCTCGGCACCGTATTTTTGTAAATTGGCATGGTTGATGCCTTGTGAGACCTCATTAGGGTGCCTAGGAACCCTACAGAGCTTGACTAGTGCTTGTGATTTGTTGACCATAGTTAAGCTCATGAGTACTAGGGGTAAAAATCATATCGGGAGTTTCAAGAGTTGAAATTTGCAATGAGATTGCATACCTTCCATATGATGGTTGGATCCTGATCCCATAGTGAGCAAGAGTTGCTCCCAGGAGAGTTTTGCACTTTACAATTAGCTAACCCATTATGTGTATAGAAAGGTGTCAACGGGGCTACGCCTCTGGGAAAATGAGGTTTACTTTAATTAGGTCCGTGTGAAAGCACGGGGAACCTCCCTCAAGTACCGACACTGGCCTGGCTGAATGGTTAGCAAAGTTGTAGAATGCAATTAATCCTGGCTTGTTTTCCTTTTAAGGTTTGAAGGGAAATTTGATAAAAGCAGTAGGAGATATCGATTAGATAAGATAACTAACCAATCTGATCTTTGCAAGAGCTTTCGCTGAGTGTATTCTTTTCTCTCTTTTAATGGTAGATACCAACGACGGGACTCAAGCTTCTACTAAATAAAAATAAACTGAATGTGACCAATTATAAAGACTGGCTGAGGAACATTAACATAGCCTTGACTTATGATAAGGTATCATATGTCCTCACGGCTCCAGCCCCGCCCGTCCCAGGTCCTAAATCTTCGGTTGCGGAAAAGGAAGTCCGCAAGACATGGGACACTGACTGTGCTACGGCCAAATGCCTCGCGCTTTTATCGATGGATAACACACATCAAAAGCAGCACGAGAAGATGGACGTTCAATCCATCTTTCTCCATACAAAAGAGTTGTATGGGGAGCAATCTCGTATCCTACGATACGAAGCGTCACGAAAGCTGTTTCAAACGCGGATGGATCCTGGCACACCAGTAGGTGACCATGTTCTGAAGATGATAGCCCTTATAGAAGAGCTTGAGGACCTCAGATGGACAATGGACAACGAACAATATATTGATATCATTCTGCAGTCTCTCCCCCCCCACTTTTGCTCAGTTTGTAGTAAACTTCAACATCCACAACATGGAGAAGTCACTACCCGAACTCCTAAATATGTTGAGGAGTGCAGAGAGCACACTGAAGTCAGTGAAGACTCCTGCTTTGACTGTTGGGCCATCTTCCTCCTCTCGCCCGAAGGCTAAGGCCAAGGGAAAGATGAAGAAGAAACCCACCAAACCTAGAGGTGGAGTTAAAAAGGTCAAGGGGAAAGACAAGTCCACGGCTAGGGAATCGGGGAAAGAGGAATGTTATCACTGCCACAAAGCGGGACACTGGAAGCGCAACTGCACTGAGTACTTGGATCTCAAAAGGAAGAAGCATGGTGATGCTTCCGCTTCAGGTGTGTTTGTGACAGAAAACTGTTTTTCTATAAACTCTGCTTCCTGGGTATTAGATACCGGTTCAGGTTCTCACATTTACAATTCCATGCAGGGGATGAGAAATAGCAAAGTTTTGAAGACAGGTGACCATACTCTCCGGGTTGGAAATGGTTCCAATGTATATGCAGTTTCAGTGGGAGAGTATCACCTGGGGTTGCCGTCAGGGTATATATTGGTTTTGAACCCATGTTATTATGTACCTAGTATGCTTTGTAATGTTGTATCTGTTTCTTTGTTAGACAATGAAGGATATAATTTTGTGTTGCAAAATAATATTATGAATATTAACCTGAATCAAATGTTAGTTGGGTATGGTACACTTAATAACGGGATATACGTCCTAAATCAACACACAGTTTTCAGCATACAACACACTAATAAAAGAAAACTTTCAGAAATAAATGAAGCTTTTCTTTGGCACTGTAGAATTGGTCATATTAACGAAACAAGACTAAACAAGCTACATAAAGATGGATATTTAAACCCATTTGAATATAAATCTTATGCGACTTGCCAGTCTTGTATCAAGGGTAAAATGACCAAATCTCCGTTTACAGGACACGGAGAAAGAGCTACTCAGCTCTTAGCCCTCATACATAGTGATGTATGTGGGCCAATGTCTACACAGGCTAGAGGCGGTTTTTATTACTTCATAACCTTTACTGATGATTTCTCAAGGTTTGGTCATGTGTTTTTACTAAAGCATAAGTCTGAAGCTTTCGAGAAATTCACTGAGTACAAACTTGAAGTAGAAAAACAAACCGGATTGAGTGTCAAGATGCTTCGATCAGATCGAGGTGGGGAATATCTCAGTACAGAGTTTGTAGACTTTCTAAAAGAGAATGAGATTCTCTCTCAGCTCACTCCTCCTTACACACCACAACACAACGGTGTGTCAGAGCGGAGGAATCAGACCCTATTGGATATGGTTCGTTCCATGATGAGTGATGCTGAGTTACCTGTCTCATTTTGGGGACATGCATTGGAGACTGCAGCGTTTCTATTGAACAGGGTTCCAACCAAAACCATGTCTACCACGCCATATGAGATATGGCATGGGAAGATGCCATCTCTTAAACGAGTTAAGATTTGGGGTTGTCCGGCTTATATTAAAAAGAAAAATCCTGACAAACTCGAGACACGGTCAGTCATGTGTAATTTTGTGGGGTATCCAAAGAATTCCTATAGATATCTATTCTACCACAAGGAGAAACAAAAGGTGTTTGTTTCTCAGTATGCCACATTTTTAGAAAAAGAATTTTTTACAAATGATACAGATGGCAATGTGGTAGATCTAGAAGAGGTTCTAAAGACACAAGTTACAAATGACGACTTGATTGAACCAGCTGTTGCAACAGAAACTAATGAACCTCAGCCACTCCGTAGATCTGGTAGGACTTCTCGCCCACCGGAGAGATACTACGATTTTCTCATTGATGGTGATAGAGAAGATTGCATCATGGAGGATGATGATCCTACCAGTTTTCAGCAAGCTATCACGAGTGGAGACTCTATGAAGTTGCTGGATGCCATGAGATCTGAAATGGAGTCTATGTACACCAACAAAGTATGGACTTTGGACGTTGTACCCTCTGGGGTAAAACCCGTAGGGTGCAAATGGATTTTTAAAAGAAAGATTGGTGTAGATGGGTAGGTAGAGACCTATAAGGCAAGACTTGTGGCGAAGGGTTTTCGTCAAAGATCAGGTCTGGACTATGACGAAACTTTTTCTCCCGTAGCCATGCTTAAATCCATTCGGATCCTACTTGCTATTGCTGCTCACTACGACTATGAAATCTGGTAGATGGACGTTAAAACTGCATTTCTAAATGGTGATTTAGAAGAATACGTTTATATGGATCAGCCAGAGGGCTTCATTGACAGTGGGAGCAGCAGGAAAGCATGTAGATTGCTTAAATCCATTTATGGATTGAAGCAGGTGATTGTAAAGAATTCGGATTGTGTAGTTAGAAATTGTAAAGAAATCACAATCAAAGAATTATTTTGACCGCAATCAAACTACGGTGTCAATTGTAGTTCATGAATGAGTGCGGATCGTCCACAGGGATTGCACGATTCGTTTGTATTATGATATGCTTGAATTGAAAAGTTAAGCTAAGATGAACGAAAACATGATTCAAGAATTTTGATTTTCAAGTGTCACTATTCTATTCAAGAATCAAGAAAATGATAAACAATCTAGAATCGGTGTATCGATGATATTTCCAATCAACAGTCAAGAATCTAAAAGAGGCTCGTAGGAATCGATCGGATCTATAGACGTGATGTAATCTCAAGATTTCGTGTTCTTGTCCTTCGAAGGATTGATACTAGATCGATGATAATCGACGAGAGTTAGGGCTTTCTTGAGGAAACTAGGGTTTCATCTTTGAACCCTTGTTCTTTCGTCGATATCATTCTTTTTCTAGCTTCTACCAAATTCAAGAAACGATCGTAACTCCCCAATTTCGAACGATATCAATCAAGAAAGCATCGAAACAAAATGGGTCATCGTTTCTTGAACTAGCTATGGTTTTCAAAATACGTAGGACTCAAGAATCGATTAAAGCTATGTTACATCATCATTCTATTGACCGTCTCGACTCCTCGACGAGCGGAGTTTTATTCACACATCACCACACAGAAAATATTTACGAATTGTAAAGATATCATGATGCAGAATTTAAAGAAAACAAGATAAAAGAATATCACCTTTATTTATCTCAACAATTTTGATTACATTCGCTTTAAGAACTACAAGAGGAAGAATCTAGATTGTTGATCGGGCGTCGCTCGGCTTCGTGAGTCGTGGATCGGCTCGGATCGCTTGCTCCGTTGAAGATCGGCTCCGCTCATAAAGGTTGTAGGGCTTCTTGCTTAATGGGTACTCGGGATCTTGATTTTGATTGGAATTAGGGTTTCACACAAGCCCTCTCACTAGACTTGTGGAGGAAGGAGATGAAGAAGGAGATTGGCTAAAAAAAATGAACTAAAAAATGAATCACACAAGTAATGGTTTGATTCTATCTATCTCCACATATCTCATCACCCTAGGTCTAGGCTTCTATTTATAGACTTCCCAAACCCTAGGTTTAGGTTTGAAATGGTAGTTCCCTCCAAAAGTTTGTTGAGTCTTCTAGAAGGTAGTTTGTTAGGAGCTAGCTTAGGGTTTAAGCTAGGTTTAATTAGGCTTGGAAACCCTAGTTTGCTGATCTGGCAGAAACCCCTGGAGTCTTCTGGAATTTGAGATACATTTCTTAACAGTGGGCCCTGAATGAAGCATTGTTCACCAAAATTGAGGAGGTAAATCCCTGGTTCCACCGCGGATCCGCGGCACAAGCAAGCCATTGTCGCGGATCCGCGGCTCTTTGATGAGCTTGGGCTTTGGGTCTTCTGGTGTGGCCTTGTTCTGTATTTTAGGGCTTCTTCTGATATATTGATTTGTGATTGCTCCTTTGAATTGATACCAGATCTGAAGTTAGTGAGTTGGCGTATCTTTTGAGCAGCGTTGATTTGAGCACGCTTCTAGTTTCCTGCACAGACTTCAAAACACGGGTTTCGACATATAGAAATATTGCGATGCCATGCAATGCAGTCAATTTCCCTAGAAATGCCGGTTTTAAGGTCTAATACATGTAATCTGATAATCTGTGATAGATTTGCTAATATGTAGAATATGAATGCCGAACACTTCTATATGAATGCAAATGATGAGGAAATTGCCGGTAAAAATATACAATATTTTCGACTAATCAGCAGGCATCACGGAGTTGGAACATCTGCTTTGATGATGTTATCAAAGAGTTTGATTTCATCAAAAATCCAGATGAACCTTGTGTTTATAAGAAGGCTGTAGGGAGAGCTGTCACATTCCTCGTATTTTACGTAGATGACATTCTTCTGATAGGAAATGATATTCCTATGCTACAGTCGGTCAAATCTTTCTTATCACAAAGGTTCTCCATGAAGGACCTGGATGATGCCATGTACATAGTGGGCATTCGGATCTATAGGGATAGATCCAAAAGGTTATTAGGATTGTCCCAAACCAGGTACATCAACACCATCCTAAAGAGGTTTAGTATGGAAGACTCTAAGCGAGGTGCCTTACCCGCTTGCCATAGAGTCACTCTCTCCAAGGACTTTTGCCCAAAGACCGATGAAGAGAGAGCTCGCATGAGCATTATGCCCTATGCTTCAGCCGTAGGATCTATAATGTATGCGATGTTATATACACGCCCTGATGTAGCTTATGCACTTGGTGTAGTAAGCAGGTATCAGTCCAACCCAGGGGAGAATCACTGGGCAGCTGTGAAGAATATTCTTATGTACTTGCGAAGGACTAAACAATTGTTCTTGGTGTATGGTAACGGAGATCTCCAAATGGAGGCCTTTACCGATTCGAGCTTCCAGAGTGATAAGGATGACAACAAATTTATCTCTGGGTTTGTATTTACCCTCAACGGAGGGGCGGTGAGTTGGAAGAGTTCCAAACAGGATACCGTTGTAGACTCTACGATGGAAGCTGAGTACATTGCTGCAAATGATGCCGCCAAGGAAGCCATCTGGATGAGGAAGTTCGTCTCGGAGCTAGGAGTAGTTCCAACCATTATTGATCCAATACCATTATATTGTGATAATAATGGGGTTATGGCGTTAGCCAAGGAGCCTAGGTCCCATCAGCGGTCCAGACACAACCTGAGGCATTTTCATCTGATCCGAGAGATAGTTGATCGCCGCGAGATCGAGATTAGGAGAGTAGACACAAAGAATAACACCGCGGATCCACTCACCAAGGCCCTCCCTCAGCCGCAACATGAGCGACTTTTTGAGATGTTGGATAAGAGATACGCCAATACCTGGCCTTAGTACAAGTGGGAGATTGTTGGATATATGTATGCCCTAGAGGCCATTATATGATAGTGGATGTATTTATGCATATATATATATATATATATATATATATATATATAGATAAAGAGTAACCAGATAGCATACTATCATGTCGAGCAAGAATGTCTTCTGTATATATATATATATATATATATATATATATATATATATATATACAGAGGACATTCTTGCTCGACATGATAGTATGCTATCTGGTTACTCTTTATCTGACATGTTCACTTGATCATGCTTTTATTCATTTTCACAAGTTGATAAAGCCCTGAGGATATTTGCTTGACTACTGTGATTATGATGCAGATCATACTAGTGGGACATGTGTAGTTTATAAGCATATCCTGAAATGTCCCTAGTCGTGGGTATATTGACTCGGGTATCTAGTTTGCTAACTTAGATAGCCAAGATGAAGTAAAGAGAGTGTGTGAATACTTTGTCTCAAAACACCCAAGGATTCTCAACTCATGAGAGGGTATGGGTGGAGGTTGAAGAAGAAGCCATAGGTGAGAAAGTGTGAAGGAAAAGAAAAAAGAGGTGAAGAAAAATATGTCTTCCTTTTTCTTTGGTTGTTTTTTCTTGAATGTTTCGTGTGTATTTGTTGTGAGCATTTTTAAAACCAACTCAAGAAAAACCACACACACACACACAAAGATCTGCCATCTCTCATGATCACCATAAATATCTCACAAATATCCTCACCAAAACAAAACCAAGTGCACATGCCACATTCAATGCTCAATGCCAAGACTTGCACTCACACTTTTCACACAATTAAACATTTAATCTAAATGTTTAAATCAAGAAAAGAAATGGCAACCCTAAAGTTATCTTATAACGAAATACAAGAATACCCCTCATCCATATATACATACCCACATCCGTATTCCGACTAAATACGAATACTACGAGACGAAAATAATCCAACAATTTAATACTAGGATCTGGCTTAAACCAAAGCCCACTAGTATTATCCGTCCGATCATGATCCGTGCATAAGTGCACGAATATGATCGAACCCTGCCATAAAACCATACAGCCTCTACAACGTTTCGCCCAAACCAGGGAAACCCTCTGTGTGGGACTCTAAAGACTCGTCAATACGCTGGCAGTGGGTTTAACCATAAGCACGTCAATAGCACTAGATGTACGTAACGGCTACCCAGGTATTGAGCGAAAGGGAGGCCGACGGGCAAACTCATGAAACCCCTACTGAGCCTGACAGTGACAATATCCGTACAGTCCGGTCCGTTCGTCTTTGAGTATCGCATATCGAGTCTAGGGGGGTGGATAAAGTCAGACACCTAATAACTTGACATTTAGTGCCAGCATGAAACCTATCACCACCTGAGAAACTACCGATCCTAGATCGGTAATTCTCGTCTACCCCAGCCGCGGATTTCTGGTGATGGCCATCCGTGCACACCGCGACATTAACCCCCAATACCAGGAGAGACGAATCACCTGAAAATCCGCTCACTGCCTCCATGTGGCTCGGGACTGTACCCAACTAAAACCTGTTTGCACGACTCCTTTGAGCTGTGGTAGGGTAGTAATCATAGCACAGTGGGAACTCACACGAGATAAATGACGATCTCAGGTCGATATACTAACCTGTACACATGTCACCAAGGAACTGCTATCTGACAATAGGTATAATACCAACTAGCATGTTCCCGGCGAGTCCGTCCGGTGTTCTCATAACCCAATGAGCACCTATAAACATCTTAGGTGAACCAACTAACACCAATGGATTGTGAGACCGGCCACCGCCCCTCGTCGGGGTTTCGATCCGTATACACTAGTCTACTCTTGGAGTATCGATGCCCAACCTCGAAACTCCCACGACTAGGGGCACTTTAAGGATGCGCTTATAGACCACCCAACTCTCATGTATATGATCGCCATCATACTGCTGGTAGTCAAGCAAGAATCCTATGGGCTCTATCAACATGTAATATTGATCTGTAATGTCACCTGAAGCATGTACACGATGATAAAGAGAAACCATACTATCATCTCGAGTAAGGCTGTTCTACCGGTATAGGTCCTCCCTCAATCATTGCAATCACGTGCCTGGGATCCAATAATTGACTTTAGGGCACTATTGCCAACATACAACAAAAGGGAAAGCCTAAGACGGTGGCTGGTTCAACAAGCTAGCCAGATCCTTGCTTTTCCGACGGACTTCTACCTCAAATTCCATCAGCACCGCCACCTGAGCTCCTGCCTGTTCTTGCTGTTGTTAATACAAAGTGAATCGACGTTCAAGCTCCTTCTCAGTAGTTTTGTAAATCTCCACCATTTCTTTTGTAAAGGTGACGACTCTATCCAAAACCACCACTTCCGTGATAATTTCATGCAGAAATTGCCAAATCTCATAGGCCCGAATAGCTTTTGCTGCAAACTGGGCTTGAAGATACCCCAAAGCTTTCGAGGCTATCTCTCTCTACAAAAGATTTCGATTGAGCCTTTTCTCACAGGATCGGAGGTTGGCAGCACACCTTTCTGCCCGTTCATTCAATCTAGCCTTCACAGATGAGATGTCCGATGGAAGGCGTCTACATTCAAGTTAATGAAGAGAAGTCTCCACTAGCCGACAGTACTCAACCTAAGTACGCATCAGCGCCTCATCATGATAAGTAACAAGGACGGGCAAGGAAGCATTAGTTTCGACAGCAAATTTCTCTGCAATGACTAAAGTGCCGGTGCGGAGATCTTCGATAAGAGCGGCTTGTGAATGTAGACTCTGCTTGGCCATCCTTTCAGACATACGTCTAGCGTAAGGACCCGTAGGCATGCAGATATGGAACTCAAACGGAGTCAGGGTTGGCAGAACTGTGAGTATACAAAAAAGGTTAGTCGCGTTTCCAAAGGGTATATAAGCAAAAAATACCAAGACTAAGGTATCACTCACCTATAGCCACAGATGGTGATCTGAGAGATCCCCGGGCCCGTCTAGAACCTCGACTTCATCGTCAGCCTGCAAGACTATAGTTTAAAAAGGGGCATGTCAGTATCGCTCTAGAAAATATAATGCATAAAGCAAAAGAATACCAACCATGTCCATAAGAGAGGATGGCACGCTGGGGGGTATCGTGTGCGGGGCCACTATATTAAGTAGGCACGAGAATGTTTCTTCCGGCGAACGATCCGCAATGGAGGACGCCAACTACTGCAACTTTGGAAAGACAAAAAAGGGGGGTTAGACATATTGAAAGATCGTTAAGTAAAAAAAGAGTAAAATATAATATTACTTTCAATATTTCGTCCATCCTGGACCGAAGGGGTGGCAGCATCGAGAATATTCTCTACATCCTCTGGTGCACCACTGGCGACATTTACAGAGTTTATAGTTGATTTATGAATCTCCACCGAAGGAATAAGAGCCATCACCGGGGTCTCTAAAACACACTTTGGGCTCGAAACTGCGCCCGCCACGGAAGGCCCTGCAAAAGGAAAATATTTAAATTCGAATGCAATATGAGAGCAATATAAACCGTTTACTGAAAAAGATTTGAAAAAGTACATACCAATAAGCCAAGGAGCATGGAGTATAGCTTTTTCGAGCCGTTGTTCTTTTCTTGTTAACCATGCTCACCGGGCTTCGATTGAAAATAGAGCTTTACCCGCTTTCAGAGCAGCTCCGTCTTCAGAAGCGGCTGATATTGGTTGTTTAAGAGCCCTTTCTTCTGCCAGTGTTAAAAGGATTGACGGCGACACAGCAGGAGCCGAATCAACATCACGAAACTTGATGGGGGGAAAGCTTCCCTTCTTAGGGTGCACATTCTCGGTCTCATCCTGTGACCGCTTGAGTGCCTCGGCCAACTGAGCAGCCTCCTTGGCAGACGTATCCGGAAAAAGGAGGTCATCACCTGGTTTATGCGCATGCCTACTCATCATAAATAAGAGGCTCAGGCTCGAGCAAAGCGTCGATTAACCATACAACAGACTTCTTCTTCTTTTTAGGGCATAAGCTACCACTCACAGAAGAACGTTTCCTCCCCCTAAGCATCTTTGGACGATGTTGCCCAATTTCACATTCGGGATCCGACTCTGCTAACGCCGCAGATTGTGCAGTATTCGGAATCCCTGCGCTAGGTTCAGTGTGAATGGACATACCAGCAGTACATGAATTCGATATCGTTCGAGAAGCCTTCGGGATAACTACTGTGTCGTTGTCTCTCAGAGGGGGACGAACAACCGATCGTGGCCGCAATGGAACATTGACGGCTGGGGCAAGCACCGAGGCCTTGTGTTCGAAAAGCACCTGTCTTTCCTCCATAATGATCAAACTTACCCTGTGACGATACCAGCCCTTGAAAGGTCCCACAGGCCTCGGAATGTAATCAGACTCGGGGATCATGAAAAGAGAACCGGTGTTCAGACGCATAAAATGATGAATAGCATCGCAAGCAGTCTCCAGCAAGGGAGCAGGCTCAACCAAAAATGCTTCAAGGGGCACACCCTGGTTATAACCTAATTGTTGATCAAAATGGTGCGGATTGTTTCGCATGAAGAGAGCGACATCATTCAGTCGAAACACCAAGTACCCTGGCCTGATTGAGTACAGGTTCATAATCTCCTTGTGTTTTAGAGCCGGCGCTTCATTCTTTAACAAGTCTAATAACTGCTGGGTGGCCCCCGTCAACACAGAAAGAACCCGATAGTTGAAAACCATGCCACCCTCATTTGAATACGGGTTGAGCAGCACACGCAAAGCCCCCAACTGGGTTGGGTCAGGAGTGGAAGTATTAACCAGTCTCATGATTCATGGGAAAGTATAGAACTCGTAGAAATCAGGCTGCCGGTGCACAACGAACGCACCTAACACGTGCATCTCAATCGAAGACGTGAAGTAATGGAGAAAGAAGTTCATGATGTCCACACCAGGATTCGAAGTGTTGGTCGCAATACTCAAGCCATGATACAAGTATAATAACCCTGCAATACCAACAGCTAGTCGTTCTCTCTTGGCTTTGCGGTGTGCAGGGTAGAAGACGGAGGCTCTCATAAAACATCGATGCATAGGTATCGCGAACCAGCCAAGCCAAAGACTGATGAAACCTACAAAAAATGTTTCCTCGTCTATGCCGGGAGCGGTGATCTCGTCAAAAGCCACGGTCGGCGTACTTGGAATATAAAATAGCGGCAAATCTTCTGCATTGATCGGAAGTTTACCTAATCCAAATCCAAAGGGATCTTCGACCTTTGCAAATTTCAGAGCCTTCTTGGATAGAACATCGCCACGAAGAAAGCGGGTGATGAAATCTTCAAAACTGACCCATTTCCCTTCCGATACCACAAACAGGCTCTCATAAATGCTCAGTGCTTTGATCAGACTTGGATGCTTGTGCTGAACGGAATTCTCAGTTGTTAGGCCTTCTCACATAGCTGGCACTATGGAGGAAACATACTCATCCGGGGATAGCAACTCCTCGTAATGTTCTCCCCTGATTGGCAGTCCAGAAATTTCTCAAAACTCCTCCAGCGAAATAGAAACTTCTCAATCCCCTAATAGAAACGTATGTGTGGGAAGATTACATTGGTTTATAAAAGTCTTAACCCACCAGACGTGGGGAGCATGAAAATAGAACTACGACGCATACACCACTTGGTACAGTCCAACTTTCTGCAACCGTGAGTGTTGGGAGGAGAGAATATACTGAGCCCAAAGAAGGTAGCCCATTGGATGTCATGCGGTGACGCCTAACTTATAGAATTTCCCCCAGAGTCAAGCTTCGCCTTGGCATATCCCGCGTCCCAAAATGTCGATAGCCACTAAGGGTTGATTGGGTATCCCCGTCGTCGATGGTTCATGCCACCCCTCAGGAGTCCAGTTAGCCGCCTCCACTGCGTAAGCAATACGCGGACGCTCTGTGAATTGAATTGAGAGGATGAGTTCTGTTGGTACTCTACAAATAAAGCTATGACGACCCCTTATAATATGACCGTACCAGATTCCCTATAGGAGAAGGCTCTTTTCGTCCTTATCATGCCTCCTAATCAAAGACATTGCTTCCTCATCTGATGGTGACTATGGGAAAGCGATTTCTGAACGAGTATAGAGGAAGTAAGGAAATGTAGCCACTGTACCTGAAAAAGGACAAAAGAATCATCAGCAAAAGGATTTGAGTTCATTTGGTGGTATCACTAAGCCTAAGAAGCGAGTGGACCCCACAAAATCAAAGTGGTGGCTCATCAATGATGAGACATGGGCCCATTGTAAGAATCAAAAAAGATTCTCATTAAATGAATAGTTCTCATTAAATGAACAGTGGAGTTAAAACTTCCAATATCCCCAAAAAGCTGGTTCTTTTAAAAAACAGATTCAAATCTATGGAAAGGATACTAAAATCCTAAAATAGAAAATATCCAAGAACAGTAAAAGGAATAAAATTCCCAAAGTTCTTAAGAAATCAAACCAGAGCTAAGCTCTGCAAAAACAGATGGAATTAAATTCCCCCAGATTATAGGATTAAATCCCAGAAATCCCCCATATTGGGAAACATAAGGGTTTAAATAATGGAATTAAATTCCAGAAATTCTCAAATGTTAGGATTAATGATAGGGTAAAACCCTAAGAAAAGAATCAACGATTCTCAAGAATGCCCATTGACTTAAACCCCTGATATGGACATCAAGATCCACGATCTACATTAAAAGAGTTCTTTTTTAAAGATCTCCAAGAGATCGGTTCAAGAAAAGAACCGAGCTCTGTCAAATATGTTTGTGGATTTAAAATACAAAATAAAAAAACGTCCAAAAGATGTTAAGAGTTGAGCTCTATTCGTAGTCATTACCAAAAAATTTTGGCAGAGTATAACTCTGTTAATTTTGAAGGAAGAGATCTAAGCTCTGAAATGATAATTAAATTCTCAGAGAAAGAAAAACTCAGGGAAGAAGATGAAGAAACACCAATCATGTCAAGGGACAAAGGCCCCATTTATAGGACATGATGGGATCGGTTCGACTCCCCACTCCCCTAGGTGATCCAATGGTGGTAAAGATTGACATCGTTGCACTCACGTGTGAGCCACGTAAGAGCAACGCTGGGGAGCATTTGTTCCCTCCTAAAATAGGAGGAGAAAAGAAAGAAGAAAATGATTCTTACAATTTAGGCCTCACGTGTTAAACATGTACGCGATTATATGCAAAACATATAAGCGCCGGAAACAAATAACTAAAGGCCAAACTGGCCTCATATGTTAAACATGTGAGCGCTTATATGCACAACATATAAGCGCTGAAAACAATAACTAAAAGGGCCAAACTGGCCTCACGTGTTAAACACGTGAACGCTTATATACAAAGCATATAAGCGCTGAGAATAAACAACCAAAAAAGGGCAAACCAGCCTCACGTGTTAAACACATAAGAGCTCTTATACAAAGCATATGAGCGCTAAATTTAACCAAATTAAAGCCACACTGGGGTCACGTGTTAAACACGTGTTAATACACCTTTAGAAGCACTAGCTTCAAATAGAATTAAATTCTATATAAAACTAAATTCTATTTTGTGAAGGTACTTCCCCTGATCTTTCTAAAAAGTGAAAGATTCTCTGTTAAACAGAGAGCCATTGGATCAAATATCCAATGGTGATTAAAATTCATCGGATGATAGAATTAAATTCAATTAGGGGAAAATATCTTCTTAATCTTTCTAAATGAGAAAGATATTCCCGGTTGGATCAAAAATCCAATGAGATGGGAAAATATTTCCCTATATCTTTCTAAACAAAGAAAAATTGTGCTCTATTAAACAGAGAATCCTTGAATTAAAAATCTAATGGTGATTAAAAATTCACCATATGAAAGAATTAAATTATGTATATAGGAAAATATATTCCTAATCATGTTAAAAACAAGAATATATATTCTGTAAAATAGAAATTCTCTAGATCAAAGATCTAACAGTGGATAAAATCTCTCGAACAATTTTTGAGGCCGATTAAATCTATCGGTATCTCTCAAATGAGAGATTTTCTCAAAATAATTAACAATTTACCTCTCCTATATAAAGGATCCGAAACCCCCCTATATGCTTCTGCACAAAAAAAGACAGAAACCACAAAACCGAGAATTTAATTCTCCTTTCAAAGAAGCAGATCTTCCTCCTTCCAAACCCTAGGTAAACAAAAGCAGAGATAAAAATATATCTCCTTTGCCTAGCATAAGTAAAAAAAAAAACAACAAGGGTTCAACCCTTCATAAAAAGAATTTAGTTCTTTCTCTGATCTAAGATCTGAAAAGCAAATCTCCCAACAAGTTGAGAATTTAATTCTCATCGGGGAGGTTCTGTTTTTCAGACTCAAAATTTAGGGAAAAGAACTAGATCAAAGGAAAAGACATGTTGTCTAGAAATTTAATTCCTCCGAAAACAGGGATTAACCCTACATAAAGAACTTAGTTCTTACAAGAAGAACAGAAGAACTTAGTTCTCCAATAAAAACTGATCCCAGATCTTCAAATAGAGATCTTGGTGATCATTAATGGTCAAAATACCATTAAAAAAAGTTAAAACTTCTTCAGAAAATATCAACAGAGATTAAATCTCTTAAAAGAAAAGAACTTAGTGCCTCACGTGAAACACACATGAGTACCAGAGAAAAATTAGTGCTTAGCACTATAATAGTGCCTCACGTGTTTCCCACGTGAGCACCCAAAACAAAGGACTCGGCGTCCCAGGTGCTTCCCACATGAGCGCCTAACAAAATAGAACGCTTAGTGTCTCACGTACTTCCCACGTGATCATTGTATAAAAGTATTGACCACTATAAATTTAGTCAAATTGACTAAAGTGCCTAGCACTGATTGGGCAGCGCCCATGTCTGAGCGCCTCACATGATATACATGTGAGCTCCAGAGCCACAAATAAGTGCTTAGCACTTCTGGATGAAAGAAAAAAGGGCTGAGCAAATAGAGCCACAAATAAGTGCTTAGCACTTCTGAATAAAAGGAAAAAGACTGAGCAGACCAAGCCCAAATTGGCTAAGTCTCTCTGAAATTTGCTTGCAACTAAGCCCACATGCTCTGTTGTTAGATCTTAATAAAATTTAATGATCCTGAAAATGTTATCTTAGTCTCAAATAATACTAACGTATCCTTAATTAAAATAAATTGAGCCCAAACGCTCACATATATATTTAAGTTGATCTTAATCTCAAACCAAATTAACACTCTTTAAATGAAACCAAACATCCTTGAACTAAGAGAATACATACAATCTAAGTTCAAACCCCAAATCTAAAATATACGGATTTGGACTGATCCGTGCCCTATGGGAAACGACATAAAATAGTCTCTATATACAATCCACATGCAACCAAAATAAACAAAAATACAACACGACACGAAGTAACCTACTGGAGTAGGAGAAAGTGATTATCGCAACTCGATAAGGTAATTAACTGCAGGGGCTTGCGCCTGCAGAGAAGAGCGTCCCCATAATAAAAAAAACTCCTCACAAATAAGGGGGAATCTGATGATGTCTGCTACATCGGTCGCATCCATTCAAACATCCGATATACGGTGCCATAAATCAACTTGGTATCTTCAGAGAGGTGGGTGGATATATCCAAATAGTATCTACCCCTAAATTCAGGCTAGACGTCTCAATGTCTCAGTCCAGTTTTCGACGATAAACAACGGGTTGAACTTGACTTGCAACTTATGATGTTTAGATCTTCGTCAAGATCATAAGCGCTTAGGGAAAAAACCACATCGGGAATTTCAAACATACAGAAAACTTGCTAGTGTTGTATACCTTCTGGAGTGTGGTAGTTTTGGTTGGATTCCTTTAAAATTATCACACGATGATAGTTGGTCCCGATCCTACTATGAGTATATGCTACTCTTCGGAAGAGTTTTTCACTTTACATTTAGCTAATCAAGTAAGTGTCTAGAAAGGTGTTAACGGGGTTATGCCTCTGGGAAAACAGGGTTATTTAATTGGGTTCGTGCGAAAGAACGGGGTACCTCCCTCCGAAGTACTGAAACTGGCCTGACTGAAAGATAAGCGAACTTGTCGGGTGCGGTTAATCCTGACTAATTCTTCTTTTAAGGTTTGAAGGAGAATTTCAGGAAACAGTGGGATCCATCCTATTTAGATAAACTAATAACCAATCTAAACTTGCAAGAGCATATGCTGAGTGTTTCTTTCCTCTCTCCTAATTGCAGCGACCATGATCGGACTTAAGCTTATACTAGATAAAAACAAACTGACTTGGATAAATTATAAAGACTGGCTGAGGAACGTCCACATAGTCCTTACTTATGATAAGGTTTCATATGTCTTCATAGCTAAAGCCCCCTATCACAGGTCCAGATTCCTCAGTCGTTGACATTGGGATCCGTAAGACTTGGGATCTTGATTGCGTGAAAGCCAAGTGTCTCGTGCTGGCCTCCATGGATAATGAACATCAGAGGCGGCACGAGAAGATGGACCTTGCTTCAATCTTCCTCCATAACAAAGATTTATATGGAGAGTAATCTCGTATTGCAAGATATGAGAGATCGAAGAAGTTATTTCAGGCGAGATTGGCTATCGGATCATCTGTAGGGGGCCACGTCCTGAAGATGATTACTCTCATTGAAGAGCTCACGGACCTTGGAACTAAGTTTGAAAATGAGCTGTATACCGATTTGATTCTGCAGTCCCTACCCTCCACCTATGCCCAATTTATATTGAACTTCAATATGCTCTTCAACATGTTGAGAATTGCTGAGGGCACCTTGAAAAAATCCAAGGAAACACCGGTTCTAGTTGGTAGGAAACCTTCTTCCTCTAAATCCAAGGCCAAGGCTAAGGGAAAGAAGAACAAGGCCCCCACCAAAACAAAAGGAGATGTGCAGAAAATGCAGGGAAAGGGAAAGGAAAAGATTGGGGGATCAGCAGCAACAAAGGAGGAATGTTTCTATTGTCATAAGAAGGGATATTGGAAGAAAAATTGCCGGGCTTTGAAAGCCAAGAATTAGGAAACGAAGCAAGTTCTGATTTCGGCTTCAGGTGTGTTCGTGATTGAAAATTGTTTCTCTATTAACTCTACTTCCTGGGTATTAGATATCGGATCAAGATCTCACATCTGTAATTCTTTGTAGATGCTGAGAAACCGTAGAGTTTTGAGGAAAGGTGATAAGACCCTCAAGGTTGGCAACGGAGTAAGAGTAGATGCTGTTGCAGTGGGAGATTATCATCTCGGGTTGTTGAGTGGACATATTTTGGTTTTGCATAACTGCTTTTGTGTACCTACTATGATATGTAATATTATATCTGTATCTTTGTTATCTAATGAAGGATATAATTTTTTACTTGAAAGCAATGTCATAAACATTCACTTGAATCATGAAATGATTGGGTCGGGTACACTAAATAACGGAATATACATACTGAATCAACTTCATATTTTCAACCTTCAAAATATACTAAAAAGAAAGACTCCAGAATTAACAAGGTTTCTTATAGTATTGTAGACTTGGTCATATCACTGAAACACGATTAACTAAGTTACATAAAGATGGATATTTAGATCTGTTTGAATATCTATCTTATGTAACATGCCAATCATGTATCAAAGGAAAGATGACCAAAACTTCGTTCACTGGACACGAAGAAAGAGCCACTGAGCTCCTGGGACTTATACACGGCGACATGTGTGGTTTGATGTCTATACATGCAAGAAGTGGTTATTCCTACTTCATTATTTTTACCGATGGTTTCTCAAAATATGGACATATATTTATGATGAAACATAAATCCGATACCTTTGAGAAATTCAAGGAGAATAAGAATGAAGTGGAAAAACAAACAGGCAAAAGTATCAAGACACTTCGATCTGATCGGGGTGGAGAATACTTAAGTGCCGAGTTCCTTGAATGTTTAAAAGAGAATGGAATTCTCTCTTAGCTTACTCCTCCATACACACCACAACACAACGGTGTATCAGAAAGACAGAACCGCTCTCTATTAGATATGGTGCATTCCATGATGAGTAGTGCTAAGTTGCCGCTGGCCTTTTGGGGTTTTGCACTTGAATCAGCTGCATACCTATTGAATAAAGTTCTAACTAAGTCAGTGCCTACCACTCCATATGAAATGTGAAGTGGGAAGAAACCCTGTCTTAAGCATCTTAAGATATGGTGGTGTCTAGCTTTTGTTAAAAAGTACCGTTCGGACAAGCTCGAGGCACACTTAGTATTGTGTAAGTTTGTGGGATACCCAAAGAATTCATGGGGGTATTTTTTTAGTACGCTGAGGAACAAAAGGTTTTTGTTTATCTACATGCCCGCTTTATGGAAACTCAATTTCTTGAAAAAGAAATTAGTGGGAGTGTGATAGAATTGGAAGAAATTCCAGAACCATAAACTATTACTGAAGACTTAGCAGAACCTAAAGTTTCAATAGAATCGGACGTACCTACGCCACTCCGTATATCTAGTAGGCAGTATCATCTGCCCGAGAGATACTACTGTTTTCTCATAGATGGGGATCGAGAGGATTGCATCATCTGCAAGCCATCACGAGTAGAGACTCGGTGAAGTGGCTGGATGCTATGCGGTCCGAGATGGAATCTATGTACACCCACAAAGTATGGACTTTAGATGTTTCTCTTCCTGGGGTAATACCCGTTGGATGCAAATAGATCTTCAAAAAGAAGATTGGTGTAGATGGATAGGTAGAAACTTATAAAAGTAGACTCGTTGCAAAATGGTTTCGTCAAAAACCAGGATTGGACCATGATAAAACTTTTTCACCAGTAGCTATGCTTAAATCCATTCGAATCCTACTTGTCATTACTGCCTTCTATGACTATGGCATCTGGCAGATGGACGGTAAAACCACTTTTCTAAATGGAAGTTTAGAAGAGTGTGTATATGGATCAGCCAGAGGATTTCATAGACAGTGCGAGTAGCGGGAGGGTGTGCAAATTGCTTAAATCCATTTATGAATTAAAGCAGGCTTCGCGAAGTTGGAACATTTGCTTTGATGAAACGATCAAGGAATTTGACTTTATCAAAAATATAGATGAACCTTGTATTTATAAGAAGATTGCAGAGAGAACTGTGGTATTCTTTGTTTTATAAGTAAATGATATTCTCCTGATAGGAAATAATATTCCTATGCTACAATCGTCCAAGCTCTTCTTGTCACAAAAGTTCTCCATGAAAGACAAGGGTAATGCCTCCTACATTCTGGAGATTAAGATTTATCATGATAGATCTAAAAGAATATTAGGACTTTCACAGTTCAGGTACATAGACACCATACTAAAGAGGTTTAGTATGGAAGATTCCAAGCAAGGTAATTTACCCGCTTTTCACGGAATCATTCTCTCCAAAGAGATGTCTCTTAAGACTGATGAGGAGAGAGCTCGCATGAGTATTGTACCCTATGCTTCGGCGGTAGGGTCTATAATGTATGCGATATTATGTATCAAACCAGATGTAGCTTACGCACTTAGCATCGTAAGTATGTATCAGTCCAACCCAGGGAAGAAACGTTGGATAATAGTGAAGAACATTCTTAAGTAACTGAGAAGGACTAAGGAGATGTTATCAGTGTACGGTAATGGAGACCTCCTGATGGAGGTCGGAATCTCCCTCAAATGTTGTCCTCCGTCGATCTTGTGGCCAGCGGGCCTGAACGATTGAGATTTGTAATAGAGGTTAGGTGTGGATCTCAATAGGTTGTTGATTGTTGTTGACGCCGAGCTACCTGCAAAGGAAGTCCCGGGGTGAGAAACCACCGTAGGACCCTCCGACGATCAAGTAAGTATCATGGAATAGTTGGGCAGAGTAGTGGCTTATTGGAATCAATTCGAGTTACCTGAATCGTCTGGGGGAGGGGTTTATATAGGGGTCGCATCGAAGCGAGCCATTGTAAGATCTTTCTGTCAGTTTCGCACTGGCATAACTTCCACATTAATGACGAGATGTTCTCATTAATGGCGAGATATGCTGGCGTGGGATGCAGGACATGGAGCGGCGGATATCTCGCCGTGGCGAGATACACGGAGCCGTTATGAGGTTACTCGTGTTCTATACTCCCTGCCAAACAGGGATGTCGAGGAATCTCAGTTATAGGATAGCTTAGAGATGAGCAAGGACGGTGAGGAAGCTCTACTTTATGATTGCTCGGAGACGAACTATTGGCCGGTGGTTAGGCGAAGAGGGAACGTACTCAGGGGAGGCTTAAAAAATGTCGGGTACTACCTCCGAGGCGAGGCACCGAGGAATGTCCCCACTGCATCATACCTATTCCAGCTCCATAGCCCCTAGGAATCAAGTGGGCTTATGTGGACAACACATCATCTGCTATGTGTCGTGATCTGGGGAATCCCCACTTATGAGTATCATCATTAGCCCTCCAGACTCATCCCAGCTTATTTTATAGGTCAGGTGGTGGGTGGATCACTTGGTTTTCTCCCTCCAGCCTTTTGCCGAGGAATCTACGCAGTGGAACGTTCAGGAACGGCACGGTGTTCAGGGTTTATACCTCCCTGACTTCCAGGTCCACGTGGCAGTCACTGTGCGCCTTAATTTTCGTATGTATCCTTGATTGATAAAGATTTTCTGTGCGTGTTTAAATTTTAATTACTGCAATCAAGACGGTGTCGCTTGGTAGCTAGCCAGTTGAGTATGGGTCAGTCCACCGGGAAATGGTGTTCTTTCTTTAAGTGCTAACGAGTTAAGTCCTATTTTTGGTAGGTTTTGTTTTAAGATCTAAGAATGAGATTAAATTGATTTAAAGGCTTGGTAGGGTTAGGATTAGGTTAGTTTGGAATAAGGATTCTACTCACTGCTTTTAATGCCCTAGTTAAGAATATAGGTGTTAGGGTAATAGTCAACAAAGGGGATTAACACGACTAGGAAGAAACTGAGTTTCTTCCTTTTGATCATTGTCCGTCCTTTCTTGGCTCTTAACCCAAACCTCCAGTTAATTCAAGCACAACCGGTCTAACTAGGGAATCACCGCTATCATTTAAGATAGGGTGCCGTAGTGAGCGGTGTGTGGTTGAATTAAATAGAGTCCGTATTATAAAAATTATATGGGCAAAGAAAGGAGTGAGAGAGATTTCCTTCTCTCAAACCTTCCCTATCCTAACCCTAACAAGTGAGGAATTACTCACTCATTAGGAAAGTGACGATACAATTCATTTTTATAATTTTATATTAGAAAACTAAATTGCAGATAATAAAAGAACAGATAAAAAATGCAAGAACTAAATTGCAGATAATAAAAGAATGCGAGATAAAAATAAAAAATCTTACTTTATTGATGACCTCTCAACGATTACAAGGGAAATAAAAATTTAATCTAAGAATTAAAAAGAGGCATAAAAGTAAAGAGAGGCATGCCTAATTTGGCTTTGAACCCTCCTATTTATAGATAGGAAAAAAACCTAGGTTATATTCTGATCCACACATGAATTTACAAAACTACCCTAAGAAAGCCGGGTCAAAGCACTGACAGCCCACCGACACGTGCAGAGTATGGCCGCGGAACCACGGCAGAAGAGCCTGTTTGGCCGCGGTTCCGCGGCCATTTGGTGGGTTCTTGGGCTCAATTCTTCAGGGTTACTTCAAGTTGCTTTTATCTTCTGTTTTCTTCACTTGGTCTCTCAGAATCTCTTCAATTCTCTTCCAGATATTCAACAGTGGACTTTTGCCTTGAGCTCCGCGTTTGAAGTCTTGGATCTTGTGCTGCCCTTGTGCTTTGTGCATTGAAATGCTCAATGATTTTCCATTTGTTCCTTGAACTGGTAGGCGGCATTATATGGATAGTGCACGGAAACCCGTATTTCTCTGTTTGTTGGTCGTAGTCCTACATTTGTTGTGACTTTTCATGAATTTTACTGTAAAGAGCTGAGAACCTGTAATCTGCAACTATTTAGCAGACATGGATCAAAAGTACCTACTTACATGCAATATGACTAAGAATGGGCGATATAAAAATGCAAAAATCTGATATGAACAAATACCCCCAAACTTATCTTTTGCTCATCCCGAGCAAAGCCAATTTTATTCTCAAAAATTCCTAACCTCAATTTCGCAGGGAACGCGATTGCACTGAGCTTGTGCAACAAGCCGTTAAATCTCTAGGTGTCCCTAGTAGGAGGAGTGTTGTCTCCTGAGGGTTTTCAGTAGATACTACCCATAAAATCCGATCAATTTGGCATGTTGACTCTAATTCTTCAATTCAGTATTCTAGCAAGAAATTCTATTATCTTCAACTTAGAAATCATCAACCCGTATTTTTCACACTCACTTTTCATTTAACTTAAGATCGTATATGTTGTGCAAATTTATTAAGCTTTCAGCATCTTTTGAATTTTCCTTCTAAGGTGCAATCTCAACTCAGGAATTTTTATCGTTTTTACTGAAGATATAAGGCCTATCTTTCATTCCTATCTCTCATCCAAACCCCAATCATATATCCCTACATGTGTGTAATTTTTACCCCTACATTTGAAAATTCAATTCAAGCTATCATACTCTTGTCCATCGTCCAAAGTACTTTTTAGTTGGTGATGAAATTGCTCACACATTCTTCATGCGACCGTTAATACTTCTTGAGGTACTAAACAACCGATTACAAAATGTGCTTGCGCATTTAGGCGTAATTTCTCGTCTTGTAATACCTAAGGCTTAACAGTGACTCCCAAACCAGTTGGTCTAAGGCACTAGGTGATAAAGCACCCTCGCTATGTATTTTTTTTTATTTATGCTGCCTTAAGAAATTACAAAACCAGTGTTCATTTTTTTATCTCTTTATTCACCACTTATATTTTTATTTTATTTTCCATCATACTAAGGATTTTAGACAAGAGCATTTCAAGGTATGCTCTATTATCCTAAGTTTCAAGATGTGTGTAAGTGCGTATAGTAGGGTATATATTTTCAGAGTTTGAACTTAAGGTTCAGAATTATCTTTCAGACTTATACTTTAAATAAAGCTTTCAATACTCTTCCCTTATTTCGACTTAGCCCAAGAACTGAACTCAAATTTTTCCTATTTCTAAATAAACTACAAGGATGTATATTTTCTACAGTTAAATTTTAAGAAAGTTTATTTTTAGGTTTTTTAATTTACTAAGTTTAGGATCTAGTTTTTCCTAACCAGTCAACCGTCATGTTGAACATGAGTCAAATTTGGCCAAAATTGAACTTTTCAATTTTTATAATTTTTGATTTTTATGGGTTTTAAAATAAGTATGCAAATGCAAAAATATACATATGAATGCGAAGGAAGAAAGCTTACCGAGCACACCCCCAAACTTAAACTTGACAGTGCCCTCACAGTCAGGCTACACCAAGAGGGTCAGAATTATCGGCACTCCCCTGTTTGTTTATTTATTATTAATTTTTTTATTATTAACAGAAAAAGAAAACAAAATATATATACACAAAAAGGCCCCCCCCAAACTTAAGTGAAACAGTGTTTCCACTGTTTAAGCGTTAAAGTTCAGAGTTAGGGAGGAGAAAAATACAGTATCAAGCTATACAAAGCCTTACACAGGCCAAAGGTTAGCACCAATCATTTAAAGAATTTATCAGTGAAGCGCACCAGTTGGTAGAAGAACATGTTGTATAGAGTCAGGAAGAAATGGGGTAAAGATAAGTGGTGTAATGGAAAAGGGTCACGTCTCGATTTGTAGAGACGAAACAGCAATGGTGAACGGAAACGAGAATGTGGATGATTAGGAATGGGAAGAATGGTCACATTCTCGTATGGGATAAGAAGAAATTGTGGTGGTTCGACTTCTTCAGGTGGAGGTTGATTAATCACAAAATCCGTGTCGTTTAGGAATGCGAGTTCGTCAGGGAAAATATCTTCGAAACTTCCATCGATGGTCCGATTGAACATTTCAATGTCAATAAGTGTCGCGCGAGAATTCAACACACTTGATTTTTCAAAAATTATGGAGGTAGGAGACTCGTAAAGCTCATCTACCTTATTCTCAATAGTGTCTAAATCAAGTTGTTTTTCTAGAATTATCGAACTCAAAATATCGGATTGTGATTCATTAACACTTGCTATCATTAAAGGAATATTAGAAGAAGAACCAGAGAAAGTGGGAGAAAGAAGTGGAATACGAACTTGAGGGTGGAGATGGAGTGTATAAATTAGCACAATTTGTAATAACCGATGTGTAAAAAGCGATTATGCTAATCTATCAACCCACTGAGAAATGAGGTCAAATCCCTCAAGATTCGTGAGAAAACATAGGTACGTCAAACTTGGTAAACCAAACATTGAAAATGAAAGTGTAACGGTTTCTTGCAAGGTCGGAGCGAGGATGGAGGGAAGTGAGTGAGGAAGGGTATCGGTTAAAGATTCAGGAGGGTGTGCGCAGTCAATGAAAGGGATAGAATGAATTGGAAAATCCGACTCCTCATGTAAAACTGCTTCATCCTTAATAATTTCCTCAATACTCTCCATGCAATCTTCATTAAAATCAAGACACATATGAAGTTCGGGAGAAACATTTAATAACTCGGGATGATGAATTGGAGAGAAAAATTCAGTCAAATCTGCGGGTTCATCATCCAAAATATTCCCAGCATCGACATCCTCAATCAAGTGAAAATCAATTTTCTTAGACACCTCATCAAAAGCATAGATATTAATCAATTCAGGTTCTAGAGTGGAGGTGTAGAGGTCAAAAGGATTGGTGATGGTTTCACTCGAAAAGGACCCTTCACAATCAGGAAAATCAAACACTACAAAGTTGCACAACTCATTAAACGTTTTATCTTCAACTGGTGAATCATTTGGAACACTTGATAGACATTCAAAACCGGAGTTGTGGGATTCAATTTGGGATGGGTAGGTTTGATTTGGAAGGGTGTACATTTCACTCTCACCACTCAAATTCTTAATCTGTCCAACCGCTTCATCATACATTGGAAAATTTCGAGCTAGTTGGAAACCAGCTACCGGGTCACTAAGTTGTATGAGGGCGACCATGGACGCATTCAAATCCATAATCTGTTGGCATGACGCTACCATAAAGTCTTCCAACGACTGTTCCAGACTAGACATGGGTTGTGACGGGGTTTCAGTAAAAGATTCAAAGTTGTTTGGATACGTGAAACTCCTAAATGGCTGTGTAGAAGCAATGTCTAGGGAAGGTGCAAAAGTCGGGTAGGACTGGTAGGAATTGAATGGTTGGACAGGAGTAAGATCAATATTTGGATAAGAAGGTGAATGGAATTGTTGATCCAAAGAATTCGCAGTGGTGAAAGGAGTGAAAGATTGGTTATGAGATTGTTCAATATGTTCAGCAATAGACATGGGTTTTGGAGTTACAACAGGACTCGAAAAGGAATATCAACGTAAGAAGGCGGTGAAGGTTGAAATGGTTAATACAAGGTGGATTGCGGAGTCCAATTGGTTGTCCTAAACGCGTCTATTTGATCTTTCAAAGAAATTTTGGGCATGGAGGGGTCATTCGAAATTCGACCAAAACAAGAACTGTAGGAAGTAATGTCTGGTTATGGGTACCAAAATTCGGCAAGAGTTTTGAGAGGTGGGGTACCCATGATGTAATGAGAGAAAGGAGAAGAAAAAAATGGGATTTTCTTTTGTTTTTGTAATTATATTATATTTTTATTTTTATTTATATATAAAAAACTTGTTTGTTTTTGGAGTTTAGAAATTTTTGAAAGTGGTTTTTTTAAAAAAAGTTTTGCAAAAATGTATACGGACTTATTTCAAACAATCACAGTTAAAAATGCATAATCAAACCTAGAGCTATGGTCTTCTAAGTCCACTAGACTGCTCCTAACTGTTCCAAAGTGACAAGTTATGTGATATCCATCAAATCGTCTCTTCACTGCCAATTGTGGCCAGGTAAGCACAAATGAAGAAAGGAGGGTTCCGCTCACGAATCACTGTGAGATGGGCTTTTTAAACTTACCTTTCTCACTTGTCTAGCCTATGCACCACAAAGTCAAGTTTAGATAAACAATTGAATGCCCACAACCTTCCTCTGTCCTAATGACCACGACAGTCCTTAGTTGGCTGAGTCTAGGTATTTTTTAATTTAGCTCAAGGGTGATGCATATGCTTTTTAGTGATTTTTGGGGTTTTAGGAAGGGTAATGAAATCCCCACCCAATCTTAATTGGTGTTATAGCCCCTTAGATTCCGTATTAATTATACAAAGCAGTAACACACCAAAAATCTAAAACACTTGCAAATTTTTTTATATTTGGCAGCGCAAAGAATCTTGCACAAAAACAATTTATTGGATAGGAGAAAGAGAATCTGTGCAACGAAAGCTGCAGGAAATATTTTTCAGTGGAGTGCATAGGAAAGGAGATGAGAAATGAGATACTCAAAGAGATTTTTGGTTGCTGGCGTCACCCGTTAACCGCGGTTCCGCGGTCAAACCCTTGCTTCTACCACGGTTCCGCGGCCAAACAGATGGTTGACTGCTTCAAATTTTGTCTCTGTGCTAAGTTGGTTTTCCTCTACCTGTTTAGATCTCCTGAATATTGATTTGTTTACTGAATTTGCTTCAGATCTGAAACAGAGTTTGCTCCAAGCCTGCACACTTGCACAAAAACCTTTCAAAAATAACAAGATGATTTTTATTTTTGTTTTTTTTTATTTTTTTTATTTTTTTTCAATTTTTCAATTTTTTCTTAATTAACCCAAATTACACAAAGAAAGAGACTACCGTCTCCCCGGCAACGACGCCATTTGATTGATAGAGATTTTCTGGGCGTGTTTAAATTTTAATTACCGCAATCAAGACGGTGTCGCTTGGTAGCTAGCCGGTTGAGTACGGGTCGGTCCACAGGGAAATAGTGTTCTTTCTTTAAGTTCTAACGAGTTAAGTCCTATTTTTGGTAGGTTTTGTTTTAAGATCTAAGAATAAGATTAAATTGATTTAAAGGCTTGCTAGGGTTAGGATTAGGTTAGTTTGGAATAGGGATTCAACTCACTGCTTTTAAAGCCCTAGTTAAGAATATAGGTGTTAGGGTAATAGTCAACAAAGGGGATAGCACGACTAGGAAGAAACTGAGTTTCTTCCTTTTGGTCCTTGTCCGTCCTTTCTTGGTTCTTAGCCCTAACCTCCAGTTAATTCAACCACAACCGGTCTAACTAGGGAATCACCGCTATCATTTAGGATAGGGTGCCGTAGTGAGCGGTGTGTGGTTGAATTAAATAGAGTCCGTATTATAAAAATTATATGGGTAAAGAAAGGAGTGAGAGAGATTTCCTTCTCTCAAACCTTCCCTATCCTAACCCTAACAAGTGAGGAATTACCCACTCATTAGGAAAGTGACGATACAATTCATTTTTATAATTTTATATTAGAAAACTAAATTGCAGATAATAAAAGAACATATAAAAAATGCAAGAACTAAATTGCTGATAATAAAAGAATGCGAGATAAAAATAAAAACTCTTATTTTATTGATGACCTCTCAACGATTACAAGGGAAATAAAAATTTAATCTAAGAATTAAAAAGAGGCATAAAAGTAAAGAGAGGCATGCCTAATTTGGCTTTGAACCCTCCTATTTATAGATAGGAAAAAAACCTAGGTTATATTCTGATCCACACATGAATTTACAAAACTACCCTAAGAAAGCCGGGTCAAAGCACTGACACCCCACCGACACGTGCAGAGTATGGCCGCGGAACCACGGCAGAAGAGCCTGTTTGGCCGCGGTTCCGCGGCCATTTGGTGGGTTCGTGGGCTTAATTCTTCAGGGTTTCTTCAAGTTGCTTTTATTTTCTGTTTTCTTCACTTGGTCTCTCAGAATCTCTTCAATTCTCTTCCAGATATTCAACAGTGGACTTTTGCCTTGAGCTCCGCGTTTGAAGTCTTGGATCTTGTGCTGCCCTTGTGCTTTGTGCATTGAAATGCTCAATGATTTTCCATTTGTTCCTTGAACTGTTAGGCAGCATTATACAGATAGTGTGCGGAAACCCGTATTTCTCTATTTGTTGGTCGTAGTCCCACATTTGTTGTGACTTTTCATGAATTTCACTGTAAAGAGCTGAGAACCTGCAACTATTTAGCAGACATAGATCAAAAGTACCTATTTACATGCAATATGACTAAGAATGGGCGATATAAATATGCAAAAATCTGATATGAATAATCCTCGATGACGTCAGCGGATCACTGAGAGGATGGAGCCATCATAGAGACGTTGCTTCGGTTTCTCTGGCCGTCGTGGCGACAGGTTGACCGTCGATTTCGTGCCACATGGCCACAACCGGATGGCGGACTGTAAGATGTTGCTTCAGCCGATTGGATCCGCGTGAAGTAGAAGCGTCCAATGGTTGGCTACCGTGTAGCGCCATCTGGATCGTTGGGCACGACGCTTTATTTTGGAGGGAGCAGACCTGGGCCGCTAGATAGCCTTTGCTGAGTGTATAAATAGGGGAGGAATGTCCCTAAGAAACACCTTTCCTTCACATGCCTTCTTTTTCTGTGGATTTCTCGGCGCTCCAACTCTTAGGTCGGATCTACAGTTCAAACCCTTCTTCAGCTTCCTTTCCTTCAAATCAGGTCACATGTTTTTCTCTGATACTCTAGTAAATGTAGTTAGGGTAGAGTCAGGAGATGAGGCTTCGACCTCTAAAACCGAATCTAGTGGGTCTTCCTCGTCTTCCTCAATGTTGGGTTCACCCACAAGGTTTGTTGATTCCCTTGTTCCCCGTCTTTGGGGGACCAAGATGACCTAAAAGGTGAGCATCGAGAATACTCATGATGCTGCCTTGATGTTGAACAGGTCGGACAAGCTTTCCGACATACGGGCCCATTTCCACATTCCCTCTGGCTACACACTCTGTCTGGCCAGGGAGGGTGCATTGGAAGACCGGGTACAGAGTAATGAGATTTCCTTGTACTTAGAAGCGTTCTGAGCAGGGACACGTCTGCCCTTTTCACCCGAGATTTGTGCAGTCCTTCATTGTTTTCAACTCGCCCCAGGCCAGCTAGCATCGAATTCGTAGACGATTCTCCTCAGATTCCTGGTTCGGCTTAAAATTGATAAGATCCCCTTCAATCGAGGGCTCCTCTTATCCTTTCTCTACTATAAGAACCATCCGGATACCCGTAAGGAAGAGCCGAGTTGGGTTTATTTTTCTTTTAAGAAGCACAAGGGTAGGACGGCCGGGTCGGGGGTAGTGGTCGTCCCTTCTTCCATTCATGAGTAAAAGGAGAAGTTCATATTCATTGGTCCTTCGAAGGGAAAAGAGTGGCCAGTGTTCACTGAGTGGTATAGGGCAGATTGCCCAAAGGCCAAGTAGTTGAAAGCCCCGGAGGCAGGGATAGTGTCCCGATAGGAGCCAATCCAGCACACCTATGCCTTGCTTTTCGACTAGGCCCTGAGCTGGACGTGACTCGGTCCCGCACACCTTATAGGTAAGTTAGGTCTTAGCCGATCAATTTAGACTTGGTATATTTTGCTGCTTCTGTTGCTAATCCTTTTTTCTCCTTGCAGTGCCCATAGACAAGTCGAAAATTATGGCAGCCAAGGCATAGGGTTGGAAGGGTGGTGGCGCCAGCTCATCCAAGCCTACGTCAAGTGTGGTGCCCCGCTATGAGCCCAAAGTAAAGACCGCCGCTGCTCCGCCTGTCCCTGAGGAGCGCAGGAGTGGCGGGAAGACGCAATCTCGGGAGCTGGTTCCCCGAGTGAGGTCAGAGGCACCTTCTTCCACAGAGTCTCCAGCTAAGAGGATCATGAAGGTAGTTTCCCGGCCGCCTCCGGCCAGGATACACATACAGAAGGGCGACTTCTGCCTCGAGGTGCCATCAGGGTTATTCGTGGCCAACAGCCTAGTCGAATATAGAGAAAGTGACGGGGGCCAAGATACCTCGGGACACCATGAACGCCCAGGTCACGGCGATAGCTCAGGAGACCCTCCAGGTTGGTGCTTTCTTCATAGATTTTTCAAGTAATTTTTACTCTATTTAGTCCCTGACGAATGATGTCTCCCTTTCTTCTGTAGGTTCTTCAACACTATGCCCTCCTGGCCGCCATGGAGGTCGAAGAGGTTTCCCCAGCGATAAAAAAGGCCGGGGAGACATCTACGCGTGAGGAAGAACTCATCTCCGGGCTAAAGAAGGCCGAGGATAATGCCGCCTCCCAAGAGTCACGGTTGATCTCGGAGGGCGTGAATGCCATGAGGCTGAAGGAGTCCCACCGGGCTTTGACTGAGTCCAACCGGGCCCTCCAGGCCCAGGTCAGCGAAGTCAACGAGCTCTTTGATGCCATGAGGAAACAAAGGGACTCTTTCAAGGGGGATGCCCGCGCAACTAATGAGGCAGAGAAAAGGGCTGAGGAGAAGGTGAAGAAGTCTGTGGAAGACTACAAGATGTCCGACCAGTTCTACTTTGACCTCGCTGACTCTACGGCCGTTGGGTGGCATAATACCCTCGACGCCGTTAAGGAAATAGTGACTGGGTTTGATGACCAGGAGCTCCGCGTGAGGTACCCCCTCCAGGTTGAAAAGCCAAATGGCGGAGGCGCCGAGTAGGCGGGTGGAGGCGCCGAGCAGGCTGGCAGCGAGGAGACCTTAGCCAAAAAGACGACTTGAAGTCGCCGCTCTCCCTGCTCCCTTTCTTTTCCTTTGTAATCCTTCGAGCAATTTTGTAGCGATTTTGTAAAGATGAGGAGCTCATAATATCTTGTATATAATTTTGAAATTAATGAAGTATTTTTTCTCATCTGTGATATGTCTAATCGGAAAGTTTTCGTTTTTATTTTTATTTTTCCAAGTGTGGATAGACCGGTGCCCCCTTATCCCGGAAACGAAGTAACGTGGCTCGACCAAACACTAGGTTTATTCTTCCAAGTGTAGATAGACCGGTGTCCCTCCTCACCCCGAAGATGAGGTAACGTGATCGAGCGAGCACTAGGTTTATTTTTCCAAGTGTGGATAGACCGGTGTCCCCCCTCACCCCGGAGAAGAGGTAACGTAAGTTGAGCGAACACTAGGTTTATTCTTCAAAGTATAGATAGACCGGTGTCCTCTTGGAAACTCATAAGAACTCGGATTGAGCTTAGCAAAGCTCGATGATATCCTCTCTTCGGTTTTGAGTGGAATTTGAGTTGGGCCAGTGGGCGAGCTTTCTTTACTTGGGCTACGCAGGAGTCTGCCTAATTCAAGTATATGTGCCGGGTAGGGGTCTGCCTGCTGGTTTAATGCGATCTCTTAAGATCCACCTTTTAGGCCGGGCAGGAATCTGTTCGTCATGAATGTGTTGTGCAGGAAGGTACCCGGCGGCCTCATGAGAGGACTTCTGATCCACAGTTTGGGCAGAGCAAGAATTTTCTCCCTGCGAATTGGTCGGATAGGAAGCTACTTGGCGGCCTTTTGAGAGGGCTTCTGATCCACAGTTTGGGACGAGAGGGAATCTTATCGTTGCAAATTGGTCGAGCAGGAACCCGGTGGCCTTATGAGAGCACTTCTGATCCACGGTTTTGACCGAGCAAAAATCTGCTCACTGCGAAATGGTAAGACAGGAAGCTACCCGGCGGCCTCGTTAGAGGGCTTATGATCCACAGTTTGGGCCGAGCAGAAATCTTCTCGCTGTGAATTGGTCGGACAGGAAGCTACCCGGTGGCCTCGTGAAAGGGCTTCTGATCCACAGTTTAGGCTGAGAAGGAATCTGCTCGCTGCAAATTGGTCGGATAGGAAGCTACTCGGCGGCCTCATGAGAGAGCTTATGCTCCACAGTTTGGGCCAAGCAGGAATCTGCTCGCTGCGAATTGGTCAGGTAGGAAACTACCCGGTGGCTCAATGGAAGGTTCGATCGCCATGACATTGACAATTGCGCTTCTCTGATTCCCGGTGCTACGTGGCGCATGGTAGGTATCTTGAGATCCATGAATATCTCCTGACGGCTTCGTTCAATATTCCTGGATCTGCGTGAAAGGGAGGCAGCCAATGGCCAGAAGCCATGTGGCGGCGTCTCATTCGATGGATGTGATACTCCGTGATTCACGCCTTGGCAGGAGAGAATCTCAACTGTAAGGGAATATTTGTTGATGCTATAAATAGAGGAGCCTTGGCCTCCTCTTAGGCACTTCTGTCTATTTCCTTTTAGTTATCTCCATCTCCATCTCCTGCCTTTTTTTCTTTTTTCGACCTTCATAGTCAATCGCTTTCCGATGGCCGGCAATACGTACAATATCCGAGATATCGTATCTCGCGACGACGTCTACTACTAAGACTATGACAGTTCTAAGGCGACCTATGAGGCTGTGATAGGTCGGCCGAAATGTCATTATGGGCGGTTATTCCCACGCCGATCGCGTCTCCCATAGGTGCTCGTCCACGCGATCTGGAGGTCTTCCCCGGCCTTTTCAGGGCGTTATCCCAACAAGCACTAAAGGAGGCTATCGACAAGATGTGCACGGCTCATGAGTTGGGCCTGATCTCGAAGAGCAAATGAGATCGCTCGATAGATATCCTACACCGATCTTTCTAACAAAGATTGATCATAGCTTCATGCGTGACGGTGGGAGTCCCTGACGGAACCGTAGCTACTTGGGTCGACGGACATAGGCAGAGGGAGCAATGGGACGCTGCTTAGGCTCGGCTGTCGAATCTCTGCTTTGAGTACCACGATCAATGCTTTCAAGACCTTCTTCGATTTTTGCTGTAATTGTTAAGAAGTGTTTTTTCTTTTGCGAGCCTACGGGCACTTTTGTAAGGCTGAGAAGCCGAGAATATCTCTTATTAATAATTTTTTATTTATCTCGTGAATTTTTCTTTGCTCAGAATATTAGAACACCATACTTTTCCGTTTCTATTTTTCCAAGTGTAGGTGTAAGTAAATCGGTGCCCCTCCTCCAATCCTTTACTCCGGAGTCGAGATAAGATGGGTGGAGTGAGACTTAGGTCAGCTACCTATAGGAACACTCGCGTTTTATTCACCCGAGTAAAGGACTGGTCTGGGATACTTCCCTGGCCTCCGAGCTGGGCTGGAGACAGCCTGTAGGATCAAGAGAAGGCTTTAGACTCTCAGTTTGGTCGGGAAAGAAACTACCCGTTTTGAATTGGCGCAATGGGCAGGAAGCTGCCCGCCGGCCTTACGCGGCATCTAAGTTTAGAATCGAGAGAAACAGTCTGGATTGCAGAGAAGAAAGAATTATTATTAAAGGGAGTACAAGTTTTAGCAATACAATTTATGCTTTTCGGCATTATACGGCCATAGAAGGTGACGTCCCAAGGAATCTTGGAGGCGGTATGCTCCTCCGGGTAATACCCCGGTCACAAGGAAGGAGCCGTCCCATTTAGGGGAGAACTTTTGCAGCTTCTTTTGGTCTTTGAATTTGTTGCATCGGAGGACTAAGTCTCCTGATTTGAACACTCGGTTTCTGACCCGAGCATTATAGTACCAGGCGGCTTGCTGCTGATATGCAGCCATCCTTATTTGCGCCCGGTCTCTCTTCTCCAGCAGGATGTCTAAGTTGCTTCAAAGGGCTAAGACATTGGCTTCTTCGTCAAAGTGTTCGACTCGATAACTAGGTACACCAATTTCTGTGGGGACCATTACCTCGGTGCTATAACAAAGACTGAACGGGGTTTCCCCATGGGTGTCCTCTTTGACGTATGCAATGCCCATAGTACCCATTGTAGTTCTTCGCCCATTCGCCCTGTCTTCCTTCCAAGCAGGCTTTGAAACCCCCGATGCCACCTTGGTTTTTTACCTCGGCTTGCCCGTTGCACTGGGGATGAGTGACCGTGGAGAACTTCATCAGTATATGGTAGTTGCTGTAGAATTATCTGACTTTGTCGTTTTCGAAGTCGGTTCCATGGTCGGTGATGATGCACCTTGGAATTCCAAATCGCGCAATTATGTTTTTCTGCAGGAAATTCACTATGGAGGTGGTATCTGGTTTTCTAATTGGCGTGGGTTTGGCCCATTTTGTAAAGTAGTCCATGGCGACGAGGATATATTTGTGCCCCCTATGCCTGTAGGGAGCAGGCCAACCATGTCCATTCCCCAATAAGCAAATGGCCAAGGGAAGCTCAGCGGAGTTAGCTCTGTGGCTGGTAACCGAGGAATGCTGCAGAAGAGTTAACATGCCTTGCACCTTCATACGAGCTTTTCTGCATCATTATGGATAGTCAGCCAATAATACCCCTGTAATAGTTTCTTTTGAACCAGATTGTGGGCCCCCTGATGTGCGCCTCCGACTTCTTCGTGTATCTCTTGGAGAACGTACCCAGCTTTGTCGTAATCGACGCATCTGAGAAGAGGTTAGGTGTACAATATTTTATACAAGTTACCTTTGCTCCATACGAAGTGACGAGCTTTCATGCGGAGCCTGCGCGCTTCCGTTCGGTCATCGGGAAGCGTTCCGTCCTTGAGAAATTCAACTTGTAATTCGATGTCGCGCACCCCGCGGGTTCGCGGGGAAGCGGAATACGCAAAAAACGATTTTTATGGGCTTCGCAACACCGACTTGAACTCCAGGATCGATACTAAAACCTAACTAGATAAACTACCATGAGGTTTAACTACTATGAAGAAAGTTATACCTCCTAGTATCAAGTCCTTCGGGTCTTCTTGTTCTCCTCCTCCTCGTGTTAAGCTCCTCGAAGTGTACGGATCGCGCTTGCTAGGTCGGTCTCCTCAAGTCAAATTCGATCTACCCGAGAGTCTATAGTTCGAGCTCCAACCTCAAACCGAGGTAACTAGGGTATCTTGTTCGCTAAACTAGATAGCCTAGAGGATGTAGAGAGTGATGATGGATTGATTTGTCTCAAAATACCCTAGGTTTCTCAACACATGAGACTTTTAGGGTTTGAGGAAGAAGAAGAGAGCTTGGAGAAGAGAGAGAGTCCAAGATCATTATGAAAATGAATATGGCTAAGTCTTGTGATGAATGAAGCATACAATAATTCACAAATGGAAATATCAAGCATGCTTCAATAGTCACTAGAAGAGTCACCCCATGAGTCACCCCAAGTAGCCATGCTTCATTTAATGAAAAACCACACCCCATACCTCTACCTCATTAACCATTTAATCTAAATGGTTATACAAGAAATGATGCGTCTTCTTCTAGAAGCACTCTTGAGTAAATTACAAGAATACCCCTCACCGTATATACATACCCGTATCCGTATTCCGAAAATACGAACACAAAAAAATGAAACTAATCCAATAATATAATACTAGGTCCGGCTTAAACCAAAGCCCACTAGTATTATCCGTCCAAATCATGATCCTTGCACAAGTACACGTATATGATCGAACCCTGTCGTAAAACCATACGACCTCTACATCGTTTCGTCCGAACCAGGGAAACCCTTTGTATGGGACTCTAAAGACACGACAGTATGCTGTTAGTGGGTTTAACCACAACCACGTCAATGGTACTAGCTGCACATAACGGCTACCCAGGTATCTGTCGATAAGAAGGCCGATGAGCAAACTCATCCAAACTCCTACTGAGCCTATCTGTGACAATCTCCATACAGTCCGGTCTGCTCGACTAAGAGTATCGCATATCGGGCCTACGGGGCGGTAACCGTTAGACCTCTAATAGCAAAATAAGTAATGCCGGTGTAGAGCCCAAAACACCATGAGAAACTACAGGAGTACCTACCAGTAAATCTCGCTTGTCCTGGCCAGGGACTTTGTGTAATGGCTTTCCGAACACAGCGCGATATCAACCCCCAATACCGGGAGAGACGAATCATATCTAACCACTACTGCCTCCAAGTGCTTCAGGACTGCACCCAACTACTACCTGTTTGCACAACTCCTTTGAGCCGTGGTAGGGTAGTAATCTAAGAACAATGGGAACACACTCGAGGCAAAGTAGCGATGTCATGTCAATAGACTATGCTATACTCATTTCACCTGGGAACTGCTACTTGACGATATGTATAGTACCAACCAGCAGTTCCCCACGAGTCCTGTCTAGTGTACTCATAACCTAATGAACACCTGCATACTATCTCCAGTATGACGTATTAATGGCTGTGGGACAGACCATCTCCCCTGCTGGGATGAGAAGCATATACACTAGTCTACTCTGGAATATCGATGCTCCGTCTCGATAAACTACAACTAGGGACTTGTATAAGGATGTGCTTATAGACTACCCAGCCCCTACTAGTGTGACTACCATCACAATGCTGGTAGTCAAGCAAAGATCCTAAGGGCTCTACTATAAGCGATATGCTAAAAGAAACACATGCACATATTGAGGTAGAATCAAACCAAGTAGCATACTACCATATTGAGCAAGACTATTAATATATCTCTGTGTATATCATAAGCTTCCAAAATGTAATATATAAACCAGTATGATACAATAATAGCCTCTAGGGCATATAACACTAACACAACTATGGGCTTTCTCCAATCTGGGATACTTTTTTGAGTGGTGTAGATCCTTTGTATCACTTCTGTATCTTTTATGCTGGGTCGCGGCAGGACCTCGAAGAGGATGTTCTTCTTATGGTTGGCCGAATAGGAGGAGGCGATCTTGTTCAAGGCGTCGTCTTTGAGGTTCATACTCCGGGGAACCTGCTCCACTTGAACTTCGTCGAAATTTTTCTGTAGCCTTTACACCTCAGCGAGGTATTTCATCATGAGGGTTTCTCAGGCTTCGAATCATCCGGTCACTTGGCCGACGACCAATGTTGAATCACTGTGGATTATGATTTTCTTTAGCCCCACCCCGAGGCGATTCATAGGATGGCCAATAAGACTTCATAGCCCGCGGCGTTGTTCGAGGCCTTGAAGTCGAACCGCAGAGAATATTCCATCTCGGCTTCATTGGGGCCATGAATGACCAGCACAGCCCCACATTCTTCCTCTGTGGAGGAACCGTCCACATAGAGTACCCAGTCCAGAATCAGACAAAGCTTTTCTTCGACCGAGTGTCAAGGGCTTGGGTCTCATGTCGGCACTTCTTCTCCGTTGTGAATGGTGCATTCGACCATGAAATCGGCTAGGGCTTAGGCTTTAATAGCTTTCTTTGGTCAGTACCGGATTTCAGATTGCGACAACTCCCATCTCAACTTCTCCAAGAGGCCCGACGACTCAGTAGAACCGAGAATGTTCCCCACAGGTCGGTCGGTGAGAACGATGATTGTATGAGCCTAGAAATAGTGTCGAAGTTTCCTGGAGGCGACGAAGAGCGCCAGGACTATCTTTTTGAAGTTCGGGTACCTTGTCTTCGCGTCTTTGAAAACATGGCTAATGTAGTAAACCGGCCTCTGTATCCCCTCGGATTCTTTGATGAGTACAGAGCTAGCTGCTTGGCCGGAGACGGCCAGGTACAGCAGCAGCTCGTCTCTTTCGATTGGTCGAGTGAGAAGTGGTGGCGTTGAAATATGTGCCTTGAGCTTCTCGAAGGCAACTTGACACTTCTCGGACCACTCGAACCCTGGGATCTTCTTTAAGGCTCTGAAGAAACGTAGGCACTTTTCACTGGATCTAGACATGAATCGACTTAGAGCGACCACCCGCATGATCTCTACGTTGCTCTTGTGTGTCGTGATGTCAATGATGGCTTTGATTTTCTTCGGGTTTTCCTCGATTCCACGGTGGGTTACCATGAACCTGAGAAACTTTCCACCTGTGATGCTGAAAGCACAATTGGCTGGATTCAGCTTCAATTGATACTTTCGCAGGACCTCAAAGGTCTCGCCAAGGTCCGTGGTATGCCCGACTGATTGGGTAGACTTCACAAGCATGTCATTGACATAGACTTCCATATTCCGCCCGATCTGTGACTTAAACAGCTTGTTGACCAGCCGTTGGTAAGTTGCCCCAGCATTTTTGAAGCCAAAGGGTATTACCTTATAGCAGTAGACCCTTCGATCAGTGGTGAAAGAGGTGAGCTCTTCGTCGGCCGGGTCCATCCGGATTTGATTATAATCGGAGAAGGCATCCATGAAGCTCAGCAGCTCATGACCGGCCGAGCTATCTGTTAGTTGTATATATGCCCTAGAGGCCATTGTTGTACATATGATGTATATTATAGTGGATGCTTGGATATATATAGATAGGACTTTCTTGCTCGATATGATAGTATGCTATCTGGTTTCACTTTGTCTAAACATGTTGACTTGTATTGGTTTACTGTCTTACTCTCACATGTTGATAAAGCCCTTAGGATATGTACTCGACTACTAGGACTATGATGCAGATCATACTAGTGGGGCCAGGGTAGTCCAAGAGTACATCCTATAACTGTTCCTAGTCGAGGGTGTATCGAGACAGGGCATCGATACACCAGAGTAGACTAGCGTATACACATCTTGACCCATATGATGGGCGATGGATGATCCTATATCCATCGGTGTTTGACATCAAAGATGGTGTACGGGTGCTCAGTGGAGACTGGGTACACTGAACGGACTCGCCGAGAACTCCTAGATGGTATTATACCTATCGTCAGATAGCAGTTCTCCGGTGACACTGGTACATGTTAGTCTGTAGACCCGAGATCGTCATAGAGTCTTGTATGATTCCCACTGTGCTTTGATTTCCACCTTACCACGTCCAAAAGGGCATGCAAAACGGTGGCTTTTGGGTACAGTCCCGAATCACATGGAGGCAATGAGCGATAGGAGGGGTTTCGTCTCTCCCGGTATTGGGAGTTGATGTTGCGCTGTGTTTGATTGGCTATAACTGGAAGTCCCTGGCCAGGGCTGTTATGGAGATTTACTGGTAAGAGTTATGAGTAGTTTCTCGACCTGTTATGAGCCTCATATCGACACGACTTATCGGTTACTGGGGTCTGACGTTCACCACCCCTAGACTGGATATGCGACATATCAGACGAAGAGACCGGACTGTATGGATAGTGTTACTGATTGGCTCGACGGGAGTTTTGACAGCTTCGCTGGTTTTTTTCTGATCGCTCAATACCCGGGTAGCCGTTACGTTTAGCTGATCGCTTGCGGCTTGTGGGTGTTTAATATGATAATCACTCACTGCCGGCTTATTGACGAGTCTCAGAGTCCCACATAGGAGTTTCCTAGCTCATGATAAACGATGTGGTGTGCATATAAGATATGCACGGGGACCCGATTGAATGCGAGTATGTGATACCGTGTGTTGATCGGGCGTTTTTCTATTGGTTGGGTCATATGTGATATGACCGGATTATTAAATCAAGTGTTGATTTAACATTTGACTTTTAGTTTAATTCTTTATTTAAACCTTTTTTTCTTTAAAGAAGTTGTATGCATGCATGTATGCACATGTTGATGTGCATGGACACATACATACATACATGGATAGTTATCATGGTTGATGATACACTATATGGTGGCAATGCAAGACTCACATGGTTGTTAATATATATATATATATATATATATATATATATATATATATATATATATAAATATTCATTTTTGAGTTAAAACTAAAGATAATTCACTCGTGGTTAAAGTTTGATCTTCATTTGACTTTGTGACCATTCTTGACCTAACTTTTAACCTTGGGTTAATTCTCTTTTGGAATTTAACTCAATCTAAAATATATATGACATTAACTAACCATGGTTTGAGGAGAGAAAGATATAATATGATTATTTCATTCTCATCTCAATGATTAAGTTCATTTTTATCATCACAAAAGAAAAGAGCTTTAGCTTTGCCATCATCTTCTTCTTCCTCTCTCTCTTGATTTTTCATTTGAGTGAGTTAGTAAAAAATAAAGGGTTTTGATTAGAGAATACAAACCACCTCATCATTCTACACACATCTAGCCCATTTGTGTAAGATGTTTTGCTACACTTCATCATGGATCAAGTAAAGTAAGGAGCTTTGGGCAAAGGGACTTCGGGTGGATCATCGTGGACTTGGAAGGTTGCTAGCGATCCGTTCCAAACTCTCAAAGGTCCAAGGAGTCACCAAAGAGAGACTACAATGGTTGTAATCTCTACTTTTAGTGATAGATTATTCTTTGTATGTGATACAAATCTTGTTACCCTAAATATTCTAGTTTAAAGATTCATGGTTATTTGCTTTGCACCTCTCTAATTTTTAAAGTGGCATGAGTGATGCTACCAAACCCTAGACTAGGTGCAATGGAAACCCACAGTGGTATCAGAGCCAAGCTAGAATTTTAGACATGGTGTTAAAACAAATACGAAAACGAAATCAACTCCGAAATACGGTATTATGAAACCCCTATTTTGCTCTCTGTAAATTTTCAAAAAAGTCCTTTAAAATTTTTTCAAACAGGTGCAGAATGATATATAGGAAAAACTATGAACATGGGTGAAACACGGGGGGGGGGGGGGTGCTCGGATTTTTGCCGAGCACCAAGGCCAAGAATCCGGCCTGGCCGGCCCCATTACCTCCTATGCCCTCCGAATTTCATCCGTGCTCTTTTGTGTTTTATTTGGGTTTCCTAGTATTGTTTATTTAGCCCAATTTTCATGTGATGATTAGTTTGACCTGGGGCTAATTCGTAGTGCTTCGTAGTCGTATAATTTAACACTGTATTGGTAACCTTGACTATTTTTAGCAGTTCGATCGAACTTCAAACACCACATTTTGTACCCCGCTGAAATTTCCATGTGTTGCAATTTTCCGAAGTTGATTGTATTCGTAAAATCGTGCAAGTATCCAATGGACCCTCTAGAAGAACATACTAACCTTAAATCGATTCTGTGCCCACGGAACCGCGATCGAACCCTAGGGTTTTCCGTAGTTCCGTGGTGTCATAGGTGAGGCATTGGTTAACTCCTTGTACGGCTGGTCCATTGACACTGTGGCATGATTTTTCAGTATTTTGATTTTGCTCAAGTGTTGAACGGGGTAATTTGTGAGTGTATGTTGATTCGATCGAAACGTTAAACATTGTATTGATATATATGTAATGTGATACAATATGTGTAATTCATATAGTTAGGCATGAAATCCGTAATATGTGATATTTCGGGTTTACGATGTCTAAGGTGATTGTGGATTCCAAATGTTGTAGTTTTTCATTTTTCTTTTCTGGGACCGTAAGCGTAGTATGTGGTGTATCGCCGGCTTCGTTGCTATACATCAACGATAATCGGGATACGCATACTTGCTTACGTTGATTATATGAGATATTATGTGTTGCTGTGATATGTTATATTGGATCGTCGTGTTCTGAATAGCCGGGGTTTTATGTGAGATGAGGGTTTTTATTTTCATTCATGTCAAATTCAATGTATGTAATATTATTTTATTAGGGCACTTCTGGGTTGAGGTTGTTGTCACCATTGTATATTATTTACTTTTCCGCATTAGGATAGACCCAAGGAGGGGAGCACAAGTAACCGGGTTCTAAGGTCCAGTGGGAGGCCATCTCAAGGAGTCGAGACCGGGTCTCCTAACCCAAGAATTGGCAGAGTTACTTGCCGCTCTCATAGGGGTCTAGGGATGTGGGTTTGTCTATTCATCGCGACCGTGGAATCCGTGTTTTTTATAGGCTCGAAAGAAAACACGGACCTCCTAGTATATCCAATATTTCATATGTTTCTTCTTCTGCTGATATACTGTGATGTGATCATATTATATGCGTGAGACGAATGCTTTATTATTGTATATATGATATATAATAAATGTTGCTTATGTTTTACACCCGCGCTAGTCCCATCCCGGTATGCCGTTAGTTAAGTAACCTAATGCGCATAACGGAATATTGTGGCGAATGTGGATGGCATAAGCGTACGTTGTATTTTCGTTTCTTCTGTGATGCTTAGGAAGCATAAATGATGGGATTTATTAATGAGATTAATAAAAGAAAAGAAACCTAAAAGATGTTGTAGAATCAAATTTTCAAAAAGGATAGCTACAGGTTTTGCTTTGCATAGTGGTATATGTGATATACCCTACACCTTATTCGATGAGGAAAGAGCCGAGATCCCTTCACCGGGAGTGACCTCTTTAGAAAAACTGGCAGATGCTACAAACTCACGGTTTAGTTTTTGATTGCTTCTATAGTTCTTACTTTGCACCGCGGTATTTGTGAAATATCCTGTACCTTATTCGATAAGGAAAGAGCCGAGATCGTTTCACCGGGAGTGACCTCTTTAGCGAAACTAGAAAAGCCTAAAAAACACTCCTTTTCAAAATCACTTGTTTCTACAACGATATCAAGTTCTTTACGCTTATGGTTTTCTGAAAAACCTGCGTAGCCCTCCGTCATTTCAGATAGGTACTACTTAGTATTCGTGCTACGTTTGTTGGCCTGCGTCAAGGCGTAGTGTGCGGTAGCTAACTAGTGCTTATCTGCAACATGAGATGTGATTGGATTAGGATAGTCGTACGACTTTGTTGGCTTGCATCAAGGGTCGTGCGGGTGGGTTTAATTCAATCAAGAAATGTAAGGGTTGAACTTGACTAGCGGACTATGGTTTGTTGGCCTGCGCCAAGGTCATGGGACGCTAGGGGTAAAAGTATTATCGGGAATTTCAAGAGTTGAAATTTGCAATGAGATTGCATACCTCCTATAAGATAGTTGGATCCCGATACCCACTGTGAGTAAGAGTTACTCCAGGGAGAATTTTACACAGGACAATTAGTCGATCAAGTAGGTGTCTAGAAAGGTATTAACGGGGTTATACCTCTGGGAAAACGAGGTTTATTCTAATTAGGTCCGTGCGAAAGCACGGGAAACCTCCCTCAAAGTACCAACACTGGCATGGCTGAAAGATTGGCGAACTTGTAAAGTATGATTAATCCCGGCTAGTCTTACCTTTTATGGTTTGAAGGAAGATTTGATGAAACAGTGGGATCCATCCTGATTAGATAAGATAATAACCAATCTAATCTTGCAAGAGCATATGCTAAAGTGTTTTCTTCTCTCTCTCTCCAGGTAGCGACCATGTCAGGCCTTAATCAAGGTAATAATATGGATGTATTGACCGAACCCGCTTATTATACTGAGCAGGGGAACGTTGGTTCCGCTCCAACTTATAATTGTTGTAAGTCCGAGCAGGAAATAGGAGAATATCTGGATTCTCACGCCGCCCAAACGAAGAATAAGCATGCTGATGCAACTTCTTCAGGTGTGTTAGTTATCGAGAACTGTTTCTCAGTTCACTCTACATCCTGGGTATTAGATACCGGATCAGGATCTCATATATGTAATATGTTACATGGGCTACGGAAAGGTAGGGAATTGGAAGAAGGTGATCATTCCATAAGAGTAGGGAATGGTGCAAATGTTGCAGCCAAAGCAGTTGGCGAATATCACCTTGTATTACCAAATGGTAATACATTGATTCTGAACGAATGCTATTACATTCCGACCCTGATATGCAATCTTATATCAGTTTCTTTATTAAGTAAGGAAGGATATAATTTTGTAGTACATGATAATGTTATGAACATCTTCCTGAATCAAAAGTTGATTGGATCAGGCTCGTTAAATAATGGCATATACGTTCTAAACCAAACTACAGTCCTTAATGTACAGAACACACACAAAAGGAAGTGTTCAGAAATGAACGAATCCTTCTTATGGCATTGTAGACTAGGTCATATCAATGCGACACAACTAGCTAAGTTACATAAGGATGGATATTTGAATCCGTTCGAATTATCATCTTATGAAACTTTCCATTCATGTCTCAAGGCAAAATGACCAAATCTCCGTTTAGTGGACACGGAGAAAGAGTTACGGAACTCTTGGGGCTGATACAAAGTGATGTATGTGGTCCCATGTATACACATGCCAGGAACGGCTCCTCGTACTGTTGGAGATAGTGTCCTCAGAGTCAATTATTGGATCACAGGCACGTGATTGCAATAATTGAGGGGGGACATATGCCGGTAGGACAGTCTTACTCAAGATGATAGTATACTATCTGGTTTATCTTTATCATCGTGTACTGCTTTAGGTGACATTACAGATCACTATTGCACGTTGGTATAGCCCTTAGGATTCTTGCTTGACGGCCAGCAGTATGATGCCGATCATATACGTGGGAGCTGGGGTCTATAAGCACACCCTTAAAGTGGTCCCTAGTCGTGGGAGTTTTCGAGACAGGGCATCGATACTCCGGAGTAGACTAGTGTATACAGTCGAGACCCCGACGAGGGGCGGTGGCCGGTCTTACAAGCCACTGGTGTCAGTTGGTTCACCTAAGATGTATACAGGTGCTCATTGGGTTATGAGTACACCGGACAGGACTCGCCGGGAACATGCTAGTTGGTATTATACCTGATGTCAGATGGCAGTTCCCTGGTGACATGTGTACAGGTTAGTTCATCGACCTGAGATCGTCATTTGTCTCATGTGAGTTCCCACTGTGCTTTGATTACTACCCTACCACGGCTCAAAGGAGTCGTGCAAACAGGTTTTAGTTGGGTACAGTCCCGAGCCACATGGAGGCAGTGAGCGGATCTGCAGGGGTTCGTCTCTCCCAGTATTGGGGGTGAGGTCGTGCTATGTCTAGGAGAGTGATTACACGAAGTCCTTGGCCAAGGCAGGAGATTTACTGGTAGGTATTCCAGTAGTATCTCAGGGTGTTCTGGGCTATACTCCGACACGACTTGTACCGCTTTTGGGGGTTTGACTTTTACCAACCCCCTAGGCCCGCCATGCGATGCTCATAGATGAACGGACCGGACTGTACGGATATTGTCAATGACAGGCTCAGTAGGGTGTCAGGATGAGTTCGCTCATCGACGTCCCTTTTGGTCAATACCTGGTAGCCCGTTACGTATGGCTAATACCTCTGACGTGCTAGTGGTTAAATCCACAGCCAAAGAATTGACGAGTCTTTAGAGTCCCCCACAGACAGTATCTCAAGTTTCGGGCGAAACGCTGTAAAGGCCGTATGGATATATGGCAGGGTTCGATCATGTACGTGCGGTATTGCACGGATCATGATCGGACGGATAATGCTAGCGGGCTTTGGTTTAAGCCGGATCCTAGTATTATACCGTGTAGATTTTGTCTCATTGCATTTGTATTCGGTCGGAATACAAATGCGGGTATGCATATACAGTCGAGGGGTTTTCCTGTAATTTATTACAGGATCGCTTTTTGAAGTTGCCAGTTTGTATTTCGTTTCGGCCATTTTCCTTTCTATCTTTCTTTGGCTGAAAATTGGTGTGGAGGGGTTATTTGCAAATGTGCAAATTAGCAAAGTGGAGGGTGGTTTTTGCAAGTAGTTGTTTCATGATGGTTCTACCATCCTTTGACTTCTTTTGGTTAATCATTACTTAACTTTTGAGATAAGATGGTTGATGAAGTGGAGACTTGGTTGTGATTATATTTTCTCATCATCACTCATCATTCCTTCTTGCATTATTGATCCACTCCCTCTCTCCCCTTTCATATATACATGGCCGGCCACTTTTTGGAGGGGGTGGTGATTCAATTTTTTTGTGTGGGAAAATATTCACTCTCATTTGATTCACTCAAAAATTCCATAGCATATCTCCTTCCCCATTTCCAAGTGGCAACTTTTTATAACCCCATGAGACATAGAGTTCTACACTTAGCTTACAGCATTCTTGTACACGTCGGCTCCCCAACTTTGTGCCCGAGTTGCCTCGGTCCAGAGGTGGGAGCCCGTAAAACGACCTGGCGATGTGGTGCCCTTTCCGACGAGGAGATGAAGACCGGAGATTCCGCAAGGAGATCGGGATGGAGGCCGAAGACCGAAGGACACGGATCGCTCGGTATAGCGCTCTCTACCCTTTCTCTAGTTCGCTAGTAGTAGGTTAATGACCCGATCCGGGTTTTACAGTCCGCGGTACCGCCGGTTTCTGTTTAAAGAAAAGTTTTTGTTTCCGCATTTTGGCCTCGTTCTGACGACCGGGCGCTGCCGTGTCCTAACATTGTATCAGAGCCACGCCATTAACCTAGTCTAGCTTGCTCTAACGTGTTTACAAGTTCGATCGAACGGATTTTCCAAAAACCCCATTTTCAAATCCAGGTTTCTGTCGAATTTTTGCTGTGCTCAAACAATTATTTGGTACATTGCAAAAATACGTTCAGGATTTTATAAGAATTCTGTGAAAATATGGTCGGCTGAAATTACTGTAGCGCGGCGGATCAGCGGCCAAAACCACGTTTTGGCCGTGGATCCGCCGCCGTACTGTGGCCAAACAGCACCAAATTTCTACAGTGGGTTTCTGGTATATTCTGTTTGGGCCCAGATTTATTTTGAGTGCTACAGTAGTGCTTGGGGCCCACTTCGGGAAATTTAGTCGATCGAAAATTTTAAACATATTAGTTCACAGTATTTACATTATATCTGCGACCGTGAATGTCATTTGATCGGTAAATCCTGTCTAACTGTTATAGCCCTTTTAGACGGATTTGCGAACGTGACATTCACGTTGATGTTCTGTGTTGTGCTGTGATGTTGCGGATTTGTCGTGGTGGATAGCCTGGATGCAATGTTAGTACAGTTTGGTTGTATATGTACATTTGATATTGCGGGGCGAGCGTCCGACATGTGGACTGCCGTCACTGCCTGTTTGTATATTATTCTTTTGGGGCACGACCGGGCTGAGGTCGATTTACCCGTTGTATATTTTACTTTCTGTAATAGGATTACCCCGCGGAGGGGTGCACGGATAGCCGGGTTCTAGAGGGCAACGAGCCCGCATCTCATGGCTTTGAGACGGAGGGGGCTTCACTCTAGAATTGGCGGGCTATTCGCCGCACTCGTAGGGGGTACAGGTTGACCCAAGGAGGGGTGCTCAAGTTACCGGATTCCGTGAAGTGCTGGGTGGTCCATTCACGTTGCTGAAGGGGGCTTCCTCGCTTCAGGTTTTGGCGGGTAACTTTCCGTGCCCGTAGGGGTCTAGGATTTCATTGCACATGCTATCCACAAGACCATGGGAACGTCGGGTTTCAGTAGCGGCTCTATGAAACCCGGGGATCCCAGATATCTGTATTGTTCTGTGATGCTTATTACATTTATGTGATGTTGCATTTTATCACGCCTTGAGTGAATATTATATATTGATATATATACTAGTAGATGTTGTATATGTTTTGCATCCACGCTAGTCCAGTTCCCGCTCTGTCGTTAGTTAAGTAACCTAACGGGTGATGACGGGACCCAGTGGCGAATGCAGATGGCATATACGTACATCGTATTTTCGTTCTTTATTGGTGTGATCAATTGATGGGACTGCATTGATTCGGATCAATGCAAGCTAAACAAACCTATTCTGATGTTGTTGGAACAATTTTCAAAAAGCTGTTATTACAAGGACGTTCTCTTTTGTTTTGCACAGTGGTATTCGGTTATGAATATCCAGCACCTCAGTCGACGAGGTAAGGGCCGAGATCCCTTCACCGGGAGTGACCCCTTGGACAGAAGTTTGCATCAGGGCAATAACTTCACTATAGTCGATTACTTTTGCTTTGCATCGTGGTATTCAGTTAGAATATCATGCACCTCATTCTACGGGGAAAGAGCCGAGATCCCTTCACCGGGCATGACCTCTTTAGCAAAGGTTTTCGTCACTATATTTTTATAAAAAGCTATCCGGTTCCTTCAACGATATCAAGTTCATTACGTTAAAGGTTTTTCGCCAAAAACCATTCGTAGCCCTCCGTCATTTCAGACGGGTAGCACTTAGTATTCATGCTATGTTTGTTGGCCTTAGTCAAGGCATAGTGTATGGTAGCTATTTGTTACTTTTCTGCAGTATAGATAGATGCGTTGGTTTGGGACAGTCGTACAGCCTTGTTGGCCTTAGTCAAGGGCTTGTACGGGTGGGTTCAAATTAACCTGGACAATGACGGGTAGAACTTGACATGTGACTTATGATTTGTTGGCCTTAGTTAAGGTCATAAGAGCATGGGGTAAAAATCACGTCGGGAGTTTCTAAAGAAACTGAAACTTGCCAGATATGTGTATACCTTCTGGAGTGTGATAACGTGAGTGGATTCCATCACGTTATCATGCGAAGATAGTTGGATCCCGATTCCCACTGATGAGTTGGTTTACTCCTCGGGTGATCCCGACTAATTCTTCTTTCAGGCTTGGAGGAGAATTTGAGGTTACAGTAGGAGGTTTCCTGATTAGATAAATTGGTAACCATTCTGATCTAAGTTAGAGTGCACGCTGAGTGTTTCTTTACTCTATCTCTTTGGCAGCGACCATGGCCCGACCCTTGGCTATGACTCAGTGACCAAGTTGACCGAACCTTCTTAAACACTAGCTTTTGGATTGTCAGAGTTGCATACCTCATTGCCACTCCTACTTTACCCTTTTCTCCAGAATACCCCGTATTACTATGAACGTACACTTCCATTGGATAAAACCATCGTATGGTTTCCGGTTCTGAAGGAACTTGTTCCAGATTCGAGGATGGTTTCCGGTTCTGGAGAAAACGAATAGGACTATTCAGTTGTCTTTTCCTTTTACCTTCTCTCAGGTTGCGAGTGCTCCTTGGTTTAGGACGGTACACCTACTACGCTAATTGGATAGTCTTCATCCAAACCATAGGCAGGTGCCGAACGGTAGGGAATGAAGAAAACCATTTAGCCTAAATGGTGTACAGAAGGTAATAAGTTAAGACATATAAAGGGATTAGTAAGAGGGCAAAGTAAACTGCGACTGCTATTCACGACCAAATCAAGTATTTCATCGCCACTCCTACTTCACCTTTGTATTTCTCCAGAACACTCCGTATCACTACGAAGATCTACAGTTATTTGGATACTCCATCGTATGGTTATATACGAACTCGAAAGGAACTTGTTCCAGTTCGGGGATGGATTCTGGTTCAGGAGAAATAGCAATAAGATTTATTCAGTTGTCTTTTATCTTCACCTTCTCTCAGGTTACGAGTACTCCTGGGATTAGGAGAGTACACCCATTATGCTTATTGGATAGTCTTCTTCCAAACCATAGGCTGGTGCCGAACGGTAGGGAAGGAAGAAAACCATTTAGGCTAAGAGGGTGTACAGAAGGTAACGACTAAAGACATATAAAGGGATTTAGAGAGATGGCAGAGAAATATACGGTTACAGTTGTGAATCTGGATAATGGTAAAGGCATTACTAGGAATACCCGGATACCCCTACGAAACATTTCAATGTTTCAGTTTCACTGTGTACTGTTAAAAGAAAACTGATTTCCCAATTAGCCCTTACTCCAGGGTATGTATTTACCAGGTATGATTCTCACATCTGTATGGTTTTACAGATGATGAGTGGGAGTAAGTCATTGGGAATTGGGTGATCATCCTCATTATATCGGGATTCGTTGTAATTGGTGATATTTGAGGAAATCACCTGGGTTGTTTGCCGGACGGCAAATATTTGGTTTTGAATATCCGTTGTAATGCATAAATTTCAAATTGATATATCTGTACGTCTATTTTTATAGAGTGAGATATAACTTTTTGAAATTATGTCCATGACATTTACCTATATCAGTTAATGGTTAGGTAAGGAGCATTAAACAGCGGTGTAATTCTTCTTAACCATAAATACAGTTTTCAACCTACGACACACAGGGAATGAGTTATTAGACTCAGGGGACTTATACAGAGTATTGTATATTGTCCAGTGTCCATTAGGACAGAGGGGTTGGTCCTCGTACTATGTTCTGTTTACTTATGACTTCTCTAGTTCTCAGACAAGTGTTTCGTAGAAACACAAGGTCCAAGTTTTGAGAAGTTATAGGTATATGAATAAAGTAGAGAACCATGTATTGCAAGTATCAGGATTCCTCAAGGTGATCGAAGATGTAGATACCTGTGTATGGTATTCAGTTGATAGTAATGGTTTTGAGAAACTTGTTTCTCTTTCAGGTTACTCATATCTGGATGCATTCCTAAGTTGAGTAACGCTGATAGGCCTCCTTCAATTTAGTTGACATGCACTGGAGACAGTTGCATGATTTGAATCTGGTTCAATTAAATTAGTGCCTCTGTTTCTATATTGGATATAGAATGGTTCATATCTTAACGATGTTAAGGTACGGGGAGTTGTCCGGCATATGCTTAAAACCAGAATCTAGATAACTCAAGGCACGTTTCCGTAATGGCAGTTTGTGGGTTGACCCGGGCTATGACGAGGGTTGATTTTCTACCATCTGGAAGATCAATAGTGATATTGTTCTTGACTCGCCACAGTTTTGATAAAAATGGATTTTTTCAGAAAACAGTAGTGGGAGTATGGTAGAACTGGAAGTGATTCCAGAACCGCAAACGATTTCTGAAAATTTAATAAGAACCTAAAGATTCAATCTGGTTTGACATTCCATTGGCCACTTCGTAGATATGGTGGGTAACCTCAGGCACCCGAGAGGTACTCCGGTAGCCTCAAGGACGGTGACAGGGAGGTTCTTGTTTACCCAGACTTGCCATTGCTGTTGTTTCAGACTATGAGACCCGGCAGGAGGATGAGTATAGCGTCGTTCTAAACAAGCTTTAGAAGTGCACGTGTATATGACTCTGCCAAAGGGTTGTCGTAGTCAGTGGGAGCAGCGGAAGCATAGTGGACAAGTAGCTTATGTCTATTTATGGACTAAAGCAGATATAGTGGAGATAGATCATCTATTTCTGATGTGACAGTCATAGGTTTGACTTCATCAAAATAGGGGATGGATCTGTTAAGAAGGTAGTAGGGTGTGATATCATGGTGTTTGGATGACATACACAGAGTAGGAAGTAAAATTCCTATACTACGGTCGGTTATACTTTGGTTGTCACACAGTGGTTTCTCCACATGGGACTTGGATATTATATCAGACATTCTAGTTACTGAATCTATGGTTTTAGATCTAGATTTGGGTAGTATCCCAATCTGGGTACTTAGACAGCATTCTAAAGGTATTTTAGAATGGACGACTCCTGGCACGGTAGTATACCTGCAGGTGATGGAGTCACCCTCTCCAAAGCTGTCTTACAGACTAAAGAGGAGAGGGATGTGCATGATTGGAAGATCACTTGCTTAGGCAATTGAGTCAATCATGTGATGTCAAGTACCACACCAGATGTTTTTGCACGAGATGCAATAAGTTGATATTAATCCAATCCTGGAGAAACGGTCGGAAGCAGTTTTAGAACATAAGTGGTTGTTCTAGGGATATGATAACGACAGCCTTCTTCGGGAGATAGTTATCATTCCAGGCTTCCAAGGTGACCTGGATGACAGAGTGGTTGTCAGAGTTAAAGTTTTCCCTCCGACGAGGGGCAGTAGTTTGGACAGGTGGTCCAAGGGGATACTAATGAAGGCATGGCATAGGATACTGATTAAGTTCAGTTGACGATACAGTCTAAGAAGCTTGGATTTGGAGTTCATTTATGAGCTAGGTCCCATCAGATATCCAAACATATTCTGAGACACGTATTACTCATTTCGGGAGATGGCTTTCTCCGCAAACTTGAGATAAAGAGAGACATAGAAAGAAATATCAGAGCGGATCCACTCACTGAGGCTATTCCTCGAACGCAATAGTTTCGCAAACAGGCTTTGTGAGACTGATTAGTAAAGGAGTTGGGTGTTCGGTATCACACGGGCTGTGAGTATGCGACATCACAATAATAAGCCTTGAGTGCAAGTGGGAGATTGTTGGAGATAGTGCCCTCAGAGTTAATTATTAGATCACAGGCACGTGATTGCAATGATTGAGAGAGGACCTATGCCGGTAGGACAGCCTTACTCAAGATGATAGTATGCTATCTGGTTTATCTTTATCATCGTGTACTGCTTTAGGTGACATTACAGATCACTATTGCACGTTGGTAGAGCCCTTAGGATTCTTGCAGAACGGAGAGCAGTATGATGGCGATCATATACGTGGGAGCTGGGGTCTATAAGCACATCCTTAAAGTGGTCCCTAGTCGTGGGAGTTTTTGAGACAGGGCATCGATACTCCGGGGTAGACTAGTGTATACAGTCGAGACCCCGACGAGGGGCGGTGGCCGGTCTCACAAGCCACTAGTGTCAGTTGGTTCACCTAAGATGTATACAGGTGCTCATTGGGTTATGAGTACACCGGACAGGACTCGCCAGGAACATGCTAGTTGGTATGATACCTGACGTCAGATGGCAGTTCCCTGGTGACATATGTACAGGTTAGTTCATCAACCTGAGATCGTCATTTGTCTCGTGTGAGTTCCCACTGTGCTTTGATTACTACCTGTTCAGTTGATAAAACGGCACATTTGTATTACATTTTTCCTACCATTTTCATATTAAAAAAGAACTTTATTATAATATATCATACATATGAGGGTTTATGTGTAAAAATACTATTTTCAATGTGTTGATATATTATAATTAGTATTTGGTAGGAAAATATATGCAAATAATATTATTGACCTAATCCTAGTAGAACTAAGTCTACTAAATATTATCTAAGTTGTTGTGCAGAATTTTCAGGTCTTAAATCAAGAAAATCAAGTTGTTAAAGCTAACCTGCCTAATTAAAAAATCAAAATGAAGGAATCAATTCTAGCAGAAGAAAAGAAAAGATTTCCAAATTCTGAAGGTGCCAAGGATCTCAAAATGTCACAAGTAGCCATCCCCAGAAAATTGATGGACGGCCGTGATCATCAAGCCGCGGATCCGCGGCAATAGCCCCTTTATGCCGCGGATCCGCCGCGGTTAAGAAGAGATGAAGGCTGAGGATTTTTGGGGAAAATCTTTTCTACTTTTTCCCTAATTTAGAAGCTTGGGATCTGGCTTTGGCACTATAAATAAAGACCGAGAGCCTCTTGGAAAATTTATCAAGTCGACGAGATCACGAAGTCCAAGATGGCTCACGCATCCAGGCTGATCATCAACTATTCGTCTACCTCCTTAGAAGAGATCGAGAAGCAAACTAGTCTTTGTAATCATTTTCTAAGGAGTCAAAGTGTAATGAATATTGTTGATTAATAAAGGTAGCTTTCTTTTTCTTATTATATTTCTTCGTAGTTTAATTATGCATTTTCTCTCCATCTCTTTTTCTCCCAACATGCGCGAGTAATTCTCCGCTTGTTAGGGTTCGTAGGATTAGGGTAGGCTAATGGATGATAAACATCCCTAAACCCTTTTTAAGTCCTATAAAGTTTATGAACTTTATCAAAAGAATCATTAACATCCTAATCGGGCGCGCTAACAATTCTTTGTTAGTTCCGACGGCGATTAGAGATTAGATTAATGATTGTTTTGGTAAATGCTAGATATGAACGGAGTTCCGTGTCGAGATAAGGGTTAAGAGTGGGATTCATTTTCCCTCCAGAAACCCTAATCTACTCGCATCACCGTCGTTCTAGTTTTAAATCTATTAAAGGATAAAAATGATAACTTTTAATTAATCGTCCATAACTACTAAATCCTAACGAACCCTACAAGCCTCCTTATTATATTAACTACATCCTTAAATAATCTAGATCTATATTCTGCATTAGTGCTTAACGTAGATCTAGAAACCATTCCACAAAATTCTTATTTCTTCCTCCTTTCTCAACACATCTAAAGTAAGAGTAAAAGGTTTCACGTTTCCCAGAGGACGATCCGTACTCATTTCGGTCTAGCTACACGCGACGCCGTTCTGATTGCGGTTAACTACTAACACAAATTTTTACATCAATCAAATGGCGCCGTTGCTGGGGAAACGTGCGTAATTTTTTTATTCTTACTATTTGTGTTGAATTCTTATACGATCTATATCATAAATAAAACAAAACTGCAAATTGTATATTTAACGATTATTGTGTGAATTTTGCGAGGAAATCTGGAGTCACAGACTTGAGGAAACAGGAGATCTAGGGTTACAAACTTCTCTGGTAAGATTCTCAACTCCTTCTCTCTCCTCTCAAATCCAATAAAATATCTTTTCTGCAAGATTCTTTGCAAAATATCGCCGCTCAAAAAATCTTTTTGCAAAGTTTTGTTATTGGTTTGTTATTTCATATTTTAATACGGATTTTTAAGGGGCAAGACCAAATCCAGATTAGGTGGGGATTTCATCACCCTTCCTAAGCCCCACAAATCACAAACCGAGCATCTGCATCAACCGTACATTAATTTAAAAAAATATCCAGACCAGACTCTAAGGACTGTCGCGCTCAATAAGGACAGAGGAAGGTCGTGGGTAATCTATCGCTCATCCGCATTACTTTTGTAGTGTCTAGGCAAGTGTGTCAAAGGCTAGTGGTTTTTAATTAGGCCCACTACTGTGGTTCCTTCCCACTTACCTGGCACTTACCTGGCTACATGGGTAGTACAGAGGCGGTAGAGGATTGATCCTGCGGCTTGTCCTTTGGAAGTCTAGGAGCGGTCTAGAGACTAGACCTAGGTAACCATAGTTCTAGGGTTGTGCATTTTTGTGTGATTTCTCTAAATCCGTCATTTTTCAAAACAAACCAATTACTTTCTCTCCTTTTTACCCCTTCCCCCTTCTTCTCTTCTTATAATGGGTGACCTAAACAGAAGAACACTTGCCGAGCTTTGCTGTCCACAACAAGATATCTCTTGTTTTCGAAATCCCTTCGGTATACCGTCCGGCTCTTCCATGTCCTTAAGAGATCATATAGAACAAGCAGGAAGAAACAGTTGGCCACCTCAGTCTAGGTCTTATCAACCGTATCCTAATTCTACACCTGTTTCAGTTCATACCCAGAGTGAGGAAGCCCCTAGACGAATGTCCATTGCTGAGCACATAGCTAGGTCTACAGGCCAAAGTTTCAACCCGGACCAATATCAACCATCACCACCACTGTCCGGAGAAGAGTTTGATATGTGGTTTGTGGCATATAAGATTTCTGTTGAAAATAGCCAGCCAACCAACCCATATCAATATTCTTCTTATTATAATATTGATCCTACTTCTACCCAAGTTCCGCAACCATTCTATTCTTATCAATCCAATCCGACTTTTCCACCTACTCTAGACAGTTCTTCTAATCAGTCATTTCGGAGTTTTAATTATCCACAGGAATTTCAATCTTATACTGAAACCCCTTATCAGCCCAAGACTAGTCTGGAGCAGACATTAGAAAAATTTATGGAAATGTCGAACCAAATTATGAAGGATTTGGGTAGTAAGACAGAACTGTGCACCCTTCTTAATCAAACCTCCCTATTCCAAACTGAAATCCACAACTCCAGTTTCATAGATTCATCAAGTACACCAAATAGAATGTCTGATAAGTTGTGTGACTTTGTAGTGTTTGATTTACCCGACTGTGAAGGGTCCAATTCAAGTGAAACCATACCCAACCCTTATGATCTCTACACCTCCACTCTTGAACCAAAACTGATTGAAAACCATACTTTTGATGAGGAGTTTGAGAATTTTAACCTTCACTTGAATGAGGTGATTGACATTGGGGATATTTTGAATGATGAACCCAAAATTTTGGATGATTTTGTCCCACCAATTCATCAAATCCTTTCACTTCCTTGTGGTCATCATCTTGAGCCTTTAATTCTTCCCGAACCCCAAATACGTCTTGAAGTTGATAATAATGGTATACCCGAAGATCAGACCGAAGAAATACAACCTCCATCTTCCACGTCTGGTACAGCAACACTCGACACACCAATTTGTTTACCCATTTCACCTTCCATTTTCTCCGGTTCTTCTTCTGTTCCTATAGTTTCAGTGAGTTTTGATGAATCACAATCTGTTAATTCAAGTTCAATAATACCAGAAATTCAACTTGATTTGGATATTTTTGAAAATGAGGTAGATGAGTTTTTCGAGTCCTCTACCTCAATGATTTTTGATGAATCAAGTAGGATAAATTCTGGCACAAAACTCTTTGACAGCAAAATGTTCAATCACACCATTGATAAAAGTTTTGAAGAACTTTTTGCTGACGAACTTGAATTTTTAAACAATACGGATTTTGTGATTGATCAATCTCCACCTATAGAGGTTGAACCGTCACCATTCCTTCTTCCTAATCATTTACATTCATCCTCATTCTTTCTTTTCTATAATTTCAAATTCAAACCCTTTCCAGACCACCTCTTATCCCTTCCCCATTTTTTCTTGACTCGATACAACACATTTTTCCACCAACATATACGCTATACTGATAAAATCTTTGAATGGTTGATATTGACCTTCGGTCTTTGCAAACCATGGCATTGACCAATAACCTTGACCCCCTCGTGTGATTTTAAAAGATTAACATAGTTTAACTCAAGTTTGAGGGAAGGGATATTTTGGCTCTTGAAAGAAAATGATTTTTACAAAATTGTGAGCCAAAAATAAATTTGGGGGAGGATTTTCACTTTCATATATTCTTGCCCCCATTAATGATTTCCTCCCAAGTCTACAGGTTTTTGAGCTTAACGGATGACATCAGTGAGGACACTGCTGTAAACAGGTTTGGGGGAGGTTTGTGCTTATTTACACATCAATTTGCATCATACTTTGCATAAGCACAACATTTTCAAAAATTAAAAAAAAAAATTATAACAAAAGAGTAGAAAGTGAAAAATTACATCCAAAAGATAGGAATAGTTTAAGAAAACCAAGAAAATTAGAAGTTTCCTTAAACGATCTGGTAATAAGTAGTTATGGGCTGTTGTCCCAAGGGTTAGTAAGATGAAGGAAGTCACTAATCTGAGAATAAAAATAAGTCTGAAAAATAGTTGCTATTCTGGAAGCCAAACATTTGAACGTTGATACCCTACTATATGCACTTACACACGTCTTGAAACTCGGGATAGTAGAGGATACCTTGAAATGCTCTTGTGTAAAAGCCAAAGTATGAAGGAAATGAAAAAAAAATGAAGAAAATATAAAAATGGTGAAAAAAAAATGAACACTGGTTTTGTTATCGCCAAGGCAGCAATAAAAAAATATAGCGAGGGTGCCTCTTCACCTAGTGCCCTAAGGCCAACTGGTCTGGGAGTCACTGCTAAGCCTTAGGTAGTGCAAGACGGGGAAAATATTATCACCTAATCAGCAAGCACATGAGTAATCGGTCGGTTAGTACCTCAAGAAGTATTAACGGTCGCATGAAAATTGTGTGAGCAAATTCAACTAAATATTCATCGATTAAAAAGTACCGAGGCAGATGGACAAGAGTATGATAGCTTGAATTGAATTCTCTGAGTGTAGGCATGTTCTTTACACACACGTGGGGTTATATGATCAATGTTTGGATGAAAGGTAGGAACGAAAAATAAAGACGATGTTTTATTGAGGGATGATGTGATTTCTAACATTTTTTCATGACTATTAAGATAGGGCTCATGACAACTGAAAAGCTAGTGTAGTTGGAAACTCTTATTTTCAAAGTCTTTCTTTTATGGTTCTTATCTTTATATGTAAATTTCACCATCTCTCTTTTGTTATTGGATTTTGTGGGTGTAATCCGCTGAAAACCCTCAGGAGACAACACTCCTTCTACTAGGGACACCTAGAGGTTTAACGGCTTGTTGCACGTGCTCAGTGCAATCGTGTTTGCCTACGAAAGTGTGCTTAGTTTTCTCCTTTCTTTTTTCTCCTCTTGAATAAACTAGTTTGCTCGGGACGATCAAAGATAAGTTTGGGGGTATTTGTTCAGTTGATAAAACGGCACATTTGTATTAAATTTTTCCTACCATTTTCATATTAAAAAAGGACATTATTATAATATATCATACATATGAGGGTTTATGTGTAAAAATACTATTTTCCATGTGTTGATATATTATAATTAGTATTTGGTAGGAAAATGTATGCAAATAATATTATTGACCTAATCCTAGTAGAACTAAGTTTACTAAATATTATATAAGTTGTTGTGCAGAATTTTCAGGTCTTAAATCAAGGAAATCAAGTTGTTAAAGCTAACCTGCCTAATTAAGAAATCAAAATGAAGGAATCAATTCTGGCAGAAGAAAAGAAAAGATTTCCAAATTCTGAAGGTGCCAAGGATCTCAAAATGTCACAAGTAGCCATCCCCAGAAAATTGATGGACGGCCGTGAACATCAAGCCGCGGATCCGCGGCAATAACCCCTTTATGCCGCGGATCCGCCGCGGTTAAGAAGAGATGGAGGCTGAGGATTTTTGGGGAAAATCTTTTCTACTTTTTCCCTAATTTAGAAGCTTGGGATCTGGCTTTGGCACTATAAATAAAGATCGAGAGCCTCTTGGAAAATTTATCAAGCCGACAAGATCACGAAGTCCAAGACGGCTCACGCATCCAGGCTGATCATCAACTGTTCGTCTACCTCCTTGGAAGAGATCGAGAAGCAAACAAGTCTTTATAATCATTTTCTAAGGAATCAAAGTGTAATGAATATTGTTGATTAATAAAGGTAGCTTTCTTTTTCTTATTCTATTTTTCGTAGTTTAATTATGCATTTTCTCTCCATCTCTTTTTCTCTCAACATGCGCGAGTAATTCTTCGCGTTAGGGTTCGTAGGATTAGGGTAGGCTAATGGATGATAAACATCCCTAAACCCTTTTTAAGTCCTATAAAGTTTATGAACTTTATCAAAAGAATCATTAACATCCTAATCGGACGCGCTAACAATTCTTTGTTAGTTCCGACCGCGATTGGAGATTAGATTAATGATTGTTTTGGTAAATGCTAGATATGAACGGAGTTCCGTGTCGAGATAAGGGTTAAGAGTGGGATTCCTTTTCCCTCCAGAAACCCTAATCTACACGCATCACCGTCGTTCTAGTTTTAAATCTATGTTAAAGGATAAAAAGGGTAACTTTTAATTAATCGTCCATAACTACTAAATCCTAACGAACGCTACAAGCCCCCTTATTATATTAACAACATCCTTAAATAATCTAGATCTATATTCTGCATTAGTGCTTAAGGTAGATCTAGAAACCATTCCACAAAATTCTTATTTCTTCCTCTTTTCTCAATACATCTAAAGTAAGAGTAAAAGGTTTCACGTTTCCCAGAGGACGACCCGTACTCATTTCGGTCTAGCTACACGCGACGCCGTTCTGATTGTGGTTAACTACTAACACAAATTTTTACATCAATCACTACCCTACCACGGCTCAAAGGAGTCGTGCAAACAGGTTTTAGTTGGGTACAGTCCCGAGCCACATAGAGGCAGTGAGCGGATCTGCAGGGGTTCGTCTCTCCCGGTATTGGGGGTGAGGTCACGCTGTGTCTAGGAGAGCCATTACACGAAGTCCTTGGCCAAGGCAAGAGGTTTACTGGTAGGTATTCCAGTAGTATCTCAGGGTGTTCTGGGCTATACTCCGACACGACTTGTACCGCTTTTGGGGGTCTGACTTTTACCAACCCCCTAGGCCCGCCATGCGATGCTCATAGATGAACGGACCGGACTGTACGGATATTGTCACTGACAGGCTCAGTAGGGTGTCAGGATGAGTTCTCTCATCGACGTCCCTTTTGGTCAATACCTGGTAGCCCGTTACGTATGGCTAATACCTCTGACGTGCCAGTGGTTAAATCCACAGCCAAAGTATTGACGAGTCTTTAGAGTCCCCCACAGACAGTTTCTCAAGTTTCGGGCGAAACGCTGTAGAGGTCGTATGGATATATGGCAGGGTTCGATCATGTACGTTCGGTATTGCACGGATCATGATCGAACGGATAATGCCAGCAGGCTTTGGTTTAAGCCGGATCCTAGTATTATACTGTGTAGATTTTGTCTCATTGCATTTGTATTCGGTCGGAATACAAATGAGGGTATGCATATACAGTCGCGGGGTTTTCCTGTAATTTATTACAGGATCGCTTTTTGAAGTTGCCAGTTTGTATTTCGTTTCGGCCATTTTCCTTTTTATCTTTCTTTGGCTGAAAATTGGTGTGGAGGAGGTTATTTGCAAATGTGCAAATTATCAAAGTGGAGGGTGGTTTTTGCAAGTAGTTGTTTCATGATGGTTCTACCATCCTTTGACTTCTTTTGGTTAATCATTACTTGACTTTTGAGATGAGATGGTTGATGAAGTGGAGACTTGGTTGTGATCATATTTTCTCATCATCACTCATCATTCTTTCTTGCATTATTGATCCACTCCCTCTCTCCCCTTTCACATATACATGGCCGGCCACTTTTTGGAGGGGGTGGTGATTCATTTTTTTGTGTGGGAAAATATTCACTCTCATTTGATTCACTCAAAAATTCCATAGCATATCTCCTTCCCCATTTCCAAGTGGCAACTTTTTATAACCCCATGAGACATAGAGTTCTACACTTAGCCTACAGCATTCTTCGACACGTCGGCTCGCCAACTTCGTGCCCGAGTTCCCTCGGTCCAGAGGTGGGAGCCCGTAAAACGACCCGGCGATGTGGTGCCCTTTCCGACGAGGAGATGAAGACCGGAGATTCCGCGAGGAGATCAGGATGGAGGCCGAAGATCGAAGGACACGGATCGCTCGGTATAGCGCTCTCTACCCTTTCTCTAGTTCGCTAGTAGTAGGTTAATGGTCCGATCCGGGTTTTACAGTCCGCCGTAGCGCCGGTTTCTGTTTAAAGAAAAGTTTTTGTTTCCGCATTTTGGCCTCGTTCTGACGGCCGGGGCGCTGCCGTGCACTTACACGTACTTCATTACATTCACTGACGATCTCTTAAGATACGGACATGTGTTCCTGTTGAAACACAAGTCTGAAGCTTTTGAGAAATTCAAAGAATATAAGAACGAAGTAGAGAACCAAACGGGCAAAAGTATTAAGATCCTTCGATCAGATCGAGGAGGAGAATACTTGAGTAATGAGTTCCTGGACTATCTAAAAGAGAATGGGATTCTCTCTCGGCTTACTCCTCCTTATACACCACAGCACAACGGTGTATCGGAGCGGAGTAATCACACCCTATTAGATATGGTGCGCTCTATGATGAGCACTGCTGAGTTTCTTATTTCCTTTTGGGGATATGCACTGGAAATCGCTGCAGACCTATTGAATATGGTTCCCACCAAATCTGTGCCAACCACTCCATATGAGATATGGAAAGGAAAGAGACCATATCTTAATTATGTTAAGATATGGGGTTGTCCGGCATATGTGAAAACACAGAATCCGGACAAGCTCAGGGCAAGGTCTTTTCTGTGTAAGTTTATTGGATATCCTAAACATTCGCGCGGGTATATCTTCTACCACACCGAGGAACAAAAGGTGTTTGTATCTCGGCATGCCACCTTTTTATAAAAGGAATTTCTTGAAAAAGAAATTAGTGAGGTAGAACTGGAAGAAGTTCCAGCTACACAAACTGCAACAGAAGATTTGCTAGAACCAGAGGATTCAGTAGTTCCTGACGAACCTCAGCCTCTCCGCCGATCTAGTAGGGTTCCTCATCCACCTGAGATATACTACAGTTTTCTCATTGACGGTGGAAGCGAGGATTGCATCATGGAAGATGATGACCCGACTAGCTTCGAGCAGGACATCACGAGTGGGGACTCTGTGAAATGGCTGGATGGAATGCGATCTGAGATGGAATCCATGTACACCAACAAAGTATGGACTTTGGAAGTTGCTCCTGAAGGGGTAAAACTCATTGGGGGCAATTGGATCTTTAAGAAGAAACTTGGTGTAGATGGAAAAGTTGAGACTTTTGAGGCTAGACTTATTACAAAGGGTTTTCATCGACGACCAGGTGTGGATTATGATGAAACCTTTTCTCCAGTGGCTATGCTTAAGTCCATCCGGATCCTGCTTGCCATTGCTGCATACCATGACTACAAAATCTGGCAGATGGATGTTAAGACCGCCTTTCTAAATGGTGATTTAGAGGAGTGCGTGTACATGACTCAGCCAGAGGGCTTCGTAGATAGTGGGAGAAGCGGAAAGGTTTGCAAGCTGCTTAAATCCATCTACGTGTTAAAGCAGGCATCGCGGAGTTGGAACATCTGTTTTGATGTTGTAGTCAAAAAGTTTGACTTTATCAAGAACATAGATGAACCTTGTATTTACAAGAAGGTTGCAGAGAGTAAGGTTGTCTTCCTCGTATTGTACGTGGATGACATACTCTTGATAGGAAATGATATTCCTATGCTGCACTCGGTCAAGCTCTTCTTATTACATCGATTCTCAATGAAAGATCTAGGTGATGCCTCCTGCATTTTGGGAATCAAGATCTATAGAGATAGATCTAAACGGATACTGGGATTGTCCCAATCCAGGTACATTGACACCATACTAAAGAGGTTTAGTATGGAAGAATCCAAGCATGGGAACCAACCCACGATCTCTGGACTCACTCTCTCCAAAGAGATGTCTCCCAAGACTGATTTGGAGAGAGCTCGCATGCAAGGGATACCCTATGCTTCGGCACTAGGCTCTATCATGTACACGATGCTATGTACCAGACCCGATGTATTATACTCACTTAGTGTAGTGAGTAGGTATCAAGCAGATCCAAGAGAGAGTCACTGAACAGCTGTGAAGAACATTCTTAAGTACTTAAGAAGGACTAAGGAGATGTTCTTAGTGTATGGTAACGGAGAACTCCAGGTAGAGTCCTTTACCGATTCAAGCTTCCAAAGTGATAAGGACGACTCTAAGTCGCACTCGGGATTTATCTTTACCCTAAATGGAGGGGCGGTTTGTTGGAAGAGTTCCAGGCAAGAAACCGTGGCAGACTCGACGATGGAGGCTGAATGCATCGCTGCCAACGATGCTGCCAAAGAGGCTGTTTGGATGAAGAAGTTCATCACTGAACTTGGTGTGGTTCCGTCCATTGAGCATCCAATACCTTTGTATTGTGATAACAATGGAGCTGTGGCTTTGGCCAAGGAACCCAGATCCCATCAGAAGTCGAGACATATTCTGAGGCGGTATCACCTGATCCGGGAGATAGTTGATCGCCGTGAGATTGAGGTCAGGAGAGTTGACATGAAGGAAAACACTGTGGATCCACTCACGAAGGCCATACCCCAGATACAATTTGAGAGACTCTTCGGGATGTTGGGTATGAGATACTACAACAGCTGGCCTTAGTGCAAGTGGGAGATTGTTAGTTGTATATATGCCCTGGAGGCCATTGTTGTACATATGATGTATATTATAGTGGATGCTTGGATATATATAGAGAGGACTTTCTTGCTCGATATGATAGTATGCTATCTGGTTTCACTTTGTATAAACATGTTGACTTTTATTGGTTTACTGTCTTGCTCTCACATGTTGATAAAGCCCTTAGGATATGTACTCCACTAATAGGACTATGATGCAGATCATACTAGTGGGGCCAGGATAGTCCATGAGTACATCCTATAACTGTTCCTAGTCGAGAGTGTATCGAGACAGGGCATCGATACACCAGAGTAGACTAGCGTATACGTATCTTGACCCATATGATGGGCGATGGATGATCCCATATCCATCGGTGTTTGACATCAAAGATGGTGTACGGGTGCTCAGTGGAGACTGGGTATACTGAACGAACTCGCCGAGAACTCCTAGATGGTATTATACCTATCGTCAGATAGCAGTTCTCCAGTGACACTGGTACAGGTTCGTCTGTAGACCCGAGATCGTCATAGAGTCTTGTGTGATTCCCACTGTGATTTGATTTCCACCTTACCACGTCCAAAAGGGCGTGCAAAACGGTGGCTTTTGGGTACAATCCCGAATCACATGGAGGCAATGAGAGATAGGAGGGGTTTCGTCTCTCCCGGTATTGGGAGTTGATGTTGCGCTGTGTTCGATTGGCTATAACTTGAAGTCCCTGGCTAGGGCTGTTATGGAGATTTACTGGTAAGAGTTATCAGTAGTTTCTCGACCTGTTATGAGCCTCACATCGACACGACTTATCGGTTACTGGGTCTGACGTTCACCACCCCTAGACTGGATATATGACATATCAGACGAAGAGACCTGACTGTACGGGTAGTGTTACTGATTGGCTCGACGGGAGTTTTGACAGCTTCGCTGGTTTTCTTCTGATCGCTCAATACCCGGGTGGCCATTACGTTTAGCTGACCGCTTGCGGCTTGTGGGTGTTTGATATGATCATCACTCACTGCCAGCGTATTGACGAGTCTCAGAGTCCCACATAGGAGTATCCTAGCTCAGGCGAAATGATGTGGTGTGCATATGAGATATGTGCGGGGACCCGATTGAATGCGAGTATGTGATACCGTATGTTGATCGGGCGTTTTTCTATTGGTCGGGTCATATGGGATATGACCGGATTGTTAAATCAAGTGTTGATTTAATATTTGACTTTTAGTTTAATTCTTTATTTAAACCTTTTTCTTTAAATAAGTTGTATGCATGCATGTATGCACATGTTGATGTGCATGGACACATACATACATACATGGATGGTTATCATGGTTGATGATACACTATATGGTGGCAATGGAAGACTCAGATGGTTGTTAATATATATATATATATATATATATATATATATATATATATATATATATATATATATATATATTCATTTTTGAGTTAAAACTAAAGATAATTCACTCATGGTTAAAGTTTGATCTTCATTTGACTTTGTGACCATTCTTGAACTAACTTTTAACCTTGGGTTAATTCTCTTTTGGACTTTAACTCAATCTAAAATATCTATGACATTAACTAACCATGGTTTGAGGAGAGAAAGATATAATATGATTATTTCATTCTCATCTCAATGATTAAGTTCATTTTTATCATCACAAAAGAAAATAGCTTTAGCTTTGCCATCATCTTCTTCTTCCTCTCTCTCTTGATTTTTCATTTGAGTGAGTTAGTAAAAAATAAAGGGTTTTGATTAGAGAATACAAACTACCTCATCATTCTACCAATATCTAGCCCATTTGTGTAAGGTGTTTTGCTACACTTCATCATGGATCAAGTAAAGCAAGGAGCTTTGGGCAAAGGGACTTCGGGTGGATCATCGTGGACTTGGAAGGTTGCTAGCGATCCGTTCCAAACTCTCAAAGGTCCAAGGAGTCACCAAAGAGAGACTACAAAGGTTGTAATCTCTACTTTTTGTGATAGATTATTCTTTGTATGTGATACAAATCTTGTCACCCTAAATATTCTAGTTTAAAGATTCATGGTTATTTGCTTTGCACCTCTCTAATTTTTAAAGTGGCATGAGTGATGCTACCAAACCCTAGACTAGATGCAATGGAAACCCAACACTATCCACCAGCTGATCTACCCGAGGGAGCGGATAGTTGTCTTTCGGGTAGGACTTGTCCAGATCAGTAAAGTCGACGCACATGCGCCACTTCCTATTCGTTTTCTTAACCATGACCATGTTGTCTTGCCAAGTCGAATAGTTCAGGTTTCTGATGAAGTCTGCCGCTAGTAGTCGGTCCACCTCCTCCTCAATCGCTTTCTGTATGACAGGAACGAAGCTTCTTTTCTTTTGTCAGACCGGCTGGGCTTTTGAGTCAACTCTAAGTTTTTGGGAGATCACCTTAGGTTCAATCCCTGACATGTCCGTAGGAGTCCAAGAAAACATGTCGGGGTTGTTTCGGAGGAACTGGATAAGGCTGTCCCGATTTTCCCCGGTCAAGAGAGAGCCGATTTGGATAGTTCGGCTGCTGTCTCACTCTTCGAGGGGGACTTCGGACAAAGCTTCTACTGGGGAACCCCGGATCTCCTTCTTGTCATTACGTATATCCAGCGATTCCCGAGAGTCATACGGTCTGTCGGTCAGATCAACTTCTTTGCCCTTGGGCACTGTCATGGAAAGACACACCCTAGCGATTTGCAGATCTCTATAGACTCGGCCTATCCCTTATCCTCCAAAGGAAACTTGAGCATGAGGTAGTAGGTTGAGATCTGAGCTTGAAGGGCATTTAAGGCAGGGCAACCTAAGAGGGTGTTATAAGACGAAGGAACCCGAGCGACAAGGAAACTCACCGACATTGTTCGGGTTCTTCTGACCTACCCAATGTTAAAAGGGAGAGTGACCGTTCCCTCAGCTTGGATGGAGTAGTTAGTAAACCCAGAGAGAACGTGCGAGGTAGGATGGATATCGGACGGGTTTAATCCCATACACTAGAAGTAGTCGTAGAATTGGATGTTCATCGAGCTTCCTGAGTCAACAAGGATTCTCCTCACTTCGTACCGATTTACCCGGGCTGAGATCACTAGAGGATCATTGTGTGGGATGGATATGCCAGCAGGTCCTCATCGGTGAAGGTGATGGGAGTAACCTTCTTGTCCTTCTTAGGGGGACTATCCAAGGTCATGACCGGCCGGATACGGTGGGGATCTTCGTTGCTCGGAGTCGAGCCAACGGAGACGACCATGATCTTCCTGACTGTCAACTCTCCGATGGGAGGTTGGTCCGCCTGCTCCTTATCTGCTTGACGTTTTACTTGGAGGTATTTTGCGAAGTGACCAGAGCAGATCAGCTCCTCGATGTAATCGTGCAGCTGCTTGCAGTTCTCAATCGGGTGTCCCTGCGACTGATGAAAGGCACAATATGGGCCTCAAAGTCACTTGCACAGCCTTTGTATCATCGGCGGGAGCTTGAAGAATCTCTCGCTCTTTTTCTCCTCAAGCATCTCAGCTTGAAAGACGTTCAGGGGAGCGTACCCATGAAACTTTGGAGAATAAGGTTTCGAACGATCCTCCTTCTTCTTTTCTTCTCGGACTTATTTCTTTTGGTCGATTCGTTCTCTACAGGGAAGTTTAGCGTTCACCTCAGACTCAAGTTGGATTTCCCGTTTGGTCTAAACTTTTACTTCAACCATGGTCTTAGGTTGCGCCAACGCAAAAGAGTGGAGCCACTCTTTGTACCTAAGACCGGATCTCAGGGTGTTGATGACCGTCTCGTCCCGGTGCTCGGGTACTTTTAGGAGAGCGTTGTAGAACCGGGTGATATAACCCTTGAAAGATTCTTTGTCCTCACTCTTGACGATCAATAGATAGTCAACCGACCTCTTCTGTCATCGGTTGCCGACAAAGTTTCTAAGGAACTGAGTAGCTGGCTCATCGAATGTTGATATTGAGCATGGAGTCAGGTCATAAAACTGGTCTCGCCCGGCCCGGATGAGAATGGTGGGGAAGGCTCGGCACTGAGCCGTGTCTGAGTTATCTTGGAAGATCATGCCCGTCGTGAACGCGTCCAAGTGGTCTTTTGGGTCAGACTTCCTATTGAAGCGGGCCACTTTGGGCGGTTTATTCCGAGATGAGGCACGCTCCCTCAATAACTGCTCCATGAAGGGCTTCGTAAGAGATTCCGTGGAGTATTTTTCTGATCTGCCGGGCGAACAGGTGGCGAGCCGCATGTCCTCGATGTTCTTCTTGAGGACTTCGATTCACTGCTGGTACCTGTTAGGAATATGTATGCCCTAGAAGTCATTATTGTATGATATAGTGGACTTGGACATATATATAAAGGACTTTCTTGCTCGACATGATAGTATGCTATCTGGTTGCTCTTTATCTTAACATGTATACTTGTATTATTATACTATCTCTCTGATACATGTTGATAAAGCCCTTAGGATGTTAGCTTGACTACCAGGACTGTGATGCAGATCATACTACTGGGACTTGTGTAGTCCACAAGAACATCCTTTAATTGTTCCTAGTCGAGAGAGTATTGAGACGGGGCATCGATATTCCAAAGTAGACTAGCGTGTACGTTTCTTGATCCTGTAGGGGGCAATGTTTGATCCCATAACCATTGGTGTTTGACATCAAAGATTGTACACAGGTGCTCATTAGAGAATGGGTATACCGAACAGAACTCGCCGAGAACTCCTAAATGGTACTATACCTATCGTTAGATAGCAGTTCTCTGGTGACACTGGTACAGGTTAGTCTGTAGACCCGAGATCGTCATAGAGTCATGTGTGGTTCCCACTGTGCTTTGATTTCCTCTTTACTATAGCTCAAAGGATTCGTGCAAACAGGTGGATTTTAGGTATAGTCCCGAGTCACATGGAGGCAGTGAGCGACAGGAGGGGTTTCGTCTCTCCCGGTATTGGGAGTTGATGTTGTGCTATGCTCGATTGGATATTTCAGTAGTTTCTCGAACCGTTATGAGCCATACATCGGCATGACTTATCAAGTTACTGGGGTCTGCCGATTCTACAACTAGACTCGATATGCGACATATCAGACGAAGAGACCAGAATGTACGGTAAGTGTTACTTATAGGCTTCATGGGAGTTTGGACAAGCTTGCTTGTTGATCTTCTATTCGCTTAATACCTGGGTAGCCATTACGTCCAGCTAATACCGCTGACGGCTTGTGGGTAACTGATGTGATCATTACCTACTGCTGGCGTATTGACGAGTCTTTAAAGTCCCACACAGAGGTTTCCTAGTTCAAGCGAAAAGAAGTAGGGCACATATGTTGATATGTGCGGGAGCCTGATTAAATACGAGTATGTGATACCGTATTCTAATCTGGCGGTTATTTGATATCAGTCAGGTCATATGTGATATAACCGGATTATTGAATCAAGTGTTGATTTGATAATATGATATACAGATAAATGATATTAGTCAACCGGATTATTAAATCAAGTGTTGATTTAATAATTTGATATATATTTGTATTTGATATAATTATATATTAACTAATATTAAGCTCACTAATTATTTTCTTTTCTTTATATATATATATATTTATATACATATGATATATATATAATATATATATATATATATATATATATATATAATGAAGCATGGTTTGATTTTCTATTTTTTGAAAATAGAAAATGAGGTGGAAAAATGGGGAGATATTTGTGGTATGGTGCAAAGCATGGCTTTTATCATTTATTTATTTTTTTCCTTGCACTATTGAAGTATGGTTCAATATTTGTATTGATTTTTATTCCATGCTTCAATAAGTGAGCAAACACATAGAAGCCATTCTTCACTTGGTTCATTTTTGCCTTAGCCATTTTTCTTAAGCTGATCTTTCTAGCTCTCTCCATCTTCTTCTTCCTCACTCTCTAAGACATAACCCTCACATGTGATGTGAATCATAGGGCTTTGGACAAATCTAGTGAGCTTTGAATTCCTACTTCATCATCCTAGTTTAGATTAGCACTTTAAACTAGTGTGTTTCCTTCACTAATGAGATTTTAGTGAAGAGGTAGCTTGGATTATAGAAGCTTCAGGTGGATCATCTTCGATACGAAGATCGCGTAGGAAGCTCGTACCATCTTCAAATGGAGCTACGAGAAGTTGTAGGGACTACAACCCGGAGCTTGAGAAAAGAAAGACACGGTCTATAAAGATCGTTGCCTCCTTCACTTAGTGTTATAGTTTTTATATATCATGCTAAAACCCTAATCATCTAGTTTAGATCTTTGGTTAGTCTAGCTTAGCACCAAGATTTTTTAAAAATAGCATGCTAGATGCTAGTGAAAACCCAGTGGTGGTGCTAGGGTAGGCTTTCATGGTATCAGAGCCAAGCTAGAAGATTAGACGATGTTATTATAATCACGAAACCGAAACAACTCCGAAACTGTAACCCGAAAACCATAGTTTCTTTCGAATTTTTAAAGGTCTCTGAAATTTTTTTAAACAAGTACAGAATATTACATGTGATGTAACTAGAACACCAGAGAAATTTAAGGCTAAAACTCCAAAAACGACCCTGTGAGAATGGCATTTTGGCCGGCCTGGCCGGTCCCACTTCTTCTGTTTGGCCTCGAGTTTGTTTTGGTGTTCTGATGTGATGGTTTTGGGGTTTCTGGTCATGTTTGTTTAGCCCAGTTTGCATGTGATGTTAACTTTTCTATGAGGGATATTCGAAGTGTTTCGTAGTCGTGCTTTAACATCGTTCCGGGTTTAAGTATTGATATATGATACAATATTTAGAATCCATGTTAAATTAGTTTTGTGAAAACTAGTTTGCTTATTATAAATCTAGCAATTTAGTCTCTATAGATCGATTGCCATGGAGTTTTGATTCGGATCAAAACTCTGTCGCAATCGCGTATAGTATGCAAACACTCACCGAATAACTCTATTAGATAGCCATACCCCATTTCCCCGACCAAGTGACTGTAGGAGAACCCCATTGCCAATAGCATCCACTCGGGTGCTCGCGGCCATGGTGTTCCGCCTAAGTGCACTTCGTCGTCGGCATCGCGGGTGCGGCCATCTACTAAAGTTCCCAACGAGTATTCGATTATTTTAGTCGAGACTCTTGTTGAATTACCCGACTAAGTTATTGAAAAGTGTTTTCGATTTGAGACTAAAATGCAAGGTTTATAGGTTAGGTATGAAATTCGGTATATGAGATATTCTGGGTTTATGATGTCTAAGGAAAATGCGGCTTCTAAATATTTTAGTTTTTCATTTCTTTTCTGCGACCGTAAGTGTAATATGTGGGGTATCCCCGATCTCGTTGCTATATATAAACGGAATTTGGGATACGCGTATTTACTTACGTTGATGACATGTGATATTATGTGTTGCTGTGATATGTTATATTGGATCATCGTGATTGAATAGCCGGGGGTTTTGCGTGAGATGAGAGTTTTTTAATTTTCATTCATGTAATCAATTGTTTGTAATATTCTTTTATTAGGGCACTTCCGGGTTGAGGATGATGTCACCATTGATGTATATTATTTACTTTTCCGCATTAGGATAGACCCAAGGCGGGGAGCATAAGTAACTGGGTTCTAGAGTCCAGTGGGAGACCATCTCGAGGAGTCGAGACCGGGTCTCCTAACTCTAGAATTGGTAGGGTTGCTTGCCTCTCTTGTAGGGGTCTAAGGATGTGGGTTTAGCTATTCATCACGACCGTGGAATCCATGTTTTTCATTACTAGCTTAATTTAAAACACAGACCTCCTAGTATATCCAATATTTCATATGTTGACTTCTGCTGCTTATGTTCTGTGATGTGATCATATAACTGCGTGAGAAGAATACTATATTATATATATGATATATAATAAACATTGCTTATGTTTTGCACCCACGCTAGTCCAGCCCCCGCTCTGCCGTTAGTTAAGTAACCTAATGGTGCATGACGGGGCCCCGTGGAGAATGCGGATGGTATAAGCGTACGTTCTATTTTCGTTTCTTTTCTGTGATGTTTAGGGAAACATAAATGATGGGACTTCATTAATGAGATTAATGGAAAGAAAAGAAACCTAAAGATGTTGTAGAATCAAAATTTTTAAAAAGGTAGCTCTAGTTCTTTCTTTTCAAGGTGTTATTCCTTGATGAATATCAAGCACCTCATTCGATGAGGAAAGAGCCGAGATCCCTTCACCGGGAGTGACCTCTTTAGTAAAACTAGCAAATGCTACAACCCATTCGGTTTTATTTTTATAGCATCTCTAGTTATTGCTTTGCATAGTGGTATTCCTTGATGAATATCCAGCACCTCATTTAATAAGGAAAGAGCCGAGATCCCTTCACTAGGAGTGACCTCTTTAGCGAAACTAGCAAAATCTACAAAAAACACTCCTTTTCAAATCACTAGATTCTGCAACGATATCAAGTTCATTACATTAAAGGTTTTCTACAAAACCAGTTGTACCCTCCGTCATTTCAGATAAGTGCTATTTAGTATTCGTGTTGCATTTGTTGACCATAGCCAAGGTGCAGTGTACGGTAGCTGATTAGTGCTTATCTACCGCAAGTGATGCGATTGGATTAAGGTAGTCGTACGGCTTTGTTGACATTAGCCAAGGGTCGTACGTGTGGGTTTAATTCAATCACGAAATGACAGGTCGAACTTGGCTAGTGCATATGATTTGTTGACTATAACCAAGGTCATAAGTTGCTAGGGGTAAAAACAGATATTGGGTATTTCAAGTGTTGAAATTTGCAATGAGATTGCATACCTTCTATGAGATAGTTGGATACCGATACCCACTGCGAGTAAGAGTTACTCTTGGGAGAGTTTTTCACTTTACAATTAGCCGATCCAGAAGGTGTCTATGAAAGGTGTTAACGGGGTTATGCCCCTACGGAAACGAGGTAATTTAATTAGTTCCATGCGAGAGCATGGGGAGACTCCCTCGGAGTACCAATACCTGTCTGGCTAACCGATTGGCGAACTTGTAGGGTGTAATTCATCCCAGCTAATCTTACCTTTTATGGTTTGAAGGAAGATTTGATAAAAACAGTGGGAGCCATCCTAATTAGATAAGATAATAACCAATCTAATCTTGCAAAGAGCGCACGCTAATGTGTTTCCTTCTCTCTCTCTCTCTCCAGGTAGCGACCAATGACATGCCTTAATCAAGATAATAATATGGATGTATTGGTCGAACATGCTTATTATACTAAGCTGGGGAACGTTAGTACTGGTTTTTCTTATGATTGTCATAAGTCTGAGAAAAGAATAGGGGAATATCAGGATTCCCACGCAACCCGAACGAAGATAAAGCATGCTGATGCATCTTCTTCGGGTGTGTTCGTAACCGAGAACTATTTCTCAGTTTGCTCTACGTCTTGGGTATTGGATACCGAATCAGGATCCCACGTATGTAATTTATTACATGGGCTAAGGAGAGGTAGAGAACTGGAAAAGGGTGATATGTCTCTAAAAGTAGTGAATGGAGCAATTGTTGCAGCCAAAGCAGTTAGAGAATATCACCTAGTATTACCAAATGGTAATACGTTGATTCTGAACGACTGTTATTACGTACCAAATATGACGTACAATATTATATCAGTTTCTTTATTGCATCAAGAAGGATATAATTTTGTATTGGAGGATAATGTTATGAATATTTTCTTAAATCAACTATTGATTGGGTTTAGTACGTTATGTAATGGTATATATGTTCTAAATCAAACGACAGTTCTAAGCATACAGAACACACACAAGAGGAAAAGTTCAGAAATGAACGAAACCTTCTTGTAGAATTGTAGACTAGGTCATATCAATATGACAAGACTAGCTAAGTTGCATAAAGATGGATATTTAAATCTGTTTGAATTTACATCTTATGAAACTTACCAGTCATGTCTCAAAGGTAAAATGACCAAAACTCCGTTTACTGGACATGGAGAAAGAGCTACTGAACTCTTGGGACTAATACATAGTGATTGTAACATTCTGAAAATTTAGAAATAGATAAATTTAAATTAATTAAATAATAAAATGTTAAACTAAAAAGTTATTAAAACCAAATAAGACATTGTCATAAGTAGTATGTAAAACAAATTAAATTAAAATTTTAATATGTAACATAAATAAATTATAAGGGTTTTAATAAGAAATTTAGCTTTATTTTAATTAAAATGGTGTTATGCAATAACATAGGTAGTGAGGGGCGTATAGGTAAAGTTTAGGAAAATTGTGCAAATTGGAAATTTTAAGGGAGTAAGTAGAAAAGAGATTAAATGAGGTTTTGTTCAGAAATTTTATCAAAAGATAAATCAAATTGAAAAAGAAAATTCATTGCCACATCCTTTTTGCATGCACACACACACACTACACCTCCTCCTTGCATGAAGATGACACCCTTTGATCTTTGACACCTCCTCCTACACCTCACCCTTCCCTTCACCATTTATATAGTGTGTTCAGATCATTTAGCTAGTTTAAAATCTGAAAAGTTAAAAGAAAGAAAAAGAAAAATAAAGCAAACAAGGAAGAACAAGAGAAAGAAAGAGAAAGGAGCTAAGTTTAGGATTTCCTCACCATCAAGCTATGGCTAGGAGCTTGTGCATCTTGGAGGGAGTTCTTCCAGCAATTCCTTATAGGTAAAATCCTTACTCACAGTAGGATTTAGTTCTGTAATTAGTTTAAATTAGAAATCCAATGTTTATAATATCGTATTTTAAGCAAAACTGAACCCTATAGTAATCTGCTATAGTTTAGATAAACATCAACTTAACCAAACAGTGCCAAAATGTTGTATGTTGAACCTAGAAAAAACTATAGGAGCACGGAACCAAAGGGCTCGGATATGGCAGGCGACCAATAATAGAATTCCGGCGTCGCCGGATTTATGGTAGGCTTTGGTATTTTGGGTATTTGGGTAAGTCTCTGTATTATTGTTAGGATAATTTGGTATTGTTTAAGTAAGTTAGTTTAACTGTATAAAAAATCTGGGAGCAAATATCGAAAAAGGGATTAAAATTCTAACATACGACACAGGTAAAACGTAACGCGTTCTGTTTTCAGTCGTGATGCAGCATTGGGTTAAATTTCAGTGAGGTTAAGTGTTAGATCGTTTGCAATAGTCGCACGTAATGTAATTAGCACGTACAACTTGTGTTTTCTTGATTTTTGCCGTATCGGAGTAGCTGTTTCCTTATACAAGTTAAATTTCTGTGTTAGACTCAAAAATGGGAACTTCGGAGGCCGCAAAGAAAGGAAAAGGATTGGCGATTCCTGAGTAGTTACAACGTATTTCCGGTGAGTAGACTAAATATCTACCGGGGGATTGTGTAAAGATAGCGTGATACGCCCGTATTTTGTTAAATTGATAGATTGACTTTATATGCGAAGTTAATCACATGCATTCATATATACCTATACATCACCATGTTAGTAGTTGTTAGAACACCGCACCATTATCGACGAGTTATGTCGCACATGCACATATTTACATGTTACACCACACATCGTCGATATTAACATGTCACTTTTACACTTAGTAATTATCCGGTTATATATGATTCTATCATACCTTAAACATCATTAACAGTAGTACTTTGCATAAATGCCTTCATGTTTCGTATTTAAATATTCAAAGTTGATATAAGAGGAAATTGTATTATTGAGGATTTATGGTTTTGAGTTTTCCTAGACTATTGCATAAATTCAGTGATTATTTAAAAATTGATATGAGATGTCCACCATGAGATGTTGTTTTTATGATTTGGTTTATTCCGGACCGAGTGGGGGAGATATACGGTCGTGGATTTATACGTTATCCAGACTGAGTGGGGGAGATATACAGTTGGATACATGGTGGACCCGGTCGAGACCGAGGGACAGGATAGCCGCATTTGAGGCGGGGGAGCCTAGCGAGGATACTCGATACCGAAGGCAGTTGTGAAACACGGCGGATATCTAGATGATATCGACCGGTGTTATTGATTACAAGATCGTTCGAGGAACGATGCCTGAGAAAATGGAAGATTTGTGTCGATGATGGACACGGAAAGATGAAATTTATTTGGAAATAAATGATGTAATTTCAGTTTCGATTATGTGATTGGTAGTACGGATTCATGTTTTCCACATGTTATCATGCATCATAATTATCCTTATTGCAGTTAGTGATAGTTTGTCATATTTGCATTATCAGCCATTATATGTTAGTTTTATTCACTGAGTTGGCAACTCATCCCCGTTGTGCCATAGTTCCTTGCAGGGGTAGAGTGGACGGTTAGTAGCAGTGCAGATCCACTTTTGCAGCTTTTATCGTATCTTTTGATAGGTGGGTTACATATGTAGTAACCTTCTCTTTTGGTATTGTATTTTGGCTCTAGAAAATCTCCATCAGACCTTGTACTGTGACTTAGAGTGAGAAAGGATGGTATGTATATTATTTGACAAATGAGATCGTTTAGTTCTATAAATTGTCATTTCTTTTATTTATGTCTGAGATCCTTATTAATGTCATATATAGTGGTACCCTTATTTCCGCTGTATACTTGTTGATCCCAACTAGGGATGAAACCAACTTAACATTTTGTAATTGCTTTTATTATGAATTCACTATTGAGTTACTGTTAGGATCTTAATTTCATAAAACTGTGATTTTTACTTAAACACTAAAATTTTATAAAATTCCGCAAAAAGGATTTGATCTTGGTTTTTCGGCTTACTCGGATTGCGTAAATATCTTTAGATATTGTACAATCTAAGTGCCGGTCACATCCAAACTTTGGGTCGTGACAGTGATGTATGCGGTCCTATGTCTGCACAAGCCAGGAATGGTTCCTCGTACTTTATTACATTCACCGATGATATCTCAAGATTCGGACATGTATTCTTGTTGAAACACAAATCTGAAGTTTTTGAGAAATTCAAGGAATATAAGTACGAAGTAGAAAACCAGACGGGTAAAGGTATTAAAATCCTACGATCTGATCGGGGAGGAGAATACTTGAGCACGGAATTCAGAGACTACTTAAAAGAAAATGGGATTCTCTCTCAGCTTACTCCTCCGTATACACCACAACACAATGGAGTTTCGGAGCGGAGAAATCGCACCCTATTAGATATGGTGTGCTCTATGATAAGTATTGCTGAGTTGCCTATTTCCTTTTGGGGTTATGCACTTGAGATAACTGCATACTTATTGAATAGGGTTCCGATCAAATCCATGCCTACCACTCCATATGAGATATAGAATGGGAAGAGACAATCTTGTAAACAAGTTAAGATATGGGGTTGTCCGTCCTATGTTAAAAAGCAAAATCCGAAAAAGCTCGTGATAAGATCTGTTTTGTGCAAGTTTGTGGGATATCCAAAAGATTCATATGGATATATTTTCTACCATACTGAGGAAAAAAAGTGTTTGTTTCTCAACATGCCACCTTTTTAGAAAAGAAATTTCTTGTGAAAGAAATTAGCGGTAATGAGGTAGAACTGGAAGAAGTTCTAGCAACACAAACTATAACTGGAAATTTGGTAGAACCGGTGGATTCAATAGTCCACGAAGAATCTCAGCCACTCCGCAGATCTAGTAGGGTTCCTCATCCACATGAGAGATACTAAGGTTTTCTCATAAACGGTGGAAGCGAGAATTGTATCATGAAAGATGATGACCCAACTAGTTTCGAGCAGGCCATCACAAGTGGAGACTCTGTGAAATGGCTGGGTGCTATGCGATTTGAGATGGAATCCATGTACACCAACAAAGTATGGACTTTGGAAGTTGCTCCTGAAGGGGTAAAACTCATCAGGAGCAAGTGGATCTTTAAGAAGAAAATTAGTGTAGATGGAAAAGTTGAGACTTTCAAAGCTAGACTTGTAGTAAAAGGTTTTCGTCAACGACCAGTTGTCGACTATGATGAAACCTTTTCTCCTGTCGCCATGCTTAAATCCATCAGGATCTTACTTGCCATTGTTGCATACCATGACTACGAAATCTGGCAGATGGACGTCAAGACCGCTTTTCTAAATGGTGATTTAGAAGAGAGCGTGTACATGACACAGCCAGATGGCTTCATAGACAGTGGGAGCAGCAGAAGCATGTGCAAGCTGCATAAATCAATCTACGAATTAAAGCAGGTATCGTGGAGCTGGAACATCTGTTTTGATGAAGCTATCAAAGAGTTTGACTTCATCAAAAACATAGATGAACCATGTATATACAAAAAGGTTGTAGAGAGTAAGATTGTCTTTCTCGTATTGTACGTGGATGACATACTCTTGATAGGAAATGATGTTCCTATGCTACACTCGGTCAAGCTCTTCTTATCACAAAAGTTCTCCATGAAAGATCTAGGTGATTCCTCCTACATTCTGGGGATAAATATCTATAGAGATAGATCTAAACGGGTGTTGGAATTGTCCCAATCCAGGTACATTGACACCATACTAAAGAGGTTTAGTATGGAAGATTTTAAGCGTGGTAATTTACCCGCTTGCTCAGGAATCACTCTCTCCAAAGAGATGTCATCCAAGACTGATTTGGAGAGGGCTCGTATGCAAGGGATACCCTATGCTTCGGCAATTGGGTCAATCATGTATGCGATGTTATGTACCAGTCCGGATGTAACTAACTCACTGAGTGTAGTGAGTAGGTATCAATCAGATCCTGGGAAAAAGCACTGGACAGCTATGAAGAACATTCTAAAGTACTTAAGAAGGACTAAAGAAATATTCTTGGTGTATGGTAACGGTGAACTCCAAGTAGAGTCTTTTACCGATTCGAGCTTCCAGAGTGATAAGGACGACAGTAAGTCGGTCTCGGGTTTTGTCTTCACCCTCAATAGAGGGGCAGTATGTTAGAAGAGTTCCAAGCAAGATACTGTAGCAGACTCCACAATGGAGACTGAATACATCGCTGTCAACGATACTGCCAAAGAGGCTATCTGGATAAAGAAGTTCATTACTGAACTTGGTGTGGTTCCATCCACTGAGCATCCAATACCTGTGTATTGTAATAACAATGGAGCTGTGGCTTTGGCCACGGAACCGGTCCCATCAGCGATCCAGACATATTCTTAGGTGGTATCACCATATTCGGGAGATAGTAGATAGACGGGAGATCGAGGTCAAGAGAGTTGACACAAAGGATAACGTAGCGGATTCACTCATGAAGGCCCTCCCCCAGACACAGTTTAAGAGAATTTTTGGGATGTTGGGTATGAGATACTGCAACACAAGGCCTTAGTGCAAGTAGGAGATTGTTAGGAATATGTATGCCCTAGAGGCCATTATTGTATGATATAGTGGATGCTTGGACATATATATATAGGACTTTCTTGCTCGACATGATAGTATGCTATCTAGTTTCTCTTTATCTTAACATATACACTTGTATTATTATACTATCTCTGATACATGTTGATAAAGCCCTTAGGATGTTAGCTTGACTACCAGGACTATGATGCGGATCATACAACTGGGACTTATGTAGTCCACAAGCACATCCTTTAATTGTTCCTAGTCGAGGGAGTATCGAGACATGGCATCGATATTCCAAAGTAGACTAGTGTATACGTTTCTTGACCCTATAGGGGCGATGGTTGATCCCATAACCATTGGTTTTTGACATCAAAGATTGTACACAAGTGCTCATTAGAGAATGGTTACACCGAACAGGACTCGCCGAGAACTCCTAAATGGTACTATACCTATCGTCAGATAGCAGTTCTCTGGTGATACCGATACAGGTTACTTTGTAGACCCGAGATCGTCATAGAGTCTTGTGTAGTTCCCACTGTGCTTTGATTTCCTCTCTAGCACGGATCAAAGGAGTTGTGCAAACAGGTGGATTTTGGGTACAGTCCCGAGTCACATGGAGGAAGTGAGCGATAGGAGGGGTTTCGTCTCTACCGGTATTGGGAGTTGATGTTGCGCTATGCTCGATTGGCTATAACAGTAAGTCCCTAGCCAGGGCTGATGAGATTTACTGGTAAGAGTTATCAGTAGTTTCTCGAACCGTTATGATCCATACATCGGCATGACTTATCAAGTTACTGGGTCTGACGATTCCACCCATAGACTCGATATGCAACATTTCAGACGAAGAGTCCGGATAGTACGGTAAGTGTTATTTATAGGCTTCATAGGAGTTTGGACAAGCTTTCTTGTTGATCTTCTATTCGCTCAATACCTGGGTAGCTGTTACATCCAGCTAGTACCGCTGACGGCTTGTGGGTAACTGATGTGATCATTACCTACTGCTGGCATATTGACGAGTCTTTAGAATCCCACACAGAGGTTTCCTAGTTCAAGCGAAACGAAGTAGGGCACATATGCTGATATGTGCAGGGGCCTGATTAAATACGAGTATGTGATACCATATTCTAATCTGGCGGTTATTTGATATCAGTTAGGTTATACATGATATAACCGGATTATTAAATCAAGTGTTGATTTGATAATGTGATATACAGATAAATGATATTAGTCGGTTATATATGATATAACCGGATTATTAAATCAAGTGTTAATTTAATAATTTGATATATATTTGTATTTGATATAATTATATATTAACTAATATTAAGCTCACTAATTATTTTCTTTTCTTTATATATATGTATTTATATATATATATATGATATATATATATATATAATGAAGCATGGTTTGATTTTCTATTTTTTGAAAATAGAAAATGAGGTTGAAAATGGGGAGATATTTGTGGTATGGTGCAAAGATGGCTTTTATCATTTATTTATTTGTTTGCTTCCACTATTGAAGCATGGTTCAATATTTGTATTGATTTTTATTCCATGCTTCAATAAGTGAGCAAACACATAGAAGCCATTCTTCACTTGGTTCATTTTTGCCTTAGCCATTTTTCTTGAGCTCATCTCTCTAGCTCTCTCCATCTTCTTCTTCTTCACTCTCCATGCCCTAACCCTCATATGTGATGTGAATCATAGGGCTTTGGACACACCTAGTGAGCTTTAAACCCCTACATCATCATCCTAGTTTAGATTAGCACTTAAACTAGTGTGTTTCCTTCACTAATGATATTTTAGTGAAGAGGTAGCTTGGATTAGAGAAGTTTCGGGTGGATCATCTTCGACACGAAGATCGCGTAGGAAGCTCGTACCATCTTCAAGTGGAGCTACGAGTAGTCATAGGGACTAGAATCCGGAGCTTGAGAAGAGAAGGACACGGTCTACAAAGGTTGTTGCCTCCTTCACTTAGTGTTATAGTTTTTATATATCATGCTAAAACCTTAATCATCCAGTTAAGATATTTGGTTAGTCTAGCTTAGCCCCAAGATTTTCTAAAAATAGCATGCTAGATGCTTGTGAAAACCCAGTTGTGGTACTATGGTAGACTTTCAGTACCCCGAGGATTCTCTGTAATCAGAGTGCCTGTTGTCTCTTCTTCGGGCTTGGGCGATGGAGCGGCTTCAGCTTTGCTCTATTGCATTCCTCAAATCCTCAAGGTGAACCCTTTGTGGCTCCCCCAAACGTGCGCCATACGCACGGCCTCGAAGAGTATGATGATGTCGGTCTTCTTTGGAATCAGGCGACCTGACTGAAGTCGCCTCGGAGGGCGAGGGAGTGCGGCGGGTGTTGAAGTGATAATTTGGTTGGTCCTGAGACTTCGGCGTTAGACTGTCCGGAACCCAACGAGTGATGGAATCATTCCTTGTACGAGGGTCTCGATTGCCAGAATCGGCACGCCGATGTTCTGTGGTGTCGAAATTGGCACGAACAAGGCCAAGGACTTGAACGCGTCCGCCTTATGCACACCGTCGTTCTGGGGAGCCGGGGTAGCGGTTTTCCGGGTGTGGCTGGCAGTTTAAACACGAGCGAGTACGTCCACCATCATTGGCATTCGGTCAATTCGTGCCATTAAGGCTTCGACGATGTTGGGGGGAGGAGTGGAACTGTCCCACCTTTGTTGCGGAGGACAGGATGGCTCGTGCTAGGGTCTTCGTTGCAATGGTCGCTGGCCATCGAATCGAAGGCAGAAGATCAACTTTTTTGGGTGGAACATGGTGTTTTCCACAAACGGCGCCAACTGATGGAGGTCAGAATCTCTCACAGAAGTTGTCCTTTATCGACCTAATGGACAGCAGAGCTGAATGCTTGAGATTTGTAATGGAGGTTGGGTGTGGATCTTAATGGGTTGTTGATTGTTGTTGATGCCGATCTACCTGCAAAGGAAGTCCCAGGGTGTAAAACCACCGTAGGACCCTTCGATGATCAAGTAAGTACCATGGAATAGTTAGGCAGAGAAGCGGCGTATTGGAATCAATTCAAGATACCTGAATCTTCTGGATGAGGGGTTTATATAGGGGTCGCATCAGAGCGAGCCGTTGCGAGATCTTCGCCATCAATTCCGCCCAGGCATAGCATCCGTATTAATGACGAGATAAGCTCATTAATAGTGAGATACGCTGGCGTAGGACGTGGGGTGAGGAGCGGAAGAGATCTCACCGTGGTGAGATACACGAAGCCGTTACGAGGTCGCTCGTGTTCCATACTCCTGACCAAACAGGGATGCTGAGAAATCTCAGTTATAGGATAGCTCAGAGACAAGCGAGGATGTTGAGGAAGCTCAACACTATGATTGCTCGGAGACGGTTAGGAAAAGAGAGAATGTACTCGGGGGAGACCTCAAAAAGTTCGAGTGCTACCTCCAAGGCGAGGCATCGAGGAATGTCTCCACTGCATCATACCTATTCCAGCTCCATAGCTCCTAGGAATCTAGTGGGCTTACGTGGACGACACGTCATCTGCTACGTGTCGTGATCTGGGGAATCACCACTTATGAGTATCATCACTTCTAGATCGAGGCTTTTACCGACTCTCGCTTCCAAAGTGACAAGGATGACTCCAAATCCATCTCGGGTTATATGTTTACCCTAACGGAGGGGGGATCTGTTGGAAGAGTTCTAAACAGGACACCGTAGCAGACTCTACAATGGAGGCTTAGTACATCGCTGCTAACGATACCGCAATAGAGGCAGTCTGGATGAGGAAGTTCATTTCTGAAGTTGAGGTGGTTCCATCCATTGCTAATCCAATACCTTTGTATTGCGATAACAATGGAGCTATGGCTTTAGAAAAGGAACCACGGTCCCATCAAAAATCCATACATATCTTTAAGCGGTATCACCTGATCAGGAAGATCGTAAATTGCTGGGAGATCGAGGCATGGAGAGTAGATATAAAAGACAACACGGCAGATCCATCCTTCAAGTACAGTTCGAAAGACTATTCAAGATGTTTTGTATGCGATACGCCAACAACTGGCCATAGTGCAAATGTTGGGTACTCGATACGCCAATAACAGATCTTAGTGCAAGTGGAAGATTGTTGGATATGTATGCCCTAGAGGCCTTTATTGTATAGGATGCTAGGGTTATGTATGTACAGGAAAATCTTGCTTAATATGATAGTATGCTATTTGGTTTGACTTTATATTAAATACATGTTGATAAAGCCCGTAGGATTTTTGCTTGACTAGTAGCATTGTGATGGCAATCATACTTGTGGGAGCTGGGTAGTCTGTAAGCACATCCTTAAATGTCCCTAGTCATAGGAGTATCGAGACTGGGTATCAATATTCCAGAGTAAACTGGTGTACACGTTTTTAGACCCTTACAAGGGGCAGTGGTTGTTCCTAAAGCCATTGGTTTGTTTCACCTAAGCTTGTATGCATATGCTCACTAGGGGTGAGTACATTAGACTGACTCGCCGAGAACTGGCTAGCTGGTATTATACCTATCTTCGGATAGTAGTTCTCCGGTGACATGAATACAAATAGTCTGTCGACCTAAGATCGTCATTTGTCTCGTGTGAGTTCCCTACCACGGCTCTATTGAGTCGTGCAAATAGGTTTTAGTTGGGTATAGCCCCGAGTCACATGGAGGCAGTAAGTGATTGTTAGGGATTCATCTCTCCCAGTATAGAGAGTCGATGCCGCGTTGTATTCAGTTAGCCAACACCATAAGTCCCTGACCAGAGCAGTTGAGAATTACTGATAGTTAGATTAGTAGTTTTTTGGATGGTCATGAATCACATCAGCATGACTTATCAGGTTATTAGGGGTCTGATGTTGACCACCCCTAGACCTTGTATGCGATACTCTCATATGAACAGACCAGACTGTACGGAGATTGTCATGGACATGCTCAAAAGAGGATCGGATGAGTTTGCCCATCGGCCTTCTTTTCGACAGGTATCTAGAAAGTCGTTACGTACAGCTAGTGCCACTGACATACTTTAGTTATGGATTTATCCAGTAACTCACTTCCAGCGTACTGTCGAGTTTTTAGAGTCCCACATAGAGGGTTTCCCTGGTTCAAGAAAAACGATGTTGATGCTGTATATTGATATCTGCAGGGTGCCAATTAAATATGTGTACTACATACACGGACTTTAATCGGACGGTTTGATAATACTGGTCGGCTTAGGATTATGCCAGATTATTAAATTATTTAATGATTTAATAATTTACATATATATATATATATATATTCTAGTATTATGTTTGTTGTATTATCTATCTTTTGGTGTTTGTATTTTGATACGAATATGGGTATTTATATACAGTTTTTGTATTCTTGTATTTGTACAAGAATACTTCTAGAAAAGGACACCTCATTATAGCATTTTCTATTTATTAGAAAATGGAAATGAGGTGGATGGGTGAGGTGGCTTTGAGAATGGTGAAAGGCATGGCCATGTAATTTCTTTTTTCATTTATCTTTAGTATAGAAGTATGGCTAACATATTTTATCATAAATGATTTTTGAAAAAGAAAAGATATAGACATCTCTCATTTTCATTCTCATTCTTATCTCATCACTCTCTCTCTCCCCTCTTCTTGAGCTCCGTCTTCTTCTTGATCTCTAACCTTCTCATGAGTTGAGAATACTAGAGATTAAGAGATAGATCAAAACTACAAACACTTATTACATCACTAAGCACTCTAATTTAGAAAGCGAAGGTCTTTAGTTACTACATTTCTTGAAGTTGAAGCGTGAAACATATTTCTCGGGTGGATCATCTAGGACCAAAGAAGACCGACCTAAAGCTCGATCAAGGACACCGAGGAGCTTAAGAAGGGGATATAAAGACCTGAAGGACATGACTACGAAGCTTGTATGCTAAACCGAGTAGTTAAAAGCCTCTTTTAGTTTACTAGTTTAGTGCTTGGTTAAAATCCCAGGGTTTAGTTTCTAGTGCCATGTTAAAAATCAAAATTTTATATGTCGCAAGGGCACTAGATACTTACAATAACGATTGTCATGCCCCGCTTCCCAGTAGATGGAAACGATGATGTGGCAAGCCCGCGACATATTTATCCAGAGAAGGTCATTCCCTAAATAAATATACTAAGTGTATTGAAACAATAATACACAATGAAAGAATAAATGGAGACTGTAAAATTTTCAACAAAAATCTTTATTTACATTCAACTTCAAATATTTACAAGTACATGAGTTTCAACTGGAAAGTAAATACAATAAAAGAAAATGCCTAAACATGAGGCATACATAAGCTGGAAAAAATGAAGCAAAGCTAATCCTGAGTAGCAATCTGGTTGTAGTCCTCCTCTGTGGCCTCCACTTCCTCCGTCTCGACCATATCTGACGAACATTCCAAGAAAACAAAGGTAGATGGAATGCCCGACAGAGAACTAGCGCTCGGTTAGTCCCAAGGATGTAGCTGTTGCGCCACGGCAGCGCCCCGGCCGTCTATCCGAGGCCAAAATGCGGAATAAATTTTTTTTCTTATCTTTAAACTGGCGCTACCGTGGACAATATACCCGGATCGTAACCATTAACCGATACTAGCTAACAAGAGATGGGGTGAGAGATATACCGAGCGATCCGTGTCCTTCGGTCTTCTCGTCGTCGTCCCGATCTCCCGCGGAATCACCATTCATCGTCTTCTCGTCGGAAAGGGCACCACGTAGCCGATTTCTTTTACGGGCTCCCACCTCTGGACCGAGGCAACTCGGGCGCGAAGTTGGCTAGCCGACGCGTCCAAGAAGTGCTGTAGGCTAGTGTAGAATGGTTGTCTCATTTGGGGTAGTAAAGTTTCCATTGGAGATGGAGGAATGAGGCTAAGGAAAAATGGTGCTTTCATTTTTTCCAAACAAGAAAAATGAGATGAAGAAATATGTGCCACCACCAAAAATGAATCTCTCTCTCTTCTCCTTCAAATTTTGGCCGGCCCCTTCCCTATGGAAATGGTGGAGGGAATCAAGCATAATACAAAGGGAGGTGAGTGTAGTAAAAGGCAAGAGGTGACCACATCAAAAGCCATGATAACAAAGTCATATCAACCTTCATCTCATTTCTAATCACAAATAAAGCAAAGGTTTGATTCAAAAAGAATCTCATGATTATGAACCATCATGAAGCCTCACAAAAGTAAGAAAACCCCTCCACAAAAAGTTATTTGCAAACTTGCAAATAACCCCCTCCATCGGAAAAGTCCGGCCGGGAAAGAACAAAGGAAAACCGGCCGGAGCGGAATGCAAACTGGCAACTCCAGAAAACTGGTCCCGTAATAAATTACAGGAAAACCCCGATATTGTGCATACACACCCGCATCTGTATTTCGACCGGATACAAATGCAATGAGACAAAATCTACACTGTACTAAACTAGGATCCGGCTTAAACCAAAGCCGGCTAGTAATATCCGTTCGATCCTGATCCGTGCAATACCGCACGTATCTGATCGAACCTTTCCATATATCTATACGGCCTCTAGTACAAACCGTCCGATCCTGATCCGTGCAATACCGCACGTATCTGATCGGACTCTGCCATATCTCCATACGGCCTCTACAGCATTTCGCCCGAAACTTGAGTAACTGTCTGTGTGGTGGACTCTAAAGACTCGTCAATACTATGGCTGTGGATTTAACCACCAGCACGTCAGAGGTATTAGCCATGCGTGACGGGCCACCATCTATTGACCAAAAGGGACGTCGATGAGCGAACTCATCCTGACACCCTACTGAGCCTGTCAGTGACAATATCCGTACAGTCCGGTCCGTTCGTCTATGAGTATCGCATGGCGGGCCTAGGGGGTTGGTAAAAGTCAGACCCCCAAAGGCGGTACAAGTCATGTCGGAGTGTAGCCCAGAACACCCTGAGATACTACTGGAATACCTACCAGTAAATCTCCTGCCTCGGCCGAGGGCTTTGTGTAATGGCTCTCCTAGACACAGCGCGACCTCACCCCCAATACCGGGAGAGACGAACCCCTGCAGATCCGCTCACTGCCTCCATGTGGCTCGGGACTGTACCCAACTAAAACCTGTTTGCACAACTCTTTTGAGACGTGGTAGGGTAGTAATCAAAGTTCAGTGGGAACTCACACGAGACAAATGACGATCCCAGGTCGATGAACTAACCTGTACACATGTCACCAGGGAACTGCTATCTGACGTCTGGTATAATCCCAACTAGCAGGTTCCCGGCGAGTCCTGTCCGGTGTACTCATAACCCAATGAGCACCTGTATACATCTTAGGTGAACCAACTGACACCAGTGGCTTATGAGACCGGCCACCGCCCCTCGTCGGGGTCTCGACTGTATACACTAGTCTACTCTGGAGAATCGATGCCCTGTCTCGAAACTCCCATGACTAGGGACCTTTTAAGGATGTGCTTATAGACCACCAGCTCTCACGTATATGATCGCCATCATACTGCTGGCAGTCAAGCAAGAATCCTAGGGGCTCTATCAACGTGTAATAGCGACCTGTAAGGTCACCTAAAGCAGTACACGATGATAAAGATAAACCAGATAGCATACTATCATCTTGAGTAAGACTGTCCTACCGGGATAGGTCCTCCCTCAATCATTGCAATCACGTGCCTGTGATCCAATAATTGACTCTGAGGGCACTATCTCCAACAATCTCCCACTTGCACTCAAGGCTAATTATTGCGATGTCGCATACTCACAGCCCGTGTGATACCGAACACCCAACTCCTCTACTAGTCAGTCTCACAAAGCTCGTTTGTGAAACTATTGCGTTCGAGGAATAGTCTCAGTGAGTGGATCCGCTGAGATGTTTCTTTCTATATCTCTCTATATCTCAAGTTCGCGGAGAAAGCCATCTCCCGAAATGAGCAATACCTGTCTGGGAATGTCTGGATACCTGATAGGACCTAGCTCATAAATGAACTCCAAATCCAAACTTCTTAGACTGTATCGTCAACTGAACTTAATCAGTATCCTGCGCCATGCCTTTCCCTCAGTATCCACCTGGACCACCTGTCCAAAATACTGCCTCTCGTCAGAAGGAAAACTATAACTCTGACAGCCTATCTGCCATCCAGGTCACCTTGGAAGCCTGGAATGATAACTGTCTCCCGAAGGAGAATGCCGTTATCAAATCCCTAGAACATCCACTTATGTTCTAAAGCTGCTTCCTAATGTTTCTCCAGGATTGGATTAGTATCAACTTATTGCATCTACTGCAAGAACAACATCTGGTGTGATACTTGACATCTCATGATTGACTCAATTGCCTAAGCAAGTGATCTGCCAATCATGCACATCCCTCTCTGCTTTAGTCTGTAAGACACCTTTAGAGAGGGTGACTCCATCACCTGCAGGTACACTACCGTGCCAGGAGTCGTCCATTCTAAATACTTATAGAATGCTGTCAAAATACCCAGATTGGGAAACCACCCAAATCTAGATCTAAAACCATAGATCCAGTAACCAGAATGTATAATATAATATCCAAGTCCTGTGTGGAGAAACTACTATGTGACAACCAAAGTATAACCGATCGTAGTATAGGAATATCACTTCCTACTCTGTGTATGTCATCCAAATACCAGGACATCACACCCTACTACCTTCTTAATAGATCCATCCCCTATTCTGATGAAGTCAAACCTGTGACTGTCGTATCAGAAATAGATGATCTATCTCCGCTATATCTGCTTTAGTCTATAAATAGACATAAGCCACCTGTCCACCAATGCTTCCGCTGCTCCCACTGACTAAGACAACCCTCTGGCAGAGTCATATACACGTACACTTCTAAAGCCAGTTTAGAACGACGCTATACTCATCCTCCTGCCGGGTCTCACAGTCTGGAATCAACAGCAATGGAAAGTCTGGGTAAACAAGAACCTCCCTGCCACCGTCCTTGAGCATACCGAAGTACCTCTCGGGTGCCTGAGGTTACCCACTTTATCTGCGGAGTGGCCAATGGAATGTCAAATCAGATTGAATCTTTAGGTTCTTATCAAATCTTCAGTAATCGTTTGCGGTTCTGGAATCACTTCTAGTTCTACCATACTCCCACTACGGTTTTCTGAAAAATCCATTTCTTTTAAAAATGTGGCGAGTCAAGAACAATATCACTATTGATCTTCCAGATGGTAGAAAGTCAACCCTCGTCATAGCCCGGGTCAACCCACAAACAGCCATTACAGAAACGTGCCTTGAGTTATCCAGAGTCTGGTTTTAAGCATAAGCCGGACAACTCCCCGTACCTTAACAATGTCAAGATATGAACTGTTCTATATCCAATACAGAAACAGAGGCACTGATTTAATTGAACCAGATTCAAATCATGCAGCTGTTACCAGTGCATGTCAACTAAATGGAAGGAGGCCGATCAGCGTTACCCAACTTAGGAATGCTTCCAATTATGAGTAACCTGAAAGAGAAGCAAGTTCTCATTACTATCAACTGAATATCATACACAAGTATCTACATCTTCGATTACCTTGAAGAATCCCGATACTTGCAATACCTGGTTCTCTACTCTATTCTTATACCAATAACTCCTCAAAACTCAGACCCTGTGTTTCTACGAAACACATGTCTAAGAACAAGAGAAGTTAAAAGTAAACAGAATATAGTACGAGGACCAACCCCACTGTCCTACTGGACAACATACAATACTCTGTATAAGTCCACTGAGTCTAATAACTCATTCACTGTGTGTCGTAGGTTGAAAACTGTACTTGTGGTTAAGAAGAATTACACCGCTGTTCAATGCTCCTTACCTAACCATCCACTGATATAGGTAAATGTCATAGACATAATTTCAAAAAGGTACATCTCACTTTATAAAAATAGACGTACAGATATATCAATTTGAAATTGGTGCATAATAACGGATATTCAAAACCAAATATTTGCCGACCGGCAAACAACCCAGGTGGCTTCCTCAAGTATCACCAATTACAACGAATCCCGATATAATGAAGATGGTAACCTAATTCCTAATAACTTACTCCCACTCATCATCTGTAAAACCATACAGATGTGAAAAACTGGTAAATACATACCCTGGAGCAAGTGTTTAATTGGGAAATCAGTTTTCCTTTAACAGTACACAGTAAAACTGAAACATTGAAATGTTTTGATGGGGTATCCGGGTATTCCTAGTAATGCCTCTTCCATTATCCAGATTCACAACTGTAACCGTATAATTTTTTGCCACCTCTCCAAATCCCTTTTTATGTCTTTAGTCATTACCTTCTGGACACCCCTTTAGGCCAAATGGTTTTCTTCCTTCCCTACCGTTCGGCACCAGCCTATGGTTTGGAAGAAGACTATCCAATAAGCATAATGGGTGTACTGTCCTAATCCTAGGAACACTCGCAATGCGAGAGAAGGTGAAGATAAAAGACAACCGAATAAACCTTATTCCTATTTCTCCTGAACCAGAATCCATCCCCGAACTGGAACAAGTTCCTTTCGAGTTCGTATATAACCATACGATGGAGTATCCAATAAACTTGGGATCTTCGTAGTGATACGGAGTGTCCTGGAGAAATACAAAGGTGATTTAGGATTGGCAAAGAAATACTTGGTTCGGTCGTAAATAGCAGTCGCAGTTTACATTGCCCTCTTACTAATCCCTTTCTCTGTCTTAACTTAATACCTTCTGTACACCGTTTAGGCTAATTGGTTTTCTTCATTCCCTACCGGTCGGCACCTGCCTATGGTTTGGAAGAAGACTATCCAATTTGCGTAATAGGTGTACTATCTCCTAAACCAAGGAGTACTCGTAATGAGAGAAGGTGAAAAGGAAAAGACAACTGAATAGTCCTATTCGTTTTCTCCAGAACCAGAAACCATCCTCGAATAAATTCCTTCGAGTTCGTATATAACCATACGATGGTTTTGTCCGATGGAAGTGGACGTTCGTAGTAATACGGGGTGTCCTGGAGAAAAGGGTAGAAGTAGGAGTGGCAATGAGGTCTGCAACTCTGACAATCCAAAAGCCGGTCTTATAAGAAGGTTCGGTCAACTTGGTCACTGAGTCATAGTCTAGGGTCGGGTCAATGGTCGCTGCCAAAGAGAGAGAGAAAAGAAACACTCAGCGTGCACTCTAACCTAGATCAGAATGGTTATCACTTTATCTAATCTGGAAACCTCCCACTGTAACGTCAAATTCTTCTCCAAACCTGAAAGAAGAATTAGCCGGGATCACCCGAGGAGTAAACCAACTCATCAGTGGGAATCGGGATCCAACTATCATCGCATGATAACTTGACGGAATCCACTCAAGTCACCACACTCCAGAAGGTATGCGCATGTCTGGCAAGTTTCAGTTTCTTTAGAAACTCCCGATGTGATTTTTACCCCTAGGACCCAAGTGACCTTGACACAGTCAACAAATCAAAGAGTCCTAGTCAAGTTCAACCCGTCATTATCCTGGATTGCATTAAACCCACCCGTACGAGCCCTTGACACAGTCAACAAGGCCGCACGACTGTCCTAACCAATCCCATTAATATGCTACAAACAAATACTACTTAGCTACCGCACACTACGCCTTGACACAGTCAACAAACGTAGCACGAATACTAAGTAATACTTGTAAGAAATGACGGAGGGCTACGTCTAGTTTTTGGCGAAAAACTTTTAACGTAATGAACTTGATATCGTTGAAGGAACTGCATAACTTTTTATAAAAATATAGTGACGAAAACCTTTGCTAAAGAGGTCACTCCTGGTGAAGGGATCTCGGCTCTTTCCCCGTAGAATGAGGTGCAGGATATTCCAACTGAATACCACGATGCAAAGCAAAAGTAATCGGCTATAGTGAAGTTATTTCCCTGACGCAAACTTCTGTCCAAGGGGTCACTCCCGGTGAAGGGATCTCGGCCCTTGCCTCGTCGACTGAGGAGCAGGATATTCCAACTGAATACCACGATGCAAAACAAAAGTGAACGTCCTTGCAATAACAGCTTTTTGAAAAAATGTTCCAACAACATCAGATTAGGTTTGTTTAACTTACATTGATCCAAATCAACGCAGTCCCATCAATTGATCACACCACAAAGAACGAAAATATACTGATGTACGTATATGCCATCCGCATTCGCCACTGGGTCCCGTCATTACTCGTTAGGTTAGCTAACTAACGACAGAGCGGGGACTGGACTAGCGCGGATGCAAAACATATACAACATCTACTAATATATATACCAATATATTATATTCGCTCAAGGCGTGATAAAATGCAACATCACAGAAATGTACAGCATCACAGAACAATACAGATATCTGGGATCCCCGGGTTTCACAGAGCCGCTGCTGAAACCCGACGTTCCCCTGGTCGTGTGGATAGCCTGTGCAATGAAATCCTAGACCCCTACGGGCGCGGCAAGTCACCTGCCAAAACCTGAAGTGAGGCAGCCCCCTTCAGCAACGTGAATGGACCACCCAGCACTTCACAGAATCCGGTAACTTGGGCACCCCTCCTGGGTCAACCTGTACCCCCTACGAGTGCGGCGAATAGCCCGCCAATCCTAGAGTGAAGCCCCCTCCGTCTCAATGCCATGAGATGCGGGCCCGTTGCCCTCTAGAACCCGGCTATCCGTGCACCCCTCCGCGGGGTAATCCTAGTACAGAAAGTAAAATATACATACAACGGGTACATCGACCGCAACCAGGTCATACCCCAAAAGAATAATACAAACAGGCAGTGACGGCAGTCCACATGTCGGACGCTCGCCCCGCAATATCAAATGTACATATAAAACAAAACTGTACTAACATTGCATCCAGGCTATCCCCCACGACCGATCCGCAACATCACAGCAAAAACACAAGACATCAACGTGAATGTCACGTTCGCAAATCCGTCTAACCGGGCTATAGCAGTTAGACAGGATTTACCGATCAAGTGACATTCACGGTCGCAGATATAATGTAAATACTGTGAACTAATGTATTTAAAATATTCCGATCGATCAAATTTTAACAAGTGGGCCCCCAAGTACTACTGTAGCACATCAAGAAATTCTGGGCCCAATATTAATATTCCAAAACCCCTAAAATCAGCCCAGAAGCCCACTGGAGAAATTAGACACACTGATCAACCCATACTGCGGCGGAACCGCGGCACCAAGTGGGTTTTGGCCGCGGTTCTGCGCTCCCCTTGAGAGATCAGTGTCTCGAATTTCTCCATAATTCTTAGAACTTCCAGCACATTAGTTTTTTACAACCTGAAAAAATTTTGGGCTTAAAAAAATTTCAACAGAAAACTGATGTGAAGAAAATACGGTTTTTGGAATTTTTGTTCGATCGGAAAAGTAAAACACATTAGACAAAGCTAGACTAGGTTAATGGCGTGGCTCTGATACCATGTTGCGCCACGGCAGCGCCCCGGCCGTCTATCCGAGGCCAAAATGCGGAATCAAAATTTTTTCTTATCTTTAAACTGGCGCTACCGCGGACAATATACCCGGATCGTAACCATTAACCGATACTAGCTAACAAGAGATGGGGTGAGAGATATACCGAGCGATCCGTGTCCTTCGGTCTTCTCGTCGTCATCCCGATCTCCCGCTGAATCACCATTCATCGTCTTCTCGTCGGAAAGGGCACCACGTAGACGATTTCTTTTACGGGCTCCCACCTCTGGACCGAGGCAACTCGGGCGTGAAGTTGGCTAGCCGACGCGTCCAAGAAGTGCTGTAGGCTAGTGTAGAATGGTTGTCTCATTTGGGGTAGTGAAGTTGCCATTGGAGATGGAGGAATGAGGCTAAGGAAAAATGGTGCTTTCATTTTTTCCAAACAAGAAAAATGAGATGAAGAAATATGTGCCACCACCAAAAATGAATCTCTCTCTCTTCTCCTTCAAATTTTGGCCGGCCCCTTCCCTATGGAAATGGTGGAGGGAATCAAGCATAATACAAAGGGAGGTGAGTGTAGTAAAAGGCAAGAGGTGACCACATCAAAAGCCATGATAACAAAGTCATATCAACCTTCATCTCATTTCTAATCACAAATAAAGCAAAGGTTTGATTCAAAAAGAATCTCATGATTATGAACCATCATGAAGCCTCACAAAAGCAAGAAACCCCTTCCACAAAAAGTTATTTGCAAACTTGCAAATAACCCCCTCCATCGGAAAAGTCCGGCCGGGAAAGAACAAAGGAAAACCGGCCGGAACGGAATGCAAACTGGCAACTCCAGAAAACTGGTCCCGTAATAAATTACAGGAAAACCCCGATACTGTGCATACACACCCGCATCTGTATTTCGACCGGATATAAATGCAATGAGACAAAATCTACACTGTACTAAACTAGGATCCGGCTTAAACCAAAGCCGGCTAGTAATATCCGTTCGATCCTGATCCGTGCAATACCGCACGTATCTGATCGAACCTTGCCATATATTTATACGGCCTCTAGTACAAACCGTCCGATCCTGATCCGTGCAATACCGCACGTATCTGATCGGACCCTGCCATATCTCCATACGGCCTCTACAGCGTTTCGCCCGAAACTTGAGTAACTGTCTGTGTGGTGGACTCTAAAGACTCGTCAATACTATGGCTGTGGATTTAACCACCAGCACGTCAGAGGTATTAGCCATACGTGACGGGCCACCAGCTATTGACCAAAAGGGACGTCGATGAGCGAACTCATCCTGACACCCTACTGAGTCTGTCAGTGACAATATCCGTACAGTCCGGTCCGTTCGTCTATGAGTATCGCATGGCGGGCCTAGGGGGTTGGTAAAAGTCAGACCCCCAAAGGCGGTACAAGTCGTGTCGGAGTGTAGCCCAGAACATCCTGAGATACTACTGGAATACCTACCAGTAAATCTCCTGCCTCGGCCGAGGGCTTTGTGTAATGGCTCTCCTAGACACAGCGCGACCTCACCCCCAATACCGGGAGAGATGAACCCCTGCAGATCCGCTCACTGCCTCCATGTGGCTCGGGACTGTACCCAACTAAAACCTGTTTGCACGACTCCTTTGAGCCGTGGTAGGGTAGTAATCAAAGTACAGTGGGAACTCACACGAGACAAATGACGATCCCAGGTCGATGAACTAACCTGTACACATGTCACCAGGGAACTGCTATCTGACGTCTGGTATAATCCCAACTAGCAGGTTCCCGGCGAGTCCTGTCCGGTGTACTCATAACCCAATGAGCACCTGTATACATCTTAGGTGAACCAACTGACACCAGTGGCTTGTGAGACCGGCCACCGCCCCTCGTCGGGGTCTCGACTGTATACACTAGTCTACTCTGGAGAATCGATGCCATGTCTCGAAACTCCCATGACTAGGGACCTTTTAAGGATGTGCTTATAGACCACCAGCTCTCACGTATATGATCGCCATCATACTGCTGGCAGTCAAGCAAGAATCCTAGGGGCTCTATCAACGTGTAATAGCGACCTGTAAGGTCACCTAAAGCAGTACACGATGATAAAGATAAACCAGATAGCATACTATCATCTTGAGTAAGACTGTCCTACCGGGATAGGTCCTCCCTCAATCATTGCAATCACGTGCCTGTGATCCAATAATTGACTCTGAGGGCACTATCTCCAACAGTAGCAAGAGTAAAAATGACAAGGGTGGAATATATATGATGAGTAAAAGTATATGATTCATGGGTAAATATATACTATAGGTCTCTAAATGGTCACTATGTTAACGTTAAGTTCCAAGTGTAAATGTCAATGTAACCGTAGAAATATTCACGATCTCAAGAATAGGGCTCCAGGAGCAAGGAAACACGGGCCCATTACATGTGTTAGCATCGGGACTCTAGGCTGTGGAAGAGTCGACCCGACTGATATTCGAGTAAAATGGAAAAAAAAGGTTAATACGAGACTCCTGAAGCTCCATTGGATGCACACAAGAAACTATCCCAAACACCACGAGTATAAATAGTCCATAACTGTATACTTAATTAATTTAATTGATTTATTATAACATGTCTTGATCGAAACCATAGATTGCAAAAGGTGTAAAATAAAGTCGAGTGAGTCGAGTAAAATGCGAGTCATGTCAATTGCAATCTTGGTTCGAGTCAAGTTAGTTCGAGTAGACTGGGTTTGAGTTCATATTCAAGTTTAGATTCGGGTTATATTCTTTTCACATGAATTGATTTAACTGTTAACGATCATATGTTCGGGAGAAATCGGCAACTGCTGCATATGGATAGCAGGATTTGTGTCTTTTTTCAAGACAATTGCTATTGATAACTCCATTAAGTTGTCTAACCTGAATAAGGAAGCACTCACTTTCTCCGGCTCGCTGGGGCTCAAGAGAAATGATACCGCTTAAATCTATATTAATCTAGAATCCTTAAATATTTATTATTGTTATTTGCATTTCTCGAAGGGGTTTTGTGAAAAATACTTTAATATTGTTTAAAAAATCACGAGGGTGATTTATAATATTTAGAGTTTTCATGAACACGTATTTTAATTCTTGTGGTATTTTAGCGATAAAACCTAACTTTTAAAACTTTATGGCACTTTTATAAAAACTACTACTTTTGGAAACTTGTTGGTATTTTATTAAAATTCTAATTTTTCATTTTAAAATATGGGTTCATAATTTGTTTTTATTGAAAATACGGATTCATAGTTTTATATAATTTTCCAAAGTTTAGTTTTGTTTAGAAAAAGTTGTATTTCTAAAAAAACGTATTTTTTATTTTCTTTCGAGACCGAATACTCCATGTGGAGTTCTGCATCTCGCTCTACTATTCTCAGGATATGCGATAATTCGCACTATCCATTAACGGGTCCCCTATCGAGAGTTGTAGAGGCGCAATTGCCAATAAATCAAAATATCGTTTAAAAGAAACCTTTTTTTTGAAAAAATGTGGTATTTTAATGTAAAACATATTCTTTGAATTAACCATATATTTAGACATCATGCTATGAAACCAAAGTATACGTGTAGGGTAGGTCGTTACCCCGTGAAATTTTCCTAAAGGTATATATAATAATTATCGAAATAATGGTTATACTAAAGTTCATAGTATTTTTATGAATACTTCATTTTATGATTATTTCACATGGAAAACTTTATTAAACTAAAAGCTAAATGATGTAAATAAGGTTAAGAGTGGTGTTAGGATGTTAGTTTGACCTAATCTGCTTATCAAGTGTATTACAAATGTTAAAAAGAAAATTATATCGGAGCTAATGCCACTTTGTCGATGTGCTTTAGAAGGCGATTTGAGATAAAAAGAAATAGAGAGAGAAAGGACTTACAGGTTTAGATTGTTAACAAAGAGTGTGAAAGCCTTCGAGGGTCGTGGTTTTGTCGGAAAGACTTCGGTCGTCGAGCTTGGCTTGCTACTCCACTTGGGTGCTTAACTCCACTTGGTACTTAGAGATTTTAAGAGAATTTTGATAGAAATTTCATAATAGGGGAGAGATATGGGATGGGGTGGTATTTATAGTGAAGAATTTAGGGTATGAGAATTAAAAGAATTAAAATTTATGTTAAATGATGAATTGAATAGTCTTTTTTTAATTGTAGGGAAATCAAACAGTGCACGATAGTAGAGGGGAGCTGAAGAGACGTGTGTGCAAAGCACGGAGGCAAACAGATCTACATCAACCGTCGATAGCGGTCGAATAACGAAAATGGGTGGTCGGATTTTGATGGGTTGCCTCGAGATTTGTGCCACGTGTTTAACTCTGTGTTTACTCCTCATTTATCCCATTTGATTTTTCTGAAACTTTTAGATTCTCCATATATTGCACGTGCAACTCTTGGGCTTCCGAAAAGTTAAAAAAGAAAATATTAAAAATAAATGAGACTGATGGGAATCGAACACACAGGCTATGTCACAGCAGTGTAGAGGCTTTACCAGTGAGTTACAAGTTGTTTCTTACTTTTATTGAACAAAAATAACTTTTAACTCCTACACAGGCTGAAATACCATTTTCTATATATTAAACAAATAATTTTGTACAGGAATTTCAGAGTCGTTACATTCTACCCTCCTTATAAAAATTTCGTCCTTGAAATTTACATAGAGATTAATTTTCAAAAAGGTAAGGGTATCGTGCACGCATATCTTCTTCTCTTTCCTAAGTGGATTCTCTCGGCGAATCCTTTCTCCAAATCACTCGGACTAAGTTTACCTCCTTGTTCCGCAATGTCTTCACTTTTCGGTCCAGGATCAAAACTGGTTACTGCTCGCAAGTTAGATCAGTTTGTACCGTGAGCTCTGAGTGATCAAGTATATGGCTGAGGTCGCTCACATATCGTCGTTGCTGGGATATGTGGAACACGTTGTGCAATCCTTTCATCAAATAAGAGTGGTAGTGCTAAACGGTATGCCACTTCTCCAACTCGTTCTAGTATGTTGAATGGTCCTATGTACCTTAGACTTAGTTTACCCCTCTTTCCAAAACGTATCACTCCTCTGTTTGAAGAGATCTTCAGGAATACATGCTCTCCGGGTTGAAACTCCAGATGTCGACATTTTGCATCTGCCCAATACTTCTGTCTGTCCTGGGCTATACGCATGTTTTCCCAGATCGTGCGAAGCACATCTACAGTTGCCACGATCTTCTCTGGTCCAAAGAGTTCACGATCTCCAACGTCGTCCTAACTCAGCGAGGAACGACACTTCCGTCCGTAGAGTACTTCGAATGGTGCCATCCCAATGCTTGTCTGGTAGCTGTTGTTATATGAGAACTCCACAAGGTGTAGGTGATCTTCCCACAAACCTTTGAAATCTAACATACAGGCTCTAAGTATATATTCTAATATCTGAATTGTTTGCTTGGACTGTCCTTCCATTTGTGGATAATACGCCGTGCTGAAATTCAGACTCGTTCCCGAGCTAGCTTGCAGACTCTTCCAGAACTGTGATCGGAATCTCGTATCACGATCGTAGACGATGCAAACATGTACTCTATGTAATCCCACGATCTCCTCCATGTACTTCCTTACCAACGTCTCAGTTGACTGGCCAACTCGGAATGGAATAAAGTGGGCCGACTTAGTGAGTCGATCCACAATAACCCAAATTACATCGTTACCCTTCGTGCTGCGAGGGAGAGTGTTCACACCATAATATTGTATTATTATATTCCCCATTCTTATTCGTTTTATAAATAAACAGGTGCTTTTGACGCATGTCTGCTACATATTACAGGTTACAGGTTCTTGGACAGAAAACAGTGAAAACGATGAAAAGACGATGCAAAAGTGGACTTTGACCAACAAACAGAAGACTCTTGATCAAGTCTACATCAAAGATAAAATTCACAAAGTACAAGGAAATGCAAGGTCCAAGATTACAAAGCGAACGGTTAAAAGTCCACCGCAATTATTCACTAGAGATCTGGAAGAAACATAGAAGCTATTTTAATAAAAGAACCAAATAATAAGGAAGCCCAAAGACAGAAGAGCCAACAAAGGAAATTTCAAGGCCCAATACTTCCTTTTAAAGAGACAGAGACATAAAATTTTACCAAAGCTTGGAGTCTACTTTGACTAGGTCTTCCTAAGGATATTTTGGTAAATGTAGACATGCGAATCAATTGTAACCTAGGGTTTCCTATCCTCTATAAATAGGAACTCTAAATCATTGTAAAGGCGATGCCTCCCTGTACCTCTTTTTATCAATAAAATTTAGATTTCTTTTGGAGAGCATCGATGCCTCTTTTCATTTCAGAAATTCAGATCTGACAAGTCTTGTGTTGATATTTGGAGAGCCATCTGTAAATTAAGTAGGTAATTTCAATTCTTGCCCTAGGTAATTTTTCATTCTCTGCCCTAGATTAAATTTAATTCCTTGCCCTAGTTAGATAGTTAGATCTTTAAATCAATTTCCCTAGATTAATTTAGTTTTTAGATTTAATTAATCCATTCACACCATTTGGAATTAACTCGTAAGAGAGATTAGGAAATTCACAGCATCCCTGTGGACCGACCCGTACTCACCGGCTGGCTGTAAAGCGACGCCGTTGTTGAATGCGGTAATAGATAGTTTTTGAGATCAATCAAATGGCGCCGTTGCCGGGGATGGCGTGTTATTTTCTTTTTGCAATTTCGGGTTAATCTAAAATTAAAAAATCATAAAAACTGAAAAATTAAAAATATAAAAATTTATCATCTTTTATTTTTGTGAAGGGTATTTTTGTGTGAATTTTGCAGGATCTACAATCGAGTTCGGATCTGAAAAAATCCAGAAATCAAAACAGAAAACAACAGTTCTGAACAACAGAGATTTACAATAACAGAGGAGCAGAATTTTTCTCGGGACTCGAACCGCCCAAACCATCGCGGATCCGCCGCAGTACCCCTACTCCGACCGCGGAACCGTCGCACCCTGGTGACATCATCACCGGAAAAAAAACGGCCGCGGAACCGCGGCGGTAGTACCACTTTGGCGGCGGAAGCGCGCCCAAAAAAAAAAACCTGTAAGCTTTTTCTCTCTCCTCTGTAAATCTCAATATCTCCTCTGTCAAATCTTCTGCAGGATTTTTTGCGCTTAAAAAATCTTTCCCCTTCCAAATAACAAATCTTGTGCAGGATTCTTTGCGCGCGTTTAAAATAAAAATTGATTGCAAGAAATCTTTTCTGTTTTGCATATCTTTTCTCAAATTGCAATAAAAAAAATCTATGATTGCGAGTAATTTACTGTTTTGCATATTTTTAATCAGATTTTAAGGGGGCTTTTGACCAATTCAGATTGGGTGGGGATTTCATCACCCTTCCCAGGACCTCAGAAATCACATAAGGTATTTGCATTGACCATTCTTAATTAAAAAATACTAGACTCAGCCCTAAGGACTTCGAGCTTAATAGGACAGAGGACTAGTTATAGGCATCGACCGTTTATCCTAACCTGACTTTGCGGTGTCTAGGCAAGTATGTCTAAGGCAAGTGGTTAGTTAATTAGGACCACTACTTGTAGCGGGGAGCCTCCCACTTACCTGGCACTTACCTGGCCGCAATTGGCGGTGAAGAGGCGGTTTGAGCTCCTATTTCTAGCCCTTTGGAACAGTTAGGAGCTGTCTAGCTGACCTAGGTGGTCCTAGATCTAGGCCTGATTGTGCATTTGTGGTTGATCGCATTTGTGTCAAAGTCTCTTTTCAAAAAAATCTTTTTGCAAAATTTCCAAATAAAGAGAAAGGGAAAAAGGAAAAAAAAATTTTAACAAAACTTGCAAAGTTTGCCTTTAAGAAATCCTTGCACCACCTACCTTCTTTCGCTTCTCTTTCATCTATCATGGGTACCCCACATCACAAATCTCTTGCCGAACTTTGGTATCCCGAACCTAACTTTGCCTCGTATATCAATTGTTTCAGTCGATTTAATGACGATCCCTCCATGCCCAAAATTTCTTTGAAAGATCAAATAGAAGCGTCTAGGAGAAACAGTTCGACATTGCAACCCACTTTGTGTCAACCATGTCAACCTTCACCACCTTCGTACGTTGATACCACTTTTTCGAGTCCTGTTGTAACTCCTAAACCGATGTCCATTGCTGAGCATATTGCTCAATCTCGTAGCCGATCTTTCACTCCTCTCCATACATCTAGTTCTAAGGATCCACAAGTCTATTCACCTTTTTATCCAACTGTTTATCCTACTCCTGTTCAACCATCCACTTCCTACCATTCCTACCCGACTTTCCCACCTTCACTACACATTGATTCTACACAGTCATTTGGGAGTTTTACGTATCCAAACTGTTAGTGTATATGCCCTAGAGGCCATTACTGTATCATACTAGTTTGTATATTACTTAATGGATGCTTGGGATATTCACCTTGTATATACAATCTTGCTCAAAATAGTAGTATGCTACTTGGTTTGTTTCTACTTCAATGTGTACATGTGTTTATATTTTGTATATCGCCTATACACATTAGTGGAGCCCTTAGGATCTTTGCTTGATTACCAGCGATGTGATGGCCGTCACACTAGTGGGGCTGGGTAATCTATAAGCACATCCTTATGCAGGTCCCTGGTCGCAGGACTATCGAGATAGGGCATCGATACTCCGGAGTAGACCAGCGCATGCGCTTCTCATCCCAGTGTGGGAGACGGTCTGTCCCACAGCCGTCAGTACGTCGTACTTGAGATAGTATGCGGGTGCTCGTTAGGTTACGGGTACACTGGACAGGACTCGTCGGGAACTGACTAGTTGGTATTATACCTATCGTCAGTTATCAGTTCCCAGGTGACATGAGTACAGCTTAGTCCGCTGACTTGACACTGTCACTTCGCCTCGAGTGTGTTCCCACTGTACTTTGATCACTACCCTACCACGGCTCAAAGGAGTCGTGCAAACAGGTAGTGGTTGGGTGCAGTCCCGAAGCACTTGGAGGCAGTGACGGTTAGACAGGATTCGTCTCTCCCGGTATTGGGGGTTGACATCGCGCTGTGTCTAGGAGAGCCATTACACGAGTAGTCCCTGGCCAGGGCAAACGAGATATACTGGTAGGTTTCCAGTGTTATCTCAGGGTGTTTTGGGCTTCGCTCCGGCACGACTTGTACCGCTATTGGGGGACTGACGTTTACCACCCCCTAGGCCCGCCATGCGATGTATCAGACGAACAGACCGGACTGTACGGAGAATGTCACACTCAGGCTCAGTAGGAGTTCAGATGGGTTTCGCCTCGTCGGTCTTCTTGTCGGCATTACCTGGGGACCGTTACGCACAGCTAGTGCCGCTTGCGGTCTGTGGTTAAACCCACTGCCAGCGTAGTGTCGAGTCTTTAGAGTCCCACACAGAAAGCTTTTCGCCTTTTGGCAAAAGAGTAGAGGTCGCATGGTATTGCGACAGGTCGCATGGTTTTGCGACAGGGTTCGGTCACATCCGTGCACTTGTGCACGTACAGTGTCCGGACAGTTTACACTAGCGGGCTTTAGTTTAAGCCAGATCCTAGTGTACCTTATGGGATTGGATTTATCCAGTTTGCATTCGTGTTCCTCGGAACGCGGATGCGGGTGTGTATGCACAGTTGACAGGGAGGCAGAGGCAGCGGATTCTCATTAGGGTTGTTGACAGTTGACCGTTGACTATTTGACTTTTTGCTCAACCCTAATGAGAATATGATATGTGATTAACTATTATATTAATTAAGTATTATGGTGATATGGTTGTTGACTTTTGTTGACTTTGTTGACTTGTTGACTTTTGTTGACTTGTTGACTTTGTTGACCGGTTGACTAGGCTTGACTAATTGACCATCATGATAACCATAGCCATCATTTCATGGCAAAGACTTTTGTTTACTTGCTCATTTGTGTAAAATGAGTGCATGAAATGATATGGTTATGGTTGCTTCAACCATCACATAAGACTTTTTTTGATATGATGAGTTATGATCACTTTGGATTATGAGAGGGTGAAAGAAAAAAGAGAGCCTCATTCTTTCTTGCTCATTCTCTCTCTTGTTCTTGAGCTCTCCTCTTGCTCTCACCCTCAACCTCTTCCTCCCTCTCTTGATTCTATGGTTCTCTTGTCTCATGAGTTGAGAATCAAGAACCATAGATAAAATCCCATTCTATTTCTTCTCTACTCATTCTAGTTCACTAGGTTTAGCAAACCAAGTGAACTAGTTTCTTCAAAGAACGAAGAAGGAGCTAAAGGTTGGAGCTTTCAGGTGGATCTATCTTCGGCATACGGAGACGACGAGAAGAAGCCATCGGACCACCATCGGAGCTTTGAAGACGAAGGAGTTCAAGACAAGCAAGGTATAACCCCCTAACCGAGTAGCTAGAAACTCATAGTTAGGTGTTAGATAGATGTTTAACCAAGATCCGGGTTATAGGTCCATGTTACCACCTCCGTAAAAATTGTTTTTTTTACCAAATTCCGCTTTCCCGAAAGTACCGGGAGAGGTAGCATGGACTTACAGTGGTATCAGAGCCTAGTTAAACTCTATCTAACATGTTAGCATGTAACTAGAAGATCGATCAAAGAAAAAGTCCCGAAAACAAACCCCGAAATTCGAAGTTTCTGTCGATTTTTATACTGTTCAAAAGTTGATTATTTTCACACCTAAAATCGGCTCAGGCTTTTCTGTGAACACCCACCAAAATTGGTCCAACGATCGAGTCAAAGCGCCGCGGATCCGCGGCGGGAGCACGCTCCCGCCGCGGATCCGCGGCCGAGTTGACTCGGCCGTGGTCCCTTTTTGGTGCAGTGTTCTTCTGGGGGTATTTTGGGATTTTTGGAATATATATTTTCTGCCCAGATTTTCCAGAACGAAAATTTTATTTTGGGGTCCCGAAAATCCGTATTTTTGATCGAACTTCTAAAAGACTTAAGCTAACGGGTTTTCTGTAATGTGTTATTTGTATTGAACGTCTACTAATCGCTATATGTCGATTAGTGGGGGTTATACAAATCTGTGATCTGTAATGTTGCTGGAATGTGGATATGAATATGTTGGATTGTCGCGGGTGAATAGCCGGGGGTTGTGAGACGAGTGTTTTCTTTTCTTTCAATTCATGTAAATTTGTAAATTGATGTAATAATTATTTGTATGGCCGCACAACCGGGTCGGGGTTGTAGCCGTCATTGTATAATTTCTTTTTACTATTTTTGCTCCTAGGATAGACCCATGGAGGGGGTGCACAAACTACCGGGTATGCCGAAGTGTCGAGTCGCCTACTCATGGAGATGAGGGAGGTCACTACGCTTCGGGTACTTGGCGGGTAGTTTGCCGCACCCGTAGGGGTCTTGGGTAGGGTTTTGGCTATTCACCGCGACCGTGTAATTTGTCTTTCGTTACAGGCTCGTGCGAATTACAGATTCCTAGTATATCCAATGTATTCATCTGTGATCTGAAATGTTTATCATTGCAGTATATCTATATATGATATTATTTAGGCGTTGCTTCTGTTTTACAGACGCGCTAGCCCAGCCCCCGCTCTGTCGTTAGTTAAGTAACCTAACGGGTAATGACGGGGCCCCGTAGCGAATGCGAATGGCATAAGCGTACGTCATATTTTGGTTGTTTTCTGCAATGGTAGGATTAAATGATGGGACGCATTAAAAGAACTAATGCAAGAATATCACGCATTAAAAGAACTAATGCAAGATAATAAACCAAGTTAAAGTCGTTGGAACACTTTCGAAAAACCACTCGGTTCTTTTCAAAACCAACTTTTAAATGTGGAGCTTGAGCCACTCCTTTTAAAAGCTATCTCGTTCCATCGACCAAATCAAGTTCACTACGTTCACGGTTTTGCCAAAACCATTCGTAGCCCTCCGTCGTTTCGTATGAATATTCTATTCAATAGTATTCAAGCTGTGTTTGTTGACCTTCGTCAAGGCATAGTGATTGGTAGCTATTGGGTATTCATATGTAGCATAGATAGATGCGTTGGTTTGGGACATTCGCATTACCTTGTTGACCTTCGTCAAGGGTATATACGAGTGGATTCAAATTAACCTGGATAATGACGGGCAGAACTTGACATGTGACTTATGATTTGTTGACCTTCGTCAAGGTCATAAGAGCATGGGGCAAAAATCCACATCGGGAGTTTCATAAGTACTGAAACTTGCTAGATTTGCATACCATTTGGAGTGTGATGATTCTGGTAGGATTCCTTCAGTTTCGTCACGCAATGATATTTGGATCCCGATCCTACTGTGAGTATATGCTACTCCTCGGGAAATTTCTCACTAAACGATCAATGCTATAAACCTAGTAGGTGCCTAGAAAGGTGTTAGCGGGGCTACGCCCCCAGGGAAAAGAGGTTATCTAATTAAGGAACTTCGCGAAAGCGTTGGAAAACCTCCCTCGAAGTACCGACACCGGCCTGGCTGAACGGTTAAGCAAGTATTGTGCGGTGGGACTGATCCCGGCTAATTCTTCCTTTATGGTTTGAGGAGGGATTCGAGAAACAGTGGGAGCCATCCTGTTTAGACAAACTAAAAACAAACTGACAGGGCCAAACTACAAAGATTGGCTCAGGAATGTCAAGATAGCAATCACTTACGACAAGCTGGGGTATCTTCTTACCACCAAAGCTCCCCCTGTCCCTGGTCCAACTTCCAGCGTCGCGGATAAGGAAATCCGTAAGACTTGGGAGATTGATAGCGCGAAGGCCAAATGCCTCCTACTTGCCTCGATGGACAACGAACATCAGAGGAGGCATGAGAATATGGACATGGAATCCATATTGCTTCATACAAAAGAACTGTATGGAGAGCAATCTCGTATCGCAAGATACGAAGCGTCGAAAAAGTTATTTTCAACAAGAATGGCCGTCGGATCATCAGTAGCCGAGCACGTGCTAAAGATGATCGGCTACATTGAGGAGCTCGCTGACCTAGGGATCACATTGGAGAGTGAGCTATATACGGATATAGTTCTCCAGTCCCTTCCTTCCACTTACGCCCAGTTTATACTGAACTTCAACTTACAAGAAAAAGAGGTTAAACTTTCAGAGCTCCTCAACATGCTGAGGAGCGCAGAGGGCACCCTACAGAAAGGTAGGGATACATCCACTTTGTTTGTAGGAGGATCATCTTCTTCTAGGTCCAAGGCGAAAGCCAAGGGAAAGAAGAAGAAAGCCCCCGCCAAACCAAGGGGCGGTGTTAGTAAAGTGGATACGAAGGGAAAAGCAAAAGCAACAAAGATAGCGGGGAAGCTTGTGGATAAGGAAGAATGCTTCTATTGTCATAAGAAAGGACACTGGAAGAATGATTGCAGGGCCTGGAAGGCCAGAACACAGGAATTGAAGCAGGTTGCAGCTTCAGCTTCAGGTGTGTATGTTATTGAAAACTGTCTTTCAATAAACTCTACTTTCTGGGTATTGGATACCGGATCAGGATCTCATATCTGTAATTCTTTGCAGGCGTTGAGAAACCGTAGGGTTTTGAAGGCAGGTGACATGACCCTCAGAGTTGCGAACGGAGCTAGCATGGATGCTAAAGCCGTGGGGGACTATCACCTGGGAATGTCAGATGGACATGTTTTGGTTTTGCGTAATTGCTTTTTTGTACCCAACGCAACTTGTAATATCATTTCTGTATCTTTAGTTTCTAAAGAAGGTTATGAATTTGCGTTTGTAAGTAATGTTGTAAACATTCACCTTAATCAAGTTTTGATTGGGTCAGGTACATTGAGTAATGGTATATACGTGTTAAACCAACCACAGATTTTCAACGTCCAGAATACACACAAAAGAAAGTCTCCGGAAATGAATCAGACTTTCTTATGGCATTGTAGATTGGGTCACATCAATGAGAGAAGGTTGACTAAAGGTTGACTAAGTTACATACAGAAGGATATTTGAATGCGTTCGAATATCAATCATATGCCACTTGTCAATCTTGTCTCAAAGAAAAGATGACAAAGACTCCGTTTACTGGACAAGGAGTAAGAGCGAGCGAGCTCTTGGGACTCGTACACAGTGACGTGTGCGGTCCAATGTCTACACATGCCCGAAGCGGATATTCTTACTTCATTACTTTTACGGATGACTTCTCAAGGTACGGCTATGTCTTCTTAATGAAACATAAGTCCGAGGCCTTTGGAAAATTCCAGGAGTATAAGAATGAAGTAGAGAAACAGACCGGCAAAAGTATTAAGCTTCTAAGATCGGATCGAGGTGGAGAATACTTAAGTGCCGAATTCCTGAATTACTTAAAAGAGAATGGTATTCTCTCTCAGCTTACTCCTCCATACACTCCGCAACATAATGGTGTATCGGAGAGACGGAACCGAACCCTATTGGATATGGTTCGGTCCATGATGAGTAACGCTGAGTTACCGCGATCATTCTGGGGATATGCACTAGAAGCAGCTGGGTATCTCTTGAACAAGGCTCCCATCAAGACTGTGCCTACCACCCCATATGAGATGTGGACTGGGAAGAAACCCTGTCTTAAGTATCTTAAGGTATGGGGATGTCCAGCTTTTGTAAAAAAGCAGCATGCGGACAAGCTTGAGGCACGTTCAGTACAGTGTAAGTTTGTGGGATACCCAAGGAACTCCAGGGGGTATCTTTTCTATTCAGCTGAGGAACAAAAGGTTTTTGTTTCTCAGCATGCCCGCTTCTTGGAAACTGAGTTTTTGGAAACCCAGATAAGTGGGAACACAATAGAACTGGAAGAGGTTCCAGAACCACAGACTGTTACTGAAAGCTTAGTGGAACCAGAGGGTTCAACAGAACAGGACATTCCTACGCCGCTCCGCAGGAGTAGTAGGCAGTCTCATCCGCCCGAGAGATACTACGGTTTTCTCATAGACGGGGATAGAGAGGATTGCATCATAGAATATGATGAGCCTACTAGCTTCCAGCAGGCCGTTCAGAGCGTTGACTCAGTGAAATGGCTGGATGCAATGCGGACCGAAATGGAGTCCATGTACACCAACAAGGTATGGACGTTGGACATTGCTCCAGACGGGGTAAAACCCGTAGGATGCAAGTGGATCTTCAAAAGGAAGATTGGTGTAGATGGACAGGTTGAGACCTATAAAGCTAGGCTGGTAGCAAAGGGTTTTCGTCAAAGACCTGGCTTGGACTATGACGAAACCTTTTCTCCAGTAGCCATGCTGAAATCCATTCGGATCCTTCTTGCCATTGCTGCCTTCCACGATTATGAAATCTGGCAAATGGACGTAAAGACAGCTTTTCTAAATGGAAATTTAGAGGAGTGTGTCTATATGGACCAACCAGAGGGTTTCATTCAGAATGGGAGCAGCGGAAAGGTGTGCAAGTTGCTTAAGTCCATCTATGGACTAAAGCAGGCATCGCGGAGTTGGAACATCTGCTTTGATGAGACGGTCAAAGAATTTGGCTTTATCAAAAATCCAGATGAACCATGCATCTATAGTAGATTTGTAGCGAGAACTGTAGTATTCCTCGTTTTATACGTGGATGACATTCTCTTAATAGGAAATGACATTCCTATGCTACAATCTGTCAAGGGGTTCTTGTCACACAGGTTCTCCATGAAAGACCTGGGTGATGCCTCGTACATTCTGGGTATCCGGATCTACCGTGACAGATCCAAGAGGATATTAGGACTTTCACAGTCCAGGTACATCGACACCATACTGAAGAGATTCAGTATGGAAGATTCCAAGCGCGGTAACCTACCGGCTTGTCACGGGATCACCCTCTCTAAAGAGATGTCTCCCAAGACTGATTTGGAGAGGGATCGCATGTCTATTATACCCTACGCTTCTGCGGTAGGCTCTATAATGTATGCGATGTTGTGTACCAGACCGGATGTAGCTTATGCACTGAGTGTGGTAAGCCGGTATCAGTCAAACCCTGGGGAGAAACACTGGATAGCGGTAAAGAACATTCTCAAGTACCTGAGAAGGACTAAGGAGATGTTCTTGGTGTATGGCGGAAAAGACCTCCAGATCGAGGCCTTTGCTGACTCCAGCTTCCAGAGTGACAAGGATGATTCCAAGTCCATGTCGGGTTTTGTCTTTACCCTCAATGGAGGGGCGGTGTGTTGGAAGAGTTCCAAACAAGAAACCGTTGCAGACTCGACGATGGAAGCAGAATACATCGCTGCATCTGATGCCGCAAAAGAAGCTGTCTGGATGAGGAAGTTCTTGAAAGAACTTCAGGTGGTTCCATCCATTGTTGATCCAATACCTCTGTATTGCGACAACAACGGGGCTATAGCTTTAGCGAAGGAACCCAGGTCCCATCAGAGATCCAGGCACATCTTGAGGCGGTATCACCTGATCAGGGAGATCGTGGATCGCCAGGAGATCGAGATTCGGAGAGTCGCTTCAGAAGATAACACTGCAGATCCATTCACCAAGGCCCTGCCCCAGACTCAGTTCGAACGGCTGATCGAGATGATAGGTCTTCGATACGCCAATACATGGCCTTAGTGCAAGTGGGAGATTGTTAGTGTATATGCCCTAGAGGCCATTACTGTATCATACTAGTTTGTATATTACTTAATGGATGCTTGGGATATTCACCTTGTATATACAATCTTGCTCAAAATAGTAGTATGCTACTTGGTTTGTTTCTACTTCAATGTGTACATGTGTTTATATTTTGTATATCGCCTATACACATTAGTGGAGCCCTTAGGATCTTTGCTTGATTACCAGCGATGTGATGGCCGTCACACTAGTGGGGCTGGGTAATCTATAAGCACATCCTTATGCAGGTCCCTGGTCGCAGGACTATCGAGATAGGGCATCGATACTCCGGAGTAGACCAGCGCATGCGCTTCTCATCCCAGTGTGGGAGACGGTCTGTCCCACAGCCGTCAGTACGTCGTACTTGAGATAGTATGCGGGTGCTCGTTAGGTTACGGGTACACTGGACAAGACTCGTCGGGAACTGACTAGTTGGTATTATACCTATCGTCAGTTATCAGTTCCCAGGTGACATGAGTACAGCTTAGTCCGCTGACTTGACACTGTCACTTCGCCTCGAGTGTGTTCCTACTGTATTTTGATCACTACCCTACCACGGCTCAAAGGAGTCGTGCAAACAGGTAGTGGTTGGGTGCAGTCCCGAAGCACTTGGAGGCAGTGACGGGTTAGACAGGATTCGTCTCTCCCGGTATTGGGGGTTGACATCGCGCTGTGTCTAGGAGAGCCATTACACGAGTAGTCCCCTGGCCAGGGCAAACGAGATATACTGGTAGGTTTCCAGTGTTATCTCAGGGTGTTTTGGGCTTCGCTCCGGCACGACTTGTACCGCTATTGGGGACTGACGTTTACCACCCCCATAGGCCCGCCATGCGATGTATCAGACGAACAGACCGGACTGTACGGAGAATGTCACACTCAGGCTCAGTAGGAGTTCAGATGGGTTTCGCCTCGTCGGTCATCTTGTCGGCATTACCTAGGGACCGTTACGCACAGCTAGTGCCGCTTGCGGTCTGTGGTTAAACCCACTGCCAGCGTAGTGTCGAGTCTTTAGAGTCCCACACAGAAAGCTTTTCGCCTTTTGGCAAAAGAGTAGAGGTCGCATGGTATTGCGACAGGTCGCATGGTTTGCGACAGGGTTCGGTCACATCCGTGCACTTGTGCACGTACAGTGTCCGGACAGTTTACACTAGCGGGCTTTGGTTTTAAGCCAGATCCTAGTGTACCTTATGGGATTGGATTTATCCAGTTTGCATTCGTGTTCCTCGGAACGCGGATGCGGGTGTGTATGCACAGTTGACAGGGAGGCAGAGGCAGCGGATTCTCATTAGGGTTGTTGACAGTTGACCGTTGACTATTTGACTTTTTTCTCAACCCTAATGAGAATATGATATGTGATAACTATTATAATAATTAAGTATTATGGTGACATGGTTGTTGACTTTTGTTGACTTTGTGACTTGTTGACTTTGTTGACTTGTTGACTTTGTTTACCGGTTGACTAGGCTTGACTAGTTGACCATCATGATAACCATAGCCATCATTTCATGGCAAAGACTTTTGTTTACTTGCTCATTTGTGTAAAATGAGTGCATGAAATGATATGGTTATGGTTGCTTCAACCATCACATAAGACTTTTTTTGATATGATGAGTTATGATCACTTTGGATTATGAGAGGGTGAAAGAAAAAAGAGAGCCTCATTCTTTCTTGCTCATTCTCTCTCTTGTTCTTGAGCTCTCCTCTTGCTCTCACCCCTCAACCTCTTCCTCCCTCTCTTGATTCTATGGTTCTCTTGTCTCATGAGCTGAGAATCAAGAACCATAGATAAAATCCCATTCTATTTCTTCTCTACTCATTCTAGTTCACTAGGTTTAGCAAACCAAGTGAAACTAGTTTCTTCAAAGAACGAAGAAGGAGCTAAAGGTTGGAGCTTTCAGGTGGATCTATCTTCGGCGTACGGAGACGACGAGAAGAAGCCATCGGACCACCATCGGAGCTTTGAAGACGAAGGAGTTCAAGACAAGCAAGGTATAACCCCCTAACCGAGTAGCTAGAAACTCATAGTTAGGTGTTAGATAGATGTTTAACCAAGATCCGGGTTATAGGTCCATGTTACCACCTCCGTAAAAATTGTTTTTTTTACCAAATTCCGCTTTCCGAAAGTACCGGGAGAGGTAGCATGGACTTACACAAAACAATTTCGAATCTTTTACCGAAACCCCTTCACCACCCATGTATAGTTTGGAACAGTTGTTGGAAGCTTATATCTTGGCAACAAACAAAATGATTAGGAATGTGGATGCGTCCGTAGCCGCTCTTATACAACCTAGTGAACCGGTTGCTAGTTTCCAACTAGCTCCAAATTTTTCAATGTATGAGGAGGCGGTTGGACAGAGAGAGAATTTGAGAGGAGTGAGTGAGTTCTACACATAGCCAAATCGAACCTACCCATACCCAGTTGATGCCCACAACTCCGGTTTTCCATCGATTGTCCCAAATAGTTCACAAGTTGAAAATAAAACATCTAACGAGTTGTGTGACTTTGTAGTGCTGATTTACCCAGATTGTGAAGAACCCTTTCGAGTGAAACCACACTTAATCCTTTCGATCTTTACACCTCCAATCTAGAACCTGAATTGATAAATATCCATGCTTTTGATGAGGTGTCAGAAAAAATTGATTTTCACTTGATTGAGGATATAGACACCGGAAATATTTCGGATGATGAACCCGTCGATTTGATTGAAATTTTATGTCCAATTCATCATCCCGAGTCATTAAATGTTTCTCCCGAACTTCATATGCGTCTTGATTTTGATGATATTGGCATGGATGAGCTAAATATTGAGGAGAATCATGAGGATAGTATTGAGGAGAGTATTGAGGATAATATTGAGGTTGAACCATTTTTGTTTGATGTGTCGGATTTTTCAATTCATCCTCCTGAACCTTTAACTGTTATATCACCCTCCCTCCTATCCATCGTTCTAACCACGCAAAAGATCACGCTTGAAGACTGTGAGCTTGAAAAATTTCCCTTTAAATCTGACACGGTTCTCACAGCCGATAACACTTATGAGTGTTTCACTTTTTCGGACGATGTTGATGACTCACCGCCCGAGTATGAGTCCTTGAATTTTCAGATGAGTTAGTTGAACCATCAGACTCGGTTGCTTACAGTCGTGTTCGAACCATTGATAGAATCTTTCAAGTTCGAGATAGTTTACTACGGTGAGAATGAGACTTTCCCTAATTCACTCCCTTTCGTCCTTCCTATCATTCCGACCTTGCAAGAGACCGTTACGCTTTCATCTCCAATACCAAGTTTGACGTACCTATGTTTGCTCCCGAATCTTGAAGGATTTAATCTCAATTTTCCGCGGGTTGATAGATTAGTACAATCGCTTTTTACACATCGGTCATTACAAATTGTGCTAATTTATGCACTCCATCCTCACCCTCAAGTTCGTATTCCCACTTTCTTTGGTTTACTAGTCTTCCTTTAATGATCCCAAGTGTTGATGAATCACAATCCGATATTTTGAGTTCGATAATTTTCAATTGGACCTTCGATGACAGTTTCGAATATATTTTCGCCGACGAACTCGCATTCTTAACGATACGAATTTTGTGATTAATCAACCTGCACTTGAAGAAGTAGAACACTACCATTTCTTTTCCCCTTCCGCCATTCTCCTCCTCCACCGAGACCGTATACTGCTTCCATCTCGACACGGTCTCGTGTGCTTCTCATCTCATTTCTCTACACCCTATTCTTTCACCAACTTTACCATTATCACGATAGAATTTTTGAATGGTTGGTGCTAACATTTGGCTTGTGTAAGGCCTTGCTTAAGTTTGGGGGGTACCTTATTGTATATATATTTTTTGTTTTTCTTTTAACAATAAAAAATAAAAAAAATTGCAAATAAATAAACAGGGAGTGCCGACATTCTCAACCCTCTTGGTATAGCATGACAGTGAGGACACTGTCAAGTTTAAGTTTGGGGGTATGCTCGGTACGTCTTCTTCCTTCGCATTCATATGTATATTTTTGCATTTGCATATTTATTTGAAAACCCATAAAAATTGAAAAGTTTCAAAAATCATAAAATTATTGTATTCAATTTTGGCCATATTGACTTGAGTTTGACAGATAGGTTAACTAGCTAGGAACAACTAGATCTTAGACGTAGTAAATTAAAAACCCTAAATATAACCTTTCTTAAAATTTAACGGTAGAAAGTATATGTCTGTGTAGTTTATTTAGAAATAGGTAAATTTTGAGTCCACTTCTTGGGCTAAATTAAAATAAGGAAAAAGTATTGATATCTTTATTAAAATATAAGTTTGAAAAATAATTCCTAGCTTAAGTCTAGATTCTGAAAATGTATACCCTACAATTTGCACAATCACGCACCTTGAACTTGGAATAGTAGAAGAGACCTTGAAATGCTCTTGTCTAAAGTCCTTAGTACAATGAAAAATAAAAATAAAATACAAGTGTGAATAAAGAAAAAAAAATGAACACTGGTTTTTGTGATTACTTAAGGCTGCAAAAATAGAAAATATTTAGCGAGGGTGCTTCATCACCTAGTGCCTTAGACCAACTGGTTTGGGAATCACTGCTAAAAAGCCTTAGGTGTTACAAGACTAGGAAGTACGCTATAAAGTGCAAACGCATTTTGTAATCGGTCGTTGGTACCTCAAGAAGTATTAACGGTCGCATGAAGGATGTGTAAGCAAAATTCATCTAAAAATTCACCAATTAAGAAGTACTTTAGACAACGGATAAGAGTATGATTGCTTGATTTGAATTTCCAAGTGCAGGGTGATATATACACACACGTAGGGATATGTGATTGGAGTTTAGATGAGAGAAAAGAGTGAAGAATAGAACTTGTATCTTTAGTAAGGGTTGATAGAAATTCCTAAGTGGAGATGGAACCCTAGAAGGAAAACTTAAGAAATGCCGAAAGCTAAGTAAGTCTATAGAACATGTATAATCTTAAGTTAAATGATGAGGAAGTTTGAAGAATGTGGGTAGATAATTTACGAGTCGACGATAATAGAATTCCTTGTTTTAGAAAACCTGATTGGAGAATTAAAGTCGAAAAGCCAATTGATAGGATTTTATGGGTAGTATCGCTGAAAACCCTCAGGAGACAACACTCCTCCTACTAGGGACACCTAAAGGTTTAATGGCTTGTTGCACGAGCTCAGTGCAATCGCGTTTCCCTGCGAAAGTGCTGTTAGGTTTTTGTAGAGAATAAAAATTAAGTTTTCTCGAGGACGAACAAAAGATAAGTTTGGGGTATTTGTTCACACCATAATATTGTATTATTATATTCTCCATTCTTATTCGTTTATAAATAAACAGGTGCTTTTGACGCATGTCTGCTACATATTACAGGTTACAGGTTCTTGGACAGAAAACAGTGAAAACGATGAAAAGACGATGCAAAAGTGGACTTTGACCAACAAACAGAAGACTCTTGATCAATCTACATCAAAGATAAAATTCACAAAGTACAAGGCAATGCAAGGTCCAAGATTACAAAGCGAACGGTTAAAAGTCCACCGCAATTATTCACTGGAGATCTGCAAGAAACATAGGAGCTATTTTAATAAAGAACCAAATAATAAAGAAGTCCAAAGACAGAAGAGCCAGCAAAGGAAATTTCAAGGCCAATACTTCCTTTTAAAAAGACAGAGACATAAAATTTTATCAAAGCTTGGAGTCTACTTTGACTAGGTCTTCCTAAGGATATTTTGGTAAATGTAGACGTGCAAATCAATTGTAACCTAGGGTTTCTTATCCTCTATAAATAGGAACTCTAAATCATTGTAAAGGCGATGCCTCCCTGTGCCTCTTTTTATCAATAAAATTTAGATTTCTTTTGGAGAGCATCGATGCCTCTTTTCATTTCAGAAATTCAGATCTGACAAGTCTTGTGTTGATGTTTGGAGAGAGCCATCTGTAAAGTAAGTAGGTAATTTCAATTCTTGCCCTAGGTAATTTGTCATTCTCTGCCCTAGATTAAATTTAATTCTTGCCCTAGTTAGATCTTTAAATCAATTGCCTTAGATTAATTTAGTTTTTAGATTTAATTAATCCATTCACACCATTTGGAATTAACTCGTAAGAGCGATTAGGAAATTCACAACATCCATGTGGACCGACCCGTACTTACCGGCTAGCTGCAAAGCGACGCCGTTCTTGATTGTGGTAATAGATATTTTTGAGATCAATCAGAGCGCAGTCACGAAGTCCATGGTAATTTGCTGCCATTTCCATTCTGGGATTGGTAACAGCTGAAGTAGAATAGCAGTTCTATGATGTTCATCCTTCACTTGCTGGCATACCAAACACTTTGCTACACTCCTTGCTGCTTTGCACTTCATTCCATGCCACCGATAGTGTTGCCGTAGATCCTTGTACATCTTCGTACCGCCGGGGTGTACCGAATACGGAGAGCTGCTGTGAGTTTCTTTCATCAACTCTTTTCGAACAGGGCCACTGGCATATATAAACGGCTTCTACATGCAAGGTTCCATCTTCGTGGATGAAGAAATCAGTTCGAAGTCCACTTTCTACTTGTTCTCAAATCTTTTATAGCTTTGAATCATTTGTTTGAGCTGCCTTGATCTGATTTACAAGAGTGAACTGAACGTGTAAGTTCATCACATATGAAGCGTTACCTGGCATAACTATTTCGATCTCCAATCCGTGCAATTCTTACTGTACCTTCTATTGAGCGGTGAGGTTCATTGCTAATGGCTGGCGACTAAGTGCATCAGGAACTATGTTCACCTTCCCAGGATGATATTGTAGGTGATGTCGAAGTCCACCATGAGTTCTAGCCACTTCTATGCGCATGTTGAGTTCTTTCTGAGTAAATACATACTCCAGACTCTTATGGTCAGTGTATATATCCACTCGTTCTCCCAAAAGATAGTGGCGCTAAATCTTGAGTGCGAAGACCACTGCTGCCAGTTCCAGATCATGTGTTGGATAGTTGCGCTCATAGACCTTTAACTATTTTGATACAAAAGCCATAACATTTCCATGCTGGTGTAGAAACACATCCTAATCCTTTACCGGATGCATCACAATACACATCGAATCCGCCAGATTGATCAGGTATTATGAGGATAAGAGCATACGTTAACCTCAACTTGAGTTTTACAAAAGCCTTCTTACAAGCTCCTGACCACACGAATACTTTTTCTTTACGTGTGAGCTTGGTCAGAGGTGTTGCGATCTTTGAGAATCCATCGATAAAGCGTCTGTAGTATCCTGCTAAGCCCATGAAACTTCTTATATTTTTCACTGTCTTTGGTGTCGGCCACTCGCTGATAGCTGACACCTTAGCTGATCCACAGAGATTCCTTTTTCTGAAACGATATCTCCAAGAAATCTGACTTGATCTAGCCAAAAATCACACTTGATTTACATGGCGTAGGGGTGGTGTTGTCGTAATATCTCTAGGACAATCCATAAGTGCTCGGTGTGCTCTTTCTGATTCTTTGAATACACCAGGATATCATCGATGAAGATAACAACAAATCTATCTAATTACTCTCAGAAAACTTGGTTCATCAAGTTCATAAAGATGGCAGGTGCATTGGTTACTCCAAATGGCATTACGAGATATTCATAATGACCATAACGAGTCCTAAATGCCATCTTCGAATGTCAGACTCCTTGACCTTCACCTGATGATATCCTGAATGAAGATCTAACTTTGAAAAGACACAAGATCCACTTAACTGATCGAAAATTTCATCAATGCAAGGTAGCAGATACTTGTTTTTAATTGTCACCTCATTCAGATCTCGATAATCTACGCACATCCTATAGGTACCTTCCTTCTTCTTCACCAGTAGCACAGGAGATCCTCAACTTGAAGTACTGGGTCAGATCTAACCTTTCTTCAGGAGTTTGTCCAACTAAATACGGATCTCCTTCAATCCCTTCGGACTTAATCGGTATGGAGCTTTTATTACTGGTTGTGCGCCAGGATGTAAATCAATACTGAATTTAAGAGCTCGATCGGGAGGCAAACCTAATATATCTTCCGGGAATACATCCTCGAACTCTCGAACTGCCTCTGGCTTCGATCCTTTTGCTTGCAATACTGCAATCTTTGTCTTCTTTGGTTTTGCTCTATAGATGCCAAGCTCCAAGGGCCGGTCTCCGCTTATGATCTAGAACACTGGGTGATCTGGTATTTCAAATACTGCCCTCCTTTGGTAACAGCCGATGGTAGTGAAGAAAGTTTCCAGCCATTCTATATCCAAGACTACATCGAAGTTCGGTATGTCCAACACCTTGAAGTCCGCATAGAATTCTCGACTGCAGATGACCGCTGGACACAAATCATATCCTAAGGTTGCTTTTAGAACGTCGTTCCCCGAACTAACGTTCCAGCTGGATACGAGCAATTTAAGTGGGATCGCATGAGTTCATACGAACCATTGCAACATAAAGTAATGTGATGCCCCAGTGTCGAATAGAGAGTACAGGTAGGGTGGCTACTAAGATTGTACCTAACTCGCGTGGGATATGTTTAGGTATAACAAATATAAAATGCTTAGGAATTGAAAGGACTTGAAAGGGAATAGATCAAGCATTTACCTGTGATAATCTAACCCGTAGTTTCAGCCTTTTCGACCGGCATAGTGAATTCTTGGCTTCGCGGCACTTTCTTCTGTGTCAGGTTAAACACTCGACGTTGAGGTTGAGAGATCTGGGTGCGAGGAGCTGGAGCTGGTAGAGCTAACCGGGTAGGAGGAGCTTGGATCGCCGGTCTAGCTGGAGGGTTATTAGGTCCTCGGTTCTGGGGGCATGCTCCGATGGCATAAGTAGAAGACTGATTGATTCTAGATTTGGAAAAGATGTTGTGTAAGTAGTAGCCGCAATCAATAACGGCATCGCTAGTAGCTAGCCGAGATGAGTACGGATCGTCCTCAGGGAAATGTCGAACCTTTTACTTGCTTTAGACAAGTTGATTGAAATATGGATGGTTTCTTCAAGATCTACGATATACGAATGTAAATTTTATGAAGAAGAGGATTGTAGGGTTCATAGAATTTAGTAGTAATGGATGATTAATTAAAGATGGCTCCGTTTATCTTTTAATAGATTTAAAACTAGATCGATAGTGATGAATGAAGATCAGAGTTTTTGGAGGGAATAGGGTTCCCATTCTTAACCCTTATCTTTTCATTGCCTTCTATTCATGTCTAGCCTTTACCAAAACAAGTGTTAATCTAATCTCGAATTTCAGTCGAGACTATCAATAAATTGGTAGCGCGCCCGATGAGGATGTTAACAATTGTTTTGCTAAAATTTATAAAGTTTAAAAGATGTAAAAAAAGTTAAGAGATTTTATCATCCATTGATCTGCCCTAATTCTACGAACCCTATCAAATGAGGAATTACTCACGCATAGTTGGAGAAGAAGAAGAAAGGATAGAGATCAAAATGTAAATGCATAAAGTAATGTAGAAATTCAATGCAGAAAGTAAAATGCAAAGAAATAAACTAAACATCTACCTTTTTATTAATCAACTATCATTTACAAATCCGTCGAATTTAAAGTACAAGAACCCTAGTTTATGCTCCCGATCATTGTTCTCGTTGGAAGTAGATGAACAGCTGATAATCAACCTGGATGCGTGTATCGCCTTGGACCTCTTGATCTCTTCGGTTTCGATAATTTTTCGTATGAAGCTCCCGGTCCTTTAAATAGTCATACAAGCAGAAAACCCTAGATCACATGTATTAGGATTTGTTGATACGATCACACCCACAAAATCCAGAATCCTACGGCCATGATATTGCCGCGCATCCACCGCATATACATGGATTTGGACGCAATTGGGCGGCGGTATGGTGGGATCTCGTTTTGAAATTTCTTCTGCTTCTGGGTGTTGACACGTGGAGATTGTTTCAATGTCTGGATTCTTAAAATCTTCTTCTGAGTATCTGCCTTCATGATTTTACGATTTGGTTCTACTTTATCGGCAGATTTTATTCCCGACATCTCGGATCTCCTGATCTCCACATCTGAGCTCATATCTGCATAATATCTCAATTCATATTGTTAGTAGCATTTGTTATTATTTTGAGATATTATCCTAACCATTTTATATGATACAATATTTTAAGAATATTGATTAGGGATATTTGATATGATATGCATATTTTAATTATTAATATTTTATATAAATATTTTATGCATATATTTTCCTTCATAATGTTTATTATAATGTAGAAACACATGATAAAGAATATTTTACAGATAAACCCACATATGTTCCATATTTATAATAAACACTTTTAAGTACTTAACAAAAGTAAGGAAAATGTTCCATCAAATGTGTAATATTTTCGACTGAATAAATACCCCCAAACATAACTTTGATCATCCCGAGCAAACTAGTTATTCAAGAGAGGGAGAAAAAGGAAAAGAAAAACCTAGCACACTTTCGTAGGAAACACGATTGCACTTAGCACGTGCAACAAGCCGTTAAACCTCTAGGTGTCCCTAGTAGGAGGAGTGTTGTCTCCTGAGGGTTTTCAGTAGATTGTACCCACAAAATCCCCATAATAAAAGAAAGACGATGAAAGTTACATACAAAGATAAAGAATATATAAAAGAAAGAACTTGAAAAGAAGCGTTCCAAACTATACCAGCTTTTCAGTTGCCATGAGCCCTATTTTAATGATCGTGAAAAGTTGTCAGCAATCACATCATCCCTCAATAAAACATCGCCTTTATTCTTCCTCCCTACCTTTCTTCCAAACATCGATCATATACCCCTACGTGTATGTAAACGACATCCCTACACTTAGAGAATTCAATTCAAGCTATCATACTCTTGTCCATCTTTCTTAGTAAATTTTAGTCGGTGAATATTTTAGATAAAATTGCTCACACATTCTTCATGCGACCGTTAATACTTTTTAGGTACTAACCGACCGATTACCAAATGTGCTCACTCATTTAGGCGTAATTAGCAATTTCCTCATCTTGCAACACCTAAGTCTTAGCAGTGGCTCCCAAACTAGTTGTTCCTTTTGGAGATAGTGCCCTCAGAGTCAATTATTGGATCACAGACACGTGATTGCAATGATTGAGGGGAGGACCTATGCCGGTAGGACAGTCTTACTCGAGATGATAGTATGCTATCTGGTTTATCTTTATCATCGTGTACTGCTTTAGGTGACCTTACGAGTCGCTATTGCACGTTGATAGAGCCCCTAGGATTCATGCTTGACTACCAGCAGTATGAGGGAGATCATATACGTGAGAGCTGGAGTCTATAAGCACATCCTTAAAAGGTCCCTAGTCGTGGGAGTTTCGAGACAGGGCATCGATTCTCCAGAGTAGACTAGTGTATACAGTCGAGACCCCGACGAGGGGCGGTGGCCGGTCTCACAAGCTACTGGTGTCAGTTGGTTCACCTAAGATGTATACAGGTGCTCATTGGGTTATGAGTACACCGGACAGGACTCGCCGGGAACCTGCTAGTTGGGATTATACCAGACGTCAGATAGCAGTTCCCAGGTGACATGTGTACAGGTTAGTTCATCGACCTGAGATCGTCATTTGTCTCGTGTGAGTTCCCACTGTGCTTTGATTACTACCCTACCACGGCTCAAAAGAGTCGTGCAAACAGGTTTTAGTTGGGTACAGTCCCGAGCCACATGGAGGCAGTGAGCGGATCTGCAGGGGTTCGTCTCTCCCGGTATTGGGGGTGAGGTCGCGCTGTGTCTAGGAGAGCCAGAACATGAAAAGTCCTTGGCCAAGGCAGGAGATTTGCTGGTAGGTATTCCAGTAGTATCTCAGGGTGTTCTGGGCTACACTCCGACACGACTTGTACCGCTATTGGGGGTCTGAATTTTACCAACCCCTAGGCCCGCCATGCGATACTCATAGACGAACGGACCGGACTGTGCGGATATTGTCACTGACAGGCTCAGTAGGGTGTCAGGATGAGTTCGCTCATCGACGTCCCTTTTGGTCAATAGCTGGTGACCCATTATGTATTGGCTGATACCTCTGACGTGCTAGTGGTTAAATCCACAGCCATAGTATTGACGAGTCTTTAGAGTCCACCACACACAGTTACTCAAGTTTCGAGCGAAACGCTGTAGAGGCCGTATGGAGATATGGAAGGGTTCGATCAGATACGTGCGGTATTGCACGGATCGTGATCGGACAAATTTTACTAGCCGGCTCTGGCTTAAGCCGGATCCTAGTATTAGATAGTGTAGTTTTGTCTCTTAGCATTTGTGTTCAGTGGGAATACAAATGCGGGCATGTATATGCAGTAATGGGGTTTTCCTGTAATTTATTACGGGATCAGTTTTCTGAAGTTGCCATTTTGCATTCCGTTCCGGCCGGTTTTCCTTTGTTCTTTCGCGGCCGGACTTTTCGATGGAGGGGGGTTATTTGCAAGTTTGCAAATAACATTTGTGGAGCGGGTTTCTTGCATATGGATTGATTATGAAAGCATCTTTTCTTTTCTTGCATTAAATGAGATTAGATTAGATTTGAAATGGAAATGACTTTGTTATCATTCCTTTTTGGATGTGGTCACCCTTTGCTTTTACTACCATCAACTCCCTTCTTGATTTTGTTGTTGATTCCTCCACCATTTTGATGATATGGGGCCGGCCACAATTTGGAGAAAAGGAGAGGTTTTCATTTTGGTGTATGGAAATTATTCTCATTCTCATTTTGTATCAAAGTTCACAAGCTCTCTCCAAAATTTCATTCTCTTCTCCATCCATGGCAACTTCACTAACCCTCAAAGAGACAATGGCTACTACACTATTCTACAGCAAATCTTGGACGCGTCGGCTAGCCAACTTCGCGCCCGAGTTGCCTCGGTCAAGAGGTGGGAGCCCGTAAATGATTTCGGCTACGTAGTGCCCTTTCCGACGAGGACGTGACGAACGGAGATTCCACAGGAGATCGGAGTGGAGAGGAAGACCGAAGGACACGGATCGCTTGGTATACTTCTCTACCCGTCTTTTAGTTTGCTAGTTGCTAGGTTAATGGCCCGATCCGGGTGAAAAGTGCGCGGTGGTGGCGGTTTTCTAGTTTGCAAAGTTTTCGTTTCCGCGTTTCCGGCGTCGGATCGACGGCCGGGACGCCGTCGTGGACTTACATTGGTATCAGAGCCACGCCATTAACCATGCCTAGCTTGCTCTAGTATGTTTAGAATTCGATCGAACAAAAATCCCCAAAAACCGTATTTTCAATGCATCGTGTTTCTGTCGAAATTTTTTCTGCTCCAAAAATTTTTCAGGTTGTTGCAGAATACTGTGCAAGGAAAAATAAGAATTCTGGTAAAATTTGGTCGTGAGATCCGACTATACAGCCGCGGAACCGCGGCCAAACCCTTGCTTGGGCCGCGGTTCCGCCACGCTTTTAACTGTTCATCGTGGCAAATTTTTCCAGAGGGCTTTTGACATGGAAATAGGGATTTTAGGATATTATTTTTGGGCCCAGATTTTCTGTAAGTGCTACAGTAATGCTTTGGGGCCCACTTGGTAATATTTGTTCGATCGAATATTTTAAACATGCCAGTTCACAGTATTTACATTATATCTGCGACCGTGAATGTCACTCGATCGGTAAATCCAGTCTATCTGCTATAGCCCTTTTAGACGGATTTGCGAACGTGACATTCACGTTGATGTTCTGTGTTGTGCTGTGATGTTGCGGATCGGTCGTGGGGGATAGCCTGGTTGCAGTGGTAGTACAGTTTTGTTTTATATGTACATTTGATATTGCGGGGCGAGCGTCCGACCTGTGGACTGTCGTCACTGCCTGTTTGTATTATTCTTTTGGGGCACGACCAGGTTGCGGTCGATGTACCCGTTGTATGTATATTTTACTTTCTGTACTAGGATTACCCCGCGGAGGGGTGCACGGGTAGCCGGATTCTAGAGGGCAACGAGCCCGCATCTCATGGCATTGAGACGGAGGGGGCTTCACTCTAGAATTGCCGGGCTGTTCGCCGCACTCGTAGGGGGTATAGGATTGACCCAGGAGGGGTGCCCAAGTTACCGGATTCCGTGAACTGCTGGGTGGTCCATTCACGTTGCTGAAGGGGGCTGCCTCGCTTCAGGTTTTGGCGGGTAACTTGCCGCGCCCGTAGGGGTCCAGGATTTCATTGCACAGGCTATCCACACGACAAGAGGAACATCGGGTTTCAGTAGCGGCTCTGTGAAACCCGGGGATCCCAGATATCTGAATTATTCTGTGATGCTGTACATTTCTGTGATGTTGCATTTTATCACACTTTGAGCGAAAATTATATATTATATATATACTAGTAGATGTTGTATATGTTTTGCATCCGCGCTAGTCCAGTCCCCGCTCTGTTGTTAGTTAGCTAACCTAACCCCGGGTGATGACAAGACCCAGTGGCGAATGCGGATGGCATATACGTACATCATTATATTTTTGTTCTTTTGTGGTATGATCAATTGATGGGACTGCGTTGATTCGGATCAATGCAAGATAAACAAACCTATTCTGATGTTGTTGGAACATTTTTTCAAAAAGCTGTTATTGCAAGGGCGTTCTATTTTGTTTTGCACAATGGTATTCAGTTGGAATATCCTGCTCCTCAGTCGACGAGGCAAGGGCCGAGATCCCTTCACCGGGAGTGACCCCTTGGACAAAAGTGTGCGTCAGGGCAATAACTTCACTATAGCCGATTACTTTTACTTTGCATCTGTAGGGTTCCTAGGCACTCTAATAAGGTCTCACAAGGAATCAACCATGCCAATTTCAAATTTTACGGGTGCCGAGAAACCCTAATACGGATCGTTAACTAGAATTTTAGGCGAAAGATGCGACTAGTTAACAACTTAACTACAAGAACGGAAATACAACCTTTGTAGATCCGGTCCTCCACCTCCACGGCTCCGTGATGAAGTCCCCTCGCTGTCCAAATCGAAACCCGGGCTCTAGCGTCGGCTTCATCGGAGAAATGGGCGGGCTAGGTCATCGACTTCGATGCCGAAGATGATCTACATCGAGGCATCACAAGATCAAGCTCCAACTTCACCAAGTCACAAAACTTGTGAAGAAAACACCCTATACAACTTGGCAAGAGGTAGAGGATGGAGAAATAGGAGGTGGGTTCACTTTAGAATTGGATTTCTCACTCTTTTCATCAAATCACCATTGATGGAATTAAGCTTCTTCATCTTGAAGAAGAAGAAGAAGATGATGATATTATTATGATAAGTATATTTCAAAAAGAAATTAAAATGAATACTTATCATAATCAAACCATGGTCAAGTATAGAGAATAAACTAGGTTTAGGTCAATGGTTAGGGTTAAGCATGAAGACAAAAATGGTGACTTAGTCAAAGCTTCATGAAGCTTCAACATGCATCCAAATAAAGCCACCATTTTTCTTTTCTTTTGCCAAAAAGAAAGAAATAAATAAATGAATAAATAGATATGAAAAACAAAACCCTAACCATTTAAATAACCATGGTTTAATCTTTACACAAACTCAAGTAAGCATGTATCATCAAACATGATACAATCAAGTGCATAAAAGTATATCACATATACAACTTGTGAACTTCAAGTGAGAAAATCCATTTAAAGTGAACCAATACTAGTTAATGCAAAGTAATATATCAAATATATAATTATGCATTAAATCATTAAATCAACACTTGATTCAATGATCCGGTCATGTCGCACACAACCGACTAGTATACAATGTATCGGTTTATCGAATCAATCCTTGATTCGATAAATAGGTTATATCGCATACAACCATTCGACACATTCATCGCGAGAATGAAATACGGTATCACATACATGCATTATTCTCGGTCCCGCACATATCTCATATGCGCTCCTATTTCGTTTCGCTTGAGCCAGGAAACCTCTGTGTAGGACTCTAAAGACTCGTCAATACGCCGGTAGCAGATGATGATCATATCAACCACCCACAAGCCGCAAGCGGTCTGCTAAACGTAACGGCCACCCGGGTATTGAGCGATCAGAAGATCGACGAGCAAGCCCGCTCACACTCCTGTGAATCCAACCAGTAACACTTACCGTACAGTCCGGTCTCGTCGTCTGATATGTCGCATATCTCGCCTAGGGGTGGTAAACGTCAGACCCCAATAGCTCGATAAGTCGTGTCGATATGAGGTCTATAACAATTCGAGAAACTACAGGTAACACTTACCAGTAAATCTCAGCAACCCTGGCCAGGGATTTCCTGTTATAGCCAATCGAACACAGCGCAACATCAACTCCCTATACCGGGAGAGACGAATCCCCTCCTATCGCTCATTGCCTCCATGTGACTCGGGACTGTACCTAAAAACCACCGTTTTGCACGCCTTCTTGGACGTGGTAAGATGGAAATCAAAGCACAGTGGGAACCACACAAGACTCTATGACGATCTCGGGTCAACAGACTACTCTGTACCAGTGTCACCAGAGAACTGCCATCTGACGTAAGGTATAATACCATCTGGGAGTTCTCGGCGAGTCCGTCCAGTGTACCCAGTCTCTACTGAGCACCCGTATATCATCTCTGATGTCAAACACCAATGGATATGGGATCATCCATCGCCCATCTGTATAGATCGAGAAGGTATACGCTAGTCTACTCTAGTATATCGATGCCCCATCTCGTTACACCCACGACTAGGGACTTTGAAGGATGTACTTATAGACTACCATGTCCCCACTAGTATGATCTGCATCATAGTCCAGGTAGTCAAGTACACATCCTAAGGGCTTTACCAACATGTAACAGAGAGACAATCAGTATACACGTTAAGGTAAAGAGTAACCAGATAGCATACTATCATGTCGAGCAAGAAAGTCCTCCCTATATATGTCCCAACATCCACTACAATATACATCCAATGTACAGTAATGGCCTCTAGGGCATACATATAACTAACAATCTCCCACTTGCACTAGGGCCATCTGATAGCAGTGGTTGTAGTATCTCATACTCAACCATCCCATAAAAATCTCTCTCTGGGAATAGGCCTTCGTGAGTGGATCCGCCGTGTTATCCTCTGAGTCTACTCTCCTAACCTCGATCCCTTAGAGATCAACCATCTCCATGATCAGGTGATACTGCCTTAGAATATGTCTGGATCACTGATGGGACCGGCGTTCCTTGGCATAAGCCACAACTCCATTGTCTCACAATGGTAGGAACGTAGTTCATCTCATGAACCAATATACACCCAAACAGCCTCTTTGGTAGCATCTTAAGTAGCGATGTATCCAGCCTTTATCGTCTAGTATGCCACGGTATCTAGCTTGGAACTCTTCCAACATACCGTCCCTTTACTGAGGGTAAAGACAATGCCTGTGACTGACACTCAGTCGTCTTTATCAGCCTGGAACCTTTCCAGTGATTCTCCCCAGGATCGATTGATACCATCTCACTACAACTAGTGAGTATCCTAACATCCAATTACATCTATCTCATAGATGAAAATTCAGGATTTAGGAGGTATCACTTTAATCCTATATGGAGAATCCTTGTGATAAGCGGAGATTGACCGAGCGTAGCATAGGAAACTCCTTCCCTATCAAGAGTATGACATCCACGTACTCTACGAGGATCGTCACAATACTCCCTACTACCTTTTTGTTTATACAAGGTTCATCTACCATTTTGATGATGTCAAACTCTTTGACTATCTCATCAAAACAGATGTTCTAACTCCGCGATGCCTGCTTTATCTTATAAAACATATTGCACACGTTTCCGCTGCTCCCACTGTTTACGAAGCACTCTGGCTGTGTACTTACAGACGTTCTCTTCTAAAACATCATTTAGAAAAGATGTCATGACACCCAACCACCAGATTTCGTAGTCATGGTATGTAGCCGTGGGAAGTAGGATCTGGATGGACTTAAGCATAGCCACTGTTAAAAGGTTTCATCATTATCCACGCCTGGTCAATGACGAAAACCTTTAACAAGTCTAGCTTTGAAAGACCCAACTTTTCCATCTACACCATGTAATCTTCTCAAGATTTACTTGCTCCTGATGGGGATTTAACCCTTCAGATATAGCAACCAAAGTCCATACTTTGTTGGTGCATAAGGATTCCATCTCAGATCGATAAACATCCAGCCATTCTTACAGAGTCTTACTCTTGATGGCCAGCTCGAAACTAGTTGGGTCATCATCTCATGACGCAATCCTCGCTCCCACTGTCATAGAGAAACAGAAGTATCTCTCAGGTGGGTGAGGAACCCTACTAGATCGGCGGAGAGGCTGAGGTTCATTGGCATCTACTGAATCCTTCGGTTCTACCAAATCATCTGTTGTAGCTTGTATAGCTGGAACCTTTCCAGTTCTACATAACTAACCTTGCCTCGAGCTTGTCTGGATTTTGCTTTTAGACATAGGCCGGACAACCCCAAATCTTAACTATCCTAAGATATGGGCTCTTCCCTTTCCATATCACATATGAAATGGTAGGAAACTGATTTGATTGGAACCCTATTCAATCGGTATGCAACTTCATAAGTGCATAACTCCCAAAAGGAAATAGGCAACTCAGTAGTACTCATCATAGAGCACACCATATCAAATAGGGTGTGATTGCTCCGCCCCGATATACCATCGTGCTATGGTGTATACGGAGGAGTAATGCTGAGAGAGAATCAAATTCTCCTTTAGAATGGTCCAGGAATTCCATGCACAAGTATTCTCCTCCCTGATCTCATCATAGGACATAATACTTATACCCGTAATTTGGTTCTCTACTTCTAACTTATATTCTGTGAATATCTCAAAAGGTTCGGACTTGTGTTTCAACAGGAACATAGGTTTGAATCTCAAAAGATCATCAGAGAATGTAATGAAGTAAAAAGAACCGGTCTTGGTATGTGTAGACAGGGGACCTTCATACATCATCATGTATCAGTCCCAAGAGTTCATTAACTCTTTCTCTGTTTCTAATAAACAGAGCTGTGGTCATCTTATCTCTGTGACATGACTGGAAAGTCTCACAAGATGTAAATTCAAACTGATTTAAATATGCATCTTTGTGTAACTCTAGCTAGTCGGGTCACATTGATCTGACCTAGTCTACAATACCTCAAGAAGGAATCGTTCAATTCTGAACTCTTCCTCTTGTGTGTGATCCATATACTAAGAACTGTAGTTTGATTTAGAACATCAACGCTTTTAGATAACGTGCCTGAACCGATCAACTTTTGATATAGGAAATGTTCAAAACATTATCCAACAATACAGAATTTTATCATTTCTTTACTAATAAAGAGACTGATATGATTTTGTATATCAGGTTCGGTATCTAATAACATTCGTTCAGAATCAATGTATTGGTAATACAGGGTGACAGTGACCGACAGACTTGGCTGCAACTCTTGCCCCGTTTTCTGCCTCATGAAACTTATCACCCGTTCTCAGTTCTCTACCTTTCTGTAGTCCTATGTAACAGATTACATATCTGGGATCCTGATCTGGTATCACATACCCAGGACGTAGAGGATACAGAGAAACAGTTCTTTGTAATGAACACACCCGAAGATGATGCATCAGCATGCACTCTCTTCGTTTGGGCGGCACGGGAAATCTGGTATTCCCCAATTTCCTGCTCTGTCTTATAACAATTATAAGGTGGAGCGGGACCAACGTTCCCCAGCTCAGTATAACAAGCGGGTTCGGTCAATGATCCGTATTATTATCTTGATTAAGGCGTGATATGGTCGCTACCTGGAGAGAGAGAGAAGAAAACACTCAGCGTGCGCTCTGTCAAGAATAGATTGGTTATTATTTTATCTAATCAGGATGGCTCCCACTGCTTTTTATCAAATCTTCCTTCAAACCCTAAAAGGAAAGACTAGCCGGGATTAATTACACACTACAAGTTCGCCAATCTTTCAGCCAGGCCAGTGTCGGTACTTTGAGGGAGGTCCCCCGTGCTTTCGCACGAACCTAATTAATGTAAACCTCGTTTTCCCAGAGGCGTAACCTCGTTGACACCTTTCTAGACACCTACTTAATCGGCTAATTGTAATATGTAAAACTCTCCCAGGAGTAACTCTTACTCGCAGCGGGTATCGGGATCCAACTATCTCATAGAAGGTATGCAATCTCATTGCAAATTTCAACACTTGAAATTCCCGATAATATTTTGCCCCTAACCTCCTATGACCTTGACAAAGGCCAACAAACCATAGGATGCTAGTCAAGTTCAACCCGTCATTTCCTGATTGAATTAAACCCACCCGCACGGCCCTTGACAAAGGCCAACAAGGTCGCACGACTACCCTAACCCAATCTGCATCATATGCATAAGCAGATAAGCACCAGTTAGCTACCGCACACTACGCCTTGACAAAGGCCAACAAACGCAGCACGAATACTAACTACTACTTATCTGAAATGACGGAGGGCTACGACAGGTTTTTCTAAAAACTTATTACGTAATGAACTTGATATCGTTGTAGAATCAAATGATTTTAAAATGGAGTGCTTTTGAGGCTTTTCTAGTTTTGCTAAAGGAGTCACTCCCGGTGAAGGGATCGTCGGTCCTTTCCTCGTCGAATGAGGTGCGGGATATATCATATATATCACTGTGCAAAGCAAAAACACTTAAAAGCAATCAAAAGACAAACCGAGTGTGTAGCATCAGCCAGTTATTGCTAAAGGAGTCACTCCCGGTGAAGGGATCTCGGTCCTTTCCTTATCGAATAAGGTGCAGGATATATCATATATACCGCTGTGCAAAGCAAGAACTGTAGCTACCTGTTTTATTTTGAAATTCGATTCTACAACATCTTAAGTTTCTTTTATTTCATTAATCATATTAATGAAGTCCCATCATTTAAGTACCTAACATCACAGATAAATACGACGTACACTTATGCCATCCGCATTCGCCTTGATGTCCCCTCGTGCACCGTTAGGTTAGGTAACTAACGGCAGAGCGGGGCAGGGCTAGCGCGGGTGTAAAACATAAGTAACGTCTATATAATATATCATATATACTATATACAGTATCCATCACAGAACATATCAAATGATCACATCACAGATATCGCAGCAGAAGAAACATATGAAATATTGGATATACTAGGACGTCCGTGTTTTCAATACGAGCCAGTATAAAACACGGATTCCACGGTCGCGATGAATAGCCAAACCCACACCCCAAGACCCCTACGAGAGAGGCAAGAAACCCTACCAATTCTAGAGTTAGGAGACCCGGACTCGACTCCTTGAGTTGGTCTCCCACTGGACTCCAGAACCCGGTTACTTGTACTCCCCTCCTTGGGTCTATCCTAGTACGGAAAAGTAAATAATATACAAAGGGTGACATCTTCCGCAACCTGGAAGTGCCCCAATAAAAGAATATTACATACAAGTTTTTACATGAATGAAAAAGAAAAACACTCATCTCACATAAAAAACCCCGGCTATTCAAACACGACGATCCAATATAACATATCCAGCAACACATAACATCACATGTCATCAACGTAAGTAAATATGCGCATCCCAATTGTCGTTGACATATAGCAACGAAACCGGCGATATCACATATTACACTTACGGTCACAGAAAAGAAAGTGTAAAACTACAACAGTTGGAATCCGCAATCTCTTTAGACATCGCATGCCTAATCAAATGAATTCCTTAAACATCGCATGCCTAACAATTATAAACCCCACATTTTAGTCTAATTTATCGAAAACTCTTTTCAATATCAAGTCGGGTAATTCAACAAGATTCCCAACATCCTGATCGAATGCTCGTCGCAAACTTTAGTAGGCGGCCGCACCCCCGATACCGTCGACGAAGTGCACCAAGGCGGAACACCGCTACCGCGAGCACCCGAACGGATGCTTTCGGCGACGGGGTTCTCCTACAGTCACTTGGTCGGGGCTATGGGGTGTAGCTGTCTATTAAGTTTACCCGGCGAGTATCCGCGTACGCTACGTGATTGCGACGGACTTTTGATCACATCAAAATTCCGTGGCAACCGATCAAGTGAGACTAAACTGCTTTGTTTATAATATTCATTCAGTTATCTCATAACTTCTTGTGAATTCCAATTGTTGTATTACATTCCAGATAAACAGAAAATGTTAAACTTTCCGATCGAACAGTCAAACACCCAAGTTTTCCCGAAACAGCTCAACACATGAAATAGGTTCAAAGACATTCACTTCATGCCTCAGTACCAACGGTCCAGCCGTAGAAGGGTCAAGCCAACGCCTCACATGTGGCACGCCGTACTGCCCCAAACCCGAAGGTTCAAAGGGCAGTTCAAGACGGTCACATAATCGAGTTAAGGTTTGTTGTCTTCTAGAGGGACCATCGCGTTACTTGCACTACTTAGAACGTCATTAAACTACGGAAAGATCCAACAATTGGAAATTTCCCGGCAGGGGAAAAAGTGGGTATTTATATCCGGTCGAACTTTTTAACATATTCAAAAATTATCCGGAAAAACACATAGACAAAGTTTGATAATCTGATCGAATTTACGAACTCCCAATACAACCCAGAAAATTCAACTCTTGAATTAAAATTAAAAATTCCCAGAAAACTCAGCACCTGAATTGATAAATTACTGTGCAAAAACTATTGGCAGATCTCACTATGTGGCCGCGGAACCGCCGCAGAAGCCATGCTTCTGCCGCGGTTCCGCCGCCGTTTAGCCTTATCACAAAATAATTTTTGCATCGTAATTCTTAGATTTCCCTGCTGAATTTTTTAAGCATTTTTAATCTGGAAAAAACCCAGTTTTTGAAAAAAGTCCAGAGAGCATTATCGGGTTAGGGTTTCGAGTCGATCGGGTTTCAAACTTCGTCTACGCATCGCCTTAGGCTCTAGCTAGGCTCTGATACCACTGTAGGGTTCCTAGGCACTCTAATAAGGTCTCACAAGGCATCAACCATGCCAATTTCAAATTTTACGGGTGCCGAGAAACCCTAATACGGATCGTTAACTAGAATTTTAGGCGAAAGATGCGACTAGTTACCAACTTAATTACAAGAACGGAAATACAACCTTTGTAGATCCGGTCCTCCACCTCCACGGCTCCATGATGAAGTCCCCTCGCTGTCTAAATCGAAACCCGGGCTCTAGCGTCGGCTTCATCGGAGAAATGGGCGGGCTAGGTCATCGACTTCGATGCCGAAGATGATCTACGTCGAGGCATCACAAGATCAAGCTCCAAGTTCACCAAGTCACAAAATTTGTGAAGAAAACACCCTATACTACTTGGCAAGAGGTAGAGGATGGAGAAATAGGAGGTGGGTTCACTTTAGAATTGGATTTCTCACTCTTTTCATCAAATCACCATTGATGGAATCAAGCTTCTTCATCTTGAAAAAGAAGAAGAAGATGATATTATTATGATAAGTATATTTCAAAAATAAATTAAAATGAATACTTATCATAATCAAACCATGGTCAAGTGTAGAGAATAAACTAGGGTTAGGTCAATGGTTAGGGTTAACCATGAAGACAAAAATGGTGACTTAGTCAAAGCTTCATGAAGCTTCAACATGCATCCAAAAAATTTTCCTTTTCTTTTGCCAAAAAGAAATAAATAAATAAATGAATAAATAGATATGAAAAACAAAACCCTAACCATTTAAATAACCATGGTTTAATCTTTACACAAACTCAAGTAAGCATGTATCATCAAACATGATACAATCAAGTGCACAAAAGTATATCACATATACAACTTGTGAACTTCAAGTGAGAAAATCCATTTAAAGTGAACCAATACTAGTTAATGCAAAGTAATATATCAAATATATAATTATGCATTAAATCATTAAATCAACACTTGATTCAATGATCCGGTCATGTCGCACACAACCGACTAGTATACAATGTATCGGTTTATCGAATCAATCCTTGATTCGATAACTAGGTTATATCGCATACAACCATTCGACACATTCATCGCGAGAATGAAATACGGTATCACATACACGCATTATTCTCGATCCCGCACATATCTCATATGCGCTCCTATTTCGTTTCGCTTGAGCCAGGAAACCTCTGTGTAGGACTCTAAAGACTCGTCAATACGCCGGTAGCAGATGATGATCATATCAAGCACCCACAAGCCGCAAGCGGTCTGCTAAACGTAACGGCCACCCGGGTATTGAGCGATCAGAAGATCGACGAGCAAGCCCGCTCACACTCCTGTGAATCCAACCAGTAACACTTACCGTACAGTCCGGTCTCGTCGTCTGATATGTCGCATATCTCGCCTAGGGGTGGTAAACGTCAGACCCCAATAGCTCGATAAGTCGTGTCGATATGAGGTCTATAACAATTCGAGAAACTACAGGTAACACTTACCAGTAAATCTCAGCAACCCTGGCCAGGGATTTCCGGTTATAGCCAATCGAACACAGCGCAACATCAACTCCCTATACCGGGAGAGACGAATCCCCTCCTATCGCTCATTGCCTCCATGTGACTCGGGACTGTACCCAAAAACCACCGTTTTGCACGCCCTCTTGGACGTGGTAAGATGGAAATCAAAGCACAGTGGGAACCACACAAGACTCTATGACGATCTCGGGTCAACAGACTACTCTGTACCAATGTCACCAGAGAACTGCCATCTGACGTAAGGTATAATACCATCTGGGAGTTCTCGGTGAGTCCGTACAGTGTACCCAGTCTCCACTGAGCACCCGTATATCATCTCTGATGTCAAACACCAATGGATATGGGATCATCCATCGCCCATCTGTATGGGTCGAGAAGGTATACTCTAGTCTACTCTAGTATATCGATGCCCCATCTCGATACACCCACGACTAGGGACTTTGAAGGATGTACTTATGGACTACCATGTCCCCACTAGTATGATCTGTATCATAGTCGAGGTAGTCAAGTACACATCCTAAGGGCTTTACCAACATGTAACAGAGAGACAATCAGTATACACGTTAAGATAAAGAGTAACCAGATAGCATACTATCATGTCGAGCAAGATTATATGTCCCAGCATCCACTACAATATACATCCAATGTACAGTAATGGCCTCTAGGGCATACATATAACTAACAGCATCGTGGTATTCAGTTGGAATATCCTGCAACTCATTCTACGGGGAAAGAGCCGAGATCCCTTCACCGGGAGTGACCTCTTTAGCAAAGGTTTTCGTCACTATATTTCTAAAAAGCTATCCGTTCCTTCAACGATATCAAGTTCATTACGTTAAAGGTTTTCGCCAGAAACCATTCGTAGCCCTCCGTCATTTCAGTTAAATATTCGGTAGTATTCAAGCTATGTATTTTGATCTCACGCCAAGGCATAGTGATTGGTAGCTGCCGGGTATTTATCTGTTGCATAGATAGATGCGTTGGTTTGGGACAGTCGTACTACTATTTTGGCCTACGTCAAGGGTATGTACGGGTGGGTTCAAATTAACCTGGACAATGACGGGTAGAACTTGACATGTGACTTATGATATTTTGACCTCACGCCAAGGTCATAAGAGTATGGGGCAAAAATCCACATCGGGAGTTTCAAAAGAACTGAAACTTGCCAGATATGCGCATACCTTCTGGAGTGTGATAACGTGAGCGGATTCCGTCACGTTATCATGCGATGATAGTTGGATCCCGATTCCCACTGATGAGTTGGTTTACTCCTCGGGTGATCCCGGCTAATTCTTCTTTCAGTTTTGGAAAAGAATTTGACGTTACAGTGGGAGGTTTCCAGATTAGATAAAGTGATAACCATTCTGATCTAGGTTAGAGTGCACGCTGAGTGTTTCTTTTCTCTCTCTCTTTGGCAGCGACCATTGACCCGACCCTAGACTATGACTCAGTGACCAAGTTGACCGAACCCTCTTAACACTGGCTTTCGGATTGTCAGAGTTGCAAACCTCTTTGCCACTCCTACTTTTACCCTTTTCTCCAGGACACCCCGTATTACTACGAACGTCCACTTCCATTGGACAAAACCATCGTATGGTTATATACGAACTCGAAGAAATTCGAGGATGGTTTCCGGTTCTGGAGAAAACGAATAGGACTATTCAGTTGTCTTTTCCTTTCACCTTCTCTCATTGCGAGTACTCCTTGGTTTAGGAGATAGTACACCTATTACGCAAATTGGATAGTCTTCTTCCAAACCTTAGGCTGGTGCCGAACGGTAGGGAATGAAGAAAACCAATTAGCCTAAACGGTGTACAGAAGGTATTAAGTTAAGACAAAGAAAGGGATTAGTAAGAGAGCAAAGTAAATTGCGACTGCTATTCACGACCAAACCAAGTATTTCTTCGCCAATCCTAAATCACCTTTGTATTTCTCCAGGACACTCCGTATCACTACGAAGATCCCAGGTTTATTGGATAATCCATCGTATGGTTATATACGAACTCGAAAGGAACTTGTTCCAGTTCGGGGATGGATTCTGGTTCAGGAGAAATAGGAATAAGGTTCATTCGGTTGTCTTTTATCTTCACCTTCTCTCGCATTGCGAGTGTTCCTAAGATTAGGACAGTACACCCATTATGCTTATTGGATAGACTTCTTCCAAACCATAGGCTGGTGCCGAACGGTAGGGAAGGAAGAAAACCATTTGGCCTAAAGGGGTGTGCAGAAGGTAATGACTAAAGACATATAAAGGGATTTCGAGAGATGGCAAAGAGATATACGGTTACAGTTGTGAATCTGGATAATGGAAGAGGCATTACTAGGAATACCAGGATACCCCATCGAAACATTTCAATGTTTCAGTTTCACTGTGTACTGTTAAAAGAAAACTGATTTCCCAATTAGACACTTGCTCCAGGGTATGTATTTACCAGGTATGGTTCTCACATCTGTATGGTTTTACAGATGATGAGTGGGAGTAAGTTATTGGGAATTAGGTGATCATCCTCATTATATCGGAATTCGTCGTAATTGGTGATATTTGAAGAAGTCACCTGGGTTGTTTGCCGGATGGCAAATATATAGTTTTGAATATCCGTTGTTATGCACCAATTTCAAATTGATATATCTGTACGTCTATTTTTATAGAGTGAGATATACCTTTTTGAAATTATGTCTATGACATTTACCTATATCAGTGGATGGTTAGGTAAGGAGCATTGAACAGCGGTGTAATTCTTCTTAACCATAAGTACAGTTTTCAACCTACGACACACAGTGAATAAGTTATTAGACTCAAGGGACTTATACAGAGTATTGTATGTTGTCCAGTGTCCATTAGGACAGAGGGGTTGGTCCTCGTACTATATTCTGTTTACTTATGACTTCTCTGGTTCTTAGACAGGTGTTTCGTAGAAACACAGGGTCCAAGTTTTGAGAAGTTATAGGTATAAGAGTAAAGTAGAGAACCAGGTATTGCAAGTATCGGGATTCTTCAAGGTAATCGAAGATGTAGATACTTGTGTGTGGTATTCAGTTGATAGTAATGATTAAGAGAACTTACTTCTCTTTCAGGTTACTCATAATTGGATGTATTCCTAAGTTGAGTAATGCTGATCGGCCTCCTTCCATTTAGTTGACATGCACTGGAGACAGCTGCATGATTTGAATCTGGTTCAATTAAATCAGTGCCTCTGTTTCTGTATTGGATATAGAACAGTTCATATCTTAACGATGTTAAGCTACGGGGAGTTGTCCGGCTTATGCTTAAAACCAGACTCTGGATAACTCAAGGCACGTTTCTGTAATGGCTGTTTGTGGGTTGACCCGGGCTATGACGAGGGTTGACTTTCTACCATCTGGAAGATCAATAGTGATATTGTTCTAGACTCACCACAGTTTTAATAAAAATGGATTTTTTCAAAAAACAGTAGTGGGAGTATGGTAGAACTGGAAGTGATTCCAGAACCGCAAACGATTACTGAAGATTTGATAAGAACCTAAAGATTCAATCTGGTTTGACATTCCATTGGCCACTCCGCAGATATGGTGGGTAACCTCAGGCACCCGAGAGGTACTCCGGTAGCCTCAAGGACGGTGACAGGGAGGTTCTTGTTTACCCAGACTTGCCATTGCTGTTGTTCCAGACTATAAGACCCGGCAGGAGGATGAGTATAGTATTGTTCTAAACTAGCTTTAGAAATGCACGTATATATGACTCTGCCAAAGGGTTGTCGTAGTCAGTGGGAGCAGCGGAAGCATTGGTGGACATCAGGCTTATGTCTATTTATAGACTAAAGCAGATATAGCGGAGATAGATCATCTATTTCTGATGTGATAGTCATAGGTTTGACTCCATCAGAATAAGGGGATGGATCTGTTAAGAAGGTAGTAGGGTGTGATGTCCTGGTATTTGATGACATACACAGAGTAGGAAGTAATATTCCTATACTACGATCGGTTATACTTTGGTCATCACACAGTAGTTTCTCCACATAGGAATTGGATATTATATCAGACATTCTGGTCACTAGATCTATGGTTTTAGATCTAGATTTGGGTGGTTTCCCAATCTGGGTACTTAGACAGCATTCTAAGAGTATTTGGAATGGACGACTCCTGGCACGGTAGTGTACCTGCGGGTGATGGAGTCACCCTCTCTGAAGGTGTTTTACAGACTAAAGAGGAGAGGGATGTGCATGATTGGCAGATCGCTTGCTTAGGCAATTGAGTCAATCATGAGATGTCAAGTACCACACCAGATATTGTTCTTGCAGTATGTGCAATAAATTGATATTCATCCAATCCTGGAGAAACAATCGGAAGCAGTTTTAGAACATAAGTAAATGTTCTAGGGATGTGATAACGACAGCCTCCTTTAGGAGACGGTTATCATTCCAGGCTTCCAAGGTGACCTGGATAGCAGAGTGGCTGTCAGAGTTATAGTTTTCCCTCTGATGAGGGGCAGTATTTTGGACAGATGGTCCAGGTAGATACTGAGGGAAGGCATGGCGCAGGATACTGATTAAGTTCAGTTGACGATACAGTCTAAGAAGTTTGGATTTGGAGTTCATTTATGAGCTAGGTCCCATCAGACATCCAGACACATTCTAAGACAGGTATTGCTCATTTCGGGAGATGGCATTCTCCGCGAACTTGAGATATAGAGAGACATAGAAAGAAACACCAGAGCGGATCCACTCACTGAGGCTATTCCTCGAACGCAATAGTTTCGCAAACGAGCTTTGTGAGACTGACTAGTAGAGGAGTTGGGTGTTCGGTATCACACGGGCTGTGAGTATGCGACATCGCAATAATTAGCCTTGAGTGCAAGTGGGAGATTGTTGGAGATAGTGCCCTCAGAGTCAATTATTGGATCACAGGCACGTGATTGCAATGATTGAGGGGAGGACCTATGCCGGTAGGACAGTCTTACTCGAGATGATAGTATGCTATCTGGTTTATCTTTATCATCGTGTACTGCTTTAGGTGACCTTACGAGTCGCTATTGCACGTTGATAGAGCCCCTAGGATTCATGCTTGACTACCAGCAGTATGAGGGCGATCATATACGTGAGAGCTGGAGTCTATAAGCACATCCTTAAAAGGTCCCTAGTCGTGGGAGTTTCGAGACAGGGCATCGATTCTCCAGAGTAGACTAGTGTATACAGTCGAGACCCCGACGAGGGGCGGTGGCCGGTCTCACAAGCTACTGGTGTCAGTTGGTTCACCTAAGATGTATACAGGTGCTCATTGGGTTATGAGTACACCGGACAGGACTCGCCGGGAACCTGCTAGTTGGGATTATACCAGACGTCAGATAGCAGTTCCCAGGTGACATGTGTACAGGTTAGTTCATCGACCTGAGATCGTCATTTGTCTCGTGTGATTTCCCACTGTGCTTTGATTACTACCCTACCACGGCTCAAAGGAGTCGTACAAACAGGTTTTAGTTGGGTACAGTCCCGAGCCACATGGAGGCAGTGAGCGGATCTGCAGGGGTTCGTCTCTCCCGGTATTGGGGGTGAGGTCGCGCTGTGTCTAGGAGAGCCAGAACATGAAAAGTCCTTTGCCAAGGCAGGAGATTTGCTGGTAGGTATTCCAGTAGTATCTCAGGGTGTTCTGGGCTACACTCCGACACGACTTGTACCGCTATTGGGGGTCTGACTTTTACCAACCCCCTAGGCCCGACATGCGATACTCATAGACGAACGGACCGGACTGTGCGGATATTGTCACTGACAGGCTCAGTAGGGTGTCAGGATGAGTTCGCTCATCGACTTCCCTTTTGGTCAATAGCTGGTGACCCGTTATGTATTGGCTGATACCTCTGACGTGCTAGTGGTTAAATCCACAGCCATAGTATTGACGAGTCTTTAGAGTCCACCACACACAGTTACTCAAGTTTTGGGCGAAACGCTGTAGAGGCCGTATGGAGATATGGAAGGGTTCGATCAGATACGTGCGGTATTGCACGGATCGTAATCGGACGAATTTTACTAGCCGGCTTTGGCTTAAGCCGGATCCTAGTATTAGATAGTGTAGTTTTGTCTCTTTGCATTTGTGTTCAGTGGGAATACAAATGCGGGCATGTATATGCAGTAGTGGGGTTTTCCTGTAATTTATTACGGGATCAGTTTTCTGAAGTTGCCATTTTGCATTCCGTTCCGGCCGGTTTTCCTTTGTTCTTTCGCGGCCGGACTTTTCGATGGAGGGGGGTTATTTGCAAGTTTGCAAATAACATTTGTGGAGGGGGTTTCTTGTATATGGATTGATTATGAAAGCATCTTTGCTTTTCTTGCATTAAATGAGATTAGATTAGATTTGAAATGGAAATGACTTTGTTATCATTCCTTTTTGGATGTGGTCACCCTTTGCTTTTACTACCATCACCTCCCTTCTTGATTTTGTTGTTGATTCCTCCACCATTTTGATGATATGGGGCCGGCCACAATTTAGAGAAAGGGAGAGGTTTTCATTTTGGTGTATGGAAATTATTCTCATTCTCATTTTGTATCAAAGTTCACAAGCTCTCTCCAAAATTTCATTCTCTTCTCCATCCATGGCAACTTCACTAACCCTCAAAGAGACAATGGCTACTACACTATTCTACAGCAAATCTTGGACGCGTCGGCTAGCCAACTTCGCACCCGAGTTGCCTCGGTCAAGAGGTGGGAGCCCGTAAAAGATTTCGGCTATGTGGTGCCCTTTCCGACGAGGACGTGACGGACGGAGATTCCGCAGGAGATCGGAGTGGAGACGAAGACCGAAGGACACGGATCGCTTGGTATACTTCTCTACCCGTCTTTTAGTTTGCTAGTTGCTAGGTTAATGGCCCGATCCGGGTGAAAAGTGCACGGTGGTGCCGGTTTGCAAAGTTTTCGTTTCCGCGTTTCCGGCGTCGGATCGACGGCCGGGACGCCGCCGTGGACTTACATTTCCAAGGCACTAGGTGATAAAGCACCCTCGCTATATTTTTTATGCTACCTTAAGCAATTACAAAACCAGTGTTCATTTTTCTTCACCGTTTTATATTTTTATGTTTCACTCTTTTTCATTGATCTTCATACTAAGCCTTTTAGACAAGAGCATTTCAAGGTATCCTCTACTATCCCAAATTTCAAGTTGTGTGCAAGTGCATATAGTAGGGTATCAACGTTCAAAAAGTTTGGACTCAAGAATAGGGACTATTTTTCAAACATAATTCTATTATCAAATTAGTGATTTCCTTCACCTTACTAACGTTTGGGACAACAGCTCATGACTACCTATTACTAGCTTCGTTATAAAACATCTAATTTTCTTGTTTTTCTTAAACTTTTCCTATCTTTCATATATAATTTTTCACTTTCTAATCTTTTATTATCAAAAAAAATTTGTGTTTTTATTTCGTATAATGCAAAAAAATTATGCGTGAATAAGAACAAACCTCACCCAAACCTATTTGCAACAGTGTCCTCACTGATGTCATCTGTTAACCTTAAAACCTGTAGACTTGGGAGGAAAAGTTGGTAACGGGGATAAGAATTAATGACAGTGAAATCCTCCCCCAAACTTATTTTTGGCTCGCAATTTTTTAAAAATTTATTTTCTTTCAAAAGCCAAAAATATTTTCTCCCCCCTCCCAAACTTGAGTAAAATAGTATTAAGCATTTAAAATCATAAGGGAGGTTAAGGTTATTGGTCTATGCAAAACTTTACAAAGACCAAAATTCAACACCAACCATTCGAATATTTTATCGATGTAACAATATAGTTGATGGAAGATCAGAGATTTGAAGAAGTGGAGAGATATGACGCGAAATCGATCGGGTTTACATCTCGGATGGTAGAGACGAAATGGTGATGGTGCACTACTCGCATTCTTGTTCTTAATAAGAAAAAGGGGTGGCGGCTCAACTTCTTTAGATAGGGGTTGATTCATCACAACTCCAAAGTTTTCTAGGAATGCGAGTTCATCAGCAAAAATGTCTTCAAAACTTCCATCGATATTACGAATGATAGTCTCATCGGAAAGGAAGTCATGATAATCGGATAGCTTGACTAAATCAATCGACAAGTCAAAGGGTTCGGACTTAGGTGTGGACTTGTCGATAGAAGGGTCTTCACGTGTATAATAAATAGTAGGATCGGTATCGTGAAGGTCCTCGAATTCGCAACTGTCAGAAGCTATCTTTTTGACAGAGCACACATGAGCATAGGGTTCTAATGGTTGACTTCCTGGCTTGTAGATGTTAAGCTCAATTGTCATCTTTCCGAAGGATAGGTTCATAGAACCGTTACGATAATTGATTATCGCGTTTGACGTTGCTAGGCAAGGTCGACCTAGGATCACCGAAATTTGATTCCGTGGGTTCGCTACAGGCTGTGTATCTATAACTATAAAGTACTCATGGAATATAAATTCCTCGATTTTGATTAACACGTCCTCTAGCTCATCCCGTGGTTGGGTGATAGATCGATCGACCATCTGGATAGTGCAATCCGTAGGTTTCAACTCTCCTATCCCTAATTGCTCGTAAACAGAATATGGAAGCAAGTTAACACTAGCACCTAATTCGAGTAGAGCACGATTGATATTTTTACCCCCAATGGTTATAGATATTGTAGGACAACCGGGGTCCTTACGTTTTGTGGGCAACAATTGGGTAAGAGAATTGCTCAGATTACTTGCTAAGAAAACTGTTTTAGGTACTTGAGTTTTGCTCTTCCTAGTGCACAAGTCCTTTAAGATTTTCGCATAGGACGGACCTTGTTTGATAGCATCTAGGAGAAGGATATTTATTTTAACTTGCTTTAAAATGTCCACAATCTTCTCTATTTGGGGACTTAGTCTGCTACCCCTTAACCTATGTGGATAAGGAACTTTATCAATAAGGGTTGGGTCCAACATTGGAGAAGTTTATGGGGATGGAATGGATCCTAAAATTGGAGTTGGGATCGTTTGAGGTTGACTCAAGGAAGTGGGCTAAGGGTTTGAGCCTAGTGGAAAAAGGAGAATAGGCTCAAAAGAAGATGGTGGGCTAGACGAATTAGGGTTAGACGGAGAAGTAGACGGGGTTTCATTTGATTCAACGTCATCAACCTGTTCACCCACTTGGTTATTCAGTACTCTTCCCGATCTCAACGTGGTTACGACACTCACATTATGATTTTTTGAATGGCCAGGATTCAGTAGAGGTTGAGATAGAAGTTTCCCTTTCTCTCTCTCTCTCTCTCTCTCTCTCTCTCTCGCTCATCGCGGCATTTAACTGTGCAAGTTGTGCTTCTATCGATTTTATGCTTTCACTGTAAGAAGCATTCTGTTGCACTAATGTTTGATAGAAGATGTTAAATTAGCCATCATTTGCGTGGATTGTTTAATGAACGTTTCTAAGTTTCGTTCGAGCGCAGAGGTTTTATCGGTACTGGCTGTTGAAATATTATTATAAGGATCAAAGTTGTTGGCTGGGTTTTAAAAAGTTTGCGGTTGAAAGGGGTGCTGACTCTGTTGTGGTGGTTGCTGTTGCTGTGGAGGAGATCTTTGATAGTTATTTTGGCTTGGGAACGTATTTTGAGTTTTGTTTTGGTTTTGGTTCCAAGCAAAATTAGAATGATTCCTCCATCCCTGATTGTATGTGGAAGAATAAGGATCGTTTCTAGGTCGTTGCTGAAATGCAGCATTAGTTTGTTCTTGACCTTGAAACGAAGGATTCAAAGTACAATCTTCCGTTAAATGTAATGGGTTAGAACAACAACCACACATGATTTTGGGGAGCGTAACATGGTTTAGGGAGGCTGAAGAAAATTTGTTTTCTATAGCTTCAAGTTTCTTTTGCATCGCGACCATTTCGGTTTTCACTGCGATGGAAACGTCAAGCTGATGGATACCTCCCGTAGATGAAGTTGGTCTAACGCTTTCCCACTATAAAATGGCATTGACAAATGGTTTCAAGCATTTGTTTTGTTAAAAGGATTAACACCCTCATATATAATTCGACAAAGATCTCATCTATTGATTCCGTGATGAGGGTCTTGGACAAGAATATCTTTAAACCGTTCAAAGCATTTCCAAAATGGTTCATTGTGAAGTTGGGTAAACTGGTTAATCTTGCTTCGAACACAGGCGGTCTTATGATTTGGATAAAATTTCTTAAGGGATGCTATAAAAAATTCATCATATTTGGCAATAGAGTGTGCGGCAGTGTTATAAAGCCATTTTTCTGCTAGATCGCACAAGGTAAAAGGGAGAAGACATAATCTCATAGTATCCACAGAAAGTTATGTAGTGTCCATCATTGCGCATACGTTTTCGAATTTGGTTATAAAAACGTATGCATCTTCGGATTCAAGCACGTGAAATTTGGGCAACAGGTTGATGAAGTGGGATTTAATTTCGAAATTTTCCCCATTGGCTGGTGGAATAGATAGACAAGTAGGAAAGGGACCGCGTATCGGGGAGCATCTTTCTTGAAGAGAGATGCGCGGTGGATTATGCGCCCATATAGATAGTGGCAGGGGTGTGTTGGTAAAATCTGATGGAGAACTGTCCATCTCGGTCGATCTGGTGGGTGGAAGGGAAATAGAAGATGAAGAAGTACCGACTTCGGAGTCGATAGCAGAAACACGAACAAGACAGGCACTAGAATGCTGTGTCCAGCCGATCATACACTAAGCGGGTTTAGCACACGTGACAGCGTGTGTGAGAACGATTTTTAAATGGTTTGTTTTGAAAAAGTGTCGGACGTGAGGCTTGACTCAACAAATCGCAAAAATGCACAAACAACCCTAGAACTAAGATCACCTAGGTCAAACACTAGACCGCTCCTAGACTTCCAAAGGACAAGCCGTAGGATCAATCCTCTACCACCTCTTTATCGCTCTTATGGCCAGGTAAGTACTAGATAAATGGGAGGTATCCGCTATATGAATCACCGAAAATAGCAAGCCTAATTAAGTAATCACTTTCCTTAGTGACACTTGCCTAGATATTCTAAAAGAAATGCGGATAAGCTATAGATTACCCACAACCCTCCTCTGTCCTAATTGAGCGCGACGGTCCTCAGAGTCTTGGTCTAGATATTTTTTTAATTAATATAGGGTGAAAATATGCTCGTTTTGTGATTTGTGGAGCCTAGAAAGGGTGATGAAATCCCCACCTAATCTGAATTTGGGTTATTTCCCCTTAAAGTCCTTTTTAGAAATATGCACAAACAAACCAATATCAAAACACGCAAAAAGATTTTTAAGCCGTGATATTTTGCAAAGAATCCTGTAGAAAAATCAGATTATTGGATTTGAGAGGAAAGATAAAGATCAGAGAAAGATACCAGAAGATTTTGGGGGCACTAATCCACAGAGCCGCCGCCCGACCGCAGCCAATTGCTTGCAAATTTCGCGGTTCCGCCGCGCTTTAACGTGATCTTTTGTCAATTTTTCATCAGTGCACCCCTTTTCTCCTCTGGGCTTTGATGAAAATTTCTGAATCTCTAATTTCTCGTTCCAGTGACTCCAGATACACTCGCAAAAGTCGCACAATAATCGTTAAATACACAAGATGCGGTTTTGGTTCTCTTTATAATATGTTTACAGGATTATATAAGAATTCAACACGAATAGAAAGAGAAAAATTACGCACGTATCCCCGACAACGTCGCTATTTGATTGATTCTAGATTTGGAAAAGATGTTGTGTAAGTAGTAACCACAATCAATAATGGTGTCGCTAGTAGCTAGCCGAGATGAGTACGGGTCGTCCTCAGGGAAACGTCGAACCTTTTACTTGCTTTAGACGAGTTGATTAAAATATAGATGGTTTGTTCTAGATCTACGATATACGGATGTAGATTTTATGAAGAATATACTTGTAGGGTTCATAGAATTTAATAGTAATGGATGATTAATTAAAGATGACTCCTTTTATCTTTTAATAGATTTAAAACTAGATCGATAGTGATGAATGAAGATCAGGGTTTTTGGAGGGAATAGGGTTCCCACTCTTAACCCATATCTTTTCATTGACCTCTATTCATGCCTAGCCTTTACCAAAACAAGTGTTAATCTAATCTCGAATCGTGGTCAAGACTATCAATAAATTGGTAGCGCGTCTGATGAGGATATTAACAATTATTTTGCTAAAGTTTATAAACTTTAAAAGATGTAAAAGAAGTTAAGAGATTTTATCATCCATTGATCTACCCTAATTCTACGAACCCTATCAAGCGAGGAATTACTCACGCATGGTTGGAGAAGAAGATGAAAGGATAGAGATCATAATAGAAATGCAGAAATTAAATGCAGAAAGTAAAATGCAAAGAACTAAACTAAAGATCTACCTTTTTATTAATCAACTATCATTTCAAAATACGTCGAATTTAGAGTACAAGAACCCTAGTTTATGCTCCCGATCTCTGTTCTTGTTGGAAGTAGATGAACAGCTGATGATCAACCTGGATATGTGGATCGTCTTGGACCTCTTGATCTCTTCGGTTTTGATAATTTTTTGTATGAAGCTCTTGGTCCTTTAAATAGTCATACAAGTAGAAAACTCTAGATCCCATGTATTAGTATTTGTTGATACGATCACACCCACAAAATCTAGAATCCTACAGCCATGATATTACCGTGGATCCGCCGCATGCACATGGATTTGGCCTCGGTTGGGCGGCGGTATGGTGGGATCTCGCTTTGAAAATTCTTCTGCTTCTAGGTGTTGACATGTGGAGATTGTTTCAATGTCTGGTTTCTTCAAATTTTCTTCTGAGTCTCTGTCATTCATGATTTTACGATTTGGTTCAACTTTATCGGCAGATTTATTCCTGACATCTCGGATCTCCTGACCTCCACATCTGAGCTCATATCTGCACAATATCTCAATCATATTGTTAGTAGCATTTGTTATTATTTTGATTTATTATCCTAACCATTTTATATGATACAATATTTTAAGAATATTGATTAGGGATATTTGATATGATATGTATATTTTAATTATTAATATTTTATATAAATATTTTATGCATATATTTTCCTTCATAATTTTAATTATAATGTAGAAACACATGATAAAGAATATTTTACAGATAAACCCACATATGTTCCATATTTACGATAAACATCTTTAAGTACTTAACAAAAGTAAGGAAAATGTTCCATCAAATGTGCAATATTTTCAACTCAACAAAAACCCACAGATCAGGCATAAATTGTTCGCTCTACGACAGTTCTTCATAAGATGTCATGTTCTTTTGCAGTAGATGCAAAAGTCTGGCCTGTTGTTGGAGAACGAACCTCCTGGCCTCCGAGATGGTCCATTGATGGCTGGCCTGTAAGAGGCCCCTCCTGTGATCTGGTGCACAGAGCGTTTCACACCGGCAGTCTGCGGCCTGACCTTCTTCACAACTGCTTCATAGCGTCGAGCAGCATTCAAATCAAGCTCATGGGTTTGGAAATCCTCTGTAGCGAGCGCAACTTGGATTTCAGGGTCCAACCCTTGCTAGAATCGTCATGCCCAGATCTCCGCCATGGGAATAAGGTATGCAGCGAACCTGTTATGATATTATGTTAGCAGTGTAGTAAGTGAGGTAGGAAAATTCAACTTGAGACTATAACTTACCTGCCGAGCATGGTAAACTCAGCATCATATTCATCCACAGACTTGACCCATATCGAGTCTTACTGTAGATGGATGAATTACTGCTCCATGTCAAAGAGGACAGTCTCCGGAAAGTACTTGGTATCGAAGAGGTCTCGGAAAGTCTTCCACTCTATTGGTTGCGCGAGATGGCTCCCGTCTTCCTTCTACCAAACTCTGGCATTATCGGTCAGTTGCAACTTAGCAACTCTTACCCAAACTATATTTGGCACTTGAGCCGCTGCCAGATCATCCTCTATCACCTAAGCCCATTTTTATACTTCAAGCGGGCTCTTCTTACCCGAGAAGTTCTTTGGGTGTAAGTCCCGGAACTGCTTTACTCCAGGTGCCTCGGCCTCAGGGCGATTCACAAGTATAGCAGTTTGCTGCTGCTGATCCTCCAATAGGCTCTTAATAGCCTCAAGAAGTACCGTTTGCTCATTAATAGGAGCTGCAACGGTAGGAGGTTGTGGTGGTGTAGGCGGTGTAGGCGGTGGAGTATTGTCGTTGACGTTTGTGCCGGTATTGTTCAGAGAGTCCATCGCCTTGATATAAAAGACAGGTCATGATAGATTCATGGAATTTGAAATGCAAGAAATGTAAATATTTTTTGAATTCATTAATTCTTGTGGCATATTGTTTACGACTTCATGCAGAACGGATCTGCATGGGCCACCAATAAAACATGTCATGCCCCGCTTCTCAGTAGACGAAAACTATGGCGTGGCAAGCCCGTAGTATATTTATCTAGAGAAGGTCATTCTCTAAATAAATATACTAAGTGTATTGAAACAATAATACATAATACAAGAATAAATGGAGACTGTAAAATTTTCAACAAATATCTTTATTTATATTCAACTTCAAATATTTACAAGTACATGAGTTTCAACAGGAAAGTAAATACAATAAAAGAAAATGCCTAAACATGTGGCATACATAAGCTGGAAAACAATGAAGCTAAGCTAATCCTGAGTAGCAATCTGGTTGTAGTCCTCCTCTGTGGCCTCCACTTCCTCTGTCTCGACCATATCTGGCGAATATTCCAAGAAAACAAAAGTGGGTGGAATACCCATCAGCGAACTAGCGCTCGGTAAGTCCCAAGGATGTAGCAAGAGTAAAATGACAAGGGTAGAAAATATATGGCGAGTAAAAGTATATGATTCATGAGTATATATATACTATAGGTCTCTAACTGTTCACTATGTTAATGTTAAGTTCCAAGTGTGAACATCAACGCAACCGTAGAAGTATTCACGAGCTCAAGAGTGGGGCCCCAGGAGGAAGGAAATATGAGCCGATTTCATATATTAGCATCGGGACTCTAGGCTGTGGAGGAGTCGACCCGACTGATATTCAAGTAAAATGAAAAAAGGTTAATACGGGACTCCTGAAGCTCTATTGGATTCACACAAGAAACTATCTCAAACACCCTGAGTATAAATAGTCTATAACTGTATACTTAATTAATTTTATTGATTGATTATAACATGTCTTGATCGAAACTATAAATTGCAAAAAGGTGTAGAATGAAATGGAGTGAGTCGAATAAATGCGAGTCATGTCAATTGAAATCTTGGTTCGAGTCAAATTAGTTCAAGTAGACTAGGTTCGAGTTCATGTTCAAGTTTAGATTCGGGTTATAGCCTTTTTCATATGAATTGATTTAACTGTTAAAGATCTTATGTTCGGGAGAAATCGGCAATTGCTGCACATGGACGGCAAGATTTTTGTCTTTTTTCAAGACAATTGCCATTAATAACTCCGTTAAGTTGTGATCAGTCGAAAATAGTGCATTCTCAACACGTTAATTTCCCTACTTTTATCATTCATATATAAGTGTTTATTATAATTATAACACAGATTACGAATTCATCTGGAAAATACCAAATAACCTGTGTTATAGTTATAATCGACATTCTAAAAGGAAATTAAGTGTTTTATTACTAATTGCATTGATCTGTATATATCAATTCTTGTCTCGAGATTTTGTGCAGGAAATTCTTCAGGTAAAGGAGCCGGAACGGCTAAAGTGCCGACAAAAATACATCAGGTCAAAGAATAAGAGTCTTGCAGTAAAACAAGAAAGAATAAAAGATTCCAGACATTCCATGAAGACCCAAATATCAACACATAACAGCCCAGAGAAAACCATGCACCGAATCACCAACATGGCCGCGGATCCGCAGCCGAGTCGACCGAGTTGCCGTGGTTCCGCTGCCTTGTTAGTTCTTCAATGATCCAAATTCCTCCACGTGGCTTCTTGTAATGGCCAAGCTTCTAGAAAACTCCCCAAAGTGCACGTGGCTTTATCCAGAAGGCTCGGCCTAACAACCTTATCCTAGAATATACCTTATTCTAGAATATTCCCTCCAACAAACTTCTTCTAGATGACTCTCCCTAACAACCTAGCTTTGGAGGGGAGATTCAAATGAGGTGGTTATAAAAAAAAGATCTAGATCTAGGGTTTTGAGGTTACACAATTAGGGTGGAGGTTGTTGAGGGTTGTTCATCATTTGAGTGGTAAAAATCTAGTGAGATCCAAATCAATTCTAAGCAAATTGAGTGACACAATTTGATCCAAATCAAGATTCATCAAGTTCAAAAATTGAGCAAGCATCCAACGATCCTTTTGAAGCGACGCCGATCTTCATCCGAGCAAGAGATCCACGACAATCCGCGACTCAAGAAGACGATGCGAAGCTAGTTCGATGATTTTAGTTCCTCCTCAATTCTTGTAGTCTTTGAGTGTGTTGTAATGAAACATCGAATAATAAAAGGTGAAGATCTTGATTCTTGTTTTCTATTCATTCTCGCATTATGATATTCTTCATTCTTGATTGCTTTATAATGATGCGTGAATAAAACTCCGCTTGCATCGGAATCGAAAGAATAGGTAGATGATTTTGATGAATTCTTGAACGATTCTTAAGTCTTATGAGTTTTTTAAACCCTAGGAAATTGAATCAAAGATGACCTAGTTTTGAGCGAGATGCTTTCTTGAATATTTTCGCTCTAAATTAGAGATCAACAATCGATGATTGAATTTCCTAGAGGCTAGAATTTGAATGCTAATCAACGAAAGGACAAGGGATGATGATGAAGAAACCCTAATTTCTTCGATAGATCCCTAAAACTCGTTGATTGTCATCGATCTAGCATCAAATCTTCAATAGATAAGAATTTGAAATTCTAAGCATCAATTATCACTATCGATTCAATTGATTCCGACAAGCCTTTCTACAAATCTTGATAATTCAAACGATTTGGATATTTTCTTGATTTCTACCATTTCTTGATTTTAGATCTAGTTTGTGATGATTCTTAAAACTAAATTTCAAAATTCTTGAATCATTTTCTTTTATATTTTAATTTCCAACGCAACTAAAACAAGATCGATCAAATCACACTTTCCCAGTGGACGGTCTGCATTTACCGACGAACCTACAATTGACACCGTCAATTGATTGTGGTATAAATTTCTTTGGTTGTGATCTATTTTACATTTTACCAAACACACGAAGAAAGGATCAATCAAATGGCGTCGTTGCCGGGGATAATGTGTTAATTTGTTCGTTTTTGAAATTTGAGTTGGAAAATTTATTATTCCATCAATTTTTTAGATCAAAATTCGTAACAAGCGCTTAACGATTCGTTGTGATTTGTTGCAAGGAGATCTAGAATCTGTGGAGCGAGAGGAAAAATATTCAGAGCATCTCAGGGAGCTCAGTGAGTGAACAGGAGCATTTGCATAAATTTTTGTGCAGGGATCTTGACATAGCGCGGCGGAACCGCGGTCGTTAGACCATTCTTGCGGCGGATCCGCGGTTACTTTAGGGTTTCAGTGCACGAAAATTTCTAAGTGACTCTCTGTCTTTCTTATCTCCTCTCTGATCTGCTCTATTAACCAATTTCCGCAGGTTTCTTTGCAAAAATTCGCAGCGCCGCAAAAAGAAAAATTGTTGCGTGTTTGATCATGGTTGTTTGCATTTTTTAATACGGAAATTAAGGGGCACGACCAAAATTCAGATTAGGTAGGGATTTCATTACCCGTCCTAGGCCCCAAAAATCACAAACTTGCATCTGCATCACCCTCATTAACTAAAAAAAATCTAGACAAGACTCTAAGGACCGTCGCGCTCACTTAGGACAGAAGGAGGTCGTGGGTAATCTATTGCTTATCCGCATTTCTTTTGTGGTGTCTGAGGCAAGTGTGTCTAAGGCAAGTGGTTACTTAATTAGGCCCACTACTTACGTAGTGGAACCTCCCATTTACCTGGCACTTACCTGGCCACAAGAGGGGCAAAGAGGCGGCAGAGGATCTCTCTTGCGACTTGTCTTCTGGAAGTCTAGGAGCGGTCTAGAGACTTGACCTAGGTGACCACTAGATTTAGGGTTGCTTGTGCATTGTTTGTGTGATTTTTTCAAAAATCCGTATTTTTCAAACCAAACACCAATCCAATCTTTTCCTTAATTATCACTTAACGCTGCCACTTGTGCTAAACCATTTAGTGCATGCTCGGCTGGACACGGGATTCTAGTGCCCGACTTGTCCGCGTTTCTCCTATCGACTCCGAAGTCGGTATTTCTACGTCTACTTTTTCTATACCCCCTACCACACCCACTTTGATGGATGGTTCTCCATCGAACTTCTTTAACACTACTCTGCCGCCGTCCGCAGGTGCGCAGAATCCGCCCCGCATTTCTCTCCAAGAGAGATGCTACCCTATGCGAGGTCCTCTTTCGACCTGTCTCACCATTCCACCAGCCAATGGGGACAATTTTGAAATAAAACCCCAATACATCAATCTTCTACCAAAATAACACGGTCTCGAGTCTGAAGACGCATATGTTTTTATTACTAAATTTGAAAATGTATGCGCAATGATGGGTACTTCACAGCTTTCTGTGGATGCTATGCGTTTACGTCTTCTCCCATTTACTTTGTGCGATATAGCCGAGAAGTGGCTTTATAACACAGCCGCACATTCCATTTCGAACTGGGGATAATTCGTAACAGCATTCCTTAAGAAATTCTACCCTAATCATAAGACAGCTCGAGTCCGTAGCTAAATAAATAAATTTACCCAGCTTCCAAATGAACCATTCTCGAAGTGTTTTGAACGCTTCAAGGATCTGTTAGTTCAATGTCCTTATCACGGAATCCCTAGATGGGATCTGTGCAGAATCGTCTATGAGGGCATTAATACCACCACAAAACAGACCCTTGAATCCATGTGTCAAGGCACTTTCATGACTAAAGATGATGGTGAAGCCTGGAGATTTCTAGAAGATTTCGCTGAAAATTCTTTACGGTGGGAAAGTGTAAACCAGTCATCGTCTAGGGGTGGCATTCACCAATCTGATGTTTCCATAGGAGTTAAAGCTGAAATGGCAGCAATGCAAAAGAAATTCGAAACTATGGAATATAAATTTTTAGCAGCCTCTCTAAATCAGATGTCACTCTCCAAAACTGTCTGTGAATGCTGTTCTGATCCATCACATCTTACGGAAGAATGTCCTTTAAATTCTCCGTTTCAAGGTCAAGAGCATATCAATGCTGCTTTCCAACAAAGACCTAGAAACGATCCTTATTCTTCCACGTATAATCAGGGTTGGAGGAATCACCCGAACTTTGCTTGGAACCAATCACAAACTCAAAACACGGTTCCAAATCAAAACAATTTTCAAAGAGGTCCTCCACCACAACAGCAACCACTTCAAATAGGTCAGCATCCCTACCAAACACAAACTTTTCAAAATCCGGCCACAAATTCTGTACCTGGGAATAATTCTTTCCAAACGGTCGGTTCAGATAACTCTTCTTCACTCGAACAAACCATGAATTTGCTTCTGACAAATTTCATGCACGCTAAGGCAAACTTTCAGTCTTCCGTCGATGAAATAAAAAGGAACTCTACTTCCTAAAATGAGAGTATTAAATCGATGGAAGCACAAATTGCTCGATTAAATGCCGAGATGAGTGCTAGAGAGAAAGGAAAACTTCCAGCTCAACCTTTACGCAATCCTGGCTATGCACATCATGTGAATGCTATCACCACGTTGAGATCTGGAAGAGTGCTTGACAACCATGTCGGTGAAGAGATTGATAATAATGAAGAATCAATCGATGATACCCCGGCTGAGACTTTTCCTTCCACTTCTACTTCTAATTCTGACCCCAGTTCATCTACCCCACCATTTTCGTCCGAGCATATTCTCCGTTTTCCTCAAGGCTCGAACCCTCGGCGCACTTCTTCTAGTCCACCAAAGACGATCCCCACTCCTATTCTGGGATCTTTCCTACCCACACGATCTTCTCTAATGTTGGACCCCGCTATTATTGCTAAAGCTCCTTATCCGAATCGGTTAAGGGGAAACAGACCAAGTCCGCAAATGGAGAAGATCACTGAAATCTTTAAACAGGTTAACATCAATATCCCTCTCCTAGATGCTATACAACAAGTCCCCGCTTATGCGAAAATTCTTAAAGACTTGTGCACTAAGAAGAGGAAGACTCAAGTGCCAAAAAATGTATTCATGTCAAAGACCGTAGACAAAGCTTTTCCCTAACAATTACCTAAGAAACGTAAGGATCCAGGCTATCCTACAATTTCTATTTCTATTGGGGATAAACACATTAACCGTGCTCTACTCGACCTTGGCGCAAGTGTCAACCTGCTTCCATACTCTGTTTATGAGCAGTTAGGGATTAGAGAGTTGAAACCAGCTCACTGCACTCTCCAGATGGCCGACCGATCAATCACCAAACCTAGGGGTGAACTAGAGAATGTGTTGATAAAAATCGGGAAATTTGTATTCCTTGTGGACTTTATTGTACTCGATACACAGCCTCTAGCGAACCCACGGAATTAAATTCCGGTGATTCTTGGTCGACCCTTTTTGGCCACTTCCAAAGCTATAATCAACTATCGTAATGGTTCTATGACCCTATCCTTCGGGAAGATGTCAAAAGAGCTTAACATATACAAGTTGGGAAGTGTACCCTCCAAACCTACTGCTCAGGTCTGTTCTGTCGAATTAATGGATGTCGACAGCAGCGAATTTGATCAGCCTCATGATACCGATTTAGACTCTTTTCGTATGTTGTTGTTTTACCCAACTATGTATCATACACATACGGACTCTTCTACCGAGTTGTCCGGGTCAACATCTAACACCGACTAAAGATCACCCCGCTCTTTTTGATGGCATTATTCTTCGGGGTATCGATGAAAGGTTTGAGGATATTTTCGCTGATGAACTCGCATTTTTAGCAAACACGGGTGTTGAGATGAATCATCTCCAAAACGAAGAAATTGAACCTCCACCCCTTCTTCTGGACAATCATGTGAATGCGAGTAATCCATCATCACTATCACTGTGTCGTCTCTCTAAATTGAGACGCAAACCCATTCTTTCACACCACTTATCCCTTCCCCAATACTTCCCGACTCTATTCATCATATTCTTCCACCAACCGGTGCGTTTCACGGATAAATTCTTCGAATGGTTGGTGTTGACTTTTGGTCTTTGCAAAGCTTGGCATTGACCAGTAACTTTGACCCCCGCTTGTGATTTTAAAAGATTAACATTGTTTAACATAAGTTTGGGGGGTATAATCTGGCTCTTGAAAATAACTTTTGTCCTCAAGATTGTGAGCCAAAGAAATAAGTTTGGGGGAGGATTTTCACTTTCATATATTTATTGCCCCCGTTAATAAATTTCCTCCCAAGCTTACAGGTTTTTGTGATCTAGAAGAAGACAACAGTGAGGACACTGTTGAAAACAAGTTTGGGGGAGGTTTATGCTTATTTGCGCATCATTTGCATCATACTTTGCATAAGCACAAAACATATAATATAAAAAAAATTAAAAAATATTTTTGTACATAAATAAGATAATAAAAGATTAGATAGTGAAAAATTACATCCAAAAGATTAGAAAAATTTAAGAAAACCTAGAAAGTTAGAAGTTTTCTTAAACGAAACTAGTAATAAGTAGTTATGAGCCGTTGTCCCAAGGGTTAGTAAAATGAAAGAAGTCACTAATCTGCGGATAAAAATAAGTCGGAAAAATAGTTCCTATTCTGGATGCCAAACATTTGAATGTTTATACCCTACTATTCGCACTTACACACGTCTTGAAACTCGGGATAGTAGAGGATACCTTGAAATGCTCTTGTCTAAAATCCAAAGTATGAAGGAAATAATAAATGGAAAATAAAAGATAAAATGGTGAAAAGAAAAATGAACACTGGTTTTGTTATCGCCAAGGCAGCAATAAAAAATATGGCGAGGGTGCTTCATCACCTAGTGCCTTAGACCAACTGGTTTGGGAGTCACTGCTAAGCCTTAGGTGTTGCAAGACGAGGAAAATATTGAAAACACCTAATCAGCAAGCACATGAGTAATCGGTCGGTTAGTACCTCAAGAATTATTAACGGTCGCATGAAAAATGTGTGAGCAAATCCATCTAAATATCAATTAAAAAGTACTGAGGTAGATGGACAAGAGTATGATAGCTTGAATTGAATTCTCCGAGTGTAGGGATGTCTTTTACACACACGTAGGGGTATATGATCAATGTTTGGAAGAAAGGTAGGAATGATGAATAAAGACGATGTTTTATTGAGGGATGATGTGATTTCTAACATCTTTTCATTACTATTAAGATAAGCCTCATGACAATCGAAAAGATAGTATAGTTGGAAACTCTAATTTTCAAAGTCTTTCTTTTATAATTCTTATCTTTATATGTAAATTTCACAGTCTTCCTTTTATTATTGGATTTTGGGGGTGCAATCCGCTGAAAACCCTCAGGAGATAACACTCCTTCTACTAGGGACACCTAGAGCTTTAAAGGCTTGTTGCACATGCTCAGTGCAATCGTGTTGCCTACGAAAGTGTACTAGTTAGTTTTTATCTTTCTTTATTTTCTCCTTCTTTTTAAATAAAAGATGTTTGCTCGAGACGACCAAAATTAAGTTTGGGGGAATTTGATCAGTCGAAAATAGTGCATTATCAACACGTTAATTTCCCTACTTTTATCATTCATATATAGGTGTTTATTGTAATTATAACACAGATTACAAATTCATCTGGAAAATACCAAATAACCTGTGTTATAGTTATAATTGATATTCTAAAGGGAAATTAAGTGTTTTATTACTAATTGCATTGATCTGTATATATCAATCCTTGTCTCGAGATTTTGTGCAAGAAATTCTTCAGGTAAAAGATCCGGAACGGCTAAAGTGCCGAAAAAAATACATCAGGTTAAAGAATGAGAGTCTGGCAGTAAAACAAGAAAGAATAAAAGATTCCAGACATTCCATGAAGACAATCCGCGACTCAAGAAAATGACGCGAAGCTAGTTCGATGATTTTAGTTCCTCCTCAATTCTTGTAGTCTTTGAGTGTATTGTAACGAAATATCGAATAATAAAAGGTGAAGATCTTGATTCTTGTTTTCTATTCATTCTCGCATTATGATATTCTTCATTCTTGATTGCTTTATAATAATGCGTGAATAAAACTCCGCTTGCATCGGAATCGAAAGAATAGGTAGATGATGTTGATGAATTCTTGAACGATTTTTAAGTCTTATGAGTTTTGTAAACCCTAGGAAATTGAATCAAAGATGACCTAGTTTTGAGCGAGATGCTTTCTTGAATATTTTCGCTCTAAATTAGAGATCAACAATCGATGATTGAATTTCCTAGAGGCTAGAATTTGAATACTAATCAACGAAAGGACAAAGGATGATGATGAAGAAACCCTAATTTCTTCGATAGATCCCTAAACCTCGTTGATTGTCATCGATCTAGTATCAAATCTTCAATAGATAAGAATTTGAAATTCTAAGCATCAATTATCACTATCGATTCAATTGATTCCGACAAGCCTTTCTACAAATCTTGATAATTCAAACGATTTGGATATTTTCTTGATTTCTACCATTTCTTGATTTTAGATCTAGTTTGTGATGATTCTTAAAACTAAATTTCAAAATTCTTGAATCATTTTCTTTTATATTTTAATTTCCAATGCAAGTAAAATAAGATCGATCAAATCACACTTTCCCAGTAGACGATCTGTATTCACCGACGAACCTACAGCAGACACCGTCAATTGATTGCGGTATAAATTTCTTTGGTTGTGATCTATTTTACATTTTACCAAACACACGAAGAAAGGATCAATCAAGTTGTCTAATCTGAATAGGCAAGCACTCACTTTCTCTGTCTCCCTGGGGCTCAAGAGAAATGATACCGCGTAAACCTATATAAATCTAGAGTTCTTAAATATTTATTATTGTTATGTGCATTTCTCGAGGGGGTTTTATAAAAAATAATTTAATATTGTTTAAAAATAAATATCGAGAGTGATTTATAATATTTAGAGTTTTCATGAACATGTATTTTAATTGTTGTGGTATTTTAGCGATAAAGTCTAGGTTTTAAAAGTTTATAGTGCTTTTATGAAAACTACTACTTTTAGAAACTTGTTGGTATTTTATTAAAATTCCAATCTTTCATTTTAAAAATATGGGTTCATAATTTATTTTTTTTGAAAATATGGATTTATAGTTTTATATAATTTTCCAAAATTTAGTTTTGTTTAAAAAAATTCGTATTTCTAAAAAAACGTATTTTTTATTTTCTTTCGAGACCGAATACTCCATGAGAAGTTCCGCATCTCGCTCTACTATCCTAAAAATGTGCGTAATCCGCACCATCCATTACGGGCCCCCTAACAAGGGTTGTGGAGGCGCAATTTCTAAGAAATCAAAATATCGTTTAAAAGAAACCCTTTTTTTGAAAAAATGTGGTATTTTAATGTAGAACCTATTCTTTGAATTAACCATATATTTAGACATCGTGCTATGAAACCATAGTGTGCGTGTACGGTAGGTCGTTACCCCATGAAATTTTCCTAAAGGTGTATATAATAATTATCGAAATAATGGTTATACTAAAGCTCATGGTATTTTTCTGAAAACTTTATTTCATATGGAAAACTTTATTAAACTAAAAGATAAATGATATAAATAAGGTTAAGAGTAGTGTTAGGATGTTAGTTTGACCTAATTTGCTTATCAAGTATATTATAAATATTAAAAAGAAAATTATATCGGAGCTAACTCCACTTTGTCGATTTGCTTTTAGAAGGCGATTTGAGATGAAATGTGTCGTGCCCCGCTTCCCAAAATACGTAAATACGGCATATGACAGAGCCAACCATGCTACCTGTGGGTAGGAATCATCCCTCCACAGTCACATTACGGCTGTCAATCGGATATCAAGAACATTAAAATATAATCTAGCTAACACATGTCTATCTACCACAGTAAATAAAATCGAGAAATGCATATAGCGGAAACGAATCAAGATCCAAAAAACAATAGTATCTGAATCACGTCCCAATATGGGCTCACATCAATAGAAATAAAACTGCTGAATAAATAAACTAAGTGTCTCTAAATTAAATAGCTAGCTCCTCATTGCTCGGCTTGATTGCTAAAGCACTTCTGATCTGCCTACGATAAAGGTAGAGGAACTGGATGATGCAAAACCCAGACGTCGGGGCGTCATAATATCAAAATAATAGTAATGACCAGAATATAATGATATAATTAAAGCAAAATATAAATAAATAACACAGATATAAATAGTGAGCAATATGTATGTGATGTGTATCCTAAAGTCTGTGCTTCTAGGTTATCTATTCTATAAATTTTTGAAATCAATTAATGTACTCCTCATCGTAATTCAACAGTATATATCCCGTTCATGCCCCATGGGACCACGATACAATATATCCCATTCATTCCCCCACGGGACCACGGTACAGTAAACAATGATTTATTCTATAACACCCGGAATCACAGCAAAAAATAATTTATTCCGTAACGCCCGGAATCACGGCAAACAATAATTTATTCCATAACGCCCGGAATCACGGCAAACAATAATAATATTCTCTTGAGTTACGTTTCAGTTACATTATTGATTTCCCCCTTTCCTCCAAAGTTCTATGTTCAAGTCAAGTATTGCCAATATAATCTAATGTCAAACACAGAATCAAGCAAGTACCAGTCTTGTCTATGCAGACAACAAGTCACGTCCATCAGGATAACAATCAGAATTGTTGGCATTAGCAATAAGATCCAAGTAACAAGTCTGGCAATGTGTCATGAACATGCCATGTACTATATATTAACCAAAATAAATACCAATGTAAAACTGTAATCAATATCGAAACACGGTTGTTTACCCCAATCAGAGCAAAGCTCTGTTCAAATTCCAGGGTGGGAAAAAAAGCAATGCTTCTGTTTTCCTCCAATCAGAGCAAAGCTCTGTCTTGAAAATTAAAGTGAAAATTAAATTTAAAATAAATGAAGCAACGCTTCAGATCTCCTGCGCTGCACGCAGAGCGCCACATGTCAAAATCAGACACGTTAGCGCAGGGAGCGCAGCGCCCAAGGCAGCGCACTCGATCAGAGCAAGGCTCTATAAAAGAAGCAACGCTTCAGTTGCGCTGCACTCTGCGCTGCGCGACACATATCAGCTCAGTTGCGCTGCGCGACACGTGTTAGCGCAGTTGCGCTCGCGCAGTTGCGCTGCGCTCTGCGCTACGCGACACGTGTCAAGCGCTGGTGCGTTTGCGCCAAACAGAATTGAAATTCTAGTAAGATTCTTCTGTTCTTGTTAAAACAAGAAGATTGCCTTCTGTAAAACAGAAGCTCTTGGATCAAAGATCCAACGGTGGGGAAAATTCCCCAAATCACTCAGAGAAAGATCTCTCTAACAAATTTAACTAATTTATGGATACTATAAAAAGACACCTAGACCTCAATTCAAGGGCATCAACATCTTTCTAAAAAAAAGAGAAGAGAATTCTCGAGAACTCCTCAAGAACAACAGAAGGTAAAAACCTTTGAGAGAAGAGAAAATTCTCTTATGAACAGATCAGTGATCTAAAAACAAGATCATTGATCTTTAAAACATAACTAAATAAAGGGATAAATTAAAATAGTGCTTTGCACTTTTTCATGAACCTTTGGTTCTTTAAGATAAGAAAAAACTTATCTTTTTCTTTGATCTAAATTAGATCAAAAAATTAAACAGTGCTTTGCACTTCTGTTCATTGAATCTAAAAGATTCCTAAATCATAGTGCCTTGCACTTGCAAAACTACACTATTGCGCTATTGGATTGGCGCAAGCCACCAGCGAGCGCCACGTGTCAGCATCAGAACCAATGGCGCTATGCGCTTTTGAAATAGAGATTTACTCTTTGTGATTGGCGCAACTCACCAGAGCGCGCCACGTGTCAGCAGCGCAAGCGTAGCGCACTAGCGCAGCTCACTGCGCTGCATGACACGTGTCATCACCACGAGCGCTTGCGCTCTCTGATTGGCGCAAAGCGCCTGATAAATGCAATGCATTTCCTAAAAGGGCCAGGCCCAAATCAAAAAGACCAAGCAGGCCAAAATAAATTGCAAAGCAATAAAAGGGCAGAGCCCAAATAAAATTGATGCTCTGCATCATTTATAAAGGGCAGAACCCAAAACAAATTGATGCTCTGCATCATTTATAAAGGGCAGAGCCCAAAACAAATTGATGCTCTGCATCATTTATAAAGGGCAGAGCCCAAAACAAATTGATGCTCTGCATCCTTTCTGGGCAAAGCCCAAATAAAAATAAAAAAGAAATGCAATGCAAAAGCAAATAAAATGTTGAACATTTTCAACTGGACTTAGCCCAATTTTGGCCGTAAGTCCTTAAATTAAATTGACTGAGCAAGATTGCTCTCTTAAATCAATTTACTACCGGTTCGAGGGTACATCTCCGAACTCCTCTGACACCTGTCGTTGTAATCCTTCAACGACGTCAGAGAGGTGACGGGTCCCAACGACCATACGTATATGGACTGCGGGGTCCTTAAACTCGTGGACCAAAACGTCCTTAAACTAATATCGGACCGAAACGTCCTTAAACTAATATCGGACCGAAACGTCCTTAAACTAATGTTGGACCGAAACGTGCTTAAACTGATATCGGACCGAAACGTACCTAAACTAATATCGGACCGAAACGTCCCTAAACTAATAACGGACCACCACGTCTTTAAACTGCAATATGGACCACCACGTCCTTAAACTGGAATATGGACCACCACGTCCGTAAACTGGAATATGGACCACCACGTCCCTAAACTGGAGCATGGACCGCAACGTCCCTAAACTACCTATGGACTACTATGTCCTTAAACTGGAACAATGGAGCCTCCAAATGCTCTTTTGCAGGATCTAAACGGTCCCGTTTAAGTTGATCTTAGCCCCAAATACGGCTAACGTATCCTTAAACATTTAAATGGACTATAAAACTTCAAATCGATTTTGGTTCAAGGGTACATCTCTGAACTCCTCTGACACCTATCGTTGTAATCCTTCAACGACGTCAGAGAGGTGATGAGTCCTGACGACCATATAATTAAATGGGTCACCACGTTAAGTTGATCTTAGTCTCAAACAGGACTAACGTATCCTTAACGAAGTTTAAGTTGATCTTAGCCTCAATACGGCTAACGTATCCTTAAACTAAAAACACCAAACCCAAATCTAAATAAATACGGATTTGGACTAATCCACGTCCTACGGGCGACGGCATTACTCAGTCTCCGTATACAATCCACGGGCAACCACAAATAAAACAAACACACACGACACGAAGTGAAATTCTGGAGAAGGAGAAAGTTGTTACCGCGATGCGGTAGCGTAATTAACTGCAGGGGCTTGCGCCTGCAGGGAAGAGCGTCCGCATAATCAAAAACCCCTTACCCGGAGGGGGAATCTGACGAAGTCTGCTACATCGGCCGCATCCGTCGAAACCTCCGATACATGGTGTCATAAATTAACTTGGCATCTTCGGAGAGGTAGACGGATAAAACCATATAGCATCTGCCCCGAATCTCAGGCAAGACGCAAAGTCTAGGCCGCCATTCGGAGGGGAACAGATTCTGGCACGCCCGGTGGGACCTTTTCCTCTTTCAACTCCACACTTCGTGTGTCGTGTTCGTGAGCAAATCGCGGTTTGCTGTGGTTGCCTGTGGATTCAAGGTACTAAGATTTGGTGTCTTGCTCCGTGCAGAAAATAGAAGATCGATGTCTTCGAACTGCACCGCCTGCAGCTGCAACTCTCGCTCCGTCATTGCTGGAGGAGTAACTTATGGGCCCCAAGCGGCCTCCCTTTTCAAAATGCCGGTGGAGCAGGTGGCTCAAACCACCACTGGACTATTTTTTGGGACCATGCTCCCATCAATGAGCTTCAATGCCCTAATGAAGCTGCAAGAAGCCCCAAAGAAGTCGGTCTTCGATCGACTTACCACTGCCGCGACCCCTCTCAACGGGTCGCCCAACTCCACTGCCTCATTTTTTAACAGGCTAGGACAGAGCTCCAACGGGCCCATGAAGAAGCCCGCAATACCAGAAGGCGTTATCCCGAAGCGGATAGCTTTCCCTACTCCAGTTTCAGGCGAAATCACCAAGGTTGCTTCCCCTGCTCGGAAGTCCTCTTCTGACAGGTTGGCCGTCCCCGTTCAAAGGACGTCGGTCTTTAAAAGGCTGGTACCATCAGATTCTGACCAACACAGGGGGCATGAGGAGGTCACCCCTATAGCTGAAACAACTCCATCAGCACGACATGCTCGACGTCGCCACTGGCGCCGAGTGAGGAAGGCCGGGGGCAACTCCCCCTCTGGATTCACTCCTCCAGCTCCAACGGTGGGAATCGATGCTGCTGTTCCAACCAGGAACAGCTTTGAATGGCTGAATACGGTGCGCAGAAACTCTTCTACTGCAATGTTGAAACGAACTCCTTCAGCTACGGAGAGTACTCCAGAGAAGAAGCTAGAGCAGCCCCCTCACAGGCTGTCCTCTGAAATTTACAGGGTCTGGCGACAGGTCCAAGAGTCGATGATTGATGAAAACTATTTCCGCCGACAGAAAAAGACGAAGGTGCGGCAGGAGAAAGACTACTCTGTCAGGCCAGAAAAAGCAACGGCTACTCAGGTGTCTACTGCAGCGACACCCTCAACGCCAATCACTCAAAAGAGAAGGAGTCCGCAAAAAGCCCCTGTGAACAAGGCACACCGTAAAGGCACTGAACACAAATGCCCCAAGTCTGGGGGCATGGTGGTGCACACTGTATATATGGCTTCCGGAAAGAAGGAAAGCCGCGCTTTGACGGGTCACCGAACGCTTACCCGATCCATGACAAAAGCCCAGGAGCAGCGACAGAAGCTTCAGGAAATGATGACTGTGATGGCTGCACTTACCGAACCGAAAGAAAGTTCGGAAGTATCATCAGAGCAGCGCCATGAACAAGAAACTGACACTGACTATCTACGCAGAGTCCTTGAAAAGAAGGACAAAGAAGCCGAAGAGCAGGCGGCCAGCATAAAGAAAATGGCCCTCCTCTTCCAAGAAATGGTAGGGATGATGTTACAGCCAGACCTTCCTGCTGAAGATCCTCCGATCGTCCTTGAAGACAACAGGGGAGAAACGTCAAATCCTCCACCGGCACTGTCAACAGCCAAGGAGGAGGCAATCTCCAAAGCTGACCTGGACGAATATATAGCTCAGCAGATCCGGGTTCATCAGGAGAATGAAGCGGCTGGGCAAATTGCTAGAACCGGACGACCGTATCCGAGCTGGTACGACCAAATCAGTTACCTGCCGGGATATACGATCCCTAAATTCCACGTATATAAAAGGACAGGGAATCCGCATCAGCATGTCGCTCAATTCAGGGCCTTATGCGGCAATACTGGAGGCGATGACAAATTGTTGCTACGTCAATTCGTCGGAAGCTTAGCAGAAACAGCCTTTGAATGGTATTCGGAGCTACCTAACGACTCTGTCAAAACATTTGCGGAGATGGAGCTACTGTTCACATAAAGATTCGCGAGTGCTAGTGAACGCACCCCAATAACAGCATTAATAAATGCCAGAATAAGGCCAGGCGAAACGTGGGTCCAATACGCAACACGATGGCGAAACCTATGGTCGAAATGCGAACAACGCATAGAAGAGGCACCTGCGGTAGGCATGTTTATGGGCACTCTCGATCCGCAGGCGACCATCTCGCAATTTATGATGTTCTTCAGGCCGACCACCTTCCAGGTCTTGATTGACAAATTAGCCCAAATGGACCAGATGGGCCATGGACCGTCTCCTCCAAAACCAGATTCCCGAAATGAGAAAGGAAAAGGGAAAGCGATCGTCGTCGCCAATGCTCAACAACAGTTGAGCAACTCAAAGCCGGTCGTTCGCCAAAACAACGTGCGTCCATGCCCATCCCTCGAAGAGAGGCTAGGACGTCCTTACTCGTTTCCTCAAAATAAAACGAGAAGACTGTTCGAACTGGCAGTGCGCAACAGACTCATCAATCTGCCGAGTCCAAAGCGTCTGTCGCAGCCAGGCGATCTTAATAATCCCAATTATTGCCCTTACCACCAAACGGTAAGTCACCCGATTAAGGATTGTTTCGTCTTTAAGGGATGGATCGAAGATCAGTACCTACAAGGCAAGTTCGCGCTGTCGGAAAACTGGAAGGTAAACCCACCACAGCCGCACCCTCCAAAGAAGACGGACACGCCGGGGGGAACTTGTTCTTTCGTCAAGGATGAAAACGATGGAGAAAACTTATCAGATGAATCCGAAGACTACGTCGCGACTTGTCATGTGATTTCTCATTCACTGACGGATGATGAGGAGGCTCCTTGCGCTGAGAAATCAATGGCGAACCCTGAGCCGGAGATTCTACAGCCATCAGACGAGTTGATCGATGTCTTCCTAAATGAAATTCGTCTGAAAGCAAAAGCCAATCAAGAGCGTGAAATGGCCATACTCGAAAGAGCCAAGGCATTCCCGTCAAATCAAAAGCCATACATTGCGGGTAAAAACAAATTCAAGACGAGGAAAAGGTTCGCCAAAACTCTATCAGTAGGAATGAAGCTACCGCACTCTGAAGAAAATACTTTCGCTGAGGTAGAGATGCACCCTAACTTCTGTTTATATCATCAGAAGATCATACATCCTACCGAAGACTGCGAATCCTTTAACTGTTGGTGGCAAGGGTATGTCGCTCAAAAGCAACACTCCGACAGGACAAAATGTGAAGCTTGTAGACGTCGAAAAAATGCGATAGATGAACGCAAAAGAGCCGCCGACGATTGTCATATAGCCGACTCTAAGGTATCGCAAATTATCACCTTTGGAAGCGACTCTGACGAAGAAGCTACCCCCAACCCTTCCCTCGGGGAATCTATTTCAAAAATGAAGGAATTGAGGAGCTGCGAGAACGTTCAGCCATGCAATCGCACGCTACTCGGAAAAAATCCCGGCCCCGCAAACAACGGAGCGAACAAAAAGGATAAAGGAAAAGGAAAAACGGTCTTCGTCGCCAGTGCTCAACAACAATTAAGTGACCTTAGACTGGTTGCTCGCCAAAACAACAAGCGGCAACCCCTCCAGGAAAAGTTGAAACGTCCTTACTCATTTCCGCAAGATAAAACAAGGGGACAGTTCGAGCTGGCAGTGCGCGATAGACTCATCAATTTGCCGGGTCCAAAACACCCGTTGCGGTCAGGCGATGTAAATAATCCTAATTATTTCCCTTACCACCAAACAGTAGGTCACCTGATCGAGGACTGCTACGTCTTCAAAAACTGGGTTGAAGACCAATACCAACAAGGCGAGTTTGCGCTGTCTGAAAACTGGAAGGTGAGTCCGCCACAACCGCACGCTCCGAGAAAGATGGATACGCTGGGGGCATCATGCTCATTCATGGGGAAGGACCCATAGACCGAAAAGTCAATAAACTAGATGTTCTCCTCAAATACGGCGACCCCGGACCGAAACGTCCTTAAACTAATGATGGACCGCAATGTCCTAAAACTTGCAAATGACCGAAACGTCGTTAAACTACTCCCAACCCGCGGCATCCTCAGGCTGGCGTGGTAAAAACAAAATGGTACGTCCACAAGCGAGATGGGCACGGATGAAAACCCAAAAGGGCTCCGTGAGTAAAAACAGCAGGGCTACCGGCGAGTGTTCGTGAAAACCCGAAAGGGCGCAACCTCGTAAAAAAATATATAAAATAAAAACGGTATGTCCATAAGCAAAATGGGCACGGATGAAAACCCGAAAGGGCTCCGTGAGTAAAAACAGCAGGGCTACCGGCGAGTATTGTGAAAACCCGAAAGGGCGCAGACTCGTTTAAAAAAAATAAAAGAAAAAAAACGGTATGTCCATAAGCAAAATGGGCACGGATGAAAACCCGAAAGGGCTCCGTGAGTAAAAACAGCAGGGCTACCGGCGAGTGTTTGTGAAAACCCGAAAGGACGCAACCTCGTTAAAACACTTACAGGGTCCTCTCGACCTTGTGAGGAGAAACCACCCGCGTGAGATCCTTACGACTCACAAAGGAAGCAACACACTTAGGGATCCCCACGATTCCTAAGGAGAAATTACACTTGCGAGATCCTCACGACTCGTAAGGAGAACTCTCTTATGGGACCCTCACGGCTCATAAGATTTGAAAGTCTTAAGTTACAGAAACCTTAACCTGTTCTTAAGCAACCCCCACAACCTTCGATTTTGCCCTGCAAGCGGCTCATATTGACCCTTGTATACAATCCACGGGCACGAATAAATATTTCCCTAACAAAGTCCCATCCGTGACTAGGAATATGCTTGTACAGCAAACAACACTTGTAAGTCCTCTCGACTTATAAGGAGAAAACCCTTTTGTAAGATCCTTATGACTTACAAGAGAACATGCACTTAGGAATCCTCACGATTCCCAAGGAGAAAACACACCTACAAGATCCTCACGACTTGTAGGGAGAAATACCTTTGTGAGACCCTTACGGCTCATGAAGTCAAAAGCCTTAGCCGACAGGACCCTTAACCCTGTTTACTAAGCCACCTTTGTTCAACATCGACAGAGGAAAATGATGATTCGCTCCTGGCAATATCCCAGTTTCAGCGATGCTGATGCCTAAACCGGTATCAAATTCCAAGCCCTTTCAATGCAAATGATGATTCGCTCCTGGCAATATCCCAGTTGCAGCGATGCTGATGCCTAAACCGGTATCAAATTCCAAGCCCTTTCAAGGAAAATGATGATTCGCTCCTGGCAATGTCCCAGTTGTAGCGATGCTGATGCCTAAACCGGTATAAAATTCTAAGACCTTTCATGGCAAATGATGATTCGCTCCTGGCAATATTCCAGTCGCAGCGATGCTGATGTTAAGATTGGTATCAGATCTCAAATTCCCTACTCGCGAGAGAAAATCAGCGAGCCAAAAAAAATGCATACGAAATAGCCGAAATGATGGGGCAACTTGCAATAAAAATCAGCAAGTAAAAAGGTATGCATGCAGAATAGCCGAAATGATTGGGCAACTCGCAATAAAAAGCAGCGAGTAAAAATAAAATAAATAGCCGAAATGATTGGGCAACTCGCAATAAAAAGGAGCGAGTAAAAATAAAGTAAACAGCCGAAATGATTAGGCACCGCGAAAAATAGCCGAAATGATTGGGCAATCGCGACCTTCACGATATAAAAGCTGAAATGATAGAGCATCGCGGAAAGAACTAAAATAAAAAAAATATATATGTAACGAAATTCATTCCCTACAGACGATAGCACAGCAATCCCTGTATACAATTCAGGGGTGCAAACAAAGAGGGAACCATACCTTCCGAACAGGCTCCATAGAAAATCAAAGCCAAATCTCGACGGTTCACAGACAACCTAGAGACCATCTGAGCATTCGTCTCGTTACAGCAGATGAGGTGTCAATAAAGGCGTTCCTTCGTAGTCTATCAAGATGCAGATACAACGCCAACAAAAAGACCCTGCGGTCGAAACAAAGCGAAGCGACGGCAAAATCCCAGCTTCATTTCGACGTTCGTCTCGATACAGTAGACGCAATGTCAACCCCAGCGTTCTTCCTCCAGCGGGATTCGGACGCGATAATCAAACAAACGGAGCCACGGCAAAATCCCAGCTCCACCTCGACGTTCGTTTCGATACAGCAGACGAGATGTCACCCCAACGTTCGTCTCGATACAGCAGACGCAACGTCATCAAACAAACAGAGCCACGGCAAAATCCCTAGTTCCCACCGCAACATTCGTCTCGGTACAGCAGACGCAATGCCAGCAAACGAAGCGAAGGCCAAATTCCTAGCTTCAACATCTTGACGATAACTCATATAAAACCGGAAAGACAATCGGAGATCATCTCGCACCAGCACAGAGTGGTCACCACCTCGATGTTCGTCTTGATACAGCAGACGAGATGTCACCCCAACGTTCTTCTCGATACAGCAGACGCAACGTCATCAAACAAACGGAGCCACGGCAAAATCCCTAGTTCCCACCGCAACATTCGTCTCGGTACAGCAGACGCAATGCCAGCAAACGAAGCAAAGGCCAAATTCCTAGCTTCAGGGTCTTGACGGCAACTCACATAAAACCCGAAAGACTATCGGAGATCATCCCCACACCAGCACGGAGTGGTTATGACTCATCGGGGCTCGCCAAAATAAGCCTAACCTCAAGTAAAAAGCGACATGGCAAATTCCTAACGCTTGCTCTTCCGACGGTCAGGCTGCCAAGGAGGATTGCTTGAAGACGTCTTGTCCAGCCCCCGAAGGGATCAGAGACACGGCAGTCGCAGGGCTACTCGAACAGCACGATTGCCTATCGAGGACTATATCAGCTTATGCGACGGTACGATGGCCAAAACCCTAAGTACCACCAAGCTTAACGGGCTTCCGTCGTAAAGAGCAGAGGTTAAATGCGTCGTTAAAATGTTCTTGCGAGAAACGCTCGATTCGTCTCGACTTGTGAAGAAATTGTTGAGGCGGCTCGACTCGTGAGATAAAGCCTTAGGCAATAGGCATAAAAGAAGCCTGTTTCCTAAGCACTGGGACCCTACAAGTTGACCCAAAACGGTCTCTTGCATACCATCCATGGGTCTCACTCTTCAAAGACGAGTTTCGACAGGGAGGGAAACAACCGCTTACGGGTCCTCTCGACTCGTAAGAGGGAAAAATTCTCTTATAGGATCCTTACGACTTATAAGAGAAAACCACACTTAGGAATCCTCACGATTCCTAAGGAGAAAAAACCCACCTACGAGATCCTCTCGATCCGTAGGGAGAAAAATCTCTACGAGACCCCCACGGCTCATAAAGTTGAAAAGTCTTATGCAGCAGATCTGAACCTACGGCCTAAGCCCTCGCTATCTCGTGAAGAAATCAAGAAGCTTACTCTATTACCTGCTAATTGTGACGACATGCTGAGAAAGAGTAAAAGCAACAGAAAGAGCATCCGATTTACATTTGATCAAGCGTTCAAGACACATTCATTCATGCATGGGCAAAAAGACTCAGGACAAAAGATATATAATAAAGACAAGCTGGGATAAAAAATTTCCATTAATATGGCCAATAGTTCTTACATTCATAAAAGCAATAAATGAAAAAACATTATTACAAGGGAATAACCTCGAACCCAGGACATGGATTGAGGAACTCGAAAGCAACCCTATCTATGACTTTCCAGGCCTTGCGGACCATCCTAGTATGCTTTCTTTCGCGAGAACAAGCGTCAGGGTCCCCCCTGATGTCTTCCACCCTCCGATAAGCAGCGAGTATGGCAGACTGTTGAAAGACCTCGTGCAAGAGATCGATAAGACTGTCTCGCCGTCTCTTCGAGATAAAGTTCAATAGGTACACAGAGTGCACCTTGTCCTCAGCGGCATCCAACGCCCTAAGCGGCACACCGGAACAGAATAGGGGAAGCGCTTCCCAGATAGCTCCCACGATAAGTTTAAGAAGAGAGGAACGTCGGGGAAGCAGTGGACCATTGTATGCGTCGAAGCGACTCATTATTTCAGCACACTCCTCGTTTGTGAACTCCCGATTTTGAGAGCGGCCAAGTCGGCGGATGTCCCCATAAGAGATGATCTCGTTAAGAGCATACATGTGGGCGTTCATTGTTCCTGTGAAAGAGGATCAACAGAATTATCAGAAAGACTGATTAAGCAAAACGATATAATGCACTGAGGAATAAAATGCCATCTTTAAGTTCCAAGATCCATGAAGAATTCTTAAAAGTTCTTCTATATGATTTGGGAGGAGCAAAGCTCCATTAATGAATTAAGAAAATCCATGGAAAATCTTTCAGAGAGCAGAGCTCTATGGAACCCTAGTAGGGTCCCCTTTAGTTCTCTTTAGATCCCTTTAAGACCTGTAGAGCAAAGCTCTGCTAAGTGAAACCCTAAATAGGTTTCCTTTAGATCAGGGATCTATTGAGAGCGAGGCTCTATCAATGAAAATTAATTTAATTTAATTTAATACAAATTAAAATTTTCACCTAAAAGTTTTAAGAGTTTAACTCTTGAGCTTCTTGAAAATAAAGAGCAGGGCTCTGAGTTCTGAAAGTAAAATTTTAGAGATGAAAATCATCTAAGGGACCAAAGGTCCTATTTATAGGCATTAAGTGCCCTTTCAGCTTCCAAAGGATGGCGCGACGGTCCGGGGTCTGCCACCGCTGCACTCACGTTAGGAGGCCACGTAAGCGCAACGGTGGGGGGGCATTTGTTTACCCCAATCAGAGCAAAGCTCTGTTCAAATTCCAGGGTGGGAAAAGAAGCAATGCTTCTGTTTTCCTCCAATCAGAGCAAAGCTCTGTCTTGAAAATTAAAGTGAAAATTAAATTTAAAATAAATGAAGCAACGCTTCAGATCTCCTGCGCTGCACGCAGAGCGCCACGTGTCAAAATCAGACACGTTAGCGCAGGGAGCACAGCGCCCAAGGCAGCGCACTCGATCAGAGCAAGGCTCTATAAAAAAAGCAACGCTTCAGTTGCGCTGCACTCTGCGCTGCGCGACACGTGTAAGCGCAGTTGCGCTGCGCTCTGTGCTGCGCGACACGTGTTAGCGCAGTTGCGCTCGCGCAGTTGCGCTACGCGACACGTGTCGAGCGCTGGTGCGTTTGCGCCAAACAGAATTGAAATTCTAGTAAGATTCTTCTGTTCTTGTTAAAACAAGAAGATTGCCTTCTGTAAAACAGAAGCTCTTGGATCAAAGATCCAACGGTGGGGAAAATTTCCCAAATCACTCAGAGAAAGATCTCTCTAACAAATTTAACTAATTTATGGGCACTATAAAAAGACCCCTAGACCTCAATTCAAGGGCATCAACATCTTTCTAAAAAAAAAAGAGAAGAGAATTCTCGAGAACTCCTCAAGAACAACAGAAGGTAAAAACCTTTGAGAGAAGAGAAAATTCTCTTATGAACAGATCAGTGATCTAAAAACAAGATCATTGATCTTTAAAACATAACTAAATAAAGGGATAAATTAAAATAGTGCTTTGCACTTTTTCATGAACCTTTGGTTCTTTAAGATAAGAAAAAACTTATCTTTTTCTTTGATCTAAATTAGATCAAAAAATTAAACAGTGCTTTGCACTTCTGTTCATTAAATCTAAAAGATTCCTAAATCATAGTGCCTTGCACTTGCAAAATTGCACTGTTGCGCTCTTGGATTGGCGCAAGCCACCAGAGAGCGCCACGTATCAGCATCTGAACCAATGGCGCTATGCGCTTTTGAAATAGAGTTTTGCTCTCTGTGATTGGCGCAACTCACCAGAGCGCGCCACGTGTCAGCAGCGCAAGCGTAGCGCACTAGCGCAGCGCACTGCGCTGCATGACATGTGTCATCACCACGAGCGCTTGCGCTCTCTGATTGGCGCAAAGCGCCTGATAAATGCAATGCATTTCCTAAAAGGGCCAGGCCCAAATCAAAAAGACCAAGCAGGCCAAAATAAATTGCAAAGCAATAAAAGGGCAGAGCCCAAATAAAATTGATGCTCTGCATCATTTATAAAGGGCAGAACCCAAAACAAATTGATGTTCTGCATCATTTATAAAGGGCAGAGCCCAAAACAAATTGATGCTCTGCATCATTTATAAAGGGCAGAGCCCAAAACAAATTGATGCTCTGCATCCTTTCTGGGCAAAGCCCAAATAAAAATAAAAAAGAAATGCAATGCAAAAGCAAATAAAATGTTAAACATTTTCAATTGGACTTAGCCCAATTTTGGCCGTAAATTCTTAAATTAAATTGACTGAGCAAGATTGCTCTCTTAAATCAATTTACTACCGGTTCGAGGGTACATCTCCGAACTCCTCTGACACCTGTCGTTGTAATCCTTCAACGACGTCAGAGAGGTGACGGGTCCCAACGACCACACGTATATGGACTGCGGGGTCCTTAAACTCGTGGACCGAAACGTCCTTAAACTAATGTTGGACCGAAACGTCCCTGAACTAATAACGGACCACCACGTCTTTAAACTGGAATATGGACCACCACGTCCTTAAACTGGAATATGGACCACCACGTCCGTAAACTGGAATATGGACCGCAACGTCCCTAAACTACCTATGGACCACTATGTCCCTAAACTGGAACAATGGAGCCTCCAAATGCTCTTTTGCAGGATCTAAACGGTCCCGTTTAAGTTGATCTTAGCCCCAAATACGGCTAACGTATCCTTAAACATTTAAATGGACTATAAAACTTCAAATCGATTTTGGTTCAAGGGTACATCTCTGAACTCCTCTGACACCTATCGTTGTAATCCTTCAACGACGTCAGAGAGGTGATGAGTCCTGACGACCATATAATTAAATAGGTCACCACGTTAAGTTGATCTTAGTCTCAAACAGGACTAACGTATCCTTAACGAAGTTTAAGTTGATCTTAGCCTCAATACGGCTAACGTATCCTTAAACTAAAAACACCAAACCCAAATCTAAATAAATACGGATTTGGACTAATCCACGTCTTACGGGCGACGGCATTACTCAGTCTCCGTATACAATCCACTGGCAACCACAAATAAAACAAACACACACGACACGAAGTGAAATTCTGGAGAAGGAGAAAGTTGTTACCGCGATGCGGTAGCGTAATTAACTGCAGGGGCTTGCGCCTGCAGGGAAGAGCGTCCCCACAATCAAAACCCCCTCACCCGGAGGGGGAATCTGACGAAGTCTGCTACATCGGCCGCATCCGTCTAAACCTCCGATACATGGTGTCATAAATCAACTTGGCATCTTCGGAGAGGTAGACGGATAAAACCATATAGCATCTGCCCCGAATCTCACGCAAGACGCAAAGTCTAGGCCGCCATTCGGAGGGGAACAACGGTAAACACAACTAATGCCAGGATGCATATGTATCTATCTGTAATAACCGTTATACGTCCATTAGTATGTATAATGCAATCTAGATAATCATATTGAACTAATATAGTATTATAATAATATCGTGATGTTCCGGCATGCAAGTAGAAAAACTATTATCTGTACGGATATAGACGGATGCTATAAAACTGTAACTTGGTACTTTCTGTTGAATAGTAAAACACATGCACTATCATTTATTAAATAAATATTGATATAGTAAAATAGTATGTTGCAAGTTTAGAACTTGCCTAATTGAATCTCACATCGAGATACGGATGTCACGTTCTGACGTCGAAATAAAGTCACGACGCAAAACTTACGCACGCAGGACTGGACCTGACTGAGCAGTGACGTGGTGATAGGGCTAGATGACGACGGTGCCTGAGTCGTTTGGATCGTCGGCGATGCGCGCAACTCCGGCGATACGGCCGAAAAAAGAGAAAAAGACAAGAAAGAAAGAAAAGGAAAAGAAAGAAGAAGAAGAAGAAAAAGAAGAGTAGCTGTTGGGGTTACTGGGTTAGCAAGGACAGAGGAGAGATGGTGGCGACAAGGTCGTCGGCGGTGAGGAAAAGTCGTCGGCGGCGAGGTCATCGTGGCCGTGAGGGGTGAAAGGTGAACGAGAGAAGAGTAGAGGAGGGAGAAGGGAGTGTTATAATTTTATTATATATTTTATATATATATTAGAGAGAGAGACAGAGAGAGATTATATTAGTTAATTTAATATAATATATTATATATTATATATATAACACTTATATATATTTTAGTTATATAGAATATTTTATGTATATAAGTATGGGATTTTACATCTAATACCAGATTACTCCGAATATTACCCGTGTCTCTTCAAAAAAACTAGTTTTTCAATATGGAGAATATACGTAAAAGTTTAAACCATAATGCGATATTCAGTAAATAAAAAATGTATACCCCCAAGTACGGATCTACGTAAATATACGTAGCGATCAATAATCCATCAGTTTAACAATTAGGATATGAATCATGATATATGGATGCAACCACATGATATGGGGTACTATGACATGCAAAACTAGATAAGAAAATATATTATTTGATTTTTATATTGTGTTTTAAAAGATATGTGGATACTAAAATATATTATATATGTTTATAAAATTTAGATTTGCATGGATCCTCTGTACTAGCAAATATTTGATGTAATCTTGAATCATGATGGGTTTCAAACATCCGGGTCAGGTCAGATAATAACCACAACTGCTAATTGTACTATCCGCAACCCAAAAGCAACAATAGGAAGAAATTTACCGCAAGATTTGAAATACCCCAAATAAATAGTATAACAGTGCCAGGGTGTTACAAAATGAAATATAGAGAGAAGGGACATACATATTTAGATTGTTAACAAGAGAGAAAGGAAGCCTTCGAGGATCGTGGTTTCGTCGAAAAGGCTTCGGTCGTCGAGCTTGGCTTGCTACTCCACTTGGATGCTTAACTCCACTTGGTACTTAAAGATTTTGAGAGAATTTTGATAGAAATTTCAAAATAAGAGAGAGCTAAGAGATGGGGTGGTATTTATAGTGAAGAATTTAGGGTATGTGAATTAAAAATTGAATTAAAAGAATTAAATTGATGTTAAATGATGAATTGAATAGTCTCTGTTTAATTGCAGGGAAATCAAACAGTGCAGGGGAGTAGAAGAGAGCTGAAGAGACGTGTGTGCAAAGCACGGAGGCAAACGGAGCTACATCAACCGTTAGTAGCGGTTGAATGGCAAAAATAAGCGGTCGGATTTTAATGGATTGCCTCGAGATTCGTGCCATGTGTTTAACTATGTGTTTACTCCTCATTTAAACCGTTTGATTTTTTTGAAACTTTTCGATTCTCCGTGTATTGCACGTGCAACTCTTGGGCTTCCGAAAAGTCAAAAAAGAAAAATATTAAAAATAAATGGGATTGATGGAAATTGAACACACAAGCTATGTCAGAGCAGTGTAGAGGCTTTACCAGTGAGCAACAAGTTGTTTCCTGATTTTATTGAACAAAAATAACTTATAATTCCTACACAGGCTGAAATACCCTTTTTCTATACATTAAACAAATAATTTTGTACAGGGATTTCAGAGTCGTTACAATGATGTAGATGTTCTTAACCAAAATACAGTTTTCAACCTAAAAATACGGAATATGAGTTAGTGTACTCATAGGACTTATACATGATAATGTATGTTGTCCGGTATCCTTTAGAACAAAGGAGTTGGTGCTCTTACTTCATTCTGTTCTACCCATGAGTTCTCTGGTTTTTAGACATATATTCGTTGAAACGCAAGGTCCAAAGATTTTGAAAAGTTCAGAGGGTATTAGAATAAAGTAGAGCACCAAACATCGAAAGTATCAAGATTCTTCAAAGTGATTGAAGATGTCGATACTTATGTTAGGTATTACGTTGTAGTAATATTGAGAATTTACTTCTCTTTTAAATTACTCATCTGTGGGTGTGTTCCTTGATGAGTGATGTTGTATGGCTTTTTTCCATTTAGATGATATGCACTGAAAATAGCTGCATACTAATTGAATATGGTTCCATCTAAATTAATGCCTTAGATTCTATATGGACATAGAATGGTAGCATATCTTAAGGATATCAAGATATCAAGTTATCCGGGTTTTTTTTAAAAGCATAATCTAAACATACTCGAGGCACGTTTTGGTAATGGCAGTTTGTGGGTTATTCCAAGCTTTTGCAAGGGTTTAACTTCTACCATTTGCAAGATCAATAGTTACATTGTTCTTGACTCGCCACATTTTTTTTATAAAAAAGATTTCTTTATAAAAGATATTAGTAGGAGTATGGTAGATATGTAAGTGATTTTATAACCACAAATGGTTACTGAAAATTTAGTAGAACCTAAGAATTCAATTGGACTCGACAAAGCTTAACCACTCCGCGGGTATTAATAGGTGATCTCATCCATCTGAGAGATACTTCAGTTTTCTCGAAGGGAGGTCGGCATCATGGTAATGATGCCCTACTAGTTATCAGTAGATCATAGGAAGTGGTAACTTCCATGTGACCAGATGTAGGATATGATTTGCCAATGCTGCTATTTATAACTACGATATCTGGCAGGTGGATGACTAGCATTTTTCTAAATTCAAATTTAGAAGTGCACGTGTATATAACTCTGCCAGAGGGTTATCATAGTCAGTAGGAGAAGCGGAAGGTGTGCAAGTTGCTTGTGTCTATTTATAGACTAAAACAGGTATAGAGGAAACGGGTCATCTGTTTTGATATGACAGTCAAGGTATTTGACTCATCAAAACAACAGATGAACCTAAAAAGAAGGATGTAAGGAGTACTGTCCTGGTATTTGGATAACACACTCCTGCTAGGGTGTGAAGTTCCTATACTGCAATCGGTCAAACTATGGTTGCTACGGATGTTTCTCCACATAGGATTTGGATAATGCATCAAAATTATGGTAACTAGATTTATCTAGATTTGGGAAGTGTCCCAATTAGGGTGTCATTCTAAAAGGGTTTTAGAATGGACGACTCATATCAGGAGGTGTACCCGCATGTGATGGAGTCACCCTTTCTAAAAAGATATCTTCTAAACTGATGTGGAGAGGGACTCGTGTGTATAACATTTCAATTGCCTTGGCAATTAGGTCAATCATGCGATGTCAAGTATCAGATCAGATATTGCCTTTGCACATGCTGTAGTAAACGGATATTAATCCAATCCTAGAGAAACAAAGGGAAGAAGTGAAGAACATATGAGGATGTTCTTAGAATATGATAATGGCAGCCTCCTGAAGGAGGCGGTTACTGGTTCTGGCTTTCAAGGTGATCTTGAAGACAGAGTAGCTGTCAGAATTATTAGTTTACCCTCTTTTGAGGGGCAGTATGTTGGAAAGGTTGTGGGTATGGCTCAGGATGCTGATTATAATCAGCAGAGGATACAGCCCACGAAGTTTATTGGATAAAGTTGTTCATTTATGAACTTGGTCCGATCAGGTATCCAGAAAAATTCTAAGTCATGTATCATTCATTTTGGGAGATAATTCATCTCCGCGAAGTTGAGATATAAAGAGATAAGATTAGAAACATTAGAACGGATCTACTCACTGAGGCTATTTCTCGAAAACGGATGTTTTTAAAACATGGTTTGCAAAACTAATTAGTAGAGAAGTTGGATATTCGGTAGCACGCAAGCTGTGGATATACTATACCACAATAATTAGCTTTAAGTGCAAGTGGAAGATTGTTGGCAATGATGCCCTCAAGGCAATTATTTTTGTTGCAAGTAGGCAATTATGATAATTGAAGGAGGACCTATATTGATAGAATAGTCTTACTCGAGATGATAGTATGCTATCTGGTTTGTCTTTATCATTGATGTGTATAAGTTTTACTCGTTATTACGTGTCGCTAATACATAATGATAAAGCCTGTAGGATCATTGCTTGACCATCCGCATTATGATGGAGATCATATACGTAAGAGCTGGGTAGTCCATAAGCACATCCTTAAATGTCCCTAGTCGAGAGAGTATCGAGATTGGGCATTGATATTCCGGAGTAGACTGGTGTATATGTTTCTAGACCCAGACGAGAGGTGATGACCAGTCTCACAAGCCATTGATGTTTTGTCATCTAAGATAGTATATAGGTGCTCACTGGAGATGAGTACAGTAGACGGACTCGCCGAGAAATTCTAAATGGTATTATACCTATCGTCAGATAGCAGTTCTTTAGTGACATGAGTATAGGGTAGTTCTTAGACCTGAGATCGTCATTTGTATTGTGTGAGTTCCCACTGTACTTTGATTACTACCCTACTATGGCTCAAAGAAGTCATGCAAACAGGTTTTAGTTGGGTACAGTCCCGAGCCATATGGAGGCAGTGAGCGATTGTCAGGGATTCGTCTCTCCTGGTATAGAGAGTTGATATCGCGTTGTGTTCGATTAGCCATCACCATAAGTCCCTGGCCAGGGCAAATGAGATTTACTGATTGGAGATCAGTAGTTTCTCGGTTGGTGATGAGCTTAACACCGGCATGACTCATCGGGTTATCAAGGGTCTGACGTTATCCATCCCTAGACCTGGTATGCGATACTCTTAGAAGAAGAGACCAGACTGTACAGATATTGTCACTTTCAGTCTCAGTAGGGGACGGATGAACTTGATTGTCGACCTCCCTTTCGGCATATACCTAGATAGCCGTTACGTACAGCTAGTGCTGCTGACGTGCTTATGGTTATGGATTTATCCAGTAACTCACTACTAGCTTGAGTCTTTAGAGTCCCACATAGAGAGTTTTCCTGGTTCAGGCGAAACGATGTAGAGACCGTATATTTATACGTTTAGAGTCTCGATTAATATATGTACTAGTTACACGGCTTTAAATCAGACAGTTAATACTAACAGGTTTAGGATTAAACCGGATTATTATATCAAGTATTGATTTAATTCTAGTATTATGTTTGTTGTATTTTTCTATCTCTTATGTATTCATATGTTGGTACGAATATGGGTATGTATATACGGAGATGTATTTTTGTAGCCATACAAAATACTTCTAGAAAGAGAACGCCTCATAATGGATTTTCTAATTATTGGAAATTAAAAACGTGGTAGAAAAGGTGAGGTGGCAAAGGGATGTAGAGAGGAATGCCTAGGTAATTTTTTATTTCATTTGTATTTACTATACAAGTATGGTTGCAATATTTTATAGTAAATGCATTAGGAAATTAAAAAATACATAGCACATTTTCCTCTCAAGTTTCATTCATTCTATCCTTAGCCTTCTCTTTCCTCTCGAGTTCTTCTTCATCCTCTATCCTCTCATATGTTGAGAATCAAGCGGTTTAAGAGATAGATAAAATCAACAAAAACTTTCTACATCTCTAATTACCTTTGTCTAGCAAGCTTAGGTCTTTAGTTACTTCATTTGTTGGAGTTGGAGCTTGAACTACAACTCTCGGGTGGATCATTTTCGGGAAGGGCGGTCGCCTCTCAAGCTTGTTCCCGACGATCTACAAAGAGCTTGAAGGGGTCTTCCACGATTGGGTGGACATGCATCAAAAGTTGTAATCTCTAAAACTTTCTTTCTTAGTTTACTAGTTTAGTGTTTGGAACGGATTCTAGGTTGCGTTTTCCTTGCGCTTGCATGAAATTTTTATTCGCGATTTTCGCTTCCGTTGCGCATTAGCCGCGAGCGCCGGGGAGCCCTAACCCCTACCGCATATGTCCCAATAAAGATTTGTTTACCACATATGAGTCCGTTGATGGTGGAGTGGTTATGATGGGCAATATAGTTCGTGTCGATCTATTAGCAAAGGGAAAATTTAAGTCAAGATATTTGACGGTGTTGTGAAGATATTGATGGAAGTTAGGTACGTACCTGACTTGAAGAAAATTCTCATCTCTTTGGGTGCACTCGACGATTGTAACATTTCAGAAAATAAAATATTATTTTTGGGAATTTAAATAATTAAATAATAATTTCTGCAAATATTATTAAGTATGAGAATTAGTTGTAATGAAAGGGTATAATTATATACCGATAATTTGGAAAATATTTGGAAAATTAATAAGAATTATTGATTTAAAAGTATGTATGTGACTTGGGCAATTTTATGAATTATCGTACAATTATTTGTAAATGGGTTATTTACTAAACTCGATTAGTGTTTACTAATTATTCATTAAGTATGATATATGCATGGCATGCAATATGATATGTTGCATAACACTTGTTACATTTTTTAATTTTTGTTTTGAAAACCATGTTTCATTTCCTTTTTAACTTGGTTTTTTTTGTTTTGAAAAAAAAATGAAAATGAAGAGAGAAAAGAAAATAGGTGAGAGAGGGTGATGGGACAAGTATCATGGCTAATGTGAGGGGAGAGAGAGAGAGAGAAAGAGTTCTAGACTTCTCATGCCTTTTCTTTAAAATTCATTTCCTCATTCTTCACCTCCCATTCTCTTTCTTCTTCTTTATCTCCTCATTCTCCACCTCCTCTACCATCATATTTCAACCCCAAAACTCAAATAAAACCTTATGCTTCCTTCACTAAAAATGATCCTAACCCTACTACCAACCCTATGGAGGCATCAAAATTAGACTTTGAGCAACTCAAGAAAATTCTTGAGATGCTAAATGAGATAAAAAAAAACATACACCTTTAGTTTAGAATCTTGTATTCCTCATATCTTTTTGTAGTTTAGAGTGGATTAAATATGGTTTAGCGATGTTAGAAATTTCCAAGTTAAGGGTTAAGTGATTTTGATATTCTGATGGTGTATTTTAGAGTAATTAGTGACCATAAACCTTTGTAGTGTTAGTTTCATGGACCAAAACAGAGAGTAAAACCCAAGACTTGAGTAAGAAATTTTTCAAATGTCAGTTTTGTGGATATTTTGGGGACTATAGGGAATCTGGAGCAACCTGAGGTGTTTGTAGAAAAATCAAACAAGTACATTAACCTAGTTAGACCAATAGGAGACCACCACGAGAAGACGAACCCAAAATTCCTCAGAGGGGCCGGTGACATCGGGTATATTGGGAATCTCGCCGGGCCAGTTGTGGCCATTGGTGTAGGGGTTTTGGCAGTAGCTCACTTACTTGATAATCTATCATTTGTATTGTTTGTTTGGTCCCATTTACCTGAGGCAAAATCTGGAGCTATTTTCCTAAGTTACTGTTTTGGGTTTTATGGTTTTTAATAACTTAAGTTTTGATATTGTGTTTTATCTCGGTCGATTGATATTTGTACGTCAACATCGAGAGTGGTTTGGCTATTCTTGCACACGTAGACCATAAGTTCTAACCTATGTGTGCTTCGTGTGCTGTTTATGTATTCGCATTCGGTTCGTGTTTGCGATACAACATGTTTGAACTGTAGGTACCCCGTATGGACTTCGGAACGACAAAGGAGAGCGTGGCATCATCGACTGTGGCAAACGAGGATCAAGGTGAGTAGATGTATATCTACGGGGAAAGTCGGATGGATGGCGTATAGCACCACCGCAACCGTAGAATAGGGTATCACTATATTTGTAAATTTGGATGTGATATTTAGATACTTAGTAAAGATGGTATTTAGAAAATCTTAGCTTTGATTAGGTTGATCTAGGGAGACCTATCCATAGGATGATTATCTTGGTGGCGAATCGCAGGTTATATGTAGTCTCACACACATGCACACACTTGATTTTGTATGTATATGTGTATGTGTGTGTAAATATATATATATATATATATATATAGGTATGTGAGTATGTGTGTGTGTATACATATACACGGGTGATGAGGATAGCATGTGATATGTGGAGATGAGTCGATATGATCGGGCATGATGCCGTGAGATTTGATATGCGATTGAGTTATGGTATGATATTATAATGGATCGTCGGGCGATATGTATTCAAACATGTAACATGTGATTTGATAAAATAATAGATTGTACGAGACCTTAGATCCATACCACTGATTATGATATTGATATTGTACGACGATTGATACCGTACGATTGATGATTCATATGATATTTGACCCGTACCCTCGATTTTGAAGATGCCGTACGATGGATATTACCGTACGAGGTTCATATGATGATTGATCCACACTCTTGACTCGAGAATATCGTACTATGTATTATACAGTACGTGATGCTATAAGGCTGGATCGCCGACTACTAGGTATATCAACTCGGAATATATATTTAGATTTTCTTATCCTTCCGACTAGTTTCTTAGTTAGTCTCTTAGTTGTTTAGGTAGATGCTAGACCAGGCTTGAGTCATACATATTTTCAAAACTAACGAATCGTGAGTATTTTCAAACACAACCCGAGGGTTGTTGTGGATTTTTCAAAAGACATATCTTTTCTCAAAAACACCGTACCCCCTACTTTTCTAACAGCCTCGATTCATGCTATTTTAAAACACTAAAACCGTATGACACGTACACTGATATGTCTATTTTATAATATTACATTTACTATTCGCTTTTCTGTTATATTTTGTTCTCATCGCATTGCATATTTATTACATGTGTTTCTTTAGCTATTATGAATCTCATCTGTTAGGACACCAGCACCATTACCGATGATGCGTATGTTTCAAGTACACTTGCTTGCCGGCTCACACACATCATCATCAGTAATTTTCATGTCACGTATACTTTAGAAAATGTTACTTCATTGGTATAACCTGCTAACTGGTATTCAACATATTATTAGTATACTTGCTCTCATATGCTAGTTTAGATATTGCATTCCTTACTTAGATCCCCCATGCATTTATATATTTATTCTGTTATGCAATATTGTGGGGCTTTATGCCGATATTCAATGCTTATTGACTCATGATTTTTGAGATTTCGGATTTTCCATAAGATTTCTGGATTTTGAGGGAAACCACAAGGATTTTATAAACTTATTATCATTTTAAAAATGCAAGTTGCGGTTTTCTCGTGATATGATGTATATGGCGTCCACCATGAGTTTTCCTGATTGAGTTAGTTTTCGAGACCCAACTCGAGGAGTAGGATGAACCGTTTCGAGTACATGGTGGACCCGGTAATGTACCCCGGGGCAAGAAGCTCGAATTGTAGACGATGGGCCTGGCAGAGGCGGACTAGCTACCGGTGATATTTGGCACGGCGGATATCCGGAGGATACCGACCGTAGTCATGAGATTTGATGATATGGGCCGATCCGGACTGACGGAGCCCGGGATATTGAGGATTTGTGTCGATGTTTGACACGGATTTCTGTTGATTTCATTGATGATAATCCAGTTTTTACACTAAAATCTTACTGAGATAAGAATACAGCTTTCTCATACATATATTCTGATTTCATTCTTGATGCATTCGTACATCATATATATGACATGTTGCTACTTGAGACACTGACATGAGTACTTGGTATTACACTTATGCTTAGACTATTACCCTTTCCACTACTAGATGTTTCAGTGTTATATTTGAGTATGTTACTGTATGACCTAGGAGATCGTCATACATTCGGTTTCTACCCGGTGATGTCTTCTACTCATGAGTTGGCAACTCACCACCGTTGTGCCATAGTTTCTTGCAGGTTTAGCCGTACAGGTTCCGTAGCGGCTTGCTGGCACTTCACTTTCTTTCGGGTGATTGCTGGATATAGGGGATACATTTGGTTCGTGACCACCAGTATATAATGTATATTTATTTCAGTTGTATCTAGTAAGCTCCATCAACCAGATTTGTATTTTTAGTAGACTTAGATAACCACAGTTGTATATTCTTTCGGCCTTAGAGTCGCGCTTATGTATTTATTGTCATTTTTGGTTTTTCTTAATGATGTTCTGTTTTCTTGTCTTCTTTCTGAGTTTTGATCCTCACCTTCGGCGTTGTATACTTATATATTATCTTGCGTGGTTGTTTCCGCAATTTGGCGAAGATCTAGCTCCCGTTTGGGGATTTCTATATATATATATCATTGCTTGTACCGTTTTTCAGGTTAAAATATACAAAGGAGGGGCTTCCGAAATTTTCAATGGCAAAAAATGTTTTCAATTAGCTACAAAACATTGTTTTCATATTATATTACTTATGTATTTAAAGAAGGAACCTGATTTCATTAAACCTTATTTCAAAACTACACCTCCACTATTTTCCCCTAAAAGGATTAGATTTCTGGGCTTTTTGGCTTACTTGTATTAGGTATGGTCCTATAGACTTCACCTGATTCAAGTGCCAGTCACGTGCCTTTTCCGGACCGTGACAAAGTTGGTATCAGAGCGTTAGGTTTAACCTTGGTTCGAGCCTAGGTTTGGTTATGCGGAGTCTAGGGCGTATATATATTCGGAACCTAGGCTTGACCTTTCGGAACTTAGATTTGGCCGAGGGGGTATTAGACCAGAACTTTCGTCGTGTAGGTTGACCTTGGTTGATGGAGTAGGTGACTTAAGTAGAGTGACGTACCGTGTGTATGTTCCGCAGTATACTTACGATACGCTACTCTGCTTAAGAAGCCTTAGGATGTACATTTCTTTTGCACCGTATTCTATTCGTTCCTTTGAGCTATCCTCATCGATGTTTAATCATGGTTTCCGTTACTATGGCTATACGAGCAGAGAGAGCTGTGGCTAGAGATGCGGTCAGAGCAAGCTCGTCATGGACGAGGACTGACCAGGATGTATTTCGGTGACACGAACATTTTGATATATTGTTTGACTAGGATATCTCAGTGACCCGAGCGTTTGAGGTCAACACCAGATGATTGGGCCACTGCTAAAAACCAGCCAGATTACGAAGATTATTATGGTACCGTCTACTCCAGATGATTAAGGCATTATCCACCGTGCGGACAGATGAGCCAGCTGTTGATTGAGTTGATAAGATATCACCTCTAGACTTCAGATGCTAATGCAGCAGGAGTTTATACATGGGGACATGACAGAGGATCACTAGTCACCCATAGATAAATGACTGGGACATGTGGTTTGTTTGGATACCCTGATGCAAGATCACTAGATTGGCTAGCTTTAGCTAGAAGAAGACCTCACACAGGCGTGTTGTGAGTCGATCGAGAAAGGACGAGCGTAAGCGCATCACTCCGATGATTTGAACAAGTTCCCGAGAATGTAATTGGCAAGATGCCTACTACAGGATATTAAGGATACCGAGTTCGTAACTTCGAAAAGAAGACTCTAGATATAAGTGCAGCCGGTTAGAGCGCAGTTCACACAGCTACGAAGAGATAATTCCGAATTGGTCCACATTGAAGAAAAGCGGAGTAAGAGGTTCGTACGAGATCTTGACTAGATGACGTTCCATTCCGTTGACATCAGAGACTGGATGCCTATGCAGAGGCGTTGAATGCAGCCATAATTCCAGAGAAAAGTCATGAAAAGATTGCAGCTGTTCCGGAACAAGAAATGGATTAAGTAAAGGGTGATAATTTCCGGGTAGTTCGGCAGAGATTAGATTTGGGAGAGACTCCAACAGAATCTTTCTGGGATACTACACAAGAAGACTTAGGCTCAGGATCGGTCGTATCACGCACACTCAGTGGGCCAGAGTTCGACGGCGTTGACGAGATATGTTACGAGTGACCATGTTAATTGGTCAAGAGACCTTCAGAGAAGTGCCAGGACGAGACTGTTTCCATCAGTACCCCGAATCGGGCTGTCAAGCCAAGAGGAAATACAACTGGTAATCCACAGAGAGATGAGAACCTAAGGGCACAAGGCGCCAGACCATGAATAGGAGGCAAGTAGATATCTTGCTCTGCTAGCTTTGGATGCACCGACATCTTTTCGACTTTGAAGGAAGAACACATCGACGACAGTTATTTATGATTTGTGTTTTGGTGATTCAGATTTGACGTTTCCGTTGTTTTGGATTCTGGTATTTTGAGGATTTCATTTTATGATTGATATTTCCAATGTGCACCACAGTTGCACATGATTCGTATTTCTATGTATAAGTTGTGCTGAATTTTGTTTTGTGCATATTCATTGCACTCGATTTCGATTTTATGCCGTCCGAGATATTTGATTTGGATTTCATACATATGGTATACATATGATTTGACTTATGTCTTCGGTATAGTTTTCATGTACTTTTAATACCTTGATTTGGTTTTGTGCATGCTAATGCATATGTTTATGAGTTTATACACCGCGGTATATTTGAATTGAATTGAGATATGTTGTATACCGTTGATTTTGATTGTGATATTCGATAATGTTTTCGTGCACCTTGTGCACTAGATTTGGAGTTTTTGCGCACACATGGCTCACTTGATACGATTTTATGCACACCAGATACACTAAATCGAGATTTTTCATGCATATCAGATGCACCTGATATTGTTGTCGTGCACACCCGTTGCACTTGACAGATGTTTTTGGTGTGCACCCGTTGCACTCAGTTTTATTTCTGTGTACATTTGTGGCACCTGTATTTGGTTTCGATTTCCATGCCCACCAGACGCACGTAACACTTTTGTATATGCTATTTGAGTTGGATTTCTTTCGAGCATCATGTTCTCATGAATTATATGCTATTTGGTTTAGTAAACCAGCGGGGTTGTTCTGAGAACAATACCTAAGTATTTTTACATGTATCGATAACTGCCGAAGGGATTTCCAAAAAGGAGTTATAGTCTCAATATTTTCCTACGTGTCCGAGATGACACGAAATATTTTACAAAGGAAACTTTTCTAAATTATTTTCAGAAGGCGGGACATGTATGTTAAACTAAGGATATATTTATGTAGCTATTTCTTATAAATGAACGTCCGCTACTTATGCCGTGATATGTGTATCGCACGTCAATTTGAAAAGGGATTTTTTCATACACTTGATTTCAGCTGTCTTAAAGATTTCACCACGATGTGTACTATATATATATGTTATGGTTTGAGTATATCATATTGGTTTTCGTATTGGATTTTGACACTGTATTTTCGCCATAACTCCGATTATTGCATGATGCTTGACGAAGTTTTGATTTTGAGTTTTACACTCGTTCTCATTGCGCATGTATTGAGCTAGAATATGTTTTATGTATTCATGATACTCGGAACCCCGTTAATTTGAGTAATTAAATGAAATGTTTTAAATATTTGGGGAGATTAAATTTAAATTCGAGGACCGAATTTATTTAAGGGGGAAAATTTAAATTCGGGGACCGAATTTATTTAAGGGGGGAAGATTGTAACATTTCAGAAAATAAAATATTATTTTTGGGAATTTAAATAATTAAATAATAATTTCTATGAATATTATTAAGTAAGAGAATTAGTTGTAATAAAAGGGTATAATTATATACCGATAATTTGGAAAATATTTGGAAAATTAATAAGAATTATTGATTTAAAGGTATTTATGTGACTTGGGCAATTTTATGAATTATCGTACATTTATTTGTAAATAGGTTATTTACTAAACTCAATTAGTGTTTACTAATTATTCATTAAGTATGATATGTGCATGACATGTAACATGATATGTTGCATAACACTTATTACATTTTTTAATTTTTTTTTGAAAACCATGTTTCATTTCCCTTTTAACTTGGTTTTTGTTTTTGTTTTGAAAAAAAATGAAAATGAAGAGAGAAAAGAAAATAGGTGAGAGAGGGTGATGAGACAAGTATCATGGCTAATGTGAGGAGAGAGAGAGTTCTAGACTTCTTATGCCTTTTCTTTCAAATTCATTTCCTCATTCTTCATCTCCCATTCTCTTTCTTCTTCTCCATCTCCCCATTCTCCACCTCCTCTACCACCATATTTCAACCCCAAAACTCAAATAAAACCTTATGCTTCCTTCACTAAAAATTATCCTAATCCCACTACCAACCCTATAGAGTCATCAAGATTAGACTTTGAAGACTTTGAGCAACTCAAGAAAATTCTTGAGTTGCCGAATGAGGTAAAAACCTACACCTTTAGTTTAGAATCTTGTATTCCTCATATCTTTTTGTAGTTTAGAGTGGATTAAATATGGTTTAGCGATGTTAGAAATTTCCAAGTTAAGGGTTAAGTGATTTTGATATTCTGATGGTGTATTTTAGAGTAATTAGTGACCATAAACCTTTGTGGTGTTAGTTTCATGGACCAAAACAGAGAGTAAAACCCAAGACTTGAGTTAGAAATATTTCAAATGTCGATTTTGTGGATATTTTGGGGACGATAAGGAATCTGGAGTAACCTGAGGTGTTTGTAGAAAAATCAAACAAGTACATTAATCTAGTTAGACCAATAGGAGACCACCACGAGAAGACGAACCCAAAATTCCTCAGAGGGGCCGGTGACATCGGGTATATTGGGAATCTCGCCGGGCCAGTTGTGGCCATTCGTGTAGGGGTTTTGGCAGTAGTTCACTTACTTGATAATTATCCTCAGTATTGTTTGTTTAGTCCCAATTTACCTGAGGCAAAATCTGGAGCTATTTTCCTAAGTTGTTGTTTTCGGTTTTATGGTTTTTAATAACTTGAGTTTTAATATTTTGTTTTATCCAGTCGATTAATGTTTGTACGTCAACATCGAGAGTGGTTTGGCTATTCTTGCACGCGTAGACCATAGGTTCTAACCTATGTGTGCTTCGTGTGCCGTTTATGTTTTCGCAATCGGTTCGTGTTTACGATACAACATGTTTGAACTGCAGGCACCCTGTGTGGAGTTCGGAACGACAAGGGAGAGCGTGGCGTTATCGATTTCGGCAAGCGAGGATCAAGGTGAGTAGATGTATATCTATGGGGGAAGTCGGGTGGATGGCGTATAGCACCCATGCAACCGTAGAATAGGGTATTACTATATCTATAAATTTGGATACGATATTTGGATACTTAGTAAAAATGGTATTTAGAAAACCTTAGGTTAGATTAGGTTGATCTAGGGAGACCTATCAATAGGATGATTACCTTGGCGGCGAATCGCAGGTTATATGTAGTCTCACACACACGCGCATACACACACACACTTGATTTTATGTGTATATGTGTATATATATATATATATAGGCATGCGAGTATGTGTGTGTGTGTGTTTGTGTGTGTGTGTGTGTTTTTGCATATACACGGATGATGAGGATAGCATGTGATATGTGGAAATGAGTCGATATGATCGGGCATGATAACATGAGATTTGATATGCAATTGAGTCATGATATGATATTATAATGGATCGTTGGAAGATATGTATTCAAACATGTAACATGTGATTTGATAAAATAATAGATTATACGAGACCTTAGATCCATACCACTGATTATGATATTGATATTGTACGACGATTGATACCGTACGATTGATGATTCATATGATATTTGACCTGTACCCTCGATTTTGAGGATGTCGTACGATGGATATTACCGTACGGGGTTCATATGATGATTGATCCGCACTCTTGACTTTTGAATGCCGTACTATGTATTATACAGTACGTGACGCTATGAGGCTGGATCGACGACTACTAGGTATATCGACTAGGAATATATATTTAGATTTTCTTATCCTTCTGACTAGTTTCTTAGTTAATCTCTTAGTTGTTTAGGTAGATACTAGACCTGGATTGAGTCACACCTATTTTCAAAACTAACGAATCGTGAGTATTTTCAAAAGACAACCCGAGGGATGCTACGGATTTTTCAAAAGACATATCTTTTCTCAAAAACACCGTAGCCCCTACTTTCCTAAAAACCTCGATTCGTGCTATTTTAAAACACTAAAACCGTATGTCTCGTACACTGATATGTCTATTTTATAATGTTACGTTTACTATTCGCTTTTCTGTTATATTTATGTTGTTCTCATCGCATTGCATATTTATTACATGTATTTCTTTAGCTATTATGAATCCCGTCTGTTAGGACACCAGCATCATTACCGATGATGCGTATGTTCCACGTACACTTGCTTGCCAGCTCGCACACATCATCATCGGTAATTGCCATGTCACGTACACTTTAGAAAACATTATTTCATTGGTATAACCTGCTAGCTGGTAGTGTCAACATATTATTAGTATACTTGCTCTCATATGCTAGTTTAGATATTGCATTCCTTACATAGATACTGTTTCCCCAATCAGAGCAAAGCTCTGTTGAAATTCAAAATTCAAATTTTAAAGCAACGCTTCAAATCTCGGCGCAACGCGCCACATGTCAGACGCTGATACGTCAGCGCAGCGCCCAAGAAGGCGCCCAATCAGAGCAAAGCTCTATTTAAAGAAAAATTAAAGGAAGCAACGCTCTAGTTGCGCAAGCACTGCGCTGCGCGACACGTGTCAGCGCAGTTGCGCTGCGCTGTGCGCTGCGCGACACGTGTCAGCGCAGTGGCGCTGCGCTGTGCGCTGCGCGACACGTATCAGCGCAGGTGCGCTGCGCTGTGCGCTGCTTGACACGTGTCACACGCTGGGGCATTACGCCAAACAGAATTAAGATTTTAAAGAAATCTTTCTGTTCTTGTTAAAACAAGAAGATTTTCTTCTGTAAAACAGAAGCCCCTGGATCAAAGATCCAACGGTGGGGAAAATTCCCCAAATCACTCAGAGAAAGATCTCTTTAACAAATTTAACTAATTTATAGGCACTATAAAAAGGACCCTAAACCTCAATTCAAAGGGATCAACATTTTTTTTGAGAAATCAAGAGCTTCAAACAGAGAGAACTCTGAAAAAGTTTCAAGAAAAAGGTAAAAACCTTCATAAAAATAGAAGAAATTTCCTCTAATTGATCATGGATCTAAGAACAAGATCAATGATCTTTATATAATAAACAGTGCTTTGCACTTCTTTTATGAACCATTGGTTCTTGAATCTAAAAGATTCTCAAATTAATAGTGCTTTGCACTTGAAAAACTGCGTTGTTGCGCTTTTGGGCAGGCGCAAGCCACCAAAAAGCGCCACGTGTTAGCATCTGAACCATTTGCGCTATGCGCTTTTGAAATAGAGCTTTGCTCTCTGAAATTGGCGCAACTCACCAGAGCGCGCCACGTGTCAGCAGAGCAAGCGTAGCGCACTAGCGCAGCGCACTGCGCTGCATGACACGTGTCATCATCACAAGCACTTGCGCTCTTTGATTGGCGCAAAGCGCCTGAAAAATGCAATACATTTCTTTTATTAAAGGGCCAGGCCCAAGTCAAAAAGACCTAGCAGGCCAGAATAAATTGCAAAGCAATAAAAAGGGCAGAGCCCAAGTAAAATTGATGCTCTGCATCATTTATAAATGGGCAGAGCCCAAAACAAATTGATGCTCTGCATTCTTTATGGGCAGAGCCCAAATAAAAATAAAAAAGAAATGCAATGCAAAAGAAAATAAAATGTTGAACATTTTCAACTGGACTTAGCCCAATTTTAGCCGTAAGTCATCAAATTAAATTGAATGAGCAAGATTGTTCTCTTAAATCAATTTATCTCCGGTTCGAGGGTACATCTCCGAACTCCTCTGACACCTGTCGTTGTAATCCTTCAACGACGTCAGAGAGGTGACGGGTCCCGACGACCACATACGAATATGGACTACGGGGTCCTTAAACTCGTGGACCGAAACGTCCTTAAACTAATATTGGACCGAAACGTCCTTAAACTAATGGTGGACCACCACGTCCCTAAACTGGAACATAGACCACTACGTCCCTAAACTGAAACAATAGAGCCTCCAAATGCTCTTTTGCCGGACCTAAACGGTCCTGTTTGAGTTGATCTTAGCCCCAAATACGGCTAACGTATCCTTAAACATTTAAATAGACTATAAAACTCCAAATCGACTTTGGTTCAAGGGTACATCTCTGAACTCCTCTGACACCTATCGTTGTAATCCTTCAACGACGTCAGAGAGGTGATGAGTCCTGACGGCCATATATTAAACGGATCACTACGTTAAGTTGATCTTAGTCTCAAACAGGACTAACGTATCCTTAACGAACGTTTAAGTTGATCTTAGCCTCAATACGGCTGACGTATCCTTAAACTAAAAACACCAAACCCAAATCTAAGTAAATACGGATTTGGACTAATCCACGTCCTACGGGCGACGGCATTACTCAGTCTCCGTATACAATCCACGGGCAACCACAAACAAAACAAACACCCACGACACGAAGTGAAATTCTGGAGAAGGAGAAAGTTGTTACCGCTATGCGGTAGTGTAATTAACTGCAGGGGCTTGCGCCTGCAGGGAAGAGCGTCCCCACAATCAAAAACCCCTCAAGCGAGGGGGAATCTGACGAAGTCTGCTATATCGGCCGCATCCGTCTAAACCTCCGATACACGGTGCCATAAATCAACTTAGCATCTTCGGAGAGGTAGACGAATAAAACCATATAGCATCTGCCCCGAACCTCAGGTCGTCGCCGTCTTTCGGAGGGGAACAGATTCTGGCACGCCCGGTGGGACCTTTTCCTCTTTCCACTCCACACTTCGTGTGTCGTGTTCACGAACAAATCGCGGTTTGCTGTGGTTGCCTATGGATTCAAGGTACTAAGGTTTGGTGTCTTGCTCCGTGCAGAAGACAGAAGATCAATGTCTTCAAACTGCATTACCTGCAACTGCAACTCTCACTCCGTCTCTGCTAGAGGAGTGACTTATGGGCCCCAAGCGGCCTCCCTTTTCAAGATGCCAGTGGAGCAAGTAACTCAAGCCACCGCTGGATTATTCTTCAGGACTATGCTCCCGCTGATGAGCTTCAATGCCCCAGTGACATCGCAAGAAGCTCCAAAGAAGCCGGTCTTTGATCGACTTACCACTGCCGCGACCCCTCTCAACGGGTCGCCCAGTTTCGATACCTCAGTTTTCAACAGACTGGGCCAGAACGTCCGCAAACCTGCGATACCCGAAGCTGCCATCCCAAAGCGGATAGCCATCCCGACTCAAACGGACGAAATCATTGGAAAGGCTCCTCCTTCTGAGAAATCAGTTGTTACAAGGCTGGCCACTCCGGTTGTTGCTCCATGCAAGGTCTTCAATGCTGCTTTCCCTACCCAGAGCAGAGGGCATGAAGAAGCTTATCCAACAATGGAGGTGACTCCATCCGCAAGACACGCTCGACATCGCCACTGGCGTCGAGTAAGAAAGGCTGGGGGCAACTCCCCCTCTGGATTTACGCCACCATCTCCGATGGTAGGGATCGAGGCTGCTGTTCCAACCGGGAACAGCTTTGAATTGCTGAACACGGTGCGAAGAAACTCTCCTACTGCGGTGTTGAAACGAACTCCTTCACCTATGGGGAATGACATAGAAAAGAAGCTGGAGCAGCCCCCTCAGCGGCTGTCCTCTAAGATTCATAAAGTCTGGCGTCAAGTCCAAGACTCGGTTGTTGATCAAGAATACCTCTGCCGACAGAAAAAGATGAAGGTTCGGCAGGAAAGGGACTGCTCTGTCAAGCCGGAAAAAGCAACAGCTGGCCGGGTGCCCACTGCAATGGCTCCCTCGATGTCAATCACTCAGAAGAAAAGGAGGCCGCAAAAAGCCCCTGTGAACATGGCGAACCGTTAAAGCGCTGAACATAAACACCCCAAGTCTGGGGGCATAGTGGTGCACACTATTTATATGGCTTCCGGAAAGAAGGAAAGCCGTGCTTTGACGGGTCACCGACCGCTCACCCGATCCGTGACAAAAACTCAGGAGAAGCAATAGAAGCTTCAAGAAATGATGACTGTGATGGCTGCACTTACCGAGCCAAAAGAAAACTCCGAAGCGTCCTCGGGTCAGCGACAGGAGCAGGAAACCGACGCTGACTATCTGCGCAGAGTTCTCGAAAAGAAGGACAAAGAGGCGGCAGAACAAGCTGCTAACATAAAACAAATGGCGCTCCTCTTCCAATATATAGTAGGGATGATGTTACACCCGGACCCTCCAGCTGAAGACCCTCCAATCATTGTCGGAAACGACAGAGGGGAAACATCTAGTCCTCCTCCGACTCTTGTAACAGCCAAAGAGGAAACCATTTCCAAAGATGCCCTAGATGATTATATTGCTCAGCAAATACGAGTTCATCAGGAGAATGAAGCGGCTGCCCCAAACTGTTAGAACTAGACGACCCTATCCGGGCCGGTATGACCAAATCAGTTACCCGCTGGGATATACGATCCCTAAGTTCCATGTATATAAAGGGACAGGGAATCCACATCAGCACGTCGCTCAATTCAGGGCCTTATGCGGCAACACTGGAGGCGACGACAAACTGCTGCTTCGCCAATCGTCGGCAGCTTAGCGGAAATGGCCTTTGAATGGTATTCAGAGCTACCTAACGACTCCGTCAAAACGTTTGCGGAGATGGAGCTACTGTTTACATAAAGATTCGCGAGTGCTAGTGGACGCACCCCAATAACAGCACTGATTAACGCCAGGATAAGACCAGGCGAAACGTGGGTCCAATACGAAACACGATGGCGGAACCTATGGTCGAAATGCGAACAACGCATAGAAGAAGCACCTGCGGTAGGCATGTTCGTGGGCACTCTTGATCCACAAGCGACCATCTCGCAATTCATGATGTTCTTCAGGCGGACCACCTTCCAGACCCTGATCGACAAATTAGCCCAAATGGACCAGATGGGCCATGGACTGTCTCCTCCAAAACCAGATTCTCGAAATGAGAAAGGAAAAGGGAAGGCGATCGTCGTCGCCAATGCTCAACAACAGTCGAGCAACTCAAAGCCGGTCGTTCGCCAAAACAACGTGCGTCCGTCCCATCCCTCGAGGAGAGACTGGGACGTCCTTACTCGTTTCCTCAGAATAAAACGAGAAGACTGTTCGAGCTGGCAGTGTGCAACAGACTCATCAATCTGCCGAGTCCAAAGCGTCTGTCGAAGCCAGGTGATCTTAATAATCCCAATTATTGCCCTTACCACCAAACGGTAAGTCACCCGATCGAGGATTGTTTCGTCTTTAAGGGATGGATCGAGGATCAGTACCTACAAGGCAAGTTCGCGCTGTCTGAAAACTGGAAGGTAAACCCACCACAGCCGCACACTCTAAAGAAGACGGACACGATGGGGGCAGCTTGTTCTTTTGTCAAAGACGAAAACAATAGGGAAGACTCATCAGACGAGTCTGAAGACTACGTAGTGACTTGTCACGTGATCTCTCACTCATTGGCGGATGATAAAGAGGCTCCTTGCGCTGATAAACCGAGGGCGGACTCTGAGACAGAAATTCCATGACCGTCAGACGAGTTGATCGATGCCTTCCTGAATGAGATTCGTCTGAAAGTTAAAGCCAATCAAGAGCGTGAGATGGCCATACTGGAAGAAGCCAAACACCGACGACTAGACCAAAGAGTCGAGGCACTCCCGTCAAATCAAAAGCCATCCGCTGCGGATAAAAACAAATTCAAGACGAGGAAAAGGTTCGCTAAAGCCCTGTCAGCGGGAATGGTGCTACCACCCTCTGAAGAAAATACTCTTGGTGAAGTAGAGATGCATCCTAACTTCTGCTTATATCATCAGAAGATCACACATTCTACCGAAGACTGCGACTCCTCTAAGTGTTGGTGGCAAGGGTATGTCGCTCAAAAGCAACACTTCAATAGGACAAAGTGTGGAGCCCGTAGACATCAGAAAAATGTGATAGATGAGCACAAAAGAGCCGCCGACGATTGTCATATAGCCGACCCTAAAGGATCGCAAATTATCACCTTTGGAAGTGACTCTGACGAGGAAGCTGCCCTCAACCCTCTCCTCAAGGAATCCATTTCAAAGATGAAAGAATTAAGAAGTTGCGATAACGTTCAGCCGTGTAATCGCACGCTGCTCGGAAAAAATCTCGGCCCCGCAAATAAGGGATCGAACAAAAAGGATAAAGGGAAGGGAAAAACAGCCCTCGTAGCCAATGCTCAACAGCAATCGAGTGGCCCTAGACTGGTTGTTTGCCGAAACAACAAGCAGCAACCCTTCCAGGAAAAGTTGAAACGTCCTTACTCGTTTCCGCAAGATAAAACAAAAGGACTGTTCGATCTGGCGTTGCGCAACCGACTCATAAATCTGCCGAAGCCAAAACGTCCGTCGCAACCAAATGACGTCAATGAGCCCAACTACTGTCCCTATCACCGAGTACTGGGTCACCTGATCGAGGATTGCTACGTCTTCAAAAACTGGGTTGAAGATCAATACCAACAAGGCAAGTTCGTCATCTCCGAAAACTGGAAGATAAGCCCGCCACAACCGCACACATCGGAAAGATGGAGACGCCGGGGGCATCATGCTCATTAATAGGGAAGGCCTCAGGGACCGAAAAGTCAGTAAACTAGAGCTTCACCTCAAATACGGCGATGACGGACCGAAACGTCCTTAAACTAATGACGGACCACTACGTCCTAAAACTAGCTGACGACCGAAACGTCTTTAAACTACTACCGCAGCATCCTTAGGCTGACGAGATGAATAAAAAAAAGAGAAAAAAAAGAGAAAAAGAAAATAATAAAAAAAATTGATGATAAAAACGGTATGTCCATAAGCAAAAAGGGCACGGATGAAAACCAGAAATGGCTCCGTGAGTAAAAACAGCAGAGCTACCGGCGAGTGTTCGTGAAAACCCGAAAGGGCGCGACCTCGTAAAAAAAAAGTAAATAAAAATAAAAAGGATAAAAAAAAGGGTATGTCCATAAGAAAAATGAGCACGGATGAAAACCCGAAAGGGCTCCGTAAGTAAAAACAGCAGGACTACCGGCGAGTGTTTGTGAAAACCCGAAAGGGCGCAACCTCGTTAAAAGACACTTATAGGGTCCTCTCGACCTTGTAAGGAGAAACCACCCGCGTGAGATCCTTACGACTCACAAAGGAGCAATACACTTGGGGATTCCCACGATTCCTAAGGAGAAAATACACTTGTGAGATCCTCACATTCGTAAGGAGAACTCTCTTATGAGACCCTCACGGCTCATAAGATTTGAAAGTCTTAAGTTACAGAGACCTAAACCTGTGCTTAAGCAACTTTCGATATTGCCCTACAAGCGGCTCGTACTGACCCTTGTATACAATCCACGGGCGTGAATAAACATTTCCCTAACAAAGTCCCATCCGTGACTAGGGATATGCTCGTACAGCAAACAACACTTGTAAGTCCTCTCGATTTACAAGGAGAAAACCCTCTTGTAGGATCCTTATGACTTACAGAGGAACATACACTTAGGAATCCTCACGATTCCTAAGGAGAAAATACACCTACGAGATCCTCACGACTTGTAAGGAGAAATGCCTTTGTGATACCCTTACGGCTCATGAAGTCAAAAGCCTTAGCCGACAGGACCTTAACCATGTTCGCTAAGCCACCTTTGTTCGACATCGACGGAAGCAAATGATGATTCGCTCTTGGTAATATCCCAGTTGTAGCGGTGCTGATGCCGAAATCGGTGTCTAAATTCGGATTTACGGCGAAATGCCAGTAGGCCGCACATGCATATGAAATAGCCGAAATGATGGGGCAACTTGCAATAAAAAACAGCAAGTAAAAAGGTATGCATGCAAAATAGCCGAAATGATTGGGCAACTCACAATAAAAAGCAGCGAGTAAAAATAAAATAAACAGCCGAAATGATTGGGCACCGCGAAAAATAGCCGAAATGATTGGGCAATCGTGATCTTCGCGATATAAAAAGCTGAAATGATAGAGCATCGCGGAAAGAAAAAAAATGATGAAAGAATGAAACTTTTTGCCCTACAGGTGAGATCACATCAATCCCTGTATACAATCCAAGGGCACAAACAAAAAGAGAACATACCTTCCCAACAGGCTCCGTCAGGAAGCGAAGCCAAATCTCGACGGTTCATAGAGAACCTAGAGACAATCTCGACATTTGTCGCAATACTGCAGACACAAGGTCAACAAACGAAGCGAAGGAAGATCCCTAGCTTCAAGGTCTCGACGTCCATATCGACAACTTGGAGATCACCAACGGCGTTTCTCCTCACTCCAACCAGTGCAGACGTGACGTCAACAAACTGACCTCAGAGTCGCAACAAAACGGAGCCATGGCAAAGTCCCAAGTTCCAAATCTCAATGGCCACATCTACGGTTGAGAAACCAACAACGGTGGGCCCCATCATTCCAGCAGGACACAGATGTTACACTATCAAACGAAGCCATGGCAAAATCCCAGCTTCACCTCAACATTCGTCTCGATACAGCAGACGAGATGTCAACAAAGGCGTTCCTTCGCAGTCCAATAAGATGCAGAAGCAACGTCAATAAAAGGCCCCATGGTCAAACAAGTGGAGTAACGGCAAAATCCCAGCTCCACCTTGGCATTCGTTTCGATACAGCAGACGCAATGTCAACAACAGTGTCCTTCCTCCAACAGGATTCGGACGTGACAAAGCAAACGAAGCGAAGGCCAAATTCCTAGCTTCAAAGTCTTAACGGCGAGTCATATAAAGCCTGAAAGACAGCTGGAGATCGTCTCACAATAGTGTGGAATGGTCACCACCTCGACGTTCGTCTCGACACAGCAGACGCAACATCACCGAAAGGAGCCACGGCAAAATCCCTAGTTCCAAACCTCGACGGTTCACTAGCAACCTAGAGACAACCACGACATTCGTCTCAATACAACATACGCAATGCAAGCAAGCGAAGCAAAGGCCAAATTCCTAGCTTCAAGGTCTCAACGGCAAGTCAAATAAAGCCTGAAAAAGAATCGGAGATCATCTTGCACCAGTGCGGAATGGTCACCACCTCAGCATTCGTCTCGTTACAGCAGACGCAATGTCAACAACGGCATTCCTCCGCAGTCCAACAGGACGCAAATGCAACGTTAACAAAAGACCCCATGGTCAACAAAGCAGAGTAACGGCAAAATCCCAGCTCCACTACGACGTTCGTCTCGATACAGCAGACGAGATATCACCCCAGCGTTCTTCGTCCAGCAGGATTCAGACGCAACAATCAAATAAGCGGAGTAACGGCAAAATCCCAGCTCCACCGCGACGTTCGTCTCGATACAGCAGACGAGATGTCACCCCAACGTTCGTCTCGACACAGCAGACGCAACATCATCAAACAAATAGAGCCACGGCAAAATCCCTAGTTCCAGACCTCGATGGTTCACCAGCAACCTAGAGACAACCTTGGCATTCATCTCGATACAGCAGACGAGATATCACCCCAGCGTTCTTCCTCCAGCAGGATTCAGACACAACAATCAAACAAGCAGAGTAACGGCAAAATCCCAGCTCCACCGTGACGTTCGTCTCGATACAGCAGACGAGATGTCACCCCAACGTTCGTCTCGACACAGCAGACGCAACATCATCAAACAGATGGAGCCACGGCAAAATCCCTAGTTCCAGACCTCGATGGTTCACCAGCAACCTAGAGACAACCTTGGCATTCGTCTTGATACAGCAGACGATATGTCACCATAGCGTTCTTCCTCCAACAGGGTTCAGACGCGACAATCAAAAAAAACCGGAGCCACGGCAAAATCCCTAGCTCCCACCGCGACATTCGTCTCAACACAGCGGACGCGATGCCAGCAAACGAAGAAAAGACCAAATTCCTAGCTTTAGGGTCTTGACGGCAACTCACATAAAACCTGAAAGACTATCGGAGATCATCCCACACCAGCACGGAGTGGTTATGACTCATCGGGGCTCGCCAAAATGAGCCTAACCTCAAGTAAAAAGCGGCATGGCAAATTCCTAACGCTTGCTCTTCCGACGGTCAAACTTCCTAGGAAGGTTGCTTGAAGACGTCTTGTCCAGCCCCCGAAGGGATCAGAGACACGGCAGTCGCAGGGCTACTCGAACAGCACGATTGCCTATCGAGGAATATATCAGCTTATGCGACGGTACGACGGCCAAAACCCTAAGTACCACAGACCCTAACGGACTTCTGTCGTAAAGAGCAGAGGTTAACTGTGACGTTAGGATGTTCTTGCGAGAAATACTCGATTCGTCTCGACTTATGAAGAAATTGATGTCTTTGCGAGAAATTCTCGATGCGGCTCGACTCGTGCGATAAAGCCTTAGGCAGCAGGCATAAAAGAAGCCTGTTTCCTAAGCACTGGGACCCTGCAAGTTGGCCCAAAACGGTCTCTTGCATACTATCCACGGGTCTCACTCTCCAAACTCAAATCTCGACGAGGAGGGAAACAACAGCTTACGGGTCCTCTCGACTCGTAAGAGGGGAAAATTCTCTTATATGATCCTTACGACTTATAAGAGAAAACGCACTTAGGAATCCTCACGATTCCTAAGGAGAAAAATACACCTACGAGGTCCTCTCGATCCGTAGGGAGAAAAGTCTCTATGAGACCCTCACGGCTCATAGAGTTGAAAAGTCTTAGGCGGCAGATCTGAACCTGCGGCCTAAGCCATCGTTACTTCTTGAGGAAATCAAGATGCTTGCTCTATTATCTGTCAACCATGTTTACTAAGGTGGCATGCTGATAATAAAAGAAAGAAAAGGCGGAGAAGTGACGCAAGACATTACAAAGAATGTGCATCTTTTATTCATAAACTTAATTAAGTACAAGATACATTGTAGTAAAGAGAAAATATATATACATTTTTTATTTACAAGTACAAATGATACAAAAAGGGATAGCTACTGGGGAAGAAGTGTCTTTAACAAATCCGCGAGCTGCTCTCGCACTTCCTTTAGCGCCTCCTCCTGAATGGCTGCCGCGGCCAATTCCGCTTCCACCTGGGCCCGCTGCTACAAAAAGGATGAAAGTTGCTCCTCCGCCGCCTTCTGGGCTGCTTCCTAGCTAGGTGCATCCCGCTCGACAACGTCAAGCTGTTGCCTCAGTGATAACCCGTTGGAGAGGCATTGCAGAAGGCCCTCAAAAATAACCTTCAGCCGTGCAGCGTTGGCCCCCACCCGGGCATGCAGTTGGGCAGATTTGCTCGAAGTCTCACCACGCTCCTTACGCCTCGAAGTAACTTCTTGTTCAAGATGGCGAAAGTAAGAAGCGCTCTGCTCAATCCACGCTGCTCTTTGATTGCTGGCGGCTAAGGTCTCGGGAGTGGGACGCATCGACTCCAGCTGATGCAGGCGAGCCTCGATCTCCCTGCATTGGTTAACCCAAGATGCGATGATGCCCTCGTCATGAAAGTTCACGAGTATCACCAGTATCGGGTTAACCGCCGTAGCGAAGTCTGCAGCAGATGTAGGAGTTTCAATGCCGAGTTCCTCGACGTAGCCACTCAACATGCGCAGACTATTCGTGGCCCCTTTCGAAGATGGACGTCTCAAATAAGGGCCTGCCGGTATTATAATATGAGACTCAAAGGGCGCTAAGACCGGAATGATAGATGGAAAGACAAAAGGCAATTAGATGACGATTCAATAAATATGGAAAAAGTCATTGGTAAGATAGTCTACTATACCAGTTGAAGCAGGTGGCAAGGCCGGAAGGGCCGGTGGCGCGACCAATCTTTCTTCTCCCCCTTCGATTTGTAATACTGCAGTCAGGACGAGAAAAAGTTAGAAATAATTCTATCATCAAAAAAGAAAGGTATCAGTCGGGAACTATACTCACCAGCACCACCAAAGGGAGATGCGAGTTCAGATGGGAAGGAGAAGTGTGGGAGCAACACTTGATATAGATGATCAAAGAGCACTCCTGAAAAGACACAACAATACGACTTTAGTACACAAATTATACGTCTGAAGGATAGGATTAATAAATTGCAAACCCATACCTTCCAACATCTTAGATGGTATGAGAGAGGGTTGAGAGGTGACCACCGCCAAGGCAGTCGTTGAAGGCGCTCCCTCAAGCAGTGGGGCATCGGCGCTGGCTGCACCTGCGTTATGAAAAAGGTGAACTTGTCAGAAAAGATTGTAAGGTAAAGAAAGACAGCAACTTGGGATTTACCTGATGAGCTGCCGGCTGAAACGGAGGCGACTCCCTCCTCCATTGACATGAGGCCACCGCCCGTGGCCTCATCACCCGACTCGATGGGAACCGTCGTCGTGCTCGCGCGGCCAGGGGACGGCAGAAGATCGTAGGCGGGGAGGGCAATGATTGGAGCATTGCCGGACTCTTGGGAGAGAGCGGCTGACTCCTCCCCAAAAGTCATGCTCATCTCACCCGCCACTCCTTCGGGCTCCGCGATCTCCATCGGCTCATCCGCCGTCACTACAAGGTCGCCGGCCTCAAGCGCTTCGTCCGCCACTACCCTGGGCTCAGTTATAACGATCATTTCATCTGCCGCCACTTCAGGCTCGGCATCAATGACCTTCTCGGCTGCAGACCCCTCAACCTCCATCTCAGGCTCCGAAGCCTCAGCGACGTTGCCCACCGTCGGCTCGGGTTCGGCAGGTGCCGCCTCCTCTGTTTCCTTGGGTTCAACGGTCTCCGCCTCCCCCTCGGTCGGACTTGGCCCTGCAAGATAAAATATATAAGAACCGATTGCATTATAATTCTTACAGCAAAATTCTGAGAGAAATATTACCTGAAGTGGATTTATCATTTGCGCTCTGAACTGCGCGCGCCACTTGTCTGCGAGCAGAGGATAGGGCGACAGGGGCCTCTTCGGAGGGAGTATCAGCATGAGGGACGGTGCTGGGGCCCGCTCCCGTGGCCAAAGCAGCCCGGCGTGCCTTCGCTTCACGCCTTGACCGTTTCCTCTCCTCCCGAGCTGTCGCGATGGATCTCTTCGATGCTTCCTTCAAGGCGTCGTCGTCCTCATTCAGAGATGCCTCCAGAGCCTTTAAGGCATCTCTCATTGGCTCTTCAAGACGGACCTCCCGCGGTAGCCCCGAGGAAGCAGGAACATCGGCAGCTGACAGAGCAGTTGCGTCGCTTGGCGGGAACGGCATTGAGGTTTTTGCCATAAAAAGGGAGAGGTTAAATTGACCATAACACAAAGAAAACGAAATCTTGATGAATTGAAACTTACTAAGGCCTAAAGACATTCTGAGATGTTCCTCCTCTTGGAAAGTCTCGAGGGAAGCGGCAATGGCTTCTTCATCAGTGATGCCTGTTGGAAGAAAAGAAGGAAAAACGTTAGTCAAAGGCAATGAGGAGGATATGATACAATAAAGAAAATGCGACTAGTAGTTACCTGATTGCGCAAGCTTGGCTAGCCACGCGTCACGCTTTGCCAACCATGCTGAAGTTTCGAGAGCGGCCTCCAAGTCTGTATCATCCGGCGGCGGCATGACTAATCCCTCGTTAGTCCCATATTCGATCAGGCCCTCGGCATAGGGAGCATGGGGTTCCTGACCAAACGCGACATCTGCGGCGAAGAACGACTTCTTTTTCTTCTGCCCGCCAACCCTAGGTGCACGCGGGATCGACTTACGTTTAGCAGCCACCTTGGGACGGCGGGTCCCGATGTCTGCACCTACGCCAGACTCCGGCGAGGCCACAACCACTATCTCCACTGGGGCACGGGGCGCTAGAGGTGCATCTGCAATATCAGGGAGCGGCGATCCATGTGGAGGACTTTGCGCACGCGATGGCCCGGCTCTACAATCTTTCAAAGAGGGAACTACCGGCGTCCTTGGCACTAAGGGAGCGTTACGGTCGGTACCTGGAGCCACACCCTTACGGTCGACCAGCAATCGCCTTTCCTCCTTTATAACGGCTCCCGTCGCATGATTATACCATTCTTTATATACGTTGAGGAGTCGTGGGGCGCAAGCCGGCGCACTGATAAAAAATGAGAACCCGTATTCAGGCGCATGAAATGATGCAGCGCGTTCTCCATCCCTTCTTCAGTGGCAGCAGGTTCCAGTAGGAAAGCTTCCAAGGGTACCCCTTGATCGTAGCCCAGTTGTTGGGCGAAACGATGCGGGTTATATCTCATGAAAATTGCTGCACCGTTCTGCCTGAAGACTAGAAAGCCCGGTCTAATAGAATACAAGTTGAGGGTCTCCCGGGCCGTCAAAACTGGGGCTCCATCCTTAAAGGAGTCTTGTAATGGTCGCACCGCAGTGGTGGACGCCTTTCCAATGGTCAATACTTTGTCAACAAAGGACATCACGGCTCCAACGGTGTGAGGGCGAAGAAGTAAACCCCTGGCGTTCCGTGGTGATGGGGTCATAATTGATGTGCCGATCAACTGTATAATGCGAGGAAAACCACACTTGTCGAAGAACGAGGGCCTTTTATGCATGCCGAAGACACCCGCCGTGTGTAGTTCGAGCCACGATATGAAGTAGTGCATCGGGAAGACCACGTGCAGTACCCCAGGCTCATTGGCATCCGCTGCTCGACTGAGGCCATGATATAAGTGTGCCAAGCCGGTGATCCCAACAGCCACTTTTACCCCGATGGTCATCCGGTGGGCTGGGTAAAAGACAAAGGGCCGCATACGGTGAAAGTGCATTGGGACCGTGAACCAACTCAACCACAACCCGAGAAATCCTAAGAAAAAAGGCCTCCTCATCCATCCCAGGGGCCGCAATTTCTGCAAAAGACATAGTCGGGAAGTCCGGAAGGAAAAAACCATTTTGGTCTATCTCCTTCTCCGGCAGGTTATCCACACCTAGACCGAAAGGGTCATCCAGGGTAGCGAACTTGGCAGCTTCTGATTAGAGGACGCTTGGGCGAAGGAACCGAGTGATGAAATCCTCAAAGTTAACTCCTCGACTCCCATGTTCGATGAAAAGGGACTCATAGATGTTCAACACCTTAATCAAGCTTGGGAATTGGTATTGAACAGCATTCTCCGGCGTGAGCCCCCTTACCACCGGCTTAGCACCGAAGACGTACTCGTCTGTCGGGAGCAACTCCTCATAATGTTCCCCTATGACTGGTAAACCGGATACCTCCGTGAACTCCTCCAAAGAGATTGACACTTCCCGATCCATGGTAAGGAAAGTGTGGGTAGGAATGTTCCACTGCTCCAAGAAAGCCTTAAACCACCAGGTAGGGAGCGTGGGATATTGGAACAGAGAGACGTAGACCGCGGTGTACAATCCTAACCTTATCAACTGCGACTTCTTCATCGACAGGATATACCGGGCCCACGACAGATAGCCGATCGGGTGGCGGGGGATCAGACCAACGTTATATGATTGCCCCCAGGGTCGCGCCTCGCCCTGACAGATACGGCGTCCTAGGATATCCAGAACCATAGGACGCTGGACCGGAATCGCATCTATAGCGGGATGAAGAAAGCCCTTCGAGGTCCAATCAACCATCTCTACAGCATACTGCACCGAGGGTGGGGTAGCATAGTGAATCGCCGTAATGGGTTTCGACGGCACTGCGCAGGTGAAGCTCCGTCGACCCATGATAATCTGATTATACCACGACCCCCAAAGGTGGAGACTCTTGCATTCTGGGTCATAGTCCTTAATCATGGCTAGAACTTCACGGTCCAGGGGCGCTTCAGGAAACCCTTCCTCCGAGCGGGCGAACGGGAACGAGGTATCGAGAGACATGGTCACTGCAAAAGAACAAAATAGACATCAGTGCCGCAATTCCAACGCTTGGCGTTTAAAATTTTTTTCAATTAATTGAATTTAAAAATTGATTAAATTAAAATTAATCACACCACACTGCTGTGCAGTGGATAGGGGACCAAATGGGGACCCACAAAATCTGGATGAAAGTGCATCATTTGATAAAACAGCCTCATCATTGGGTGAGACTGTCAGTTAAAGAAAAGATCCCCAAGAGAATATTCTCATCAATGGGGAACCCCTAGAGACAAGGAGAAAATCTCCTCTTTCAGAGCAAAGCTCTGTCACAGAATGACACTTGTCAAATTCTGGTCTGAAAAGAATAAAATTCCTTAAAAGAGCATTGCTCTGTGGTAATAATGGAAAGATCCATCAAAATTTTTTAAACACTTAAAAAGAATTAAAATTTTTGGAATCTTGAAAAATCCATGAAAACTTATAATAAGTTCTTCATTTTTCAGATCTAAAAAGATCTACATTTGTTCCAAGAGCAAAGCTCTGTTCATGGGTTAGAACCCATGAACAAGATCTCTGTAGATCTATAAGTTTTTGAGAGCAAAGCTCTGTTTATGAAACCCCAAAGGGATTTCTTAGATCAAAAGATCTATGAGAGCAAAGCTCTTTTGGTTAAGATTGATTTAAATTAATTTGATTTAAATTAATTTTACCTAAAGTTTCTAACTTTGGAAATGAGCAAAGATCTGAAGTTCTTAAGCAAGAGCAAAGCTCTAGAAAATCAAAAATCTTGAAATGGTGAAGATTTCCTAAGGGCCATAGGTCCTATTTATAAGGCGCTTGCACCCCTTCAGCTCACCCCTTGATCCAACGGTTAAGAGCTTGCCACCGCTGCACTCACGTGCGCGCCACGTGAGCGCAATGGTGGGGGGGCATTTGTTTCCCCAATCAGAGCAAAGCTCTGTTGAAATTCAAAATTCAAATTTTAAAGCAACGCTTCAAATCTCGGGCGCAACGCGCCACGTGTCAGGCGCAGATACGTCAGCGCAGCGCCCAAGAAGGCGCGCCCAATCAGAGCAAAGCTCTATTTAAAGCAAAATTAAAGGAAGCAACGCTTCAGTTGCGCAAGCACTGCGCTGCGTGACACGTGTCAGCGCAGATGCGCTAGCGCAGTTGCGCAGCGCAGTGCGCTGCGCGACACGTGTCAGCGCAGATGCGCTAGCGCAGTTGCGCTGCGCTTTGCGCTGCGCGACACGTGTCAGCGCAGGTACGCTAGCACAGTTGTGCTGCGCTGTGCGCTGCTTGACACGTGTCATACGCTGGGGCATTTACGCCAAACAGAATTAAGATTTTAAAGAAATCTTTCTATTCTTGTTAAAACAAGAAGATTTTCTTCTGTAAAACAGAAGCCCTTGGATCAAAGATCCAACGGTGGGGAAAATTCCCCAAATCACTCAGAGAAAGATCTCTTTAACAAATTTAACTAATTTATGGGCACTATAAAAAGGACCCTAAACCTCAATTCAAAGGGATCAACATTTTTTTTGAGAAATCAAGAGCTTCAAACAGAGAGAACTCTAAAAAAGTTTCAAGAAAAAGGTAAAAACCTTCATAAAAATAGAAGAAATTTCTTCTAATTGATCATGGATCTAAGAACAAGATCAATGATCTTCACATAATAAACAGTGTTTTGCACTTCTTTTATGAACCATTGGTTCTTGAATCTAAAAGATTCTCAAATTAATAGTGCTTTGCACTTGAAAAACTGCGCTGTTGCGCTCTTGGGCTGGCGCAAGCCACCAAAGAGCGCCACGTGTCAGCATCTGAACCATTTGCGCTATGCGCTTTTGAAATAGAGCTTTGCTCTCTGAAATTGGCGCAACTCAGCAGAGCGCGCCACGTGTCAGCAGCGCAAGCGTAGCGTACCAGCGCAGCGCACTGCGCTGCATGACACGTGTCATCATCACAAGCGCTTGCGCTCTTTGATTGGCGCAAAGCGCCTGAAAAATGCAATGCATTTCTTTTGTTAAAGGGCCAGGCCCAAGTCAAAAAGACCTAGCAGGCCAGAATAAATTGCAAAGCAATAAAAAGGGCAGAGCCCAAGTAAAATTGATGCTCTGCATCATTTATAAATAGGCAGAGCCCAAAACAAATTGATGCTCTGCATTCTTTATGGGCAGAGCCCAAATAAAAATAAAAAAGAAATGCAATGCAAAAGAAAATAAAATGTTGAACATTTTCAACTGGACTTAGCCCAATTTTGGCCGTAAGTCCTCAAATTAAATTGACTGAGCAAGATTGCTCTCTTAAATCAATTTACCTCCGGTTCGAGGGTACATCTCCGAACTCCTCTGACTCCTGTCGTTGTAATCCTTCAACGACGTCAGAGAGGTGACGGGTCCCGACGACCACATACGAATATGGACTGCGGGGTCCTTAAACTCGTGGACCGAAACGTCCTTAAACTAATATTAGACCGAAACGTCCTTAAACTAATATTGGACCGAAAAGTCCTTAAACTAATTTTGGACCGAAACGTCCTTAAACTAATATTGGACCGAAACGTCCTTAAACTAATATTAGACCGAAACGTCCTTAAACTTATGGTGGACCACCACGTCCCTAAAATGCAACATGGACCACTACGTCCCTAAACTGGAACAATAGAGCCTCCAAATGCTCTTTTGCCGGACTTAAACGGTCCCGTTTGAGTTGATCTTAGCCCCAAATACGGCTAACGTATCCTTAAACATTTAAATGGACTATAAAACTCCAAATTGACTTTGTTTCAAGGGTACATCTCTAAACTCCTCTGACACCTATCGTTGTAATCCTTCAACGACGTCAGAGAGGTGATGAGTCCTGGCGGCCATATATTAAACGTATCACTACGTTAAGTTGATCTTAGTCTCAAACAGGACTAACGTATCCTTAACGAACGTTTAAGTTGATCTTAGCCTCAATACGGCTGACGTATCCTTAAACTAAAAACACCAAACCCAAATCTAAGTAAATACGGATTTGGACTAATCCACGTCCTACGGGCGATGGCATTACTCAGTCTCCATATACAATCCACGGGAAACCACAAACAAAACAAACACCCACGACACGAAGTGAAATTCTAGAGAAGGAGAAAGTTGTTACCGCAATGCGGTAGCGTAATTAACTGCAGGGGCTTGCGCCTGCAGGGAAGAGCGTCCCCACAATCAAAAACCCCTCAAGCGAGGGGGAATCTGACGAAGTCTGCTACATCGGCCGCATCCATCTAAACCTCCGATACACGGTGCCATAAATTAACTTGGCATCTTCGGAGAGGTAGACGGATAAAACCATATAGCATCTGCCCCGAACCTCAGGCTTAGACGTCCTCGCGTCGTCGCCGTCTTTCACAGGGGAACAGATACCCCATGCATTTATATATTCATTCTGTTATGCAATATTGTGGGGCTTTATGCCAATATTCACTGCTTATTGACTCATAATTTTTGAGATTTCGGATTTTCCATGAGATTACTGGATTTGTGCGAAAACCGCAAGCATTTTATAAACTTATTATCATTTTAAAAATGCAAGCTGCAGTTTTCTCATGATATGATCTATATTGCGTCCACCATAAGTTTTCCTGATTGAGTTGGTTTTCGAGACCCAATTCGAAGAGTAGTATGAACCGTTTCAGGTACACGGTGGACCCAGTAAGGTACCCCAGGGCAAGAAGCTCGAGTTGTAGACGATGAGCCTGGCAGAGGCAGACTACCTACCGGTGATATTTGGCGCGGCGGATATCCGGAGGATACCGACCGTAGTCGTGAGATTTGATGATATGGGCCGATCCGGACTGACGGACCCCGGGATATTGAGGATTTTGTGTCGATGTTTGATACGGATTTCTGTTGATTTCATTGATGATACTCCAGTTTTTACACTAAAATATTACTGAGATAAGAACACAGCTTTCTCATACAGATATATTCTGATTTCATTCTTGATGTATTCGTACATCATATATATGACATGTTGCTACTTGAAGCACTGACACGAGTACTTGGTATTACACTTATACTTAGATTATTACCCTTGCCACTACTAGATGTTTCAGTGTTATATTTGAGTATGTTACTGTATGACCTAGGAGATCGTCATACATTTGGTTTCTATCCGGTGATGTCTTCTACTCACGAGTTGACAACTCACCCCCGTTGTGCCACAGTTTCTTGCAGGTTTAGCCGTACAGGTTCTGTAGCGGCTTGCTGGCACTTCACTTTCTTTCGGGTAATTGCTGGATAGAGGGGATACATTTGCTTCGTGGCCACCAGTATATATTGTATTTTTATTTCTGTTGTATCTAGTAAGCTCCATCAAGCAGATTTGTAATTTTAGTAGACTTAGATAACCACAGTTGTATATTCTTTCGGCCTTAGAGTCGCGCTTATGTATTTATTGTCATTTCTGGTTTTTCTTAATGATGTTCTGTTTTCTTGTTTTCTTTCTGAGTTTTGATCCTCGCCTTCGGCGATGTATACTTATATATTATCTTGCGTGGTTGTTTCCACCATTTGGCGAAGATCTAGCTCCTGTTTGAGGATGCCTATATATATATCATTGCTTGTACTGTTTTTCGGGTTAAAATATACAAAGGAGGTGCTGCCGAAATTTTCAATGGCGAAAAATGTTTTCAATTAGCTACAAAACATTGTTTTCATATTATATTACTTATGTATTTAAAGAAGGAACATGATTTCATTAACCTTATTTCAAAACTGCACCTACACTATTTTCCACTAAAAGGTTTAGATTTTTGGGCTTTTTGGCTTACTTGTATTAGGTGTGGTCCTATAGACTTCACCTGATTCATGTGTCAGTTACGTGCCTTTTCCGGGTCGTGACAACGATATAGGTTACAAGTTTTTTGCTGAAGGTGAATTTTTTAAGGTAATCAAAAGTGCTCTAGTTTTGATGAAGGGCTTGAAAAAGGGGTCCTTGTATTCATTGCAGGATTCGATGATTTCATCATCCAAATCTATGACGGATTCGGAAATTACCAGATTGTGGCATATGGGGCCCGAGCATATGAGTAAGAGAGGTATGGCCGAGTTGTCGAGGTAGTGTCTACTTGGTGATAAGAGTATGATGAAGCTGGAGTTTTGTGAACATTGCGTCTTTAAAAAGAAAAAAAATGAGTTTTGCTTCAATTCGGCGGTGCACAACAAAAAATATACTCTTGATTATAGCCATCCGGATTTATAGGGACCCTCTCCTATTGCTTTTAAAGGAAGCGATGCCAAGTATCTACCTTCATTGATGATTTTTCGAGGAAGGTTTGGGTCTACTTCTTGAAACATAAAAGTGATGTATTTACTATATTCAAGTAATGGAAGACATTGCTTGAGAAGAAGACAGGAAAGCAGATCAAGATACTGAGAACGGACAATAGGTTAATGTTTTGCGGTGGAGATTTCAACAATTTCTGCAAAAACGAAAAAATAGTTCGGCATCATACCGTTGTCCATACACCACAGCAGAATAGAGTTGTGGAGCGAATGAACCAGACTCTTTTGGAGAAAGCGCGGTGCATGTTATCCAACGCAGGGCTCGGAAAGGAGTTTTGGCTAGAAGCGGTAAATACGACATGTTATATTCTAAATCGATCAGCTCATACGTCGCTAGGTTATAAGATACCGGAGTAGGTATAGTCGGGAAAACATGCTAATTATTCAACACTTAAGGTGTTTAGTTTCCCCGCTTATGCACATTGCCATGAAGGTAAATTGGATTCTCGAGCAAAGAAATGTATATTTCTTGGTCATGCTACCGGCATTAAAGGTTATAGATTATGGTGCTCGGATCCAAAGTCGTCTAAATTTATAATTAGTTGAGATGTGACTTTTGATGAATCTGCTATGTTGAAACCGAACAATAAGGAATCTCTAGTTGAAGATGATTCTAAGAAGAATAAGCCAAGAGTTGAGATTGAGGTCGGTGATAGCTCGGGTTTGTAGGAGATCTCTCCTTCACCATCGTTTGAAAAAGCTCAAGATGAGCAGTCCGATGATGAGGATTATTTGCTCGCTCGTGACTAACAGAGAAGGGACATTAGACCGCCACGAAGATATGTCTACGATGACCTAGTGGCGTATGTGCTGTCTGTTGTAGAAACAGTTGATAGTAGCGAGCCGACAAGCTATAAAGAAGTCATCTCATCCGATGAAGCAGCTCATTGGTTAGTCATTATGAATGAAGAGATTGGGTCTCTTCATAAGAACCAAACTTGGAAGCTCGTGAAGTCCGAAAGAGGAAAGAAGATAGTTGGCTGCAAGTGGGTTTTCAAGAAGAAAGAAGGTGACCAAGGGGCAGTTGATATGAGATACAAAGAGTGGTTGGTAGCTAAAGGCTATTCGCAGGTACGGAGAGTTGACTTCACTGATGTATTTCTCCGGTTGTTAAACACACCTCTGTAAATGTTGTTGAATATGTATGCCCTAAAGGCCATTATTGTATAGTACATAATTGTATATTACATGTGGATACTTGGAATATATATGTACAAGACAGTCTTTCTCGATATGATAGTATGCTATCCGGTTTTTCTTTATCTCAACATGTGTATATGTTTTATTTATATTATGTATCTCGAATACATGTTGGTAAAGCCCGTAGGATCTTTACTTGACTACTAGAGTTGTGATGGTGATCATACTCATGGAGTTTATGTAGTTTATAGGAACATTTTTAAATTGTCCCTATTCATTGGAGTTTCGAGACAGGGTGTCGATACCCCGGAGTAGACTAGTGTATGCGTTTCTTATTCCTATGAGGGAAAATAGCCTGTCCCATAGCCATTGGTGTATGACACCAAAGATAGTATACAGGTACTCATTAGGTTATGAGTTGCATTGAACGGACAACTTCTAAATGATAATATAATTATCTTCAGATAGCAGTTCTCTAGTATATGGGTACATGCGATTCTTTAGACCTGAAATCATCATTAGTCTCGAATGTGTTCCCACTGTACTTAGATTTTACCCTACCACGACTTTAAAGAGTCATGCAAACAGGTTTTAGTTAGGTACAGTCTCGAAGCACTTAGGGGCAGTGAGCGATAGAAGAGATTGATCTCTCCCGGTATAGGGAGTCGATATCGCGTAGTGTTCGATTGGTCATCACCATAAGACCTTGGCTAAGGAAGTTGAGATCTACTGATTTTGAGATCGGTAGTTTCTTAGGATGGTGTTGAACCGCATCGACACGACTTATCAGGTTATTAAGGGTCTGACATTTTTCACCCCATAGACCCGATATGCGATACTCTCAGACGAAGAGACCGGGCTATACGGAGATTGTCACTTTCAGGCTTAGTAGAGATACGGACGAGTTTGCATGTCGTCCTTCCTTTTGTTTAATACCTGGGCAGTCATTACGTAAAGCTAGTGCCGCTGACATGCTTGTGGTTAAACCCACTGCCAGCATAATGTCGAGTCTTTAGAGTCCCACACAGAGGATTTCCCAGCTCAGGAGAAACGATATAGTGAACGTATTTTGATACGTACTTAGATTCGATTAAATACGTGTTTTTGTATACGTACTTTTTAATCGAACATTTTGTTAATACTAGCCAGTTTGAAAAATAACCAGATTATCACATTTAGATAAAATGCGAGCTAGTATTATATATGTATTTTTGGTATCTCTCTTTTCGGTATTTGTATTTTAACACGAATATAGTATTTATACGAATACGGTTATTTGTATAAATACGGGTATTAGTGTTTTGATATAAATACGGGTATTTGTTTCATAATACAAATACGGGTATTCGTATTTTATACGAAAACGCGTGTATGTATTTTATACGAATACGGGTGTATGCATTTTGATACGAATACGGGTGTATGTATTTTGATACGAATACGAGTGTATGTAATTATAGTATATACTTGTATTGGTTTATTTGTGTGTGTGTGTATACACACACACACACATACATATTCATATGTATATGTATACAAATGAGGTGGCTCTCTCTTCTCTTCTCATTTCTTCTCCATTCAAGTGGAAGTGTGTGGACTTATGACTCACGCATGTGAGTCACACTTCCACTCACTTCACACTAAAATAAAAGAAGAAAAAGAAAATGAAGAGATAAGTTTTCATAAGATTTTTGTAGCCATGCTTGCTTTATCACCATTAGCTTCTTCTTCCCCTTCTCTTGAGTTTTGAAAATAGAGAAAGGAAAAAGAAAAGAGAGAAACACTTAGAGATTAGTCACTACTGTATCCTAGTGATCAATTCTTAGAAAGCTTTGTTCACTAGTTACTTCACTTTGTTATTTTAGTGTGAAGCTGAAGCCTTAGCTAAGGTTTCCTTTGGGTAGATCATCTTCGACCGGGTAGATCATCTTCGAGAAGGAAGAAGAAGTGGACCTACTCCCAAGCTCGTTCCCGGTGGACCTAGAAGCTAAAGAAGTGGAAAGAAGAAGAAAGACACGACTATAAAGGTAGCTAACATCTATCCGAGGAGTTAAACTTCTTCTAGCATACTAGCTTAGTGTTTGGAGTCGATTATAGGTCGTAGAGTTTGTGCTCTTGTCTTTAAAATTTTTGTTCTGTAATCCACCTTGTCACAAGTTAGCGGCACAAGCACGAGCATCTACTTACACGTGTCTTGCTCGGTTTGGTAGCTATGCAAGATTTGGAGCTTGAGCAGCTCGATGTGAAGACCGCATTTTTGCACGGTGATTTGGTAGAGAAAATATACATGCAACAGCCTGAAGGTTTCGAAGTCGAAGGTAGAGAAGACCACGTTTACTTGTTGGAGTATTCTCTTTACAGTTTGAAACAGTCACTAAGACGTTGGAATAAGAAGTTCGACTCATTCATGAAAGAAATAGGGTTTTTGATTGATTTTGATTTCTCGATGTGTCGTGTTTAAGAAATGATGTTTCACAATCAAAAAAATTTTTGACCGCAATCAATAACGGTGTCGATTGTAGCGCGTTAGCGAGTGCGGATCGTCCACAGGGAAAGTGAGATCCGTTCGAATTTGAATTAGATGAATTGAAAATTAAAGAAAAGAAAATACAATTCAATTCAAGATTATAAAGTGAATTTCAAGAATTATTAAAATCTAATATCAAGAAAACATTAAAAATCAAGAATCAAGAATTGATGATATCCAATCCAAATAGTAATCAAGAATCGAAGTGAAGCTTGTAGGAATCGATCGAATCTATAGACGTGATGAAATCTATTGATTACGTTTTCTTATCCATCGATGATTTGATACTAAATCGGTGATGATCAACGAGAATTAGGGATTTCTTGCTGAAACTAGGGTTTCATCATCTATTCCTTGTCCTTTCGTTGATTTCATTCACATTCTAGCCTCTAGTAAATTCAAGAATCGATCGTGGATCCCTAATTAAGAGCGAACACAATCAAGAAAGCATCGCTCGAAACTAGGTCGTCGATTCTTCAATTTGCTAAAGTTTACAAAACTCATAGAACTTAAGAATCGTTTCAAGATTTGTAACATCATCATCTATTGATTCTCTCGACTCCTTCACGAGCGGAGTTTTACTCAAACATCATAACAAGAAACACAATCAAGAATTGAGATCTAATCATGATGCAAGAATGTAAAGAAAGCAAGATATAGAAATTTCACCTTTATTTATCAACAATTTTGTTACAATTCTCTCAATATCTACAATGAGAAAAGAATTCAATCGTTGATTTCGGCTTCGCTCGTTTCCTTGAGTCGCGGATCTCCTTGGATCACTTACTCCGATGAACTCCGGCGTCACTTTCTAAAGGATTGAAGGCTTCTTGCTTGATTTGGTACTCGGTGTTCTTGAATTTGGCTTTATGATTGGATTAGGGTTAGGGTTTGGAGGTACAAGTTGTGTCACTCAACTTATAGGAAGAGATGAAGGAATCAACAACCTTGAGAGTGAAGCCTTAGGGTCCCTTTTTAGCCTTGATTAGGATTAGCTTCCTTTAGAAGCTAGGTTTAGTTTAGCTTCCTTTGTAAGCTTGGTAGTTAGGTAGAAGCTTCTAGAGGTAGTTAGTTAAGCTTAGCTTCCTTCATAAGCTTGGAGGTTAGGGAGAAGCATCTAGGCTTAGGTAGTTAAGTAGCTTGCTTTGGAAGCTTGAGGGTGTTTAGCTTATACAAAGGGCCTTGATGTTCTGTCAGAAGATTCTGGAGAATTCTGGACTTTGAAGTGGCTTGAATAGGTGTAGGCCTTGAACCAAGAAACCTGAAGCTGAACTGCGCTGACATCACACCCACGTGGCCGCGGATCCACGGCGCCAAGGGCCTTTTGGCCGTGGATCCGCGGCCAAATAGTGGTCTTGGAGCATGGAATTTCTAAGGTTGCTTTGTTCTGGCTTTAGGTACATTTTCTGATATGTTGAATCTCATAATTCTTCCTTGATCACTGCCAGATTTCAAGTCTTGGACTTGGCGTATTTTTAACAGCACTTTTAACTGTTTCGGCTCTTCTCCTGGAATTTCCTGCACAGATTCTCGAGACAAGTGTTGCGCTACACAAAGATAATGCGATGCAATGATAAACACTCAATTTCCCTCAAAGTGTTGATTATAAAGTATAACACAAGTTATTTAGTATTTTACGGATGTTTTGCTAATATGTGATATATTAATACCGAACACCTTTAGATGAGTGCAAATGGTAGGGAAATTGATGCGTTAAAAATGCAATATTTTCGACTGATCAGTTTACGTGAAGTATATGCGACAGTTGTGTATATTCGAAGAAACTTGTCGATAGTTCTTTCATATATTTTCTACTATATATTGATAATATGTTGATAGCAGTAAGATATATAGTTGATATTCAGATTTTGAAGGAACAGTTGAAAAGTAAGTTTAAGACCAAGGATTTGGGAGCGGCTACAAAAATACTTGGAATGGAGATCAAATGCAATCGCAAAGGAGGAAATCTATACTTGTCTCAATAGCGATATGTTGAGAATGTTTTGGAGCATTCGGTATGGCAGACGCTAAATCTGTAAGTACTCCGTTGGCAGCTCATTTTAAACTTTCAGCTTGTTCATCACCGCAAACAGTGGATGTGATTAAGTATATGTCGAATGTTCCATATGCGAATGCAATAGGTAGAATCATGTATTCCATGGTTTGTATACCACCCGACATTTCATATGCAGTTGTGTTGTTAGTCGCTATATGACAACTCCTGATAAAGGCCATTGGCAGGCAGTGAAATGGATTTTACGTCACATACGAGGTACGTATGACGTGAGGTTGGTGTTTGGAAGGAACAACGACAGTTTGGTTGGATTCAGCAATTCCGATTATGCACGTGATCTCGACAGACAAATATTGATCACCAGTTATGTATTCTTCTTGGGAGGATGTGTCATCGGTTGGCGTGCTTCATTACAGCCTACGGTAGTGTTGTCTACAACGGAGGCAGGGTATATGGTTGTTGTTGCGGCTGTTAAAAAGGCAATCTTATTGAAAAGTTTATTTTCAGAACTTGGTATTCCAAAAGATACCATAATAGTCTACTGTATAGCCAAAACGCTATTCACTTAATGAAAGATCTTATGCATCATGAGGACGAAGCACTGATTGTTTCGAAAGAAGTGTGTTTGTAGAATAACCGCAATCAGAACGGTGTCGCAAGTAGCTAGACCGAGGTGAGTACGGGTCGTCCTCAGGGAAACGTTGAATATTTTAATCTTACTTTAGATGTGTTGAAAGAGAGAGAAGGAATAAAGAATATTGAAGAATGGTTGTAGGATCTAGATCTACGTTTAAACACTAATGCAAAATATAGATCTAGATTAACTACGGAGGTAAGTTTATATAAGAAGAGGGCTTGTAGGGTTCGTTAGGATTTAGTAGTTATGGATGATTAATTAAAAATTACTCTTTCTATCTTTTAATAGATTTAAAACTAGAACGACGGTGATGCGTGTAGATTAGGGTTTCTGGAGGGAAAAGGAATCCCACTCTTAACCCCTATCTCGACACGGAACTCCGTTCATATCTAGCCTTTACAAAAACAATCATTAATCTAATCTCTAATCGCGGTCGAGGCTAACAATGAATTGGTAGCGTGCCCGATTAGGATGTTAATGATTCTTTTGGTAAAGTTTATAAACTTTATAAGACATAAAAAGGGTTTAGGTATTTTCATCATCCATTAACCTACCATAATCCTACGAACCCTAACAAGCGGAGAATTACTCGCGCATGTTGGGAGAAGAAGAGATGGAGAGAGAATTCATAATGAAACTACAAAGAAATAGAATAAGAAAAAGAGCTACCTTTATTAATCAACAATATTCATTACACTTTGATTCCTTAGAAAATGATTATAAATACTAGTTTGCTTCTCGATCTCTTCTAAGGAGGTAGATGAACCGTTGATGATCAGCCTGGATGCGTGAGCCGTCTTGGACTTCGTGATCTCGTCGGCTTGATGATTTTTCCAAGAGGCTCTCAGTCCATATTTATAGTCCAAAGCCAGAAACCTTTGCTTCCAAATTAGGTAAATAGTAGTAGAGAATCACCCAAAATTTGCGCATCTTCAATCTCCTCTATCTCGCTGCGGATCCGCGGCCCAAGGGGGGTATGGCCGTGGATCCGCGGCCATACAATCTCAGCCTTTGATCAAAATTCTGGGGCTTCCTCTATGTGACATGTGATGTTCTCTGGAATCTTTAGATCTTTGAAATCTTCTCGTGGTTGCTGCCAGACTTGATCTCCAAGTCTTGCTTTCTTAATTAGGCAAGTTTTCTTTAACAACTTGATTTCTTGGAAAAATTCTGCACAACAACTTGGAAAAATTCTGCACAACAACTTAAATAATATTTAGTAGACTTTGTTCTACTAGGATTTGGTCAATGATATTATTTGCATACATTTTCCTACCAAATGCTGATTATAATATATCAACACATAGAAAATATTATTTTTACAGATAAACCCTCATATGTATGATATATTATAATAAAGACCTTTTTTAATATGAAAATGGTAGGAAAAATGTAATAACAAATGTGCAGTTTTATCAACTGAACAAATACCCCCAAACTTATCTTTGATCGTCCCGAGCAAACTTGTTTATTCAAGAGAAGGAAAAGAAAGGAGAAAACTAAGCACACTTTCGTAGGCAAACACGATTGCACTGAGCATGTGCAACAAGCCGTTAAATCTCTAGGTGTCCCTAGTAGGAGGAGTGTTGTCTCCTGAGGGTTTTCAGCGGATTACACCCACAAAATCCTATAATAAAAGAGAGATGGTGAAATTTACATATAAAGATAAGAACCATAAAAGAAATACTTTGAAAATTTAGAGTTTCCAACTACACTAGCTTTTCAGTTGTCATAAGCCCTATCTTAATAGTTATGAAAAGACGTTAGAAATCACATTATCTCTCAATAAAACATCGTCTTTATTCTTCATTCCTACCTTTCATCCAAACATTGATCATATAGCTCTACGTGTGTGTAAAGAACATCTCTACACTCGGAGAATTCAATTCAAGCTATCATACTCTTGTCCATCTACCTCAATACTTTTTAATTTGATGAATATTTAGATTTGCTCACACATTTTCATGCGACCGTTAATACTTCTTGAGGTACTAACCGACCGATTACTTATATGCTTGCTGATTAGGTGATAGTATTTTCCTCGTCTTGCACCACCTAAGGCTTAGCAGTGACTCCCAGACCAGTTGGTCTAAGGCACTAGGTGATGAAGCACCCTTGCTATATTTTTTTATAGCTGCCTTGGCGATAACAAAACCAGTGTTCATTTTTCTTTTCACCATTTTTATATTTTCTTCATTTTTTATTCCTTCATACTTTGGCTTTTAGACAAGAGCATTTCAAGGTATCCTCTACTATCCTGAGTTTCAAGACGTGTGTAAGTGCATATAATAGGGTATCAACATTCAAATGTTTGGCTTCCAGAATAGAAACTATTTTTCAGACTTATTTTTATCCTCAGATCAGTGATTTCCTTCATCTTACTAACCCTTGGGACAACAGCTCATAACTACTTATTACTAGTTCGTTTAAGAAAACTTCTAATTTTCTTGGTTTTCTTAAACTATTCCTATCTTTTGGATGTAATTTTTTACTTTCTACTCTTTTGTTAGAAAAAAAAATTTAAAATTTTTGAAAATATTGTGCTTATGCAAAATATGATGCAAATTGATGTATAAATAAGCACAAACCTTCCCCAAACCTGTTTACAGCAGTGTCCTCACTGTTGTTATCCGTTAAGCTCAAAAAACCTGTAGACTTGGGAGGAGAAAAGGGACAAGAAAAGGTGAAAGTGAAATCCTCCCCCAAACTTCTTTTTGGTTCACAATTTTGTAAAGATCATTTTCTTTCAAGAGCCAAAATATACCACCCCCCTTCCAAACTTGAGTTAAACAACTTTAATCTTTTAAAATCACACGAGGGGGTCAAGGTTATTGGTCAATACCAAGCTTTGCAAAGACTGAAGGTCAACACCAACCATTCAAAAATTTTATCGATGAAGTACCAAGGTTGCTGGAAGAACATGTCACCTTTCGAAAAGAAGAAGTGGGGAGGTGATAAGAGGTGTAATGGAAAAGGATTGCGTCTCAATTTGGAGAGACGACACAGTGATAGTAATGATGGACTACTCGCATTATCATGATTGTCCAAAAGAAGGGGTGGAGGTCCAATTTCTTCATCTTGGAGTTGATTTATCTCAACACCCGTATCTTTTAAAAATGCGAGTTCATCAGCGAAAATTTCCTCAAAGCTTTCATTGATACCCCGAAGAATAATGTCATCAGAAAAAATGGGGTGATCGTCAGACTCTATAAAAAGTTCCTCATCAGCGTTAGATGTTGACCCGGACAACTCGGTGGAAGAGTACATGGTTGGGTCAAACAACAACATATGAAAAGAGTCAGTATCATGAGGTTGATCAAATGCGCTGCTGTCGACATCCATTAATTCTACAGAACACACATGAGCATAGGGTTCGGAGGGTTCACTTCCCAACTTGTAAATGTTAAGCTCAATTGACTTCTTTCCGAAAGATAGGGTCATAGAGCCGTTTCTACAATTGATTACTGCGTTGGAAGTGGCCAAAAAGGGTCGACCGAGTATCACCGGGATTTGATTACGTGGGTTTGCCATAGGTTGTGTATCTATAACGATAAAGTCCACAGGGAATATGAATTCTACGACTTTGATTAACACATCCTCTAGCTCACCCCTTGGTTGGGTGATAGATCGATCTGCCATCTGAAGAGTGCAATGCGCAGGTTTTAACTCTCTGATCCCTAATTGCTCATAAACAGAATACGGAAGCAAGTTAACACTAGCACCCAGATCGAGTAGAGCACGATTGATATTTTTACCCCCAATGGAAATAGAAATTGTAGGACTTCCGGTGTCCTTTCGTTTCTTGGGTAGTTGTTGTGTAAAAGCAGTGCTCACATTACTCGCAAGGAAAACTTTTTTAGGTACTTGAACTTTTCTCTTCCTAGTGCACAAGTCATTTAGGATTTTCGCATATGACGGAACTTGTTGAATAGCATCTAGGAGAGGAATGTTTATGTTAACTTGCTTAAAAATTTCCACAATCTTCTCCATTTGTGGACTTGGTATGTTGCCCCTTAACCTGTTTGGATAAGGTGCTTTATCAATAAGGGTTTGGTCCAACATTGGAGAGGATTGTGGGGATGGAGTGGATCCCAGAATTGGAGTGGGGATCGTTTTAGGTAGATTCGAGAAAATGGGCGAAGGGTTCGAGCCTTGGGGAAAATGGAGAATAGGCTCGGATGAAGGTGGGAGACTAGACGAATTAGGGGAAGAAGAAGAAGCTGGGGTATCATTGGTGTCACTAACATCATCACATTGCTCATCCACTCGGTTATTCAGCACTTTTCCTGATCTCAACGTAGTAACGGCACTCACATTATAACTTTGTGAGTGGCCAGGATTAGGTATGGGTTGAGATGGGAGTTTCCCTTTCTCTCTCGCACTCATTGCGACGTTTAACTGTGCGAGTTGGTTTTCTATTGATTTAATACTCTCGCCGTGGGAGGTGGAGTCTTTCTGTATGGTATCAATAGAAGACTTCATCTCAGCCGACAATTGCATGGAATGTTTCATGAACATATCCAAAGTTTGTGCGAGTGAAGAGTTGTCAGTACCGGCCATTTGTGGTGTAGAAGTGTTGGCCGGATTTTGAAAATTTTGTGACTGAAAGGGGAGCTGATTTTGTGGTTGTGGTTGCTGTGGAGGAGGTCTTTGATAATTGCTTTGTTGGTTTTGGTTCCAAGCAAAGTTAGGATGATTCCTCCATCCTTGATTGTACGTGGAAGAATAAGGATCGTTTCTAGGTCGCTGCTGAAAAGAAGCATTATTTTGAACCGATGCATTCATAGGACATTCTTCCGTTAAGTGTGAAGGATCTGAACAGCAACCACAGACGGTCTTGGGGAGCGTGACCTGATTTAGGGAGACTGATGAAAGTTTGTTCTCAATAGCATCGAGTTTCTTCTGCATCGCTGCCATTTCGGCTTTTACTGTGATGGAAACATCGAGCTGGTGAATACCTCCCCTAGATGAAGGTGGTCTTACGCTTTCCCACTGTAAAGTGTATTCAGCAAGGTCTTCCAGATATTTCCAAGCTTCACCGTCGTCTTTAGACATGAAATTGCATTGACACATTGTTTCAAGCATCTGCTTTGTCGCTGGATTAATGCCCTCATATATAATTCGGCATAAATCCCATCTATTGATTCCATGATGAGGACATTAGACAAGCAGATCTTTGAAACGTTCAAAGCACTTCCAAAATGGTTCATTGGGAAGCTGGGTAAACTGGTTGATCTCGCTCCTAACACGGGCGGTCTTATGGTTTGGGTAAAACTTCTTAAGAAATACTATTACGAATTCATCCCAATTAGTGATAGAGTTTGCAGCAGTATTATAAAGCCATTTTTCTGCCAAGTCGCACAGTGTGAATGGGAGAAGACGCAAGCGCATAACATCGACATTCAACTGTGAAGTACCCATCATTACGCATACGTTTTCGAATTTGGTGATGAAAACGTACGCGTCTTCCGACTCAAGCCCGTGAAATTTGGGCAGCAGATTGATGTAGTGGGGCTTAATTTCGAAATTATCCCCGTTAGCTGGTGGAATAGATAGACAAGTGGGAAGAGGACCACGGATAGGATAGCATCTCTCTTGGAGAGAGATGCGCGGTGGATTCTGTGCACCTATGGGCGATGGCAGCATGGTGTTATATTCTGATGGAGTGTCGTCCATCTCGGTCGTGGTGTGTGGTGGGGAAAAAGAAGATGAAGAAGTACCGACTTCGGCGTCGATAGCAGGAACGCGGACAAGACGGGCACTAGGATCCCGTGTCCAGCCAAGCATGCACTAAGCGGGTTTAGTGCAAGTGGCAGCGTGTGTGATTTAAAATTGGTCTGTTTTGAAAAAGTGGGACTCAAGACAAATCACTCTAAAATGCACAAACAACCCTAAAACTAAGGTTACCTAGGTCCAGTCTCTAGACCGCTCCTAGACTTCCAAAGGACAAGCCGCAGGATCAATCCTCTACCGCCTTGTTACTACTCTTGTGGCCAGGTAAGTGCCAGGTAAGTGAGAGGTATCCGCTATATGAATCACCGAAAATAGCGGGCCTAATTAAGTAAACCACTTGCATTAGACACACTTGCCTAGGCACCACAAAAGTAATGTGGATAAGCGATAGATTACCCACGACCTTCCTCTGTCCTTAATGAGCGCGACAGTCCTTAGAATCTGGTCTAGATATTTTTTTTAAAATTAATGTAGGGTTGATGCAGATGCTCGGTTTGTGATTTGTGGGGCTTAGGAAGGGTGATCAAATCCCCACCTAATCTGGATTTGGTCTTTGCCCCTTAAAGTTCGTATTAAAATATGCAAAACAAAACCAATCATAAAACTTTTGCAAAAAGATTTTTGAGCGGCGCTATTTTGCAAAGAATCCTGTAGAAAATAGATTTTATTGGATTTGAGAGGAGAGAGAAGGAGTTGAGAAAGATACCAGAGAAGTGTGAACCCTAGATCCCTTAGTTAAGCCGCGTTTTCGCCGCCGAAAGGGCCTTCGTGCCGCAGTTCCGCCGCGAAGTGGAGGGATCAGGTGATGAAATTTTTTCTTTGGCCTCCTGTACTCCTCTGGATCTCTCAGAATATCTCTGTCTTCTGTTTTCCTCAAGTCTGTGACTCCAGATCTCCTTGCAAAATTCACGCACAAATCGTTAAATATGCAATTTGCAGTTTTGTGTTAATAATGATATGAATCGTCTAAGAATTCAACACAAATAGTAAAAATAAAAAAATTATGCACGTATCTCCGGCAACGGCGTCATTTGATTGTTTCGAAATAAGTGTGTTTGTAGAATAACCGCAATCAGAACGGTGTCTCGTGTAGCTAGACCGAGGTGAGTACGGGTCGTCCTCAGGGAAACGTTGAATATTTTAATCTTACTTTAGATGTGTTGAAAGAGAAAGGAGGAATAAAGAATATTGAAGAATGGTTGTAGGATCTAGATCTACGTTTAAACACTAATGCAAAATATAGATCTAGATTAACTACAGAGGTAAGTTTATATAAGAAGAGGGCTTTTAGGGTTCGTTAGGATTTAGTAGTTATGGATGATTAATTAAAAATTACTCTTTCTATCCTTTAATAGATTTAAAACTAGAACGATGGTGATGCGTATAGATTAGGGTTTCTGGAGGGAAAAGGAATCTCACTCTTAACCCCTATCTCGACACGGAACTCCGTTCATATCTAGCCTTTACAAAAACAATCATTAATCTAATCTCTAATCGCGGTCGAGGCTAACAATGAATTGGTAGCGTGCCCGATTAGGATGTTAATGATTTTTTTGGTAAAGTTTATAAACTTTATAGGACGTAAAAAAGGTTTAGGTATTTTCATCATCCATTAACCTACCATAATCCTACGAACCCTAACAAGCGGAGAATTACTCGCGCATGTTGGGAGAAGAAGAGATGGAGAGAGAATTCATAATGAAACTACAAAGAAATAGAATAAGAAAAAGAGCTACCTTTATTAATCAACAATATTCATTACACTTTGATTCCTTAGAAAATGATTACAAATACTAGTTTGCTTCTCGATCTCTTCTAAGAAGGTAGATGAACCGTTGATGATCAGCCTGTATGCGTGAGCCGTCTTGGACTTCGTGATCTCGTCGGCTTGATAATTTTTCCAAGAGGCTCTCGATCCATATTTATAGTCCAAAGCCAGAAACCTTTGCTTCCAAATTAGGTAAATAGTAGTAGAGAATCTCCCAAAATTTGTGCATCTTCAATCTCCTCTATCTCGCCGCGGATCCGCGGCCATACAATCTCAGCCTTTGATCAAAATTCTGGGACTTCCTCTATGTGACATGTGATGTTCTCTGGAATCTTTGGATCTTTGAAATCTTCTCGTGGTTGCTGCCAGACTTGATCTCCAAGTCTTGCTTTCTTAATTAGGCAAGTTTTCTTTAACAACTTGATTTCTTGGAAAAATTCTGCACAACAACTTGGAAAAATTCTGCACAACAACTTAAATAATATTTAGTAGACTTTGTTCTACTAGAATTTGGTCAATTATATTATTTGAATACATTTCCTACCAAATGCTGATTATAATATATCAACACATGGAAAATATTATTTTTACAGATAAACCCTCATATGTATGATATATTATAATAAAAACCTTTTTTAATATGAAAATGGTAGGAAAAATGTAATAACAAATGTGCAGTTTTATCAACTGAACAAGCACATCGACGTAAGGTGCTGGATCGTGTAGGAAGTCGTTGAGAAAAAAGAGATTATTGTGAAGAAGGTTGGCACAGCGGACAATCCGACCGACATGTTGAAGAAGTCTCTTTCGGTTGTTAAATTTGAACATTGTTTGAATTTAATTGGTGTGCACTGCACTCATTGAGCCCTTTAGGGATTTTGTGGTGAAGGTGGAGCGGAGCTACTATTAATTTTTGTGGAGTTGTTCTTTAGGAATATGAGGTAAAGTGAAGATTTGTTATGTATGTCTCTCATTCCGATTCCTATTGATTTACCATAAATTCAGACTTATCTACAAAGTAAGGGATAACAAATTCAAACTTATCTACAAGCTAGGTGGATGTTTATTAGTTGGGAAATTAGTTATTTAGACTTATCTCTAGTTATTTAGATTTATTTTTAATATATTATATATATTGTAGTATTTTGTAACTCTAGAGATTGATACATTTTGTTAATTAGAGAGAACCCATTGATAATTAGGAGAGATCTAGGTTTTGAAAGAGATTTGTAATTCTCCATCAATTTGTACTCCTCTGGATTTTGTTAATTAATAAAATTTCGTCTTCGCTTATATGTTTTGTGGTTAGTATTTATATTTCTATCTTACCTGTGGTTTGATTTTTCTTCTCGTTATTGATTGTGTGTTTGCTTCGTGATTGTCTCGTATTTGCAACAATACAAATGACAAAACTTTGATGCATACAACGGGCGGATTTAGATCTTTTCATTTGCAACAACACTGCATCTATTATTATTTGCTAACCAAACAGCCCCTAGACTTTGCACTCAACAACAACTGCAACAACTGAGCCTTTTATCCCTAGCATATGGGGTAGGCTACATGAACCAACATGAGAATCACGCCGGGTCCATCACATGAATCCTCCGCCTCCACTCACTCTATCGAGCAATATACTTTCATTGGGTCCTTTGGCAACCATATCGTTTCGTATCAGCTCCATCCATGTTTTCTTCGGTCTCCCTTTTGCCCTTTTGTCATTGCCCATATCGAGAGTATCTATCCGTCGAACCGGTGCTTTCATAGGTCTGCGTCGCACTAGACTTTGCACTCATCAACCAAATTGCAAAAATGTTTATTAACCGACCAAAATACAAGAGGACTTGATGCAATCATTTTCATTCCACTGATCATTTGCAATTGCACAATCATATTGATTCCTGTTTCATATTATCTCTGCTATTATAAAGCAAAGAGTAAGAAGGTCATTTGGCGCTCTAACGCTTATTTTAGATTAATCCTTTATTTTTTGATGGTCCACATCATATATTTTTTGCACGTGTGAAGTACGTTGATATATATTAGCATTAAACAGTCAAGATTTAAAAAATATTTTTAAAAGACTTTTTTAGTTAAGATAATAGATATTTTGAAACTTTTAGTTATAGCTGGCGAAAATATATTAAAAATTCTTAAAATTTTGAAGAAAAAATATCTACGTTGTTATTAACTACACAAAAAGATTGCGCATCTCCTTATCAATCAAGACACAAACAATGATTAAAGTGCCTGAATCCTGCCACCTGTATTCCTCCTAAAAATTAGGTCTCCAATTTTATGCCACATTTACTTTTAGTGATGTATCAAAATATTACTAACCCATCATAATTAATTGTTAAATAAAAAAAGAAAGAACAAAAAAAAACTACCATATATATAATATCTCTACTATCTCCATCTTTTATGAACAACTATCTTTATCTCTAAAATGATTAATTTAAAAATAAAAATCTAACCAATTAATTGATTAATATAAGCATTCATTTGTATAAAACGTGCATCGCATGTGCATAGTACTAGTTATTAACAATAAAACTCGGCAAAACACATACACAGCATCAATAAATTCGGTGCTAATAGAACTAAGCCAGCTCCAGTTAGGCTTGGATTCAGGTCGCTAAAAGCTTGTTTAAGTTTGTTTTGTAATAAATGAACTAAACTTCAGCTAAGAAATCAGGCTCCTCTAGTTAACAAGCCAAACTCGAGCTTAATCTGGCTTGTTTGTTTATAGACCAAGTCCGTACCGTTTATGTATCCTGTTATATTTTATAAATTTTAAAACTATATAAAATTTGATGAGCAAATAGTATTCACTCAACTCATAACCAACGGCCCAAAACATCAATGCCCAAATTGTTCTGATTTTTCTCTCCCTTTTATTGATATATTTTGGTAAAGTTGATTGACAAGCTTTAAATTAATGTGCCGAACTCATAAATGAGCTTAAGCAAGGTTCTATATGATTATGAGCTCATCTTGTTTGTAATAGAGTAGTGAACAAACCAAACTCGAGCCGAGGTAAATGCGTCAATCTGAACTTAAATCAAGCAAGCTCGGCTCGAGACCAACTCAAACTGAGTTAAAAATAAACGAACAAAACCAGAGCTAAACCAGCTTGTTTGTGTTCATCTTGTTTACGCCTTTATTGTAGTCTAGCAGTAAACCTCTTTGCATATGTGTAAAAGATCTGAAGTACAAACTCTGTTTGCAATTAGTTACAGCCTATTATTAATTAGGGGGGAAGGGGGACTGGATTAGCGTATTCACCTAGTTTACCTAAAGAAGCAGGAAACAAGCATAAAAAGAAAAGGAAAAAAAAGAAGGAAAAAACAAAAATATTCTCTCTTTCTTAATACTGAGAAACTCTCCAAGAATTAGAAGCTATCAACCAAAATGCCAATAAAGTCTCCTTGCTGGCTCTGCCCATTCACTGACGTGGATCCACATGATCGGTTAGGTCTGAAAATTGATTTGTCTGAAAACATACATATTATACAAATTTGATATGTACGAAACATACTTGTCACTGCTTTTGCTTCAACATTGGCCTGAGCTGGTAACTTGCTTCAAATAAATGACTACATTTTTTTTATATCTAAAATGAAAATGGGTCTACTAATCTCTTTTGGGTCCCTTTTTATCTCTTTTTTTTTTCCTTTTCCTTTCCTGAAATCAACCCCTTCTGGGATCGAACTTGCGACATCTCACATTCGAGGTTAAATTGGCACCAACTGAGCTAAAACCCAATTAGCTTCTAGGTCTCATGTTGCTGATGGTGCAAACAAGCTTCTAAAGAGACCAAATCCTATATTGAAGCATTGCATAGCTTTTCAGCATCTCCTTTTTCTACCTTGAAAAAAGAACAAGGAAACCAAGCTTGCAGCCAGATTACATTACTACTTCTTCTCAAGCAATTAGCAATTAGCAATAGGCCAATACTTGACTCAAGAAATTAGCAATAGGCCACTTCTCAAGCAATTAGCAATAGGCCAATACTTTGACTCTCCTTGGACACAAAAAATGACTAATACGAACGTGAATTAAATGGTGCCGGGGCTGCCTGTAGCCAACCCAGCTGGTGGGGCCTGTAGCCCAGTCCACGCCCCCATTGGGGCTACACCACCGCAGCCTCGTGGCCCATTAACCTCTAATAATAGTTTAGTGAAAAGTCAGATTAGTCGATGCAATCATTAGATTTGAAAAGCGGAATATGAGCTTGGAATTTTAGTTCGGTGCGCGCTAATAAGAAAATAAATGGAGTACTCACAAATATAAAAAAAAAAATTAAATGACAAACCTTACACGAACATAAATCCTAATATTCACTACCCAGGAATAGAATCAGCTAAACCTTGAAATTAATCAAACAGACAACTAACCGCAACTAACCGTCACATACCGCTTCAAGTCCTACCGCAACAACATTTACACTCACGATTGGTCATAGTTGTTGTGTATGCCTCCCTTTCCGATCATTATTGGATTTCCTGTTGATTCGGCATTATCATAGAGTTGTTTCAGATTCGAGTTTATCTACAAGTAAGGGGACAGACGTCTGGAGCTAAAACTTCAGACGTCTGTCAACGCTGTACGTTCGCATATTTTGGGCTGACGTCTGCGATCGCTCTGTTATATGGAAGACATTAAGACCAGATGTCTGAAGCTCTTTCTTCAGACGTTTAGGGACACACTGCTATTTTGAATATTTCTGGGGCAGATATCTGGGATTGACTTTTTCAGACGTCTGCCGTGTCTTGGGCCGGATAATTTCTTAGTTTGGAAATTAGTTATTCGGATCTATCTTTTCTATACTATATATAATGTGATATTTTGTAATCCTAGATCAGATAGCTTTTGAGATATTTTGAGGGAACCCTTTTGTAATCTGAGAACTAGGATTTCTAGAGATTTGAGTGATTCATCCATCAGTTTGTACTCTTCTATATTTTGGTGATTAATAGAAACTTCTCCATCACCTTTTTGTTAGCGCTCTTATTTTCTATTTGCCTGTGATTGATTGATTTGTGTTTCTTCTCTATATCTTTTTGATATTGCTTCATGATCGTTCTGTCGCAACAAACTGGTATCAGAGCTAGCCACATTGTCTTGTTTTTTTATGTTGTGGGGTCTTTTAGTTGAACCGTTTGGTTTTCAATCTTACGATCTAGCATAACGGTGGGTAACGACGCTTGTGTTCTCTTCCCCATCTTCTTAAATTGTGATTTTGAAGTTTTAGGGTTCATTAGTACTCAAGGTTTTTAGTTTGATCCTACATCATGTCTACAATGATTTTGAAGTTCGATATTGAGAAGCTTGATGGAAATATGAGTTTCAGTTTATGGCAAGTCCGTATAATTGTCTTGTTGACTCAAAATAATTTGAGAAAGATGATTCTTGGGAAGGATGCAAAACCTTCCATTATGACGGAGGAAGCTTGGTAGAAGTTGGATGACAAGGCCTTCACGGCTATGCAGTTGTGTCTGACGAACGAAATTTTGCAAGAAGTTTTAGTTGAAAAGACGGTGGCCAATTTGTGGATGAATTTAGAGGATTTATATTTAAAAAAGTCTCTCACAATTCGATTCATATTGAAGCAATGTCTCTACACACTTCGTATGTCAGAAGGCTCTCAAATCAAATCTCATATCGATGAGTTTAATTCGATCATTATGAATCTGGGTAAGATCAATATTAAAATTGATGATGAAGACCAAGCTCTTCTATTGTTATGTTCGTTGTCATCCTCTTATAAGTACTTTCGTGATACCATAGTTTATGGATGAGATACAATCTCGATCAAGGACATCAAAGAAAATTTGATGAACAAAGAGAAGATCGACAAAGAGTTAACATCTAGCAAAGGCGACGGTCTATCTTCAGGCTTATTTATTTGAGGGCGAGCGAAGAAGGAAGATCCAGAAAGTAATAGGAAGAACTCAAGGTCGAAATCTAAGAATAAAAACTTGACCTGCAACTATTGTAAGAAGAAAGGGCGCTTCAAGATCGATTGCTACAAATTGCATAACAAGCTAAAGCAGGAAGACAAACAGAATGAGTCTTCAGCCGAAGCTAGTATAGCGGAAGGAGAAGGATATCTTCTTAAGTTCTTGACAACACACATTGATCCAAGGACGAATGGATCATGGATTCGGGCTGTTCCTATTACATGTGTCCCAATAGGGATTTTTTCACCACCTATGAGTTCGTTGATGGTAAAGTGGTTTTGATGGGCACCAATAGTTCGTGTCGAGCTATTGGTAAGGGGAAGATCCAACATGACATTTGACGATGTTATGAGAATATTGGCAGAAGTTAGGCATATACCTGACTAGAAGAAGAATCTCATCTCATTGAGTGCACTCGACGATTAAAGTTACAAGTTTTTCGCTGAAGGTGGAGTTTTGAAGGTAACAAAAAGTGATATCGTTGTTATTGTTAAGATATATATGCCCTAAAGGCCTTTATTGTATAGAATGCTGGGGTATATATGTACAGAACAGTCTTTCTCGATATGATAGTATACTATTTGGTTTGTCTTTATTTTAACATGTGTATATGTTCTACTTGTTATTTCATATCGCTAATACATGTTGATAAAGCTCGTAGGATTCTTGCTTGACTACCAACGTTATGATGGAAATCATACGTGTGGGGGTTGGGTAGTCTATAAGAACATCCTTAAATTGTTTCTAATCGTAGGATTATCGAGACTAGGTATCGATACTTTAGAGTAAACTAGTGTATACGTTTCTTATTCCCATCAGGAGAGATGGCCGGTTCTACAGCCATTGGTGTACGACACCAAAGATTGTATATAGGTGCTTATCAGATTATGAGTTACACTGGATGAACTCGTCGGGAGTTGCTGGATGGTACTATACCTAACATCAAATAGCAGCTCTCAGGTGACAAAGTACAGGGTAGTCTGTCGACCTAAAATCGTCATTTGTCTTGTATGAGTTCCTACTATGCTTTGATTACTACCCTACTATGGCTTTACTGAGTCATGCAAACATGTTTTAATTGGGTACGGTCCCGAGCTATATGGAGGCAGTGAGCGATTGTCGGGGATCCGTTTCTCCCGATATAGAGGGTCGATATTACGCTGTGTACGGTTCGCTAAAACCATAAGACCCTAACCAGGGCAGTTAAGATTTACTGACAGTTAGATCAGTAGTTTCTCGGATGGTCTTGAGCCACATCGGCACGATTTATCGGGTTATTAGGGGTTTGACGTTTTCCACTCCTTAGACTTGATATGTGATACTCTCAAATGAATAGATCGGATTGTATGGAGATTGTCACAGATAGGATCAGTGGGGATACGAACAAGTTTTCTTGTCGGCCTTCCTTTCGACAGATACCTGGATAGCCGTTACGTACAGCTAGTGTCACCAACGTACTTATAGTTAAACCCACTACCGAAGTATTGTCGAGTCTTTAGAGTCCAACACAGAGAGTTTTCCTGATTCAGGCGAAACGATACAGTATGCATATTTTGATACGTACGAGTGTTCAATTAAATACTGTATTTTATACACGTGTTTTAATCGGACATTTTTTTAATACTAGCATATTTGAAAGATAGTCAGATATGTAAGCTAGTATTATATTGCTCTCTTTTAGAGTATTTGCATTTTAATATAAAAACGGTATTATACGAATATGGCTATTTGTATGAATAAGGTATTTTTGTGTCTTGATACGAATACGGTATTCGTATTTTATATGAATACGGTAATTGTATTTTATACGAATACGTGTATACGTATTTATTAAAAATACGGGTATTAGTGCATGTGTGTGTGTGTATGCATGTATGTATGTATAATATTTGTACATGTGAGGTGGCTTCTCTTTTTCTTCTCATTTCTTCTTGAATGTTAAAGATGTGTGTGGACTTGTGACTCACACTAGTGAGTCACAAATCCACTCACTTATTTTTTAAAAGAAAGAAAAGATAAGAAAGAAAAAGGATGAGGGTTTTCTTTGGTTAGCCATTCTCATTTCCTCGTCATCTTCTTCATATTTCTCTCTTGATTTTAGACAAAAAGGAAAGAAAGAGAGCATCTTGAGACAAATACTACATCTCTAAGTATCAAGTTTTAGCAAGTCCTGATCTTTATTCGCTTCTTAGTTCACTAGTTCAAGATAGAGCTTGAACTAACATTCTCGATTGGATCATCTTTGACGTGGAAAGACTTCTTCACAAGCTTAATCAAAAAACCCTAGGAGCCCAAGAAGAGGACCACACAAGAACCAAAGTACACATCTTCAAAGGTTGTGGTCCTTAACCTAGTTGTTAAAATCTCTAGGTTTTGTCAGTTTAGTGTTTGGATTCGATTTCTAAGGTTTTAGTTTCTAGTGCTCACTTTAAAATTTAAGTTTTTCGATTCCGCAAAGGTCGTAGCAGTAACGGCAAGAGCACTAGCAACTTACATTGATATTAGAGCCGTCCAAACACTTAAACTAATAGTAGACGATGTTTGTGTTTCGAAACCAATATAGTTCCGTATTTTAAAAACTTTAGATCTAAGTTTCTGTAAAAAATTTCAAAGCCTCTGAAATTTTTTTGGAGTATTGAAGAGTGATCTACATGATATTAGTTTGTCACTGGAGAAGCACGAGCTCAATTGCTCAAGGTTTGGCCGCTTAAAAATCGTTTTAGCTATTTACGGCCTTAACATAAGCTTTGGCCTCATGCTTCATACAGTGGCTTGGGTGCTTGGATTTAGGGTTTTTGGTATATTTTGTTTTTGTCCAGATTTTATCTAATGTTATCTTTGTATATGGGCAACACAGAATGTTTCAAAGTCGAACTTATAACATCGTTGATTTTTTATCTGTTTGTATAATTGTTTGTAAACGTCGGCTAATTGCTATACGTCGATTAGAAGAGGTTGCACATATCTTGCCTGTGTTTTGTTTATGGAATGGAATAAATGTGATCGTCGTGATTGAATAGCCGAGGGTTTTACATGAGAAGAGTGTTTTTATTTTCATTCATGTAATGTTCTTTATGATGTAATATTATTCTTTTGCGGGGCACTTCCAGGTCGAGGTTGTAGCCACTGTCGTATTATTTTTTTATTACATGTACTTAAGATAGACCCAAGATGGAATGCTCAAGTAGTCGGTTTCTAGAATCCAACGGGTGTCCATCTCGAGGAGCCGAGACCGGGTTACTTAATTCTAGAATTGGTAAGGGTGCTTTCCGCGCTCATAGGGGTCTAGGGGTATGGGTTCTTGTCTATCATTATGACCATGGAATCCGCATTTTTGTAAGTGGCTAAAACAAAAATACGAAATTCCTAGTATATCATCTATCTTATTTATTTGCTTCTGCTTATTCTGTGATTGGATATTATCATGCCTGCAATGAGAATACACACGCGCGCGCCCGTGCACACACTATATAAATGCTGTATATGTTTTGAACCCGTACTAGCCCTGCCCATGCAATGCCGTAAGTTAAGTAACCTTACGGTGAAGTTCCTGGATCCCGTGGAGAATGCAAGTGGCATATACGTACATTATATTTTTGTTGTTTATGGTGTGATAGGTTTAATTATTGGGACCGCATTAACTTTGATTAATAAAAGAAAACAAACCTAAAATATGACGTTGTTGGAACAATTACAAAATCACTCGGTTTTCTTCAAAACTACAAGTTTTAAAGTGGAGCTTAAACGACTCCTTTTCAAAGCTACTCACTTTCTTCAACGATATCAAGTTCATTACGTTCAAGGTTTTCACAAAAACCAGCCGCAACCCTCCGTCATTTCAGGTAGGTATCAACTAATATTCAAGTTATGTATTTTGGCCTTCATCAAGGCATAGTGTTTGGTAGGTAGGGGATACTTGTCTGTAGCATAGAGAGATACATTAATCTAGGAAAGGCGTACAGCTATTTTGTTCTTCGTCAAGTGTTGGTACGAATGTGTCTAGATTAATCAGGACAATGACGGGTTGAACTTAACTTGCGACTTATAATATTTTGGCCTTCGTCAAGGTTATAAGTACTTGGGGAAAAATCATATCGGGGGTTTTAAATATACAGGAAACTTGCTAGGTCTGCATACCTTCTGGAGTGTGGTAGTTTTGGTTGGCTTCCTTTAAAATTATCACACAATGATGGCTGGATCCTGATTCTCACTGTGAGTAATATTTACTCTTCGATAAAGTTTTTCACTTTACAATTAGCTAAACCTAGTAGGTATCTAGAAAATATGTCAGCGGGGCAACGCCTCCAAAGAAAACGGGTTACTCTTAATTAAGGAACTTCGTGAAAGCGTTGGAAAACCTCGCTCGAAATACCGACACCCCACCTGGCTAAACGGTTAAGCAAACATATAGGGTGCGATTAATCCCGACTAATTCTTCTTTTAAGGTTTGAAGAAGAATTCGAGAAAACGGTGGAAGTCATTCTGTTTAGATAAACTAATAACCAATCTAAACTTGCAAAAGCATATGCTGAGTGTTTCTTTTCTCTCTTCTAATTGCAGCGACCATGACGGGACTTAAGTTTCTACTAAATAAAAATATACCGACATGGACAAATTATAAACATTAGCTGAGGAATGTCCAAATGACCCTTACTTATGACAGGATTGCATATGTCCTCACGGCTAAAGTCCCCGCTGTCCCAGGTTCTGATTCTATAGTCGCGGACATTGAGGTTCGTAAGTCTTGGGATATCGATTGCGCGAAAACTAAGTGCCTCATGCCGGCCTCCATGGATAATGAACATCAAAGGCGGCACGAGAAGATGGACCTAGCTTCTATCTTCCTCTATACCAAGGACTTATATGGAGAGCAATCTCGTGATGAAAGATACGAGACCTCGAAGAAACTATTTCAAGCGAGGTTGGCTATCGGTTCATCTGTCGGGGACCATGTCCTGAAGAAGATCAGTTTCATTGAGGAGCTCGCAGACCTTGGGACTGTTGGCTATAGTGCCCTCAAGGCAATTATTGTAATCGAAAGTAGGAGATTATGATAATTGAAGGATGACCTATACAGGTAAAACAGTTTTATTCGAGATGGTAGTCTATTATCTGGTTTGTCTTTATCATTGATGTGTATACGTTTAATTGGTTATTAAATGTCGTTAATACATAATGATAAAGCACGTAGGATCTTTGCTTGACTACAAGAGTTATAATGGCAATCATACTTGTGAGAGTTGGGTAGTCCATAAACATAGCCTTAAATGTCCCTATTCGTGGGAGTATCGAGACTAGGCATCGATATTCCAGAGTAGACTAGTGTATACGTTTCTAGACCCCGACGAGGAACGGTGGCAGGTCTCATAGCCATTGGTGCGTTTGTCGGGACCCGATTCTTGTTCACAGAACAAAGTGCCATTCCAAGTATCACGCCAAGGGGCGGGGGCCACTTCTTGAATCCGTGGGACCCACTGTTGAACAATGGGGAATCTTCGGAATACATTCCGATAGAGGGCTGATCAGGAAATATAAATGAAATGATACCACTCTTCAATACAGAGGTGCCTTTTAAGTGAACCGAAACAACAGGATCTTGAGAACTCCGTAGTTAAGCGTGCTCGAGCCAAGGAAGTTCTGGGATAGGTAACCTCCTAGGAAGTGGTCCCTGGTCGAGTCCGGTTCGCCCCGAAGGACAAAACCGTGCGGCTTCGGCCAGAGCGAACAATACTCTCTGTATTGGAGGTGGGGAGTGACAGAATAGTATCAGAGCTGGTCTCTCAATAGTAGGTATGTGGTTCGAGGACGAACCATTGTTCAAGGGTGGGCAGAATGTCGGGACCCGGTTCTTGCTCACAGAACAAAGTGCTACACGGAACAAAGTGCCATGCCAAGTGTTATGCCAAGGGGGCGGGGGCCACCTCTTGAATCCGTGGGGTCCACCTCTTTAATCCGTGGGACCCACAATAGAACAATGGGGAATTTTCGGAATACATTCCGAAAGAGGGCAGATCAGGAACTATAAATGAAATGATACCACTCTTCAATACAGAGGCGCCTTTTAAGTGAACCGAAACTACAGGAGCTTGAGAACTCCGTAGTTAAGCGTGCTCGAGCCAGGGAAGTTCTGGGATGGGTGACCTCCTAGGAAGTGGTCCCTGATCGGGTCCAGTTCGCCCCGAAGGACAAAATCGTGCGGCTTCGGCCAGAGTGGACAATACTCTCTGTATTGGAGGTGGGGCATGACGGTGTTGCACCTAAGATTGTATACAAGTGCTCACTAGAGGTGAGTACACCGGACGAACTCGCCGGGAACTTCTAGATGGTACTATATTTATTGTCATATAGCAGTTCTCAGTTGACATGAGTACAGGTAGTTTGTTGACCTGAGATCGTTATTTGTCTCGTATGAGTTCCCACTGTACTTAGATTACTTCCCTACCACGGCTCTACCGAGTCATGCAAATATGTTTTAGTTGGGTACAGTCCCGAGCCACATAGAGGCAGTGGGCAATCGTCATGGATTCTTCTCTCCCGATATAGGGGAGTCGATGTCGTGTTGTGTTCGGTTGGCCATCACCATAAGCCCCTGATCAGGGCGGATGAGATTTACTGATTGGAGATTAGTAGTTTCTCGATTTAGTAATGGGCTTGACACCGACATGACTTATCGGGTTATTAGGGGTCTGACGTTATCCACCTCCTAGACTTAGTATGCAATACTCTTAGACGAAAAGACTGGACTGTACGGAGATGTCACTTACAGGCTCAGTAAGGGTACAAATGAGTTTGATCATCAACCTTCCTTTCGTTCAATACCTGGGTAGCCGTTAGGTACAGCTACTGCCGCTGACGTACTTATGGTTAAACCCACTGCCAGCGTATTGTCGAGTCTTCAGAGTCCCACACAGAGGGTTTCCCGGTTCAGGCGAAATGATCTAGTATGTGCGTATTTTGATACGCACTAGAGGTGAGTACACCGGACGGACTCGCCGGGAACTTCTAGATGGTACTATATCTATTGTCATATAGCAGTTCTCAGTTGACATGAGTACAGGTAGTTTGTTTGCCTGAGATCGTTATCTGTATCGTATGAGTTCCAACTGTACTTAGATTACTTCCCTACCACGGCTCTACTGAGTCATGCAAATATGTTTTAGTTGGGTACAGTCCCGAGCCATATAGAGGCAGTAGGCAATCGTCATGGATTCTTCTCTCCCAATATAGGGGAGTCGATGTCGCGCTGTGTTCGGTTGGCCATCACCATAAGTCCCTGACCAGGGCGGATGAGATTTACTGATTGGAGATTAGTAGTTTCTCGATTTGGTAATGGGCTTGACACCGACATAACTTATCGGGTTATTAGGGGTTTGACGTTATCCACCTCCTAGACCTAGTATGCGATACTCTTAGACGAAGAGACTGGACTATATGGAGATTGTCACTTACAGGATCAGTAAGGGTACAGACGAGTTTGCTCATCAACATTCCTTTCGTTCAATACCTGGGTAGCCTTTAGGTACAGCTACTGTCGCTGACGTGCTTGTGGTTAAACCCACTGCCAGCGTATTGTCGAGTCTTTAGAGTCCCACACAGAGGGTTTCCCGGTTCAGGCGAAATGATCTAGTATGTACGTATTTTGATACGCACTTAGGTTCGATTAAATACGTGTATTTAGTGCACGTACTTTAATCGGGCGTCTTGATAATACTGGTAGGTTTGAAAGATAGCCGGATCATTGTGAGCTAGTATTATATCTTTCATTATCTCTTTTGGGTATTCGTATTTTTATACGAATACGGGTATTTGTATTTTTATACGAATACGGTATTCGTATTTTGATAAAAATACTGGTATATGTATTTGTACATATACGGTTATATCTATGTATGTGTGTGTGTGTGTGTGTGTATTGATGCACACATCTTTTCTTCTCCACATGGATGCTTTGGAAGTGTTTGGGTTCATGACTCATATAGTGAGTCATGAGATGAATCATGCTTTGAGTTTACACTTTCCACTTGATAAGATCAAGAGAAAGAAAATGGATAAGGATGGATTTTTTCATTCTACACTCTTTATTTTCTTCTTCTCTGTTCTTCTTTATGTTAAGTTTCCAATATGAGAAAAGAATATGGCAAAGAGAGAAACCAAGAGATAATTTTCACTGCATCAATATTATCATTATTTCCTAGCAAGTTGTGATCATGAGTTTCTTCACTAGATCATATGAAGTGAAGTTAGAGCATGAATTCGTGTTATCTCGGGTAGATAATCTTCGACGAGGAAGATCGGCATGTAAACTCGTTCTCGGCAACTTTGGAGCCAAACTAGATTCCATGGAATGGAGTAGGGGTCTTCCGCAATTGCGTGGACACGCTACAAAGATAGCTAGCCCCCTAACCTTGTATATTTAGATATCTAGTTTAGTATTTGGAATCGATTCTAGGGTATAGGTCACTAGCGCTTGCTATAAAATTTTGTTTTCGTTTCCGCCTTCGCCGCGAGTCTTGCGGCACGAGCACTAGGGTCCTTACAGTGGTATCAGAGCCATGCCAAATACTTTAACTAGTTGTAGACGATGCAAACGTTTTGAAACTGAAATTTTAACCGTATTTGATCACAAAAATAATTTCTGTAAAAATTTTCAAACGGCACCTGAAATTTTCCTAAACAACTGCAAAGGACTACTTTTTGTGCATGAAAACATGGCCCGAAATTCGAGGCACTTCTGCCCATTTTGGACCACTTCCCATTTCTGTTGGTTGGATTTTATCATTAGGTCTCTAGTCTTTTGCAGGTGCTTGTTTGTTTGGAAACTTGATTTGTGTTTATGTTTGTTTTTTCCCGGATTTCAGTTTGTGTTATATTTGTATTCGGGCAAGTTCGGAAAACTTTTCGGTCGAAACTAAAACATCGTTTATGCTTCATATCTTTGTTTGTGTGTTTGATAACGTCGTCTAATGGCTATATGTTCGATTAGACGCGGTTGCATACTGGTTACTTGCTATATTGGCTTGTATATATATCTTGTGATAGTTTAGACAGATTGTCGTGACGGATAGTCCCTCGTGGGATTTGTATGTACAGTTTTGATATTCATGTATTTGATTATTCGGGACGAGCGACCAGATTGTGGCCGTCATTGCCGCTTGATGTATATTACTTTTGGGACATGTCCAGATTGCGGGCATTGTCACCATTGTATATATTTTTCATTACTTGTACTATAATACTCCGCGACGAAGTGCTCGGGTAGCTAGATTCGAGAATGCAACGGGTGGACATCTCATGGAGTTGAGACTTGGGATATCTCATTCTCGGATTGGCGGATTGCTCGCCACGCTTATAGGGGTGTAGCTCTGACTCACGGAGGAGTGCTTAAGTTACCGGATTCCAAGAAGTGCCGGGTGGTCCACTCATGACATTAAGTGTGGGTTGCCTCACTTCTAGAATTGCCGGGTAACTTGCTACACTCAAAGGGTTCTTGGTTCGAGATTGTACGGGCTATCCACAGGACCGAGAAACGTTGGTTTTCGTTTGCGGCTCAGACGAAATACGGGGCTCCTAACTTATCCTCTATTTCATCTTGTTTGTTGTCTATCGCATGCATGTGATGTTTATTACTTGCATGTGATATATATATATATATATATTAATATTATTATATGCTCCTATATGTTTTGCATCCGCGCTAGCCATTTTCCCGCCCTACCGTAAGTTAAGTAACTTTATGGTGAAGACCTGAGATCCCGTGGCGAATGCGGATGGCATATAAAAGCGTGTTATTTTGGTTGTTTCTGTGTGGCTTAGAAACATAGATTTATGGGATCGCATTATATGTTTAATGCAAGGAAAACAAACCTAAAATGATGTTTTCGGAACCAATTTTTAAAACTACTCGGTGTTCTTCAAAACCACTCGGTAAAACCAATTGTTTTAAAAGCGGAGCCTAAACCACTCCTTTTCAAAACCACTCGGATTTCTTCAACGATATCAAGTTCATTACGTTAAAGGTTTTCGCCAAAAACTAGCCGTAGCCTTCCGTCATTTCAGATTAGTATTGCTTAGTATTCATGCTACGTTTTTCGTTGCTATTCGCCGAGGCGTAGTGTTCGGTAGCTCTTTAATTCTTTTTTGTAGCATGGATATGCGATTGATTAGGAAATTTGTGCGACTTTTTTGATCATTCGTCAAGGGTCGTGCGGGTGGGTTTAATGCAATCCAGAATAATGACGAGTTGAACTTGACTGGGACCTTATGATTTGTTAATCATTCGTCAAGGTCACTAGGGTCCTAGGGGTAAAATCTATATTGGGAGTTTCAAATATAAAGGAAACTTGCCTAGTATGCATACCTTCTGGAGTGTGGTAATTTTGGTCGGTTTCGGTCAAAGTTATCACACAATAATAGTTGGGTCCCGATTCTCGCTGTGAGTAGGTATTACTCTTCGGGAGATTTTCAGTTCACAACTACCTAACCCATTAGGTTCTAGAAAGGAGTTAACTGGGTTATGCCTCTGCAGAAACGAGGTTATTTAATTAGGTCCGTGCGAAAGCACGGGGAGCCTCCCTCGGAGTACCAACACTGGCCTGGCTGAACGGTTAGCGAACTTGTAAGGTGTAAATGATCCCGATTAGTTCTCCTTTTAATATTTGAAGGAGAATTCGATGAAACAGTGGGAACCATCCTGATTAGATAAAATAATTAACCAATCTAATCTTGATAGAGTGCACGCTGAGTGTTTCTTTTCTCTCTCTCTTTGGCAGTGACCATGACAGACTTTAAACTAAAACTCATATACCAAGTTAACCAAACTTTTTTACAAACCTGGGTTTGGATTGTCTGGATTCATGACAAAATCGTATATATCCTTGCCACTCCTATTTTACCATTTCCTTCTCCAGAACACTCTGTATCACTACAGATATCCATATTGCTTAGAATGATCATCTCGTATAGTTACATATGAATTCGAAGAAATTTATTTCAGTTCGAGGATGGTCATAGGTTCTGGAGAAATTGAATTGTATAATTCGGTTATCTCCCCTTCTTCACCTTCTCTTAAATTGAGAGCTCCTTGTATTAGGAAAGTACACTTGTTACGCTTGTCGGATAGTCTTTTTCAAAACCTTAGGCATGTGCCAAAAGGTAGGGAAGGAAGAAAACCAACTAGCCTAAGTTGGTGTACAGAAGATATGATGTAGAGACATATAAAGGGATTGAAGTGAGGGCAAAGAAAATTGCAACTACTGTCGTAATCTGGGTATTGGAAAAGGCATTACTAGGATTATCCGGCCACCTCCATGGAACATTTTAATGTTTCAGTTTTTCTGTGTAGTTATAATTGAAAATTGTTTTCCTAATTAATTCAGACTCCAGGGTATGTATATACTGGATTGGTATCTCACATCCGTATGTCGTTACAGATACTGAGAAAGAGTAGAATATTAGGAAATGGGTGTTTTGATCATCAATATCGGAATTTGTAGCAATTGGTGATATTGGATTAAATCACCAGGTTTTGCCTAACGGCAAATATTTTGGTATTTGAATAACTGTTTTTATGCACCAATTTTTAAATTAATATATTCGTATCTTTATTTTATAAAGTGGGATATAAATTTTTGAAAATTGTGTCCTAGACATTTACCTTTATCAGTTGAAAATAAGGTAAGGAGTATTAAATAACAGTGTAAGATATTCTTAACCAAAATACAGTTATCAACTTACAATCACACAGAATTTGAGTTAGTAAACTCTTGGGACTTATACAAAATACTGTATGTTGTCTGGTGTCTATTTGGATAAAGGGTTGGTACTCGTACTATATTCCGTTTACTTATGACTTCTCTGGTTTTAAACACGTATTTCGTTGAAATGCAAGGTCCAAAAATTTTGGGTAGTTCATAGGTATAAGAATAAAGTAGAGAACTATACGTTGGAAGTATCAAGATTTTTCGAAGTGATCGAAGATGTAGATATTTATGCCAGGTATTCCGTCATAGTAATAATGAAAATATTGTTTCTCTTACGGGTTACTCATCCGTGGGTATGCTGCATGATGAGTAATATTGTATGGCATTTTTTCATTTAGAAGATATGCACTGGACACAGTTGCATAAATTTTTTGAATCTGGTTCCTTTTAAATTAGTGCATTTGATTCTATATGGACATAGAATGGTTGCATATCTTATGGTTGTTAAGATATGGATTTAAAAGCAGAATCCGGATGAACTCAAGGCACTCTTCAGTAATAAAAGTTTGTGGGTTATCCCAAGATTTCGCAAGGGTTTAACTTATACCATTTGCAAGATCAATAGTTGCATTGTTCTTGACTCGCAACTTTTTTATAAAAGGGCTTCTTTGCAAAAGAATTTAATGGGAGTATGGTAGAACTGGAATTGATTCTAGAAGCATAAACGATTACTGAAAATTTAGTAGAACCAAAGTATTCGATTGGATTCGACAAACTATAGCCACTCCGCGGATTTTAGTAGGTAACCTCATCCACTTGAAAGGTACTTCAGTTTCCTCGTAGACGGTGACAGGGAGGTTTGCATCAGAGTTATGATGGCCCTACTAATTATCAGCTGACCATTGGAAAATGGTGACTTTCGGATGATAGCCAGATGCCAGATATCTAAGTTGGACTCCACGCACTTTAGCAAATTATAGAATTTGTTGGGTACTCCTGAAGGGGTAAAACCCATTAGGAGTAAGTAAATATTTCGAGATCAGTGCAGGTGGAAAGGTAGTAACCTAATAAGCTTAAACTTGTATTAAAAAGTTTTCATCAAATACCCGTTGTGGATTGTGATGAAAGTTTTTCTTCAATGTCTATGCTGAAATCCATACAGATATTATTTTCCACTGCTGCTATTCATGATTATGAGATCTGGTAGGTAGATGACTATAATGTCTTTCTAAATGAGAATTTATAAGTGCACTGTATATGACTCTGTTAGAGGGTTGTCGTAGTCAGTGGGAGCAACGGAAGGTATGCAAATTGCTTATGTCTATTCATAGACTGAAGCAGGTATAGCAGAGACAGATCATCTGTTTTGATGTGAAAGTCAAGGTATTTGACTTCATCAAAAGAACATATGGACCTAGTAAGAAGGTTGTAGGGAGTACTATCCTGGGATTTGGATGATATACTCCTGATAGGAAGTAATATTCATATACTACAGTCGGTTAAATTGTGGTTATCACAAAAGTTTCTCCATATAAGATCTGGATAATATATCTGGGATTCTGGTAACTGGATCTATATCGTTAGATCTAAATTTGGAAAGTGTCCCAATTTGGGTATTTGGACACCATTCTAAAGGATTTTAGAATGGAGGACTCCTGGCGTGGTGGTGTACCCACAGGTAATGGAGTCACCCTCTCTAAAGAGATGTCTTCTAGACTGAGGAGGAGAGGGACTCGCATGAATAACATACCAATTGTTTTGCCGATTGGGTCAATCATGCAATGTCAAGTACCAGACCAGAAGTTGCTTTTCGCCCTTGGCTTAGTAACGGATATTAATCCAATCCTGAAGAAACAAAAGGAAGCAATGAAGAACATATCAAGATGTTCTCAGTAAATGGTAATGGCAGCCTCCTTTAGGAGTCGGTTATCGGTCTAGGCTTCCGATGTGACCTGACTGAAATAATGGCTGTTAGAGTTATAAGTTTATTCTCTTCTCAGGAGCAGTATGTTAGACGGAGTTCCCAGCAGAATACTGAGGTATACATGATGTGGGTTACTAATTATGATCAGCGGATGATACAGCCCAAGAAATTTGTTGGATAAAATTGTTCATTTATGAACTTGGTCCCATCAGATATCCAGACAAATTCTAAGGCAGGGTATCGCTCAGTTCGAGAGATATAGAAAGAGAAAGTTAGAAGTATTGTAGCGGATCCACTCACTGTGGCTATTTCTCGAACACACGAGTTGTTAGTAGAGAAGTTGGGTATTCGGTAACACACAAGCTGTGGGTAAGCGATACCGCAATAATTGGCCTTAAGTGCAAGTGGGAGATTGTTGGCTATAGTGCTCTCAAGGCAATTATTGTAATCGAAAGTAGGCGATTATGATAATTGAAGGAGGACATATACAGGTAAAACAGTCTTACACGAGATGATAGTATGCTATCTGGTTTGTCTTTATCATTGATGTGTATACGTTTTACTGGTTATTATGTGTCATTAATATATAATGAAAAAGCCTGTAAGATCTTTGCTTGACTACCAGAGTTATGATGGCGATCATACTTGTGAGAGCTGAGTAGTCTATAAGCACATCCTTAAATGTCTCCAGTTGTGGGAGTATCGAGACCGGGTATCGATATTCCAAAGTAGACTGGTGTATACGTTTCTAGACCCCGACGAGGGGTGGTGGCAGGTCTCATAGCCATTAGTGTGTTGCACCTAAGATTATATATAGGTGCTCACTAGAGGTGAGTACACCGGATGTACTCGCCGAGAACTTCTAGATGGTACTATACCCATCGTTAGATAGCAGTTCTCAGTTGACATGAGTATATGTAGTATGTTGACCTGAGATCTTCATTTGTCTCGTGTGAGTTCCCACTGTACTTAGATTACTTCCCTACCACGACTCTACTGATTCGTGCAAACAGGTTTTAGTTGGGTACAGTCCCGAGCCACATGGAGGCAGTGAGCGATCATCAGGGATTCATCTCTCCCGGTATAGGGAGTCGATGTCGCGATGTGTTCGGTTGGCCATCACCATAAGTCCCTAGCCAGGGCGGATGAGATTTACTGATCGGAGATCAGAGTTTCTCGGTTTGGTAATGGGCTTGACACCGACACGACTTTTCGGGTTATTAGGGGTCTGATGTTATCCACCTCCTAGACCCAGTATGCGATACTCTTAGATATGGAGATCGGACTGTACGAAGATTGTCACATACAGGCTCAGTAGGGGTACAGATGAGTTTGCTCGTCGACCTTCCTTTCGTTCAAAACCTGGGTAGCTATTACGTACAACTAGTGCCACTGACATGCTTGTGGTTAAACCCACTGCTAGTGTATTATCAAGTATTTAGAGTCCCACACAGAGGGTTTTCAAGTTCAGGCGAAACGATGTAGTATGTGCGTATTTTGATATGCACTCAGGTTCGATTAAATACGTGTACTTAGTGCACGTACTTTAATCAGGCATCTTGATAATACTGGTATGTTTGAAAGATAGCCGAATCATTATGAGCTAGTATTATATCTCTCATTATCTCTCTTTTGGGAATTCGTATTTTTATACGAATACGAGTATTTGTATTTTGATACGGATACGGTATTTATACGAATACGAGTATTTGTATAAATATGGGTATTTGTATCTTAATATGAATACGGGTATTTTTATGCCGATACGAATACAGGTATTCATATTTTATATGAATACGGTATTCATATTTTGATAAAAATACGGGTATATGTATTTGTACATATACGATTATGTGTGTGTATGTGTGTATTGATACACACATATTTTCTTCTCTACATGGAAGGTTTGTAAGTGTTTGGGCTCATGGCTCATGTAGTAAGTCATGAGATGACTCATGCTTTGAGTTTACACTTTCCACATAATAAGACCAAGAGAAAGAAAATGGATGAGGATGGATTTTTTTTATCCTACACTCTTTATTTTCTTCTTCTCTCTTCTTCTTTATGTTAAGCTTCCAACTTGAGAAAAGAATGTGGAAAAGAGAGAAACTAAGAGATAATCTTCACTACATCAATCTTATCATACTTCCTAACAAGTTGTGATCATGAGTTGCTTCACTGGATCATATGAAGTGAAGCTAGAGCTTGAATTCACGTTCTTTCGAGTGGATCATCTTCGACGAGGATGATCAACATTCAAGCTCGTTTCCGGCTACTTCGAAGCTAAGCTACAGTCCATGGAGCGGAGTAGGGGTCTTCCGCAATTGCGCGAACAAGCTATAAAAGTAGATAGCCCCGTAACCTTGTATGTTTAGATATTTAATTTAGTACAAAGGTAGATAGTCTCCTAACCTTGAATCGATTCTAGGGTATAGGTCGCTAGTGCTTGTTATACCACGTTGGAGAATTAGTTATATACCGACTTGATTCTAAAGCCCCTACCCTCCACCTATACCCAGTTTATATTGATTTTCAATATGTAACAAGTGGAAGTTACACTTCCGGAACTCCTCAACATGTTGAGGAATGCAGAGGGTACCTTGAAGAAATCCAAGCAAACATCGGTTCTACTTGTTGGGGAACCTTCTTCCTCTAAATGCAAGGTTAAGGCTAAGAGGAAGAAGAAGAAGGCCCCCATCAAACCGAAAGGAATTGTGCAGAAGGTGCAGGGAAAGGGAAAGGAAAAGACTGAGGGAACATCAGCAACAAAGGAGGAATATTTTATTTGTCACAAGAAGGGGCATGGAAAGTAAGATTGCCGGGCTTTGAAAGCAAAGCATCAGGACACGAAGTAAGTTGTGGCTTCGGTTTCGGGTGTGTTCGTGATTAAAAACTATTTCTCTATAAACTCTACTTCTTGGGTATTAGATACCGTGTCAGGATCTCACATCTGTAAATCTTTGCAGGCGCTGAGAAGCCGTAGAGTTTTGAAGAAAGGTGACATGACCCTCAGGGTTGGCAACAACGCAAGTATAGGTGCTGTTGCAGTGGGAGATTATCACCTCAGGTTGATGAGTGGATATATTTTGGTTTTGCATAACTGCTTTTGTATACCTAGGATGATGTGTAATATTATATCAGTGGCTTTGTTATCTAATGAATAATATAATTTTGCACTTGAAAGCAATATCATAAACAATCACCTAAATCATGAAATGATTGGGTCCTGTACACTAGATAATGGAATATACATACTCAACCAGTATCAAGTTTTCAACGTCCAAAACACACTTATAAGAAAGACTCCAGAATTAAATCAAACTTTCTTATGGTATTGTAGACTTAGTCATATGGATATTTAGATCCATTTGAATATTTAAGTTACGATGCAACTTTCTTATGGCATTGTAAACTTAGTCATATGGATATAATGAAACATGATTAATTAAGTTACATAAATATGGATATTTAGATCCGTTTGAATACCTATCCTATGTAACTTGTCAATCATGTATCAAAGGAAAGATGACCAACACTCCGTTCACTAGACACAGAGAAAAAGCCACTGAGCTCCTGGAACTAATACACAGCGATGCGTGTTGTCCGATGTCCACATATGCAAGAAGTGGTTATTCTTATTTCATTACTTTTACCGATAATTTCTCAAGGTATGGACATGTATTCTTGATGAAAAATAAATCCGAAACCTTTGAGAAATTCAAGAAGTATAAGAATGAAGTGGAAAAACAAACAGGCAAAAGTATCAAAACACTTCGATCTGATCAGGGTGGAGAATACTTAAGTTCTGAGTTTCTTGAATGTTTAAAACAGAATGGAATTCTCTCTCAGATTACTCCTCTATACATGCCACAACACAACGGTGTATCAGAAAGACTGAATTGCACTCTATTAGATATGGTGCATTCCATGATGAGTAGTGCCGAGTTACCGCTATTTTTCTGGGGTTTTGCACTAGAATCTGCTGCATACCTATCGAATAAAGTTCCAACTAAGTCAGTTCCTACCATTACATATGAAATGTGAAATGGGAATAAACCCTGTCTTAAGTATTTTAAGATATGGGGTGTACAACTTTTGTCAAAAAGCATCATTCGGACAAGCTCGAGACACGCTCAGTATTGTATAAGTTTGTGAGATACCCAAATAATTCAATAGCGTATCTTTTCTATTACGCTGAGAAACAAAAGGTATTTGTTTCTCAACATGCCCACTTTCTGAAAACTCAATTTCTTGAAAAAGAAATTAATGAGAGTGCTAAAGAACTGGAAGAAATTCCAGAACCACAAACTATTACTGAAGACTTAGTAGAACCTGATATTTCAATAGAACCCGACGTACCTACGCCACTTTGCAGATCTAGTAGGCAGTCTCATCCGTCCGAGAGATTCTACGGTTTTCTCGTAGATGGGGATCGATAAGATTGCATCATCGACGACGATGTGCCTACTAGTTTTCAGCAGGCTATCACGAGTAGAGACTCGGTGAAGTGGTTGGATGCTATGTGGTCCGAAATGGAATCCATGTACACCAACAAAGTTTGGATTTTGGATGTTTCATCTCCAGGGGTAAAATCTGTAGGATGCAAATAGATCTTCAAAAAGAAGATTGGTGCTGATGGATAGGTAGAAACCAATAAAGCTAGACTTGTTGCAAAAGGTTTTCGTCAAAGACCATGCTTGGACTATGACGAAACCTTTTCTCCAATGGCTATGCTTAAATCCATTCGGATCATATTTTCTATTGCTGCCTTCTATGACAATGAAATCTGGCAGATGGACATAAAAACCGGTTTTCTAAATGGAAAGTTAGAAGAATTTTTTTATATGGATCATCTAGAGGGCTTCATTGAGAGTGGGGGTAACGGAAGAGTGTGCAAGTTACTTGAATCTATTTATGGATTAAAATAGATATCGCGGAGTTGGAACATCTGCTTTGATGAGACGGTCAACGAATTTGACTTTATCAAAAATGTAGATGAACCATGTATAAGCAAATTGTAGCAAGAAATGTGGTATTTCTCATCTTATACGTAAATGACATTCTCCTGATAGAAAATGATATTCCTATGCTACAATCGGTCAAGCTCTTCTTATCATAGAAGTTCTCCATGAAGACCTGGGTGATGCCTCTTACATTATTGGGATAAAGATTTATAGGGACAGATCTAAGAGAATGTTAGGACTTTCACAGTCCAGATACATAGACACCATACTAAAGAGATTTAATATGAAAGATTCCAAGCGCGGTGATTTACCCGTTTGTCACGGAATCACTCTCTCCAAAGAGATGTCTCCCAAGACTGATGAGGAAAGGACTCGCATGAGCATTATACCCTACGTTTCGGCGGTAGACTCTATAATTTATGCGATGTTATGTTCCAGGCCAGATGTTGCTTATGCACTTAGCGTGGTAAGCAGGTATCAGGCAAACCCAGGTGAGAAGCGTTGGATAGATGTAAAGAACATCCTTAAGTACCTGAGAAGGACTAAGGAGACGTTCTTAGTGTACGGTAATGGAGACTTCCAGATGGAGGTCTTTACCTACTCTAGCTTCCAAACTGACAAGGATGACTTTAAATCCATATCGGGATTTTTTTTACCTTCAATAGAAGGGCGGTATGTTGGAAGAGTTCCAAACAGGACATCGTAGCAAACTCGACGATGGGGGCTGAGTACATCGCTGCTAATGGTGCCGCAAAAGAGGCAGGCTGCATGACGAAATTCATTTTTGAACTTCAGGTGATTCCATCCATTGTTGATCCTATTCCTTTGTATTGTGATAACAACGGGGTTATTGCTTTACCGAAGGAACCATAATCCCATCAGAAATCCAGACACATCTTAAGACGGTATCACCTGATCAGGAAGATCGTGGATCGCTAGAAGATCGAGGTGCGGGGAGTAGATATGAAAGACAACACTACAGATCTATTCACCAAGGACATCTTTCAAGCACAGTTCGAGAGGCTGTTCGAGATGTTGGGTATATGATACGCTAACGACTGGCTCTAACGCAGACGATGGGTAGTCGATACACCAATAAAAGGCCTTAGTGCAAGTGGGAGATTGTTAGGATATGTATGCTCTAGAGGCCTTTATTGTACAGGATGCTGGGGATATATATGTACAGGACACAAGATAGTATTCTATTTGGTTAGTCTTTATCTTAACATGTGTATATTTTCTGCTTGTTATTTCATATCGCTAATACATGTTGATAAAGTCCGTAGGATTCTTGCTTGACTACCAGTGTTATGATGGAAATCATACTTTTGGGGGCTGGGTAGTCTATAAACACATCCTTAAATTATCCCTAGTCGTAGGATTATCGAGACTGGGCATCGATACTCCAGAGTAGACTAGTGTATATATTTCTTATTCTCGTCAGGGGAGATGGCCGGTCCCACAGCCATTAGTGTACGGCACCAAAGATTGTATACATGTGCTCATTAGGTTATGAGTTATACTTGGCGGACTCGTCGGGAGTTGCTGGATGGTACTATACCTAACATCAGATAGCTGTTCTCAGGTGACATAAGTACAGGGTAGTCTGTCGACCTGAGATCGTCATTTGTCTCATATGAGTTCCCACTGTGCTTTGATTACTACCCTACCATGGTGTAGGGTGTTTTTCATCACCCCATTGAGATGGGAATACGCGCACGCTTGTCAGGCGTACTACAGATTCCCCCTGCCTAGGGTAGGCTAGAGTTTAATGATTGTGGGGATCCGAATCTCCGGCAGCCGCGGACTAAGCTGCCGTTAATTACCCCTCGCCTTTGGGGCGTGGGAACCTCCGATTAACGGGTTAAACTGGTCATGCGAACTCAATGTGCAGTGTGCGTGTGTGTTGTTTTGGAGGGGGGTTTGAATATATCGGGAGCCACGCAGAGTTTTTTACGGGGGTCCCGCTACCCGGATAGCGGGCTGGGAGTCAAGGGGGCTAGCAGCCCCCTTGCGGGGTGCGGGGCAGCGCCCCGTTAGAAATTTTTTTCTAACAGGGACAGTGTCGTGGAGTACGTGTATGTGTACATTTGTATACATATGTATATATATACATGTATATATAAGTAAAGGGGAAAAAGACATCCAAAGGATGCGTGGGGCCAGCGCCTAGGCGCTTGAGCGCGAGCGCGCCACGTGTCGGCACGTGGGCGCTTTGCGCTCGAGCGCAGAGTGCTGGAGCGCAACGCGCCACGTGTCGGCACGTAGGCGACTTGCGCTCGAGCGCTTGCGCTTGAGCGCAAGAACGCCACGTGTCGGTACGAGGGCGACTTGCGCTCGAGCGCTTGCGCTCGAGCGCTTGCGCTGGAGCGCAAGCGCGCCACGTGTCGGCACGAGGGCGACTTGCGCTCGAGCGCTTGCGCTGGAGCGCAAGCGCGCCACGTGTCGACACCGGGATGACTTGCGCTCGGGCGCTTGCGCTTGAGCGCAAGAGCGCCACGTGTTGGCACGAGGACGACTTGCGCTGGAGCGCAAGCACGCCACGTGTCGGCACGAGGGCGACTTGCGCTGGAGCGCTTGCGGTGGAGCGCAAGCGCGCCATGTGTCGGCACGTGGACGCTCTGCGCTTGAGCGCCGGCGAGAAAAAGAGGCTTTTAGCCTAAAAAGATTTCTCTGATGAGAAATCAAAGAGGAGTTGGACTCCTGAGTGTTTTTTTTTCTTTTTTTTTAGGGTTTAGTGAAAGGGGTTCTTCTTCTTCCTCCTCTGTCAGCTGGATCTTGAAGATCAAGAGATATGGGATTTTAAAAATCACTCCTTTTTGAGATCTAATGGAAGATCTGAGTTCCCCTTGATGGGTTTTGTGGTGAAAAACTAATTTTTTTTATAAAAAGGAGAGTAGAACTCTTGATTTAATTCAAAAGAAAGAAGGAGGTTTTGGAACCTTGAAGAAGGAAGAAAGATCTCAGATCTGAAACTTTTTTGGAGAGAGAAAAAGTTGTGAGATATTTCATTATCTTTGCATTTATAGGCTATACACTTTACACATAGCCCCTTGGGCTTCACAAAATGGCATTTTGCCTATCCCATGGCTCATGTGCCATTTCTTTTTAAACATAAGCCATGGGCTTTACAAAAATTTGGCTTTATGCCTATAAAGTGCAACAAAATTATTTATTACAAATTTTTTTATCTTGGCATGGGGGGAGGCCGGCCGCTTCATGTTCGGGCTCGACCCGGGCATGGGCCCACTGGATCTAGGCTTGGGCCCACTTGGCTTGGGGTTGACTTGGATTTTGACTTGGTCAACTGGGGTGTAAATTTTTACCCCAACAAATTGCCCCCCATCAATAAATGCACACCACATATGTGGGTTGTGTGCATGAAATTGATGGATCTTCTTTTACTTGGAGGCGACCTGATTTGGTTCCCGCTTTTTGGGAAGCTGGCACTGCCCTTTTTACGACATGGACGGTCGTTGCTTGACATGTCTCCGAGACGGAGTGTCCGTGATAGACGTTTTCCCTGGCCCGGAGTGATCTGGTTCCCGCTTTGTAGGAATCCTGCGCTGCCCTTTTTGCGACTTGGACGGTCGGTGCTGCCCTTTTTGCGACTTGGACGGTCGGTGCTGCCATTTTAGCGACTTGGACGGTCGGTGCTGCCATTTTAGCGACGTGGACGGTCGGTGCTGCCATTTTAGCCACTTGGACGGTCAGCGCTGCCCTTTTAGCGACGTGGACGGTCGGTTCTGCCCTTTTTGCGACTTGGACGGTCGGTGCTGCCCTTTTAGCGACGTGGACGGTCGGTTCTGCCCTTTTTGCGACTTGGACGGTCGGTTCTGCCCTTTTTGCGACTTGGAAGGTCGGTGCTGCCCTTTTAGCGACGTGGACGGTCGGTGCTGCCATTTTAGCGACGTGGACGGTCGGTTCTGCCCTTTTTGCGACTTGGACGGTCGGTGCTGCCCTTTTACCGACGTGGACGGTCGGTGCTGCCCTTTTAGCGACGTGGACGGTCGGTGCTGCCATTTTAGCGACGTGGACGGTCGGTTCTGCCATTTTAGCGACGTGGACGGTCGGTACTGCCCTTTTACCGACGTGGACGGTCGGTGCTGCCCTTTTAGCGACGTGGACGGTCGGTGCTGCCATTTTAGCGACGTGGACGGTCGGTTCTGCCATTTTAGCGACGTGGACGGTCGGTGCTGCCATTTTAGCGACGTGGACGGTCGGTTCTGCCCTTTTTGCGACTTGGACGGTCGGTGCTGCCCTTTTAGCGATGTGGACGGTCGGTTCTTGATTTGACTTGCTCTGCTTCTTGCAGTGTCAGGGGTAGACTTGACTTGCTCCGCTTCTTGCGGTGTCGAGATTGAATTCTGACTTGCTCCGCTTTCTGCGGTGTCGGAGTGGAAGTTGACTTGTTGATTTTGATTTGGGTTGACATCAGCATCGCTATACTGGAATATGGTACTAGGAGCGAATCATCATCTGTCATTGAGAGGATTTTGGGATTTTGGTTTTTGTTTGGCATCTGCATTGCTGCACTGGAATAATGCCAGGAGCAACTCATCATTTGCCCCAAGAGAATTTGGGAGAGATTGGGATTGTTTTACGCCCGTGGATTGTATACGGTTTTGCAGGATGTATGATCCAGACCGTAGGGCCGGAAAAATTTCGGGACTTTGTCGGCGTCTGCATCGCTGCACTGGAACATGGTACCAGGAGCGACTCATCATTCGCCGTTGGGGTATGGGATTTGGAATTTGGTTGGCGTCTGCATCGCTGCACTGGAATATAGTACCAGGAGCGACTCATCATTCGCCATTTGGGGACTTGGAATTTGAATCTTTTTTTTGCATCAGTATTGCTGCACTGGAATAATGCCAGGAGCAACTCATCATTTGCCTTGGGAGGACTTGGGATTTGGGTTTTTGGTCGGCATCAGCACCGCTAACACTGAAGCAAAATGCCAGGAGCGACTCATCATTTGCCGTTGCCCGTTGGGGAACGATGGCTTAGGAGACAGGTTTGGGTCCCTATCACCTAAGGCTTTTCAATTTTATGGGCCGTGAGGGTCCCATAAAAGCATTTTCTCCCTACGAGTCGTAAGGATCCCGCAGGTGTATTTTCTCCTTGGGAATCGTGAAGATTCCTAAGTGTGTTGCTCCTTTGTGAGTCGTAAGGATCTCACGCAGGGGGTTTCTCCCCACAAGGTCGAGAGGACTTTGCGAGTGTATTTCGTCTCTTTTCACGAGTTTGCGCCCTTTCGGATTTTCACAGGCTCGCCGGTAGTCCTGCTGTTTTTACTCACGGAGCCCTTTCGGGTTTTCATCCGTGCCCATTTTGCTTGTGGACATACCGTTTTTTTTTCTTTTTTTTTCTTCTTTTTTTTTTCTTTTTTTTCTTTGGAGCTGGTGGAACTTTAAAGTAGTCTCACCGGCAGGATTTGGGAGAAATAGGGGTCATTTACGCCCGTGGATTGTATACGGTTTTGCAGGATGTCTGATCCAGACCGTAGGGCCGGAAAAATTTCGGGACTTTGTCGGCGTCTGCATCGCTGCACTGGAACATGGTACCAGGAGCGACTCATCATTCGCCGTTGGGGTATGGGATTTGGAATTTGGTTGGCGTCTGCATCGCTGCACTGGAATATAGTACCAGGAGCGACTCATCATTCGTCATTTGGGGACTTGGAATTTGAATCTTTTTTTGCATCAGCATTGCTGCACTGGAATAATGCCAGGAGCAACTCATCATTTGCCTTGGGAGGACTTGGGATTTGGGTTTTTGGTCGGCATCAGCATCGCTAACACTGAAGCAAAATGCCAGGAGCGACTCATCATTTGCCGTTGCCCGTTGGGGAACGATGGCTTAGGAGACAGGTTTGGGTCCCTATCACCTAAGGTTTTTCAATTTTATGGGCCGTGAGGGTCCCATAAAAGCATTTTCTCCCTACGAGTCGTAAGGATCCCGCAGGTGTATTTTCTCCTTGGGAATCATGAGGATTCCTAAGTGTGTTGCTCCTTTGTGAGTCGTAAGGATCTCACGCAGGGGGTTTCTCCCCACAAGGTCGAGAGGACTTTGCGAGTGTATTTCGTCTCTTTTCATGAGTTTGCGCCCTTTCGGATTTTCACAGGCTCGCCGGTAGTCCTGCTGTTTTTACTCACGGAGCCCTTTCGGGTTTTCATCCGTGCCCATTTTGCTTGTGGACATACCGTTTTTTTTTCTTTTTTTTGGAGCTGGTGGGACTTTAAAGTAGTCTCACCGGCAGGATTTGGGAGAAATAGGGGTCATTTACGCCCGTGGATTGTATACGGTTTTGCAGGATGTCTGATCCAGACCGTATGGCTGATTTGCTCAATTCGCCTGTGACTTGGAGCATTCATGTGTAGTATTTCTTGAGATATCGGCCATTGATGGGTGGCATGGGCCTTTCTCCCTCGGCACTTATTAGTTGGTAGGATCCTCCGTCGAACACTTTCTCGATGACGTATGGTCCTTCCCAGTTCGGCTCGAATTTTTCCTTGGCATGTCGGTTGGGGATGATCGGTCTTTTGAGGACCAACACCAATTCACCTTTCTTGAAAGCGCGGAGACGAGTTATCTTGTCATAGGCCCGTGACATTTGGGCTCGGTATAGCTCTAGATTTTTGCTGCACCGCGAGCCTCTTTTCTTCGAGGGCATCGAGTTCTTCAAGTCGAAGGAGCACGTTTTCCTCTTCTGTCAACTCATGCTGAACGGCCATTCTTAAGCTTGGAACTTCGACTTCGAGGGGGAGGACCGCCTCCACTCCGAAGAGCAATGAGTATGGAGTGGACTGAGTTGGAGTACGGTGCGTGGTACGATACGCCCATAATGCCTCGTGAAGCTTGAGATTCCAGTCTCTCTTGTTGGCTGAAGCATTTTTCCTCAGGAGCTTGCATAGAGTCTTATTGAAGGCTTCGGCTAGCCCATTGGCTCTTGGATTGTAGATGGAGGAATATCTCCAGTCTATGTTGTGCTGAGTAGCGAACCTTGAGACATTGAAGCTCTTGAAAGAAGGCCCGTTGTCAGAAATGATTCTTCTTGGTGTACCAAAGCGGTATAGAATATTGTGTTGGAAGAATGTCAGAATATCTTTTGTCTTGACTTCTTTTAGCGGGACAACTTCAGCCCATCTGGAGAAGTAATCAGTTGCGGCCAGTATGAACCGGTGGCCTTTGGATGACGGAGGATCAATTGGGCCAACAATATCGGTGCCCCAGACTTCGAAGGGCCACGACGCCACCGTAGGATGCAATGGATTGGGATGCTTGTGAATAAAATCACCGTGAATTTGGCAGATATAACATTTCTTTGCATGCTCTCCGCAGTCCCGTATCATGGTGGGCCAATAATACCCAAGCCGTTTAATTTGCAGTCGCATCTTGGGGCCAGATTGGTGAGCACCGCAAACGCCCGAGTGGACATCTATCATGACCTTTTGGGCTTCGGCCAATGACAGACACCTGAGCCAGAGTTGGTCATATGACCTGCGGTATAACGTGTCATTTACAAACACGTATCGGAGAGCTCTTTTCTTCAGCTGAATCCTCGCAGATTTTTCTTCGGGCAGCTTGTCGTATCGGAGGTACTCTATGAAGGGTTTTCTCCAATCGGGCTCGTCTTGGGTGATCGAAGCTTCTTCCGCAGGACTGCTCTTCTGTTCCGCGCTTTCCTCTTCTCGTAGAAAGACTGGGGGTAGAATTTGCCGGCTCCTGACTGTGATCAGAATTTCGTCCATGTCAGGATCAGCCAGCTCCTTGGCCAAGCGAGCGAGTACATCAGCCTTTCCGTTCAACGCTCTAGGGACTCTCGTTAGTTCAATATGAGTGAACCGTTTCATGAGTTCCACCACTCGACCTCTGTACCGGGCTAACTCGGGTTTGTATATCTTATAGTCGCCGCTTACTTGGTTGACGACAAGCTGGGAGTCACCGTAGACTCGTAGCCGACGGATTTCCATTTCTACGGCAAGCTCCAAACCATCTATCAGAGCTTCATACTCAGCTTCATTGTTTGTCCGAGGCTCGGTGAGAGCAAAAGAACGCCGTAGGGTTCCCATTGATGGTGTGATGAACACCAATCCTATCCCTTCTTTTATCTCCGGGATGCCTGCTTTACTGGAGGTCCTTATTGACGAGGCTCCATCGAAGTAGAGCTCCCAACATGGCTCATCTTCCTCGAGGTGCAGCACTTGTTCATCGGGTAACTCACAATTTAGCGGCGACCCTTCTGGTATGGGATGAGCGGCGAGAAAGTCTGCAATAGCTTGCCCTTTTACTGCTTTCTGAGGGGTATAAACTATGTCAAACTCAAGTAGCATGACAGCCCATCTTGCCATTCTGCCGGCTAGGCTTGCTTTGGTCATCAAGTGTTTGAGCGGGTCGACCTTGGAGATCAGCATAACCCGATGAGCGAGCAAATAGTGCCTCAGCTTCTTCACAGCAAATATTAGAGCCAGGCATTGCTTTTCGATTGGGGAGTAGTTGTGTTCCTCCCCGACTATAGTTCGACTGAGGTAGTAGAGGGCATTTTCTTTTCCTTCCTCGTTATTCTGGGCAAGGAGCGCACCGAGTGACTCATCCAGCGCGGCAGTGTAGAGAATCAGCGGTTTATTTGGAATGGGAGCGGCCAGCACTGGAGGGTGCAACAAGTATTGTTTGATGCTTTCGAACGCCGCTTGACATTCGGCATCCCAGATGAAAGGAGCTCCTTTCTTCATGAGCTTTGAGAAGGGCCTACATCTCCCCGACAAATTTGAGATAAACCTCCGTATATAAGCAAGCTTGCCTTGGAAAGATCTCAGCTGCGTCAGACTCTTTGGAGGGGGCATCTCCATGATGGCCTTTATCTTTGATGGATCAATTTCGATCCCTCGATGCCGGACTATAAAGCCCAGGAATTTTCCCGATGACACACCAAAAGCACACTTCAGAGGATTCATCTTCATATCGTATTCCCTCAGTCTGGTGAGAACGGTCCTAAGATCTTGGATGTGGTCGGCCTTGGCTTCAGTTTTGACGACCAGATCATCAACATAGCATTCGACGAATTTATGGATTAGGTCATCAAAGATATTAGTCATTGCCCTTTGATATGTAGCGCCCGCGTTCTTCAGCCCGAACGGCATCACTTTGTAGCAGTATATTCCGATCGGGGTTCGAAATGCTGTGTGCTTCTCATCCTCAGGCGACATCTTGATCTGATTGTATCCAGACGAGCCATCCATAAAGGTGAACAGCTCGTAATTTGAGGTGTCATCGACCATCATTTCCATGACCGGTAGCGGGAAGTCGTCTTTAGGACATGCCTTGTTGAGGTCCCTGAAATCGACACAAACTCGGATCTGCCCATTTTTCTTCTTCACTGGGACTATGCATGCGATCCAATCCGCATATTTCTCTTCCCTGATGAAGCCGGCATCGATGAGCTTCTTAGTTTCCTCGATGACCTTTTCTTCTAGTTCCCTTCTCATTCTTCGAGGAGCTTGTTTGACTGGCTTAGCATCAGGAGATATAGCCAACTTATGTACGGCCACTTCAGGGGAAAGGCCATGCATTTCTTTGTATGTCCATGCGAAGCAGTCGACGAACTCACGCAGCAGGGCAATTATCTGCTCTCTCATTTCCTCCGACAAGAGTGAGCTGATGTAGGTCGGCCTTGGATTATCGGGCGTTCCTAAGTCAATCTCGGTTAGCTCATCAAAGGTTGCTTGTCCGCCATCTTCGAGCTCTTGAGGAGCTTCTTCTGGCTCGGCTATTTCGTCATCATCATTTGATCTTTCGCTGGCCTTACCAACATGGATCATGTAGCACGCTTTGGAATCAGGTTGAATGTAGCCTATGCCCCGTCTATCTGGAATTCGTCCATCGATGAGTGCTCGGACCTGGGGCGGATACCATAGCCCTTCGTAAAACTTTGCTTCGGACTCCGTTTGGTACAACCGGCATCCGCACTTCTTAAAGTATTCCCGCATCTCGGGCGCATAGTATCTGGGATTGAGGACGGCTCTTATGCCTCTCTCATAGGGAATGCATGTGACAGAAAGATCGTCCGGGTGCACAACGGGGTTTGACCTGTAAAATAGGATGCCCTTCTGTCCATTTTTCCTCCCGGGCACGTAGAAAGTTTTCAGCTGGTCCACGATAGAGACTGACAATGCATCGAGCTCTTTGCACATCTGTTTCGGCACCCTTGTGATGGCCAGGGACCCTTCTGCGACTTCGAAGGTCTCTCGTAGTTTCGCTTGCTGCATGGGGGTCCAATCTGCACAGCTGTTGCACGGCAGGTCCTCTTCTTCTGACTCTTCAGTGTCACTGCCGAGATGAGGGCGGACTTTGCTGCTAGATGGGCCTTCAGTAACAGATTCGTCCGTATCGCTGCCGAAACGAGGGCGAGTTTTACGGAAGGACGGGCTTCCAGCATCGGACTCATCAGTATCGCTGCCGAAATACGGGCGCACTTGGGTATTTTTGCTTTTGAAAGTGACAGCCGACGCAGATTTTCTTTTGAGTCTTGGGGCCGGTCTATCCTCAGTCAGTTGTGGCTTAGCATTTTGGTGGTTCATAAAGTACCGAGAGTCTTCATATCGGACTTCATGCACACCGAACGGCTGGATGTCTCCATCAATGCGTCTTTCATCGCCATTTTTAGTATACTTCATGCATTGATGGAGAGTTGATGGGACGATGCCGTAATCGTGGAGCCACGGCCGTCCTAAGAGAATCTTATAAGACGTGTCTGCGTCGATCACGTATATCTTAGCTTCAGTTTGCAGATCCCCGAATTTGATTGGCAAAGCTATAGACCCCAGAACTTGCTGGCAATTTTGGTTGAAGCCTTGAATGACAATCCTTTCTCTTGACAGGTGTCGGACGTCCATTGACAAACTCTTCAGAGTTCGCAAGTTCATGATGTTCACTGAGGACCCCGGATCAATCAATATGCGATTAATTCGATCTCCGTCGCTGTACCCGGTCATGTAAAGCGGCCGATTGTGCTCAGCTGTTCCCAGTAGCAAGTCTTCATCCTTAAATGTGACTGCGGCGGCATGCAAAGAGTGCTGAGCTTCTTTCATATTAATTTCCGCGAAGTGAGCCTGATACCGCTCGGGGTTTTGTAGAGCGTGAATAAGAACATCTCTAAGCTCCTTAGATAGGACCAAGGCGTCGTAGATGCTCAGGAGAGACGGAAGCTTCCGGAGATGTGCCAAGACATTATAGTCCACCGAGGAAGGACTTATGTTTTCATCAGCCGGTTCTCTGCCATCTTCTTCATTAGTGACTTGTTTTTCTTTGGGGCGTTGCCTTGATTTGGCGGTAGAGCCCTGCCGCTTCTGAGCTGGATTTGATTGGCCATTGTGGCGAGCTCTTCCTCCTCTTCGGGAAAACAGAGCTCCTCTTCCGAGTCGCTGCCAAGATGGATGGCGTAGCAGGTCACTACTGGGATCTCTTCATTGGAGTCTTCTTCTAACTCCTCCAGCATTTCAGCCGCTTGTACAGGGAGGAACTCTTTTAATTGAACCAAAGTTCTTTCCTTCTGTTCATATTCTTCGAGGGAATCGATATACTTTTGAATGGCCGATCTCCCTGCAGACTCCTTTTCGCGCCGAGCCGCACTTTTCTTCTTCTTGAGCTTCTTGGATGTTGAGCGTGATGGAACCGCATCGGCAGCTGGACTGGTAGGCCTCTTCGGCCCTTCCCATTCTGTCCTGGGCTCTTTCCGAAGTAGCTTTATCATCTTCTTCGTCTTGTTAGATATGTGCGTACTCCACGGAGACCGCGATGGGTCCGTTTCATTTGTTAGGGCAGCAGGTTCAGCTGTCTGCTCCCAGAAGGCTTCAACTTCTGTCTGTATAAAGTTGGCGGTTGCAACTTGATTGTTCACCAACACGCTTTTGGACAGCTCGATCTCTCCAGCCTTGTACTGCTTCTCGACCCAGTCCTTGAAGATATAGCAATCCTCGATCGCATGGCTCACTACTCGGTGGTATGGGCAATACAGGGGATTGTCGGTCATTTTTGCTTCTTGGGGTCTTTTCGACTCCGGCAATTGTAGGCCGTTGTTCAAGGCATCTTTAAATATCTTGCGGACCTTGTCCCTTCTGAAAGAGTAAACCTTGTTCTTTTTCTCCTCTAGGGAAGGCCCATCTCCTCCCAGCAATGGCTTTCGAGACCGGTTAGTTTTGGATTCGGGCGCCCTTCGCTTTTCTTCATTGTCGGACGCATTGAAGACATTGGTACTGCTGGAACTCCCGCTTCTACGGTTGTCATCCCGCTTGCTTTTCCAAGTTTTATCTCTCTGAGAATCCAGCGGGGACTCCTGCTTTGAGCGTTCCAGCATTTGGACTTTCTTGGTTAGCTCCTGAAATGTCTTGAGGCCCGCCGTACACAAGAATGAGACCATCCAGTTGCTGAGGTTCCCAATGAGAAGGCTGACGGACTGGTCCTGCTCCAGCGGCGGTTCGCACTTGACTGTGAGATTACGCCATCGAGCGATAAAGTCGGTGTTGCTTTCATTCTTCCCCGGCTTGGTCCTCACAAGGTCGGCAATGGAGATTTTATCACTGACACTCATGAACCTTTGCCGGAACAGGGACTCCATTTGGGCAAAGGTGATGACGGACCCGTCCGGTATACTCGCATACCAGTCGAAGGCGACGCCGGTCAGGCTGTTGACAAACTGACGAAGAAGAAGCGCGTCATTGCCCCCTGTATTTCCGCACGATGCTTTGAAGTGGGCGACGTGCTGATTTGCATTCCCCGTTCCATCAAATCTTCCGAACTTAGGAATGACGTAGCCGCTTGGGAACTCAATCAGATCGTACTGCGCGGGATATGGCCGCCCACTACTGCCGATTTCTTTTTGAGCTTCGGCTTCGGCCACCAATGTTTTAACCTTGCTGGTGACCAAATCCATTATCCGATCCTGTGTTAACGGGATAGTGCTATCTGGGGCCAAGGCGTCCCCAGAAGCGGAGTGTGGACGGCTCTCATGTGGCTCGACCAGTCTTGGACCCGAAGGAACAGGCATTGGCTGCCTCGGGTTGTCATCATCCGGCGGATTAGTAGTGGCTTGTGCTTGATGGGGAGGCGCTCGAGCAATTTGAGCCGTAAGCTGCATCACCACGTTCGTTAAGTCGTCAATCTTCGAGTAGAGCTTGGCCATCTCTTTATCTTTGCTCCTGAGCTGTTTTCGAAGCTCTTGGAGCAGCTCTTGCTCCGCAGTCCTGGGGCGGAAAGTCGGCTCCTCCTCGCTGTCCGAGCTTGACTCTGCATGGACCGAGGGGTCTTTCTGCCTATCATCCTCATCGAGAGGGTTTTCTTCATCCAGCGGGGGCGGCTGTTCTTGAGCGGCGGCGACCACATTCAGGCTAGATTGGGCTTGGGATATGGTGGCCCCATCCTTGCTTTTGCTGCGAAGGTTGTCGCTGGGGCGTCCTCCCGCCATATAGACCGTATGGATGATGTATCCAGCCGTCTTTCTATCATTAGAAGCTGACTTCACGGATCGCTGCCTTGACACCCTTGCTTCGGTTGCTGGTAATCGATTGAAGGCGGCTGGCCTAACCAGGTTCTTGAATGGTACTGGCGCTTCTTTTCTGGATTTGCCCCGCTGCTTTCGTGCGGCACAGAGCGCCTGATAGACCCTTGAAGAGATAGTGTCATACTTTTTATGTTGGGGCCGGGACACATCTCTTTGTAGCACTGTTCGGACCGCTGTCTTCTTGATTTTGGCTGTCGTGGCATTTTTCTGAACCCACTTCAGAGGCTCGAAGGAATTGCTGATTCTTACGTCCGACTCAGCCGTCGTCGCTGGGCAACCTTGCACTTGGAACTTCACACGATTCTATTTGGCCAAAGCCTTGGCCCTCTTGTTGGCTCGATGCCTGAGCCGCTTCTGCCTTAACTTTTCTGTTCTAAGCACCTGGAAGACTTCGGCTTTTTGGGAAGACACCGCAGACCGGGCGATGGAGGGCCTTGGAGATACGCTCGATTGTGCATTTGTTGGAGTTATCGCCTGAGCTCGTCCGCAACATTTGATGTTGCCTTTTGTACCGAAGTTCTTGCCCCCAGCTAGAACGCCAGGGAGTCGTTCAGACAACCTCTTAAGTTTCGGCTGTGGTGCCTTAGCAATCACAACATTCGGCCTCTTGCCCCTTGGGACTGGCTTGGCCACCTGTTCCGCCGGGATTTCCGCCAGATGAGCGCTTCCGGCAGGGTAGATGATGACGGAGCCAAACTGGCGGGGAGGTTCCTCCCACTGTCGACTGAGGCTTGCAGGGAGAACCACACGAGTGTTGATCTTGACCACGTACGGAATCGGGGTCACGTTGGAAGCTGAATTCGTCTGGGGAGACATTGTCGTCGAAGGTGTCAGTGTATATGCCCTAGAGGCCATTACTGTATCATACTAGTTTGTATATTACTTAATGGATGCTTGGGATATTCACCTTGTATATACAATCTTGCTCAAAATAGTAGTATGCTACTTGGTTTGTTTCTACTTCAATGTGTACATGTGTTTATTTTTGTATATCGCCTATACACATTAGTAGAGCCCTTAGGATCTTTGCTTGATTACCAGCGATGTGATGGTCGTCACACTAGTGGGGCTGGGTAATCTATAAGCACATCCTTATGCAGGTCCCTGGTCGCAGGACTATCGAGACAGGGCATCGATACTCCGGAGTAGACCAGCGCATGCGCTTCTCATCCCAGCATGGGAGACGGTCTGTCCCACAGCCGTCAGTACGTCGTACTTGAGATAGTATGCGGGTGCTCGTTGGGTTACGGGTACACTGGACAGGACTCGTCGGGAACTGACTAGTTGGTATTATACCTATCGTCAGTTATCAGTTCCCAGGTGACATGAGTACAGCTTAGTCCGCTGACTTGACACTGTCACTTCGCCTCGAGTGTGTTCCCACTGTACTTTGATCACTACCCTACCACGGCTCAAAGGAGTCGTGCAAACAGGTAGTGGTTGGGTGCAGTCCCGAAGCACTTGGAGGCAGTGACGGTTAGACAGGATTCGTCTCTCCCGGTATTGGGGGTTGACATCGCGCTGTGTCTAGGAGAGCCATTACACGAGTAGTCCCTGGCCAGGGCAAACGAGATATACTGGTAGGTTTCCAGTGTTATCTCAGGGTGTTTTGGGCTTCGCTCCGGCACGACTTGTACCGCTATTGGGGGACTGACGTTTACCGCCCCCTAGGCCCGCCATGCGATGTATCAGACGAACAGACCGGACTGTACGGAGAATGTCACACTCAGGCTCAGTAGGAGTTCAGATGGGTTTCGCCTCGTCGGTCTTCTTGTCGGCATTACCTGGGGACCGTTACGCACAGCTAGTGCCGCTTGCGGTCTGTGGTTAAACCCACTGCCAGCGTAGTGTCGAGTCTTTAGAGTCCCACACAGAAAGCTTTTCGCCTTTAGGCAAAAGAGTAGAGGTCGCATGGTATTGCGACAGGTCGCATGGTTTTGCGACAGGGTTCGGTCACATCCGTGCACTTGTGCACGTACAGTGTCCGGACAGTTTACACTAGCGGGCTTTGGTTTAAGCCAGATCCCAGTGTACCTTATGGGATTGGATTTATCCAGTTTGCATTCGTGTTCCTCGGAACGCGGATGCGGGTGTGTATGCACAGTTGACAGGGAGGCAGAGGCAGCGGATTCTCATTAGGGTTGTTGACAGTTGACCGTTGACTATTTGACTTTATGCTCAACCCTAATGGGAATATGATATGTGATTAACTATTATATTAATTAAGTATTATGGTGATATGGTTGTTGACTTATTGACTTTTGTTGACTTGTTGACTTTGTTGACTTGTTGACTTTTGTTGACTTGTTGACCGGTTGACTAGGCTTGACTAGTTGACCATCATGATAACCATAGCCATCATTTCATGGCAAAGACTTTTGTTTACTTGCTCATTTGTGTAAAATGAGTGCATGAAATGATATGGTTATGGTTGCTTCAAACCATCACATAAGACTTTTTTTGATATGATGAGTTATGATCACTTTGGATTATGAGAGGGTGAAAGACAAAAGAGAGCCTCATTCTTTCTTGCTCATTCTCTCTCTTGTTCTTGAGCTCTCCTCTTGCTCTCACCCTCAACCTCTTGCTCCCTCTCTTGATCTATGGTTCTCTTGTCTCATGAGTTGAGAATCAAGAACCATAGATAAAATCCCATTCTATTTCTTCTCTACTCATTCTAGTTCACTAGGTTTAGCAAACCAAGTGAACTAGTTTCTTCAAAGAACGAAGAAGGAGCTAAAGGTTGGAGCTTTCAGGTGGATCTATCTTCGGCGTACGGAGACGACGAGAAGAAGCCATCGGACCACCATCGGAGCCTTGAAGACGAAGGAGTTCAAGACAAGCAAGGTATAACCCCCTAACCGAGTAGCTAAAACTCATAGTTAGGATGTTAGATAGATGTTTAACCAAGATCCGGGTTTTAGGTCCATGTTACCATCTTTAAGAAAATCGTTTTTTACCAAATTCCGCATTCCCGAAAGTACCGGGAGAGGTAGCATGGACTTACAGTGGTATCAAAGCCTAGTTAAACTCTATCTAACATGTTAGCAAGTAACTAGAAGATCGATCAAAGGAAAAGTCCCGAAAACAAAACCCCAAATTTTCAACTTTCTGTCGATTTCAAAAGTGCTGGAAAATCTTTTTGGAACACACCTAAAATCGACTCAGGCTTTTTTAAAGAATCTGCAAAATTTTGGGCCCCTGACTCGATCAAAGCGCCGCGTTTCCGCGGTGGGAGCACGCTCCCGCCGCGGAAACGCGGCCGAGTTGACTTGGTCAGGAGTTTTATTTTTTGCAGTTTACTCTTGGGGGTATTTTGGGATTTTTGGTATATATATTTTCTGCCCAGATTTTCCAGAACGAAAATTTTATTTTGGGGTCCCGAAAATCCGTATTTTTGATCGAACTTCTAAAAGACTTAAGCTAACGGGTTTTCTGTAATGTGATATTTGTATTGAACGTCTACTAATCGCTATATGTCGATTAGTGGGGGTTATACAAATCTGTGATCTGTAATGTTGCTGGAATGTGTATATGAATATGTTGGATTGTCGCGGGTGAATAGCCGGGGGGTTGTGAGACGAGAGTTTTCTTTTCTTTCAATTCATGTAAATTTGTAAATTGATGTAATAATTATTTGTATGGCCGCACAACCGGGTCGGGGTTGTAGCCGTCATTGTATAATTTCTTTTTACTGTTTTTGCTCCTAGGATAGACCCATGGAGGGGGTGCACAAACTACCGGGTATGCCGAAGTGTCGAGTGGCCTACTCATGGAGATGAGGGAGGTTACTACGCTTCGGGTACTTGGCGGGTAGTTTGCCGCACCCGTAGGGGTCTTGGGTGGGGTATTTGGCTATTCACCGCGACCGTGTAATTTGTCTTTCGTTACAGGCTCGTACGAATTACAGATTCCTAGTATATCCAATGCATTCATCTGTGATCTGAAATGTTTATCATTGCAGTATATCTATATATGATATTATTTAGGCGTTGCTTATGTTTTACAGACGCGCTAGCCCAGCCCCCGCTCTGTCGTTAGTTAAGTAACCTAACGGGTAATGACGGGGCCCTGTGGCGAATGCGAATGGCATAAGCGTACGTCATATTTTGGTTGTTTTCTGCAATGGTAGGATTAAATGATGGGACGCATTATAAGAACTAATGCAAGAATATCACGCATTAAAAGAACTAATGCAAGATAATAAACCAAGTTAAAGTCGTTGGAACACTTTCGAAAAACCACTCGGTTCTTTTCAAAACAAACTTTTAAAATACGGAGTTTGAGCCACTCCATTTAAAAGCTATCTCGTTCCATCGACCAAATCAAGTTCACTACGTTCACGGTTTTGCCAAAACCATCCGTAGCCCTCCATCATTTCAGTTAAATATTCGGTAGTATTCAAGCTATGTATTTTGACCTCACGCCAAGGCATAGTGATTGGTAGCTGCCGGATATTTATCTGTTGCATAGATAGAATGCGTTGGTTTGAGACAGTCGTACTGCCATTTTGGCCTACGTCAAGGGTATGTACGGGTGGGTTCAAATTAACCTGGATAATGATGGGACGAACTTGACATGTGACTTATGACATTTTGACCTCACGCCAAGGTCATAAGAGCATGGGGCAAAAATCCACATCGGGAGTTTCATAAGTACTGAAACTTGCTAGATTTGCATACCATTTGGAGTGTGATGATTCTGGTAGGATTCCTTCAGTTTCGTCACGCGATGATATTTGGATCCCGATCCTACTGTGAGTATATGCTACTCCTCGGGAAATTTCTCACTAAACGATCAATGCTATAAACCTAGTAGGTGCCTAGAAAGGTGTTAGCGGGGCTACGCCCCCAGGGAAAAGAGGTTCTCTAATTAAGGAACTTCGCGAAAGCGTTGGAAAACCTCCCTCGAAGTACCGACACCGGCCTGGCTGAACGGTTAAGCAAGTATTGTACGGTGGGATTGATCCCGGCTAATTCTTCCTTTATGGTTTGAGGAGGGATTCGAGAAACAGTGGGAGCCATCCTGTTTAGACAAATTAAAAACCACTCTAAACTTGCAAGAGCATCATGCTGAGTGTTTCTTCTTCTCTCTCCTAATTGCAGCGACCTAATCGACATGACTGGACTTAAGTTACTCCTAGATAAAAACAAACTGACAGGGCCAAACTACAAAGATTGGCTCAAGAATGTCAAGATAGCAATCACTTACGACAAGCTGGGGTATCTTCTTACCACCAAAGCTCCCCCTGTCCCTGGTCCAACTTCCAGCGTCGCGGATAAGGAAATCCGTAAGACTTGGGAGATTGATAGCGCGAAGGCCAAATGCCTCCTGCTTGCCTCGATGGACAACGAACATCAGAGGAGGCATGATAATATGGACATGGAATCCATATTGCTCCATACAAAAGAACTGTATGGAGAGCAATCTCGTATCGCAAGATACGAAGCGTCGAAAAAGTTATTTTCGACAAGAATGGCCGTCGGATCATCAGTAGCCGAGCACGTGCTAAAGATGATCGGCTACATTGAGGAGCTCGCTGACCTAGGGATCACATTGGAGAGTGAGCTATATACGGATATAGTTCTCCAGTCCCTTCCTTCCACTTACGCCCAGTTTATACTGAACTTCAACTTACAAGAAAAAGAGGTTGAACTTTCAGAGCTCCTCAACATGCTGAGGAGCGCAGAGGGCACCCTACAGAAAGGTAGGGATACATCCACTTTGTTTGTAGGAGGATCATCTTCTTCTAGGTCCAAGGCGAAAGCCAAGGGAAAGAAGAAGAAGGCCCCCGCCAAACCAAGGGGCGGTGTTAGTAAAGTGGATACGAAGGGAAAAGGTAAAGCAACAAAGATAGCGGGGAAGCTTGTGGATAAGGAAGAATGCTTCTATTGTCATAAGAAAGGACACTGGAAGAATGATTGCAGGGCCTGGAAGGCCAGAACACAGGAATTGAAGCAGGTTGCAGCTTCAGCTTCAGGTGTGTATGTTATTGAAAACTGTCTTTCAATAAACTCTACTTCCTGGGTATTGGATACCGGATCAGGATCTCATATCTGTAATTCTTTACAGGCGTTGAGAAACCGTAGGGTTTTGAAGGCAGGTGACATGACCCTCAGAGTTGCGAACGGAGCTAGCATGGATGCTAAAGCCGTGGGGGACTATCACCTGGGAATGTCAGATGGACATGTTTTGGTTTTGCGTAATTGCTTTTTTGTACCCAACGCAACTTGTAATATCATTTCTGTATCTTTAGTTTCTAAAGAAGGTTATGAATTTGCGTTTGTAAGTAATGTTGTAAACATTCACCTTAATCAAGTTTTGATTGGGTCAGGTACATTGAGTAATGGTATATACGTGTTAAACCAACCACAGATTTTCAACGTCCAGAATACACACAAAAGAAAGTCTCCAGAAATAAATCAGACTTTCTTATGGCATTGTAGATTGGGTCACATCAATGAGAGAAGGTTGACTAAGTTACATACAGAAGGATATTTGAATGCGTTCGAATATCAATCGTATGCCACTTGTCAATCTTGTCTCAAAGGAAAGATGACAAAGACTCCGTTTACTGGACATGGAGTAAGAGCGAGCGAGCTCTTGGGACTCGTACACAGTGACGTGTGCGGTCCAATGTCTACACATGCCCGAAGCGGACATTCTTACTTCATTACTTTTACGGATGACTTCTCAAGGTACGGTTATGTCTTCTTAATGAAACAAAAGTCCGAAGCCTTTGGAAAATTCCAGGAGTATAAGAATGAAGTAGAGAAACAGACCGGCAAAAGTATTAAGATTCTAAGATCGGATCGAGGTGGAGAATACTTAAGTGCCGAGTTCCTAGACTATTTAAAAGAGAACGGAATTCTCTCTCAGCTTACTCCTCCATACACCCCGCAACATAACGGTGTATCGGAGAGACGGAACCGCACCCTATTGGATATGGTGCGGTCCATGATGAGTAACGCTGAGTTACCGCGATCATTCTGGGGATATGCACTAGAATCAGCAGCATACCTTTTGAACCGAGTTCCGACTAAGACTGTGCCTACCACCCCATATGAAATGTGGAGTGGGAAGAAACCCTATCTTCAATATCTGAAGATCTGGGGATGTCCAGCTTTTGTCAAAAAGCAGCATGCGGACAAACTCGAGGCACGCTCAGTACTGTGTAAGTTTGTGGGATACCCAAAGAACACCAGGGGGTATCTTTTCTACTACGCAGAGGAACAAAAAGTACTTGTTTCTCGTAATGCCCACTTTCTAGAACACCAGTTCTTGGAAAAGGAAATAAGTGGGAGCGCAGTAGAACTGGAAGAAATTCCAGAACCACAGACTATTACTGAAAGGTTAGTGGAACCAGAGGGTTCAACAGAACAGGACATTCCTACGCCGCTCCGCAGGAGTAGTAGGCAGTCTCATCCACCCGAGAGATACTGCGGTTTTCTCATAGACGGGGATAGAGAGGATTGCATCATAGATTGTGATGAGCCTACTAGCTTCCAGCAGGCCGTTCAGAGCGTTGACTCAGTGAAATGGCTGGATGCAATGCGGACCGAAATGGAGTCCATGTACACCAACAAGGTATGGACGTTGGACATTGCTCCAGACGGGGTAAAACCCGTAGGATGCAAGTGGATCTTCAAAAGGAAGATTGGTGTAGATGGACAGGTTGAGACCTATAAAGCTAGGCTGGTAGCAAAGGGTTTTCGTCAAAGACCTGGCTTGGACTATGACGAAACCTTTTCTCCAGTAGCCATGCTGAAATCCATTCGGATCCTTCTTGCCAATGCTGCCTTCCACGATTATGAGATCTGGCAAATGGACGTAAAGACAGCTTTTCTAAATGGAAATTTAGAGGAGTGTGTCTATATGGACCAACTAGAGGGTTTCATTCAGAGTGGGAGCAGCGGAAAGGTGTGCAAGTTGCTTAAGTCCATCTATGGACTAAAGCAGGCGTCGCGGAGTTGGAACATCTGCTTTGATGAGACGGTCAAAGAATTTGGCTTTATCAAAAATCCAGATGAACCATGCATCTATAGTAGATTTGTAGCGAGAACTGTAGTATTCCTCGTTTTATACGTGGATGACATTCTCTTAATAGGAAATGACATTCCTATGCTACAATCTGTCAAGGGGTTCTTGTCACACAGGTTCTCCATGAAAGACCTGGGTGATGCCTCATACATTCTGGGTATCCGGATCTACCGTGACAGATCCAAGAGGATATTAGGACTTTCACAGTCCAGGTATATCGACACTATACTGAAGAGATTCAGTATGGAAGATTCCAAGCGCGGTAACCTACCGGCTTGTCACGGGATCACCCTCTCTAAAGAGATGTCTCCCAAGACTGATTTGGAGAGGGATCGCATGTCTATTATACCCTACACTTCTGCGGTAGGCTCTATAATGTATGCGATGTTGTGTACCAGACCGGATGTAGCTTATGCACTGAGTGTGGTAAGCCGGTATCAGTCAAACCCTGGGGAGAAACACTGGATATCCTTAAAGAACATTCTCAAGTACCTGAGAAGGACTAAGGAGATGTTCTTGGTGTATGGCGGAAAAGACCTCCAGATCGAGGCCTTTGCTGACTCCAGCTTCCAGAGTGACAAGGATGATTCCAAGTCCATGTCGGGTTTTGTCTTTACCCTCAATGGAGGGGCGGTGTGTTGGAAGAGTTCCAAACAGGAAACCGTTGCAGACTCGACGATGGAAGCGGAATACATCGCTGCATCTGATGCCGCAAAAGAAGCTGTCTGGATGAGGAAGTTCTTGAAAGAACTTCAGGTGGTTCCGTCCATTGTTGATCCAATACCTCTGTATTGCGACAACAACGGGGCTATAGCTTTAGCGAAGGAACCCAGGTCCCATCAGAGATCCAGGCACATCTTGAGGCGGTATCACCTGATCAGGGAGATCGTGGATCGCCAGGAGATCGAGGTTCGGAGAGTCGCTTCAGAAGATAACACTGCAGATCCATTCACCAAGGCCCTGCCCCAGACTCAGTTCGATCGGCTGATCGAGATGATAGGTCTTCGATACGCCAGTACATGGCCTTAGTGCAAGTGGGAGATTGTTAGTGTATATGCCCTAGAGGCCATTACTGTATCATACTAGTTTGTATATTACTTAATGGATGCTTGGGATATTCACCTTGTATATACAATCTTGCTCAAAATAGTAGTATGCTACTTGGTTTGTTTCTACTTCATTGTGTACATGTGTTTATTTTTGTATATCGCCTATACACATTAGTAGAGCCCTTAGGATCTTTGCTTGATTACCAGCGATGTGATGGCCGTCACACTAGTGGGGCTGGGTAATCTATAAGCACATCCTTATGCAGGTCCCTGGTCGCAGGACTATCGAGACAGGGCATCGATACTCCGGAGTAGACCAGCGCATGCGCTTCTCATCTCAGCATGGGAGACGGTCTGTCCCACAGCCGTCAGTACGTCGTACTTGAGATAGTATGCGGGTGCTCGTTGGGTTACGGGTACACTGGACAGGACTCGTCGGGAACTGACTAGTTGGTATTATACCTATCGTCAGTTATCAGTTCCCAGGTGACATGAGTACAGCTTAGTCCGCTGACTTGACACTGTCACTTCGCCTCGAGTGTGTTCCCACTGTACTTTGATCACTACCCTACCACGGCTCAAAGGAGTCGTGCAAACAGGTAGTGGTTGGGTGCAGTCCCGAAGCACTTGGAGGCAGTGACGGTTAGACAGGATTCGTCTCTCCCGGTATTGGGGGTTGACATCGCGCTGTGTCTAGGAGAGCCATTACACGAGTAGTCCCTGGCCAGGGCAAACGAGATATACTGGTAGGTTTCCAGTGTTATCTCAGGGTGTTTTGGGCTTCGCTCCGGCACGACTTGTACCGCTATTGGGGGACTGACGTTTACCACCCCCTAGGCCCGCCATGCGATGTATCAGACGAACAGACCGGACTGTACGGAGAATGTCACACTCAGGCTCAGTAGGAGTTCAGATGGGTTTCGCCTCGTCGGTCTTCTTGTCGGCATTACCTGGGGACCGTTACGCACAGCTAGTGCCGCTTGCGGTCTGTGGTTAAACCCACTGCCAGCGTAGTGTCGAGTCTTTAGAGTCCCACACAGAAAGCTTTTCGCCTTTAGGCAAAAGAGTAGAGGTCGCATGGTATTGCGACAGGTCGCATGGTTTTGCGACAGGGTTCGGTCACATCCGTGCACTTGTGCACGTACAGTGTCCGGACAGTTTACACTAGCGGGCTTTGGTTTAAGCCAGATCCTAGTGTACCTTATGGGATTGGATTTATCCAGTTTGCATTCGTGTTCCTCGGAACGCGGATGCGGGTGTGTATGCACAGTTGACAGGGAGGCAGAGGCAGCGGATTCTCATTAGGGTTGTTGACAGTTGACCGTTGACTATTTGACTTTATGCTCAACCCTAATGAGAATATGATATGTGATTAACTATTATATTAATTAAGTATTATGGTGATATGGTTGTTGACTTGTTGACTTTTGTTGACTTTGTTGACTTGTTGACTTTTGTTGACTTGTTGACCGGTTGACTAGGCTTGACTAGTTGACCATCATGATAACCATAGCCATCATTTCATGACAAAGACTTTTGTTTACTTGCTCATTTGTGTAAAATGAGTGCATGAAATGATATGGTTATGGTTGCTTCAAACCATCACATAAGACTTTTTTTGATATGATGAGTTATGATCACTTTGGATTATGAGAGGGTGAAAGACAAAAGAGAGCCTCATTCTTTCTTGCTCATTCTCTCTCTTGTTCTTGAGCTCTCCTCTTGCTCTCACCCTCAACCTCTTGCTCCCTCTCTTGATCTATGGTTCTCTTGTCTCATGAGTTGAGAATCAAGAACCATAGATAAAATCCCATTCTATTTCTTCTCTACTCATTCTAGTTCACTAGGTTTAGCAAACCAAGTGAACTAGTTTCTTCAAAGAACGAAGAAGGAGCTAAAGGTTGGAGCTTTCAGGTGGATCTATCTTCGGCGTACGGAGACGACGAGAAGAAGCCATCGGACCACCATCGGAGCCTTGAAGACGAAGGAGTTCAAGACAAGCAAGGTATAACCCCCTAACCGAGTAGCTAAAACTCATAGTTAGGATGTTAGATAGATGTTTAACCAAGATCCGGGTTTTAGGTCCATGTTACCATCTTTAAGAAAATCGTTTTTTACCAAATTCCGCATTCCCGAAAGTACCGGGAGAGGTAGCATGGACTTACAGAAGGTTGATTGCTGCATGGAAAAAAGAACATCATTTCAGTATAGGCAACCGATATGTATATTGATTGAGTTCGCATGAACGTTTAACCCGAAATATGGGAGGAGAGATTGGTCCCACCGGGCGTGCCAGACGCTGTAGGGTGTTTTTCATCACCCCATTGAGATGGGAATACGCGCACGCTTGTCAGGCGTACTACAGATTCCCCCTGCCTAGGGTAGGCTGGAGTTTAATGATTGTGGGGATCCGAATCTCCGGCAGCCGCGGACTAAGCTGCCGTTAATTACCCCTCGCCTTTGGGGCGAGGGAACCTCCGATTAACGGGTTAAACTGGTCATGCGAACTCAATGTGCAGTGTGCGTGTGTGTTGTTTTGGAGGGGGGTTTGAATATATCGGGAGCCACGCAGTGTTTTTTACGGGGGTCCCGCTACCCGGATAGCGGGCTGGGGGTCAAGGGGGCTAGCAGCCCCCTTGCGGGGTGCGGGGCAGCGCCCCGTTAGAAATTTTTTTCTAACAGGGACAGTGTCGTGGAGTACGTGTATGTGTACATTTGTATACATATGTATATATATACATGTATATATAAGTAAAGGGGAAAAAGACATCCAAAGGATGCGTGGGGCCAGCGCCTAGGCGCTTGAGCGCGAGCACGCCACGTGTTGGCACGTGGGCGCTTTGCGCTCGAGCGCAGAGTGCTGGAGCGCAACGCGCCACGTGTCGGCACGTAGGCGACTTGCGCTCGAGCGCTTGCGCAAGAACGCCACGTGTCGGCACGAGGGCGACTTGCGCTCGAGCGCTTGCGCTGGAGCGCAAGCGCGCCACGTGTCGACACCGGGGTGACTTGCGCTCGGGCGCTTGCGCGTGAGCGCAAGAGCGCCACGTGTTGGCATGAGGGCGACTTGTGCTGGAGCGCAAGCACGCCACGTGTCGGCACGAGGGCGACTTGCGCTGGAGCGCTTGCGCTGGAGCGCAAGCGCGCCACGTGTCGGTACGTGGGCGCTCTGCGCTTGAGCGCCGGCGAGAAAAAGAGGCTTTTAGCCTAAAAAGATTTCTCTGATGAGAAATCAAAGAGGAGTTGGACTCCTGAGTATTTTTTTTTCTTTTTTTTTAGGGTTTAGTGAAAGGGGTTCTTCTTCTTCCTCCTCTGTCAGCTGGATCTTGAAGATCAAGAGATATGGGATTTTAAAAATCACTCCTTTTTGAGATCTAATGGAAGATCTGAGTTCCCCTTGATGGGTTTTGTGGTGAAAAACTAATTTTTTTTATAAAAAGGAGAGTAGAACTTTTGATTTAATTCAAAAGAAAGAAGGAGGTTTTGGAACCTTGAAGAAGGAAGAAAGATCTCAGATCTGAAACTTTTTTGGAGAGAGAAAAAGTTGTGAGATATTTCATTATCTTTGCCTTTATAGGCTATACACTTTACACATAGCCCCTTGGGCTTCACAAAATGGCATTTTGCCTATCCCATGGCTCATGTGCCATTTTTTTTTACACATAAGCCATGGGCTTTACAAAAATTTGGCTTTATGCCTATAAAGTGCAACAAAATTATTTATTACAAAATTTTTTATCTTGGCATGGGGGGAGGCCGGCCGCTTCATGTTCGGGCTCGACCCGGGCATGGGCCCACTGGATCTAGGCTTGGGCCCACTTGGCTTGGGGTTGACTTGGATTTTGACTTGGTCAACTGGGGTGTAAATTTTTACCCCAACACATGGCTCTACTAAGTCATGCAAATAAGTTTTAATTGGGTACAATCCTGAGCCACATAGAGGCAGTGAGAGATTGTCGGGGATTCGTCTCTTCCGGTATAGGGAGTCGATGTCGCGCTATGTACAGTTGGCCAAAACCATAAGACTCTGACCAGGGTAGTTGAAATTTACCGATAGTTAGATCGATAGTTTCGCGGCTGGTCTTGAGCCACATCAACACGACTTATCGGATTATTAAGAGTCTGACGTTTTCCACTCTCTAGACTTGATATGTAATACTCTCAGACGAACATACCGGACTGTATGGAGATTTTCACAGATAGGCTCAGTGGGGATACAGACAAGTTTGCTTATCAGCCTTCCTTTCGACAGATATCTAGGTAGTCCTTACGTACAGCTAGTGTCTCTGACGTGCTTGTGGTTAAACCCACTACCTGAGTATTATCGGGTCTTCAGAGTCCCACACAAAGGGTTTTTCCAGTTCAGGCAAAACGATGTAGTATGCGTATTTTGATACGTACGGGTGTTCAATTAAATACGTGTATTTTATACACGTGCTTTAATCGGACATTTTGGTAATACTTACAGGTTTAAAAGATAGCCGGATATGTGAGCTAATATTATATTGCTCTCTTTTAGAGTATTTGTATTTTAACACAAATATAGTATTTATACGAATATGGCTATTTGTATGAATACGGTATTTTTGTGTCTTCATACAAATATGGGTATTTATATTTCGATATGAATATGGTATTCGTATTTTATACGAATACGGGTATGCGTATTTATTACAAATACGTGTATTACTGGATGTATATGTTTATATGTGTGCGTGTAAATGTGAGGTGGCTTCTCTTTTTCTTCTCATTTCTTCTTGAATGTTAAAGATGTGTGTGGACTTGTGACTCATACTAGTGAGTCACAAATCCACTCACTTATTTTTTAAAAGAAAAAAGAGATAAGAAAGAAAAGGGATGAGGGTTTTCTTTGGTTAGCCATTCTCATTTCCTTTTCATCTTCTTTATATTTCTCTCTTGAATTTAGAAAGAAAAAGAGCATATTGAGATAAATACTACATCTCTAAGCATTAAGTCTTAGCAAGTCTTAATCTTTAGTTACTTCTTAGTTCACTAGTTGAAGCTAGAGCTTGAACCGATATTCTCAGGCGGATCATCTTTGACGTGAGAAGACTTTTTCGCAAGCTTGATCAAGGAACCCTAGGAGCTCAAGAAGAGGACCACACAAGACCCGTAGGACTCGTTTTCAAAGGTTGTAGTCCTTAACCAAGTAGTTAAGCCCTCCGGAGTTTTTAGTTTACCGTTTGGATTCGATTTTTAGAATTTTAGTTTCTAGTTCTCACTTTAAAATTTAAGTTTTTTGATTTCGCAAAGGCCATAGTAGTAATAGCAAGAGCACTAGCAACTTACAGTTATAAAGGGCTTGAAGAAGGGATCCTTATATTCGTTGCAGGTGTCGACAATTTCCGGATTGACGACTATTTCATCATCTAAATCTATGACAGATTCAAAGGTTACCAGATTATAGCACATGAAGCTCGGGCATATGAGTGAGAGAGGTATGGCTGAGTTGTTGAAGCATGGTCTATTAGGTGGACAGGGTACATCGAAAATGGAGGTTTGTGAGAATTGCATATTTAGGAAGCAGAAAAGAGTTAGCTTCAGTTCGGCGGTGCACAACACAAAAGGTACTCTTGATAATATCCGTTCAGATCTTTGGGGACCCTCTCCAGTTGCTTCTAAAGGAAGCGGTGCCAAGTGTCTGCTTAGTTTCATCGATGATTTTTTTAGGAAAGTTTGAGTCTACTTCTTAAAGCACAAAAGTGATGTGTTTACTATGTTCAAACAATGGAAGACATTACTTGAGAAACGGACAGAGAAGTAGATCAAGAGACTAAGGAAAGACAACGGGTAGGAATTTTATGGTGGAGATTTCATTGATTTCTGCAAAGACGAACGGATTGTTTGGTATCATACCGTTGTCTACAAACCACAGCAGAATGGAGTCGTGGAGCGTATGAATCGGACTCTTTTGGAGAAAGCGAGGTGCGTGTTGTCTAATGCAGAGCTCGACTAGGAGTTTTGGGTAGAAACGGTAAACACGGCGTGCTATATTGTGAATCGGTCACTTCATACATCCTTTGGTAGTAAAACACCCGAGTAGGTATGGTCTGGGAAACACGCCGATTATTCTACACTTCGAGTGTTTGGTTGTCCCACATATGCAAATTGCCGTGAAAGCAGGTTGGATCCTCGAGCGAAGAAATACATCTTTCTTGTTTATGCTACCGGCATAAAAGGATATAGATTGTGGTGTTAGGATTCTAAGTCATCAAAATTTATGATTAGCATAGATGTGACGTTGGACGAATTTGCTATGTTAAAGCCGAAGAACATGGAATCTCCAGTGAAAGACGATACAAAAAAGGATGAGTCGGACGTTTAAATCGAGGTTGGTGAAAGCTCGGGTTCATAGAAGATCTCTCCTTCACCATCGTCTGATGAAGCTCAAGATGAGTAGTCCTAAGATGATGAGTATTTACACGCTCAATACCGACAACGAAGGGACATTCGACCACCACAAAGATATGGCTATGATGATCTAGTGGCGTATGCACTGTTTGTTGCAGAGACAGTTGATAGTAATAAGCCGACGAGTTATCAAGAATCTATCTCATCCGATGAGTCAGCTCGTTAGCTAGTCACTATGAATGAAGAGATTGAGTCTCTTCATATGAACCAAACATGGAAGCTCGTGAAACCCGAAAGAGGAAAGAAAGTAGTTGGCTGCAAGTGAGTTTTTAACAAGAAAGAAGGAGACCAAGGGGTTTTGGATACTCGTTACAATGCATGGTTGGTAGCTAAAGGCTATTTGCAGGTTCGGGAAGTGGACTTCAATGAAGTATTTTCTCCGATTGTTAAACACACCTTTATTCGTGTCTTTCTCAGTTTGGTAGTTATGCAGGATTTAGAGCTCGAGCAGCTCGATGTTAAGACCGCATTCCTATATGATGATTTGCTAGAGAAGATCTATATGCAACAACCGAAGGTTTTGAAGTTGAAGGCATGGAAAACCACATTTGTTTACTAGAGAAGTCTCTCTATGGTTTGAAGCAGTCATCTAGACGTCGGTATAAAAAGTTTGAATCTTTCATGATAGATATTTGGTTTACGAGAAGTAAAGGTGACAGTTGTATTTATTGTAAGAAACTCGCTCATGGCTCTTTCATATACTTGTTGCTTTATGTTGATGATATTTTGATAGCAGCCAGGCATATGGTTGATATTCAAAATTTGAAGGAACAGTTGAAAGATAAGTTTGAGACCAAGGATTTAGGAGCGGCCAAGAAAATTCTCGGTATGGAAATTAGGCGCGATCGCAAGAGAGGAAAACTTTACTTGTCTAAATAGGGATACGTTGAGAGAGTTTTGGAGCGTTTCGGCATGGCAGACGCTGAATCTGTAACTACTCTGTTGGCAGCTCATTTCAAACTTTCAGCTCTTTATTCACCGCAAACATAGGATGAGATTGAGTATATGTCGCATGTTTCTTATTCGAGTGCAGTGGATAGCATTATGTATGCCATGGTTTGTGCCCGACCTGACATTTCACATGCAGTTAGTGTTGTTAGTCGCTATATGGTATCTCCTGGTAAAGGCCATTAGCAGACTGTGAAATGGATTTTACGATACTTATGAGGTACGTCTGATGTGGGGTTGGTGTTTGGAAGGAACAACGACAGTTTGATTTGATTCAGCAGTTCCGATTATGCAGATGATCTCAATAGGCAAAGGTCGATCACCAGTTATGTATTCTCTTTGGAAATATGTGCCATCAGTTGGCGTGCTTCTTTACAGCCTACAGTTGCGTTATCTATGAAGGTGGCGGAGTATATGACCGTTGTTGGAGCCTTTAAGGAAGTAATTTGGTTGAAGGGACTATATTTGGAGTTTGGTATCCAAAAGGATACTATAATAGTCTACTGTGATAGCCAAAACGCGATTCGTTTGACGAAAGACCAGATTCATCATGACAGAACAAAGCACATTGGTGTTTGGTATTTGTTTGTGCAGGATATCATTGAGAAGAAAGAGATAGTTGTGAAGATGGTTGATACATCGGATAATCCGGCCGACATATTGATAAAGTCTCTTTCGGTTGTTAAGTTTGAGTATTGCTTGAACTTAATTGGAATGCGCCACACCCATTGAGCTCTTTAAGGATTTTGTGTTGAAGGTGGAGCTACTATTAATTTTATGGAGAAGTTTTGTGGGAATGCGAGGCAAGATGGAGATTTGTTGTGTATACCTCTCATTCCGATCACTATTGGATTTCATGTTGATCCGGCATCATCATAGAGTTGCTCCAGATTCGAGTTTATCTACAAGCAAGGGGCCATACGTCTGGAGCTAAAACTTCAGACATCTGTCGACGCTCTGTATGTTCGCATATTTTGGGCAGACGTCTGACTTGAATACATCAGACACTCGCGAGCGCTGTTATATGGAGGACCTCAAGACCAGACGTCTGAAGCTCATTCTTCAGATATCTGGGGATACTTTGTTATTTGGAAGACTTCTGGGGCAGACGTTTGGCAATGCCTTCTTCAGACGTATGTCGTTTCTTGGGCCGAATAATTTCTTAGTTTGGAAATTAGTTATTTGGATTTACCTTTTCTATACTATATATAATATGGTGTTTTGTAACCCTGGATCATATAGCTTTTGAGATATTTTGAGAGAACCCTTTTATAATTTAAGAACTAGGGTTTTGAAGTGTTTGCGTGATTCATCCATCATTTTGTACTTCTCCATATTTTGATGATTAATAAAAGTTCCCCATTCGTTTTTTGGTTGGTACTCTTATTTTCTATTTGCCTGTCACTAAATGATTTTTTTTATCTTACTTTGTCATTGTTCTGTCGCAACAATAGTTAATACCGTATATCTTCACCTTTTCTAAAATGAGAGGTTGCTGAAGGGCCACATCCAGAAAACTACATTTAATTACACTCCAAAGGCAGAAGTGAGAAGAAGGGGAAAAAAAGGAAATGCAGTAATCAAAAGTGGTTAATGAAGTGCTACCATAAGCAAAAGAAGGCCATGAGAGATGTGTTTCTCCCCCAAAAGTCACACCAACAAAACCCTGGTGCTGTGTGCCTTGTATCACCAAAACATCCACAAAACATCAACTGCAGCTACACAAACTAAAAGAGAAGGAGAAAAAGAAAAAACTCTACTGATTCAAGCTAAACAATTTGCACTAAGAAGCCCCAGTTTTACAAGCCGCGGTGCTGCTGCTCAAAACACTAATATGAGACGAACCTATCATCGGCGCCGCCGTACCGACATTAGAGTTGCTGCTTTTGTTAGTCGGCTCATTGTCATTTGCAATAGAATCGGCAGCGGCGGCGGCAGCAGGAGCAGCAGCAGCAATAGCTCCTTCCACAGGCTTTCTTGAACGATTCCGTCCCCGGTGCATATGCCTCTCGCAGTACTTCTGGTCCTGCACGACGTCTCTGGAGCACCTCCACTTCTTCCCATCCGTCCTCCTGCACCTCCCCGGCTCCGGCTCCATGCTGTTCCTAAAATCATAGCACAGGTTCCCCAATCCCACAACTACATAAATAATAAATATGTAAGTAAAAGATGAAATTAAATGCAAAGAATAAAAGAGATTGATTGAGCAGGTGGATACATACAGGATGGGTAGTGGTGGGGGCCGTAGGAGGAGGCGACGCTCTTCCAGATGGGGAGGATGAGGTGGACGGGGACGGGGATTCCGGCGACCATGTGGTCGAAGATGAGCTTCTGGTGATGATACTCCTGCATCTGCATGAAAGTGAACCCCTTGTGTTTCGCTGCTGCTGCTTCGTCTCCTCCGAGGCCCAGCCCTAGCCCTAGCCCTAGCACCAAAGGGGAAGCCACTGCTGTCGTCACCAGCCCTATTTCAAAAAAGAAAACAAAAATCAATTGATAAATAGAATGGTATTGAATCAAATAGAGAGGGGATTGATTACAACAAACCTGCGTCAGATTCGAGTCGGGGTAGTTTCAATGGCGGCGATTTTGGGGTTGATTCTTCTTCTTCTTCGTTTTGTTCTTGATGTTGAGCTGACTTCTCTAGTTCGGCCATTGGAATAACCAAGCAACACAGAGAGGTTTTTTTTGGGGGAAATGAAATGGAAATGGAAATCCTGGGAGTTTTAATCGCTGCCGTCAGCTACTGCTGCCTAAAAAAACAAAAGCTCTTTTGGGGACAGCATCCAAAATGCACACCACCTTCGAGATTTTCAAAACTGTAGGCTAGCTCAGGGGATAAAGAGTAGATGGCGACAAGAAACACAAATGGCGTCTCTTTCACGGCGTTAATTCTTTTTCTCCTTGTACTTCATTATTCACGTTGTATTAAATTTTTTATACATCTTTTTTCATCCATGACTCGATTCCTTGGGCTCTTAAAAGATTGATGGAGCTCCTTTTCGGGCCTCCGTCAGATGTTGTCTTCCGTTGATCTCGCGGTACACTTAGTTGATTATCTCCCTTCGTGTGCGGGTCTCAATGGGTCTTTGGAGGAAGAGATAAGGTGAGGGAGGTGTTGCCGAGTACCTGCAAAGAAGTCCGGGGTGGTTTGGTACCACCAAGGACCCTCCGACGCTCAAGTTAATGATGAGATCCGAACAGAGTAACGGCATAAAAGTGTAAAAAATGGCTTACTTGACCCCTCTATGATGGGGGTTTATATAGCGGTGGTGGCATGCAGCAGCAGGCGCGAGAATCTCGCCGGCAGTTACGCTCCCGACGTCACGCACGCGTAAAGAGCGGATCGCTCGTTAATGGGGATCGTGATGGCGTGGAACGTGGGATGTTGCCGGCGGAGAATCTGCGCATGACGAGATTTGTGGAGCGGCGGTTACGCCTGTGAGTGGTGGAGTTGGTCGGTCGGAAGGACCGAGGAAGATGGTCTCGGCGGGAGAGCTCGGGAACGAGCGAGAGGGTCGAGGTATCTTGGTCCTGCGGTAGCTCGGAGACGAGTTGAGAGACCGAGGAGGCCAATTTGCAAGGGCCTGTAGGGTTACTAGGCACACTAATGAGGCTCTACAAGGCATCGACCATGCCGGATTAAAATTTTTAGGTGCTTAACAACCCTAAGCAAGATCGTTAACTAGAGTTTAGGCGAAAAAGATAACAAGTAAACAACTTTACTCTAAAGGAAAGGGACTACAACCTTTGTAGATCCGGTCCTCCACTTCCAAAGCTCCGTGACGACGTCCCTTGGCTGCGATCATCCAACTCCCGGACTCTCGGACGGCTGCTTGAGAAATTGCAACGGGATCGCATGAAGTCTTCGAGGCCGAAAATGATCTATGTCGAGAGAATACGGACTCAAGCTTCTACCTCACTAACCAAAGAATTAGTGAAGCAAACACCCTAAACTAAAGTGCTAGTCTAGTAGAGAATGGTGAGATAGGAAATGGGTACACTTTGGATTTTCATTTCTCACAATATTTCTCACTCAAGATCAAACCCTAGCAAGCTTTTTCTTTTTGAATCAAGAAGAAGATGATGAACAAAAAGAAAGAGAAGAGGATAATGATCAAGTGAGAGAGTGAACTAACCATGGTGAGTGAGTATCATATACTAACTCATGTAGAGGCTTTACCATAGCTAAGTTTTTATGGTTGGGTTAATAAGAATCTAAGGTAAAACAAAGTTAGTGGATTTTGTCAAAACATCCACAAGCTTCTACAAGCTTTATGCTTATGACAAAATGTCCACTAATTTGTAATTAACTTAAATAATTATTAACCACCATATAAAATAGAATGGTGTATGTCTTGTACATCCATGTCAAGTGTATCATCAAACATGATACATAAAAGAAAACACATTTCAATATATATCACATATATATCAAAGTGTGCACATGTGAGAAAAAACCCTAAGTGAACATGTGTTAGTTAATATAAACTAGTATATCAAATATACAATAAATTATTAAATCAACACTTGACTTAATAATCCGGTCATATCACATATAACCGACTAACACCAAATGTATCGACTTATCGAATCAACACTTGATTCGATATCCCGGTTATATCGCATATAACCGATCGATACAAACATCGCGAGAATTGAATGCGGTATCACATACACGCATCATTCTCGGTCCCGCACATATCACATATGCGCTCCTATCTCATTTTGCCTGAGCCAGTACAAGCTCTATGTAGGACTCTAAAGACTCGTCAATACGCCGGCAGTAGGTGATGATCATATCAAGCACCCACAAGCCGTCAACGGTACTAGCTGGACGTAACGGCTACCCGGGTATTGAACGATCAGAAGATCAGCAAGCAAGCCCGCTCCAACTCCTGCAAAAAGCCTGACAGTGACACTACCGTACAGTCCGGTCTCCTCGTCTGATATGTCGCATATCAGTTCTAGGGGTGGTAAACGTCAGACCCCAATAACCGATAAGTCATGCCGATATGAGGCACATAACGGGTCGAGAAACTACTGGTAACACTTACCAGTACATCTCTAAACCAGCCCTGGCTAGGGACTTCCCTGTTATGGCCAATCGAGCATAGCGCAACATCAACCCCCAATACCGGGAGAGACGAAACCCCTCCTATCGCTCATTGCCTTCATGTGACTCGGGACTGTACCCAAAAACCACCGTTTTGCACGTCCTCTTGGACGTGGTAAGGTGGAAATCAAAGCACAGTGGGAATCACACAAGACTCTATGACGATCTAGGGTCTACAGACTAACCTGTACCAGTGTCACCAGAGAACTGCCATCTGACGTAAGGTATAATACCATCTGGGAGTTCTCGACGAGTCCGTCCAGTGTACCCAGTCTCCACTGAGCACCCGTATATCATCTCTGATGTCAAACACCAATGGATATGGGATCATCCATCGCCCATCTATATGGGTCGAGAAGGCATACGCTAGTCTACTCTGGTATATCGATGCCCCGTCTCGATACACCCACGACTAGGGACCTTGAAGGATGTACTTATGGACTACCAAGTCCCCACTAGTATGATCCGCATCATAGTCCAGGTAGTCAAGTACACATCCTAAGCGCTTTACCAACATGTAACAGAGAGACAATCATTATACACGTTAAGGTAAAGAGTAACCAGATAGCATACTATCATGTCGAGCAAGAAAGTCCTCCCTATATATGTCCAAGCATCAACTACAATATACATCATAGGTATAGTAATGGCCTCTAGGGCATACATATAACTAACAATCTCCTACTTGCACTAGGGCCATCTGATAATAGTGGTTGTAGTATCTCATACTCAACCATCCCATAATAGTCTCTCTCTGGGAAAAAGCCTTTGTGAGTGGATGCGCCGTGTTGTCCTCTGAGTCTACTCTCCTGACCTCGATCCCCTGGAGATCAACCATCTCCATGATCAGGTGACACTGCCTTAGAATATGTCTGGATCACTGATGGGATGGGCGTTCCTAGACATAAGCCACAACTCCATTGTCACACAATGGTAGGAACGAAGTTCATCTCATGAACTAATATACACCCAGACTTCTTCTTTAGTAGCGATGTATCCAGCCTTTATCGTCTAGTATGCCACGGTATCTAGCTTGGAACTCTTCCAACATACCGTCCCTTTACTGAGGGTAAAGACAATGCCTGTGACTGACATTCAGTCGTCCTTATCACCCTGGAACCATTCCAGTGATTCTCCCTAGGATCAATTGATACCATCTCACTACATCTAGTGAGTATCCAAACATCCATTTAGATCTATCTCATAGATGCTAAACCCAGGATTTAGGAGGTATCACTTTGATCCTATATGGAGAATTATTGTGATAAGCGGAGATCGACCGAGCGTAGCATAGGAAACTCCTTCCCCATCTAGAGTATGTCATCCACGTACTCTACGAGGATCACCACCATACTCCCTACTACCTTTTCGTTTATACAAGGTTCATCTATCATTTTGATGATGTCAAACTCTTTGACTAGTACATCAAAAACAGACGTTCCAATTCCGCGATGCCTGTTTTATCACATAAAACATCGTGCACACGTTTCTGCTGCTCCCATTGTCTACGAGGCCCTCTGGCTGTGTACTTATAGACTCTCTCTTCTAAAACATCATTTAGAAAAGCAGTCATGGCACCCAACCGCCAGATATCGTAGTCATGGTATGTAGTCGTGGCAAGTAGGATCTGGATGGACTTAAGCATAGGCCCCAGAAAAGGTTTCATCATTAGCCACAACTAGTTTATGATGCAAATCTTTAACAAGTCTAGCTTTGAAAGTCTCAACTTTTCCATGTACACCAAGTAATCTTCTCAAGATATACTTGCTCCTGATGGGGATTTAACCCTTCAGATAAAGCAACCAAAGTCCACACTTTGTTGGTGTATAAGGATTCCATCTCAGATAGCTAAGCATCCAGCCATTCTTATAGAGTCCCACACCTGATGGCCAGCTCAAACTAGTTGGGTCATCATCTCATGATGCATTCCTCGCTCCCACTGTCATAGAGAAACCAAAGTATCTCTCAGGTGGATGATGAACCCTACTAGATCGGCGGAGAGGCTGAGGTTCGTTGGAATTTACTGAATCCTTTGGTTCTACCAAATCATCTGCTGTAGTTTGTATAGCTGGAACCTTTCCAGTTCTACATAACAGACCTTGCCTCGAGCTTGTCCGGATTTTGCTTTTAGACATAGGCCGGATAACCCTAAATCTTAACTAACTTAAGAAATGGGCTCTTCCCTTTCCATATCACATATGAAGTGGTAGGCAACTGATTTGATTTGAACCTTATTCAATAGGTATGCAACTTCTCAAGTGCATAACTTCCAAAAGGAAATAGGGAACTCAGTAGTATTCATCATAGAGCACACCATATCATATAGGGTGCTATTGCTCCACCCCGATATACCATCGTGCTATGGTGTATACGGAGGAGTAATGCTGAGAGAGAATCTCATTCTCCTTTAGAATAGTCCAGGATTTCTGTGCTTAAGTATTCTCCTCCCTGATCACATCAAAGGACTTAATACTTATACCCGTATTTGGTTCTCTACTTCTAACTTATATTCTGTGAATATCTCAAAAGTTTCGGACTTTTGTTTCAACAGGAACATATGTCTGAATCTTGAGAGATTATCAGAGAATGTAATGAAGTACAAAGAACCGGTCCTGGCATGTGTAGACAGGGGACCTTATATACATCATCATGTATCAGTCCCAAGAGTTTACTAACCCTTTCTCTGTTTCTAATAAACAGAGCTATGGTCATCTAATTTTTGTGACATGACTAGCAAGTTTCACAAGATGTAAATTCAAACTGATTTAAATATGCATCTAAAATGTAACTTAACTAGTCGGGTCGCATTGATATGACCTAGTTTACAATGCCTCAAGAAGGATCCGTTCATTTCTGAACTCTTCCTCTTGTGTGTGTTCTGTATTCTAAGAACTGTAGTTTGATTTAGAACATTAATGCTTTTAGATAACGTACCTGAACTGATCAACTTTTGATATAGGAAATGTTCAAAACATTATCCAACAATACAAAATTATATCCTTTCTTTACTAATAAAGAGACTGATATGATGTTGTATATCAGGTTCGGTATCTAATAACATTTGTTCAGAATCAATGTATTCTGGTAATACAGGGTGACAGTGACCAACAGACTTGGTTGCAACACTTGCACCATTTTCTGTCTCATGAAACTTATCACCCGTCCTCAGTTCTTTACCTATCTGTAGCCCATGTAACAGATTACATATGTGGGATCCTGATCCGGTATCTCATACCCAGGACGTAAAGGATACTGAGAAACAGTTCTCTGTAATGAACACACCCGAAGATGATACATCAGTATGCACTTTCTTCGTTAGGGCGGCACGGGAATTCTGGTATTCCCCAATTTCCTGCTCTGTCTTATAACAATTATAAGTTGGAGCGGGACCAACATTCCCCAGCTCAGTATAACAAGCGGGTTCGGTCAATATATCCGTATTATTATCTTGATTAAGGCGTGATATGGTTGCTACCTGGAGAGAGAGAGAAGAAAACACTCAGCGTATGCTCTTGCAAGATCAGATTGGTTATTATTTTATCTAATCAGGATGGCTCCCACTGTTTTTATCAAATCTTCCTTCAAACCCTAAAAGGAAAGACTGGCCGGGATTAATTACACGCTACAAGTTCGCCAATCTTTCAGCCAGGCCAGTGTCGGTACTTTGAGGGAGGTCCCCCGTGCTTTCGCACGAACCTAATTAATGTAAACCTCGTTTTCCCAGAGGCGTAACCTCGTTGACACCTTTCTAGACACCTACTTGATCGGCTAATTGTAATGTGTAAAACTCTTCCAGGAGTAACTCTTACTCGCAGCGGGTATCGGGATCCAACTATCTCATAGAAGGTATGCAATCTCATTATAAATTTCAACACTTGAAATTCCCGATAATATTTTACCCTTAGCGTCCTATGACCTTGATGCAGGCCAACAAACCATAGTCCGCTAGTCAAGTTCAACCCGTCATTTCTTGATTGAATTAAACCCACCCGCACGACCCTTGACGCAGGCCAACAAAGTCGCACGACTACCCTAATCCAATCTGCATCATATGCATAAACAGATAAATACTAGTTAGCTACCGCACACTACGCCTTGACGCAGGCCAACAAACGTAGCACGAATACTAAGTAGGACTTATTTGAAATGACGGAGGGCTACGACAGGTTTTTCTGAAAACCTATTGCGTAATGAACTTGATATCGTTGTAGAATCAAATGATTTTGAAATGGAGTGTTTTTGAGGCTTTTCTAGTTTTGCTAAAGGGGTCACTCCCGGTGAAGGGATCGTCGGCCCTTTCCTCGTCGAATGAGGTGCGGGATATATCATATATATCACTGTGCAAAGCAGAAACTATAGAAGCAATCAAAAGACAAACCGAGTGTGTAGCATCTGCCAGTTATTGCTAAAGGGGTCACTCCCGGTGAAGGGATCTCGGCCCTTTCCTCGTCGAATGAGGTGCAGGATGTTCTACAAGGAACACCGCGATGCAAAGCAAGAACTGTAGCTACCTGTTTTTGAAAATTCGATTCCACAACATCTTTTAGGTTTCATTTTCTTTCATTAATCATATTAATGAAATCTCATCATTTAAGTACCTAAACATCACAGATATATACGACGTACACTTATGCCATCCGCATTCACCTCGATGTCCCCTCGTTTACCGTTAGGTTAGGTAACTAACGGCAGAGCGGGGCAGGGCTAGCGCGGGTGTAAAACATAAGTAACGTCTATATAATATATCATATATACTATATGCAATATCTATCTGAACATATCACATGATCACATCACAGATAACGCAGCAGAAAATATCATATGAAATATTGGATATACTAGGACGTCCGTGTTTTATTTTTGAGCCTGAATAAAACACGGATTCCACGGTCGTGATGAATAGCCAAACCCACACCCCTAGACCCCTACGAGAGCGGCTAGCAACCCTACCAATTCTAGAGTTAGGAGACCCGGACTCGACTCCTCGAGTTGGTCTCCCACTGGACTCCAGAACCCGGTTACTTGTGCTCTCCTCCTTGGGTCTATCCTAGTGCGGAAAAGTAAATAATATACAAATGGTGACATCAATCTCAACCCGGAAGTGCCCCAATAAAAGAATATTACATACATTTAAATTTACATGAATGAAAATAAAAACTCTCATATCACATAAAACCCCCGGCTATTCAAAACGCGACGATCCAATATAACATATCCAGCAACACAGAACATCACATGTCATCAACGTAAGTAAATATGCGCATCCCAATTATCGTTGACATATAGCAACGAAACCGGCGATATCACATATTACACTTACGGTCGCAGAAAAGAAAGTGTAAAACTACAACAGTTGGAATCCGCAACCAGTTTAGACATCGCATGCCTAACCAAATGAATTCCTTAGACATCTTATGCCTAACAATTATAAACCCCGCATTTTAGTCTCATAATCGAAAACTCTTTTCAATATCAAGTCGGGCAATTCAACAAGATTCCCGACATCCTGATCGAATGCTCGTCGCAAACTTTAGTAGACGGCTGCACCCCCGATACTGTCGACGAAGTGCACTAAGGCGGAACACCGCTGCCGCGAGCACCCGAACGGATGCTTTCGGCGACGGGATTCTCCTATAGTCACTTGGTCGAGCCTATGGGGCATGGCTATCTATTAAGTTTACCCGGTGAGTATCTGCGTACGCTACGTGATTGCGACGGACTTTTGATCACATCAAAATTCCGTGGCAACCGATCAAGTGAGACTAGACTGCTAGATTTATAATATTCAAATCAGTTATCTCATAACTACTTATGGATTCCAAATATTGTATCACATTCCAGATAAACAGAAAATGTTAAACTTTCCGATCGAACAATCAAACACCCAAGTTTTCCCGAAACAGCTCAACACATGAAATAAGTTTAAAAACATTCACTTCATGCCACAGTACCGACGGTCCAGCCGTAGAAGGGTCAAGCCAAGGCCTCACATGTGGCACGCCGTACTGCCCCAAACCCTAATGTTCAAAGTGCAGTTCAAGACGGTCACATAATCGAGTTAAGGTTTGTTGTCTTCTAGAGGGTCCATCGCGTTACTTGCACTACTTAGAACGTTCTTAAACTACGGAAAAATCCAACACTTTGAAATTTCCCGGCACGGGAAAAAGTGGGTATTTATATCCAGTCGAACTTTTTAACATGTTCTAAAATTATCCGGAAAACCCAACGAAATTAAATATTCCGATCGAATCAACGAATACAAAATAAACCCCAAAATACTCAACACATGAGTCAGATAAAAATACCCATAAAAATCAGGAAATGAAATAGAAACATTACTGTGCAAACAGAAAACGGTGACGTCATCTTATGGCCGGGAAACGGCGCACGAGCCATGCTTGTGCCGCGGTTCCGCGGCTCCTTAGGCGCTGAACAGTGTCGTTTTGCACGGTATTTCTTAGAATTGCCTGCTGATTTTTTAGGCATTTTTAATACAGAAAAATCCCAGATTTTAAAAATTGTACAGAGAGGGGTTTAGTTTTGCGTTTCCGGGTTCGATCGGGGTTTTAACTTCGTTAAGACATCGCCTAAAGCTCTAGCTAGTCTCTGATACCACTGTAGGATTACTAGGCACACTAATGAGGCTCTACAAGGCATCGACCATGCCGGATTAAAATTTTTAGGTGCTTAACAACCCTAAGCAAGATCGTTAACTAGAGTTTAGACGAAAAAGATAACAAGTAAACAACTTTACTCTAAAGGAAATGGACTACAACCTTTGTAGATCCGGTCCTCCACTTCCAAAGCACCGTGACGACATCCCTACGCTGCGATCATCCAACTCCCGGACTCTCGGACGGCTCCTTGAGAAATTGCAACGGGATCGCATGAAGTCTTCGAGGCCGAAGATGATCTATGTCGAGAGAATACGGACTCAAGCTTCTACCTCACTAACCAAAGAATTAGTGAAGCAAACACCCTAAACTAAAGTGCTAGTCTAGTAGAGGATGGTGAGATAGGAAATGGGTTTTCATTTCTCACAATATTTCTCACTCAAGATCAAACCCTAGCAAGCTTTTTCTTTTTGAATCAAGAAGAAGATGATGAACAAAAAGAAAGAGAAGAGGATAATGATCAAGTGAGAGAGTGAACTAACCATGGTGAGTGAGTATCATATACTAACTCATGTAGAGACTTTACCATAGCTAAGTTTTTATGGTTGGGTTAATAAGAATCTAAGGTAAAACAAAGTTAGTGGATTTTGTCAAAATATCCATAAGCTTCTACAAGCTTTATGCTTATGACAAAATGTCAACTAATTTGTAATTAACTTAAATAATTATTAACCACCATATAAAATAGAATGGTGTATGTCTTGTACACTTATGTCAAGTGTATCATCAAACATGATACATAAAAGAAAACACATTTCAATATATATCACATATATATCAAAGTGTGCACATGTGAGAAAAAACCCTAAGTGAACATGTGTTAGTTAATGTAAACTAGTATATCAAATATACAATAAATTATTAAATCAACACTTGACTTAATAATCCGGTCATATCACATATAACCGACTAACACCCAATGTATCGACTTATCGAATCAACACTTGATTCGATATCCAGGTTATATCGCATATAACCGATCGATACAAACATCGCGAGAATTGAATGCGGTATCACATACACGCATCATTCTCGGTCCCGCACATATCACATATGCGCTCCTATCTCATTTTGCCTGAGCCAGTACAAGCTCTATGTAGGACTCTAAAGACTCGTCAATACGCCGGCAGTAGGTGATGATCATATCAAGCACCCACAAGCCATCAACGGTACTAGCTGGACGTAACGGCTACCCGGGTATTGAGCGATCAGAAGATCAGCAAGCAAGCCCGCTCCAACTCCTGCAAAAAGCCTGACAGTGACACTACCGTACAATCCGGTCTCCTCGTCTGATATGTCGCATATCAGTTCTAGGGGTGGTAAACGTCAGACCCCAATAACCGATAAGTCATGCCGATATGAGGCACATAACGGGTCTAGAAACTACTGGTAACACTTACCAGTACAACTCTAAACCAGCCCTGGCCAGGGACTTCCCTGTTATGGCCAATCGAGTATAGCGCAACATCAACCCCCAATACCGGGAGAGACGAAACCCCTCCTATCGCTCATTGCCTCCATGTGACTCGGGACTGTACCCAAAAACCACCGTTTTGCACGTCCTCTTGGACGTGGTAAGGTGGAAATCAAAGCACAGTGGGAATCACACAAGACTCTATGACGATCTAGGGTCTACAGACTAACCTGTACCAGTGTCACCAGAGAACTGCCATCTGACGTAAGGTATAATACCATCTGGGAGTTCTCGGCGAGTCCGTCCAGTGTACCCAGTCTCCACTGAGCACCCGTATATCATCTCTGATGTCAAACACCAATGGATATGGGATCATCCATCGCCTATCTATATGGGTCAAGAAGGCATACGCTAGTCTACTCTGGCATATCGATGCCCCGTCTCGATACACCCACGACTAGGGACCTTGAAGGATGTACTTATGGACTACCAAGTCCCCACTAGTATGATCCGCATTGTAGTCCAGGTAGTCAAGTACACATCCTAAGGGCTTTACCAACATGTAACAGAGAGACAATCAGTATACACGTTAAGGTAAAGAGTAACCAGATAGCATACTATCATGTCGAGCAAGAAAGTCCTCCCTATATATGTCCAAGCATCCACTACAATATACATCATAGGTATAGTAATGGCCTCTAAGGCATACATATAACTAACAGGGCCCTGAGGTGAGCCAGCTTTGTGCTTGTAGGTCGGGCCTGATCGGCCCCTGTGGGCCCTCTCTTCTGAGTTCTGGGACACGTCATTTGCCACGTGTCCTGATCTGAAAAGTCATCAATATTGAGCATCATCATTAGCCCCCCACTCTTGTCCCGACCAGCTAGTTGGTCGGGTCAAGAGTGGATTGCCGGGCCATCTGGGGTAAGCTCCCTCCTAAGGTTTTGTCGGGACGCGTCCCCGGGATGTCAGCTGTCTTTTCTGTCAGCTTATCGGGACGAGATCTCTGCATTTAGGGAAGGTGCGCCGGTTCGAGCGTCCTGCCACTGAAGTGACGGTCCACGTGTCGAGCGCCGGTTGGCCGACGCGACGTGTGCAGACCTGTGGACTGATAGGGCGCAGCCCAGTGTGGGCGTGACATGTGGAACGATCAGTCATCGAGTTGATTTCGATCACTTGCCGAGTGTGCCAAGCGCTGCTAAGAAGGAGGCATCTCCATGTCCCCGAAGTCGAGGGAGGTTACTCGGACTTGGATAGACCTGATGTCTCTTGTTGGGGCTTCGGATCCGCTGCATGTGATGGGCTCAGTGGCCTCGTTATGAGGGCTACAAACCCACAGCGTCTGTTGGGCAGAAGGATGCCTGCTGGGGATGACCGAGTAGGGAAGCTGCTCGGTTGATCTTGGCGAGGGTCTTGACCCCTGGCGTTGCGAGTAGAGAAACTACCGGCCAGGGATAGTCGAGTCTGGAAGGACTTTGATCCTTGTCTTTGTTGGGTAGGAAGCTACCCGCTGGGATGCGCCGAGTAGGAAGGGGCTCGGCGGCCTCGCGAAGAGGGCTTCAGATTCTCAGCATTTGATGGGCAGGAGGACGCCCGCTGGGGATGCGCCGAGCAGGAAGGAACTCGGTGGCCTCGCGATGAGGGCTTCAGACCATCAGCGTCTGATGGGCAAGAGGATGCCCGCTGGGATGCGCCGAGCAGGAAGGAACTCGGCGGCCTCACGATGAGGGCTTGAGATCCTCAGCATTTGATGAGCAGGAGGATGCCCGCTGGGGATGCGCCGAGCAGGAAAGAACTTGGCAGCCTCGCGATGAGGGCTTTAGACCATCAGCGTCTGTTGGGCAGGAGGATGCCCGCTGGGGATGCGCCGAGCAGGAAGGAACTCGACGGCCTCGCGATGAGGGCTTCAGACCTTCAGCGTCTGTTGGGCAGGAGGATGCCCGCTGGGGATGCGCCGAGCAGGAAGGAACTCGACGGCCTCGCAATGAGGGCTTCAGACCATCAGCGTCTGATAGGCAGGAGGATGCCCGCTGGGATGCACCGAGCAGGAAGGAACTCGGAGGCCTCACGATGAGGGCTTGAGATCCTCAACATCTGATGGGAAGGAGGATGCCCGCTGGTGATGCGCCGAGCAGGAAGGAACTCGGCGGCCTCGTGATGAGGGCTTCAGACCATCAGCGTCTGTTAGGCAGGAGGATGCCCGCTGGGGATATGCCGAGCAGGAAGGAACTCGACGGCCTCGCGATGAGGGCTTCAGACCATCAGCGTCTGATGGGTAGGAGGATGCCCGCTGGGGATGCGCCGAGCAGGAAGGAACTCGACGGCCTCGCGATGAGGGCTTCAGACCATCAGCGTCGAAGGGGACGTGGGAGGCCTGCTAAGGATGGCCGAGCAGGGTAGCTACTCGGTGCCTCTTTCCGAGGGCTTTGACCTTTAGCGCTGGAAGGGCCGTGAGAGGCCTGCTAAGGATGGCCGGGCAGTGAAGATGAGCGGTTGCCTCTTGGCGAGGGCTTTGATTTCTGGCATCGTGGGTAGGCAACTACTAGCCTGGGATGACCGAGTGGGGGTAGCCGCTCGAATGCCTCTTGCAAGGGCTTCGATCCCTGGCGTCATGGGCAGGGAGCTACCAGCCGGAGATGACCGAGCAGGGCAGCTGCTCGGTTGCCTCTTGCGAGGGCTTTTGATCCTTTAGGACGGGGACCGAGCAGGGTTGCTGCCCAGTGCCTCTTGGCGAGGACTTTGATCCCTGTCGGTTGTGGTAGGAAGCTACCAGCCGGGGATAGCCGAGCAAGGACTCGACTGCCTCTGGGAGGACTTTGGTTCTTGGCGCGGGAAGAGCTATAGGGCTGTAAGAAGCCTACCAAGGACCCTTGGCCGGGCAGGGTTACTGCTCGATGCCTCTTGGTGAGGGCTTTTGTCCTGAAGGATGTAGCTGCTGGGCTGCCTCTTAGTGAGGGCTTAGATCCTTGGGCGAGGTGGCCCTCGAGCCGCCGTGGCGAGCCCCCTCTGTGCGACCCCGTCAAGGGAGGGGTATCGGTCTATTCGGCCAGCGAGGGCATCGATGACGGTCACCGGAGGAGGTTCATCCGCGCCTCCGGTGAGGGGGAGGCGGTGGCTAGTATCTGGATCTTCAGGATGATCGCTTGCCATGGGGATGGAGATCGGAAGGCCAACTTTGTTTTTTTGTGGAGTTTCGGTTCCCACAGACGGCGCCAACTGATGGAGCTCCTTTTCGGGCCTCCGTCAGATGTTGTCTTCCGTTGATCTCACGGTGGACTTAGTTGATTATCTTCCTTCGCGTGCGGGTTTCAATGGGTCTTTGGAGGAAGTGGTAAGGCGAGGGAGGTGTTGCCGAGAACCTGCAATGAAGTCCCAGGGTGGTTTGGTACCACCAAGGACCCTCCGACGCTCAAGTTAGTGATGAGATCCGAGCAGAGTAACGGCATAAAAGTGTAAAAAATGGCTTACTTGACCCCTCTGTGATGGGGGTTTATATAGCGGTGGTGGCATGCAGCAGCAGGCGCGAGAATCTCGCCGGCAGTTACGCTCCCGACGTCACGCCCGCGTAAAGAGCGGATCGCCCGTTAATGGGGATAGTGATGGCGTGGAACATGGGATGTTGCCGGCGGAGAATCTGCGCATGGCGAGATTTGCGGAGCGGTGGTTATGCTTGTGAGTGGTGGAGTTGGTCGGTCGGAGGGACCGAAGAAGATGGTCTCGGCGGGAGAGCTTGGGAACGAGCGAGAGAGCTGAGGTATCTTGGTCCTGCGGTAGCTCGGAGGCGAGCTGAGAGACCAAGGAGGCCAATTTGCAAGGACCCTGAGGTAAGCCAGCTTTGTGCTTGTAGGTCGGGCCTGATCGGCTCCTGTGGGCCCTCTCTTCTGAGTTCTGGGACACGTCATCTACCACGTGTCCTGATCTGAAAGGTCGCCAATATTGAGCATCATCAAAGATACATAATAGAATATACAGACAATAATATAGTTTAACATCTATAATTCAGAATAAATATACTATGCAAATCTGAAAATGAAAAACTGACTACACGTGATAGAAACTATTTAAGTCTTGAATCTATCTATTTTCATTGAACTGTACTTATAAATATGTTATTTAATTACTTATAGTGAAATTTGTATGTACTGATTAACAATTGGAGAGAGCCAGCTGATTCAGTAGATCAAAAATAGTATTAAAGATTTTTTTTAAAAGGGTGGACCGTCCAATTTGAAACCAATGAACAGATTATCTGGTTGAAAGGACCGGTTGTAAACTAGTTTTGACCGGTTGTAAAGCTGAAAATGGACCTGATTCATATGGACCTGCATATCAAAAAATTTATGAGATTAAGTCTTCTTCTCCAAGCCATTTTAGGGTATTCTTCTAAAGTTTTTCTTTTCCTTGCATTCTCTCTTCAATCTAAACCCCAAATCAGCATGTCTTCTTCAGCTTTGAGTTCCGGCAGCGGGATTAAGAGGCCACCATCAAGATCGTTTATGAATGCGAATTTTTGGCTAAGCACTACATTTCGAGAACTATAAATAGCCCTGGAAGAAAGTTTTGAAGGTGCCCTAAATGGAACTAAGATAGAGATTTTGGGGCATTTGCATAGGATGACAAACTTAGAATTCGTGGTTTTTCTAATTCACATGTTGGATCTGAAATTGCAAGCTGAGAGAGCTTAGACGATGATGAATCAGCAATGCAAGAATGGTATGTTATTCAAAACTCACGAATTTCATCTGAAATTAAAGTGATGAGGTCAATGGAGAAGAAGATGCTTGTGTTAAGGTTGGTGATGTGGTTTGTTTCTGTTTTTTTCTTTTGTGTTGCGTATTTTCTTGGACATATGTAATGAATGATCATTTATGTTTTCTGTTTATAATGTGTATTTAATCAATTTATTTTCTTGTATTCCATACCTGATGTATTCTAATTTACAAAGTAGAGTATTATCATAATAAGTTAATGCAACTCAGAATAAATTCTCACTCGGAACTTAGATGGTCCTATCTAGGGATTATAAATTCCCACATAAAAGAACAGAAAGGCCCACTTGAGAACCAAACAATTCCTGTGTCTAGTATATCTTTAATCAAATGTCCCAATTCGTAATATTAATGTCCCACGCTGTAGAATTAAAGTTTCAGTTGGTAAGCAGAGAGTTTCACTTAGGGAACTCAAAAAGCAACTCAGAATTTCCCACTTAGAAAATAGAAGGGCCACCAAAGAATCCTAAAGTATCACATGAAAGAACAAAAAGGCCCACTTGAAGAGCAAATAATTCCAGTTTTAAGTATATTTGAAGTCAAAAGTCACACTTGGTTACCTTAGAGTCCCGCGTAGTAAACATAAAGTTGAAGTTATTTATCAGAAAGTTTCGCTTAGAGAAAAATAAAGTCCCGCTTAGAAGAACTTGAAAGTTCCTGATTTAAAACCTTATAAACTTGAAAATTCATGATTTAAAATAGTACTAAATAGTTTCCTAGTGGGACTTTCTACAACTAAGTGGGTCATTTCTAACTGTTAGGAATATGTATGCCCTAGAGACCATTATTGTATGATATAGTGGATGCTTGGACATATATATAGAGGACTTTCTTGCTCGACATGATAGTATACTATATGGTTGTTCTTTATCTTAACATGTACACTTGTATTATTATACTGTCTCTTTGATACATATTGATAAAGCCCTTAAGATGTTTGCTTGACTACCAGGACTATGATGCGGATCATACTACTGGGACTTGTGTAGTCCACAAGCACATCCTTTAACAGTTCCTAATCGAGAGAGTATCGAGACAGAGCATCGATATTCCAGAGTAGACTAGTGTGTATGTTTCTTGACCCAGTAGGGGCCGATGGTTGATCCCATAACCATTGGTGTTTGACATCAAAGATTGTACACAGGTGCTCATTAGAGAATGGGTACACTGAACAGGACTCGCCGAGAACTCCTAGATGGTACCATACCTATCGTCAGATAGCAGTTCTCTGATGACACTGGTACAGGTTAGTCTGTAGACCCGAGATCGTCATAGAGTCTTGTATGGTTTCCACTGTGCTTTGATTACCTCCCTACCACGGCTCAAAAGAGGCATGCAAACAGGTGGATTTTGGGTACAGTCCCGAGTCACATAGAGGGAATGAGCGATAGGAGGGGTTTCGTCTCTCCCGGTATAGAGAGTTGTTGTTGTGCTATGCTTGATTGGCTATAACAGTAAGTCCCTGGTTAGGGCTGATGAGATTTACTGGTAAGTGTTATCAGTAGTTTCTCGAACCGTTATGAGCCAAATATTGGCATGACTTATCAAGTTACTGGGGTCTGATGATTCCATCCCTAGGCTTGATATGCGACATATCAGACGAACAGACCGGACCGTACGGTAAGTGTTACCTATAGGCTTCATGGGAGTTTGGACAAGCTTGCTTTTTGATCTTCTATTCGCTCAATACCTGGGTAGCTGTTACGTCCGGCTAGTACCGCTGACGGTTTGTGGGTAACTGATGTTATCATTACCTACTGCTGGCGTATTGACGAGTCTATAGAGTCCCACACAGAAATTTCCTTGTTCAAGCGAAACGAAGTAGGGCACATATGTTGATATGTGCGGGGGTATGATTAAATACAAGTATGTGATACCGTATTCTAATCTGGCAGTTTTTTGATATCAGTTAGTGTAACAACCGAGTCCAATTCTACAAATTTCAGTTACCGTATGTGTGGTGTGTGGTATTTATTTCATTTATCATGTTTTGGCTGTTACTAGTTATAGTTTACACCGACATGTCGTATTCTGCATATAACAATTTAAGACATCTAAAATTAAATTAAAAATAATTGACATGGCCTGCTCGACACCCCTAACCCTGTGGTAGCGTCCTTGCATCGTGTTCTCGTCCCGTTCAGTGAAACGGACATGTTTGGATGGCTACGCGCACGTGCGTGCTTCTGTTCTTGGGGGTATGCTTTTTAATTATAAAATTCTTCATTTTAATTTTTGGAACCTGCCAATAAATTTCATTTTTCAAATTCAAATTTTTGGACCCGACCTGGGTGCAATTCAGAATTATTTTGCATTCCGCCAAATTCTAATTATTTAAATATTTTAATTCGTTTAAAACTTTCCCAGCTAAAGATTTTTTGGGTAGGTTTAGCAAGGGGGAAAATGTTTAGTTGCGAAGGAAAATCTTTTCCCAGCCTTGGATTCACTCCTTTAAATTATTAGGAATCTTTAAAAATTTTCTAAACAGTTTTCCCCAACTCCCTCAACCAATCGCGAGCCTCCTTTCTTAGCGACCCCACCTTCTGTTTCTCTCTCTCTCTCCTTTCTCATTCTCCTTCTCTCTCTCTTCTCTCTCTCTCTCTTTGGCGCTAAAGCCAAATTTCTTTCTCCTCTCGTTTTCTCTCTCCTCTCGGAAATCTCTCTCTCTCTCTCTCCCCCCCGCGTCTCCTCTCTCTCTCTTCTTCTTTTATATTTCTTTCTTCTCCTTCTTTAAAAGAACAGAACCCATCCCAGAAAAACCCTAGCCGCCTTCCTCCTTTCGCCGTTGCCCTAGCGCCGACGCTGTAGGGTGTTTTTCGTCACCACATTGAGATGGGAATACGCGCGCGCTTGTCAGGCGTACTACAGATTCTCCCTGCCTAAGGTAGGCCGGGGTTTAATGATTGTGGGGATCCGAACCTCCGGCAGCCGCGGACTAAGCTGCCGTTAATTACCCCTCGCCTTTGGAGCGAGGGAACCTCCGATTGACGGGTTAAACTGGTCATGCGAACTCAATGTGCAGTGTACGTGTGTTTTGTTTTGGGGGGGGGGGTTTAAATATATCGGGAGCCACGCAGAGTTTTTACGGGGGTCCCGCTACCCGGATAGCGGGCTGGGGGTCAAGGGGGCTAGCAGCCCCCTTGCTGGTTGTGGGGCAGCGCCCCGTTAGAAATTTTTTTCTAACAGGGACAGTGTCGTGGAGTATGTGCGTATGTACATATGTATACATATGTATATATATACATGTATATATATAAAAAGGGGGAAAGACATCCAAAGGATGCATGAGGGCAGCACCTTGGGCGCTATGCGCCTAGGTGCTGTGCGCTCAGGCGCTAGAGTGCCACGTGTCGGCACATGGGCGCTCTGCGCTTGAGCGCAAGCGCGCCACGTGTCGGCACGTGAGCGTTTTGCGCTTCAGCGCCTGACGCTCGAGCGCAAGTGCGCCACGTGTCGGCACGGGGGCGACTTACACTTGAGCGCTGGGCGCTTGAGCACAAACGCGCCACGTGTCGGCACGGGGGCGACATGCGCTCGAGCGCTTGCGCTGGAACGCAAGCGCGCCACGTGCCGGCACCGGGGCAACTTGCACTCGAGCGCTTGCGCTTGAGCGCAAGCGCGCCACGTGTCGGCACGTGGGCGCTTTGCGCTCGAGCGCTGAGCGCTTGAGCGCAAGCACGCCACGTGTCGGCACGAGGGCGCTCTGCGCTTGAGCACCGGCGAGAAAAAGAAAAAAATTTCTCGAAAGAGAAATCAGAGAGGAGTTGGACTCCTGAGTGTGTTTTTTTTTGGGGTTTAATGAAAGATGTTCTTCTTCTTCCTCCTCTGTTAGCTGGATCTTGAAGATCAAGAGATATGGGATTTATAAAAATCTCTTCTTTTTGAGATCTAATGGAAGATCTGAGTTCCCCTTTATGGGTTTTGTGGTGAAAAACTAATTTATTTTATAAAAAGAAGAGTAAAACTCTTGATTTAATTCAAGAGAAAAAGAAGGTTTTGGAACCTTGAAGGAGGAGAAAAGATCTCAGATCTGAAAAATTTTGAGAGAGAGAGAAAAGTTGTGAGATATTTTCATTATCCTTGCCTTTATAGGCTATACACTTTACACATAGCCCCTTAGGCTTCACAAAATGGCATTTTGCCTATCCCATGGCTCATGTGCCATTTCTTTTTGCACATAAGCCATGGGCTTTACAAAAATTTGGCTTTATGCCTATTTTTCTTACATTTATCCATAAAATAAAATAAAAGAAATACAACAAAATTATTTATTACAAAATTTTTATCTTGGCATGGGGGGAGGCCGGCCGCTTCATGTTCGAGCTCGACCCGGGCATGGGCCCACTGGATCTGGGCTTGGGCCCACTTGGCTTGGGGTTGACTTTGATTTTGACTTGGTCAACCGGGGTGTAAATTTTTACCCCAACAAATTGCCCCCTATCAATAAATGCACACAACATATGTGGGTCGTGTGCATGAAATTGATGGATCTTCTTTTACTTAGAGGCGACCTGATTTGGTTCCCGTTTTGTAGGAATCCTGCGCTGCCCTTTTTACGACATGGACGGTCAATGCTGCCCTTTTTGCGACTTGGACGGTCGATGCTGCCCTTTTTGTGACTTGGACGGTCGGTGCTGCTATTTTAGCAACTTGGACGGTCGGTGCTGCTATTTTAGCGACTTGGACGGTCGGTGCTGCCCTTTTTGCGACGTGGACGGTCGATGCTGCCCTTTTTGCGACTTGGACGGTCGATGCTGCCATTTTAGCGACGTGGACGGTCGATGCTGCCCTTTTTGCGACGTGGACGGTCGATGCTGCCCTTTTTGCGACGTGGACGGTCGGTGCTGCCATTTTAGCGACATGGACGGTCGATGCTGCCCTTTTTGCGACGTGGACGGTCGATGCTGCTCTTTTTGCGACTTGGACGGTCGGTGCTGCCGTTTTAGCGACGTGGACGGTCGGTGCTGCCCTTTTTGCGACTTGGACGGTCGGTGCTGCCATTTTAGCGACGTGGACGGTCGGTGCTGCCCTTTTTGCGACTTGGACGGTCGGTGCTGCCATTTTAGCGACGTGGACGGTCGGTGCTGCCATTTTAGCGACGTGGACGGTCGATGCTGCCATTTTAGCGACGTGGACGGTCGATGCTGCCCTTTTTGCGACTTGGAGGGTCGATGCTGCCCTTTTTGCGACTTGGAGGGTCGATGCTGCCATTTTAGCGACGTGGACGGTCGATGCTGCCCTTTTTGCGACGTGGACGGTCGATGCTTTCCTTTTTGCGACGTGGACGGTCGATGCTACCCTTTTTGCGACTTGGACGGTCGGTGCTGCCATTTTAGCGACATGAACGATCGATGCTGCCCTTTTTGCGACGTGGACGGTCGATGCTGCCCTTTTTGCGACTTGGACGGTCGGTGCTGCCGTTTTAGCGACGTGGACGGTCGGTGCTGCCCGTTTTGCGACTTGGACGGTCGATGCTACTATTTTAGCGACGTGGACGGTCGGTGCTGCCCTTTTTGCGACTTGGACGGTCGGTGCTGCCATTTTAGCGACGTGGACGGTCGATGCTGCCATTTTAGCGACGTGGACGGTCGATGCTGCCATTTTAGCGACGTGGACGGTCGATGCTGCCCTTTTTGCGACTTGGAGGGTCGATGCTGCCCTTTTTGCGACTTGGAGGGTCGATGCTGCCATTTTAGCGACGTGGACGGTCGATGTTGCCCTTTTTGCGACGTGGACGGTCGATGCTGCCCTTTTTGCGACGTGGACGGTCGATGCTACCCTTTTTGCGACTTGGACGGTCGGTGCTGCCATTTTAGCGACATGGACGGTTGGTGATGGATTTGACTTGCTCCGCTTCTTGCGGTGTCAGGGATGAAGTTGACTTGTTTCCGAGGTGGAATTTGATTCTGCCAGGGAGGTCATTGGTTGTTTTGCTGACTTGATATGATTTTGATTGACATCAGCATCGCTACGCTGGAATATGGTACCAGGAGCGAATCATCATTTGTCATGACAGGATTTGGGGATTTTGGTTTTGGTTTGGCATCAGCATCGCTGCACTGGAATATGGTACTAGGAGCGAATCATCATCTGCCATGAGGAGATTTCCTTCGTTCCCAGTTTAACGACTTAGGGGTCATCTGTTCCTAGTTTAACGACTTAGGGGTCATCTGTCCCTAGTTTAAAGACTTAGGGGTCTATTGGATTGGAGTTTGGGATTTTGGGGTTAGGGTAGGCATCAGCGTTGCTAACACTGAAGCACACGTGCCAGGAGCAATTCATCATTTGCCTATTCCTATTGGGGGAGTGATGGCTTAGGAGACAGGTTTAGGTCCCTATCACCCAAGGCCTTTCAATTTTATGGGCCGTGAGGGTCCCATAAAAGCATTTTCTCCCTACGAGTCGTAAGGATCCCGCAGGTGTATTTTCTCCTTAGGAGTCGTGAAGACTCCTAAGTGTGTTTTTCCTTTATGAGTCGTAAGGATCCCACAAAGGTTTGTTCTCCTCATGTATCGTGAGGACACATGAGTGGGTCTTCTCAATGGAGCATAATTCCAAAGGCGGAGACCAGCTGCGTAACTGGTAATTATGGTGGGGCATGGGTATGACGAGAATTATTTGAGCCCGTGGATTGTATACAGTAGTCAACTTAGGGACCAACCGTAGGGCTGGGAGAATTTTGAGAAATTGGATTTTGGTTGGCGTCTGCATCGCTGCACTGGAATGTGGTACCAGGAGCGACTCATCATTCGCCGTTTGGAGACTTGGAATTTGGATCTTGTTTGGCATCAGCATTGCTGCACTGGAATAATGCCAGGAGCGACTCATCATTTGCCTTGGGAGGACTTGGGATTTGGGTTTTTGGTCGGCATCAGCACTGCTAACACTGAAGCGAAATGCCAGGAGTGACTCATCATTTGCCGTTGCCTGTTGGGGAACGATGACTTAGGAGACAGGTTTGGGTCCCTATCATCTAAGGCTTTTCAATTTTATGGGTCGTGAGGGTCCTATAAAAGCATTTTCTCCCTACGAGTCGTAAGGATCCCGCAGGTGTATTTTCTCCTTAGGAATCGTGAGGATTCCTAAGTGTGTTGCTCCTTTGTGAGTCGTAAGGATCTCACGCAGGGGTTTTCTCCTCACAAGGTCGAGAGGACTTTGCGAGTGTATTTCATCTCTTTTCACGAGTTTGCGCCCTTTCGGGTTTTCACAGACTCGCCGGTAGTCCTGCTGTTTTTACTTACGGAGCCCTTTCGGGTTTTCATCCGTGCCCGTTTTGCTTGTGGACATACCGTTTATTTTTTTTTATTTCTTTTATTTTTCTTTCTTTTTTTTTTCTTTTTCTCTTTTTTTTTGCCGCTGGTGGGACTTTAAAAGTAGTCTCACCGGCAGGATTTGGGAGAGATAGGGGTCATTTACACTCGTGGATTGTATACGGTTTTGCAGGATGTATGATCCAGACCATAGGGCTGATGTGCTCAATTCGCCTGCGACTTGGAGCATTCACGTGTAGTATTTCTTGAGATATCAGCCATTGATGGGTGGCATGGGCCTTTCTCCCTTGGCACTTATTAATTGGTAGGATCCTCCGTCAAACACTTTCTCGATGACGTATGGTCTTTCCCAGTTTGGCTCGAATTTTCCCTTGGCATGTCGATTGGGGATAATCGGTCTTTTGAGGACCAACACCAATTCACCTTTCTTGAAAGCGCGGAGACGGGTTATCTTGTCATAGGCCCGTGACATTTGGGCTCGGTATAGCTCCAGGGTTTGCTGCATCGCGAGCCTCTTTTCTTCGAGCGTGTCGAGCTCTTCAAGCCGAAGGAGCACGTTTTCCTCTTCCGTCAACTCGTGTTGGATGGCCATTCTTAAACTTGGAACCTCGATTTCGAGGGGGAGAATCGCCTCCACTCCGAAGAGCAATGAGTATGGAGTGGACTGAGTTGGAGTACGGTGCGTGGTACGATATGCCCACAACGCCTTGTGAAGCTTGAGATTCCAGTCTCTCTTGTTGGCTGAAGCATTTTTCCTCAGGAGCTTGCATAGAGTCTTATTGAAGGCTTCGGCTAGCCCATTGGCTCTTGGATTATGGATGGAGGAATATCTCCAGTCTATCTTGTGCTGAGTAGCGAACCTTGAGACATTGAAGCTCTTGAAAGAAGGCCCGTTGTCAGAAATGATTCTTCTTGGTGTACCGAAGCGGTATAGAATATTATGTTGGAAGAATGTCAGAATATCTTTTGTCTTGACTTCTTTTAGCGGGACAGCTTCAGCCCATCTGGAGAAGTAGTCTGTCGCGGCCAGTATGAACCGGTGGCCTTTGGATGACGGAGGATCAATTGGGCCAATAATGTCGATGCCCCAGACTTCGAAGGGCCACGACGCTACCGTAGGATGCAACGGATTGGGATGCTTGTGAATAAAATCACCATGGATTTGGCAGATCTGACATTTCTTTGCATGCTCTCCGCAATCCCGTATCATGGTGGGCCAGTAATATCTAAGCCGTTTGATTTGAAGTCGCATCTTGGGGCCAGATTGGTGAGCACCGCAAACGCCCGAGTGAACATCTTTCATGACCTTTTGGGCTTCGGCCAATGACAGACACCTGAGCTAGAGTTGGTCATATGACCTGCGGTATAACGTGTCATTTACAAACACGTATCAAAGAGCTCTTTTCTTCAGCTGAATCCTCGCAGATTTTTCTTTGGGCAGCTTGTCGTATCGGAGGTACTCTATGAAGGGTTCTCTCCAATCGGGCTCGTCTTGGATGATCGAAACTTCTTCGGCGGTACTGCTCTTCTATTCCGCGCTTTCCTCTTCTCGTAGAGAGACTGGGGGTAGAATTTGCCGGCTCCTGACTGTGATCAGAATTTCGTCCATGTCAGGATCAGCCAGCTCCTTGGCTAAGCGAGCGAGTATGTCGGCTTTTCCATTCAATGCTCTGGGGATTCTCATTAGTTCAATGTGAGTGAACCGTTTCATGAGTTCCACCACCTGACCTCTGTACCGAGCTAACTCGGGGTTGTATATCTTATAGTCGCCGCTTACTTGGTTGACGACAAGCTGGGAGTCACCATAAACCCGTAGTCGAAGGATTTCCATTTCTATGGCAAGTTCCAAACCAGCTATCAGAGCTTCATACTCAGCTTCATTGTTTGTCCGAGACTCGGTGAGAGCAAAAGAACGCCGTAGGGTTCCCATTGATGGCGTGATGAACACCAATCCTATCCCTGCTTTTATCTCCGGGACACTTGATTTTCTGGAGGTCCTTATTGATGAGGCTCCATCGAAGTAGAGCTCCCAACGTGGCCTATCTTCCTCGAGGTGCAGCACTTGTTCGTCGGGCAACTCATAATTTAGCGGCGACCCTTCTGGTATAGGATGAGCGGCAAGGAAGTCTGCAAGAGCTTGCCCTTTTACTGCTTTCTAAGGAGTATAAACTATGTCAAACTCAAGTAACATGACGGCCCATCTTGCCATTCTGCCGGCTAGGCTTGCTTTGGTCATCAAGTGTTTGAGCGGGTCGACCTTGGAGATCAGCATAACCCGATGAGCCAGCAGATAGTGCCTCAGCCTCTTCACAGCAAATATCAAAGCCAGGCATTGCTTTTCGATTGGGGAATAGTTGTGTTCCGCACCGACTAGAGTTCGACTGAGCTAGTAGAGGGCATTTTCTTTTCCCTCCTCGTTATTCTGGGCAAGGAGCGCACTGAGTGACTCATCTAACGCGGTCGTGTAGAGAATCAGCGGTTTATTTAGAATGGGGGCGGCCAGCACTGGAGGGTGCAACAAGTATTGTTTGATGCTTTTGAACGCTGCTTGACATTCGGCATCCCAGATAAAAGGAGCTCCTTTCTTCATAGGCTTTGAGAAGGGCCTACATTTCCCCGATAAGTTTGAGATAAACCTCCGTATATAAGCAAGCTTGCCTTGAAAAGATCTTAACTGCGTCAGACTCTTCGGAGGGGGCATCTCCATGATGGCCTTTATCTTTGATGGGTCAACTTCGATCCCTCGATGTCGGACTATGAAGCCCAGGAATTTTCCCGATGACACGCCAAAGGCGCATTTCAGAGGATTCATCTTCAGGTCGTATTCCCTTAGTCTGGTGAGAACGGTCCTAAGATTCTGGATATGATCGGCCTTGGTTTTAGTCTTAACGACCAGATCATCAACATAACATTCGACGACTTTATGAATTAGGTCATCGAAGATATTGGTCATTGCCCTTTGATATGTAGCACCTGTGTTCTTCAGTCCGAACGGCATCACCTTGTAGCAATATATTCCGATCGGGGTTCAAAATGCTGTGTGCTTCTCATCCTCAGGCGACATCTTGATCTGATTGTATCCAGACGAGCCATCCATAAAGATGAACAGCTCGTAATTTGAGGTGTCATCGACCATCATTTCCATGACCGGTAGCGGAAAGTCGTCTTTAGGACATGCCTTGTTGAGGTCCCTGAAATTGACACAAACTCGGATCTGCCCATTTTTCTTCTTCACTGGGACTATGCATGCGATCCAGTCCGCATATTTCTCTTTCCTGATGAAGCCGGCATCGATGAGCTTCTTAGTTTCCTCGATGACCTTTTCTTCTAGTTCCCTTCTCATCCTTCGAGGAGCTTGTTTGACTGGCTTAGCATCAGGGGATATAGCCAGCTTATGCACGGCTACTTCAGGGGAAAGGCCAGGCATTTCTTTGTACGTCCACACGAAGCAGTCGATGAACTCATGCAGCAGGGCAATTATCTGCTCTTTCATTTCCTCCGACAAGAGTGAGCTGATGTAGGTCGGCCTTGGATTATCGGGCGTTCCTAAGTCAATCTCGGTTAGCTCATCAAAGGTTGCTTGTCCTCCATCTTCGAGCTCTTGAGGAGCTTCTTCTGGCTCGGCTATTTCGGTGTCATCATTTGATCTATCGCTGGCCTCACCAACATGGATCATGTAGCACACTTTGGAATCAGGTTGAATGTAGCCTATGCCCCATCTATCTGGAATTCGTCCATTGATGAGTGCTCGGACCTGGGGCGGATACCATAGCCCTTCGTAAAACTTTGCTTCGGACTCCGTTTGATATAACCGATATCCGCACTTCTTAAAGTATTCCCGCATCTCGGGCGCATAGTATCTGGGATTGAGGACAGCTCTTATGCCTCTCTCATAGGGAAAGCATGCGACAGAAAGATCGTCCGGCCGCACAACGGGGTTTGATCTGTAAAACAGGATGCCCTTCTATCCATTTTTCCTCCCGAGTACGTAGAAAGTTTTCAGCTGGTCCACGGTAGAGACTGACAATGCGTCGAGCTCTTTGCACATCCGTTTCGGCACCCTTGTGATGGCCAGGGACCCTTCTGCAACTTCGAAGGTCTCTCGTAGTTTCGCTTGCTGCATGGGGGTCCAATCTGCACAGCTGTTGCACGGCAGGTCCTCTTCTTCTGACTCTTCAGTGTCACTGCCAAGATGAGGGTGGACTTTGCTGCTAGATGGGCCTTCAGTAAAAGATTCGTCCGTATCGCTGCCGAAACGAGGGCGAGTTTTACGAAAGGACGGGCTTCCAGCTTCGGACTCATCAGTGTCGCTGCCGAAATGCGGGCGCACTTGGGTGCTTTTGAAAGCGACAGCCGGCGCAGATTTGCTTTTGAGTCTTGGGGCCGGTCTATCCTCAGTCAGTTGTGGCTTAGCATTTTGGTGATTCATAAAGTACCGAGAATCTTCATAGCGGACTTCATGCACTCTGAACGGCCGGATGTCTCCGTTGATGCGTTTTTCTTCGCCATTTTTAGTATACTTCATGCATTGATGAAGAGTTGATGGGACGATGCCGTAATCGTGGAGCCACGGCCGTCCCAAGAGAATCTTATAAGATGTGTCGGCGTCGATCACATATATCTTAGCCTCAGTTTGCAGATCCCCAAATTTAATTGGCAAAGCTATTGACCCCAGAACTTGCTGGCAATTTTGGTTGAAGCCTTGAATGACAATCCTTTCCCTTGACAGGTGTCGGACATCCATTGACAAACTCTTCAGAGTTTGCAAGTTCATGATATTCACTGAGGACCCCGGATCAATCAATATGCGATTAATTCGATCTCCGTCGCTGTACCCGGTCACGTAAAGCGGACGATTGTGCTCAGCTGTTCCCAGTAGCAAGTCTTCATCCTTAAATATGACTGCGGCGGCATGCAAAGCGTGCTGAGCTTCTTTCATATTAATTTCCGCAAAGTGAGCCTGATACCGCTCGGGGTTTTGTAGAGCGTGAATAAGAACATCTCTAAGCTCCTTAGATAGGAAAAGGCGTTGTAGATGCTCAGGAAAGACGGAAGCCTTCGAAGGTGAGCCAAGACATTATAGTCTACTGGGGAAGGACTCGAGTTTTCATCAGCCGGTTCTCCGCCATCTTCATCATTAGCCACCTATTTTCCCTTTCCTTTTAGGGCATTGCCCTGATTTGGCGGTAGAGCCCTACCGCTTCTGAGCTGGATTTGGTTGGCCTTTATGGCGAGCTCCTCGTCCTCTCCAGGAAAATAGAGCTCATCCTCAGAGTCGCTACCAAGATGGATGGCGTAGCAGGTCACTACTGGGATCTCTTCATTGGAGTCTTCTTCTAACTCCTCCATAATTTCAGGCGCTTGTACAGGGAAGAACTCCTTCAATTGAATCAATGTTCTTTCCTTTTGTTCATATTCTTCGAGGGAATCGATATATTTTTGAATGGTCGATCTCCCTGCAGACTCTTTTTCGCGCCGAGCTGCACTTTTCTTCTTCTTGAGCTTCTTGGATTTTGAGCCTGATGGAGCCGCATTGGCAGCTGGACTGGTAGGCTTCTTCTGCCCTTCCCATTCCATCCTGGGTTCTTTCCGAAGTAGTTTTATCATCTTCTTCATCTTATTAGATATGTGCGTACTCCACGGAGGTCGCGATGAGTCCGTTTCATTTCTCAGGGCAGCGGGTTCGGCTGTCTGCTCCCAGAAGGCTTCAGTTTCTGTCTGTATAAAGTTGGTGGTTGCAACTTGATTGTTCACCAACACACTTTTGGACAGCTCGATCTCTCCAGCCTTGTACTGCTTCTCGACCCAGTCTTTGAAGATATAGCAATCCTTGATCGCATGGCTCACTACTCGGTGGTATGGGCAATACAGAGGATTGTCGGTCATTTTTTCTTCTTGGGGTCTTTTCGACTCCGGCAATTGTAGGCCGTTGTTCAAGGCATCTTTAAATATCTTGCGGATCTTGTCCCTTCTGAAAGAGTAAATCTTGTTCTTTTTCTCCTCTAGGGAAGGTCCATCTCCTCCCAGCAATGGCTTTCGAGACCGTTTAGTTTTGGATTCGGCCGCCCTTTGCTTTTCTTCATTGTCGGACGCATTGAAGACATTGGTACTGTTCGAACTCCCGCTTCTACGGTTGTCGTCCCGCTTGCTTTTCCAAGTTTTCTCTCTCTGAGAATCCGGCGGGGACTCTTGCTTCGAGCGTTCCAGCATTTGGACTTTCTTGGTTAGCTCCTGAAATGTCTTGAGGCCCGCTGTACACAAGAATGGGACCATCCAATTGCTGAGGTTCCCAATGAGAAGGCTGACGGACTGGTCCTGCTCCAGCGACGGTTCGCACTTGACTGTGAGATTACGCCATCGAGCGATAAAGTCGGTGTTGCTTTCATTCTTCCCCGGCTTGGTCCTCACAAAGTCGGCAATGGAGATTTTATCACTGACACTCATGAACCTTTGCCGAAACAGGGACTCTATTTGGGCAAAGGTAATGACGGACCCATCCGGTATACTCTCATACCAGTCGAAGGCGACGCCGGTCAGGCTGTTGACAAACTGACGAAGAAGGAGCGCGTCATTGCCCCCTGTATTTCCGCACGATGCTTTGAAGTGGGCGACGTGCTGATTTGCATTTCCCGTTCCATCAAATCTTCCGAACTTAGGAATGACGTAGCCGCTTGGGAACTCAATCAGATCGTACTGCGCGGGATATGGCCGCCCACTACTGCCGATTTCTTTCTGAGCTTCCGCTTCGGCCACCAATGTTTTAACCTTGCTGGTGACCAAATCCATTATCCGATCCTGTGTTAGCGGGATAGTGTTATCTGGGGCCAAGGCGTCCCCAGAAGCGGAATGTGGCCGGCTTTCATGCGGCTCGACCAGTCTTGGTCCCAAAGGAACAGGCATTGGCTGCCTCGGATTGTCATCACCCGGCTGATTAGTAGCGGCTTGTGCCTGATTGGGAGGCGCTCGAGCAATTTGAGCCGTAAGCTGCATTACCACATTCGTTAAGTCGTCAATCTTCGAATAGAGCTTGGCCATCTCTTTATCTTTGCTCCTGAGCTGTTTTCGAAGCTCTTGAAGCAGCTCTTACTCCGCAGTCCTGAGGCGGAAAGTCGGCTTTTCCTCGCTATCCGAGCTTGACTCTGCATGGACCGAGGGGTCTTTCTGCCCATCATCCTCATCGAGAGGGTTTTCTTCATCCAGCGGGGATGGCTGTTCTTGGGCGGCGTCAACCACATTCAGGCTAGATTGGGCTTGGGATGTGGTGGCCCCATCCTTGCTTTTGCTGCGAAGGTTGTCGCTGGGGTGCCCGCCCGCCATATAGACCGTATGGATGATATATCCGGCCGTCTTTCTATCATCAGCGGCTGATTTCACGGATCGCTATCTTGACCCCCTTGCTTCGGTAGCTGGTAGTCGATTGAAGGCGGCTGGCCTAACCAGGTTCTTGAATGGTGCTGGCGCTTCCTTTCTGGGTTTTCCCCACTGCTTTCGTGCAGCACAGAGCGCCTGATAGACTTTTGAATAGACAGTGTCATACTTTTTCTGTTGGGGCCGGGACACGTCTCTTTGTAGCATTGTTCGGACCGCTGTCTTGATTCTGGCGGTCATGGCATTTTTCTGAACCCACTTCAGAGGCTCGAAGGAATTGCTGATTCTTACGTCCGACTCAGCCGTCGTCGTAGGGCAACCCTGCACTTGGAACTTCACACGATTCCATTTGGCTGAAGCCCTGGCCCTTTTGTTGGCTCGATACCTGAGCCGCTTCTGCCTTAACTTTTAAGTTCTAAGCGCTTGGCAGACTTCGGCTCTTTGGGAAGACGCCGCAGACCGGGCGATGGAGGGCCTTGGAGATACGCTCGATTGCGCATTTGTTGGAGTCATCGCCTGAGCTCGTCCGTGACATTTGATGTTACCCTTCGCACCGGAAGTCTTGCCCCCAGCTGGAGCGCCAGGGAGTCGTTCAGACACCATCTTAAGTTTCGGTTGTGGTGCCTTAGCAATCACAACATTTGGCCTCTTGCCACTTGGGACCGGCTTGGCCACCTGTTCCGTCGGGATTTCCGCCAGATGAGCGCTTCCGGCAGGGTAGATGATGACGGAGCCAAACTGGCGGGGCGGTTCCTCCCACTGTCGACTGAGGCTTGCGGGGAGAACCACACGAGCGTTGATCTTGACCACGTACGGAATCGGGGTCACGTTGGAAGCTGAATTCGTTTGGGGAGACATTGTCGTCGAAGGTTGATTGCTGCACGGAAAAAAACATCATTTCAGTATAGACAATTGATATGTATATTGATTGAGTTCGCATGAACGTTTAACCCGAAATATGGGAGGAAAGATTGGTCCCACCGGGCGTGCCAAAATCTGTAGGGTGTTTTTCGTCACCCCATTGAGATGGGAATACGCGCGCGCTTGTCAGGCGTACTACAGATTCCCCCTGCCTAAGGTAGGCCGGGGTTTAATGATTTTGGGGATCCAAACCTCCGGCAGCCGCGGACTAAGCTGCCGTTAATTACCCATCGCCTTTGGAGCGAGGGAACCTCCGATTGACGGGTTAAACTGGTCATGCGAACTCAATGTGCGGTGTACGTGTGTTTTGTTTTGGGGGGTTTAAATATATCGGGAGCCAGGCAGAGTTTTTACGGGGTTCCTGCAACTCGGATAGTGGGCTGGGGGTCAAGGGGGCTAGCAGCCCCCTTGCGGGGTGTGGGGCAGCGCCCCGTTAGAAATTTTTTTCTAACAGGGACAGTGTCGTGGAGTATGTGTATATGTACATATGTATACATATGTATATATATAAATGTATATATATAAAAAGGGGGAAAGACATCCAAAGGATGCGTGGGGGAAGCACTTTGGGTGCTGTGCGCCTAGGTGCTGTGCGCTCAGGCGCTAGAGTGCCACGTGTCGGCACATGGGCTCTCTGCGCTTGAGCGCTGGGCGCTTGAGCGCAAGCGTGCCACGTGTCGGCACGTGAGCGTTTTGCTCTTCAGTGCCTGACGCTCGAGCATAAGTGCGCCACGTGTCGGCACAGGGGGCGACTTGCGCTTGAGCACTGGGTGCTTGAGCGCAAGTGCGCCACGTATCGGCACGGGGGCGACTTGCGCCTGAGCGCTTGCGCTTGAGCACAAGCACGTCACGTGTCGGCACAGGGGCGACTTGATTGAAAGAATTAAATAAAGTTAACCGCAATCAAGACGGTGTCGCTATGCAGCTAGCCGGTTGAGCACGGGTCGATCCACAGGGAGATGGTTGTAAGTTCTTTCTTGTTTTAGACGAGTCAATAAAGAATGAGTATGTGTTTGTTCGATTCTAACCTATGTGTATTTATTTGCAAGTATGAAGTTGTTAAGAAAAAGATACGAGATTGTAAGCTAAAGAAATCCGTACTCAAAACCTTTGAGCCGAGTCTTGACCGATTGAAGCTAGAGCAATCGGCAACAACGTGGATTAGGGGATTTAAGCGCGGTATTCGTGGAATACGGCTTATTTACCCTTGTCTTTCCGTTCTTGTCTCTTGCTTTCGCCTCCGGCCAAACCGAACGCAACCGGTCGTGGTTAGGAATCACCGTTACCTTGTCAGGGTAGGGTGCCTAACGGAGCGCTTGCGTAACGTTTGGGCGGAGTTCAATGGAAAATAACGGGAAAAGGAAATGAGCAAAGAAACATTAACTTACAATACCGTATTTATTCTTAACAACGATAATTACAACCATTCACAAAATGAACAAAAGAGAGCAAAAGAAAAGAACAAAGAAAAGAAAAGATTACAAGTAATTAAGTGCATGAATTAAAATGCAAGAAAGTAAAGCAAGATAATAATAAGCAAGTAATAAAAAAAACGATAAAAAGAACAAGAAACTAGAACTCAAGACAAGCATGGGATCAATAGCCAACCCTTAAACTTGCAAGCTCAATCAAGAGGTTGCAAGATCAAGAGAAGGGTAGAGAACGCATGTGAAATGAAGCGCTAATTCCATAAGAAAATACGACCTTTGAGATCAATAACTAACCCTTAACCATTCAAGCTCAATGAAGAGGTTGAATGATCAAGAGAAAGCAAGAATCTCAAGGGAAAGTTAAACAAAAGAGAATGATACAAAAGCTCTCATCTTCATTGATCTTCCACTCAAAAAGCTCTCACTACAATTTTCATGGAGACAAGATGAAGAAGAAGAAGAAAAAGACTAAATCCTAACAAAAAGAAGAACAAAGAATGAACACTTGACTTGGCTCAGTTCTGGAGTATTTATAGGCGGGGAAATGGAAACCTAGGGCAATATTCTGGCATAAGATGAAAGTACCAAACTGCCCACAAAATTTGACCCAGCAAGGAGCCTACATGGCCGCGGATCCGCGGCCAATACCCCCTATTGGCCGCGGATCCGCGGCCGTATAGAGGAATTGGGTGCTCCGTTTTTCTGTGCTTCCCTGGTCTGCTGTCCCCTGTTGTCTGGTACATATATTTTCTGAAAATACTTTCACATTTCTTCCAGAATTTCTGTTGAGGAAAGGTGGACTTTTGTGGATGCTTTTGTCATGATTGCCTCGAGCTCCGCGTAGATTTCTTGGAACTTGTTGTTGCCATTGAGCCTTGTGCATGAAGGTGACATTGATTTGACATTTTGTCTTCCTAAACTGGTATCTGGCAACATACGGATGACGAGCGGAGACCGTGTTTTCTCAGTGGTTGGCAGGAACCCGGATTTTGTCGTGTTTTCCATGAATTTCACCGTTTTAGAACCGAGAACCTGTATCCTGCAAATATGTAACAAACACGGTTTAAAAGCACCTACCTATAAACAACCGAGCGTAAGAATGGGCGGTATAAAATGCAGTATTCTGTGATGAACAAATACCCCCAAACTTAACTTTTGCTCGTCCCGAGCAAAACTAATTATTCACAAAAATAAAATCCTAACCGCACTTTCGCAGGGAACGCGATTGCACTGAGCGTGTGCAACAAGCCGTTAAACCTCTAGGTGTCCCTAGTAGGAGGAGTGTTGTCTCCTGAGGGTTTTCAGCGGATTACACCCACAAAATCCCGTCAAGCTAGTGTCATAAGTTAACATAGATTCTACTCCTACAGTTCAGTATTTACGTTAGAAATTCTATCATCCTAAGTTAGAAATATCCAACCCTTATGCTTCACACCTCTAATCTATTTAACCTTAGGTCATATACGTTCCAAAAAAGTTTAGAAAGATGTCGGTTCTCCTGAGTTTTCCTTCTAAAGTGCGGCCTTAAATCAAGGATTTTTATCAACTTTACAGAAAACACAAGTCTTATTCTTTATTTCTATCTTTTATCCAAACATCGATTGTATACCCCTACGTGTGTGTGTATTTGCACCCCTACACTCAAGAATTCAATTCAAGCTATAATACCCTTGCCCTAATACCTAATACTACTTCTTTTCATTAAGGATGGACGGATTTGCTCACACACCTTTCATGCGACTATTAATGCTTCTTGAGGCACTAACGACCGATTACTGAATGTGCGAACTTTAAAGCGTAAATAGCAGTTTCCAGGTCTTGACTTTATTCTATATTTTTTTTTCTTTTTTCTTTTTCTTTTTTCTTTTTCTTTTTCAAGACCGGATATATTTTTCAATATGCCCTTTTGGTGTTTAGCTTTAAATACTGTTTTTTCTTTCATACTAGGCTTTCAGGCAAGAGTATTTCTAGGTATCCTCTACTATCCCAAGTTTCAAGATGCGTGTAAGTGCAGTTTGTAGGGTATATACTTTCTACATTTGAACTCGAGAAAAGAAACTATTTTTCAGACTTATCCTTCCGTAAAACATCAATACTTTCCCTTCATCTTGACTTAACTCAAGAACTGAACTCAAGATTACCTATTTCTCAAAAAAACTGTAAGGACGTATACTTTCCAAGTTTAAACAGAATGAGGGTTATTTTTAGGGTTTTCAATTCCTAAGCCTAGAATTTAGTTATTTCTATCATATCAACTAATCTTTCGGAATAAAGATCTAAGTTACCATATTAGCTAACTTGACGACAAAGTTTTTATATTTTTGGAAAATTTTCAATTTTTGTGGGTTTTTAATATGGTATGCAAATGCAAAATATACAAATGAATGCGAAGGAAGAAAGCTTACCGAGCACACCCCCAAACTTAAACTTGACAGTGCCCTCACTGTCAGGCTATACCAAGAGGGTCAAAATTGTCGGTGCTCCCCCTAAAAACAAATTATATACAAAAAGAAAAACCAAAAATATATACAAAAAAGGTGTTCCCCCCAAACTTAAGTAAAACAGTGTTTCCACTGTTAGGCGTTGAAGTTCAGGTTTAGGGGGGAAAGAACAGTATCAAGCTATACAAGGCCTTACACAGGCCAAAAGTTAACACCAACCATTCAAAGATTTTATCGCTATAATGTACCGGTTGGTGGAAGAAGGCGTAGAGAAAAGAGATGGAGAATACGCGAGACCGTATGGAGATAGAAGTGGTATACGGTCTCGGTATATGAGAGGAAGAATGGCGGAAGGGAAAAAGAAGTGGAGTACGAACTTGAGGGTGCAAATGGAGTGAATAGATTAGCACAATTTGTGATGAGCGATGTGTAAACAGCGATTGTGCTAATCTATTAACCCGGCGAGAGATTGGGTCAAATCCCTCAAGATTCGTAAGAAACCATGGGTACGCCGAACTCGGTAAACCAGACACAATAAATGAAAGTGAGACGGGTTCTTGCAAGGTCGGAACGATGGAAAGGATGGAGGGAAGTGGTTGAGGAAGGGTATCGGTTAAAGGTTCAGGAGGGTGTACACAGTCAGTGGAAGGAACAGGATGAATTAGAAAATCCGACTCATCAAGTAAAACTGGTTCATCCTCAAAACTATCCTCAATATTCTCCTCAAAATTTAGCACATCCATGCTCTTCTCTTCAAAGTCCAGACGCATATGGGGTTCGGGAAAAACATTTAATGACTCGGGATGATGATTTGAAGAGACAAACTCAGCCAAATCTACGGGTTCATCATCCAAAATATCCCCAGCGTCAATATCCTCAATCAAGAGAAAATCAAAATTCTCTGACACCTCAACAGAAGCATGGATATTAATCAATTCAGGTTCTAGAGTGGAGATGTAGAGGTCAAAAGGATTGGGTGTGGTTTCACTTGGCAAGGTCCCTTCACAATCGGGTAAATCAAACACTACAAAGTCGCACAACTCATTAATCATTCTATCTTCAATCGGTGAATCGTTGGGAACACTAGATAGACATTCAAAACTGGAGTTGTGGGATTCAAGTTGAAATGGGTAGGTTTGATTCGGAAGGGGGTACAGCTCACTCTCACCACTCAAGTTCACAGCCTGTCCTACCGCCTCTTCATACATTGGAAAATTTGGAACTAGTTGAAAACTAGCTACCGGGTCACTAGGTTGTATGAGGGCGGCCATGGACGCATTCAAATCCATCATCTGTTGGCATGACGCTACCCTAAAGTCTTCCAACGACTGTTCCAGACTAGACATGTGTTGTGATGGAGTTTCAGTAAAAGATTCGAAGTTGTTTGGATACTGGAAACTCCCAAATGGCGGTATAGGATTGATAGGAATTGAATGGCTGGACAGGAGCAGGATCAACATTTGGATAAGAAGGGGAATGGAAGTGTTGATCCCAAGAATCTGTAGTGGTGAAAGGAGTGAAAGATCGGCTACGGGATTGTTCAATACGTTCAGCGATGGACAAAGGACGACTTGCAGAAGGGGTATCAACATAAACGGGTGCGGGAGGTTGAAAAGGTTGATACAAAGTGGAATGAGGAGTGCAAGTGTTTGTCCTAGACGCTGCTATGCGATCTTTCAGTGAAACTTTGGGCATGGAGGGGTCGTTCGACGTTCGGCCAAAGCAAGAACCGTAAGAAGTAATGTCTGGTTGTGGGTACCAAAGTTCGGCAAGTGTTTTGCGAGGTGGGGTACCCATGATATGAAGAGAGGGAGAAAGAAAGGCAGAGAAAAGGAGGGGAAAAAGAATGTGATATTTTTTTATTTTTTATTTTATATATTAACAGAAGAAGGAAATATACACACAAAAAGAATATGGACAAAAACAATCACGACACAAAAATACCACACACCTAATCGTTCTAGGGTTCACCTAGGTCAACTAGACCTGCTCCAGAACTTGATTGTCGAAGTAAAACTGTGTCGAGAAACAGGCTCAAGATACACTGATCACGAGGCCAGGTAAGTGCAGAGATAAGGGGAGGTTTTCCAACGCTTTCGCGAAGTTCCTTAATTAAATAACCCTTTCTCTTTTGGCGGTTGCGCCGTTAACACTTTCCTAGACACCCCGTAAACAATATACCGTTAAGCGAGGTTCTAAACACAGTTAACTTCTCCTAGTGAGCGCGAAGTCCTTAAGGCTTAAAGTCTAATTTCTTTTAAAATTTGTGCGGGTAAACGTTATGCTCAAGTTCGTGATTTGTGGGCCACGGAAAAGGTGATGAAATCCTTTACCGTATATTGTGGGGTTCGCTTGCCCTTAAGTCCGTATTAATTGATGCAATGCGCAATTCAATAAAAATTCTATAAAGAATCAAAAAATCGTTTTTTAGTTTAAGCGCGGCACTGCAACAAATACGGGTTAGTCAATTTTTAGCGTTTGCTAGCGAACTTGCAAAGAATCCTGCAAAGAATAGTCTATTGGATGCGTCGGATTTGAGAAGAAGGTGTTAGTAAAGTACGTACCGTTAAGTTTTGGGTTAGGAAACCCCCGTTGAATCAAATCCGGTAAGCTTGAAAAGTTCGCTTGCGCGGGTCAAACTACCCGGATCTTTGGCACTGTACTTTGCAATCACCTTAGCCTTGAATGTACACTTTGCTCCCCATAATCGCAGTTTGCAAATCTGCAAAAATCTGCACTCTTGCCCACAAAAATGATCAAAAAAAACAAAAAAGAATGTTTTTTTTATAAATATATACAAAAAGAATATTAACCCGAATAACAAGAAAAGAAAATACGCTACCGTCTCCCCGGCAACGGCGCCATTTGATTGAAAGAATTAAATAAAGTTAACCGCAATCAAGACGGTGTCGCTATGCAGCTAGCCGGTTGAGCACGGGTCGATCCACAGGGAGATGGTTGTAAGTTCTTTCTTGTTTTAGACGAGTCAATAAAGAATGATTATGTGTTTGTTCGATTCTAACCTATGTGTATTTATTTGCAAGTATGAAGTTGTTAAGAAAAAGATACGAGATTGTAAGCTAAAGAAATCCGTACTCAAAACCTTTGAGCCGAGTCTTGACCGATTGAAGCTAGAGCAATCGGCAACAACGTGGATTAGGGGATTTAAGCGCGGTATTCGTGGAATACGGCTTATTTACCCTTGTCCTTCCGTTCTTGTCTCTTGCTTTCGCCTCCGGCCAAACCGAACGCAACCGGTCGTGGTTAGGAATCACCGTTACCTTGTCAGGGTAGGGTGCCTAACGGAGCGCTTGCGTAACGTTTGGGCGGAGTTCAATGGAAAATAACGGGAAAAGGAAATGAGCAAAGAAACATTAACTTACAATACCGTATTTATTCTTAACAACGATAATTACAACCATTCACAAAATGAACAAAAGAGAGCAAAAGAAAAGAACAAAGAAAAGAAAAGATTACAAGTAATTAAGTGCATGAATTAAAATGCAAGAAAGTAAAGCAAGATAATAATAAGCAAGTAATAAAAAAAACGATAAAAAGAACAAGAAACTAGAACTCAAGACAAGCATGGGATCAATAGCCAACCCTTAAACTTGCAAGCTCAATCAAGAGGTTGCAAGATCAAGAGAAGGGTAGAGAACGCATGTGAAATGAAGCGCTAATTCCATAAGAAAATACGACCTTTGAGATCAATAACTAACCCTTAACCATTCAAGCTCAATGAAGAGGTTGAATGATCAAGAGAAAGCAAGAATCTCAAGGGAAAGTTAAACAAAAGAGAATGATACAAAAGCCCTCATCTTCATTGATCTTCCACTCAAAAAGCTCTCACTACAATTTTCATGGAGACAAGATGAAGAAGAAGAAGAAAAAGACTAAATCCTAACAAAAAGAAGAACAAAGAATGAACACTTGACTTGGCTCAGTTCTGGAGTATTTATAGGCGGGGAAATGGAAACCTAGGGCAATATTCTGGCATAAGATGAAAGTACCAAACTGCCCACAAAATTTGACCCAGCAAGGAGCCTACATGGCCGCGGATCCGCGGCCAATACCCCCTATTGGCCGCGGATCCGCGGCCGTATAGAGGAATTGGGTGCTCCGTTTTTCTGTGCTTCCCTGGTCTGCTGTCCCCTGTTGTCTGGTACATATATTTTCTGAAAATACTTTCACATTTCTTCCAGAATTTCTGTTGAGGAAAGGTGGACTTTTGTGGATGCTTTTGTCATGATTGCCTCGAGCTCCGCGTAGATTTCTTGGAACTTGTTGTTGCCATTGAGCCTTGTGCATGAAGGTGACATTGATTTGACATTTTGTCTTCCTAAACTGGTATCTGGCAACATACGGATGACGAGCGGAGACCGTGTTTTCTCAGTGGTTGGCAGGAACCCGGATTTTGTCGTGTTTTCCATGAATTTCACCGTTTTAGAACCGAGAACCTGTATCCTGCAAATATGTAACAAACACGGATTAAAAGCACCTACCTATAAATAACCGAGCGTAAGAATGGGCGGTATAAAATGCAGTATTCTGTGATGAACACGACTTGCGATGGAGCGCTTGCGCTCGAGCGCAAGCGCGCCACGTGTCGGCACCGGGGTGACTTGCGCTTGCGCTTGAACGCAAGCGCGCCACGTGTCGGCACCGGGGCGACTTGCGCTCGAGCGCTTACGCTGGAGCGCAAGCGCGCCACGTGTCGGCACGTGGGCGCTTTGCGCTCGAGCGCTGAGCGCTGGAGCGGAAGCGCGCCACGTGTTGGCACGCGGGCGCTCTGCGCTTGAGCGCCGGCGAGAAAAAGAGGCTTTTAGCCTAAAAAAATTTCCCGGAAGAGAAATCGGAGAGGAATTGGACTCCTGAGTATTTTTTTTCGGGTTTAATGAAAGATGTTCTTCTTCTTCCTCCTCTGTTAGCTGGATCTTGAAGATCAAGAGATATGGGATTTATAAAAATCTCTTCTTTTTGAGATCTAATGGAAGATCTGAGTTCCCCTTTATGGGTTTTGTGGTGAAAAACTAATTTGTTTTATAAAAAGAAGAGTAAAACTCTTGATTTAATTCAAGAGAAAAAAAGAAGGTTTTGGAACTTTGAAGGAGGAGAAAAGATCTCAGATCTGAAAAATTTTGAGAGAGAGAGAAAAGTTGTTAGATATTTTCATTATCCTTACTTTTATAGGCTATACACTTTATACATAGCCCCTTGGGCTTCACAAAATGGCATTTTGCCTATCCCATGGCTCATGTGCCATTTCTTTTTGCACTTAAGCCATGGGCTTTACAAAAATTTGGCTTTATGCCTATTTTTCTTACATTTATCTATAAAATAAAATAAAAGAAATACAACAAAATTATTTATTACAAAATTTTTATCTTGGCATGGGGGGAGGCCGGCCGCTTCATGTTCGGGCTCGACCCGGGCATGGGCCCACTGGATTTGGGCTAGGTCCCACTTGGCTTAGGGTTGACTTTGATTTTGACTTGGTCAACCGGGGTGTAAATTTTTACCCCAACAGACGCCATCGTCGCCGTTCATCGCCGCTGCTCACCCTCGTCGCCTCCACCTTCTCTTCTTCCTCCTTCCTTCTCTCCCGAGCACCCTGCACCAGTAGCCGCGACCCTGCACCCCTGCACGCTGCTGCACCGCCGGAGGATCACCGCCGGTGACTCGTCCCCATGCCCTTAGCCTTGTGCACACCCCAGTAAGCGCCTTCTCTTCTTCTTCTTTCTCTTCTTCTTCTTTCTCTTCTTCTGCAACTTAGAATCTCTTTGCTGTGAAATGGTTGGGTTTTCTGTAGATCGTCGGAGCACGTCGTTCTCACCGCGGTTGATCTCGCCGCCACCACAGCACCTCCTCGGCAGACCCTGTATGCTTTGGTACCTCATTCCTCCTCTGTTCCTTCCTTGCCGTCCTTTCTTTTCTGGTTTAAATTTATCGTTTCGTGTTGTCGCTGTTTTCTGGTTCGCCGGAATCCGACGGTGCCGACGACATTTCCCGACGACCTAGTAGGAACCTCTGATCTGTGTGACTCCACTGTTCGTCGTTTGGGTTCATTCCTTGTACCGTGCGTATGTCGCGACTTTTCCCCGCCGACGCGTAACGTTCTGTTTTCCGTATCGCGACCCGTCGAGGCAAGTGAAACTTGCTACATGCTATTTAAACTATTCTTATGCAGATGTATTTATTTCCTATTAAATTTCTAAGTAGAATCGAAAGTATTGGATTTCAAGTTAACCGTATAAAGTTCCGTTACATATTTCATGATCTCGAACTTGAAACTTAATTGTTACATCAAATTATTTATACCTAGTAATCATCTGTAAATGATAGACCATATGATCACTTTTGTTTTATAGCCATGATACCCTTTACTCCTAGTTTTACTCTATCGGACATCCGTGCCCATCTTTAACCGGTTTAATTACAACTGCATCTATTGAACAGATTATACATGTCGTCGCATCCCTAGAGTACTCAATACTTATTAACCTGGTTTTTAGCATTCATACCTGTCATATTGTATTCATATAATGTTGGAACCATCTCTTAAACACAAATAGATAACTGTACAGCTAATTAGTTAAATCTGCATTTATTGCTTAACCTATTGCTTGTATTGTGTTGTAGATAGCCATGCTTGATTATTTATAACCATGATTATGCTAGCTGTTTATGAGTACCTACATGTTATCTTTTACACCCTGGCATGAATTGCTACACACATATTGATTGACCCGACATGGTACCGTACACTACTTGACCTGACCTGATGTACCATGGCTTGACCCGTTACCTGATCTTGTGTGTAATGCCAACAAACCTGACATGTAGTCCTCGCGGACCGTTCCTGTTGTCTATCCAGACAAACCTGGTCTTACCTGATCCTGTGTTGGCATTAATTCTTGATTACTGAATACCTGACTCGAACACATATAACTTGGGGGTATGGGGAAATCAATGTTGAAACCTGACTTGTAACTCGACAGTTCGATACCTGTTCTGATCAGTCTTATGGGCTAGGCCAGCCCCGGAGTGATGATGCTGACATCACTCATATGTACATGCTACCTTTTACTGCCTAGCGGCACGTCTCGGATTCAGCCCGAGAATCTTGACCGTGGTCCCGGGCACGCACGGGATACTATTGAGTTACATCGATGATTCATCAAATTGATTTCAAAGACTTTAGAGTAGTTAACCCAATAGACCAGTTTAGTTTACTCACTGCATACTACCCTTCACTGCCCTGATTTATATTACTGTTACACATACTTTATCACTCATGATTATATTTGCATTGCTTGTTACCCTGTTTACACTTTATTACTCGATGACATGACGCGCTGACGTCTGGGTTTTGCATGGCCCAGATTCCGTACTTTTGCTGCAGTCCGAGCAGGAGTACTTCAGCCAGCAGGCTGAGCAGTGAGGTCTCTGTATTAGTTAGTTTTTTTATTTTCTGCATTTTATTCCTGATGTGAGCCCGCATTATGGGACATACATTCCAGTTATTTTGTATTGGATCTTTTGCTTCCGCACTTTCATTATTCTTGACTCATGTTATCTTGGCTTATGGACATGTATTAGATAGTAATATTTTGTTCTTGATATCTCTACGGCCGTAATGTGACTGTGGATTGATACTTCCTACCCACAGGTAGCATGGTTGGCTATGTCACGTGCCCAATTTAGCATACTCTGGGAAGCGGGGCGTGACATGGTTCTTTTGGTATCAGAGCCATAGGTTAGTCGGGTTGATTCTTTTGTAGTTGGGTATTGTACCCAATACACGAATCAGAATACCCGTGTTTAGGAAACATGTCCTGCAACCTTGCCGTTTTACTGTTCTTGAATCTAATTTCTTCCTGATTATATCTTTTACGGTGTGCAAACTTTCTTTGCATATCGACTCGAAACCTGATTCCTTATTATCTCTAAAACTTAGGCGACTTGGGTGGAGTTATGTAAATGTAGCTATGATACCGCGGCATAGTTATAATGCGGTACTCTATTTAAGTGACTTGGAGTTCTAGCCTTGATCTATATTTTGAATCTGTTATCATGCTAATCTTTGGGTGTTTTGATTTCAGGAATATGGCAGACCAGAATCTGAAGACGTACCAAAGGCGTGTTCACGAAGCCGCCATGCTTGGAGTGATACGGGGAATGCTAGAGAATCAAAAGAGGCAGACCGAGCTGATCCAGCAGCAAGCTGAATCGTTTCAGGAAGGTTTGCGGACTGTTCAGCAGTCCGTGAATAATGTTGGAGCTAAACCAGTTGATCGAGTAGGGACCGTAGCAGATTTCAGGCGTCTGGGGCCGTCTGTCTTTACTGGTTTGGAGGAGCCGTTGCCAGCGGAGCAGTGGCTAGTTGACACGGAGAACTTACTTATTGCGGCACAGATTCCAGATGATAAAAGAGTGGATGTGGTGCGCATTCAGTTAGTGGACTACGCCTGTGAATGGTGGCTTGTGGAGGAGACCCGCTTCCCCAAGCCGATCAAGTGGGCGGATTTTTCGAAGAGTTTCCTGGAGAAGTTCTTCCCGCGGACTGCACGGGAGGAAATGGAAGAGAAGTTCATCAGTCTAAAGCAGAATGGAGCGCTCGTAGATGTACATGCAGCTGAGTGGACACGGCTCAGTAGATTCGCTGGACCTTTAGTTGCCAACGATGCAGACAGGGCAAGGAGGTTCATGCGCAGCTTGGATGTGGACATCCAGAGGTAGATTGTCTCCCTGGGTTTGACCACTTTCTCACAGGTTCTTACGGCAGCCCGAGAACAGCAGAGCTTATTTGGGAAGACTGGGAGTTCACTGCAGACAGCAGTTACAGTAAGGAAGCCGGCATTTGTACCGAACCGAGCTCATGGTCGCAGAGGTATTCCAATGGACCGTCGTGGTGTAACACCGATGAAGAAGCCTGTTGTCGTTGATCGAAGAAGGAGCGTGATTTATGAGTATTGCCATTTACCTGGCCACGTGCAAAAGGATTGTCGAAGGAGGCAGGGACATTGTTTAGTTTGTGGAGCGGCAGATCACACCGTCAACTCTTGTCCGTCGAAGCTTCGTACGAAGGATGATATTCAGAAGCCTCTGCAGAAACCGTTCCAGGGGTAGAAGCAGCTGACTCAAGGACCTAATCAGGCTCGAGCTTTTACCTTGACGGCTGAGGAAGCTAAGGAGTCAGGAGAAGTTGTTTCAGGTATTCTACTCATTCATGGTTTTCCCGCATTAGCGTTATTTGATTCTGGTGCTTCCCATTGTTTTATTTCATCCAAGTTTATAGCTACACACTCGATTACCTGCACGACCCTATCTAGTTTCTGGGACATACACACTGGGAATGGGAAAATCATATATAGTAGAAAATGTAAAGATTGTACAGTTGTTGTTTGCGGACAGGAGCTTTTTGCAGATTTCTTGGTGATTGATACAGGCAGCTACTAAGTCATCTTGGAATGGATTTTCTTGGCACTTTCCACGCTCACATTGATTGTAGGGCAAAGAAAGTAATTTTCCAGATTCCTGGACATCCCGAGTTTACCTTCACTGGAGGAAGCAGTTCTGTCGGGCCAGTCGAGTTTAGGGCTAGGCCGACAACTAATATTCTTGCATCAATGGAGGTTGATGAAAGTGAAGAGCCAGCTGTTGTTTGCGATTTTATGGACGTGTTTGAAGATATATAGGGATTACCGCCGAAGCGAGACGTAGAGTTCGCAATTGATCTTATTCCTGGTGCAGCGCCAATATCTAAAGCGTATTATCCAATGGCACCAGTGGAGTTGGAAGAAGTCAAGAAATAGGTTGCTGAATTGCTTGAGAAGGGTTGGATTCGAAGCAGTAACTCGCCTTGGGGAGCTCCAGTCCTTCTAGTCAAGAAGAAGGATGGCACAAGAAGGATGTGCATCGACTATCGAGAATTAAACCGGGTGACTATTAAGAACAAGTACCCGATCCCTCGCATTGGCGAACTATTTGAGTAGCTTAGTGGCGTGGGGGTATTCTCAAAGCTGGATTTGCGATCCGGATATCATCAGGTCCGAGTGAAAGCAGAAGATATTTGCAAGACGACGTTCCGAACTCAGTATGGACATTACGAGTACTTAGTGATGCCCTTCGAAGTAACGAATGCACCGGCGATATTCATGGACCTGATTAACCGAATCTTTTCACCATTCTTGGACCAGTTTATTGTGGTGTTCATTGACGATATTCTGGTCTATTCGAAGAGTTTTGAAGAGCATGCGAAACATTTGAAGGTCGCACTGCAGATGTTGAGACAGGAGAAGTTATATGCGAAGATGAGCAAGTGCGAATTTTGGCTGGAAGAAGTAAAGTTTTTGGGGCATGTCGTGTCTGGCGATGGAATAGCTGTCGATCCAGAAAAGATTGAAGCAGTTCGAGATTGGCCGATTCCAAAGAATGTTGCGGAGATAAGAAGTTTCCTTGGACTCGCCGGGTATTACAGAAGATTTGTGGAGAATTTTGCTCGTTTGGCGGAGCCGTTGACCAAGCTTACGCGCAAGGAAGTACCATTTGTATGGACGAATAATTGTGCGTCAACTTTTGAGACGTTGAAGCAGAGATTAATAACCGCTCCTATTCTAACTGTGCCAGACAGTTCCGGAGGACTGGTGATTCACAGCGACGCATCTGGGAAAGGATTGGGATGCGTTTTGATGCAGCATGGGAAGGTTGTAGCGTACGCATCAAGACAGTTGAAGACCCATGAGAAGAATTACCCAACTCACGACTTGGAGCTTGCGGCTGTGATTTTCGCTTTGAAGATTTGGAGACATTACCTTTTGGGCGAAAAGGTCGAAGTTTTCACGGATCATATGAGTTTGAAGTATGTGTTCACACAGAAGGAGCTTAATATGAGGCAACGTAGATGGTTGGAGCTGATGGCTGACTACGATCTTGATCTTAAGTACCATCCGGGGAAGGTTAATGTCGTACCGGATGCGCTCAGTCGGTTACCAGCTATTCAGATGTTGACCACGCAGAAGGAACTCGTTGAAGACTTTCGAAGATTTGATTTGGAGGTTGTGCTACCGCATTCTTCGGGACAGTTGATGCAGCTGCAGGTACATTCGTCGCTGATCGAGAATATTAAAGCAGCGCAATCGCAGGACCCTAGGTTGCAAAAGTTTCGAGAACAGGTTGAAGCCGGGCTTCGAACAGATTTATTGGTCCATGAAGATGGTTCGTTGAGATATGGTAGCCGGTTGTGTGTGCCAAAGGGAGATATTCGTGAAGAACTTATGAAGGAAGCACACAGTTCAGCAATTCCGTACATCCAGGAGGCGCGAAGATGTACCGAGACATACAACAGCATTTCTGGTGGGAAGGCATGAAACGGGAGATTGCCCGTTGTAGCCAAGTGCTTGGTGTGTCAGCAAGTTAAGGCTGAACATCAAAGGGTTGCTGGTTTATTGCAACCACTTCCGATTCCTCAGTGGAAGTGGGAACATATAACCATGGATTTCGTGACAGCTCTACCGCGGAGTCCAAAAGGCAACAATGCAGTATGGGTAATTGTTGATCGTTTGACCAAGGCAGCTCATTTCATTCCTTTTCGGGTTGGTCAATCAATAGAAGCTTTGGCGGAGCGATACTTGCAGGAGATTGTAAGATTGCATGGAGTACCGGTGAGCATCGTGTCCGACAGTGACACTCGGTTTTTATCACACTTCTGGAGGAGTTTACAGGAAAGTTTGGGGACTCAATTGAAGTTTAGCACAGCTTATCATCCTCAAACTGATGGCCAGTCGGAGAGGACGATCCAAACTCTTGAGGATATGTTGAGAGCGTGCATGTTGGACTTCAAGGGTTCATGGGAGGATCATCTGCATTTGGTGGAGTTTTCTTACAACAACAGTTTTCAGACGACGATTCAGATGGCTCCATTCGAAGCTTTGTATGGTCGCAAGTGTCGTTCACCGGTTTGTTGGGACAAATTCGGTGAACGAAGATTGTTGGGATCAGATTTGGTTGTACAGACAGTTGAGAAAGTTAACGCTATTCGGAATCATATGAAAGCAGCTCAAGACAGAAAAAAGAGTTGGGCAGATACGTTGAGAAGACCGCTAGAGTTCGCCGTGGGTGATTTGGTATTCTTTAAGATATCACCGACTAGAGGGGTGATTCTTTTTGGAAGTCGAGGAAAGCTCAGTCCTCGATTTGTTGGACCCTTTGAGATCTTGGAGCGTGTTGGCGAGGTAGAGTATCGTTTGGCGTTACTGCAGTCCTTGGCGAATGTTCATGATGTGTTTCACGTATCACAACTCCGTAAGTATGTTCGGGATGAAACGCATGTATTGGATCATTCGGAGCTGACTGTACGAGAAGACTTGACTTTTGAGGAGCGACCGGTTGAAATTGTGGATCCAAGGGAAAAGGTTCTTAAGAACAAGGTTATCCCTCTTGTACTGGTTTCTTGGGGAAATCGCTCACATGGAGAGTCCACTTGGGAACGAGAAGATGAAATCCGGCAGAAGTTTCCTCATCTTTTCTTGTAGTTTGATTTTTCGTCTATCCTTTGTATTCTTGGAATTTCGAAGACGAAATTCTTTTTGTAGTTGGGTATAATGTAACAACCGAGTCTAATTCTACAAATTTCAGTTACCGTATGTGTGGTGTGTGGTATTTATTTCATTTATCATGCTTCGGCTATTACTAGTTATAGTTTACACCGACATGTCGTATTCTGCATATAAGAATTTAAGTCATCTAAAATTAAATTAAAAATAATTGACATGGCCTGCTCGACACCGCTAACCCTGTGGTAGCGTCCTTGCATCGTGTTCTCGTCCTGTTCAGTGAAACGGACGTGTTTGGATGGCTACGCGCACGTGCGTGCGTCTGTTCTTGGGGGTATGCTTTTTAATTATAAAATCCTTCATTTTAATTTTTGGAACCTGCCAATAAATTTCATTTTTCAAATTCAAATTTTTGGACCCGACCCGGGCGCAATTCAGAATTATTTTGCATTCCGCCAAATTCTAATTATTTAAATATTTTAATTCGTTTAAAACTTTCCCAGCTAAAGATTTTTTGGGTAGGTTTAGCAAGGGGGGAAAATGTTTAGTTGCGAAGGAAAATCTTTTCCTAGCCTTGGATTCACTCCTTTAAATTATTAGGAATCTTTAAAAATTTTCCAAACAGTTTTCCCCAACTCCCTCAACCAATCGCGAGCCTTCTTTCCTGGCGACCCCACCTTTTGTTTCTCTCTCTCTCCTTTCTCATTCTCCTTCTCTCTCTTCTCTCTCTCTCTCTGTGGCGCTAAAGCCAAATTTCTTTCTCCTATCGTTTTCTCTCTCCTCTCGGAAATCTCTCTCTCTCTCTCTCTCCGCGTCTCCTCTCTCTCTCTTCTTCTTTTATATTTCTTTCTTCTCCTTCTTTAAAAGAACAGAACCCATCCCAGAAAAACCCTAGCCGCCTTCCTCCTCTCGCCGTTGCCCTAGCGCCGATGCCATCGTCGCTGTTCATCGCCGCTGCTCACCCTCGTCGCCTCCACCTTCTCTTCTTCATTCTTCCTTCTCTCCCGAGCACCCTGCACCAGCACCCGTGCCCCCTGCACCCTTGCACGCTGCTGCACCGCTGGAGGATCGCCGCCGGTGACTCGTCCTTGTGCCCTTAGCCTTGTGCACACCCCACTAAGCGCCTTCTCCATCTCATCCTTCTCTTCTTCTTCTTTCTCTTCTTCTGCAACTTAGAATCTCTTTGCTGTGAAATGGTTGGGTTTTCTGTAGATCGTCGGAGCATGTCGTTCTCGCCGTGGTTGATCTCGCCGCCACCACAGCACCTCCTCGGCAGACCCTGTATGCTTTGGTACCTCATTCCTCCTATGTTCCTTCCTTGCTGTCCTTTCTTTTCTGGTTTAAATTTATCGTTTCATGTTGTCGCTGTTTTCTGGTTCACCGGAATCCGACGGTGCCGATGACGTTTCCCGACGACCCAGCAGGAACCTTTGATCCGTGTGACTCCACTGTTCGTCGTTTGGGTTCATTCCTTGTACCGTGCGTACGTCGCGACTTTTCCCCGCCGACGCGTAACGTTCTGTTTTCCGTATCGCGACCCGTCGAGGCAATTGAAACTTGCTACATGCTATTTAAACTATTCTTATGCTGATGTATTTATTTCCTATTAAATTTCTAAGTAGAATCGAAAGTATTGGATTTCAAGTTAACCGTATAAAGTTCCGTTACATATTTCATGATCTCGAACTTGAAACTTAATTGTTACATCAAATTATTTATACCTAGTAATCACCTGTAAATGATAGACCACATGATCACTTTTGTTTTATAGCCATGATACCCTTTACCCCTAGTTTTACTCTATCGGACATCCGTGTGCATCTCTAACCGGTTTAATTACAACTGCATCCATTGAACAGATTATACATGTCGTCGCATCCCTAGAGTACTCAATACTTATTAACCTGGTTTTTAGCATTCATACCTGTCATATTGTATTCATATAATGTTGGAACCATCTCTTAAACACAAATAGATAACTGTACAGCTAATTAGTTAAATCTGCATTTATTGCTTAACCTATTGCTTGTATTGTGTTGTTGATAGCCATGCTTGATTATTTATAACCATGATTATGCTAGCTGTTTATGAGTACCCACATGTTATCTTTTACACCCTGGCATGACTTGCTACACACATATTGATTGACCCGACATGGTACCGTACACTACTTGACTTGACCTGATGTACCATGGCTTGACCCGTTACCTGATCTTGTGTCTAATACCAACAAACCTGACATGTAGTCCTTACGGACAGTTCCTGTTGTCTATCCAGACAAACCTGCTCTTACCTGATCCTGTGTTGGCATTAATTCTTGATTACTGAATATCTGACTCGAACACATATAACTTGGGGGTATGGGGAAATCAATGATGAAACCTGACTTGTAACTCGACAGTTCGATACCTGTTCTGATCAGTCTTACGGGCTAGGCCAGCCCCGGAGTGATGATGCTGACATCACTCATCTGTACATGCTACCTTTTACTGCCTAGCGACACGTCTCGGATTCAGCCCGAGAATCTTGACCGTGGTCCCGGGCACGCACGGGATACTATTGAGTTACATCGATGATTCATCAAATTGATTTCAAAGACTTTAGAGTAGTTAACCCAATAGACCAGTTTAGATTACTCACTGCACACTGCCCTTCACTTCCCTGATTTATATTACTGTTACACATGCTTTATCATTCATGATTATATTTGCATTGCTTGTTACCCTGTTTACACTTTATTACTCGATGACATGACGCGCTGACGTCTGGGTTTTGCATGGCCCAGATTCCGTACCTTTGCTGCAGTCCGAGCAGGAGTACTTCAGCCAGCAGGCTGAGCAGTGAGGTCTCCGTATTAGTTAGTTCTTTTATTTTCTGCATTTTATTCCTAATGTGAGCCCGCATTATGGGACATACATTCCAGTTATTTTGTATTGGATCTTTTGCTTTCGCACTTTCATTATTCTTGACTCATGTTATCTTGGCTTATGGACATGTATTAGATAGTTATATTTTGTTCTTAATATCTCTACAGCCGTAATGTGACTGTGGATGGATACTTCCTACCCACAGGTAGCATGGTTGGCTATGTCACGTGCCCAATTTAGCTTACTCTGGGAAGCGGGGCGTGACAGTTAGCTTATATGAGATATAACCGAATTATTGAATTAAGTGTTGATTTGATAATGTGATATACATATAAATGACATTAGTCAGTTATATGTGATATAACCGGATTATTAAATCAAGTGTTGATTTAATAATATGATATATATTTATATTTGATATAAATATATTAACTAATATTATACCCCACTAATTAATTTCTTAATATATATATATATATATTTGATATATATATATATGTGTGTGTGTGTGTGTGTATGTGTGTATTAAATGAAGCATGGTTGATTTTCTATTTTACGAAAATAGAAAATGAGGTGGAAAATGAGAGATATTTGAGGAATGGGTAAGCATGGGATTTTTGCATTTGTTTTTTTGTCTTGACTCACTATTGAAGCATGGTTGGAATTTTTAATGTGATTATATTCCATACTTCAATAAGTGAGAAAAAGAGAGGGTTGCCATTCTATGCTTGCTCATTGTTTTGTTCATGCCTTAGCTCATTTGCTCTCTTCTTTTTCATCTTCTTCTTCCTCCTCCATAAAACCCTAACCCTCACATGTGATGTGAATCATAGGATTTTATAGAAACCTTAGTGAGCTCAAAACCCCTACTTCACCATCCTACACTTGATTAGCATTTAGGTGTAGTGTGTTTCCTTCACTAAAGTAAGTTTAGTGAAGAGGTAGCTTGGATTATCGGAGCTTCGGGTGAATCATCTTCGGCACGAAGGTCACGTAAGAAGCTCGATCCAACTTCAAGTGGAGCCTAATGGAGTCGCGTGGACTACTACACGGAGCTTGAGAAGAGAAGGACACGGTCTACAAAAGTTGTTGCCTCCTTCACTTAGTGTTATAGTTTAGATATCATAGCTTAAACCCTAATCATCTAATTAAGATCTTTGGTTAGTCTAGTTTAGCAACCCGAAATTTTTAAAATAGCATGCTAGATGCTTGTGAAAATCCAGTAGTGGTGCTAGGGTAGACTTTCATGGTATCAGAGCCAGGCTAGAAGATTATACGATGTTTATAAAATTGGGAAACCGAAACGACTCCGAAAACCGTAATCTAAAACCCTATTCTCTGTCGATTTCAAAATTATCTCTGAAATTTTTTTAAACAAGTGCAGAATGTTACATGTGATGTAACTAGAACACCAGAGAAAAACGAGCACAAAACTTGGATGTTTGGTCGGCGAGAATGCCAAAATGGCCGGCGTCCCCGGTTCTAGGATGATGTATTGGACTTCGTTTTTGTTTGGTTTTCTGTAGTGTTGGGTTTAAGGTTTCATGTTACTGTTTGATTTTCCCCAGTTTGCATGTGATGTTAACTTTTCTATTGGGGAAATTCGGAGTGTTTCGTAATCGTAATTTTAACATCGTTTCGGGTTTAAGTTTGATATGTGATACAACATTTAGAATCCATGTTAAATTAGTTTTGTGAAAACTAGTTTGTAATTGTAAATCTAGCAATTTAGTCTCTATAGATCGATTGCCATGGAGTTTTGATTCGGATCAAAACTCCGTCGCAATCGCATATAGTACGTGAACACTAAGTCGGGAATCTTGTTGAATTATCCGACCGCTTATTGAAAAAAGTTTTCAATTTGAAATTAAAATGCAAGGTTTATAGGTTAGGCATGAAATTCGGAATACGTGATATTTCGGGATTATGATGTCTAAGGAAAATGCGGATTCTAAATATTGTAGTTTTTCATTTCTTTTCTGCAACCGTAAGTGTAATATGTGGTGTATCCCCGATCTCGTTGCTATATGTCAACGGAATTTGGGATATACATATTTACCTACGTTGATAACATGTGATGTTATGTGTTGTTGTGATATGTTATATTGGATCGTCGTGATTGAATAGCCGAGGTTTTTTGCGTGAGATGAGATTTTTTTCAATTTTCATTCATATAAAAATATTGTATGTAATATTCTTTTATTGGGACACTTCCGAGTTGAGGATGATGTCACCATTGATGTATATTATTTACTTTTCCGCATTAGGATAGACCCAAGGCAGGGAGCACAAGTAACCGGGTTCTAGAGTCCAGTGGGAGACTATCTCGAGGAGTCGAGACCGGGTCTCCTAACTCTAGAATTGGCAGGGTTGCTTGCCGCTCTCGTAGGGGTCTAGGGATGTGGGTTAGGCTATTCATCACGACCGTGGAATCCGTGTTTTTCATTATTGGCTTAATTTAAAACACGGACCTCTTAATATATCCAATATTTCATATGTTGACTTCTGCTGCCTGGTTCTGTGATGTGATCTGTCACGCCCCGCTTCTCGGTGTACGGCGAAGGGGACGGGACGAGGCCGCTACGTATTTACTGTGAAGTAAATACGCTAAGCGTATCTAAGCAATATAAAAGAAAAGCACAAGAGACAAAATATAATTAAAAACAACAACTTTATTTATTCACATTCTTTCTGTACAATGCATGGAAAGTAAATACAACTGATAAAAAAACCAATGCCTAAACAATGGCATAACAGAAATGAAAAATTACTGAATGGAAAGTGTACAATGAACTAGAGCTCGGGATCTTCACTGAACTGGTCCAAGTCTTCAGCAGTAGGCTCGATCTCTGACGTGTCCAGATCACCTGATGACATTTAAAGAAGAAAGAAAGAGAATGTCGTCAGCGAAAAGATCGCTCGGTAAGTCCCAAAGATAAGGGAGAAATAGAATAGACAGAAAAGAAGGTAGCTTTTAAAGTTGTGTTATATAGTTATAATGTTGTGTTAACGCTGTTGTTTGTAGCTTGATACAGAAGATGCCAGTGTATACGACAGGAGTCCCACTTACACCAGAGACTTTGGTAACTCATAGTATAAGGCTCCGTCGATAATACCATGGAACAACGGTATGAATGTAATTACGTCTTAAGTGACCACCTCGTGCCACCTTTAACATATTCCGTACCAGTCTACCCCTTAAACCCCGTAGTGTTATCTTGATTGTATTGTTGTATTGTATTGTAAACTGTATAGATTGTATAATTGGATGACTTACCGAAACCATGATATCAGTAAACGGATGTAACTGGAGAATCATGTATGTAACTGTAGAATCATGGATGTAACTGTATAATCATGTAAATGGAATGTATATCCATGGTTCGGTTCAGTCAAGTTGATAGATTGAATAATGGATTCACGAATTCATGTTGAATTGTAATATTGTAAATTGTAGATTGTAGATTGTAGATTGTACTTGAATCATATTCAAGTCAGATTATAATGAGACTCAAACTGAGTCAGACAATTAGAAAAGTAAATTGAAGTCCTGATTGTTTTGATGTTATCGGTAACCGCTGCACATGGGCGGCAGGATTTGTGTCTTTTTCAAATACGATCACCGTATTGATAACACCGTTGTTAAGTTGTCTACTTTAGATAGGCAAGCACCCATATCTCCGGCTCCCTGAGGCTCAAGAGACTGGTCCCGCTTAAACCTATGTTTACTAGGGTCCTTAGGGTAATTTATAGAACTTGAGGGGGTTTTATGTAAAAATACTTTGTAAAGTTTTCAAAATACACCCAAGTATTTATCATCGTCTTTAGAGTTGTAATAAATGTAGATTTTATATTTGTGATATTTCTAATGAGAATATCCTATTTTCATGATAAATGGTATTTATTTGTAATATTGGTTTTGTATGGAATTCATGGTATTTTAAGGTAAATTGATTCTTGTGATTTTTAGAAAAAGATGGAATATTTATATCATAAAAAAATAGGTATTTTAATGATAAATATACATATATTTATACAAAAATAATTTTAATATATATTTTATATTCTAAAAATCTCATTTTCTTAAGATGTCGTATTTTAAATTTTTTGAGACCGAATGCTCCTTGTGGAGGTCTGAATCTCGCACTACTAAGCCCAAGGATGTGCGATAATCCGCACCATCCCGAACGGGTTCCCCAAATGGGTTGTAGCGGCGCTTTGCAAAGATTTGTATAAATACTAAATCCTTTAGAAAACGGTTTTGTTAAGTAAAAGGTATTAAAATGAAATTGTATCGTTTTCCCGTATTCTATATTCCCAAGGGTATTGTGCTATGTTGTATATGAGTGTGTGAGGAGGTAGGTCATTACCTCGTAATCTATTTAAAGGTATAGCAAATTTTGTGATGTTATATGTAGAATTGAAACTATGTGGTATTTAAATGAAAATACGGAAAAATGAAATAGCAATTACTTTTGATTATGAAACTTGATCAATATGGCTGATTAGTGTTTAATAGTCAACATGAAAAGGTTCAAGCATAATTGTATTAAAGAAAACTGAAGTTTTATAAAGAAACCGAATCAGAAATCGTATTTGTTCCGATTCCGTCGGGTTGTAATTCCGTATTTCTAGAATAGAATAGAGAAAATAGAATGGGGACTTATGGGTTTAGGACAACCAGGAGAGGAAGAAGGATCGGGAGGAGTCGTCGGTGCGTCGTTTCGTCGCCGGGAGCTCCTAGAGTCGTCGTCGGAATTTCCGCCGGAGAATTCGCCGGAGCTTCGCTTTTCGCTAACTTCGATTGTACACAAGGGTTTCTAGTGATTTCTTGAGAGTTGGCTCAGAGTTTTGGGGTGAGGGGGTAGTGTGTAGAGTTGGTATTTATAGGGTTAGGCTAGGGTTAGGGTAGGTGAAGAGTTTAAATTAAAAAAATGTAAAAATACATTAAAAATTCATTAAAATAGAGTAAATGGGGTTTAATTGTGTCTCTGGAACGGATCAGGGAATTTAAACTATGCAGGGGGTATAGAAAATGAAAATGCCCACTTTTTGTTCAGGGGACTCGGCCGTCCGGCCGAGTTCGGCCGGCGGCGCCGGCCCGAGTCGGCCGGTCCGCCGGCCCACTCGGTTGAGTCGGGCCGAGTTGAAGGTCAGGGAGGTGGGGGGTCTCCTGTTGTACACACTGGTATATTTACTTTTTCATGTGTAGTGGAAAATTTGGGAGTTATCACGTGTTGACTGTTGGACTTCTAAAAAATTTAAAACAAAATAATATTAAAAACAATGTAGGGTATGGGATTTGAACTCTGGTGGCTTGGTTCAGCAGTGCAAGGTATTACCAATGACCCACAAGCTCTTTCTTGTAATTATGGAGCTATTTAATTACTTAAAGTAGTCACAGAAAATATAAATACCCCAAGTATACATTAATTTTTAAGCAAATTTTGTACACAAAAAATGGAGTTGTTACATTCTTTTAACTTGTAATTAAAAATCAAAATAATTACTTATATCTTGTGCTCAGGCTAAAATACCCCTTTATGAATTTTTGAAAAAAATGTGTACAAAAGTTGTATAGGAAATTTGGGGTTGTTACATGATCATATAACTGCGTGAGACGAATGCTATATATATAATATATATAATAAACGTTGCTTATGTTTTGCACCAGCGCTAGTCCAACCCCCGCTCTGCCGTTAGTTAAGTAACCTAACGGTGCATGACGGGGCCCCGTGGTGAATGTTGATGGCATAAGCGTACGTTCTATTTTCGTTTTTTTTCTGTGATGTTTAGGGAAACATAAATGATGGGACTTCATTAATGAGATTAATGGAAAGAAAAGAAACCTAAAAATGTTGTAGAATCAAAATTTTTAAAAAGGTAGCTCTAGTTCTTGTTTTGCATAGTGGTATTCCTTGATGAATATCCAGCACCTCATTCGATGAGGAAAGAGCCGAGATCCCTTCATCGGGAATGACCTCTTTAGCAAAACTAGCAAATGCTACAACCCACTCAGTTTTGTTTTTGATAGCTTCCCTAGTTCTTACTTTGCATAGTGGTATTCCTTGATGAATATCCAGCACCTCATTTGATGAGGAAAGAGCCGAGATCACTTCACTGGGAGTAACCTCTTTAGCAAAACTAGCAAATGCTATAAAATCCACTCCATTTTCAAATCACTTGATTCTACAACAATATCAAGTTCATTACGTTAAAGGTTTTCATCAAAACCAGTTGTAGCCCCCTATCATTTCAGATAAGTGCTATTTAGTATTCGTGCTGCGTTTGTTGACTTTGTCAAGGCGTAGTGTGTGATAGCTGATTAGTACTTATCTGCCGCATGTGATGCGATTGGATTAGGGTAGTCGTACGACTTTGTTGACCTTGTTAAGGGTCATACGGGTGGGTTTAATTCAATCACGAAATGATGGGTTGAACTTGACTAGCGCTTATGATTTGTTAATTTTGTTAAGGTCATAAGTTGCTAGGGGTAAAAACCGATATCGGGTATTTCAAGTGTTGAAATTTGCAATGAGATTGCATATCTTCTATGAGATAGTTGGATCCCGATACCCACTGCGAGTAAGAGTTACTCCTGAGAGAGTTTTCCACATTACAATTAGCTGATCCAGTAGGTGTCTGAGAAAGGTGTTAACGGTGTTAAGCTCCTATGGAAATGAGGTTATTTAATTAGTTCCGGGAGACTCCCTCGGAGTACCAATACCTGCCTGGCTGAACGATTGGCGAACTTGTAGGGTGTAATTAATCCCGGCTAATCTTACCTTTTATGGTTTGAAGGAAGATTTGATAAAAACAGTGAGAACCATCCTGATTAGATAAGATAATAACCAATCTAATCTTGCAAAGAGTGCACGCTAAAGCGTTTCCTTCTCTCTCTCTCTTTCTCCAGGTAGCGACCAATGACACGCCTTAATCAAGATAATAATATGGGTGTATTGACCAAACCCGCTTATTATACTGAGCCGGGGAACGTTGGTTCCGCTTTTTCTTATAATTGTCATAAGTCTGAGCAAGGAATAGGGGAATATCAGGATTCCCACGCAACCCGAATGAAGAATAAGCATGTTGATGCATTGTCTTCGGGTGTGTTCATAACCGAGAACTATTTCTCAGTTTGCTCTACGTCGTGGGTATGGATACCGGATCAGGATCCCACATATGTAATTTGTTACATAGGCTAAAAAGAGGTAGAGAACCGGGAAATGGTGATATGTCTCTAAAAGTAAGGAATGGAGCAATTGTTGCAGCCAAAGCAGTTGGCGAATATCACCTGGTATTACCAAATGGTAATACATTGATTCTGAACGACTGTTATTTTATACGAAATATGATGTGCAGTATTATATCAGTTTCTTTGTTGCATAAAGAAGGATATAATTTCGTATTGGAGGATAATCTTATGAACATTTTCTAAAATCAAGTGTTGATTGGGTTCGGTACGTTATGTAATGGTATATATGTTCTAAATCAAACTACAATTCTAAGCATACAGAACATACACAAGAGGAAAAGTTCAGAAATGAACGAAGCTTTCTTGTGGCACTGTAGACTAGGTCATATCAATGCGACAAGGCTAGCTAAGTTGCATAAAGATGGATATTTGAATCAGTTCGGATTTACATCTTAAGAAACTTGCGAGTCATGTCTCAAAGACAAGATGACCAAAACTCCGTTTACTGGACATGGAGAAAGATCTGCTGAACTCTTGGGACTGATAACATAGTGATGTATGCGGTCCTATGTCTACACATGCCAGGAATGGTTCCTCGTACTTCATTACATTCATCCATGATCTCTCAAGATACGGACATGTGTTCATGATAAAACACAAATCTGAATCTTTTGAGAAATTCAAGGAATATAAGTACGAAGTTGAGAACCAGACGGGTAAAAGTATTAAAGTCCTATGATCTGATCGGGAAGAAGAATACTTAAGCACGGAATTCCGAGACAACTTAAAAGAGAATGAGATTCTCTCTCAGCTTACTCTTCCCGAAGACAATGCATCAATATATCCATAACGGAGTATCGGAGCGGAGGAATCACACCCTATTAGATATGGTGTGCCCTATGATGAGTACTGCTAAGTTACCTATTGGGGTTATGCACTTGAGACAGCTGCATACCTATTGAATAGGGTTCCGACCAAATCTGTGCCTACCACTCCATATGAGACATGGAATGGGAAGAGACCATCTCTTAAACGAGTTAAGATATGGGGTTGTTCGGCCTATATTAAAAAGCAAAATCCGGACAAGCTCGAGGCAATATCTGTTTTGTGCAAGTTTGTGGGATATCCAAAGAATTCACATAGATATCTGTTCTACCATAGCGAGGAACAAAAAGTGTTTGTTGCTCAACATGCCACCTTTTTAGAAAAGGAATTTCTTATAAAAGAAATTAGTGGTAATGAGGTAGAGCTGGAAGAAGTTCCAGCTACACAAACAACAACTGATGATTTGGTGGAACCGGAGGATTCGATAGTCCCCAACGAATCTCAGCCACTCCGCAGATCTAATATGGTTCCTCATCCACCTGAGAGATACTACGGTTTTCTCATAGACGGTGGGAGCGAGGATTGCATCATGGAAGATGGTGACCTAACTAGTTTCGAGCAGGCCATCACAAGTGGAGACTATGTAAAATGGCTGGATGCTATGCGATCTGAGATGGAATCCATGTACACCAACAAAGTATGGACTTTGAAAGTTGCTCCTGAAGGGGTAAAATCCATCAGGAGAAAGTGGATCTTTAAGAAGAAAATTGGTGTAGATGGAAAGGTTGAGACCTTCAAATCTAGACTTGTAGCTAAAGGTTTTCGTCAACGACCAGGTGTCGATTATGATGAAACCTTTTCTTCTGTCGCTATGCTTAAGTCCATCAGGATCTTACTTGCCATTGCTGCATACCATAACTACGAAATCTGGCAGATGGATGTCAAGACCGCTTTTCTAAATGGTGATTTAGAACAGAGCGTGTGTATGACATAGCCAGAGGGCTTCGTAGACAGTGGGAGAAGCAGAAGCGTATGCAAGCTGCTTAAATCAATCTATGGATTAAAGAAGGTATCGCGGAGCTGGAACATCTGTTTTGATGAAGCTATCAAAGAGTTTTACTTCATGAAAAATGTAGATGAACCATATATATATAAGAAGGTTGTAGAGAGTAAGGTTGTCTTCCTCGTATTGTACGTGGATGACATACTCTTGATAGGAAACGATGTTCCTATGCTACACTCGGTCAAGCTCTTCTTATCATACAAGTTCTCCATGAAAGATCTAGGTGATGCCTCCTACATCCTGGGGATAAAGATCTATAGAGATAGATCTAAGCGGATGTTGGGATTGTCCTAATCCAGGTACATAGACACCATACTAAAGAGGTTTAGTATGGAAGATTATAAGCGTGGTAATTTACCCGCTTGTTCAGAAATCACTCTCTCCAAAGAGATGTCTCCCAAGACTGATTTGGAGAGGGCTCGCATGCAAGGGATACCCTATGCTTCTGCAGTCGGGTCAATCATGTATGCGGTATTATGTACCAGACCGGATGTAGCTTACTCACTAGGTGTAGTGAGCATGTATCAATCAGATCCTGGGGAAAAGCACGGGACAGCTGTGAAGAACAATCTTAAGTACTTGAGAAGGACTAAAGAAATGTTCTTGGTGTATGGTAACGGTAAACTCCAAGTGGAGTCCTTTACCGATTTGAGCTTCCAGAGTGATAAGGACGATAGTAAGTCGGTCTTGGGTTTTGTCTTCACCCTCAATGGAGGGGCGGTATGTTGAATGAGTTCCAAGCAAGATACCGTAGCAGACTCGACGATGGAGGCTGAATTCATCGCTGCCAATGCTGCTGCTAAAGAGGCTGTCTGGATGAAGACGTCCATAGCTGAACTTAGTGTGGTTCCATCCATTAAGCATCCAATACCTGTGTATTGTGATAACAATGGAGCTGTGGCTTTGGCCAAGGAATCCCGGTCCCATCAGAGATCCAGACATATTCTTAGGCGATATCACCTGATCCGGGAGATAGTAGATCGACGGGAGATCGAGGTCAGGAGAGTTGACACGAAGGACAACGTAGCGGATCCACTCATGAAGGCCCTCCCCTAGACGCAGTTTGAGAGACTTTTTGGGATGTTGGGTATGAGATACTCCAATAACTGGCCTTAGTGCAAGTGGGAGATTGTTAGGAATATGTATTCCCTAGAGGCCATTATTGTATGATATAGTGGATGCTTGGACATATATATAGAGGACTTTCGTACTCGACATGATAGTATGCTATCTGGTTGCTCTTTATATTAACATGTACACTTGTATTATTATACTGTCTTTCTGATATATGTTGATAAAGCCCTTAGGATGTTTGCTTGACTACCAGGACTATGATGCAGATCATACTACTGGGACTTGTGTAGTCTACAAACACATCCTTTAACAGTTCCTAGTCGAGAGAGTATCGAGATAGGGCATCGATATTCTAGAGTAGACTAGTGAGTACGTTTCTTGACCCTGTAGGGAGTGATGGTTGATCCCATAACCATTGGTGTTTGACATCAAAGATTATACACATGTGCTTATTAGAGAATGGGTACACTGAACAGGACTCGCCGAGAACTCTTAGATGGTACCATACATATCGTCAGATAGTAGTTCTTTGGAGACACTGGTACAGGTCAGTCTGTAGACTCGAGATCGTCATAGAGTCTCGTGTGGTTCCCTCTGTGCTTTGATTTACTTCCTACCACAGCTCAAAGGAGTCGTGCAAATAGGTGGATTTTGGGTACAGTCTCGAGTTACATAGAGGCAATGAGCGATAGGAGGGGTTTCGTCTCTCCCGGTATAGGGAGTTGATGTTGCGCTATGCTCGATTGGTTATAACAGTAAGTCCCTGGCCAGGGCTGATGAGATTTGCTGGTAAGTGTTATCAGTAGTTTCTCGAAACGTTATGAGCCAAATGTCGGCATGACTTATCAAGTTACTGGGGTCTGACCATTCTACCCCTAGACTTGATATGCGACATATCAGACAAAGAGACTGGACTGTATGGTAAGTGTTACTTATAGGCTTCATGGGAGTATGGAAAAGCTTGCATGTTGATCTTCTATTCGCTCAATACCTGGGTAGCCGTTACGTCCAGCTAGTACCGCTGACGGCTTGTGGATAACTGATGTGATCATTACCTATTGCCGGCGTATTGACGAGTGTTTAGAGTCCCACACAGAAGTTTCCTAGGTCAAGCGAAACGAAGTAGGGCACATATGCTGATATGTGCGGGGGCCTGATTAAATACGAGTATGTGATACCGTATTCTAATCTGGCGGTTATTTGATATCAGTTAGGTTATATGAGATATAACCGGATTATTAAATCAAGTGTTGATTTGATAATGTGATATACAGATAAATGATATTAGTCGGTTATATGTGATATAACCGGATTATTAAATCAAGTGTTGATTTAATAATATGATATATATTTATATTTGATATAATTATATATTAACTAATATTATAGCCCACTAATTATTTTCTTAATATATATATATATATATATTTGATATATGTATATATATATTATGAAGCATGGTTGATTTTCTATTTTATGAAAATAGAAAATGAGGTGGAAAATGAGAGATATTTAAGGAATAGGTAAGCATGGGATTTTTGCATTTGTTTATTTGTCTTGACTCACTATTGAAGCATGGTTGGAATTTTTAATGTGATTATATTCCATGCTTCAATAAGTGAGAAAAAGAGAGGGTTGCCATTCTATGCTTGCTCATTGTTTTGTTCATGCCTTAGCTCATTTGCTCTCTTCTCTTTCATCTTCTTCTTCCTCCTCCACAAAACCCTAACCCTCACATGTGATGTGAATCATAGGGTTTTGTAGAAACCTTAGTGAGCTCAAAATCCCTACTTCACCATCCTACACTTGATTTGCATTTAAGTGTAGTGTGTTTCCTTCACTAAAGTAAGTTTAGTGAAGAGGTAGCTTGGATTAGCGGAACTTCGGGTTGCTCATCTTCGGCACGAAGGTCACGTAAGAAGCTCGATCCAACTTCAAGTGGAGTCTAGTGGAGTCGCGTGGACTACTACATGGAGCTTGAGAAGAAAAGGACACGGTCTACAAAGGTTATTGCCTCCTTCACTTAGTGTTATCATTTAGATATCATAGCTTAACCCCTAATCATCTATTTAAGATCTTTAGTTAGTCTAGATTAGCACCCTGAAAATTTTAAAATAGCATGCTAGATGCTTGTGAAAACCCAGTGGTGGTGCTTGGGTAAACTTTCACTAACGATAAGTAGGGCCAAACAATTCCAATAGATCATTTTTTAAGTCAAATGTCCCACTTTGTAGTATTAAAGTCCCACGCTGTAGACTTAAAGTTCAAGCTGGTAAACAGAAAATTACACTTAGGGAACTCAGAAAGCAACTCAGAATTTCCCACTCAGAAAACAGAAGGGCCGCCAAGAAATCCTAAAGTACCACATGAAAGAACAAAAAGTCCCACTTGAGAAGCAAACAATCCCGGTTTCAAGTACGTTTGAAATCAAAAGTCCCACGTAGTAAACTTAAAGTCCTACGTAGTAAATTTAAAGTTCCAGTTATTAAGCAGCAAGTTCCATTTAGAAAAAAATAAAGTACCGCTTAGAAGAACTCGAAAGTTCTTGATTTAAAATCTTGTAAACTTCAAAGTTCATGATTTAAAGTGGTAATAAATAGTTTCAAAGTGGCACTATCTACTGCTAAGTGGGGCATTTCTAACGATAAGTGGGACCAAACAATTCCAGTGAGTATATTTTAAGTCAAATTTCCCACTTTGTAATATTAAAATCTCACTCTATAGACTTAAAATTCCAGTGGGTAAGAAAAAACTTCCAATTAGAGAACTCAGAAAGCAACTTGAAATTTCCCACTCAGAAAATAAAAAGGTCACCTAGGAATCCTAAAGTATCACATGAAAGAACAAAAATGCCCACTTGAGGAGCAAACAATCCCAGTTTCATGTAAATCCCACTCAGTTTTGCTTAAAATCCCATGTAGTATGTTTAAAATTCTAGTTATTAAGTAGAAAGTTTCACTTGGAGAAAAATAAAGTCCCGTATAGAAGAACTTGAAAGTTCCTGATTTAAAATCTTGTAAACAAGAAAAGATAATTGAAAATAAAGTCAATTTACTCTCATGTCTTCATAATTGATAATTTTTAATTTACAAATTATTATCGAAGTTAATGCAACTCAGAATTTTCTACTCAGAAAACAGAAGTTCCACCTACAAATCTTAAAGTACCACATGAAAGAACAAAAAGCCTCACTTGAGGAGCAAACAATCTCAGTTTCAAGTACGTTTGAAACCAAAATTCCCACTCAGTTAGCTTAAATTCCCATGAAATATATTTAATGTTTCAGTTATTAAGCAGAAAGTTCCACTTGGAGAAAATTATAGTCCCTCTTAGAACCAAATTGATTATATTTCCTGAACCAAATTGTACACTGCTTTCTTTACTTCCTCTTCTCTATTGTGTGCGGACATTAGCAGCTGAGAAATGAGCTGCTTTCGGAACAACTTTGTTACATTCTGCATTGAAAAGAAGCAGGATAATTAATTAAGAAAATTACGGAAAATTAAACTAAGTGACTCATGTTAGTACCTCATCCATCTCGGAAATAAGCTCCTTTCCATTCCATAGTTCCATATATTTAAGTAAATACAAACCACAATTGCCATTTCCTTTTTGTAAAGGGATCTTGGAAACTGTATGCAGTGGCCACATCCAAAAATATAATTCGTCAAAGGTTACTAGCAATTCTGGTTCGGTTTTTTTGGCTGCATCCAATCGTCTCTCCAAAGCACGACTCAGCATTTATAAGAATTGAATATTAAACCACGTAAACAATATCGTTCTTAAAAGGAAAATAATTGCTCGTAGACGATTGCTTACAATGTTTTCCACAAGAGTTCGACATTTTGCTAAATATGTGTTTCTTAGAGAATCCAATACTTTCCATTCTTCAAGCTTTTTGTTAAGAACAACCAGGCACCAATGCTCTTTGTCAAGGTTGCATCGGAATATTAGCTCAATAAGATCATAAAACATAACAATGAATAATAATATGTACAAATAATTAATATAAATAGACAAATAGTTAATATAATCTGCCATGTGTCTGTAATGGTAAGGGAATTAATTAAATTTAATTTAAATATAATATATCATAGCTAGAAATTGCCTTACTAAATTCCACGTATTTCTTAAGTTCGATGCTGCTTAGTTTGTCATTATTTTTTCTAAAAGCTTAGTTGATAAGTTTAGTGGCCTCAAACACACTTTCATAATAAATAACCCCTCTTCTTTCATCTTTTCTTAGTCTTAATAACTCCGCAAAACAGTAAATTATCTTCCGAGTAAAGAAAAGAGGTGAGTTTTGTATTGTATAATATAAAAGAAGCTGGGTGAGAAATACAGTGTGTGTTCGTACACGTGATATGTATACATACCATGCCACTTATCCATGATTTGGCTCCATTAACGTTAAGAAGGCATTCTAGTTCGTTTAGTTGTACTGACGCACTTCCAATTTGCATTCCTGCGACATCCTTTTTCCTTTTGATCTGAAGATACTGAATAGCTGCTTAACATCAAGATTTTTTTCTGCAGTTTTGGTAAATCTATTTATATTTCTATCGAGCAGATGTTGATGAAAGAGTGACATTAGGCTTCGGTCGTCTTCCTTCTTTCGGACTTTTAGCAGAGTCGACTTTGTTATTTTTGTATATTGTTGTGTTTTCACTCATTGACGACTCTGTATCGGACAAGACCAAGACTGTATTTTTATGGTTTTTCGACGGAGATGGATGTTTGTGGACTTTTGCAGGTTTTAGAGTTGAGAAGAAAGTAGAAGGTGATCATCCGATATTTTGCTTGGAGAATTCTGGAGCGAAAGACACATTTAGTCCCTCGTTATGCAAAGTTCTGCTTTACAGGGTTTTACTTAACCGAGTCAAAGTCTACAAATAATTAAATGGAATAATACATTAGTCAGAAGAAAAAATAAATTATGCTTAAAAGGACTTAAGATGACGGCATACCATCAAGATTTCTGTAATTTTGTCATCCATTAAAGTAACAACTCTCTTAGTGAAGTTTACATTTTCTTCCAATGCCGCCAGCCTATTTCTCACCGACCTCTGCTTTCGTAGAAGACAAATGTGAGCAGCTAAATTTTTTTGACTGTTATTGACCAACATGTTAGAAATAGTATTCGCGACACAACATTACCTGAAATCCTTCAAACCCATGTATCGACATGTAACTATCTCTCTGTATGCAATGTTACTTGTCCCAGCAGGCCATAACAGGGATGGATTGTGCATCATAATCGAAAATTGTATCTCGTACACGGACCTGCTCATGATACCAAACCTGCTATCATTTTTCATGTATAGGGAACAAGATCAGATATCTATATTATTATCATTCATTAAGTGCAAGCTATTCAAAACATAGCAATCAAATAAGGACCTACTGATATAACATAATTTAAAAAATACCCGGAGCAAGAAAACACACCCCTTTTGCCACCTACATCTTTCTTCTCTTTGAGCACTTTTGCTCAATAATAGAAAGTCAATAGTAAACTTGGCCCAGTTGTAATCTCGTATCCTTTCGATATCCTCAAGGAGAGGCAAATAGTTAGTTGGTACTTTTACTGAGATATTGGGTGCTAGAATCACTCCAATAAGTAGAAGAACAAATCTACATTTGAAATGATCGTTCGCAACGGTAGTTTGATTTTATGGATTGCTCTACGGTTGATACATTAATCCTAAGGTTGTTTTATGTAAATTTTTAAAGATAGCATTTGCCCATAACAACATTTCTCGTAACTCTTATGTCTATCCTGATTATATGCAAGCCTAGAAGAATGTGGGCATTAAGGTTAGTAATTTCGATTTCACAGTCACCAATCGATATGGATCGAGTAGAGTGGTTAAGCCGTTTAATGAGAAAGATAATCATAATATAAGATAGGGGTACATCTGGCATACATAAGATATTCTTAAAACCAATCTGCACGACTGTCGCCCTCTGTTCATCACTGAGTGTCTTGATGATCCGAAATAAACGCGTCGGCGAATAACGAGCATCAATGTTCTGTTCAAATATTAACGAGGTCTTCTACGACAAAATCATTATATATTTATATATGGAAGTGTGAAAATGTGATTGCTAGAAACGGAAAAAAAAATAGAAAAGTTTTCAAGTGGGACTTAGGACTAATCAAAGTGGAATTATATATAGTTTTAACCGGAACTTTATGACCTTCAAGTGGAACTACTTGATTCAAATAAGACTTTCTGTGTAAATCTGATATTAATTACTGTAACGTTTTTCCTGGTTCCAATTGGATCTTTTTGAGAAACAAGTGGTACTTTTCTGGTCTATGTGGAACTTTATGCTTTATAAGTGGGATGCTATTCCTACATGTGATTTTTCTTCTGTAGAACTTTTCCTGGTAGGAAGTGGAACTTTATGAATACCATGTGGTACTTTTCCTTCTAAAGTTGGTCTTTATTCCTTATTAGTGGATTTTCATGCTTAAATGTCACTATGTAAATTTAAAATTTCCGGAAATTGGAAGTAGAACTTTATGAATTCCACATGGTAATTTTATTCCTTAAGTGGGATTTTAGTCCTTATAAGTGGATCTTCATACTTAAATGTGACTAAGTTAATTTTAAAATTTTCGAAAATTTAAAGTAGAACTTTATGAATTCCATGTGGTATTTTTCATCCATAAGTGAGACTTTATTCCTAAGAAGTGGATCTTTATGCTTAAATGTTATTGCGTAAATTTAAAATTTTGGAAGTTGGAAGTAGAACTTTATGAATTTCTCGTGGTATTTTTATCTTTTAAGTAGAAGTTTCTGTGTTAAAAGTGGATCTTTATCCAGAAATGAGATTTTCCGTTTATTAAATTTTTTTGTATTTTAAAATGGAGCTTTCTGACCTTCATCCGTGACTTTTTGTGTATACTGTGACTTTATATAATCGAAATAGGACTTTTTGATAAAAAGGTAAAAAAAACCATTAAACCCCCATTACAAAATATATTGGTGCTATTACTACTTTATAACATTATGATTAGGGGTACAATACCCATTTCAATTGGAGCGAATGTAAAATACCCAATTGGAGAGAAAGTGAAAAATCCATACCTTGATGCAATTGTTTCTTTGCTCCATCATGAAGTACACCGACCAAATTTAAATATTTTTGATGTTAGATAACATAGTAGATGAGCAATGTGGCCGTACTAAGAGAAGTTTAGGATGATAATCAAAATGGAGGTATAAAATATTGTAGGCCTAGCTAATAGAAGTTTAGGATGATAATGATAATGGAAGCATAAGATTGTGTAGGAATTTTTGGACAAAACATTTCAGTATATGAGGAAATTACATGGCGTTAAATGCATGCTCGCAGGTCGAGAAGATCTTTTGTATACCCATCTATACTTATTTTCATTAAAAAAAATAAGTATGCTTTCTTAATTTGTGTTGGAACTTGGAACTTACAAATAATAAAAGTGTAACTTTCTTAACACGAGTCAGAAGAATGTGACGTCATGTCAGTTTTCAATTGGGACTTATATGTTTTAAAAAGAATTCCAGTTCAAATTATTCAATGTGGGACGTTCACTCTTTAAGTAGGAGTTATTTATTTATAAATGGGACTTTCAGTTTTATAAGTAGAATTTATGTCTAAATGGGAATGCTATTTTTAAAAATACTTTGAAGTTAAAAGTGTAACTTTCAAAACTCGACGTGGTAATTTTTTACTTTATATGGAACTGTTTGTTTTATAAGTGGAACTTTCTTTATAAATGTGAGTTTTCTTTTTAATAAATCATCTTATGTTGAAAATGGAACTTTCTCATATCCATATGTTAGTTTTCTCCTTTAAGTTGGTCTCTAGGTTTATAAGTGAAGTTTATCTATATTTGTGAATGACTGTATTTATCGAGGAAATAGAATGCTTGGAACTGAAATTTTTTGATTGGCGCCAAAATAACATCCAAAATTTTCAAAACAAGGGGAGAGAAAGAGAAGATTGATAACATAAGAATGATGAGCATGTACGAGGATAGTACATAGCATTAAATTCAAGCTTTCGATATGAGGAGAAAAAGAAAATAGTTGATTATATTCTATGTACTTTTATTATTCTTGGGTCAAAAAAAAACTGCATTGCCATTGGGATGAGATTATATTCTATTTTTTTGGAGTGTATCTATTTTTTTAATATTATATGGAAGCCCCGGTATGGCTACAGGTTTTACTTGTGAGTAATGAAGACGGATTTTTGGAACGTAATTTACAAAATTAATGCACATAGAATAAATCATCTGAACAGCTTATGATATGCGATGTCAACATATCAAACGTACTAAAAATTACGACCGTACGGATATTAACATAGCTTATGTTCGAGACGGATGGTAAAACATCTGGGCCTCGATCACAAGCCTTCCAGATGATTTTAACTGTGTGTGTTGAGTTTTTTGAGTATATGATCGAGGAACAAATGGTATTCATAATATTTTGTTTTTGTGTAAGCTACATTAACATCGAAGATCGCATCCGTACGGTTGTAATTTTGTTTCTATGTCACAACCTGAATTTGGTTCGTGACCGGCACTTAGATTGTATGGCATCTAAAGATGCCAACACAATTCGAGTAAGCCAGAAAACCAAGATCAAAAATCTGTTTGCGGAATTAAGAAAGTACAGCTTTAAAATGAAAAGGATGAGGTGGCATGTCGAATGGTTTTAAGAAATGAAATTTAATTAACTGGTTTTAGTATTGAAAATTTCGACAGCACCTCCTTTGTAATTTTTAATAAAAGAAGTTATATAAACATTTAATTAAGTGGCATCCCTAATTGGGAGCAAAATCAACGCCAATCGGCGGAACAACTCATACAAAAACAATACGACGCTCAAAAGCGAAGAATCATATGCATAAAATAAAGAAAGCATAAGCTAACATAACTAGTCGATCTCACTCAATCGAATCAAAACATATACAAGTGTGCCTCGTTCTAAGTCAAATATACAGGGTCTGATGGAGTGATACTAGATCCAAAATACATATACCAAAATAGACGGTTACTGCATATGTAACCCACCTAACAAGACAAGCGATAAAAGATGAAAGTGTGTACGCACTGCTGCTATACGTCCACGCGTCTCCTGCAAGAAACTAAGGCACAACGGGGGTGAGTTGCCAACTGAGTGAATAAACTAATATCTAATAGTTGAAATTGTAAGCATAACGAAATAGAGCTAAAAGTAAACAACAGGTAAGCATGAGGTATGATAGCATATGGAAACATGAATATGTAACTATAATGCATGTATAAAACAACACTGAAATCTCATCAAGTATTTCAAAATATCGATCATTTCCATATACGATCCACAAATTTTTCCGTGTCCAACACCGACACAAATCTTCTGTTTTTAGGAGGCATCGTCCCTGAACGATCCTGTCAATCAGCAACATCGGTCGGTATCCTCCAGATATCCGCTGTGTTTCACAACTATTTCCGGTATCGAGTGTCCTTACTAGGCTCCCCGCCTCTAATGCGGCTTTCCTGTCCCTCGGTCTCGACCGGGTCCACCATGTATCCGACTGTATATCCCACCCACTTAGTCTGGATAACATATAAATCCACAACCGTATCACCACCTACTCGGTTCGGAGTAAATCCAAATCATAAAAACAACTCATGGTGGACATATTACATCAATCACCAAGAACTGTCGAATATAACCAGTAGTGTATAAAACTCAAAACAGAAATCCTTATAATCCAATATGTCTTATGGTACGAGTAGTAGCAAATGAAAGTGAGATATGATGTGTCACAATAATAACAAAGGTGTATAACAACAATTATTAATGATGCTAACAGTGTGCAATAGATTATATGTGACATAGCAAGTTCTAAGTGTGTACGTGACATATCAATTACCGATGAGGTGTAGTGTGACTTGTAAGTGTGTGCAAGTGCGTCATAACTCATCGATAATAGTGCAGTGTCCTAACAAGTGTTAAGCAACAACAATTTATAGGTATGGATGCACAATATGCAATGCTATGTTTAATTATATAAGCAATATGAATGGAAAACAATCATAATCAAACTTCTAGTTTCGGGCGTTATACGCCATCCATACAATGTCCCCCCGGGAGATATTTAGTCTACTCACCGGAACAAGTCGTGATCTAATCGGAATCCATCAATCCATTTCCCTTTCTTACTGCCTCTGAAGTCCCCGCGGTCAAACCTAACATCGAAAATAACTTTCGTATAATAGCGGCTAAAATCCGATATGGCTAAAACGTGAAAGCTACAAGAACTTACGTACGAAACGTGCTACGTGAGAATATCGTGAGTTATATAAAACCTAGGCTAACCTGAGATGCTCCCATTCTGTTCGTATTTTGTGAAAACATGAAACGTGACACGAAATATCCGTATCGTATTTTAAAAATATTACCAAAAGCAAGTAATTAGCTTCTAGAGTTTATATACAGAGTATATAATAAAATCAAAGTATACCAAATACCCTACATGACATACAGAAAGCTACTCTAAAAACCTCAATACCTAAGTCATCACTAAGTCTGGCAGCGCCAGAAAAAATTTAAGTCTCGCCGGTCGAGTTGTAGAGGAATAGGTCCGGGTTTCTAGTATACTCTAGATCCAATTTATAAGGTTACTGTACTATTTGATTTTGTTATAGATTAGCAAGAATATATCAGATACTAAACAGAGCTAAAATCTAACAAAATACGATATTACAGATATCATATACTCTATACTAAACAGTATAGAAAATTATGATCTGTAGAGTTGGGATTTATACCAAACTGAAGAATCAACTGAATTATCTCTTCAAAGGGTGCACAAGAACACAAGGTACCTAGTTTGAGGGATTGAGTCAATGAGACACAAGGAACTTAGCTTCTCTTTTCTTAAATGAGGTAGAGGGCTTGCTAAGATAAATGTTTTGTTTTCAATTTTAATTATGTGACAACTGAACAAAATTAGGAAATATATATTGATAATGGGAAGAGAAGGTGTCACCTTGAAGAGGTGATATACATTCATGCAAGTAGGAGGTGTGGGCTTGAGATTCATTCCAAGGTGTGTTGTGGGTGAGGTTCACCATAACCAAAACCTATGATTAACACATTAACACATAAATCCTCACACAATCTAATATAACACAAAGAAACTAACACTTTCACTAAAACCCTTCCTTACAACTAGTGTTACAAACTAAATACTCTTTTACTTAATTATCCTAGCCACTTATAAAAATATCTTTATCAAAATTTTAAATAAAATTAAATAAAATAAAATAATTAATTATCTATAATATTCCGAAACATTACAATATTCCCCCTAAAGAAAATTCGGTCCCCGAATTTAAATCTTAAGCACACATACCTTCAAAAAGATGCGGGGATTTCTTCCGTATCGCATCCTCGGCCTCCCAAGTGACTTCTTCACTATTTGTTCCTCGCCAAAGAACCTTTACAGATGGAAGTACTCTTGATCTCTGTTTCTTCTCCTGCCGGTCTAGAATAGCTACCGGCTGCTCAGTGTAAGATAAATCACGCTCAAGCTGTATAGTCTGATGCTGGATAGCGTGAGAAGGACCGTGAAGGCACTTGCGAAGCATAGACACGTGGAACACAGGATGAACATCGGGAAAATTTGGCGAAAGTGCTAAATGATATGCTACAACACCCACCCTCTCAAGAATCTCATAGGGTTTGACATATCTGGGACTGAGCTTCCCCATTTTCCCGAAACACATCACAACCTTCATTGGAGAGATACGGAGGAACACATGATCTCCCACATCAAACTCGAGTCTACAGCCATGACGATCGTCATAAGACTTCTTCCTACTCCGAGCTGCTCTCACCTGATCCTGAATCATCCGGACTTTCTCCGTAGTCTCCTGAACCAATTGAGGTCCTAGAAGGCTGCTCTCACTCAGCTCGGTCCAATAGACTGGCGACTGACACTTCCTCCTATATAATGACTCAAATGGTGCTATCCGAATTGTCTCCTGAAAGCTGTTATTATAGGAGAATTCAATCAACGGTAAGTGACGATCCCAACTGCCACCAAAATTGAGTACGCACGCTCGAAGCTTATCCTCAAGAGTCTGAATCATACGCTCCGACTGGCCATCGGTCTGCGAGTGGAAGGCATTACTGAAACTCAAGCGAGTGCCTAAAGCATCATGAAGCTTCTGCCAGAGACGACGGGTTACTGTGTGCCTCTATCAGAAATAATGCAGGTCGGAACTCCATGCAACCGCACAATCTCGTCTATGTAGATCTGGGCGTACTGTGCATACCCGTAATTAGTCTTCACCGGAAGAAAGCGAGCTGCCTTTTTCAATCGATCCAGAATCACCCAGATGGAGTCATACCCTCTGCTAGACCTGGGCAGACCCACAATGAAATCCATGGAGATCTTCTCCCATTTCCACTCCGGAATGGGTAGAGGCTGCAACTCTCCAGCCGACCTTTGATATTCGGCTTTAACTTGCTGACAAGTCAGGCATTTCGAAATGAAGTCAGACACATCGCACTTCATCCCTTCCCACTAGTACACGTCTCGTAAATCGTGGTATATCTTGGTAGACCCTGGATGAATGCTATAGGAAGAATGATGTGCCTCTTCTAATATCATACGCCTCAGCCCATCAACGTCGGGTATACACAACCGGGTCCCAAACCATAGTACTCCCTCGCCGTCAATCGTAAACTTAGTACTCCTAAGCTTCCGGACTCGCTCTAAAGTCGTACATCATCGGACTGTGCCTCCCTGATACGATCAATCAAAAGTGGACGAGCACGAACGTGAGCAAACTGTCTGCCTACAGAGGTAAAATCAAACTGTACACCACTATCGCACAAAATCTGCCAATCAGCATCCGACTGCCTCTGAACCGAACTCAAATACGACAAGCTTACCCCAGGTCTCCTACTCAACGCGTCAGCTACCATATTTGCCTTGCCTGGATGATAAAGAATCTCACTGTTGTAATCTTTGACTAGCTCCATCCAGCGACGTTGTTTCAAATTCAAATCCCACTGCTGGAATATGTACTTCAGATTCTTATGGTCTGTAAAGATTTGGCACGATTCTCCATATAAATAGTGTCTCCAAATCTTCAGTGCAAAGACGTGCGGCAGCCATCTCTAAATCGTGTGCAGGGTAGTTCTGCTCATGTTTCTTCAGCTGCCGAGAAGCATAAGCAATAACTCTACCGTGCTGCATTAACACACAACCTAAGCCAATACGAGACACATCACAATAAACTGCAAATCCGCCTGAGCCTGAAGGTAAAGATAGCACGGGTGCGGTCTTCATCCAAGTCTTCAACTGCTGAAAAATCTGCTCATGCTCTTCAGTCCAAAGAAACGGAACTCCCTTTCGGGTCAAACTGGTCATAGGTGCTGCAATACGAGAGAAGTCCTGCACAAAGCGACGATAATAGCCTACCAAACCCAAAAAGCTATGAATCTCCGTCACTGACATAGGTCTGGGCCAATGTTGTATCTCCTCAATCTTCTTCGGATCAACCTGCATCCCATCTCTTGTAACAATATGACCCAAGAATTCCACCTTGTCAAGCCAGAAAGCGCACTTTGAGAATTTGGCGAACAACTGATGCTCTCTCAAAGTCTGCAATGCAACCCTTAAGTGCTGCTCGTGTTCCTCTCGACTTCTAGAGTAGATCAAAATATCGTGTATGAAAACAATGATAAACCGATCGAGGAACGGCTTGAAGATCCGGTTCATCAGATCCATGAACACTGCTGGTGCATTGGTGAGTCTGAATGACATCACCAGGAACTCGTAATGCCCATAATGTGTCCGAAAAGTAGTCTTCAGAATGTCATCATTCCGGACTCTCAATTGATGATACCCGGACCACAAATCAATCTTCGAGAAATAGCCGGCTCCCTGTAGGTGATCGAACAAGTCTTAAATACAAGGTAATGGATACCTATTTCGCACTGTAACTCGATTCAGCTGCCTATAGTCGATACACAATCTCATGCTACCGTCCTTCTTCTTAACGAATAGGACCGAAGCTCCCCACAGTGATACACTCGAATGAACGAGCCCTCTATCAAGCAATTCCTGCAACTGACTCTTGAGCTCTTTCAGCTCCGTCGGGGCCATCCGATAGGGCGGTATAGAAATAGGCCCCGCACCAGGAATCAAGTCAATACAAAAGTCAATATCGCGCTCTGGCGGCAACCCTGGTGTTCCCCTCCGAAAGACGGCGCACAGGACTGCGAAGTCCTGGCGCTGAGATTCGGGGCAGATGCTAATTGGTTTTATCCGTCTACCTCTCCGAAGATGCCAAGTTGATTTATGGCACCGTGTATCGGAGGTTTAGACGGATGCGGCCGATGTAGCAGACTTCGTCAGATTCCCCCTCTCTTGAGGGGTTTTTAATTGTGGGGACGCTCTTCCCTGCAGGCGCAAGCCCATGCAGTTAATTACGCTACTGCATCGCGGTAACGACTTTCTCCTTCTCCAGAATTTCACTTCGTGTCGCATGTGATTGTTTTGTTTGTGGTTGCCCGAAGATTGTATACGGAGACTAAGTTATGCCGTCGCCCGTAGGACGTGGATTAGTCCAAATCCGTATTTACTTAGATTTGGGTTTGGTGTTTTAGTTTAAGGATACGTTAGCCATATTGAGGCTAAGATCTACTTAAACTTTTGTTAAGGATACGTTAGCCTAATCTCCAGACTAAGATCAACTTAACGGGATCGTCTAGATCCAACAAAAGAGCAATTGGCTCTATTGTTTACTTTAATGACGTTGCGGTCAATTTCCAGTTTAGGGACATGGTGGTCCATCATTCCCATTTGGGGACGAACATTAGTTTAAGGACATTTTGGTCCAACATTCCCATTTTGGGACGAATATTAGTTTAGGGACGTTTCGGTCCACGAGTTTAAGGACCCCGCAGTCCATATAGATGTGTGGTTGTTGGGACCCGTCACCTCTCTGACGTCGTTGAAGGATTACAACGATAGGGGTCATAGGAGTTCAGAGATGTACCCTTGAACCAGACGTAAATTGATTTAGGAAAGCAGTCTTGCTCAGTCAATTTAATTTGAGGACTTACGGACATGATTGGGCTAAGTCCAGTTAAGAATATGTTCAACGTTTTTGTTTATCTTTGGCCTATTAGGCCTGTGCTAGGGCTTTGCCCCTGTTTAATGATGCACTGCATTTTATTCTGGCCTACTAGGCCTTATTGATTTGGGCTCTGTCCCTTTATAAATGATGCAGAGCATCTGTTTGGGCTCCGCCCTTCTTTAAAATAATGCATTGCATTTTGTTAGGCTTGTTAGGCCTTTTTTAATTGGGCTTGGCCCTTTTGTAAATAATGCAGTGCATTAATTACTTGACAGTGGTTTTTCAGGCGCTTTACGCCAATTACTGAGCGCAAGCGCTTGTCGTGGTGACACGTGTCACACTCTGGTGAGCGCAAGCGCAACAGCGCAGTGCGCTGCGCTGTTGCGCTGCTGACACGTGGCGCGCTCTGGTGAGTTGCGCCAACTTCAGAGAGCAATGCTCTATCTTAAAAGCGCACAGCGCAAGTGGTCTTGGAGCTGACACGTGGCGCTCTCTGGTGGCTTGCGCCAACCCAGGAGCGCAACAGTGCAATTTTTGCAAGTGCAAGGCACTATTTCAATAACTTGATCCAATTTTGGATTCAAGAAAAGAATGTTTAAGATTCCAGAACCAATGGTTCACAAAAAAGTGCAAGGCACTGTTATTATTTAGTTTTTATTGAAGATCATTGATCTTGTTCTTAGATCAATGATCTATTCAGAAGAAGTTCTTCTTGAATAAAGGTTTTTACCTTTTTTGTTCTTGAGTTCTTTTCACAATCTTTCAAAGTTCTCTCTGTTTTGTTTTTGAAGTTCTTGATGTTCTCAATGTTCATCCCTTTTGAATTGGGGTCTAGGGGCCTTTATATAGTGCCCACAAATTTGTTAAGTTTGTTAAAGAGATCATTCTCTGAGTGATTTGGGGAATTTTCCCCACCGTTGGATCTTTGATCCAAGGGCTTCTGTTTTACAGAAGACAATCTTCTTGTTTTAACAAGAACAGAAGGATCTTACTAGAATTTTAATTCTGTTTGGCGCAGATGCACCAGCGCTTGACACGTGTCGCGCAGCGCAGAGCGCAGCGCAACTGCGCTGCCACGTGTCGCGCAGCGCAGAGCGCAGCGCAACTGCGCTGCCACGTGTCGCGCAGCGCAGAGCGCAGATCATCTAAAGCGTTGCTTCTTTTAATTTTTTTTTAGATAGAGCCTTGCTCTGATTGGGCGCGCTGCCTTGGGCGCTGCGCTTCCTGCACTGGCGTGTCAGCTTTTGACACGTGGCGCCCTACGCGCAGCGCAAGAAATTTGAAGCGTTGCTTCAATTTTTTGAATTTTTGAAATTCAAACAGAGTTTTGCTCTGATTGGGGAAACGCCTGGTAACTCAGCAGGAAACACATCAGGAAATTCCCAGATGATCGGAACATGGTCCTATGGGACCTCAGCGACTCCCACATCCTGAATAAACGGTAAGAAACCATGACACCCTTTTCTCAAGAGCCATCCGGCACTAAGGACAAAAATCAGGTTGGCAGGAGCAACACTGTAGTCTCCCTGCACAATAAAAATCGGCTCACCAGGAAAACAGAATCTGACCGCTTTTCCCCGGCAATCAACGTAAGCATGACAAGTGGCCAGCCAATCCATACCGAGAAGTACGTCAAAATCTAGCATAACGAGAAGAATCAAATCGACTAATGAATCTCTCTCACCAATATGTATGGAACATGATCTGAATACGTATCAGGCTACAAAAGAATCCTCCACCGGAGTAATCATAACAAGCGGTAACTCTAACAACGACGAATCTCTCCCCAGAGAAAGTGCAAAGTGTGCAGACAAGTATGAGTGCGTAGAACCGGGATCAAATAAAATATGCGCATCTAATGAACACACAGAAAGAGTACCTATCACAACTGCATTGGATGCCTGGGAATCCTGGGGAGTCAAAGCGAAAACCTGAGCCTGACCCCTGCCAGCATCCTGACGTCTTCTCCCTCGGTCTCCTCTTCCCCTCTGAGTACGTCTAGCAAAACCACGACCTCACGGTGCAACGGTCTGGGGTATAGTAGCAGCTGGTGGAGGAAGTAATGCCATCGAAGTAGAAGGTGGAGGGGGTAAAGCAGCCTACGGAACAACAGTCCCTTCATGGCGTCTACACTCTCTAGCCCAATGCCCTGAAAGCCCGCAACCGAAGCATGTAGACGATGGCCTCTGCTCCTCGGGGTACGAGCCATACATCCGGTCCTGAGCCTAACCTCGACCACCACTGTGTCCTGAAACGAACCCGCCCCGACCTCGACCAAACTGCCTAGTAACCAAACCAATAGGTCTGGCCCTCTTCGACTCAGGAACAATCGTAGTCTCGTTCATACGCTCCTCCACTCGCATCGCTGCGTCCATGGCCTGTGTATAAGTATCGAAGTGCTGGGAGCCCATAGCAAGGAACAACTGTGTATCCAGGCTCTTCACAAATCTCTTCACCCTGAGCTCCTCCGTGGTAACTAAGTATTGAGTATAGCGCGACAACTGGGTGAACTTCAAATCATAATCTACCATAGACATATCCGCAGATTTCCGTAATGCCTCAAAACTGCTGGTTCTGGTATCTCTCACGCTCTGCAGAAGGAATCTAGCAAGGAAAATCTTAGAACTCTATCCATGACATCGGAGGAAGATCTACTGCTTGCCCTCTCTCCATCGACTCACACCATGTCTGTGCAAGTCCCTCCAACCGAAAACTGGTCAGCTCCACCGACCTCGTATCCGAACATCTCAAGGACCTACTGATCCTAACCATCCTATCAAGAAATGACTGGGGATCCTCTGCTGTGTCCATCCCTGTGAACACCGGAGGTCTCAAACTCATGAACTCCGGGAGTGATACCTCCATAAACCTTGAGACTACAGGTGTGACAGTCTGCATGGGCTGTACAACGGGCTCTACCATCGTCGATACCTGAACCTGTCTCTGAACACTGGTGGCCTTAGCCAACTGCCTCATCATCCACTGTAAACCCAACATGCCCTCCTCTAGTCTAGTCAGTCTATCAGGAAGAGGAGGATCAACATGTCCCTATGTCGTCGAGATGTCTTGTGGGTCCGTCGCCGTCACCGGCGGATCTTTCCGAGCCGCATCCATGGCTGCGGCTCGCCAAGATCGCGTGGCCATGGCAACTAGAATAAGAAATGAGAGTTGATAAGGTGTACGAACAGGAACAACAATAATAGAGAGTTAAAGGAAGGATTAATCAAGATATACATCCTAAGGTTACTTAGGCTGGGTATCGTATCGTAAATATGCCGCGGAACATATGTACGATAGTTTACTCATCCTAAGTTACCTACTCCATCAAACCAAGGGTCAATCTAAATAACGAAATTTTGAGCCTATTAACTTCAAAGTCACTTCTAGGTTCTGTAAGGTAAATCCTAAGCTCTGATATCAACTTTGTCACGATCCGAATTTAGCGCGTGACCGACACTTAGATTGTATGACAACTAAAGATGCCGACACAATCCGAGTAAGCCAGAAAACTAAGATCAAAAACCTGTTTGCGGAATTAAGAAAGTACAGTTTTAAAATGAAAAGGATGAGGTGGCATGTCGAATGGTTTTAAGAAATGAAATTTAATTAACTGGTTTTAGTATTGAAAATTTCAACAGCGCCTCCTTTGTAATTTTTAATAAAAGAAGTTATATAAACATTTAATTAAGTGGCATCCCTAATTGGAAGCAAAATCAACGCCAATCGGTGGAACAACTCACGCAATAACAATACGACGCTCAAAAGCGAAGAATCATATGCTTAAAGTAAAGAAAGCATAAGCTAACATAACTAGTCGATCTCACTCAATCGAATCAAAACATATAGAAGTATGTCTCATTCTAAGTCAAATATACATGGTCTGATGGAGTGATACTTGATCCAAAATACATATACCAAAAATAGGTGGTTACTGCATATGTAACCCACCTAGCACGACAAGCGATAAAAGCTGACAAGTGTGTCCGCACTGCTGCTATGCGTCCATGCATCTCCTGTAAAGAACTAAGGCACAACGGGGGTGAGTTGCCAACTCAGTAAATAAACTAACATCTAAAAGTTGAAATTGTAAGCATAACGAAATAGAGCTAAAAGTAAACAACAGGTAAGCATGAGGTATGATAGCATATGGAAACATGAATATGTAACTATAATGTATGTATAAAATAACACTGAAATCTCATCAAGTATTTCAAAATATTGATCATTTCCATATACGATCCACAAATTTTTCCGTGTCCAACACCGACAAAAATCTTCTGTTTTTACCAGGCATCGTTCCCTGAACGATCCTGTCAATCATCAATATCGGTCAGTATTCTCCAGATATCCGCCGTGTTTCTCAACTATTTCCGGTATCAAGTGTCCTCGCTAGGCTCCCCGCCTCTAATGCGGCTTTCCTGCCCCTCGGTCTTGACCGGGTCCACCATATATCTGACTGTATATCCTCCCACTCAGTCTGGATAACGTAAAAATCTGCAACCGTATAGCCCCCCACTCGGTTCGGAGTAAATCCAAATCATAAAAACAACTCATGGTGGACATATCACATCAATCACGAAGAACCGTCGAATATAACCAGTAGTGCATAAAACTCAAAACAGAAATCCTTATAATCCAATATGTCTTATGGTACGAGTAGTAGCAAATGAAAGTGAGATATGATATGAGTCACAATAATAACAAAGGTGCATAACAAAAGTTATTAATGATGCTAATAGTGTGTAATAGATTATATGTGACATAGCAAGTTCTAAGTGTGTACGTGACATATCAATTACCGATGAGGTGTAGTATGACTTGTAAGTGTGTGCAAGTGCGTCATAACTCATCGATAATAGTGCAGTGTCCTAACAAGTGTTAAGCAACAACAATTTATAGGTATGGATGCACAATATGCAATGCTATGTTTAATTATATAAGCAATATGAATGGAAAACAATTATAACCAAACTTCTAGTTACGGGCATTATACGCCATCCATACAATGTCCCCCCGGTAGATATTTAGTCTACTCACCGGAACAAGTCGTGATCTAATCGGATTCCATCAACCCCTTTCTTTTTCTTGCTGCCTCCGAAGTCCCCACGGTCAAACCTAACATCGAAATGAACTTTCGTATAAAAGCGGCTAAAATCCGATACGGCAAAAACGTAAAAGCTACAAGAACTTACGTACGAAATGTGCTACGTGAGAATATCTTGAGTTATAATAAACCTAGGCTAACCTGAGCTCCTCCCATTATGTTCGTATTTTGTGAAAACATGAAACGTGACACGAAATATCCGTATCGTATTTTAAAAATATTACCAAAAGCAAGTAATTAGCTTCCAGAGTTTATATACAGACTATATAATAAAATCAAAGTATACTAAATACCCTACATGACATACAGAAAACTACTCTAAAAACCTCAACACTCAAGTCATCATTAAGTCCGGCGGTGCCGGGAAAAATTCAAGTCTCGCCGGTCGAGTTGTAGAGGAATAGGTCCGGATTTCTAGTGTATACTATAGGTCCAATTTATAAGGCTATTGTACTATTTGATTTTGTTATAGATTGGCAAGAATATAGCAGATACTAAACAGAGCTAAAATCTAACAAAATACGATATTACCGATATCATAAACTCTATACTAAACAGTACTGAAAATTAAGATCTGCAGGGTTGGGATTTATACCAAACTGAAGAATCAACTGAATTAGCTCTTCAAGGGCTGCACAAGAACACAAGATGCCTAGCTTGAGGGATTGAGTCAAGGAAACCCATGGAAATTAGCTTCTCTTTTCCTTTTCTTTTCTTAAATGAGGTAGAGGGCTTGCTAAGCTAAATGTTTTGTTTTCAATTTTAATTATGTGACAACTGAACAAAATAAGGAATATATATTGATAATGGAAGGAGGAGGTGTCACCTTGAAGAGGTGATATGCATTCACGTAAGTAGGAGGTGTGGGCTTGAGATTCATTCCAAGGTGCGTTGTGGGTGAGGTTCATCATAACCTAAACCTATGATTAACACGTTAACACATAAATCCTCACACAATCTAATATAACACAAAGAAACTAACACTTTCACTAAAACCCTTCTTTACAACTAGTGTTACAAACTAAATACTCTTTTACTTAATTATCCTAACCACTTATAAAAATCTCTTTATCAAAATTTAAAATAATATTTTAAAAATAAAATAAAATAAAATAAAATAATTAATTATCTATAATATTTTGAAACGTTACATTTAACTAGTGCATAACAACCATAATTGCTTTACATGCAATATAACCAATCAAGGTTGAATTGTGGGTCCTATATAGATATCTAAGTTCAATACATTCAACTATATGGATTTGATATACGGTGATAAAATAGGTTAAATAAAAGAATTCAAATGTTTTGAAGTTCATTTGGGCCTCGATCACAAGCCTTCCGGATGTTTTTAACTGTATGCATTAATTTTGTGAGTCTATGATCGAGAAACAAATGGTCTTCCTATTATTCTTTTTGGTGTAAGCTACGTTAATATCGAAGATCGCATCCGTGTGGTTATGATTTTGTTTCTGAGTATATATATTTTTCTATATATTTATATGAATTTAATAAATATAACGGCTAAATTCTCAATATCCGAGTAAAAAAATTCAATTTCAACTTTATGGATTTATTTTATAATACACAAATAAGTTATGTACCAAATATTACTTTGTTTGAAGACCATATGTTCCTCGATCGTAGACTTACAAAATCAACGCACTCGGTTAAAAACATCCGGAAGGCTTGTGATCGAGACCCAGATGAACTTCAAAACATTTGAATTCTTTTATTTAACCTATTTTATTACTGTATATCAATTCTGTACTGTTGAAATTATTGAACTAAATATCTATATCGGACTCACAACTTAAGCATAACTAGTGCATAACACCCATAATAGCTTACATGCAATATAACAAATCAAGGTTGAAATGTGGGTTCTATATAGGTATCTAGTTCAATACATTCAACTGTATGGATTTGATATACGGTGATAAAATAGGTTAAATAAAATAATTCAAATGTTTTGAAGTTCGTCTGGGCCTCGATCACATGCCTTCCAGATGTTTTTAACCGCGTGCGTTGATTTTATGAGTCTATGATCGAGGAATAAATGGTCTGCATATTTTTTTTGTGTAAGCTACATTAATATCGAAGATCGCATCCGTATGGTTGTGATTTTGTTTCCGAGTATATATATTTTTCTATATATTTATCTGAATTTAAAAAATATAACGGCTAAATTCTCAGTATCCGAGTGCAAAGATTCAATTTCAGCCTTGCGGATTTGTTTTATAATACACAAATAGGATACGTACCAAATATATCCCTATTTGAAGACCATATGTTTTTCGATCATAGACTCACAAAATCAGCGCACACAGTTAAAAACATCTGGAAGACTTGTGATCGAGGCCTAGATAAACTTCAAACATTTCAATTCTTTTATTTAACTTATTTTATCACTGTATATCAAATCCGTAATGTTGAAATTGTTGAACTAAATACCTATAGAGGACTCATAGCTCAAGCATAACTAGTGCATAATAGCCATAATAGCTTTATATGCAATATAACCAATCAAGGCTGAACTGTGGGTCCTATATAGGTATCTAGTTCAATACATTCAATCATACAGATTTAATATACGGTGATAAAATAGGTTAAATAAAAGAATTCAAATGTTTTGAAGTTCATCTGGGCCTCGATCACAAGCCTTCCGGATGTATTTAACCGTGTGCGTTGATTTTGTGAGTCTATAATCAAGGAAAAAATGTTCATATTATTTTTTTGGTGTAAGCTACATTAACATAGAAAATTGCATCCATACGGTTGTGATTTTGTTTCTGAGTATATATATATATATATATATATATATATATATATATATATTTGTATATATTTATCTGAATTTAATAAATATAACGGCTAAATTCTCAATATACGAGTACAAAAATTTAATTTCAACCTTACGGATTTGTTTTATCATACACAAATAGGTTTCGTACCAAATATATCTCTATTTGAAGACCATATGTTCCTCGATCATAAACTCACAAAATCAACGAACACAGTTAAAAACATCTGGAAGGCTTGTGATCGAGGCCCAGATGAACTTCAAAACATTTGAATTATTTTATTTAACCTATTTTATCACTGTATATCAAATCCATACTATTGAAATTATTGAACTAGATACCTATATAGGACTTACAGCTCAAGCATAATTAGTGCATAACAACCATAATAGCTTTACATGCAATATAACCAATCAAGGTTGAACTGTGGGATCTATATAGGTATCTAGTTCAATACATTCAACCATACAGATTTGATATACGGTGATAAAATAGGTTAAATAAAATAATTCAAATGTTTTGAAGTTTATCTGGCTCTCGATCACAAGCCTTCCAGATGTTTTTAACTGTGTGTGTTGATTTTGTGAGTCTGTGATCGAGGAACATATATTCTTCATATTATTTTATTTTTTTGGCTTAAGTTACATTAACATCGAAGATCACATTTGTACGATTGTGATTTTGTTTTTGAGTATATATATTTTTCATATATTTATCTGAATTTAATAAATATAACAACTAAATTCTCAATATCCGAGAACAAAAATTCAATTTCAACTTTACGGGTTTATTTTTAATACACAAACAGGTTATGTACCAAATATATCCCTATTTGAAGACCATATGTTTCTCGAATAATGATGTCCCACTTGTTGGATATATACCCTCAAGGCAATTATTGTAATCGCAGGTTGGCGATTATGATGATTGTGGTTGGACCTATACGGATAGAATAGTCTTATCCGAGATGATAATATTCTATCTTCTTTTACTTTATCATTATGTGCATTTCTTATGTGGTATAGCATATCACTATTACATATTGATAGAGCCCATAGGATTCATACTTGACTACCCGAGTTATTGTGGCAATCGCATATGTAAGAACTAGGTAGTCTATGAGCACATCCTTAAATGTCCCTAGTCGTAGGAATATCGAGACTGAGTATCGATATTCCAGAGTAGACTAGTGTATACGTTTCTTGACCCCGACGAGGGTTGATGGCCAGTTTTACAGCCATTGGTGTTAGTCAGTCACCAAGATTGTATATAGGTTCTCATCAGGTTATAAGTTACACTGGACTGACTCGCCGAGATCATGCTAGATGGTATTATCCCTATCTTCAGGTAGAAAGTCTCTGGTGGCATTAGTACATGTTAGTCTATCGACCCAAGATCATCATCTGTCTTGTGTGAGTTCCCACTGTACTTTGATTACTACCCTACCACAGCTCAAATGTGTTGTGCAAACAGGTTTTAGTTAGGTACAGTCCCGAGCCACATGGAGGAAAAGAGCGTATTGCAGTGATTCCTCTCTCCCGGTATTGGGGGTTGATGTCGCGCTGTGCCCGGTTGGCCATCACCATAAGACCTGGCCAGGAAGATGAGATTTACTGATTCAGATCAGTATTTTCTCGGATGGTGATGGGCTTGATATCGTCATGACTTATTGTGTTATTAGGGGTCTGACGTTTACCGCCCTCTTAGACACGATATGCGACAGTTTTTTACGAACAGACCGGACTGTATGGTGCATGTCACTTATAGGCTCAGTAAGGGTTTTGACGGGCTTTCCTATCAACCTTCCTTTCACATAATACCTAGGTAGCCAGTATGTACAGGTAGTACCGCCGAGTGCTTGTGGTTAAACCCACTGCCAGCGTATTGTCGAGTATTTAGAGTCCTACACAAATGGTTTTTCCCGGTCCAGGCTATATGATGTAAATGACATACGTTGATATGTACAGGGGTCCGATTAAATATGTTAACTTGATACACGGACTTTAATCGGACATTTGATAATACTAGTCGGCTTCGTATTAAACCGGATTATTAAATCAGGTATTGATTAAATAATTTACATATATATATATTTCGATATATATATTCTTGAATTATGTTCACGATTCATTTTCTCTCTTGGCTATTTGTATTTTTATACGGATACGCGTCTATGTATTTCGATACATAAATTAGGGTCGTATTCCGTATTTATACAGGAAAACTTCTAGAAATAGGACACCTCATTTTAGGTTTTCTTTTAATTTGAACATAAAAGAAATGAGGTGGAGAAAGGTATGGTGGAGAGTATGGTTGAAAGGAATGGGCAAAATTTTATATTGTGAATTTAATTTGGATGCACCATTTTAATTTTGAGTATGGTTGCAAAATGAAATATGAGGATTATTATTTTCCTAAGAGTTTTTTTTCATTCCTCTCACACTCTCTCCTCTCATCATCTTCTTCCTGCTTTCTCTTGAGCTCTCTTGAGCTAAAGAAAAGAGAGATATTGGCAAGTGATAAATCCTACATTCCCTACACTTCATTTCTTACAAGCTTGGAGTGTCGGTTGCTTCCTTGATGTTCGATTCAGAGCGAAGCTGGAGCTTGGATCGGTTTCCCTCAGGTGGATCATCTTCGGCATAGGAAGGTCCTCACCAAGCTCATCCCCTCACTTAGGAGCCTAACTAGAGTCCATCAATGGAGATTTTGAAGATATGAGTATTCTCCACATAGTAGATAAGCTTAGCTCATTTGTTTTTGTTTGCAAGTTTAGCTCTTTAGTTTTGATTCTTTGTAGTGGTGCGTTTGCATTCTAGGGATTTTTTTAAAATCCTATTGTTCTTTCCAAAATTAGTAGGGTAGATTTCAACCTCACCCCAACAGTGGTATCAGAGCTAGGCTAGAGGCTAGACTTGTTTTCACGAAGTTAAAGTATCGATCGAAGATTATTTCCCGATTCACAATTCCAAATTTTTGCTTGCTGTTCGGATTTTCAAAGGTGTCTAAATTTTTTCCAGAGACCCTTAAAATTATAAGTGTTAGGAAGTGTCACACACTCAACTGGGTTCGTAGAGAGGCGGAATTTCCAAAAAACAATTTTTAAGACGGCAACACCGACTAATCCCAAGATCTACCGTAAACCATAGATAAAAAACTTGTAAAGATATTAATCTACTATGAAAGTGATTATACCTATATGAATCAAGTCTTTCAGGTCTTCTTTTCCTCTTCTTGAGCTCCTTATTCGTGGGGATCGAGCTTGGTCGTCGTCCTCCTCGTGTCCAAGACAATCCACCCGAGAGTCTATAGTTCAAACTCTAACCTCAAACTTGAGGTAACTAAAATACCTAGTTTGCTAATCTAGATAGCTTAGAAGATGTAGAGTCTTAATTGGATTGGATTATCTCATAAAACTATAGTTTCTCAACTCATGAGAGGGTTATGATTTTAGGAAGAAGAAGAGAGCAAAGGAGGAAAGAGAAAACAAAGTGTAGAATGAAAACACAAGTGAAGAATGGCCAAGTCTTTCAAAATATCAAGCATACATTATTTCCAATAGAAATAATGCAACCATGCTTGAATAGTTAGAACAAATGAATAAATAAAATCAAGTAGCCATGCTTCATCCATGCTTTAATACACCTCATCCCTCCACCCCATTATCTATTTAAATAAATAGATATAAAACAAAATGAAGTGTCTTCTTCTAGAAGCATTCCAGTGAAATTACCAGAATACCCCCACCGTATATACATACCCGTATTCGTACTACAAAAAATACGAATACCAAGAGATAAAAATAATCCAATAGTATAATATTAGAATGCGGCTTAATCCTAAGCCCGCTAGTATTATCCGTTCGAAAAAAATACGTGTAGCTAGTACACGTATATGAACGAAACCCTATATGTAAAATTATACGGCCTCTACATCGTTTCGCCTGAACCAGGGAAACCCTCTGTGTGGGACTCTAAAAACTCAACAGTACACTGGTAGTGGGTTTAACTACAAGCACGACAGCAGCACTAACGGCTACCCAGATACCTGTCGAAAAGAAGGCCGATGAGCAAACTCATCCGAACTCCTACTGAGCCTATCTGTGACAATCTCCGTACAGTCCGGTCTGTTCGTCTGAGAGTATCGCATGTCGGGTCTAGGGGGTGGAAAATGTCAGACCCCTAATAACCTGACAAGTCATGCCGACGTGGCTCAAGACCATTCGAGAATATACTGATCTACCTATCAGTAATTCTCAATCCTCCCTGGCCAGGGACTTATGGTGTTATCCTACCGTACACAGCGCGACATCGACTCCCTATACCGGGAGAGACGAACCCCCGACAATCGCTCACTGCCTCCATGTGGCTCGAGACTGTACCCAACTAAAACCTGTTTGTACGGCTCAGTAGAGCCATGGCAGGGTAGTAATCAAAGCACAGTGGGAACTCACACGAGACAAATGACGACCTCAAGTCAACAGACTATCTGTACTCATGTCACCAGAGAACTGCTATCCGACAATTAGTATAATATCATCTAGCTAGTTCTCGGTGAGTCCTTCTAGTGTACTCACCCCCAGTGAGCATCTGTATACGATCTTAGGTGCCAAAGACCAATGGCCGCAGAACCAACTATCGCCTCTCATCGGGGTCTCAAAACGTATACACCAGTCTACTCCAGAATATCGATGCCCTGTCTCGATACTCCCATGACTAGGGACATTTAAGGATGTGCTTATCGACTACCCAGCTCCTACAAGAATGATTGTCATCACAACGCTGGTAGTCAAGCAATGATCTTACGAGCTTTATCAACATGTAATAATGATAAGTAATAATAAGTAAAACATATGCACATGTTAAGATAAAGACAAAACAAATAGCATACTATCATATCGAGCAAGATTGTCCTGTATATACATATATCCAAGCATACACTTGTATAAATATACAATAATGGCCTCTAGGACATACATATCCAACAATCTCCTACTTGCACTAAGGCCATATATTGGCGTATCGAGTACCCAACGTCTACACTAGGGCCAGTTGTTAGCGTATCACATACCCAACATCTCAAATAGTCTTTAGAAATGTGCTTGAAGAGGGCCTTGGTGAATAGATCCGCCGTGTTTGCTTTTGTGTCCACTCTTCGCACCTCGATCTCCCGGCGATTAACGATCTCCCTGATCAGGTGATACCGCCTCAAGATATGTCTGGATTTCTAATGGGATCGTGGTTCCTTCGTTAAAGCCATAGCCCCATTGTTGTCGCAATACAAAGGTATTGGATCAACAATAGATAGAACCACCTCAAGTTCAGTAATGATTTTTTTTATCCAGACAGCTTCTTTTGCGGCATCGTTTGCAGCAATGTATTCAGCCTCCATCGTCGAGTCTGCGATGGTGTCCTGTTTGGAGCTCTTTCAACAAACCACCCCTCCATTGAGGGTAAACACAAAACCCGAGATAGACATGATGTCATCCTTATCACTCTGGATGCTCAAGTCGATAAGGACTCCACCTGGAGGTCCCCATTACTGTACACGAAGAACAGTTCCTTAGTCCTTCTCAGGTACTTAAGAATATTCTTCACTGCTGTCCGGCGGTTCTCTCCTGGTTTGATTGATACAGGCTCACCACACTAAGCACATAAGCTACATCTGGTCTAGTACATAGCATCGCATACATTATAAATCCTATCGTCGAAGCGTAAGGTATAATGCTCATGCGAACCCTATCCTCATAAGTTTTTGGAGGCATCTCTTTGGAGAGGGTGATTCCGTGCAATACGGGTATATTACCGCGCCTCGAATCTTCCATACTAAATCTCTTTAGTATGGCTTCTATATACCTGGACTGTGAAAGTCCCAACAATCTCTTCGATCTATCTCTGTAGATCTTAATCCCCAAAATGTAGGAGGCATCACCCAGGTCTTTCATGAAGAACCTTTGTGACAAGAACAACTTGACCAATTGTATTATAGGAATGCCATTTCCTATCAAAAGAATGTCGTCTACGTATAAGACTAGAAATATGACAGTTCTTCCTACAATCTTCTTATAGATATACCGCTCATCCTCGTTTTTGATGAAGTCAAATTCCTTGACTATTTCATCAAAACAGATGTTCCAGCTCCGTGATGCTTGCTTTAATCCATAAATGGATTTAAGCAACCTGCACACCTTCCCGCTGCTCCCACTGTCTACGAATCCCTCCGGATGATCCATATAAATGCACTCTTCCAAACTTCCGTTCAGAAAATCCGTTTTTATGTCCATCTACCAGATTTCATAGTCATGAAAGGCAGCAATGGCAAGTAGGATCTAAATGGATTTGAGTATAGCCACTGGAGAAAAGGTTTCGTCATAGTCCACAGCTAGTCTTTGATGAAAACCTTTTGCAACAATCTAACCTTATAGGTTTCCACCTGTCCATTTACACCAATCTTGTTTTTGAAGATCTATTTGCATCCAACGGGATTTACCCCAGAAGGAGCAACATCCAAGGTCCAAACTTTATTGGTATACATAGACTCGATTTCGGATCGCATAACATCCAGCCATTTATCAGAGTCCCTACTGGTAATGGCCTGCTTGAAACTAATAGGATTATCTTCTTCCAAATTGTAATCCTCTCGATCCCTGTCTATGAGAAAACCGTAGTATCTCTCGGGCGGATGAGAAATCCTAGTAGATCTGAAGAGTGGCGGAGGTTCGTCGGGTACTTCTGAATCTAGAAGTTCTATCAAATATTTTGCTTCAGTTTGTGGTTCTAAAATTTCTTCCAGTTCTACCGTACTCTCACTAATTTCTTTTGCAAGAAATTCTCTTTCTAAGAAGACTAAATGGCGAGAGATAAACATCTTCTGTTCCTCGGTGTGGTGGACAAGATATCCCTTTGAATTCTTGGGGTATCCCAGAAACTTGCACAAAACAGATCTTGCCCCGAGTTTATCTGGGTTCTTCTTTTTAAACAAAGTAGGACAACCCAATATCTTAATGTAATTAAGATATGGACTCTTTCCACTCCATATTTCATATGAGGTGGTAGGCACTGATTTGGCTGGAACTCTATTCAATAAGAATGCAACTGATTTAAAAGCAAACCCCCAGAATGAAAGAGGCAACTCAACACTACTCATCATGGAGCGAACCATATCCAATAAAGTACGATTCCTCTGCTCCGATACACCGTTGTGCTGTGGTGTATACGAAGGAGTAAGCTGAAAGAGAATTCCATTCTCTTATAGGTATTCTAGGAATTCCGTGCTTCAGTACTCCCCTCCTCTATCAGATCAGAGGATCTTGATACTTTTACCAGTCTGGTTCTCTACTTCGTTTATGTATTATTTGAATTTCTCAAAAACTTTAGATTTGTGTTTCAAAAGATACACATATCCGAACCTAGAAAGATCATCAGTGAATGTTATGAAGTATGAGAACCCATCCCTTGCATGTATAGACATTGGACTACATACATCACTGTGTATGAGTCCCAAGAGCTCTGTTGCTCTTTCTCCGTGTCCGGTGAACGGAGATTTGGTCATCTTTCCTTTGAGACAAGAATGACAGGTTTCATAGGATGAAAATTCGAACGGATTCAGATATCGATCCTTATGTAACTTAGATAGTTTTTTCTCATTGATATGACCAAGTTTACAATGCCAAAAGTAGGTTTCTTTCATTTCTAAACTCTTCCTCTTACGTGTGTTTTGTATATTGAAAACTTTGTTTTGATTTAGAACGTAGATACCATTATATAGTGTACCTTCTGCAACCAATACCCGATTAAGGTAAATGTTCATGAAATTTCTATCTAGAAAAAAGTTATATCCATATTTATCAAGTAAAGAAATTGATATGATGTTGTAAAACATATAAGGTACATAGTAGCAGTTGTTCAAAATCATAGTATTACCGCTTGGCAATATTAGGTGATATTCACCGACGGCAGCAACATCAACTTGTGCTCCGTTCCCTACTCTTAGAGACATATCACCAGGTCCAACCATCTTATTTTTTCTCAGTCCCTGCAATAAATTACAGATATAAGATCCTGATCCGATATCTAGTACCCAGGAGGTAGGACTGACCGAAAAACAGTTCTCAATAATAAGAACATCTGAAGGAGACACAATAGTATGCTTCTTCTTCGTAAGGGTCATCAAGGAATTCATGTAATCCTTTTTCCCTTGCTCAAGCTCGTGACATTCGTCGCAAGTTAGAGCCGAACCGACGTTCCCCAGCCCCAAATAAGAATTTGGGCCGGTCAAGTCATATATTTTGTTATCTTGATTAAGGCGTAACATGGTTGCTACCTGTAGAGAGAGAAAAGTAAACCCTCAGCGTGCGCTCTTGCAAGTTTAGATTGGTTATTATTTTATCTAAACAGGATGGCTCCCACTGTTACCTCGAATTCTCCTTCAAACCTTAAAAGCAGAACTAGTCAGGATCATTAACACCTTACAAGTTCGCTAACCATTCAGCCAGGTGGGTGTTGGTACTCCGAGAGAGATTCCCCATGCTCTCGCACGGACCTAATTAGAATAAACCTCGTTTCCATAGAGGCGTAGCCCCATTAACACTTTTCTAGACACCTAATAGATTAGCTAATTATGAAGTGAAAAATATTTCCCAAGAGTAATTCTACTCATCAGTGGGATCGGGATCCAATTATCATCACGTGATAATCTAGATGGAAGCCACTCTAGTCACCATACTCCAGAAGGTATGCAACACCAGCAAGTTTCCTGTATATTTGAAACTCCCGATGTGGTTTTTCCCCATGCGCTTATAACCTTGACTTTGGCCAACAAATCATAGCACGCAAGTCAAGTTCTACCCGTCATTGTCCAGATTGATTTAGACTCACCCGTACACACTCTAGACTTTAGCCAACAAGGCGGTACGACCGTCTTAAACCAATGCATCTATCTATGCTACGGATAAGCAACATATAGCTACCATTCACAATGGCTTGAATTTGGCCAACAAACACCACTTGAATACTATATGCTATTTATTCGAAATAATGCAGGGATACGGATGGTTTTTGGCGAAAAACCGTGAACGTATTGAACTTGATATTGTTGAAGAAACTGAATAGTTTTGAAAAAGGAGTGGTTTAAACTCCACTTTTGAAAACTAGTGGTTTTGGAGAAAACCGAGTAATTTACCGTAACATAAACTTTTGCTCAAGAGATCACTCCCCGTGAAGGGATCTAGGCTCTTGCCTCCTCGAATGAGGTGCTGGATATTCCTAAACGAATACCACTATGAAAAGCGAAAGAATACGACTATAGTTTTTTGAAATTTGTTCCGACAACATATTTTAGGTTTATTTTCCTTGCATTAATCAAAATTAATGCGGTCCCATCATTTAAAACCTATCACACCAGAAAAGAACGAAAATACAATGTACATATATGCCATCCGCATTCGCCATAGGACCCCGTCGATGCACCGTTAAGTTACTTAACTAACGACAGAGCGAGGGCTGGACTAAAGCGGATGCAAAACATATACAACATCTACTAATATATATAAATATATATATATAACCATTCGTCCCAGGGCATGATATAAGTAACATCACAGATAAGCGATAAGCAATATGGAAAAGTGGATAAACTTGGAGCCTCGGCTTTCATTTGAGCCGCAAATGAAACCCGATGTTCCCTGGTAGTGTGGATAGCCTATGCAATGTATAACCAAGACCCTTACGAATGCGGCAAGTTACCCGCCGATTCCTAAAGGGAGGCAACCCCAGTCAAAAAGGTGAATGTGCCACCTAACACTTCACAGAATTTGGTAACTTGACCGCTCCATCGTGGGTCATTCTATACCCTCTACGAGTGCAGCGAATAGCCCACCAATTCTAGAGCAAGGCACTCCGGTCTCAACGCCATGAGATGGAGGCCCGTTGCCCTCTAGAACCCGGTTACTCGAGCACTCCACCGCAAGATTATCCTAGTACAGAAAAGAAAAATATATACAGTGGTGATATCGACCTTGTTCTCCGCCGAAAGACCAGACCAAGACGTCAGGACGTCTGGCCTGAATTTGTGGGCAGATGCTATTTGGACTTATCCAGCCACCTTTTGAAGATACCAAGTTGATTTATGGCACCATATATCAGAGGTTTGGACAAACGCGACCGTTGCAGCGTGACTTTATCAGATTCTCACTCATTTGTGAGGGGTTTTTAATTATGGGGACGCTCTTCCCTGCAGGTGCAAGCCACTGCAGTTAATTACGTTACCGCGTTGCAATAACCACTTTCTTCTTCTCCAGCAGTTCACTTCATGTCGTGTTGTATTTTTGTTTATTTTGGTTGCTCGTGGATTGTATACGGAGACTAATTTATCTCGTCGCCCGTAGGGCGCGGATCAGTCCAAATCCGTATATTTAGATTTAGGTTTGTTTTATTTAAGGACCGTTAATCTAGTTTGAGATTAAAATCAACTTAAATATATGAGCATTTGGGCTCGATTTATTTTAACTCAGGATACATTAGTTTTATTTGAGACTAAGATCAATTTGGCAAAATTTTAAGGATCATTTTTATTTAAGATCCAACAACAGAGCATTTAGTTCTGCTGTAAGAAACTTTTCAGAGAGACTTAGCCAATTTGGGGTTAGTCTGCTCAGTCCTTTTTTTATTCAAAAGTGCTAAGCTTTTATTTGGGCTTTGCTTATTCATCCCCTTTGTTTTTATGCAAAAGTGCTAAGCACTTGTTCGAAGCTCTGACGCTCACATGGGTATCATATGAAGCCTTCAGTTATGGGCGCTGCCCAATCAGTGCTAAGCACTTAGTCATTTTGACTATATATAGTACTGAGCACTTTTTTTATATGGCGTCCACGTGAGGAGCACGCGTGGCATTGGGCGCTGCCCAATCAGTGTTGAGCACTCAACCGTTTTGGCTGTATATGAAGTGCTAAGCACTTTTGTATGGCGTCTACGTGAGGAGCACATGAGGTGCTGGGCGCTACCTTATTAGTGCTAAGAACTCAGCCGTTTTGGTTGTATATGAAGTGCTAAGCACTTTACTCAGTGCTCATGTGTATTTCATGTGAGGCGCTGGCCTTCTGTTTTGGACGCCCACGTGTTTTTCACGTAAGGCGCCGGGTGCTGCCCAATCAGTGCTAAACACTCAGCCGTTCTGGCTGCGCATGAAGTGCTAAGCACTTTACTCAGCGCTCAGGTGTATTTCCTGTGAGGCACTGGCCTTCTGTTTTGGGCGCCCACGTATTTTTCACGTGAGGCGCTGGGCGCTGCTCAATCAGTGCTAAGCACTCAGCCGTTTTGGCTGCGTATGAAGTGCTAAGCACTTTACTCAGCGCTCACGTGTATTTCATGTGAGGCGCTGTCCTTCTGTTTTGGGCGCCCACGTGTTTTTCACAAGAGGCGCTGATTTCCTTTTTGTTTTGGGAATCTGTTGAAGGCGCCCACGTGGGAAGCACGTGCGACGCTAATGTTTTTTTTCTTTTTTAGAGACCGAATCTCTGTTAATGGTATTTTGACCATTAATGACACCAAGATCTTTGTTTTGAAAGTCTAGGATTAGTTTTTCTTCAAGAACTATGTTCTTATGTCTTTTTCTTTTATAAGAACTAAGTTTCTTTTAGGGTTAAACCCTATTTTCTAAGGAATTAAATTCCCATAGGATAGGTTCTTTTTCTTTTCCTTTCTTTTTTTAACCTAGTTCTTTTCTGAATCTTTGATTCTCAAGAACAAGATCTTCCCGATGAGAATTAAATTCTCAACTTGTAGGGGACTTGTCTTGTGGATCTCAGATCCAGAGAAAGAACTAAGTTCTTAAGAAGGATTAAACCCTCAGGTATGCTATGATAGGTAAAGGAGATATTTTGATCTCTGTGGTTTCTTTACCTAGGGTTTGAGAGGAAAAAAGTCTTCTTCTCTATTGAGAATTAAATTCTCTGTTGCTTTTTGAGAGCCTTCTGTATTTTTTGCAGAAGCTTATGGAGGGTTCCCTCTATATGTCTGTGTCTGTCTTTTTTTTGAGACTTAAAGTCTCGGGTCCTTTATATAATAGAGGCAAATTGTTAATTAGTTTTTTAGAAAATCTCTTATTGAGAGATTCTAATTGATTTAATTGGTCCCAAAATTTGTTTGGAGAATTTTATCCATCGTTGGATTTTTGATCTAAGGATTTCTGTTTTACAGAATATGTCTTCTTGTTTTTAACAAGATTAGAGAAATATTTTCCCCATATACAGAATTTTATTTTGTCAAATGGTGATTTTTAATCACCATTGGATTTTTAATCCAAGGGCTCTCTGTTATACAGAGCACATCTTTCTTTGTTTAGAAAGATATAGGAAGATATTTTCCCATCTCATTGGATCTTTGATCTAACAATTTTCTATTCATTTATAACGATTAGGGGAATATTTTCCTTTAATAGAATTTTATTCTATTATTTGATAATTTATTATCACCATTGGATATTTGATCCAACGACTCTATTTAACAGAGAGTATCCTAATTTTTAGGAAAATATCCCCATGTAGAATTTCATTCTACTTGATTTTACTTGAGCGCCGGTGCTCACGTGTTGTGCACGTGGACGCCACTTAAAAATTTAATTCTTATTTATGATAGGCGCTCCTTTGCTTTGCACATTGGCGCTTTACACATTGGCGCCCACGTGAGCTTCACGTGTGGCGCCATCATAGGATTCAACCCTAAGGGGTTGGCGCCGGCGCCCTCATAGAGAGCATGTGAGGCCTGCCTCATTAAATTTAACAGAGCTTAGCTCTTTTATTATGTTTAAATATTGGGGGAACAAATGCCCCCCATCGTTGTTCTCACGTGGCTCACACGTGGGTGCAACGGTGTCACTTTTACCACTGTATGATCTTCTAGGAAGTTGAGCCATCCTCCCACATCCTATAAATAGGGCCTTTGGCCCTTGAAATGTCTGCCATCTCTTCATTTTCTTTCTTGAACCTTCCTTTCTTTTGAGAATTTAATTCTCATTTCCCAGAGCTTAGATCTCTGTCTCCTAGAACTCTTTTGAACAAAGTATACTCTGCGAGATTTCTTGGTAAGAACTATGAACAGAGCTTAGATCTTAACTCCTTTTGAGCATATATATTTTCTTAGTTTTGGATTTTAAGTCTATTATCAGTTTCGACGGAGCATAGCTTTCTTCTTTTCTTTCTTTGTGAATCGATCTCTTGGAGATTTAAAAAGAACTTTTTTTTACAGATCATGGATCTTAATGTTCTCATCCAAGAATTGAGAATTTTTAATTTTCTTATTTAGGGTTTTACCCTACTGTCAATCTTGACACTTGTTCTGTAATATGATTCCATCAATTAACCCATGAATTTTTTTAGCATGGGGATTGTTCTGGGATTGGATCCCGCTGTTTAGGGGAATTTAATTCCATTTTTTTGCAGAGCTTGGCTCTGACTTGGATCTTAAGAACTTTGGGAATTTTATTCCCTTTGCTGTTCTTGTATGTTTTTTTTTAATTTTTGGGGTTTTAATCTCTGTTTTTATTTTTCTTACAGATTTGAATCTGTTGCTTGTTTTAAAGATCCCACCTTTTAGAGAATATTGGGAGTTTTAATTCCACTGTTTAATGGGCACTATTTATTTAATGAGAATCCTTTTGGATTCTCACAATGGGCGTATGTCTCATCATTGATGAGTCATCATCTTGATTTTGTGGGATCCACTGTAGTGATTTTAATATGCTAATCGCTAACTTTCCACTGGTTTTTCTTTTCAGGTATCATGGCTGGTCGTCTGTATGAACTTGAAGAGATTATCTCTAATGAGGAGATTCGCATCCAAGGCCGCTGTCAAGGCCAGGAGTTTACTGACGCCAAATGCGACACGGTGATGCGTCGCTTCGACGATTACAACGGTCGATTGCTCCCAAGCCGTTCTACCCTTTTGAAGATTGTCGTTGGGTCGATCTGGGAAGCTATAACCGGGCGCCTTGAGGTTATGCCACTTCAAGCGCCCGATGATGCTGAGGATAAGGTACATTCTGTGTATATGATAGGGTTGATATTGAAGAAATGCTGAGATAATCTTGTCGCAATCATGCACCGCGTCTTCCAACAAAAGACGATAGTATCAGCATACCAGAGGGTGGAGGACATCAGCGGTGACCCTAACGCTTGCATCCGAGAGAAAATGCACAAAAAGATGGTTGATGGGGCTGAACGTGCATTACTCAAACTTGCTTTTGAGTTCGAAAATCCATGTCCGAAGTTTAGTGTCTTGCCACTGTAAATCTGGGATCATGCGCTTTTTTTTGCACCAAGAGTATGTAGTTCTGTTTTGAAGTATAAATGAAAAGCATCTTTCCCTTTCGTATCTGCACCTTCCTTTTCTTGATTGCCTCGCTCTGGTGCGAAGTAGTTTATGTACTCGTTTCGGAGTTTGTAGCTTATTTACTCATTTCGGAGTTTCCAGTTTATGTACTCATTTCGGAATTTTTAGTTTATTTACTCATTTCGGAGTCTCTAGTTTATGTAATCATTTTGGAGTTTGTAGTTTATTCACTCATTTAGGAGTTTCTAATTTATGTACTCATTTCGGAGTGTTTTTAGTTTACCTCTCTTGGGTTTATAGGCAAACTTGTCTTAACGTTGTAAGTAGATAACCCCCATTCTTTATGACAGGGGTCCGTTAGGTTTGTGATACTAGGGTTTTAGTCCATGGTACTGTCGCATTGGCTTATATATTTCTCGATATGCAGTCTTTAAGCCGCTGTTCAAGTAGCCCCACGACTTTCGTGTCTCTGATCTCTTCGGGGGCTGGACAAAAGGTCTTCGAGTAATCTTCTTAAGTTATATTACCGTCGGAAGAGCAAGCGTTAGGAATTTTCCATGATACTTTTTACTTGAGGTTAGGCTCAATTTGGAACTCCGATGAGTCATAACCGCACCGTTCTGGGGTGGGATGATCTCCAATGTTCTTTTTTAGGCTTTATATGAGTTGCCGTCAAGACCCGAAGCTAGGAATATACCGTGACTTTATTTTTTTCCTTCTGTTTTGACGATGTCGCGCCGATTCTTTATTGATGTCGGGAAATATCTGTGTGATCTCTATGATGTATGCATTGCAATCGAGATCTAGAGCTAGGGATATACCATTGCTTCAATTTCATTTGATAGTTGCATCTGCATCCTGCTGAAATGAGTAGGAACGCCGCGATAGTCTCTAGGTTGTATATGTACGGTCGAGACATGGAGCTAGGATTTTGCCATGGCTCTATTTTTTGCTTTGACCCTTGGGTCTTTTGTTGACGTTGCATCTGCATCTTGCTGGAATGAGAAGAATGTCGGGGTGATCTCTTGGCTTTAAATGTTGCTATTAAGATCTGAAGCTTGGATTTTACCGTTACTTCACATTTATTTGATTGTTGTGTCTGCCCCTGCTGGAATGAGGTGGGGGCGCAGGGATAGTCTCGAGGTTGTATATGTGCTATCGAGATTCAGAGCTCTTTTTGACAAAGCGTGGTAGGAGAATGTGGTCCCTTTTCCTTTATTTGTGCCCATGGATCGTATACAAGAGTCAATATGGATATACTTGCAGGGCAGAGGAAATTTTATTTTATTTTATTTCCACGATGCTCTATCTTTTCAGCTTTTCATATCGCGAAAGTCGCGATTGCCCAATCATTTCGGCTATTTATCGCGGTGTCCAATCATTTCGGCTATATATTTTTTATTTTTAACCGCTTCTTTTTATTGCAAGTTGCCCAAACATTTCGGCCTTTTTTTTTAAATATTTTACCTCGTCGCTTTTTATTGCGAGTTGGGAACTTGAGATCTGATACCAATCTTGGCATCAGCATCGCTGCAACTGGAATATTGCTAGGAGCGAATCATCATTTTCCTTTGTCGATTTGAACAAAGGTGGTTTAGCAAACAGGGTTATGATCCTGTCGGCTAAGGCTTTTTGACTTTATGAGCCATAAGGGTCTCATAAAGGTATTTCTTCCTACGAGTTGTGAGGATCTTGTAGGTGTATTTTCTCCTTAGGAATCGTAGGGATTCCTAAGTGATATTTTCTCTTGTAAGTCATAAGGATCTTGCAAGAGTGTTTTCTCCTTATAAATCGAGAGGACTTATAAGTGTCGTTCACCATATGGAGACATTTCTCGTCATTGGTGGAACTTGGTGGGGGATATATTTATTTATGCCTGTGGATTGTATACAAGGATCGATAATGGACCACCTGTAGGGCAATATTAGGGGAATATGACGGCTTAAGAACAGGTTTAGATCCCTGTAGCTTAAGGCTATTGAATCCTATAAGCCGTGAGGGTCTCTTAGGGGGGAAATTCTCTTTACGAGTCATGAGGATCTCGCAAGTGTAATTTCTCCTTAAGAATCGTGGGGGTTCCTAAGTGTGTTGCTCCTTTGTGAGTCGTAAGGATCTCACGCAGGTTTTTATTTCTAACAAGATCACGCCCTTTCGGATTTTCACAAAGCTCGCCGGCAGTCTTACTGTTTTTACTCACGGCGCCCTTTCGAATTTTCATCCGTACCCCTTTTTGTTTATGGACATACCCCTTTTTTTGATGATGGAACTCCCGAAAGTAGTTTCGCCGCAGGTGCCCAACTGTTTTCCGTGGTACTTGAGTTGCAACCTTTCGTGCTAATCCTTTTTGTTTCTGGACACTGTTTTCTTTATAATCTTTATCAAGGTCTTGTGGAAAGCTTCAGCTAGATCGTTGGCCCGAGAATTATAGACTGAAGAGTATCTCCAATTTATTTTATGTTGGTGTGCGAAGCGGCTTATTTTATGGCTTCTATAAGCTGGCCCATTATCCGAGATAATTCGTCGCGGAGTCCGAACCGATAGATGACATGGTGATTAATGTGAAAAAAAGTGTTTGTAGTAGTAACCGCAATCACTAACGGTGTCGCGTGTAGCTAGCCGAGATGAGTATGGGTCGTCCTCAGGAATGCATTGAACTTTTAATCTTACTTTAGACGAGTTGAATGAAAGAAGGGAAGAGTGATTTTAGATCTATGTTGAATACGGATGTAGAATATATAAGAAGGGGGCTTGTAGAGTTTGTTAGAATTTAGTAGTAATGGATGATTAAATAAAGATGACTCCTTTTATCTTTTAATAGATTTAAAACTAGATAGATAGTGATGAATGAAGATTAGGGTTATTTCGGAAGAAACTAAGGTTTCCCTACTCTTAACCCTTATCTTTTCATTGACCTCTATTCATGTCTAGTCTCTACTAAAACAATTGTTAATTTGATCTCAAATCGCGGTCGAGATTATCAATAAATTGGTAGCGCGCCCGATAAGGATGTTAACGATTCTTTTGATAATGTTTATAAACTTTATAAGATGTAAAAGAAGTTAATGGATTTTATCATCTATTGATTTACCCTAATCCTACGAACCCTAGCAAACTAGGAATTACTCACGCATGGTTGAGATAGAAGAAAAGATAGAGAAGGAAATTATAATGTAAATGCAGAAAATAAATGCAAAATAATTAAAATAATGATCTACCTTTATTAATCAACGTGATAAGTACAAATCCTTCGAGTTTAGATTACAAGAGGAAGAAGTTGCTCTCGATCTCTGCCGTGTAGGAAGAATTTGCTCCGTTGATATTCACGTCGTTCTATCACGTTGAATCGCAGACCTGTCGTGGATCTCTTGTTCTTTGACGGTGACTTTCTTCGTGTTAAAGGTGATGAGTTTTAACTTTAGCCCTCGGTCCTTTATATAGCCCTCAAATCAGAAACCCTAGATTTCATAGGTTTAGACTTGCCATAAAGATCCACTTTCCAAGTTTTCAGATCCTACGGCTATGATGAAGCCGCGGATCCGCCGCAATTAGGGAATTTTGGCCACGGAAGCGCCGCGCTCTGGAGGAGTTAGGGTTTGGGTTTTCTTCTGTGGCCTCTTGTTGATACATGGAGATCCTCTAGATATCTGGATTTTGAAAATATTTTCTGAGTTTCTACCAGTATTGATTCTATGATTTTAGCAGATTTTTGATCCTGACATCTTAAAAATCTTGATCTCCTGACCTGAGCTAAATCTTGCACAATATCTCCATGAATAATGTTAGTACTATTTATTAAATTAGAGAGAGTATCTTGATCACTTTATATGGTAATAAATCTTTAAGAAATTTGATTAAGAATATTTGATATGCTTTGCATCTTTTAATTAACTAAATATTATATAAATATAAAATGCATATATTTTCCTTCATAATAATAATTATAATATATAAACATATAGTAAATAGTATTTTGCAGATAAACCCAAATATGTTCTATATTTATAATAAACACCATTAAATATTTAAGAAAAGTAAGGAAAATGTTGTATCAAATGTGCAATATTTTCAACTGAACACATGGGTTCTAAAGAAATGGAGGATATTCTCCGTCTTCACCCCCTTAGTGGTACTGCTTCTATCCACTTAGAGAAGTAGTCGGTCGTTACCAATATAAACCGATGTTCTTGGGATGATGCTGGTTCAATGGGGCCAATTATATCGGTTCCCCACATTTCGAATAGCCAGCTAGCCACTATTGGGTGTAACGGATTTGGATGTTGGTGGATGAAGTCCCCATGAATTTGGCACGAGTGACACTGCTACGCATATTTAAGGCAGTCCTGAATCATTGTGGGCCAATAGTAGCCCATTCTTTTTAACTTCAGCTTCATCTTTGGCCCGGCTTGATGAGAACCGTAGAGTCCGTCGTGAGTTTCTTGGACGACTTTCTTTTCTTCCTCCGGCCCCAGGCATCTTAGCCACAGACAGTCGAACGATCTCTTATATAGAGTATCATTGACGAAGGTGAAAGACAAAGCTCGTTTCATGAGTTGATATCTAGACGACGCATTTTTGGGCGTTCGTTGGGATTTGAAGTAGTCTATGAAGACTTCCCTCTAGTCCTTGACCTTTTTTTCGTCCTCTATTTGAAGGGCTACTTGTTTGGTTGTTTCTTTTCTTTGGGATGGCACTATTAGGTCTTCCGAAGATATATTTGTTGGCGCGAGAATCCTGCAATTTGCATAATGATCTTTACGTCATCGAGGTCTTCATCGGTCAGTTCCTTAGCCAATTTGACCAATGCATCCACCTTACTGTTTTTCGCTCGCAGTATATTTTTCAGGGTATAGGAAGGGATTTGTGTCAGCAGTTGCTACACTCTTTCACCATACTTTATCATCTCTGTCTTGCATGTCTGATAGTCGCCATTTACTTGGTTAATAATCAGTTGGGAGTCTCTATATATGAGGAGGTCTTTGATTCCCATGTCGATAGCGATCTCTAGGCTTGCTATCAAAGCTTCGTATTCAGCCTCGTTATTAGTCATTGGCTCTGTTAAGGAGAGGGCATAATGCAATTTCCCTTCTTGTGGAGTCATGAAGATAAGGCCCACCCCGGCTTTGATTATAGGGTATTTTACTTTCGTTGCTTCATGTAAGATGCTCCATTGAAGTAGAGTTCCCATTAGGAATCATTTTCTTCTTTCTCTTCTTCGATTGCATTGAACACATGTTCAACTGGTAATTTGCAATTTAAAGGGGAGTCGGCTGGTATTGGATGCTCTGCTAGAAAGTCAGCTATGGCCTGACCTTTCACTGCTTTAAGAGGTCGATACGTTATCGAGAACTTCATCAGGAGGAGGGCCCATTTGGCAAGCCTCCCTGTTAGTATGGCATTTGACATTAAATATTTGAGTGGATCCACCTTTGATATAAGATGGAACTCGTATGCCAAGGCGTAATGTCTGACTTTTTTATTGCAAAGATCAGCGCAAGGCAATGCTTTTCGATGAGAGAATAGTTGTTTTCTGCCCCCATGAGAACTCGACTTAAATAGTATAGAGCTCTCTCCATTCCTTGATCGTTCTCTTGTGCCCACAATGCGCATAGAGAACCCTCAAGGGCCGTTGTATATAGGATAAGGGGTTTTCCCTTAACCGGAGCAGTTAGTACCGGCGGATTTTGCAGGTATTGTTTGATTTCTTCCAATGAATTTTGACACTTTTAATCCCAGAAGAATGGGGTCCTCTTCTTCATCAAATGACTATAGGGACGACATTTTCTGGAGAGGTTAGCTATGAACCGCCGGATATATGCGAGCTTCCCTTGGAGAGACCACAGTTGTTTGAGGGTCCTTGGCATGGGCATTTCCATAATTGCCTTGATCTTTGAGGGATTGATTTCAATACCACGGTGACGTATGATGAATACTAGGAATTTGCCAGAGGAGACTCCAAACGCGCATTTTAGAGGATTCATCTTCAGATTATACTTCCGAAGACGTCGGAACACTGTCTTTAGATGTTCCCAATGTTCTTCGTGAGATTTACTCTTTACCACAAGGTCGTCGATATAGCATTTTACGATCTCATGTATGAGGTCATCTTTTTCATGGCCTTCTGGTAGGTAGCGCCAGCATTTTTTAGGCTGAAGGGCATCACCTTATAACAGAATATTCCTAATGGGGTCCGGAAGGCAGTATGCTTTTGGTCTTCTGGATGCATTTTTATTTGGTTGAATCCTGAAGATCCATCCATGAAGGAGAAGATCTCATAGGCAGACGTGTTATCGATTATCAGCTCGGTAACAGGTACTGGGAAGTCATCCTTCAGGAAAGCTTTGTTGAGGTCCCGAAAGTCCACGCAGATGCGGACTGTCCTATTTTTCCTCATCACCGGAACGATATTAGTGATCCAGTCGGGATATTGAACATCTTGAATGAAACTGGAGTCGATTAGTTTCTTGACTTTAGAGCGTTGATACTCATATCAAGTTCAAGTCGCTTCCTTCTTGGCACCTGTTTGACGGGCTTTATGTCCGGCGATATGGCTATTTTATGCACCGCTATTTTTGGATCTTGACCCAGCATCTTGAAATAGTACCATGCGAAGCAGTCTTTATACTGCATGAGCGCGTCTTTTAACGTGGCCACCTGCTTTTTAGATAGCAGTTCACTGACGAACGTTGGTCTCAGATCATTTTTTGTCCCTAAGTCAATATTTCTTAGGTTGTCCGCCGTGGTATGTATCCCATCTTCCAGCTCTTTTGGTGCTGGTGGAAACTCTAAGATCACCCCTTCGTCGTCTTCATTTGCGAAGCACGTGTGGAGGTCATCCCTAGTCTCGTGCCCTCCCTCTTTTGAGAGTGTTATCATATGGCAGGTACGAGTTCACTTCCATTCTTGAAGTTGAGCTGGTCCTATTCTCACGGTATAGGTTCTCTTTGGCTCATGTTTTTGTGGCGGGATTACTCTCCAGCTGTTGGATAAAGCGAACCTGCCTTATTAAAACTGGTCTTCTACCCAGTCTTTAAAGGTGAAGCAGTTTCCAAGGAGATGACCTATTACTTGGTGATAGGAGCAATAATCCGAATAATGGACCTCGTTTATTTGTTCGGGGTACCGAGACTCTGGAAATGTCATCATTTGGTGCTTCGTGACAAGGTTGAATATTTTCTTTGTCATGTCTTGAGGGAAAGAATATTCCCGACCCATCTTCTTTATAAAGGACGGGCTCCAATCGAGTTTTTCTCGATTGCACGGCGTCTTGGATCCGCTTTTTTGTTTTCGAACGTTGTTTGCATTCCTTGCCCTGTTTTTGCCTCCGTTTTGGGATTTTCCCATTTCGCGAACATACAGTGGACCGGGGATGAAGAGCATTATAGTCTATCTTCTCTACAGATTGCTGACTTAGACACTGCGTCATGGTCTTTTCATAAATGGCCATTTCGCGGCTGTGATTGTCCCGGTTTGTTTGACAAGCTTCTTTTATTAACCTGTCAATTTGTTCTTCCAGCGACGGACTTAACGTTTTTAGAACAGGAGTTTGCTCCGATTTGATGTCACGACTATTTGGAAGAGCGTTTTCCGCTTCATTGGAGCTGTTTACGACGCAACAACTGTGGATCTGCTCCCGTTTCTTGAACCGAATGTATCCGAGACCGGTTGTCTCTATTTTCTCGTTGGGCATCTTTCGCCGAGTCTCAGGAATATCCCAAATCTTTTTATAGAATTGGGCTTGTTGAACAGTTTGTTCAAGGGGTACACCTTGGTATCTTAACAGCCTTTTCAATCTCTCTGCGTAATATTTTGGCATACAGATGGGTTGAAGCCTGTCGAATGCAAAATCGACACCTTGCCAGGCTTCTTTTTCTACTTTATTCTCCGTAGGTAGAAGAAGATCGCCTTTTCACCTCTTCTCCTGGGAGGTACATAGAAAGTTTGCACTTCTTGTACGCTGTATGTATAGAGCGCATCAAGTTCATTGTAATGTCGAGACGGAGCCATTGTAATTTGTAGACTCTGATCCGTTCCGGCAAAAGTTTGTATTGACGGGCGGACGGAGAACACTGCGTTGTCCCCATCTTCTGAGTCGTTGCCAAAGACCAAGATAGGAGTAGATGATCCGGTCTTATTGATCTCTTTTTGAGGTTGCCCCGAGTAGACTATTTCTTCATCTTCCTCGGTATCTGTTCAGTCGAAAATATCGCGCATTTGATATAACATTTTCCTTACTTTTCTTAAATATCTAATGGTGTTTATTATAATTATAGAACATATTTGGGGTTTATCTGCAAAATACTATTTACCATATGTTTGTATATTATAGTTAACATTATAAAGGAAAATATATGCATATAATATTTATATAATATTTTTATTATGCATATCATATCAAATATTCTAATCAAGATTCTTTAAAACATATAACATCATACAAATGGTTAGAATAATATCTCTATACAAAATATTACTAATATTATTCATGGAGATATTGTGCAAGATTTGGCTCAGGTCAGGAGATCGGGATATCAGGAGATCGGGATATCAAGATATCGGGAATAAAAAATCTGCCGATGAAGTTTAATTAAAATCGAAGAATCAATGCTGGCAGAGACTCAGGAAATATTTTCAAATTCCAGATATTTAGAAGATCTCCACGTGACAACATGTATACTCCCCAGAAAATTGAAGCCCTAACTCCCCTATCCCACCGCGCTTCTGCGGCCAAACCAAGCAATATGCGGCGGATCCGCCGCCGTTCTAAGGAGTTAGTGTGTAGGATTTTGTGGGTAGGATCTTCTCAACGAACCCTAATACTTGGAATCTAGGGTTTGCATCTTCTGTGACTATAAATAAGACCGAGGGCTAAAACTAGAAATCATTACCTTTTACACGAAGCAAATCACCGTCAAAGAACAAGTGATCCATAACAGGTCCGCGATTCGATGTGATAAAGCGACGTGAGATTCGACAGAATATCTACTTCCTACGAGGCAGAGATCGAGAGCAACTTCTTCTTCCTCTTGTAATCTAAACTCGAAGGTTTTTTAATTGTGAAGTTGATTAATAAAGGTAGATCATTAGTTTAATTAGTTTGCATTTAATTTCTGTATTTACATTATGACCTCATTCTCTATCCTTTCTTCTTCTATCTCCATCATGTGCGAGTAATTCTCCGCTTGATAGGGTTTGTAGGATTAGGGTAGAACAATGGATGAGAAAATATTTTAATTTATTTTAAGTCTTATGAAGTTTATAAAGTTTAGCAAAAGAATCGTTAACATTCTTATCGGGCACGCTACCAATTTATTGCTAGTCTCGACCGCGATTGGAGATTAGATCGACAATTATTTTGTTAAGGGCTAGACATGAATAGAGATCAAAGAAAGGACAAGGGTCAATAGTGTGGAAACCTTAGTTTCTTCCAAGAACCATAATTCTCATTCATCACTATCTATCTGGTTTTAAATCTATCAAAAGTTAAAAGGGGTAATCTTTATTAGTCATCCATGACTACAAAATCCTAACGAACCCTACACGCCTCTTCTTTATAGATTCAACATCTGTATTTAAACTAGATCTTAAAAATATATATATTCTACATCCGCGTTTAACATACATCTAGAATCTATTCTCAATTCTTCTTTCTTTCTAATCAACTCGTCTAAAGCAAGATTAGAAATTCCACGAATCCCTGAGGACGACCCGTACTCATCTCGACTAGCTACACGCGATACCGTTATTGATTGCGGTTATTAACTACAAACACTCTTAAACAGAATCAATCAAATGGCGCCGTTCTCGGGGATACGTGCGTAATTTTTTTTCTTGCTATTTGTGTTGAATTCTTATTCGATCCATATCATAAAAATAAAACAAAACCGCAACTTGCATATTTAACGATTAGTGTGCGATTTTTGCGAGGGATTCTGGAGACACTAAAGAGAGAAAATCAAGATTCAGAGACCTTAAGAGAGGACCAGAGGAGCAAAGGAGGCCACTGTGAAAAAAATTAGATAAATAAGCCTACTTTCTGCGGCGGAACCACGGCATAAGCAGGGTTTTTGCAGCGGAACCGCGACTCTCCTGTTGAGTTGTGCATCCAAAATTCTCTGGTATATTCCTCAATTCTTTATCTCTCATCTGAAATCTAATAATATATTTTTCTGCAGGATTCTTTGCAAAATATCGCCGCTCAAAAATCTTTTGCGTGTTTTGTAATTGGTTTGTTTGTGCATATTTTAATACGGACTTTAAGGGGCAAGACCAAAATTAAGATTGGGTGTGGATTTCATCACCCTTCCTAGGCGCCACAAATCACTAAACGTGCATGTGCACAATCCTATTTTAATTAAAAAATATCTAGACCAAACCCTAAGGACCGTCGCGCTCAATAGGACAGAGGACGGTCGTAGGTAATCTATCTCTTATCCGCATTTCTTTTGTGGTGTCTAGGCAAGTGTATTTAGGAAAGTGGTTACTTAATTAGGCCCGCTATTTTCGGTGATTCGTGTAGCGGATACTTTCCACTTACCTGGCACTTACCAGGCCACAGGAGCGAGAAAGAGGTGGTAGAGGATTCATCCCGCGGCTTGTCCTCTGGAAGTTTAGGAGCGGTCTAGTGTTTGACCTAGGTAACCTTAGTTTTAGGATTTGTTTGTGCATTTCGTGATTTGTTGAGTCAACCCTCAAGTCCTTCTTTCAAAGCAAAACAATCCAACTAGAGCTTAAATCTTTTCCCTTCCTCTTTTATTTTCACCTTCTTATAATGGGTAACCCAAATAGAAGAACTCTTGCCGAGCTTTGCTATCCAGAACCAGATATTTCTTGTTTTCGTAATTGCTTTGGTCAAAATTTTGACTCTACCATGTCTTTAAGAGATCGGATAGTGCAAGCGGAACGAAACAGTTGGACACCTCACTCCAGGTCCTATCAACCGTATCAAAATTCTACATCTTCTTATGTTGATACTCCATTTAAAGCATGTGAGGGAACTCCTAAACGCATGTCCATCGCTAAGCATATGGCGAGGGCTAAAGGCCAAAGTTTTAATCCGGTTAAACCATTAGGACAACAAACACCATCACTTTCTAAGGAAGATATTGCTACTCGTTTTGCGGCGTATATGACATCTGTTGCCATTAGCCAACCAACCAATCAATATCAATATTCTTCTTATCAGAATGTTGATCCTATTCCTGTCCAATTTTCACAACCATTCGATTCCTATCAATCCTACCCGGTTTTTACACTTTCTCTAGACATTTCTTCTGAACAGTCATTTAAGAGTTTTACCTATCCACAAGAATTTCAATTTTCTGTTGAAACCCCTTACCGACCCATGTCTAGTCTTGAACGGACAGTGGAAGAATTTTGGGTAGCGTCGCGCCGCCACATAGAGGAATTGAATGCGTCCATGGACGCCCTTATACAACCCAACGAACGAGCAACTAGTTTACAACTAGCTCAAAATTATTCAATGTATGATACGGTAATAGGACAAATTGAGAATTTGGATAGTGAGAGAGAGAAGTACACCCTTCCAAATCAAACCTCCCCATCCCAAATTGAAATCCACAACTCCAGTTTCACAAATCAATCAAGTACAATAAATGATTCACCAATTGAAGATAGAAGGTTTGATGAGTTGTGTGACTTTGTAGTGTTTGATTTGTCCGATTGTGAAGGGTCTATTTCAAGTGAAACCACACCCAATCCTTGTGATCTCTACACCTCCACTCTAGAACCGAAATTGCTTGAAAACCATGCTTTTGATGAGGTGTCTGAGAATTTTAACCTTCACTTGATTGAGGATATTGACACTAGGGATATATTTGATGATGAACCCACAGTTTTGGATGAATTTTTCTCACCAATTCATCAGGTCCTTTCACTTCCGTGTGAACATCATCTCGAACCATTAACTGTTTTTCTCGAACCCCATATGCGTCTGGAAATTGATAATAAATGCATGACCGAAAAGCAGAATGATATTCAGCCTTCATTTCCCATATCTGGTTCAACAATTCTCGACACACAAATTCGTTTACCCATTTCATCACCCATTTTCTTTGGTTCTTCTTCTAATCTTCCTTTAATTCTATCGAGTTTTGATAAACCACACTCCGATATTTCGAGTTCGATAATTCTAGAAAGGCAACTTGATTTAGACTCTTTTAAGAATAAGGTAGATGAGCTTTTCGAGTCTCCCGCCTCCATAATTTTTGGCAAATCAAGTGTGTTGAATTCTAGAGTGACACTTATTGACATTGAAACGTTCAATCGGACTATCGATGAAAGTTTTGAAGATATTTTCTTCGACGAACTCGCATTCCTAAATGACACGGATTTTTTGATTAATCAACCTCCACCCGAAGAGTTGAACCACCACCATTTCTTCTTATCCCATATGAAAATATGACTATTCTACCCATTCCTAATCATTCACATTCTCGTTTTCGTTCACCATCACTATTCTATCTCTACCAACCGAGATATAAACCCGATTGATTCCACCTCCTATCTCCCCACTTCTTCAAATCTCTGATCTTCCACCAACTATATTGTTACATTGATAAATTCTTTGAATGGTTGGTATTGACTTTTGGTCTTTGTAAAGCTTTATATTGACCAATAACTTTAACCCCCCTCATAATTTTAAATGCTTAATAATATTTTACTCAAGTTTGAAGGGGGGGATCTTTTGGCTCTTGAAAGAAAATAATTTTTTACAAAATTGTGAGCCAAAAATAAGTTTGGGGAGAATTTCACTGTCATTTATTCATGTGCCCGTTACTAACTTTTCCTTCCAAGTCTACAGTTTTTTTAAAGATTAACAGATAACATCAGTGAGGACACTGCTGCAAACAGTTTGGGGGAGGTTTGTGCTTATTCACGCATTATTTTGCATTATCATAAATATAAGCACAAATTTTTTTTGATAATGAAAGTTTGAAAGTGAAGATTTACATCAGGTAGATAGGAATAGTTTGAGAAAACCAAGAAAGTTAGATATTTTCTTAAACGAAACTAGTAATAAGTAGTTATGAGCTGTTGTCCTAAGTGTTAATAAGATGAAGGAAATTACTAATCTGAGGATAAAAATAAGTCTGAAAAATAGTCTCTATTCTTGAGGCCAAACATTTGAACGTTGATACCCTGCTACACACACTTGCATACATCTTGAAACTTGGGATAGTAGAGAATACCTTGAAATGCTCTTGTATAAAAGCCTTGGTATGAAGAAAAATAAAATATAAAGAAAAAATGGTGAAGAAAAAAATGAACACTGGTTTTGTAATTACTTAAGGCAGCATAAAAAAATATAGCAAGGGTGCTTCATCACCTAGTGCCTTAGACCAACTGGTTTGGGAGCCACTGTTAAGCCTTATGTGTTGCAAGATGAGGAATTAAGCCTAAATGCGCAAGCACATTTTGTAATCGGTTGGTTAGTATCTCAAGAAGTATTAATGGTCGCATGAAGAATGTGTGAGCAATTCCATCTAAAATGTTCACCGACTAAAAAGTACTTTGAAAGATGGACAAGAGTATGATAGCTTGAATTGAATTCTCTTAGTATAGGGATGTCTTTTATATACATGTAGGGGTATAAGATTGATGTTTGGAAGAAAGGTAGGGAGGAAGACTAAAGGCGATGTTTTATTGAGGGATGATGCGATTTCTAATATTTTTTCATGACCATTAAGATAGGGCTCATGGCAATTGAAAAGCTAGTGTAGTTGGAAACTCTTTTTTTTAAGTTCTTTCTTTTATAGTTCTTATCATTATACGTAACTTTTATCTTCTTTCTTTTATTATAGGATTTTGTGGCTGTAATCCGCTGAAAACTCTCAGAAGACAACACTCCTACTAGGGACACCTAGAGGTTTAACGGCTTGTTGCACGTGCTCAGTGCAATCGTGTTGCCTACGAAAGTGTGCTACTTAGGTTTTTCTTTCTTTCTTTTTTTCCTTCCTCTCTTGAATAACGAGTTTGCTCGGGACGATCAATGTTAAGTTTGGGGTATTTGTTCAGTCAAAAATATCGCGAATTTGATATAACATTTTCCTCACTTTTCTTAAATATCTAAAGGTGTTTATTATAAATATAGAACATATTTGGGGTTTATCTGCAAAATACTATTTACCATATGTTTTTATATTATAATTAACATTATAAAGGAAAATATATGCATATAATATTTATATAATATTTTTATTATGCATATCATATCAAATATTCTAATCAAGATTCTTTAAAACATATAACATCATACAAATAGTTAGAATAATATCTCTATAACAAATATTACTAATATTATTCATGGAGATATTGTGCAAGATTTGGCTCAAGTCAATTGATCGGGATATTGAGATATCGGGAATCAAAAATCTGCAGATGAAGTTTAATTAAAATCGAAGAATCAATACTGGCAGAGTCTCAGGAAATATTTTAAAATTCCAGATATTTAGAAAATCTCCACGTGTCAACATGTATAAGTCCCAGAAAATTGAAGCCCTAGCTCCCCTATCCCACCGTGCTTTCATGACCAAACCAAGCAATATGCGGCGGATCCGCCGCCGTTCTAAAGAGTTAGTGTATGGGATTTTGTGGGTAGGATCTTCTCAACAAGCCCTAATACTTGGAATCTAGGGTTTGTATCTTCTGTGACTATAAATAAGACCGAGGGCTAAATCTAGAAATCATCACCTTTTACACAAAGCAAATCATTGTCAAAGAACAAGTGATCCACGACAGGTCCGCGATTCGACGTGAGATTCGACGGAATATCTACTTCCTACGAGGCAGAGATCGAGAGCAACTTCTTCTTCCTCTTGTAATCTAAACTCGAAGGTTTGTAATTGTGAAGTTGATTAATAAAGGCAGATCATTAGTTTAATTAGCTCGCATTTAATTTCTGTATTTACATTATGATCTCATTCTCTATCCGTTCTTTTTCTATCTCCATCATGCGTGAGTAATTCTCCGCTTGATATGGTTCGTAGGATTACGGTAGAACAATGGGTAAGAAAATATTTTAACTTTTTTTAAGTCTTATGAAATTTATAAACTTTAGCAAAAGAATCGTTAACATCCTTATCGGACGCGCTACCAATTTATTGCTAGTCTCGACCGCGATTTGAGATTAGATTGACAATTGTTTTGTTAAGGGCTAGACATGAATATAGATCAATGAAAGGACAAGGGTCAATAGTGTGGAAATCCTAGTTTCTTCTAAGAACCCTAATCCTCATTCATCACTATCTATCTGGTTTTAAATCTATCAAAAGATAAAATGAGTAATCATTATTAGTCATCCATGACTACTAAATCCTAACGAACCCTACAAGCCTCTTCTTTATAAATTCTACATCCGTATTTAAACTAAATCTTAAAAATATATATATTCTACATCCGTGTTTAATATACATCTAGAATCGATTCTCAATTCTTCTTTCTTTCTGATCAACTCGTTTAAAGCAAGATTAGAAATTCCATGCATCCCTGAGGACGACCCGTACTCATCTCGGCTAGCTACACGCGATACCGTTATTGATTGCGGTTATTAACTACAAACACTCTTAAACCGAATCAATCAGTATCGCTCCCAAAGATTGTGATAGTGGCGATGGACTTCTGTTTATTCTCCGGCTTATGACACCTTTCGGTATCCTCGAAGTCTGGTAGGAAGTACTTTGCGTCTTCATATTTCTGTACTTCGTTTACTGAGAATGGGTTTAGCTCTCCCGTGATGGTGTACTCCGAACCATCCTTGAAATACTTCATACACTGATGTTGTGTAGAAGGGATGACGCTGTACTCGTGTAACTAAGGCCTGCCGAGCAAAGCATTATAGCAAGTCTTGGCGTCAATGATATGAAATTTGATATCAGCGACGAGCAGCCCGAAGCGCAACGTCAGTATTACGGACCTAAGCGTCCGTGACGACTGTGAGTCAAACCCGGAGATGGTAATTTTATCTCGGGCGAGGTGCTGAACATTCATGCAAATCTCCTTCAGCGCTCTCACGTTGAGAAAATTAACGGAGGATCCATTGTCGACAAGGATTTTCCCTATCCTGATGTCGTGGCAGTACCCGATGACGTATAATGGGAGATTATGCTCACACGTACCGAGGAGGAGATCTTCATCGCTGAATGTAATGTCAGCCGTGTGGACCTCTGCCAGTTCATCTTTCATCTTGTCCTCTGCGAAGAAAGCTTAGAACTGATCTGGTTCTTGCAATGCCTTGATCAGGGAATCTCGTGCCTCTTTGGACAGGAGGAGGGCATCCAATATGCTCAGCCGTGAGGGTATTTTTCTCAGATGTGCTAGGACGTTGTAATCCACCTTGTTTTCTTAGGTGGCTCCCTTGCTGTGAGCTCTTTGACAACTCCATCGTTGAGGGAAATTTCCTCAGAGATTCTTTCTTTCGCTTTGTCTTTTTTGGTCGAACCTTTGTTTGTAGGTCCGAGGTTCTTCTCAGGTAGCGTGCGGTTACGTAGCTGAATATTCTCGCAGCTCTTCTCCTCTTTTTCTTTTTCGGAGGGGGAGTCTCTAAAAAGAAGGCTGAGAGTCGTTTCGTCCTCAGAGTCGCTTCCGAAGGTAAGAACTTGTGGTTTTCCCCCTTCTGAACTGGTACCAACCGTATGAAAGTTGCCAGTCGTTTCTCCATGTGTGCTCGTCTCACTATTTTGACGTCGACGAGCACGAGCTTCGCGCTTCATCCTCTTGAAGTGTTTTTGATGGGCCATATATGCTTACCACCACTTCTTAAAGGTGCTGCATTCCTCGGTGGGGTGGGTGACCCTCCGATGATATAGGCAGTAATTTAGGCATGTATCTTCTCCATCGAGGCATATGACCCCTGGAGTGTTCCTTACGAGAGGTGGCAGCTTCATCCCCATTGACAGAGCTTTGGCGAACCGCTTCTCTGTTTTCATCATGCTCTTATTTGTAGCAGGTATGCTTTAGTTTTGTTGGAGTACTTTACGACTCATCCTTACCGTAGCTTCTTTGTCCTAACGCTGACGCTTAGCCTTTTCGTATATGGTTGTCTCGTGTTTCTCTGTCAACTTTGCCTTTTTGAAAGGCTTCGTTTAACCGCTTATCGATCGGGTCTTCTGGCAGTTTCGGGAATTTTACGCCGATTCTGCCCCTAGTTCCTCGGCGTTGTTTTCTGACACCTAGGGAGCTTCTTCTCCATATGACGACGAATGGGAGACCATGTGGCAACTTGCTACATGGTCTTCGGTGTCTTTTGATAAGTTATTTTCCTCATCGTTGTCACTATCTTCGCCCTCAAGAATATGCTTGAGGAATTCTTCGAGAGTGACCGGTGTCCGCGCCTTCTGGTTGTACTCCTCCAGCGCGTCAATGTATTTTTGTAGATCTGTGCGCTAGTCGTCATACCAAGCAGGCTGCACAGGCTTCTTGGTCTTCTTCTTTTTCTTCGAAAACTTTGAAGGCTTGACTTGGGGGTTTTTCCCCTCGTCAACAATTTTCGGTGTAGGACGAGGTTTTAGCATCCCTTCGATGATTTCGGGTTCAAGTGGGCTTTTCCACCTGACCGTCGAACATGCTTGTAGATCCTTCAACATTCTTTTTGTTTTTGCTGAAAGAATGACTTCCTATAGAGTTTCTTCCACGAGCGAGCATGATGCCCCCTGCACGTCCACCTTTTTGGGAGTATGCTTCTGGGGTGGGTTTACCCTCCAGTTATCAGACAGCGCGAATTTTCCCTGTTGATACTGGTCTTCAACCCAATTCTTGAAGATGTAGCAATCTTCAATAGGGTGGCTCACCATTCTGTGATAGGAGCAGAAGTTAGGGTTCTTGACGTCGCCGGGTTGCGGTGGATGCCGCGGGTATGGCAATGTGATAAGTTTATTACGCACTGCCAATTCGAACGGTCTCCTCGTCTTATTGCGGGGAAACAAGTAAGCGCATCCTAGTCTTTCCTCCAAGGATGGGCACAGACGCGCGTTGTTTTGGCGAGCAGCCGGTTTTTGGCCAATCAGTTGTTGTTGCATATTGGCAACGATGGCAGCTGTCCCTTCACCCTTGGCATTTCGAGGGTCCTTATTGAAAGTTTATGCTAACGCCCTGGCCATCAACCGAGGCCGATTGCGGAACAAATTTTTTTCTAACGATATAAACTTGGCACTGGAATAACTCTAAACCGGATCTACCATAAACCTAACTAGCAACTAAAGAAGCTATCTACTATGAAAAGAGTTTATACCAAGAGGCTCAAGTCCTTCGGGTCTTCACTCCTCTCCTTTAGCATGCTCCTAGCGGCCTCCATGATCGAGCTTGATCGACAGCTTCCTCATGTCAAAGATGATCCACCCGAGAGTGTCTACTTTGAGCTCATACCATTAAACTAAGGTAACTAGGTTACTTAGTATGCTAGTCTAAGTAGCCTAGATGATGTAGAGAGTGATGATGGATTGTTTTGTCTTAAGAACCCTAGGTTAATCAACACATGAGACTATTAGGGTTTGAGGGAGAAGAAGAGAAGCTTGGAGGAGATGAGAGTGTTGTAGTGAGCATAATATGAATTGAATGAAGAATGGATAAGTCTTGTGACTAAAAAAGCAAGCATCCCAATAATAATAATAATAAATTATCTCCACCGCAAAATATCTAGATATTTTCTCCAAAATATCTAGATGCCACCTTGCCTCAATAGTAATCCATGACTCACTGAGTCACCAAGTAGCCATGCTTCATTCAATGAATGATAACACCTCACCCTCCACCTCATTAACCATTTAACTAAATGGTTAAAACAAATAATGAGGTGTCTTCTTCTAGAAGCAATCCTGTAAAAAATTACAAGAATACCCCTCACCGTATATACATACCCGTATCCGTATTCCGAAAAAGACGAATACAAAAGAGACGAAAATAATCCAACAATATAATACTAGGATCCGGCTTAAACCAAAGCCCGCTAGTATTATCCATCCGAACATCATACGTGTACAAGTACACGTATGTGATCGAACCCTACTGTAAAACCTTACGGCCTCTACATCGTTTCGCCAGAAGCAAAGAAACCCTCTGTGTGGGACTCGAAAGACTCGACAGTATGCCGGCAGTGCGTTACTGGATAAATCCATAACCTCAAGCACGTCAGCGGTACTAGCTGTACGTAACGGCTACCCAGGTACCTGTTGAAAAGGAAAGCCGACGAGTAAACTCATCCGGATCCCTAATGAGCCTATCCGTGACAATCTCCATACAGTCTGGTCTCTTCGTCTAAGAGTATCGCATACCGGAGGGGGTGGTAAGCATCAGACCTTAATAACCTGATAATTCATGCTGATGCGGCTCAGGACCAATCCGGGAAACTACTGATCAACCTATCAGTAAATCCCAACTGCCTTGGCCAAGGACTTATGCTCCTGACCAATCGAACACAGTGCGATATCAACTCCCAATACCTGGAGAGACGAATCCCTGACAATCACTCGCTGCCTCCATGTGGCTCAGCACTGTATCTAACCAAAACCTATTTGCACGACTCAGTAGAGCCATGGTAGGGTAGTGATCAAAGCACAGTGGGAACTCACACGAGAAAAATGACGATCTCATGTCCAAAGACTAACCTGTACACATGTCACAAGAGAACCGCTATCTAACGATAGGTATAATACCATCTAGAAGTTCTCAGCGAGTCCGTCCAGTGTACTCACCCCCAGTGAGCACCCGTATACAATCTTAGGTGATCACACCAATGGTTGTGGGACGAACCACCGCCCCTCGTCGGGGGTCTAAGAACGTACACGCAAGTTTATTCTGGAGTATCGATGCCCGATCTTGATACTCCTGCGACTTGGGACATTTAAGGATGTGCTTTTAGACTACCCAGCTCCCATAAGTATGATCGCCATCACAACGCAGGTAGTCAAGCAAGATCCTACGGGCTTTATCAACATGTAACTGCAATATGAAATAACGTGTATAACATATGCCATGTTAAGATAAAGTCAAATCATAATAGTATACTACTATATCAAGTCTTTATCAATATGTGCAAGATGGATAAAGCATCAGTAAAAACAAATACACATATCCTGATAAAGAGAACTCAAATAATATACTAAATAACTGAGCAAGATCGTCCTGTACATACATATCCCCAGCATCCACATGTATACATATACAATAATGGCCTCTAGGGCATACATATCCAACAATCTCCCACTTGCACTAAAGGCCAGTTATTGGCATACCGAATACCCAACGTCTGCTCTCAGGCCAGCTGCTGGAGTACCACATACCGAACATCTCATAAAGTCGCTCGAACTGCGCTTGAGGGAGGGCCTTTGTAAATGGATCCGCCGTGTTCTATTTTGTATCCACTCTCCGGATCTCGATCTCCTGGCGATCTATGATCTCCCTGATCAGGTGATACCGCCTTAAGATGTGTCTGGATTTCTGATGGGACCGTGGTTTCTTCGCTAAAGCTATAGCCCCATTGTTATCGCAATACAAAGGTATCAAATCAACAATGGACGGAACTACATGAAGTTCAGCAACGTACTTCTTTATCCAGACCGCTTCTTTTTCGGCATCGCTCGCAGCAATGTATTCAGCCTCCATCGTCGAGTCTGCGACGGTATCTTGTTTGGAACTCCTCCAACATATCGCCCCTCTATTGAGGGTAAACACAAAACCCAAGACAGACTTGCTGTCATCCTTATCACTCTGGAAGCTTGAATCGGTAAAGGACTCGACCTTGAGGTCTCTATTACTGAAAACCAAGAACATCTCCTTAGTCCTTCTCAGGTACTTGAGAATGTTCTTCACTGCTGTCCAGTGGTTCTCACCTGGGTTCGACTGATACCGGCTCACCACGCTTAGCGTGTAAGCTACATCTGGTCTTGTACATAGCATCGCATACATTATAGATCCTACCGCCGAAGCGTAGGGTATGGTGCTCATGCAAACCCTCTCCTCATCAGTCATGGAAGACATCTCCTTGGAGAGGGTGATTCCTTGCAATACGGGTATGTTACCGCGCTTGGAATCTTCCATACTAAATCTCTTTAGTACGGTCTTTATGTACCTGGACTGCGAAAGTCCCAGTAATCTCTTGGATCTATCTCTGTAGATCTTAATCCCCATAATGTACAAGGCATTACCCAGGTCCTTCATGGAGAACCTTTGTGATAAGAACAGCTTGACTGATTGTAGCATAGGAATATCATTTCCTATCAAAAGAATGTCGTCCATGTACAAGATTAGGAATATGATAGTTCGTCCTAAAATCTTCTTATAAATACATGGCTCATCCTCATTCTTGATGAAGTCAAATTCTTTGACTTTTTCATCAAAATAGATGTTCCAGCTCCGCGATGCCTGCTTTAATCCATAAATGGATTTAAGCAACTTTCACACCTTCCCGCTGCTCCCACTGTCTACAAAACCTTCTGGCTGATCCATATAAACGCACTCTTCCAAAATTCCATTCAGAAAAGCCGTTTTTACGTCTATCTGCCAGATTTCATATTCATGGAAGGCAACAATGGCAAGTAGGATCCGAATGGATTTAAGCATAGCCACTGGAGAAAATGTTTCATCATAGTCCAATCCTGGTCTTTGACGAAAACCTTTTGCAACAAGTCTAGCCTTATAGGTTTCCACATGCCCATCTATACCAATCTTCCTTTTGAAGATCCATTTGCATCCAACGGGTTTTACCCCAGGTGGAGCAACTTCCAAGGTCCACACTTTATTGGTGTACATGGACTCCATTTCGGATTGCATAGCATCCAGCCACTTCTCAGAGTACCTACTGATAATGGCCTTCCTGAAACTAGTAGGATCATCTTTTTCCAAGATGCAATCCTCTCGATCCCCGTCTATGAGAAAACCGTAGTATCTCTCGGGCGGATGAGAAATCCTACTAGATCTGCGGAGTGGCTGAGGTTCGTCAGGTATTACTGAATCTAGCGGTTCCACCAAATCTTCAGTTATAGCTTGTATTTCTAGAACTTCATCCAGTTCTACTGTGCCACTAATATTTTTTTACAAGAAACTCTTTTTCCAAAATTGTGGCATTCCTAGAATCAATAATCCTTTGTTCCTCTGCGTGGTAGAAAAGATACCCATTAGAATCTTTTGGGTATATCATAAACTTTCACAAAATTGATCGTGCCTCGAGTTTGTCTGAGTTCTGCTTTTCGACATAAGCAGGGCAACCCCAAATCTTAACACGTTTAAGATACAACCTCTTACCACTCCATATTCCATACGGAGTTTTAGACATGAATTTGGATGGAACTTGATTCAAAAGATGTGTCGCTGTTTGAAGCACATATCCCCAGAATGAAAGAGGCAACTCAGCACTACTCATCATGGAGCGAACCATATCCAATAGGGTACGATTCCTTCGCTCCGATACACCGTTATTCTGTGGTGTGTACGGAGGAGTAAGCTGAGAGAGAATTCCATTCTCTTTTAGGTAATCGAGGAATTCCGTGCTGAAGTACTCCCCTCCTCTATCAGATCTGAGGATCTTGATACTTTTGCATGTATGGTTCTCTACTTCGTTTCTGTATTCTTTGAATTTCTCAAAAGCTTCATATTTGTGTTTCAAAAGATACACATATCCGAAACTTGAGAGATCGTCAGTGAATGTAATGAAGTACGAGAACCTACCCCGTGCATGTATAGACATTGGACTACATACATCACTGTGTATGAGTCCCAAGAGCTCTGCTCTTTCTCCGTATCCGGTGAATGGAGATTTGGTCACTTTCCCTTGATACAAGACTGAAAAGTTTCATAAGATGAAAATTCGAACATATTCAAATATCCATCCTTATGTAATTTACTCAGTCTTTTCTCTCCGATATGACTAAGTCTACAATACCATAAGTAGGATTCGTTCTCTTCTGAACTCTTCCTCTTGCGTGTGTTTTATACATTGAAAACTATGTTTTGATTTAGAACATAGATACCTGTTAGTTGTATGTATTCCCTAGAGGCCATTGTTGTACATGATTGTATATTACAATGGATGCTTGGACATATATAAGGAGCACTTTCTTGCTCGACATGATAGTATGCTATCTGGTTACTCTTTATCTTAACATGTAAACTAGTATTGTGATACTGTCTTGCTCTCACATGTTGATAAAGCCCTTAGGATGTATACTTGACTACCAAGACTATGATGCAGATCATACTAGTGGGGACAGGGTAGTCCACAAGTACATCCTTTAATTGTTTCTAGTCGAGGGTGTATCGAAATGGGGCATCGATATTCCAGAGCAGACTAGCGTATACGCTTCTTGACCCATTTGATGGGTGATGGATGATCCCATATCCATTAGTGTTTGACATCAAAGATGGTATACGGATGCTCGGTAGAGACTGGGTACACTGAACATGACTCGCCGAGAACTCCTAGATGGTATTATACTTAACGTCAGATAGCAGTTCTCTGGTGACACTGGTACAGGTTAGTCTGTAGACCCGAGATCGTCATAGAGACTTGTGTGATTCCCACTGTGCTTTGATTTCCACCATACCACGTTCAAGCGAGCGTGAAAAACGGTGGTTTTTAAGTACAGTCCCGAGTCACTTGGAGGCAATGAGCGATAGGAGGGGTTTCGTCTCTCCCGGTATTGGGGGTTGATGTTGCGCTGTGCTCGATTGGCCATAACAGGAAGTCCCTGGCCAGGGCTGATACGGAGATTTACTGGTAAGTGTTATCGGTAGTTTCTCGACCTGTTATGAGCCTCATATCGGCATGACTTATCAAGTTACTGAGGTCTGACGTTTACCAACCCTAGACTAGATATGCGACATATCAGACGAAGAGTCTGGAATGTACGGTAGTATTACTTATTGGATTCACAGGAGTATGGACATGCTTGCTTGTTGATCTTCTGATTGCTCAATACCCGGGTAGCCGTTACGTCCAGCTAGTACCGCTGACGGCTTGTGGGTGACTGATATGATCATCACCTACTGCCGGCGTATTGACGAGTCATTAGAGTCCTATACAGAGGTTTCCTAGCAAATGCGAAACGAAGTATGGCATATATGTGATATGTGCAGGGCCGAGATTAATACGTGTATGTGATACCGTATTCCATTCTCGCGATACAGGTTATATGTGATATAACCGGATTGTTGAATCAAGTGTTGATTCAATGATATGTTATATGTATATGTGATATACATATAAATGATATTAGTCGGTTGTATACGATACAACCGGGTTATTAAATCAAGTGTTGATTTAATAATTTAATGTGTAATTATATATTTGATATATTAATATACATTAACTAATATTAGCTCACTTAAGAATTTCTTTTCTTATTATACATTTAATATATATGTGATATATGTTAATGTATTTATTTTGTGTAATGCTTGATGATACATACTACATGGGTGTATGAGACTTATACCATTCCATAGATAATAAGTGGGTTATTATTTATTTAAAATAATTCAAAATTATGTGGAAATTAAGCATGGTTGGAAGCTTGGAGAAGCTTGTGGTAATCATTGACTTAGTCCACTAATTTTGTTTTACTCTAGATATTTATTAACCTAACCATTATCGTTTAGCCATGGTTTAATCTCCACATGAGTTATATATGATATTTCTCATCCATGGTTGCGATTGACCACTTGAGCTTCTTCTTCATCTCTTTCCTAGCTCTCTTGAGTTTTGAATGAGGTGAAAAGAAAAAGAGAAAAATTATTCTAAAGTAAGAAAAATTACTACTTCATTAATCTATACCAAACTAGCCATATAGTATAGGTTGTTTTCTTCACTAGTTCATCAATTAATGAAGAGGTGGCTTGAGTTAGAGATTCTTCGACGTAAATCATCTTCGGCCTCGAAGACTTCAAGCAAGCTTGTTCCTTTCGCATTGTGAACCCTTACTAGAGTCCGAGAGATCACTACTTGGAGCGAAGTGACTACTATATGGAGCTTTATAAGTGAAGGACCGGTCTACAAAGGTTGTATTCCTCATTCACTTAGTGTAATGTTTGATTACATACTTTCTTACTCCTAATCCTCTAGTTAGATCCTTGGTTTGGGTTTCTTAGCACTTTAGATTTTTTAAAATTGCATGTTTGATGCCCTAGAAAACATAGTGAGAGTGCTAAGGATCTTTTCAATATCATTACACAGCGTACCTTCTGCAACCAATACCTGATTAAGGTAAATGTTCATGATATTTCTATCAAGAACAAACTTATATCCATCTTTATCAAGTAAAGAAACTGATATGATGTTGCAAACCATGGAAGGTATATAGTAGCAATTGTTCAAAATCATAGTATTGCCTTTTGGCAACACTAGGTGATATTCACCAACGGCAGCAGCATTAACTTGTGCTCCGTTCCCTACTCTGAAGGACATATCACCAGGTCCAACTATCCCACTTTTTCTCAGTCTCTGCAATAAATTACAGATATGAGATCCTGATCCGGTATCTAGTACCCAGGAAGTAGGACTAACCGAAAAATAGTTCTCAATAACAAGAACACCTGAAGGAGATGCAACGGTATGCTTCATCTTCGTTGGGTTCATCAAGGAATTCATGCAATCCTCTTTCCCTTGCTCATACTTATGACATCTGTCATAGTTTAGAGCCGAACTGACGTTCCTCAGCCCCGAATAAGAATTCAGATCGGTCAGGTGATACATTTTATTATCTTGATTAGGGCGTGAAATGGTTGCTGCCTGGAGAGAGAGAAAAGAAACACTTAGCGTACGCCCTTGGAAGATTAGATTGCTTATTAATTTTATCTAATCAGGATGGCTCCCGCTGTTTCCTCAAAGTCTTCTTCAAACCTTAAAAGAAGAACTAGTTAGGATTAATCGCATGTCACAATACTTACTTAACCTTTCAGCCAGGCTAGTGTCGGTACTTCGAGGGAGGTTTTCCAATGCTTTCGTGAAGTTCCTTAATTATGTAACCTCTTTTCCTTAGAGGCGTAGCCCCGCTAACAACGTTCTAGACACATACTTGGTTTATAGCATTGATTGTTAAGTGAAATAATCTCCTAAGAGTAATCCTACTCATCAGTGGGATCGGGATCCAACTATCATTATGTGATGACCTAGATGGAATCCACTCTAATCACCACTCTAGAAGGTATGCTAAAACTGCAAGTTTCCTGTATATTTGAAACTCCTGATGTGGTTTTTTCCCCTAGGACCTTAGTGACCTTGACACAGTCAACAAATCAAAAAGTCCTTGTCATGTTCAAACTGTCATTATCTGGATTTCATTAAACCCACCAACATAATCCTTGACACAGTCAACAAGGTTATACGACTGTCCTAACCAATCGCATTGAATGCTATAAATAAGTAGTACTCAGCAACCGTTCACTGCGCCTTGACACAGTTAACAGACGTAACACGAATACTAAGTATTACTTATAAGAAATGACGAAGGGCTACGGCTGAGTTTTTGGCGAAAAATCCATTAATGTAATGAACTTGATATCGTTGAAAGAACCTGAGCAGTTTTGAAAAGGAGTGGTTTAGGCCTCGCTTTTGAAAACTTCTGGTTTTGAAGAAAACCGAGTAATCTATAGTGTAGACTTTTGCTCAAGAGGTCACTCCCCGCGAAGGGATCTCGGCTCTTGCCTCCTGGAATGAGGTGCTGGATATTCACAGCCGAATACCACTATGCAAAGTGAATGAATATAACTGTAGTTTTTCGAAATTTGTTCTAACAACATCTTTTTAGGTTTCTTTTCTTGCATTAATCAAAATTAATGCGGCCCCATCAATTAACCTATCACACCAGAAAAGAACAAAAATACAATGTATGTATATGCCATCCACATTCGCCACAGGGCCCCGTCATCACCCGTTAGGTTACTTAACTAACGACAGAGCAGGGGCTGGACTAGCGTGGGTGCAAAATATATACAACATCTACTAGTATATATATAAATATATATAACATTCGTCCCAGGCATGATATATTCAACATCACAGAATCTCAGCAAGTAACAAAGAATGGCGGATAATCTTGGAGCCTCTGGTTTCATTTGAGCCACAAATAAAACCCGACATTCTCGGTCATGTGGATAGCCTGTGCAATGAAAACTTGGACCCCTACGAGCGCGGCAAGTTACCCACCAATCCCAGAAGTGAGGGAACCCTAATCAACAAAGTGAATGGGCCACCGAGCTTTTCACAGGATCCAGTAACTTGAGCGCCCCTCCGTGGGTCATCCTATACCCCCTACGAGTGCGGCGAATAGCCCGCCAATTCTAGAGTGAAGCCCCCTCCGTCTCAACACCATGAGATGCGGGCTTGTTGCCTTCTAGAACCTGGCTATTCGTGCACTCCATCACGGGGTAATCCTAATACAGAAAATAAAAAAATAATATTTACAATGGTGACATCGACCTCAACCCGGTCGTGTCCCAAACAAATAATATACAGTCCGGCAAAGTCGGCAGTCCACATGTCGGACGTTCGTCCCACAAAATGAATATACAAATGAATCTTAACTGTACAACTATCATTGTATCATCAAGCTATCCACCATGACAATCCAACCACAACCATAGCACAAACACAAAACATCAACGTGAATGTCATGTTCGCAAACCCGTCTAAAAGAACATATAGCAGTTAGACGAGTTATACCGCTCAAATGACATTCAGGGTCACAGATAGTAATGTATGTACTGAAAGTATTAAATAGTGTTAAAAATAACGACTTCGAAATACCCCGTATTGCCCCAATATCAAAGATAACAGAATATCCAAACTTGGCAAAAATAAACAACACCTGAAATCCTAAATCCAAGAGACTGGAATACCAAAAAAAATATGACATCAAAACTCATAACTTGGCTGGCCAAGCCAGGAAATTCTTCATTTTGGACGGCCTAAATGTTGAGTTCTGGGTTCGTCTTTCTGCAGTGTTCATACAACAACATGAAGAGCACTCTGCAATTGTTTAAAAAAAATTTACAGCCTCTGAAAATTTCGACAGAAACTTGGATTTTCGTTTCTTGTTTCGGAGTTATTTCGGTTTCGTTACTTTAACATTGTTTAAACCTACTAGTATAGGGTTTATGGGCTGGCTCTGATACCATGAAAGGTTATGCTAACTCCCTGGCCATCAACCGAGGCCGATTGCGGAACAAATTTTTTTCTAACGATGTAAACTTAGCGCTAGAATAACCTTAAACCGGAGCTACCATAAACCTAACTAGCAACTAAAGAAGCTATCTACTATGAAAAGATTTTATACCAAGAGGCTCAAGTCCTTCGGGTCTTCACTCCTCTACTTTAGCACGCTCCTAGTGGCCTCCATGATCGAGCTTGATCGACGGCTTCCTCACATCAAAGATGATCCATCCGAGAGTGTCTACTTTGAGCTCCTACATTTAAACTAAGGTAACTAGGTTACTTAGTATGCTAGTTTAAGTAGCCTAGATTATGTAGAGAGTGATGATGGATTGTTTTGTCTCAAGAACCCTAGGTTTCTCAACACATGAGACTATTAGGGTTTGAGGTAGAAGAAGAGAAGCTTGGAGGAGATGAGAGTGTTGTAGTGAGCATAATATGAATTTAATGAAGAATGGCCATGTCTTGTGACTAATAAAGCAAGCATCCCGATAATAATAATAATAAATTATCTCCACCACAAAATATCTAGATATTTTCTCCAAAATATCTAGATGCCACCTTACCTTAATAGTAATTCATGACTCACTAAGTGAGTCACCAAGTATCCATGCTTCATTCAATGAATGATAACACCTCACCCTCCACCTCATTAACCATTTAACTAAATGGTTAAAACAAATAATGAGGTGTCTTCTTCTAGAAGCACTCTTGTAACAAATTACAAGAATACCCCTCACCGTATATACATACCCGTATCCGTATTCCGAAAAATACGAATACAAAAGAGACGAAAATAATCCAACAATATAATACAAGGACCCGGCTTAAACCAAAGCCCGCTAGTATTATCCATCCGAACATCATACGTTATCATATGTGCACAAGTACACGTATGTGATCGAACCCTATCGTAAAACCTTACAGCCTCTACATTGTTTTGCCTGAAGCAGAGAAACCCTCTTTGTGGGACTTTAAAGACTCGACAATACGTCGGCAGTGTATTACTGGATAAATTCATAACCACAAGCATGTCAGCGGCACTAGCTGTACGTAACGGCTTCCCGGGTACCTGTCAAAAAGGAAAGCCGACGAGCAAAATCATCCAGATCCCTACTGAGCCTTTCCGTGACAATCTTCGTACAGTCCGGTCTCTTCGTCTAAGAGTATCGCATACCGGATCTAGGGCATGGTAAGCGTCAGATCATAATAACCCGATAACTCGTGCTGATGCGGCTCAGGACCAATCCGGAAAACTACTGATCAACCTATCAGTAAATCCCAACTGCCTTGGCTAAGGTCTTATGGTACTGACCAATCGAACATAGTGCGATATCAACTCCCAATACCTGGAGAGACGAATCCATGACAATCACTCACTGCCTCCATGTGTCTCGGGACTATACCCAACCAAAACCTGTTTGCACAACTTAGTAGAGCCGTGGTAGGGTAATGATCAAAGCACAGTGGGAACTCACACGAGACAAATGACGATCTTAGGTCCAAAGACTAACCTGTGCACATGTTACAAGAGAACCGCTATCTGACGATAGGTATAATACCATCTAGAAGTTCTCAGCGAGTCCGTCCATTGTACTCACCCCCAGTGAGCACCCGTATACAATCTTAGGTGATCACACCAATGGTTGTGGGACCAACCACCGCCTCTCATCGGGGTCTTGAAACATACACGCAAGTCTACTCTGGAGTATCGATGCCCGAACTCGATACTCCTGTGACTTGGGACATTTAAGGATGTGCTTATAGACTACCCAGCTCCCATAAGTATGATCGCCATCACAACGCAGGTAGTCAAGCAAGATCCTATGAGCTTTATCAACATGTAACCGCAATATGAAATAACATGTATAACATATGCCATGTTAAGATAAAGTCAAACTATAAAAATATACTACTATATCAATTTTTTATCAATATGTTCAAGATGGATAAAGCATCAGTAAAAACAAATACACATATCCTGATAAAGACAACTGAAAAAATATACTAAATAACTGAGCAAGATCATCCTGTACATACATATCCCCAGCATCCACATGTATACATATACAATAATGGCCTCTAGGGCATACATATCCAACACTTATTTGAGGAGGAAGGCCCATGGCCCATCTGGTCCATTTGGGCCAATTTATCTATCAGAGCCTGAAAGGTTGTTGGTTTAAAGAATATCTTGAACTGGGACTCAGTCGTTTGAGTATTAAGGATCCCAATGAACATGCCCACGGCGGGAGATTCTTCAATGCGCTGCTCGCACTTAGACCATAGGTTCCACCACCGGATCGCGTATTGGACCTAGGTTTCTCCCGGCTTTACCTTGGCATTGATTAATGCCGTAATTGTAGTGCGCTCACTCACGCTGGCGAAACGCTGTATGAACAGCAGTTCCAGTTCTGTGAATGTTTTTACGGAGTCATTTAGGAGCTCCGAGTACCATTCAAAAGCTTGTTCCCGCCAAAATTTTGGCTCAAAACCCGCTCCCTTATAAAATATTAACAATAAAATAAAAAAATATAAAGGGAAAAACTCCACATGCAAACAATGTAATAAATGCCTCAAAGCCAAGAGCTAAAACATTCTGAAGCAGCGCTTCATAGTAGCGCCAGCGCTGAAAGTCAAAGACTCTGAGGCAGCGCTCACGTGCAAAGCACGTGTGCGCTGGCGCTAAGAGCGCCGCGCTCTGAGCAGCGCACCACGTGCAAAGCACGTTTGCGCTGGAACTAAAAGCTCCCCACTGTCAGATCAAAGATCCAATAATAATGATAAATCTTTAATTAATCAGAATTAAATTCTGTTAAGGAAATATTCCTCAAAATATTTCTAAACAACAAGATTTTGCTCTGTAAATGAGATCACCGTTGAATCAATGATCCAATGGTGATTAAAAATCACCAAAAATACAGAATAAATTCTGTATGGAAAAGATTTCCCAATCTTGTTAAAAACAAGAAAATTGGCTTCTGTAAATCAGAAGCCCTTGGATCAAAGATCCAACGGTGGGGAAATCCCCAAATCAATTGGAGAAAAAATCTCCTTAACTGATTGAACAAATCATCTTGCCCTATATAAAGGCTCCAAGACTTCAAAGTCTCGGGGGTACAAAAACATAGAGAGGAACCCCCCATAAGCTTTGAGAAAATCTCAGAAAGAAGAGTCAAGCTCTCGATAGAAGAACAATTTTCCTTCAAGGTAAAAGAACAGAGAGATGAAATCATCTCATATTAAAAAAAAGAATTCATTTCTTTCTTTAAGATTATAGATCTACAAGATCAAAGTCTTTCACAAAGAGATCAAAGGATCTCATCATAAAATAAAAAGAAGAACATAACTCTTCTCACAGATCATAGATCTACAAGACTAAGGTCTTTTCTACAAAAAGATCATGAACGTATCATTATAAAAAAGGGGGGAATAATTCAATTCTCTTAAGGATCACAGATCCATAAAAGTAAAGCCTTTCATCAATATAAGAGATTGAAATATCTCCTACAAAATAAGAACTTTTGTTCTTAGAATCTTGAGACAAAGTCTCTTATAACAAGAGAATTCAATTCTCAGGACGCAAACTGATCTAAGTTGGATAAAAGAAGAGCTTCTGCACTCCACATCTAGCGCAAAGCGCTGCAGAGCCTTAGCGCTCTTAATCTAAAAGGAGCCCTAGCGCTCCAAATTTAAGCGCTCTGCGCTCAAGACTGGCGCACAGCGCCAAGTGCGCCACGTGCTCCTCACATGTGCGCCACTGAACAGATAGTGCTTTGCGCTCATAAAATAGCGCTTTGCGCTCATGGACTGGCGCTCAGCGCCTAGCGCACAACGTGCTCCTCACGTGTGCGCCACTGAACAGATAGCGCTTTGCGCTCATAAAATAGCGCTTTGCACTCATGAACTGGCGCTCAGCGCCTAGTGCACCACATGCTCCTCACGTGTGCGCCATTGAACAAGAAGCGCAATGCGCTCATAATCTGGCGAAAAGCGCCAAGAGCGCTACGTGCTCCTCAAGTGTGCGCTCCCCAACAGAAGCGCTCTGCGCTCTTTGACTGGCGCAAAGCGCTAATAGTGCCACGTGCTCCTCACGTGCGCGCTAAAAGAACATAAATTGTTCTATGAATAAAGCCCAGAGCTATGATGAATGCTCAGCATTTAACAAAAGACAGAAATACTGTCAGAATCCAAATCAATGCTCAGCATTGTTAAAAGGGCCAATCCCAAATAGAGGCTCAACAACCAAAAATAAATGTTAAACATTTTAACTTGATTGGACTTAGCACAAGATTGGCAATAAGTCCTTAATTCAGATTAACTGAGCCCATATGCTTATTTATCTTTTTGAGCGGAGAACAGATTCTGGCATGCCCGGTGGGACCTTTTCCTCTTTCCTCTCCACACTTCGTGTTTCGTGTTCGCGAACGAATCATGGTTTAATATGGTTGCCCTTGGGTTCGAGGTACTAAGATTTAGTTTTGCTCCCGTGCAGAAAAAAGAACATCAATGGCCTCTAACTGCTCCAGCTGCAACTGCAATTCCCGTTCCGCCTCATCTGGAGGTGTAACCTACGGGCTCCAAGCGGCCTCCCTTTTCAAGATGCTAGTGGAGCAAGTAACTCAGGCCACCACTGGGCTGTTCTTTGGGACCATGATCCCACCGATGAGTTTCAATGCCCCGCTGCTGTCGTAAGAAGCCCGAAAGAAGTCGGTCTTTGATCGACTTACCACTACCGCGGCCCCTCTCAACGGGTCGCCCAAATCCAACACCTCAGTCTTTGATAGATTGGGCCAAAGCTCATGTGGGACCGTGAAGAAGCCTGCGATTCCAGAAAGGGTCATCCCAAAAAGGATAGCCATTCCTGCTCTCGAAGTCGTCAAAGTGGCTTCTCCTGCCAAAGGGTCGGTCTTTACAAGACTGACTGTTTTAGCTACCGTTTTAGGTGAAATCGTGAAGGCTGCTTCCCCTGCTCGGAAGTCTGCCTTCGATAGGTTGGCTATCCCCACTCAGCGGACATCAGTCTTCAACAGGTTGACAACGACAACTTCTGATCAAGACAGGGGGCATGATGAAGCCACCCCCATAGCTGAGCCAGTACCGTCGGCTCGACATGCTCGACGTCGCCACTAGCGCCGAGTGAGGAAGGCTGGGGACAATTCCCCTTCCGGACTGACTCCGCCGGCTCCAACGGTGGAAGTTGATGCTGCTGTTCCAACTGGGAACAGCTTTGAACCGCAAAGGAGAGTGCGCAAAAACTCTCCAACTGCCGTGCTGAAGAGATCTCCTCCACCCGTAGAGAACGCTACTAAGGTGAAGCTGGAACAGCCCCCTCAGCGGCTGTCCTCTAAAATTTACAAGGTTTGGCGTCAAGTCCAAGACTCGGTGATTGATCAAGATTACTCTCGCCGACCAAAGAAGATTAAAGCTCGGTGATTGATCTGTAAAAGTGTTTGTAGTTAACCGCAATCAATAACGGTGTCGCGTGTAGCTAGACCGAGATGAGTACGGGTCGTCCTCTGTGAAACGTTGAATCTTTTAATCTTACTTTAGACGTGTTGAAAAATAGGAAGAATAAAGAATAGTGAAGAATGGTTGTAGGATCTAGATCTATGTCAAACATGGATGCAGGATATAGATCTAGATTAATTACGGATGTAGGTTTTATAGTAGAAGGGGGCTTGTAGGGTTTATTAAGATTTAGTAGTCATGGATGATTAATTAAAGATTACTCTTTTTATCCTTTAATAAATTTAAAACTAGATCGACAGTGATGCAAGTAGATTAGGGTTCCTGGAGGGAAAAGGGTTCTCACTCTTAACCCCAATCTCGACATGGATCTCCGTTCATGTCTAGCCTTTACCAAAACAATTGTTAATCTAATCTCTAATTGTGGTCGTGATTATCAATGAATTGATAGCGCACCCAATTAGGATGTTAACTATTCTTTTGATAAAGTTTATAAACTTTATAGGATGTAAAAAGAGTTTAAGGATCTTCATCATCCATTAATCTACTATAATCTTATGAACCATAACAAGAGAAGAATTACTCGCGCATGTTGGGAAAATAAAAGATAGAGAGGGAAATCATATTGAAAAACTACAAAGAAATAAAATAAGAAATCAACTAGTTTTATTAATCAACAAGATCAATTACACTTTGTTCCCTTAGAAAATGATTACAAAATTCTAGTTTGCTTCTCGATCTCTTCTAAGGAGGTAGATGAACTGTTGATGATCAACAGGGATTCTTGAGCCGTCGTGGACTTCGTGATCGCGTCGGTGTGATACCTTCTAATTTTAGCCCTTGGTCCTTTATATAGCCCTCAAAGAAGAAAACCTAGTTACTATATATGGTGACTTTCTAATATGGTGACTTTCCATATATGGTGACTTTCCTAATATGGTGACTTTCCATATATGGTAACTGTCCATATATGGTAACTTTTCTAATATGATGACTTTCCATATATGGTAACTAGTTGTTAGGATCCCAACCAGAAAATCCAGGGCCCTAACTCCTCAGAAGTGCGGCGGAACCGCGGAGTAATGGTGGGTTTGGCCGCGGATCCGCGGTGGATTAGGAGGATTGTGGGTTCGTTTCTCTTGAGGCTTCTTCTGGTGACACATGTAGGCTATTTTGGTATCTCGAATCTGAAAATTTTCTCCACGTCTCTGCCAGAATTGATTTCTTCAATTTACTTTACTATTTCGGCTGATTTGATCTTGATAATTCGGATTTCCTTGATTCCAGTCCTGAAATAATTTCTGCACAATTATCTCAATAAATAATGTTAGTAGAATTTGTTTTTATTGAGATATTATCTTTATCCATTTGTCATGATATTTTAGTTTTAAGAGAATTGGTCAAAGGTATTTAATAAGGTAAGCATATTAAATGGGTCAAATGTTAGATGGATATTATATACTTACTTTTTCCTTCATAATTTTAATTATAATATATAAACACATGAAAATAGTATTTTTACAGATAAACCCTCATATGTGTCATATATTATAATAAACACCTTTTTTATATAGAAATAGTAGGAAAAATGTCATATTAAAAGTGCAGTTTTATGAACTGAACAAATACCCCCAAACTTAACTTTGATCGTCCCGAGCAAACTAGTTATTTAAGAGAAGGAGAAAGAAGAAAAAAGAAAAATCTTAAGTAGCACACTTTCGTAGGCAAAACGATTACACTGAGCACGTGCAACAAGCCGTTAAACCTCTAGGTGTCCCTAGCAGGAGTAGTGTTGTCTCCTGAGGGTTTTCAGCGGATTACACCCACAAAATCCTATAATAAAAGAAAGATAGTGAAAGTTACATACAAAGATAAGAATTATGAATGAAAGAACTTGAAAATAAGAGTTTTCAACTACACCAGTTTTTCAGTTGCTATGTGCCCTATCTTAATGATCATAAAAAAATGTTAGAAATCATATCATCCCTCAATAAAACATAGCCTTTAGTTTTCCTCCCTATCTTTCTTCCAAACATTGATCATATACCCCTACGTGTGTGTAAAAGACATCCCTACACTTAGAGAATTAAATTCAAGCTATCATACTCTTGTCCATCTTCCAAAGTACTTTTTAGTCGGTGAATATTTTCTTCTTTTTTTTTATGAAATTGCTCACACATCCTTCATGCGATCGTTAATACTTCTTGAGGTACTAACCGACCGATTATAAAGTGTGCTTGCGTATTAAGGTGTAATTCCTTATCTTGCACACCTAAGACTTAGCAGTGGCTCCCAAACCAGTTGGTCTAAGGCACTAGGTGATAAAGCACCCTCGCTATGTTTTTTTTACGCTGCCTTGGTAATTGCAAAACCAATGTTCACTTTTTTTCTTCACCACATATATTTTATTTTATTTTCCTTCATACTAAGGCTTTTAGACAAGAGTATTTCAAGGTATCCTCTACTATCCCAAGTTTCAAGATGTGTGTACGTGCGTATAGTAGGGTATCAACGTTCCAATGTTTGGCCTCAAGAATAGGGACTATTTTTCAGACTTATTTCTATCCTCAGATTAGCAATTTCCTTCATCTTACTAACCCTTGGGACAACAGCTCATAACTACTTATTACTAGTTTTGTTTAAGAAAACATCTAACTTTATTATTTTTCTTAAACTATTCCTATCTTTCAAATGTAATTTTTCACTTTCTAACTTCCATTATCAAAAAATATTTTTGTGCTCATATAAAGTATAATGCAAAATAATGCATAAATAAGCACAAATCTCTCCCAAACCTGTTTGCAGCAGTGTCCTCATTGTTGTCATCTTTTAAATCTCAAAAACCTGTAGACTTGGCAGGAAAGGTTATTAACGGGGGCAACAAAAATAATGACAGTGAAATCCTCCCCTAAACTTATTTCTGGCTCGTAATTTTGTAAAAATTTTCTTTCAAGAGCCAAAATATCCCTCCCCCAAAACTTGAGTAAAATCATATTAAGCATTTTAAATTATGAGGGGGGTTAAAGTTATTGGTCAAAGTAAAACCTTACAAAGACCAAAAGTCAACACCAACCATTGAAAAAATTTATCGATGAAGCACCAAGGTTGGTGGAAGAACATGTTGCCTATTGACGTGAAGAAGTGGGGAGGAGATAATAGGTGTAATGGAAAAGGTTAACGTCTCGGTTTGTAGAGACGAAACAATGATGATCGATTACTCGCATTCTCAGTCTTGATAAGAAAAAGATGTGGCGGTTCAACTTCTTTGGGTTAGGGTTGATTCATCATAACACCCATGTCTTCTAAGAATGCGAGTTCTTCAGCGAAGGTTTCTTTAAAGCTTTCATCGATATCCCGAATAATAATCTCATCGGAAAGAATGGGATGATACTCGGACTCCTTAAAAGGTTCACATTTAGCGTTAGATGTTGACCCGGACAACAACGTAATAGCGGAGTCGAGACCAGTATTGTGAAGCTCTTCAATTTCGCTGCTGTCGGAATCTATTGTTTTAACAGAACACACATGAGCATAGGGTTCGGAGGGTTCACTTCCCAACTTGTAAATGTTAAGCTCAATTGACATCTTCCCGAAGGATAGGTTTATAGAGTCGTTACGGCAATTGATTACAGCGTTGGAAGTCGCAAGAAAAGGTCGACCTAAAATCACCGGAATTTGGTTTCGTGGGTTCGCTACAGGTTTTGTATCTATAATGATAAAGTCCATAGGAAATATAAATTCCCCGACTTTGATTAACACATCCTCTAGCTCACCCCTAGGTTGGGTGATAGATCGATCGGCCATCTGAAGAGTGCAATGCGCCGGTTTTAACTCTCCGATCTCTAATTGCTCATAAACAGAATACGGAAGCAAGTTAACACTAGCACCTAGATCGAGTAGAGCACGATTGATATTTTTACCCCTAATAGAAATAGAAATTGTAGGACTTCCGGGGTCCTTTCGTTTCTTGGGTAATTGTTATGTAAAAGCAGTGCTCACATTACTCGCAAGGAAAACTTTTTTAGGTACTTGAACTTTTCTCTTCCTAGTGCACAAGTCCTTTAGGATTTTTGCATAAGACGGAACTTGTTGAATAGCATCTAGGAGAGGAATGTTTATGTTAACTTGCTTAAAAATTTCCACAATCTTCTCCATTTGTGTACTTGGTCTATTGTCCCTTAACCTGTTTGGATAAGGTGCTTTATCAATAAGGGTTGGGTCCAATATTGGAGAAGATTATGGGGATGGAATGGATCGCAAAATTGGAGTGGGGATCGCTTTATTTAAATTTGTGGAAGTGGGCTGAGGGTTCGAGCCTTGGGGAAAATGGAGTATAGGCTCGGAAGAAAGTGGAAGACTAGACGAAATAGGGCAAGAAATGGAAGCCAGGGTTTCAATTGATTCCTCATCATCAATCTGTTCACCCATTTGATTGTTCAACACTCTTCCTGATCTCAACTTGGTAACGACACTCACATTATGATTTTGTGAGTGGCCAGGATTCGGTAAGGGTTGAGATGGAAGTTTCTCTTTTTCTCTCGCACTCATCGCGGCATTAAACTATGCAATTTGAGCTTCTATTGATTTAATATTCTCACCATGGGAGGCGGAGTCTTTCTTTATGGAATCAATAGAAGACCTCAAATCAGCCGACATTTGGATCGAATGTTTCATAAACAAATCCAAAGTTTGTGCGAGTAAAGAGGAGTTATCGGTACCGGTCGTTTGGAAAGAATTATTTGCCGGGTTTTGAAAATTTTGTGACTGAAAGGGGTGCTGACTCTGTGGTGGTGGTTGCTGTTGCTGTGGAGGAGGTCTTTGATAATTGCCTTGGAACTGGTTTTGATTTTGGTTTTGGTTTTTGTCACGCCCCGCTTCCCAAAATACGGAAAACGAGGGATGACTAGGCCAGCCAAGCTCCTACGGTCAAGGAATCATCCCGTCGTAGTCACACTTCGGCTTTTAGCGCTACATGGTAATCAGTAAATAAAGCACAGTATTAAAGGAATCACATCACTAATTTATTACATTAAAATTCCATTGTTCACAAATTACAGATAATAAGAACAATAACTAACCAAGTTCAATATCACGATCACTCTAAGAAAAGCAATAAAGATAGGGAGTACACCAGACTATATCTCTGTGAACTCGAAGGGCAGATCCGTCTCCTGTGCTGGTCCTCCCGCGGAATCTGAGCTTGCATACTCAGGTCGTCAGAGCGACACAGTAATAATAATATTATAATCAGATGAAACAGGTAAATGAGGTAATACTGGTATGAGAATAATGCAAGTAATCACTATGTCACTATATGATGCAGAATATGATATGTGTCCCTATCGGTCTCTAGGTCATGTTTGAAATCACATAGTGGAAGGAGGATCATGTTTAACAGGAGTCTCGTACATATCCGAGACAACGGCCCACATGCCCGGGACATAACCCTGTCAGCCGGATCGCTAGATCCTATCCTACACGTATCAGTATCACAGTTCGAATGATCATCCTCTAAACACGGTCCCGCTAAATACGATACTCTTTCCACTTTGATTTCCCCTTTTTCCCCAGGTTACACTATTTATGATATTGATCTAGTTGTGTACAAGTATACCAATGGCACGGTTTCATCACTGTTCACTGTATCAATCACGGTCATGAATATTCACTTTCCATTGGTGTACCCGTCACTCCTAAACCAATATCTATCACGCACGATAATGCAATGTCCACACGCACTAACACTGAATGTATGGCAAGGAAGTGATATATGTATTGTATGCTATCAATAAGCTCTGAGGGTTATGAATTAACATGCATGTCATGAATTAAAATAAATTGCACAAATTAATATGTTAAGAATTCAGCAAAAATGATGTAAGTAAGATATATAGAACACTCAGTCAGTAATTCATCAAAATTTGTTTCAGTTCAATCGGAATTCCGGTTTTCAAGATATAGCTATTTCATTTTAAGTGCTCGCGACTGGAAATCCAGTTTCAGAACTGAACATCCGTTTCGCGACACGAGTTGCACCCAGTTGGGCTCAGAATCTAGTGATGTTTCAGTTTAATGAAATCTAGGGTTTTCAATAAAGTATTCAACGCAACAGACGGATCCTCAATCGCATCTGTACGTTGAAATTTATACACAGTTTAACCTCAATATGTCATTTCAGAATCTGTTCTGAACAGTTATACGTTCTTCCCTTTTAAATATAGTTTAAAATAGCAAACGGCGATGAATCGGAATGGAACCACTTGTTTTTTTTGGCTAACAGAGTTATCTCTAACCTACTGTAAAGTTCCGTAACGTACGATTTCAGGAGACACAATGACGCAGGTCTTTGGACAGAACACAATAATCAGAAACGCTCTGGACTGCACTCCAGAGTCGCGTTCCGATCCAATTAACTTCATGGTTTCAGAACAGAAAACATTAAAATTCTACATAGGGTTAAAGTTCGTCGAGTTGGCTTCGATTTAAGACCTCGAACGCAGCATTCCAGTTTGAATATAATTTATGGTGATTTTATTCGTTTTCAGGTACGAGAAAATTCTAGTTTTACCGGCATATTTGGGGGTATCAATTTTTGTCACTCATAATCGTATTTTCAAGCGAGATTCACACACGATATTCATCATGATAAGGGCCAACAGAAAGTATCGGTTTCCGTCAAATTAAACAATTTATTTCCATTGAGATCTAGCATCGAGCACTTAGGTCGTGATATGTACTGGTAATCGGCAAATTCGTAAACGAGATTATTTAACTTTGTACTACAATTATTATAGCATGAAGCAAGTAAACACTTGCCTGGAAACATCTCGGGGTCGCAAGGCAGCAACGTCGTCACGAACGCGTGATATACGCCGTGGAACCGATTCGCGCGAGCTTGGATCTAGATGCGGATCTCGCGTCGGGGTTGTCCGGAGTCATTGCACGGTCACTGGGCGTTGGGGGTGCTGGATAATCCTCTGCGAGTGTACTGGGGTCGACGACGGTCGACGGCGTCGCTCCGGCAGCGTGTACAGAGCAGTTTCACAGTGGGGGAAAAGTTTGAAAATGGGTTTTGGAGTTTTGGATAAGGGGATAAGTTAAGCAGTGGGGCTGGGGAGTGTTGTGATGGTGATGATGCTGAGGAGGTGGAGGTCGTTGGGAGGTCGGCGATGTGGTGGGGAGTTCGCCGACGTCGAGGGGTGTAAGGTGGCCGAGCTCGGTAGCAATTTGGGTTGTGTGCAGGGGATGTTCTGCAGGGGTGTGCTCGTGTTGAGGGAGGGTGGAGTCGTAGGGGGAGAAGGTTGGTGGAGGAGGAGTGAGCGAGGGTTGTCGAAGAGGTGGGTGATCGCCGTCGGTGGGGTGCAGTGGGTTCGAGGGAAGTTTTGGGTGCTCGCGTTTTTTTTTGGGCTCGGTGAATGTAGGGGAGAGAGATGAGGAGTGAGTTGGAGACGAGGTTGAAAACGTGGGGGGGTAACGGCAGGAGCGTGGGCGTGAGGCGTGAGCGTCGGCGGAGGAGGCGGGTCGCGCGCGAGTTAAGGGAGGTTACCGTTGAGATTTTGAAGGAAGATGAATAGGAGTGGGGGTCGGGTAATGTGGCTGAAGAAGTGGGCTCGGTTGAAAAAATAATTCCTCTTTTTTTTTTAATTGAAGTGGGCTGAAGGTTAGAGTGGGCCGGGGGTTTTTTTTTGTGAAGGAATTTTATTAAAAAAAAAGGTATGGGCTGAGGAATGCTAACGGGCTGAGTGAGTGAGATTGGGCTGAGGGATGAGATTGGGCTGAGGGATTTTATATTTAAAAAGGGATTATTTAAAAATCTAAATGGGCTGGGAAAGTAGTGAGGGCCGGCTATGTTTTTAATTTAGGGATTTATTTAAAAGTTTTGAATGGGCTGAGGGTATTTTGTAAAGGGTTTGGGGTTTAATTACAAGCTTGGGCTGAAAGTAAAAATAGGTTTAAGTTTTAAGTATTTTACTCACTTTGGTTTAATTCGGCTTTGGTTTTAAACCTTGGGTTTTGGCTTTTAGGGATAAATATAAATATTAAGCTTAAGCAATCAATTCAAAATATGAAGGAAAAGAAAAGAACCTACTGGAAATCAGAGAATAGGAAACTTTTATTAGAATGGAGACGGGGATTTACATCATACTCCCCTTAACAAAAATTTCGTCCTCGAAATTTAACAAGGATGCAAGAATACAATGTACTAAACAAAGAGATGTGGATAACGATCACGGATATCTTCCTCCCGCTCCCAGGTGGATTCTCCTGGGGAACGACCGCCCCAAGACACTCGGACTAACGGAATGACCTTATTCTTCAGCACTTTCTCTCTGCGGTCGAGGATGGTAGTAGGCTGCTCCTCGTACGATAAGTCAGTACCCAAGACTAGCTCTGAATGGTCCAGGACATGGCTTTCATCCCGAACATAACGCCGCAACTGTGACACGTGGAAGGTATTGTGCACACCAGCTAGCGATGGAGGCAAGGCAAGTCGATAGGCCACCTCTCCTACTCGCTCTAGCACCTCAAAAGGTTCGATAAAACGGGGACTAAGTTTTCCCCGACTTCCGAATCTGATAACTCCACGAGTAGGGGAAATCTTCAAGAACACATGATCTCCGACTTCGAACTCAAGTGCCCTTCTGTTGGTATCTGCCCAACTCTTTTGTCGATCCTGAGCCGTCTTAATACGCTGCCTGATCATCTGGACCTTGTCGACTGTCTGAACAATGAGTTCGGGGCCCAGTAGTCTTCGTTCTCCCACATCATCCCAACATACTGGGGATCGACACTTCCACCTATATAGTGCTTCAAAAGGAGCCATCTGAATACTAGCCTGATAACTATTGTTATAAGAGAACTCGACTAGATGCAGATGGTCCTCCCAGGAACCCTGAAAGTCCAACATACAAGCTCTTAACATATCCTCGAGCGTCTGAATTGTACGCTCGGATTTTCCATCCGTCTGTGGGTGATAAGCTGTGCTGAATTTAAGGCGGGTTCCCAAACTCTCCTGTAAGCTCTTCCAAAAGTGCGACAAGAATCTCGTGTCCCGGTCTGACACAATGCTGATGGGAACACCGTGAAGTCGTACTATCTCCTGCATATATCTTTCTGCCAGTGATTCTGTCGACTGTCCCACTCGGAAGGGTAGGAAGTGTGCAGCTTTTGTGAGGCGATCGACGATAACCCAAATAGCGATATTGCCTCTAGGGCTCCGTGGTAAGGCCGTCACAAAATCCATAGTAATGTACTCCCACTTCCATTCAGGTATCGGCAATGGTTGTAACAATCCTGCTGTCCTCTGATGTTCCGCCTTCACCTGCTGACATACCAAACATCTGGATACAAACCTCGCAATTTCCCGCTTCATTCCGTTCCACCAAAAGTGCTGTTTTAGGTCCTGATACATTTTTGTACCTCCTGGATGCACAGAATAAGCTGAACTGTGTGCTTCGGCCAAAACTTCTTCTCGTACATCTCCTTTCGGTACGCAGAGTCTGCTACCGAATCTCAGAGAGCCATCTTCATGTATAATCAAATCCGTTCTCAGTCTAGCTTCCACTTGCTCTCTGAACTTTTGCAATCGGAGATCATCCGCTTGTGCAATCTTGATACGATCCACTAGGGAAGATTGTACCTGTAATTGCCAAAATTGACTGAGTGCGTTCGGCGTAACGACCTCAAGTTCAAGTCTCTGAAAGTCCTCAATAATGCTCCTCTGATCGGTCAACATCATGACCGCTGGCTTGCGACTGAGCGCATCTGGTACAACATTGACCTTCCCCGGGTGATACTGAAGATCTAAGTCATAATCTGCCATCAGCTCTAGCCATCGGTGCTGCCTCATATTTAGTTCCTTCTGGGTGAAAACATACTTCAAACTTTTGTGATCTGTGTACACCTCCACTTTCTCATCCAATAGATAGTGCCTCCAAATCTTCAACGCAAAGACTACCGCAGCTAACTCCAAATCATGTGTAGGGTAGTTCTTCTCGTGGTTCCTCAGTTGTCGAGAGGCGTAAGCAACCACTCGGCCATGCTGCATCAAAACACAGCCTAAACCCTTCCCTGAGGCATCACTGTGTATCACTAAACCACCTGAATCATCTGGTACTGTGAGAATAGGCGCCGTGGTTAACTTCTGCTTTAGTGTGTCGAATGCCTGAGTGCACTCCTCTGTCCATGTAAACGGCACGTCCTTCCGTGTTAGCCTCGTCAATGGTTCTGCGATTCTTGAGAAATCTTGGACGAATCTCCGATAATAACCTGCCAATCCCAGAAAGCTCCTGATCTCGGCTACTGACTTCGGCGTTGGCCAATCTCTAACAGATTCTATCTTTGCCGGGTCCACCGAGATGCCTTCGCCTGAAACGATATGTCCCAAAAACTGAACCTTGTCAAGCCAGAATTCACACTTGCTTAGCTTCGCGTACAGCTTCTCTTCCCGAAGAACCTGCAGTACCGTGCGCAAATGCTCAGCATGCTCTTCCCGGGTCTTCGAATAGACAAGTATGTCGTCGATAAACACAACGACAAACGTGTCCAAGTACTTTGCGAACACTCTGTTCATCAAGTCCATGAATATTGCTGGGGCATTGGTAACACCGAACGGCATCACAAGAAATTCGTAGTGTCCGTATCGGGTCCTGAAAGCCGTCTTGCATACATCCTCGGCTGCTACTCTGATTTGATGATACCCAGAACGGAGGTCCAACTTCGAGAAAACCTTGGCTCCACTTAGCTGATCAAATAGGTCGTCAATGCGCGGTATTGGGTACTTGTTCTTTATGGTGACCTTGTTCAGCTCTCGATAATCTATACACATTCGCAGCGATCCATCCTTCTTCTTTACCAACAGAACTGGTGCACCCCACGGTGAAGCGCTTGGCCGAATAAATCCCTTCTCTAATAGTTCTTCAACCTGCTTCTTCAATTCCTCCAACTCAACTGGTGCCATTCGGTATGGGGCCCTGGATACTGGGGCTGTACCTGGAATCAAATCGATTTAGAACTCCAAGATTCGAGGAGGTGGTAGACCTGGTAAATCTTCGGGAAATACGTCAAGAAAGTCCCGAACAATTTCTGGGGCTGGGCTCTTATTAATCTCCATAGCTGTCAGCTCCTTAGGCTTTGCTCTGTACTTAGCTGGCTCCAAAGATTCGCTTCCGCCCTCGAAAATAAACTCCGGGTGATTGGGGATGCGGAAGATCACCTTCCTTGCACGACAATCGATAACCGCATGGAAAGTGCTCATCCAATCCATCCCGAGAATTGCGTCATAACTGCCTGTCCCGATCAGAAGGAAATTCGTATAGAATTCCCTGCCATACACTACAACTGGGCATAATCTACATTCTCGACTAGATATAATAATGCCATTACCCGTATGAATTTCCCATCCCTTGGTTAGTGGTTCATGTGGTATTGAGTGTGTATTGGTGAAATGCTCAGAAAAGAAATAATGTGATGCTCCCGAATCAAATAGTACTCTAGTTGGCAAGGAATGTACGAGTAGAGTACCTGTAACCACATCTCCGGACGCTTCTGCCTGCTCAGCGGTCAAGGTGAAAGCCCGTCCCTGACCGCGACCTGTAAATGGTTGTCTCTGCTCCTGCGGCCTCTGTTGTGACGGTCCAGAACCTCCCTGTATCTCTGCTCGCTCAGGGCAACTGTTAATCCTGTGCTGACTGGAACCGCAAATCAAGCACTGTCCCTTGGCACGGCGACAGTCCTTCTGAGTATGTCCCCCTCTACCGCAATAGCCGCAAGTTACGCCCTGTCTCTGGGGGCGATGCTGTGGTACGAACGGGCGCTTCATTTGTGTCGTTCCTGCTCTGTGAATCGGTATGGCTCCTCGAGAAGGCGCGTGGGTACGTGCCGGAATGACTGGGGGTCTCCTGAACTTGTTAATAATTGCTCCTGAACTCTCGCCGCGTTGAGTACCTGTGCGAAAGTCTGTAGATCCAACGATGCAATCAGCTGCTGCAACTCAAAATCTAACCCCTGAAGGAAACGTCTGGCCCTGGTGACTTCTGATTTGACCATGTATGGAGCAAAGCGGCTCAGACGATTGAACTCTGCCGTATAAACGTCCACTGGGCGCCCATTCTGCTTCAAAAGAATAAACCTTTCCTCCATTTCTGCCTTGGCTGTGGGAGGAAAATAATGATCTAAGAAGCATTCCTTAAATTTCCTCCATTCAATCGGCTCTTCAAGTCTGCTTTCTTCTACCGACCACCATGTACGGGCCTCGTCTTCTAATTGTATCTTTATCACATCCACTCTGTCTTCCTCTGGAACCCTGGCGGCTGTCAATAAATTCTCCATGTTCACCAGCCATTGTTCAGCCTCAAGGGGTTCAGCTAGCCCTGTGAACGCAGCTGGGTGTAACCGTCGGAAGTCTGATACGGTACCAGCCCTAGCCTGATAAGCTGGTGGAGTTGCGCCCTCGGGGGCGGTAATGAGTGCGGAGGGTCCTCCTGCGGCGGTAATCGCCCTGAGTCCCTCAGTAAGCAAATCTGTCTTCCTCTCCTGAGCTTCCGCGAGAGTGGTCAGTGCACTGAGTATTCTTTCCGTGCGGTCCTGAGAGCTGGAGTCCGAGGAGGGGTCGTTCGGGGACGTCATATCACTGGAAGATTCAAAAGGATAGGATCAGATTCAAGGATGGAAATCAAGAGTAGTGAAACAAGAATAACGTAATACTGCATAGTTAATGTTATCCCTTGATACTAAACACAGGCTCTGATACCAACTAAACCATGTCACGCCCCGCTTCCCAAATACGGAAAACGAGGGATGACTAGGCCAGCCAAGCTCCTACGGTCAAGGAATCATCCCGCCGTAGTCACACTTCGGCTTTTAGCGCTACATGGTAATCAGTAAATAAAGCACAGTATTAAAGGAATCACATCACTAATTTATTACAATAAAATTCCATTGTTCACAAATTACAGATAATAAGAATAATAACTAACCAAGTTCAATATCACGATCACTCTAAGAAAAGCAATAAAGATAGGGAGTACACCAGACTATATCTCTGTGAACTCGAAGGGCAGATCCGTCTCCTGTGCTGGTCCTCCCGCGGAATCTGAGCATGCATACTCAGGTCGTCAGAGCGACACAGTAATAATAATATTATAATCAGATGAAACAGGTAAATGAGGTAATACTGGTATGAGAATAATGCAAGTAATCACTATGTCACTATATGATGTAGAATATGATATGTGTCCCTATCGGTCTCTAGGTCATGTTTGAAATCACATAGTGGAAGGAGGATCATGTTTAACAGGAGTCTCGTACATACCCGAGACAACGGCCCACATGCCCGGGACATAACCCTGTCAGCCGGATCGCTAGATCCTATCCTACACGTATCAGTATCACAGTTCGAATGATCATCCTCTAAACACGGTCCCGCTAAATACGATACTCTTTCCACTTTGATTTCCCCTTTTTCCCCATGTTACACTATTTATGATATTGATCTAGTTGTGTACAAGTATACCAATGGCACGGTTTCATCACTGTTCACTGTATCAATCACGGTCACGAATATTCACTTTCCATTGGTATAACCGTCACTCCTAAACCAACATCTATCACGCACGATAATGCAATGTCCACACGCACTAACACTGAATGTATGGCAAGGAAGTGATATATGTATTGTATGCTATCAATAAGCTCCGAGGGTTATGAATTAACATGCATGTCATGAATTAAAATAAATTGCACAAATTAATATGTTAAGAATTCAGAAAAAATGATGTAAGTAAGATATATAGAACACTCAGTCAGTAATTCATCAAAATTTGTTTCAGTTCAATCGGAATTCCGGTTTTCAAGATATAGCTATTTCATTTTAAGTGCTCGCGACTGGAAATCCAGTTTCAGAACTGAACATCCGTTTCGCGACACGAGTTGCACCCAGTTGGGCTCAGAATCTAGTGATGTTTCAGTTTAATGAAATCTAGGGTTTTCAATAAAGTATTCAACGCAATAGACGGATCCTCAATCGCATCTGTACGTTGAAAGTTATACACAGTTTAACCTCAATATGTCATTTCAGAATCTGTTCTGAACAGTTATACGTTCTGCCCTTTTAAATATAGTTTAAAATAGCAAACGGCGATGAATCGGAATGGAACCACTTGTTTTGTTTGGATAACAGAGTTATCTCTAACCTACTGTAAAGTTCCGTAACGTACGATTTCAGGAGACACAATGACGCAGGTCTTTGGACAGAACACAATAATCAGAAACGCTCTGGACTGCAGTCCAGAGTCGCGTTCCGATCCAATTAACTTCATGGTTTCAGAACAGAAAACATTAAAATTCTACATAGGGTTAAAGTTCGTCGAGTTGGATTCGATTTAAGCCCTCGAACGCAGCATTCCAGTTTGAATATAATTTATGGTGATTTTATTCGTTTTCAGGTACGAGAAAATTCTAGTTTTACCGGCATATTTGGGGGTATCAATTTTTGTCACTCATAATCGTATTTTCAAGCGAGATTCACACACGATATTCATCATGATAAGGGCCAACAGAAAGTATCGGTTTCCGTCAAATTAAACAATTTATTTCCATTGAGATCTAGCATCGAGCACTTACGTCGTGATATGTACTGGTAATCGGCAAATTCGTAAACGAGATTATTTAACTTTGTACTACAATTATTATAGCATGAAGCAAGTAAACACTTGCCTGGAAACGTCTCGGGGTCGCAAGGCAGCAACGTCGTCACGAACGCGTGATATACGCCGTGGAACCGATTCGCGCGAGCTTGGATCTAGATACGGATCTCGCGTCGGGGTTGTCCGGAGTCGTTGCACGATCACTGGGCGTTGGGGGTGCTGGATAATCCTCTGCGAGTGTACTGGGGTCGACGACGGTCGACGGCGTCGCTTCGGCAGCGTGTACAGAGCAGTTTCACAGTGGGGGAAAAGTTTGAAAATGGGTTTTGGAGTTTTGGATAAGGGGATAAGTTAAGCAGTGGGGCTGGGGAGTGTTTTGATGGTGATGATGCTGAGGAGGTGGAGGTCGTTGGGAGGTCGGCGATGTGGTGGGGAGTTCGCCGGCGTCGAGGGGTGTAAGGTGGCCGAGCTCAGTAGCAATTTGGGTTGTGTGCAGGGGATGTTCTGCAGGGGTGTGCTCGTGTTGAGGGAGGGTGGAGTCGTAGGGGGAGAAGGTTGGTGGAGGAGGTGTGAGCGAGGGTTGTCGAAGAGGTGGGTGTTCGCCGTCGGTGGGGTGCAGTGGGTTCGAGGGAAGTTTTGGGTGCTCGCGTTTTTTTTTTGGGCTCGGTGAATGTAGGGGAGAGAGATGAGGAGTGAGTTGGAGACGAGATTGAAAACGTGGGGGGGTAACGGTAGGAGCGTGGGCGTGAGGCATGAGCGTCGGCGGAGGAGGCGGGTCGCGCGCGAGTTAAGGGAGGTTACCGTTGAGATTTTGAAGGAAGATGAATAGGAGTGGGGGTCGGGTAATGAGGCTGAAGAAGTGGACTCGGTTGAAAAAATAATTCCTCTTTTTTTTTTAATTGAAGTGGGCTGAAGGTTAGAGTGGGCCGGGGTTTTTTTTTTGTGAAGGAATTTTATTAAAAAAAAAAGGTGTGGGCTGAGGAATGCTAACGGGCTGAGTGAGTGAGATTGGGCTGAGGGATGAGATTGGGCTGAGGGATTTTATATTTAAAAAGGGATTATTTAAAAATCCAAATGGTCTGGGAAAGTAGTGAGGGCCGGCTATGTTTTTAATTTAGGGATTTATTTAAAAGTTTTGATTGGGCTGAGGGTATTTTGTAAAGGGTTTGGGGTTTAATTACAAGCTTGGGCTGAAAGTAAAAATAGGTTTAAGTTTTAAGTATTTTACTCACTTTGGTTTAATTCGGCTTTGGTTTTAAACCTTGGGTTTTGGCTTTTAGGGATAAATATAAATATTAAGCTTAAACAATCAATTCAAAATATGAAGGAAAAGAAAAGAACCTACTGGAAATCAGAGAATAGGAAACTTTTATTAGAATGGAGACGGGGATTTACAGTTTTGGTTCCAAGCAAAGTTAGGATGATTCCTCCATCCCTGATTGTACGTGGAAGAATAAGGATCGTTTATAGGTCGCTGCTGAAAAGCAGCATTAGTTTGCTCGTGACCTTGAAATGGTGCATTCATAGGACATTCTTCCGTCAAGTGTGATGGATCGGAACAGCAACCACACACGGTTTTAGGAAGCATGTATTGGTTTAGGGAGGCTGAAGAGATTCTGTTTTCTATACCGTCGAGTTTCATTTGTATCGCGGCCATTTCGGCTTTCATTGCGATGGAAACCTCGAGCTGATGAATACCTTCCCTAGATGATATAGGTCTAACACTTTCCCATTGTAAAGTGTGTTCAGCGAAATTTTCTATGAATTTCCAAGCTTCAGCATCATCTTTCGACAGGAATTGACATTGACACATGGTTTCAAGAATCTGTTTTGTTGCGGGATCAATACCCTCATATATAATTTGACACAGATCCCATCGGTGGATTCCGTGATGAGGATATTGGACAAACAGATCCTTGAACCACTCAAAGCATTTCCAAAATGGTTCATTGGGAAGGTGGGTAAACTGATTGATTTCGCTCCTAACACGGGCGGTCTTATGATTGGGATAAAATTTCTTAAGAAATGCTAAAATGAATTCATCCCATTTAGAAATAGAATGTGTGGCAGTGTTATAAATCCATTTCTCGGCTAGATCGCACAAAGAAAAAGGGAGAAGACGTAAACGCACAACATCCATAGAAAGTTGTGACGTGCCAATCATTGCACATACGTTTTCGAATTTGTTTATAAAAACTTATCCGTCATCGGACTCAAGCCCGTGAAATTTGGGCAACGGTTTGATAAATTGGGGTTTGATTTCAAAATTATCCCCATTGGCTGGTGGAATAGAAAGACAAGTAGGAAGGGGACCACGTGAAGGGTAGCATCTCTCTTGGAGAGATATGCGTGGTATATTCTGCGCACCTGCGGGTGGCAGCAGCGTGGTATTATGAAAATTTGATGGATAACCGTCCATCTCGGTCGCGGTGGGTGGTGGGGAAAAGGAAAACAAAGAAGTACCGAATTTGGAGTCGATAGAAGAAACACGGACAAGACGGGCACTAGAATCCCGTGTCCAGCTGAGCATGCACTAAGCGGGTTTAGCGCAAGTGGCAGCGTTTGTGTGATTGGTTTGTTTTGAAAAGTGTGTCGGACTTGAGACAAATCACACAAAAATACACAATCAACCCTAGAACTAAGGTTACCTAGGTCAAGTCTCTAGACCGCTCCTAGACTTCCATAGGACAAGCCGCAGGATCAATCCTCTATCACCTCTTTACTACCCTTGCGGCCAGGTAAGTACCAGGTAAGTAGGAGGTATCCGCTATACGAATCACCGAAAATAGAGGGCCTAATTAAGTAACCTTTTGCTTTAGACACACTTGCCTAGACACCACAACAGTAATGCGGATAAGCGATAGATTACCCACGACCTTCCTCTGTCCTTATTGAGCACGACAATCCTTAGAGTCTTGTCTCGATATTTTTTTTAAAATTAATGTAGGGTTGATACGGATGCTCGTTTTGTGATTTACGGGGCCTAGGAAGGGTGATAAAATCCCCACTTAATCTGAATTTGGTCTTTTCCCTTAAAGTCCGTATTAAAATATGCAAAACAAACTAATTACTAAACTTTGCAAAAAGATTTTTGAGTGGCGATATTTTGCAAAGAATCCTGCAGAAAAAATATTTTATTGGATTTCAGAGGAGAGAGAAAGATATATAGAAGATACCAGAGAAGTTTTCAACCTTAAATCCTCTAGAAAGTCGCGGTTCCGCCGCCAATGTGCTCTTTGTGCCACGGTTCCGCCGCCGACTAGGAAGATCTGATGAAGATTTTTACTACGCGGCCTCCTTTGCTCCTATGGATCTTGATGAATGTCTCTGGCTCTCTGTTTCCTCAATTCTGTGACTCCAGATCCCCTCGCAAAATTCGCACAATAATCGTTAAATATACAATTTATAGTTTTGTTTATTTTTATGAGATAGATCGAATAAGAATTCAACACGAATAGTAAGAAACATAAATTACACTCATATCCCCGGCAACGACGCCATTTGATTGATCTGTAAAAGTGTTTGTAGTTAACCGCAATCAATAACGGTGTCGCGTGTAGCTAGACCGAGATGAGTACGGGTCGTCCTCTGGGAAACGTTGAATCTTTTAATCTTACTTCAGACGTGTTGAAAAATAGGAAGAATAAAGAATGATAAAGAATGGTTGTAGGATCTAGATCTACGTCAAACACGGATGCAGGATATAGATCTAGATTAACTACGGATGTAGGTTGTATAGTAGAAGGGGGCTTGTAGGGTTCATTAAGATTTAGTAGTCATGGATGATTAATTAAAGATTACTCTTTTTATTCTTTAATAGATTTAAAACTAGATCGACAGTGATGCATGTAGATTAGGGTTCCTGGAGGGAAAAGGGTTCCCACTCTTAACCCTTATCTCGACATGGATCTCCGTGTAGGGATGCTAGGCACACGCACAAGGGTCTACGAGGCATCAACCATGCCCGATTTAAAATTTAGCCGTGCCGAACAACCCAAAGCCGGATCTTTAAACTAGAGTTTAGGCGAAAACAAGCATGTTAAACACTTTAACACCAAGTGAGAGGGATTACAACCTTTGTAGATCGGGTCCTTCACTTCATAAGCTCCGTGTTGTGGTCCCTTCGCTGCGATCATCGTGTTCCGGACTCTCGAGAGGCTCCACGAAGAGAAAGATGCAATCTTGCTTCCGATCTTCGATAACAAAGATGATCTACCTTGAAGTTTCATTAACACAAGCTCTCACTCACTAAATGAAGTGAACACCCTCATCTAAATGGCAAGGGTAGATGAGGATGATGAAGTAGGATTTTAGCTCTATTTTATTTTCTATTTCTCACTCTATTTCATCACTTAGGAAAAACCTAGAAAGCTTTTTCATGAAGCTCAAAGATGAAGAAGAAGAATAGTAATCCTTTTGTGATGAATAATGAAAAGATAATGATGATGAATAATGCAACCATGGTTAAACAAATCTTTGTAGAGATTTAACTAGGGCTAGGGTTTGGGTTGAGTTAAAGATGAGTCACACAAAAATATCAAGCACAAATATCTTTTCCAAAACAAAAAAGAAAGCTTCTAGAAACTTCTAGAAAAGTTTAACCCAAATCAAACCCTAACCATGTTTAATCTCCACTAAACATGTTGCATTAATAACCACATCATGTTACAATATTATTTATCACATATATAATATTTATTGTAACAAAATAAAATAATACAATTAACATATATCGCATATATATCAATGTATTACCCGAGTGAGAAAAAGAATATTTTAGTGAGCTAATATTAGTTAATGTAATTTAATATGTCATATATATTATTAATCGAATCAACACTTGATCCGACAATCCGGCTATATCGCATATAACAGACCAATATCTCATTTACTGATTCATCGAATCAACACTTGATCCGATGACCCGGCTGATATCAAATATCGCGAGAATAGAATACGGTATCACATATCGCATTATCCTCGTTCCTGCACATATCACATATATGCTCCTACTCCGTTTTGCCTGAGCCAAGAAACCTCTGTGTAAGATTCTAAAGAATCGTCAATACGCCGGCAGTAGGTGATGATCATATCAAACACCCACAAGCTGCAAGCGGTCAGCTAAACGTAACAGCCACCCAGGTATTGAGTGCTCAGAAGATCAACAAGCAAGCCTGTACATTCTCCTATGAATCCAATCAGTAACACTCCCGTACAGTCCAGTCTCGTCGTCTGATATGTCGCATTATCCTCGCCTAGGGGTGGTAAACGTCAGACCCCAGTAGCTTGATTAGTCGTGTCGATATGAGGTTTATAACAGTTCGAGAAACTACTGATAACACTTACCAGTAAATCTCAGCAACCCTGGCCAGGGATTTTCGGTTATAGCCAATCGAACACAGCACAACATCAACTCCCTATACCGGGAGAGACGAATCCCCTCCTATCGCTCATTGCCTCCATGTGATTTGGGACTGTACCCAAAAGCCACCTTTTTGCACGCCTTCTTGGACGTGGTATGATGAAAATCAAAGCACAGTGGGAATCACACAAGACTCTATGACGATCTCGGGTCAACAGACTACTCTGTACCAGTGTCACTGGAGAACTGCCATCTGACGTGAGGTATAATACCATCTGGGAGTTCTCGGCGTGTCCGTCCAGTGTACCCAGTCTCTACTGAGCACCCGTACACCATCCTTGATGTCAAACACCGATGGATATGGGATCATCCATCACCCATCATATGGGTCAAGATGTGTATACGATAGTCTACTCTGGTTTATCGATACCCTTTCTCTATACACCCTCGACTAGGAACAGTTATAGGATGTACTCGTCGACTACCGTGGCCCCACTAGTATGATCTCATCATAGTCCCAGTAGTCGAGTACATATCCTAAGGGCTTTATCAACATGTAACATAGAGACAATCAGAGTACATGTTAAGATAAAGTACAACCAGATAGCATACTATCATGTCGAGCAAGAAAGTCCTCCCTATATATGTCCAAGCATCCATTACAATATACATCGTATGTACAGTAATGGCCTCTAGGGCATACATATTGTTAGTGTATATGCCCTAGGGGCCATTATTGTATCATACTAGATTGTATATTACTTAATGGAAGCTTGGAATATTCACAGTTGTATATACAGTCTTGTTAAAAATGGTAGTATGCTACATGGTTTGTGTCTACGTTAATATGTGCATATGTTTCTTGTAACGTATCACTTATACATATTAGTAGAGCGCATAGGTTCTTTGCTTGATTACCAGCGTTGTGATGGCAGTCACACTAGTGGGGGCTGGGTAGTCTATAAGCAACAACTTATATAGGTCCCTAGTCGTAGGATTATCGAGACAGGGCATCGATATTCCAGAGTAGACTGGTGTGTACGCTTCTCATCCCAGTTGGGAGATGGTCTGTCCCACAGCCATCAGTACGTCGTACTGGAGATAGTATACAGGTGCTCGTTAGGTTACGGGTACACCGGACAGGACTCACAGGGGAACTGATTGGTTGGTATTATACCCATCGTCAGTTAACAGTTCCCAGATGACATGAGTACAGCATAGTCCTCAGACTTGACACTGCTACTTCGCCTCGAGTGTGTCCCACTGTTCTTAGATTGCTACCCTACCACGGCTCAAAGGAGTCGTGCAAACAGGTAGCAGTTGGGTGCAGTCCCGAGCACTTGGAGGCAGTAGTGGTTAGATAGGATTCGACTCTCCCGGTATTGGGAGATGATATCGCGCTGTGTCAGAGAGCCATTACGCAAAGTCCCTGGCCAGGGCAAGCGAGATATACTGGTAGGTTCTAGTAGCTTCTCAGGGTGTAATGGGCTTCACTCCGACACGACTTATACAGCTATTAGGGGACTGACGCTTGCCGCCCCCTAGGCTTGATATGCGATAGTCTTAGACGAACAGACCGGACTGTACGGAGATTGTCACATCAGGCTCAGTGGGAGTTCGGTTGATTTTCCTCATCGGCCTTCTTATCGACATCTACCTGGGGACCGTTACGTACAGCTAGTGCCGCTTGCGGTCTATGGTTAAATCCACTGCCAGCGTAGTGTCGAGTCTTTAGAGTCCCACACAGAGAGTTTCCCTGCTCCAGGCGAAACGATATAGAGGTTGTATGGTTTTACGACTAGGATTCGGACGCGTACGTGTGTTTACACACGTACGACTTTTCGGACAGTTTTTACTAGCCGGCTTTGGTTTAAGCCAGATTCTAGTATCGGGTTACTGGATTTATACAGTCTAAAGTTTTTCCGTATTTTCACGGATTGGAGGGGCGTTCTCATAATTTGTCGGGAAGCTTCTAGAAGAGTGGTGACTAAGGGGTTAAGGTGGCATTGCATTAAATGAGATTAGTGACTCATTTGTGTGATTCATCCATGTTTTTAATGCATCATAAATGCTTAATGACTCATGGTGATGAATCACTCATAGATATTTATGAAGCATGGTTGTTAATTCAATTATTTCATTTTTGGATAAATAATAATGCTTCATATATATTATGATAACATCATTATCTCATTTCATTCTCATCTTCACCTTCTCTCTCCTCAAGCTCACTCTCTCTTCAAACCCTAACCCTAACCTCTCATGTGTTGAGATCAAGGGTTAGCTAGGCTAATACATCCATAACCTCACTCTATATCCCCTAGGTAGCTTAGATTAGCACTTTGAGCAACCTAATTATCTCAAGTTTGAGATTAAGCTTGGCGTAGGAGCTTTCGGGTGGATCGTCTTTGATTCAAGGAGGCCGTTGAGGTACTGATATTCCAAGGAGCCTACGAGGAGTGGAGGGCCGCGATGAAGACCCGAAGGACTTGTATCGAGAGGTATAACTTCGTATCCGAGTAGTTAAACCTCTAGTTGATAGTTAGCAATGGTTTAGAAACGATTCATGCGCTCAAGTCCGTGTTACGAAGCTTTGATAATCGTTTTTCATATATTCCGCCTTCCCGCAAGTTCATGGAGTGCGTGACATGGACTTACAGTGGTATCAGAGCCAACTAAACCATTACTAGCTTGTTAGCAACTGATTAGAAGTTCGATCGACGGAAATCACGAAAACAGAAAACCGAAAACCCTAAGTTTCTGTTAATTTTAAACTTGTCTGAAAAAATATTTGACATACCTTAAAATTCACAGCAGGGAAATATATGAGTTAGGGGAAAATACGAGCCAGTGAATCGGTAAAACGGCCGCGGATCCGCGGCACTAGAGAGCTTCTGCCGCGGATCCGCCGCCGAGTCAACGCCGAGTTGACTCGGTGTTTCACAGTAATTCATATTTTTTGGGTTTTTTTCTTCCTGTATGTTTTGTTTCTACCCAGGTTGCTTCTTTGCTGGTTGGCTTTTGGGGTAAACACGGAATATGGTTATCGATCGATATTCTAAGATATTTGCTAATTGGGTTTTTATCTGTAATGTTTAATGTGTTCGTAAACCTCCCCTGATTGCTAGTATGTCGGTTGGCAGGGGGTTGCACATTTCTGAAATGTTTTCTGTTTGTGTATATGAACTGTGTTGGACTGTTGTGATGATTAGCCGGGGTTTGAGATGGGTTTAATATTCATTCATTCGATGTAAATGTAATTTGATGTAATATTCTTTTGCGGGGCACATCCAGGTTGCGGTTGTAGCCACCGTTGTATTATTTCTTTTTACTGTTTTTGCTCCTAGGATAGACCCAAGGTGGGGTACACAAACTACCGGGTACATCAAAGTGTTTACTGGCCTACTCACGTTGTTGAGGGAGACCGCTTCACTTCGGGTACTTGACGGGTAGTTTGCCGTACCCGTAGGGGTCTAGGGTGGGGTAATGGCTATTCATCACAACTATGTAATCCGTCTTTTATTGCAGGCTCAAAGCAAATGCGGATTGCTAGCAAATCCAATAAAGTTCATCTGTGATCTGGAATGCTTATTATTGCGTCTGACGAATGTACAATATCTATATATGATAGCTATTAGACGTCACTTATGTTTTACACCCGCGCTAGCCCAGCCCCCGCTCTGTCGTTAGTTAAGTAACCTAACGGGTGATGACGGGACCCAGTGGCGAATGTGGATGGCATAAGAGGCGTGGTATTTTCGTTGTTTTCTGCAATGATAGGTTAAATGATGGGACGCATTATAATAATGCAAGGAAAATAAACCAAAATTGAATCGTTGGAACAAATTTAAAAGAAACCACTCGGTTATTTTAAAAGAGCAAAATTTTTTAGTTGCGGAGCTTTAACCACTCCTTTTAAAAAGTATCAGGTTCCTTCGATTATATCAAGTTCACTACGTTCACGGTTTTGCCAAAACCAGTCGTAGCCCTCCGTCATTTCAGTTAAATATTCAGTTGTATTCAAGCTATGTATTTTGACCTTCGCCAAGGCATAGTGATTGGTAGCTGCTGGTTATCTATCTGTAGCATAGATAGATGCGTTGGTTTGGGACAGTCGTACTACTATTTTGGCCTTCGTCAAGGGTATGTACGAGTGGGTTCAAATTAACCTGGATAATGACGGGTAGAACTTGACATGTGACTTATGATATGTTGGCCTTCGTCAAGGTCATAAGAGCATGGGGCAAAAATCCACATCGGGAATTTCTAAAGAAACTGAAATTTGCAGAGAGATGCATACCATTTTGGAGTTTGATGAATGTTGGTAGGATTCCTTCAACATTATCATACGATGATATTTTGGATCCCGATCCTACTGTGAGTATATGCTACTTATCAGGAGATTCGTCACTTAACGATCAATACTATAAACCAAGTAGGTGCCTAGAAAGGTGTCAGCGGGGTTACGCCCCCAGAGAAAAGAGGTTATTTAATTAAGGAACTTCGCGAAAGCGTTAGAAAACCTCCCTCGAAGTATCGACACTGGCCTGGCTGAACGGTTAAGCAAGTATTGTCCTGGCTAATTCTTCTTTTATGGTTTGAGGAAGGATTCGAGAAACAATGGGAGCCATCCTGTTTAGATAAACTTAAAACCAATCTAAACTTGCAACAGCATCATGCTAAAATATTTTCTTCTCTCTCTCTTAATTGCAGCGACCTTGTGACCACACCTAGGTTACATCTAGATAACAAATTGACTGAATCTGACTTATATGACTAGCAAAAGTTTGTCCAGATGTCCATTGCCTATGACAAGCTGGACCACCCTATTAATACTCAAGATCCCACCGTCCCAGGTCGAGTTTCCACTATCGCGGATATGGATATCCGTCAGACAAGGGAAAAAGTTAAAGCGAAAGCTGAGTGCCTCGTGTTAGCTTCAGTTGATGGTGTATACCAGAAGCAGCACGAGAAGATGGACTTAGTTTCCATCTTTCTCCATAACAAAGATTTATATGGAGAGCAATCTCATATCGCAAGATATGAGACCTCGAACGAATTAATTCAAGCGAGGTTGGCTGACGGGTCATCTGTAGGGGACAACGTTCCTACAATGACTAGCTATATTGATGAGCTCCAGGACCTGGAGACCGCGTTGGGAAACGAGTCAGATACTGACTTGATTCTACAGTCTCTGCCTCCTACCCTGAAGGAAACCAGGGAAGGAGAAGGAAAGAGAAAGGCAAAAGTTTCGGGACTGGATATAGTAAAAGAGGGACGTTCCTATTGTTACAGGAATGAACATTGGCAGAATGATTGCAGGGCTAGCAAAGCCAGTAGCCAGGATTCGAAGCATGTTGTGGCTTCGGCTTTGGGTGTGTTTATGATATAGAACTGTATGTCAGTTAACCCTACTTCCTGGGTATTAGATACCGGGTCAGGAACTCACATCTGTAATTCTTTACAGGCTCTGAGAAACCGTAGGGTTATCGGGATAGGTGATATGACCCTCACAGTTGCTAACGGAATGAGCATGGACGCTGAATCCGTAGGGGAATATCATCTTAGACTGACAACTAGGCAGATATTGATTCTGCGTAACTGTTTTTATGTACCAGGTACGACTTGTAATATCATATCTGTACCCTTACTTTCTATGGAAGGATATGATTTTACTTTTGCAAGAGATGTGGTTCACATCCACCTAAATCAAGTTTTGATTGGGTTAGGTACATTAGAAAACGGAATATACGTATTAAATCAAGCTCAGATTTTCAGTGTCCAGAACACACCTAAAAGAAAGTCTCCGGAAACAAATCAGGCTTTCTTATGGCATTGTAGACTGGGTCACATCAATGAGAGAAGATTAACAAAGTTACATAGAGAGGGATACTTGGATCCGTTCGAGTATCAGTCTTATGCCACTTGTGAATCTTGTCTCATGGGAAAGATGACAAAGACTCCGTTCACTGGACACGGAGAAAGAGCGAGTGAGCTCTTAGGACTCATACACAGTGACGTGTGTGGTCCAATGTCTATAAATGCGCGAGGTGGTTATTCCTATTTCATTACTTTTACGGATGATTTCTCTAGGTATGGACATATCTTCTTGATGAAGCATAAATCCGAGGCCATTGAGAAATTCCAGGAATACAAGAATGAAGTGGAAAAATAAACAGGCAAAAGTATAAAGACACTGAGATCTGATCGAGGTGGTGAATACTTAAGTGCCGAGTTCCTGGGTTACTTAAAAGAGAATGGAATTCTCTCTCAGCTTACTCCTCCATACACACCACAACACAACCGTGTATCAGAAAGGAAGAATCGAACCCTATTGGATATGGTTCGTTCCATGATGAGTAAGGCTGAGTTACCGCGATCTTTCTGGGGTTATGCACTAGAATCAGATGCATATCTTTTGAACAAGGTTCCAACCAAAACTGTGCCTACAACACCATATCAGATGTGGAGTGGGAAGAAACCCTGTCTTCAGTACCTGAAGACATGGGGATGTCCAGCTTTTGTAAAAAAGCAGCGTCCGGATAAGCTTGAGGCACGCTCAGTACTGTGTAAGTTTGTGGGATACCCAAAGAACTCCAGGGGGTATTTTTTCTATTACGCAGAGAAACAAAAGGTTTTTGTTTCTTGTAATGCCCATTTTCTAGAATATCAATTTTTAGAAAAGGAAACACGTGGGAGCGAAATAGAACTGGAAGAAATTCCAGAACCACAAACTACTACTGAAGGTATGGTAGAACTAGAGGTTTCAGAAGAAAGGGACATCCCGACGCCACTCCGCAGGAGTAGTAGGCAGTCTCATCCGCCCGAGAGATACTATGGTTTTCTCATAGTCGGGGATAGAGAGGATTGCACTATTGACTATGATGAGCCTATTAGCTTCCAGCAAGCCATTCAGAGCGGTGACTCAGTAAAATGGCTGGATGCAATGCGGACCGAAATGGAGTCCATGTACACTAACAAAGTATGGACTTTGGACGTTGCTCCAGATGGGGTAAAACCTGTAGGATGCAAATGGATCTTCAAAAAGAAGATTGGTGTAGATAGACAGGTTGAAACCTATAAGGCTAGACTTGTTGCAAAGGGTTTCCGTCAAAGACCTGGTTTGGACTATGACGAAACCTTTTCTCCAGTGGCTATGCTTAAATCCATTCGGGTCCTTCTTGCTATTGCTGCCTTCCACGATTATGAAATCTGGCAGATGGACGTAAAGACGGCCTTTCTAAATGGTAATTTAGAAGAAAGCGTCTATATGGATCAGCCAGAGGGATTCATTCAGAGTGGGAGCAGCGGTAAAGTATGCAAATTGCTTAAGTCCATTTATAGACTAAAGCAGGCATCACGGAGTTGGAACATCTGTTTTGATGATGCTGTTAAAGAATTTGACTTTATCAAAAATCCAGATGAACCATGCATATACAGTAAGATTGTAGGGAGAGCTGTAGTATTCCTCGTCTTGTACGTGGATGACATTCTCCTAATAGGAAATGATGTTCTTATGTTACAGTCAGTCAAAAGATTCTTGTCATATAAATTCTCCATGAAAGACCTGGGTGATGCCACCTACATTCTGGGGATCCGGATCTATCGTGATAGATCAAAGAGGATGTTGGGACTTTCGCAGTCCAGGTACATAGATACCATAGTGAAGAGATTCAGTATGGATGATTCTAAGCGGGGTAACCTACCGGGTTGTCACGGAATCACCCTCTCCAAAGAGATGTCTCCCAAGACTGATTTGGAAAGGGATCGCATGTCAATTATACCCTACGCTTCTGCGGTAGGCTCTATAATGTATGCGATGTTATGTACCAGACCAGATGTAGCATACGCATTAAGCGTTGTAAGCCGGTATCAGGCAAACCCAGGGGAGAAACATTGGATAGCCGTAAAGAACATTCTCAAGTACCTGAGAAGAACTAAGGAGATGTTCTTGGTGTATGGCGGAAAAGAACTCCAGATGGAGGCCTTTGCCGACTCCGGCTTCCAGAGTGACAAAGATGACTCCAAGTCCATGTCGGGTTATGTCTTTACCCTCAATGGAGGGGCGGTCTGTTGGAAGAGTTCCAAACAGGAGACCGTTGCTGACTCAACAATGGAAGCGGAGTACATAGTTGCTTGCGATGCCGCAAAAGAAGCTGTCTGGATGAAGAAGTTCCTCACAGAACTTCAGGTGGTTCCTTCCAGTGTTGGTCCAATACCTCTGTATTGTGACAACAATGGCGCTATAGCTTTAGCGAAGGAACCCAGGTCCCATCAGAAGTCCAGACACATCTTAAGGCGGTATCACCTGATCAGGGATATCGTAGATCGCTGGGAGATCGAGGTGAAGAGATTAGAGACGGAGAATAACATTGCTGATCCATTCACAAAGGCCCTTCCTCAGACGCAGTTCGAGAGGCTATTCGAGATGATAGGTCTATGATATGACAGCTCATGGCCCTAGTGCAAGTGGGAGATTGTTAGTGTATATGCCCTAGGGGCCATTATTGTATCATACTAGATTATATATTACTTAATGGAAGCTTGGGATATTCACAGTTGTATATACAGTCTTGCTAAAAATGGTAGTATGCTACTTGGTTTGTGTCTACTTTAATATGTGCATATGTTTCTTGTAACGTATCACTTATACATATTAGTAGAGCCCATAGGTTCTTTGCTTGATTACCAGCGTTGTGATGGCAGTCACACTAGTGGGGGCTGGGTAGTCTATAAGCAACATCCTATACAGGTCCCTAGTCGTAGGATTATCGAGACAGGGCATCGATATTCCAGAGTAGATTGGTATGTACGCTTCTCATCCCAGTTGGGAGATGGTCTGTCCCACAGCCATCAGTACGTCGTACTGGAGATAGTATATAGGTGCTCGTTAGGTTACGGGTACACCGGACAGGACTTGCAGGGGAACTGATTGGTTGGTATTATACCCATCGTCAGTTAACAGTTCCTAGATGACATGAGTACAGCATAGTCCGCAGACTTGACACTGCTACTTCGCCTCGAGTGTGTCCCACTGTTCTTAGATTGCTACCCTACCACAGCTCAAAGGAGTCGTGCAAACAGGTAGCAGTTGGGTGCGATCCCGAGCACTTGGAGGCAGTAGTGGTTAGATAGGATTCGACTCTCCCGGTATTGGGAGATGATATCGCACTGTGTCAGAGAGCCATTACGCAAAGTCCCTGGCCAGGGCAAGCGAGATATACTGGTAGGTTCTAGTAGCTTCTCAGGGTGTAATGGGCTTCACTCCGACATGACTTATACAGCTATTAGGGGACTGACGCTTGCCGCCCCCTAGGCTTGATATGCGATAGTCTTAGACGAACAGGCCGGACTGTACGGAGATTGTCACATCAGGCTCAGTGGGAGTTCGGATGATTTTCCTCATCGGCCTTCTTATCGACATCTACCTGGGGACCGTTACGTACAGCTAGTGCCACTTGCGGTCTGTGGTTAAACCCACTGCCAGCGTAGTGTCGAGTCTTTAGAGTCCCACACAGAGAGTTTCCCTGCTCTAGGCGAAACGATATAGATGTCGTATGGTTTTACGACAAGGGTTTAGACGCGTACGTGTGTTTACGCACGTACGACTTTTCGGTCAGTTTTTACTAGCCGGCTTTGGTTTAAGCCAGATTCTAGTATCGGGTTACTGGGTTTATACAGTCTAAAGTTTTTCCGTGTTTTTACGGATTGGAGGGGCGTTCTCGTAATTTGTCGGGAAGCTTTTAGAAGAGTGGTGACTAAGGGGTTAAGGTGGCATTGCATTAAATGAGATTAGTGACTCATTTGTGTGATTCATCCATGTCATTAATGCATCATAAATGCTTAATGACTCATGGTGATGAATCACTCATAGATATTTATGAAGCATGGTTGTTAATTCAATTATTTCATTTTTGGATAAATAATAATGCTTCATATATATTATGATAACATCATTATCTCATTTCATTCTCATCTTCACCTTCTCTCTCCTCAAGCTCACTCTCTCTTCAAACCCTAATCCTAACCTCTCATGTGTTGAGATCAAGGGTTAGCTAGACTAATACATCCATAACCTCACTCTATATCACCTAGGTAGCTTAGATTAGCACTTTAAGCAACCTAGTTATCTCAAGTTTGAGATTAAGTTTGGCGTAGGAGCTTTCGGGTAGATCGTCTTTGATTCAAGGAGGCCGTTGAGGTACCGATTTTCCAAGGAGCCTACGAGGAGTGGAGGACCACGATGAAGACCCGAAGGACTAGTATCGAGAGGTATAACTTCGTATCCGAGTAGTTAAACCTCTAGTTAATAGTTAGCAATGGTTTAGAAATGATTCATGCGCTCAAGTCCGTGTTACGAAGCTTTGATAATCGTTTTTCATATATTCCGCCTCCCCGCAAGTTCGTGGGGTGCATGACATGGACTTACACATATAACTAACAATCTCCCACTTGCACTCGGGCTATCTGTTATGGTATCACATACCCAACAATTAGCTGTGGTTGAAGTATCTCATATTCAACCATTCCATAAAAGTCTCTACTGGGAAAAAAGGCCTTTGTGAGTGGATCCGCACTGTTGTCCTCTGTATCTACTCTCCTAATCTCGATCTCCCTTGAGATCAACCATCTCCATGATCAGGTGATACCGCCTAAGAATTATATCTGGATTTCTTATGAGACGGGGGTTCCTTGGCATAAGCCACAACTCCATTGTCACACAATAGTTGGAACTAAGTTCATCTCATGAACTTTTATCTATATCCAGACTGCCTCTTTGGTAGCATCCTTGGTAACGATGTATCTTGCCTTTAATCGTCTAGTAAGTCACGGTATCTAGCTTGGAACTCTTCCAACATACCGTCCCTCCACTGAGGGTAAAGACAATACCTGCGACTGACATTCAGTCGTCCTTATCACCCTGGAACCTTTCCAGTGATTCTCCCCAGGATTGATTGATACCATCTCAGTACAACTAGTGAGTATCCTAACATCCAATTAGATCTATCTCATAGATCTAAAACCCAGGATTTAGGAGGTATCACCTTGATCATGTACGGAGAATCCTTGTGATAAGCGGAGATTGACCGAGCGTAGCATAGGAAACTCCTTCCCTATCAAGAGTATGTCATCCACGTACTCTACGAGGATCACCACCATACTCCCTACTACCTTTTTGTATATACAAGGTTCATCTACTATTTTGATGAAGTCAAACTCTTTGACTACCACATCAAAATAGATGTTACAACTCCGCGATGACTGCTTTATCATATAAAGCATCTTGCATACGTTTCCGCTGCTCCCACTGTCTACGAAATCCTCTGGCTGTGTACTTATAGACGCTCTTTTCCAAATCATCATTTAGAAAAGTAGTCATGACACCCAACCACCAGATATCGTAGTCATGGTATGTAGCCGTGGAAAGTAGGATCTGGATGGACTTAAGCATATCTTTGAAAGTCTCAACTTTTCCATGTACACCAAGTAATCTTCTCAAGATATACTTGCTCCTGACGGGGATTTAACCCTTCAGATAAAGCAACCAAAGTCCATACTTTGTTGGTGTATAAGGATTCCATCTCAGATCGCTACCATTCTTACAGAGTCCCACTCTTGATGGCCAGCTCGAAACTAGTTGGGTCATCATCTTATGATGCAATCCTCGCTCCCACTGTCATAGAGAAACCGAAGTATCTCTCAGGTGGGTAAGGAACCCTACTAGATCGGCGGAGTGGCTGAGGTTCATTGGAAACTATTGAATCCTCTGGTTCTACCAAATCATCAGCTGCAGTTTGTATAGCTGGAACTCCTTCCAGTTCTAGCTCATGACCACTAATTTTCCATAAGAAATTTCCTTTCACAAAGGTAGCATGTTGAGAAACAAAACATTTTTGTTCCTCGGTTAGGTAGAAGATATTCCCTTGCGAATGCTTGGGATATCCAACAAACTTCCACAGAACTGACTTTGCCTCGAGCTTGTCTGGATTTTGCTTTTTAGGCATAGGCCGGACAACCCCAAATATTAATACACTTAAGAGATGGGCTCTTCCGATTCCATATCATATATGAAGTGGTAGGCAACTGATTTGATTGGAACCCTATTCAATAGGTATGCAGCTTCTCAAGCGCATAACACCCAAAAGGAAATAGGAAATTCAGTAGTACTCATCATAGAGCACACCATATCACATAGGGTGCTATTGCTCCGCCCTGATACACCGAGGTGCTGTGGTGTATTCGGAGGAGTAATGCTGAGAGAGAATCTCATTCTCTTTTAGAATAATCCAGGAATTCCGTGCTCAAGTATTCTCCTCCCTGATCTTATCAAAGGACATAATACTTATACCCGTTTATGATTCTCTACTTCTAACTTATATTCTGTGAATATCTCAAAAGCTTCGGACTTGTGTTTCAATAGGAACATATGTTTGAATCTTAAGAGATCATCAGAGAATGTAATGAAGTACAAAGAACCGATCTTGGCATGTGTAGACAGGGGACTTTCATAAATCAGCATGTATCAATCCCAAGAGTTCACTAACTCTTTCTCTGTTTCCAATAAACAGAGCTATGATCATCTTATCTTTGTGACATGACCGGTAAGTTTCACAAGATGTAAATTCAAACTAATTTAAATATGCATCTAAATGTAACTTCAGCTAGTCGGGTCGCATTGATATGACCTAGTCTACAATGCCTCAAGAAGGATTCGTTCATTTCTGAACTCTTCCTCTTGTGTGTGTTCTGTATACTAAGAATTGTAGTTTGATTTAGAACGTCAATGCTTTTAGATAACGTGCCTGAACCGATCAACTCTTGATATAGGAAATGTTCAAAACATTATCCAACAATACAAAATTATATCCTTTCTTTACTAATAAAGATACTTATATGATGTTGTATATCTGGTTCGGTATCTAATAACATTCGTTCAGAATCAATGTATTCTGGTAATACAGGGTGATAGTGACCAACAGACTTAGCTGCAAAACTTGCATCGTTTCTATCTCATGAAACTTATTACCAGTTCTCAGTTCTCTACCTATCTGTAGCCCATGTAACAAATTACATATGTGGGATCCTGATCCGGTATCAAATACCCAGGACGTAAAGGATACTGAGAAACAGTCCTCTATAATGAATACACCCGAAGAAGATGCATCAGCATGCACTTTCTTTGTTTGGGCGGCACGGGAATTCTGGTAATCCCCTATTTCCTGCTCTGTCTTATAACAATTATAAGTTGGAGCGGGACATACGTTCCCCAGCTCAGTATAACAAGCTGGTTCGGTCAATATATCCGTAGTATTATCTTGATTAAGGCGTGACATAGTCGTAACCAGGAGAAAGAGAGAAGAAAACACTCAGCGTGCGCTTTTACAAGATTAGATTGGTTATCAATTTATCTAATCAGGATGTCTCTCACTGTTTTAGTCAAATCTTCCTTCAAACCCTAAAAGGAAAGACTAGCCGGAATTAATTACACTCTACAAGTTCGCCAATCTTTCAGCCAGGCCAGTGCCGGTACTTTGAGGGAGGTTTCCCGTGCTTTCGCACGGACCTAATTAAAGTAAACCTCGTTTTCTCAGGGGCGTAACCCCGTTGATACCTTTCTAGACACCTACTTGATCGGCTAATTGTAATATGTAAAACTCTCCCAGGAGTAACTCTTACCCGCAGCGGGTATCGGGATCCAACTATCTTATAGAAGGTATGCAATCTCATTGCAAATTTCAACACTTGAAATTCCCAATAATATTTTACCCCTAGCACTTATGACCTTAACTAAGGTCAACATATCATAAGCACTAGTCAAGTTCTACCCGTCATTTCATGATTAATCAGACCCACCCTACATGACCCTCAACTATGGTCGACATAATCACATGAATGTCCTAACTAATCGCATCATATGCTATGTAGGAAGACATCACTTAGCTATCGTACACTATGCCTCAACTAAAGTCGACATACGTAGCACGAATACTAAGTACTCTACTTCCTAAAATGACGGAGGGTTACGACAGGTTTTTAAGAAAACCTTTTTGTGTAATGAACTTGATATCGTTGTAGAATCGAGTGATTTTAAATGGAGTGTTTTTGAGGCTTTTCTAGTTTCGCTAAAGAGGTCCCTCCCGGTGAAGGGATCGTCGGCTCTTTCCTCATCGAATAAGGTGCAGGATATTTCACAAATATCACTATGTAAAGCAAGAACTATAGAAGCAATCAAAAGACAAACCGAGTTTGTAGCATCTGCTATTTTCACTAAAGAGATCACTCCCGGTGAAGAGATCTCGGCTCTTTCCTTATCGAATAAGGTGCTGGATGTTCTACAAGGAACACCGCTATGCAAAGCAAGAATTAGAGCTACCGGTTTTTAAACAAGTTTCTACAACATCTTAGGTTTCTTTTATTTCATTAAACTCATTAATGAAGTCCCATTTTATTATACTTCACAAGCATCACATTTAAAACGAAATCTGCAATATAACATATATCTCATATATATAATATAAACATCCGTCTCAGGCAGTAATATGATCTCATCATAGAACATTGCAGCAGAAGAACACATATGAAATATTGGATATATTAGGACGTCCGTGTTTTAATACTAGCCAGTATAAAACACGGATTCCACGGCCACGATGAATAGCCAAACCCACATCCCTAAACCCCTACGAGAGCGATAAGCAACTCTGCCAATCCCAGGGTTAGGAGACCCGGTTTCGACTCCTCGAGATGGTCTCCCACTGGACCCTAGAACCCGGTTACTTGTGCTCCCCGCCTTGGGTCTACCTAATGCGGAAAAGTAAATAATATACAATGGTGACATCATCCTCAGCCCGGAAGTGCCCCAATAAAAGAATATTACATAAAAATGAATTTTACATGAATGAAAAAGAAAAACTCTCATCTCACATAAAACCCCCGGCTATTCAGAACGCGACGATCCAATATAACATATCACAGCAACACATAATATCTCATATCATCAACGTAAGCAAATATGCGTATCCCGATTGTCGTTGATGTATATCAACGAAACCGGCGATACACCACATACTACGCTTACGGTCACAGAAAAGAAAGTGTAAAACTACAACAGTTGAAATCCGCAACCTCCTTAGACATCGCATGCCTAACCAAATGAATTCCTTAGACATCGCATGCCTAACAATTATAAACCCCGCATTTTAGTCTCATTATCGAAAACTCTTTTCAATATCAAGTCGGGCAATTCAACAAGATTCCCGACATCCTTATCGAATGCTCGTCGCAAACTTTAGTAGACGGCCGCACCCCCGGATACCGTCGACGAAGTGCACTAAGGCGGAACACCGCTGCCGCGAGCACCCGAACGGATGCTTTTGGCGACGGGGTTCTCCTACAGTCACTTGGTCGGGGCTATGGGGCGTGGCTGTCTGTTAAGTTTACCCGGCGAGTATCCGCGTACGCTACGTGATTGCAACGGAATTTTGATCGCATCAAAATCCCGCGGCAACCGATCATCTGAGACTAAACTGCTAGATTTATAACATTTAAATTAGTTATCTCATAACTATTTGTGGATTTCAAATATTGTATCACATTCCAGATAAATAGACAATGTTAAACTTTCCGATCGAATAATCAAACAATGTTAAACTTTCCGATCGAATAATCAAACACCCAGGTTTTCCCAAATAGCTCAACACTTGAGCGGAGTTCAAAAAGTATCCATCACATGCCACAGTACCAATGGTCCAGCCGTAGAAGGGTCAAGCCAACACCTGACATGTGGCACGCCGTACTGCCCCAAACCCTAAGGTTCAGAGGCAGTTCTAGACGGTCACATAATCGAGTTAAGGTTTGTTGTCTTCTAGAGGGTCCACCGCGTTACTTACACGACTTAGAAAGTTTCAAACTCAAGAAAAAATCCAACTTTTGAAAAAATTTCCGACAGGGGAAAAAGTGAGTTATTGATATCTATTCGAACTTTTTAACACGTTCTAAAAAATTATCCGGAAAAATTTTAAACGAAGTTAAATTATCCGATCGAATCAACGAGTCCCCAATACACCCCAGAAGACTAAACACTTGAGTGAGAATTAATAATTCCCAGAATAGAGAAAAAGAACCCAGGAATAATACTGTGAAGTATGGGGCCCCAATGTCACTGTTCAGCCGCGGTTCCACGGCCACGTGCGTGGTTTGGCCGCGGTTCCACGGTCACATGATCGTATTGTGGGACCGTACTTCACAGAAATTTTTAGATTTTCCTGCTTAATTTTCTGAGCATTTTTAATTCATAAAAAATCACATTTTTGAAAAATATCCAGAAAAGGGTATATATCGGGGTTTGCGGGTTCGATCGGACTTTAAACTTTGCCTAGACTTCGCCTAAAGCTCTAGCTTGGTTTTGATACCACTGTAGGGATGTTAGGCACACGCACAAGGGTCTACGAGGTATCAACCATGCCCGATTTAAAATTTAGCCGTTCCGAACAACCCAAAACCGGATCTTTAAACTAGAGTTTAGGCGAAAACAAGCATGTTAAACACTTTAACACTAAGTGAGAGGGATTACAACCTTTGTAGATCCGGTCCTTCTCTTCATAAGCTCTGTGTTGTGGTCTCTTCGCTGCGATCATCGTGTTCTGGACTCTCGAGAGGCTCCACGAAGAGAAAGATGCAATCTTGCTTCCGATCTTCGATAACAAAGATGATCTACCTTGAAGTTTCATTAACACAAGCTCTCACTCACTAAATAAAGTGAACACCCTCATCTAAATGGTAAGGGTAGATGAGGATGATGAAGTAGGATTTTAGCTCTATTTTATTTTTTATTTCTCACTCTTTTTCATCACTTAGGAAAAACCTAGAAAGCTTTTTCATGAAGCTCAAAGATGAAGAAGAAGAATAGTAATCCTTTTGTGATGAATAATGAAAAGATAATGATGATGAATAATGCAACCATGGTTAAACAAACCTTTGTAGAGATTTAACTAGGGCTAAGGTTTGGGTTGAGTTAAAGATGAGTCACACAAAAATATCAAGCATAAATATCTTTTCCAAAACAAAAAAGAAAGCTTCTAGAAACTTCTAGAAAAGCTTAACCCAAATCAAACCCTAACCATGTTTAATCTCCACTAAGCATGTTGCATTAATAACCACATCATGTTACAATATTAAATATCACATATATAATATTTATTGTAACAAAATAAACTAATACAATTAACATATATCGCATATATATCAATGTATTACCCGAGTGAGAAAAAGAATCTTTTAGTGAGCTAATATTAGTTAATGTAATTTAATATATCATATATATTATTATACATTAAATTATCGAATCAACACTTGATCCGACAATCCGGCTATATCGTAAATAACCAACCAATATCTCATTTACCGATTCATCGAATCAATACTTGATCCGATGACCCGGCTGATATCAAATATCGCGAGAATAGAATACGGTATCACATATCGCATTATCCTCGGTCCTGCACATATCACATATGTGTTCCTACTCCGTTTTGCCTGAGCCAAGAAACCTCTATGTAGGACTCTAAAGATCGTCAATACGCCGGCAGTAGGTGATGATCATATCAAACACCCACAAGCTGCAAGCGGTCAGCTAAACGTAACAGCCACTCAAGTATTGAGCGCTCAGAAGATCAACAAGAAAGCCTGTACATTCTCCTGTGAATCCAATCAGTAACACTCCCGTACAGTCCGGTCTCGTCGTCTGATATGTCGCATTATCCTCGCCTAGAGGTGGTAAACGTTAGACCCCAGTAGCTTGATAAGTCGTGTCGATATGAGGTCTATAACAGTTCGAGAAGCTACTGATAACACTTACCAGTAAATCTCAGCAACCCTGGCCAGGGATTTCCGGTTATAACCAATCGAACACAGCACAACATCAACTCCCTATACCGGGAGAGACGATTCCCCTCCTATCGCTCATTGCCTCTATGTGATTAGGGACTGTACCCAAAAGCCACCTTTTTGCACGCCCACTTGGACGTGGTATGATGGAAATCAAAGCACAGTGGGAATCACACAAGACTCTATGACGATCTCGGGTCAACAGACTACTCTGTACCAGTGTCACTGGAGAACTGCCATCTGACGTGAGGTATAATACCATCTGCGAGTTCTCGGCAAGTCCGTCTAGTGTACCCAGTCTCTACTGAGCACCCTTACACCATCCTTGATGTCAAACACCGATGGATATGGGATCATCCATCGCCCATCATATGGGTCAAGATGCGTATACGTTAGTCTACTCTGGTGTATCGATGCCCTGTCTCGATACACCCTCGACTAGGAACAGTTATAGGATGTACTCGTCGACTACCGTGGCCCCATTAGTATGATCTCATCATAGTCCCAGTAGTCGAGTACATATCCTAAGGGCTTTATCATCATGTAACATAGAGACAATTAGAGTACATGTTAAGATAAAGTACAACCAGATAGCATACTATCATGTCGAGCAAGAAAGTCCTCCCTATATATGTCCAAGCATCCATTACAATATACATCGTATGTACAGTAATGGCCTCTAGGGCATACATATAACTAACACTCCGTTTATGTCTAGCCTTACCAAAACAATTGTTAATCTAATCTCTAATTGTGGTCGTGATTATCAATGAATTGATAGCGTGCCCAATTAGGATGTTAACTATTCTTTTGATAAAGTTTATAAACTTTATAGGATGTAAAAAGAGTTTAAGGATATTCATCATCCATTAATCTACCCTAATCTTATGAACCCTAACAAGAGAAGAATTACTCGCGCATGTTGGGAAAAGAAAAGATAGAAAGGGAAATCATATTGAAAAACTACAAAGAAATAAAATAAGAAAACAACTAGCTTTATTAATCAACAAGATCAATTACACTTTGTTCTTTTAGAAAATGATTACAAAATGCTAGTTTGCTTCTCGATCTTTTCTAAGGAGGCAGATGAACTGTTAATGATCAACCAGAATTCTTGAGCCGTCGTGGACTTCGTGATCGCGTCGGTGTGATGCCTTCTAACTTTAGCCCTTGGTCCTTTATATAGCCCTAAAACCTAGTTACCATATATGGTGACTTCCTAATACGGTGACTTTCCATATATGGTGGCTTTCCATATATGGCAACTTTCCTAATATGGCGACTTTCCATATATGGTAACTTTCCTAATATGGTGACTTTCCATATATGGTAACTTTCCATATATGAAGACTTTCCATATATGGTAACTAGTTGTTAGGATCCCAACCAGAAAATCCAAGGCCCTAACTCCTCAGAAGTGCAGCGGAACCGCGGCGTAATGGTGGGTTTGGCCGCGGATCCGCGGTGGATTAGGAGGATCGTGTGTTCGTTTCTCTTGAGGCTTCTTCTGGTGACACATGTAGGCTATTTTGGTATCTGGAATCTGAAAATCTTCTCCACGTCTCTGCCAGAATTGATTTCTTCAATTTACTTTACTATTTCGGCTGATTTGATCTTGATAATTCGGATTTCCTTGATTCCAGTCCTAAAATAATTTCTGCACAATTATCTCAATAAATAATTTTAGTAGAATTTGTTTTTATTGAGATATTATCTTTAACCATTTATCATGATATTTTCGTTTTAAGAGAATTGGTCAAAGGTATTTAATAAGGTAAGCATATTAAATGGGCCAAATGTTACATGAATATTATATGCTTACTTTTTTCTTCATAATGTTAATTATAATATATAAACACATGAAAGTAGTATTTTTACAGATAAACCCTCATATGTGTCATATATTATAATAAACACCTTTTTTATATAGAAATAGTAGGGAAAATGTCATATTAAAAGTGCAGTTTTATGAACTGAACACTCGGCAAGAAAAGAGCCATCGCGTGGTACCACAAAAGATGTCATCCGTCTGGGTACCCACTGCAACGGCTCCCTCAACTTCAACCGCTCACAAGAGAAGGAAGCCGGAGAAAGCCCCTGTGACCGCGGCGAACCGCAAGGATGCTGAATCTAAACGCCCCATGTCTTGGGGCATGGTAATACATACCGTTTATATGGCTTCTGGAAAAGAGGAAAGCCGTGCTTCTACGGGTCATCGACCGCTTACCCGATCGATAACAAAGGCTCAGGAGCAACAGCAGCAAAAACATCAGGAGATGCTGATTGCAATGGCCGCACTCACTGGGCCGAAAGAAAACCCAGAGACCTCAGAGCAGCGTCAGGAACAAGAAACTGATGCTGAATTCCTCCAAAGAATGCTCGAGAGGAAAGAAAAAGAGGCCGCGGAACAGGCAGCCAAAGTAAAACGAATAGCTCTTTTGTTCCAAGACATGGCCGGGATCATGTTACAGCCGGATCCTCCGGCTGAAGACCCTCCGATTGTCCTTGAAGATGACAGAGGGGAGACATCGAACTCTCTTCCGGCTTGTTCAGCAGCCAAAGAGGAGACCATCTCTAAAGCCACCTTGGATGATTATATCACTCAACAGATACGAGCTCACCAGGTGAATGAAGCGGCCGGTCAGGTTGTTAAGACTGGGCGACCCTATACAGGTTGGTACGACCAAATAAAGTACCCGTCGGGATACACGATCCCCAAATTCCACGTATATAAGGGGACGGGAAATCCGCATCAGCACGTCGCTCAATTCAGAGCCTTGTGCGGCAACACCGGAGGCGACGATAAGCTACTGCTTCGCCAATTCGTTGGCATCTTGTCGGAGACAGCATTCGAGTGGTATTCCGAACTCCCGAATGACTTTGTCAAGACATTTGCAGAGATGGAGTTGCTATTCACCCAGCGTTTCGCGAGTGCTAGCGAACGCACCCCAATTATCGCGTACTGGAGAAACATGGGTTCAGTACGTGATACGGTGGCGGAATTTATGGTCGAAATGCGAGCAGCGCATCGAAGAAGCACCTGCAGTAGGCATGTTCATGGGTGCTCTCGACCCGCAGGCGACCATTTCGCAATTCATGATGTTCTTCAAGCCAACTACTTTCCAGGCCTTGATTGACAAGCTAGCCCAAATGGATCAGATGCGTCATATACCATCTTCTTTGAAGATGGAATCTCGAAATGAAAAAGGGAAAGGGAAAGCAACCTTCGTCGCTAATACTCAACAACAGCCGAGCAACTTAAAGAACGGTTGTTTGCCAAAACAACGTGCGTCCACGCCCATCCCTCGAGGAGAGACTGGGCCGTCCTTACTCGTTTTCCTGGGATAAAACGAGGAGACTGTTCGAGCTGGCAGTGCGCAACAGACTCATCAATCTGCCGGATCCAAAACGTCCGTTGCAGCAAGGCGATGTCAACAATCCTAATTACTGTCCTTACCACCAAGTAGTAATCCATCCAATCGAAGATTGCTTCGTCTTCAAAGGCTGGATTGAGGACCAATACCAACTGGGCAAATTCGCGTTGTCTGAAAACTGGAAGATGAACCCGCCGCAACCTCACGCTCCTAAAAAGGTGGACACGCCGGGGGCATCGTGCTCTTTTATAGAAGAAGCTCCATGGGAGGTCGCTCTTTCAGCCAAGACGAAAAGAATGCTATAGGATCTCTAAAAATGCCCGGCAATCATATGGAAAAGTCCGCTAGAACCCGAGGTCATTGAGGGAACGCTGAAGCCGCGCCCGACGCCAAAAATTGGTAGCGATAATCGAAACGCCTATACCCAGCTGTCAAAGTCTTCGAAGAAGAAGAAGAAGACCAAAAAGGCCGTGAAGCTTGATGACAAGCGCACGGACTTGCAAAAGCATATTGACGCGCTGGAGGAATAAAACCAAAAGGCGAGAACCCCGGTTACACTCCAAGAATTTCTCAACTATATCCTGGAGGGCGGAGATAGCGACGATGATGAGGGTGATAACTCGTCACAGGAACCAGAAGATTATGTGGCAAGTTGCCACATGATCTTTCATTCATTGCTAAATAACAAAGAAGCTCACTCGGCATCAGAAGATAATACAGAAGAGCTGGGGGCATGATCAATGCCAAAATCCTTGGAACCGTTAGACGGGATAATCGACATGCTACTGAACGAAGCCCGTCAGAAGAGCAAAGCTGATCGAGAATGCCAAATGACCCTATTCGAAGGGGTCAGGCGTCGGCGTCAAGTTAGAGAAGCCGTGATAGGGATGGGTCACAAAACACTCCAACCATATCAAATCACACCCTAAATAGGTGTATTCCACATCACCGTCATGTATCCCGTCACGTGACAAATGCATGTGCATACAGGATAAACATTAGACCGAAAAGTCCGTAAACTAGAAATTTGCCTCAAATACGGCAACGACGGACCGAAACGTCTTTAAACTAACGATAGACCACTATGTCCTAAAACTGGCTGTTGACTGAGACGTCAATAAACTACTATGGACCGCAACATCCCAAGGCTGACAAAAAAAAACGGTATGTCCATAAGTGAGATGGGCACGGATGAAAACCCGAAAGGGCTCAGTGAGTAAAAACAGCAGGGTTACCTGCGAGTTTTGTGAAAACCCGAAAGGGCGCAATCTCGTTAAAAGACACTCATAAGGTCCTCTCGACCCTGTGAGGATTAAATACCTGCGTGAGATCCTTACGACACACAAAGGAGCAACACACTTAGGGATCCTCACGATTCCTAAGAAGAAATTACTCTTACGAGATCCTCACGACTCGTAAGGAGAATTCCCCTTTCAGACCTTCACGGCTCATAGGGTTCAAAAGCCCTAAGCTACAAGGATCTGAACCTGTTCTTAAGACATCACAATCTCCAATGCTGCCCTACAAGCGTCTCGATATCGACCCATGTATATAACCACGGGCGCGAATAAACATTTCCCTAACAAAGTCCCACTCGCGACTAGGGATATGTTCATACAATGGACAGCCCTTGTAAGTCCTCTCGACTTATAAGGAGAAATTGCTCTTGTAAGATCCTTACAACTTATAAGAGAACACACACTTAGGAATCCTTACGATTCCTAAGGAGAAAACGCACTTACGAGATCCTCACGACTCGTAGGGAGAAATACCTTCATGAGACCCTTACGGCCCATGAAGTTAAAGGCCTTAGTCGATAGGATCCTAACCCTGTTTGCTAAGCCACCTTTATTCGACATCGACAGAGGCAGATGATGATTCGCTCCTGGCAATATCCCAGTTGTAGCGATGCTGATGCCTAAATCGGTATCAAATCCTAAATTCGCAGCGAAAAGACAGCAAAGCAAATGCATATGAAATAGCCGAAATGATTGGGCAACTTGCAACAAAATCAGCAAGTAAAAATGTATGCATGCAAAATAGCCGAAATGGTTAGGCAACTCGCAATAAAAAGCAGCGAGTAAATAAAACAAACAGCCGAAATGATTGGGCACCGCGAAATATAGCCGAAATGATTGGGCAATCGCGGCTTTCGCGATATAAAAGCTGAAATGATAGAGTATCGCGGAAAGGAAAAAATATATAAAATGAAACTTTTTTCCCTACAGGTGAGATCACATCGATCCCTGTATACAATCCAGGGGCGCAAACAAAGAGGGAACCATATCATCCCACCAAGCTCCATCAGAAAAGACAGCCAAGTCTCGACGGCCACATCTACAGCCTGGAGACCCACAACAGCGTTCCTCCTCATTCCAGCAGGACTCAGACGCGACATCACTGAACGGAGCCACGGCATAGTCCCTAGTTCCAAATCTCGATGGTTCACAGACAACCTAGAGATCACCTCGACATTCGTCTCGTTACAGCAGACGCGACATCACCAAACGGAGCCACGACATAGTCCCTAGTTCTAAATCTCGATGGTTCACAGACAACCTAGAGACCATCTCAGCATTCGTTTCGTTACACCAGACGCAATGTCAACAACGGCGTTCCTTCGCATTCCAGCAGGATGCAGATGCAACGTCAATGAAAGACCTCACGGTCGAAACAAAGTGGAGTGACGGAAAAATCCCAGCTCCACCTCAGCATTCATCTCGTTACACCAGACGCAATGTCAACAACGACGTTCCTTCGCAATCCAGTAGGATGCAGATGCAACATCACTGAAAGACCTCACAGTCGAAACAAAGCGGAGTGACCGCAAAATCCCAACTCCACCTCAGCATTCATCTCGTTACACCAGACGCAATGTCAACAACGGCGTTCCTTCACAGTCCAGCAGGATGCAGATGCAACGTCACTGAAAGACCTCACGGTCGAAACAAAGCGGAGTGACGGCAAAATCCCAACTCCATCTCAGCATTCGTCTCGTTACACCAGACGCAATGTCAATAACGGCGTTCCTTCGCAGTCCAGCAGGATTCATACGCAACGTCAACGAAAGTCCTCACGGTTGGAACGAAGCGAAGTGATGGCAAAATCCCAACTCCATCTCAGCATTCGTCTCGTTACACCAGACGCAATATCAACAATGTCATTCCTTTACAGTCCGCCAGGATGCAGATGCAACGTCAATGAAAGACCTCACAGTCGAAAGAAAGTGGAGTGATGGGAAAATCCCAGCTCCACCTCAGCATTCGTCTCGTTACAGCAGACACAATGTCACCCCAGGGTCAAAACAATGGAGCCATGGCAAAATCCCTAGTTCCAAATCTCGACGGTTCACCAACAACCTAGAGACAACCGCGATATTCGTCTCGTTACAGCAGACACAATGCCAGTAAACGAAGTAAAGGCCAAATTCCTAGCTTCAGGGTCTTGATGGCAACTCATATAAAATCTGAAAGACTATCGGAGATCATCCCACACCAGCGCGGAGTGGTCACCACCTCGACGTTCGTCTCGATACAGTAGACAAGATGTCATTAGAGCGTCCTTCCTCCAACAGGATTCGGGCACGCCAAAGCAAGCGAAGCGAAGGCTAAATTCCTAGCTTCAGGGTCTTGACGGCAACTCATATAAAACCTGAAAGACTATCGAAGATCATCCCACACCAGCGCGTAGTGGTCACTACCTCGACGTTCGTCTCGATACAGAAGACGAGATGTCACTACAGCATTATTCTTCCAGCAGGATTCAGACGCGACGATCAAACAACGGAGCCACGGCAAAATCTCTAGTTCCAAACCTTGACGGTTCACCAACAACCTAGAGACATCCGCGACATTCGTCTCGATACAGTAGACGTAATGCCAGCAAACGAAGCAAAGGCCAAATTCCTAGCTTCAGGGTTTTGACGGCAACTCATATAAAACCTGAAAGACTATAGGAGATCATACCACACCAGCGCGGAGTGGTTATGACTCATCGGGGCTCCCCAAACTGAGCCTAACCTCAAGTAAAAAGCGGCATGGCAAAATTCCAAACGCTTACTCTTCCGACGGTCAAACTGCCTAGGAAGATTGCTTGAAGACGTCTTGTCCAGCCACCGAAGGGATCAGAGACACGACAGTCGCAAGACTACTCGGACAGCAAGATTTCCTATCGAGGGATACATCTGCCAACGCGACGGTACGACAGGCAAAACCCTAGTACCACAGACCCTAACGGACCTCTGTCGTAAAGAGCAGAGGTTAACTGTGACGTTAGGACATCCTTGCGAGAACTTCTCGATTCGTCTCGACTCGTAGGGAAAATCCTTAGGCAGTGGGGATTAAAAAACCTGTTTCCTAAGCACTGGGGCCCTGGAAGTCGGTCCAAAATGGACTCTTTCATACTATTCACGGACCACACTCTCCAAAGTCGAATCTCGACAAGGAGGGAAACAACCACTTACGAGTCCTTTCGACTTCTAAGAGGGAAAATTCTCTTGTGAGATCCTTACGACTCTCAAGAGAAAGCACACTTAGGAATCCTCACGATTCCTAAGGAGAAAATACACCTATGAGATCCTCTCGACTTGCAGGGAGAAAAGTCTTTATGAGACCCTCACGACTCATAAAGTTGAAAAGTCTTAGGTGTCAGATCCTAACCTTATCTCCTAAGTCATCGTTGCTCTACAAGGAGGTCAACATGGACTATCTGTGGGCTACATTTACCAAAGCTACATTCGCCAATGAAATAAAGAAGCTACTTACGGGTCCTCACGATTCGTAAGGAAAAATACCCGAGTGAGATCCTTGCGACTCACGGAGGCGATGAACCCTTAGAGATCCTCACGATTTCTAGGGAGAATTTACACTTACGAGATCCTCTTGACTTGTAGGGAGAAAAAACCCTTCTTGAGACCCTTAAGGCTTGTGAAGATGAAAAAGTCTTAGGCTACAAGGACTCTAGACTTGTCCCCTAAGCCGTAAATTCTATTACCATATATAATTCTGCACTACTTTACCCACGTATATACTTACGTGGGTAAAGTTGTGGGGGGCATTGTTTCCTGCCAAAATTTTGGCTCAAAACCTGCTCCCTTATAAAATATTAACAATAAAATAAAAAAAATATAAAGGGAAAAACTCCACATGCAAAGAATGTAACAAATGCCTCAAAGCCAAGAGCTAAAACATTCTGCAGCAGCGCTTCATAATAGCGCCAGCGCTGAGAGTCAAAGACTCTGAGGCAGTGCTCACGTGCAAAGCACGTGTGCGCTGGCGCTGCGAGCGCTATGCTCTGAGCAGCGCACCATGTGCAAAGCAAGTATGCGCTGGCGCTAAGAGCGCCGCGCTCTAAGCAGCACACCATGTGCAAAGCACGTATGCGCTGGTGCTAAGATCGCTGCACTCTAAGCAGCGCACCACGTAAGCACGAGTGCGCTAGCGCTGGAACTAAAAGCTCCCCACCATCAGATCAAAGATCCAATAATAATGATAAATCATTAGTTAATCAGAATTAAATTCTGTTAAGGAAAGATTCCTCAAAATCTTTCCAAACAACAAGATTGTGCTCTGTAAATCAGAGCACCGTTGGATCAATGATCCAATGGTGATTAAAAATCACCAAAAATACAGAATAAATTATGTATGGAAAAGATTTCCCAATCTTGTTAAAAACAAGAAAATTGCCTTCTGTAAATCAGAAGCCCTTGGATCAAAGATCCAACGGTGGGGAAATCCCCAAATCAATTAGAGAAAAGATCTCTTTAACCGATTGAACAAATCAGCTTGCCCTATATAAAGGCCCCAAGACTTCAAAGTCTTGGGGGTACAAAAACATAGAGAGGAACCCCCCATAAGCTTTGAGAAAATCTCAGAAAGAAGAGCCAAGCTCTCGATAGAAGAACAATTTTCCTTCGAGGTAAAAGAACAGAGAGATGAAATCATCTCATATTAAAAAGAAGAATTCATTTCTTTCTTTAAGATCATAGATCTATAAGATCAAAGTCTTTCACAAAGAGATCAAAGGATCTCATCATAAAATAAAAAGAAGAACATAACTCTTCTCACAGATCATAGATCTACAAGACTAAGGTCTTTTATACAAAGTGATCATGGACGTCTCATTATAAAAAGGGGGGAGAATAATTCAATTCTCTTAAGGATCACAGATCCATAAAGGCACAGCCTTTCATCAATATAAGAGATTGAAACATCACCTACAAAATAAGAACTTTTGTTCTTAGAACCTTGAGACAAAGTCTCTTATAAAAAGAGAATTCAATTCTCAGGGCGCAAACTGATCTAAGTTGCATAAAAAAAGAGCTTTTACGCTCGACATCTAGCGCAAAGCGCTGCAGAGCCTTAGCCCTCTTAATCTAAAAGGAGCCCTAGCGCTCCAAATTTAAGCGCTCTGCGCTCAAGACTGGCGCACAGCGCTAAGTGCGCCACGTGCTCCTCACGTGTACGCCACTGAACAGATAGCACTTTGCGCTCATGGACTGGCGCTCAGCGCCTAGCGCACCACGTGCTCCTCACGTGTGCGCTAGATAACAGATAGCGCTTTGCGCTCATAAAATAGCGCTTTACGCTCATGGACTGGCGCTCAGCGCCTAGCGCACCACGTGCTCTTCATGTGTGCGCCATTGAACAAGAAGCGCAATGCACTCATAATCTGGTGCAAAGCTCCAAGCGTGCCACATGCTCCTCACGTGTGCGCTCCCCAACAGAAGCACTCTGCGCTCTTTGACTGGCGCAAATTGCCAAGCGCGCTACGTGCTCCTCACGTGTGCGCTAAAAGAACATAAATTGTTCTATGAATAAAGCCCAGAGCTATGATGAATGCTCAGCATTCAACAAAAGACAGAAATACTGTCAGAATCCAAATCAACGCTAAATATTGTTAAAAGGTTCAAGCCCAAATAAATGCTCAACAACCCAAACTAAATGTTAAACATTTTAACTTGATTGGACTTAGCCCAAGATTGGCCATAAGTCCTTAATTTAGATTAACTGAGCCCATATTCTTATTAATCTTTTTGAGTTTAGTCCAAAATTTGACTACAGATCTCCCAACCAATATCGGTTCAAGGGTACATCTCTTCACTCCTCTGATATTTGTCGTTGTAATCCTTCAACGTCATCAGAGAGGTGACAGGTCCCGACAACCATACATTTCATAGACTATGACATCTTTAAACTGGACTGTGGGGTCTTTAAGCCTATGGACTATGATGTCCTTAATCTCGAACTGTGGGGTCCTTAAGCCCATGGACTATGATGTCCTTAACCTCGGACTGTGGTTGCCTTAAACTCACGTTCTATGATGTCCTTAACCTTGGACTGTGGGGTCCTTAAACCCATGGACTATGATGTCCTTAACCTTGGACCGTAATGTCCTTAAACTAATGTTGGACCACCATGTCCTTAAACTGTTAACCGACCGCAATGTCCCTAAACTAAAAAATAGAACTTGAATGCTCTTTTGTTGGATCTCAACGATCCCGTTAAGTTGATCTTAGTCTGCAATTAGACTAACGTATCCTTAACAAACGTTTAAGTTGATCTTAGTCTCAAATGAAACTAACGTATCCTTAAACCCAATCCCAAACCCAAATCTAAGAAAATACGAATTTGGACTAATCCACGCCCTATGGGCAACAACATAAATTAGTCTCCGTATACAACCCACGGGCAACCAAAAACAAAACAAACACACACGACACGAAGTGATCATCTGGAGAAGGAGAAAGTGGTTACCGCTATGCGGTAGCGTAATTAACTGCAGGGGCTTACGCCTGCAGGGAAGAGTGTCCCCACAATCAAAAACCCTTCAACGAGGGGGAATCTGACAAAGTCTGCTACATCGGTCGCGTCCGTTTAAACCTTCAATATATGGTGTCATAAATCAACTTGGCATCTTCGCGGATAGCACCAAATAGCATCTGCCCCCGAATTCAGGTAAGACGGACCTACGCGGTCGCGTCTCTGTGTTCGGAAGGGAACAAAGCTATTTCTGCAAGGTTTCCAACGAACTAGCAAAGCAACAGTTTGTCGTCGCCTCTAGTGTTGCCGCACAGAGCTCTGAATTGCGCGACGTGCTGATGAGGGTTGCCTATTCCTTTGTATACATGGAATTTGGGGATCATATACCCCGGTGGGTACTTGATTCGATCATACCATCCTGGATACGATCGCCCAATTCTGACGATTTGGCCAGCAGTTTCATTATCTTGATGAGCTCTTATTTGTTGAGCAATATAATCATCAAGGGCGACCATAGAGATTGTTTCCTCCTTGGCTTCTGATAAGGCCGGAGGAGGTTTTGATGTTTCCCCTTGTCATCCTCGATGATTATCGGCGGATCTTCGGTCGGGGGTTCTGGCTGTATCATCATTCCAACCATGTCTTGGAACAAGAGAGCCATCTTCTTTATGTTAGCAGATTGCTCAGTGGCTTCCTTGTCCTTTCTCTCGAGCACCCTTTGCAGAGACTTTGTATCGGTCTCCTGCTCTTGGCGATGTTCGGCTTCTTTGTCCGGACTTTCTTTCTGTCCGGTAAGTGCTGCCATTTTGTTCAGCATTTCATGGAGCTTCTGTTGTTGCTCCTGATCCTTAGTCAGCGTACGAGTTTGCGGTCTGTGACTCACCGAAGCACGGTTTTCTTCCTTTCCCAAAGCCATGTAGACCGTATGTATTGTTATGCACCCGGCCTTGGGGCGTTTAGGTCTATCGTCTTTGGAATTTGCCGCGGGCGATAGAGTTTTTTCCAACCTCGTTCTTCTATGGGAGATTAGAGTTGAAGGAGCCATTATGATAGGCACCTTCTTAGGAGAAGCCCTTTGCTGTATAGCGGAGGAGTAGTCCTTTTCTTATCGAGTCTTCGATTTCTTCGATTGACGAGAGTAGTTCTGGACAATCACAGAGTCACAGACTTTTCGCCAGAACCTATAAATTTTCGAGGAAAGCCGCTAATGAGGCTGCTCCGACTTTGCCTGCACTGTCACTTCTGCAGGCGTGGGTGATTTCTTTAGCACCGTCGTTGGAGAGTTTTTTTGTACCCTCTTAAGCGGATCAAAGATGTTCCCGGTTGGAACAGCAGCGTTGACTTCCACCATTGAAGCTGGTGGGGTGAGTCCAGAGGGGGAGTTTCTCCCAGCTTCTCTCACTCGGAGCCAATAGAGACGTCGAGCATGCCTTGCTGAAGGGACTGCCTCAGTTTTGGAAGCAGCTTCATCATGCCCCTGATTTTGCTGAGGAGATGCAATTGGTGTCGGCCTGTTGAAGACCGACGTCGTTGTTAATGTTTGGGGAGGGCCGACCAATCTTTCGATGAACGACTTTTTAATAGGGGAAGCACTTTTGACGGCTTGCCTGCAGCAGGAGTTGGGAGGGCTAGCCATTTTGGGGTAGCCCCTTCAGGTATCACGAGCTTCTTTGCGGGCCCATTTGAGTTCCTACTCATCCTATTGAAGACTGAGATGCCAGATTTGGACGGCTCGTTGAGAGGGGCTGTTGTGGTTTCCAGTCGGTCGAAGACCGACCTTTTGGGAGTTTCTTCTTGCGGTACAGAGGCACCGAAAACCACAAGTTGGAGCATGGTCCCAAAGAACAATCCAGTAGTGGCTTGTGTGACTTGCCCTACTGGCATTGAAAAATATAGGCAGCGTTAGGCCGACAGGTCACTCCTCCAGCTAGGATGAAGCGAGAGTTGCTGTTGTATGAGGTGCACTGGGAAGCCACCAATTTTTTTCATAGGAGCAAGTCACTAAGTTGTAGTACCTAAAATCCAAGTGCAACCATAGCAAACCGCAATTTTGTTCACAAAACACGACACACGGGGTGTGGAGTGGAAAAAGAAAATAGTCCTACCTGGCGTACCGGAATCTGTTCTCTGCTGAAAGACCGGACTGAGACGTCTGGCCTGAATTTGGGGGCAGATTCTATTTGGACTTATCCATCCACCTCTCCGAAGATACCAAGTTTTTTTTATAACACCATATATTGGAGGTTTGGACAGACGCGACCATTGTAGCTTGACTTTATCAGATTCCCCCTCATTTGTGAGGGGTTTTTGATTGTGGGGACGCTCTTCCCTGTAGGCGCAAGCCCTTGCAGTTAATTACGTTACCGTGTTGCGATAACCACTTTCTCCTTCTCCAGCAGTTCATTTCATGTCGTGTTGTATTTTTATTTGTTTTGGTTTCCCATGGATTTCATACGGAGACTAGTTTATGTCATCGCCCGTAGGGCGCAGATCAGTCCAAATCTGTATATTTTAGATTTGGGCTTGTTTTATTTAAGGACCGTTAATCTAGTTTGAGATTAAGATCAACTTAAATATATAAGCATTTGGGCTCAATTTATTTTAACCAAGGATACGTTAGTCTTATTTGAGACTAAGATCAACTTAGCAAAATTTTAAGGATCATTTTTATTTAAGATTTAATAACAGAGCATTTGGGCTCGGCTGTAAGAAACTTTTCAAAGAGATTTAGCCAATTTGGGCTTAGTCTGCTCAGTCCTTTTTTTTCCAAAAGTGCTAAGCACTTATTTAGGCTTTGCTTATTCAGCCCCTTTGTTTTTATGCAAAAGTGCTAATCACTTGTTTGAAACTCTGGCGCTCACATAGGTATCATGTGAAGCTTTTAGTTATGGGCGCTGCCCAATCAGTGCTAAGCACTAAGCCATTTTGACTATATATAGTGCAAAGCACTTATTTTATAAGGCGTCCATGTGAGGAGCACGCGCGGCGCAGCCCAATCAGTGCTGAGCATTCAGCTGTTTTGGATGTATATGAAATGCTAAGCACTTTTGTATGGCGTCCACGTGAGGAGCACGTGAAGCCCTGGGTGCATCCTAATTAGAGCTAAGCACTCAGCCATTTTGGCTGTATATGAAGTGCAAAGCACTTTACTTAGTGCTCATGTGTATTTCAGGTGAGGCGCTGGCCTTCTGTTTTGGGCGCCCACGTATTTTTCACATGAGGAGCTGGGCGCTGCCCAATCATTGCTAAGCACTCAGCCGTTTTGGCTGCGTATGAAGTGCTAAGCACTTTACTCAGCGCTCACGTGTATTCCCGTGAGGCGCTCACGTGTTTTTCACGCGAGGCGCTAGGCACTGCCCAATCAGTGCTAAGCACTCAGCCGTTTTGTCTGCGTATGAAGTGCTAAGCACTTTACTCAGCGCTCATGTAAATTTCACGTGTGGCGCTGACCTTCTGTTTTGGACGCCTACGTGTTTTTCACGTGAGGCGCTGATTTCCTTTTTGTTTTGGGAATCTGTTGAAGGCGCCCACGTGAGAAGCACGTGCGACGCTAATGTTTTTTTTATTCTTTTTTAGAGATTGAATCTCTGTTAATGATATTTTGACCATTAATGGCACCAAGATCTGGGATCAGTTTTTTTTAAGAACTAAGTTCTTATATCTTTTTCTTTTATAAGAACTAAGTTTCTTTTAGGGTTAAACCCTATTTCTGAGGAATTAAATTCCCAAAGGATAGGTTCTTTTTCTTTTTTCTTTCTTTTTTCAATCTAGTTCTTTTCTGAATTTTTGATTCTCAAGAAAAAGATCTTCCCGATAAGAATTAAATTCTCAACTTGTGATGGACTTGTCTTGTGGATCTCAGATCCAGAGAAAGAACTAAGTTCTTGATAAGTGTTCAGTTGATAAAACTGCACTTTTAATATGACATTCTTCCTACTATTTTTATATAATAAAAGGTGTTTATTATAAATATGAAACATATGAGGGTTTATCTACAAAATATCTATATCATATGTTTCTATATTATAATTAACATTATAAATGAAAATGTAAGCATATAATATCCATGTAACGTTTGGCCCATTTAAATATGCTTACTTTATTAAATACCTTTGACCAATTCTCTTAAAACTATAATATCATGACAAATGGTTAAGATAATATCTCAATAAAAAGAAATTCTACTAACATTATTTATTGAGTTATTATACAGAATTTATATCTGAAATCGAGGACATCAAAGTTGGCGAGATCAAACCTGCCTAAATAGGAAAGTAGACTGAAGAAATCAATTCTGGCAGAGATGTAGAGAAGATTTTTCAGTTTCTAGATATTCAAAAGATCAACAAGTGTTACAGAGATGAACCTACGGAAATTGGAGCCCAAGATCCCACCAAGCGGCGGTGGATCCGCGGCCAAAAGGGCACATTTGCGGCTGAAGCGCGGCAAGTTGAGAGAGTTGGGATTTTGTATTTTTTGGGTAGGATCTCAACAGCTAGTTGCCTTATTATGAAACTAGATATTCTGGCTCTATGACTATAAATAAGGACCGAGAGCCTCTTGGAAAAGTTATCAAACCGACGAAATCACGTAGTCCACGACGGCTCAAGAATCCTGGTTGATCATGAACGGTTCATCTACCTCCTTAGAAGAGATCGAGAAGCAAACTAGCATTTTGTAATCATTTTCTAAGGGAACAAAGTGTAATTGATTCTGTTGATTAATAAAGGTAGTTTTTCTTATTCTATTTCTTTGTAGTATGATTTCCCTCTCTATCTTTTCTTCTCTCAACATGCACGAGTAATTCTTTGCTTGTTACGGTTCATACAATTAGGGTAGATTAATGGACGATGAAGATCCTTAAACTCTTTTTACATCCTATAAAGTTTATAAACTTTATCAAAAGAATAGTTAACATCCTAATTGGGCGCGCTATCAATTCATTGATAATCACAACCACAATTAGAGATTAGATTAATAATTGTTTTGGTAAAGGTTAGACATGAACGGATATCCATGTCAAGATAGGGGTTAAGAGTGGGAACCCTTTTCCCTCCAGAAACCCTAATCTATATGCATCACTGTCGATCTAGTTTTAAATCTATTAAAGGATAAAAAGAGTAATTTTCAATTAATCATCCATGACTACTAAATCTTAATGAACCCTATAAGCTCCCTATTATATAAACCTACATCCGTAACTAATCTAGATCTATATTTTGCATTCGTGTTTAACGTAGATCTAGAACCTACAACCATTCTTCACCATTCTTTATTCTCCCTTCCTAATCAACACGCTTAAAGTAAGAATAAAAAGTTCCACATTTCCCTGAGGACAACCCGTACTCATCTCGGTCTAGCTACGCGCGACAGCGTTATTGATTTCGGTTATTCTACAAACACAATTTTAAATCAGATCAATCAATAAGGGTTAAACCCTTGGATATGCTATGATAGGTAAAGGAGATGTTTTGATCTCTGTGGTTTCTTTACCTAGGGTTTGAGAGGAAAATGATTTTCTTCTCTATTGAGAATTAAATTCTCTGTTGCTTTTTGAGAGCCTTTTGTATTTTTTACAGAAGCTTATGGAGGGTTTCCTCTATATATCTATGTCTGTCCTTTTTTTTGTTCTTTTTTTTGAAACATGAAGTCTCGGGTCCTTTATATAGTAGAGGCAAATTTTTAATTAGTTTTTTAGAAAATCTCTTATTGAGAGATTCTAATTGATTTAATTGGTCTCAAAATTTGTTTAGGGAATTTTACCCATCGTGGGATCTTTGATCCAAGAATTTCTATTTTACAGAATATATCTTCTTGTTTTTAACAAGATTAGAGAAATATTTTTCCCATATACAGAATATATTTCTGTTTTACAGAATATATCTTCTTGTTTTTAACAAGATTAGAGAAATATTTTTCCCATATAAAGAATTTTATTCTGTCAAATGGTGATTTTTAATCACCATTGGATTTTTAATCCAACGGCTCTCTATTATACAGAGCACATCTTTCTTTATTTAGAAAGATATAGGGAAATTTTTTCCATCTCATTGGATCTTTGATCCAACAATTTTCGGTTCATTTATAACGATTAGGGGAATATTTTCCCTTAATAGAATTTTATTCTATTATTTGATGATTTATCATCACCATTGGATTTTTGATCCAACGACTTTGTTTAACAGAGAGTATCCCAATTTTTAGAGAAATATCCCCATGTATAATTTCATTCTACTTGATTTTACTTGGGCGCAGGCGCACATGTGTTGTGCACGTGGGCGCCACTTAAGAATTTAATTCTTATTTATGATAGGCGCTCCTGTGCTTTACACATTGGTGTCCACGTGAGCTTTACATGCGGCTCCATCATAGGATTCAACCCTAAGGGGTTGACGCTGGCGCCCTCATGGGGAGCATGTGAAGCGCTGCCTCATTAAATTGAACAGTATTTAGCTCTTTTATTATGTTTAAATATTGGGGGAACAGATCTCAACCAGGCCGTACCGCAATAAAATAATATACAATCAGGCAGAAATGGCAGTCCACATGTCGGACGCTCGCCTCGCAATAATAAATATACAAATGAATCAAAATTGTACAACTAACATTGCACTATAGGCTATCCATCATGACAATCAGTCAAAACCATCTCAATGATATCACAAGCAACACCATAGATAAAACAAGATGCGTGCAACCCCTTCTAATCGACGTATAGCGATTAGAAGACATTAAACAACACATGTATGCATCATATAAGCAAGTAAAGAAAACCACGATGTTAGAATTCCATGCACAATTAGCAAACGAAACCAAGTTTCCTAAACTAGAAAATTCAGTGAGCAAAAGTCCCCAAAATAAGCGTTTTAAGCCAATCCGGGAGTCAAAACAAACTTGAAACCCGCCCGAATCTTCATGGAGGCGAAAGGGAAAAAATTACCTGTCGACTGGGGGGCCTAAGGGGGTACCACCCCAGGAGGCCACCATGAGGTGGCCCCCTTAGGTAGGCAGACCCGAGAGCACCCTTTTAGGGTGCTCTCGGGTCACCACCTGCTAAGGCCGCCTTGTGGTGGTCTTGGGGGTAGGACCAACCATCGGTCCCTCTGGGTTATCCCCGGGATGCCCATGCTTCACCCTATGGCTTTTCAGTTCAAACCGTGAGCCCACGGAGTGTGCAAACATTTCAAAACATCAATTTTTGGGACTGTTTTTATCTGCAGTTCATGCGCGACAAAAACGGCAGATTTATAACGTCGCTAAGAGATATCTAAGGCTTATGGAATTGCTTTGAAACCATATTGGGCGGTATCGCACACTCTACTGGGTTCGTAGAGAGGCAGAATTTTCAAAAAACAATTTTTAAGACGGCAATATCGACCAATCCCAAGATCTACCCTAAGCCCTAGATAAAAAAAACTTGCAAAGGTATTAATCCACTATGAAAGTGATTATACCTATATGAACCAAGTTCTTCGGGTCTTATTTTCCTCTTCTTGAGCTCCTTGTCTGTCGGGATCGAGCTTGGTCGTCGGCCTCCTCGTGTCGAAGACGATCCACCCGAGAGTCTATAGTTCAAGATCCAACCTCAAACTTGAGGTACTTAAAGTACCTAGTTTGCTAATCTAGGTAGCATAGAAGATGTAGAGTGTTAATTGGATTGGATTATCTCATAAAACTATGGTTTCTCAAGTCATAAGAGGGTTATGGTTTTAGGAAGAAGAAGAGAGAAAATGAGGAAAGAGAAAGCAAAGTGTAGAATGAAATCACAAGTGAAGAATGGGCAAGTCTTTCAAAATATCAAGCATACATTATTTCTAATAGAAATAATGCAACCATGCTTGAATAGTTAGAACAAAAGAATAAATAAAATCAAGTAGCCATGCTTCAATCATGCTTTAATACACCTCATCCTTCCACCTCATTATATATTTAAATAAATAAATATAAAACAAAATGAGGTGTCTTCTTCTAGAAGTATTCTAGTGAAATTACTAGAATACCCCCACCGTATATACATACTCATATTCACAAAAATATGAATACCAAGAGATAAAAATAATCCAATAGTATAATACTAGAATGCGGCTTAATCCTAAGCCCGCTAGTATTATCCGTCCGAACAAAATCCGTGTAGCTAGTACACGTATATGATCGAAACCCTGCACATAAAACCATACGGCCTCTACATCGTTTTGCCTGAACCAGGTAAAACCTCTGTGTGGGACTCTAAAAACTCGACAGTACGCTTGCAGTGGGTTTAACCACAAGCACGTCAGCGGCACTTGCTGTACGTATCGGCTACCCAGATACTTGTCAAAAAGAAGGCCGATGAGAAAACTCATCCGAATTCCTACTGAGCCTATCCATGACAATCTCTGTACAGTCCGGTCTGTTCGTCTGAGAGTATCGCATGCCGGGTTTAGGGAGTGGAAAACGTCAGACCCCTAATAACCTGACAAGTCGTGCGATGTGGCTCAAGACCATCCGAGAATCTACTGATCTACCTATCAGTAATTCTCAATCCATCCTGGCCAGGGACTTATGGTGTTGGCCAACTGTACACGGCGCTACATCGATTTCCTATATCGGGAGAGACGAATCCCCGACAATCGCTCACTGCCTTTATGTGGCTCGGGACTGTACCCAACTAAAACCTGTTTGCACGACTCAGTAGAGCCGTGGTAGGGTAGTAATCAAAGCACAATGGGAACTCACACGAGACAAATGACGACCTCAGGTCAACAAACTATCTGTACTTATGTCACCAGAGAACTGCTATTTGACGATTGGTATAATACCATCTTGCCAGTTCTCGGCTAGTTCGTCCAGTGTACTCACCCCCAGTGAGCACCTGTATACGATCTTAGGTGCCAAAGACTAATGGCTGCGGGATCAACCATCGCCCCTCGTCGGGGTCTCGAAACGTATACACCAGTCTACTCCAGAATATTGATGCCCTTTCTCGATACTTCCATGACTAGGAACATTTAAAGATGCGCTTATCGACTACCCAGCTCTCACAAGTATGATTGCCATCACAACGCTGGTAGTCAAGCAATGATCTTGCGGGTTTTATCAACATGTAATAATGATACGTAATAACAAGTAAAACATATGAACATGTTAAAATAAAGACAAACCAAATAGTATACTATCATATCGAGCAAGATTTTCCTGTATATACATATCTCCAAGTATCCAATTTTATACATATACAATAATGGCCTCTAGGGCATACATATCCAACAATAAATAGGTAATATAAGGACCCTAGAAAAATTTTGGGGGCCAAAAGCCAATATTTGGCCGCTAAAACGTCGCTAAATGGTGTTTTGGCTGCTGATCCGCAGCCGTATTTTGGCATTAGGTCACCAAATTTTTTCCAGTGCTCCTAAACTTGGAATTGTGATTTTTGGCATATTTATTTTTGGTCCAGATTTGTTTGAGTACTGGTTTGTACTTGGGGAAAATACAGAAAGTTTAATCGATCGAAATTTTAAATTCATAGTTTTCTGTGCGCTTGTTTCTGCGGCCGTGAATATCATAGCGCGGTATAATCCAACCGGTTGCTATATGTACAATCAGACGGGTTTACGAACATGATATTCGCATTGATGTTCTCTGATTTTGGTTGTGTTGGATTGTCGTGATGGAAAACCCGGTAGTACGTTATATTAAATAGCTCTGTGATGTAATGTATATTTATATTGCGTGGCGAGCGTCCGACGTGTGGACAGCCCTCATCGCGGCTTGTATTATACCAAAATCCGGTTAAACTCAAGGCATGTTCAGTAATGGCAGTTTGTGGGTTATCCCAGGCATTGTCGAGGGATTGACTTTCTACCATTTGCAAGATCAAAATTTATTCTGTTCTTGACTCCCCACTTTTTTAGTAAAATGGATTCTTTTCAGAAAACATAAGTAGAAGTATGGTAGAATTGGAAGCGATTCCAGAACCACAAACAGTTATTGAAAATTTAGTTGAACCTAAGGATTCGATTCGATTCGACAATCCATTAGCCACTCCGCAGATTTTGTGGGTAACCTCAGTCACCCGAGAGGTACTTCGGTCTCCTCATAGACAAAGACAAGAAGGTTTACATCATGGTATGATGACCCATACTTGTCACTACTGCTGCCTTTGGCTATGAGACCTAGCAGGTAGATGACTATAATGTCGTTCTAAATGGACTTTTAGAAGTGCACATTTATATGACTCTGCCATAAGGTTGTTGTAGTCAGTAGGAGCAGTGAAAGCATGGTGAACAAGGTGCTTATGTCTATTTATAGACTACAGTATGGCAGAGATAGAGCATCTGTTTTGATGTTACAGTCATGGTGTTTGACTTTAACAAAACAACAGATGAACCTTGTAAGAAGGTAGTAGGGAGTACTGTCCAGGGATTTGGATGACATGCTCCTGATAGGAAATGTGGTGGATATGGATAATGTTGCTTTTGCATTTAATGTAGTTAGCAAGTATAATCCAATCCTGGAGAAACAATGGGAAGCGGGTTCGAACATAAGAGAATGTTCTTGGTATATGGGAATAGCAGCCTCCTACAGGAGGCGGTTACCGGTTATTGCTTCTAAGGTGACCTGGATGACAGAGTGACTGTTGGAGCTATAAGTTTACCCTCTTGTGAGGGGCAGTATGTTGAACAGGGATCCAAGCAGATACTGAGGTAGGTATGGCGTATGATACTGATTAAATTCAGTAGAAGATACAGTCTAAGAAGTGTGTTGAATTTGGTGTTCGTATTATGAACTTGGTCCCATCAGATATCCGGACATGTTCTAAGACATGTATCGCTAATTTTTCGGGAGATAGTCATTCTCTGCGAAGTTAAGATATAGAGGGATAATGATAGAAACACTAGAGCGGATCCACTTACTGAGCCTATTTCTAGAACACGATTGTTTCGTCAAACCCGGTTTTCGAAACTGATTAGTAGAGAAGTTGGGTATTCGGTAGCACACGGGTTGTGCGTATGCGATACCGCGATAATTAGCCTTAAGTGAAAGTGAGAGATTGTTGGATATAGTCCCCTCAAAGCAATTATTGTAATGGTAGGTTGGCGATTATGATGATTGTGGGTGGACCTATACGGATAGAACAATCTTACTCGAGATGATAGTATGCTATCTGGTTTGACTTTATCATTATGTACATATTTTGTGTGGTATAGCATATCACTATTACATATTGATAGAGTCCATCTGACTCATGCTTGACTACCAGGGTTATTGTGGCGATCACACTTGTGAGAACTAGGTATTTTATAAGCACATCCTTAATTGTCCCTAGTCGTGGAAATATCGAAACTGGGCATTGATATTCTAGAGTAGACTAGTGTATACGTTTTTTGACCCCGACGAGAGACGATGGAGGGTCTCACAGCTATTGGTGTTAGTCAGTGGCCAAGATTGTATACAGGTGCTCATTAGGTTATGAGTTACATTGGACGGACTCGCCGAGATCATACTAGATGGTATTATACAGATCATCAGGTAGCAAGTCTTTGGTGGTATTAGTATAGGTTAGTCTGTCCTCCCAATATTGTCATCTGTCTTGTTTGAGTTCCCAATGTATTTTGATTACTACCCCACCAAGGCTCAAAGAAGTCGTGAAAACAGGTTTTAGTTGGGTATAGTCCCGAGCCACATGGAGACAGTGAGCGGATTGCGTAGATTCGTCTCTCCCGGTATTGGGGGTTGATTTCGCGTTATGCCTGGTTGGCCATCACCATAAGAACTGGACAGGCATATGAGATTTACGGATTCAGATCGGTAGTTTCTCGGAAGGTGTTAGGCTTGATATCAGCATGACTTATTGCTTTATTAGGATTTTGACACTTACCACACTCCTAGATACGATATGCGACAGTCTTTGACGAACATACCAGACTGTATGGTGCATGTCACTTATAGGCTCGGTAGGGATTTGGATGGGCTTGACTGTCGACCTTCCTTTCGCTTAATACCTAGGTAGACGTTACATACAGCAAGGCAGGTATTGGTACTCCGAGAGAGTCTCCCCATGCTTTCACATGGAACTAATTAAACAACCTCATTTCCGCAGGGGCATGACCCCGTTAACACCTTTCTTAGACACCTACTTGATCAGCTAATTGTAAATTGCAAAACTCTTCTAGGAGTAACTCTTACTCGCAGTGGGTATCGGGATCCAACTATCTCATAGAAGGTATGCAATCTCATTGCAAATTTCAACACTTGAAATTCCCAATATCTGTTTTTACCCCTAGAAACTTATGACCTTAACAAGGTCAACAAATCATAAGCGCTAGTCAAGTTCTACCCGTCATTTCGTTATTGAATTAAACCCATCCGTACGACCCTTAACAAGGTCAACAAAGCTGTATGACTACCCTAATCCAATCGCATCATATGCAGCAGATAAGTACTAATTATCTACCGGACACTATGCCTTAACAAGGTCAGCAAACGTAGCACGAATACTAAATAGCACTTATCTGAAATGACGGATTGCTACGATAGGTTTTTAAGAAAACCTTTTGTGTAATGAACTTGATATCATTGTAGAATCGAGTGATTTGAAAAGGAGTGGTTTAAGCTCCGCTTTTTAAAATCGAATAATTTTCAAAACAAACCGAATGAGTTATAGCATTTGCTAGCTTTTGCTAAAGATGTCATTCCCGGTGAAGGGATCTCGGCTCTATCATCATTGAATGAGGTGCTGGATATTCATAAAGAATACCGTTATTAAAAATAAGAACTAGAGCTACCCTTTTGAAAATTTGATTCTACAACATCTTTAGGTTTATTTCCTTTCATTAATCTCATTAATGAAGTCCCATCATTTATGTTTCCTAAACATCACAGAAGAAACGAAAATAGAACGTACGCTTATGCCATCCGCATTCTCCATGGGGTCTCGTCATGCACCGTTAGGTTACTTAACTAATGGAAGAGCAAGGCAGAGCTAGCGCGGATGCAAAACATAAGCAATGTATATTATATATCATATATATAATAAAACATTCATCTCACGCAGTTATATAATCTCATCACAGAACATTGCAGCAGAAGTCAACATATGAAATATAGGATATACTAGGAGGTTTGTGTTTTAAATCAAGCCAGTCAAAAAAAATGGATTCCGGGAATCTCGTCCATTAAAGGAACAACCCGAATGAACAAAGTGTTGCCCACATCCCTAAACCGCTATGAGAGCGGCAAGAAACCCTGCCAATTCTAGAGTTAGGAGACCCGGTCTTGACTCTTCGAGATGATCTCCCACTGGACCCTAGATACCAGTTACTTGTGCTTCCCGCCTTGGGTTTATCCTAATGCGGAAAAATAAATAATATACATCAATGGTGACATCATCCTCAATCCGGAAGTGTCCCAATAAAAGAATATTACATACAAATTTTTACATGAATGAAAATGAAAAACTCTCATCTCACGCAAAACCCCCCGGCTATTCAAACACGACGATCTAATATAACATATCAAAGCAACACATAACATCACATGTCATCAACGTAAGTAAATATATGTATCCCAATTGTCGTTGACGTATAGCAACGAAATCAGTGATACACCATATATTACACTTACGGTCGCAGAAAAGAAATGAAAACTACAATAATTAGAATCCGCAACCTCCTTAGACATCATAAACCTGGAATATCACATACTCCGGATTTCATGCCCAACACTATAAACCCGGCATTTTCGTCTCAAATTGAAAACACTTTTCAATATCTGGTCGGGCAATTCAACAAGATTCCCAACATTTGATCGAATGCTCGTTACAAACATTAGTAAACAGCCGCACCTCTGATGCTGTCGACGAAGCGAACTTAGGCGGAACATCGCGGCCGTGAGCATCCGAGCGGATGCTTTTGGCTACGGGGTTCTCCTACAGTCACTTGGTCGGGGATAAGGGGCGTGGCTATCTAGTAGTGTTACCCGGCGAGCGTTCGCGTACCATACGAGATTGCAATGGAGTTTTGATCCGAATCAAAACCCCGTGGCAACCGATCAAAAGAGACTAAATTGCTAGATTTGCAAAGTACTAACTAGTTTTCACAAAACTAATTATTGTGGATTCCAAATATTGTATCACAAATCACAGATATCTAGACGATGTTAAACATTTCGATCGATTTATAAAACACCCAAAATTTCCAGAGACCTCAACACTTGAGTCACACTTAAAAATACCCAAAATGTGCCACAAGTACATACGGATCAGCACAAGAAGGCACAGTCCCTGCCTCACCAACGGCGCCACGGAACCGCGGCTAAACCCATGGTTTGGCCGCGGTTGCGCGGCCGTTTGGTCGAGTTGGGCACCTTTTCTTCTTGGGGATCCATATAAAACCCTACACAATTTTCTGCATATTTTTAAATTCAAAAATTCCAACTTTTGGAAAAATTTCCAGAAACCCGGATTTTAGGGTTTCGAAAGTCGATCGAACACTTTAACTTCGCCTAGACCACTCCTAATGCTCTAGCTTGGCTATGATACCACTGTTGGGGTTTCTTAGCACGACCACTATGTTTTAGCAAGCATCGAGTATGCAATTAAAAAAATCTACAGTGCTAAGGAACACAAACCTAGAATCGAACTAAAGAACCGGGGTTTTTAAAGCATGTAAACAACTTTACACTAAGTGAAATAGGAATACAACTTTTGTAGACCGGTCCTTCACTTCTAAAGCTCCGTTTAGTAGTCCCTTAGCTCCAAGTAGCGGTCTCCCGAACTCTTCTTAAGCTCCACTAGGCGAAAGGAACGAGCTTGCTCAAAGATCTTCGATACCGAAAATGATCTACCTTGAGGAATCTCCAACTCAAGCTACCTCTTCACTAATTGAGGAATTAGTGAAGTAAACAATCTATACTAAATGACTAGTTCGGTATAGATTGATGAAGTAGGTATTTTGCTCACTTTAGAATTATTTCTCTCTTTCTCTTTTTCACCTCACTCAAGAGCTAGAGAGCAAAAAGGAGATGAAAAAGATAAACTAATATGAACCCTTGGGTGAGAGAATATTTCAAGAGATATTAGTAGAGAGTTAACCATGGCTAAAAATAATGGTTGGGTTAATAAATATCTAGAGTAAAAAAAAATTAGTGGACTAAGTCAAGGCTTCTACATGCTTCCACAAGCATCTTAAGCCATGCTAATTTCCACCTAATTTTGATTTTTCCCTTAATAATTAATCACCCAAATTATCTTTAGTTTGGTGTGAGTCTCATACACCCATGTCCAATGTATCATCTAGCATGACACAATAGTAAATACATTAATATATGTCACATATATATTTATATGTATTTGTAGAAGAGAAATTCTTAAGTGAGCTAATATTAGTTAATATATATTAATATATCAAATATATAATTATATATTAAATTATTAAATCAACACTTGATTTAATAATCCGGCGATATCACATACAACCGACTAATATCATTTATATGTATATCAAATATACATATAACAAATTATTGAATCAACACTTGATTCAACAATCCGGTTATATCACATATAACCTATATCGCGAGATTAGAATACTGTATCATATACACGTATTAATCTCGGTCCCGCACATATCATATATGTGCTATACTTCGTTTTGCTTGAGCTAGGAAACCTCTGTATAGGACTCTAAACACTCGTCAATACATCAGCAGTAGGTAATGATCATATCAATCACCCATAAGACGTCAGTGGTACTAGCTGGACGTAACAGCTACGCAGGTATTGAGCGATCAGAAGATCAACAAGCACGCTTTTCCAAACTCCCGTGAATCCAGTAAGTAACACTACCGTACAGTCCGGTCTCTTCGTCTGATATGTCGCATATCGAGTCTGGGGTGGTAAACGTCAGACCCCAATAACTTGATAAGTCATGCCGCTGTGAGACTCATAACGGGTCGAGAAACTAATGATAACACTTACTAGTAAATCTCAGCATCAGCCCTGGCCAGGGACTTCCTCTTATAGCCAATCGAGCATAGCGTAACATCAACTCCTAATACCGGGAGAGACGAAACCCCTCCTATCGCTCATTGCCTCCATGTGACTTGGGACTGTACCTAAAATCCACCTGTTTGCATGCTCTCTTGAGCGTGGTAGGGAGGAAATCAAAGCACAGTGGGAATCACACAAGACTCTATGACGATCTCGGGTCTACAGACTAACATGTACCAGTGTCATCAGAGAACTGCTATCTGACGATAGGTATAATACCATCTAGGAGTTCTCGGCGAGTCCCGTTCGGTGTACCCATTCTCCAATGAGCACCCGTGTACAATCTTTGATGTCAAACACCAATGGCTATAGGATTAACCATCGTCCCATACAGGGTCAAGAAACGTACACACTAGTATACTCTGGAATATCGATTCCCTGTCTCGATACTCCTTCAACTAGGAACAATTAAAGGATGAACTTGTGGACTACCCTGGCCCCACTAGTATGATCTGCATCATAGTCCTAGTAGTCAAGTAGACATCCTAAGGGTTTTATCAACATGTAACAGAGAGACAGTATAATAATACAAGTATACATGTTAAGATAAATAGCAATCAGATAGCATACTATCATGTCGAGCAAGAAAGTCCTCTCTATATATATCCAAGCATCCACTATAATATACAATCATGTACAATAATGGCCTCTAGGGTATCCATATAACTAATAATTTTCTCTCTTGGCTATTCGTATTTTTATACGGATACACATATATGTATTTCGATACATATACCGGAGCCGTATGGTAGAAAGTATGGTTGAAAGGAATGAGGTGGAGAAAGGTATGGTAGAAAGTATGGTTGAAAGGAATGAGCACAATTTTATATGGTGAATTTTATTTGGATGCACCATTTTAATTTTGAGTATGGTTGTAAAATGAAATATGAGGATTATTATTTTCCTAAGTGGGTTTTCATTCCTCTCACACTCTCTCCTCTCGTCATCTTCTTCCTGCTTTTTCTTGAACTTTCTTGAGCTAAAGAAAAGAGAGATTTTGGCAAGTGATAAATCCTACATCCCCCACACTTCATTTCTGGAAAGCTTGGAGTGTTGGTTGCTTCCTCGATGTTCGATTCGGAGAGAAGCTGGAGCTTGGATCAGTTTCCCTCAGGTAGATCATCTTCGGCGTAGGAAGGTCCTCACCAAGCTCATTCCCTCACTTAGGAACCTAGCTAGAGTCCATCAATGGAGCTCTTGAAGAAAATTTAAGGATGTAAGTATTCTACACATAGTAGATTATTTTAGCTCACTTGTTTTTGTTTGCAAGTTTAGCTCTTTAGTTTTGATTCTTTGTACTGGTGTGTTTACATTCTAGAGAATTTTTTTAAATCCTATTTTTCTTTCCAAAATTAGGAGGCTAGATTGCAACCTCACCCCAACAGTGGTATCAGAGTCAGGCTAGAGGCTAGACTTGTTTTCACAAAATTAAAATATCGATCGAAGATTATTTCCTAATTCCCAATTCCAAATTTTTTCTTATCGTTCGGATTTTCAAAGGTGTCTAAATTTTTTTCCTGAGAGCCTTAAAATTATAAGCAGGTAATATAAGACCCCTAGAAAAATTTTGGGAGCCTGAAGATAAAATTTGGTCGCTAAAACGCCGCTAAATGGCCTTATTTTGGCCACTGACCCGTGGCCTTATTTTGGCTTTAGGCCACCAATTATTTTCCAGTGCTCCTAAACTTGGAATTGTGATTTTTGGCATAATTACTTTTGGTCTAGATTTGTTTGAGTACTGGTTTGTACTTGGGGCCAATACGGAAGGTTTAATCGATCGAAATTTTAAATTCGTAGTTTTCTGTGCGCTTGTTTCTGTGACCGCGAATATCATAGCGCAGTATAATCCGACATGTTGCTATATGTACAATCGGACGGGTTTACGAACATGATATTCACGTTGATGTTCTGTTTTGCTCTCTAATTATGGTTGTGTTGGATTGTTGTGATGGATAGCCCGGTAGTACATAGTATTAGATAGCTCTGTGATGTAATATATATTTATATTGCATAAAGAGCGTCCGACATGTGGATTGCCATCATCGCGGCTTGTATTATTCTTTGTGGCGCGTCCTGGCTGCGGACGTATTCACCGTTGTATATTCAGCTTTTCATTACATGCACTAGGATTACCCCGCGGCGGAGTGCTCAAGTAGCCAGGTTTTACAGGACAACGGGCCTCCATCTCATGGCATTGAGACTGGGGTGCATTACTCTAGAATTAGCAGGTTATTCGCCGCACTCGTAGGGAGTACAGGATTGACCTGTGGGGGTGCCCAAGTCACCGGATTTTGAAAGTGCTGGGTGGCCCACTCACTTCGTTGATTGGGGTTACCTCGCTTCTGGGATTGGTGGGTAGTTGGCCGTACTCGTAGGGGTCTAGGGTCTGATACTACGGGCTATCCATAAGACCGGGAAAATTGCATTTCATATTTGGCTCCATTGAAATGTACTTTTCGTAAATTATCCACATTTCCATACCGTGTTTACTTCTGCTGTGATGCTTCTGTGATGTTACTTGATATCATGTGTGAGACGGATGTTTATATATATATATATTATATATTATATTATATATATATATATATTTAGTAGACGCTATATATGTTTTGTATCAGCGCTAGTCCTGTCCCCGCCCTGCCGTAAGTTAAGTAACCTTACGGTGAAGACCCGGGACCCTGTGGCGAATACGGATGGCATATATGTGCATGCCTATTTTCGTTTCTTTTCTGGCATGATATGGTTAATTGATGTATTTTCGTTAATTCTGATTAATGCAAGGAAAACAAACCTAAATGATGTTATCGGAACCAATTTTTAAAACTACTCGGTTTTCTTCAAAACCATAGTTATATTCTTTTGCTTTGCATAGAGGTATTCGGTTAGGAATATTCTGCACCTCTTTCTATAAGAAAAGATCCTTGATCCCTTCACGGGGGGTTCGCTCTTAAGCAAAAGTTTATGTTACTAGTTTTAAAAGCGGAGCCTAAACCACTCCATTTCAAAGCTACTCGAGTTCCTTCAACGATATCAAGTTCATTACGTTGACGGTTTTTTGCCAAAAATCAGCCATAGCTCTCTGTTAGTTCAGACGGGCGGTGCCTAGTATTCATACTATATTTGTTGGCCTTCATCAAGGTATAGTGTATGGTAGCCATGTGTTACTTTTCTGCAGCATAGAGATGCATTAATTTAGGGCAGTCGTACAGCTTTGTTGGCCTCCGTCAAGGGCGAGTACGAATGGGTTTGATTAATCAAGACAATGAAAGGTAGAACTTGACTTGCGACTTATGATTTGTTGGCCTTCATCAAGGTCATAAGACGCCTGAAGTAAAAACCATATCGGGAGTTTCAAATATATAGGAAACTTGCCAAGTATGTGCAAACCTTCTGGAGTGTGGTAATTTTGGTCGGCTTTCGTCAAAATTTTCACACAACGAGTTGGGTCCCGATTCCCACTGATGAGTAGGTATTACTTCTCGGGAGATTTTCACTTCACAACTAACTAACCTATTAGGTGTCTAAAAAGTGTTAACAAGGTTACGTCTCTGCGGAAATGGGGTTATTTAATTGGGTCCGTGCGAAAGCATGGAGGACCTCCCTCGAAGTACCAACACTGACCTGGCTGAACGGTTAGCAAACTTGTAAGGTGTACATGATCCCGACTAGTTCACTTTTTAGGGTTTGAAGGAGAATTCGAGAAAACAGTGGGAGCCATCCCGAGTAGATAAAATGATTAACCAATCTAAATCTTAATAGAGTGCACGTTGAGTGTTTCTTTTCTTTCTCTATGGTTACAGCGACCCATGACTTACCATAAACTATAACTCATGAACCCATTTGACCGACCTTTTTACAATCCGGTTTTGGATTGTCATAATTCCCGACAAAGTTGCATATATCCCTACCACTTCTCCTTACCCTTTGCATTTCTACAGAAAACTCCATATCACTACGGAGATTCATATTGTTTGGAATGACCATCTCGTATAGTTACATACAAACCAAAAGAAATTTATTTAAGTTCGAGGATGGCCATAGGTTCTGAAGAAATAGATTAGGATTATTCGGTTGTCTTTTCCCTTTACCTTCTCTCAGGCTGCGGAAGCTCCTCGTATTAGGAGAATACACCTATTATGCTTATTGTATAGTCTTCTTTCAAACCTTAGACAGGTGCTGAAAGGTAGGAAAGGAAGAAAACAAAATAGCTTAAGTATGGGGTACAGAAGTTAAGAAGTACAAACATATAAAAGGATTGAAGTGAGGGAAATGGAAATTGCTACTAGTTTCATGGATCTAGTATTGGAAGATGCATTGCTAGGAATACCCGGCTACCCTACGAAACATTTTCATGTTTCAGTTTTCCTGTGCAGTAGTTATTGAAAACTGCTTTCCTAATTGATTCTGACTCCAAGGTATGTATATATTGGTCTGGATTCTTATATCTGTATGGTATTACAGATGATGAGTGGGAGCAGAACATTAGGAATTGGATGATTAGATCCTCTATGTCAGAATTCTTTATAGTTGGTGATGTTTGAGGAAATCACCTGGGTTAGCCTAACGACAAACAGTTGGTTTTGTTTATCCGTTGTTGTGCACCAATTTCAAACTGATATATTTGTACGTTTATTTCATAAAGTGAGATATACCTTTTTGAAATTATGTTTACAACATTTACCTTTATCAGTTGTTGATTAGGTAAAGTGCATTCAATAATGGTGTAATTTTTCTTAACCAAAATACAGTTTTCAAATTACGACATACAGGATTTTGAGTTAGAAAACTCTGGGAACTTATACAAAGTATTTTATATTGTCCAGTGCCCATTAGGACAAGGGGTTGGCACTCGTACTATATTCCGAATACCAAAAACTTCTCTTATTCTAGACACGCATTTTTGATGAAATGCAGGGTCTAAAATTCTGAGAAGTTCATAGGTATAAGAGTAAAGTAGAGAACCATATATTGGGAGTATCAAGTTTCTTCGAGATGATCGAAGATGTTGATACCAGTGCTCGGTATTCCACAATAGTAATGTTGAGAATATTATTACTCAGACAGGTACTCATCCGTGGGTGCGCTCCTTGATGAGTAATGCTGTAAGGGCTTTTTCACATTAAGGTGGTAGTGCACTAGAAACAGCTGCATACTATTTGAATCTGGTTTCATCTAAATTAGTGTCTCTGTTTCATATGCATATAGAATGGTTCATATCTTAATGATGTTAAGGTATATGGAGTTGTCTGGCTTATTCTTAAAACCAGAATCCGGATAAACTCAAGGCATGTTCAGTAATAGCAGTTTGTGGATTATCCCGGGCATTGTCGAGGGATTGACTTTCTACCATTTGCAAGATCAAAATTTATTTTGTTCTTGACTCGCCACATTTTTAGTAAAATGGATTCTTTTCAGAAAACATAAGTGGGAGTATAGTAGAACTGGAAGCGATTCCAGAACCACAAACAGTTATTAAAAATTTAGTTTAACCTAAGGATTCGATTCGATACGACAATCCATTAGCCACTCCGTAGATTTTTTGGGTAACCTCAGTCACCTGAGAGGTACTTCGGTCTCTTCATAGATAGTGACAGAGGGGAGGTTTACATCATAGTATGATGACCCATGCTTGACATTACTTCTGCCCTTGGCTATGAGACCTGGCAGGTAGATGACTTAACGTCATTCTAAATGGACTTTTAGAAGTGCACGATTATATGACTCTGCCATATGGTTGTTGTAGTCAGTGGGAGTAGCAGAAGCATGGTGAGCGAGGTGCTTATATCTATTTATAGACTACAGCAGGTATGGCGGAGATGGATTATCTGTTTTGATGTTACAGTCATAGTGTTTGACTTCATCAAAACAACAGATGAACCTGGTAAGAAGGTAGTAGGAAGTACTGTCTAGGGTTTTGGATGACATACTCCTGATAGGAAATGGGGTTCCTATACTATAATCGGTTAAACTGTGGTTGTCACCGGGGTTTCTCCGGTAAGGATATGGATAATGTTGATTTTGCATTTAATGTAGTTAGAAAGTATAATCCAATCCTGGAGAAACAATTGAAAGCAGGTTTGAACATAAGATAATGTTCTTAGTATGTGTTAATGGCAGTCTCCTACAGGAGGAGGTTACCGGTTGTTGCTTTTAAGATGACCTGAATAACAGAGTGACTGTCGGAGTTATAAGTTAACCCTTTTGTGAGGGGCAGTATGTTGGATAGGGATCCAAGTAGATAATGAGGTAGGCATGGCGCAGGATATTGATTAAATTCAATGGAAGATACAGTCTAAGAAGTCTGTTTAATTTGGTGTTCGTATTATGAACTTGGTCCCATCAGATATCCGGACAAGTTCTAAGACATGTATCGCTCATTTATCGGGAGATAGTCATTCACCGCGAAGTTGAGATATAGAAGGATAAAGATAGAAACAATAGAGCGGATCCACTCACTGAGGCCATTTCTCGAACACGGTTGTTTCTTCAAAATCGATTTGCGAAACTGATTAGTAAAGAAGTTGGGTATTCGGTAGCACACGGGTTGTGCATATGCGATACCGCAATAATTAGTCTTAAGTGCAAGTAGGAGATTTTTGGATATAATGCCCTCAAGGCAATTATTGTAATCACGGGTTAGCGATTATGATTATTGTGGGTGGACCTATATGGATAGAACGGTCTTACTTAAGATGATAGTATGCTATCTGGTTTGACTTTATCATTATGTACATGTCTTGTGTGGTATAGCATATCACTAGTACATATTGATAGAGCCCATAGAATTCATGATTGACTACAAGGTTATTATAACGATCACACTTGTGAGAACTGGGTAGTCTATAACTACATCCTTAAATTTCCCTAGTCGTGGGAATATACGACTGGGCATCGATATTCTAGAGTAGACTAGTGTATACGTTTCTTTACCCCGATGAAGGGCGATGGCCGGTCTCACAACCATTGGTGTTAGTCGGTCACCAAGATTGTATACAGATGCTCATTAGGTTATGAGTTACACTGGACGGGCTCGCTGAGATCATGCTAGATGGTATTATATCTATCGTCAGGTAGCAGGTCTCTGGTGGTATTAGTACAGGTTAGTTTGTCGACCGATGATCGTCATTTTTCTTGTGTGAGTTCCCAATGTACTTTGATTACTACCCTACCATGGCTCAAAAGAGTCGTGCAAACAGGTTTTAGTTGGGTACAGTCCCGAGCCACATGGAGGCAGTGAGCGAATTGTGGGGATTCATCTCTCTCTGTTTTGGAGGTTGATGTCGCACTGTGCCCGGTTGGCCATCACCACAAGATTTGGTCTGGCAGATGAGATTTACTGATTTGGATCAGTAGTTTCTCGGATGGTGATGGGTTTGATATCGGCACGACTTATTGCATTATTAGGAGTCTGATGTTTACCACAGTCCTAGACACAATATGTGACAGTTTTTGACGAATAGACCGGACTGTACGGTGCATGTCACTTTTAGGCTCAGTAGGGGCTTGGACAGGCTTGCTTATTGACCTTCCTTTCACTCAATACCTGGGTAGCCGTTACATACAGCTAGTGTTGTTGACGTGCTTGTGGTTAAACCCACTGCCACCGTATTGTTGAATCTTTAGAGTCCCACACAGAGAGTTTTTACCGGTCCATGCTATATGATGTAGATGACGTATGTTGATATGTACATGGGTCTGATTATATATGTGTACAAGATACACGGACTTTAATCAGACATCTGTTAATACTAGCCAGCTTAGGATTAAGCCAGATTATTAAATCAGGTATTGATTTAATAATTTACACATATATATATATTTCGATATTTATATTCTAGTATTATGTTCACTATTCATTTTCTCTCTTGGCTATTCATATTTTTATAGGTTACGCGTATACATATTTTGATACATATACCGGGATCGTATTCCGTATTTATACTAGAAAACTTCTAGATGAAAGACACCTCATTTAGGTTTTCTCTTAATTTGAAAGAAATGATGTGGGGAATGGTATGGTGGAAAGTATGGTTGAAAGGAATGAGCGCAATTTTATATTGTGAATTTCATTTGGATGCACCATTTTATATTTGAGTATGGTTGCAAAATGAAATATGAGGATTATTATTTTTCTAAGTGGTTTTTCATTCCTCTCACACTCTCTCCTGTCATCATCTTCTTTCTGCTTTTTCTTGAGCTCTTTTAAGCTAAAGAAACGAGAGATTTATTCAAGTGATAAATCCTACATCCCCCACACTTCATTTCTGACAAGCTTGGAGTGCCGGTTGCTTCCTCGATGTTCGATTCGGAGTGAAGCTGGAGTTTGGATCAGTTTTCCTCAGGTGGATCATCTTCGGCATAGGGAGGTCCTCACCAAGCTCATCCCCTCACCTAGGAGCCTAGCTAGAGTCCATCAATGGAGCTCTTGAAGAAATCTTGAGGATGTGAGTATTCTATGCATAGTAGATTAGCTTAGCTCACTTGTTTTTGTTCGCAAGTATAGCTCTTTAGTTTTGATTCTTTTTAGTGGTGTGTTTGCATTCTAGGAATTTTTTTAAAATCCTATTGTTCTTTCCAAAATTAGTAGGCTAGATTGCAATCTCACCCCAACACCACTTAGTCACATAAGGTCCTATTTAGTGCATACATTTGACTGTTTTGAATTTGGTTGACTTCATACACGATCTCTCTCCCTCTCTCTTGCTCTTAGAAGAGTTATCTCTCCCTGTCTTTTGGTTTCCCGGAATTGGTTTCTTTTTTTTGTTGTTCCCAGCTTCAACCCTATACGATCTCTGTCCCTCTTTCTTGCTTGTCCTCATCTTCAACCGCTCAGGCTCTCTCTCTTAGTCTTTCCCTGTCATTTCAACAAATCAAGTTGGTGTTTTTTTCCCCAACTTGAATACTTGCAATATTTCTCGCCGGAGATCTTGACCTACCTTTTTTCATGATTCTGGAAGGCATGGATGAGCCGGAACTTAACCCTGTCGCTGAAGGTCATCACAACAACGACCTAGAACACAACCGAGATGATGATCCGCAGCCGAATCCCAGTCCTACTCCTAACCTTAATGTTATTCCTTGCTCCAATTCCGCAACCCAAAACCCTAATTTTTCTACAAATCCAAGCCCTGAATCAGAGACGCGGAAGCAGATGTCAAAATATGTGTACCTTCATTGCTATAAATTCATTTCAATTCTTTGTATGGATACTTGTAACTTATGTTTTGTAATTTGAATTTAAACAGTTTAACTTTTTGATATCAAGTTCATAAATAATATAGCAGAAAAAAGGAAACGAAACTCAGGACCACTTCGCACATCATCGAATATAGAGATTTTATGCAGGAGATCGGGTTGGAATTGCCTAATGAAATAGTAAATTTAGTGTTAAGTACTCCTTTTGGCATTACTTGGCAATGTCCTAGCTAGCCCAGGATATACCGGTTATAAATATGCTGATCTCCTGTTATGACAAACTGTCGGAGAAGTTTAGAATAAAAGATGAATTTCATACACTCGGCGTTGACTAGGTTTCTGGTCACACATGGTTGCAGAATACTAGGGAGACATATGTTCAAGGCAAGAGAGAAAATACGCCGCTTTGGTTCAAATACATCGAGAAGAAGACAAGAAAACATGAATGGCCGTAAATCCTTGTAGAAGAAAATCAAGAAGCTTATAGGGGTGCTGAAATAGCCTCAAGACCCTCAATTATTTCATGATCTAGCTAAGCTGATCATTGTCTATTATCTTACAATGATTTGGCTGCCGCCACAAGGCGATGCGGTTCCTCTGTCCTTCTTTAGTTACCTTAAGACGAATGAGGTTATCAACAATGTGAACTGGGCTCAAGATGCTCACTCTTACTTGATGCGAGGGGTAGAGAAAAGAAACGAAACAAGTAAGAGTTACGCGGTTGGATATCAAGTTTTGCTTGCTGTAAGTAGAAAAGTACCACTTAGCAGTAGAAATGTCCCACTTAGCAGTAGACAGTCCCACTTATTAATATAAAGTACCACTTAGCATTAGAAAAATCCTATTTAGCATTAGAAAAGTACCACTTAGCAGTAGAAAGTCCCACTTAGCGATAAAAATGTCCCGCTTAGCAGTAGACAGACCCACTTATTAGTAAAATGTCTCACTTAGCAATAGAAATAGCCACTTAGTAGTAGAAATGCCCTACTTATGTCACGATCCGGAATTGGCACGTGACCGGCAAGAGAATTACATGAAGTCTATAAGACCCCGCCGTAATTGAAGTAAGACGAAGCCTAGAAATCTAAACCTTTTTCGGAAAATAGTGGAGGTGCAGTTTTGAAACATTGGCATAATGAATTCAAGACTTCCTTTAAAAGTATAAGTAATATCATATGAAAATGCAATGGTTGTATCTATCATTGAAAACATTTTCGTCCTTGAAATTTGGACAACACCATCCTTGTATATTTTGATCCAAAACCGTATACAAGCAATAATATAGGCATCCCCAAGCGGGAGCTAGCTCTTCGCCAATTGGAGGAATCACAACCACACAATAAAGTATATATATATGATGCCCTACGGCGAAAATCAAACACAGAAAGAATATAACTAAAACCAAGACATAATCCAGCTCAAATAAAAGACAATACACCCATCTCGCTCTAGGTCTCAAGAAATATACAACTCTGTGTCTAGGTCTACCAAATATACATAGTCTGGTTTCTGGTTGATGGAGCTTTAGCTAGATACAACAGAAATAAATAGGTACGCAGGTGGTCATGATCCTGTATATCCCACCTACCAAAGAAAAACACCCTGAAGAAAGCTGTGTGCTAGCGAGCCGCTACTGATCCGAGCGCGTGAACCTATAAGAAAACCGTGGCACAATGAGGGTGAGTTGCCAACTCGTGAGTAGAAAATATCAGCAGGTAGAAATCGAATGAAAAACGATCCCTAGGTCATACTGTAACATTAAGGTAATGCTATGTGGTATCCAGGATGATCATGTATACATGTGTGTACAATAATGATGTCATGCCAGTATCAGTATATGTATCAAGTCATCTGAGTCATATGCATGTATGTATGTGAATATCCAACGTGTGTTCATCAACGACACATAACCATCTTAAAACATGAGTGTCCAGCATCGACACTCGAAAATATCATAAAACCTGTGTCCAACATCGACACGTAAATCCTCATATCTCGGGCTCCGTCTCATCGGATCGGCCCTTATATCCATCTGATCATACGACTCCGGCTGGTATCCACCGGATATCCACCGAGTCCAAACTATCACCGGTCGGTAGTGCTCGGGCTCAAAGCCTTTCTATACCATCTTCTTATCCCGAGGTACCGCACCGGGTCCACCATATACCCGTAGACGGTGCCTTCTCACTCCTTGGATCGGGTAACTCATAGCTCAGAACCGAGAAAACTCATGATGGACGCCACAAATCACATCACGAGAAACTGCGTTTTTAAAACAATCATAATTCTTTTGAAATATATCAGCGGTTCTCAAATCTAGATGAAAACAGCATCTCATATGCATGTAACCATAAAGTGCAGTATATGCAAGTATAGAACTGTACTGTAAAGTATTACAAGTGTTTTCATTTAAGCATGTCATGTGATAATTACTGAACAATAATTTCACTTTACAGTTTAAGGGCAATACAGTGATGTAAAAGTTCTACTGTGTAAGTGGCATGGAAAATACCGATGATGAGTGTGTGAGCCAGCAAATCTATGTGTAACATGCGCATCATCGGTAATATTGCATGTGTCCAAGCAGACGATGTCATATAAAGGTCAGTGCTGGGAACATAGTACGTATGTCACGAGGAAAAGATACAACATAAGCATGAATGGTAATAAGGTATGTAACTACCCCTAGATTATTCAAATTATAAACCATTATCCACCAAGGTGTTTAGAAGCAATGATTCTCCGAATCAAGAAAATCCAAAAGTCGGCGATCCGGTCTCATAGTATCAGACGTGGCAATATCATCGAACATCATCCTCAAGTCATGAGTGCGGATCAATCATTCGGTATATCTCATCGCGTACGGTAATCCATCGTACGGTGTCATCAAATTAGATTAAGGATCTATCACCTTATACATAAACAAGAGTACGGATCTATGGTCTCGTACACTCTATCATCTCTTGTTCTCATTTATATATATATAACTCAATATCATATCATATCTTGGCAAAAGAATATAAATATGTATATTGCCTTGCATCCTCAAGCCAACATATCAACTCATGTCATCTCGTTTCATCATGTCATCTCGTACTAAATCTTGTGATCATTTCCGTAAGTTCATAAGCATAGGTTTCTCAAAATATATTCTATATATCGGTTCTCCCATTATTATGGTTGCAGGGGTGCTATATGCCATCCACCCGACTTCCCCCGTAGATATAGATCTACTCACCTGCTATCCATGCTCTAGCCGAAGTCGATGAACTTCTTGTTCTCCTTCGTCATCTCGGAAGTCCACGCAAAGGTATCTACAAATCAATACACATCGTAACGATATCAAAACCAAATCCGAAAACCGATACGACACGCGAAGTGCACATAGGTTAGAACCTATAGCCCACGTATGCAAGAACAAATAAATAACCCTCAGCGTTGACATACAAACGTGCAACGACCATGTCCAAACTCAAATACCAAAACCAAGTTTTCAGAAATCGGAAACTCAAAATCTGCAACTTAGAAAAACACTCCCAGATTCTAACTTAGGTGAAATTAGGGGATCCTGCATATAGGGTAGGCCTAGATATCAAGTAACAGAGCTATGTACCAAAAACAACACCAATGGACCACGACCAGGCCGCAAATTGCGTCCTGGGGGAATTTTTCTGCGGCCTGGGTAAGGAGTTGGGGTCTCGGGTCTCTGGGGCAAATTCCTAGTAATCAGCATACCTCTCTATCTTTGCAACTTAGTTTATAGAGCTCTCGAGTCATAGCAGATTCTATTAGATCATCACATATCGTCAAAAACTAATGTCGGGAAAAATCAAAGTTCGTATTTTGGTGTTTTAGTCTCAAGTTTGTCCAGAATCATCACCACTAAGGGTTTAAAGCTCACTAACTAAACCTCAATTACATCTCTACAACTCAAACATCCACTAAAATCATCGTAGAAATTTCCAAGGTCATTAATCTAACATAATCGAACTCTAAACACAACTAGGGAGTTAAGAAACTTGATAAAAAGAAGAAATGTGAAGGGCTTACCTCTTGGAGCAACTGAAGAAAATTCCAAGATGGTTCAAAGTGCTCAAAATCCAAACTTGAACTCACCATAGGGTGTAGGACGAGGTGGTGGTCATTTTTATTGATGGGGTGTGAGGTTTTGATGAGGTTTTGGAGATGTTTGTGGGGGTGGAAGTGAGGTGGAGGAAGGAGGAAGTGAAGAAGGAAGATGAAGGAAAGAATGAAGGATGAGGAAAAGAAGCGCCATGGTGGAAGATATGACCCCCTTCTCTCTTTCTTGCCCATGCCTTCATGTCCCCTCCATGTCTCCTCTTTTCCTTTTCTTTTAAAAACCAAATACCACAAATACAAAGAAACGAAGCATGAATCAAACACAATGTGTCATGGTGCTCTAGCCGTGGTTAAAAAAATGGATCTGGCTTAGTGCATGATTAGTAGTGCACTAATCAAGTTTAGCATAAACTTGCATATAATTAATTGCATAATTATTTATAAAATATCCAAATCCAATAAATGCCTTTTTAATTAATAATTCATATTAATTTCCAAATATTTTTCAAAATATTGGTATATAATGATACCATCTACGAAATCCCAAATTCATCCTCGTATAGTTTTCGTGAAATTTATTATTTTATTATTTAATTTCCAAAAATAATATTTTATATTTCTGAAATGTTACAATCTCCCCTTAGATAAATTCGGTCCCCGAATTTAAATTTAAACCCCCAAATACTAAAACATTTCAGTAATCAATCAAATCGACGGGGATCCGAAATCATGGAATACTCAAATATAACACAGTGTATCGTGTGCGCATGAAAACAATTGCGAAACTCAAAATCAAAACTCCATCAAGTATCATGCAATCACAGGAGTTATGATGAAAATGCTAGCCTCAAAATCCACTGCTATTCTCAAATATACTATAATCAAGATCATAATACATATACAGTACGCATCCTTGTAAAATCATTTAAAAGTTGAATAAAATACATGCAGAATTCTTTCCAAATCGATGTGCGATGCGTAACTCACGGTATAAGTGGCGGACGTTCATTTTGTAAGAAAATAAATATATGTATATATATGTTTTGCTCAGGATACACGTCCCGCCTTTTTTGAAATATCCCGAAAGGTTTTCCTTGTAAAAGTTTGTGTCACTCATGGGCACGTAGGAAATAATGAGACTATAGCTCCTTTTTCTGAAAACCTCTTGGTAAATATTGATGCATGCAAAACTACTCAGGTACTGTTCTCAGACCAGTCCTGCTCGGTTACCATATCATATGGTATATATCGTAAAAACATGATGCTCAGAAATAAATCAATCTCAATAGGTGTATCCAAACACCACATGCGTCTGGTGCGCATGGAAATACAAGTCAAATACAAGTGCCACAAATATGCACAAAAGCAAAAACTAAGTGCAACGAGTGTGCACAAAAGCATCTGTCAAGTGCAACGAGTGTGCACGACAATAACATCAAGTGCATCTAGAGTGCACGAAAATCTCAACCAAGTGCAATTAACATGCACGAATAAAAATCTCGATCAAGTGCACCCGGTGTGCACAAAATCACATCCCAAGCGCCTAGTGTGCGCGAAAATCTAAATCAAGCGCGTCAGGTCCGCACAAAAACATCTAGTGCAACAGATGCACGAAAACAATATCAGGTGCACTAGGTGCACGAAAACTCGTCAATGTCTCAAAAGCGCATAAAAACGACAATGAGTCTACCAAGGTGTATAAAATCATAAACGTGTGCAACTACGTGCACAAAACCCATATTAATGCACTGCAAGCACATATGAACTATACGAGTTCATATGTCAAAGTCAAGTGCATACATCATGCACGAAGTCAAATCGACTGTATCAAATACGTAGAATCATAAATATGTGCAACAAATGCACAAAATCGATATCAAGTGCAATAGATATGCACAAATCATAAACCAATGTAATAGATGTATTAAACATAAATCAAGTGCAACAACTGTGCACAAAGGAAAATATTCAGCAGATACAGCCACGGTGCACTAAAACAAATATCACGAAACCAAATCATCGAAACTCAAAGTCCAAACGATACAAGCGTGATACTCGGATCACTAAACGCAAATCGCAATAAATGACATTGAGGTGCACCTCCTTCAATGTCGAAAAATGCTGGTGCGCTCAAAGCTGGCAGAGTAAAAACATCCACTTGCCTTCTGCTCGCGGTCTGGCGTCCTCTGTCTTTGGGTCCTTATTTTCTCTGTGGATCACCAATCCCATAATCTTTTTGCTTGTCGGCCCGGTTAGGTGTAATGATAGAAACGGTCCCACTCTGGCACTCCTCTGATCATCTCTTGGCTAATTAACATGACCACTCGTAAAGCAGCACGTTACTGATGGCGACATCTGGCCCTCTGATTATGCGCAATACAACTGATCCTAGTTGTAAATGCTTATCATCATGGCATCCTGGAAAGAACCTGTTAGGAATATGTATGCTCTAGAGGCCATTATTGTTGATATCGTGGATGCTTTGACATATATATAGAGGACTTTCTTGCTCGACATGATAGTATGCTATCTGGTTACATTTATCTTAACATGTAGACTGGTATCTTTATACTGTCTGTCTCTTACATGTTGATAAAACCCTTAGGATATATACTTGACTACCAGGATTATGATGAGATCATACTGGTGGGGCCAGGGTGGTCCAAAAGTACATCCTTTAACTGTTCCTAGTCGAGCGGATATCGAGACTAGGGCATCGATATTCCACAGTAGACTAGTGTATACGTTTCTTGTCCCTTAGAGGGCGATGGCTGATCCCACAGCCATTGGTGTGTGACATCAATGATTGTACACAAGTGCTCATTAGAGAATGGGTACACCGAACGGACTCGCCGAAAACTCCTAGTTGGTATTATACCTATCGTCAGATAGCAGTCCTCTGGTGACACTGGTACAGATTAGTCTGTAGACCCGAGATCGTCATAGAGTCTTGTGTGGCTCCCAGTGTGCTTTGATTTCCTCGCTACCACGCTCAAGAGGAGTTGTGCAAACAGTGGATTTTGGGTACAGTCCCGAGTCACATGGAGGCAATGAGCGATAGGAGGGGTTTCGTCTCTCCCGGTATTGAGGGTTGATGTTGCGCTATACTCGATTGGTTATAACTGGAAGTCCCTGGCCAGGGCTGCTGCTGAGATTTACTGATAAGAGTTATCAGTAGTTTCTCGAACCGTTATAGGCCATACATCGGCATGACTTATCACGTTACTGGGGTCTGACGTTTACCACCCCTAGACATGATATGCGACATATCAAACGAAGAGACCGGACTGTACGGTAATGTTGCTGATAGGCTTCATGGAGAGTATGGACAAGCTTGCTTGTTGATCTTCATATCGCTCAATACCCGGGTAGCCGTTACGTCCAGCTAGTACCGCTGACGGCTTGCAGGCGACTGATGTGATCATCACCTACTGTTGGCGTATTGACGGTCTTTACAGTCCCACACAGAAGTTCCCTGGTTTAAGCGAAACGAAGTAGGACACATATGTGATATGTGTGTGGTCCTGATTAAATACGTATATGTGATACCGTATTGTAATCTGGCAGTTATCTGTTATCAGTTAGGCTATATATGATATAACCAGATTATCGAATCAAGTGTTGATTTGATAATGTGATATACAGATAAATGATATTAGTCGGTCATATGTGATATAACCGGATTATTAAATCAAGTGTTGATTTAATAATGTGATATACATTATATTTGATATAATTATATCTTAACTAATATTATTAGCTCACTGAATATTTTTCTTATATGTATGTATGTATATTATATCAAAACTAATATTATTAGCTCACTGAATATTTTTCTTATATATATATATATATATGAAGCATGACATGAATTCTATTTGGTGAAAATAGAAATGAGGTGGAAATTGGGAGCATGGTTCTAAGTATGGCATTTATATTTCTTTATTCATGTTGACCCACTATTCAAGCATGGCTGCAATTTTATATTGTAATAGTTCCATGCTTGAATGAGTAAGGGTCAAGGGGTTGCCATTCACTTCATTATTCTCAACACTAGAGCTCATTCTTTAGTTGCTCCCATTGTTGCTCTCTTGCTCTCATCTTCTTCTTCTACTTCATGCCACCATGGTTCAAGCTTCAACCCTCACATGTGATGTGAATCATTAAGCTTGAACACAAATTAGTGAGCCTCAAAACCCCTACTTCACCATCCTACACTTGACTAGCGATCAAGTGTAGCGTGTTTCCTACACTAAAAGAGTTTAGTGTATGGATAGCTTAAGTTAGAGGGACTTCGCGTGGATCATCTTCGGTACGAAGGTCATCGGAGGAAGCTCGTCCAAACCCTCAAGTGGAGCCTAGTGGAGTCGCGAGACTACTATACGGAGCATGTGAAGTGAAGGACTCGATCTACGAGGGTATAGCCATCTTCACTTCTCATAGTTTACCTTGATATCAAACTAAAACCCTAATAATCTAGCTAATGATCTTGGATAGTGTAGATTAGCACCCCAAAATTTTTAAAAATGGCATGCTTGATGCTTGTAAAACCCAGTGGGGGTGCTGGCGTACACTTCATAGTATCAGAGCCAATGCTAGAAGATTAGACGATGTTAGATGAATTACGAAACCAAAATGACTCCGAAACAGTCAACTCGAAACACTACTTTCTGTCTGTCGATTTTAAAAGTGTCTCCAAATTTTTTTTAAATAAGTGCAGAAAACTATTTAAGATGTATCTAGAACACCACAAAAATTTGAGGCAAAACCAAACTTTTTTGGCCGGCCATATACACTAAAAAACCGGTCTCACCCGTTTTAATGTAGCATTAGACCTCAAATATTTTTTGGTGTTCTGGTCTCTGGATTTAGCGTTTCATGTTATTGTTTGATTTTGCCAAGATTACATGTGATGTTATCTTTGTGTTAAGGCAATTTGGAGTGTTTCATAGTCGCAATTCTAACATTGTTTCGGGTTTAAGTTTGATATGGATGCAGTAGTTAGGATCCACATTAAATTAGTTTTGTGAAAACTAGTTTGTGTGTAAATCTAGTGTTTTAGTCTCGGATAATCGGTTGCCACAGAGTCTTGATTCGAATCAAAACTCGGTCGCAATCGCGTATTGTAAGCGAATACTCGCCGAATAACTTTGCTAGGTAGCCACGCCCCATTGCCCCGACCAAGTGACTGTAGGAGAACCCCGGTGCCAAAACATCCACTCAGGTGATTGCGGCCACGGTGTTCCGCCTTAGTGCACTTCGTTGACGGCATCGGGGGTGCAGCCATCTACTAAAGTTTCTGACGAGTATTCGATAATGTAATCAGGAATCTTGTTGAATCCCCGACTAAGTAATTGAAAATTGTTTTCAATTTGAGACTAAAATACAAGATTTATCTGGTTAGGCATGAAATTCGGAATATGAGATATTCCGGGTTTATGATGTCTAAGGATATGCGGATTCTAATTATTGCAGCTTTACATTTCTTTTTTGCCACCGTAAGTGTAATATGTAAGGTATCCCGATCTCGTTGCTATATGTCAACGAGGTTTTGGGATACGTGTATTTACTTACGTTGATGACATGTGATATTATGTGTCGCTGATATGTTTTATTGGATTGTCGTGATTGAATAGCCCGTGGGTTTTATTTGAGATGAAAGTTTTTTAATTTTCATTCATGTAAAATTTTTATGTAATATTCTTTTATTGGGGCACTTACGGGTTGAGGATGATGTCATCACCGATGTATATTATTTACTTTTCCGCATTAGGATAGACCCAAGGCGAGGAGCACAAGTAACCGGGTTCTAGGGTCCAGTGGGAAACCATCTCGAGCAGTCGAGACCGGGTCTCCTAACTATAGAATTGGGAGGGTTGCTTGCTGCTCTTGTATGGGTCTAGGGATATGGGTTTGGCTATTCATCGCAACCGTGGAATCCGTGTTTTACACTGGCTTAATTTAAAACACGGAATTCCTAGTATATCCAATATTTCATACCTGTTCTTCTGCTGCTGATATTCTGTGATGTGATCACTTTATATGTTCTGAGACAAGTGCCTATATTATATATAAGATATAATTAATATTGTTACTTTCGTTTCTTCTGTGATGCTTAGGAAGCATAAAATTGATTGGACTTCATTAATGATATTAATGAAATAAAAGAAACCTAAAAATGTTGTAGAAACTTGTTTAAAAACTGGTTGCTCTAGTTCTTGCTTTGCATAGCGGTATTCCTTGTAGAATATCCAGCATCTTATTCGATAAGGAAAGAGCCGAGATCTCTTCACCGGGAGTGAGCTCTTTAGCGAAACTAGCAGATGCTACGAACTCGGTTTGTCTTTTGATTGCTTTTATAGTTTTTGTTTTTCATAGTGGTATTTGTTAAATATCCTGCACCTTATTCGATAAGGAAAGAGCCGAGATCCCTTCACCGGGAGTGACCTCTTTAGCGAAACTAGTAAAAGCTTCAAAAACACTCCTTTTCAAAATCACTCGATTCTACGACGATATCAAGTTCATTACGTAAAAAGTTTTCTTAAAAACCCGTCGTAACCCTCCGTCATTTTAGGAAGTAGAGTACTTAGTTTTTGTGCTACGTTTGTTTGTAGGGTTGCTAGGCACACGCACAAGGGTCTACGAGGCATCAACCATGTCCGATTTAAAATTTAGTCGTGTTGAACAACCCTAAACGAGATCTTTAAACTAGAGATTAGGCGAAAACAAGCATGTTAAAACACTTTAACACTAAGTGAGAGAGATTACAACCTTTGTAGATCCGGTCCTTCACTTCTAAAGCTCCGTGTTGAGGTCCCTTCGCTGCGATCATCGTGTTCCGGACTCTCGAGAGGCTCCACGAAGAAAAAGATGCAAGCTTGCTTCCGATCTTCAATAACAAAGATGATCTACCTTGAAGTTTCATTAACACAAGCTCTCACTCACAAAATGAAGTGAACACCCTCATCTAAATGGAAAGGGTAGATGAGGATGATGAAGTAGGATTTTTGCTCTCATTTGTTTTCTATTTTTCACTCACTTTCATCACAAAAAGCAAAGCAAGAAAGCTTTGCATCAGGCAAGAAGAAGAAGAAGAATAGTGATTCCTTTTGTGATGAATAATGAAAATCTAATAATGATTAATCATGCAACCATGGTCAAGGATGACTCATGTAGAGATTTAACTAGGGCTAGGGTTTGGGTTGGGTTAAGAATGAGTCACACAAAAATATCAAGTATAAAACAAAAGAAAACCTTCTAGAAGGTTCATGAATGAACTAACCCAATTCAAACCCTAATCTTGTTTAATCTCCACTAAACATGTTGCATTAGTAATCATATCATATTACAATATTATATATCACATATATAATATTTATTGTAACAAAATAAAATAATACAATTACCATATATCGCATATATATCAATGTATTACCCGAGTGAGAAAAAGAATCTTTTAGCGAGCTAATATTAGTTAATGTAATTTAATATATCATATATATTATTATACATTAAATTATCGAATCAACACTTGATCCGACAATCCGGCTATATCGCATATAACCGACTAATATCTCATTTACCGATTCATCGAATCAACACTTGATCCGATGACCCGGCTGATATCAAATATCTCGAGAATAGAATACGGTATCTCATATTGCATTATCCTCGGTCCTGCACATATCACACATGTGCTCCTACTCCGTTTTGCCTGAGCCAAGAAACCTCTGTGTAGGACTCTAAAGAATCGTTAATACGCCGGCAGTAGGTGATGATCATATCAAACACCCACAAGCTGCAAGCGGTCATCTAAACGTAATAGCCACCCAGGTATTGAGCGCTCAGAAGATCAACAAGCAAGCCTGTACATTCTCCTGTGATTCCAATCAGTAATACTCCCGTACAGTCCGGTCTCGTCGTCTGATATGTCGCATATCTCGCATAGGGGTGGTATACGTCTGACCCCAGTAGCTCGATAAGTCGTGTCGATATGAGGTCTATAACAGTTCGAGAAACTACTGATAACACTTACCAGTAAATCTCAGCAACCCTGGCCAGGGATTTCCAGTTATAGCCAATCGAACACAGCACAACATCAACTCCCTATACCGGGAGAGACGAATCCCCTCCTATCGCTCATTGCCTCCATGTGATTCGGGACTGTACCCAAAAGCAACCTTTTTGCATGCCCTTTTGGACGTGGTATGATGGAAATCAAAGCACAGTGGGAATCACACAAGACTTTATGACGATCTCGGGTCAACAGACTACTCTGTACCAGTGTCACCGGAGAACTGCCATCTGACGTGAGGTATAATACCATCTGGGAGTTCTCGGCGAGTCCGTCCAGTATACCCAGTCTCTACTGAGCACCCGTTTACCATCCTTGATGTCAAACACCGATGGATATGGGATCATCCAACGCCCATCATATGGGTCAAGATGCGTATACGCTAGTCTACTCTGGTGTATCGATGCCCTGTCTCGATACACACTCGACTAGGAACAGTTATAGGATGTACTCGTCGACTACCGTGGCCCCACTAGTATGATCTCATCATAGTCCCAGTAGTCGAGTACATATCCTAAGGGCTTTATCAACATGTAATATAGAGACAATCAGAGTACATGTTAAGATAAAGAGCAACCAGATAGCGTACTATCATATCGAGCAAGAAAGTCCTCCCTATATATGTCCAAGCATCCACTACAATATACATCGTATGTACGGTAATGGCCTCTAGGGCATACATATAACTAACATTGTTGACCTTAGTTAAGGTGTAGTGTGCAGTAGCTAAGTGATGTCTTTCTACACAGCATATGATGCGATCAATTAGGACAGTCATGCGACTTTGTTGACCATAGTTAAGGGTCACGTGGGTAGGTCTAATTAATCACGAAATGACGGGTAGAACTTGACTAGTGCTTATGATTTGTTGACCATAGTTAAGGTCATAAGTCACTAGGGATAAAATATTATCGGGAATTTCAAGTGTTGAAATTTGCAATGAGATTGCATACCTTCTATGAGATAGTTGGATCCCAATACCCACTGCGAGTAAGAGTTACTCTTAGGAGAGTTTTACACATTACAATTAGCCGATCAAATAGGTGTCTAGAAAGGTGTTAACGGGGTTACGCCCCTGGGAAAACAAGGTTTATTTTAATTAGGTCCGTGGGAAAGTACGGGGAACCTCCCTCAAAGTACCGACACTAGCCTGGACGAAAGATTGGCGAATTTGTAGGGTGTAATTAATCCCGGCTAGTCTTACCTTTTAGGGTTTGAAGGTAGATTTGACTAAAACAGTGGGAGCCATCCTGATTAGATAAACTAATAACCAATCTAATCCTGCAAGAGCGCACGCAGAGTGTTTTCTTCTCTCTCTCTCCTGGTAGCGACCATGTCACACCATAATCAAAATAATAATATGGATGCATTGACCGAACCTGCTTATTATACTGAGCTAGGGAACGTTGGTTCCGCTCTATCTTATAATTGTTATAAGTCCGAGCAGAAAATAGGGGAATATCCGGATTCTCATGCCACCCAATCGAAGAATGTACATGTTGATGCATCTTCTTCGGGTGTGTTCATTACCGAGAACTGTTTCTCAGTATCCTCTACATCTTGGGTATGTGATACCGGATCAGGATCCCGCATATGTAATATGTTATATGTGCTACAGATAGGTAGAGAACTGGGAATGGGTGATTGTTCCGTTGATAAAACTGCACATTTGTTATTACATTCTTCCTACTATTTCTATACTAAAAAAGGTCTTTATTATAATATATCATACATATGAGGGTTTATCTGTAAAAATACTATTTTTCATGTGTTTATATATTATAATTAGCATTTGGTAGGAAAATGTATGCAAAAAATATCATTGACCAAATCTTAAGAAAACAAACTCTACTAAATATCATTTGAGTTGTTTTGCAGAATTTTCAGGACTAAAATCATGGAAATCAAGTTGTTAAAGCAAACTTGCCTAATTAAGAAAGCAAAACTTAGAAATCAAGTCTGGCAGCAACTACGAGAAGATTTCCAAGTTCCAAAGGTTCCGGAGATCGCCACATGTCACAAAGATCAAGCCAAAGAAAAATGATCCAACGATCCCTCTTTTAGGCCGCGGATCCGCGGCCAAACCCCCCTATTGGCCGCGGATCCGCCGCGGTTTGGAAGACTTACAAGATGGGATTTTCTCTGTTGGATACTAACTACTTGCTTCCAAATTAGGAAGCTAATTTTCTGGCTTTGGGACTATAAATAAAGACCGAGAGCCTCTTGGAAAAATCATCAAGCCGACGAGATCACGAAGTCCAAGACGGCTCACGCATCCAGGCTGATCATCAACTGTTCGTCTACCTCCTTGGAAGAGATCGAGAAGCAAACTAGTATTTGTAATCATTTTCTAAGGGATCAAAGTGTAATGAATATTGTTGATTAATAAAGATAGCTCTTTTTCCTATTCTATTTCTTTGTAGTTTAATTATGCATTTTCTCTCCATCTTTTTTTCTCCCAACATGCGCGAGTAATTCTCCGCTTGTCAGGGTTCGTAGGATTAGGGTAGGTTAATGGATGATGAAGATCCCTAAACCCTTTTTACGTCCTATAAAGTTTATAAACTTCATCAAAAGAATCATTAACATCCTAATCGGGCACGCTACCAATTCATTGTTAGTCTCGACCGCGATTAGAGATTAGATTAATAATTGTTTTGGTAAAGGCTAGATATGAACGGAGTTCCGTGTCGAGATAAGGGTTAAGAGTGGGATTCCTTTTCCCTCTAGAAATCCTAATCTACACGCATCACTGTCGTTCTAGTTTTAAATCTATTAAAGGATAAAAAGGATAATTTTTAATTAATCATCCATAACTACTAAATCCTAACGAACCCTACAAGCCCTTTCTTATATTAACTACATCCATAAATAATCTAGATCTATATTCTGCACTAGTGCTTAACGTAGATCTAGAAACCATTCTACAATATTCTTTATCCCTCCTCTCTTTCTCAACACGCATAAAGTAAGAGTAAAAGATTCAACGTTTCCCTGAGGACGACCTGTACGCATCTCGGTCTAGCTACACACAACACCGTTATTGATTGCGGTTATTCTACAAACACAATTTTTCACATCAATCAAATGGCGCCGTTGCCGGGGATACGTGCGTAATTTTTATTCTTACTATTTGTGTTGAATTCTTATACGATCTGTATCATAAATAAAACAAAACTGCAAATTGTATATTTAACGATTATTGTGTGAATTTTGCGAGGGAATCTGGAGTCACAGACTTGAGGAAATAGGAGACAGATACATTCATTGAGATCCAGAGAAGTAGAGAAGGCCGCAGAAAAAAATTCATCAATTGATCTCTCCCTCTTGCGGCGGAACCGCGGCCGAAAGTGCACATCGGCGGCGGAAGCGCGGCCAGTTAGGAGATCTAGGGCTTCAATCTTCTCTGGTAAGATTCTAACCTCCTTCTCTCTCCTCTGAAATCCAATAAAATATCTTTTCCGCAGGATTCTTTGCAAAATATCGCCGCTCAAAAATCTTTTTGTAAAGTTTTGTTTTGCGGTTTGCTTTTGCATATTTTAATACAGATTTTTAAGGGGTAAGACCAAAATCCAGATTAGGTGGGGATTTCATCACCCTTCCTAAGCCCCACAAATCACAAACCGAGCATCTGTATCAACCCTACATTAATTTAAAAAATATCTAGACCAGACTCTAAGGACTGTCACGCTCAATAAGGACAGAGGAAGGTCATGGGTAATTTATCGCTTATCCGCATTACTTTTGTGGTGTCTAGGCAAGTGTGTCTAAGGCAAGTGGTTACTTAATTAGGACCACTACTTTCGTAGTGGGGAGCCTCCCATTCACCTGGCACTTACCTGGCTACAAGGGTAGTAAAGAGGCGGTAGAGGATTGATCCTACGGCTTGTCCTTTGGAAGTCTAGGAGCGGTCTAGAGACTGGACCTAGGTAACCATAGTTCTAGGGTTGTTTGTGCATTTTTGTGTGATTTGTCTAAATCCGTCATTTTTCAAAACAAACCAATTATTTTCTCTCCTTTTTACCCCTTCCCCCTTCTTCTCTTCTTATAATGGGTGACCTAAACAGAAGAACACTTGCCGAGCTTTGCTGTCCACAACCAGATATCTCTTGTTTTCGTAATCCCTTCGGTATACCGTCCGTCTCTTCCATGTCCTTAAGAGATCATATAAAACAAGCAGGAAGAAACAGTTGGCCACCTCAGTCTAGGACTTATCAACCGTATCCTAATCCTACACCTGTTTCAGTTGATACCCAGAGTGAGAAAGCCCCTAGACGAATGTCCATTGCTGAGCACATAGCTAGGGCTAGAGGCCAAAGTTTCAACCCGGACCAATATCAACCATCACCTCCACTTTCTAAAGAAGAGTTTGATAGCCAACCGACCAACCCATATCAATATTCTTCTTATCACGATGTTGACCCTACTCCTATCTAATTTTCGCAACCATTCTATTCCTATCAATCCAATCCGACTTTTCCACCTTCTATAGACAGTTCTTCTAATCAGTCATTTGGGAGTTTTAATTATCCACAGGAATTTCAATCTTATACTGAAACCCTTTATCAACCCAAGACTAGTCTGGAGCAGACATTAGAGAAATTTCGGGAACCGTCAAACCAAATTAGGAAGGAAATACCAGAGTGGATGCAAGCAAAGAATTTCAAACCTGCCCAAAAATTTTCAGTATATGATTCGGGCATAGGACAAAATGAGAATTTGGGTAGTGAGACAGAACTGTACACCCTTCCTAATCAAACCTCCCCATTCCAAACTGAAATCCACAACTCCAGTTTCATAGATTCATCATGTACACTAAATAGAATGTCTGATAAGTTGTGTGACTTTGTAGTGTTTTATTTACCCGATTGTGAAGTGTCCATTTCAAGTGAAACCATACCCAACCCTTGTGATATCCATACCTCCACTCTTAAACCAAAACTGATTGAAAACCATACTTTTGATGAGGTGTTTGAGAATTTTAACCTTCACTTGAATGAGGTGATTGACGTTGGGGATACATTAATTGATGAACCCGAAATTTTGGATGATTTTGACCCACCAATTCATCAAATCCTTTCACTTCCTTGTGGTCATCATCTTGAGCCTTTAATTCTTCCCGAACCCCAAATATGTCTTGAAGTTGATGATAATGGTATACCCGAAGATCAGACCGAAATACAGCCTCCATCTTCCACATCTGGTTCAGCAACACTGAACACACCAATTAGTTTACCCATTACACCTTCTACTTTCTCCGATTCTTCTTCTGTTCCTATTGTTTCAGTGAGTTTTAGTGAATCACAATCCGTTAATTCAAGTTCAATAATACCAGAAATTCAACTTGATTTGGATATTTTTGAAAATGAGGTAGATGAGTTTTTCGAGTCCTCTACCTCAATGATTTTTGATGAATCAAGTAGGATAAATTCTGGCACAAAACTCTTTGACAGCAAAATGTTCAATCACACCATTGATAAAAGTTTTGAAGAACTTTTTGCCGACGAACTTGAATTTTTAAACAATACAGATTTTTTGATTGATCAATCTCCACCTATAGAGGTTGAACCGTCACCATTCCTTCTTCTTAATCATTCATATTCATCCTCATTCTTTATTTTCTCTAATTTCAAATTCAAACCCTTTCCAGACCACTCTTATCCCTTACCCATTTTTTCTTGACTCGATACAACACATTCTTCCACCGACCTATACGCTATACTGATAAAATCTTTGAATGGTTGGTGTTAACTTTTGGTCTTTGTAAAGTCTTACTTTGACCAAATGACTCACCCTCTCTTAAAATGCTTCGTATTGTTTAACTCATGTTTGAGGGGGGGTACATTTTTGGCTCTTGAACATAACTTTTGTCCTCAAATTTTTGAGCCAAAAATAAGTTTGGTGGAGGATTTTCACTTTCATATATTCTTGCCCCCGGCCCATTAATAATGTCCTCCCAAGCTTACAGGTTTTTGTGATCCAGCAGATTGCAACAGTGAGGACACTGTTGAAAACAAGTTTGGGGAAGGTTTGTGCTTATTTACGCATACTTTGCATTATATTATATATAAGCACAAAAAATTTTGATAATAAAAGAGTAGAAAGTGAAAAATTACATCCAAAAGATAGGAATAGTTTAAGAAAACAAAGAAAATTAGAAGTTTTCTTAAACGAACTGGTAATAAGTAGTTATGAGCTGTTGTCCCAAGGGTTAGTAAGATGAAAGAAGCCACTAATCTGAGGATAAAAATAAGTCTGAAAAATAGTTTCTATTCTGAAAGCCAAACATTTGAATGTTGATACCCTACTATATGCACTTACACACGTCTTGAAACTCGGGATAGTAGAGGATACCTTGAAATGCTCTTGTCTAAAAGCCAAAGTATGAAGGAAATTAAAATAATGAATAAAATATAAAATGGTGAAAAAAAATGAACACTGGTTTTGTTATCGCCAAGACAGCAATAAAAAATATAGCGAGGGTGCTTCATCACCTAGTGCCTTAGACCAACTGGTTTGGGAGTCGCTGCTAAGCCTTAGGTGGTGCAAGACGAGGAAAATACTATCACCTAATCAGCAAGCACATAAGTAATCGGTCGGTTAGTACCTCAAGAAGTATTAACGGTCGCATGAAAATGTGTGAGCAAATCTAAATATTCATCAAATTAAAAAGTACTGAGGTAGATGGACAAGAGTATGATAGCTTGAATTAAATTCTCCGAGTGTAAGGATGTTCTTTAGACACACGTAGGGTTATATGATCGATGTTTGGATGAAAGGTAGGAATGAAGAATAAAGACGATGTTTTATTGAGGGATAATGTGATTTCTAACATCTTTTCATGACTATTAAGATAGGGCTCATAACAACTGAAAAGCCAGTGTAGTTGGAAACTCTTATTTTCAAAGTCTTTCTTTTATGGTTCTTATCTTTATATGTAAATTTCACCATCTCTCTTTTATAATAGGATTTTGTGGGTGTAATCCGCTGAAAACCCTCAGGAGACAACACTCCTCCTATTAGGGACACCTAGAGGTTTAACGGCTTGTTGCAAGTGCTCAGTGCAATCGTGTTTGCCTACGAAAGTGTGCTTAGTTTTCTCCTTTCTGTTTCTCCTTTTCTTGAATAAACTAGTTTGCTCGGGACGATCAAAGATAAGTTTGGGGGTATTTGTTCCGTTGATAAAACTGCACATTTGTTATTACATTCTTCCTACTATTTCTATACTAAAAAAGGTCTTTATTATAATATATCATACATATGAGGGTTTATCTGTAAAAATACTATTTTTCATGTGTTTATATATTATAATTAGCATTTGGTAGGAAAATGTATGCAAAAAATATCATTGAACAAATCTTAAGAAAACAAACTCTACTAAATATCATTTGAGTTGTTTTGCAGAATTTTCAGGACTAAAATCAAGGAAATCAAGTTGTTAAAGCAAACCTGCTTAATTAAGAAAGCAAAACTTAGAAATCAAGTCTGGCAGCAACTACGAGAAGATTTCCAAGTTCCAAAGGTTCCAGAGATCGCCACATGTCACAAAGATCAAGCCAAAGAAAATGATCCAACGATCCCTCTTTTTGGCCGCGGATCCACGGCCAAACCCTCCTATTGGCCGCGGATCCGCCGCGGTTTGGAAGACTTAGAAGATGGGATTTTCTCTGTTGGATACTAACTACTTGCTTCCAAATTAGGAAGCTAATTTTCTGGCTTTGGGACTATAAATAAAGACCGAGAGCCTCTTGGAAAAATCATCAAGCCGACGAGATCACGAAGTCCAAGACGGCTCACGCATCCAGGCTGATCATCAACTGTTCGTCTACCTCCTTGGAAGAGATCGAGAAGCAAACTAGTATTTGTAATCATTTTCTAAGGGATCAAAGTGTAATGAATATTGTTGATTAATAAAGGTAGCACTTTTTCCTATTCTATTTCTTTGTAGTTTAATTATGCATTTTCTCTCCATCTCTTTTTCTCCCAACATGCGTGAGTAATTCTTCGCTTGTTAGGGTTCATAGGATTAGGGTTGGTTAATGGATGATGAAGATCCCTAAACCCTTTTTACGTCCTATAAAGTTTATAAACTTTATCAAAAGAATCATTAACATCCTAATCGGGCGCGCTACCAATTCGTTGTTAGTCTCGACCGCGATTAGAGATTAGATTAATGATTGTTTTGGTAAAGGCTAGATATGAACGGAGTTCCGTGTCGAGATAAGGGTTAAGAGTGGGATTCCTTTTCCCTCCAGAAACCCTAATCTACACGCATCACTGTCGTTCTAGTTTTAAATCTATTAAAGGATAAAAAGGATAATTTTTAATTAATCATCCATAACTACTAAATCCTAACGAACCCTACAAGCCCCTTCTTATATTAACTACATCCATAAATAATCTAGATCTATATTCTGCACTAGTGCTTAACGTAGATCTAGAAACCATTCTACAATATTCTTTATCCCTCCTCTCTTTCTCAACACGCATAAAGTAAGAGTAAAAGATTCAACGTTTCCCTGAGAACGACCCGTACTCATCTCGGTCTAGCTACACGCGACACTGTTATTGATTGCGGTTATTCTACAAACACAATTTTTCACATCAATCAGTGATATGTCTCTAAGTGTAGAGAATGGTGCAAGTGTTGCAGCCAAATTATTTGGCAGATTTCACCTTGTATTAATAAATTGATTTTGAACGAATGTTATTACATACCGAACCTGATATATAACATTACATCGGTTTCTTTAATGAGTTAAAGATGGATATAATTTTGTATAGAAGGATAATGTTATGAACATTTTCCTGAATCAAGAGTTGATTCGATCAGGCACGTTATATAATAGCATATACGTTCTAAATCAAACCACAGTTCAAAGTATCTAGAACACACATAGGAGGACTAGTTCAGAAATGAACGAATTCTTCTTGAGGCATTATAGACTAGGTCATATCAATGCGACACGGCCAGCTAAGTTATATAAGGATGAATATGACAATCTGTTCGAATTTTCATCTTATAATACTTGCTAGTCCTGTCACAAAAATAAGATGACCATAGCTCTGTTTACTAGAAACAGAGAAAGAGTTAGTGAACTCTTGGGATTGATACATAATGATGTATGTAGGTCCCCTGTCTACACATACCAGGATTGATTCTTTATACTTCATTACATTCACCGATCATCTCTCAAGATTCAGACATATGTTCCTGTTGAAACACAAGTCTGAAAATTTTGCGAAATTCAAGGAATATAAGTTTGAAGTTGAGAACTAGATGGGTAGAAGCATAAAGTCCTTTGATGTGATCGAGGAGGTAAATACTTGGGTATGGAGTTTCTAAAAGGATAATGTGATTCTCTTTCAGCTTACTCCTTCGTATACACCACAGCACAACGGTATATCGGGGCAGAGGTATCGAAACCTATGAGATATGGCGTGCTCTATGATGAGTACTGCTGAGTTACCTGTTTCCTTTTGTTGTTATGCACTTGAGAAGCTGCATACCTATTGAATGGCGTTCCATCCAAATCAGGGCCTACCACTACATATGAGATATGGAATGGGAAGAGACCATGTCTTAAACGAGTTAAGATATGGGTTGTCCGGCCTATGTTGAAAAGCAAAATATCCGGACAAGCTCGAGGCAAGGTCAGTTCTTTAAGTTTGTTAGGATATCCCAAACATTTGCGAGGGTATATCTTCTACCTAACTGAGGAACGAAAGGTGTTTTGTTTCTCAACATGCCACCTTTTTAGAAAGGGAATTTCTTGTGGAGAAATTAATGGTTATGAGGTAGAACTGGAAGTTGTTCTAGCTTGACAAACTAACAGCTGATGATTTGGTGAAAACAAAGGATTCAATAATCTCCAACGAACCTCAGCCTCTCCGTGAATCTGGTAGGGTTCCTCATCCACTTAAGAGATACTACGGTCTTCTCGGTGACAGTAGGAGCGAGGATTGCATCATGAGATGATGGCCCAACTTGGTTCAGGCATGCCATCACGAGTGGGGACTCTGTGAAAAGGCTGGATGCTATGCGATTAAAGATGGAATCCATGTACACCAACAAAGTATGACTTTGAATGTTTCACCCGAAAGGGTAAAACCTATTGGGAGCAAATGGATCTTAAGAATATTCTTGGTGTATATGGAAAAGTTGAGACTTTCAAAGCTATGCTTAAGTCCATCAGGATCAATACAAGCATCGCGGAGATGGAACATCTGTTTTGATGTGACAGCCAAAGAGTTTGACTTCATCAAAAGGTAGATGAACCTTGTATACACAAGAAGGTTTTAAAGAGTATGGTCATCTTCCACGTATTGTACGTAGATGACATACTCTTGTAGGAAATGGTTTGCTACGCTACACTCGGTCAAGCTCCTCTTATGACGAGGATTCTCAAAGGAAGATCTTGATGATACCTATTACATCTTGTAGATTATGATCTATGTGGATGTTGGGAGTGTTCCAAATCCAGGTACATTAATACCATACTAAAGGGGTTTAGTATGGAGGATTCTAAGCGTGGTGGTTCGTCCACTTACTCAAGAATCACTCTCTCCAAAAGATGTCTTCCAAAACTGATTTGGAGAGAGCTCGTGTGCAAGGGATAACCTATTCTTTGGCAGTAGTCTCTATCAGAGTGTGCAATGTTATGTATCAGACAAGATGTAAATGACTCACTAGGTGTGGTGATCAGGAATCAATCGGATCTTAGGAGAATCACTGGATAGCTGTGGAGGACATTCTTAAGTACTTGAGAAGCACTAAAAGAAGGTTCTTGGTTTCAGCTTCCAGAGTGATAAGTTCGACTGAGAGTCAGTCACAGGCATTGTCTTTACCCTCAGTGGAGGGACGGTATGTTGGAAGAGTTCCAAGCTATATACCGAGGCATACTAGACGATAAAGGCTGAATACATTGCTACCAATGATACTACAAAAGTGGCTGTCTGAAAATTTCTTGTTCATGAGATGAACAAGGTTCCTACCATTGAGCGTCCAATAACTGTTATTGTGACAACAATGGAGCTGTGGCTTTGGCCTAGGAACATAGGTCCCATCAACGTTCCAGACATATTCTGAGGTAAGTATCACCTGATCAGGGAGATGAATGATCTCCAAGAGTTCGAGGATAGGAGAGTAGACACAAAGGATAACACAGCGGATCCACTCACAAAGGCCTTACCCCTAGAGAGACTTCTATGGGATGGTTGAGTATGGGATACTACAACCACTGCTATATTGTTGGGTATTGGATACTGCAACAGATGGCCTTAATGCAAGTGGGAGATTGTTAGTTATATGTATGCCCTAAAGGCCATTACTGTACATGGGATGTATATTGTAGTGGATACTTGGACATATATAGGGAGGACTTTCTTGCTCGATATGGTAGTATGATATCTGGTTGCTCTTTATCTTAACATGTACACTTATTGTCTCTCTATTACATGTTGATAAAACACTTAGGATGAGTACTTGACTACCAGGATTATGATGCAGATCATACTAGTGGGGACATGGTAGTCGATAAGTACATCCTTCAAATGTTTCTAGTCGTGGGAGTATCGAGACAGGGCATCGATACTCCAGAGTAGACTAGCGTATACGCTTCTCGACCCATATGATGGGCGATGGATGATCCCATATCCATTTGTGTTTGACATCAGAGAAGGTATACGGGTGCTCAGTGGAGACTGGGTACACTGGACATACTCGCCGAGAACTCCTAGATGGTATTATACCTATCGTCGGATAGCAGTTCTCTGGTAACACCGGTACAGGTTAGTCTGTAGACCCGAGATCGTCATAGAGTCTTGTGTGATTCCCAATGTGCTTTGATTTCCACCAAACCATGGTCAAGAGATCGTGCAAAAAGGTGGTTTTTGGGTACAGTCCCGAGTCACATGGAGGCAACGAGCGATAGGAGGGTTTCGTCTCTCCGGGTATTGGGAGTTGATATTGCACTATGCTCGATTGGACATAACAGGAAATCTCTGGCCAGGGTTGCTGAGATTTACTGGTATGTGTTATCCATAGTTTCTCGAACCGTTACGGACTTTGCATCGGCATGACTTATCAGGCTATTGGGGTCTGACGTTATACCATCCCCAGGCTATGATATACGACATATCAGACGAAGAGAACGGACTGTACGGTAGTGTTACTGATTGGACTCGCAGGAGTACAAGCAGGCTTGCTTGTTGATCTTCTGATCGCTCAATACCCAGGTGGCCGTTACGTTTAGCAGACTGCTTGCGGCTTGTGAGTGTTTGATATGATCATCACCTACTGCCGACGTATTGACGAGTCTTTAGAGTCCTACACAGAGTTTTCCTGGCTCAAGCGAAATGGAGTAGGAGCACATATGTGATATGTGTGGGACCGAGATTAATGCGTGTATGTGATACCGCATTCCATTCTCGCGATATGTGATATCGGTCGGTTATATATGATATAGCCGGGTTATCGGATCAAGTGTTGATTCGATAAGTTGATTTATATGATATTAGTCGGTTGTATATGATATAGCCGGATTATTAAATCAAGAGTTGATTTAATAATTTAATGTATAATTATATATTTGATATATTATATTACATTAACTAATATTAGCTCACTTAAGATTTCTTTTCTCACATTTGATATACTTTACATATATGTGATATGTGTATTGTTTTCTTTTTGGCACAAAATATATATGTGATATATATAAGTGTGTCATGCTAGGTTACACTTGCAACATAGTTAGTATGAGACTCACACCATGCTAGGTTAAGTTAGGGTTTTATTTGTCTTAAGTATTTTAAACATTTGGATAATGAGTCATGGTTCAAAGCTTGTAGAAGCTTGTAGGTTTCATTTACTAAGCCCACTTGTTTGTCTAGCTTAAGATATTTGTTAACCCAACCCTTAACTCATAGCTATGGTTTATTCTCTACATGAGTTAGGCATGACACTAACTCACCATGGTTGTAAATTCTAACCTCACTCTCTCATGAGTTTCATTTCTTCTGCTTCTTCAACAAAAGAAAAAGTTTGCTAGGTTTTTTCCAAGTGAAGATTTAGTGTGAGAAAAATAAATCTAAAGTGAGCCCACATCCTACTTCATCAACCTCTACTACTTGCCATTTAGTTTAAGGTGTTTGCTTCACTAATCTTACCATTAGTGAAGAGATAGCTTGGGTTAGTGTCTCCTCGATATAGATCATCTTCGGCCTCGAAGAATTCGATGCAAGCTTGTTCGTTTCTTCATGGGAGCCTCTCTAGAGTCCGGGAGTTCGTGATCGCAGCAAAGGGAGTACTACATGGAGCTATTGAAGACAAGGACCGGTCTACAAAGGTTGTATTTCTTGTTCACTTTAGATGTAAAGAGTTTACATTATGTTTCGTCGGATTTTCTAGTAGCGATTCTAGGGTTAGGGTTTACTAGAACGGCAATTTTTTCAAAATTGGCATGGAAGATACCTCCCGAAAACTTGCTGCGTGCTAGGCAACCCTGCAGCTACAACCCATTCAGTTTTGTCTTTTGATTGCTTCTCTAGTTCTTGCTATGCATAGTGGTATTCCTTGATGAATATCCAGCACCTCATTCGATGAGGAAAGAGCCGAGATCCCTTCACCGGGAGTGACCTCTTTAGCGAAACTAGAAAAAGCCTAAAAACACTCCTTTTCAAAATCACTAGATTCTACAACGATATCAAGTGCATTACGCTTATGGTTTTCTTAAAAACTTGTGTAGCCCTCCGTCATTTCAGATAAGTGCTATTTTAGTATCCGTGCTACATTTGTTGGCCTGCGTCAAGTCGTAGTGTGCGGTAGCTGAATTAGTGCTTATCTACAGCAAGTGATGCGATTGGATTAGGGTAGTCGTGCGACTTTTTTGGCCTGCGTCAAGGGTCGTGCGGGTGGGTTTAATTCAATCAAGAAATGAACGGGTTGAACTTGACTAACGCCCTATGGTTTGTTAGCCTGCGTCAAGGTCATTGGACGTTAGGGGTAAAAACATTATCGGGAATTTCAAGTGTTGAAATTTGCAATGAGATTGCATACCATCTATATGATAGTTGGATCCCGATACCCGCTACGAGTAAGAGTTACTCCTGGGAGAGTTTTGCACTTTACAATTAGCTAATCCAGTAGGTGTCTAGAAAGGTGTCAACGGGGTTATGTCTCTAGGGAAATAAGGTTTATTTTAATAAGGTCCGTGCGAAAGCACGGGGAACCTCCCTCGGAGTACCGATACCTGCCAGGCCGAACGATTGGCGAACCTGTAGGGTGTAATTAATCCCGGCTAATCTTACATTTTAGGGTTTGAAGGAAGATTTGATAAAAACAGTGGGAGCCATCCTGATTAGATAAAAACCAATCTAATCTTGCAAAGAACGCACGCAAAGTGATTATCTCTCTCTCTCCTGGTAGCGACCAATGAAATGCTTTAATAAAGATAATAATATGGATGTTTTGACCGAACCTACTTATTATACGGGGTTTGGTTCCGCTCTACCTTTTGATTGTCATAAGTCTGAGCAAGGAATAGGGGAATATCCGGATTCCCACGCCACCCAAACGAAGAATAAGCATGTTGATGCATTGTCTTTGGGTATGTTCATATAACCGAGAATTGTTTCTCAGTTGTTTCTACGTCCTGGGTTTTGGATACCGGATCAGGATCCCACGTATCTAATTTGTTACATGGGCTAAAGACAGGTAAAGAACTAGGAAATGTGATATGTCTCTAGTAGTAGGGAATAGTGCAATTGTTGCAGCCAAAGTGGTTGGCAAATATCACCTAGTGTTACCAACTGATAATACATTGATTCTGAGCGACTGTTATTTCGTACCAAAAATATTGTGAATATTTTCTTAGATCAAGTGTTGATTGGGTAAGGTATGTTGTATAACAGTATACACGTTCTGCATCAAACCACAGTTCTAAACGTACAGAACACACATAAGAGGAACAGTTCAGAAATGAACGAAGTCTTCTTATGGCATTGTAGACTAGGTCATATCGATGAAACAAGACTAGCTAAAGTTGCATAAGGATGCATATTTTGAATCCATTCGAATTTACATCTTACGAAACTTGCTGGTCATGTCTCAAAGACTAGGTGACCAAATCTCCGTTTACTGGAAACGGAGTAAGAGCTACTGAACTCTTGGACGGATACATAGTGATGTATGCGGTCCTATGTCTACAAATGCCAGGGATGGTTCTGTGTACTCTATTACATTCACCGATGTTCTTTCAAGATACAAACATGTGTTCTTGTTGAAACACAAATCTGAATCTTTTGAGAATTTCAAGAAATATAAGTACGAAGTTAAGAACCAGATGGGTAAAGGTATTCAAGTCCTTCGATAAGATCAGGGAAGAGAATAATTAAGCACGGAATTCCGGGATTATTTAAAAGAGAATGAGTTTCTCTCTCAGTTTACTCCTCCGTATACACCATAGCACAATGGTATATCGGGATGGAGGAATCGCACCCTATTAGATATGGTGCGCTCTATGATGAGTACTGCTGAGTTATCTATTTCCTTTTGGGGACATGCACTTGAGAAAGCTGCATACCTATTGAATAGAGTTCCGACCAAATCTGTTGCCTACAACTCCATATGAGATATGGAATGGGAAGAGTCCGTCTCTTAAATGAGTTAAGATATGGGGTTGTCCGGCCTATGTTGAAAAGAAAAATCCGGAGAAGCTTGAGGCAAGGTCAATTCTGTGCAAGTTTGTAGGATATCCCAAACATTCACGAGGGTATATCTTCTACCACACCGAGGAACAAAAGGTGTTTGTTTCTCGACATGCCACGTTTTCAGTAAAGGAATTTCTTGTGAAAGAAATTAGTGGCAAAGAGGTAGAACTGGAAGAAGTTCCAGCAACACAAACTATAACTTATGATTTGATGGAACCGGAGGATTCAATAGTCCCCGACAAACCGCGGCCACTCCGCAGATCTAGTTAGGTTTCTCATCCACCCGAGAGATACTACGGTTTTCTCATAGACGGTGGGAGCGAGGATTGCATCATGAATGATGATGACCCAACTAGTTTTCGTGTTGGCCATCACGAGTAGGGACACTGTGAAATGGCTGGATGCTATGCGATCCGAGATGGAATCCATGTACACCAACAAAGTGTTGACTTTGGAAGTTGCTCCTGAAAGGGTGAAACCCATCGGGAGCAAGAGGATCTTTGAGAAAGATAATTTGGTGTAGATGAAAAAGTTGAGACTTTCAAAGCTAGACTTGTAGCAAAAGGTTTTCTTCTACGACCTGGTGTCAACTATGATGAAACCTCTTCTCATGTCGCTATGCTTAAGTCCATCAGGATTCTACTTGCCATTGCTGCATACCATAACTAAGAAATCTGGCAGATTGCACGTCAAAACCGCTTTTCTAAATGGTGATTTAGAAAAGAGCGTGTATATGACACTGCTAGAAGACTTCGTAGACAGTGGGAGCAGCGGAAGTGTGTGCAAGCTGCTTGAATCCATCTACGGATTAAAGCAGGCATCGCGGAGATGGAACGTCTATTTTGATGAATCTGTCAAAGAGTTTGACTTCATCAAAAAGGTAGATGAACCATGTATATATAAGAGGTTGTAGAGAGTATGGTTGTCTTCCTCATATTGTACGCGGATGACGTACTCTTGATAGGAAACGATGTTCCTATGCTACACTCGGTCAAGCTTCTCTTATCTTACAAGTTCTTTATGAAAGATCTAACTGATGACTCCTCCATCCTAGGGATATAGATCTATAGAGATAGATCTAAATGGATTTGGGATTGTCCCAATCCAGGTACATAAACACCATACTAAAGGGGTTTAGTTTGGAAGATTCTAAGCGTGGTAATGTACCCTCTTGTTCAGGAATCACTTTCTCCAAAAAGATGTCTCCCAAGACTGATTTGGATAGGGCTCGCATACAAGGGATACCCTATGCTTCGGCGGTCGGGTCAATCATGGATGCGATGTTGTGTACCAGATCGTATGTAGCTTACTCGCTAGGTGTAGTGAGTAAGTATCGAAAAAATCTTGGGAAAAACCACTGGAAAGCTGTGAAGAACATTCTTAAATACTTGAGAAGGGCTAAAGAGATATTCTTGGTGTATGGTAACGGTGAACTCCACGTGGAGTCCTTTACCGATTCGAGTTTCCAGAGTGATAAGGACGACAGAAAGTCAGTCTCGGGTTTTGTCTTCACCCTCAGTAGAGGGACGGTATATTGGAAGGGTTCCAAGCTATACACCGTAGCAGACTCGTTGATAGAGGGTGATTACATTGCTACCAACGATGCTGCCAAAGAGGCTGTCTGGAAAAATAAGTTCATAAGATAAACTTGGTTCCTACCATTGGGCATCCAGTACCTGTGTATTGTGATGACAATGGAGTTGTGGCTTTTTCCTAGGAACTCCGGTCCCGTCAGCGATCCAGACATATTCTTACGCTGTATCACCTGATCAGGGAGATAGTTGATCTCCGGGAGATCGAGGTCAGGAGATTTGACACAGAGGATAACACAGCGGATCCACACACAAAGGCCTAACCCCAAATGCGATTCGAGAGATTTTTGGGATGTTGGGTATGAGATACTACAACAACTGGCCTTAGTGCAAGTGGAAGATTGTTAGGAATATGTATTCCCTAGAGGCCATTATTGTTGATATAGTGGATGCTTGGACATATATATAGAGGGCTTTCTTGTTCGACATGATAGTATGCTATCTGGTTACATTTATCTTACAATGTAGACCGGTATCTTTATATTGTCTGTCTCTTACATGTTAATAAAGCCCTTAGGATATATACTTGACTACCAGGATTATGATGAGATCATACTAGTGGGGCCAGGGTAGTCCAAAAGTACATCCTTTAACTGTTCCTAGTCGAGGGGATATCGAGACTAGGGCATCGATATTCCACAGTAGACTAGTGTGTACGTTTCTTGTCCCTTAGAGGGCGATGGCTGATCCCACAGCCATTGGTGTATGAAATCAAAGATTGTACACAGGTGCTTGTTTACCGCCAAAAGCCGGGAAATACAGACGTCTTTCCTGCATTTGGGGGGGCAGATGCTATTTGGTTTTATTCGTCCACCTCTCCAAAGTTTCCATGTTGATTTAAGACGCCGTGTATCGAAGGTTTAGACAGATGCGACCGTTGTAGCAGACTTCATTAGATTCCCCCTCGTTGTGAGGGGTTTTTGATTGTAGAGACGCTCTTCCCTGCAGGCGCAAGCCCCTGCAGTTAATTACGTTACCCCGTACCGATAACCACTTTCTCCTGCTCCAGAAGGTCACTTCATGCCGTGTATGTTTTATTTTTGGTTGCCCGTGGATTGTATACGGAGACTAATTTGTGTTGTCGCCCGTAGGGCGTAGATTAGTCCAAATCCGTATTCTCTTAAATTTGGGTTTGGTTTGATTTAAAGATCGTTAACCTTGTTTGAGATTAAGATCGACTTAAATATTTTTTAAGGATACGTTATTCCGATATTGCACTAAGATCTACTTAACGGGGGTTCAGGATCATTTTTGATCCAACAAAAGAGCATTTGGGCACTATCATTTTAATTTCAGGACGTTGCGGTCCACAGCTAGTTTAAGGACATTACGGTCCATTGTAGTGTAAGGACATTACGGTCCATTGTAGTTTAAGGACGTTACGGTCCAAAGCTAGTTTAAGGACGTTGCGGTCTGTATTGGGATTTGCCCATCCATTTGAGAGTACAATAAAGAGTTATTGGTTATCGGGACCCACCACCTCTCTGATGATGCTGAAGAATTACAACGACATTTATCAGAGGTGTGAGGAGATGTACCCTTGAACTAATGTCCGTTAGAAGATCAATAGTCGTGTTTGGGACTAAGACCAATTTGGAAAAATGGTGAGCACATGGGCTTGGTTGATCTGAATTAGGGACTTTTGGTCAACTTGGACTCAGCCTACTTAGTCTTTGAATAAAGTGTTAAACACTTGTTTGGGCACAGCCCCTTTCTGTGCAAACAGTGCTGAGCATTGATATGGGCTCTGACGCTCACCCTTTACTTTATCCTCTCTCTCTCTCTCTTTTTGTTTTTTATGGAGTGTTAAACACTCTATATAGCGCCCACGTGCGGAACACGTGAGGCGCTGAGTGCCAACCACTGAGTGCTAGGCACTCTTTATTGAGCGGCGCCCATGTGTGGGACACGTGAGGCGCTTGGCGTTGAGTGCCAACCATTGAGTGCTAAGCACTCTTTATTGAGTAGCGCCCACGTGAGGGACACGTGAGGCGCTTGGCACTGAGCGCCAACTATTGAATGCTAAGCACTCTTTATTTGAGCAGCGCCCACGTGAGGGACACGTGAGGTGCTTGGAGTTTTTTCTTTCTTTGTGCATTTTTCTGAAGATGTTCAATTCTCTGTTCTCCCCTGGATCTTCGATCCCCAAGAACGAATTCGTCCCCACGAGAATTAAATTCTCATTTGTGGAAGATTCGCCTCATGGATCTCGGATCCAGAGGAAAGAACTATGTTATTTATGAGGGTTAAACCCTTAGATATGCAGATGAGATACTCTTATCTCTATTGCTTTTATTTACCTTGAAGAAAGTTCTTCTTCTTTCTTCTCTCTTAAAACTTTCTCCTCTTTTTTTGCTTGTTCTTATTTTTGAACTTGATGTTCATGGGGGGTTCCTCCGTACAAGACTTGAAGTCTTGGGACCTTTATATAGCGGAGGCAACTTTGTTGATTTAGTTAAAGAAATCTCTCATTGATAGATCCTTAATTGATTTGGGGATTTTAACCACCATTGGATCTTTGATCCAAGGACTTCTGATTTACAGAAGATATTTTTCTTGTTTTTTAACAAGATTCGGAAAATATTTTCCATACAGAGCTTATTCTGTATCTTGGTGATTTTTAATCACCATTGAATCTTTAATCCAACGGTGCTCTGTTTTACAGAGTGTGATCTTTCTTGTTTAGAAAGATTGGGGAAATATTTTCCCATACAGAGCTTATTCTGTAGCTTGGTGATTTTTAATTACCATTGGATCATTAATCCAACGGTGCTATGTTTTACAGAGCGTGATCTTTCTTGTTTAGAAAATTTGGGGAAATATTTTCCCATCTAGAGTTTATTCTGTAGCTTGGTGATTTTTAATCACCATTGGATTTTTAATCCAACAGTGCTCTTTTTTACAGAGAGTAATCTTTCTCGTTTAGAAAGATTTGAGGATTATTTCCTTAACAGAATTTAATTCTGTATTTTGATGATTTATCATCTTCGTTGGATCTTTGATCCAACGGCAGAGAACTTTTAGTTCTGACACCGGCGCCCTCGTGCGGGGCACATGAGGCGCTGCCTCAGAGTTTTTAACTCTTGGCGCTGGCGTCCTCATGCGAAGCACGTGAGGCGCTGCTTCAGAGTTTTTAACTCTTGGTGCTGGCGTCCTCATGCAAGGCACGTGAGGCGCTGCCTCTGAGTTTTTAACTCTTGGCGCCGGCGCCCTCGTGCAAGGTACGTGAGGCGCTGCCTCTTTTAAAATTTTGAATAGAGTCTTGCTCTTCTATTATTGGGGGAAAAAAATGCCCCCCACCATTGTGCTCACGTGGGTGCAGCGGTGGGGGAGCTTTTCTGCCGTTGGATCTTCTTGGAAGTTGGATCGGCTTCCCCTGGCAATAAGTAGGGCCTTTGGCCCTTGAGATGACTCCTGTTCATCTTCTTATCTTCTTTGTTCTTATGAGAATTTAATTCTCTTTTTCAGAGCTTAGATCTCTACCCTAGGAAACTCTTTTAAAGTTAGAACTTTGTCCAAAAATTTGGTAAGGATTATGCTCGAACCCATTAAACAGAGCTTTGCTCTTCGTAGATCACAAATCTTAAAGATGTTTTTTAGGTTTTCTTAACCCGTTAAATGAAAACAGAGCTTTGCTCTTCTTAGATATTTTTTAGTGTTTCTAAACACGTTAATGAAGAACTCTTAGAGTTTCTAAGATTTGTACTTCAGATCTTTAAAGATCTTATGGTTTTACCTTGTACCATTGCTTTTACAGAGCATAGCTCTTTCGAAAATTTTGGGGAAGTTTTATTCCCCTCTTAATTACATTTGACAGATATGATTTCTGTCTGCAGAGCACTGCTCTCGAGGGAGTTCAACTCCTTGGCCTAATGATTTTCTCATTAAATGAGAATCATTTTTATGATTTCCTCCTTAATGAGTGACTTTCTCATTAATGATGAGCCGTCACTTTGATTTTGTGGGTCTCCCTTGGTCCCTTTCTCCTGCATTGCAGTGTGATACAATTTTAAAGTACAAATTGTCAGAGTTCGGATTATAGCATTGGAAACTAACCCTCGCCTTCTCTTTTTTTTTTTATGCAGGTACCATAGCGTTCGATTCTTCCTTTCCTTTTGTTCGGTCAAAGAGCGCCATCGCTGACGTGCCCGTAGATCGGGAAGTCTTCGCGCTCATTAAAGATCACGATCCAGAGCAGATATCTCTTCATCTATGGGGGTCATGGTACAATCAAATTATCCAGGGTCGGTGCATATTTTCTTGTGCAGTACCCTTAGAGCCCATTTCAGCAATTCACTACGCCGACTCGCCTCATGTGAATTACATTATAGAGGATGTTGACTGGACCTCGGAGGGTCCTCTCCAGCCTTCTATGGCTTCAATACCTGTACAGCCTCCGATGGCTTTGGATATCTTGGGGAGACGCATATGTCAAGGCAAGTCGTGCCCTTGGGGACAAGTATATATGATTTGTTTGACTCCTCGCCATTCATATGGATACCTGCAGTGGGCTCGATACATCCTGTCAGCCAAGAAGTCGCTGTTGGTGAAGCTTGGGTTGTATCCTGCAATTTATGCGTCGCTTTTTCAATATCCCGTGTTGCATGTATGGTGGGTCAAAGCTTTCCTGGAGCAATGGAACATCCCGACTCACACCTTTCTTCTATCGGATCGGAAAGTTTCAATTTACTTGGAGGAGTTCGCGGAGATCTCCGGCTTACCCGTCAGAGGGGAATATTACGAGGAGATATTAACCCCTGACGAGTACATCTTCGCCATCAAATCGGTAGTGACGGGCCTTACCCCGGAGAATACCGTTCAACATCGATTCCTAAGCCTAATCAAGGTGTTGAACATTTATGAGAGTCTATTTCTAGAGTCTGGAGGGCATGGAGTTAATTTCACAGACTTTATCGCTCGCTTTCTTTGCCCATAAGTATTGTAAAAACAAGCCGCGAAATTCGCTAATCTTGATGACCCGTTCAGTTTCGGTTTGGATAACCAGCCGACGGTGGAAGCAGATTTAAGAAGCTTCTTCATTCCAGACACCCCGGTCGTTCTTTTTGCAGAGCTCGCTGCTTCAGACGTCGATGAAGAGACGTTCTTCCTGGGGTTTATTTGCTTGTGGTTGAACTGGTTTGTGCTTCCGATGCACCCTCGCTATATGAAGCCGTCAGTCTTTTACCCAGCCCACCGCATGGTTGCGGGGACGCGTGTGGCCGTTGGGATTGCGGGGCTGGCTCATCTATACCACGGCCTGAGATTAGTAGCGGATACTACTCAACCTGGGGTAAAACCTGTACATCTTCCGTTGCACTACTTTACGTCCTGGGTCGAGATGCACGTGCTTGGTGCTTTCGGAGTCTACAAATGGCCCCGCTTCTACGACAATTATAACTTTCCATGGGTCATGTTTCTAGTTGACGCTTCCGCATTAGATTCGTCGCAGCGAGAGGCTCGACATCTGGTCCTTTGCCCGCGTATGGTCGGGGATAGTATGCCTTTTGTCGACAGAGTCTTAACTATCGGCAAGGAATCTACCAAGGCAGTGCAACCGCTGCGTGATACTTTCAAAGACAGGGCTCCTACGTTGAAGGCTCGGGAGATCCTGCACTTATATTCGATCAGGCCAGGCTTTCTAGTGTTCAGGCAAGGCGTCTCGGCATTGTTCATGAGGTATATCCCGCACCGTTTTTCTCAACAGTCAGGTTATGATCAGGGTGCCCCGCTCGAGGCTTTCTTAGCCGAGCCAGTTGCTATGGAAGATGGTATCCACAGCGCGCTGCACCACTTTATGCGGCTAAACACGGGGTCTAGCTTTCTCATCAGCGAGCCAAGCTACATGCCGAAAGCTTCGAATGCCTGTGTGGCATGGTATCAGCATGCGACAGGTGCTGTTATCAGGGAAGAGAGGCGGCTATTACTTGATCATAGGGATGCTGTCCCAGCTGGTAATCCGGCAGTTCCTTTGAAGCGACGGACCACCGTTCGTCCCTCCTTAAGAGAAGTTGTTGCGGTTGTGGTCCCGCGCGCCTTCGCTGAGAAGCCTTGACCCCGTGTTCCTATAGAAATGGTAGTTGTAGCGTCCCCAAAATCCGGCGTTGGTGCAGAAGTTAGGACCCGTCACCCGAAAATGCCCGTCAAGCGCAAGCTCTTGTCATCGGCCGCCAGCGTCCGCTCGCAGAAAAAGAAGAAGTTTCTATTCTCTGCCGATGTCATATTTAGCCAGGATCCGCATGCTCCCTATAGCGAGGGTTTGTGCGAGTACGGGACCAATGAGGGTTTATTCATCGCCCCCGCGGATGATACTAATCTCCAGGCTGCCCTTATAGCTTCCGAGCGACTAGCTCGCGAAGATGCGGCACTGATTACTATCATGAAATCAGGTATACTTTCAGTTATGTTCTTCCGCAGTTATCTCTTTTCTCTTTGTCATGTTTGTATTGACGCTTTCTTTTTCCACAGGTATTTCTGCCGAAGAGGCTCTCGCGGCTTCCCTCCGGACGTTCGAGGAGGAAGCGAGGCTCCGTGCTTCTTTGGGCCTTGGTAAAATTTAGTTCATTATGCCTTTATTCTTTTTTTTATTCGTGCTCTGACCCTCTCTTTCACCTTGTTGTAGGGACTACCTCGACTCAGGTCATTCCGAATGCAGCGGCGATGCAGCGAAACCCTTGAAACCAGCTACCATGACCACGGCCCTCCTAGGGTTACCACAGGAGGCTCGCTGAAACAGCCGATGATGGATGCCGTATCGGCTCCGGAGGTAGAGCTTGGTTCGGATGACGACGTTCCCCTGTCAGAAGTCTTGAGGAGGTCATTTCCCACGGCCCAGAGCGAAAGGAAGTGCAGGAAACGTGCAGCGAAGGAACGCGATGCCGTCTTGGTCGTAGGTGCAGGCTCATGTAATACTCTATCTGTTGATATTCCTTTGGCGGATGTTCCAGCTGCCTTGTCTACTGCCCATAGATAGGTTGCACGCGCGGCTCATGAAGAAACTGGAAAGCTACTTTGAGGAACTGTAATGCTCAGTCTTTTTATTAGAACTCGATCTTCAAATTCTGATATACTCATTTCCTGTAGGGCCAAGTCCTGATGGTGGGATGACAGGCGAAACGCTAGCGGCTACAGAGCCCGAAGTGGCTACTATTTCCCAGGAATCTGGGACAGTCCAAACCGCTGCTCTCTCCCCCTGTAGCTTATTAGTATTGGCGGGCGTCGCAAGTATCATGACGGCCTTCGTTGAGTCAGGGGATGAAGCTACGGGCGTGGAGTCTACTCCTCCGAGAGAGAACGGGGAAACCGTTACACCTGGTGATGCCTCCATCATGGTTTCGGTCCATGATTTATCAGGTAATCGCTGGGTCGCTATTTTCGCATTTTTCAATCTTGTTCAGCCCTTCTAATGATATTTTTTTGTCTTGAGTATAGGTGCGGTTAACCCTGAGGCTGTGCCGCCTGAAGAAGTGTCGCCGGTCGCCGCTCTGATGGTCGTTGTCCTTTCGCTTTCTTCTGTGCCTTCTCAAATATTGGAAGGTATGGGTTTGCGATTTACCTGTTATACTGCGGGTACCATCCTCCTTGTATTGACAGTATATTGTCACAATTCTGCAGGAGTCCTTTTCGACCAACTATACCAGGTGTTGAACCCGCATTTCTCCTTCCAGTCGGAAGTCGTTTCGCCTTCTGGTATTGGTTAGTATATTCTTCAACTGAGGTCTCTTCCTTTCTTTTATGAATAAACGTACTGTTGCTAAGTTTTCTTCATGTTGATCACAGCGTCATGGGTCAGAGGAGGAGACGAGAGAATAGCAGTGCCTCCGGTACTCCCCATCCTGCCGCCTTTCACAGCAGGTATAAAAGACTTCACTGCTGATGTGTTTTCTTTATTCCCCGAGTCGACCTTTTGACCCTAATACATTTTGCAGCAATTGCGCCAGCTCCAGCTCCTTTCGAGTCTCGCATTCTAATGCCCGCAGGGCCCTTTGCTAAATGCATTTCTTCCGGGGGCACCGTAAATAGCCGGCGAACGTTAAGTGAATTCATCGAGGCTCTGAATGCCGAGGCCTTAACTTTCGCTACGGATTTTTCCATGGAAGTCAATCCAATGCTGGTGACACTCGTGAATTTCCATGATGAAGCTATCGTCGGCTCTTGGGTTGATTACTGCAGAAAGATCGAGGCTTGCCTGCACGAGATTGAGCTCCAACGTCCAGCTCCTGAAGTATTAATTTCGAACTCTCAGCGGGCTGCTTGGATCGAGCATAGTGTTCCTTTCATTCTCCATTTTGAACAAGAGGCGACGTTGAGACGAAAGGAACATGAGGCTTTTAGAGAATTCGTCCGACTGTGCGCCCAGATTGAAGTGAATGCTGCACAGCTAAAAGCTTTTTTTGACAATCTCCAAAGATGTATTTCGGATGGATTAACACTGAGGCAGACGCTTGACTTCGCCGAGAGGGTCATGCAAGATTGCGAAGTTGCCATGCTAGAAGCCGATGGGAAGCTTTCGTCTTGTTTACGGCAACGGGCTCAAGTGGAAGCAGAGTTGGCCACGGCGGCTAATCACGAGAAAGAATTGAGAGGAGCACGTGAGCGGCTTGCTGATTTGTTGAAGACGCCTCATCTTTAATAACCGTCTTTGTACTCCCATTTTTTGACTGTAATCTTGCGATTTATGAATAACATGTATTCATTTCGATTCCTTTATGAAATGTATCTTGTATTCACTTGCATTCATGAATAAAAGACATATTTTATTTCATATTGGCATGTCCCTTTCACAAATGCATCTTGTAGATAATCTATCTTGATCTCCTTGCAGGGCAGCGATGGCTTAGAAGACAAGTTCAGATCTGTCGCCTAAGATTTTTCAACTTTATGAGCCGTGAGGGTCTCATAAAGACTTTTCTCCCTACGAGTCGAGAGGATCCCGTAGGTGTATTTTCTTCTTAGGAGTCATGAGGACTCCTAAGTGTGTGTTTTCTCTTGAGACTCGTAAGGATCTCACAAGAGAATTTTTCCCCTTACAAGTCGAGAAGACTCGTAAGTGGTTGTTTCCCTCCTTATCGATATTCGACTTTGGAGAGTGTGGCCCGTGAATAGTATGCAATAGCCCATCGTAGACCGACTTGCAGGGCCCCAGTGCTTAGGAAACAGGTCCTTATCCCCATCGCCTAAGGCTTTCCCCTACGAGTCGAGACGAATCGAAAAGTTCTCGCAAGGACACTAGTTTCCTTACGAGTCGAGACGATTCGAGAAGTTCTCGTAAGGGTGTCCTAACGTCACTGTTAACTCCTGCTAATAGAAGTCCGTTAGGGTCTGTGGTACTAGGGTTTTTTACCCGTCGCACCATCGCGTTGGCCGATGTATTCCTCGATATGCAATCTTGCTGTTCGGGTAGCTCCGCAACTGCCGTGTCTCTGATCCCTTCGGGGGCTGGACAAGACATCTTCAAGTAATCTTCCAGGTAATATTACCGTCGAAAGAGCAAGCTTTAAGGTATTCCATGTCGCTTTTTACTTGAGGTTAGGATCAGTTTAGGAGATCCGATGAGTCATGACCACTCCGCGCTGGAGCAGGATGATCTCCGATGGTCTTTCAGGTCTCATTTGAGTTGCCGTCAAGACCCTGAAGCTAGGGATCTTCCTTTGCTTCGTTGGTTGACATTGTGTCTGCAATATTGCGATGAATGTCGAGGTTGTCTTTGGGTTGTCTTTGAACCGTCGAGATTTGGAACTAGGGGACTTTGTCGTGGATCCGAGGTAGTCTCTAGGCTGTCTGTGAACCGTCGAGATTTGGAACTAAGGGACTTTATCGTGGCGTCGAGGCAGTCTCTAGGCTGTCTGTGAACCGTCGAGATTTGGAACTAGGGGACTTTGCCGTGGCTCCGAGGTAGTCTCTAGGCTGTCTGTGAACCGTCGAGATTTAGAACTAGGGGACTTTGCCGTGGCTCCGAGGTAGTCTCTAGGCTGTCTGTGAACCGTCGAGATTTGGAACTAGGGGACTTTGCCGTGGCTCCAAGGTAGTCTCTAGGCTGTCTGTGAACCGTCGAGATTTGGAACTAGGGGACTTTGCCATGGCTCCGAGGTAGTCTCTAGACTGTCTGTGAACCGTCGAGATTTGGAACTAGGGGACTTTGCCGTGGTTCCATTTTGCTGACGTCGTATCTGCTTCTGGTTGGAACGATAAGGAACGCCGTTGTTGATTTCTAGGCTGTAGATGTAGCCATCGAGATCTGGCTTCCCCTTGATGAAGCTTGGTGGGACAATATGGTTCCCTTTTCGTTTGTGCCCATGGATTGTATACAGGGGTCGATGTGATCTCACCCGCAGGGTAAAACTTTCATTTTTATTTTATTTCTTTCCGCAATACTCTATCATTTCAGCTTTTTGTATAGTGAAAGTCGCGATCGCCCAATCATTTCGGCTATTTTTTCGCAGTGCCCAATCATTTCGGCTGTTTTTTCTTTTTACTCACTGCTTTTTATTGCGAGTTGCCCAAACATTTCGGCTATTTTTATATGCATATTTTGCTCGCTGATTTTTATTGCGCGTTGCCCAAACATTTCGGCTATTTCATATGCATTTTTGCTCGCTGATTTTTATTGCGAGTATGGAACCCGAGGTCTGATACCAATCTTAACATCAGCATCGCTACGACTGGAATATTGCCAGGAGCGAATCATCATTTGCCGTAAAAGGACTTGGAATTTGATACCGATTTAGGCATCGGCATTGTTACAACTGGGATATTATCAGGAACGAATCATCATTTGCCTTTGTCTATTCGAACAAAGGTGGCTTAGCAAACAGGGTTAGGATCCTGTCGACTAAGGCTTTTGACTTCATGAGCCGTAAGGGTCTCATAAAGATGTTTCTCCCTACGAGTCGTGAGGATCTCGTAGGTGCGTTTTCTCCTTAGGAATCGTGAGGATTCTTAAGTGCGTGTTCTCTTATAACTCATAAGGATCTTACAAGAGTGTTTTCTCCTTAAAAGTCGAGAGGACTTACAAGTGTCGTTCACCGCATGAGGACATTTCTCGTCGTTGGTGGGACTTGGTTAGGAAAACGTTTATTTGCGCCCATGGATTGTATACAAGGGTATATTGAACCGTTTGTAGGGCAAACTAGGGGATGTGATGGCTTAAGAACAGATTCAGATCCCTGTAACTTAAGGCTTTCAAATCCTATGAGCCGTGAGGGTCTCATAAGGGGGATTCTCCTTACGAGTCGTGAGAATCCCGTAAGTGTAATTTCTCCTTAGGAATCGTGGGGATCCCTAAATGTGTTGCTCCCTTGTGAGTCGTAAGGATCTCACATAGGTATTTTCTCCTTACAAGGTCGAGAGGACCTTGCAAGTGTGCATGATTTTTTTTTTTACAAGTTTGCGCCCTTTTGGGTTTTCACGAACTCGCCGGCAGTCCTGCTATTTTTACTCACGGAGCCCTTTCGAGTTTTCATCCGCGCCCATTTCGCTTATGGACGTACCGTTTTTTTTGTTTTTTTTTACGATGAAACTCTCGAGAATAGTTTCGGCGCAAGTGACCCATTTACTTGCCGGTGGGATTTGAGTTGCAGTCCTCACCGCTGGGACTTGTGGACTTGCATTCCACTATCGCCATGTTTGAAGCGACGTTGTTAGTTTAGGGACATCTCGGTCCATTGTTAGTTTAAAGACATCTCAGTCCATTATTAGTTTAAGGACATCTTGGTCCATAGCTAGTTTAAGGACATCTCGGTCCGTGAGGATTTTGAGGCGAGGTTTCGCTGGATACTACTTATAGAGTTTAGACTCGGGAAGACAACGAGTGTTGGAGATAGTATCCTCAGAGTCAATTATTGGATCATAGGCACGTGATTGCAATGATTGAGGGAGGACCTATACCGGTAGGACAGTCTTACTCAAGATGATAGTATGCTATCTGGTTTATCTTTATCATCGTGTACTGCTTTAGGTGACCTTACAGGTCACTATTGCGCGTTGATAGAGCCCCTAGAATTCTTGCTTGACTGCCAGCAGTATGATGGCGATTATATACGTGGGATCTGGGGTCTATAAGCACATCCTTAAAAGGTCCCTAGTCGTGGGAGTTTCGAGACAGGGTATCGATACTCCAGAGTAGACTAGTGTATACAGTCGAGACCCCGACGAGGGGCGGTGGCCGGTCTCATAAGCCACTGGTGTCAGTTGGTTCACCTAAGATGTATACAGGTGCTCATTGGGTTATGAGTACACCAGACAGGACTCGCCGGGAACATGCTAGTTGGGATTATACCAGACGTCAGATAGCAGTTCCCTGGTGATATGTGTACAGGTTAGTTCATTGACCTGAGATCGTCATTTGTCTCGTGTGGGTTCCCACTGTACTTTGATTACTACCCTACCACGCTCAAAGGAGTCGTGCAAACAGGTTTTAGTTGGTTACAGTCCCGAGCCACATGGAGGCAGTGAGCGGATCTGTAGGGGTTCGTCTCTCCCGGTATTGGGGGTGAGGTCACGCTGTGTCTAGGAGAGCCATTACACAAAGTCCTTGGCCAAGGCAGGAGATTTACAGGTAGGTATTTCAGTAGTAACTCAGGGTGTTCTGGGCTACACTCCGACACGACTTGTACCGCTTTTGGGGGTCTGACTATTACCAACCCCCTAGGCCCGCCATACGATGCTCATAGACGAACGGACCGGATTGTACGGATATTGTCACTGACAGGCTCAGTAGGGTGTCAGGATGAGTTCGCTCATCGACGTCCCTTTTGGTCAATACGTGGTAGCCCGTTACGTATGGCTAATACCTCTGACGTGCTAGTGGTTAAATTCACAGCCAAAGTGTTGACGAGTCTTTAGAGTCCCCCACAGACAGTTTCTCAAGTTTCGGGCGAAACGCTGTAGAGGCCGTATGGATATATGGCAGGATTCGATCATGTACGTGCGGTATTGCACGGATCATGATCGGACGAATAATACTAGCGGGTTTTGGTTTAAGCCGGATCCTAGTATTGTACAGTGTAGATTTTGTCTCATTGTATTTGTATTCGGTCGGAATACAAATGCGGGTATGTATATACAGTCGTAGGGTATTCCTGTAATTTATTACGGGATCGTTTTTCTAAAGTTGCCAGTTTGCTTTCCGGTTTCGGCAATTTTCCTTTGTTTCTTTTTTTGGCTGAATTTTGGTGGAGGGGGTTATTTGCAAATGTGCTTTTAATAATGGAGAAGACTTTTAGTGGCACATGAGTGCTTCATGATTGTGCACCATCCCTTGACTTCTTTTATTCATCATTGTTTACTTTTGCTTGATGAGATGGTTGATGAGGATTGGACTTTGTTGGTGATCATTGTTCCTTATCATGATCAACCTTTTTCTCTCTCTTGGATTATTCCCTCTCTCCCTACACGACATTTGGCTCACTCCCTCTTCTCACTTCTTAAAGTCATGGCCGGCCACATCAAGAGTGGGGGCTGTCCCAAATTTTTGGGGTGGGAAATTTGTTCTTTTGGCTTGCACAAAATCCTTTTAGCTCATCTCCAAAAGCCCATTCCTCTACCTTCATAAAATGGCAACTTCTAGTAACCCCATGAGACCCAGTGTTCTACACTTAGCCTACAGCATTCTTGGACACGTCGGCTCGCCAATTTCGTGCCCGAGTTGCCTCGGTCTAGAGGTGGGAGCCCGTAAAAGAACCCGGCGATGTGGTGCCCCTTTTCCGACGAGGAGATGAAGACCGGAGATTCCGCGAGGAGATCGGGATGGAGGCCGAAGACCGAAGGACACGGATCGCTCGGTATAGCTCTCTACCCATTCTCTAGTTTTCTAGGAGTAGATTAATGGCCCGATCCGGGTTTAAAAGTCCGCGGTAGCGCAGGTTCTAGTTTATAGAAAAGTTTTTTATTCCGCATTTTGGCCTCGTACAGATGGCCGGGGCGCTGCCGTGCACTTACAGAGCAGACACGAGCATCATCATTAACCTGAGCCGTGACTTGTCAAGCGTAGTATTTCTTAAGGAACCGGCTGTTTATTGGCCGGAAGTGTGTTTCACCATGCATATCCATGAGCAAGTAGGCCCCACCTTTGTAGACCTTTTCTATAATGTACGGACCCTCATAATTTGGCTCGAATTTCCCCCGTTTAGCACGATTAGGGATCATAGGTCTTTTTACGACTAGCACGAGTTCGCCTTGGCGGAATGTTCTCGGCCTAGTCAATCTTTCGTATGAGCGCGTCATCCTTGCTTTGTAAGTTTCTAGGTTTTGCTGCGTCATGAGACGAGTTTCATCGAGGGCATCGAGCTCCTCAAGCAGAAGATGGGCATTTTCTTCATCCGTCAGTTCATACCGAACCCCCACTCGTAGAGAGGGTAACTCTATCCCAAGGGAAGTACCGCTTCCGTGCCGAATACTAACGCAAATGGCGTTGTGTTTGTGGCCGTCTTGAACATGGTCCAATAGGCCTAGAGAGCTTCATGCAATCTCTCGTGCCAGTCCTTCTTATTTCTGGACATCGTTTTCTTTATGATCTTTATCAAGGTCTTGTTGAAAGCCTCAGCTAGATCGTTAGCACGGGGATTATAAATTGAAGATTATCTCCAATCTATATTATGCTGTTGTGCGATGCGACTGATCTTATGGCTTCTGTAGGCCGGTCCATTATCCGAGATGATCCGTCGTGGAGTGCCGAACCGGTAGATGACATGTGTCTTGAAGAAATGGAGGATGTTCTCCGTCCTCACCTCTCTTAACGGTATTGTTTCTGCCCATTTAGAGAAGTAATCGGTTGTTGCTAGTATGAACCGATGTCCATTGGATGATGTTGGCTCCATGGGCCCGATTGTATCGGTTCCCCACATTTCGAATAGCCAGCAAGCCAATGTTAGGTGTAATGGATTTGGATGCCGGTGGATGAAGTCCCCGTGAATTTGGCACGAGTGACACTGCTTCGCATATTCGAGGTAGTCCTGAATCATCGTGAGCCAATAGTAACCCATTCTTTTGATCTTCAGCTTCATCTTTAGCCCAGCTTGATGGGAACCGCAGAGTCCGTCATGAGTTTCTTGAACGAACTTTCTTGCTTCTTCTGGCCCCAGGCATCTCAGCCACAGACAATCGAACGATCTCTTATAAAGTGTACCATTGACGAAGGCGAAAGACAGGGCTCGCTTCATGAGCTGATGTCCTGACGACGCATCTTCGGGCGTTCGATGGGATTTGAAGTAGTCTATGAAGACTTCTCTCCAATCCTTCGTCTTTTCTTTATCCTCCAATTGGAAGGCCTCTTGTTCGGTTGCTTCCTCTCCTTTAGACGTCTTCGGAGATATTTCTGCTGGTGCGAGAATCCAGCGACTTTGCACAATGATCCTTACATCATCGAGGTTTTCATCAGCCAGTTCTTTAGCAAGCTTGGCTAACGCATCCGCCTTGCTATTTTCCTCACGCGGTATGCTTTCTAGGGTGTAGGAGGGGATTTACGTCAGCAATTACTGCACACTCTCGCCATATTTTACCAACTCGGGTTTACACGTCTGATAGTCACCATTTACTTGGCTGACGACCAGTTGGGAGTCTCCATATATGAGGAGGTTTTCGATTCCCATGTCATTGGCGATCTCGACACCTGCTATCAAAGCATCATATTCTGCTTCGTTGTTTGTTCTTGGCTCTGTTAAAGAAAGGGCAAAATGCATTATCCCTCCTCGTGGAGTCACCAAGATAAGGCCCACCCCAGCTTTAATCATGGAAGTGATTTGCTTTCGCTTCGTCAAGGAGGACGCTCCATCGAAGTAGAGTTCCCATCGGGTGTCATTCCCTTCTTTCTCCCTGTCAATTGCGTCAAACACGTGCTCGTCCGGTAACTCGCAGTTCAAGGGAGAGTTGGCAGGTATCGGATGTTCAGTAAGAAAGTCGGCGATGGCTTAGCCTTTTATTTCCTTAAGGGGTCGATATACTATCAAGAACTCCATCAAGAGGAAGGCCTATTTGGCAAGCCTTCCTTTTAGCATGGCTCTTGACATCAAATACTTGAGAGGATCCACCTTTGATATGAGATGGACCTCATGTGCCAATGCATAATGTCGAAGCTTCGTTACCACGAAGATCAGTGCCAGGCAATGCTTTTCGATGGGGGAGTCGTTGTTTTCTGCCCCCAGGAGAACTCGACTCAAATAGTAGAGAGCTCTCACCTTTTCCTGATCGTTCTCCTGTGCCCATAGCGCGCCTAACGAACCTTCAAAGGTTGTTGTTATAGGATGAGAGGCTTTCCCTTGACCGGAGCGGTCAGTACCGGCGGGTTCTAGAGAGATATTGCTTGATTTCGTCCAATGCACTTTGGCATTCGCGATCCCAAACGAACGGGCTTCCTTTCTTCATGACTGTAGGGGCGGCATTTGCCGGTGAGGTTTGCTATGAACCGCCGGATATACGCGAGCTTTCCTTGGAGAGACCGCAGTTACTTAAGAGTTCTTGGTGAAGGCATTTCCATAATCGCCTTGATCTTTGACGGGTCTATTTCGATGCCCCGGTGTCGTACGATGAATCCTAGGAATTTGCCCGAGGAAATTCCAATTGCGCATTTCAGAGAGTTCATATTCAGGTTGTACTTCCGAAGGCACTGGAAAACTATCTTCAGATGCTCCCAGTGCTCTTCATACAATTTGCTTTTCACCACGAGGTCGTCAATATAACATTCGACAATCTCGTGAATGAGGCCAGCGTTCTTCAGACCAAAGGGCATCACTTTGTAGCAGAATATGCCCCGCGGAGTCCGGAAAGCAGTGTGCTTTTGATCTTCAGGATGCATCTTGATTTGGTTGTACCGTGAGGATCCGTCCATGAAGGAGAAGAATTTATGGGTGGATGTGTTATCGATCATTAGCTCGGTAACAGGCACTGGGAAGTCATCATTCGGACAAGCTTTGTTGAGATCCAGAAAATCTACGCAGATGCGTACTGTCCCATTTTTTTCATTACCGGAACGATATTGGCGATCCAGTGAGGGTATTGAACTACTTGGATGAAGCCAGAGTCGATTAGCTTCTTGACTTCGGCATTGATACTCATATCAAGCTCGAGCCGTATTCTTCTTGGTGCCTGTTTGACTAGCTTGACGTCCAGCGATATCGCCAATTTATGCACAGCTATCTCTGGATCTAATTCCGGCATTTCGGAATAGTTCCATACAAAGCAGTCTTTATACTGCATAAGCACGTCTTTTAATATAGCCACCTGTTTCTCAGACAGCAACTCACTGACGAACGTTGGTCTTGGCTCATTTGCCGTCCCCAAGTCGATTTTTCTCAGATTGTTTGTTGTGGTGTGTATTCCATCTTCCAGCTCTTTTGGCACCGGTGGAAAATCTGAGATCATCTCGTTCTCATCTTCATTTGCGAAGCATTGGGAGAGGTCATCCATATTCTCATGCAATCTTTTCTTTGAGAACGTTATCACGTGGCAGCTATGAGCCCGTTTCCAAGACCGATGTTGCTCTGGTTCCTTTCTTTCCCTATAGATTTCTTTTGGCTCATGCTTTTGTAGCTGGGTTAGCCTCCAACTGTCAGATAAAGAAAACTTGCCTTGCTGATACTGGTCTTCAACCCAGTTTTTAAAGGTGAAGCAGTCTTCAAGAGGATGTCATATTGCTCGGTGATAGGAGCAATAAGCCGGGTGATGGACCCCGTCTATTTGTTCGGGGCGCTGAGACTCCGGGAGTGTCATCATTTGATGCTTCATGACAAGGTCGAAGATTTTCCTTGTCTTGTCTTGAGGGAAAGAGTACTCCCGACCCATCTTTTTCCATAAGAGACGGGTTCCAGCTGACTTTTTCTCGCTCGCGTGGCTTCTTGGATCCGCTTCGCTGTTTTTGAACGCCGTCCATGTTCTTCACCTTGCTTTTACTTCTGTGTCGGGTTTTATTCTTACCATGAGAGCGCACAGTGGGTTAGGGGTGAGAGGCATCGTCATTCTCTGTAGCCTGCTGAATGAGACGTTGCGTCCTGGCTTTCTCATAAATGGCCATTTCACGGCTGTGGTCATCCCGAACCTTTTGACCCGCTTCCCTTATTAGCTTGTTAATCTGCTCTTCGAATGACGGACATGATATTCGTACGGTGGGATTTTGCTCTGTTTCAATATCAGCGTTATCTGGAAAGACATTCTCTTTTCCATCGGAATCATTTATAACATGGCAGCCATGGAATCGCTCCCTTTTATTGGACCGAACGTATCCAAGGCAAGTCGTCTCCATTCTCCCATTGGGCATCTTCCGCTGAGTCCCGGGAATGTCCCAAATCTTGTTATAGAACTGGGCTTGTCGAGCAGTCTGTTTGAAGGGTACGCCTTGGCGTCTTAATAGCCTTTTCAGTCTCTCTGCGTAGTATCTGGGCAGACAGATTGGTTGAATCCTGTCGAGCGCAGGTTCGGTACCGTGCCATACTTCTTTCTCCACTTTAGTCTTCGTGGATTGGTAGAAAAGGATCGCCTTCTCACCCCTTTGCTTAGGAGGGACGTAGAAGTTCTGCAGCTCTTGCACGCTGTACGTATCAAGTGCATCAAGTTTTTTGTGATGCCGCTACGGAACCATGGTAATTTGTAAACTCTGGTCAGCTCCAGCAAAGGTATGCACTGATGGGCGGACGGAGAAGACTATGTTGTCCTCATCCTCAGAGTCACTGCCAAAAACTAGAATAGGAGTAGATGGTCCTGGTCTGTTGCCTTGGGGTTGTCCCGAGTAAACCATCTCTTCATCCTCTTCGGTATCACTCCCGAATATCGGGATAGTGGCGATGGCTTTTTGTTTATTCTCCGGTTTGCGACATCTTTCCATATCTTCGATGTCTGGTAAGAAGTACTTGGCGTCTTCATATTTGCGGACTTCATTTACGGAGAATGGGTTCAGTTCCCCTGTAATTGTGTACTCGAGGCCATCCTTGAAGAACTTCATACACTGATGTTGTGTAGAAGGGATGAAGTTGTACTCATGTAACCAAGGCCTGTCAAATAAAGGATTGTAGCAAGTCTTGGCGTCAATAACATGGAACTTGATGTCAGTGACGAGCAGCCCGAAGCATAATATCAGTATTATAAACCCGAGCGTTTATGATGATTGGGAGTCAAAACCGAAGATGGTAATTTTATCCCGAGCCAAGTGCTGAACGTTCATGCAAATCTCCTTCAGTACTCTTACATTGAGAAGGTTGACGGAGGACCCATTGTCGACCAAGATCTTCCCTATCTTGATATCATGACAATACTCGGTTACATACAGCGGACGGTTGTGCTCGCACGTTCCGAGAAGGAGGTCTTCATCGCTGAAGGTGATATCAACCGTGTGGACTTCTTCCAGTTCGTCCTTCACCTTTTCTTTCGCCAGGAAGGCTTGAAACTGGTCGGGCTCTTGTAAAGCCTTGATCAGGGAATCTCGTGCCTCTTTAGACAGGAGAAGGGCATCCAAGATACTCAATTATGAGGGTATCTTTCTCAGATGTGCCAGGACATTGTAATCAACCTTTTTCTTCTTGAGCGGGTCCTTGGCTGTAAGTTCTTCGACAACTCTATCATCGAGAGCAACCTCTTCAGGGACTTTTTCCTTCCCTTTGTCTCTTTCACCCAAACCTTTGTTTGAAGGTATGAGATTCTTTTCAGGCAACGTACGGTTACGCAGCTGAATGTTCTCACATTTCTTCACCTCCTCTTCTTTTTCAGAGGTGGATTCCTTGAAGAGAGAGCCGAAGGCCATTTCCTCGTCAAAATCGCTCCCGAAGGTAAGAACTTGAGGTTTGGCTCTTGTCGGGGTGGCATCAACCATATGACAGTTACCGGTTGTTCCTTTATGCTCATCTATCGTGCTTCTCTGCTCCCGACGGGCTTTGTGCTTTATTCTCTTGAATCATTGTCTATGGGCAATGTATCCCTGCCACCACTTCTTGAAGGCATTACACTCTTCGGTAGGGTGCGTGGTCTTCCGATGGTATAAGCAGTAGTTCAGATGTACATCCGGTTCGTCGGGGCACGTACTCCCGGAAGTATTTTCTTTGAAAGGTGGCAACTTCATTCCCATTGACAGAGCTTTAGTGAACTGCTTCCTTATCTTGATTCTGCTCTTGCTGGTGGCAAGGACACTTTGATCCGGTTAAGGTACTTTATGGCTTCTCATCACCGGAGCTTTTTTGGCCTGACACCGACGCTTGGCCTTTTCGTAAATGGCCACCTCACGTTCTCGATCAGCTTTGCTCTTTTGAAGAGCTTCATTCAGCAGCTTGTCGATGAGGTCATCCGATGGTACCATGGGTTTTGGTTCTGGATCTGCCCTCAGTTTCTCTACGTCAGGAGCTTCTTTGCCGTTTATCGACGAGTGAGAGATCATGTGGAAGCTCGCCACATAATCCTCGGGTTCTTCTGAAGAGTCTTCTCCTTCATTAATGTCACCGTTTCCATTCTCAAGAACATGCTCGAAGAATTCTTGCAATGTGACTGGGGTCCGCGCTTTTTGGTTGTGTTCCTCCAGTGCCTCGATGTAATTTTGCAGACCCGTACGATTACCGTCGAGCCGCATGGGCTTCTTGGCCTTCTTCTTTTTCTTTAATGATTTCGGAGGCTTGGCCTGAAGGTTTTTCCCATCGCTACCAACTTTCAGCGTTGGGCGCGGTTTCAGCATTCCGTCAATAATCTCAGGCTCCAGCGCGCTTTTCCATTTGATCGCCGGACACGCTTGAAGATCTTTCAGCATCCTTTTAGTTTTAGCCGAAAGGACCACTTCCCATGGAGCTTCTTCTACAAACGAGCAGGATGCCCCCGGCGTATCCGCCTTTTTAGGAATGTGCTGCTGTGGCGGGTTTATCTTCCAGTTTTCGGACAACGCGAACTTATCCTACTGGTACTGGTCTTCAACCCAGTTTTTAAAGACGTAGCAATCTTCGATTGGGTGGCCCACTAATCGGTGGTAGGGGCAGTAATAGGGATTGTTGACGTCGCCAGGCTGCAGTGGACGTCTTGGATCCGGCAGAGTGATGAGCCTGTTGCGCACCGCTAGTTCGAATAGTCTCCTCATCGTATCCTGAGAGAACGAGTAAGGACATCCCAACTTTTCTCTAAGGGATCTTGGTTTATTATTTTGGTGAGCAACCGGTTTCGGGTCACCCGGTTGTTGTTGAGCGTTGGCGACGAAGGTCGCTTTCCCTTTCCCCTTTTCATTCCGGAGATCCATTTTTGAAGAGGACGGCCTATGGCCCATCTGATCCATTTGGGCCAGCTTGTCAATCAAGGCCTGGAAGGTGGTCGGCTTGAAGAACATCATAAATTGGGATATAGTTGCCTGAGGGTCGAGGGTCTCCACAAACATGCCCACGGCAGGAGCTTCCTCTATGCGCTGTTCACACTTCGATCATAGGTTCCACCACCGAATTGCGTACTGAACCCAGGTTTCTCCCGGCTTCACCCTGGCATTGATTAATGCCGTGATTGGAGTGCGCTTGCTTGCGCTTGCAAACCGCTGTGTGAACAGTAGTTCCATCTCCGTAAATGTCTTGACCGAGTCATTTGGGAGCTCAGAGTACCATTCAAATGCCGGCTCCGACAAGCTGCCAACAAACTGGCGAAGCAACAGTTTGTCATCGCCCCCAGTATTACCGCACAAAGCTCTGAATTGAGAAACGTGTTGGTGTGGATTGCCCGTCCCCTTATATACATGGAATTTGGGGATCGTATATCCTGGCCGGTACTTAATTTGGTCGTACCAGCCTGGATAAGGTCGCCCAGTTCTGATGACTTGTCCTCCCGCTTCGTTTGCTTGATGAGCTCGTATTTTTTGAGCTATGTAGTCGTCAAGGGTAGCTTTGGAGATCGTCTCCTCCCTGGCTGCTGATAAAGCCGGAGGAGGGTTTGATGTCTCCCTACAGTCGTCTTCAATGATTACTGGAGGGTCTTCGGCCGAAGGATCCGGCTGGATCATCATCCCCACCATGTCTTGGAAGAGAAGCGTCATTTGTTTTATATTAGCCGCTTGTTCCGCGGCCTCTTTGTCTTTCTTTTCAAGCACCCTCCGTAGGAATTCGGTGTCGGTCTCCTGCTCCTGGCGTTGTTCCGACGATACTTCCGGGCTTTCTTTCTGCCTGGTGAGTACGGCCATTCTTGTCAACATTTCCTGGAGCTTTTGTTGTCGCTCCTAAGCTTTCGTCACAGACCGTGTGAGTGGTCGATGACTTACGAAAGCACGACTATCCTCTTTTTCAAATTCCATGTAGACGGTATGCACAACCATGCCCCCATACTTGGGGCATTTGGGTCCACTGCCTTTGAAATTTGCCGCGGGCAGGGGGATTTTCTCCGGCCTTCTCCTCTTATGGGAGGTCGAAGTTGAGGGGGCCATTACAGCAGGCACCCATGCAGACGATACCTTTCGTGGTATGGCAGAGGGATGGTCATCCTCTTGCCGAGCCTTCTTCTTCTTCAGCCGGCGAGAGTAATCTTTGTCAATTACAGAGTCTTGGACTTTCCACTAAAATCTGTGGATCTTGGAGGACAACCGCTGAGGAGGAGACTTCTTCAAGATGACGGTTGGAGAGTTCTTGCGCACCCTCCTGAGCAGCTCGAAGCTGTTCCTAATTAGAACAGCAGCATTAATTTCCACCATTGGAGCTGGTGGGGTAATTCCAGAGGGGGAACTGTGTAAGTATACGCCAGCGGCCTGGCCGTCAATCCGTGTTCAAATGCGGAACAAAAACTTTTAAACTTGGTGCTAACGTAACCCTAAAACCCGGATCGTGCCATTAACCCTATACTAGTGAACTGTAAAGAGTTTAGAGAGGTTATACCGATCTACCCGTGTCCTTCAGTCTTCAACCTCTGTCCTTTGCTTGTAGCAGCTGCCTCGACGAAGTTCGCTCTCCGGTCACGCTCGTCGAAGAGGACACACGTCGAGGATACTTTATACGGGCTCCCGCCTCAAAACCGAGGCAACTCAGGCATATAGTTTGCTAGCCTAGATACCCAAGATGAAGTAGAGATAATGTATGAATACTTTGTCTCAAAGCATCCAAGGAATTGGGTGGAGGTGAATGAAGTTGCCATGAGGTGAGAAAAATGAGCACAAGAATTTTTGGCCAAGACTTGAAGTGAAAAGAAAAGTGGCTGCTTGAAATTTTGGGCTCGACCATTTTTGAAGAAAGGTTTTCTGTGTTGGTCTGAGTAGTGAGGAATGAATCAATTAATCAACACTAGAAAATTCCACCAACAAAACCAACAGCCACCCACAAAGAAAATATCTTCATCCAAACAAAAACATTAAATGCCAAAGATGAGTCACCAAAAGCCTATGCCCATGAATTGTGCACACAGAGATCCCCACCAAATTTCCAGCAAGGAAATGGGCCAAAAACAAAGCTCACAAGATCACAATAATTAAACATTAATCAAAATGTTTCAAGCAAATGAAATGGCAACTTCAAAATAATCTTGGAACGAATTACAAGAATACCCCTCATCCGTATATACATACCTGCATCCGTATTCCGACTGAATACGAATACAGCGAGACGAAAATATTCCAACAATATAATACTAGGATCCGGCTTAAACCAAAGCCCACTAGTATTATTCGTCCGAATCATGACATGTGCACAAGTGCACGTGTACGTTCGAACCCTGCCATAAAACCATACGGCCTCTACAACGTTTCGCCCGAACTTGGGAAACTCTCTGTGTAGGCCTCTAAAGACTCGTCAATACGCTGGCAGTGGCTTTAACTACAAGCACGTCAGTGGCACTAGCTGTACGTAACGGCTACCCAGCTATTGAGCGAAAGGGAAGCCGACGAGCGAACTAATCCTGAAACCCTATTGAGTCTGACAGTGACAATATCCATATAGTCCAGTCCGTTCGTCTATGAATATCACATATCGAGTCCAGGGGGTGGATAAAGTTAGACCTCTAATAACTTGATATTTGGTGTCGGTATGAAGCCCATCACCACCTGAGTAATTAGTGATCCAAATCAGTACTTCTCGACTACCTTGCACAAGGATTTCTGGTGATGGCCACCCGTGCACTCCGCGACATCAACCCCCAATACCGGGAGAGACGAATCCCCTGACGATCCGCTCACTGCCTCCATGTGGCTCGGGACTGTACCCAACTAAAACCTGTTTACACGACTCCTTTGAGCCGTGGTAGGGTAGTAATCAAAGCACAGTGGGAACCCATACGAGACAAATGACGATCTCAGGTCGATAGACTGACCTGTACACATCTCACCAGGGAACTGCTATCTAACAATAGGTATAATACCAACTAGCATGTTCCTGGCGAGTCCGTCCGATGTACTCATAACCCAATGAGCACCTGTTTACTATCTTAGGTGAACCAACTGACACCAATGGCTTGTGAGACCGGCCACCGCCCCTCGTCGGGGTCTCGATCCGTATACACTAGTCTACTCATGAAGTATCGATGCCCAATCTTAAAACTCCCACGACTAGGGACACTTTAAGGATGTGCTTATAGACCACCCAACTCTCACGTATATGATCGCCATCATATTGCTGGTAGTCAAGCAAGAATCCTATGGGCTCTATAAACATGTAATAGTGATCTGTAATGTCACCTGAAGCATGTACACGATGATAAAGACAAACCAGATAGCATACTGTCATCTCGAGTAAGACTGTCCTATCGGTATAGGTCCTCTCTCAACCATTGCAATCACGTGCCTGCGATCCAATAATTGACTTTGAGGGCACTATAGCCAACAAACTGCCCTCAGCTTTCCTTACTCGGCGCCAGTGGCGACGTCGAGCATGTCGTGCAGATGGGAATGGTTCAGTTACGGGAGTGGCTTCGTCGTGCCCCCTACTCTGACGAGAAGTTGTTTTCGATGTCAGCCTGTCGAAGATTGACGTCCGCTGAGAGGGAACGGTTAGTCTGTCGAAGGCAGACTTTTTGGCAGGGGAAGCAGCCTTGGTGAATTCGCCCGAAGCAGGAGTTGGAACGTCCAATCTTGCGAAGACCGATTTTTTAGCAGGAGAAGCCCTTATGACAACTTCGTCTGCCGAAGCTGGGATGGCTATCCGCTTTGGGATAATCCCTTCAGATATCGTGAGCCTCTTTGCGGGCCCACTGGAGCATTGGCTCAGCCTATCGAAGACTGAGGCGGCAGACTTAGATGACCCGTTGAGAGGGGCCATGGTGGTTGCGAGCCGATCAAAGACTGACTTCTTTGGGGCTTCTTATGATGGCATTAAAGCATTGAAGCTCATTGGTAGGAGCATAGTTCCGAAGAACAATCCAGTGGTGGCCTGAGTCACCTGATCCACTGGCACTGTGAAGATGGAGGCCGCTTGGGGCCCATAAGTCACTCCTCCAGCAGGGACGGAGTGGTAGTTGCAGTTGCAATTGGTGCAGATGGAAACCATTGATGTCATCTTCTCTTTTGCATGGAGAAAGACACCAAATCTTAGTACCTTGAATCCAGAGGCAACCATATTAAACCGCGATTCGTTCGCGAACAAGACACACGAAGTGTGGAGTGGAAAGAGGAAAAGGTCCCATTAGGAGTTCCAGAATCTGTTTACAGCCGAAAGCCGGGAAAGACGGACGTCTTGCCTGCATTTGGGGGGAAAATGCTATTTGGTTTTATCCGTCCATCTCTCCGAAGATACCAAGTTGATTTATGGCGCCATGTATTGAAGGTTTAGACAGATGCGACCATTGTAGCAGACTTCGTTAGATTCCCCCTCATTGTGAGGTGTTTTTGATTGTGAGGACGCTCTTCCCTACAGGCGCAAGCCCCTGCAGTTAATTACGTTACCGCGTAGCGATAACTACTTTCTCTTGCTCCAGAAAGTCACTTCATGTCGTGTGTGTTTTATTTTTGGTTGCCCGTGGATTGTATACGGAGACTAATTTGTGTTGTCGCCCGTAGGGCGTGGATTAGTCCAAATCCGTATTCTCTTAGATTTGGGTTTAGCTTGATTTAAGGATCGTTAACCTTGTTTGAGATTAATATTGACTTAAATATTTGTTAAGGACACGTTAATCCGATATTGGACTAAGGTCTACTTAACGGGGGTTCAGGATCATTTTTGATCCAACGAATGAGCATTTGGGCACTATCGTTTTAGTTTCAGGATGCTGCAGTCCACAGCTAGTTTAAGCACATTACGGTCTATTGTAGTTTAAGAACATTACGGTCCATAGCTAGTTTACGGACGTTGCTATCCGTATTGGGATGTGCCCGTCTATTTGAGAGTACATTAAAGAATTGTTGGTTATCGGGACCCACCACCTCTCTAACGACGCTGAAGAATTACAACGACGTTTATCAGAGGTGTGAGGAGATGTACCATTGAACCAATTTCCGTTAGAAGATCAATAGTCGTGTTTGGGACTAAGACCAATTTGGAAAAATGGTGAGCACATGGGCTCAGTTGATCTAAATTAGGGACTTTTGGTCAACTTGGACTCAGCATACTCAGTCTTTGAATAAAGTGTTAAACATTTGTTTTAGATCAGCCCCTTTTCTGTGCAAATAGTGATGAGCATTGATATGGGCTCTGACGCTCACCCTTTACTTTATCCTCTCTCTCTTTCTCTCTCTCTCTTTTGTTTTTTATGGAGTGTTAAACACTCTTTATGGCGCCCACGTGTGGAACACGTGAGGCGCTTGGCGCTGAGTGCCAACCACTGAGTGCTAGGCACTCCTTATTGAGCGGCGCCCATATGAGGGACACATGAGGCGCTTGGCGTTGAGCGCCAACCATTGAGTGCTAAGCACTCTTTATTGAGAAGCGCCCACATGAGCGATACGTGAGGCGCTTGGCACTAAGCGCCAACCATTGAATGCTAAGCACTCTTTATTTGAGCAGCGCCCACGTGAAGGACACGTGAGACGCTTGGCACTTTTTCTTTCTTTATGCATTTTTCTGAAGATGTTCATTTCTCTGTTCTCCCCTGGATCTTCGATCCGTAAGAACGAATTCATCTCATTTGTGGAAGACTCGTCTCATGGATCTCGGATCCAGGGGAAAGAACTATGTTCTTTATGAGGGTTAAACCTTTAGATATGCAGATGAGATACTCTTATCTCTATTACTTTTATTTACCTCGAAGAAAGTTTTTCTTCTTTCTTCTCTCTTAAAACTTTCTCATCTTTTTTTTGCATGTTCTTCTTTTTGAACTTGAAGTTTATGGGGGGGGTTTCTCTATACAAGACTTGAAGTCTTAGGGCCTTTATATAGTGGAGGCAAGTTTGTTGATTTAGTTAAAAAAATCTCTCATTGAGAGATCCTTAATTGATTTGGGGATTTTATCCACCGTTGGATCTTTTGATCCAAGGACTTCTGTTTTACAGAAGATATATTTCTTGTTTTTAAAAAGATTGGTAAAATATTTTCCATACAGAGTTTATTCTGTAGTTTGGTGATTTTTTAATCACCATTAGATATTTAATCCAATGGTGCTCGGTTTTACAGAGAGTAATCTTTCTCGTTCAGGAAGATTGGGGAAATATTTTCCCATACAGAGCTTATTCTGTAGCTTGGTGCTTTTTAATCGCCATTGGACCTTTAATCCAACGGTGCCCTGTTTTACAGAGCGTGATCTTTCTTGTTTAGAAAGATTTGAGGAATATTTCCTCAGCAGAATTTAATTCTGTATTTTGATGATTTATCATCTCCGTTGGATCTTTGATCCAATGGCAGAGAACTTTTAGTTCTGGCGCCGGTGCCCTCGTGCGGGGCACGTGAGGCGCTGCCTCAGAGTTTATAACTCTTGGCACTGGCGTCCTCGTGTGAGGCACGTGAGGCGCTGTCTCAGAGTTCTTAATTCTTGGCGCTGGCGCTCTCATGCAAGGCACGTGAGGCGTTGCCTCTTTTCAAATTTTGAACAGAGCCTTGCTCTATTATTATTGGGGGAAACAGTGCTCATTAGAGAATGGGTACACCGAACGGACTCGCCGAGGACGACTAGTTAGTATTATACCTATCGTCAGATAGCAATCCTCTGGTGACACTGGTACAGATTAGACTGTAGATCCGAGATCATCATAGAGTCTTGTATGGCTCCCACTGTGCTTTGATTTCCTCCTTACCACGCTCAAGAGGAGTTGTGCAAACAAGTGGATTTTGGGTACAGTCCCAAGTCACATGGAGGCAATGAGCGATAGGAGGGGTTTTGTCTCTCCCAGTATTGGTGGTTGATGTTGCGCTATCCTCGATTGGTTATAACTGGAAGTCCCTGGCCAGGGCTGCTACTGAGATTTACTGATAAGAGTTATCAGTAGTTTCTCGCACCGTTATAGGCTAGACATCGGCATGACTTATCACGTTACTGGGGTCTGACGTTTACCACCCCTAGACATGATATGTGACATATCAGACGAAGAGACCGGACTGTACAGTAGTGTTACTGATAGGCTTCATGGAGATTATGGACAAGCTTGCTTGTTGATCTTCATATCGCTCAATACCCGGGTAGCCATTACATCTAGCTAGTACCGCTGACGGCTTGCAGGAGACTGATGTGATCATCACCTACTGCTGGCGTATTGACGAGTCTTTAGAGTCCTACACAGAAGTTCCCTGGTTCAAACGAAACGAAGTAGGACACATATGTGATATGTGCGTGGGCCTGATTAAATACGTGTATGTGATACCGTATTGTAATCTGACAGTTACATGTTATCAGTTAGGTTATATATGATATAACCAGATTATCGAATCAAGTATTGATTTGATAATGTGATATACAGATAAATGATATTAGTCGGTCATTTGTGATATAACCGAATTATTAAATTAAGTGTTGATTTAATAATGTGATATACATTATATTTGATATAATTATATCTTAATTAATATTATTAGCTCACTAAATATTTTCTTATATGTATTAATATATATATATATGAAGCATGGCATGAATTCTATTTTGTGAAAATAGAAATGAGGTGGAAATTGTTGGGAGCATGGTTCTAAGTATGGCATTTATATTTCTTTATTCATCTTAACTCACTTTTCGAGCATGGTTGAAATTTTATATTGCAATAATTCCATACTTGAATGAGTGAGGGTCAAGGGGTTGCCATTCACTTCACTATTCTCAACACTAGAGCTCATTCTTTAGTTGCTCCCATTGTTGCTCTCTTGCTCTCATCTTCTTCCTCTTCTTCCTGCCACCATGGTTCAAACTTCAACCCTCAAATGTGATGTGAATCATGAAACTTGAACACATATTAGTGAGCCACAAAACCCCTACTTCACCATCCTACACTTGACTAGCGATCAAGTGTAGCGTGTTTCCTACACTAAAAGAGTTTAGTGTAGAGATAGCTTGAATTGGAGGGACTTTGTCACACCCCGCTTCCTGGTGTACGACGAAGGGGACGCGACGAGGCCGCTATGTACTTACTCTGAAGTAAATACGCTAAGTGTATCTAAGCAATATAAATAAAAATGCACAAGAGACAAAGACAGTAGGTATAATTGAACAACAACTTTATTTATTAACATTCTTTTGTACAATGCATGGAAAAGTAAATACATCTGAATGAAAGCAATGCCTAAACAATGGCATAACAGAAATGGACAGTACTGAAATGAAATGTGTACAAGTTTAACTACAGCTCGGGATCTTCAATAAACTGGTCCAAGTCTTCGGTGCTAGGCTCGATCTCTGGAAGGTCCGAATCACCTGACGACATTCAAAGAAGAAGAAAAAGAATGTCGTCAGCGAACAAATCGCTCGGTAAGTCCCAAAGATAATGGAGAAGTAGAATAGAAAGACAGAGAGAGTATAGCTTTTAAAGTTGTATTATTTTGTTATACTGTTATATTTAGTGTTAATGTTATTGTTAAGATAAGTTCAAGGGTGAATGTCAACCAATCTCAAGAGTCCCCTTAGACTATGAATCGATGTTTACTAACACAAGCAAGCTATCATGAGGGCCTATGTTTCCATGCTCCTGAATTACAGCCTGTTGAGTTTGGAATAATTCAACGACGGTCGAAGTCCCGTTACTAACTCTTGAGATTGGTTGACATTCACCCTTGAACTTACGTTAACAACAACATTAACACTAAATACAACAGTATAACAAAATAATACAACTTTAAAAGCTATACTCTCTCTCCCTCTCTATCTATTCTACTTCTCCCTTATCTTTGGGACTTACCGAGCGATTTTTTCGCTGACGACATTCTCTTTCTTCTTCTTTGAATGTCGTCAGGTGATTCGGACCTTCTAAAGATCGAGCCTGGCACTGAAGACTTGGACCAGTTTATTGAAGATCCCGAGCTGTAGTTACACATGTACACATTTCATTTCAGTACTTTCCATTTATGTTATGCCATTGTTTAGGCATTGCTTTCATTCAGATGTATTTACTTTTCCATACATTGTACAAAAGAATGTTAATAAATAAAGTTGTTGTTCAGTTATACCTACTGTCTTTGTCATTTGTGCATTTTTATTTATATTGCTTAGATACGCCTAGCGTATTTACTTCAGAGTAAGTAAGCAGCGTCCTTGTCGCGTCCCCTTCGCCGTACACCGCGAAGAGGGGCGTGACAGGTTTTGTTGGTGGCCCATGGAGGTCAGAGCTATATGGAACCCTACCATGCAGTTCTGTTCTGCGTGAACAACCGAAGCAATATAACACAAGAACCAGCAACTGAAAACATTCTTTATAATTCATATTCCTTGAATCTTATCATATCATATACCTTGAATCTGTCCTAACCCAAAATTCCCTTACCTCTTTTACATTCTTACCAAAACCTTCGCATTCTTTGGTTCCTTCACAAATTTTTCATATACTATCAGTATTTCAGTCACCAAACTTTTCTTGAATCTGTTATACTTTCCTTTTACAAATTTCGAGAACGGAATTTTTTTGAGGGTAGAATGTAACAACCCTAAACTTTCTGTACAACTTTCTGTACAATTTTTTTCAAAATACCAGAAAGGGGTATTTTTGCCTGAGCACAAGTTATAAGTTTGATTTGTTTTTTAATAGCAAGAAAGCACTTGTAGCTCATTGGTAAAGCCTTGCACTGCTGTGACATAGCTCCCGAGTTCAAATCCCATCACCCACAATATTTTTAATATTGTTTTATTTTAAAATTTTAGAAGTCCAAGGGTCTATACGTGCATAACTCGTAAAAACCTCACGTCACACTAAAAACAAACTGACCCAGGAGAATAACCAAACGATAAGGGGACATGTGGACACCTTACTCGGCCTGGCTTGTAAGTCCACGTTACCCGTCCCGGTTCTTTCGGGGATGCGGAAATGGTGAAAAACGATTTTTTCGGTGGAGGTAACATGGATTATAAAAACGGATCTTTGCTAAACAAACTTTCTAACAACCTAACTAAGAGTTTAACTACTATGTTAGGGGTTATACCTTAACTTGAACTCCTTCTCTTCGACTCCTTGTGGTGGTCGGATCGGCCTCACCTCGTCGTCTCCTTGTGCCGAAGATGGATCCACCCGAAAGCTTCTACCTTTGGCTCCAACCTCAATCTAGAGGAAACTAAAGTGTTAGGTTTGCTAAACCTTCAACCTTAGGATGAGTAGAGAGTGGTTTTGGTGTTTTATCTCAAAGGAAAATGGTTCTCAACTCATGAGAGGGATTTTTCCTTGAGCTAGAGGAAGAGGGAGAGAAATGGAGAGAGCTTGGATGAGAGAGTGTGAGAATGATAGAATGAGTGAGAATGATAGAATGAGTGAAGACTTTTGCAACCTTGCTCTCAAAAGCCAAAATAATCATGATAATAATTGCAATCAAGTATTTTGTGATGGTTCATTTCAACGGCAATATCATTTCATGCACTCATTTTGTAAACCACAACAAGCAAGCAAAAGTCATAGCCATGAAATGATAGCCATGCAATGATGATGGTCAACAAGTCCAAACTAGTCAACCGGTCAACAAAGTCAACAAGTCAACAAAGTCAAACTTTCAACCCAACCATGGCACAATAATACTTAATTAATATTATTATTACTTATAATTCATATTTTCATTAGGGTTTAGAAAAAGTCAACAGTCAACAGCCCTAATGAGAATCCTCTGCCTCTGTCTCTGTCAACTGTGCATACACACCCGCATCCGTGTTCCGAGGAACACGAATACAAAGAGATAAAACCAATCCCAAAACGTATACTAGGATCTGGCTTAAACCAAAGCCCGCTAGTAATAATTGCCTGGACACCAAACGTGCACAAGTGCACGGATGTGAACGAACCCTGTCGCAAAACCATGCGAGCTCTACTCTTTTTGCCCAAAGGAGAATATCTCTCTGTGTGGGACTCTAAAGACTCGACACTACGCTGGCAGTGGGTTTAACCACAGACCGCAAGCGGCACTAGCTGTGCGTAACGACCCCCAGGTAGATGCCGATAAGAAGACTGATGAGGTGAAACCCATCCGAACTCCTACTGAGCCTGAATGTGACAATCTCCGTACAGTCCGGTCTGTTCGTCTGAGAATATCGCATGGCGGGCCTAGGGGGGCGGTAAACGTCAGTCCCCTAATAGCGGTACAAGTCGTGTCGGAGTGTAGCCCAGAACACCCTGAGATAACACTGGAAACCTACCAGTATATCTCGCTTGCCCTGGCCAGGGACGACTATGTGTAATGGCTCTCCTTGACACAGCGCGATATCAACTCCCAATACCGGGAGAGACGAATCCTGTCTAACCATCACTGCCTCCAAGTGCTTCGGGACTGCACCCAACTACTACCTGTTTGCACGACTCCTTTGAGCCGTGGTAGGGTAGTAGTCAAAGTACAGTGGGAACACACTCGAGGCGAAGTGACAGTGTCAAGTCAGCGTACTAAGCTGTACTCATGTCACCTGGGAACTGATAACTGACGATAGGTATAGTACCAACCAACAGTTCCCGACGAGTCCTGTCCAGTGTACTCGTAACCTAATGAGCACCCACATACTATCTCAAGTACGATGTATTGACGGCTGTGGGACAGACCGTCTCCCCTGCTGGGATGAGAAGCACATACGCTAGTCTACTCCGGAGTATCGATGCCCTGTCTCGATAGTCCTACGACTAGGGACCTGTATATGGATGTGCTTATGGATTACCCAGCCCCACGAGTGTGATTGCCATCACAACGCTGGTAATCAAGCAAAGATCCTAAGGGCTCTACTAATATGTATAAGCAATATGCTAAAAGAAACACATGCACATATTGAAGTAGAAACAAACCAAGAAGCATACTACCATTTTGAGCAAGATTGTCTATACAACTGTGAATATCCCAAGCTTCCATTAAGTAATATACAAACAAGAATGATACAGTAATGGCCTCTTGGGCATATACACTAGCAATCTCCTACTTGCACTAAGGCCATGTACTGGCGTATCGAAGACCTATCATCTCGATCAGCCGCTCGAACTGAGTCTGGGGTAAGGCCTTCGTGAGTGGATCAGCAGTGTTATCTTCTGAATTTACTCTCTTCACCTCGATCACCCGGCGATCTACGATCTCCCTGATCAAGTGGTACCGCCTCAAAATGTGCCTGGACTTCTGATGGGACCTCGTTTCCATCGCTAAAGCTATAGCGCCGTTGTTGTCACAATACAGCGGTATTGGATCAACAATGGTGGGAACCACCTGAAGCTCCGTAAGGAACTTCTTCATCCAGACAGCTTCCTTTGCGGCATCACAAGCAGCTATGTACTCCGCTTCTATAGTTGAGTCAGCAACGGTTTCCTGCTTGGAGCTCTTCCAGCAAACCGCCCATCCATTGAGGGTAAAGACATAACCCGATATGGACTTGGAGTCATCCTTGTCACTCTGGAAGCTGGAGTCAGCAAAGATCTCGATCTGGAGGTCTTTTCTGCCATACATCAGGAACATCTTCTTAGTCTTTCTTAGGTACTTGAGAATGTTCTTTACTGCTATCCAGTGTTTCTCCCCTGGGTCCGACTGATACCGGCTTACGACGCTCAATACGTATGCTACATCTGGTCTGGTACATAACATCGTATACATTATAGAGCCTACCGCAGATGCGTAGGGTATAGATGACATGCGAGCCCTTTCCAAATCAGTCTTGGGAGACATCTCTTTGGAGAGGGTGATTCCGTGACAAGCTGGTAAATCACCGCACTTGGAATCTTCCACACTGAATCATTTCAGTATGGTGTCGATATACCTGGACTGTGAAAGTCCCAACATCCTCTTAGATCTATCACGATAGATCTGGATCCCCAGAATGTAGTTGGCATCGCCCAGGTCCTTCATGGAGAACCTCTGTGACAAGATTCCTTTGACTGACTGTAACATAGGAATATCATTTCCTGTTAGGAGAATGTCATCCACGTACAAGACGAGGAATACCACAGTTCTCCCTACAATCTTACTGTAAATGCATGGTTCATCTGGGATTTTGATAAAGTCGAATTCTTTGACAGTATCATCAAAGCAGATGTTCCAACTCCGCGATGCCTGCTTCAGTCCATAGATGGACTTGAGCAACTTGCACACCTTCCCGCTGCTCCCACTCTGAATGAAACCCTCTGGCTGGTCCATATAGACACACTCCTCTAAATTTCCATTTAGAAAAGCGGTCTTTACGTCCATCTGCCAAATCTCATAATCGTGGAAGGCAACAATGGCAAGAAGGATCCGAATGGATTTTAGCATAGCCACTGGAGAAAAGGTCTCGTCATAGTCCAAACCATGTCTTTGACGAAAACCCTTTGCAACTAGCCTAGCTTTATAGGTTTCAACCTACCCATCTACACCAATCTTCTTTCCGAAGATCCATTTGCAGCCTATGGGTTTTATCCCTTCTGGAGCAAAGTCCAAAGTCCAAACTTTGTTGGTGTACATGGACTCCATCTCGGTCCGCATTGCATCCAGCCATTTTACCGAGTCACCGCTCTGAATGGCTTGCTGGAAGCTAGTAGGCTCATCATAATCAATGACGCAATCCTCTCTATCCCCGTCTATGAGAAAACCGTAATATTTCTCGGGCGGATGAGACTGCCTACTACTCCTGCGGAGCGGCGCAGGAATGTCCGGTTCTCCTGAAACTTCTGGTTCTTCCAAGCTTTTAGTAATAGCTTATGGTTCTGGAATTTCTTCCAGTTCTACTGCGCTCCCACTTGTTCCTTTTTCTAAAAACTGATGTTCCAGAAAGTGGGCATGACGAGAAACAAAAACCTTTTGTTCCTCTGCGAAATAGAAAAGATACTCCCTGGAGTTCTTTGGGTATCCCACAAACTTACACAGTACTGAGCATGCCTCGAGTTTGTCCGCATGCTGCTTTTTAACAAAAGCTGGACATCCCCATATCTTCAGATATTGAAGATGGGGTTTCTTCCCACACCACATCTGATATGGTGTGGTAGGCACAGTCTTGGAGGGAACCTTGTTCAAAAGAAATGCAGCTGATTCTAGTGCATAACCCCAGAAGGATCGCAGTAACTCAGCCTTACTCATCATGGAACGAACCATATCCAATAGGGTTCGATTCCGCCTTTCCGATACACCGTTGTGCTGTGGTGTGTATGGAGGAGTAAGCTGAGAGAGAATTTCATTCTCTTTTAAGTAGTCCAGAAACTCGGCACTCAAGTATTCACCACCTCAATTAGATCTCAGTGTCTTTATACTCTTGCCTGTTTATTTTTCAACTTCATTCTTGTATTCTCGAAATTTCTCAAAGGCCTCAGATTTATGCTTCATCAGGAAGACATGTCCATACCTAGAGAAATCATCTGTGAAAATAATGAAGTATGAATAACCACTTCACGCATGTGTAGGCATTGGACCACACACGTCACTGTGTATGAGCCCCAAGAGCTCGCTCGCTCTTACTCTGTGTCCAGTGAACGGAGTCTTTGTCATCTTTCCCATGAGACAAGATTCACAAGTGGCATAAAACTAATACTCGAACGGATTCAAAGTATCCCTCATTATGTAACTTAGTTAATCGTGTCTCATTAATGTGACCCAGTCTACAATACCATAAGAAAGCCTGATTTAATTCCGGGGACTTTCTTTTAAGTGTATTCTGGATACTGAAAATCTGAGCTTGATTCAATACGTATATCCCGTTTTCTAATGTACCTGACCCAATCAGAACTTGATTTAGGTGGATGTAGACCACATCGCTTACAAAAGTAAAATCATATCCTTCCTTAGAAAGTAAGGATACAGATATGATATTACAAGACGCACTTGGTACATACAAACAGTTACGCAGAATCAATATCTGCCCAATTGTCAGTCCAAGATGATATTCCCCTACGGATTCAGCGTCCATGCTCATTCCGTTAGCAACCCTGAGAATCATATCACCTTTCCTGATAACCCTACGGTTTCTCAGAGCCTGTAACAAATTACAGATGTGAGATCCTGATCCGGTATCCAATACCCAGGAAGTAGGGTTAACTGACATACAGTTCTCTATTACAAACACACCCAAAGCCGAAGCCATAACATGCTTCAAATTCTGGCTACTGGCTTTGCTAGCCCTATAATCCTTCTGCCAATGTTCATTCCCGTAACAATAGGAACGTCCCTCTTTTACTACATTCAGTTCCGAAACTTTTGCCCTTCCCTTTCCTTCTACTTCCCTGGTTTCCTTCAGGGTAAAAGGTAGAGACTGTAGAATCAAGGCAGTATCTGACCCGTTCTTCAACGTGGTCTTCAGGTCCGTGAGCTCAAAATAGCTGGTCTCTGTAAGGACGTTGCCCCCTACAGATGACCCGATAGCCAACCTCGCTGGAAGCAATTCGTTCGAGGTCTCATATCTTGCGATACAAGATTGCTCTCCATATAAATCTTTGTTATGGAGGAAGATAGAAGCTAAGTCCATCTTCTCATGCTGCCTCTGGTATGCACCATCAACTGAGGCTAACACGAGGCACATGGCTTTCGCACAGTCTTTTTCCGATGTCTTATGGATATCAATATCCGTGACAGGGGAAACTGGTCCTGAGACGGCAGGGGTTGGATTAGTTAAGAGGTGTCCCAGCTTGTCATGGGCAATGGACATCTGAACAGACCTTTGCCAATCATAACAGTCAGATTCAGTCATTTTATTATCTAGATGTAACCTATGTGTAGTCACTGGGTCGCTACAATTAAGAGAGAGAGAAGAAAACACTCAGCATGATGCTCTTGCAAGTTTAGATTGGTTTTTAGTTTATCTAAACAGGATAGCTCCCACTGTTTCTCGAATCCCTCCTTAAACCAAAAAAGGAAGAATTAGTCAATACTTGCTTAACCGTTCAGCCAGGCCGGTGTCGGTACTTCGAGGGAGGTTTTCCAACGCTTTCCCGAAGTTCCTTAATTTAAGAACCTCTTTTCCCTGGGGGCGTAGCCCCGCTAACATCTTTCTAGACACCTACTTGGTTTATAGCATTGATCGTTAAGTGAGAAATTTCCCGAGGAGTAGCATATACTCATAGTAGGATCAGGATCCAAATATCATCGCGTGACAAAACTGAAGGAATCCTACCAGAATCATCACACTCCAAATGGTATGCAGTGCTAGCAAGTTTCAGTTTCTTTAGAAACTCCCGATATGGATGTTTTTACCCCATGCTCTTATGACCTTGACGAAGGCCAACATATCATAAGTCACATGTCAAGTTCTACCCGTCATTATCCAGGTTAATTTGAACTCACCCGTATATACCCTTGACGAAGGCCAAAATAGTAGTACGACTGTCCCAAACCAACGCATCTATCTATGCTATAGATAAATATGCAGCAGCTACCAATCACTATGCCTTGGCGAAGGTCAAAATACATAACTTGAATACTACTGAATATTTAACTGAAATGACGGAGGGTTACGAATGGTTTTGGCGAAACCGTGAACGTAGTGAACTTGATATAATCGAAGGAACGAGATAGCTTTTAAAAGGAGTGGCTTAAGCTCCGCGTTTAAAAGTTGTTTTTGAAAAGAAACCGAGTGGTTTTGAAAGTGTTCCAACGACTTAACTTTGGTTTATTTTCTTGCATTAATTTCAATGCGTCCCATCATTTAATCCTACCATTGCAGAAAACAACGAAAATATGACGTACGCTTATATCATCCGCATTCGCCACGGGGCTCCGTCATTACCCGTTAGGTTACTTAACTAACGACAGAGCGGGGGCTGGACTAGCCCGGATGCTAAACATAAGCAACGCCTAAATAAATATCATATATAGATATATACATTCATCAGATGCAATGATAGCCATTCCAGATCACAGATGAACACATTGGATATACTAGGAATCCGCATTTCATTCGAGCCTGTAACGAAAAGCGGATTACACGGTCGCGATGAATAGCCAATACCCCACCCTAGACCCCTACGGGTGCGGCAAACTACCTGCTAAATACCCGAAGTGAAGCAACCTCCCTCAACAACGTGAGTAGGCCACTCGACACTTCGAGGTACCCGGTAGTTTGTGCACCCCACCTTGGGTCTATCCTAGGAGCAAAAACAGTAAAAGAAATTATACAATAGCGGCTACAACCTCATCCCGGATGTACGTCCATATAAATAATATTATATCAATTACAAATTACATGAATTGAAAGATAAAGAAAACTCTCATCTCACAAACCCCCGGTTATTCATCTGCGACAATCCAACGAATTCATATACACATACCAGCAACATTACAGATCACAGATATGTATAACCCCCACTAATCGACATATAGCGATTAGCAGACGTTCAATACATATATCACATCACAGATATAACCCATTAGCCAAAGTCTATAGAAGTTCGATCAAAATACGGATTTGTAACCACCCCAAAACACAAATTTGCTTTCTGGAAAATCTGGGCAGAAAAAACATATTGTAAAAATACCAAAATACCCTTATAAGAACACAGCAGGAAAATTGACCCACAGCCGAGTCAACTCGGCCGCGGATCCGCGGCAGGAGCAAGCTCGTGCCGCAGGTCCGCGGCGATTTGACCGAGTTAGTGGACCAATTTTCTCCTGTGTTCTTTAAAAACCCTGAGCCAATTTTTAGTGTAAGATTAATTATTTTTTGAACAGAAATAAAAATCGGCAGAAAGTTAACATTTCGGGCGTGTTTTGTGATTTTTTCTCCGATCGAACTTCTAGTTACTTTGCTAACATGTTATATAGTGTTTAACTAGGCTGTGATACCACTGTAAGTCCACGTTACCCGTCCCGGTTCTTTCGGGGATGCGGAAATGGTGAAAAATGATTTTTTCGGTGGAGGTAACATGGACTCTAAAAACGGATCTTTGCTAAACAAACTATCTAACAACCTAACTAAGAGTATAACTACTATGTTAGGGATTATACCTTAACTTGAACTCCTTCTCTTCGACCCCTTGTGGTGGTCGGATCGGCCTCACCTCGTCGTCTCCTTGTGCCGAAGATGGATCCACCCGAAAGCTTCTACCTTTGGCTCCAACCTCAATCTAGAGGAAACTCAAGTGTTAGGTTTGCTAAACCTTCAACCTTAGGATGAGTAGAGAGTGGTTTTGGTGTTTTATCTCAAAGGAAAATGGTTCTCAACTCATGAGAGGGATTTTTCCTTGAGCTAGAGGAAGAGGGAGAGCAATGGAGTGAGCTTGGATGAGAGAGAGTGAGAATGATAGAATGAGTGAAGACTTTTGCAACCTTGCTCTCAAAAGCCAAAATAATCATGATAATAATTGCAATCAAGTATTTTGTGATGGTTCATTTCAATGGCAATATCATTTCATGCACTCATTTTGTAAACCACAACAAGCAAGCAAAATTCATAGCCATGAAATGATAGCCATGCAATGATGATGGTCAACAAGTCCAAACTAGTCAACCGGTCAACAAAGTCAACAAGTCAACAAAGTCAAACTTTCAACCCAACCATGGCACAATAATACTTAATTAATATTATTATTAGTCATATTTCATATTTTCATTAGGGTTTAGAAAAATTCAACAGTCAACAACCCTAATGAGAATCCTATGCCTCTATCTCTGTCAACTGTGCATACACACCCGCATCCGTGTTCCGAGGAACACGAATACAAAGAGATAAAACCAATCCCAAAACGTATACTAGGATCTGGCTTAAACCAAAGCCCGCTAGTAATAACTGCCCGGACACTAAACATGCACAAGTGCACGGATGTGAACGAACCCTGTCGCAAAACCATGCGACCTCTACTCTTTTTGCCCAAAGGCGAATAGCTCTCTGTGTGGGACTCTAAAGACTCGACACTACGCTGGCAGTGGGTTTAACCACAGACCGCAAGTGGCACTAGCTGTGCGTAACGGCCCTCAGGTAGATGCCGATAAGAAGACTGATGAGGTGAAACCCATCCGAACTCCTACTGAGCCTGAATGTGACAATCTCCGTACAGTCCGGTCTGTTCGTCTGAGAATATCGCATGGCGGGCCTAGGGGGCGGTAAACGTCAGTCCCCTAATAGCGGTACAAGTCGTGTCGGAGTGTAGCCCAGAACACCCTGAGATAACACTGGAAACCTACCAGCATATCTCGCTTGCCCTGGCCAGGGATGACTATGTGTAATGGCTCTCCTTGACACAGCGCGATATCAACTCCCAATACTGGGAGAGAAGAATCCTGTCTAACCGTCACTGCCTCCAAGTGCTTCGGGACTGCACCCAACTACTACCTGTTTGCACGACTCCTTTGAGCCCTGGTAGGGTAGTAGTCAAAGTACAGTGGGAACACACTCGAGGCGAAGTGACAGTGTCAAGTCAGCAGACTAAGCTGTACTCATGTCACCTGAGAACTGATAACTGACGATAGGTATAGTACCAACCAACAGTTCCCGACGAGTCCTGTCCAGTGTACTCGTAACCTAACGAGTACCCGCCTACTATCTCAAGTACGACGTACTGACAGCTGTGGGGCAGACCGTCTCCCCTGCTGGGATGAGAAGCGCATACGCTAGTCTACTCCGGAGTATCGATGCCCTGTCTCGATAGTCCTACTACTAGGGACCTATATAAGGATGTGCTTGTGGATTACCTAGCCCCCACGAGTGTGACTGCCATCACAACGCTGGTAATCAAGCAAAGATCCTAAGGGCTCTACTAATATGTATAAGCAATATGCTAAAAAAAACAGATGCACATATTGAAGTAGAAACAAACCAAGTAGCATACTACCATTTTGAGTAAGATTGTCTATACAACTGTTAATATCCCAAGCTTCCATTAACTAATATACAAACTAGTATGATACAGTAATGGCCTCTAGGGCATATACACTAACATGGCTCGCTTGACTCGGGCCGACGGCGCTTGCGAATCGGCCGCCGCCGCCGGCCGATTCAACTCCAAACCCGATTCACCCTTCTTGACTCTTGTGCCTCTCTGTCTTCTGGTAACCCCTGCATAGTTTATTTCACCTGCACAGTAACAGAGAAATTAAAAACTCCATTAAACCATTTTTAATACAATTTTTAATACAATTTTCAATACATCTTTTCATCTACCCTAACCCTAGTTTTACCCTATAAATACCACCCTAAACACACCCTCCTCACTCACAAATTCTGTCCAAACTCTCAAGAAAACTCTCTAGAAATTTTGTGTGCAACTGGAGTCAGCGAAGAACGAAATTCCGACAACAACCCTAGGAGCTCCCGGAGACGAAACGACGCACCGGCAACTCCTACTTCCTCCTTTTCCTCTTCTCTACGCTACAAGCCAGTAAGTCCCACCTCCCTCTTCTCTATTTCATTCTAAAAATTGATAAAACTAAAACCCGACGGAAGCGGAGTTAATCCGACTTCTGATTCGGTTTTCTTTAAAAAGATCAACTTTCCTCAAATACAATCATACTAAACTCTTACATCTTGACTATTAATCAGTAACAAAACATGTTGAACAAGTATCATAGCAAAACATTTCATTTTGTAACTTTTATCGCACTTTTTCAGTAAAATACCATGTAGTTTGGTTTCGACTTTAAAACATCTTTAATCTTGCTATACATTTAGATAGATCACGAGGTAATGACCTACCTCTTCATAACACTCATAAGCAATATAGCACAATACCTTTTGGGAAATATAGATTTAGGAAATACCGTTTTACACAAAACTACCTTTAACTCATAAAATCCGTTTCTACAAGATTACGTATTTTTACAAATCTTTACAAAGCGCCGCTACAACCCATTTGGGGAACCCGTTCGGGGTGGTGCAGATTATCGCACATCCTCGGGCTTAGTAGTGCGAGATGCAGACCTCCTCAAAGAGCATTCGGTCTGGAGAGATTTAAAATATAAATATCTTAAGAAAATAAGATTTCTAGAAAATAATAAAATAAAATTATTTTTATATATATATGTAAAATAATAAAATAAAATTATTTTTATAAATATATATATATATATATATATATGTATGTATGTATGTATGTATGTATCATCAAAATATCTATTTTTGATATATTATAAATATTCCAACTTTTCTAAATCATAAGAATCACTTTACAGGATAATACCATGAAATTCCATACAAGTTCAATATTACAATTAAATACCCTATATTATGAAATTAGGTTATTTTCGGTAGAAATATCACAAATATAAAATCTACATTTATGACAACTCTAAAGACGATAATTAAATACTTGGGGTGTATTTTGAAAATTATACAAAAATATTTTTACATATAACCCCCTCAAGTTCTATAAATTACCCTGAGAACCCTAGTAAACATAGGTTTAAGCGGGACCAATCTCTTGAGCCTCAGGGAGCCGAAAAAGTGGGTGCTTGCCTATTTAAGGTATACAACTTAACAAACGGTGTTTTCAATACGGTAATCGTTTTTGAAAAAGACACAAATCCTGCCGCCCATGTGCAGCGGTTACCGATAACATCAAAACCTAATTCAGGACTTCAATTTTCTTTTCTAATTATCTGACTCAGACTGAGTCTCAGTATAAATAATCTGACTAGAATATGATTCAAATACAAACTACAATTCAATATGAATCCATGAATACATATATTCAATATATTCAATCTATATTGACTGAACCGAACCATGGATATACTTCCATTTACATGATTCTCCAGTTACATCCATGATTCTCCAGTTACATCCATTTACTGATATCATGGTTTCGGCAAGTCATCTATACAATACAATACAATACAATTAGTACAATCATTACTATCAATACAATATACATGGATCATCTTCGGCACGAAGGTCATCGGAGGAAGCTCGTCCAAACCCTCAAGTGGAGCCTAGTGGAGTCACGGAACTACTATACGGAGCATTTAAAGTGAAGGACTTGATCTACGAGGGTATAGTCATCTTCACTTCTTATAGTTTACCTTGATATCAAACTAAAACCCTAATAATCTAGCTAATGATCTTGGATAGTATAAATTAGCACCCCGAAATTTTTAAAAATGGCATGCTTGATGCTTGTAAAACCCAGTGGGGGTGCTAGCTTACACTTTCAGAACCTGCTTAGGGTCTCTTTCGATCTCACCTTTGCCGAACTATATGGAGGTTGGCACTCTTTACTTAATCCTTTTCTCATTTCCGGATAGCTGCTTTCTCAACACGGCTTTCCTCTGGAATTTGGTCATATCCAACACCTCTGCATACATATCAATCATCTGGTACCAACGGGGAGTAACAACAACTCGTTAATATCTCGCACGAACCTCTTGTTCCACCTGTCTTCATTATCGTCCACATCGAAATCACGTCTTGCTGGCTGCGTACTGCAATTAATTCTCGGCTACGGTTAATCTGGAGTCTCTCACAAGGACTTGAAGTTACGAACTTGTTATGTTCAACACTCTATGGAAGATATTTAGCCGATTACATCCTCGGGAACTCGTCCAAGTTGTCAGAGGAATACGCTTCATTCGTTCTTTCTCGATCAACTCACAACACGTCTGGGTGAGGTCCTTTTATCTGAAGCTGGTTAACTTACTGATCTCGCATTGGAGCATCCAACGAACAATGTCCTCTCTTGATCGATTTACTCTAGATCTGAGTAAGATCCTTCAAACTCGAATTCTTCAACTCAACCGAGTCTGCATCGGCGCATCTAATTAGACGAATCATCTTAGTCACTCTATTCAAGATGGACTAGCAATCTTCTGTCACATCCTTGCCTGTAAGCTTCTGTGGTCTCAACTTATAAAACTCAGAAGGCGGAATCACGTCAGTCTCAGCAACAGCTGGGTCATTTGTTTGCATGGTAGACAACATTACGATCTCCTGGAGTGGGTTGCATGTCGACAGCCCTCACAATCTGGCAGCCTCTATCAATGGCCTGATCATCCAGTACAGATCCCGAACACTCATCTCAACCGAGAGATCTCAACACAAACAATAAACCGATATGTTCCTTCGTCACCGGAATAATATCATGGCCAGTCCTCATCCGTAACGAGCTCGTATCAGACCGCATCTCTAACCGCAGCTCTCTCTGCTCTCGTAGCCATGGAGACAGGAACCTCAAGCAAATATCGATAAGGATAGATCATAGGAAAGAATAATATTGATAGGTCTGAAATGGAAATATGATCATAGGAACGAATGGAATCAATGGGAATATGATCATAGGAACGAATATAATCACGGATCTCAGGAAATGTACATCCTAAGGTCACTTAAGCGGAGCAACGTATCGTAAGTATGCCGCGGAACATACAAACGATACGTCACTCAACTCAAGTTACCTACTCCATCAACCAAGGTCAACCTATAAGACGAAAACTCGGGTCCTAAAACCCCCATTAGTCAAGTTTAAGTTCCGTAAGGTCAAGCTTAAACTCGAACCAAGGTTAAACCTAACACTCTGATACCAACTTTGTCATGACCCCGAATTGGCACATGACCAGCACGAGAATTATGTGACGTCTATAAGACCCCGTCGTAATTCAAGCAAGCCGAAGCCCAGAAATCTAAACCTTTTTCGGAAAATAGTGGAGTTGCAGTTTTGAAACATCGGCATAATGAATTCAAGCCTTCCTTTAAAAGTATAAGTAATATCATATGAAAATGCAATGGTTGTATCTATCTTTGAAAACATTTTCGTCTTTGAAATTTGGGCAACACCACCCTTGTATATTTTGATCCAAAACCATATACAAGCAATAATATAGGCATCCCCAAGCGGGAGCTAGCTCTTTGCCAATTGGCGGAATCACAACCATGCAATAAAGCATATATATACGATGCCCTACGGCGAAGATCAAACACAGAAAAAATATAAGTAAAACCAAGACATCATCCAACTAAAATAAAAGACAATACACCCATTTCGCTCTAGGTCTCAAGAAATATACAAGTCTGTGTCTAGGTCTACGAAATATACATAGTCTTGTTTTTGGTTGATGGAGATTTAGCTAGATACAACAGAAATAAATAGGTACAAGGGTGGTCACGATCCAAATGTGTATCCTACCTACCAAAGCAAAACCCCCTGAAGAAAGCTGTGTGCCAGCGATCCGCTACTGATCCGAGCGGGGGAACCTGCAAGAAAACTGTGGCACAACGGGGGTGAGTTGCCAACTCGTGAGTAGAAAATATCAGCAAGTAGAATTCGAATGAACAATGATCCCTAGGTCATACTGTAACATAAAGATAATGCTATGTGGTATCCAGGGTGATCATGTATACATATGTGTACAATAATGATGTCATGCCAGTATCAGTATATGTATCAAGTCATCTGAGTCATATGCATGTATGTATGTGAATATCCAATGTGTGTCCATCAACGACACATCAACATCATAAAACATGAGTGTCAAGCATCGACACTCAAAAATATCATAAAACCCGTGTCCAGCATCGACACGTAAATCCTTATATCTCGGGATCGTCTCATCGGATCGGCCCTCATATCCATCTAATCATACGACTCCGGTAGGTATCCTCTGGATATCCGCCGAGTCTAAACTATCACCAGTCGGTAGTACTCTCCTGCCGGGCACAACACCTTTCTATACGATCTTCTTGCCCCGGGATACCGCACCGGGTCCACCATATACCAGCAGACGGTACTTCCTCACTCCTCGAATTGGGAAACTCATAGCTCAGAACCGAGAAAAATCATGGTGGACGCCATAAATCACATCACGAGAAACCGGGTTTTTTAAACAATCATAATTCTTTCGAAATATATCCGCCGTTCTCAAATCCAGAAATCTCATGAAAACAGCATCTCATATGCATGTAACCATAAAGTGTAGCATATACAAGCATAGAACAGTACTGTAAAGTATTACAAGTGTTTTCATGTAAGCATGTCATGTGATAATTACTGAACAATGATTTTACTTTACAGTTTAAGGGCAATACAGTGATGTAGCAGTTCTACTGTGTAAGTGACATGGCAATTACCGATGATGAGTGTGTGAGCGGCAAATCTGTGTATGTGTAACATGCTCATCATCGGTAATAGTGCATGTGTCCTAGAAGACGATACCATATAAAGGTCAGTGCTGGGAACAGAGTACGTATGTCACGAGGAAAAGATACAACATAAGCATGAACAGTAATAAGGTATGTAACTACCCCTGGCTTATTCAAATTGTAAACCATTATCCACCAAGGTGTTTAGAAGCAATGATTCTCCGAATCAAGACAATCCAAAAGTCGGCGATCCAGCATCATAGTATCAGATGTGGCAATATCATCGAACATCATCCTCAAGTCACGAGTGCAGATCAATCATCCGGTATATCTCATCGCGTACGGTAATCCATCGTACGGTGTCATTAAATTAGATTAAGGATCTATCGCCCTATACATAAATAAGGGTATGGATCTATGGTCTCGTACACTCTATCATCTCTTATTTTAATTTATATATATAAATCAATCTCATATCATATCTTGGCAAAAGAATATAAATATGTATATTGCCTTGCATCCTCAAGCCAACATATCAACTCATGTCATCTCGTTTCATCATATATATATCCTCCTTTCATTATGTCATCTCGTATTTAATCTTGTGATCATTTCCGTAAGATCATAAGCATAGGTTTCTCAAAATATATTCTATATATCGGTTCTCCCATTATTATGGTTGCGGGGGTGCTATACGCCATCCACCCGACTTCCCCCATAGATATAGATCTACTCACCTGCTATCCATGCTCTAGCCGAAGTCGATGAACTTCTTGTTCACCTTCGTCATCTCAGAAGTCCATGCAAAGGTATCTTCAAATCAATACACATCGTAACGATATCAAAACCAAATCCAAAAACCTATACGGCATGTGAAGTGCATATAGGTTAAAACCTATAGCCCACGTATGCAAGAACAACCAAATAACCCTCAGCGTTGACGTCCAAACGTCCAACGACCATGTCCAAACTCAAATACCAAAACCAAGTTTTCAGAAATCGGAAACTCAAAATCAACAACTTACAAAAACACTCCCAGATTCTACCCTAGGTGAAATTAGGAGATTCTGCATATAAGCTAGGCCTAGATATCAGGTAACAGAGCTATGTACCAAAAACCACACCAATGGACCAAGACCAAGCCGCAAATTGCGGCCTGGGGGAATTTTTCTGCGACCTGGGTAAGGAGTTGGGGTCTCGGCTCTGGGGTAAAATCCTAGTAACATGCACACCTCTCTGTGTTGGTAACTTAGTTTATAAAGCTCGCGGGTAATAGAAGATTTTATTAGATCATCACATATCGTCAAAAACCGATGTCGAGAAAAATCAAAGTTTGTGTTTTAGGGTTCTAGTCTCAAGTTTGTCCAGAATCATCAACACTAAGGGTTTAGGGTCGCTAACTAAACCTCAATTATATCTCTACAACTCAAAAACATCCACTAAAATCATCTTAGAAATTCCAAGGTCACTAATCTAACATAATCGAACTCTAAACACAACTAGGAGGTTAAGAAACTTGTTAAAAAGAAGGAAAGTGAAGGGTTTACCTCTTGGAGCAACTGAAGAAAATTCCAAGATGGTTCAAAGTGCTCAAAATCCAAACTTGAACTCACCATAGGGTGTAGGATGAGATGGTGATCATTTTTATTGATGGGGTGTGAAGTTTTGATGAGGTTTTGGTGATGTTTGTGGGGGTGGAAGTGAGGTGGAGGAAAGAGGAAGTGAAGAAGGAAGATAAAGGAAAGAATGAAGGATGAGGAAAAGAAGTGCCATGGTGGAAGATATGACCCTCTGTCTCTCTCTCTCTCTCTCTTGTCCATGCCATCATGTCCCCTCCATGTCTCCTCTTTTCTTTTTCTTTTTCTTTTCTTTTTCTTTTAAAAACAAAATACCACAAATACAAAGAAGCCATGCATGAATCATACACAATGTGTCATGGTGCACTAACCATGGTTAACAAAATGGATTTAGCTTAGTGCATAATTAGTAGTGCACTAATCAAGTTTAGCATAAACTTGCATATAATTAATTGCATAATTATTTATAAAATATCCAAATCCAATAAATGCCTTTTTAATCAATAATTCATTTTAATTGTCAAATATTTTCCAAAATATTGGTATATAATGATACCATTCTACGAAAACCCAAATTCATCCTCGTATAGTTTTCGTGAAATTTATTATTTTATTATTTAATTTCCAAAAATAATATTTTATATTTTTTAAATTTTATAACTTAACAGTAGAAAGTTGCACTTAGTAATATAAAGAGATACATAGCAGTAGAAATGTCCTGCTTAATAATAGAAAAGTCTCACTTAACAATAGAGAAACCCACATATCCTTAGGAATGTCCCACTTAGCAATAAAAAGTCCCATTTAACAATAGAAAATCCCACTTATCATTAGGAATGTCTCGCTTATCAATTGAAAAGTCCCACATAGAAACAGAAAATCCCATTTATTGTTAGAATTGCCCCACTTAGCTGTAGAAAGTTCCACTTGGGAACTATTTCGTACCACTTTAAAAATTACAATTTAAAGGTTACTCACAAACCTGTATGATCTTTTGTCTTTCGGCACTTCTATTTTGAAAGGACTGGATTGAGGCAGCCTAAATTCGTCGATCCAAGCAGGCCGCCGATGAAGCATTGGTCTTCAATTGGATCATTTAGGCATTCTCGAATAGACGCAAAAATGAGCCAGTTGGCGCCTAAATTGATGAGCATTGATTTTGTCATATATGCCCCGGAAAAGAAAACAATGATAGGTTCCAAACCACCTGGACCAGGACCAGTGGATCCGAAGAAGTTAGAGCACAAGGATGATATTTTGAAAGAAGAAGTTGTGAATAAGGATTTGCTCGAGGTGGCGGCTATACTATCTGTTGCTGAACAGGTAAAGTATTATATGTATAAATATATGCTTACAAAGGGCGCTCTGACAGCTCTCACCCTCCAACATGAACCTTCGGTTATCCGCTTCGAGAATGAGATCATGCGCCTACACGAGCGTTTAATCGAGAAGAGTGATCGAGAATTTGTAGATGCTGGACCCTCCATAGAAGATCTTAAGAAAGTAAGAACAGAAGAGGGAACAGCAGAAGAGGTGAAAGAAGGCGAGCGTGAAGAAGAAGTTAGAAAAGAACATGGCCATGACAATGCACCAGAAATTGAAGAGGAAGTAGGAGAAGAAATACCGAATGTGGCACAAGTCGATAAGAACCTCCCTGTTTTTGAACTTGACGATATTGTTAATAAGATTGCTGAAGATGCCGTGAAGGAGTCAGCAATTGGGTTTGAAGAAGATGAGCCGAAGAAAGCCGCAGAATCAAAAAAGATGGTGGATGAATCAGTTCCGATAGTTGCTGAGAGCATGGTAGACCAACAGGGAGAACTCATTGAAGGAAAAAAGGCCTCCACAACGATAAGGGCTGATGAGAATGTCACTACAGAATCAGTGTCGGGAGGGATGATACGAAATCGTCTAGGTTACTACAATCTCAATCCTTGGCGGTTGAATTTCCCTACAAAAAGTTTAAGAGATTGGATATGGCGGCCACGGATGATGAATACTGGCCAGCCCACATTTGTAAGAGGCGGGGAAGCAGTAGGATTCTTAAACAAAAATTATCCAAACAGAGCACAAATGAACCTGCCAACGTTGTAGAAGATGCACCCGAAAAGCCTCTAAATCCCAAGAAGAACTTAGAGGAGACATGAACTACATTAATGAAGAAGTCTGACTTTGTGAACGTTCCACAGAAGGAGCGAATGATGGATGAGGTAAATAAATTTCCATTTCCAGATTGGACTATCATTTTCCCAGGTGGTATTAAATAGTTCTCCAGGTGGGACTATTTATTATTATCAGTAGGACTTTATGTTTACCATGTAGGAATATATTCTGAGTAAATGGGGCTTAATGTCAAGTAAGTGGGACTTTATTCTTTCTAAGTGGGAATTAATTTTTCATATGGGGTTATAATATTGACTAAGTGAGACTTTTTGTTAAATTAGTGTAACTTATTGCTAACCTATTGGGATTTAATGTTGACTAAGTGGGACTTACTGTTCTCAAAATGGGACTTTATGCTATGTAATCCTCCATGTCTTTGCAGTTATGCCAGCATTGATTCGTAAAGATGGCAGCGGATTCAAGGTGGACCGCAAAATCTTTGGTTTGGAGAAAATGCCCCCTTCAATGAGGATCGCTGGAGGATTTCACAAAGTTGGATATGAATGCAATGAAGATATGGCGTCCCCGATCGGTATATCTTGATTTATCCCGACTGGATATATTCGACTTGTTACGAGATTAAACTATTACTGATAGTCTGATGGATGCCTTCGTAATAAGACTGAACATACGGCTGGATTCCTTAAAAGCTGACTATGCAAAGAAAGTGGTGATCATCTCACCGTGGTTCATGGTATTCCCGGTTACTCTATTTTATGTAATATATATTATCATAATATGTTCATCAAATGATAACATGCACCAATACAGAACATGCTCGTCAATGAATCCGAAAAGGGGTCGAGCAGTTTCAGTGTGTCAAGAATTGAATCCTCCTCCTTCAATATGTTCGTCGATGGCCCATTGGTGGAGAGAAAAAGTCAAATTTTCTTTTCAATATGTAATAATGATCATTAGCACCTACTTGTTCTTGATATGGAGGCCAAACAGTTCAGGCATTATATCTCGGTAGCACTAAGCGAGGAAAGCGCATGGGTTTGGAGTGCTAAGATTTTTATGCAATGGGTAAAATGGTTTGGAAATATACATTTCGATCATTGTGGAGGATCACACGAATTTTTCTACAAAATCTGCCCTTATCCACCGCAAGGCAACAAGTAAGTGGGACTTTATTGTATCAAGTGGAACTTAATATTTATATATAGAAACGACCTTAAATTTCTTTTTCCAGTTCACCCAAGTAGAACTACTAACCTGTAAAGCCAGAAAAGTTAAGCGTTTCATATGGGAAAGCAAAATTCCACTTTAACTAAAGTTCTGCTTGAGGTTAGAGTTCCACTTGGGTGAACAGAATGTACCATTAGAAAATAAATATAGTACCACATGTAAATTCGAAAGTTACCCTTGCCATTCGGTATGAAAAATAAACATATTTTTGAATTTTCATTCATTTTTTCAAAGTCGGCTGTGAATTCTATCTATATTTGTACATGTTTGCATTGATCGAGGAAAGGGATATTGCGAGATCCATCGATAGCTTTTCTCCTAAGGAATGGCCTACCTTCATTGCTGGGACGTTACTATTGGAGGGTAGTCAAGAAACCCTATAAAGCATTGCTGGAACACTACTGATGAGGTTCAGTTAACCTTGTTAATTGTTGTTAAAAAACGAGATACGGTTGATTGTTGTTGAACGAGCTTACTGTTTTCATCGGTAAATATTTTGTTTCTTTACTTTACCTTTGTGAAACTGTTTGTTTCCATCTGTAAAATTGAACGGGCTTTCTGTTTTCTTCTGTAAATATTTAGTTATTGAACGGGCTTACTGTTTTCATATGTAAATATAGTGTTTCTTCACTTTGGCTTTTGTTACAGTTTTATGAGTGTAATATGAAAGATAGAAAGTGTAACTGTACCACAGACTAATCTTTAACTCGTATCAAACATCGTTACCATCAATACAAGAATAAATAATGTCCTACGTAGTCACTAAAAGTCCAACTAGTTAATGTTGGATATAGTACACTTAAGGCAATTATTGTAATTGCAGATAGGCGATTTGATAATTGAGGAAAGACCTATAAAGGTAGAACAGTCATACTCGAATTGATAGTATGCTATCTGCTTTAACATTATCATTGATATGTATACGTCTTACTTATTATTACGTGATGCTAATACATAGAAATGAAGCCCGTAGGATTCTTGCTTGACTACTAGTATTATGATGGCGATCATATACGTAAGAGCTGGGTAATCAATAAGCACGTCCTTAATTGTCTCTAGTCGAGAGAGTATCAAGACTGAACATCGATATTCCGGAGTAGACTAGTGTATATGTTTCTAGACTCCGACGAGGAACGATGGCCGGTCTCACAAGCCATTGGTGTTGTGTCACCTAAGATAGTATACAGGTACTCACCAGAGGTGAGTACACTGGACGAACTTGCCGAGAACTTCTAGATGGTATTATATCTATCGTCAGATAGAAATTCTCTAGTGGCATGGGTACAGGTTAGTATTTTGACATGAGATCGTCATTTGTCTCATGTGAGTTCCCACTGTACTTAGATTATTGCCGTACCATGGCTTAAAGGAGTCGTGCAAACAGGTTTTAGTTGGGTACAGTCCCGAGCCACATGGAGGCAGTAAGCGATTGTCAGGGATTCGTCTCTCCTAATATTAGGAGTCGATGTCGCGCTGTGTTCAGTTGGCCATCACCCTATATCTATGACCACAATGGATGAGATTTACTGATAGGAGTTCAGTAGTTTCTCGGTTGGTGAAGAGCTTGACTCCAACATGACTTATCGGGTTATTAGGGGTCTGACGTTATCCACCCCCTAGACCCGGTATACTATACCCTTAGACGAAGAGACTGTACTGTACGGAGATTGTCATATTTAGGCTCAGTAGGGTACAGACGGACTTGATTGTCGACCTCCCTCTCGGCAGATATCTGGGTAGCCGTTACGTATATCTAGTTTCACTGACGTGCTTGTGGTTTTTTATTTATCCAGTAACTCACTGCCAGCGTATTGCCGAGTCTTTAAAGTCCCACACAGAGGGTTTTCCCGGTTCAAGCAATATGATATAGATGACGTATGTTGATACATACAGGGGTCCGATTACATACGTGTACAGGCTACACGGGCTTTAATCGGACGGTTGATAATACTAGCCGGCTTAGAATTAAGCCGGATTATTAAATCAAGTTTTGATTTAATAATATGTGTGTGTGTGTATTCTAGTATTATTGTTCATTATTCATTTTCTCTCTCTTAGCTATTCATATTTTTATACAAATACACGTATATGTATTTTGATACATATACCAGGTTGTATTCCATATTTATACAGAATACTTTCTAGAAGGAGGACACCTCATTTGTGAATATTCATTCATGAATATTCAAGGAAATGACGTGGAGGGTGAGATGGCTTTGAGCATGGTTATAGACATGTAGAGAGTAATGAGCTTCATTTGTTTATTGATAAAATGGTTGTGATATTTTATTGCATGGTTGAAAAAAGTTAGGAAGTCATTCCATTCTATTCTCTCATTCATCTAAGAAATAGCTCAATTGGTGTTATGGAAACTTCTTCATCCTCCTCCTCCTTCTTCTTGCATGCTCTCTTGAGCATAAGTTTTAGAGAGAAAATGGTAATGGAAAATTTCTACATCCCAACTCTCCATTTCTTGCAAGCTTGGAGCGTCAGTTGTTTCACTAGGTGAAGCTGGAGTTTGGATCGGTTCCATCAGGTGGATCATCTTCAGCAAGGGCAGTTGCCTCTCAAGCTTGTTCATGATGTCTTACGAGGAGCTTGGAGGGCTATTCCACAATTGGGTGGTGATCAGTCGAAAATACTGTATTTTTAACACGGTAATTTCCCTACTATTTGAACTCATATAGAAGTGTTCGGTATTCATAATTGCACATATTACCAAATCATCTCTGAAATACCAAATTGCATGTGTTAGAATTTTAAACCAGCACTTTAAGGGAAATTAACTGTGTTTATCATGGCATCGCATCATCCTTGTATTGCGCAACTCTTGTCTGGGGTCTAATGCAGGAAATTCCAGAAGCAAAGCCCAAAATTGAGAAAACAGTGCAGATAAAAGATACGCCAACTCAAAGGCTAAAGATCTGGTAGCGATACAGAAGGCTAAATAAAATTCAACATATCAAAACAAGGCCCATAAATCAGCCCAAGCCCATAGCAGAAATTACAAGTCCTGAAGCCTCCAAAGCGCCGCGGTTCCGCGGCGGGAGCTGGCTTATGCCGCGGAACCGCGGCGGCTTGATGGGATCAGCGCTCCAGATTTTTTACACGTGTCTCCCCTAACGGCCAAAGCTTCCAGAAGACCCCAGAAGCTCCACGTGGCACTTCTAGAAGGCTCGGCTTAACAAACTATTTCTAGAAGGATCTTGTAACAAATTTTTGGAGGGAAATTTAAATCTTTTGGCTAACAAACTTGTGGAGGGAATTCAAATTTCAATCCTAGATCTAGAATTTGGAGGTCTATTAAATGGAGCCTAGATCTAGGGTGCAAATTGTTCAAGAATCACCACCATCTTCAACCCACAAGTTGAGTGACACAACTTGTGCCTCAAATTCAAAATCCAATTCAAAATCAAGATCAAGATCCCGAGATCAATTCAAGCAAGAGAGACTTCAACCTTTAGAAGCGATGCCGGATTTTCAACGGAGCAAGAGATCCACGCCGATCCGCGACTCAAGGAGCCGAGCGAAGCCGAAATCGACGATCTAGTTCCATCCTTTTGTAAATTCAAGAGAGTTGTAACGAAAATTGTCGATAAATAAAGGTGAATTTTCTATATTCTTGCTTATCTTTTAAATTCAAGCATAATGATTAGATCTCAATTTGTGATTGTGTTTGTGATCATGATGTTTGAGTAATCTCTGCTCATGTAGGAGTTGTGACGATCTTTAGATGATGATGATTTAGATATTTTTACAATTCTTAAATCCTATAATATTTGGAAATTCTAGTGAATCAAATGATTAATAACCTAGTTTCGAGATGATGCTTTCTTGATCGTGTTCACTCGAAACTAGGGAACAACTATTAAACATTTGATTAACTAGAAACTAGAATTTGAATGCGATCCATCGAAAGGACAAAGGATGAGTTGCAAAATCCCTAATTTTCCCGCACGATCCAACCTCGATGAATTTGCATCGATCTAGTATCAATTCGTTAATGGATAAGAATGAGTAATTAATAGATCTCATCACATCTATAGATCCGATCTACTCCTACGAGCCATACTTCTAATCTTGATTGTTGGTTGGAAATTATCACACATCTCAATTCTTGTTTCTTTTAGATCTAGATTTTTCTTACTTTTGATCTTCAATTACAAATCATGAATTGTTTTCTTTTCTTTCTTTAAATTTTCAACTCATCTAATTCAAGAATTAAACGGATTACACTTTCCCTGTGGACGATCCGCACTTACTAACGCGCTACATCCGACACCGTTATTGATTGCGGTCAAAATATTTTTGGTTGTGATTTCTATATACAATTTTCTAAAAAACCAACTACATAATCGGAAATTTCATTCAATCAAAATGGCGCCGTTGCCGGGGATCGTGTGCTATTTGTTCATTTTTTGAAATTTGAGTTGAAAAGTTTATTCCATCTAAATTTTTAAGATCAAAACTCGTGCAAACACTAAACAAGTTGTTGTGGTTAATTGCAAGGAGATCTGGAGCTTGCTGTGAAATTGGAAAATTATTTGGAGAATTCCAGAGAGCTCAGGAGTTGAACAGGAACATTACCAAATTTTTCTGTGCAGAGATCCGACTAAGCCACCACATTTCCGCGGCCCTAGCTCCCTAATGCGGCGGTTTCGCGGCTTGTTGAGGGCTTCTCTGTAAAAATTTTCTCAGGTAACCTCTATCTTTCTTATCTCCTTCCTAAAATCTGCTCCAATTAACAATTTGTTGCAGGATTCTTTGCAAAAATCGCAGCGCCGCAAAAAGCAAAATAAATTGTGCTTGTTTTTGATTTTGTGGTTGTTTGCATAATTAATACGGACATTAAGGGGCACGGCCAAATCCAGATTAGGTGGGGAGTTCATTACCCTTCCTAGGCCCTAAAAATCACAAACCTGCATCCGCATTACCCTCATTAATTAAAAAATATCTAGAGATGACTCTAAGGACCGTCGCGCTCACTTAGGACAGAAGAAGGCCGTGGGTAATTCATTGCTTATCCGCGTTTCTTTTTGTGGTGTCTAAGGCAAGTGTGTCAAAGGCTAGTGGTTACTTAATTAGGCCCACTACTTATGTAGTGGAGAACCTCCCACTTACCTGGCACTTACCTGGCCAAAGGAGAAACAAAGAGGCAGTGGAGGATTTTATCCTGCGACTTGTCTTTTGGAAGTTAGGAGCGGTCTAGAGCTTTGACCTAGGTGACCATAGATTTTAGGGTTGCTTGTTGCATTTGTTGTGATCGCATCATATTTTCAAAATCCGTATCATTTTCCAAAACAAACACCGCATTCACTTCATTTTCCCTAATTATAAATCACGCTGCCACTTGTACTAACCCATTTTTAGTGCAAGATAGACTGGACACGGGATTCTAGTGCCCGACTTGTCCGCGTCCCCTCGATCGACTCCGAAGTCGGTATTTCTCCATTTACCTTTCTTTTACCCACCACCACACCCACACCGATGGATCCGTCTCCATCGAACCACTTTACCGCTGCTCTGCCGCCGTCCGTTGGTGCGCAGAATCCTCCCCGCATCTTTCTCCAAGAGAGGTGCTATCCTTTGCAAGGTCATCTCTCGACCTGCTTATCCATTCCACCAGCCAACGGGGATAACTTTGAGATTAAGCCCCAGTACATCAACCTTCTACCCAAATTCCACGGTCTCGAGACTGAAGACGCTTACGTTTTCATTACCAAATATGCGCAATGATGGGTACATCATAACTTTCTGTGGATGCCATGCGTCTACGACTTCTTCCATTTACTTTGTGCGATACAGCCGAGAAGTGGCTGTATAACACCACCGCACACTCCATCACGAATTGGGAAGAATTCGTTGCGGCTTTCCTTAAGAAATTCTACCCTATGCAAAAGACAGCTCGAATCCGTAGCGAACTATATCAATTCTCCCAGCTGAACCATTCTCTAAATGCTTTGAACGATTCAAGGATCTTTTGGTTCAATGCCCACATCACGGCATCCCGAGATGGGACCTTTGCCGAATCATCTATGAGGGCAGTAACCCTACCACTAAACAAAACCTTGAAAACATGTGTCAAGGCACCTTTATGACCAAGGATGATGGGGAAGCATGGAAATTTTTGGAAGAGTTCGCTGAAAAGTCACTACAGTGGGAGACTGAAACCCAGCCATCGAGTAGGGGTGGCGTACACCAAATAGACGTGTCCATAGGTGTTCGAGCTGAGATAGCAGCAATGCAAAAGAAGCTCAACGCTATGGAACACAAATTCTTAGCAGCCTCCCTAAACCCAATGTCGCTCCCCAAAACTGTTTGTGGGTGCTGTTCTGATCCGTCTCACTTAACCGAAGAATGTCCATTAAACTCTCAGTTTCAAGGTCTCGAGCATACCAATGCCGCATTTCAAAGACCTAGAAACGATCCATATTCTTACACGTACAATCAGGGTTGGAGGAATCACCCGAATTTTGCCTGGAACCAATCCCAAAACATGGTTCCAAACCCTAATCAATTCCAACGGGTCCCTCCACCACAACAACAACCACTTCAACTCACCCAGCACCCCTACCAGTCACAAAATTTCCAAAACCAGGTCAACCCTCCTACACCTTCTAATCTTATGCAGTCAACCTGTTCTGACGAGTTCTCTCAATTCGCTCAAACCATGAAATCACTCTTATCAAATTTCACGGAAATGTCGGCCGAGGTTAGGTCTTATGTCGGTGAGATAAAGAAAAACTCAGCATCCCAAGCTGAGAGTATCAGAACGATGGAAGCTGAGATTGCACGACTTAAGGCCGAAATGAGTGCAAGAGAAAAAGGGAAACTTCCGTCTTAACCCCTACCGAATCTTGGGCATTACAATGTAAATGTCGTTACAACGTTGAGATCAGGAAGAGTGCTGGATAACCATGTTGGGGAAGAAGTTGATGATACTGAAAATCCTATCAACGCCCCGGCTGAGTCCTTCCCTTACACACACACTTCTACGTCTGATTCTTGTTCTCCTACCCCACCGCCTTCTCGCGAGCCTATTCTCCATTTCCCTCTAGGCTCGACACCTCAGCCCACCTCTTCTAGCTCTTCACAGACGATCCCCACTCCTCTTTTGGGATCTCGTCTACCCCCTCTTCCTTCTCCTATGATGGACCCAGCGCTCATTGTTAAAGCACCTTACCCGAACCAGTTAAGGGCTAACAAATCGAGTCCTCATATGGAGAAAATTATGGAAATTTTCAAACAGGTTAACATCAACATCCCTCTCATAGATGCGATTCAACAAGTCCCCGCTTATGCGAAAATTCTTAAGGACTTGTGCACTAGGAAGAGGAAGACTCAAGTGCCGAAGAAGGTTTTCATGTCCAACAATATTAGCACTGCTTTTATCCCTCAGCTACCAAAGAAACGTAAGGACCCAGGATGTCCTACGATATCGATTTTTATTAGGGGTAAAAACATCAATCGTGCTCTTTTAGACCTTGGCGCAAGTGTTAACCTACTTCTATATTCTGTATATGAGCAACTAGGGATTGGAGAGTTGAAACCTGTTCACTGCACTCTCCAAATGGCAGATCGATCTATCACCAAACCTAGGGGTGAACTAGAGGATGTGTTGATAAAGGTCGGGGAATTTGTATTCCCTGTAGACTTCATTGTTCTCGATACACAGCCTGTAGCAAACCCCCGGAGCCAAATTCCGGTGATTCTGGGTCGACCATTCCTTGCCACTTCCAATGCTGTCATCAACTGTAGAAATGGTTCAATGAACTTATCATTTGGAAATATGACCATTGAACTAAACATCTACAAAATTGGAAGTCAGCCATCAGAACCCTCTGCTCATATCTTTGATGTGTGCTCTGTCCACGAGATTGCTCCCGAAAGTTGCGGAGTTGAGGAACTTTGCTTTACAGATCTCGACGACACTACCACATCACTGTTTGACCTGACACATGATCTTAGTGAGGACACCATTTCCACGCTTGAGTCTGCCACTCCTGACTCATCACCATCCGAGTCTGTATCTTTTACAGGCTATGAGCTTCTTTGTGACTCCGAAAATCATTCGATAATCCCACCTTCTATCATTTCTCCGCCAGCATTAGATCTCAAAATTTTACCTTCTCATCTTAAATATGCATATTTAGGTGAGAATGAATCTTTACCGGTTATCATTTCCGCTTCTCTAGCATCAGAGCAAGAGAATGCACTCTTATCGGTATTGAGATCTAATAAGGAGGCGTTTGGTTGGACCATGGCGGACATCAAAGGGATTAGTCTCTTGATTGTCGAACATCATATACACTTGATGGATGATGCCAGACCAACCCGAGAACCACAGAGACGGTTGAACCCCGTCATGAAGGAAGCGGTGATGAAAGAGATCGTCAAATGCCTTGATAGTGGTATCATATACCCAATCTCCAATAGCCAATGGGTGAGTCCTATAGATGTCGTCCCTAAGAAATCTGGCATCACTGTTGTTACCAATGAGGCAAATGAGTTGATTCAGACACGCGCCCAAACTGGGTGGCGTGTATGTATTGATTACAGAAAACTCAATGCCGCCACGAGGAAAGACCACTTTCCTCTACCTTTCATTGATCAGATGCTGGAACGCTTAGCTGGACGTGCGTATTATTGCTTTATGGACGGATATTCTGGCTATAATCAGGTCCCCATAGCCAAAAAGGATCAAGATAAAACCACTTTTACTTGTCCTTTTGGTACCTTTGCTTATAGACGCATGCCCTTTGGGTTGTGCAATGCTCCCGCTACCTTTCAGCGGTGTATGATGGGGATATTCTCTGACATGGTAGAGAATTTTCTGGAGATCTTTATGGACGATTTCTCGATTTTCGGAGACTCTTTTTCCGACTGCCTATCGAATCTTGACGCAGTTCTTACTCGTTGCAAAGAGAAGAACTTAACTTTGAACTGGGAAAAATGCCATTTCATGGTCCAAGAAGGAATTGTACTTGGACATGTTATTTCACGGAAAGGCATTGAGGTTGACAGAGCAAAGATAGATGTCATTCATGTTAGTTGTATGTATGCCCTGGAGGCCAGTATTGTACAGATGATGTATATTACATTGGATGCTTGGACATATATAGAGATGACTTTCTTGCTCGATATGATAGTATGCTATCTGGTTGCTCTTTATCTTAACATGTACACTAGTCTCTTTAAACTGTCTTATAGTTACATGTTGGTAAAGCCCTTAGGATGTGTACTTGACTACCTGGACTATGATGCAGATCATACTAGTGGGGACATGGTAGTCCATAGGTACATCCTTCAAGGTCCCTAGTCGTGGGTGTATCGAGACGGGGCATCGATATACCAGAGTAGACTAGCGTATACGCTTCTCGACCCATGAGATGGGCGATGGATGATCCCATATCCATTGGTGTTTGACATCAGAGATGATATACGGGTGCTCAGTGGAGACTGGGTACACTGGACGGACTCGCCGAGAACTCCCAGATGGTATTATACCTCACGTCAGATGGCAGTTCTCAGGTGACACTTGTACAGGTTAGTCTGTAGACCCGAGATCGTCATAGAGTCTTGTGTGATTCCCACTGTGCTTTGATCTCCACCTTACCACGTCCATGAGGGCGTGCAAAACGGTGGTCTTTGGGTACAGTCCCGAGTGACATGGAGGGAATGAGCGATAGGAGGGGTTTCGTCTCTCCCGGTATTGGGGGTTGATGTTGCGCTGTGCTCGATTGGCCGTAACAGGGAAGTCCCTGGCCAGGGCTGATCAGAGATTTGCTGGTAAGTGTTACCAGTAGTTTCTCGACCCGTTATGAGCCTCACATCGGCACGACTTATCGGTTATTGGGGTCTGACGTATACCACCCCTAGACTTGATATGCGACATATCAGACGAACAGACCGGACTGTACGGTTATTGGAGCCGTCCTGATTGGATAAGATAATAACCAATCTGATTTTGCACGAGCATACGCTAAAGTGTTTTCTTCTCTCTCTCTCCAGGTAGCGACCATTTCATGCCCTAATAAAGATAATAATATGGATGTATTGACCGAACCCGCATGTTATACTGTGCTGGGGAACGTTGGTTCCGTTCTTTCCTATAAGAGTTATAGGACTGAACAGGATATAGGGGAATACCAGGATTCCCATGCCACCCGATTGAAGAAAGTACATGTTGATGCATTTTCTTCGGGTGTGTTCGTTACAGAGAACTGTTTCTCCATTTGCCCTATGTCCTGGGTATTAGATACCGGGTCAGGATCCCATATATGTAATCAGTTACATGGGCTTAGAAAAGGTAGAGAACTTGGAGAAGGTGATAAAGACATTAGAGTTGGAAATGGTGCAATTGTTGCAGCTAAGACTGTCGAGGAATGTCACCTTGTGTTACCAACTGGTAATACATTGGTTCTGAACGAATGCTATTACATGCCGAACCTGATATGCAACATTATATCGGTTTCTTTATTGAGTAAAGAGGGATATAATTTTGTATTACAGGACAATGTTATGAACATTTTCCGTAACCAAAAGTTGGTTGGATCAGGCACGTTGTGTAATGGCATTTATGTTCTAAATCAATTAACAGTTCTGAGCATAACTAACACACACAAGAGGAAGAGTTCTGAACTGAACGAATCCTTCTTGTGGCATTGTAGACTGGGTCACATCAATGCGACACGACTAGCTAAGTTGCATAAGGATGGATATTTAAATCCGTTTGAATTTTCATCTTATGACACTTGCCAGTCATGTCTCAAAGGCAAGATGACCAAAACTCCGTTTACGGGACACGGAGAAAGAGTTACTGAACTCTTGGGACTGATACATAGTGATGTATGCGGTCCAATGTCTACACATGCCAGGGATGGTTCTTCGTACTTCATTACATTCACTGACGATCTCTCTAGATTCGGATATGTGTTCTTGATGAAACACAAATCAGAAGCTTTTGAGAAATTTAGAGAATATAAACAAGAAGTCGAGAACCAAACCGGAAAAAGTATTAAAATCCTTCGATCTGATCGAGGAGGTGAATACTTGAGCAATGAATTCCTGGACTTCCTAAAAGAGAATGGGATTCTCTCTCAGCTGACTCCTCCATATACACCACAGCACAACGGTGTATCAGAACGGAGGAACCGCACCCTATTAGATATGGTGCGCTCTATGATGAGCACAGCTGAGTTACCTATTTCCTTCTGGGGATATGCGCTTGAGACAGCCATGGACCTATTGAATAGAGTTCCTACCAAATCAGTGCCTACCACTCCATATGAGATATGGAAAGGGAAGAGACCACATCTTAATTACATTAAGATATGGGGTTGTCCAGCCTATGTCAAAAGACAAAATCCGGACAAACTCGAGGCAAGATCAGTCTTATGTAAGTTTGTAGTATATCCCAAAAATTCACAAGGGTATATCTTCTACCACCCCGAGGAAAAAAAGGTGTTTGTTTCTCGACATGCCACTTTCTTAGAAAAGAGTTTTCTTATGAAACAGACAAGTGGCATTGAGGTAGAACTGGAAGAGGTTCCAGCGGCACAAACTATAACAGAAGACTTGGTAGAACCAGAGGATTCAGTAGTACCCGACGAACCCCAGCCTCTCCGCCGATCTAGTAGGGTTCCTCGCCAACCTGAGAGATACTACGGTTTTCTCATGGATGGAGGGAGCGAGGATTGCATCATGGATGATGATGACCCAACTAGCTTCGAGCAGGCCATCACGAGTAGGGACTCAGTGAAATGGCTGGATGCTATGCGGTCCGAGATGGAATCCATGTACACCAACAAAGTATGGACTTTGGAAGTTGCTCCTGAAGGGGTAAAACCCATTGGGAGCAAGTGGATCTTCAAGAAAAAACATGGTGTAGATGGGAAAGTGGAGACTTTCAAAGCTAGACTTGTAGCAAAGGGTTTTCGTCAAAGACCAGGTGTGGACTATGACGAAACATTTTCTCCAGTGGCTATGCTTAAATCCATCCGGATCATGCTTGCCATCGCTGCATATCATGATTACGAAATCTGGCAAATGGATGTTAAGACCGCCTTTCTAAATGGTGATTTAGAAGAGTGCGTGTACATGACTCAGCCAGAGGGCTTCGTAGACAGTGGGAGCAGCGGGAAGGTGTGCAAGCTGCTTAAATCCATTTATGGATTAAAGCAAGCATCGCGGAGTTGGAACATCTGCTTTGACGTCGTTATCAAAGAGTTTGATTTCGTCAAAAATCCAGATGAACCTTGTATCTACAAGAAGGTGGCAGAGAGTAAGGTTGTCTTCCTCGTATTGTACGTGGACGACATACTCTTGATAGGAAATGATATTCCTATGCTGCAATCGGCCAAGCTCTTCTTATCACAAAGATTCTCGATGAAAGATCTTGGTGATGCCTCCTGCATATTGGGAATCAGGATCTATAGAGATAGATCCAAACGGATTTTGGGATTGTCCCAATCCAGGTACATTGACACCGTACTAAAGAGGTTTAGTATGGAAGAATCCAAGCGTGGGAACTTGCCCACGATCTCTGGAGTCACTATCTCCAAAGAGATGTCTCCCAAGACTGATTTGGAGAGAGCTCGCATCCAAGGGATATCCTATGCTTCGGCTGTAGGCTCTATCATGTATGCGATGCTATGTACCAGACCGGATGTAGCATACTCACTAAGTATAGTGAGAAGGTATCAAGCTGATCCTGGAGAGAGTCACTGGACAGCTGTGAAGAGCATTCTCAAGTACTTACGAAGGACTAAAGAAATGCTCTTGGTGTATGGTAAGGGAGAGCTCCAAGTGGAGTCATTTACCGATTCGAGCTTCCAGAGTGATAAGGACGACTCTAAGTCGCGGTCGGGCTTTGTCTTCACCCTTTACGGAGGGGCGGTTAGCTGGAAGAGTTCCAAGCAGGAAACCGTGGCAGACTCGACGATGGAGGCTGAATACATCGCTGCCAACGATGCTGCTAAAGAGGCTGTCTGGATCAAGAAGTTCATTACTGAACTTGGATTGGTTCCATCAATTGAGCATCCAATACCTTTGTATTGCGATAACAATGGAGCGGTGGCTTTGGCCAAGGAACCCAGGTCCCATCAGCGATCCAGGCATATTCTGAGGCGGTATCACCTGATCCGGGAGATAGTTGATCGCCGGGAGATCGAGGTCAGGAGAGTTGACACGAAGAACAACACGGCGGATCCACTCACGAAGGCCATTCCCCAGATACAGTTTGAGAGACTCTTCGGGATGCTCGGTATGCGATACTACAGCAGCTGGCCCTAGTGCAAGTGGGAGATTGTTAGTTGTATGTATGCCCTAGAGGCCAGTATTGTACAGATGATGTATATTACATTGGATGCTTGGACATATATAGAGATGACTTTCTTGCTCGATATGATAGTATGCTATCTGGTTGCTCTTTATCTTAACATGTATACTAGTCTCTTTAAACTGTCTTATAGTTACATGTTGGTAAAGCCCTTAGGATGTGTACTTGACTACCTGGACTATGATGCAGATCATACTAGTGGGGACATGGTAGTCCATAGGTACATCCTTCAAGGTCCCTAGTCGTGGGTGTATCGAGACGGGGCATCGATATACCAGAGTAGACTAGCGTATACGCTTCTCGACCCATGAGATGGGCGATGGATGATCCCATATCCATTGGTGTTTGACATCAGAGATGATATACGGGTGCTCAGTGGAGACTGGGTACACTGGACGGACTCGCCGAGAACTCCCAGATGGTATTATACCTCACGTCAGATGGCAGTTCTCAGGTGACACTTGTACAGGTTAGTCTGTAGACCCGAGATCGTCATAGAGTCTTGTGTGATTCCCACTGTGCTTTGATCTCCACCTTACCACGTCCATGAGGGCATGCAAAACGGTGGTCTTTGGGTACAGTCCCGAGTCACATGGAGGCAATGAGCGATAGGAGGGGTTTCGTCTCTCCCGGTATTGGGGGTTGATGTTGCGCTGTGCTCGATTGGCCGTAACAGGGAAGTCCCTGGCCATGGCTGATCAGAGATTTGCTGGTAAGTGTTACCAGTAGTTTCTCGACCCGTTATGAGCCTCACATCGGCACGACTTATCGGTTATTGGGGTCTGACGTATACCACCCCTAGACTTGATATGCGACATATCAGACGAACAGACCGGACTGTACGGTAAGTGTTACTGGTTGGATTCACAGGAGTGTGAGCGGGCTAGCTCGTCGATCTTCTGATCGCTCAATACCCGGATGGCCGTTACGTTTAGCAGACCGCTTGCGGCTTGTGGGTGCTTGATATGATCATCATCTGCTACCAGCGTATTGACGAGTCTTTAGAGTCCTACACAGAGGTTTCCTGGCTCAAGCGAAACGAAATAGTAGCGCATATGAGATATGTGCGGGACCGAGAATAATGCGTGTATGTGATACCGCATTTCATTCTCGCGATGAATGTTTCGATTGGTTGTATGCGATATGACCTAGTTATCGAATCATTGATTCGATAAATCGATACATTCGATACTAGTCGGTTATGTGCGACATGACCGGATCATTGAATCAAATGTTGATTTAATGATTTAATGTATAATTATATTTGATATATTACTTTGCATTAACTAGTATTGGTTCACTTTAAATGGATTTTCTCACTTGAAGTTCACACATTGTATATGTGATATATTTTGTGTGCACTTGATTGTATCATGTTTGATGTTGCATGCTAACTTGTGTTTTTTGTAAAGATTAAACTATGGTTGTGTAATGATTAGGGTTTTGATTTATTCACTCATTTATTTATCCATTCTTTATTTATATTTAATTAGATAAATGAAAACAAAATGGTTTTCTTTATCATGAAGCTTGTTGAAGCTTCATGAAGCTTTGACTAAAGAGACCATTTTGTCTTCATGCTTAACCCTAACCATTCCCACTTACCATGGTCTATTCTCTACACTTAACCTTAGTTAGGATATGATAAGTATTGATTTATTTTCTTTTATGTAAATACTTTTATCATATTCTATCTTCATTCTCTCCTTCTTCTTCAAGAAAGAAAATAAGACTCCATCAATGGCAACTTGAGTTCTAAAGTGAGAAATCCAATTCTAAAGTGAACTCACCTCCTATTTCTTCATCCTCTACCTCTTGCCATGTTATTTTGGGTGTTTTCTTCACAAGTTTCACAACTTGGTGAAGTTGGAGCTTGAACTTGTGATGCCTCGACGTAGATCATCTTCGGCACGAAGCCGACGACCTAGTCCGCCTATTCCTCCGATCAAGCCGACGATTGAGTCCGGGATTCGAGATGGACAGCGAGAGGACGCCTACGTGGAGCTAAGGAAGTGGAGAACCGGATCTACAAAGGTTGTAGCCTCTCTCCTTTAGTTAAGATGTTAACTAGTTTCGTTTTCGCCTAAATTTCTAGTCGACGATCCGTATTAGGGTTTCTCGGCACCCATAAAATTTGAAATTGGCATGGTTGATGCCTTGTGAGACCTCTATAGTGTGCCTAGGAACCCTACAATTCAAAACCTCTCTCATCCCAAAAGCGTCAAAGATATTCGATCTTTTCTTGGCCATGCGGGCTTTTATAGAAGATTCATTAGGGACTTTAGCAAAATTGCTAGACCTTTAACTCTTCTCCTGGCCAAGGATACGACCTTCCACTTTGACTCGGACTGTGAGGCAGCTTTCGACTCACTTAAACACTCCCTCACTTCAGCCCCCGTTCTATCGTCTCCAAATTAGGACTACCCCTTTGAGCTGATGTGTGATGCATCTGATTTTGCAGTTGGTGCAGTCTTAGGACAGCTTATTGAAAAGATGCCACGCGTGATTTATTATGCGAGTAAGACCCTGAATGATGTGCAAATCAATTATACAACTACTGAAAAAGAGCTTTTGGCAGTTGTATTTGCATTGGAAAAATTCAGGCATTACTTAATCGGCTCTCCAATAATTGTGTACACAGACCATTCCGCCATGAAACATCTTCTGGCGAAGAAAGATGCAAAAGGTCGGCTGATACGTTGGATCCTTCTGTTACAAGAATTTGATCTTGTTATCAAAGATAAGAAAGGATGTGAAAACGTAGTAGCCGACCATCTTTCACGCATCTCTTCTTCCCCTGTGACCCTGCCGATCAATGATTCATTTCCCGACGAACAACTCTTGAACGTATCCACTGAACCATGGTTCAGGGATATTGTGAACTATCTTGTCACGGGACTGATACCCAGCGATTGGTCAAAACAGGACAAATACCATTTTTTATCCCAAGTAAAACACTTTTACCGGGATGATCCATATTTGTTTAAGTATTGTCCTGATCAGATCATTCGCCGGTGTGTCCCGAAAGAAGAGTTCAAGAGTGTTCTTTCTTTTTGTCATGATCAGGCCTGTAGGGGTCACTTCGGTCCTAAAAAGACGGCGGAAAAGGTTTTGCAATGTGGATTTTATTGGCCGACCTTATTCAAGGACGCATTTGACTATTGCAAAACCTGTACACAATGCCAGTACACGGGTAGAATCTTCCGGAGAAATGAAATGCCTCAGCAACCCATCTTGGTTGTTGAAATTTTCGATATTTGGGGCATTGATTTTATGGGTCCCTTTCCCAACTCCTTTGGGAATGTGTACATACTGCTGGCGGTTGACTTTGTCTCAAAGTGGGTAGAAGCCATTCCATGTCGCACTAATGACAGGAAAGTTGTCATTAAGTTCTTGAAAGAGAATATCTTTTCGTGATTTGAACACCTACGCGCTATCATTAGCGATAATGGGACACATTTCTGCAACAAGTCTTTTGAGACTCTGATGCGGAAATACTCAATCAACCACCGACTTTCTACACCATATCTTCCCCAAACGAGCGGGCAGGCTGAGATCTCAAATAGACAGATCAAACTAATCCTGGAGAAGACTGTTACTAAAAATAGATAAGACTGGTCGACCAAACTGACGGATGCTCTTTGGGCATTCCGAACTGCATTTAAAACCGACCTAGGGATGTCTCCTTATAGGATACTGTTTGGGAAGGCATGTCATTTACCTGTCGAGATTGAGCATAAAGCATTGTGGGCTATTAAGGAAATCATCTTTGACTTAAACCAAGCCTGCAACTTTCGGAAGCTGCAACTTAATGAGCTAAGCGAACTCCGTGATGAAGCTTATGATAACGCTGTAATCATAAAGAATAGGACCAAGGTTTTTCACGATAAAAACATTTTGAAGAAAACATTTTCACCTGGTCAACAAGTCCTTCTTTATGATTCACGACTACACCTTCATGCGGGTAAGCTTCGATCTCGGTGGAAGGGACCTTTTGTTGTGCGGTCTGTATACCCGCACGGGGTAGTAGAGGTAGAAAATGTTAAAAACGGCACATTTTTCAAAGTGAATGGACATAGACTAAAGCCGTATTTTTCCACTGACCCCACGGAGGAGCTCCTGTTCTTACAGGAGCCAGTTTATCTTGATTAAATTCCTCTGTCTCACCTTCATGTCCTGTATATCATTGCATCATTTTTTGAATGGAGGTGAGTGAAAAAAAATAAGTTTGGGGAGGTTCTTCACTTATATATTTTGCCCCCACTAATAAAATTCCTCCCAGGCTTACAAGTTTTGTAGATATAGCGGTTGGCAACAGTGAGGACACTGTTGCAAACAAGTTTGGGGGAGGTTTGTGCTTAGTTTTGCATCATGTGCATATCATTTGCATAAGCACAAAACATTTCTTTAAAACCCATAAAAATTTAAAAAATTTCAAAACCCATAAAAATTCTGTGTACATATTTTTGGCTCATCATTTTTTTGTAAATAGTTTTTCAAAACCCATAAAAACCTATAAAAATTTAAAAAATTTCAAAATCAATAAAAATTCAAAAATTTTCAAAACTCATAAAAATTTTAAATTTTTTTTTCAAAATATAAAAATATTTAATATTTATGATAATAAAATATTAGATAGTGAACAATTACATCCATGAGATTAGAAAAATTTAAGAAAACTAAGAAAATTAGAAGTTTTCTTATACGAACTAATAATAAGTAGTTATGAGCCGTTGTCCCAAGGGTTAGTAAGATGGAGGAAGTCACTAATCTGAGGATAAAAATAAGTCTGAAAAATAGTTTCTATTCTGGAAAGCCAAACATTTTGAACGTTGATACCCTGCTATTCGCACTGACACACGTCTTAAAGCCCGGGATAGTAGAGGATACCTTGAAATGCTCTTGTCTTAAAGCCAATGTATGAAGGAAATAAAAAAATGAATAAAATATAAAGTGGTGAGAAAAATGGACACTGGTCTTTGTTATCACCAAGGGCAGTAAAAAATGTATAGCAAGGGTGCCTCTTCACCTAGTGCCCTAAGGCCAACTGGTCTGGGAGTCACTGCTATGCCTAAGGTGATGCAAGAAGAGGAAAATACACTAAATAAGCAAACACATGAGTAATCGGTCGGTTAGTACCTCAAGAAGTATTAACGGTCGTATGAAAGTGTGTGAGCAAATTCATCTAAATATTCATTAATCAAAAAAGTACTGAGGCTGATGGGCAAGAGTATGATAGCTTGAATTGAATTCTCCGGGTGTAGGGATGTCCTTTACACACACGCAGGGTGATATGATCGATGTTTGGAAGAAAGATAGGAATGAAGAATAAGACGATGTTTTATTAAGGGAGGACGTGATTTCTGATATCTTTTCATGACCATTAAGATAGGGCTCATGACAACCGAAAAGCTAGCTTAGTTGGAAACCCTAATTTTCAAGGCTTTTCTTTTACAATTCTTGTCTTTAAATGTAATATTCATGATCTTCCTTTTATTATTGGATTTTGTGGGTGCAATCCGCTGAAAACCCTCAGGAGACAACACTCCTCCTACTAGGGACACCTAGAGGTTTAAAGGCTTGTTGCACGTGCTCAGTGCAATCGTGTTGCCTACAAAAGTGTGCTTTTCCTTTTCTTTATTTTCTCCTTCTCTTTTTAATAAAACAATTCGATCGAGACGATTGAAAATAAGTTTGGGGGAATTTGATCAGTCGAAAATACTGCATTTTTAACACGGTAATTTCCCTACTATTTGAACTCATATAGAAGTGTTCGGTATTCATAATTGCACATATTACCAAATCATCTCTGAAATACCAAATTGCATGTGTTAGACTTTTAAACCAGCACTTTAAGGGAAATTAACTGTGTTTATCATGGCATCGCATCATCCTTGTATTGCGCAACTCTTGTCTGGGTCTAATACAGGAAATTCCAGAAGCAAAGCCCAAAATTGAGAAAACAGTGCAGATAAAAGATACGCCAACTCAAAGGCTAAAGATCTGGTAGCGATACAGAAGGCTAAATAAAATTCAACATATCAAAACAAGGCCCATAAATCAGCCCAAGCCCATAGCAGAAATTACAAGTCCTGAAGCCTCCAAAGCGCCGCGGTTCCGCGGTGGGAGCTGGCTTATGCCGCGGAACCGCGGCGGCTTGATGGGATCAGCGCTCCAGATTTTTTACACTTGTCTCCCCTAATGGCCAAAGCTTCCAGAAGACCCCAGAAGCTCCACGTGGCACTTCTAGAAGGCTCGGCTTAACAAACTATTTCTAGAAGGATCTTGTAACAAACTTTTGGAGGGAAATTTAAATCTTTTGGCTAACAAACTTGTGGAGGGAGTTCAAATTTCAATCCTATATCTAGAATTTGGAGGTCTATTAAATGGAGCTTAGATCTAGGGTGCAAATTGTTCAAGAATCACCACCATCTTCAACCCACAAGTTGACTGACACAACTTGTGCCTCAAATTCAAAATCCAATTCAAAATCAAGATCAAGATCCCGAGATCAATTCAAGCAAGAGAGCCTTCAACATTTAGAAGCGACGCCGGATTTTCAACGGAGCAAGAGATCCACGCCGATCCGCGACTCAAGGAGCCGAGCGAAGCTGAAATCGACGATCTAGTTCCATCCTTTTGTAAATTCAAGAGAGTTGTAAAGAAAATTGTCGATAAATAAAGGTGAATTTTCTATATTCTTGCTTATCTTTTAAATTCAAGCATAATGATTAGATCTCAATTTGTGATTGTGTTTGTGATCATGATGTTTGAGTAATCTCCGCTCGTGTAGGAGTTGTGACGATCTTTAGATGATGATGATTTAGATATTTTTACAATTCTTAAATCCTATAATGTTTGGAAATTCTAGTGAATCAAATGATTAATAACCTAGTTTCGAGATGATGCTTTCTTGATCGTGTTCACTCGAAACTAGGGAACAACTATTAAACATTTGATTAACCAGAAGCTAGAATTTGAATGCGATCCATCGAAAGGACAAAGGATGAGTTACGAAATCCCTAATTTTCCCGCACGATCCTTAAACCTCGATGAATTTGCATCGATCTAGTATCAATTCGTTAATGGATAAGAATGAGTAATTAATAGATCTCATCACATCTATAGATCCGATCTACTCCTACGAGCCATACTTCTAATCTTGATTATTGGTTGGAAATTATCACACATCTCAATTCTTGTTTCTTTTAGATCTAGATTTTTCTTACTCTTGATCTTCAATTACAAATCATGAATTATTTTCTTTTCTTTGCTTTAAATTTTCAACTCATCTAATTCAAGAATTGAACGGATTACACTTTCCCTGTGGACGATCCGCACTTACTAATGCGCTACATCCGACACCGTTATTGATTGCGGTCAAAATATTTTTGGTTGTGATTTCTATATACAATTTTCTAAAAAACCAACTACACAATCGGAAATTTCATTCAATCAGGTGGACACACGAAAAAGGTTGTAATCCCTAAACCTTGCATGCTTATTTTCTTGTTTAGTGTTTGGATCGATCGCTAAGGATTAGTTTCTAATGCTCCTTTTGAAATTTTTGTTTTTCGATTCTGCATTAGCCATGGTAGTAGCGGTAGGGGAACTAGGAACTTTCAATTGTATCAGAGCCACCGAAACACTCTAAACTAGCTTGTCACGACGTTAGAATTCACGGTTTTTCTGGCATTGAAAACTATCGAAAAAACAGGCCCGAAAATTCAAGTTTTAAGATGTTTGCACATGTCACGGGCTTACGATATGAATCGAGAAGCCACGGGGTAATGCGTGGGTACCATGAGGGGACCGAAAGGCAGGGACCACTCCCTAAGACCACCACGAGGTTGACTTGGTGAGTGGTGACCCGATGCTACCCCAATGGGTAGGCTCGGGTCTGCCTACCCCTTTGGGCCGCCTTGTGGTGGTCTTAGGGGGTTGGTACCCCCCTAGGCCCCCAATTGAACATTAATTTTGTTTTTGATCTCCCCGCGAGATTTCGAGCGTGTTTCGATTCTATTCAGACTCCAGGATTGGCTTAAAACTTAGTTTTTTTATTCTTAGTGCATATGATTTTCGGCCTTTAAAAAATTTGGAATGTTTGTTATTTGTGTATGGAATTCTAATGTCGTGGCTTTGTTTACATGCATATATGTGTTTTTAGACTTCGTCTAATTGCTATATGTTCGATTAGAAGGGGTTGCACACTTGCTTGTGTTGCTTGTTCTGTAATATATATATCTCTATGATGGTTTAGCTGGATTGTCGTGACGGATAGCCCCACTTGCGTTTGCTTTTACAGTTTTTTTTATAATATTGTATTCATTTGTTCGGGGCAAGCTCCAACTTGTGGCCGCCGTTTCCGCTTTTTGTATATTCTTTTATTGGGGCTCGACCAAGATGCGGTCGATGCCACTGTTGTATTTCATTAATGTACTAGAATTAACCCAGGAGAAGTGCTCGAGTAGCTGGATTCTAGAATGCTGTAGGTTGCCATCTCATAGTGTTTGAGACCGGGCTGTCTCGCTCTATAATTGGCAGGTTGCTCGCCGCACTTGTAGAGATTATAGGATCGACCCGCGGAGGAGTGCCCAAGTTACCAGATTCTAAAAAGCGATGGATGACTGACTCATAATATTGAGGGTGGGTTACCAAGTTTCTAGAATTGGTAGGTGCTTGCCACACTCGTAGAGGTCTAGGATCGACTTTGTACGAGCTTTCCATACGACGGAGGAACGTCGCGGTTTATTTAGGCTCAAATGAAACATGAAGCTCCTAGTTTATCCGCTATTCCATATTGTTTGTTGTATTCCTGTGATTTTATTACATGCCTGTGATGATATATATATATATATATATATATATAGTAGATGCTTCTATATGTTTTGCATCCATGCTAGCCTTGTCCCCGCCGTAAGTTAAGTAACCTTACGGTGAAGACCCGGGACCCCGTGGCGAATACGGATGGCATATAAAAGCATGCTATTTTGGTTGTTTCTAGTGTAGCTTAGAAACTTGTTTGATGGGTCTGCGTTATATGTTTAAAGCAAGGAAAAGAAACCTATATAATATTGTCGGAACCAATTTTTAAAACTACTCGGTTTTCTTCAAAACTATAGTCATATTGTTTTGCTTTGCATAGAGGTATTCGGTTAAGAATATCATGCACCTCATTCTATGAGGAAAGAGCCTTGATCCCTTAACGGGGAGTTCGCTCTTAAGCAAAAGTTTATGTTACTATTTTTAAAAGCGAAGCCTAAACCACTCTATTTCAAAGCCACTCAAGTTTCTTCAACGATATCAAGTTCATTACGTGAAGGGTTTTAGCCAAAAAACCAGCTGTAGCCCTCCGTCATTTCAGATTAGTACTACTTAGTATTCGTGTTGCATTTGTTGACCTTTGCCTAGGCGTAATGTCCGATAGCTAAGTATTTCTTTTCTGTTGCATGTTGATGTGATTAGTTAGGATAGTCGTATGACTTTCTTAACCTTTACCAAGGGTCATACAGATGGGTCTAATGTAATCCAGGATAATGACGGGTTGAACTTGACTTGTGACTTATGGTTTGTTGACCTTTGCCAAGGTCATAAGGTGCTTGGGAAAAAAACCGTATCGGGAGTTTTAAATATAAAGGAAACTTGCCAAGTATACGCATACCTTCTGGAGTGTGCTAATTTTGGTCAGCTTTCTTCAAATTTATCACACAATGATAGTTGGGTCCCGATTCCCACTAATGAGTAGGTATTACTTTTCGGGAGATTTTCACATCAAAATTAGCTAACCTATTGGGTATCTAGAAATTGTTAATGAGATTACACCTCTGCGGAAATAGAGTTATTTAATTGGGTCCGTGCGAAAGCATGGAGGACCTCCCTCAGAGTACCAACATTGGCCTGGCTGAACGGTTAGCAAACTTCTAAGGTGAATATGATCCCGACTAGTTCTCCTTTTAGAGTTTGAAGGAGAATTCGAGGATATAGTGGAAGCCATCCTGATTAGATAAAATGATTAACCAATCTAATCTTGATAGAGTGCACGCTGAGTGTTTCTTTTCTCTCTCTAGTTATGTGACCATGACTTACCTTTAACTAAACTCATTAACCATGTTAACCGAACCTTCTTACACACTTTGGTTTTGGATTTTCATGATTCATAACAAAGTCGCACATATCCCTGCTACTCCTACTTTCCCTTCGCATTTCTCCAGATGACTCCATATCACTACGATAATCCATATTGTTTGGAAAGTCCATCGTATAGTTACATACGAACTTGAAGAAGTTACTTCAGTCAAGGATGGTCACTGATTCTGGAAAAATTGAATTGGATTATTCGGTTGTCTCTTCCCTTTACCTTCTTTCAGGTTGCGAGAGCTCCTCGTATTAGGCAAGTATATATATTATGCTTATTAGATAGTGTTCTTCTAAACCTTAGGCTGGTGCCAAAAGGTAGGGAAGGAAGAAAACCAATTAGCCTAAGAGCGATGTAAAGAAGGCAAGATGTATATAAAGGGATTGAAGTGAGGGAAAAAAAGAAATTGCGACTACTGCCATGAATCTGGATAATAGAAGAGGCATTACTAGGAATACCCGGCCACCCCCTTGAAACATTTTCACGTTTCAGTTTTTTTGTATAGTTGTTACTGAAAACTGTTTTCCTAATTAATTCTGACTCCAGGGTATGTATATACCATATTAGAATCTCACTCTGTATGAAGTTACAGATGCCGAGCAAGAGTAGAATAATGGAAAATGGATGATTTGATCCTCAACATCGAAATTCATAGCAATTGGTGATATTGGATTAAATCACCTGGTTTTGCCTTACGACAAATTTTTGGTTTCGAATAACCATTGTTATGCACCAATTTTTAAAATGAAATATCTGTATCTTTATTTTATAAAATGAGATATAAATTTTGAAAATTGTGTTCTAAATATTTACCTTTATCGGTTGAGGATAAGGTAAGGTGCATTTAATAACTGTGTAAGACATTCTCAACCAAAATACGGTTCTCAACATACAATACACGGAATATGAGTTAGTATACTCTTGGAACTTATACATGGTAATGTATATTGTCCAGTATCCTTTAGGACAAGGGGTTGATAATCTTACTTCATTCATTTTACCTATGAGTTCTCTAGTTTGAGACACGCATTCGTTGTAATGTAAGGTCCAAAGATTTTGAGAAGTTTATAGCTATAAGAATAAAGTAGAGAACTATACGTTGGAAGTATCAGGATTCTTCAAAATGATCGAAAATGTAGATACTTATGCTAGGTATTCCGTGGTAGTAATACTGAGAACTTGATTCTCTCACAAGTTAATCATCCGTAGGTGCGCTCTTTAGTGAGTAATGGTGTATAGCCTTTATCCATTTGGTGATATGCACTGGAAACAGCTAGATGACATTTGAATCGGATTTCATCTAAATTAGTGCCTTTGATTCTATATGGACATAGAACGGTTGCATATCTTGAGATTATTAAGATATGGAGTTATCCAGTTTCTGTTTAAAAGTAGAATCCGGACAAACTCAAGGTACGCTTCGGTAATGGATGTTTGCGGATTATCCCAAGCGTTTGTTAGGGTTTTGCTTCTACTAATTGCAAGATCAATAATTATATTGTTCTTGAATCGCCACCTTTATTTATAAAAAAGAATCTTTTCTCAAAAGAAATTAGTAAGAATATAGTAGAACTGGAAGTGATTCCAAAACCATAAACGGTTACTGAAAATTTAGTAGAACCTGGAAATTCAGTTGGACTCGACAAATCTTAACCACTCCGCAAATATTAAGAAGTGACCTCAGCCACCTGAGAGATACTTCAGACTTCTCGTAAACGGTAGTAGGGAGGTCAGCATCATTGTGATGATGGCCCTACTAATTGTCAGCAAGCCATAGGAAGTGGTGACTTTTGGATGATAGTTGGATGCTTTATATCCAAGATGGACTCCACGCACTCTAGCGAATTATGGATTTTTGACTTTGCTGGATGTTCCTGAAGGGGTAAAACCCATTAGGGGCAAGTAGATCTTTCAAGATCTGTGTAGATGGAAAGGTATTGAACTGATAAAGCTAGACTTGTTGTAAAGATTTTCATCAAATACCCGGTATGGATTGTGATGAAACTTTTACTTCAATGTATGTGCTAAAGTTCATACAGATATGACTTACCACTTTTGCTATTCAAGACTATGATATCTAGCAAGAGAATTACTCTAACGTCTTTCTAAATGGGAATTTGGAAGCGCACGTGTATATGACTCTGCCAAAGGGTTATCGTAGTCAGTGGGAGCAGCGGAAGGTGTGCAAATTGCTTATATCTATTTATAGACTAAAGCATGAATAGCGGAGACAGATCATCTGTTTTCATGTTAGAGTCAACGTGTTTGACTTCATCAAAACAACAGATAAACCTAGTAAGAAGGATGTAGGGAGTACTATCCTGGGATTTGGATGACATACTCCTAATAGGAAGTGATATTCCTATATTACAATCCGTCAAACTTTGGTTGTCATGGATATTTCTTCACATTAAGATCTGGATAAGATATCACAATTTCAGGTGACTAGATCTATAGTTTTAGATCTAGATTTGGGAAGTATCCCAATCCGGGTACTTAGACACCATTCTAAAATTGTTTTAGAATGGACGACTCCTGGCGTGGTAATGTATGTCTTCTAGGCTGATGAGGAGATAGACTTGCATGAATGACATATCACTTGCTCAGGCAATTGAGTCAATCATATGATGTCATGTACCAAACCAGAAGTTGCTTTTGCACTTGCTGAGATATCAGCGATTCTGGTGATTAGATATATATCGATATATCTAGATTTTGGAAGGTTCCCAATTCAGGTATTTAGACACCATTGTAAATTAATTTAGAATGGATGAATCCTGACATGGTAGTCTACCCACAGGTATTGGAGTCACCCTCTCTAAAGAGATATCTTTCAGACTGATGAGAAGAGGGACTGGCATGAATGGCATATCATTTGCTTAAGCAATTAAGTCAATCATGCAAAGTCTAGTATCAAACCAGATGTTACTTTTTCTCTTGCTGTAGTAAGCATATATCAATCCAATCATGAAGAAATAAAGGGAAGCAGTTAAGAACATAAAAGAATGTTCTTGGTATATGGTATCGGCAGCCTCCTTTAAGAAGCGATTATCGGTTCGGGCTTTCAAGGTGTCCTGGACGACAGAGATGCTGTCAATAGTTTTGAGTTTACCCTCTTCTGAGGAATAGTATATATGATAGGGTTCCAATAGGGATACTTAGGTAGATATAGTGCAGGATACTGGTTATGACTCAACGAAGGGTACAGGCCAAGATGTTTGTTAGATAAAATTGTTCATTTATGAAACTAGTCCTATCAAGTATCCAGAAAAATTCTTGAGGTGGGGTATCGCTCGGTTTAGAAGATTGTTGATCTCCGCGAAGTTGAGAAATAGAGAGAGGAAGTTGGAACATTATAGCGGATCCACTTACTGAGACTATTTTTCGAACACGGAAGTTTCACAAATATAGTTTACGAAACTGATTAGTAGAGAAATTGGGTATTCGGTAGCACGCGGGATATGGGTATGCGATACCGCAATAATTAGCCTTAAGTGCAAGTGGGAGATTATTGGATATAGTGTCCTCAAGGCAATTATTGTAATTGAAGGTAGACGATTATGATAATTAAGGGAGGACTTATACAGGTAGAACAATCTTACTCGAAATGATAGTATACTATCTGGTTTGTCTTTATCATTGATGTGTATATGTTTTAATTGTTATTACGTGTCGCAGATATATATGATGAAGCCCGTAGGATTCTTGCTTGACTACCAGCATTATGATGGTGATCATATACGTAAGAGCTGGGTAGTCAATAAGCACATCCTTAAATGTCCCCAGTCGAGAGAATATCGAGACTGGGCATCGATATTCCGGAGTAGACTAGTGTATATGTTTATAGACTCTGAAGAGGGGTGGTGGCCGGTCTCACAATCCATTGATGTTGTGTCGGCTAAGATAGTATACAGGTGCTCACCGGAGGTGCGTACACTGGACGGACTCACCGAGAACTTCCAAATGGTATTATATCTATCATCAGATAACATTTCTCAAATGGCATGAGTACAGGTTGGTCCTTTGACCTAAGATCGTCATTTGTTTCGTGTGAGTTCCCACTGTACTTAGATTATTATCCTACTATGGCTCAAAGGAGTCGTGCAAACAGGTTTTAGTTGGGTATAGTCCCAAACCACAAGGAGGAAGTGAGCGATTGTCGGGAATTCATCACTCCTGGTATTCGGAGTCGATGCCGCGCTGAGTTCGGTTGTCCATCACTCTAAATCCATGGCCACGGTTGATGAGATTTACTGATAAGAGTTTAATAGTTTCTCGGTTGGTGATGAGCTTGACTCTGGCATGACTTATCGGGTTATTAGGGGTCTGACGTTATCCACCCCTAGACCCGGTATGCTATACTCTTAGACAAAGACACCGGACTGTACAGAGATTGTCACATTCAGGCTCAGTAGGGTACGGACGGACTTGATTGTCAACCTTCCTTTCGGCAGATACCTAGGTAGCCATTACGTACAGCTAGTGCCGCTGACGTGCTTGTGGTTTTAGATTTATCCAGTAACTCGCTGCCAGCGTATTGTCGAGTCTTTAGAGTCTCACACAGAGGGTTTTCCCGATTCAGGTGATATGATGTAGATGACGTATGTTGATACATACAGGGGTCCGATTAAATTCGTGTACAGGCTACATGGACTTTAATCGGACAATTAATAATACTAGCCGGCTTAGGATTAAGCTGAATTATTAAATCAAGATTTGATTTAATAATATTATATATATATATATATATATATATATATATTCTAGTATTATTGTTCATTATTCATTTTCTCTCTCTTGGCTGTTCGTATTTTTATACGGATACGTGTATTGTATTCTGTATTTATACGGAATATTTTTTAGAAGGAGGACACCTCGTTTGTGAATATTCATTCATGAATATTCAAGGAAATGGGGTGGAGGGTGAGATTGCTTTGAGCATGGTTGTGGACATGTAGAAAGGAATGGACTTCATTTGTTTATTGATAAAATGGTTGTGATATTTTATTGCATGGTTGAAAAAATTTAGGAAGCCATTCCATTCTATTCACTCATTCATCTAATGACTTAGCTCAATTGGTGTTATAGCTACTTCTTCATCCTCCTCCTCCTTCTTCTTGCATGCTCTCTTGAGCATAAGTTTTAGATAGAAAATGGTAGTAGAAAATTCCAACATCCCCACTCTCCATTTCTAGCAAGCTTGGAATATTAGTTGCTTCACTAGGTGAAGCTGGAGTTTGGATCGGTTCTCTCGGGTAGATCATATTTGACAAGGGCGGTCGCCTCTCAAGCTTGTTCCTGACAGCCTGCAAGGAGCTTGGAGGGGTCTTCCACGATTGAGTGGACACATGACATAGGTTGTAATCTCTATACCTTGCATACTTATTTTCTAGTTTAGTGTTTGGACCGATTGCTAGGGATTAGTTTCTAGTGTTCCTCTTGAAATTTTTATTTTTTGATTTCGCATTGACCGCGGTAGCAGCAGCAAGGGCACTAGGAACTTTTAGTTAAACATTAAGTCCAACTCATTAAATATAATGTCCCACAAATAAAGTCTCATTTAGAAAACAGAAAGTCCCATCAGGTGAACATAAAGTCCCACTCAGTAAACAGAAAGTCTCACTTAGTCAATAGACCCCCAGTGCATGAAAATCCCACTTAGGAAACAGAAAGTTTCTAATGGTTGAACATAAAGTACCACTTGGTAAACAGAAAGCCATAATTAGTCAGTAATAAATCCCAATTAATCATTAGAAAATCCTACTTAATCTGTTGAGAGTCCTACTTAGAACATCAAATAGTCCCTCCTGGAAAAAAATTTAGTACCACTTGGTAAAACAATAGTTCCACCTGGGAAACAGCAAATTCATTACAAATACCAATTTGAATAGTCCCACTTATAAAGACAATAGTTCCATTTAAAATATAAATAGTTCCATCTGGTTACATTTTGTTTCCACTTGAAAACGTTACATTTCTGATACATATTCCGATTTAAAAACATCTAAAACAGATGTAATAATTGAACAAAAAACACAACACTTTACGATATGGATAAGTACAAAGACGATGATCCAAATACAAATGAAAGGACACGATCTCATCCATCGGCTTGCAAACCTGGCCACGAACGCATATTATAACCTATTTTATTACAATATTCACAATTTTAAATCCGCATTTCAGAACGTGATTTTCTTCTCTTTCGACATCCATTGATCACAGCCTTTAAAGGGTCTAGTACATGGTCCAACTGTTCGCATCTCTTTGATCTGATGGCTCTGTCTCGGCCTCTTCTTCTAAGCCTTTGATTGTGTCTTCAGTAAAGCCAACACTAAATTTATGGAGACTGTCGACCAGCCATTGCATTACTTCCTCATATTCAACACCTGATTTGAAGGCTTTACAAAACACTTTGTATTCTAAGTCATCCATAGCTCTGTACCTTCCACTAGTTTTAGTTTCATTATGAAATGCACAATGTCTCAACGGTGTCGGCCCGCATTTTGCATTCTTCGTCCATCTCTCCAGAATTAGCGTCTATAGGATCTCTTCGACGTGTAGATGCTTAAGAACAGAGAATGTGTGGGAGCAGGGAATATCGATAGATTCAAAAAAGAGACAGATGCATTTAATTCGGTCTAAAACACCTGTTAACTCTACTGAATATTCAAACTCAGTACTACTGCTCTGAGTGGCTACTGAAACGATGAACTTGGTAGGCTATGCCGCATATTGTCTTACTGTACACAGAATTACACTGCGCATCTCAATTTGAACTAATTCGAATATGTTAGGAGTGTAGATTCTACTAGCATGATTTTCCAGGCCTTGCATATCAGTGCACAGTACAAGAAAATATTGCCATGTTTTGTAGTCATCTTCAGCCTTATCCCTCCTGGTTTTTGACAAACAATAATCATAGTGAACAATCATATCCTGTAAAATCATATTTCGATCTAAATGTCTGCGTAGATTATCATTAACACTCACACTTCTTTGCGTGCTTCGAATACCTAAAAAGAGATGCCCGTACAAAAATGATTCACACCAAAGATTCCTTGTACTGTACTTTTGCATGAACCAATGAGAGGTTGGATCAAACCTTTACTCTTCAACTTCCTTAAGAAATGATTGCCAACTATTGTCAAAATTATCAGGATCATCGGGAGTGTAAATTAAACTCTTAAACGATTCTAGAAATTCTATGATCTTATAGTGGGTTTTGAAATTACTCTCAACATGCCAACTGCAAAGACGGTGCCTAGCGTCTAGCATAACAATTGCTATATCGTCTTTCATCGCTAGATCACCATCCGTTACAAAGGATATGGGTTTTTTTGGTACATGGCTTCCATAAAAGTTCCTAGCAACCATGTGTACACATCTGTCGTTTCCTCTGAGACTACACCACAACCAAAATACGTTGTACTACGGTGATTGTTGATACCAACAAAAGGTATGATTGGAATTTTGTATCTATTAGCATGGTGTGTTGAATAAAAAATTATAACATCACCAAATGAAATGTAGTCCATTCTTAACTTCGCATAACACCAAAATGGACGATCCAGGTTACCGGACTGGTTTGTATGAAACCTGGAAAAAAAATTCAAAATCCCGGTCTTTTCTTCTCTGCAGAGTATCTAGGACACTAGACGCGTCTCCTTTCTTTAATTTGCCTCTCTGCTCTCTTAACCATAGATTGTACATATCTCTTTTCACAAAACCTACGTTTTCTTAACCACCATTTCTTTTCTCATATAGAGACATGATTTAGTGTTTACGGATGCCTGATTTCGAACACATAAATATCTCATTCCTCTGTTAATGGTTTATATTTCTGTGAGACTTAAGGAAGCTAACTTCAGCCGGCGAAGAGAGAACATGGCTGTGACCAACAATGAATTCGCATACAACCCATTTGTTATTAATTTGATCAACTTGAACATCCAGTTTTGCCAGACATTCACATCTACTTATGGCACGCTCTTTCTTCGACCTATCCGTCCCACCCATATATTTTTCATCCCGAGCCCCGGCCTTACTTCAAACAAATCTACGAAAATAAATGGTGCCATCGGATTTACTGTTCCTTAATATGCTCCTCCTAATGCTGAACCCTTTTTCTTCGACATATTAGTTGTAAAAGTTGTACCACTCTTGCTCCGTTGAAAATTTCGTGTTAAAAAATTGCTCACACTCAGGGGCAGAGAGATCTACCATCACATTTCGTATGTAGGAGGTGACTCACAGAATATTCCCAATTGATTGCTGCATGCCATCATTTGCTTTGTTAAATACCGAACAGAAAGTTCCACTTGGGATACAAACGTTCCAGTTGGAAATAAAAAGGTTCCAGTCAAAATTACAAAAGCTCCACTTGAAACCAAATAAGTTCCACCTAGAAATAAAAAAGTTCCACTTAGAAATGAAAGAGTACCATTTCCACTTGGAAATGCAAATGTTTAATTTGGAACTGAAAAGGTTCCACTTATAACTATAAAAGTGCCATGTGGAAATAAAAAAGGGTCCACAAAGAACTAAAAAAGTGTCACTTAGAAATAAAAAAAAATTCACGTAAAACTGTAAAATTGCTATTTCCACTTGAAAATGAGAAAGTCCTACTTAAAACCAAAAAAGTTTCACTTGGAAATAAAAGAGTTCCACTAAGAAATCAAAAGGTTCTACTTATAAATAAAAAGTTCTAGTAAAAACTAAAAAGTTCAATTTGGGTATATAAAAAGTTCCACTAAGAAAAAAAAAGGTCCGCTTAGTAATATAAGAGTTCCACCTTAAAATTTGAGTATTAAGTCCGTACCTGCTAAAAAACGTGCCACTTGGAAATAAAAAAAATTCCACTTAAAACTGTAAAAGTACCGCTTCCACTTGGAAATGCCAAAGTCCCACATGAAAATAAGAAAGTCCTACTTAGAACTACAAAAGTTCCACTTGGAAATAAAAGAGTTCCACTGAGAAATAAAAAGGTTCCACTTATAAATAAAAAACTACCAGTTAAAACTAAAAAGTTCCACCTGGAAATATTAAAGTTCTTCCTAGAAATATAAGAGTTCCACTTTAAAATTTGAGTATTAAGTTCGAACCTGGTATTGGTAAAGGAGTGGTGGTGGTGGTTTGGTGTTGTTGAACCGGACGTGAGAGTGAGGGGGTGTTGAACGGTAAATGGAGGGACTGGAGAAGACAGGAATGGAGATATGAGGTAACACAAGAGCAGGTGGTATGGGTAAATAGAGGGTGTTGAGGGAGTAGGGGTGATGGCCTAGATCTAGGTGGTGGTAGATGACTGGAACTGGTATGGGTTTGGGTATCCAGAGAGTAGTGCTGTGAAGGAGGGTTAGGAGAGAAAACTTAGCGTTTTAAATGGGAACTATAGTGGAAGAACGAGAAGAGAAAGGTGGAGATGAGTAGGGGAGAGAAGATGCAAGAGTAAGATAGAAAAAGGAAAGCATTCAATGCCTATGTCAGCCGGCCAATTGTCTTGTATTGAAAGACGTGACATTCAAATTTTAAAAAAGGGACACCAGCTAGTATTTAACCCCTTAACCAATTATATCCGGTTGAAAACTTTACCTCAATTAGAAAACAAAACCTTTTGGGGTGGCATTCAGAAAGTTTGACAAACACCCTCTCATCATGGCATGAAAATTTGACTGGCGCACACAAGGTTCCACGCTATGGGAATAAAGTTCACCCTACTACACAAAGTTCCAATATTCTGGACTTAAATCTCCAACCATAGTTTATTTGAGGAAGAAAAGAACTCGCCGACATAGACCCCACCTCTAATTGGCCGCAGCAGCATCAACTCCACCACCGTCCCTACACGCCTCCGCCTTCGCTGCCTTAGTACCACTATCCTTACCCTTCTTACTATGGAGACCCTAACCCTAGCTACTCTAACCCTAACCCTACGGGGACGGTGGCGGCGCCGCACTACATCCTCGACCCCTATAACCCTTACGGTGAATACCCTATGGGCGCGGCCACAAGTTTGTGTAGGGATGTTGCGTATGGGGTCCTCCTTGGTTACCAAAAGATGAGAGCTTTTTAACACTCAAGTCTTTCAATTGAACCAAGGCTATGGCTTTTAGGGTTTTGATGCGAAATGTGGATTTTTTCCCTTCCTCCAAACCACAGGTAGGTTTGGTGCAATTAACTCTAATGAGTATGTTAATGAAACATGGGTTAATACTTAGCCAATCTTTTTCTCAACTTGGGGGGTGGGAGATTTGAAATGGGTTTCTTCCATGCTTACAACGTGTCAATTTAATCTGCAGGTGCCATCAAGGCCTTCCAGTGGACTGAATCCATTGGCCCCACCCCATGCCATGGTTTAACAAAACACTTACGTTTCATATTCTAAGGTTTGTAAGATTTATTTAACTCTAGAACGTCTTTATATTGTTTAGATTACGATTTGAGTGTTTTTGATGCCCTGTTTGGGTGCAGAGTTGGGAAAGCCAAAGTTTATATTTTAGCAGAGGTAGATCGATACTGCGAAGAAGTTATTTTCGCTAATAAATTTCTTGAAGGGTAAAAGCACTGTAAACTACATAGGTGTTTTGTGCAAATTAACTTAAAGACTGTTTTAATGCACTATGGGGCTAATTGACATATCTTTTTCTCAAATGGGGAAAAAATTTAAATGTGGTTCATCAATATTTGCAATATCATCTTTTAATCTCAAAAAACCCTAAGATGCTTTAGGAAGCTACATAATTTTGCCAGCAGTACTAAACGAGCATAAAACTTTTGCTGATATGATGTGTGCAAACTAGATATTCAGTAGTTCCTAGAATTAGTTTTGTGGTATACGATTTTTCTGTAAATCGATGTCGCATACTCCACAGGGTTTATACAGAGGTGGAACTAACAAAAAACAATTTTATAGCAAGCAATATCAACTAAACTCCCAAGATCTACCATAAGTCTTAACTAGCAAAACAAACAAAGGTTCTAATCTACTATGAAGTGATTTATACCTTTGTGTTCAAGTCCTTCGGGTCTTCTTAAGCTCTTCTTTCGTCAAGATCAAACTTGGTCGTCGGCCTCCTTGAATCGAAGATGATGCACCCGAGAGTCTATGGTTCAAGCTCTAACCTCAAAAGTGAGGTAACTAAAGTACCTAGTTTGCTAATCTAGGTAGTTTAGAAGATTTAATGTGTTAATTAGATTAATTTATCTCAATATCCCTAGGTTTCTCAACACATGAGAGTGTTAGGGTTTGAGGAAGAAGAAGAGAGCAAAGGAGGAGAGAGAATATCAAGTGTAGAATGAAGTGAAGAATGGCTAAGCTCAAAACTATCAAGCATTTCATTTTCAATAAAATATAGTAGCCATGCTTAAATAGTTATCACAAATGAATAAAGAAAAGAAATAGCCATGTTTCATAGCATACTTATTACACCTCATCCCTCCTCCTCATTATTTATTTTCAATTAATAGATTTAACACAAATGAGGTGTCTTCTTCCAGAATCACTCAAGTGAAAATACAAGAATGCCCTCACCGTATATACATACCCGTATTCGTACTACAAAAAATAGAAATACCAAGAGATAAAAATAATCCAATAATATAATACTAGAATGCGTTTAATTCTAAACCCGCTAGTATTATCCATCCGAACAAAATCCGTATAGCTAGCACACGCATATGATCGGAACCTTGCACGTAAAACCATACGGCATCTACATCGTTTCTTTTGGATATAGTGCCCTCAAGGAAACTATTGTAATTGCAGGCATGCGATTATGTTAATTGAGGGAGGACCAATACAGGTAGAACAATCTTACTTGAGATGATATTATGTTATCTGGTTTGTTTTTATCATTGATGTGTACACGTTTTACTTATTATTACATGTCGCTAATACATAATGATAAAGCCCGTAGGATTTTTGCTTGACTACCAGCATTATGATGGCGATCATATACGTGAGAGCTGGGTAGTCCATAAGAACATCCTTTAATGTCCCTAGTCGTGGGAGTATCGAGACTGGGCATCGATATTCTGGAGTAGACTGGTGTATACGTTTCCAGACCCCGATGAGGGGCGGTGGCCAGTCTCACAAGCCATTGGTTTTATATCACCTAAGATAGTAGACAGGTTCTCACTGGAGGTGAGTACACTGGACAGACTCACCGAGAACTTCTAGATGGTATTATATCTATCGTCAGATGGAAGTTCTCGAGTGGCATTAGAACAGGTTATTCTTTTGACCTGAGATCATCATTTGTCTCGTGTGAGTTCTCACTGTACTTTGATTACTACCCTACCACAGCTCAAAAGAGTCGTGCAAACAGGTTTTAGTTGGATACAGTCCTGAGCCACATGGAGGCAGTGATCGACTATCGGGGATTTGTCTCTCCTGGTATTAGGAGTCGATGTCGTGCTGTGGTCGGTAGGCTATCACCTCAAATCCGTGGCTACGGTAGATGAGATTTACTAATATAAGTTCAGTAGTTTCTCGGTTGGTAATGAGCTTGACTCCAACACGACTTATCGGGTTATTAGGGGTCTGACGTTTCCATCCCCTAGATCCGGTATGCGATACTCTTAGACGAAGAGACCGGACTGTTCAAAGATTGTCACATTCAGGCTCAGTAGGGTTCGGACGAACTTGATTGTCGATCTCCCTTTCGACAGATACCTGGATAGCCGTTACGTACAGCTATTGCCACTAACGTGCTTGTGGTATTTGGATTTATCCAGTAAATCACTGCCATTGTATTGTCGAGTCTTTAGAGTCTCACACAGAGGGTTTTCCCGGTTCAAACGATATGATATAGATGACGTATGTTAGTGCATACAGTGTGTTCGATTAAATACGTGTATAGACTACACGGACTTTAATTGGATGGTTGATAATAGTAGCGTCTTAGGATTAAGCCGGATTATTAAATCAGGTTTTGATTTAATAATTTATACATATATTTTTAATATGTATATTCTAGTATTATTGTTCACTATTCATTTTCTCTCTCTTGGCTATTCGTATTTTTGTATGAATACGCGTATATGTATTTCGATACATATACCGGGTTGTATTCCGTATTTATACAGAATTTGTTCTAGAAGATGGACACTTCATTTCTTGATTTTTCTTTTATAGAAAATCAAAGGTGGAGGATGATGTGTTTTTGTAGCATGGTAGAGAGGTATGGGTTGATTATTATATAGTATTTTCATTTATGAATACAATTCTCGGATGGTTGCAAAATAATCAAGCCATTCTTTTTCCAAGCTTGCTAGTTTTTCTTTCAAAAAAGACAACCATTTTCCATGGCTTTTTCTTCTTCACCTCCTCCTCCTTCTTCTAGGTAGCTCACAAGAGCTTAGAAAAGTTAGTGAAAATATTTCTACATCCCCACTCTCCATTCGTAGCGATCCTGAAGTGTTGGTCGCTTCAATAGGTGAAGCCGGAGCTTGGATCGGTTTCCCTCAGGTGGATCATCTTCGGCAAGGGCGGTAGACACTCAAGCTCGATCTGAATAACGTACACGGAGCATGGAGGAGTCTTCCACGATTGGGTGGACACGCGTTAAAGGTAGTATTCCGTATCTTTGCATGCTTAGTTTACTAGTTTAGGCGTTTGGATCGATTCTAGGATCGGGGTTCCATCGTGTTTGCTCAAAATTATTGTTCACCAATCGCGCTTTCTCTGCACCATAGGCACTAGGGAACCCTACAGTGGTATCAGAGCCTCCCAAACACCTTAAACTAGCTAGTTACGATATTAGAAATCGCGTTTTTTCCGGCATCGAAAACTGTCGAAAAAACAGTCCCGAAATTTTGAGTTTTGATATGTTTGCACACCCCGCGAGCTCACGGTTTGAACTGAGAAGCTACGGGGTAGAGCGTGGGCATCCCAGAGAGATCCCCGGAGGGGGCCGAAGAGCTGGGCCTACTCCCCAAGACCACTATGAGGTGTTCTTGGGGGTAGGGACCCAAAATTGCCCCCCCCCATAGACAATTTCGGGTTTGCCTCACTCCCTGGCCACCTCATGGTGGCCTCAGGGGTGGGGTACCCTTCCTAGGCCCCCCGATTGAAAGTTAATTTCATGTTGTAACTCCCTGTAAATGTTCGGGCGTGTTTCATTTTTATTCGGACTTCCGAATCGGCTCAAAACTCGATTTTTTGGATGCTTAGTGCACTTGGTTTTTGATCCCTTGGTATATTTAGGATGTGCGATAATTGTGTTTTGTAATTCTAATGTCGTGACTTCATTTGAGTGCATGGATGTGTTGTTGAATGTCGTCTAATTTCTATACGCTCAATCAGACAGGATTGCACACTTGTTTCGGTTACTTGTTTCTATGGATATATATCTTGATTATAGTTTAGTCGGATTGTCGTGTCGGATAGCTCCTTGTGCATTGCATATACAGTTTTGATTTATTATGTTGTATTCATTTATTCGGGACGAGCTCCAACATGTGGCCGCCGTTTCCGTATTATGTATATTCTTTTATTGGGGCTCGACCAGGATGCGGACGATGTCACCATTATATATATTTCATTTCTGTACTAGAATTAACCCAGGAGAAGTGCTCAAGTAGCCGGATTATAGAGTTCAGCAAGTGGCCACCTCATGGAGTTGAGAGCGGTCCGCCTCACTCTAGAATTGGCGGGTTGCTCGCTACACTTGTAGGGGTTATAGGATTCGACCCACGGAGGGGTGCACAAGTTGCCGGATTCTAAAAAGCAGCGGGTGATCGACTCATTTCATTAAGGGCGAGTTACCCAGTTTCTAGAATTAGCAGGTGGCTTGCTGCACTCGTAGAGGTCTAGGATCGACTATGTATGGGCTATCCAAATGACCGGGGAACATCGCGTTTCATTTACGGCTCATATGAAACGCGGAGCTCCAAGTTTATCCGCTATTCTATATTGTTATTTGCATGCTTGTGATGATTCTTATATGCTTAATGACTATTAGCTGCCTGCGATATTGATATATATATATATATTAAATTTTAGTAGATATTTCTATATGTTTTGCATCCGCGCTAGCCTTGTCCCCGCCCTGCCGTAAGTTCAGTAACCTTACGGTGAAGACCCGGGACCCCGTGGCGAATGTGGATGGTATATAAAAGCATGCTATTTTGGTTGTTTCTGTTGTGGCTTAGAAATTAGATTTGATGGGACAGCATTATATCTTTAATGCAAAGGAAAACAAAGCTATTTGATGTTGTTGGAACCAATTTTTAAAACTACTCGTTTTCTTTAAAAACAACTGTCATATTCTTTTACTTTGTATAGAGGTATTCGGTTAGGAATATCCAGCACCTCATTCTATGAGGGAAGAGCCTTGATCCCTTCACGGGGAATTCGCTCTTAAGCAATATTTTATGTTACTGGTTTTAAAAAACAGAGTTTAAACCATTCCATTTCAAAGCCACTCGAGTTCCTTCAACGATATTAAGTTCATTACGTTAAAGGTTTTTCACCAAAAACCATCTGTAGCCCTCCGCCATTTCATATTAGTATTTCTTAGTATTCGCACTACGCTTGTCGTTACTATTCGCCGAGGTGTAGTGTGCGGTAGCTCTGTAATGCTTTTGTCATAAGGATATGTGGATTGGTAAGGACGGTCATACGACTTTGTTGATTATTCGTCAAGAGTCGTGCAGGTGGGTTTAACGCAATCAAGATAATGATGAGTTGAACTTAACTAGGACCCTTGATTTGTTAATTATTCGTCAAGGTCCTTAGGTCCTAGAGATAAAAACTATATCGTGAGTTTCAAATATAAGGGAAACTTTCTAGGCATGCGCATACCTTCTGGAGTGTGGTGATTTGTGTGGATTCTGTCAGGTTATCACACGATGATAGTTGGGTCCCGATTCCTACTAATGAGTAGGTATTACTCTTCGGGAGATTTTCCACTTCACAATTAGCTGACCTATTAGGTGCCTAGAAAGTGTTAACGAGGTTACGCCTATGCAAAAACGGGGTTATTAATTGTGTCCGTACGAAAGCACGGGGGACCTACCTCGGAGTACCAACACTGACCTGGCTGAACAGTTAGCGAACTTGTAAGGTGTATATGATCCCTACTAGTTCTCATTTTAGGGTTTGAAAGAGAATTAGAGGAATCAGTGGGAGCCATACAGTGATGACCAATCTAATCTTGATAGAATGTACGTGATTGTTAACGTTTTGTTATGCCTTCTTTAAGTTCTGTTTGTTCTACTTACCGCAATCAAGACGGTGTCGCTTTGTAGCTAGTCAGTTGAGTACGGGTCATCCACTGGGAGATGGTATGTTTTTGTTCTTGTTTTAGACGAGTCAATTAAAGAATGTATATGTTTTTTCAAGTCTACCCTAAGTGTTTTTATTTTATGTTCAAGTGAACTTGTTAGGGTTAGGGTTGATTAGTAGAGTTAGGATTAGTCTTGTGCTTGTCATTTGCCATTCTTGAAATGATATTGGGATAATCAGAAGTAGCGGGGATTAGGAAGACATAGGAATTGGATTTGCGAGTTTAAGCAAACTTTCCAACGCTAAATCCATTCCTAGAGCTCCCTTATACGTCCGCTACATGCTCTTATTTCCAACTCTAGGACAAACATACACAACCAAGTCTCCAATTATGTCACAACTATATGTTACATTGTAGTGCGCCTAAAGAAATTCTCGACATAGGTCGCGACTATATGTCACTTATAGCGCGCCTAAGTGGGGGGGTTATGTTTGTTTGGTTTAGATTCATTTTAAGTTGTTTGGCGAAGAGAAGCACAAAGGATTTTTACATCTCTTATACTAACCTTCAATAACCTTAACAAGTGTGTAAATTATTCACACATTAAAAGAAAAATAAAACAAGAGAGAAAGAGAAGAAAGAATGGAAAAATACGGTTTTACAAAGACAACAAGCTAACTACTTGGGCCCTCAGCTAAGCAAGAGACTCCATTGAGTATCATGGCTTGAAAATGCGGTTTAGAAAAGAAGAAAAACAAAATAAGAAAACCAACAACTACTTTAACAACAAATAATAAGGTTACACTAGGAATTAAAATTACAATACAAGAAATTAAAGATACAAGATAAAAGAACTCTCATCTTTGTTAATTTTCCACTCAAAAAGCTCTAACTACAATTTTGATGGAGAATAGATGAAGAAGAAAAAAAACTACACACTAAACTACACTAAATCAAAGTAAAAAAAAGTAACGTTGATTTGGCTCAAAACTGGATTATTTATAGACAGAGGAGTGAAACCCTGGGGCTATATTCTGAGCCCATATAAACTTACAAAACTACCCCTAAAAAACGATAACAAGATGACACATGGCGACCGCGGTTCCGCCGCCCAAACCCTCATTTGACCACGGTTCGGCGGTCATTTGGTCGAATTAGTGTGCCGTATTTTCTATGCCTCCTCGCATTTCTTTGTTCTTCTGTTTGATAGGTTCCAAATTGCAAAATGGTTCCAAAATATTTTCAGATTTTCAACAGTCCAAAATGTCTACTCTTTTAATCTTTTTGGCCTTGATCTCTCTCAAGCTCCGCGCACCTCTTGATCTTGGTGCTGCCTTCCTCGTACTATGTGCTTGTTCGAGACATGAATGACCGCTGAATTCATCTTGTTTCTTGAACTGGTAAGCGACACTGGATGAGTGTGGATGACCGGAACTCGGATTTTATTTCTTTTTGGCAGATGTTCTGGATTTTATCATAACTGTAGAGATTTTACGTGAATTGCATTATTTTGGACTGGGAACCTGTAACCTATAATCATATAGCAAATACGGATCAAAAGCACATACCTATATACAAACGAGAAAAAGAATAGGCGGAATTAAATGTAATATTCTGGTGTAACAAATACCCCCAAACTTATTTTTTGCTCGTCCCAAGCAAAACCATTTATTTTCAAAAAGTTCTAAGCTCACTTTCATAGGTATCACGGTTGCACTTAGCATGTGCAACAAGCCGTTAAAGCTCTAGGTGTCCCTAATAGTAAGAGTATTGTCTCCTGAGGGTTTTCGGCGGATACTACCCACAAAATCCCGTCAAGCTAGTTTCATAAGTTAATCTTGATTATAATCCTATGATTTAGTATCTAAGTTAAAAACTCTATCATCCTAAGTTAGAAATATACATCCTTTATTTTTCACACCTTCTATTTATTCAAGCTAAGATCCTATATGTTTTGACAATTTAGAAAAATCTCAGTTTCTTTTGAGACATCCTTCTAAAATGCAGTTTCCAATCTGGAATTTTTATCATCTTTACGGAAAACATAAGACTTATTCTTTAACCCTATCTTTCCTCCAAATATCAATCGTATACCCCTACGTATGTGTAAATATCACCTCAACACTCAAGAATTCAATTCAAGCTATAGTACTCTTGCCCTAATACCTAATACTATTTCTTTTCATTAATGGTGGACGGATTTGCTCACACACCTTTCATGTGACTATTACTGCTTACTGAAGCACTAATCAGCCGATTACTGAATGTGTGAGCTTATTAAAGCGTAAATAGCAGTTTCCAGGTCTTGTAATTTTTTTTTTCAAGACCGGATATATTTTTCAATGATTCTCTTTTGGTGTTTAGGTATAAGTACCCTTTTTTCATACTAGGATTTTAGGCAAGAGTATTTCTAGATATTCTCTACTATCCCAAGTTTCAAGGTGCGTGTAAGTGTGATTTGTAGGGTATATACTTTCTGAATTTGAACTCAAGAATAGAAACTATTTTTCAGACTTATCTTTCAATAAATTTTTCAATATTTTCACTTCATTTTGACTTAACTTAAGAACTAAACTCAAAATTACTTACTTCTAAAAAAACTGTAAGAATGTATATTTACCAAGGTTAAACTGAAAAAGGGTTATTTTTAGGGTTTTCAATTTCTAAGCCTAGAGTTTAGTTATTTCTAACCTATCAAACTAAATTTTCGGAATAAAAATCTAAATTACCCTGCTATCTAACTTGACGACAAAGTTTTGTATTTTTGGAAAAAAATTCAGTTTTTGTGGGTTTTTAAATAAGTATGCAAATGCAAAATATACACATGAATGCGAAACTAGAAGGCTTACCGAGCACACCCCCAAACATAAACTTTTCAGTGTCCTCACTGTCATGCTTCACAAAAAGGGTCAAAATTGTGGAGGGGTCAAAATTTGTTGGTGCTCTTCTTTTTTTTGTTTTTATAAAAAAAAATGCAAACAAAAAATATATATACACAAAAAAGGCCCCCCCAAACTTAAGTGAAACAGTGTTTCCACTGTTTAATCGGTGAAGTTCAAAGTTAGGGGGAGAGAAAAGTTTCAATCTATACAAGGCCTTACACAGGCCAAAAGTTAATGCCAACCATTCAAAAAATTTATCGTGATATTGCAACAGTTGGAGAAAGAATGCTTAGAGGAAAGAAATGAAAAATACATGAGACCATGTATGAGCGGAAATGGGATGCGGTCTCGGTAGAGGAGAAGATAAGCGGAGGGAAGAAAGAAATAGAATACGAACTTGAGAGTGGAAATGGATTGAATAAATTAATACAGTTTGTAATGATTAAAGTGTAAAAGAGGATTGTACTAATCTATCAATATATTGAGAAATGGGGTCAAACCACTCAAGATTCGCAAGAAAACATAGGTCGACCGAACTTGGTGAACCAGACGTAGGAAAGGAAGTTGATACGGCGTATTGCGAAATGGAAATGATGGAAAAGAAGGAGAGAAGTGATCGAGGAATGGTATCGGTTAAACGTTCAGGAGAATGGTCACAGTCAATGGAAGGGACAGGATGAATTGGAAAATCCAACTCATCTAGTAAAATCGGTTCATCTTCTATGATATCCTCAAAATTCAGCTCATCCATGCCTTCATCATCAACAATATCCAGACGCATATGGGGTTCGAGAAAAATAGTTAACGGTTCGAATGCCCACACAGATGTGAAAGGACATGATGAATTGGTAAGAAAAACTCATCCAAAATTATGAGTTCATCATCCAAGTTATCCCCAACGTTGATATGCTCAATCAAGTGAAAGTTAAATTTCTCAGAAACCTCATCAAAAGCATGGTATTCAATCAATTATGATTCTAGAGTGGAGGTGTAGAGATCAAAAGGAGTGGGTGTGGTTTCACTTGACAGGTACCCTTCAAATCAGGTAAATCAAACATTACGTGGTCGCACAACTAATCAAACATTCTATTCTCAATTGGTGAATTATTTGGATTACTTGATAGACTTTCGAAACTAGAGCTGTGAAATTCAATTAGGAATGAGTAGGTTTGATTCGGAAGGGTGGGCTGCTCACCTTCACTACTCAAATTCTCAAATTGTCCTATAGCCACATCATACATTAGAAAATTTTGAGCTAGTTGGGAACTAACTTCTGGTTCATTAGGTTGTATGAGGGCGGCCATGAACGCATTCAATCCCTCTATCTGGTGGCATGAAGCTACCTAAAATTCTTCCAAAGTTTTTTCAAGACTAGACATGGGTTGTGAAAGGGTTTCAATAAAAGATTCAAATTCGTTTGGATACGTGAAACTCCTATACTGATGTTCAGAAGAAATATCTAGAGAATGTGTAAAAGTCGGGTAGGATTGATAGGAATCGAAGTGATAAGAAAAATGGATAGGATTAGGATCAACATTATGATAAGAAGGTGATTGGAATTGTTGTCCTAAAGAATTTAGAATGGTGAAAAGAGCGAAAGATCGGCTATAGGATTGTTCAATTTTGTCAGCAATAGACATGGGTTTCGGAGTCACAATATGACTCTCAAAAGGGGTATCAATATGAGAAGGTATGAAAGTTTGATAATGTTGATACAAAGTAGATTGTAGTGTCCAATTGTTGGTCCTAGACGCATCTATTCGATCTCTCAAAAAAAAATTGGGTTTGGATGGATCGTTTGAAGTTCGACCAAACTAAGAACCGTATGAAGAAATGTCTGGTTGCGGGTACCAAAGTTCGGCAAGAGTTGGTCGGTGAGGGGTACCCATGATAAAAGTGAAAAGTAGGGAGGGTGGAAAGTGGGTGAATTTTTATAATCTTTTGAAATTTTGAAAAAAAAATTGTTTTTTTGAAAAATACGAAATTATGAGACTAAACTTTAAACAAACACAATCACAATATCCACAAACAACACCTAGAGTTAGAGTCTTTAAAGTCCAACTAGACCGCTCCTAGACTTCAAAGCGACAAGTTGCAGGATAACACTCGAATCGCCTTTTCATTGCCGATTGTGACCAAGTAAGCACATGTAAGGTAAGGAGGGTTCTGCTCACGAATCACCGTGAAACGGGCCTTTTAAAATTACCTCCTCACTTGTATAGACTAAGCATCACAAAGTCAAGTTTAGATAAACGACCGATTCCCCACAACCTTCACTTGTCTTAAATGAGCACGACAAGTACTTATAGGTTTGGTCTAGATATTTTTTATTAACTCAAGATAATACATATGCTTTTTGTGATTTTTGGGGTCTCAGGAAGGGTGATGAAATCCCCACCCAATCTTACTTGGTGTTATAGCCCCTTAATGTCCGTATTTATGTATGCAAAGTGGGAAAAAACAATCAAAATCTAAAGAAACAAGAAAAATTATTTGGCGGCGGCGCAATTTTTGCAAAGAAATCTGCAGAAAATACAATTTAGTGGAGTTTACAAAAGTTTTTGGACAATGAGAAGAAGTACAAAAATTTTGAGGCTCTGAATCGATAATACGGCCGCGGAACTTCCGCCATCGCCTGCATTTGACCTCGAATCCCTGGTAGAAACGTTGAATTGGAGGGTCAAACTTGTTCTGTCTTTCTTCTCTTCTGTATTCAAGGCTCTGTTTCATGATTTGATCACTGTACTTGCTCCAGATTTTCGTGCACACTTGCACACAAAATATATCAAAAATAACAAGATGGTTTTTATTATATTTATTTATTTATTTTATATATATACAAAAATTAACCCAAATGACAAGAAAGAAATACGTTACCGTCTTCCCGGCAACGGCGTCATTTGATTGTTAACGTTTTTCTATGCATTCTGTAAGTTCTGTTTGTTCTACTTACCGCAATCAAGATGGTGTCGCTTTGTAACTAGCCGGTTGAGTATGGGTCGTCCACTAGGAGATGGTATGTTTTTGTTCTTGATTTAGACGAGTCAATTAAAGAATGTATATATTTGTTCGAGTCTACCCTAAGTGTTTGTATTTTATGTTCAAGTGAAATTGTTAGGGTTAGAGTTAGTTAGTAGAGTTAGGATTAGCCTGGTGCTTGTCTTTTGCCGTCCTTGAAATGATATTGGGATAATCGGAAGTAGCGGGGATTAAGAGAACATAGGAATGGAATTTGCGAGTTTAATCAAGCTTTTCAACGCTAAATCCATTCCTAGTGCCTCTTGTCTGTCCGCTACATGCTCTTATTTCCAATCCTAGGACAAACATACACAACCAATTCTCCAATTAGGTCATAACTACACGTCACGTTGTACGTCTAAAGGAATTCTCGACTTAGGTCGCGGTTATATGTCTCTTATAGCGCACCTAAGTGAGGGGGATGTGTTTCTTTGGTCTAGATTCACTTTAAGTTGTTTGGCGAAGAGAAGCACAACGGATTTTTCCATCTCTCATACTAACCTTCCTTAGCCCTAACAAGTGTGTAAATTATTCACACATTAAAAGAAAAATAAAACAAGAAAAAAAGAGAAGAAAGAATGGGAAAATACGATTTATAAAGACAACAAGCTAACTACTTGGGCCCTCACCTAAGAAAGGGACTCCATTGAGTATCATGGCTTGAAAATACGGTTTAGGAAAAAAAAAAAAAACAAGAAAACCAGCAACTACTTTAACGACAAATAATAAAGGTTACACTAGGAATTAAAATTACAATACAAGAAATTAAAGATACAAGATAAAAGAACACTTATCTTCATTAATTTTCCACTCAAAAAGCTCTCACTATAATTTTCATGGAGAATAGATGAAGAAGAAGAAGAAACTACACACTAAACTACACTAAACCTAAGTAAAGAAAAGCATCCTTGGTTTGGCTCAAAACTGGAGTATTTATAGACAGATGAGCGAAACCCTAGGGCCATATTCTGAGCCCATATAAAATTATAAAACTACCCCTGAAAAACGATCGTAAGATAACACGTGGCGGCCACGGTTCCGCCGCCCAAATCTTCATTTGACCGCGGTTCCACGGTCATTTGGTCGAATTACTGAGCCGTATTTTCTGTACCTCCTTTTGTTGCTTTGTTCATCTTTTTAACAGGTTCCAAATTGCAGAATGGTTCCAAAATATTTTCAAATTTTCAACAGTCCAAAATGGCTACTCTTTTAATCTTTTTGGCCTTGATCTCTCTCGAGCTCCGTGCATATCTTGATCTTGGTGCTTCCTTCCTCGTGCTTTGTGCTTGTCCGAGACACAAATGACCGTTGAATTCGTCTTGTCTCTTGAGCTGGTAAGCGGCATTTGACGAGTGTGGATGACCGGAACCCGGATTTTATCTGTTTTTGGCAGATGTTCTGGATTTTGTCATAACTGTAGAGATTTTGCGTCATTTGCCTTATTTTGGACTGGGAGCCTATAAACTGTAATCATGTAGCAAACACGGATCAAAAGCACCTACCTATATACAAACGAGCAGAAGAATGGGCGGTATTAAATGTAATATTCCGGTGTGAATAGCATGCTGAGTGTTTCTTTTCTCTCTCTCTGGGATACAACGACCCATGACTTATCCAAAACTCATCAACCAAGTTAACCTAAGTTTCTTACACACGTTGGTTTTGGATTGTTATGATTCATGACAAAGTCGCAAATATCCCTACTACTCCTACTTTCCTTTTGCACTTCTCCAGAACACTCTGTATCACCACGATAATCCATATTGCTTGGAAATGGCCGTCGTATAGTTACATACGAACTCAAAGAAATTATTTCAGTCGAGGATGATCACTGGTTCTGAAGAATTTATATTGTATTATTCAGTTGTCTCTTCTTTTTACCTTCTCTCAAGTTGCGAGAGCTCCTTATATTAGGAGAGTACACCTATTGGGCTTATTGTATAGTCTTCTTCCAAACCTTAGGCTGGTGCCGAAGTAGGGAAAGAAGAAAACCAGTTAGCGTAAGTACGGTATACAGAAGGTAAGATTCAAAGATATATAAAGGGATTGAAGTGAGGGCAAAGGAAATTGCGACTACTGTCATGAATCTGGATAGTGAAAAGGGCATTACTAGGAAAACCCAGCCACCCCCTTGAAACATTTATGTTTCAGATTTTCTGTGTACATGTAAATGAGAACTGTTTTCCAATTAATTCTGACTCCAGGGTATGTATTTACTGGATTTGGATCTCACATCTGTACGGCGTTATAGATGCTGAGAAGGAGTAGAATATTGGGAATTGATCGCCCAGACTGTACCGCCAACGATCTCCGTGGAGTATTATACTACGTGAAGAAAGAGTTGGCAATCTGATTCTAAATATCGGAATTCGTTATAATTGGTAATATTAGATTGAATCGCCTAGCTTTTCCTAACGGCAAAATATTTGGTTTTGAATAACCGTTTTTATGCACTAATTTTTAAAATGATATATCCGTATCTTTATTTTATAAAATGAGATATAAATTTTGAAAATTATGTTCCATGCATTTACCTTTATCAGTTGAGGATAAAATAAGGTGTATTGAATAACGGTGTAAGACATTCTCGACCAAAATACAGTTTTCAACTTACAAAACACAGAATTTGAGTTAGTATACTCTTAGGACTTATATATGAAAATGTATGTTGTCCAGTGTCCTTATGGATAAGGGGTTGGTACTCTTACTTCATTCAGGTTTACCTATGAGTTCTTTGATTTTAAACACGCATTCGTTGTGATGTAAAGTCCAAATATTTTGAGAAGTTTATAGTTATAAGAATAAAGTAGAGAACCATACGTTGGAAGTATCGGGATTCCTCGAAGTGGTCGAAGATATAGATACTTATGCTAGGTATTCCATCATAGTAATACTGAGAACTTAATTCTCTCAGGTTACTCATCCGCGGGTTCGCTCCTTGATGAGTAATGCTATAATGGCCTTTTCCATTTAGGTGATATTCACTGAAAACAGCTGCATGATATTTGAATCCGGTTCCATCTAAATTAGTGCCTTTGATTCTATATGGACATAGATTGGTTGAATATCTTGAGGTTATTAAGATATGGAGCTATCTGGTTCCTGTTTAAAAGCAGAATCTGGAAAAACTCAAGGAACGCTTAGGTAATGGCTGTTTGAGGATTATCTCAAGCATTCGCTAGGGATTTTGTTTCTACCATTTTCAAGATCAATAGTTACATTGTTCTTGACTCGCCGCCTTTTTTATAAAAGGAATCTTTTTGTAAAAGAAACTAGTGGGAGTATGGTAGAACTGGAAGTGATTCCAGAACCACAAACGGTTACCGAAAATTTAGTAGAACCTAAGGATTCAATTAGACTTGACAATCCATTAGCACCTCCACAGATTTTAGTAGGTGACCTCAACTACCCGAGAGATACTTCGGTATTCTCATAGACGTTGACAGGAAGGTCAGCATCATGGTTATGTTGTCCCTACTAGTTATCTGTAGGTCATAGGAAGTGGTAACTTTCAGGCGACCAGATGCTTTATATCCAAATTGGACCCTACGCACTTCAGCAAATATTGGATTTTGGAGTTTGCTGGGTGCTCCTGAAGGGGTAAAACCCATTAGAAGCAACTAGAACTTTCATGATCTGTGCAGGTGGAAAGGTATTAACCTATAAAAGCTAGAATTGTTGTAAATATTTTCATAAAATACCCATTGTGGATTGTGATGAGAATTTTACTTCAGTGTCTATCCGTGAGTTAGCACATGTATATGATCGGAACCCTGCACGTAAAACCATATGACCTCTATATCGTTTCGCCTAAACCAGGGAAACCCTCTGTGTGGGACACTAAAGACTTGACAGTACGCCGGCAGTGGGATTAACTAAAAGTTCGTCAGTGGCACTAGCAGTACATAACGGCTACCCAGGTACCTGTCGAAAAGAAGGCCGACGAGAAAACTCATCTGAACCCCTACTGAGCCTGTCCGTGACAATCCCCGTATAGTCCTGATTGATCATTCTTTTGTCTGTAGTAAAATGTAAAATAGATCACAACCAAAGAAATTTATACCGCAATCAATTGACGGTGTCTATTGTAGGTTCATCGGTGAATGCGGATCGTCCACTGGGAAAGTGTGATTTGATCGATCTTGTTTTAGTTGCGTTGGAAATTAAAATATAAAAGAAAATGATTCAAGAATTGTGAAATTTAGTTTTAAGAATCATCACAAACCAGATCTAAAATCAAGAAATGGTAGAAATCAAGAAAATATCCAAATCGTTTGAATTATCATGATTTGTAGAGAGGCTTGTCGGAATCAATCGAATTGATAGTGATGATGAATACTTATGAATACAAATTCTTATCTATTGAAAATTTATTGCTGGATCGATGACAATCAACGAGGATTAGGGATCTATTGAAGAAATTAAGGTTTCTTCATCATCATCCCTTGTCCTTTCGTTGATTAGCATTCAAATTCTAGCCTCTAGGAAATTTAATCATCGATTGTTGATCTCTAATTTAGAGTGAAAACATTCAAGAAAGCATCTCGCTCAAAACTAGGTCATCTTTGATTCAATTTCCTAGGGTTTACAAAACTCATAAGACTTAAGAATCATTCAAGAATTGCACCAACATCATCTACCTATTCTTTCGATTCTGATGCAAGCGGAATTTTACTCCCGCATCATTATAAAGCAATCAAGAACTAAGAATATCATAATGCGAGAATGAATAGAAAACAAGAATAAAGATCTTCACCTTTTATTATTCGATGTTTCATTATAATACACTCAAAGAATACAAGATTTGAGGAGGAACTAAATCATCGAACTAGTTTCGCATCATCTTCTTGAGTCGCGGATCGCCGTGGATCTCTTGCTCGGATGAAGATCGGCGTTGCTTCAAAAAGCTCGTTGGATGCTTGCTCGATTTGGTACTCAATGAATCTTGATTTGGATCAAATTGTGTCACTCAATTTGCTTAGAATTGATTTGGATCTCACTAGATTTTTACCCTCCAAATTCAACAACCCCCAAACCCTAAATCTAGATCCCTTTTTATAACCACTCATTTGAATCTTCCCTCCAAAGCTAGGTTGTTAGAGAGAGCTTCTAGAAGAAGTTTGTTGGAGGGAATATTCTAGAATAAGGAATATTCTAGGATAAGGTTGTTAGGCCGAACCTTCTGGATAAAGCCACGTGCTCTTTGGGAGTCTTCTGGAAGCTGAGGCCGTTACAGGGAGACACGTGGAGAAGTTTGAGTTGCTGAGGAGCTAACAATGCTGCGGATCCGCGGCAACTCGGCAGACTCGGCCGCGGATCCGCGGCCATGTTGGTGAATTACTGCATGCAATTTCCAGTGCAGTTTGGTGCTGGCTTTATGGTACTTTCTTGATGTCTGGAATATTTTTATACTTTCCTGTTTACTGCCAGATCACAAGTCTTAGACTGGTGTATTTTATCAGCACTTTTAGCAATTCCGGCTCTTTTACCTGGAGAATTTCCTGCACACAATTTCGAGACAAGGGTTGATATATACAGATCAATGCAAGTAGTAATAAACACTTAATTTCCCTTTAGAATGCCGATTATAACTATAACACAGGTTATTTAGTATTTTCCATATGAAATCGTAATCGGTGTTATAATTACGATAAACACTTATATATGAATGATAAGAGTAGGGAAATTAACGTGTTGAGAATGCACTATTTTCGACTGATCAAATTCCCCCAAACTTAATTTTGGTCGTCTCGAGCAAATATCTTTTATTTAAAAAGAAGGAGAAAATAAAGAAAGAGAAAAACTCACTAGAACACTTTTGTAGGCAACACGATTGCACTGAGCACGTGCTGTAGGGTTCCTAGGCACCCTAATGAGGTCTCACAAGGCATCAACCATGCCAATTTCAAAAATTATGATGCCGAGAAACCCTAGTGTACGGATCGTTGGCTAGATTTCTAGGCGAAAAGATAACTAGTTAACAATTAACTAAGAGATACGGAAATACAACCTTTGTAGATCCGGTTCTCCACCTCCATAGCTCCGCAATGAAGTCTCCTCGCTGTCCATAACAAGTCCCGGGCTCTAGCGTCGGCTTCATCGGAGAATGGACGGGCTAGGTCATCGATGTCCATGCCGAAGATGATCTACGTCGAGGCATCGCTAAATCAAGCTCCGACTTTACCAAGTCAAGAAACTTGTGAAGAAAACACACTCTACTACTTGGCAAGAGGTAGAGGATGAAGAAATAGGAAGTGGGTAGACTTTAGATTTGGATTTCTCACTCATTTCCATCAATCACCATTGATGGAGCTTGGTTTTCTTCACTTGAAAAATGAAGAAGAAGAAGGAAGAAGTTATGATGATAATAATAGAATAGAAAATGAATAATCATTTCTTATGATAATTTAACTATGGTAATGTGTAGAGAGTTGACCATAGTTAAATGAATGGTTAGGGTTTGTTAGATGAAGACAAAAGGGTTAGATTGGTCTAAGCTTCATGAAGCTTCACTAAGCTTCATGAAAGAAACCCTTTTGTTATCTTCTTCTCATTTATCTTTTATATCCAAATGAAAAGATAAATGAATTAATAAAAGAAAACCCTAATCATTTACTTAACCTAGGTTTAACTCATTACACAAAACCCTAGCATGCTTGCATCATCAAACATGATACAAACAAGTGCACAAAATCATATCGCATATGCAATGCGCACGTCCGAGTGAGAAAATCCATCTAAAGTGAACCGATACTAGTTAATGCAAAGTAATATATCAAATATATAATTATGCATTAAATCATTAAATCCACACTTGATTCAATGATCCGGTCATGTCACACATAACCGACTGGTATCATCAGTAACAACTTATCGAATCAACACTTGATCCGATAACCCGGCTATACCGCATATAACCGATCAATGTCACATCGCGAGAATCGAATACAGTATCACATACTAGTATTATTCTCGGTCCCGCACATATCTCATATGCACTCCTATCTCGTTTCGCTTGAGCCAGGAAACCTCTGTGTAGGACTCTAAAGACTCGTCAATACGCCGGCAGCAGGTGATGATCATATCAAACACCCACAAGCCGCAAGCGGTCTGCTAAACGTAACGGCCACCCGGGTATTGAGCGATCAGAAGATCGACGAGCAAGCCCGCTCACACTCCTGTGAATCCAACCAGTAACACTACCGTACAGTCCGGTCTGATCGTCTGATATGTCGCATATCTCGCTTAGGGGTGGTTAACGTCAGACCCCAATAGCTTGATAAGTCGTGTCGATATGAGGTCTATAACAATTCAAGAAACTACTGGTAACACTTACCAGTAAATCTCAGCAACCCTGGCCAGGGATTTCCTGTTATAGCCAATCGAACACAGCGCAACATCAACCCCCTATACCGGGAGAGACGAATCCTCTCCTATCGCTCATTGCCTCCATGTGACTCGGGACTGTACCCAAAAACCACCGTTTTGCACGCCCTCTTGGACGTGGTAAGATGGAAATCAAAGCACAGTGGGAACCACACAAGACTCTATGACGATCTCGGGTCAACAGACTACTCTGTACCAGTGTCACCAGAGAACTGCCATCTGACGTGAGGTATAATACCATCTGGGAGTTCTCGGCGAGTCTGTCCAGTGTACCCAGTCTCTACTGAGCACCCGTATATCATCTCTGATGTCAAACACCAATGGATATGGGATCATCCATCGCCCATCTGTATGGGTCGAGAAGGTATACGCTAGTCTACTCTGGTATATCGATGCCCCGTCTCGATACACCCACGACTAGGGACTTTGAAGGATGTACTTATGGACTACCATGTCCCCACTAGTATGATCCGCATCATAGTCCAGGTAGTCAAGTACAGATCCTAAGGGCTTTACCAACATGTAACAGGGAGACAATCAGTGTACACGTTAAGGTAAAGATCAACCAGATAGCATACTATCATGTCGAGCAAGAAAGTCCTCCCTATATATGTCCCAGCATCCACTACAATATACATCCTATGTATAGTAATGGCCTCTAGGGCATACATATAACTAACAATCTCCCACTTGCACTAGGGCCATCTGATAGCAGTGGTTGCAGTATCTCATACTCAACCATCCCATAAAAGTCTCTCTCTGGGAACAGGCCTTTGTGAGTGGATCCGCTGTGTTGTCCTCTGAGTCTACTCTCCTAACCTCGATCTCCCTGGAGATCAACTATCTCCATGATCAGGTGATACTGCCTTAGAATATGTCTGGATCACTGATGGGACCTGCGTTCCTTGGCATAAGCCACAACTCCATTGTCACACAATGGGTGGAACATAGTTCATCTCATGAACCAATATACACCCAAACAGCCTCTTTGGTAGCATCTTAAGTAGCGATGTATCCTGCCTTTATCGTCTAGTATTCCACGGTATCTAGCTTGGAACTCTTCCAACATACCGTCCCTTTACTGAGGGTAAAGACAATGCCTGTGACTGACATTCAGTCGTCTTTATCACCCTGGAACCATTCCAGTGATTCTCCCCAGGGTCGATTGATACCTTCTCACTACAACTAGTGAGAATCCTAACATCCATTTAGATCTATCTCATAGATCCAAAACCCAGGATTTAGGAGGTATCACTTTGATCCTATATGGAGAATTATAGTGATAAGCGGAGATTGATCGAGCGTAGCATAGGAAACTTCTTCCCTATCAAGAGTATGTCATCCACGTACTCTACGAGGATCGTCACCATACTCCCTAAAACCTTTTTGTTTATACAAGGTTCATCTACCATTTTGATGATGTCAACTTCTTTGACTAATACATCAAAACAGATGTTCCAACTCCGCGATACCTGCTTTATCCTATAAAGCATCTTGCACACGTTTGCGCTGCTCCCACTGTCTACGAAGCCTTCTGGCTGTGTACTTATAGACGCTCTCTTCTAAATCATCATTTAGAAAAGCTGTCATGACACCCAACCGCCAGATATCGTAGTCATGGTATGTAGCCGTGGCAAGTAGGATCTGGATGGACTTAAGCATAGGTACTTGAAAAGGTTTCATCATTATCCACAGCTGGTCAATGATGCAAACTTTTAACAAGTCTAGCTTTGAAAGTCTCAACTCTTCCATGTACACCAAGTAATCTTCTCAAGATATACTTGCTCCTGATGGGGATTTAACCCTTCAGATATAGCAACCAAAGTCCATACTTTGTTGGTGTATAAGGATTCCATCTCAGATCGATAAACATCCAGCCATTCTTACAGAGTCTTACTCTCGATGGCCAGCTCGAAACTAGTTGGGTCATCATCTCATGATGCAATCCCCGCTCCCACTGTCATAGAGAAATCGAAGTATCTCTCAGGTGGGTGAGGAACCCTACTAGATCGGTGGAGAGGCTGAGGTTCATTGGTAACTATTGAATCCTTTGGTTCTATCAAATCATCTGCTGTAGTTTGTATAGCTGGAACCTTTCCAGTTCTACATTACAGACCTTGTCTCGAGCTTGTCCGGATTTTGCTTTTTGACGTAGGCCGGACAACCCCAAATCTTAACTAGCTTAAGACATGGGCTCTTCCCATTCCATATCACATATGAAGTGGTAAGCAACTGATTTGATTTGAACCCTGTTCAATAGGTATGCAGCTTCTCAAGTGCATAACTCCCAAAAGGAAAAAGGTAACTCAGTAGTACTCATCATAGAGCACACCATATCAGATAGGGTGTATCTGCTCCGCCCCGACATACCATCGTGCAATGGTGTATACGGAGGAGTAATGCTGAAAGAGAATCTCATTCTCCTTTAGAATAATCCAGGAATTCCGTGCTCAAGTATTCTCCTCCTTGATCTCATCAGAGGACATAATACTTGTACCCTCATTGGTTCTCTACTTCTAACTTATATTCTGTGAATATCTCAAAAGGTTCGGACTTGTGTTTCAACAGGAACATAGGTCTGAATCTCGAAAGATCATCAGAGAATGTAATGAAGTACAAAGAACCGGTCCTGGTATGTGTAGACAGGGGACCTACATACATCAACATGTATCATCCCAAGAGTTCACTAACTCTTCCTCTGTTTCCAATAAACAGAGCTGGTGTCATTATATCTTTGTGACATGACTGGCGAGTTTCACAAGATGTAAATTCAAACTGATTTAAATATGCATCTATATGTAACTCTAGCTAGTCGGGTCACATTGATCTGACCTAGTCTACAATACCTCAAGAAGGATTCGTTCATTTCTGAACTCTTCCTCTTGTGTGTGTTCCATATACTAAGAACTGTGGTTTGATTTAGAACATTAATGCTTTTAGATATCGTGCCTGAACCGATCAACTTTTGATATAGGAAATGTTCAAAACATTATCCAACAATACAAAATTATATCCTTTCTTTACTAATAAAGAGAGAGATATGATTTTGTATATCAGGTTCGGTATCTAATAACATTCGTTCAGAATCAATGTATTGGTAATACAGGGTGACAGTGACCAACAGACTTGGCTGCAACACTTGCCCCGTTTTCTGTCTCATGAAACTTATCACCCGTTCTCAGTTTTCTACCTATCTGTAGCCCTATGTAACAGATTACATATCTGGGATCCTGATCTGGTATCACATACCCAGGACGTAGAGGATACTGAGAAACAGTTCTCTGTAATGAACACACCCGAAGATGATGCATCAACATGCACTCTCTTCGTTTGGGTGGTACGGGAAATCCGGTATTCCCCAATTTCCTGCTCTGTCTTATAACAATTATAAGTTGGAGCGGGACCAACGTTCCCCAGCTCAGTATAACAAGTGGGTTCGGTCAATATTCCGTATTATTATCTTGATTAAGGCGTGATATGGTCGCTACCTGGAGAGAGAGAGAAGAAAACACTCAGCGTGCGCTCTTGCAAGAATAGATTGGTTATTATTTTATCTAATCAGGATGGCTCCCACTGCTTTTTATCAAATCTTCCTTCAAACCCTAAAAGGAAAGACTAGCCGGGATTAATTACACACTACAAGTTCGCCAATCTTTCAGCCAGGCCAGTGTCGGTACTTTGAGGGAGGTCCCCCGTGCTTTCGCACGAACCTAATTAATGAAAACCTCGTTTTCCCAGAGGCGTAACCTCGTTGACACCTTTCTAGACACCTACTTGATTGGCTAATTGTAATGTATAAAACTCTCCCAGGAGTAACACTTACTCGCAGCGGGTATCGGGATCCAACTATCTCATAGAAGGTATGCAATCTCATTGCAAATTTCAACACTTGAAATTCCCGATAATATTTTTCCCCTAGCGTCCTATGACCTTGACAGAGGTCAACAAACCATAGGCTGCTAGTCAAGTTCAACCCGTCATTTCCTGATTGAAGTAAACCCACCCGCACGACCCTTGACAGAGGTCAACAAGGTCGCACGACTACCCTAAATCAATCACATCATATGCTTATGCAGATAAGCACTAATCAGCTACCGCACACTACGCCTTGACAGAGGTCAACAAACGCAGCACGAATACTAACCAGTACATATCTGAAATGACGGAGGGCTACGACAGGTTTTTCTGAAAACCTATTGCGTAATGAACTTGATATCGTTGTAGGATCGAATGAATTTAAAAAATGGAGTGTTTTTTAGGCTTTTCTAGTTTTGCTAAAGGAGTCACTCCCGGTGAAGGGATCGTCGGTCCTTTCCTCGTCGAATGAGGTGCGGGATATATCATATATATCACTATGCAAAGCAAAAACTCTTAAAAGCAATCAAAAAACAAACCGAGTGTATAGCATCTGCCAGTTATTGCTAAAGGAGTCACTCCCGGTGAAGGGATCTCGGTCCTTTCCTTATCGAATAAGGTGCAGGATATATCACATATACCGCTGTGCAAAGCAAGAACTGTAGCTACCTGTTTTATTTTGAAATTCGATTCTACAACATCTTAGGTTTCTTTTATTTCATTAATCTCATTAATGAAGTCCCATCATTTAAGTACCTAAACATCACAGATAAATACGACGTACACTTATGCCATCCGCATTCGCCTCGATGTCCCCTCGTGCACCGTTAGGTTAGGTAACTAACGGCAGAGCGGGGCAGGGCTAGCGCGGGTGTAAAACATAAGTAACGCCTATATAATATATCATATATACTATATACTGTATCTATCATAGAACATCACATGATCACATCACAGATATCGCAGCAGAAGAATCATATGAAATATTGGATATACTAGGACGTCCGTGTTTTCAATACGAGCCAGTATAAAACACGGATTCCACGGTCGTGATGAATAGCCAAACCCACACCCCTAGACCCCTACGAGAGCGGCAAGCAACCCTACCAATTCTAGAGTTAGGAGACCCGGACTCGACTCCTCGAGTTGGTCTCCCACTGGACTCCAGAACCCGGTTACTTGTGCTCCCCTCCTTGGGTCTATCCTAATGCGGAAAAGTAAATAATATACAAAAGGTGACATCTTCCGCAACCTGGAAGTGCCCCAATAAAAGAATATTACATACAAGTTTTTACATGAATGAAAATGAAAAACACTCATCTCACATAAAAACCCCCGGCTATTCAAACACGACGATCCAATATAACATATCCAGCAATACATAACATCTCATGTCATCAACGTAAGTAAATATGCGCATCCCAATTGTCGTTGACATATAGCAACGAAACCGGCGATATCACATATTACATTTACGGTCACAGAAAAGAAAGTGTAAAACTACAACAGTTGGAATCCGCAACCTCCTCAGACATCGCATGCCTGACCAAATGAATTACTTAGACATCCCATGCTTAACAATTATAAACCCCGCATTTTAGTCTCATTATCGAAAACTCTTTTCAATATCAAGTCGGGCAATTCAACAAGATTCCCGACATACTGATCGAATGCTCGTCGCAAACTTCAGTAGACGGCCGCACCCCCGATACCGTCGACGAAGTGCACCAAGGCGGAACACCGTTACCGCGAGCACCCGAACGGATGCTTTCGGCGACGGGGTTCTCCTACAGTCACTTGGTCGGGGCTATGGAGTGAGGCTGTCTATTAAGTTTACCCGGCGAATATCCGCGTACGCTACGTGATTGCGACGGACTTTTAATCGCATCAAAATTCCGTAGCAACCGATCAAGTGAGACTAGATTGCTAGATTTATAACATTCATTCAGTTATCTCATAACTCATTGTGAATTCCAATTATTGTATCCCATTCCAGATAATTAGAAAATGTTAAACTTTCCGATCGATCAATCGAACACCCAAGTTTTCCCGATACAGATCAACACATGAAACAAGTCTAACAACATTCAGTTCGTTCCTCAGTACCAACGGTCCAGCCGTAGAAGGGTCAAGCCAACGCCTCACATGTGGCACGCCGTACTGCCCCAAACCCGAAGGTTCAAAGGGCAGTTCAAGACGGTCACATAATCGAGTTAAGGTTTGTTATCTTCTAGAGGGTCCATTGCGTTACTTGCACTACTTAGAACGTCGTTAAACTACGGAAAAATCCAACATTTGGAAATTTCCCGACAGGGGAAAAATTGGGTATTTATATCCGGTCGAACTTTTTAATATATTCTAAAATTTATCTGGAAAGCCACACAGACAAAATTTGATAATCCGATCGAAACACCGAATCCCCAAAACAACTGCAGAAAATTCAACTCTTGAAAAAATATTAAAAATTCCCAGAAAAATCACCACTGGAAACTAAGAATTACTGTACAAAATAATTTAAATAATGTGGTCGTACGGCCGCGGATCCACCGCCTGAGCCTTGCTCATGCCGCGGAAACGCGGTGGGAAAGTGGAATTAGGTCCACGAAATTTACAGTAATTCTTAGAAAACCCTGCTTGATTTTCTGCATATTTTTAATTTGGAAAAAGACCAGATTTTAAAAATTGGACAGAGAGCAAGTTTGTGATCGGGTTTCGGATCGTTCGGACTTCAAATTCCGTCTAGACTTCGCCTAAGGCTCTAGCTAGGCTCTGATACCACTGTAGGGTTCCTAGGCACCCTAATGAGGTCTCACAAGGCATCAACCATGCCAATTTCAAAAATTATGGTGCCGAGAAACCCTAGTGTACGGATCGTTGGCTAGATTTCTAGGCGAAAAGATAACTAGTTAACAATTAACTAAGAGATACGGAAATACAACCTTTGTAGATCCGGTTCTCCACCTCCATAGCTCCGCAATGAAGTCTCCTCGCTGTCCATAACAAGTCCCGGGCTCTAGCGTCGGCTTCATCGGAGAATGGACGGGCTAGGTCATCGATGTCCATGCCGAAGATGATCTACGTCGAGGCATCGCTAAATCAAGCTCCGACTTCACCAAGTCAAGAAACTTGTGAAGAAAACACACTCTACTACTTGGCAAGAGGTAGAGGATGAAGAAATAGGAAGTGGGTAGACTTTAGATTTGGATTTCTCACTCATTTCCATCAATCACCATTGATGGAGCTTGGTTTTCTTCACTTGAAAAATGAAGAAGAAGAAGGAAGAAGTTATGATGATAATAATAGAATAGAAAATGAATAATCATTTCTTATCATAATTTAACTATGGTAATGTATAGAGAGTTGACCATAGTTAAATGAATGGTTAGGGTTTGTTAGATGAAGACAAAAGGGTTAGATTGGTCAAAGCTTCATGAAGCTTCACTAAGCTTCATGAAAGAAACCCTTTTGTTTTCTTCTTCTCATTTATCTTTTATATCCAAATGAAAAGATAAATGAATTAATAAAAGAAAACCCTAATCATTTACTTAACCTAGGTTTAACTCATTACACAAAACCCTAGCATGCTCGCATCATCAAACATGATACAAACAAGTGCACAAAATCATATCGCATATGCAATGCGCACGTCCGAGTGAGAAAATCCATCTAAAGTGAACCGATACTAGTTAATGCAAAGTAATATATCAAATATATAATTATGCATTAAATCATTAAATCCACACTTGATTCAATGATCCGGTCATGTCACACATAACCGACTGGTATCATCAGTAACAACTTATCGAATCAACACTTGATCCGATAACCCGGCTATACCGCATATAACCGATCAATGTCACATCGCGAGAATCGAATACAGTATCACATACTAGTATTATTCTCGGTCCCGCACATATCTCATATGCACTCCTATCTCGTTTCGCTTGAGCCAGGAAACCTCTGTGTAGGACTCTAAAGACTCGTCAATACGCCGGCAGCAGGTGATGATCATATCAAACACCCACAAGCCGCAAGCGGTCTGCTAAACGTAACGGCCACCCGGGTATTGAGCGATCAGAAGATCGACGAGCAAGCCCGCTCACACTCCTGTGAATCCAACCAGTAACACTACCGTACAGTCCGGTCTGATCGTCTGATATGTCGCATATCTCGCCTAGGGGTGGTTAACGTCAGACCCCAATAGCTTGATAAGTCGTGTCGATATGAGGTCTATAACAATTCGAGAAACTACTGGTAACACTTACCAGTAAATCTCAGCAACCCTGGCCAGGGATTTCCTGTTATAGCCAATCGAACACAGCGCAACATCAACCCCCTATACCGGGAGAGACGAATCCCCTCCTATCGCTCATTGCCTCCATGTGACTCGGGACTGTACCCAAAAACCACCGTTTTGCACGCCCTCTTGGACGTGGTAAGATGGAAATCAAAGCACAGTGGGAACCATACAAGACTCTATGACGATCTCGGGTCAACAGACTACTCTGTACCAGTGTCACCAGAGAACTGCCATCTGACGTGAGGTATAATACCATCTGGGAGTTCTCGGCGAGTCCGTCCAGTGTACCCAGTCTCTACTGAGCACCCGTATATCATCTCTGATGTCAAACACCAATGGATATGGGATCATCCATTGCCCATCTGTATGGGTCGAGAAGGTATACGCTAGTCTACTCTGGTATATCGATGCCCCGTCTCGATACACCCACGACTAGGTACTTTGAAGGATGTACTTATGGACTACCATGTCCCCACTAGTATGATCCGCATCATAGTCCAGGTAGTCAAGTACAGATCCTAAGGGCTTTACCAACATGTAACAGGGAGACAATCAGTGTACACGTTAAGGTAAAGATCAACCAGATAGCATACTATCATGTCGAGCAAGAAAGTCCTCCCTATATATGTCCCAGCATCCACTACAATATACATCCTATGTATAGTAATGGCCTCTAGGGCATACATATAACTAACACGTGCAACAAGCCTTTAAATCTCTAGGTGTCCCTAATAGGAGGAGTGTTGTCTCCTGAGGGTTTTCAGCGGATTGTACCAACAAAATCCCATAATAAAAAGAAGACCATTAAAGTTACATATAAAGATAAGAATTATAAAAGAAAGACTTTGAAAATTAGAGTTTCCAATTACTGCTAGCTTTTGGTTGCTATGAGCCCTATCATAATAGTCATGAAAAGATGTTAGAAATCACATCATCCCTCAATAAAACATCGTCTTTATTCTTCATTCCTACCTTTCTTCCAAACATTGATCATATACCCCTACGTGTGTATAAAAGACATCCCTACACTCGGAGAATTCAATTCAAGCTATCATACTTTTGTCCATCTACCTCAGTACTTTTTAATCGATGTTTAGATGGATTTGCTCACACATTTTTCATGCGACCGTTAATACTTCTTGAGATACTAACCGACCGATTACTCAACATGCTTGCTGATTAGGTGTATTTAATATTTTTCTCGTCTTGCAACACATAAGGCTTAGCAGTAACTCCCAAACCTGTTGGTCTAAGGCACTAGGTGATGAAGCACCCTTGCTATATTTTTTTATTGCTGCCTTGGTGATAACAAAACTAGTGTTCATTTTTCTCACCATTTTATCTTTTATTTTCCATTTATTATTTCCTTCATACTTTGGCTTTTTGACAAGAGCATTTCAAGGTATCCTCTACTATCCCGAGTTTCAAGACGTGTGTAAGTGCGAATAGTAGGGTATCAACATTCAAATGTTTGGCTTTCAGAATAGGAACTATTTTTCAGACTTATTTTTATCCGCAGATTAGTGACTTCTTTCATCTTACTAACCCTTGGGACAACGGCTCATAACTACTTATTACTAGTTTCGTTTAAGAAAACTTCTAACTTTCTTGGTTTTCTTAAATTTTTCTAATCTTATGGATGTAATTTTTCATTATCTAATCTTTTATTATAAAATTAAATATTAAATATTTTTATCTTTTAATTTTTTTTAAAAGTTTTATATGTTTTAAAAGTTTTGTTCTTATGCAAAGTATGATGCAAAATGATACGCAAATAAGCACAAACCTCCCCCAAACTTGTTTTCAACAGTGTCCTCACTGTTGCTATCTGATAAAGCTCAGAAACCTGTAAGCTCGGGAGGCAAAATTTGTTAAAGGGGAGATGTAATATGATCTTGAAAATCTCCCCCAAACATATTCTTTATTCATGTACAACAATTTTTATTATTTGTTTTATATTTTTTTTATGTTTTTCTAAAATTTATTTACAAATTGACTCACCACAATTCTAAAGATGTGACAAAATTACCAAGTCATGGAAGTGAGGGGGAGGAAAATCAGTCTTTATAAAGCTGCTCCTATAAAAACATGAGCTCCTCCGAGGGGTCAGTGGAAAAATACGGTTTTAGTCTATGACCATTTACTTTGAAAATTATACCGTTTTCAATATTTTCTACCTCAACTGCCCCGTGCGGGTATACATTCCGCACAACAAAAGATCCTTTCCACCGAGATTTTAGCTTACCCGCATGAAGATGGAGTCGTGAATCATAAAGAAGGACTTGTTGACTAGGTGTAAAAGTTTTTCTCAAAATATTTTTATCGTGAAATACCTTAGTCCGGTTCTTTACAATTACAGCATTATCATAACCTTCATCGCGAAGTTCACTTAGCTCGTTTAATTACAGCTTCCGAAAGTTGCAGGCTTGATGTAAGTCAAAGTTAAGTTCTTTAATGGCCCACATTGCTTTGTGCTCAATCTCGACCGGAAGGTGACAAGCCTTTCCAAATACTAGTCTGTAGGGAGACATACCTAGATCGGTTTTATATGCAGTACAGAACGCCCAAAGAGCATCCGTCAATTTGGTCGACCAATCGTTTCGATTTTTAGAAACAGTTTTTTCCAAAATTTGTTTGATTTGTCTGTTTGAAATCTCAGCTTGCCCGCTTGTTTGGGGATGATAGGATGTAGAAAGTTTGTGGTTGATTGCATATTTTCGCATCAAAGTCTCGAAAGACCGATTGCAGAAATGCGTCACGTTATCGCTAATGATAGCGCGTGGGTGTCCAAATCACGAAAAGATATTTTCTTTTAAAAACTCAATGACAATCTTTTTGTCAATAGTGCGACAAGAAATAGCTTCAAACCATTTCGAGACATAATCAACCGCAAGCAATATGTACAAATTCCCAAAGGAGTTGGGAAAAGGACCCATAAAGTCTATCCCCCAAACGTCAAAAATTTAAACCACCAAGATTGTTTGAAGTGGCATCTCATTTCTCCGGGAAATCCTACCTGTGCGTTGACACTGTGCACAGGTTTTGCAATGATCAAATGCATCTTTGAACAAAGTCGGCCAATAAAAACCGCATTGCAAAACTTTCTCCGCCGTCTTTCGAGGACCAAAGTGACCCCCACATGCCTGATCATGACAAAAAGATAGAACACCCTTGAATTCATCGTCAGGGACACATCGGCGAATGATCTGGTCAGGACAATACTTAAACAGATACGGTTCATCCCAGTAAAAATGTTTTACTTGGGATAGAAATCGATGTTTGTCCTGTCTCGACCATTCACGGGGAATAAGTCCTGTAGCAAGATAATTCACAATATCCCCGAACCAAGGTTCAGTGGATACATTCAAGAGTTGTTCGTCTGGAATAGAATCATTGATCGACAGGGTCACAGGTGAAGAAGAGATGCGCGAAAGATGGTCGGCTACAACGCTTTCACATCCTTTCTTATCTTTAATAACAAGATCAAATTCTTATAATAGAAGGATCCAACGTATTATCCTACCTTTAGCATCCTTCTTTGCCAAAAGATGTTTCAAGGTGGAGTGGTCAGTGTACACAACAATTGGCAAGCCAATCAAGTAAGGCCTGAATTTTTCTAACGCAAATACAACTGCCAAAAGTTCTTTTTCGGTAGTTGTATAATTAATTTGAGCATCGTTCAGGGTCTTACTTGCATAATAAATCACGTGTGGCATCTTTTCAATGTGTTGTCCTATGACTGCACCAACTGCAAAATCCAATGCATCACATATAAGCTCAAAAGGGTGGTTCCAATCTGGAGAAGATAGAACGGGGGCTGTAGTGAGAGAGTGTTTCAGTGAGTCAAATGCTGCCTCACAATCCGAGTCAAAGTGAAAGGTCGTGTCCTTGGCCAAGAGAAGAGTTAAAGGTCTAGCAATTTTGCTAAAATCTTTAATGAATCTCCTGTAAAAGCCTGCATGGCCAAGAAAAGATCATATATCCTTGACGCATTTGGGATGAGGTAGGTTTTGAATGACATCTATTTTAGCTTTGTCAACCTCAATGCCTTTTCGTGAAATCACATGTCCAAGCACAATTCCCTCTTGGACCATGAAATGGCATTTTTCCCAATTCAAGATTAAGTTCTTCTCTTCACAACGAGTAAGAACTGCGTCAAGATGTGATAGGCAGTCAGCAAAAGAATCTCCGAATATTGAGAAATCGTCCATGAAAATCTCCAGAAAATTCTCGACCATGTCCGAGAATATCCCCATCATACACCGCTGAAATGTAGCGGGAGCATTGCACAACCCATAGGGCATGCGTCTATAAGCAAAAGTACCAAAAGGACAAGTAAATGTGGTTTTATCTTGATCCTTTTTCGCAAGCCAGAGTATCCGTCCATGAAGCAATAATAATCTCGTCCAGCTAAGCATTCTAGCATCTGGTCAATAAAAGGTAGAGGAAAGTGGTCTTTCCTCGTGGCGGCATTGAGTTTTCTATAATCAATACATACACGCCACCCAGTTTGAGTGTGTGTCTGGATTAACTCATTAGCCTCATTTGTTACGACCATGATGCCAGATTTCGTAGGGACGACATGAATTGGACTTACCTATTGGCTATCGGAGATTGGGTAAATGATACCATTGTCAAGGCATTTGACGATTTCTTTCTTCACTGCATCCTTCATGACGGGGTTCAACCGTCTCTGTGGTTCTCGGGTTGGCTTGGCTTCATCCATCAGATGTATATGATGTTCAACAATCAAGGGACTAATCCCTTTAATGTCAGCCATAGTCCAACTAAACGCCTGCCTATTAGGTCTCAATACCGTCAAAAGATCGTTCTCTTGCTCTGAGACTAGAGAAGCTGATATGATAACAGGTAAAGACTCATTCTCACCTAAATATGCAAATTTAAGGTGAGAAGGTAAAAGTTTGATATCTAATGTGGGCGGAGAAACTATAGAAGGTGGGGTCAGCGAATGATATTCGGAGTCAAGGAGAAACTCGTAGCCTGCATAAGATACAGACTCGGAAGGTGAGGAGTCAAGAGTTTCAGACTCAAGCGTGGAAAATGTGTCCTTACTAAGATGTGAAAGATCAAACATTGATGTGCTAGTGTCATAGAGATTTTCAAAGCAAAGTTCATCAACTTCGCAACTTTCGGGAGCAATCTCGTGGACAGAACAGACATCAAGTATGTGAGCAGAGGGTTCAGACGGCTGACTTCCAATTTTATAGATGTTCAGCTCAATTGTCATTTTTCCAAAAGATAGGTTCATTGAACCGTTTCGACAATTAATGACAGCATTGGAGTGGCAAGGAATGGTCGACCCAAAATCACCGGAATTTGGTTCTGTGGGTTTGCTACAGGTTGTGTATCGAGAACAATAAAGTCCACAGGGAATATGAATTCCCTGAATTTTATCAACACATCCTCCAGTTCACCCCTAAGTTTGGTGATTGATCGGTCTGCTATTTGGAGAGTGCAATGAGCTGGTTTCAACTCTCCAATCCATAACTGCTCGTAAACAGAATATGAAAGTAGGTTAACACTTGTGCCTAGGTCAAGTAAAGCACGGTTAATGTTTTTACCCCTAATAGAAATCGAGATTGTAGGACACCCAGGGTCCTTACGTTTCTTTGGTAACTGTGGGATAAAAGCAGTGCTAACATTATTAGTCATGAAGACCTTTTTAGGCACTTGAGTCTTCCTCTTCCTAGTGCACAAGTCCTTGAAAATTTTCGCATAAGCGGGGACTTGTTGAATAGCATCTAGGAGAGGGATGTTGATGTTAACCTGTTTGAACATTTCCATAATCTTCTCCATATGTGGACTTGATTTGTTACCCCTTAACCAATTCGGATAAGGAGCTTTGGCAATAATAGCTGGGTCCATCATTGGAGAAGGTGGTGTGTGTGGATGTGATCCCAGAATAAGAGTGGGGATCGTCTTTGGTGGACTAGAAGAAGTATGCTGAGGTGTCGAGCCTTAAGAAAAACGGAGAATAGGATCTCTAGAAAATGGTAGGGTAGAAAAAGTGGGATTAGAAGTAGAAGTGTGTGTGGAAGGAAAAGTCTCAGCCGGGGTATTATTGATTAACTCTTCATGATTATCAATCTCTTCCCCAACGTGATTATTCAGCACTCTTCCGGATCTCAACGTTGTGATGGCATTCACATTGTAGTATGGTGAATGCCCAGGGTTCAGTAGGGGTTGAGACGGAAGTTTTCCTTTCTCTCTAGCACTCATCTCGGCATTTAATCGAGCAATTTATGCTTCCATTGATTTAATACTCTCACTATGGGAGTCAGAGTTTTTCTGGATTTTATCGACAGAAGTATTTATTTCAGCCGAAACTTGCATGAAATTTGTCAGAAGTAAATTCATGGAGTGTGCGAGTGAAGAGGATTCATCAGTACTGGTCAACTGCAACGAACTAGACGGTGCAGAAGTGTTGACCGGATTTTGAAAGTTTTGTGATTGATAGGGGTGCTGAGTCAGTTGAAGTGGTTGCTGTTAGGGTGATTCCTCCAACCCTGATTATAAGTGGAAGAATACGGGTCGTTTCTAGGTCTCTGTTGGAAAGCAGCATTGGTATGCTCTTGACCTTGAAACGGAGAATTTAAAGGACATTCTTCCATAAGATGAGATGGATCATAACAGCATCCACAAACAGTTTTGGAGAGTGACATCTGATTTAGGGAGGCTGCTAAAAATTTGTGTTCCATAGCTTCGGGTTTCTTTTGCATTGCTTCCATTTCAGCTCTAACTCCTATGGAAACATCAATTTGGTGAATGCCACCTCTAGACGATGACTGATTTACACTCTCCCATTGTAAAGATTTTTCAGCGAAATCTTCTAAAAATCTCCAGGCTTCACCATCGTCTTTAGTCATGAAGGTGCCTTGACACATGGATTCAAGGTTCTACTTCGTTGTAGGATTAATGCCCTCGTAGATGATTCTGCACAGATCCCGTCTTGGAATTCCGTGATGAGGACATTGAACTAACAGCTCCTTGAAGCGTTCAAAACACTTCGAGAATGGTTCATTTGGAAGGTGGGTAAATTGATTTATTTCGCTACGGACTCGAGCTGTTTTATGATTAGAGTAGAATTTCTTAAGGAATGCTGTTACGAATTCTCCCTGGTTTGAAATAGAATGTGCGGCTGTGTTATGAAGCCACTTCTCAGCTATATCGCACAAGGTAAATGGGAGAAGACGTAATCTCATAGTATCTACAGAAAGTTGTGAAGTACCCATCATCGCGCATACATTTTCAAATTTGGTAATAAAGACATATGCGTCTTTAGACTCGAGACCGTGATATTTTGGTAGAAGATTGATGTATTGAGGTTTTATTTCAAAATTGTCCCCATTGGCTGGTGGAATGGTGAGATAGGTCGAAAGAGGACCTCGTATAGGATAGCATCTCTCTTGGAGAGAGATGCGGGGCGGATTCTGCACACCTGCGGAGGTGGCAGAGTAGTGTTAAAGAAGTTCGATGGAGAACCGTCCATCGAAGTGGGTGTGGTAGTGGGTGAAGAAAATGTAGACGTAGAATTACCGACTTCGGAGTCGATAAGAGAAACGCGGACAAGACGGGCACTAGAATCCCGTGTCCAGCCGAGCATGCACTAAATGGTATAGCACAAGTGGCAGCATTGTGATAATTAAGGAAAAGATGTTTGGTGTTTGGTTTTGAAAAAAAATACGGATTTTGAAAAAAAATCACACAAACAATGCACAAGCAACCCTAAATCTAGTGGTCACCTAGGTCAAGGCTCTAGATCGCTCTTAGACTTCTAGAAGACAAGTCACAAGATAGATCCTCTACTGCCTCTTTGCCCCTTCTGTGGCCAGGTAAGTGCCAGGTAAGTGGGAGGTTCTCCATTACGTAAGTAGTGGGCCTAATTAAGTAACCACTTGCCTTAGACACCACAAAAGAAACGCGGATAAGCAATAGATTACCCATGATCTCCTTCTGTCCTAAATGAGCACGACGGTCCTTAGAGTCTTGTCTAGATATTTTTTAGTTAATGAGGGTGATGCGGATGCAAGTTTGTGATTTTTGGGGCCTAGGACGGGTAATGAAATCCCGACCTAATCTGAATTTTGTCTTTGCACCTTAATTTCCGTGTTAAAAATGCAAACAACCAAGATCAAACACGCAACAATTTTTCTTTTTGCGGCGCTGCGAACTTTTGCAAAGAAACCTGCAGAAATTTGTTAATGGAGAAGATCAGAGAGGAGATAAGAAAGTCAGAAAAGGACCTAAAAATTTTGGAACAGTGAATCCCTCTGTTCACCGCGGATCCGCCGCAATAGGCTACTTACGGCCGCGGTTCAGCGGTCTGATGACGGGATCGCTGACTGTTCCTGTTCACTCACTGAGATCTTTGAGATGCTCTGAAAAATTTTCGTCTTGCTCCACAAATTCCAGATCTCCTTGCAACAAATCACAACAAATTTTAAGCGCTTGTTATGAATTTTGATCTAAAAAACTGATGGAATAATAAATTTTCCAACTCAAATTACAAAAATGAACAAATTAGCACACTATCCCCGGCAACGGCGCCATTTGATTGATCATTCTTTTGTGTGTAGTAAAATGTAAAATAGATCACAACCAAAGAAATTTATACCATAATCAATTGATGGTGTCTATTGTAGGTTCGTCGGTGAATGCGGATCGTCCACTGGGAAAGTGTGATTTGATCGATCTTGTTTTAGTTGCGTTGGAAATTAAAATATAAAAGAAAATGATTCAAGAATTATGAAATTTAGTTTTAAGAATCATCACTAACTAGATCTAAAATCAAGAAATGGTAGAAACCAAGAAAATATCCAAATTGTTTAAATTATCAAGATTTGTAGAGAGGCTTGTCGGAATCAATCAAATTGATAGTGATGATGAATACTTATGATTACAAATTCTTATCTATTGAAAATTCGTTGCTAGATAGATGACAATCAACGAGGATTAGGGATCTATTGAAGAAACTAGGGTTTCTTCATCATCATCCCTTGTCCTCTCGTTGATTAGCATTCAAATTCTAGCCTCTAGGAAATTTAATCATCGATTGTTGATCTCTAATTTAGAGCGAAAACATTCAAGAAAGCATCTCGCTCAAAACTATGTCATCTTTGATTCAATTTCCTAGGGTTTACAAAACTCATAAGACTTAAGAATCGTTCAAGAATTGCACCAACATCATCTACCTATTCTTTCGATTCCGATGCAAGCGGAGTTTTACTCCCGCATCATTATAAAGCAATCAAGAACTAAGAATATCATAATGCGAGAATGAATAGAAAGCAAGAATAAAGATCTTCACCTTTTATTATTCGATCTTTCGTTACAATACACTCAAAGAATATAAGATTTGAGGAGGAACAAAATCATCGAACTAGCTTCGCATCGTCTTCTTGAGTCGCGGATCGTCGTGGATCTTTTGCTCGGATGAAGATCGGCATTGCTTCAAAAAGCTCGTTGGATGCTTGCTCGATTTGGTACTCGATGAATCTTGATTTGGATCAAATTGTGTCACTCAATTTGCTTAGAATTGATTTGGATCTCGCTAGATTTTTACACTCCAAATTCAACAACCCCCAAACCCTAGATCTAGATTCTTTTTTATAACCACTCATTTGAATTTTCCCTCCAAATCTAGGTTGTTAGAGAGAGCCTTCTAGAAGAAGTTTGTTGGTGGGAATATTCTAGAATAAGGAATATTCTAGGATAAGGTTGTTAGGCCGAGCCTTCTGGATAAAGACACGTGCTCTTTGGGAGTCTTCTGGAAGCTGAGGCCGTTACAGGGAGACACGTGGAGAAGTTTGAGTTGCTGAGGAGCTAACAATGCCGCGGATCCGCGGCAACTCGGCCGACTCGGCCGCGTATCCGCGGCCATACTGGTGAATTACTGCATGCAATTTCCAGGGTAGTTTGTTGCTGGCTTTATGGTACTTTCTTGATGTCTGGAATATTTTTATACTTTCCTATTTACTACCAGATCACAAGTCTTGGACTTGGTGTATTTTATCTGCACTTTTAGCAATTCCGGCTCTTTTACCTGGAGAATTTCGTGCACACAATCTCGAGACAAGGGTTGATATATACATATCAATGCAAGTAGTAATAAACACTTAATTTCCCTTTAGAATGCCGATTATAACTATAACACATGTTATTTAGTATTTTCCATATGAAATCGTAATCATGTTATAATTACAATAAACACCTATATATGAATGATAAGTGTAGGGAAATTAACGTGTTGAGAATGCACTATTTTCGACTGATCAAGTCCGGTCTGTTCTTCTGAAAAGTATCGCATGACGGGTCTAGGGGGTGGATCACGTCAGACCCCTAATAACCTGACAAATCGTGCTGATATGGCTCAAGACCATCCGAGAATCTACTGGTCTAACTACCAGTAATTCTCAATCCGCCCTGGCTAGGGACTTATGGTGTTGGCTAACCGAACACAGCGCGACATCGACACCCTATACCGAGAGAGACGAATCCCCAACAATCGCTCACTGCCTCCATATGGTTTGGGATGGTACCCAACTAAAACCTGTTTGCATGACTCAGTAGAGCCGAGGTAGTGTAGTAATCTAAGCACAGTGGAAACTCACACGAGATAAATGACGACCTCAGGTCGACAGACTATCTACACTCATGTCACCAGAGAACTTCTATCTGACGTTAGGTATAATACCATCTAGCCAGTTCTCGGCGAGTCCGTCCAGTGTACTCACCCCCAGTGAGCACCTGTATACAATCTTAGGTGCACCTCACCAATGGCTGTGGGACCAACCATCGCCCCTCGTCAGGGTCGAGATATGTATACACTAGTCTACTCTGGAGTAACGATACCCAGTCTTGATACTCCCATGACCAGGGACATTTTAAGGATGTGCTTATCGACTACCCAGCTCCCATAAGTATGCTTGCCATCACAACACTGGTAGTCAAGTAAGGATCCTACGGGCTTTATCAACATGTATACGAGATATGAAATAACAAGTAAAACATATCACATGTTAAGATAAAGACAAACCAAATAGTATACTATCATATCGAGCAAGATTGTCCTGTACATACATATCCCTGGCATCCTTTGCAATGAAGGTCTCTAGGGCAAACATATCCAACAATCTCCCACTTTCACTAAGGCCTGTAATTGGCGTATTAAGTACCCAACGTCTGCACTAGAGCTAGTTGCTGGCATACCGCATACCTAACATCTTGAACAGTCTCTCGAACTAGATTTGAGGGATGGCCTTGGTGAATGGATCTGTCGTATTTTCCTTTGTATCTACTCTCCGCACCTTGATCTTTTGGCGATCCAAGATCTCCCTAATCAGATGATACCGCCTCATGATATGTCTGGATTTCTGATGGACCGTGGTTCCTTTGACAAAGCCATGGCTCCATTGTTATCGCAATACAAAGGTATTGGATTAGAAATGGATGGAACCACCTGAAGTTCAGAAATAAAATTCCTCATCCAGACTGCCTCTTTTACGGCATCATTGGCAGTGATGTACTCAGCCTTCATCGTCAAGTCTGCTATGATGTCCTGTTTGGAACTCTTCCAACAGACCATCCCTCCTTTGAGGGTAAACACATAACCCGGGATGGATTTAGATTCATCCTCGTCACTCTGGAAGCCAGAGTCGGTAAAAATCTCGATCTGGAGGTCCACATAAACGTACACCAAGAACATCTCCTTAGTCCTTCTCAGGTACTTAAGAATGTTCTTTACTGCTATCCAATGTTTCTCACTTGGGTTGGACTAATACCTACTTACGACGCTAAGTGCGTAAGCTATATCTGGTCTGGTACATAATATCGCATACATTATCGACCCTACCGCTGAAGCGTAAGGTACTATCTCATGTGAGCCCTCTCCTCATCAGTCTTGGGAGACATCTCTTCGGAGAGGGTGATCCCATAACAAGCGGGTAAGTTACGGCGCTTAGAATCTCCCATACTGAACCTCTTTAGTAGGGTGTCTATGTACCTTAACTGTGAAAGTCCTAACATTCTTTTAGATCTTTCACGATAGATCTTAATCCCCAGAATGTACGAGGTATCACCCAGGTCTTTCATAGACAACTTCTGTGACAAGAACAGCTTAGCTGATTGTAACATAGGAATATCATTTTCTATCAGGAAAATGACATCGATGTATAAAATGAAGAATTCCACAGTTCTCCCTACAATCTTTTTATAAATACAAGGTTCGTCTATATTTTTGATAAAGTCAAATTCCTTGACCGTCTCATCAAAGCAGATGTTCCAACTCCGCGATGCCTGCTTTAATCCATAAATGGATTTAAGCAACTTGCACACCTTTCCGCTGCTCTCATTGTCTATGAAACCTTCAGGTCGATCCATGAAAACACTCTCTTCTAAACTTCCATTTAGAAAAGCAGTTTTAACATCCATCTTGCAGATGTCATAGTGATGGAAGGCATCAATGGCAAGTAGGATCCGAATGGACTTAACCATAGCCACTGGTGAAAATGTTTCGTCATAGTCCAATCTTTGTCCTTGACGAAAACCTTTAGCAACAAATCTAGCTTTGTAGGTTTCTACCTGACCATCTACACCAATCATCTTTTTGAAGATCCATTTGCATCCTATGGGTTTCACCCCAGTAGGAGAAAAATCCAAAGTCCATACTTTGTTTGTGTACATGGATTCCATCTCGGATCGCATAGCATCCAGCCACTTCACCGAGTCTCTACTCATGGTGGCTTGCTGAAAACTAGTCGGCTCATCATCGTCGATGATACAATTCTCTCGATCCCCGTCTATAAGAAAACCGCAGTATCTCTCGGGCGGATGAGACTACCTACTAGATCTGCGGAGTGGTGTAGGTACGTCCGGTTCCATTGAAATATCAGGTTCTACTATGTTTTCAGTAATAATTTATGGTTCTGGAATTTCTTCCAGCTCTATTGCGCTCCCACTTATCTCCATTTCAAGAAATTGATCTTCCATTAAGTGGGCATGATGAGAAACAAAGACCTTTTGTTTCTCAGCGTAATAGAAATAATACCCCCTAGATTTCTTGGGGTATCCCACAAACTTACACAAAACTGAACGTGCCTCGAGCTTGTCCGCATGAATCATTTTGACAAAAGCAGGAATACCCCATATCTTCAGATACTTAAGATAGAGTTTCTTCCCACTCCACATTTCATATGGAGTGGTAGGCACAGACTTAGTTGGAACTTTATTCAATAGGTATGCAGCAGATTCTAGTACATAACCCCAGAAAGAGGACGGCAACTCAGCATTACTCATCATGGAACGCACCATATCAAGTAGGGTGCGATTCCATCTTTCTGATACACCATTGTATTGACGTGTGTATGGAGGAGTAAGCTGAGAGAGAATTCCATTCTCTTTTAGATATTCTAGGAACTCGGCACTTAAGTATTCACCACCCTGATCAGATCGGAGCATTTTGATACTTTTGCCGGTTTGCTTTTCCACTTCATTCTTATACTCCTGGAATTTCTCAAAGGCCTCGGATTTATGTTTCATCAAGAATACATGAACATACCTTGAGAAATCATCGGTGAAAGTAATGAAGTAGGAATAGCTGTTAGTTATATGTATGCCCTAGATACCATTATTATATATGTGATGTATATTATAGTGGATGCTTGGATATATATATAGGGAGGACTTTCTTGGTCGACATGATAGTATGCTATATGGTTGCTCTTTATCTTAACATGTACACTTATTGTCTCCCTATTACATGTTGATAAAGCCCTTAGGATGAGTACTTGACTACCAGGATTATGATGCAGATCATACTAGTGGGGCTAGGGTAGTCGGTAAGTACAGCCTTCAAATGTTTCTAGTCGTGGAGTATCGAGACGGGGCATCGATATTCCAGAGTAGACTAGCGTATACGCTTCTCGACCCATATGATGGGCGATGGATGATCCCATATCCATTGGTGTTTGACATCAGAGATGGTATACGGGTGCTCAGTGGAGACCGGGAACACTGAACGGACTCGCCGAGAACTCCTATATGGTATTATACCTATCGCAGATAGCAGTTCTCTGGTGACACTGGTACAGGTTAGTCTATCGACCCGAGATCGTCATAGATTCTTGTGTTTCTCCCACTGTGCTTTGATTTCCACCCTACCACGGCTCTACTGAGGCGTGCAAACAGGTGGTTTTTGGGCACAGTCCCGAGTCACATGGAAGCAATGAGCGATAGGAGGGGATTCGCCGCTCCCGGTATTGGGAGTTGATGTTGCGCTATGCTCGATTGGCCATAACAGGAAATACCTAGCCAGGGTTGCTGAGATCTACTGGTAAGTGTTATTAGTAGTTTCTCGAACCGTTATGGACCTTGCATCGGCATGACTTATCAGGCTATTGGGGTCTAACGTTATACCACCCCCAGGCTGTAATATGCGATCTATCTGACGAACAGACCGGACTGTACGGTAGTGTTACTGATTGGATATGCAGGAGTATGAGAAGGCTTGCTTGTTGATCTTCTGATCGCTCAATACTCGGGTGGCCGTTACGTTTAGCAGAACGCTTGCGGGTTGTGGGTGTTTGATATGATCATCACCTACTGCTGGCGTATTGACGAGTCTTTAGAGTCCTATACAGAGGTTTCCCGCTTCATGCGAAACGAAGTTGGAGCACATACGTGATATGTGCGGGACCGAGATTAATACGATATGTGATACCATATTCTATTTTCGTGATATGTGATCTCGGTCGGTTATATGTGATATAGGCGGGTTATAGAATCAAGTATTAATTCGATAAGTTGATTCATATGATATTAGCCGGTTGTATGTGATATAGCCGAATTATTAAATCAAGTGTTGATTTAATAATTTAGTGTATAATTATATATATAATATACTGAATTACATTAACTAATATTAGCTCACTTAAACATTTCTTTTTCTCACTTGTGTACACTTAGTATATATGTGATATATATCAATGTACATTTTTTTGTCATGCTAGATGATACATGCTACATGGGTGTATGACACTTACACCAAGCTTATGATAATCCTAGGGTTTTTATTTATTTAGTAATTTACAAATTGGTGGAATTTTGTCATGGCTTAAAGCTTGTAGAAGCTTGTAGTGCTCATTGACTAAGTCCACAAATTTGTTTTTACTTAAGATATTTATTAACCTAACCATTATCCTTAGCCATAGTTTAGTCTCTACATGAGTTAGTGTATGACACTAACTCACCCATGGTTGCTATTCTTACCTCATGAGTTTTCATTCTCTTATCTCTTCATCTTCTTCTTCATCAAGAGCTTAGCTCTCTAGGTTAATGGGAGATGAAGAAAAATAGTGAGAAAAATAAATCTAAAGTGAGCCCAATTACTACTTCATCATCCTCTACTATATTAGACATTTAGTTTAGGGTGTTTGCTTCACTAATCTACCATTAGTGAAGAGGTAGCATAAGCTTGAGTCCCCTCGACGTAGATCATCTTTGGCCTCGAAGACTTCGAGCAAGCTTGTTCATTTCTTCATGTGAACCCTTACTAGAGTTCGGGTGTTCACAACTTGGAACGAAGAGACTACGAGCTTTAGAAGTGAAGGGCCGGTCTACAAAGGTTGTATTCCTTATTCACTTAGATGTAAAGTTGTTTGCATTGTTAGTTCGTCTAAATCTCTAGTTAAGATTCTAGGGTTAGGGTTCTTTAGTACGGCAAAAATTTGAAAACGGCATGGACGATGCCTCCCGAAACCTTATTGCCGTGCTAGGTAACCCAACAGAGGTATCAGAGCCAAGCTAGAGAATTAGACGATATTTGTTAGTTTACGAAACTGAAACAACTCCGAAACACTCGATACTAAAATCTAGTTTCCGTCGATTTTTTCAAAGCCTATAAAAAATTTTTAGTAACTGCAGAATGTTATATGAGATGTAACATGAACACAGTAGAAATTTTAACCCTCCCCGCCTGTTTCTGGCCGGCCACGTGTGCAATATATCCGAGAAGGCCGATTTTTGTGTGTTGTTTTGGCTTCAAATTTTTTATGTGTTCCAGTCTCTGGGTTTTGGTATTTCAGGTGTTGTTTGTTTTTGCTAAATTTGCATGTGATGTTATTTTTGTGCAAAGGCAATTCGGAGTGCTTCGTATTCATAATTCTAACATCTATTCGGGTTATTTAGACGACGTTAAAAAGTTCGAACGGATATCAATAACTCATATTTTCCCTCGCTGGAAATTTTCCAAGAGTTGGATTTTTTCCAAGTTTAAAATCTTCTGAAAATCATACAACCGATTTTATGGACCCTCTAGAAGAACGATACCCAAACTCGACTTTTTGGATCGCGGAACCGCGGTCATACCCTAGGGTTTGCGGCAGTTCCGTGGCGACATGAGTGAGGCATGGGTCGGCCCTTCTACTGATGGTTCATAGGTGCTGTGGCATGTTCTGGGTACTTTTTAAACTCCGCTCAAGTGTTGCGCTCTTTGGGAAATTTTGGGTGTTTGTTTATTCGATCGAAAAGTTTAATATCGTCTAGCAATCTGTGATTGTGATACAATATTTGGAATCCACATAATTAGTTATGTGATAACTAGTTTGAATTTTATAAATCTAGCAGTTTAGTCTCATTTGATCGGTTGCCACGGAATTTTGATGAGGATCAAAAGTCCGTCGCAATTATGTATTGTACGCGGATACTCGCCAGGTAACCTGACTAGATAGCCATGCTCCATAGCCCCGACTAAGTGACTGTAGGAGAACACCGTCGCTAAAAGCATCCGTTCGGGTGCTCGCGACCGTGGTGTTCCGCCTTAGCGCACTTCGTCGACAACATCGGGGGTGCGGCCGTCTACTAAAGTTTCGGACGAGCATTCGATTAGGTTATCGGGAATATTGTTGAATTACCCGACTGGTTATTGGAAAGTGTTTTCAATATCGAGACTAAAATACGGGGTTTATAATTGTTAGGCATGTGATGTCTAAGGAATTCATATGGTTGGGCATGAAATCCAAAGTATGTGATACATTGGGTTTATGATGTCTAAGGTGGTTGCGGATTCCAATTGTTGTAGTTTTTCATTTTATTTTCTACGACCGTAAGTGTAATATGTGGTGTATCACCGGTTTCGTTGCTATACGTCAACGACAATTGGGATACGCATATTTACTTACGTTGATAACATGTGATGTTATGTGTTGCTATGCTATGTTATATTGGATCGTCGTGTTTGAATAGTCAGGGGTTTTTATGTGAGATGGGAGTTTTTTTCATTTTCATTCATGTATAAGCTTGTATGTAATATTCTTTTATTGGGGCACATCCGGGTTGAGGATGATGTCACCATCGATGTATATTATTGACTTTTCAACACTAGGATAGACCTAAGGTGGAGAGCACAAGTAACCGGGTTCTAGGGTCCAGTGGGAGACCATCTCGAGGAGTCGAGATCGGGTCTCCTAACTCTAGAATTGGTAGGGTTACTTGCCGCTCTCGTAAGGGTCTAGGGATATGGGTTTGGCTATTCATAGCGACCGTGGAATCCGTGTTTTTTTACTGGATTAATTTAAAACACGGAATTCCTAGTATATCAAATATTTCATGTGTTCTTCTGCTGCTGATAGTTTGTGATGTGATCACTTGTTGTTCTGAGACGAATGCTTATATTATATATATGATATATAATAAATATTGTTGTTTTCGTTTCTTCTAATGATGCTTAGGAAGCATAAATTGATGGGAATTCATTAATGAGATTAATGATAGAAAATAAACCTAAAATATGTTGCAGAATCGAATTTGAAACTCACTCGGCCTTTTTATGAAAAAGCAAGTTTCAAAATGCGGAGCTTAAGCCACTCCTTTTAAAACCATTCGATTCTACAACGATATCAAGTTCAAAACGTTAAAAGGTTTTCTTAAAAACTATACGCAACCCTCCGTCATTTTAGGAAGTACAGTACTTAGTATTCGTGCTGCATATGTTGACCATAGTCAAGACGTAATGTAAGGTAGCTAAGTGATGTCTTCCTACACGGCATATGATGCGATTAGTAAAGACATTCATGTGATTATGTTGACTATAACCAAGGGTCATATAGGTGGGTCTAATTAATCATGAAATGACAGGTAGAACTTGACTAGGACTTATGATATGTTGACCATAACCAAGGTAATAAGTACTAGGGGTAAAAACCATTATCGGGAATTTCAAGTGTTGAAATTTGCAATGAGATTGCATACCTTCTATGTGATGGTTGGATCCTGAAACCCACTGCGAGTAAGTGTTACTCTTGGGAGAGTTTTGCACTTTACAATTAGCTAACCTATTAGGTGTCTAAAAAGGTGTCAACAGGGTTATGCCTCTGGGAAAACGAGGTTTACTTTAATTAGGTCCGTGCGAAAGTACGGGGAACCTTCCTCAAAGTACCGACACTGGCCTGGCTGAACGGTTAGCGATCTTGTAGAGTGTAATTAATCCCGGCTAGTCTTTCCTTTTAGGGTTTGAAGGAAGATTTGATAAACACAGTGGGAGCCATCCTGATTAGATAAAATAAACAACCAATATAATCTTGCAAAAGAGTGCACGCAGAGTGTTTTCTTTTCTCTCTCTCCTGGTAGCGACAAAGTCACACCTTAATTAAGATAATAATATAGATGCATTGACCGAACCTGCTTATTATACTGAGATAGGGAACGTTGGTTCCGCTCAATCTTATAATTGTTATAAGTCCGAGCAAGAAATAGGGAAATACCAGGATTCCCATGCCACCCAATCGAAAAAATTGCATGTTGATGCATCTACTTCAGGTGTTTTCATTACCAAGAACTGATTCTCAGTATCCTCTACGTCCTGGGTATGTGATGTCGAATCAGGATCCCGAATATGTAATATGTTACATGGGCTGCAGAAAGGTAGAGAACTGGGAATAGGTGATATGTCTCTAAGTATAGAGAATGGTGCAAGTGTTGCAGCCAAACTTGTTGGCAAATATCACCTTGTATTAATACATTGATTCTGAACGAATATTATTACATACCAAACCTAATATACAACACTACATCGGTTTCTTTAAAAAGTTAAAGAAGGATATAATTTTGAATTGATGGATAATGTTGTGAACATTTTCCTTGATCAAGAGTTGATTGGATCAGGCGCATTATGAAATAGCATAAACGTTCTAAATCAAACCATAGTTCAAAGTATATAGAACACACACAAGAGGAATAATTCAGAAATGAACGAATCCTTCTTGTAGCATTGTAGACTAGGTCATATCAATGCGACACAACTAGCTAAGTTACATAAGGATGAATATTTGAATCCGTTCGAATTTTCATCTTATGACACTTTCCAGTCTTGTCTCAAAGGTAAAATGACCAAAACTCCGTTTACAGGAAACGGAGAAAGAGTTACTGAACTCTTGGGACTGATACATGGTGATATATACGGTCCTAAGTCTACAAGTGCCAGGGCTGGTTCCTCATAGTTCATTATATTAACTAACCATTTCTTAAGATTTGGACATATGTTCCTGTTGAAACATAAGTCTGGAACTTATGAGAAATTCAAGGAATATAAGCTTGAAGTTGAGAACAAGACGGGTAGAAGTATTAAGTCTTTCGATGAGATCGAGGAGAAGAATACTTGGGCATGGTGTTCCTGGATCTTCTAAAGGAGAATGCGATTCTCTCTCAGCTTACTCCTCCGAATACACCACAGAACAACGGTGTATCAGGGAGGAGGTATCGCACCCTATTAGATATGGTGCGCTCTATGATGACTACTGCTGAATTTCCCGTTTCCTTTTGGTGTTATGCACTTGAGAAGCTGCATACCTATTGAATAGGGTTCCAACCAAATCAGTGCCTACCACTCCATATGTGATATGGTATGGGAAGAGACCATATTTTAAACGAGTTAAGATATGCGGTTGTCCGGCCTATGTTGAAAAACAAAATCCGGTCAAACTCGAGGCAAAATCAGTTCTATGAGTTTGTTGGATATCCCAAACATTCGTAAAAGAATATCTTCTACCAAACCGAGGAACAAAAGTTGTTTTATTTCTCAACATGCCACCTTTTAGAAAAAGGAATTTTTGTAAAAAAAATTTGTGGTCATGAGGTAGAACTGGAAGGAGTTCCAGCTATACAAACTAGAACTAATGATTTAGTAGAACCAAAGAATTCAATATTTTCCAACGAACCTCAGCCTCTCCGCGAATCTAGTAGGGTTCCTCATCCACTTGAGAGATACTGCAGTCTTCTCGGTGACAGTGGGAGCAAGGATTGCATCATGGTAGATAATGACCCAATTAGGCTCAAGCAGGCCATCATAAGTGGAGACTTTGTGAAATGGCTGGATTCTATGCAATCAAAGATGGAATCCATATACACCAACAAAGTATGACTTTGGATTGTTGCACCTGAAGGGGTAAAACCCATCGGGAGCAAGTGGATGTTGAGAAGATTCTTGGGGTAGATGGAAAAGTTGAGACTTTCAAAGTCAGACTTGTAGTAAAAGTTTTTCATCAATAACCAGGTATGGATTATGATGAAACATTTTCTCAAGTGGTTATTCTTAAGTCCATCAGGATTAAAGCAGGTATCGCGGAGTTGGAACATCTGTTTTGATGTGGCAGTTAAAGAGTTTGACTTCATCAAAAAGGTAGATGAACCTTGTATATACAAGAAGGTAGTAGAGAGTAAGGTTGTCTTCCTCGTATTGTACGTATATGACATACTCTTGATAGGAAATGATTTCATATGCTACACTGGTCAAGCTCCTCTTATCACAATGATTCTCTATGGAAGATCTGGATGATACCTACTACATCTTGTGGATTATAATCTATGGTGATAGATCTATGTGGATATTGGGAGTGTCCCAAATCCAGGTACATTAACACCATACTAAAGGTGTTTAGTATGGAGGATTCTAAGCGTGGTGGTTTGCCCACTTACTCAGGAATCACTCTCTCTCCAAAAAGATGTCTTCCAAGACTGATTTAGAGAGAGCTCGCGTGCAAGGGATACCCTATGCTTTGGAAGTAGGCTCTATCATGCATGCGATGTTATGTACCAGACCAGATGTAGAAGATTCACCAGGTGTAGTGATCAGGAATCAATCGGATCTTAGGAGAATCACTGGACAGTAGTGGAGGACATCCTTAAGTACTTGAGAAGCACTAAATGAATGTTCTTGGTTCCAGCTCCCAGAGTGATAAGGACGACTGAAAGTCAGTCACATGCTTTGTCTTTACCCTCAGTGGAGAGACGGTATGTTGTAAGAGTTCCAAGCTATATACCGTGGTAATCTAGACTATAAAGGCTGAATACATCGCTACCAACGATGCTACCAAAGTGGATGTCTGGATAATTCTTGTTCATGAGATGAACATGGTTCCTATCATTGAGCGTCCAATAACTTTTATTGAGACAATAATGGAGTTGTGGCTTTGGCCTAGGAACGCCGGTCCTATCAGCGATCCAGACATATTCTTAGGACGGTATCACCTGATCTGGGAGATGGTTGATCTCCAGGGGATCAAGGTAAGGAGAGTTGACGCGAAGGATAACACGGCGGATCCACTCACAGAGACCTTTCCCTAGAGAGACTTTTATGTGGCGTTGGGTATGAGATACTACAACAAATGGCCTTAGTGCAAGTGGGAGATTGTTAGTTATATGTATGCCCTAGAGGCCATTATTATAAATGTGATATATATTATAGTGGATGCTTGGACATATATAGGGAGGGCTTTCTTGCTCGACATGATAGTATGCTATATGGTTGCTCTTTATCTTAACATGTACACTTATTGTCTCTCTATTACATGTTGATAAAGCCCTTAGGATTAGTACTTGACTACCAGGATTATGATGCAGATCATACTATTAGGGCTAGGGTAGTCGGTAAGTACATCCTTCAAATGTTCCTAGTCGTGGAGTATCGAGACGGGGCATCGATATTCCAGAGTAGACTGGCGTATACGCTTCTCGACGCATATGATGGGAGATGGATGATCCCATATCCATTGGTGTTTGACATTAGAGATGGTATACGGGTGCTCAGTGGAGACTGGGTACACTGAACGGACTCGCCGAGAACTCCTAGATCGTATTATACCTATCGTCAGATAGCAGTTCTCTGGTGACACTGGTACAGGTTAGTCTGCGACCCGAGATCGTCATAGATTCTTGTGTTTCTCCCACTTTGCTTTGATTTCCACCCTACCACGGCTCTACTGAGTCACATGGAAGCAATGAGCGATAGGAGGGGATTCATCTCTCCCAGTATTGGGAGTTGATGTTGCGCTATGCTCGATTGGCCATAACAGGAAATCCCTAGCCAGGGTTGCTGAGATTTTCTGATAAGTGTTATCAGTAGTTTCTCAAACTGTTATGGACCTTGCATCGGCATGACTTATCAGGCTATTGGGGTCTGACGTTATACCACCCCCAGGCTGTGATATGCGACATATCTGACGAAGAGACCGGACTGTACGGTAGTGTTACTGCTTGGATTCGCAGGAGTATGAGCAGGCTTGCTTGTTGATCTTCTGATCGCTCAATACCCGGGTGGCCATTACATTTATCAGACCGCTTGCGGGTTGTCGGTGTTTGATATGATCATCACCTACTGCCGGCATATTGACAAGTCTTTAGAGTCCTACACAGAGGTTTCTTGCTTCATGAGAAACGAAGTAGGGGAACATATGTGATATGTGCGGGACCGAGATTAATATGATATGTGATACCGTATTCTATTCTCGTGATATGTGATATCGGTCAGTTATATATGATATAGCCGGGTTATCGAATCAAGTATTGATTCGATAAGTTGATTCATATGATATTAGCCGGTTGTATGTGATATAGCCGGATTATTAAATCAAGTGTTGATTTAATAATTTAATGTATAATTATATATCTAATATATTGAATTACATTAACTAATATTAGCTCACTTAAACATTTCTTTTTCTCACTTGTGTACACTTAGTATATATCTGATATATATTAATGTACATTTTTTGTGTCATGCTAGATGATACATGCTACATGGGTGTATGAGAGTTACACCAAGATTATGATAATCCTAGGGTTTTTATTTATTTAGTAATTTACAAATTGGTGGGATTTTGTCATGGCTTGAAGCTTGTAGAAGCTTGTAGAAGCTTGTAGTGTTCATTGACTTAGTCCACTAATTTGTTTTTACTTAAGATATTTATTAACCTAACCATTATCCTTAGCTATAGTTTAGTCTCTACATGAGTTAGAGTATGACACTAACTCACCCATGGTTGCTATTCTCACCTCATGAGTTTTCATTCTCTTATCTCTTCATCTTCTTCTTCATCAAGAGCTTAGCTCTCAAGGTTAATGGGAGATGAAGAAAAATAGTGAGAAAAATAAATCTAAAATGAGCCCAATTCCTACTTCATCATCCTCTACTATATTAGCCATTTAGTTTAGGGTGTTTCCTTCACTAATCTACCATTAGTGAAGAGGTAGCATGAGCTTGAGTCTCCTCGACGTAGATCATCTTCGGCCTCGAAGACATCGAACAAGATTGTTCATTTCTTCATGTGAACCCTTACTAGAGTTTGGGTGTTCACTACTTGGAGCGAACGGACTACTACACGGAGCTTTAGAAGTGAAGGACCGGTCTACAAAGGTTGTATTCCTCATTCACTTAGATGTAAAGTTGGTTGCATTGCTTGTTTGTCTAAATCTCTAGTTAAGATTCTAGGGTTAGGGTTCTTTAGTACGGCAAAAATTTGAAAACGGCATGGACGATACCTCCTGAAACCTTGCTGCCGTGCTAGGTAACCCTACAATAGCCACTTATTACATGTGTAGACATTGGCCTACACACGTCGCTGTGTATGAGTCCCAAAAGCTCAGTAGTTCTTTCTCCGTGTCTAGTGAACAGAGTTTTTATCATATTTCCTCTAATACATGATTGACAAGTTGCATATGATTGATACTCAAACGGATCTAAGTATCCTTCTTTATGTAATTTAGTCAGTCGTGTTTCATTGATATGACCAAATCTACAATGCTATAAGAAATCTTGGTTTGATTCTGAAGCCTTTCTTTTTAGCGTGTTTTGAACGTTGAAAACTTAATGTTGATTGAGGATATTCCGTTATTAAGTGTACCCGACCCAACCATTTCATGATTTAAGTGAATGTTTATGACATTGCTTTCAAGTGCAAAATTATATCCTTCATTGGATAACAAAGATACAGATATAATATTACGCATCATACTGGGTACACAAAAGCAGTTACGCGATAACAAAATATGTCCACTCGCCAATCCTAGGTGATATTCTCCTACTGCAACAGCATATGTTAGTGTATGTTGCACACTCTCACAACACTTGTGAGGAGGTGGAAGCGATAAACAAAAATTTCTTGCATGCGACACCTACATAAATCAAGATCTTGTGCTTAAAGCTTAACTAGCAAAACTATCTAGAGATCTTATCTACTATTATAGTGTTATACCTATGGAACCGGTCCTTCGGGTCATTGTTTGGATGTGACTCCTAGGCTCCTTGTGGTTGCAAAGAACTCGAACTCCGGCCACCTCAAGATCCAAGATGATCCACCCGAGAGCTATCAAACAAGCTACAAATTCCTTACAAGAGTTTAACTAAGAGATCAAGAGTGCTAGAAGCGATCACTTAGATGATGTAAAGATCAAGTATTGGATTAATATGTCTCTTTACCTGTGATTCACAACTCATGTGAGTGATTTATGTCAAGAGGTAGAGGGAGGAGATAATGAGGAAAGAGAAGGTGAATGTGTTGAATGAAAAATCAAGTATGGAAAAATAACGATATGGCTAAAAGAAAATAATTGAAGCATGTATTATTTTTCTCCAAAATAATGCACCATGCTTCAATAGTAACTCCAAATGAATATAAAATGAATTTAGCCATGCCATCACCCATGCTAAGATTTTCTCCAAATTCCACCTCATTGTTTTATTTTCACAAAATAAAAACCCATTTATTAGGTGTCTCCTTCTAGAATGTATTCTTATAAAAATTACATGAATACCCCTCACCGTATACCGTACAAGTATACCCGTATCCGAATTCCGAAAAATACGAATACAAATAATCCAATAATATAATACCAGTATGCGGCTTAAACCAAAGCCTACCAATATTAACCTTCCAATCATTATTCCGGTAACCATTACACGAACATGATCGAAACCCTGCCGTAACAACTTAGGACCTCTACATCTTTTTCTTGAACCAGGGAACCCTCTGTGTGGGACTCTAAAGAGTCGACAGTACGCTGGCAGTGGGTTTAACCACAAGCACGTCAGCGGCACTAGCTGTGCGTAACGACTACCCAGGTACATGACGAAAAGGTGGCCGATGAGCGAACTCATCACAACCCTAACGAGCCTGTAAGCAACACTTACCGTACATTCCGGTCTCTTCGTCTGATACGTCGCATATGAAGTCTAGGGGTGGTAAATGACAGACCCTGGTAACTTTATAAGTCATGCTGATTTACGGCCCATAACGGTTCGAGAAACTGCTGATAACTCTTATCAGTAAATCTTGAGAACCCTAGCCAGGGATTTGCTGTTATGGCCGATCAAGTATAGCGCGACATCAACTCCCTATACCGGGAGAGACGAAACCCCTCTTATCGCTCACTGCCTCTATGCGATTCGGGACTGTACCCAAAATCCACCTGTTTGCACGACTCAGTAGAGCCGTGGTAGGGAGGAAATCAAAGCACAGTGGGAATCAGATAAGACACTATGACGATCTCGGGTCTACAGACTAACCTGTACAAGTGTCACCAGAGAACTACTATCTGACAACAGGTATATATACCATCTAGGAGTTCTCGGCGAGCCCAGTTCAGTGTACCCATTCTCCAATGAGCACCTGTGTACAATCTTTGATGTCAAACACCAATGGTTGTGGGATCAACCATCGCTCCCAGGGTCAAGAAACGTACACACTAGTCTACTCTGGTAATATCGATGCCCTGTCTCGATATACCCTCGACTAAGAACTATTAAAGAATATGCTTATAGACTGCCCAGGCCCCACTAGTATGATCTACATCATAATCCTGGCAGTCAAGCATAATCCTAAGGGCTTCATCAATATGTATAAAAAGATATGAAATACAACACATCACATGTTAAGAGGAAGATAAACCAGATAGCATACTATCATTTTGAGCAAAGATTGTTTCTGTACATATACATGCCTAACATCCTGTACAATACATGCCTCTAGGGCATGCATATCTAACAGCATCCACATTGGTTCCATTGCCAACCCTCAGGGTCATATCACCTTTCTTCAAAACTCTACGGCTTCTCAGCGCCTGCAATGAATTACAGATGTGAGATCCTGATCCGGTTTTTAATACCCAGGAAGTAGAGTTTATAGAGAAACAGTTTTCAATCACGAACACACCTGAAGAAGAAGCAACAACTTGCTTCGTGTCCTGATTCTTGGGTTTTAGGTCCTGGCAATCCTTTTTCAAATGTCCCTTTTTTCGACAGTAAAAGCATTCTTCCTTTGCGGCTGCCCCCCCCATTCTTTTCCTTTCCCTTTTCCTGCACCATCTGCACACCTCCCCTCGGTTTGGTGAGGGCCTTCTTCTTCTTCCCCTTGGTCTTAGCCTTGGATCTAACAGAAGAAGATTTCCCAATAAACAGAGCGGGTGTTTCCTTGGATTTCTTCAAGGTGCCCTCTGCCACCCTCAGCGTGTTGAGGAGCTCAGGAAGTGAAACTTCCAGCTTTTGCATATTGAAGTTCAATATGAATTGGGCATAGGTGGAGAGAAGGAACTGTAGAATTAAGTCGATCTACAACTCATTCTCCAACGTTGTTCTCAGGTCCGCAAGCTCTTTTATGAGAGTAATCATCTTTATTACGTGGTCCTCAACAGATGATCCGACAGCCAACCTCGCTTGAAACAATTTCTTCGATGTCTCATATCTTGCGATACGAGAGTACTCTCCATATAAATCTTTGGTATGGAGGAAGATGGAAGCAAGGTCCATTTTCTCGTGCCGCCTCAGATATTCATTATCCATGGAAGCCTGCATGAGACACATGGCTTTCGTACAATCAAGATCCCATGTCTTACAAACCTCAATTTCCGCAACAGAAGATTCTGGACCTGGAACATGGGGGCTTTCGCCGTGAGGACGTATGCAACATTATCATATGTAAGGACCATATGGACATTCCTCAGCCAGTCTTTATAATTTTCCCCAACGAGTTTATTTTTATCTAGTATTAGCTTAAGTCCAGTCATGGTCACTGCAATTAGGATAGAGAGAAAAGAAACACTCGGCATATTCTCTTATAAGTTTAGATTGGTTTTTAGTTTATCTAAATAGGATGGCTCCCACTGTTTTCTCGAATTCTTCTTCAAACCCTAAAAGAAGAATTAGTCAGGATTAATCGCACCCTACAAGTTTGCTTATCTTTCGGCCAAGCCAGTGTTGGTACTTCGGAGAGAGGTTCCCTGTGCTTTCGCAAAGACCTAATTAAATAACCATGTTTTCCAAGAGGCGTAGCCCCGTTAACACCTTTCTAGACACCTACTTGATTAGCTAATTGCAAAGAAAAAAATTCTTCCAAAGAGTAGCGTATACTCACAGTAGGATCAGGACCCAACTATCATTGTGTGATAATTTTGAAAGAAGCCTACCAAAAATACCACACTCCAGAAGGTATGCAACACTAGCAAGTTTCCTGTATATTTGAAACTCCCAATGTGGTTTTTACCCCCGAGCGCTTATAACCTTGACGAAGGTCAAAACATCATAAGTCGCAAGTCAAGTTCAACCCATCATTGTCAAGATTAATCTAGACCCATTCGTACAAGCCCTTGACGAAGGTCAAAACAGCTGTACGCATGTTCTAGATTAATTCATCTATCTATGCTACAGATAAGTACCTGCTCGCTACCAAACACTATGCCTTGGCAAAAGTCAAAACACATAGCATGACTACTAGTAGATACATATCTGAAATGACTGAGGGCTATGGCTGGTTTTGGCAAAAACTGTTAACGTACTGAACTTGATATGATCGAAGGAACCGAATAGCTTTTGAAAAGAAGTGGTTTAAGCTCCACTTTTAAAAGTTGTTTTTGAAGATAACCGAGTGGTTTTGCAATTGTTCCAACGACGTCGGATTTTAGGTTTATTACTTTGCATTAAGTGAGATTAATGCGGTCCCATCAATTAACCTTATCACACCACAAAAAGAAAGAAAATAGAATGTACGTATATGCCACCCGCATTCGCCACGGGGCCCTGTCATGCACCGTTAGGTTACTTAACTAATGACAGAAAGGGGGTTGGACTAGCATGGATGCAAAATATATACAATATTTATATATATATATATATATATATATATATATATATATATATATCCATCACAGGCATGATAAGCAACATCACAGAAAACTAATAAGCAACAAGAATAGCGGATAATTTTGGAGCTCCGAGTTTCATTTGAGCCATAAATGAAACTCGACGTTCCCTGTCATGTGGATAGCATGTGCAATGAAGAACTTAAACTCCTACGAGTGTAGCAAGCTACCCGCCAATCCCGGAAGTGAGGCAACCCCAATCAACAAAGTGAATGGGCCACCCAGCATTTCACGGAATCCGGTAACTTGAGTACCCCACCGTGGGTCATCCTATACCCCCTACGAGTGCGGCGAGTAGCCCTCCAATTCTAGAGTAAGGTACCACGGTCTCAACGCCATGAGATGGGGCCCCGTTGCCTTCTAGAATCCGGGTACTCGAGCACTCCTCCGCGAGGTAATCCTAGTACAGAAAAAGAAAAATATATACAGCGATGACATCGACCTCAACCCGGCCGTGCTCCGATAAAAGAATATACAAATGGGCGGAAATGGCAGTCCACATGTCGGACGCTCACCCCGCAATAATGAATATATATATGAATCAACACTGTACTACAACCATTGCACAATAGGCCATCCACCATGACAAATTATTCATAACAACAGCGCAACACAAAACTTCAACGCGAATATCATGTTCATAAACTCGTCTGATTGTACATATAGAAATCAGTCGGGTTATACCGCTCAATGATATTCACGGTCGCAGAAACAAATACACAGATAAACAAGAATTTAGAATTTCGATCGATTAAAACATTCCACATTTACCCCATGTACAAACCAGTACACAAACAAATCTGCGCAAAAACTAAATGTACCAAAAATCACATTTCCATGAACCTGAACCCAAGAAAAGTTTTAAAGCACCTTAGCCATGATTAGGCCGCGGATTCGCGGCCAAATGATCTATTTGGCCATGGATTAGTGGTCTAATTAGGATCTCATGTGCTCAAATTTTTTCTTAGTTCTAGAAAAGCCTGCTCATAATTTTAAGGTCACTGAAAATATTTTTTAAACAACTTTAAAAATCGAACAGCAAGAAAGTAATGGAGATGCAATTCTAATATTTTTTGTCGATTGAAGTTCTAAATACGTGCTAACTAACTAGTTAAGATTTAAGTAGGCTCTGATACCACTGTAAGTCGATGTCACACACCCCATAAGGTTTGTAGAGAGGCGGAATTTACAAAAAATGATTTTAAGACAGGTAACTTCGACTAAACTTCTAAGATCATTCAGAAACCTTAACTAGCTAAACATAAAGAGGTTCTAAATTACTATGATAGTGGTTTATACCTCTAAGATATATGTCCTACGGGTATTCTTCTCCTCTTCCTTAGCTCTTACATGGTATGGATCGCACTTGATCGTCGGCCTCCTCGTGTCGAAGACGATCCACTTGAGAGTTTATAGTTCAAGCTCCAACCTTAAGAATGAGGTAACTAAAGTACCTAGTTTGATAATCTAGGTAGCTTAGGAGATATAGAGAGTTAATTAGACTAGTTTATCTCAAAGAACTATAGGATTCACAACACATGTGAGGGTTAGGGTTTGAGGAAGAAAGAGAGAAAAAATGGAGAGAGAATGCAAAGTGTAGAATGAAGTCTTGAATGAGAAAGTGAAGAATGGCTAAGTCTTTCTCCAATAATCAAGAATGCATTATTTTTCCATAGAAAAATGCAACCATACTTGAATAGTAAGTGCAAATTAATAAGCAAAAGAATTAGCCATGCTTCAAACCATGTCATAAATATCTCCATTTTCCACCTCATTATCTATTTACCAAAAATAGATATAACCAAAATGAGGTGTCCCCTTCTAGAAGCATATCTTGTAAAATTACAAGAATGCCCTCACCGTATAAACATACTCGTATTTGTACTGCAAAAAATACGAATATCAAGAGATAAAAATAATCCAATAATTTAATACTAGAATACGGCTTAATCCTAAGCCCACTAATATTATCCGTCCGAACAACATCCGTGTAGCTAGTACACGTATATGATCGGAACCCTGCATGTAAAACCATACGGTCTCTACATCGTTTCGCCTAAACCAGGGAAACCCTCTGTGTGGGACTCTAAAGACTCAATAGTATGCTGGCAATGGGTTTAACCACAAGTCCGTCGGTAGCACTAGCTGTACGTAACGGCTACCCAGGTACTTGTCGAAAAGAAGGCCAAGGAGCAAACTCATCCGAACCACTAATGAGGCTGTCCGTGACAATCTTCGTACAGTCCGGTCTATTCGTCTGAGAATATCGCATGCCGGGTCTATGGGTGGATTACGTCAGACCCCTAATAACCTGACAAGTCGTTCCGATGTGGCTCAAGACCATCCGAGAATCTACTTGTCTAACTATCATTAATTCTCAGTCCGTCCTGGCAAGGGACTTATGGTGTTGTCTAACTGAACAAAGAATGACATCGACTCCCTATACCGGCAGAGACAAATCCCCAACAATCGCTTACTGTCTCCATGTGGCTCGGGACTGTACACAACTAAAACCTGTTTGCACTACTCGGTAGAGCTGTGGCAGGGTAGTAATCAAATCACAGTGGGAACTCACAAGAGACAAATGAAGACATCAAGTCGACAGACTATCTACACTCATGTTACCAGAGAACTGCTATCTGACGTTAGGTATAATACCATCTAGCCAGTTCTCGGTGAGTCTGTCCAGTGTACTCACCCCCAGTGAGCACCTATATAAAATCTTAGGTGCACTTCACCAATGGCTGTGGGACCAACCATCACCCCTTGTTAGGGTCTAAATATGTATACACTAGTCTACTCTGGAGTATCGATGCTCAGTCTCTATACTCCCATGACTAGAGACATTTTAAGGTTGTGCTTATCGACTACCCATCTCTCACAAGTATGATTGTCATCACAACGCTGGTAGTCAAGCAAGGATCCTACGGGTTTTATCAACACATATACGATATATGAAATAATAAGTAAAACATATCACATGTTAAGATAAAGACAAACCAAATAGCATACTATCATATCGAGAAAGATTGTCCTGTACATACATATCCTTAGCATCCTATACAATGAAGGCCTCTAGAGCATACATATCCAACAGCTTCGTGTCCTAATTCTTGGCTTCTAAAGCCCGGAAATTTTTCTTCCAATGTCCCTTCTTGTGACAGTAGAAGCACTCTTTCTTAGTGGCTGATCCCCCAATTTTTTTCTTTCCCTTGCCCAGCATCTTCTGCACACCTCCTCTCAATTTGGTGGGGGGCCTTCTTCTTCCTCTTGGTCTAAGCCTTGGATTTAGCGGAAAAAATTCCCTGACAAATAGAGTGGGTGTTTCCTTGTATTTTTTCAAGGTACCCTCTGTCACCCTCAACATGCTGAGGAGCTCAGAAAGTGTAACTTTTATCTTCTGCATATTGATGTTCAATACGAATTGGGCATAGGTGGAGGGTAAGAACTGTAGAATTAAGTCGGTATACAACTCATTCTCCAACGTAGTTCTCAGGTCCGCGAGCTCTTCGATTAGAGTAATCATTTTTAGGATGTGGACCCCAACAGATGATCCGAAAGCCATTCTCGCTTGAAAAAATTTCTTCGAGATCTCGTATCTTGCGATACGAGATTGCTCTCCATATAAGTCTTTGGTATAGAGGAAGATAAAAGCAAGGTCTATCTTCTCGTGATGCTTTTGATGTTCATTATCCATGGAGGCCAGCACGAGGCGCTTGGCTTTCACGCAATCCAGATCCCAAGTCTTACGGACCACAATGTCCGCGACCGAGGATTTTGGACATGGAATAGGGGGCTTTAGCCGTAAGGATGTATGCAATCTTATCATAAGTAAGGGCCATATGGACGTTCCTCAGCCAGTCTTTATAGTTTGGCCCAATCAGTTTGTTTTTATCTAGTATAAACTTAAGTCCCGTCATGGCCACTACAATTAGGAGAGATAGAAAAGAAACACTCAGCATATACTCTTACAAGTTTAGATTGGTTATTAATATATCTAAACAGGATGGATCCTACAATTTCCTTGAATTCTCTTTAAAACCCTAAAAGAAGAATTAGTCAAGATTAATCGCACCCTATAAGTTCGCTTATCTTTCGACTAGGCTAGTGTTGGTACTTCTAAGGGAGGACTCCCGTGCTTTCGCACAGACCCAATTAAATAACTTCGTTTTCCCATAGACTTAGCCCCGTTAACACCTTTCTAGACACCTACTTAATTAGCTAATTGCAAAGTGAAAAACACTCTCGAAGAGTAGCTGATACTCACAGTAGGATCGGGACCCAACTATCATTGTGTGATAATTTTGAAGGAAGCCTACAAAAAACTACCACACTCCAGAAGGTATGTAACACAAGTAAGTTTCCTGTATGTTTAAAACTCCCGATGTTTTTTTTGCCCCGAGCGCTTATAACCTTGACGAAGGTCAAAACATCATAAGTCGCAAGTCAAGTTCAACCCGTCATTGTCCAGATTAATCTAGACCCATTCGTACAAGCCCTTGACGAAGGTCAAAATAGCTGTACGTCTCTCCTAGATTAATGCATCTATCTATGTTACAGATAAGCACCCACTAGCTACCAAACACTATGCCTTGGCGAAGGTCAAAACATATAGCATGAATACTAGTTGATACCTATCTGAACTGACGGAGGGCTACAGCTGGTTATGGCAAAAACCGTGAACGTAATGAACATGATGTAGTCGAAGGAACTGAATAGCTTTTGAAAAGGAGTGGTTTAAGCTGTGCTTTTAAAAGTTGTTTTTGAAGAAAACCGAGTGGTTTTGCAATTGTTCTAATGACGTCAAATTTTAGGTTTATTACATTACATTAATTGAGATTAATGTATTCTCATTAATTAACCTTATCACACCACAAAAATAACAAAAATAAAATGTATGTATATGCCACCCGCATTTGCCACGGGGCCCCGTCATGCACCGTTATGTTACTTAACTAACGGCAGAGCGGGGGCTGGACTAGTACGGATATAAAACATATACAACATATATATACACACACACACACATACATACATACATCACAGGCATGATATAAGCATCACAAAGAATGGAAAAACGGATCAACTAGGAATATTTTGTTAGTAATATGTATGCCCTAGAGGCCATTACTATACATACGATGTATATTATAGTGGATGCTTGGACATATATAGAGAGGACTTTCTTGCTCAACATGATAGTATGCTAACTGGTTGCGCTTTATCTTAACATGTACACTGATTGTCTCTATGACACATGTTGGTAAAGCCCTTAAGATGAGTACTTGACTACCAGGACTATGATGGAGATCATACTAGTGGGGCCAAAGGTAGTCCACAAGTACATCCTATAACTGTTCATAGTCGAGGGTGTATCGAGACAGGGCATCGATATACCAAAGTAGACTAGCGTATATGCTTTTCGACCCATATGATGGGTGATGGATGATCACATATCCATTGGTGTTTGACATCAGAGAAGGTATGCGAGTGCTCAGTGGAGACTGGGTACACTGAACGGACGCACCGAGAACTCCCAGATGGTATTGTACCTCACGTCAGATGGCAGTTCTCTGGTGACACTGGTACAGGTTAGTCTGTAGACCCGAGATCGTCATAGAGTCTTGTGTGATTCCCACTGTGCTTTGATTTCCACCTTACCGCATTCAAGAGAACGTGCAAAACGGTGGCTTTTAGGTACAGTCCCGAGTCACATAGAGACAATGAGCGATAGGAGGGGTTTTGTCTCTCCCGGTATAGGGAGTTGATGTTGCGCTATGCTCGATTGGCCATAACAGGAAATCCCTGGCAAGGGTTGCTGAGATCTACTGATAAGTGTTATCATTAGTTTCTCGAACCGTTATGGACCTTGCATCGGCATGACTTATCAGGACATTGGGGTCTGACGTTACACCACCCCCCAGGATGTGATATGCGACATATTAGACGAAGAGACCGGACTGTACGGTAGTGTTACTGATTGGATTCATAGGAGTACGAGCAGGCTTGCTTGTTGATCTTCTGATCGCTCAATACCCAGGTGGCCGTTACGTTTAGCAAACCGTTTGCGGCTTGTGGGTGTTTGATATGATCATCACCTACTGCCGGCGTATTGACGAGTCTTTAGAGTCCTACATAGAGGTTTCCTGGCTCAAGCGAAATGGAGTAGGAACACATATGTGATATGTGCGGGACCGAGATTAATATGCGTTTGTGATAACGCATTCTATTCTCGCGATATATGTATCGATTGGTTATATATGATATAGCCGGGTTATCGGATCAAGTGTTGATTCGATACATTTGATATTACTCGGTTATATATTATATGACTGGATTATTAGATCAAGTGTTGATTTAATAATTTAATGTATAATTATATATTTGATATATTACATTACATTAACTAATATTAGCTCACTTAAGTATTCATTTTTCTCACTTGATGATACATTGATGTATATGTGATATATGTTAAATGTATTGTTTTCTTTTTGCACACTTATTATATATGTGATATATATTAGTGTGTCATGCTAGGTTACACATGCAACATGTATGTATGAGACTTATACCATGCCAGGATTAAGCTAGGGATTTATTTGTTTTAAACTAATTCAAACATTTGGTTTAGTCATTGCAGATATTTTGTGCAAACAAGATAACTATTGACCAAGTCAACTTGTTTGTCTAGCTTAGGATATTTATTAACCCAACCCTTAACCTTAGTGTATGGTTTATTCTCTACAATGGTTAGGCATGATATTTTGTGACCATGGTTGAATTTGTAACCTCATGAGTTTCATTCTTTTCTTTCATCACAACTTCATCTTCTTCTTCCTCATTCTTGAGCTCTCTTGATTTTGACAAAGTGATGAAACCTTGTGAGAAAATGATTTCTAATGTAAGCAAAATTCCTTTTTCATCATCCTCTACTACTTGCCATTTAGTATAGGGTGTTTTCTTCACTAATTCCATGATTAGTGAAGAGATAACTTGGGTTAGTGTCTTCTCGACGTAGATCATCTTCGGCCTCGAAGTCTTCAAAGCAAGCATGTTTGCTTCTTTAAAGGAGCCTCTCTAGAGTCCGGAGATCATGATCGCAGCGAAGGGGACTACTACATGGAGCTATTTGAAGTGAAGGACCGGTCTACAAAGGTTGTATTCCTTGCTCACTTCTCTTGCAAAGTTGTTTGCATTTCTTTCCGTATTATTTCTAGTAAACGATCTATGTTTAGGGTTACCTAGAATGGCAAAATTTGAATTTGACATGGACGATACCTCCCGAAATATTGATGCCGTGCTAGGCAACCCAACAGTGGTATCAGAGCCATGCTAGAAATTTATACGTATTTTTTTAAGATTACGAAACCGAAACAACTCCGAAACTTGAAACGGAAAACCCTAGTTTCTGTCGTTTTTGAAAAGTGTTCAAAAAATTATTTTAACAAGTGCAGAATGTAGTATGTGATACCAAATGAACACACAACAAAAACAAACCCAAGAGCTCGGAATTTGGCCGGCGACCTGCATCCATTTTCCGGCGTCGCCAGATTTCTCATGAGCTTTGGGGTTAATTTTTGGAGGTGTGTTCCAGTTGCTGGGTTTTGATGTTTCAGGTGTTGTTTGTTTTTGCTAATTTTGCATGTGATGTAATCTTACACTATAAGCAATTCAGAGTGTTTCGTATTCGTAGTTTTAACATTGTTTCAGGTTATTAGCATGTTGTCTAGGAGACGCTAAAAAGTTCGATCAAATGTCAGAAACCAATTTTTCCAACTTTCACGTATTCGGAAAAATATGCAAGTGATTCTGTGGACCCTCTAGAATAAGAAAACCTTAACTCGATTATGTGACCGTCAGAACCGCCACTAGACCCTAGGGTTTGTGGTAGTTCGGCGTTGTCACATGTGAGGCGTTGGTTTGACCCTTCTACAGCTGGTTCATAGGTACTGTAGCATCTTCTGGGTATTATTGAACTGTGTTCAAGTGTTGAGCTGTCGGGAAATTGTGGGACTTTGATGAATCGATCGAAAAGTTTAACGTCGTCCAGGTATTATGTGATGGGATACAATATTTGGAATCCACAAGTAGTTATGAGATAACTAATTTGAATGTTGTAAATCTAGCAATTTAGTCTCATTTGATCGGTTGCCACGGGATTTTGATGTGATCAAAAGTCCGTCGCAATCACGTAGCATACGCGGATACTCGCTGGGAAAACTTAATAGATAGCCACGCCCCATAGCCTCGACCAAGTGAATGTAGGAGAACCCCGTCGTCAAAAGCATCCGTTCGGGTGCTCACGGCAGCGGTGTTCCGCCTTAGTGCACTTCGTCAACGGCATCGGGGGGTGCGGCCGTCTACTAAAGTTTCCGACGAGCATTCGATCAGGATGTTGGGAATCTTATTGAATTGCCCGACTAGATATTGAAAAGTGTTTTCGAAATCGAGACTAAAATACGGGGTTTATAATTGTAAGGCATGTGATGTTTAAGGAATTCATTTGATTAGGCAAATGATGTCTAAGGTGGTTGCGGATTCCAACTGTTGTAGTCTTTCACTTTCTTTTCTGCGACCGTAAGTGTAATATGTGGTGTATCGCCGGTTTTGGTGCTATATGTCAACGACAATTGGGATACGCATATTTACTTACGTTGATGACATGTGATGTTATGTGTTGTTGTGATATGTTATATTGGATCGTCGTGATTGAATAGCCGGGGGTTTTATGTGAGATGAGATTTTTTCATTTTCATTCATGTAAAATTCATTGTATGTAATATTCTTTTATTGGGGCACTTCCGGGTTGAGGATGATGTCACCATTGTATATCATTTACTTTTCCGCATTAGGATAGATCCAAGGCGGGGAGCACAAGTAACCGGGTTCTAGGGTCTAGTGAGAGACCATGTCGAGGAGTCGAGACCGGGTCTCCTAACTCTAGAATTGGCAGGGTTACTTGCCGCTCTCATAGGGGTCTAAGGATGTGGGTTTGGCTATTCATCGCGACCATATAATCCGTGTTTTATACTGGCTTGATATAAAACACGGAAATCCTAGTATATCCAATATTTCATATATGTTCTTCTGCTGCAATGTTCTATGATGAGATCATATTACTGCCTGAGACGAATGCTTATATTATATATATGTGATATATATTATATATTGTTGATTTCGATTCATATGTGATACTTGTGAAGAATAATAAATGGGACTTGATTAATGAGATTAATGAAATAAAAGAAACCTAAAAGATGTTGTAGAAACTTGTTTTAAAAACTGGTAGCTCTAGTTCTTGCTTTGCATAGCGGTATTCCTTGTAGAATATCCAGCACCTTATTCGATAAGGAAAGAGCCGAGATCCCTTCACCGGGAGTGGCCTCTTTAGCGAAACTAGCAGATGCTACACACTCAGTTTGTCTGTTGATTGCTTCTATAGTTTTTGTTTTGCATAGCGGTATTTATGAAATATCATGCACCTTATTCGATAAGGAAAGAGCCGACGATCCCTTCACCGGGAGTGACCTCTTTAGCAAAACTAGAAAAGGCCTCAAAAACATTCCATTTAAAATCACTCGATTCTACAACGATATCAAGTTCATTACGCAAAGGGTTTTCTTAAAAACATGTCGTAGCCCTCCGTCATTTCAGATAAGTAATAGTTAGTATTCATGCTGCGTTTGTTGACCTTGTCAAGGCGTAGTGTGTGGTAGCTGATTACTGCTTATCTGTATAAGCATATGATGCGATTGGATTAGGGTAGTCGTGCGACCTTGTTGACCTTGTCAAGGGTCATGCGGGTGGGTTTAATTCAATTAGGAAATGACGGGTTGAACTTGACTTGCGATCTATGGTTTGTTAACCTTGTCAAGGTCATAGATCGCTCGGGGCAAAATATTATCGGGAATTTCAAGTGTTGAAATTTGCAATGAGATTGCATACCTTCTATGAGATAGTTGGATCCCGATACCCACTGCGAGTAAGAGTTACTCCTAGGAGAGTTTTACACATTACAATTAGCCAATCAAGTAGGTGTCTAGAAAGGTGTCAACGGGGTTACGCCTCTGGGAAAACGAGGTTTATTTTAATTAGGTCCGTACGAAAGCACGGGGAACCTCCCTCAAAGTACCGACACTGGCCTGGCTGAAAGATTGGAAAACTTGTAGCGTGTAATTAATCCCGACTAGTCTTTCCTTTTAGGGTTTGAAGGAAGATTTGACTAAAACAGTGGGAGACATCCTGATTAGATATATTAATAACCAATCTAATCTTGCAAGAGCATACGCTGAGTGTTTTCTTCTCTCTCTCTCCAGGTAGCAACCATGTCACGCCTTAATCAAGATAATAATACGGATGTATTGACCGAGCCTGCATGTTATACTGCGCTGGGAAAGTTGGTCCCGCTCCAACTTATAATTGTTATAAGACCGAGCAGGAAATAGGGGATTACCAGGATTCCCGTGCCGCCCAAACGAAGAAAGTGCATGATGATGCATCTTCTTCGGGTGTGTTCATTACCAAGAACTGTTTCTCAGTGTCCTTTACGTCCTGGGTATGAGATACCGGTTCAGGATCCCACATATGTAATATGTTACATGGGCTACAGATAGGTAGAGAACTGAGAACGGGTGATAAGTTTCAAGAGTTAGAAACGGTGCAATTGTTGCAAGCCATGCAGTTGGCAGTTATCACCCTGTATTACTAAATACATTGATTCTGAACGAATGTTATTAGATACCGAACCTGATATACAACATCATATCAGTCTCTTTATTTTGTAAAGAAGTATATAATTTTGTATTGTTGGATAATATTTTGAATATTTCATATATCAAGAGTTGATCGGTTCAGGCACGTTATCTAAGAGCATATACGTTCTAAATCAAACTATAGTTTTTAACGTACAGAACACACACAATAGGAAGAGTTCAGAAATGAACGAATCCTTCTTGAGGCATTGTAGACTAGGTCATATCAATGCGACCCGACTAGCCAAGTTATATTTAGATGCATATTTAAATCTGTTTGAATTTACATCTTGTGAAACTTGCCAGTCATGTTACAAAGAAAAGATGACCATAGCTCTGTTTATTGGAAACAGAAAAAGAGTTATTGAACTCTTGGGATTGATACATGATGATGTATGAAGTCCCCAGTCTACACATGCCAGGACCGGTTCTTTGTACTTCATTACATTCACTGATGATCTCTCAAGATTCGCACATGTATTCCTGTTGAAACACAAGTCTGAAGCTTTTAAGAAATTCAAAGAATATAAGATAGAAGTAGAGAACCAAAACGGGTATAAGTATTATGTCTTTTGATGTGATCAAGGAGGAGAATACTTGAGCACGGAATTCATGGACTATTCTAAAGGAGAATGAGATTCTCTCTCAGCATTACTCCTCCGTATGCACCACAACACGTTGGTATATCGGGGCGGAGCAATCACACCCTATGTGATATGGTGTGCTCTATGATGAGTACTACTGAGTAACCTATTTCCTTTTAGGGGTTATGCACTTATGATGCTGCATACATATTGAATAAGGTTCCAATTAAATCAGGTGCCTACCACTCCATATGCGATATGGTATGGGAAGAGCCCATCTCTTAAGTAAGTTAAGATTTGGGGTTGTCCAGCCTATGTCTAAAAGCAAAATCTGGACAAGCTCGAGGTATGGTCTGTTCTGTGGAAGTTTGTTGGATATCCAAAGCATTCGCAAGGGAATATCTTCTACCACACTGAGGAGCAAAAAGTGTTTTATTTCTCAGCATGCCACCTTTTGGAAAGGGAATTTCTTATGAAGAAATTATTGGTCATGAGGTAGAACTGGAAGGAGTTCCATCTATACAAACTACAGCTGATGATTTGGTAGAACCGAAAGATTCAATAGTTCCCAACGAATCTCAGTCTCTCCGCCGATCTAGTAAGGTTCCTCACCCACCTGAGAGATACTTCGGTTTTCTCAATGACAGTGGGAGCGAGGATTGCATCATGAGATGATGACCCAACTAGTTTCGAGCAGGCCATCAGGAGTGGGGACTCTGTGAGAATGGATGGGTGCTAAGCGATCTGAGATGGAATCCATATACACCAACAAAGTATGGACATTGGTTGCTTTATCTGAAGGGTTAAATCCCCATCAGAAACAAGTATATCTTGAGAAGATTACTTTGTGTACATGGAAAAGTTGAGACTTTCAAAGCTATGCTTAAGTCCATCCAGATCCTACTTGCAATTGCTACATACCATGAATACGATATCTGGCGGTTGGATGTCTTGACTGCTTTTCTAAATAATGATTTAGAAGAGAGCGTCTATAAGTACACAGCCAGAGGGTTTCGTAAATAGTGAAAGCAGCGGAAACGTATGCAAGTTGCTTTATGGGTTAAAGCAGGCATCGCGGAGTTGGAACATCTGTTTTGATGTGGTAGTCAAAGCGTTTGACTTCATCAAAATGGTAGATGAACCTTGTATATACAAAAAGGTAGTAGCGAGTATGGTGGTGATCCTCGTATTGTACGTGGATGACATACTCTTGATAGGAAAGGAGTTTCCTATGCTACACTCGGTCAATCTCCTCTTATCACATTGATTCTCCATATAGGATCAAGAAGATACCTCCTAAATCCTGGGTTTTGGATCTATGAGATAGATCTAAATGGATGTTAGGATTCTCACTAGGTGAAGTGAGATGGTATCAATCGATCCTGGGGAGAATCACTGGATAGCTTCCAGGGTGATAAAGTCGACTGAATGTCAGTCATAGGCATTGTCTTTACCCTCAGTAGAGGGACGGTATGTTGGAAGAGTTCCAAGCTAGATGTCGTGACATACTAGACGATAAAGGCTGGATACATTGCTACCAAGGATGCTACCAAAGAAGTAGTCTGGATGCATATAGTTCATGAGATGAACTTCGTTCCTACCATTGTGTGACAATAGAGTTGCGGTTTAGGCCTAGGAACACCTATCCCATCACAGATCCAGACATATTCTGAGGCAAGTATCACCTGATCGAGGAGATGGATGATCTCCAGGGGATCGAGGTCAGGAGAGTAGACACAGAGGACAACACGGCGGATCCACTCACAAAGGCTTATTCCCAGGAAAGACTTTTATGGGATGGTTGAATATGAGATACTTCAACCACTGCTAATTGTTGGCTATAAGTTACTAGAACAGATGGCCCTAGTGCAAGTGGGAGATTGTTACTAATATGTATGCCCTATAGGCCATTACTGTACATATGATGTATATTGTAGTGGATGCATTGACATATATAGGGAGGACTTTCTTGCTCGACATGATAGTATGCTATCTGGTTGCGCTTTATCCTAATATGTACACTGATTGTCTCTATGACACATGTTGGTAAAGCCTTTACGATGAGTACTTGACTACTAGGACTATGATGGAGATCATACTAGTAGGGCAAAAGGTAGTCCATAAGTACATCCTATAACTGTTCCTAGTCGAGGGTGTATCGAGACAGAGCATCGATATACCAGAGTAGACTAGCATATACGCTTCTTGACCAATATGATGGGCGATGGATGATCCCATATCCATTGGTGTTTGACATCAGAGAAGGTATGCGGGTGCTCAGTGGAGACTGGGTACACTGAACGGACTCGCCGAGAACTTCCAGATGGTATTGTACCTCACGTCAGATGGCAGTTCTCTTGTGACACTGGTATAGGTTAGTCTGTAGACCCGAGATCGTCATACAGTCTTGTGTGATTCCCACTGTGCTTTGATTTCCACCTTACTACGTTCAAGAGAACGTGCAAAATGGTGGCTTTTGGGTACAGTCCCGAGTCACACGGAGGCAATGAGCGATAGGAGGGGTTTCGACTCTCCCGGTATAGGGAGTTGATGTTGCGCTATGCTCGATTGGCCATAACAGGAAATCCCTGACCAGGGTTGCTGAGATCTACTGGTAAGTGTTATCAGTAGTTTCTCGAACCGTTATGGACCTTACAGCGGCATGACTTATCAGGCTATTGGGGTCTGACATTATACCACCCCCAGGCTGTGATATGCGACATATCAGACGAAGTGACCAGACTGTATGGTAGTGTTACTGATTGGATTCATAGGAGTACGAGCAGGCTTGCTTGTTGATCTTCTGATCGCTCAATACCCGGATGGCCGTTACGTTTAGCAGACTGCTTGCGGCTTATGGGTGTTTAATATGATCATCACCTACTGCCGACATATTGACGAGTCATTAGATTGCTACACAGAGGTTTCCTGGTTCAAGCGAAACGAAGAAGGAGCACATATGTGATATGTGCGGGACCGAGATTAATGTGCGTATGTGATACCGCATTCTATTCTCGCGATATATGTATCGATTGGTTATATGTGATATAGCCGGGTTATCGGATCAAGTGTTGATTCGATACATTTGATATTAGTCGGTTATATGTGATATGACTGGATTATTAGATCAAGTGTTGATTTAATAATTTAATGTATAATTATATATTTGATATATTACATTACATTAACTAATATTAACTCACTTAAGTATTCATTTTTCTCACTTGATGATACATTGATATATATGTGATATATGTTAAATGTATTGTTTTCTTTTTGCACACTTATTATATATATGATATATATTAGTGTGTTATGCTAGGTTACACATGCAATATATATGTATAAGACTTATACCATGCCAGGGTTAAGCTAGGGTTTTATTTGTTTTAAGCTAATTCAAACATTTGGTTTAGTCATGGTAGATATTTTGTGCAAACAAGATAACTATTGACCAAGTCAACTTGTTTGTCTAGCTTAGGATATTTATTAACCCAACCCTTAACCTTAGTGTATGGTTTATTCTCTACAATGGTTAGGCATGATATTTTGTGACCATGGTTGCATTTGTAACCTCATGAGTTTCATTCTTTTCTTTCATCACAACTTCATCTTCTTCTTCCTCATTCTTGAGCTCTCTTGATTTTGACAAAGTGATGAAACCTTGTGAGAAAATGATTTCTAATGTGAGTAAAATTCCTACTTCATCATCCTCTACTACTTGACATTTAGTATAGGGTGTTTGCTTCACTAATTACATGATTAGTGAAGAGATAACTTGGGTTAGTGTCTCCTCGACATAGATCATTTTCGGCCTCGAAGTCTTCGAAGCAAGCATGTTCTTTCTTCAAGGGAGCCACTCTAGAATCCGGAGATCCTGATCGCAGCGAAGGGCACTACTACATGGAGCTATTTGAGTGAAGGACCGTTCTACAATGGTTTTTTTCCTTGCTCACTTCTTTTGCAAAGTTGCTTGCATTTCTTTCTGTATTATTTCTAGTAAACGATCTTTTTTTAGGGTTATCTAGAACGGTAAAATGTGAATTTGGCATGGACGATACCTCTCGAAACCTTACAGCTATGCTAGGCAACCCAACATATTTGCATTTCACTGAGCTACTTATGAAACACAGTCCTCCACGGTCGTGTGAATAGCCGAGTGTGAATAATCCTAAACCTTTACGAGTGTGGCAAGATACCCGCCAATCCAAGAATTGGGTGACCCATGTCTCGACTCCTCGAGATGGCTACCCACTGAATTCTAGAACCCGGTAGTGTTGGGGTTTGCTAGCGCCTTGGCCATCTACCGTTGCTGATACGGAACATGAATGGTGTTTTTTAAAAAAAAAATAGCGCTAACAAACCCGTCCTAGAATCGAAACATAAATCTAAAACTAGCAACAATAGATATCTTGACTACAAGGTTAGAAGTTGTATACCGAATGAACCGTGTCCTTCGGTCTTCTACCATCTTCTTTAGCTCCTAGAGGTCTCTTTGATCGAGCTTGACCGCCGGTCTTCCTCCGTCGATGATGATCCACCCGAGGGATGTTGCTCATGGCTTTAACTCCACACTAAGAATCTAGTGAAGCAACTAGCGACTCTAGATTGTTAATCTAAAGTGCCTAAGGATGTAGTGAGTGGCTCTAAGTGTTTATCTATCTCTTTTCTACCCTTATTTCTCAACACATGAGATGGTAGGGTAGAAAATAAAGATGAAGGAGGAGGAGCTCAAGAAAGGTAGTGAAAAGAACAAGAAAAATGGTGAGAGTGTTTTTCAAATGACCATCCATCATAAGAGAGAAAATATAAAGCAAGGTTTTGTAAAACCATTTTTCAAATATAATATAGCAACCATATTTGAATAGTTAGCACAATTGAATTAATAATTCAGTTGTCAACATTATTCAAGCATGGTTCTCATCATTCTCAATTCAACACCTTTACACCTCAGTTCCATTTAAATTAATAAATGGATAAACCAAAATGAGGTGTCCACCTTCTAAAATGTTTTCCGTATAAATACGGATTACATTCTATTGTATATACATACCCGTATTTGTACAAAAATACGAATACCGAAAGAGATAGAATAACACAAAGAACATAATACTAGAATATACATATCGAAATACATATATGTAAATTATTAAATCAATACCTGATTTAATAATCCGGCTCAAACCCGAGACGGCTAGTATTATCAATCGTCCGATCGAATGTCCGGGTAACTAGTACAATCATTCGATCGGAACCCTGCACATATCAAAATACGGCTACTACATCATTTCGCCTGAACCAGGGAAACTCTCTGTATGGGACTCTAAAAACTCGTCAATACGCTAGCAGTGGGTTTAACCACAAGCACGTCAGCGGCACTAGCTGTACGTACAGCTACCCAGGTATTGAGCGAAAGGAAGACCAACGAACAAACTCATCTGAACCCCTACTGAGCCTGTCTGTGAAAATCTCCATACAGTCCAGTGTGTTTGTCTAAGAGTATCTCAGATCGGGTCTAGGTGGTGGATAAAGTCAGACCCCTAATAACGCAATATTTCATTGTCACGACCCGAAATATTAGCTCGTGACCGGCACTTAAATCACGCAACGTCTAAAGGCGCAACGTAATTCAAGTAAGCCGAAACCCAGAAATCTAAACCTTTTTAATAAAATAAAAGAGGTGCAGTTTTGAAATAAAGGTATAATTAAATCAAGTTTTCTTAAATGCATAGAAAAGGAATCATGAAAAATGCAAGTGGAATTTATTAGTTTGAAAACATGCTTCGTCATTTAAAAATTTGGGCAGCACCTCCTTTGTATATTTTGATCCAAAACCATAAATACATAGAAATAATAAAGGCATCTCCAAGCGGGAGCTAGCTCTTCGCCAGACGGCGGATCACAACCACGCAAAGCATAAAAATAAGTATACGTCACCCAACGGCGAAGTTCACCACAAAGGAAAATAAATAAGCAAGACATCAACCCAAAAAGCGAATATAAACCCCATCGCTCAATCTCGCAACTACAAGTCTTGCTAAGTCTCATTACTTACACAAACACTAGTTTTAATTTGATGGAGTTGACTAGATACAATATGAAATATAAATATAAGAGGGGGTACGATACAAATGTCCCACCTACCAAAGCAAAACACCCGAATGCAACTGTGTGCCAGCGATGCCGCTACTGATCCATGCGGCAACCTGCAAGAACTGTGGCACAACGGAGATGAGTAGCCAACTCGTGAATAGATAAACATCAACAGATATAAATCGAATAAACAACGAAGCCTGGGTCAACTATATCATAAATGTAATACTATGATATCTATGGTGAGGGTCTGTATATATGCCAACCAAGTAATCAACACCTATGTGTATGCGGATATCATCCAACCATATGATCAATGTATGTGTGCATGTAGATCTCGTCCACGTGTCAACCAATGACACAGCAATATCATGCATGTAAATATCATAAAAGCGTATGCATGAAAATATGAGGATATAAATCAACGGGTGTCCCTCGCGACACATCATAATCATGGAACCTGAGTGTCCAACATCGACACTCGAAAACATCATAAAACCCGTGTCCAGCATCGACAAGTAAATCCTCATATATCTCGGGCTCCGTCAGTCCGGATCGGCCCATATCATCTCTCGACTCCGGTCGGTATCCTCCGGATATCCGCCAGGCCCAACCAATCACCGGTAGGTAGTAGTCTCTCTGTCAGGCTCACCGTGTGTATACACAACATCCCTTTCTTACCCCGGGGTACCATACCGGGTCCACCATGTACCCACAATCGGTCTCATCCAGCTCCTCGAATCGGGTTCACATGTCACACGTCTCAGAACCGAGAAAACGCATGGTGGACGCACTGAAATATCATATCAAGAGAAACCGGGTTTTTTAAGCAGTACATACTTTCTTTTGAAATAGCCACGGTTCTCAAATCCAGAAATCTCATGAAAATAGCATATCTCGATGTGTAAAAGCGTAAAGCATGATGTATGCGACATATAACCGAAATGTAAGCATATCTGTATATCATGCAACATGAAACAGTGATGTATCATTTTAAGGAAAACCGCTCTTTTAAATGATTCCAGTTTTGAAAATATGTCATGCGGTTCCCAATATCTCCAAAGTCAAATGCAATATCGTATAAAGGTGCATAGGTAACTATAGCAAGTAAATTATGTAAGGAGTCGTATCATGATACAGCAATCCTACTGTGTAGTGACATGGCAATTATCGATGCTGATGTGTGTGAGCCGGCAAATCTGTGTATGTTTAACATACGCATCATCGATAATGGTGTAAGTGTACTAGCACAGGTATATGCAATGCAATGAGAATAACATAGAAGCAGCATAAGGTAAAACATATGCAAATGCTGACAGGTACACGTAACTAATATGACCGAGTTGGTGAATCTATCAGTTGGCATCTAGCCTTACAGTATCACGTACGGTATAATCCATCGTACGGCATCCTCTATTTAAGGGTATGGATCAATCATCAAGTCCAACTCATCACGTAAGGAAAATCATCGTACGGCGGCACTAAACCAATAGGGATCCTATCATCCTATATGACAATGAGGGGTACGGACTTAACGTCTCGTACGGCAATCACACATGATTCACCACATATAAGTGTATATATATCTATGTACCTATATCCCAGGTCACATCCGCAATAATCTCATATCAGGGGACTGGCAGGGTATAAATCATCTCAATCGACTCGCATCCGTATACCAACATATCATCAAATCATCATATCGCGTCATATATTCTTTTCATCCCATTTATATCCCTCATCAAGTAAATTTTACCGATACAATCTACCTTTACTATAAGCATAAGTATCTAATCTAACATACACACCCGAACCATACAAACAGTTTTTGAAAGATGCGAATCGTAGTTTTGAAAGTAGGGGCTATGGTGTTTTTAAGGAAAAGATATCATTTGAAAATCCGTAACGTCCCTCAAGGTATCTGTTTAAAAGATGCATACGATTCTTCAATTTGAAAATAGGTATGGTTCGGATGACACATCTACATCGACTATCTAGTCCTACAGTACCCTAAACGACAATATCATCAAACGTCATCCTCAAATCCCATCATCATGTATTAGTCGTATCACACACTTCTAACTATCCTTTAGTTTTTAATATGGTTTCTATAGCTATCTCTTAATTCTAACCTTAGTTGCTATTCTAGGTTTTCTCAACCATATGCTACAAATCGGTTTCCACCAAAACATTGCGGGGGTGCTATACGCCATCCACCCAACTTCCCCCGTGGATATAGATCCACTCACCTTGCTACTTGCTTGCTGAAGTCAATGACGCCAAGGTCCATCGTCTCGGAATCCACGCGAAGGTACCTATAATAATAACACATATCGCAACGCTTATTAAAATCAAGTTCTGAAAACCGAAACGGCACACGGCGCGCTCATAGGTTAGAACCTAAGGCCCACTCATGCAAAACCAACCAATTATCCCTAGTTGTTGACGTACAAATATCCAATAACCAAATACAATATCAAATACTAAAATCCAATTTCAGAATACGGGAAACCCGAAAACAGCAACATAGGAAAACCCTTCCCAGATTTTGACTAAGGTCAAACTAGCCAATTTTGCATATGGGGTTGCTCTAGATATAGGATAACAATGCCACAGACCAAAATCCACACCATTCTACCCCGACATGGCCGCAATTTGCGGCCAAAACGGTTAAATCTGCAGCCAGATTCTCATATTAGGGGCTCAGGTTTCTAGGGGTTCTTCATGGTTACCTGCACGTCTCTCTGTCATGGGAACTTATTTTCTAGTGGTCTCGGGTCATCCCAGATTCCATAATACTACCTCAAACTGTCAATTTAACCGATGTTGGAAAGGTTCTAAGTTCGTGTTCCCTAACCTAGGCCATACAAATCCACACTAAGGTCTGTAGGCAGCCGCTACACATCACCAATTCCAAACAAACACTCAAACCCTTCTCTTGGGATTTCTAAGATCACAATTCCACACACAATCAACCTCTAAACTACACAAGAATGTAAGGAAACTAAAACTAAACTAAAGGGAAGAATTTATACCTCCTTTATGCAACTCAAGAAAACCCTAGCTCCTCAAAGTTTGTCAAAATCCCACTTTGCTAGGTCCATTTTGTAAAGGATGAAGAGGTGGTCAATTTTTGTAAAAGGGGTTTAGGGTTTTGAGGAGTATTTTGAGATGGATCTAGGATTGAGGGTGGAGGGAAGTGAGTTGAGGAAGATGAAGAAGGAAAAATAATGGGGGAAATGAAGTAACATGGCTGCCCTCTCTCTCTCCTCCTCCTCCTCTTATTCTCACCCACTCTCTCATCTATTTACCCTTTTACACTTTTCTCTTTTCTTTTAAAACCAAGCAATAAAATACCCAAAACAACATAAGAAAACAATATGTAACCAAAATGCAACATGACATGGTGCACTAGCCATGCAAACTGTAGAAACACGGATTTGGCTTAATTTCGATTAGCAGTGCACTAATCGGGTCACTAATCGGGTAAAATTTTAAACTACATATAATAAATCTTAAAAATTCCAAATCCTTTAAATATATTTTTAAATGAATAAATTATTTTAATTTCCATTTATTTCATAATTATTGGTATATATTTATACCCATTTTCGAAAACCCCAATTTCGCAAATCGGGCAGTTTTCGGGAAATATATTATTTTAATATTAAATTCCAAAAATAATATTTTATATTTTCTGAAATGTTACATTCATGTAGGTATGAAGCCCATCACCCAGTAAGAAACTACTGATCCAAATCAGTAATTCTCATCTATCTTGGCAAAGGATTTCTGGTGATGGCCACCCGTGCACAACGCGACATCAACCCCCAATACCGGGAGAGACGAATCCCCGACGATCCGCTCACTGTCTCCATGTAGCTCGGGGCTGTACCCAACTAAAACCTGTTTGCATGAATCCTTTGAGCCGTGGTAGGGTTGTAATCAAAGCACAATAGGAACTCACACGAGACAAATGATGATCTCAGGTCTACAGACTAACATGTACTCATGTCACCTGAGAACTGCTATCTGACAATAGGTATAATACCATCTAGCATGTTCCCGACGAGTTTGTCCAATGTAACTCATAACCTAATGAGCATATATATACTATCTTAGGTGACTAACTGACACCAATGGCTTGTGAGACCGGCCACCGCCCCTCTTCGGGGTCTCGAAAAGTATACACTAGTCTACTCCGGAGTATCGATACCCAATCTCGATACACCCTCGACTATGGATATTTAAGGATGTGCTTATAGACCACCCAGCTCCCACTATATGATCGCCATCAAAATGCCGGTAGTCAAGCAAGAATCTTATGGGCTCTATCAACATGTAATAGTGATCTGTAATACAACATAATGCATGTACATGATGATAAAGACAAACCAGATAGCATACTATCATTTTGAGTAAGATTGTTCTACCCGTATAAGTCCTCCCTCAATCATCACAATCGCGTGCCGGCGATTACAATAATTGACTTGAGGGCACTATAGCCAACAATCTCCCACTTGTACTTAAGGTTAATTATTGCGGTGTCGCATACTCATAGCCCGTGTGATACCGAAAACCTAACTTCTCTACTAATCAGTCTCGCAAAGCCCGTTTGTGAAACTATTGCATTCGAGAAATAGCCTCAGCGAGTGGATCCGCTCCAATGTGTCTATCTTTATCTCTCCATATATAAACCTCGCGGAGAAAGGCTATCTCCCGAAATGAGTGATAACTGTCTTAGAATTTGTCTTGATATCTGATGGGACCAGTTCACAAATGAACTCCAAATCCAACAAATTTCTTAGACCGTATCTTCCACTGAATTTAATCAGTATCTTGTGCCATGCCTTCCTCAGTATCTTCTTGGACCACCTGTCCAACATACTGCCCCTCAAAAAGAGGGAAAACTATAACTCTGACAGTCATTCTGTCATCCAGGTCATCTTGGAAGCCTGAAATGATAAACGCCTTCTTAAGGAGGCTGCCGTTACCATATACCAAGAACATCCACTTATGTTCATAACTGCTTCCCAATGTTTCTCCAGAATTGGATTAATATATATTTATTGCAGCCAGTGCAAAAGCAATATCTGATGTGGTACTTGATATTTCATGATTAACTCAATTTCCTAAGCAAGTGATATGCCAATTATGCAAATCCCTCTCCTTATAAGTCTAGAAGATATCTCTTTAGAGAGGGTGACCCCATCACCTGCGGGTACACCACCGCGCCAGGAGTCGTCCATTCTAAAACACTTTAGAATAGTGTCAAAGTACCCAAATTAGGACACTTCCCAAATGTAGATCTAAAACCATAGATCTAGTTATCAGAATACCTAATATTTTATCCAGATCTTATGTGGAGAAACACTTTGTGACAACCACAGTATAACCGATCGTAGTATAGGAAGATCACTTCCTATCAAGAGCATGTCATCTAAATACTAGGACATCACTCCCTACTACCTTCTTGCCAGGTCCATCTGTTATTCTGATGCAGTCAAACTCTATGACTGTCATATCAAAAATAGATGATCTATCTCCTCTATAATTGCTTAAGTCTATAAATAGACATAAGCTATTTACCCACCACGCTTCTGCTGCTCCTACTGGCTACAACAACTCTCTGGCAGAGTCATATACTCATGCCCTTCTAAAGCTAATTTAGAACAACGTTATATTCATTCACCTGCCAGATCTCATAGTCTAGGACAGCAGTAGTGGCAAGTTTGGGTCATCAAAAACCTCCATGTCACCGTCTTTGAGGAGACCGAAGTACCTCTCAGGTGGCTGAGGTTACCCACCAAATCTGCGGAATGGCTAATGGATTGTCGAATCCAATTGAATCTTTAGGTTCTACTAAATTTTTAGTAATCGTTTGTGGTTCTGGAATCACTTCCTTTTCTACTATACTCCCACTAATGTTTTCTGAAAAAAAATTCAGTTTACTAAAATGGGTGGCAAGTCAAGAACAATATAACTATTGATCGTCCAAATGGTAGAATGTTAACCCTCGTCAAAACCTGGGATAACCCACAAACTGCCATTACTGAAACGTGCCTAGAGTTTATCCAAATTCTAATTTTAAGCATAAGCCGGACAACTCCATATACCTTAATATCGTTAAGATATGAAACCATTCTATATCTAATATAGAAACAAAGGCACTAATTCAATTGGAACCAGATTCAAAATACATGCAGTCGTTTCAAGTACATATCGACTAAATGGAAGAAGGCCAAGCAGCATTACTCATCAAGGAGCGTACTCACGAATGAGTAATCTGAGAGAGAAACAAGTTCTCAAATATATTACTTACTACGGAATACCTAGTATAAGTATCTACATTTTCGATCACCTCGAAGAATCCTGATACTTGCAACATATGGTTCTCTACATTATTCTTATACCTATAACTTCTCAAAATTTGGACCTTATATTTCAACAAAATACTTGTCTAAAACCAGAGAAGTTATAAGTAAACGGAATATAGTACGAGTACCAACCCTTTTGTCCTAACGAACATTTGACAACATACAATACTTTGTATAAGTCCTCTGAGTTTAATAACTCAAACCCTGTGCGTCGTAAGTTGAAAACTGTGCTATGGTTAAGAAGAATTACACTGTTATTGAATGCACCTTACCTAATCATCAACTGATATAGGTAAATGTCATAGACATAATTTCAAAAGGTTATATCTCACTTTATAAAATAAACGTATAGATATATCAGTTTGAAATTGGTGTATAACAACGGATATTCAAAACCAAATATTTGCCGTTAGGCAAAACCTAGATGATTTTCTCAAATATCACCAATTACAAAGAATTCTGATATATAGAGGATCTAATCACCCAATTCCCAATATTTTACTCCCACTCAGCATCTGTAACGCCATACAGATGTGAGAATCAAGTCTGGTAAATACATACCCTGGAGTCAGAATCTAATTAGGAAAACAGTTTTCAATTAACACCGCACAGCAAAACTGAAACATGAAAATGTTTCAAAAAGGGTAGCCGGGTATTCCGAGTAATGCCTCTTCCATTATCCAGATTCATGACATTAACCGTATATTTTCTTGCCCTCACTCCAATCCCTTCATATGTCTTTACTTCTTATCTTCTGTACACCATATTAGGCTAATTGGTTTTCTTCCTTCCCTACCTTTCGGCACCAGCCTAAGGTTTGGAAGAAGACTATTTAACAAGCGTAATATGTGTACTCTCCTAATACCAGGTGCCCTCGCAACCTGAGAGAAGGTAAAGAGAAAAGACAACTGAATAGTTTATTCAATTTCTCCAGAACCGAAAACCATCCTCGAACTGAAACAAGTTCCTTCGAGTTTGTATGTAACTATATGATGGCATATCCAAGCAATATGGATCTTCGTAGTGATATGGAGTATTCTGGAGAAATGCAAAGAGGAAGTAGGAGTGGCAAGGGTATACGCGGCTTCGTCGTGAATGATAGTAGTCGCAATTTCCTTTGCCCTCACTCTAATCCATTTACATGTCAATTTTTCTTACCTTCTGTATACCACACTTAGGCTAATTGGTTTTCTTCCTTCCCTATGTTTCGGCATCTGCCTATGGTTTGGAAGAAGACTATCCAATTAGCGTAATAGGTGTACTCTCCTAATACTAGGAGCTCTTGCAACCTGAGAGAAGGGAAAAAGAAAAGGCAACCAAAAAATTTTACTCAATTTCTACAGAACCGGAATCCATCCTCAAATAGAAACAAGTTTCTTCGAGTTCGTATGTAACTATACGATGGAATATCCAAGCAATATGGATCTTCGTAGTGATACGGAGTGTTCTGGAAAAATGCAAAGGGAAAGTAGGAGCGACAGGGATATATGCGACTTAATGACAATCCAAAAACCAAAGTGTTTTAAGAAGGTTCGGTTAACTTAGTTCATGAGTTTTGGTTTAGGGTCAGGTCATGGTCGCTGACAAAGAGAGAGAGAGAGAAAAGAAACACTCAGCGTGCACTCTAACCTAGATTAGATTGGTTAATCATTTTATCTAATCAGGATGGCTCCCACTATTTCCTCGAATTCTCCTTCAAACCCTAAAATGAGAATTAGACGGTATTATCTGAAAATAACCCGAGGAGTAATACCTACTCATCAGTGGGAATCAAGATCCAACTATCATCACATGATAACTTGATGGATGCCACTCAAGTCACCTCACTCCAGAAGGTATGCACATGCTTGGCAAGTTTCCTTTATGTTTGAAACTTCCGATGCGATTTTTTCCCCTAGGACCCAAGTGACCTTGACACAGTCAACAAATCAAAAGGTCCTATTCAAGTTCAACCCGTCATTACCTTAATTGCATTAAACCCACCCACACGAGCCCTTGACACAGTCAACAAGGCCGCACGACTGTCCTAACCAATCGTATTGCATGCTATAAACAAGCACCACTTAGTTGCCGCACACTACGTCATGACACAGTCAACAAACGAAGCACGAATACTAAGTACTACTCGTAGGAAATGGCGGAGGGCTACGGCTATTTTTTGGCGAAAAACCTTTAACATAATGAACTTGATATCGTTGAAGGAACTCGAGTGGTTTTACAAATATATAGTGGCGTAAACTTTTGCTAAAGAGGTCACTTCCTGTGAAAGAATCTAGCATCTTTCCTCGTCGAGTGAAGTGTAGGATATTCCTAACCGAATACCAAGATGCAAAGCAAAAGAATCAACTATAGTGAAGTTATTACAATGACGCAAACTTTTTGCCCAAGAGGTCACTCCCCAAAAAGGGATCTCGGCTCTTGCCTCATCGAATGAGGTGCTGATATTCATGACCGAAATCAATGTGCAAAGAAAAAAGAAATGTCTGTAATAACAGTTTTCAAAAATTGGTTCCAACAACATCATTTAGGTTTATTTTTCCTTGCTTTAATCAAAATTAACGTAGTCCCATCAATTAATTCATATCACACCAGAAAAGAACGAAAATAAAATATACGTATATGCCATCCGCATTCGCCATGGGGCCCCGCACCGTTAGGTTTCTTAACTAACGGCATATCGAGGGCTGGACTAGCACAGATGAAAAACATATACAACATCTACTAGTATATATAAATATATATAACATTCGTCCCAGGCATGTGTTAGTTATATGTATGCCCTAGAGGCCATTACTGTACATGCGATGTATATTGTAGTGGATGCTTGGACATATATAGGGAGGACTTTCTTGCTCGACATGATAGTATGCTATCTGGTTGCTCTTTATCTTAACATGTACACTTATTGTCTCTCTATTACATGTTGATAAAACCCTTAGGATGAGTACTTGACTATCAGGATTATGAAGCAGATCATACTAGTGGGGACATGGTAGTCGATAAGTACATCCTTCAAATGTTCCTAGTCGAGGGAGTATCGAGACAGGGCATCGATACTCCAGAGTAAACTAGCGTATACGCTTCTCGGCCCATATGATGGGCGATGGATGATCCTATATCTATTGGTGTTTAACATCAGAGAAGGTATACGGGTGCTCAATGGAGACTGGGTACACTGGACGGACTCGCTGAGAACTCTTAGATGGTATTATACCTATCGTCGGATAGCAGTTCTCTGGTGACACTGGTACAAGTTAGTCTGTAGACCCGAGATCGTCATAGAGTCTTGTGTGATTCCCACTGTGCTTTGATTTCCACCATACCAAGGTCAAGAGATCATGTGAAAAGGTTGTTTTTGGATACAGTCCCGAGTCACATAGAGGCAATGAGTGATAGGAGGGGTTTCATCTCTCCCGGTATTGGGAGTTGATGTTGCGCTATGCTCGATTGGCCATAACATGAAATCCCTGGCCAGGGTTACTGAGATTTACTGGTAAGTGTTATCAGTAGTTTCTCGAACCGTTATGGACCTTGCATCGGCATGACTTATCAGGCTATTAGGGTCTGACGTTATACCACCCCCAGGCTGTGATATGCGACATATCAGACGAAGAGACCGGACTGTACGGTAGTGTTACTGATTGGATTCGCAGGAGTATGAGCAGGCTTGCTTGTTGTTCTTCTGATCGCTCAATACCCGGGTGGCCGTTACGTTTAGTAGACCGCTTGCGACTTGTGGGTGTTTGATATGATCATCACTTACTGCCGCCGTATTGACGAGTCTTTAGAGTTCTACACAAAGGTTTCCTGGTTCATGCAAAACGGAGTAGGAGAACATATGTGATATGTGCGGGACCGAGATCAATGCGTGCATGTGATGCCGCATTCTATTCTCACGATTAGTGACATCGTAGGTTATATGTGATATAGCCAAGTTATCGAATCAAGTGTTGATTCGATAAGTTGTTACAGTTGATATTAGTCGGTTATATGTAATATAGCCGGATTATTAAATCAAGTGTTGATTTAATAATTTAATATAGAATTATATATTAAATTACATTAACTAATATTAGCTCACTTAAGTAATTATTTTCTCACTTATGATACATTGATATATATATGATATATGTTAAATGTATTGTTTTATTTTTACACATAAAATATATATGTGATATATATTGTTGTGTCATGTTAGGTTACACTTGCAACATGTATGTATGAGACTTATACCATGCTAGGGTTTATGTTTGGGTTTTATTTATCATTACGTAATTCACAAAAGATTTGGAATGAGTCATGGTTGAAGCTTGGAGAAGCTTGTAGAAAACATTGACCAAGTCCACTCTTTTGTCATTGCTTAAGATATTTCTTAACCCAACCCTTAACTCATAGCTATGGCTTATTCTCTACATGAGTTAGGCATGACACTAACTCACCCATGGTTGCAATTCTAACCTCACTCTCTCATTCATTTTCTTCATCACTTCTTCTTCTTCCTCAAGAGAAAAAGCTAGCTAGCTTTTTCTAAGTGATGATTTATTGTGAGAAAATTAAAACTAAAGAGAGCCCACATTCTACTTCATCATCCTCTACTACTTGCCATTTAGTTTACGGTGTTTGGTTCACTAATCTCACCATTAGTGAAGAGAGAGCATGAGCTAGTGTCTCCTCGACGTAGATCATCTTCGGCCTCGAAGACTTCGATGCAAGCTTGTTCCGTACATCTTGTGGATCCTCTCTAGAGTCCGGGAGTTCGTGATCGCAATGAAGAAAATACTGCACGGAGCTAATGAAGTGAAGGACCGGTCTACAAAGGTTGTATTCCTTCTTCCCTTTAGTTTGTAAAGTGTTTACAATCTAGAAAACCTTAAGTCTCTAGTTCGATCCTTGTTCGGGTTCTTTAGCTCTATAGAAAATTTTGAAATGGCATGTTCGATGCCCTAGTAAACACCGTGAGGGTGCTAAGGAACCCAACAGCTTGATATATGCAACATCACAGAAGAGCAATAAGCAACACAGAACAACGGATAATCTAGGAGCCCCGGTTTTCCTTTGAGCCACAAATGAAAACCGACGTTCCCCGGTCTTGTGGATAGCCTAAGCAATGAATAACCAAGACCCCTATGAGTGCGGCAAGTTACCCGCCTATCCCAGAAGTGAGGAAACCCCAATCAACAAAGTGAATGGGCCACCCAGCACTTCACGAAATCCGGTAACTTGAGCACCCCTCCACGGGTCATCCTATACCCCCTATGAGTGCGGCGAATTGCCCGCCAAGTCTAGAGTAAGGCCCCCTCCGTCTCAACGCCATGAGATGCGGGCACGTTTCCCTCTAGAACCCGGCTATTCGAGCACTCCACCGCGACGTAATCCTAGTACAGAAAAGAAAAGTATATATACAATGGTGACATCGACCTTAACCCGGTCGTGCCCCAATAAAAGAATATACAATCTGGCAGAGACGGCTGTCCACATGCCGGATGCTCGTCCTGCAATATCTAATATACAAATGAATCTTAACTGTACTACTACCATTGCACCATAGGATATCCAACACGACAATCCAACTACAATATCAGCATAACGCAGAACATCAACGTGAATATCATGTTCGCAAACCCGTCAAGTTGAACATATAGCAACTAGTCAGGTTGTACTGCTCAATGATATTCACAGTCGCAGATATTAACATATGCACTGCTAAACATGTATTCAAAATTTCGATCGACTTAAACCTTTCCACATTGGCCCCAAATGCAAACCAGCACTCAAACAAATCTGGGCCAAAAACATACATCCCAAAAATCATATTTCCATATAATAGAGTGCCAGAAGAAATTTGGCAAACAATGGCCACAAACCGACCGCGGAACCGCCTCCAATATGCATGTTTTGCGGCGGTTCCGCTGCCATATAGTTGGCTCACGTGCCCAAATTTCTTGAAATGCTCTAAAAATGCCTGCACGTATTTTTAAGACAATCTGAATAATTTTTTGAACAAGTTTTAAAAACGACAGCAAGCATATCAAAATGGAATTGTGATTCGGAAAATTTGGTCGATCGATATTTTAACCTTGTGCAAACTAGCTACTAAAGGTTTATGAGGTAGCTCTGATACCATGTTGGGGTTTGCTAGCACCCTGGCCATCTACCGTGGCCGATGTGGAACAAAAATGGTGTTTTTAGAGGGAAAAAAACCTTGGCGCTAAAAAACTCGTCCTAGAATCGAACCATAAACCTAAAACTAGCAACAAAGGATATCTTGACTATAAGGTTAGAAGTTGTATACCGAATGAACCATGTCCTTCGGTCTTCTACCATCTTCCTTAGCTCCTAGAGGTCTCCTCGATCGAGCTTGACCGCCGGCCTTCCTCCGTCGAAGATGATCCACCCGAAGGATGTAGCTCATGACTCTAGCTCCACACTAAGAATCTAATGAAGCAACTAGGGACTCTAGGTTGCTAATATAGAGTGCCTAGGGATGTAGTGAGTGGATCTAAGTGTTTATCTATCTCTCTTCTACCCTTGTTTCTCAACACATGAGATGGTAAGGTAGAAGATGAAGATGAAGGAGGAGGAGCTCAAGAAAGGGAGTGAAGAGAGCAAGAAAAATGGTGAGAGTGTTTTTCAAATGACCATCCATCATGAGAGAGAAAATATGAAGCAAGGTTTTGTAAAACCATTTTTCAAATATAATATAGCAACCAGACTTGAATAGTTAGCACAAATGAATTAACAATTCATTTGTCAACACTGTTCAAGCATGATTCTCACCATTCTCTCTTCATCACCTTTACACATCATTTCCATTTAAATTAATAAATGGATAAACCAAAATGAGGTTTCCACCTTCTAGAATGTTTTCCGTATAAATACGGATTACACTTTACTGTATATACATACCCGTATTCATACCAAAATACGAATACCCAAAGAGATAGAATAACACAAAGAACATAATACTATATTACACATATCGAAATACATATACGTAAATTATTAAATCAATACCTGATTTAATAATCCGACTCAAACACGAGCCGGCTAGTATTATCGAAAGTCCGGGTAACTAGTACAATCATTCGATCGGAACCGTGCACGTATCAAAATACGGCTACTACATCATTTCGCCTGAACCAGGGAAACCCTCTGTGTGGGACTCTAAAGACTCGTATATACGCTGGCAGTGAGTTTAACCACAAGCACGTCAGCGGCACTAGCTGTACGTAACGGCTACACATGTATTGAGAGAAAGGAAGGCCAACGAACAAACTCATCCGAACCCCTACTGAGCATGTCTGTGACAATCTCCATACAGTCCGGTCTATTTGTTTAAGAGTATCGCATATCGGGTCTAGGTGGTGGATAAAGTCAGACCCCTAATAACGCAATATTTCTTGTCAGTATGAAGCCCATGACCCACTGAGAAACTGTTGATCCAAATCAGTAATTCTCATTTACCATGGCTAAGGAATTCTGGTGATGGTCACCCGTGCACAGCGCAACATCAACCCCCAATATCAGTAGAGACGAATCCCCGACGATCCGCTCTCTGCCTCCATGTGGCTCAGGACTATACCTAACTAAAACCTGTTTGCATGACTCTTTTAAGCCGTGGTAGGGTAGTAATCAAAGCACAGTGGGAACTCATACGAGACAAATGACAATCTCAGGTCGACAGACTAACCTGTACTCATGTCACCTGAGAACTACTATCTGACAATAGGTATAATACCATCTAGCATGTTCCCGGCGAGTCCGTCCAGTGTAACTCATAACCCAATGAGGTAGATGTCACCGTTGATGTATATTATTTACTTTTCCGCATTAGGATAGACCCAAGGAGGGGAGCACAAGTAACCGGGTTTTATAGTCCAGTGGGTGACCATCTTGAGGAGTCGAGACCGGGTCTCCTAATTCTAGAATTGGTAGGGTTGCTTACCGCTCTCGTAGGGGACTAGGGATGTGGGTTTAGCTATTCATCACGACCGTGGAATCCGTGTTTTATACAGGCTTAATATAAAACCTGGAAATCCCAGTATCTCCAATATTTCATATGTTGATTTCTGCTGCGATATCTGTGATGTGATCATTTGATATATGTTGAGATAGATACAAGATATAGTATATATGATATATTATAGACGTTGCTTATGATTTTCACCCGTGCTAGCCCTGCCCCGCTCTGTCGTTAGTTACCTAACCTAACGGTGCACGATGGGACTTCGTGGAGAATGCGGATGGCATAAGCGTACGTTGTATTTATCTGTGATGCTTAGGTAACTTATATGATGGGACTTCATTAATGAGATTAATGAAAGAAAAAGAAACCTAAAGATGTTGTAGAAACTTGTTTGAAAACTAGTAGCTCTAGTTCTTGCTTTGCATAGCGGTATTCCTTGTAGAATATCCAGCACCTTATTCGATAAGGAAAGAGCCGAGATCCCTTCACCGGGAGTGGCCTCTTTAGCGAAACTAGCAGATGCTACAAAACTCGGTTTTTCTTTTGATTGCTTATATAGTTTTTGCTTTGCATAGCGGTATTCCTTGTAGAATATCCAGCACCTTATTCGATAAGGAAAGAGCCGAGATCCCTTCACCGGGAGTGACCTCTTTAGCAAAACTAGTAAAAGCCTCAAAAACACTTCTTTTAAAATTCACTCGATTCTACAATGATATCAAGTTCATTACGCTCATGGTTTTCTTAAATACCTGCGTAGCCCTCCGTCATTTTAGGAAGTAGAGTACTTAGTATCTGTGCTGCGTATGTCGACCATAGCCGAGGCGTAGTGTACGGTTGCTAAGTGATGTCTTTCCTACACAACATATGATGCAATTAGTTAGGACAGCCACATGATTAAGTCGACCATAACCGAGGGTCATGTGGGAAGGTCTAATTAATTACGAAATGGCGGTAGAACCTGACTAGTGCTTATGATATGTCGACCATAGCCATGGTCATAGGTGCTAGGGGTAAAAACTGTTATCGGGAGTTTCAAGTGTTGAAATTTGCAATGAGATTGCATACCTTCTATGAGATAGTTGGATCCCGATACCCACCGCGAGTAAAAGTTACTCCTGGGTGAGTTTTACACATTATAATTAGCCGATCAAGTAGGTGTCTAGAAAGGTGTTAACGGGGTTATGCCTCTGGGAAAACGAGGTTTATTTTAATTAGGTCCGTGCGAAAGCACGGGGAACCTCCCTCAAAGTACCGACACTGGCCTAGCTGAAAGATTGAAGGTACTTTGAGGGAGGTTCCATTGCACCATAGGATATCCAACACGACAATCCAACCACAATATCAGCACAACGCAGAACATCAACGTGAATATCATGTTCGCAAATCCGTCTAGTTGAACATATAGCAACTAGTCAGGTTGTACCGCTCAATGATATTCACGGTCGCAGATATTAACATATGCACTGCTAAACATGTATTCAAAATTTTGATCGACTTAAACTTTTCCACATTGGCCCCAAATGCAAACCAGCACTCAAACAAACCTGGGCCAAAAACATACATCCCAAAAAACACATTTCCACATAATAGAGTGCCAGAAGAAATTTGGCAAACAATGGCCACAAATCGACCGCGGAACCGCCTCCAATAGGCATGTTTTGCGGCGGTTCCGCTGCCATATAGTTGGCTCACGTGCCCAAATTTCTTGAAATGCTCTAAAAATGCCTGCATGTATTTTTAAGACAATCTGAATAATTTTTTGAACATGTTTCAAAAACGACAGCAAGCATATCAAAATGGAATTGTGATTCGGAAAATTTGGTCGATCGATATTTTAACCTTGTGCAAACTAGCTACTAAAGGTTTATGGGGTAGCTCTGATACCATGTTGGGGTTTTCTAGCATCATGGCCATCTACCGTGGCCGATGTGGAACAAAAATGGTGTTTTTAGAGGAAAAAAAACCGGGCGCTGAAAAACTCGTCCTAGAATCGAACCATAAACCTAAAACTAGCAACAAAGGATATCTTGACTATAAGGTTAGAAGTTGTATATCGAATGAACCATGTCCTTCGGTCTTCTACCATCTTCCTTAGCTCCTAGAGGTCTTCTCGATCGAGCTTGACCGCCGGTCTTCCTCCGTCGAAGATGATCCACCCGAGAGATGTAGCTCATGACTCTAGCTCCACACTAAGAATCTAGTGAAGCAACTAGGGACTCTAGGTTGCTAATCTTGAGTCCCTAGAGATGTAGTGAGTAGATCTAAGTGTTTATCTATCTCTCTTCTACCATTGTTTCTTAACACATGAGATGGTAATGTAGAAGATGAAGATGAAGGAGGAGAAGCTCAAAAAAGGTAGTGAAGAGAGCAAGCAAAATGGTGAGAGTGTTTTTCAAATGACCATCCATCATGAGAGAGAAAATATGAAGCAAGGTTTTGTAAAACCATTTTTCAAATATAATATAGCAACCAGAGTTGAATAGTTAGCACAAATGAATTAACAATTCATTTGTCAACACTGTTCATGCATGGTTCTCACCATTCTCTTTTCATCACCTTTACACCTCATTTCTATTTAAATTAATAAATGAATAAACCAAAATGAGGTTTCCACCTTCTAGAATGTTTTCCGTATAAATACGGATTACACTCTACTGTATTCGTACCAAATACGAATACCCAAAGAGATAGAATAACACAAGGAACATAATACTAGATTATACATATCGAAATACATATACGTAAATTATTAAATCAATACCTGATTTAATAATCCGACTCAAACCCGAGCCGGTTAGTATTATCGAAAGTCCGGGTAACTAGTACAATCATTCGATCGGAACCCTGCACGTATCAAAATACGGTTACTACATCATTTCACCTGAACCAGGGAAACCCTCTGTGTGGGACTCTAAAGACTCGTAAATACGCTGGCAGTGGGTTTAACCACAAGCACGTCAGCGACACTAGCTGTACGTAACGGCTACACATGTATTGAGAGAAAGTAAGGCCAACGAACAAACTCATCTGAACCCCTACTGAGCATGTCTGTGACAATCTCCATACAGTCCGGTCTGTTCATTCAAGAGTATCGCATATCGGGTCTAGGTGGTGGATAAAGTCAGACCCCTAACAACGCAATATTTCTTGTCAGTATGAAGCCCATGACCCACTGAGAAACTGCTGATCCAAATCAGTAATTCTCGTTTACCATGGCTAAGGATTTCTGGTGATGGCCATCCGTGCACAGCGCGACATCAACCCCCAATATCAGTAGAGACGAATCCCCGAAGATCCGCTCTCTGCCTCCATGTGGCTCAGGACTATACCCAACTAAAACCTATTTGTACGACTCTTTTGAGCCGTGGTAGGGTAGTAATCAAAGCACAGTCGGAACTCACACGAGACAAATGACGATCTCAGGTCGACAGACTAACCTGTACTCATGTCACCTGAGAACTACTATCTGACAATAGGTATAATACCATCTAGCATGTTCCCGGTGAGTCCGTCAGTGTAACTCATAACCCAATGAGCATCTGTATACTATCTTAGGTGACTAACTGACACCAATGGCTTGTGAGACCGGCCACCGCCCCTCGTCGGGGTCTCGAAAAGTTTACAGTAGTCTACTCCGGAGTATCGATGCCTGGTCTCGATACTCCCTCGACTAGGGACATTTAAAGATGTGCTTATAGACCACCCAGCTCGCACGTATATGATCGCCATCAAAATGCAATCATATGGGCTCTATCAACATGTAATAGTAATCTGTAATACCACATAATGCATGTACATGATGATAAAGAAAAACCATATAGCCTACTATCATTTTGAGTAAGACTGTTCTACCCGTATAGGTCCTCCCTCAATCATCACAATCGCATGCCTGCGATTACAATAATTGACTTGAGGGCATTAAAGCCAACAGGTAGCTTGTGCACTCCTCCGTGGGTCAATTCTAGATGCGGAAATGAAAAATAATATACAGCCGGTGACTACATTCTCAATCTGGATGCGCCCCAATAAAAGAATATACATCAATATTACATGAATTACAAAAAATCACTCACATTTCACATCAAAATTCACACCGAGCCATTCACACAACGATCCATGAAACCACTCGCATCTGAACATCACAAGATATGTGCAACCCCTTCTAATCGACGTATAGCAATTAGAAGATATTTAAGAACGCATATACGCATCACAAAAGCAAGTAAAGAAAACCACGATGTTAGAATTCCGTACACATTAGCAAATGAAAACAATTTTCCAAGACATGAAAAAACAATTCACTAAAGTTCCCAAAAAATTCGGTTTAAGCCAATCCAAGAGTCGAAACGAACTCGAAACCCATCCGAATCTTTGCGAGAGCGAAAGGACAAAAATTAACTGTCGTATCAGGGGCCTAAGGGAGATACCCATCCCCGGGGGCCACCACGAGGTGGCCCCCTTAGGTAGGCAGACCCGAGAGCACCCTTTTGGGGTGCTCTCGGATCACAAACCTCCAAGGCTACCTTGTGGTGGTCTCAGGGAGTGGGCCCGACCTTTGGTCCCCCTCGGGGGTTCCCTAGGTTGCCCATGCTTCACCCGCGGCTTCTCAGTTCAAACCGTGAGCCCGCAGGGTGTGCAAACATCTCAAAACTTCATTTTTAGGGACTGTTTTTGTCGGCAATTCGTGCGCGACAAAAACGGCGGATTTCTAACGTCTCTACGAGCTATCTAAGGCTTATGGAGTGGCTCTGATACCATGTAAGTTGATGTCGCACACTCCACAGGGTTTGTAGAGGGGCGGAATTAATAAAACAATTTTACAGCTAGCAACATCGACTAAACTCTCAAGAGCTACCATAAGCCTTAACTAGCAAAACTAACAAAGGTTCTAATCTACTATGAAGTGATTTATACCTTTGTATTCAAGTACTTCGGGTATTCTTATCCTCTTCTTAAGCTCCTCTTTCATCAGGATCAAGCTTGGTCTTCGGCCTTCTTGAGTCGAAGACGATCCACCCGAGAGTCTATGGTTCAAGCTCTAACCTCAAAAGTGAAGTAATTAAAGTACCTAGTTTGCTAATCTAGGTAGCATAGAATATGTAGAGTGTTAATTAGATTAATTTATCTCAATATCCCTAGTTTTCTAAACACATCATAGTGTTAGGGTTTGAGGAAGAAGAAGAGAGCAAAGGAGGGGAGAGAATATCAAGTGTAGAATGAAGTGAAGAATGGCTAAGCTCAAAACCATCAAGCATTTCATTTTCAATAAAATATAGTAGCCATGCTTGAATAGTTCTCACAAATAAATAAAGAATATAAATAGCCATGGTTCATACCATGCTTTATTACACCTCATCCCTCCACCTCATTATCTATTTTCAATAAATAGATTTAACACAAAAGAGGTGTCTTCTTCTAAAAGTACTTAAGTGAAAATACAAGAATGCCCTCACCGTATATACATACCCATATTCATACTACAAAAAATACGAATACCAAGAGATAAAAATAATCCAATAATATAATACTAGAATGCGGCTTAATCTTAACCCCGCTAGTATTATCCATCCGAAAAAATCCGTGTAGCTAGTACACGCTTATGATCGGAACCCTACACGTAAAACCATGCGGCCTCTACATCATTTCTCCTGAACCAGAGAAACCCTCTGTGTGGGACTCTAAACACTCGACAGTATGCTGGCAGTGGGTTTAACAACAAGCTCGTCAGTGGCACTAGGTGTACGTAATGACTACCCAGATACTTGTCAAAAAGAAAGTCAACGAGCAAACTCAGCCGAACTCCTACTGAGCCTATCCATGAAAATCTCCGTACAGTCCAGTATGTTCTTCTAAGAGTATCACATGCCGGGTCTAGGGGGTGGAAAATGTCAGACCCCTAATAACCGGACAAGTCGTGCCGATGTGGCTCAAAACTATCCGAGAATCTACTGATCTAACTATCAGTAATTCTCAATCTGCCCTGGCCAGAGACTTATGGTGTTGGCCAACAAAACACAGCGCAATATCAACTTCCTATACCGGGAGAGACAAATCCCCAAAAATCGCTCACTGCCTCCATTTGGCTCGGGACTGTACCCAACTAAAACCTATTTGCACGACTCAGTAGAGCCATGGTAGGATAGCAATCAAAGCACGGTGGGTACTCACAAGAGATAAATGACGACCTCAGGTCGACAGACTATTTGTACTCATGTCACCAAAGAACTGCTATCTGAAGATAGGTATAATACCATCTAGCCAGTTCTCGGCGAGTCCGTCGAGTGTACTCACCCAAAGTGAGCACCTGTATACAATCTTAGGTGCATCACACCAATGGCTGTGGGACCAATCATCGCCCTTCGTCAGGGTATAGAAATGTATACACTAGTCTACTCTGGAGTATCGAAGCCCAGTCTCGATACTCCCATGAATAGGTACATTTGAGGATGTGCTTATTGACTACCCAGCTCCCATAAGTATGATTGCCATCATAACGCTGGTAGTCAAGCAATGATCCTACGGGATTTATCAACATGTGTAAGCGATATGAAATAACAAGTAAAATATATACACATGTTAAGATAAAGGCAAACCAAATATCATACTATCATATCAAGCAAGATTGTCCTGTATATATATATCTCTAGCATCCTATACTATGAAGGTCTCTAGGGCATACATATCTAACATTTTCAACAGTGGAAAAAAATCTCATAAGCGAAATAGATTCACTGGAACAAAAGAATTTAAAAATATTCTCATGCTCAACAAGTGCAGTGGCCTTTTTTGTTCTTCTTTATACTTGGAATAGGTTTAATTATTGTAATTTTGTATCATTTATTTTTCTGACTTGAATTAATCAACACTTTGCTCTACAGGTACCACCTAGACTTTCAAACGGACTTGTCCCCTTAGCCACAGTTCGTGTCATGCATTCTCTGACCAAACTGTACTATGAGGTTTGTATGGTATACTGTGACACCATTGAAATGCTTCACATACACAACCAAGGAAAGAAACACGTGAAAAATCTTAAGAAGCATCAAGGGTCGATTTCTAACCAAGGACTAATTTATTGTGCTATTTGTAATATTTATTGCGACACCCAAGAAGCCCTCAATATTCATAAACAAAGGGCAAAGCACAACAAAAACCTTCAAATGCTAAAAGAGGAAATGAAAGTGGAGAAAAATGAAGCTCCTATGTTAGACCAAAGAAAAGTCGTGGATAGCAAGCAAGAAAAGAAAAAGGAAGCTATCTCGGAAGATTTGGAGATGAAAAAGAGAAAGATTATTAAAGGAGCGATGCCTGAAGGGGTGAAGATTTGCACTATATGCAATACATTCATGAATAGCCAGAGAGTTTTTGAATTGCATATCGCAGGATCGAAACATGTCGCGATGTTAAAGAAACAGAATATTATTGGGTAGTAGTTTTTCTGGTAATGTGTTGTCACCCAATAATCATAGTGACCTCATGTTCAAAAAGAGAGCACTGAAAACACTTTTTCAGAAAAGTTTCTGACACATTTTGTTGTTACATTTGCAGGTTTCTCAAGTCTTTGGATGGAAAGGGAGGCTCTGTTTTTCTTTTCTTTGTTTGTTCTGTTTTCTTTTATGGGACTTATGTGCTCAGTGTTTTTTCAAATTTTGCATGTGTTTTTTATGATAGCACTTGTGTATCAGTGCTAAGCTGCTTGCGACAAACTTGATTTTGGTTTTGTAATATCTTAAACAATGTTTACTTGAAGCATGTGCTTATTGTTAACTGCATCTCGAATGTATATACCCATCTTCAACTTTCCTTAATTAAAATAGGGAGACCCGTGATCTTAAAACTGACCTCATTGTTACAGGTGAAGCCTTATCGATGATATATATTTATCTATGGTAATAATGTTTTGCAAGACGCAGTAGATGCAACAGAGTTTTAGTCACGACCCAAAAATTTAGCGCGTGACCGGCACTTAAATTACGCAACGTCCAAAGGCGTAACGTAAATCAAGTAAGCCGAAACCCAGAAAATATACACCTTTTTGCGGAAAATAGTGGGGGTGCAGTTTTGAAATAAAGGTATAATGAAGTCAAGTTTTTTTTTTAAATTTGGGCAGCACCTCCCATGTATATTTCGATCCAAAAACATATACAAAACAATATATAGCCATCCCCAAGCGGGAGCTAGCTCTTCGCCAACTGGCGAAATCACAACCACGCAATAACATATATACGACGCCCAATGGCGAAGAATCAACCCAGAAAGAACAATAAAGAAGCAAGACATCAAAACTCAAGAAAGCGATCATAAACCCATCGCTCTAAGTCTCGCACAATACCCAAGTCTGACTAGGTCTACCAATAATACAATCTCTAGTTTCTAATCTGATGGAGTTTATCTAGATACAACGGAATATAAAGTACGAGAGTGGGCATGATCAAACATGTGTCCCACCTACCAAAGCAAAACACCCTGGATGAAACTGTGTGCCAGCGATACCGCAACTGATCCCAAGCGGTCAAACCTGCAAGAACTATGGCACAACGGGGGTGAGTTGCCAATTCGTGAGTAGAAAACATTAGCAAGTAGAAATCGAATAAAACAACGATTTCCTAGGTCACTATATCCTGAAGGTAATACTATGATATTTAGGGTGACCACATATGCATAAATGTCAACAATCGAGTCAATGCAATGATATATACAAGTAAACATCTGACATTATATGCATGTATGCATGTGGATAACATCCACATGTCCATCAACGACACAACAATATCATGGAACCTGAGTGTCCCACACCGACACTCGAACATCATGAAAACATAAGCATGTATATATATATAAGGATATCAACCACGTGTGTCCATCAACGACACATTAGAATCATGGAACCTGAGTGTCCAACACTGACACTCGAAACATCATGAAATCCGTGTCCAGCATCGACACGTAAATCCTCATATCTCAGGCGCCGCATCCTCAGATCGGCCCTCATATCTATCTCATCTTAGGCGCTGCATCCTCAGATCGGCCCTTATATACATCTCATATCATAACTCCAAAACGTATCCTCCGGATATCCGCCGAGCTCTATACAATCACCGGTAGGTAGTGTTCCCTCTGCCAGGCTCATCGTCTACACCACAAAAATCATTTCTTTCCCTAGGGTACCATACCGGGTCCACCATGTACCCGCAAACGGCATCCGCCAACTCCTCAAATCGGGTCTCGAAAACAAGCTCAGAACTGAAAAAACTCATGGTGGACGTCTCGAAATATCATATCAAGAGAAACCGGGTTTTTTAAACAATACACCATTTCCGTTGAAATATATCACGGTTCTCAAATCCAAAGATCTCATGAAAACAGCATCTCAAGCGTATAACCATAAAATGCGATGTATGCAATATAGAGTAGTAATATGAGCATATCGAGTATATCATGCAAGCATGTCAAGTGATAGTACTGAACAATGAATGCACTTTTACGTTTAAGGTTAATCTCATAATATGGAAATTCTACTGTATAAGTGACATGGCAATTACCGATAAGAATGTGTGTGAGCCGGAAAATCTGTATATGTGTAACATGCGCATCAACGGTAATTGTGCAGGTGTACTAGCAAATGATATCATATAGTATTAAATACCGGCACGTGGTATATACATCACGAGGGGTAATATCCTACACAACATGACAATAAATGGGTATATCTATCTACACAAGAATCATACGGTCACTTTTTAAAAGATACGAATCGTAGTTTTGAAAGTGGGTGCTACGGTGTTTTTAGAAAAAGACATCATTTAGAAACCCGTAGCGTCCCATAAAGTTTCTGTTTAAAAGATGCGTACGATTTGTCAATTTTAGAAATAGGTATGGTTCAGGTGGCATCTTTACATCATCAATCCCGTCTCATAACATCCGATATGACAATAATCTTCAATCAGCATTCTCAAATCACGAGCACGGATCAATCATCCGGTACAACATATCTCGTACGGCAATCCATTGTACGGTAACATCAAACAGAATAAGGAATCTATCGACCTATACAACAATGAGGGTACGGATCTAAAGTCTCGTACGGCATATCACTCATTATTCTCAAAAATATATACACCTATATCTTAAAATCACATTTGTATCAATCTCATATAATGATATCTTGCATATACGTCATATCTTATATATCTCAAGACGTATCGATCTCAAACTCATATCATACCATTATCAACCCATACTTGTTCTCTTTCAATTCATACTTATCATGATTCACATCCCATTTCATATTCTCAAGCAAATATATCCATTAGCGTCAACTTTATCATAATTATAACTCATAGCATAATCTTCCATATCAATGGTTGCGGGGGTGCTATACGCCATCTACCCGACTTCCCCCGTAGATATAAATCTACTCACCTGCTAAACTACTTGCTTAGCCGAAGTCGATGTGCTTCGTCGTCTCGGAAGTCCACGCGAAGGTACCTACAATCAATACACAATTGCAATTCTATTAAAACCAATCCCGAAAAACCTATACGGCACATAGTTCGCTCATAGGTTAAAACCTATAGCCTGCGCATACAAAATCAACCAAATAACCCTCGTCCGTTGACGTACAAACGTCCAACGACGGAATACAAACTCAATTACCAAAACCAAGTTTCACAAATCGGAAAACGAAATTCAGCAACATGAGAAATCACTCCAAGATTTTGACTCAGGTAAAATTAGCCAATTCTGCACATGGGATTGCTCTAGATATCAGATAAGGAAGCCACAGAACAAAAATCACCACATTTCACCCCGATTTGGCTGTAAATTGCGGCCTTAGGGAATAAATCTGCGGCCATAAAAGACTGGGATGGGCTCGGGTTTCACGGGGTGCTTCTAGGTTGCCTACACGTCTCTCTGTGTTCGCTAAATAATTTTTAGGGTCTCCGGGTTATAGCAAATCTCAGTATCCCATCATTATTCTCACAAAATACAATATCGGACGATTTCAAAGTTCGTGTTTTGGTTTCTATTCTCGGGTCTTGGCAAGATAATCACCTCTAAAGTCTTGCAAATACTCACTACACCTCAATTACCACTTAATATCATCTTTGAATTTTCTAAAATCACATAACCTAATTATATCGATTTCTAACTAAACTAGGATATATAACACAAATACTAATCTAAAGTGAAGGGATATACCTCATTAGCAACTGAAGAAAATTCTTGAGTTGCCCTAAGTCTTCAAAATCCACACTTGAGTGGTTTAAAGGGTTTAGGATATTCTTGTGCATGTTTTATGTGAAGGGGGAATGAGGTTTTGGAAAGTATTTAGAGATGATGCATGGAGGTAGTGGAGGTTGAAGGAGATGAAGAAAACATGAAGAAAACAATAGGGAAGGGAGAATGGGGCAGCCAAGTCTAACCTTCACTCTCTTATGCTCACTCTCTTACTCACAAATATCCCCCTACACTCACTCTCTCACAAATCTCTCTTTTGTTTCTTCTCTTAACTCTTGTTTTCTTTTCTTTACTTTTTTCTTCTTTTCCTTTCTCATTCTCTTTTCTTTTAAATCTCATAAGTCACAAACACAAACTCACAAACATAAACCCAACATGCACATGACATGGTGCACTAGCCACAAAAAAATGTAAAACATACGGATTTGGCCAAAATCCGATAAATATCATTATAATAAATAAATTATTTTAATCTCTGATTAATTTCCAAATATTGGTATATACTTATACCATTTTAAGAAAACCCCTATTCGCAAATCGAATAGTTTTCGCGAAATATTTTATTTTAATATTAAATTTCCAAAAATAATATTTTATATTTCTGAAATGTTACAGTCTTCCCCCTTAAATAAATTCGGTCCCCGAATTTAAATTTAACTCCCCAAATACAAAAACATTTCAATAATCAGCTAAAATCAACGGGGCTCCGAAATCACGGAAGATATAAAAATACCACAGCGCATCATGTGCACCTGAAAACGAGTACGAAACTCAAAATCAAACTCCGTCAACATCACGCAACCACTGGAGTTATAAAGGAAATACGAATATCGAATTCCACTACTGAAATCCAAATGCACTATAGTCAAATCTTAATACGTATATAGTACGCATCTTTGTAAACCATTTTAAAAGCTGAATAACTCATGCCAAATCTTTTCCAAATCTCCGTGCTATGTGTAGCTCATGGCACAAGTGACGGACGATCATTTGCAAAGTAGTAAATATATACTTATATATGGTTTGCTCAAATTATACGTCCTGCCTTTTTGAAATATCCCAGAAGGTTTCCTTGTAAAATTTCGTGTCACTCATGGACACGTAGGAAATAACGAGACTATAGCTCTATTTTTGAAAACCTCTTAGTAATTTTTATGCATCCAAAAGTACTCAGGCACTGTCCTCAGACCAGTCCTGCTCGGCTACTATACAATATAGTATCCATCATCAAAATGCAATACTCATAAATAACATCATCCTCAAAAGTCGTATCCAACGTCACATGCGTCTAGTGCTCACGGAAAACCAAATCCAATACATGTGCCACGAATATGCACAAAAGCAAAAATAAGTGCAACGGGTGTGCACGAAAGCATCTGTCCAGTGAAACGGATGTGCACGACAACAATATCAAGTGCATCTATAGTGCACGAAAATCTTAACCCAGTACAACTAACATGCACGAATGAAAATCCCAATGAAGTGCATCCAACATGCATGAATAAAAATCCCAATCAAGTGCATCCAATCATGCACGAATAAAAATCTCTATCGAGTGCACCCGATGTGCACAAAATCTCATATCATGCGCTCAACATGCGCGAAAATCCAAAACAGGTGCGTCTGGTCCGTAGAAAACATCTAGTGCAATAGTGTACAAGATAATGAACGCCGAGTGCAGACGCTCACGAAAACATAATCTGGGGCAACCAATGCACGAAATATAAATCTGGTGCAACAAATGCACGAAAACTCATCAATATTTCAAATTCTCACAAAAACAACACCGAGTATACCAAGATGTATAGAATCATAAACGGGTGCAACTGTGTGCATAAAATCCATCCTAATGCACTGCAAGCACATATAAGCTATACCGAGTGCAAAAATCAAATCGTCAGTATCAAAATCCATAAGATCATAAGTACGTGCAACCAATGCACGAAATCGACATCAAGTGTAATAGATATACACAAATCGTAAAACTACACAACGGTGTATAAAACATATGTCAAGTGCAATAACTGTGCACAAATATAAATATCCAGTAGGTGCAGCCATGGTGCACAAAAACATAAATCACGAAACCCAATCATTGAAACTCAACTCCAAGCGATAAAAGTGTAATACTCGGATCACAAAACGCAAATCGCAACTAATTAACATTGAGATACACCTCCTACAATATCGAAAAATATGCCGGTGCGCCCAAACTGGCAGAGCAAGATCATCTACTTGCCTCCTGCTCACGGTATGGCATCTCCGGTCTCTGGGTTCCCTGTTCCTCTCTGGATTACCAATCTCGCGATCCTTCTACTCGTCGGCCCGGTCAGGTGTACTAACGGAACAGTCCCGCTCTGGAACTCCTCTGATCACCGTTAGGCCAATCAACATGACCACTTTCAACGGCACAATACTGACGGCGGAATCTGGCCCTCTGAATACGCACGCTATAACTGATCCTGGGTGCAAATCTCTATCGCTGCGGTGTCCTAGAAAGAACCTACTCATGTCTTCTTCCGATCTCACCTATACCGAACTATACGAAAGTTGGCACTCTTGCTTAACTTTTTTCTTATAACCGAACAGCTGTGTCCTCAGCACGGCTTTCCTCTGAAATTTAGCTATATCTAATGCCTCTGCACACATATCAATCCCCTGGCATCAATGGAGCGTAACAACCGCTCGCTAACATCTTGCACGAACCTCTTGTTCCACTCGTCTTTATTATCGCCCACTTCGACGTCATCTCTTGTTGTCTGCATATTGCAATTCATTATCGGCTACGGTCAATCTGGAGTCTCTCACATGGACTCAAAATTACGAACTCGGTATCTTCATCACTCTGTAGAAGATATCTAGCCGAACACGTCCTCGGGAACTCGTCCAAAACATCGGAGGAATACACTTTATTCGTCCGTTCTCGATCAACTCACAACGCATCTGGGTGAGGTCCTTCTATCTGAAACTGGTCAACTTACCGATCTCACATCGGAACATCCAACGAACAACGTCCTCTCTTTCTCGATTTAATCTAGATCTAAGTAAGATCCTTCAACTAGAATTCTTCAACTCAACTGAGCCTGCGTCGGCACATAAAATCTGACGAATCATCTCTGTCGTTCAACTCAAGATAGACTAGCTATCTCCTGTCACATCTCTGCCTGAAAGCTCCAGCGGTTTCAGCTCATAAACTCTGGAAACGACATTCTATCAATCTCAGCAACAGCTGGGTCATTTGTCTGCACGGTAGACAACATCACAATCTCTGAGGTAGGCTGTACATCAACAGTCCTCTCAATCTGGCGGCCTCTATGAATGGCCCGATCATCCGGCGCAAAACCGAACACTCGCCTCAAATGAGAGATCACAACACGACACTATACCTACACGTTCCTATGTCACCAGAAACAACATGGTCAGTCCTCGTCCATGACGAGCCCGCTCTGACCGCAACATTAGCAGAAGCTCAATCTGCGCTCCAACCATGGTGACAGGAACCTCAAGAAAGTATCGATGAAGATAGATCAATGAACGAAAGAAATCAACAGATCCCAAATGGATATATGATCAAAGGAACGAATAGTATCACAGATCTCAAGATATGTACATCCTAAGGTTTCTAAAGTGGAGTATCGTATCGTAAATATGTCGCAGAACATATGTACGGTACGTCACTCTACTCAAGCTACCTACTCCATCAATCGAGGTCATCCTATGAAATGAAAGTTCGGGTCTAATACCCTCCCCCCCCGTCAAGTCTAAGTTCCGTAAGGTCAAGCCTAGGTTCCGAAATATATAGGCCCTAGACTCCGCATAGTCTAGCCCAGACTCAAACCAAGGTTAAACCTAACGCTCTGATACCAACTTTCTCACGACCCAAAAATTTAGCGCGTGACCGGCACTTAAATTATGCAACGTCCAAAGGCGTAACATAAATCAAGTAAGCCGAAGCCCATAAAATCTAAATCTTTTTGCAGAAAATAGTGGGGGTGCAGTTTTGAAATAAAGGTATAATGAAGTCAAGGTTTTTTTTAAAAAAAAATTGGGCAGCACCTCCCTTGTATATTTCGATCCAAAAACATATACACAACAATATATAGGCATCTCCAAGTGGGAGCTAGCTCTTCGCCAATTGACGGAATCACAACCACGCAATAACATATATACGACGCCCAACAGCGAAGAATAATCCCAGAAAGAACAATAAAGAAGCAAGACATCAAAACTCAAGAAAGCGATCATAAACCCATCGCTCTAAGTCTCGCACAATACCCAAGTCTGACTAGGTCTACCAATAATACAATCTCTAGTTTTTGATCTGATGGAGTTTATTTAGATACAACGGAATATAAAGTACGAGAGTGGGTACGATCAAACATGTACCAAAGCAAAACACCCTGGATGAAGCTGTGTGCCAGCGATACCGCAACCGATCCCAAGCGGTCAAACCTACAAGAACTGTGGTTCGGATCCGTCCCACTTGACTGAAGAGTGTCCTTACAATCCACATGCTCAAGGACAGGATCAAGTCAATGCTGCCTTTCAGCAAAGACAAAGAAATGATCAATACTCTTCAACCTATAATCCTGGTTGGAGGAGCTACCCAAATTTTGCTTGGAATCAAAATCAACAACAATTCCAAGGCAATAACAATTTTCAAAGGCCTCCTCCACAACAACAAGCCCCTCAACAAACTCAATATCAGCAACCTTTCCAACCCCAACCTTACCAAAACAACAATTTTGTACCAAACAACTCTTATCCTCAAAACAATTTGTTCAGCCAAATAACAATAAGGTTTCCTCGCTAGAACGAAGTCTGGATGCGTTTTTAAAACAATCTACGCAATCCTCAGCAAGCATCCAGTCTTCCATTCAGTCTTTGGTGCAACACACTGCTTCACATGATCAAAGCATCAAAACAATTGAAGCTCAAATCGCACAACTGAATGCTGCGTTAAGAGAGCGAGAGAAGGGGAAACTTCCATCTCAACCACTGCCAAATCCCGGTCACACACAAAATGCACATGTTGCTTATGAACAACAAAATCATAATGTAAGTGCTGTGACTACGTTGAGATCTGGAAGAGTGTTGCACAATAATGTGGGAATTAATGATGACACCCCGGCCGCCGCTTCTTCTTCTGCTTCTTCTTCATCCCCTTCATCGTCAGAGCATGTTCTCCATTCTTCACAAGGCTCTACTTCTTCTACTAATTCGAACGGACCCACATCTCACTCCAGGAAAACACCAACACCGGGATCCGTTCAAACTCCGCAATCTACTCCACAAACATTGGACTCAACAAATTTTCAAAATATTCCATTTCCAAACAGGTTGAGATCCACTAAACCAACTCCACAAATGGAGAAGATTGTGGAGTTATTTAAACAGGTTAGCATAAATATACCTCTCTTGGATGCAATCCAACAAGTCCCTTCTTACGCTAAAATCTTGAAGGACTTATGCACCAAGAAGAGGAAATCACAGGTACCCAAGAAAGTTTTCTTGGCTAATGAAGTGAGTGATGCTCTTACCCAATCTTTACCTCAAAAGCAAAAGGACCCTGGCTGTCCTACAATTTCAATAACAATTAGGGATAAGAACATCAATCGCGCACTTTTAGATCTTGGTGCCAGTGTTAACCTGCTTCCCTATTCAGTATATGAGTAATTAGGCGTTGGAGAATTGAAACCCACACATTGTACTCTCCAAATGGCCGACCGATCTATCACCCATCCTAGGGGTGAGTTAGAGGATGTGTTAATTAAAGTAGGGAACTTCATATTCCCCGTTGATTTCATTGCTATGGACACACAGCCTGTAGCTAACCCTCGGAATCAAATTCCTGTGATACTCGGTCGACCATTCCTTGCAACTTCTAATGCGGTGATCAATTGTCGAAATGGTTCGATGAACCCATCTTTTGGAAACATGACAGTTGAGCTCAACATTTTTATGTTGGGGAATCAACCTTCCGAGCCTAATGCTAATATACTTGATGTTTTCTCGATCCAAGAGATCACTCAGGAGGACTGTGAGCTCGAAAAATTTCTGTTCGATCACAACAATTTTAACGCCAATAGTGCGTTCCTCCTTGATTCTGACATAGCTTTCACACCCGATAACGATTACGAGTGTTTCACTTTTTCGAACGATTTTGAAGAATCACCACCCGAGTTCGAATCCTTTGACTTTTCGGATGAGTTAACTAGACCATCCGACTCGATTGCTTACACTCACTATGAACCTTTGTTGGAATCCTTCAAGTTCGAGACAGTTTCACTAATTTTACCTTCAATTGTTTCACCTCCAAAACTCGAACTCAATCTATTGTCGTCTCACCTTAAATATGCTTACTTAAGTGAGAATGAGACCCTGTTATCATATCGGCATCTCTAGCCACCGAGCAAGAGAAAGCCCTTTTAACGGTCTTACAAAATAATCGGCAAGCTTTTGGCTGGTCTATGGCGAACATCAAGGGGATTAGTCCCCTCATTGTTGAACATCATATCCATATGATGGATGATGCCAAGTCGGCAAGGGATCCACAGAGACGCCTCAACCCAATCATGAAGGAGGCTGTCAAAAAGGAGATAGTAAAATGTCTTGATAGTGGTATCATTTACCCTATCTCCGATAGCCAGTGGGTTAGCCCCATTCACGTTGTCCCAAAGAAATTGGGCATAACGGTCATAACTAATGAGGCAAATGAGTTAATACCTACTCGCACCCAAACTGGGTGGCGAGTATGCATCGATTATAGAAAACTCAACGCCGCAACACGGGAAGACCACTTTCCGTTACCTTTTATTGACCAAATGCTAAAACGATTGGCTGGGCATGACTTTTATTGCTTTTTGGATGGCTATTCCGGCTATAATCAAATTCCCATCGCCGAAAAGGACCAAGACAAGACCACGTCCACTTGTCCATTCGGTACATTTGCTTACCGTCGCATACCCTTTGGGTTGTGCAATGCACCCGCTACTTTTCAGCGGTGTATGATGGGAATCTTTTCAGACATGGTTGAAAAATTCTTGGAGATCTTCATGGATGATTTCTCCATTTTCGGCGACTCTTTTGATGAGTGTTTGCTACATTTAGACGCAGTCCTTATCCGTTGTAAGGATAAAAATCTCACTCTAAACTGGGAGAAATGCCACTTTATGGTACGAGAAGGTATTGTCTTAGGAAATATCATCTCGCAAAATGGCATCGAGGTAGATAAGGCCAAAATTGAAGTTATTTCCAATCTTCCTCCTCCCAAGTGTGTCAAAGACATTCGTGCTTTCCTTGGCCATGCCGGTTTTTATAGACGGTTCATCAAGGATTTTAGCAAGATTGCTAGAACCTTAACCCTTTTGTTGGCCAAGGACACTACTCTTGACTTCAACTCGAGCTGTATGAAGGCGTTCGAGTCTTTGAAAACTCGCTTACTTCCGCTCCTATTCTTTCATCTCCTGACGGGACGCATCCATTTGAAATTATGTGCGATACATCTGATTTTGCCATAGGTGCTGTCCTTGGGCAGCACATCAATAAGATGCCGCATGTAATTTATTACGCTAGCCAGACATTAAACGAGGCCCAATTAAATTACATTACAACTGAAAAGGAATTCTTAGCTGTTGTATTTGCACTTGAAAAATTCAGGCCTTACTTAATCGGCTCTCCGGTCATCGTTTACACTGACCACTCAGCTCTTCGCCATCTTTTTGCCAAGAAGGATGCTAAATCTCGGCTTATACGTTGGATCCTCCTTTTACAAGAGTTCGATCTCGTCATCAGAGATAAGAAAGGATGTGAAAACATAGTCGCCGACCATCTTTCACGCCTCCCTTCTTCGCCAACGCTTCAAATTCCTATAACAGACGTTTTCCCCGATGAGCAGCTCTTAACTACGTTATGCGAACCTTGGTTCGCAGATATTGTAAATTATTTGGCCACCGGACTTATACCTACTGATTGGTCGAATCAGGACAAACTCCGATTCCAGTCCCAAGTAAAACATTTTTACTGGGATGAACCGTATCTCTTCAAATACTGTTCCGACCAAATCATTCGTCGGTGTGTCCCCGACAACGAGTTTAAGGGCGTGCTGTCTTTTTGCCACGATCAAGCGTATGGCGGGCATTTTGGCCCTAAAAAGACAGCAGAAAAGATCTTGCAGTATGGTTTCTACTGGCCACAACTTTTTAAAGACGCATATGAGTACTGCAAGACATGCTCCCGGTGCCAACACTTGGGCCGGATATCTCGGAGAAATGAAATGTCGCTCCAACCAATTTTGGTTGTTGAAATTTTTGATGTTTGGAGGATAGACTTTATGGGACCATTTCTCAACTCTTTTGGGAACATGTATATTCTACTCGCTGTTGACTATGTTCCAAAATGGGTCGAGGTTGTGCCCAGCCGAACTAATGACAACAAGGTTGTCGTTAGATTTCTCAAAGAAAACATTTTTTCTCGGTTTAGGCATTCTCGCGCAATTATAAGTGATAATGGATCTCACTTTTGTAATCGGACTTTCGAGTCCTTAATGCAGAAATACTTCATTACTCACAAACTGTCAACACCCTATCATCCCCAAACTTGTGGGCAAGCCGAGATTTCAAATCAGCAGATTAAACAGATATTGGAGAAAACGGTTTCCAAAAACCGTAAAGATTGGTCGTCAAAACTTATTGATGCCCTTTGGGCATTCCGTACTGCCTATAAGACCGATCTTGGCATGTCTGTATATAGGCTTGTTTATGGAAAGCCTTTCCACATTCCTGTTGAAATAGAGCATAAGGCATTTTGGACAATAAAAGAGTTGAACCTATCTTTGGGAGATGCGGGCAGCAATAGAAAGCTGCAGTTGAATGAATTGAGCGAGCTTCGGGATGAAGCTTACGAGAACGCTGTAGTCGTAAAAAATAGAACGAAGGTGTTTCACGATAAACACCTTATGCGAAAAACTTTCAAACCTGGTCAACAGGTTTTACTTTACGACACACGATTGCACTTCCATCCCAGAAAGCTCCGATCCCGATGGAAAGGGCCATTTTTGGTACGCACCGTATATCCGCACGGTGCGGTCGATCTAGAAAACCCGGAGGACGGTTCACTGTTTAAAGAGAACGGACATCGTCTTAAACCGTTCCTCACAGCAGATCCTTCGGAGGAGCTCCTGTTTTTGCAAGAGCCGATCTACATTGACTGATCTTCCTCCATCTACCCCTAAATTTCGATTATCTAGCCAAAACACTGTTTCAAACAAGTTTGGGGGTATGTATCATTTGTAATTATATAAAAACAAAATAAAAACAAAATAAAAATTTGAAAATAAAATTTTTTTGGTATTTTTGTAAATTTCCAATTTTTAATAAAAAAATAAAATTTTATTTACAAATAATTTCCTCTTTTCAAGAGGGGCTTTGTGCAAATAACCAAAACAACCCCCTATAAATAAAACCTGACCCCTCTTTGTTTTCATGACCCTAAAAAAAATCCCGACAGAGATCCCTAGCCACCGCCGCAGCCAGAGCAAGGAGATCTCCCCATCGCGCCGCCCTTCCGCTGCACGAAGTAGCTTCCCGCCGCGCATCGGCCGTGTTTTGGAGTCTTCACCCTCTGATTTTTTCAGAGGAGGTTTGCTTTCTTAGATCCTCTCTGTTAATTTTTTTTAGATCTGTGAACTCTCTGTAATGGCACCGAACATGCAATTAGAACGTGATTTTTCACAAATCTTTTCACACACAATATACGAGAGTTATTTTGCTGATGAAATCACACGGAGGGGGTGGAACTTTTTAATTTATAATCATCCCAATGCTTACGCTCTTCCAGATCTAGTCACTCGTTTTTACGAGTGCATGGAAGAAGGCTGCCTCGAACAATACGGGTTTATAAAATTACTGTGGGGCGATAGGGAAATAATTATTGACAGAGACTTCATCCATGAAGTCACTTTAATCCATAGATTACCTGTTCACGACCAACCTCTTCAATTTGAAGATTACATGCCCTTAATGGGTAATGACTGCTCGAGGGAATCCCGGAAGGGAATACAGGCTAGGACCCTTTTCGCCAATGTTTTAACCGTGTACCGGTGGGCGCAAAACAATATTTTTGGTAGTTCACATAATACCACATTTTTCACCCCGTCTCTTCATATCGTGCACACTCTAATGACTAGGAACACTAGATTTGACATGTGCATGGTTTTACTCAATTCAATTAGTGCTGACAAAAGGGCAGCAAATTACATATGCCCTGTGTTAGTAACACAACTTTGTCGCTATTTCCTCCCTATGGAGGAATTTGAATTCTACATGCATGGAGGTATACCCATTAGGCCTCTTATTGAGGGCGTATCTACGTCCTATAGCCGCCTAACTGATGTTTGGTCACGAACTGAACCGGCCAAACATGTACCCGCCAGAACACCCAGCTCCAGCTCGACCGCGAGCGGGGAAGAGCTTACCCCCATAGAACATGCACGTCTTCTTAGAAGAGCCATTAGGGGGTTTGATAATTTGACAGGGATGGTGACTGACTTGGGTCACCGGGTGACTGAGATTGAGCATGAGCAGTGAGGGCACTGCTTTTGGTAAGTTTGGGGGAGGAGGTGGTTTTAGTTATCCTTGCATTGCATATTTTTACTTTTTGTACATATTTGTTTTTTCTTTCTTCACATATTTAATTCCGCATTGCATCTTTATAAAAAATTATAAAAATTTAAAAAATGAAAAATAAAAAAATATATATAAAAAAATAAAATCAAATAAAAATTTAAAAATTATAAAAATTGAAAACTTCAATTTTGGCCATATTTGATTTAAGTTTGACAAGACGGTTAACTAGCTAGGAAAAACTAGATCCTAAACTTAGTAAATTAAAAACCCTAAAAATAACCTTTCTTAAAATTTAACGGCAGAAAATATATGTTTTTATAGTTTATTTAGAAATAGGTAAATTTTGAGTTCAGCTCTTGGGCTAAGTCAAAATAAGGGAAGAGTATTGAAATTTTATTGAAGTGTAAATTTGAAAAATAATTCCGAAACTTAAGTCTAAATTCTGAAAATATATACCCTACAAACTCACACATACACGCACCTTGAAACTTGGAATAGTATAGGATACCTTGAAATGCTCTTGTCTAAAATCCTTAGTATAAGAATAAATTGGAAAAAAAAGGTATAAAAGTGTGAATAAAGAGATATAAAAAAATGAACACTGGTTTTGTAAATACTTAAGGCTGCATAAATAAAAAATATATATAGCGAGGGTGCTTTATCACCTAGTGGCTTAGACCAATTGGTTTGGGAGTCACTGCTAAAGCCTTAGGTATTACAAGACGAGGAATTACACCTTAATGCGCAAACACGTTTTGTAATCGGTTGTTAGTACCTCAAGAAGTATTAATGGTCGCATGAAAGATGTGTGAGCAATTTCATATAAATTCACCAACTAAAAGTACTTTGGACAATGGACAAGAGTATGATAGCTTGAATTGAATTTCCAAGTGTAGGAGTAATACATACACACACGTAGGGGTATATGATTTGGTTTAGATGAGAGATAGGAATGAAAAATAGGACTTATATCTTCAATAGAAATGATAAAAATTTCTAAGTTGAGATGAAACCTTAGAAGGAAAATTCAAAAGATGCTAAAAGTAAGTAAATTTACAGAACATATACGATCTTAAGTTAAAAGATAAGAGAGTGTGAAAAATATGGGTTGATAATTTCTAAGTTAAAGATAATAGAATTTCTTGTTAGAACACCGAATTGAAGAATGAAAGTCAATAGACCAAATTGATTGGATTTTGTGGGTAGTATCCGCTGAAAACCCACAGGAGACAACACTCCTCCTACTAGGGACACCTAGAGGGTTAACGGTTTGTTACACGAGCTCAGTGCAATCGCGATTCCCTGCGAAAGTGAGGTTAGGTTTTTTTCGAGAATAAATTGGTTTTGCTCGGGATGAGCAAAAGATAAGTTTGGGGGTATTTGTTCATATCAAAATTTTGCATTATTATATTCCTCATTCTTAATCATTTTACAAATAAATAGGTGCTTTTGATCCATGTCTGCTAAATAGTTGCAGGTTATAGGTTCTTAGAACAATACAGTGAAAATGGTGAAAAGACGCTACAAATGTGAGACTACGACCAACAAATAGATGAATCTGCAAGATGCCGCCTACAGTTTAAGGAACAAGTGAAGATCAATGAACAGTTCGATTGCACAATGTATAAGGGCAGCACAAGATTCAAGAGTTCAATACGAAGCTAACGGTAAAAGTCCACAACATTCTGCACTGTGGAAATCTGGAAGAACATAGAAGATATTCTGAGAAACCAAGTGAAGAAAACAGATGGAAAAAGCAACTGGAAGCATCACAGAAAAATAGAACCCAAGAGCCCATCAAACGGCCGCGGATCCGCGGCCAAACATGTTATGGCCGCGGTTCCGCGGCCGTGCTGTGCACGTGTCGGTGCAAAGTGTCGGTGGGTGTCAGTGCGTAGACTGGGCTTCTCAGGGTAGTCTTGTAATTTTAGATGTGGATCAGATGTAAACCCTAGGGTTTCTCCTATCTATAAATAGGAAACCCTAAAGCCTAATAAAGGCATGCCTCTTTTAATTTCTAGATTAAAATTTCAATTCCTTGTAATCGTTCAAGAGTGCATCAATAAAAGTAAGTTTTTTCTTTTATCTTGTGTTTTTCTTATCAGCAATTTCATTTCTCTGCAATTTTTTACCTGTCTTATTTATTTGCAAATTAATTAGCTTCTTAAACAACAAAATATAAAAATGAATTTTGTTACAATTTCCCTAATGAGTGAGTAGTTCCTTACTTGGTAAGGTTAGGATTGGATAGGTTTGAGAGATGGAAATCTCTCACTCCTTTTTTTCCCTTATAATATATTAAATTAGGACTCTATGTAAGTCAATCACCCACCGCTCACTACGACACCCTATCCTACGAGATAGCGGTGATTCCCTAGTTAGACCGGTCGTGGTTGATTTAGATAGAGATTAGGGCTAAGAATTAAGAAAAGACGGACAAGGACCAAAAGGAAGAAACTATGTTTCTTCCCAGTCGTGCTAATCCCCTTTGTTAATTATTACCCTAACACCTACGTTCTTAATTAGGGCAAAGAAAGCGGTGAGTAGAATTAACTTTCCAAACTAACCAAATTCTAACTCTGGCAAGTTTTTAATCCAAATCAAATTCAATCTTAGTTTTTATAAAATTCAAAACCTACCACAAATAGGAATTGACTCATTAGAACAAATAGAAAAGAACACGTTTTCCCTGTGGACCGACCCGTACTCAATCGGCTAGCTACCAAGCAACACCGTTATTGATTGCGATTAATTCTTTGATTTCAAAACGCATATGCAAAACTTCTACCAATCAGTTTCTTATTGTGCTATTGTGCTTATGAGATGTATCATACATACCTGCTTACATGTAAATACACTTATCTTGATATAGTTACATGTACACCTCATATGATGCTGCACTTGATTTCGGAGGATTTGGAAACCGCATGATATATTTTAAAGCCGGATTCATTTAAAAGAGCGGTTTTCCCTTGATATGCTCATATTGCTGTTTATGTTGCATATATCAGTTTTCATGGATTTACGCATTTAGATATGGATTTCATGTGATTTATGGATTTGAGAACCGTGGGGGTATTACAAGAAAACTATGTATTGTTTAAAAACCCGGTTTCTCTTGATATGATATTTTAGTGCGTCCACCATGAGATTTCTCGGTTCTAAGATGTGTGATATATACCCGATGCGAGAAGTGAGTGGACTGTGTGCGAGTACATGGTGGAGCCCGGTACGGTTCCCCTCAGCAAGAAGTTCGCAGATGATAGGCGATGAGCCTGGAAGGCTGGGCAAGTACCTACCGGTGATAGTATTTGGACTCGGCGGTTATCGTGAGGATACCGACCGGAGTGATGTACAGACATGACATCAGGTCCAGTCGTGGGGACGGTGCCTGAGGCATGAGGATTTACGTGTCGATACTAGACACGGGTTTCATGATGTTTCGAGTGTCAAGGTTAGACACTCAGGTTTCCATGATTTTGTTGTGCCGCGATGGACACACATTATTTTATATCCTCATATTTACCTGCATATGCTTTTATGATATTTACATGCAGGAGTTGTTGTGTCAGTGGGTGACACGTGGACGAGATCCACTGCATACATGCATCGATTATATTGTTGGACGAGATCCACTGCATACATGCATTGATTTTATTGTTGGACGAGATCCACCTGCATACATGCATTGATTATATTGTTGGACGAGATCCACCTGCATACATGCATTGATTATATTATTGGATGATATCCACTTGCTGATAGGCAGTTATTTATGTGTTGGCACATATGCAGATACAGTCACCATAGATATCATAGTATTACCTTTATGATATAATTGACCTAGGAATCGTTGTTTATTTCGATTTCTACCTGATGATATTTTTCTATTCATGAGTTTGCAACTCACCCCCGTTATGCTACAGTTCTTGGAGGTTGTCCGCATGGATCTGTTGCGGCATCGCTAGCACACAGCTGTTTTCGGGTGACTTGCTTGTGGTAGGTGGTACATGTTGGATCGTGACTCTCTTGTATTCATTATACATATTGTATCTAGTCACTCCATCAAATCAGAAACTAGTAATTGTATATATTGCAGACTTAGAAAACTTGTAGTTGCGAGACTTGAGCGATGGGTTTTATATTCGCTTTTGGGGTTGATGTCTTGCTTTACTTTTCCTTGTGTGGATCTTCGCCGTTGGGCGTCGTATACTTGTTTTAATACTTGTGGTGGTTGTTTCCACCGTTGGGCGTGATTTGCTCCCGTTTGGGGATGCTTTATTATATTCTCTATTGTACCCGTTTTCGGGGTTAGTTTTTACAAAGGAGGTGCTGCCCAATTTTTCAAAAAAAACAAAACATGATTTATTGTATCTTTATTTCTTAAAAAGGTTTAGATTTCTGGGTCTCAGCTTACTTGAATTACGTTACGCCTGTAGACGTCGCGTGATTTAAGTGCTTGCCGCGAGCTAATATTTGGGTCGTGACAAAGTTGGTATGAGAGCGCTAGATTTAACCTTGGTTGGAGTCTAGGTTTGACTATGTGGGATCTAGGGCGTATATATTTTGGAACCTAGGCTTGACCTTACGGAACTTAGACTTGAACAGGGGGGTGTTAGACCCGAACTTTCATTTCATAGGCTGACCCTGATTGATGAAGCAGGTAGCTTGAGTAGAGTGACGTACCGTATGTATGTTCCGCGGCATATTTACGATACGATACTCCACTTAAGAAACCTTAAGATGTACATATCTTGAGACTGGTGATTCTCTTTGTTTTCCTTGATTATACATCCATTTGAGATCCTTGATTCTATTCGTTTACATGATCATACTCTCACTGATTCCGTTCCTCCTCATGATCATATATTCTTTCTGGATCTATTGATTCATTTCATCACTTTGATCTTTTTCGTCGATACTTGATTGAGGTTCCTATCACCAAGTATTGAGCGCAGTTTGAGCTGCTGCTAGTGATGCGGTCAGGGCGAGCTCGTCGTGGACGAGGACCGACCATCGTTTTTTCTGGTGACATGGGAACGTATCGATGTAGTGTGGTGTTGTGACCTCTCGTTTGAGGCGAGTGTGCGGTTATGTACCGGATGATCAGGCCATTGTTAGAGTTTGCCTGCTGTGAGAGGACTGTTGATATACAGCATACCTCAGAGATTGTGATGTCATCGACTGTGCAAACAGATGACCCAGCTGTTGCTGAGATTGATGTGATGTCGCTTCCATAGCTTACGAGCTGAGATCGCTGGAGCTTCTAGGCAGAGATGCGACAGGTGATAGCTAGTTTATCTTAAGTTGAGAGACGGAAGTGATTCGTCAGATTTGATACGCCGACGCGGGCCCTATTGAGTTGAAGATTTCCAGTGTGGAGAGTCTTACTCAGATCTAGAGTAGATCGACCCTGAGATGACGTTGTTCGTCGGATGTTCCGATATGAGATCGGTAAGCTGATCAGTTTCAGATAAAGGACCTCACCCAGATGTGTTGTGAGTTGATCGAGAAATGGATGAGTATTGAGTATTCCTCCGATGGTTGGGATAAGTTCCCAAGGACGCGTTCGGCTAGATATCTTCTATAGAGTGATGAAGATACCGAGTTCGTGATTTCGAGTCCGTGCGAGAGATTCCGGATTGATTGTCGCCGAGAACCATTGCAGTACGCGAATAGCATGACATGATGTCAAAGTGGGAGATAATAAGGACGAGTGGAACAAGAGGTTCGTGCGTAATGCTGACGAGCTGTTGTTACTCCCCATCGAGATTAGAGATCTGATATGTATGCAGAGGCGTTGGGATACGGCCAGTTCCCGAGAAAATGTTATGCTGAGAACGCAGATGTCCAGAAAGCGAGAAAAGATTTGTAAGTGTACCAGCCTCCGTACAGTTCGGTATAGGCGAGATCGGAAGAGACCTTGAGCCAGTTCCTTCCAGGACACTGCTGCGATGAGTTTGCACCGAGGATCAGTTGGGTCACGTGTATTCAGAGGGCCAGAGGCCGACGCCAGTGACGTGCTGCTTTATGAGTGATCATACTAATTGGCCGAGAGCTGGCCTGAGGAGTGCCAGAGCGGAATCGTTTCCGTTAGCACACCTGACCGGACAGATGAGCCGATAGAGCGTGTGATTTGTTATCCACAGAGAAATAAGGACCCGGATACAGAAGACGCCAGACTGTGAGCAGGAGGCAGGCAGATGTTCTTGCTCTTCCAGTTTGGGCGCACCTACATTTTTCGACATTGTAGGAGGTGTACCTCAATGTCATTTGTTGCGATTTGCGTTGTGATCCGAGTATCACGCTTATATCGCTTGGATTTGAGTTTTGATGATTGAGTTTTAGGACATAGTTTTCGTGCACCATGGCTGCACCTACTGGGTATTTACGTTATTGTGCATAGTTATTGCACTTGAGATATATATTTTATACACCGTTTTGTTGATATCGATTTTGTGCCTTAGCTGCACATGTTTATGATTTCCTGGACTTCTCACAGTGGTTATGATATTTCGTGCACTAGATGCACAGGATTTGATATTTCGTGCGGTGGATGCACAGGATTTGATATTTCGTGCAGTGGATGCACAAGATTTGATATTTCGTGCAGTGGATGCACAGGATTCATATTCCATACATTTGTTACACCCGATTTATATCTTTGAGCATTGTTTGCCAGATTTGTGTTTTCGTACACGTGTGTACTTGATGTTCATTTTCGTGCATGTGGGATTCACTTGATTTCGATTTCGTTCGTGCATGACAGATGCACTTGATTTGTACTTTCGCGCACGTTGGGCGCGTGATATGATTTTTTTTTACACACCTGATGCGCTCGATTGGGATTTTCGTTCGTGCATGTTAGTTGCACTGGATTGAGATTTTCGGGCACTTTTGATGCACTAGTTGTTATTATCGTGCACGCCATTTGCATTGGACAGATACTTTCGTGCACACCCATTGCACTTAGTCATACTTTTGTGCATATTGTGGCACATGTACATGGATTTGATTTCCGTGCGCACCAGACGCACGTGATGGTTGGACCAGCCTTTTGAGGCTGATATTGCTTTTGAGCATTTTGTTTTCATGATGAGGCCCTATACTTTGTAGTACCCTAGCAGGACTGATCCGAGGACAGTACCTGTGTACTTTGCATGCATAAAAAGTTTACCAAGAGGTTTTCAAAAAGGAGTTATAGTCTCGCTATTTCTTATGTGTCTGCGAGTGACACGAGCGTTTACAAAAGAAAACCTTTTGGGGTATTTTAAAAAGGGCGGAGCGTATATTTTGAGCAAAACTTATATGAAAGTATATTATTACTTTACAAATGAGCGTCCGTCATTTGCGCCGTGAGTTACACATCACACGGCGATTCAGAAAAAAATTCTGCATATGTTATTTCAGTTTTTGGAGATTTTTCAAAAAGGATGTGTACTATATACATATTATAGCATTTGCTTAGTATATATTGGATTTCAGTAATGGATTTCGAGATCTGTATCTTCTTTATAACTCCGATAATATGCGTGCAAGTCCGATAATTTGCGTGACGCTTGACGGAGTTCGGTTTTGAGTTTCATTCACGTCTTCAGGCGTATGCGACGCGCTATGTTATTTCTGTTGCTTCCGTGATTTCGGATCCCTGTTGATTGAGTTGGATTTTGAAATGTTTAGTATTGGGGGTTTAATTCAAATTCGGGGACCGAATTTCTTTAAAGGGGAAGATTGTAATGTTTCTGAAATCGTTATGCGAATTTTTCCGTTTTAGGGTAAAATAGTCGGTATTTTCCGTTTTAACCCGATTGTGAATCAAACCTCTGTACAGACTTGACTGCGCCTAGTTTAACTAGAATAGTGCTAGTACACAGGCTTTGGGGGTCAATTGGAAGTTTTGGTTCACATAGAATTTTTCCCTAATTAAAATATTATTTTAATGTGTTATTTATGCACTAAATTAGTGGTAATTACATTTTTGGTTTTGGTTAATCACTCCTAATGTGAATCTCAGCTAAACTAATCACTAGATTAAGTTAAACCATCCATCCAATATCTAGATATTTTTGTGGCAAAAGGATTTAAATTGTAAAAGAAAATAAAAGAAAGAAAAGGTGGCATTTTAGCATTTATTTCATTCTTTTGCTAGAAATTTCCATACACTTCACCAAAATTTCCCCACTTCCTCTTTTGGCTGAGCATCATTCCTTGCTGCCCCCTCTTTGTTCTTTGCTCATTTCATCTCCTCCAAGCTCACAAATATCATCTAAAATCCTTAAATAAACCCAAAAACTCATAAACAAATCATAACCCATTATTCTTCATCTCAAAACTAGCATATACCTTCATGAAAGGTTTCATTTTGGAGGATCAAATTTGGAGTTAATCAAAAATTGGTGTTCTTGAGGAGGTATAAAATTTCTAACCCTAATTCTTATTTGTTGCTTAAATCCTTAAAGCTTGCTTATTTAGATGTTTAATATAGATTCAAGTTCATGTTTAGTTCATTCATGAAAAGGATTATGAATTTCAAGTTAGGGTTTTGATGTGTTTAAGGGATTAATCATGAAGTATAGACTTGGAAAAACTTAATCAAATTGTGAGAATGTTATTTGTTATTTTTCCTAATTATCTTTTAAGCATAATCGCAAACTAAGTTTTAACAAAGCATTTTTAGGTGAGATTAAAATTATGAAAATGGTTTGGATCACTAAGTTAATCTACTTTGTGTTGTTGGAAATTGCTAGAATTGTTAAATTTCTAGACTTGTGCTAAATTGCGGTAAAAGTTGCTTACTAGTTTTCCGGTAAAAAAATAAACGTGGGTTTTAATTGTCGTAGAGATGATGTATATATTTTTATCTACGCTAATTATTGTGATGTGAATGAGTATTGGTGCGATTGGATATTTGGCGTGGCAGTTTTCATGTATAGCGACCCTAATGAGGGTTTTGGCTATATTTTCCGGTATTTGGATTTCTTGGTTTTTCGACTGGATATCGTATTTGGTCGTTGGGCGTTTGTACGTCAACGACGAGCGTTGTTTGGTTGTTTTGCATGCGTAGGCTATAGATTCTAACCTATGAGCGCACCGCGTGCCATATTTGGATTTCGGAATTTGATGTTAATAGCATTTCGATTTCATATTGATTGTAGGTACCTTCGCGTGGATTTCGAGATGACGAAGCGCATCGACTTCGGCTAAGCGAGGAGTTTAGCAGGTGAGTAGATTTATATCTACGGGGGAAATCGGGTGGATGGCGTATAGCACCCCCGCAACCATTGATATGGAATATCGTTTGTTTATGTTATCCTGATAAATGATATGCGACGGACATGATTGTAGGATTTACAAACGATAATATGATAGAAGTTGATGCTAATTGACATATAAGAATATGGTATGATAAGTGAATCATGATGGCTATAAATTTAAAGAGAACAAGTGTGACATTTATATAATGTGATTGCGAGATATAAATGTGATGAACGAGTATACGATGTGTTATGATGACTTAGTGTGATATGTCTTTTTATGGATTCGAGTCGATATGGGATTGTTAATACCTTTGTAGGTCCCCTGATACGAGATGGACATGGATGTGACTTGAGAGATAGCTATATTTATATGGATAATGTGTTGCATTTTGAGTGATATGCTGTACGAGACTTAGATCCGTACCCCGATATTGTATAGGTTGATAGAATCCCTATTTGTTTATTGCCGCCGTACGTGGATTACCGTACGCGGTGAGTTTTACCTGTTGATTTATCCATACCCTTATTTAAAGGATGCCGTACGATAGTTTGTACCGTACGTGATGTTGTGAGGCTGGATGTCGATTGAGGGATTCACCGACTCGGGCATATTGTAGACATGTATACCTTATAGCTTTTAGTTAACGATGTACTTTATACTACGTTCATGTTATTCTCATTACATTACATATACCTATGCTAGTACACCTACACCATTATCGATGATGCGAATGTTGCACATACACAGATTGCTGTCTCACATACTTCATCATCGATAATTGCTATGTCACTACACAGTAGAATTGGTGCATCATGTTATGATATATTTTCTATGTTGATATCACTGTTCCACGTTGCATGAGATATACGGACATGCTTACATCCTGTTATATGTTGCATGCCTTTCTACAGCTACATGCACATCATGCATACATACTGACATGTACACCCACATACTTGTTAAAGCTGCATATACCCCTAAGTGGTATTGTTTTGACATGTGATATTGAGACGTTGCTTATTGTGCTATTGTGCTTATGAGATGCATCATACATACATGCTTACAGGTAGATACGCTTATCTTGCTATAGTTACATGTACACCTCATATGATACTGCACTTGATTTCGGAGGATTTGGAAACCGCATGATATATTTTAAAGCTGGATTCATTTAAAAGAGCGTTTTTCCCTTGATATGCTCATATTGCTGTTTATGTTGCATATATCAGTTTTCATAGATTTACGCATTTAGATATGGATTTCATGTGATTTATGGATTTGAGAACCGTGGGGGTATTTCAAGAAAACTATGTATTGTTTGAAAACCCGGTTTCTCTTGATATGATATTTCAGTGTGTCCACCATGAGATTTCTCGGTTCTGAGATGTGTGATATATACCCGATGCGAGGAGTGAGTGGGCCGTGTGCGGGTACATGGTGGAGCCCGGTACGGTTCCCCTCGGCAAGAAGTTCGCAGATGATAGGCGATGAGCCTGGAAGGCTTAGTATTTGGACTCGGCGATTATCATGGGGATACCGACTGGAGTGATGTACAGACATGACATCAAGGCCAGTCGTGGGGACGGCGCCTGAGGCATGAGGATTTACGTGTCGATGCTAGACACGGGTTTCATGATGTTTCGAGTGTCGAGATTAGACACTCGGGTTTCCATGATTTTGTTGTGTCGCGAGAGATACACGTTGTTTTATATTCTCATATTTACCTGCATATACTTTTATGATATTTACATGCAGGAGTGGTTGTGTCAGTGGGTGACACGTGGACGAGATCCACTGCATACATGCATCGATTATATTGTTGGACGAGATTCACTGCATACATGCATTGATTTTATTGTTGGACGAGATCCACCTGCATACATGCATTGATTATATTGTTGGATGATATCCACATGCTGATAGGCAGTTATTTATGTGTTGGCACATATGCAGATATGGTCACCCTAGATATCATAGTATTACCTTTATGATATAGTTGACCTAGGAATCGTTGTTTATTTCGATTTTTACCTGATGATGTTTTTCTATTCACGAGTTGGCAACTCACCCCCGTTGTGCTACAGTTCTTGCAGGTTGTCCGCATAGATCTGTTGCGGCATCGCTGGCACACAGCTGTTTTCGGGTGACTTGCTTGTGGTAGGTGGTAAATGTTGTATCGTGCCCCTCTTGTATTCATTATTCATATTGTATCTAGTCACTCTATCAAATCAGAAACTAGTAATTGTATATATTGCAGACTTAGAAAACTTGTAGTTGCGAGACTTGAGCGATGGGTTTTATGTTTGCTTTTGGGGTTGATGTCTTGCTTTACTTTTCCTTGTGTGGATCTTCGCCGTTAGGCGTCGTATACTTGTTTTTATACTTGTGGTGGTTGTTTCCGCCGTTGGGCGTGATTTGCTCCCGTTTGGGGTTGCTTTATTATATTCTGTGTTGTACCCGTTTTCGGGGTTAGTTTTTACAAAGAAGGTGCTGCCCAATTTTTCAAAAAAGACAAAACATGATTTATTGTATCTTTATTTCTTAAAAAGGTTTAGATTTCTGGGTTTTAGCTTGCTTGAATTATGTTATGCCTGTAGATGTCGCGTGATTTATGTGCTGGTCATGAGCTAATATTTGGGTCGTGACACCGGGTCCACCATGTACCCGCAAACGGCATCCGCCAACTCCTCGAATCGGGTCTCGAAAACATGCTCAAAACTAAGAAAACTCATAGTGGACGTCTCGAAATATCATATCAAGAGAAACCGGGTTTTTAAAACAATACATCATTTTCTTTGAAATATACCACGGTTCTCAAATCCAGAGATCTCATGAAAACTGCATCTCAAGCGTATAACCTTAAAGTGCGATGTATGCAATATAGAGTAGTAATATGAGCATATCGAGTATATCATGCATGCATGTCAAGTGATAGTACTGAACAATGAATGTACTTTTACGTTTAAGGTTAATCTCATAATATGGCAATTCTACAATATAAGTGACATGGCAATTACTGATTAAGAATGTGTATGAGCCGGCAAATCTGTGTATGTGCAACATGCGCATCAACGGTAATTGTGCAGGTGTACTAGCAAATGATATCATATAGTATTAAATACCGGCACGTGGTATGTACATCATGAGGGGTAATATCCTACATAACATGAACAATAAATGGGTATATCTATCTACACAAGAATCATACGGTACTTTTTAAAAGATACGAATCGTGGTTTTGAAAGTGGGTGCTACGGTGTTTTTAGAAAAATACATCATTTGGAAACCCGTAGCGTCCCATAAAGTTTCCCTTTAAAAGATGTGTACGATTCGTCAGTTTTAGAAATAGGTATGGTTCAGGTGGCATCTTTACATCGTCAATCCCGTCTCATAACATCCGATATGACAATAATCCTCAATCAACATTCTCAAATTACGAGCACGGATCAATCATCCGGTACAACATATCTCGTACGGCAATCCATTGCACGGTAACATCAAACAGAATAGGGAATCTATCAACCTATACAACAATGAGGGTACGGATCTAAAGTCTCGTACGGCATATCACTCATTATTCTCATAAATATATATACACCTATATCTTAAAATCACATATGTATCAATCTCATATAATGATATCTTGCATATACGTCATATCATATAAATCTCAAGTCGTATCGATCTCAAACTCATATCATACCATTATCAACTCATACTTGTTCTCTTTCAATTCATACTTATCATGATTCACTTCCCATTTCATATTCTCAAGCAAATATATCCATTAGCATCAACTTTATCATAATTATAACTCATAACATAATCTTCCATATCAATGGTTGCGGGGGTGCTATACGCCATCCACCCGACATCCCCCGTAGATATAAATCTACTCACCTTCTAAACTCCTTGCTTAGCCGTAGTCGATGTGCTTCGTCGTCTCGGAAATCCACGCGAAGGTATCTACAATCAATACACAATTGCAATTCTATTAAAACCAATCCCGAAAAACTGATACGGCACACGGTTCGCTCATAAATTAAAACCTATAGCCTACACATACAAAATCAACCAAATAACCATCAGCCGTTGACGTACAAACGTCCAACGACGGAATACAAACTCAATTACCAAAATCAAGTTTCACAAATCGGAAAACGAAATTCAGGAACATAAGAAATCACTCTCAGATTTTGACTTAGGTAAAATTAGCCAATTCTGCACATGGGGTTGCTCTAAATATCAGATAAGGAAGCCACAAAACAAAAACCACCACATTTCACCCCGACTTGGCCGCAAATTGTGGCCCTAAGGAATAAATCTGCGGCCATAAAAGACTGGGATGGGCTCGGATTTCAAGGGGTGCTTCTAGAGTGCCTGCACGTCTCTCTGTGTTCGCTAAATAATTTTTAGGGTCTCCGGGTTATAGCAGATCTCAGTATCCCATCACTATTCTCACAAAATACGATATCGGCCAATTTCAAAGTTCGTGTTTTGGTTTCTATTCTCGGGTCTTGGCCAGGTAATCACCTCTAAAGTCTTGCAAACACTCACTACACCTTAATTACCACTTAACATCATCTTTAAATTTTCTAAGATCACATACCTAATTATATCGATTTCTAACTAAATTAGGATATATAACACAAATACTAATCTAAAAGTGAAAGGATATACCTCATTAGCAACTGAAGAAAATTCTTGAGTTGCCCAAAGTCTTCAAAATCCACAATTGATTGTTTTAAAGGGTTTAGGATAGGCTTGTGCATGTTTTATGTGAAGGGGGCATGAGGTTTTGGAAAGTATTTGGAGATGATGTATGGAGGTAATGGAGGTTGAAGGAGATGAAGAAAACATAAAGAAAACAATGGGGAAGGGAGAATTGGGCAGCCAAGTCTAACATTCACTCTCTTATGCTCACTCTCTCACTCACAAATATCCCGCTACACTCACTCTCTCACAAATATCTCTTTTGTTTCTTCTCTTAACTCTTGTTTTCTTTTCTTTTTTTTGTTTTTCTTTTCCTTTCTCATTCTCTTCTCTTTTAAATCTCACAAATCACAAACACAAACTCACAAACACAAACCCAACATGCACATGACATGGTGCACTAGCCACGAAAAAATGTAAAACAAACGGATTTGGTCAAAATCCGATAAATATCATTATAATAAATAAATCATTTTAATCTCCGATTAATTTCCAAATATTGGTATATACTTATACTATTTTACGGAAAACCCTATTCGCAAATCGATTAGTTTTCGCGAAATATTTTATTTTAATATTAAATTTCCAAAAATAATATTTTATATTTCGGAAATGTTACAGTTTTGTTGCTTTTAGTTTCATTTGTTGGCTAAAAATTTTTTGGCGGCTATATTATGAAGGTAATGAATATACACTAAGGGACACGTATACATGGAACATCTATACTGTGAAATAAATTGTTGCTGACGAAATAAATCAAGCAGATTTTCCACCCATGTGCTAAATGAGGCGCACTTTCAAAGTGGTCACATGGAAATGTACGTGACGCATTTTAAAAATGCGCCTGATATATTTTTAAAGCAAATGTAAAATATAATTTCATGAAATAAAAAATTAATTTATCTTCAATTTCAAGTAACTAAAATACTATAAAAATTATATTTATTATTTACTTAAAACTGCCGGTAGCATTTCCAGTGAATATACCTTTTAACTGCGTTGTGTCGAATCCCAAATCTAGACACAGTTAAATCCAAATTTCGATCCATACGACATGGCTCAAATATCAACTTTTTCTTTCGCATATTGGTTGTAAAAGTTGTACCACTCTTGCTCCGTTTAGAATTTCGTGTTAAAAAATTGCTCGTGCTTAGGGGCAAAGAGATCTACCATCACGTTTTGGGTGTAGAGACATGACTCACAGAAAATTCCCAATTGATTACTACATGTCATCATTTGCTTTCCTAGATACCGAACAGAAAGTTCTACTTGGGGATACGAACGTTCCAACTAGAATAAAAATGTTCCAGTCAGAATTGCAAAAACTCCACTTGAAACCAAATAAGTTCCACCTGAAAATAAAAAAGTTCCACTTAGAAATGGAAGAGTACCATTTCCACTTGGAAATACAAATGTTTAATTTGGATCTGAAAAACATCCTCTTATAACTATAAAAACGCCATGTAGAAATAAAATGGGGTCCACAAGAACTAAAAAAGTGCTATTTGGAAATTAAAAAAAAGTTCTACTTAAAACTGTAAAAATACCGCTTCCACTTGAAAATGAGAAAGTCATACTTAAAAATACAAAAATTCCACTTAAAAATAAAAGAGTTCCACTAAGAAATAAAAAAGGTTCCACTTATAAATAAAACGGCTCCGGTTAAAACTAAAAAGTTCAACTTAGAAATATAAAAATTTCCATTAGTAAAAAAAGGTCTGCTTAGTAATATAAGAGTTCCACCTTAAAATTTGATAATTAAGTTCGTACCTGTTTTAAAAAATGCCAATTGGAAATAAAAAAAAAGTTTCACTTAAAACTGTAAAAATACCGCTTCCACTTGGAAATGCCAAAATCCCACTTGAAAATGATAAAAGTCCCACTTAGAACTATAAAAGTTCCACTTGGAAATAAAAGAATTCCACTGGAAAATAAAAAGGTTCCACTTATAAATAAAAAAAATACCAGTTAAAACTAAAATGTTCCACTTGAAAATATAAAAGTTCTATTAATAAATATAAAAGTCTCACTTAGAAATATAAGAGTTCCACTTTAAAATTTGAGCATTAAGTTCGTGCCTGCTATTGGTAAAGGATTAGTAGTGGTGGTTTGGGGTTGTTGAACCGGAGGTGGGAGTGGGGGTGTTGAACGGTAAATGGAGGGATTGGAGAAGACGGTAATAAGGATATGGGGTAACGCTAGAGCAGATGATATGGGTTGAGCTGTGATGGACAGAGGGTGTTGGGGGAGTGGGGGTGATGGCCCAGATCTGGATAAGGTTGCATGACCAGAACTAGTGTGGGTTTGGATAGCCGGAAGATGGTGTTGTAAAAAAGGGTTAAAAGAGAAGACTTAGCGTTTTGAATTTGAACTATAGTGGAAGAACGAGAAGAGTATGGGAGAGAAAATGCAGAACTAAAACAGAGAAAGGTGAGAGAATTCAATACATCTGTCAGTCTCGTGTTAAAAGAAGTGACATTCAAATGTTAAAAAATAAATTCCAGCTACCATTTAACCCCTTGACCGGTTATCTTCAGTGGCCTCAATTTAAAAAAAAAAACAATTTTTGTTCCACCGAATCACATCCCTTATAGAGATATAGTGCTATTTTGCGCTTATCCTCAAATAATATATCATCCATTATCCATTGACAACCAATCCTAAATGATTTACTTTCTTTCTTCCATGCACCCGAAGTATTTTTTCCTCGGATTCTTTTTTATTTATCTAATTTACATGTTGAATCTATTTAGCATTAGTAAAATATACAAATATTTTGGTAAATATAGATTTATTCAAAGTAAATGTAGCAAAATAAAGATAGAGAAACGTGGGTGAATAAATCAAACGTAATCACATTTATATAAATATTGTTGAATACGAGTCAAAAGTAAAAGAAATTGAAATGGGGTTGATCTAAGGGATAGTTTTGAAAGCAAATTAATGGGTGATTGGATTTTCAAGAGCTCTATTTTCTGTCCAAAATAGATGATAATGAATGAAATTCCTATTAAATAGTTATAATGGATCGGTCAATATCACAATGTCCTATGAAACCAATCCATCTCAGTTCTGTTCAATTGTTCAAACAACGGAATAAGATCTAAATGCACAAAAGTAAAAATATATAATTGAAATATGATATTAGTTATACTTTCTTTTTTTAGTGGATTTGCTTTTATTTTTAATTAATTAATGGGCTTTTTTTACTTCGGTAATTATTAAAAAGCCCCTCCATACTTTATATAAAAAAAAACCCATACATTTAAATTGCACTAAAAGCTTCCCAACATGCGAAAAAAAGAATTTTTTGGTATCTTCCATCACTCTGTTAGGAAGCTAGCGGTGAATATCGGTTAGGGTTGTTGATATTGTGGAGTTTCTTTCTGAGAGTTGATTTTGAACTGGCTTAGGAGAAGTTGAGATGGTTCACAAATCCTTCAGAATTGTCACAACTCTCTAGATGTATGAGATGGTTGTTAAGCCGGCTTGACCTATGCTTGAGACGGTTCAAGTCTTTATGAACCGACTCACAAGATGATGAAATTACCCAATATTCTCTGTGTGCATGAGCCGGCTCATGGGCATGTTGAGCCGGCTCACGAAGGCAGACGCGATCTGTTATGGAAATCGAATATTTTGGTAATTTCTGGGTTTATCTCTAATCTATATAGAATTAGGGTTATGTTGTAAATAGGTTCTCTCATATGATATTTTGAAAGGAAAATTAAAAGACTATTGAGACAATTGTAAAGAGAGAGGGTGACAGCTACGAATATAGAGAGATTTGAGAGAAAATCTTCTTGGGTTTCCTAGCGCCCTAGCCGTCTGCCGCGGTCGTTGCGGAACGAAAAACTTTCGCTTTTAAAAATCCGGCGCTAGAAAACTCATACTAAAATCTAACCATAAACCGAAACTAACTATCTACAGAGATCTATCTACTGTGATAGATACTTATACCTAGAGATCTGTGTCCTTCGGATCTTCACTTCTCGTCTAGAGCTTCTAAGGATTCTTAATCAACCTTAGTTGTTCGCCTTCTTGATCCTAAATGATCCACCTGAGAGTTCTTGATTCAAGCTTGGCTTCACAAGTGAAGCAACTTAGTGACCTAGTTTGCTAGACTAGGTTACTAAGGAGATGTAGTGATTTATCTAGTGTATTTTTATCTCTCTTCCTCCCTTAATTCGCAACTCATGAAATGGTAAGAAGGAGGTTGAAGATGAAGGAAGAGGAGGAACTCAAGAAAACTAGGCAAGTAAGGAGAGAGAACCTTGTTATAAAAATGAAAAAACTAATGTGTAGAAAATCATAAAGCATGGTTTTGTAAAAACCATTTTTCAATAAAAACAATACAACCAAATTTGAATAGTCTGCATAAATGAATTTACAATTCATTTGTCAACACTATTCAAATATGCTTCACACCATTCTCTCCTTTACACCTCATTTCCTATTTTACACATCATTTCCATTTTGCAAATAAAATGGAAAATACATGATGAGGTGTCCTTCTTTTAGAATGTATTTCCGTATAAATACGGAATACATTCTACTGTATATACATACTCATATTCGTATCAAAATACGAATACTTAAGAGATAGAATAATACCACTAAAATAATACCAGTATTAAATCAATATCCAATTTAATGAACCGGCTTAATCCTAAGCCCGCCAGTATTACCAACCATCCAATCGAAAAATCTGGATAACACTAGAATATACATATTGAAATATGTACACGTAAATTATTAAATCAACACTTAATTTAATAATCCGGTTTAATCCTAAGTCGGCCGGTATTATCATCCGATCGAAACCCTGCACGTATAAACATACGGCCACCACATCATTTTGCCTGACTCAGAGAAACTCTCTGTGTGGGACTCTAAACATTCGACCGTACGCTGGCAGTAGATTTAACCACAAGCACGTCAGCGGCACTAGCTGTACGTAACGGCTACCCAGGTACTTGTCGAAAAAAAGGCCGACAAGCAAGCTTGTCCGGACCCCTACTGAGCCTATCCGTGACAATTTCCGTACAGTCATGTCTCTTCGTCTAAGAGTATTGTATACCGGGTCTAGGGGGTGGTAAACGTCAGACCCTTACTGACCCGATAATTCATGTCGATTTGGCTCAGGACCAATCCGAGAAACTAATGATCTAACCATCAATAGTTCGCAACTGCCTTGGCCAAGGTCTTATGGTTCTAGCGAACCGGACATTGTGCGATATCGACTCACAATATCGAGAGAGGCGAATCCCTAACAATCACTCACTACTTCCATGTGGCTCGGGACTTTTGTAATAACCCTGAATTTTCTGTAGAAAATTTTTCTTCTTAAAGTACAGAAAAGAGTTTGCAAGCCTGAGTACAATTTAAAAGCTATTCTTGTTTAAGAACAGTAAGAAGCAACTTGTAGATCACTGGTAAAGCCTTGCACTGCTGTGACGTATCCCCTGTGTTCGAATCTCCTCAGCCACATATTATTTTACTGATTTTTCTTTTAAATTTTTTGGAAGCCCAAAAGTTTACACGTGCAATACACGTAAAAATGAAAAGTCGGAGAAATTTAACATGTGCAAAATGTTGTATGAACTGAGATGAACACGTGGCAAGTATCCCACCCCCAACACCTACAAATTAGCCGGCGAGATAGGGCTTTGGTGAAGAAGAAGAAGCTCAGGTGAAGAGATGAGAGAATGAACTCATGAGGTGAGAATAGTAACCATGGGTGAGTTAGTGTCATACACTAACCCATGTAGAGAATAAACCATGGCTAAATTATAATGGTTAGGTTAATAAATATCTTTAGTAAAACAAAATTAGTGGACCAAGTCAATGCATCAACAAGCTTCTCAAAGCTTCATGCATATGACCAATTAACCACTAATTTGGATTTACTTTAAATATTTAAACCCTACATTTTAATTAGTATGGTATAAGTCTCATACACCCATGTAGTGTGTATCAACAACCATGACACAAAAGTTGTACATTAATATATATCACATATACACTAATGCACACATATGAGAAAAGAAATCATAAGTGAGCTAATATTGGTTAATGTAATCTAGTATATCTAATATACAATTATACATTAAATTATTAAATCAACACTTGATTTAATAATCCGGCTATATCACATACAACGGACTAATATAAAATGCAACAACTTATCGAATCAACACTTGATCCGATAATCCGGCTATATCACATATAACCGACCGATGTCACAAATCGCGAGAATAGAATGCGGTATCACATACGCGCATCAATGTCGGTCCCGCACATATCACATATGTGCTCCTACTCCGTTTCGCATGAACCAGAAAACCTCTGTGTAGGACTCTAAAGACTCATCAATACGCCGGCAGTAGATGATGATCATATCAAACACCCACAAGCCGTAAGTGGTCATCTAAACGTAACGGCCACCTGGTGTAACACCCTAGTTCATTTATACCAGTTCTAGTTCATGTATTTCTTTATTTATGGTATTTTCCTGATTTACTGTGTTTCGGGTGCGAATAGTGTTTTTGACATTGTATTGCATCCGATCCGACCCGCTTGCTTGAAACCTTTCTTGATTCATGTTTATGATCTACCCTGACTTGTTACGTGGACTCATGCACTTTCTTTTTTATTTATACATTGCATACTGGCATTTTATCTGGCATTTGTATTTTTACAGTATAACATTTTAAGTCACATAAAATATTTTAAAAATACATTGCATGGCCTGCATGATACCCCTAACCCTGTGGTAGCATCCGCGCATCTTGTTCTCGTTCCGTTCAGTGAAAAGGACTTGTTTGGATGGCTACGCGCACGTACGTGCATCCGTTCTTGAGGTATGCATTTTCGTTACCCAGATATCCAATTTTAGTTTTGATCGACATGTATATTATCCGTATTTTTAAACCGTAATTTTAGACCCGACCCGGGTGTGTTTTGGACTATTTTTGTATTATCCTGAAATCTCAAAATTTATAATATAAAATTCTTTATAAATATAAACTGATATTTATACGTGTATATCTTTGTAAAGAATAAAATATATATTTAAACCTTTAAAACAAATCCTAATCCCAACAGTTATAACCCACTATCTCTATCTCTCTATTCACATATATATTTATATACATTTTCTTTAATCATACACAGCCTCTTTCTCTCACTACAAATATTTATATATTTCTTTCTTTAGCTTCAACTTTTTTCACGTCTCCCTCATCATCTTCTTCTTTTCTTTCCCGCCCTCGCTCGAACCCGCGTTCATCGCAGCCTTCCCTCCGCGCGACCCCGTCGCCGCCTCCACCCTCGTCATTGTCGACTCCTCGACCACCACCTCAACCTCACCTCTCTCTCTTTCGTCTTCCTCTTTTTCCTCCCCTGCACATCCACCGCACAAGGAACCTCGACACCCATCGCCTCCACCACCGGAACCCCATCGACGACCGTACCCCGTCATCCTCATCACCACATTCGAATCCTGACACCATCATCACCACCATCACCTACAACCCAACCCGAGCCAACCCTACACACCCGAGAACCCATTGCGTCCACCTCCTCTGTCGCCGTCGCCCTCATCGCCGACCACCTCGTCTTAGCCCCTCGTCACCATCCGTGTCTCCTCACCTCCTTCTCTCTTTCCTTCAACCCCTCTCTTCTCCCGAGCCTACTGCAACCCTACAGCCACCTTGAAACCCTACTGCCCTGCCTGAAAATCATCGCCTGCACCTCTCCGTCGACGGCCCATCGTCGTCGACGACTCTCTCGTCTTCCTCTCTGAACCAAGAACACCAAACCATCCCCTCTCCTCTCTGTTCTTCTCTTCTTTCTTCCTCTTCTTCTTTCTTTCTCTTTTTTTTCCTTTTCTTGATCTGTTTTCCGGCCATCACCGGAGCCATGCCGCCGCCGCCGATCCTGACGAACCATACCATCACCACAGTACCACTACAATACCAAAATCATACCATCACCACTTCCATGTCACGACCGTGTCGCGGCCAGATCGTGTCCAGATCGCGACCAGACCATGCACCAGATCGTGTCCAGATCGCGACCAGACCACCACCAGACCATGCACCAGATCGGGACCAGACCATGCACCGTACCCAGACCATGCCATGACCGTGTCATCACCGTACTCGAACCGTGTCGTGCCATTTCATACACCGTATCGTGCCGTGTCGCACCAGGCCACCTGCATATCGACCATTGTTTCTGAAGCAAGTTTATCTTGCTATATGCTATGCTATTATATTTGTATCTATATGAATAAAAATATCACATATTGATTGCATTGTACATCCATGTTAAAGTTTCACTATTTTCGGAAACCCGTATGCATCCATATCATTTAATATACATGTAGCTGCATTCACAGATCATATTAATTCATGTTATTATTGTAGTAACACCCCATGCTTAGTAATGTGTATCCCACTTAGTCTTGGAGCTGTAAATGTAACCCCTGATCGATATTAGTGCATCCATACCGTTAATTATATATCTAGTTGCATGATATGTCACGTTATTTCATATTACTGCTACATTAACACCCCATACTAGATAATGTGCATCCTACACAGTAATGGAGCTATAGTTGCAACCCCTGATAGTTATTTATGTATCCATGTTTTATTATGTACCCATACCATTAATTCTTTATATCTAGTTGCATTCCATATCGTATAAATTCATATTATTGTTATATTAGCACCCCATACTTGATAATGTGCATCCTACATAGTCATGATGTAACCCCTGATAAATATTTGTGCATCCATAATTTTATCGTGCATCCGTACTAGCTACAGTTTTATTATGAGCACCCTTTTGATACACTATGCACTACTTGACATGACCTGATACACCACTACCTGACATGTTACCTGATCCTGTTTCTAATGCCAACAATCCTGACGTTGTCCCGATGGACATATCCTTTTGTTTGTATAGACAAACCTGTACCTGCTTGATCCTGTGTTGGCATTAGCTCCAGATTTATCAATACCTGACTTGAACACATAACTTGGGGGTATGGGGAAATCAATGATAAAACCTGACTTGTAACTCGACAGTTCGATACTTATACTGATCAGTTTTACGGGCTAGGCCAGCCCCGGGATGATACTGCTGCCATCATTCGTCTGTACATGTTACATGTTTACTGCCTGGCGGTACGTCTCGGATTCAGCCCGAGAGTCTTGACCGTGGTCCCGGGCATACACGGGATACTATTGAGTTACATCGACGATTCATTAAATTGATTTCACAGACTTGAGAGTAGTTCACCTAGTAGCTTAGTTCAGATTACTCACTGCACATCACATATACTTATACCCTTCACTGTTCCTTATTCATTTTACTGTTATACTTTTATTACTGTTCATACTCATGCCTGCATATCTTACTACCTTCTGATTATATTACTGTTGATATTATGACGCACCGACATCTGGGTTTTGCATGGCCCGGATCCTCTATCTCTGTCGCAGGCCGTTCAGGAGTATTTCAGTCAGCAGGCCGAGCAGTGAGGATCCTGTTAGTATCCAGTTGGTATTCAGTTTAGTTATGTTTACTTTCCAAATGTTATTGCTCATTGGATTTTTTACTTCCGCATATTATTTCTTGACTCGTTTATTCTGGCTCATGGATATGTACTAGATAGTTTATTTTGTTTCTACCGTTCTTGATATCTCTAGACAGCCGTAATATGACTGTGGAGGGATGTTTCCTATCCACAGGTAGCATGGTTGGCTCTGTCACGTGCCTATCTTAGCGCACTCTTGGAAGCAGGGCGTGACAGGGTTTGTTTGGTATCAGAGCCATAGGATTTAGGTTAATCGGGTTTGATTCTTTTGTAGTTGGGTATTAGACCCAATACACGAATCGGAAAACTCGTAATTAGGAACATGTGCTGCCACCTTGTTCTCGTGATTCTTGAATATTATCTTTCTCTTGATCTTTTGTCTTGACGATATGCAAACCGCTTTGCATCTCGGCTTGAAACCTTTTGGTTCCCTATTGTTTCTCCCATCCTATTCCTTTGATTCTAATACTAGGATTTGGGCGATTTGAACGGAGTTATGTGATTGTAACTATGAACTGCAGCATGGTAACAATGTGGTTCTCTATTTAAGTAACTTGGAGTCCTGGTCTTGATTCATTTCCTTGTTCCATGGTCGTTTTATTACCTTGGTTCTCTCAGTTTCATTGCTTACCAGTTCATATTTTGCAGATTTCTTGGTGATCGATACCGGCAGTTATGATGTTGTCTTTGGAATGGACTTTCTCGGCACTTTCCACGCTCACATTGATTATAGGGCAAAGAAAGTGATTTTCCAGATTCCCGGACATCCGGAGTTTGTTTTTGCTGGAGGAAGCAGTTCTGTCGAGCCAGTCGAGTTTAGGGCTAGGCCGACAACCACCGTTCTTTCGTCAATGGAAGTTGATAAGGAGGAAGCGCCAGCTGTAGTTCGAGAGTTCATGGACATGTTCGAGGACATCTCGGGTTTACCGCCAAAACGAGATGTGGAGTTCGCGATCGATCTTGTTCCTGATGCAGCGCCAATCTCAAAGGCGTACTATCCAATGGCACCTGTGGAGTTGGAAGAAGTCAAGAAGCAAGTTACAGAATTGCTAGGGAAGGGTTGGATTCGCAGTAGCAATTCACCTTGGGGAGCTCCAGTTCTTCTAATCAAGAAGAAAGATGGCACAAGGAGGATGTGCATCGATTATCGAGAATTAAACCGGGTAACTATTAAGAACAAGTACCCGATCCCTCGCATTGGCGAATTGTTCGAGCAACTCAGTGGCGTGAGGATATTCTCGAAGCTGGATTTACGGTCCGGATATCATCAGGTCTGAGTTAAATCAGAAGATATTTGCAAGACTGTGTTCCGAACTCGATATGGATATTACGAGTATTTAGTGATGCCATTCGGAGTCACAAATGCACCGGTGATATTTATGGACTTGATGAACCGATTCTTTTCACCGTTCTTGGACCAGTTTATAGTGGTGTTCATCGATGATATTCTGGTCTATTCGAGGAGCATTTTAGAGCATGCGGAACACTTGAAGATCGCACCGCAGATATTGAAGCAAGAAAGATTATATGCAAAAATGAGTAAGTGCGAGTTTTGGCTTGAAGAAGTGAAGTTTTTGGGGCATGTCGTATCCGGAGATGGAATCGTCATTGATCCCGAGAAGATTGCAGCAGTTCGAGATTGGCCGATTCCGAAGAACGTAGAAGAGATCAGAAGCTTTCTTGGACTTGCCGGGTATTACAGAAGGTTCGTGGAGAATTTTTGCTCGTTTGGCTGAGCCTTTGACCAAGCTTATGCGAAAAGAAGTACCGTTCGTATGGACGGATAGATGTGCATCAGTTTTTGAGGCGTTGAAGCAAAGATTGATAACCGCTCCTATTTTGACCGTACCAGACGGTTCCGGTGGATTGGTGAATCACAGCGACGCATCTGGGAAAGATTTGGGATGTGTTTTGATGCAGCATGGGAAGATTATAGCTTATGCATCGCGGCAGTTGAAGACCCATGAGAAGAATTACCCAACTCATGATTTGGAGCTAGCAGCTGTGATTTTCACTTTGAAGATTTGGAGACACTACTTATTGGGCGAAAGGGTCGAAGTATTCACCGATCACAAAAGCCTAAAGTATGTGTTCACGCAGAAAGAGCTTAACATGAGACAGCATAGATGGTTGGAGCTGATGGCTGACTACGATCTTGATCTTAAGTACCATCCGGGAAAAGTTAATGTTGTGCCGGATGCGCTTAGTCGGTTGCCAGCAATTCGGATGTTGACTGCACAGAAGGAACATATCGAAGACTTTCGAAGATTCGAGTTGGAGATCGTGCTACCGCATTCTTTAGAACAGTTGATGCAGCTGCAAGTACAGTCGTCGTTGATCGATAATATTAAAGCAACGCAGTCACATGACCCAAGATTGCAGAAGTTTCGAGAACAGGTTGAAGCTGGACTTCGAACGGACTTTTTGATTCATGAAGATGGTTCGTTGCGATATGGTAGCCGTTTGTGTGTACCAAAAGGAGATATTCGGGAAGAAGTTATGAAGGAGGCACACAGTTCCGCGTATTCCGTACATCCAGGAGGCACGAAGATGTACCGCGATCTAAGACAGCATTTCTGGTGGGAAGGCATGAAAAGGGAGATTGCTCGTTTTGTAGCGAAGTGCTTGGTGTGTCAGCAAGTTAAGGCTGAACATCAAAGAGTGGCTGGTTTATTGCAACCACTTTCGATTCCTCAATGGAAGTGGGAACATATAATCATGGATTTCGTGACAGCTTTACCGTGGAGTCCAAAGGGCAACAATGCAGTTTGGGTGATTGTTGATCGATTGACCAAGGCAGCTCATTTCGTACCATTTCGAGTTGGTCAGTCAACGGAAGCGTTAGCAGAACGGTACATGCAGGAGATTGTGAGATTGCATGGAGTACCTGTGAGCAGCGTGTCCGACCGTGACACCCGATTCTTATCACACTTCTGGAGCAGTTTACAGGAAGGTTTGGGGACACGATTGAAATTTAGCACAGCTTATCATCCTCAGACAGATGGCCAGTCGGAGAGAACGATCCAAACTCTTGAAGACATGTTGAGAGCTTGCATGTTGGACTTCAAGGGTTCGTAGGAGGATCATCTACACTTAGTAGAGTTTTTGTACAACAGTTTTCAGACGACTATTCAGATGGCTCCATTCGAAGCATTGTATGGTCGAAAGTGTCGCTTACCGTTTGTTAGGATGATGATGGAGAACGAAGATTGTTGGGACCGGATTTGATCGTGCAAACAGTAGAGAAGGTTAATACTATCCGGAATCATATGAAGGCAGCACAAGATCGGCAGAAGAGTTGGGCCGATACATCGAGAAGTCCTCTAGAGTTCGCTGTTGGTGATCTGGTATTCTTAAAGATATCACCGACTAGAGGAGTTATTCGTTTTGGGAGCCGGGGCAAGCTTAGTCCTCGATTCGTGGGGCCTTTCGAGATTATTGAGCGTGTTGGAGAAGTGGCTTATCGATTGGCTTTACCACTATCTTTGGCAAATGTTCATGACGTGGTTCATGTATCTCAACTCCGTAAGTATATTCGAGATGAAACACACGTGCTGGATCATTCAGAGCTGACTGTAAGAGAGGATTTGACCTTTGAGGAACGACCGATGTCGATTGTTGATCGAAGAGAAAAGGTCCTTAAGACCAAGGTTATCCCTCTCATACTTGTTTCTTGGGGAAATCGCTCGCATGGAGAATCGACTTGGGAACGAGAAGACGAAGTTCGACAGAAGTTTCCACACCTATTCTTATAGATTCTTGATTGTTTATCTTTTCTTGTCTTGGGAATTTCGAGGACGAAATTCTTTTTGTAGTTGGGTATAATGTAACACCCTAGTTCATTTATACCAGTTCTACTTCATGTATTTCTTTATTTATGGTATTTTCCTGATTTGCTGTGTTTTGGGTGCGAATAGTGTTTTTGACATTGTATTGCATCCGACCCGACCCGCTTGCTTGAAACCTATCTTGATTCATATTTATGATCTACCCTGACTTATTACGTGGACTCGTGCACTTTTTTTTTATTTATACATTGCATACTGGCATTTTATCTGGCATTTGTATTTTTACAGTATAACATTTTAAGTCACATAAAATGTTTTAAAAATACATTGCATGGCCTGCATGATACCCCTAACCCTGTGGTAGCGTCCGCGCATCTTGTTCTCGTTCCGTTCAGTGAAAAGGACTTGTTTGGATGGCTACGCGCACGTGCGTGCATCCGTTCTTTGGGGTATGCATTTTCGTTACCCGGATATCCAATTTTAGTTTTGATCGACATGTATATTATCCGTATTTTTAAACCGTAATTTTAGCCCCGACCCGGGCGTGTTTTGGACTATTTTTGTATTATCCTGAAATCTCAAAATTTATAATATAAAATTCTTTATAAATAAAACTGATATTTATACGTGTATATCTTTGTAAAGAATAAAATATATATTTAAACCTTTAAAACAAATCCTAATCCCAACAGTTATAACCCACTATCTCTATCTCTTTCTTCACATATATATTTATATGCATTTTTTTTAATCATACACAGCCTCTCTCTCTCTCTACAAATATTTATATATTTCTTTCTTTAGCTTCAACTTTTTTACGTCTCCCTCATCATCTTCTTCTTTTCTTTCCCGCCCTCGCTCGAACCCGCGCTCGTCGCCGCCTTCCCTCCGCGCGACGTCGTCGCCGCCTCCACCCTCGTCATTTTCGACTCCTCGACCACCACCTCAACCTCACCTCTCTCTCTTTCGTCCTCCTCTTTTTCCTTCCCAGCACATCCACCGCACAAGGAACCCCGACACCCATCGCCTCCACCGCCAGAACCCCATCGACGACCGTACCCCGTCATCCTCATCACCACCTTCGAATCCTGACACCATCATCACCACCATCACCAACAACCCAACCCGAGCCAACCCTATACACCCGAGAACCTATTGCGTCCACCTCCTCTGTCGTCGTCGCCCTCATCGCCGACCACCTCGTCTCAGCCCCTCATCACCATCCCTGTCTCCTCACCTCCTTCTCTTTTCCTTCAACCCCTCTCTTCTCCCGAGCCCACTGCAACCCTACAGCCACCTTGAACCCCCACTGCCCTGCCTGAAAACCATCGCCTACACCTCACCGTCGACGGCCCATCGTCGTCGATGACTCTCTCGTCTTCCTCTCTGAACCAAGAACACCAAACCATCCCCTCTCCTCTCTGTTCTTCTCTTCTTTCTTCCTCTTCTTCTTTCTTTCTCTTTTTTTTCCTTTTCTTGATCTGTTTTCCGGCCATCACCGGAGCCATGCCGTCGCCGCCAATCCGGACGAACCATACCATCACCACAGTACCACTACAATACCAAAATCATACCATCACCACTTCCATGTCACGACCGTGTCGCGGCCAGATCGTGTCCAGATCGTGACGAAACCACCAGACCATGCACCAGATCGTGTCCAGATCACGACCAGACCATGCACCAAATCGCGACTAGACCATGCACCGTACCCAGACCATGCCATGACCGTGTCATCACCGTACTCGGACCGTGTCATGCTATTTCACACACCGTATCATGTCGTGTCACACCAGGCCACCTGCATATCGACAATTGTTTCTGAGGCAAGTTTATCTTGCTACATGCTATGCTATTATATTTGTATCTATATGAATAAAAATATCACATATTGATTGCATTGTACATCCATGTTAAAGTTTCACTATTTTCGGATACCCATATGCATCCATATCATTTAATATACATGTACCTGCATCCACAGATCATATTAATTCATGTTATTATTGTAGTAACAACCCATGCTTAGTAATGCGCATCCCACTTAGTCTTGGAGCTGTAAATGTAACCCCTGATCAATATTTGTGCATCCATACCGTTAATTATATATCTAGTTGCATGATATGTCACGTTATTTCATATTACTGCTACATTAACACTCCATACTAGATAATGTGCATCCTACACAGTAATGGAGCTATAGTTGCAACCCCTGATAGTTATTTATGCATCCATGTTTTATTATGTACCCATACCATTAATTCTTTATATCTAGTTGTATGCCATGTCGTATAAATTCATATTATTATTATATTAGCACCCCAAACTTGATAATGTGCATCCTACATAGTCATGATGTAACCCCTGATAAATATTTGTGCATCCATAATTTTATCGTGCATCCGTACTTGCTACAGTTTTATTATGAGCACCCTTTTGATACACTGTGCACTACTTGACATGACCTGATACACCACTACCTGACATGTTACCTGATCTTGTTTCTAATGCCAACAATCCTGACATGTTGTCCTGATGTACATATCCTGTTGTCTTTATAGACAAACATGTACCTGCTTGATCCTGTGTTGGCATTAGCTATAGATTTATCAATACCTGACTTGAACACATAACTTGGGGATATGGGGAAATCAATGATGAAACCTGACTTGTAACTCGACAGTTCGATGCTTATACTGATCAGTTTTACGGGCTAGGCTAGCCCCGGGATGATACTGTTGCCATCATTCGTCTGTACATGTTACCTGTTTACTGCCTAGCGGCATATCTCGGATTCAGCCCGAAAGTCTTGACCGTGGTCCCGGGCATGCACGGGATACTATTGAGTTACATCGACGATTCATTAAATTGATTTCACAGACTTGAGAGTAGTTCACCTAGTAGCTTAGTTCAGATTACTCACTGCACATCACATATACGTATACCCTTCACTGTTCCTTATTCATTTTACTGTTATACTTTTATTACTGTTCATACTCATGCCTGCATATCTTACTACCTCCTGATTATATTACTGTTGATATTATGACGCACCGACGTCTGGGTTTTGCATGGCCCAGATCCTCTATCTCTGTCCAGGCCGTTCAGGAGTGTTTCAGTCAGCAGGCCGAGCAGTGAGGATCCTGTTAGTATCCAGTTGGTATCCAGTTTAGTTATGTTTACTCTCCAGATGTTATTGCTCATTGGATTTATTGCTTCCGCATATTATTTCTTGACTCGTTTATGTTAGTTATATGTATGCCCTAGAGGCCATTACTGCACATATGATGTATATTGTAATGGATGCTTGGACATATATAGGGAGGACTTTCTTGCTCGACATGATAGTACGCTATCTGGTTGCTCTTTATCTTAACGTGTATTCTGATTGTCTCTATGTTACATGTTGATAAAGCCCTTAGGATCTGTACTCGACTACTGGGACTATGATGAGATCATACTAGTGGGGCCACGGTAGTCGACGAATACATCCTATAATAGTTCCTAGTCGAGGGCGTATCGAGACAGGGCATCGATACACCATAATAGACTAGCGTATACACATCTTGACCCATATGATGGGCGATGGATGATCCCATATCCATCGGTGTTTGACATCAGGGATGGTGTACGGGTGCTCAGTAGAGACTGGGTACACTGGACGGACTCGCCGAGAACTCCCAGATGGTACTATACCTCACGTCAGATGGCAGTTCTCCGGTGACACTGGTATAGAGTAGTCTGTTAACCCGAGATCGTTATAGAGTCTTGTGTGATTCCTACTGTGCTTTGATTTCCATCATACCACGTCCAAGAGGGCGTGCAAAAAGGTGGCTTTTGGGTACAGTCCCGAATCACATGGAGGCAATGAGCGATAGGAGGGGATTCGTCTCTCCCGGTATAGGGAGTTGATGTTGCGCTGTATTAGATTGGCTATAACTGGAAATCCCTGGCCAGGGTTGCTGAGATTTACTGGTAAGTGTTATCAGTAGTTTTTCGAACTGTTATAGACCTCATATCGACACGACTTATCAAGCTACTGGGGTCTGACGTATACCACCCCTAGGCGAGATATGCGACATATCAGACGACGAGACCGGACTGTATGGGAGTGTTACTGATTGGATTCACAGGAGAATGTACAGGCTTGCTTGTTGATCTTCTGATCGCTCAATACCCGGGTAGCCGTTACGTCCAGCTAGTACCGCTGACGGCTTGTGGGTGCATGATATGATCATCACCTACTGCCGGCGTATTGGCGATTCTTTAGAGTCCTACACAGAGGTTTCTTGACTCAGGCAAAACGAAGTAGGAGCACATATGTGATATGTGTGGGACCGAGGATAACGCGATATGAGATACCGTATTCTATTCTCGCGATATATGATATCAGCCGGGTCATCGGATCAAGTGTTGATTCGATGAATCGGTAAATGAGATATTAGTCGGTTATATGCGATATAGCCGGATTGTCGGATCAAGTGTTGATTCGATAATTTAATGTATAATAATATATATGATATATTAAATTACATTAACTAATATAAGCTCACTAAAAGATTCTTTTTCTCACTTGGGTAATACATTGATATATATGCGATATTTGTTAATTGTATTATTTTATTTTGTTACAATAAATATTATATATGTGATATATAATATTGTAACATGATATGGTTATTAATGCAACATGTTTAGTGGAGATTAAACGAGGTTAGGGTTTGATTTGGGTTAATCTTTTCTAGAACCTTCTAGAAGGTTTTATTTTGTTTTGTGCAAAGATATTTGGGTAGAAATTTTGCAAGATATTCTTTAACCCAACCCAAACCCTTAACCCTAGTTCAATCTCTACAAAGGTTACATGACCATGGTTGCATTATTCATCATAATTATCTTTTCATTATTCATCACAAAAGGATTCTTCATCTTCTTCCTTGAGTTCTTCTAGGAAAAAGCTTTCTAGCTTTTTGCTAAGTGATGAAAATGAGTGAGAATAAGAAAACAAATAAGAGCAAAAATCCTACTTCATCATCCTCATCTACCCTTGCCATTTAGATGAGGGTGTTCACTTCATTTAGTGAGTGAGAGCTTGAGTTAACGAAACTTCAAGGTAGATCATCTTTGTTATCGAAGATCGGAAGCAAGCTTGCACCTTTCTCTTCGTGGAACCTCTCGAGAGTCCGGATACACGATGATCACAGCGAAGGGACCTCAACACGGAGCTTAAGAAGTGAAGGACCGGATCTACAAAGGTTGTAATCCCTCTCACTTAGTGTTAAAGTGTTTAACATGCTTGTTTTCTCCTAATCTCAAGTCTAAGATCTTGGTTTAGGGTTGTTCGGCACGGCTAAATTTTAAATCGGGCATGTTTGATGCCTCATAGACCCTTGTGCGTGTGCCTAGCAACCCTGCAGTTTATTCTGGCTCATGGACATGTACTAGATAGTTTATTTTGTTTCTATCGTTCTTGATATCTCTAGACAGCCGTAATGTAACTGTGGAGGGATGTTTCCTATCCACAGGTAGCATGGTTGGCTCTGTCACGTGCCTATCTTAGCGCACTCTGGGAAGCAGGGCGTGACACCCGGGTATTGAGCGATCAAAAGATCAACAAGCAAGCATGCTCATACTCCTGCAAATCCAATCAGTAACACTACCGTACAGTCCGGTCTCTTCGTCTGATATGTCGCATATCTCGTCTAGGGGTGGTAAACGTCAGACCCCAGTAACTCGATAAGTCGTGCCGATATGAGGCTCATAAAGGGTCGAGAAACTACTGGTAACACTTACCAGTAAATCTCTAAAGCAACCCTTGTTAGTTGTATGTATGCCCTAGAGGCCAGTATTGTACAGATGATGTATATTATATTGGATGCTTGGACATATATAGAGATGACTTTCTTGCTCGATATGATAGTATGCTATCTGGTTACTCTTTATCTTAACATGTACACTAGTCTCTTTATACTGTCTTATAGTTACATGTTGGTAAAGCCCTTAGGATATGTACTTGACTACCTGGACTGTGATGCAGATCATACTAGTGGGGACATGGTAGTCCATAAGTACATCCTTCATGGTCCCTAGTCGTGGGTGTATCGAGACGGGGCATCGATATACCAGTGTAGACTAGCATATACGCTTCTCGACCCATGAGATGGGCGATGGATGATCCCATATCCATTGGTGTTTGACATCAGAGATGGTGTACGGGTGCTCAGTGGAGACTGGGTACACTGGACGGACTCACCGAGAACTCCCAGATGGTATTATACCTCACGTCAGATGGCAGTTCTCAGGTGACACTTGTACAGGTTAGTCTGTAGACCCGAGATCGTCATAGAGTCTTGTGTGATTCCCACTGTGCTTTGATCTCCACCTTACCACGTCTATGAGGGCGTGCAAAACGGTGGTCTTTGGGTACAGTCCCGAGTCACATGGAGGCAATGAGCGATAGGAGGGGTTTCGTCTCTCCCGGTATTGGGGGTTGATATTGCGCTGTGCTCGATTGGCCGTAACAGGGAAGTCCCTGGCCAGGGCTGATCAGAGATTTGCTGGTAAGTGTTACCATTAGTTTCTCGACCCGTTATGAGCCTCACATCGGCACGACTTATCGGTTATTGGGGTCTGACGTATACCACCCCTAGACTTGATATGCGACATATCAGACGAATAGACTGGACTGTACGGTAAGTGTTACTGGTTGGATTCACAGGAGTGTGAGCGGGCTAGCTCGTCGATCTTCTGATCGCTCAATACCCGGGTGGCCGTTACGTTTAGCAGATCGCTTGCGGCTTGTGGATGCTTGATATGATCATCATCTGCTACCGGCGTATTGACGAGTCTTTAGAGTCCTACACAGAGGTTTCCTGGCTCAAGCGAAACGAAATAGGAGCGCATATGAGATATGTGCAGGACCGAGAATAATGCGTGTATGTGATACCGCATTTCATTCTCGCGATATATGTTTCGATTGGTTATTATCTTATCTAATCAAGATGGCTCCCACTATTTTTATCAAATCTTCCTTCAAACCCTAAAAGGAAAGACTAGCCGGGATTAATTACACACTATAAGTTCGCCAATATTTCAGCCAGGCCAGTGTCGGTACTTTGAGGGAGGTCCCCCGTGCTTTCGCACGAACCTAATTACTGTAAACCTCGTTTTCCCAGAGGCGTAACCCCGTTGACACCTTTCTAGACACCTACTTGATCGGCTAATTGCAATGTGTAAAACTCTCCCAGGAGTAACTCTTACTCGCAGTGGGTATCGGGATCCAACTATCTCATAGAAGGTATGCAATCTCATTGCAAATTTCAACACTTGAAATTCCCGATAATCTTTTGCCCCTAGCAGCTATATGACCTTAACATAGCTCCAAAATAAGCCACCATTCTTAACTTAATCCTTTCCAAATAAATAAACAAATAAATAAATGAAAAACCAAAACCCTAATCATCACTTAACCATGGTTTAAACCTTTACACTTAACCACATTATCAAGTATCATCAAACATGATACAAAAAAATGTGCACAAAAGTATATCACATATACCTTTTGCACATCAAGTGAGAAAATCCATTTAAAGTGAACCAATACTAGTTAATGCAAAGTAATATATCAAATATATAATTATGCATTAAATCATTAAATCAACATTTGATTCAATGATCCGGTCATGTCGCACATAACCGACTAGAATCCAATGTATCGATTTATCGAATCAATGATTCGATAACTAGGTCATATCGAATATAACCAATCGAAACATATATCGCGAGAATGAAATGCGGTATCACATACACGCATTATTCTCGGTCCTGCACATATCTCATATGCGCTCCTATTTCGTTTCGCTTGAGCCAGGAAACCTCTGTGTAGGACTCTAAAGACTCGTCAATACGCCGGTAGCAGATGATGATCATATCAAGCATCCACAAGCCGCAAGCGGTCTGCTAAACGTAACGGCCACCCGGGTATTGAGCGATCAGAAGATCGACGAGCTAGCCCGCTCACACTCCTGTGAATCCAACCAGTAACACTTACCGTACAGTCCGGTCTATTCGTCTGATATGTCGCATATCAAGTCTAGGGGTGGTATACGTCAGACCCCAATAACCGATAAGTCGTGCCGATGTGAGGCTCATAATAGGTCGAGAAACTACTGGTAACACTTACCAGCAAATCTCTGATCAGCCCTGGCCAGGGACTTCCCTGTTACGGCCAATCGAGCACAGCGCAACATCAACCCCCAATACCGGGAGAGACGAAACCCCTCCTATCGCTCATTGCCTCCATGTGACTCGGGACTGTACCCAAAGACCACCATTTTGCACGCCCTCATGGACGTGGTAAGGTGGAGATCAAAGCACAGTGGGAATCACACAAGACTCTATGACGATCTCGGGTCTACAGACTAACCTGTACAAGTGTCACCTGAGAACTACCATCTGACGTGAGGTATAATACCATCTGGGAGTTCTCGGTGAGTCCGTCCAGTGTACCCAGTCTCCACTGAGCACCCGTACACCATCTCTGATGTCAAACACCAATGGATATGGAATCATCCATCGCCCATCTCATGGGTCGAGAAGCGTATACGCTAGTCTACACTGGTATATCGATGCCCCGTCTCGATACACCCACGATTAGGGACCATGAAGGATGTACTTATGGACTACCATGTCCCCACTAGTATGATCTGCATCACAGTCCAGGTAGTCAAGTACATATCCTAAGGGCTTTACCAACATGTAACTATAAGACAGTATAAAGAGACTAGTGTACATGTTAAGATAAAGAGTAACCAGATAGCATACTATCATATCGAGCAAGAAAGTCATCTCTATATATTTCCAAGCATCCAATATAATATACATCATCTGTATAATACTGGCCTCTAGGGCATACATACAACTAACAATCTCCCACTTGCACTAGGGCCAGCTGCTGTAGTATCTCATACCGAGCATCCCGAAGAGTCTCTCAAACTGTATCTGGGGAATGGCCTTCGTGAGTGGATCCGCCGTGTTGTTCTTCGTGTCAACCCTCCTGACCTCGATCTCCCGGCGATCAACTATCTCCCGGATCAGGTGATACCGCCTCAGAATATGCCTGAACCGCTGATGGGACCTGGGTTCCTTGGCCAAAGCCACCGCTCCATTGTTATCGCAATACAAAGGTATTGGATGCTCAATGGATGGAACCACTCCAAGTTCAGTAATGAACTTCTTGATCCAGACAGCCTTTTTGGCAGCATCGTTGGCAGCGATGTATTCAGCCTCCATCGTCGAGTCTGCCACGGTTTCCTGCTTGGAACTCTTCCAGCTAACCGCCCCTCCGTAAAGGGTAAAGACAAAGCCCGACTGCTACTTAGAGTCGTCCTTATCACTCTGGAAGCTCGAATCGGTAAAGGACACCACTTGGAGTTCTCCGTTACCATACACCAAGAACATATCTCTAGTCCTTTGTAAGTACTTGAGAATGTTCTTCACAGCTGTCCAGTGACTCTCTCCAGGATCAGCTTGATACCTGCTCACTACACTTAGTGAGTATGCTACATCGGGTCTGGTACATAGCATCGCATACATGATAGAGCCTACTGCCGAAGCATAGGGTATCCCTTGCATGCGAGCTCTCTCCAAATCAGTCTTAGGAGACATCTCTTTGGAGAGAGTGACTCCAGAGATCGTGGGCAAGTTCCCACGCTTGGACTCTTCCATACTAAACCTCTTTAGTATGGTGTCAATGTACCTGGATTGGGACAATCCCAAAATCCGTTTGGATCTATCTCTATAGATCCTAATTCCCAATATGCAGGAGGCATCACCAAGATCTTTCATCGAGAATCTTTGTGATAAGAAGAGCTTGACCGATTGCAGCATAGGAATATCATTTCCTATCAAGAGTATGTCGTCCACGTACAATACGAGGAAGACAACCTTACTCTCTGCCACCTTCTTGTAGATACAAGGTTCATCTGGATTTTTGACGAAATCAAACTCTTTGATAACGACGTCAAAGCAGATGTTCCAACTCCGCGATGCTTGCTTTAATCCATAAATGGATTTAAGCAGCTTGCACACCTTCCCGGTGCTCCCACTGTCTACGAAGCCCTCTGGCTGAGTCATGTACACGCACTCTTCTAAATCACCATTTAGAAAGGCGGTCTTAACATCCATTTGCCAGATTTCGTAGTCATGAAAGGCAGCAATGGCAAGCATGATTCGGATGGATTTAAGCATAGCCACTGGAGAAAAGGTTTCGTCATAGTCCACACCTGGTCTTTGACGAAAACCCTTTGCTACAAGTCTAGCTTTGAAAGTCTCCACTTTCCCATCTACACCAAATTTCTTCTTGAAGATCCACTTGCTCCCAATGGGTTTTACCCCTTCAGGAGCAACTTCCAAAGTCCATACTTTGTTGGTGTACATGGATTCCATCTCGGACCGCATAGCATCCAGCCATTTCACTGAGTCCCTACTCGTGATGGCCTGCTCGAAGCTAGTTGGGTCATCATCATCCATAATGCAATCCTCGCTTCCACCATCAATGAGAAAACCGTAGTATCTCTCAGGTGGACGAGAAACCCTACTAGATCGGCGGAGAGGCTGGGGTTCGTCGGGTACTATCGAATCTTCTGGTTCCACTAAATCTTCAGTTATAGTTTGTGTATCTTGAATTTCTTCCAGCTCTACCACTTTGCCACTAATTTCTTTTTCAAGGAATTCCTTTTCTAAAAAGGTGGCATATTGAGAAACAAACACTTTTTGTTCTTCAGCATGGTAGAAAAAATATCCTTGGGAATTCTTAGGATATCCCACAAACTTGCAGAGAACTGACCGTGCCTCGAGTTTGTCTGGATTTTGCCTTTTGACATAGGCCGGACAACCCCATATCTTAACTCGTTTAAAATATGGTCTCTTCCCACTCCATATCTCATATGGTGTGGTAGGTACAGATTTAGATGGAACCTGATTCAATAGGTATGCTGCTGTCTCCAGTGCATATCCCCAGAAGGAAATAGGTAACTCAGCTGTGCTCATTATAGAGCGCACCATATCTAATAGGGTGCGGTTCCTCCGTTCAGATACACCGTTGTGCTGTGGTGTATATGGAGGAGTCAGCTGAGAGAGAATCCCATTCTCTTTTAGGAAGTCCAGGAATTCATTGCTCAAGTATTCACCTCCTCGATCAGATCGAAGGATTTTAATACTTTTTCCGGTTTGGTTCTCGACTTCTTGTTTATATTCTCTAAATTTCTCAAAAGCTTCTGATTTGTGTTTCATCAGGAACACATATCCGAATCTAGAGAGATCGTCAGTGAATGTAATGAAGTATGAAGAACCATCCCTGGCATGTGTAGACATGGGACCGCATACATCACTATGTATAAGTCCCAAGAGTTCGGTAACTCTTTCTCCGTGTCCCGTAAACGGAGTTTTGGTCATCTTGCCTTTGAGACATGACTGGCAAGTGTCATGAGATGAAAATTCGAATGGTTTCAAATACCCATCCTTATGCAACATAGCCAGTCGTGTCGCATTGATGTGACCCAGTCTACAATGCCACAAGAAAGATTCGTTGAGTTCAGAACTCTTCCTCTTGTATGTGTTTGTTATGCTCAGAACTGTTGATTGATTTAGAACATAAATGCCATTGCACAACGTGCCTGATCCAACCAACTTTTGGTTACGGAAAATGTTCATAACATTATCCTGTAATACAAAATTATATCCCTCTTTACTTAATAAAGAAACCGATATAATGTTGCATATCAGGTTCGGCATGTAATAGCATTCGTTCAGAACCAATGTATTACCAGTTGGTAAAACAAGGTGATATTCCCCGACAGTCTTAGCTGCAACAATTGCACCATTTCCAACTCTAATGTCTTTATCACCTTCTCCAAGTTCTCTACCTTTCTTAAGCCCATGTAACTGATTACATATATGGGATCCTGACCCGGTATCCAATACCCAGGACGTAGAGCAAATGGAGAAACAGTTCTCAGTAACGAACACACCCGAAGAAAATGCATCAACATGTACTTTCTTCATTCGGGTGGCATGGGAATCCTGGTATTCCCATATTTCCTGTTCATTCCTATAACTCTTATAAGATAGAACGGAACCAACGTTCCCCAGCACAGTATAACATGCGGGTTCGGTCAATACATCCATATTATTATCTTTATTAAGGCATGAAATGGTCGCTACCTGGAGAGAGAGAGAAGAAAACACTTTAGCGTAAGCTCGTGCAAGATCAGATTGGTTATTATCTTATCTAATCAGGATGGCTCCCACTGTTTTTATCAAATCTTCCTTCAAACCCTAAAAGGAAAGACTAGCCGGGATTAATTACACACTACAAGTTCGCCAATCTTTCAGCCAAGCCAGTGTCGGTACTTTGAGGGAGGTCCCCCGTGCTTTCGCACGAACTGAATGTTGTTAGACTTATTTCATGTGTTGAGCTGTATCGGGAAAACTTGGGTATTCGACTGTTCGATCGAAAAGTTTAACATTTTCTGTTTATCTGGAATGTGATACAATAATTGGAATTCACAAACAGTTATGAGATAACTGAATGAATGTTATAAATCTAGCAGTTTAGTCCCATACGATATTGAAAAGAGTTTTCGATAATGAGACTAAAATGCGGGGTTTGTAACTGTTAGGCATGTGATGTCTAAAGAGGTTGCGGATTCCAATTGTTGTAGTTTTACACTTTCTTTTCTGTGACCGTAAGTGTAGTATGTTCATATCGCCGGTTTCGTTGCTATACGTCAACGACAATTGGGGTATGCATACTTATTTACGTTGATGACATGTGATGTTATATGTTGCTGGATATGTTATATTGGATCGTCGTGTTTGAATAGCTGGGGGTTTTTATGTGAGATGAGTGTTTTTCATTTTCATTCATGTAAAAACTTGTATGTAATATTCTTTTATTTGGGGCACTTCCAGGTAGCGGAAGCTGTCACCCTTTGTATATTATTTACTTTTCCGCATTAGGATAGACCCAAGGAGGGGAGCACAAGTAACCGGGTTCTGGGGTCCAGTGGGAGACCAACTCGAGGAGTCGAGTCCGGGTCTCCTAACCCTAGAATTGGCAGGGTTGCTTGCCGCTCTCGTAGGGGTCTAGGGGTGTGGGATTGGCTATTCATCACGACCGTGGAATCCGTGTTTTATACTGGCTCGTATTAAAAACACGGACGTCCTAGTATATCCAATATTTCATATGTTTATTCTGCTGCGATATCTGTGATGTGATTCTGTGATGGATATAGTATATAGTATATATGATATATTATATAGACGTTACTTATGTTTTACACCCGCGCTAGCCCTGCCCTGCTCTGTCGTTAGTTACCTAACCTAACGGTGCACGAGGGGACATCGAGGCGAATGCGGATGGCATAAGTGTACGTCATATCTATCTGTGATGTTTAGGTATTTAAATGATGGGACTTCATTAATGTGATTAATGAAAGAAAAGAAACCTAAGATGTTGTGGAATCAAATTTTAAAATAAAACAGGTAGCTACAGTTCTTGCTTTGCACAGCGGTATATATGATATACCCTGCACCTTATTCGATGAGGAAAGGACCGAGATCCCTTCACCGGGAGTGACTCCTTTAGCAATAACTGGCAGATGCTACACACTCGGTTTGCTTGACTGCTTTTGGGTTTTTTGCTTTGCACAGTGATATATATGATATATCCCGCACCTCATTCGACGAGGAAAGGGCCGACGATCCCTTCACCGGGAGTGACCCCTTTAGCAAAACTAGAAAAGCCTCAAAATCACTCCATTTTTAAAAACTTCATTTGATTCTACAACGATATCAAGTTCATTACGCAATAGGTTTTCAGAAAAACCTGACGTAGCCCTCCGTCATTTCAGATAAGTACTAGTTAGTATTCGTGCTACGTTTGTTGACTATGTTAAGGCGTAGTGTGCGGTAGCTAATTAGTGCTTATCTGTATAAGCATATGATGCGATTGGATTAGGGTAGTCGTGCGACTTTGTTGACTATGTTAAGGGTCGTGCGGGTGGGTTTAATTCAATCGGGAAATGACGGGTTGAACTTGACTAGCACTTATGATTTGTTGACTATGTTAAGGTCATATAGCTGCTAGGGGCAAAAGATTATCGGGAATTTCAAGTGTTGAAATTTGCAATGAGATTGCATACCTTCTATGAGATAGTTGGATCCCGATACCCACTGCGAGTAAGAGTTACTCCTGGGAGAGTTTTACACATTGCAATTAGCCGATCAAGTAGGTGTCTAGAAAGGTGTCAACGGGGTTACGCCTCTGGGAAAATGAGGTTTACAGTAATTAGGTTGAAGCTTCTTGAAGCTTTGACAAAGTCCACCATCCTTATCTCATCCTTAACCCTAACCACTCCAACTAACCTTGGTTTAATCTCTACACTTGACCATGGTCAAGATATGATAAGTATTCATATTAGTTTTATTTTAAAATTAGAAGACTTATCATTCTTTCTTGATCTTCTTCTTCTTCCTCAAAGAGAAAGCTTGATGCCATCAATGGCAACTTGATTTCTAAAGTGAGAAATCCAATTCTAAAGTGAACCCACCTCCTATTTCTTCATCCTCTACCTCTTGCCAAGTTGTTTTGGGTGTTTTCTTCACAAGTTTCACAACTTTGTGAAGTCGGATCTTGAGCTTGTGCAACTTCGACGTAGATCGTCTTTGACACGAAGCCGACGACCTATTCCGCACGTTTCTCCGATGAAGCCGTCACGAGAGTCCAAGGTTCAAGATGGACAGCGAGAGGACGCCCTCGTGGAGCTAAGGAAGTGGGTATCCGGATCTACAAAGGTTGTAGCATCCTAACTTTTAGTTAAGTGTTAACTAGTTTATAGTTTCGCCTAGAAATCTAGTCAACGATCCGTGTTAGGGTTTCTCGGCACCCATAAAATTTTAAATTGGCATGTTCGATGCCTTGTGAGACCTCTATAGTGTGCCTAGGAACCCTACAGCCCTGGTAAGGGACTTCCTCTTATAGCTAATCGAGCACAGCGCAACATCAACCCCCAATACCAGGAGAGACGAATCCCATCCTATCGCTCATTGCCTTCATGTGACTCGGGACTGTACCCAAAAACCACCGTTTTGCACGTTCTCATGAACGTGATAAGGTGGAAATCAAAGCACAGTGGGAATCACACAAGACTCTATGACGATCTCGGGTCAACAGACTAACCTGTACCAGTGTCACCAGAGAACTGCTATCTGACGTGAGGTATAATACCATCTGGGAGTTCTCGGCGAGTCCGTCCAGCGTACCCAGTCTCCACTGAGTACCCGTATATCATCTGTGATGTCATACACCAATGGATATGGGATCATCCACCGCCCATCTACATGGGTCGAGAAGCTATACGCTAGTCTACTCTGGTGTATCGATACCCCGTCTCGATACGCACACGACTAGGGCATTAAAGGATGTACTTACCGACTACCTTTGTCCCACTAGTATAATCCGCATCATAATCCAGGTAGTCAAGTACACATCCTAAGGGCTTTACCAACATGTAACAGACAGACAATCGGTGTACATGTTAAGATAAAGAGTAACCAGATAGCATACTATCATGTCGAGCAAGAAAGTCCTCCCTATATGTCCAAGCATCCACTGCAATATACATCTCATGTATAGTAATGGCCTCTAGGGCATACATATAACTAACAATCTCCCAATTGCACTAGGGCCATCATATAGCAGTGGTTGTAGTATCTCATACTCAACCATCCCAAAAAAGTCTCTCTCTGGGAAAAGGCCTTTGTGAGTGGATCCGCAGTGTTGTCCTCTGAGTCTACTCTCCTAACCTCGATCCCTTAGAGATCTACCATCTCCATGATCAGGTGATACTGCCTTAGAATATGTCTGGATCACTGATGGGACGGGGGTTCCTAGGCATGAGCCACAACTCCATTGTCACACAATGGTAGGAACGAAGTTCATCTCATGAACTAATATACACCCAGACTTCCTCTTTGGTAGCGATATATCCAGCCTTTATCGTCTAGTTTGCCATGGTATCTAGCTTGGAACTCTTCCAACATACCGTCCCTCCACTGAGGGTAAAGACAATGCCTGTGACTGACATTCAGTCGACCTTACCACCCTGGAAGCTTCCAGTGATTCTCCCCAGGATCGATTGATACCATCTCACTACACCTAGTGAGAATCCTAATATCCACATAGATCTATCTCATAGATCCAAAACCCAGGATTTAGGAGGTATCACCTTGATCCTATATGGAGAATCAATGTGATAAGAGGAGTTTGACCGAGTGTAGCATAGGAAACACCTTTCCTATCAAGAGTATGTCATCCACGTACCATACGAGGAAGACCACCTTACTCTCTCCAGCCCTTTTGTATATACAAGGTTCATGTACCATTTTGATGAAGTCAAACACTTTGACTACCACATCAAAACAGATGTTCCAACTCCGCGATGCTTGCTTTAACCTGTAAAGCAACTTGCACACGTTTCCGCTGCTCCCACTGTCTATGAAGCCCTCTGGCTGTGTACTTATAAACGCTCTCTTCTAAATCAGTATTTAGAAAAGCAGTCATGACACCCAACCGCCAGATATCGTAGTCATGGTATGTAGCAATGGCAAGTAGGATCCGGATGGACTTAAGCATAGCTGCTGCAGAAAAGGTTTCATCATAAACCACACCTGGTCGATGACGAGAATCTTTTACAACAAGTCTAGCTTTGAAAGTCTCAACTTTTCCATCTACACCAAGTAATCTTCTCAAGATATACTTTCTCCTGATGGGGTTTTAACCCTTCAGAACCAAAGTCCATACTTTGTTGGTGTACATAGATTCCATCTTAGATCACACAGCATCCAGCCATTCTTATAGAGTCCCCACTCTTGATGGCCTGCTCAAAACTAGTTGGGTCATCATCTCATGATGCAATCCTCGCTCCCACTATCATAGAGAAAATCGAAGTATCTCTCAGGCGGATGAGGAACCCTACCAGATCGGCGGAGAAGCTGAGGTTTGTTGGGAGCTATTGAATCCTGTAGTTTTACCAAATCATCAGCTATAGTTTGTATAGCTGGAACTCCTTTCAGTTCTACCTCATGACCACAAATTTGTTTCTAAAATAAATTACTTTTCTAGAAAGGTGGCATGACGAGAAATAAAACACCTTTTGTTCCTCGGTGTGGTAGAAGATATTCCCTTGCGAATGCTTGGGATATCTAAAAAACTTACACAGAACTGACCTTGCCTCCAGCTTGTCCGGATTTTGCTTTTAGACATAAGCCGGACAACCTCAAATCTTAACTTACTTAATACACGGGCTCTTCCCATACCATATCTCATATGGAGTGGTAGGCATCTGATTTGGTTTGAACGCAATTCAATAGGTATGCAGCTTCACAAGTGCATAATTCCCAAAAGGAAATAGTGAACTCAGTAGTACTCATCATAGATCGCACCATATCTAATAGGGTGCGATTGCTCCACCCTGATACACTATTGTGCTGTGGTGTATTCGGAGGAGTAATGCTGAGTGAGAATCTCATTCTTTTTTAGAATAGTCCAGGATCTCCGCGCGCAAGTATTCTCCTCCCCGATCAAATCAAAGGACATAATACTTGTACCTTTTTTGGTTCTCTACTTCTATCTTATATTCTTTGAATTTCTCAAAAGCTTCAGACTTGTGTTTGAACAGGAACATATGTTCGAATCTTGAGAGATCATCAGTGAACGTGATGAAGTACAAAGAACCGGTCCTGGCATGTGTAGATAGGGGACCTGCATACATCATCATGTATCAATCCCAAGAGTTCATTAACTCTTTCTCTGTTTCCAGTAAACGGAGCTATAGTCATCTTATCTTTGTGACAAGACTGGAACGTTTCATAAGATATAAATTCAAACTAATTTAAATATGCATCTTTATGTAACTTCAGCTAGTCGGGTCACATTGATATGACCTAGTCTACAATGCCTCAAAAAGGATTCATTCATTTCTGAACTCTTCCTCTTGTGTGTGTTTTGTACGTTAAGAACTGTGGTTTGATTTAGAACGTATATGCTTTTAGATAACGTATCTGAACCGATCAACTCTTGATATAGGAAATGTTTAAAACATTATCCAACAATACAAAATTATATCCTTCTTTACTTAATAAAGAGACTGATATGATGTTGTATATCAGGTTCGGTATCAAATAACATTTGTTCAGAATCAATGTACTTGATAATACAGGGTGATAACTGCCAACAACTTGGCTGCAACAATTGCACCGTTTCCAACTCTTGAAATTTTATCACCCGTTCTCAGTTCTCTACCTATCTGTAGCCCATGTAACAGATTATATATGTGAGATCCTGATCCGATATCTCATACCCAGGACGTAAAGAAAACTGAGAAACGGTTCTCTGTAATGAACACACCCGAAGAAGATTCATCATCATGCACTTTCTTCGTTTGGGCGGCACGGGAAGGCTGGTAATCCCCTATTTCCTGCTCGGTCTTATAACAGTTATAAGTTGGAGCGGGACCAACGTTCACCAGCATAATATAACAAGCGGGTTCGGTCAATACATCCATATTATTATCTTGATTAAGGCGTGACATGGTCGCTACCTGGAGAGAGAGAGAAGAAAACACTCTGCGTGTGCTCTTGCAAGATTAGATTGGTTATTATTTTATCTAATCAGGATGGATCCCACTGTTTTTATCAAATCTTCCTTCAAACCCTAAAAGGAAAGACAACTCGGGATTAATTACTCCCTACAAGTTCGCCAATCTTTCAGCCAGGCCAGTGCCGGTACTTTGAGGGAGGTTCCCTATGCTTTCGCACGGACCTAATTAAAATAAACCTCGTTTTCCCAGGGGCGTAACCCCGTTGACACCTTTCTAGACACCTACTTGATCGGCTAATTGTAATGTATAAAACTCTCCAGGAGTAACTATTACTCGCAGTGGGTATCGGGATCCAACTATCTCATAGAAGGTATGCAATCTCATTGCAAATTTCAACACTTGAAATTCCCGATAATATTTGTCCCCTAGCATCCTATGACCTTGACGAAAGCCAACAAACCATATGCTGCTAGTCAAGTTCAACCCGTATATTTCTTGATTGAATTAAACCCACCCGCACGACCCGTGACGAAAGCTAACAAAGTCGCACGACTACCCTAACTCAATCGCATCATATGCTTATGCAGATAAGCATAAATAGCTACCGCACACTACGCCTTGACGAAAGCCAACAAACGTAGCACGAATACTATGAAGTACTTATCTGAAATGACGGAGGGCTATGACAGGTTTTTAAGAAAACCTTTTGCGTAATGAACTTTATATCATTGTAGAATCAAATTATTTAAATGGAGTGTTTTTTAGGCTTTTACTAGTTTTGCTAAAGAGGTCACTCCTGGTGAAGGGATCGTCGGCTCTTTCCTCATCGAATGAGGTGCGGGATATTTCACAAATACCACTATGCAAAGCAAAAACTATAGAAGCAATTAAAAGACGAAACCGATGGTTGTAGCATCTGCCAGTTATTGCTAAAGAGGTCACTCCCGGTGAAGGGATCTCGGCTCTTTCCTTATCGAATAAAATGCAGGATGTTCTATAAGGAACACCGCTATTCAAAGCAAGAACTGTAGCTACATGTTTTTAAAAATTCGATTCCACAACATCTTTAGGTTTATTTTCTTTCATTAATCTCATTAATGAAGTCCCATCATTTTAAGTTACCTAAACATCACAGATAAATACAACATACGCTTATGCCATCCGCATTCGCATCGATGTCTCGTCATGCACCGTTAGGTTAGGTAACTAATGGCAGAGCGGGGCAGGACTAGCGCGGGTGTAAAACATAAACAATGTCTATAGAATATATCGCATATACTATATACAGTACTATCTCAACATATCAAATGATCACATCACAGATATTGCAGCAGAAAACAACATATGAAATATTGGATATACTAGGATTTCCGGGTTTTATATTAAGCCTGTATAAAACACGGATTCCACGGTCGTAATGAATAGACAAACCCACATCTCTAAACCCCTACGAGAGCAGCAAGCAACCCTACCAATTCTAGAGTTAGGAGACCCAGACTCGACGCCTCGAGATGGTCTCCCACTGGACTCTAGAACCCGGTTACTTATGCTCCCCTCCTTGGGTCTATACTAATGCGGAAAAGTAAATAATATATATCAACAGTGACATCTTCCTCAACCTGGAAGTGCCCCAATAAAAGAATATTACATACATTGAATTTTACATGAATGAAAATAAAAACTCTCATCTCACATAAAAAAAAAACCGGCTATTCAAACACGACGATCCAATATAACATATCCCAGCAACGCATAACATCACATGTCATCAACGTAAGTAAATATGCGTATCCCAATTGTCGTTGACATATAGCAACGAAACCGGCGATACCCCACATATTACACTTACGGTCGCAGAAAAGAAAGTGAAAAACTACAACAGTTGGAATCCGTAACTATCTTAGACATCATAAGCCTAACCAAATGAATTCCTTAAAAATCACATGCCTAACAATTATAAACCCCACATTTTAGTCTCGATATTGAAAACTCTTTCCAATAGCATGTCGGGTAATTCAACAAGATTCCCGATAACATGATCGAATGCTCGTCGGAAACTTTATTAGACGGCCGCACCCCCCGATGCCGTCGACGAAGTGCACTAAGGCGGAACACCGCTGCTGCGAGCACCCGAACGGATGCTTTTGGCGACGGGGTTCTCCTACAGTCACTTGGTCGGGGCTATAGGGCGCGGCTATCTAATAAGGTTATCCGGCGAGTATCCGCGTACACTACGTAATTGCGACGGACTTTTGATCAACATCAAAATTCCTTGGCAACCGATCAAATGAGACTAAACCGCTAGATTTACAAAATTCAAACTAGTTATCACATAACTAATTATAGTGGATTCCAAATATTATATTACAATCACAGAAAGCCAGGTGACATTAAATATTTCGATCGAATCAACGAATTCCAAAAATTCCTAGAGAGCTCAACACTTAAGCAGAATTAAAAATGCCCAGAAGCATGCCCCAGTACCTACGGACCAAGAGCTGAAGGGCCTGACCTAAGCCTCTCAAATGATGCCGCGGATCTACCGCCAAAACCATGTTTTGGCCGCGGATATGTGTAGGGTTACTAGGCACTCTAACAAGGTTCTACAAAGCATCAAACATGCCCGATTAAAATTTTAGCCGTGCCTAACAACCCTAAACAAGATCTTTGCTAGAAAATTAGGGTTGCACATGCAAGTAAATAGCATCTATGACTAAGTGAATACGAAATATAACCTTTATAGATCGGTCCTTCACTTCTTTAGCTCCTTGTTGAAGTCCCTTCGCTGCGATCGTGGTTCTCCCGGACTCTTGCATGGCTTCACGAGGCTAAAGGAGCGTCCTTGCTTGAAGTCTTCGAGGCCGAAGATGATCTACATCGAGGGGATGCCAACTCAAGCTTCTACTTCACTAACTAGAGAATTAGTGAAGCAAACACCCTAAACTAAAGTGCTAGTCTAGTAGAGGATGGAAAAATAGGAAGTGGGTTCACTTTAGAATTTGGTTTCTCACAATGTTTCTCACTTTGGATCAAACCCTAGATAGCTTTTCTTTTTCTCAAAGAAGAAGAAGATGAAAATAAAATGAGAAGGGATAATGATCAAGTGAGAAAGCTAACCATGGTGAGTGAGTATCATATATTAACTCATGTAGAGACATAACCATGGCTAATCCTTATGGTTGGGTTAACAAATATCCATAGTAAAAACAAACTTAGTGGAATTAGTCAATGCATCTACAAGCTTCCACAAGCTTCATGCATTTTGCTAATCCTCCACTAATTTTGTAATTACTTTAAATATTAAAACCCAACATAATAAATAGCATGGTGTAAGTCTCATACACCCAAGTCATGTGTATCATCAACCATGATACAAAATGAAAACACATTTTTAATATATATCATATATACATTAAAGTTGTGCACATGTGAGAAAAAACCCTTAAGTGAACAAATGTTAGTTAATGTAAATTAGTATATCCAATATACAATTATACAATAAATTATTAAATCAACACTTGACTTAATAATCTGGTCATAACTCATATAACCGACTAACATCCAATGTATCGACTTATCGAATCAACACTTGATTCGATAACCCGGCTATATCATATATAACCGACCGATACAAAAAGTCGCGAGAATAGAATACGGTATCACATACACGCATTTTTCTCGGTCCCGCACATATCACATATGCGCTCCTATTTCGTTTTGCCTGAGCTAGTAAAACCTCTGTGTAGGACTCTAAAGACTCGTCAATACGCCGGCAGTAGGTGATGATCACATCAAGCACCCACAAGCCGTCAGCGGTACTAGCTGGACGTAACGGCCACCCGGGTATTGAGCGATCAGAAGATCAGCAAGCAAGCCCGCTCCAACTCCTGTAAAAGCCTGCCGGTAACACTTCCCGTACAGTCCGGTCTCCTCGTCTGATATGTCGCATATCAAGTCTTAGGGTGGTAAACGTCAAACCCCATCAACCAATAAGTCGTGCTGATGTGAGGCTCATAACGAGTCGAGAAACTACTGGTAACACTTACCAGTAAATCTCTAAATCAGCCCTGGCCAGGGACTTCCCTGTTATGGCCAATCGAGCACAGCGCAACATCAACCCCCAATACCGGGAGAGACGAAACCCCTCCTATCGCTCATTGCCTCCATGTGACTCGGGACTGTACCCAAAAACCACCGTTTTGCACGCCCTCTTAGACGTGGTAAGGTGGAAATCAAAGCACAGTGGGAATCACACAAGACTCTATGACGATCTCGGGTCTACAGATTAACATGCACAAGTGTCACCAGAGAACTGCCATCTGACGTGAGGTATAATACCATCTGGGAGTTCTCGGCGAGTCCGTCCAGTGTACCCAGGCTCCACTGAGCACCCGTATACCATCTCTGATATCAAACACCAATGGATATAGGATCATCCATCGCCCATCTCATGGGTCGAGAAGAGTATACGCTAGTCTACACTGGTATATCGATGCCCTGTCTCGATACACCCACGACTAGGAACATTAAAGGATGTACTTATGAACTACACTGTCCCCACTAGTATGATCTGCATCATAGTCCAGGTAGTCAAGTACACATCCTAAGGGCTTTACCAACATGTAACTATAAGACAGTATCAAGAGACAAGTATGCATGTTAAGATAAAGAGCAACCAGATAGTATACTATCATATCGAGTAAGAAAGGCCTCTCTATATATGTCCAAGCATCCAATATAATATACATCATCTGTACAATACTGGCCTCTAGGGCATACATACAACTAACAATCTGCGGTCACTTAGACGAGTTAGGGTTTCGTTCTTCAGGTGTGCCCATATAATTACCTGCATGATTTTCTGAATATTTTTAACATGGAAAAATCCAACTTTTAGAAAAATTTCCAGAGAGGGGGGTATGTTTCGGGTTTTCAGGGTTCGATCGGAATTCTAACTTCGTCTAGACAACGCCTAATGCTCTAGCTAGGCTCTGATACCACTGTAGGGTTCTTAGGCACAACCATAAGGTTTCACAAGGCATCAAACATGCCGTATTTAAAAATTTAGTGTGCCAAACAACCCTAACCTAGGATCTAACTAGAGAATTAGGGTTAGAAACAACAAGTAAACAACTTTACTTCTAAGTGAATGAGGAATACAACCTTTGTAGACCAGTCTTTCACTTCTAAAGATCCGTGTAGTAGTCCCTTCTCTGCGAGTATCGATCTCCCGAACTCTAGTATGGGTTCTCCCGGAGAAATGAACAAGCTTTCTCGAAGTCTTCGAGGCCGAAAATGATCTACGTCGAGGAGACTCATGCTCATGCTACCTCTTCACTAATTATGAAATTAGTGAAGCAAACACCTTAAACTAAATGGCAGGTAGTAAAGGATGATGAAGTAGGAAGTGGGCTCTCTTTAGATTTATTTTTCTCACAATATTTTCTCACCTTGAGACAAGTTAGTAAGTTTTTCTCATGAGGAAGAAGAAGCTCAGGTGAAGAGATGAGAGAATGAACTCATGAGGTGAGAATAGCAACCATAGGTGAGTTAGTGTCATACACTAACCCATGTAGAGAATAAACCATGGCTAAATTATAATGGTTAGGTTAATAAATATTTTTAGTAAAACAAAATTAGTGGACCAAGTCAAATGCATCCACAAGCTTCTCAAAGCTTCATGCATATGACCAATTAACCACTAATTTGGATTTACTTTAAATATTTAAACCCTACATTATAATTAGTATGGTGTAAATCTCATACACCCATGTAGTGTGTATCAACAACCATGACACAAAAGTTGTACATTAATATTTATCACATATACACTAATGCACACATGTGAGAAAAGAAATCATAAGTGAGCTAATATTAGTTAATGTAATCTAGTATATCTAATATACAATTATACATTAAATTATTAAATCAACACTTGATTTAATAATCCGGCTATATCACATATAACCGACTAATATCAAATGCAACAACTTATCGAATCAACACTTGATCCGATAATCCGGCTATATCACATATAACCGACCGATGTCATAAATCGCGAGAATAGAATGCGGTATCATATACGCGCATCAATCTCGATCCCGCACATATCACATATGTGCTCCTACTCCATTTCGCATGAACCAGGAAACCTCTGTGTAGGACTCTAAAGACTCGTCAATACGCCGGCAGTAAGTGATGATCATATCACACACCCACAAGCCGCAAACGGTCTGCTAAACGTAACGGCTACCCGGGTATTGAGCGATCAGAAGATCAACAAGCAAGCCTGCTCATACTCCTGTGAATCCAATCAGTAACACTACCGTACAGTTCGGTCTCTTCATCCGATATGTCGCATATCTCGTCTAGGAGTGGTAAACGTCAAACCCCGGTAACTTGATAAGTCGTGCCAATATGAGGCTCATAACGGGTCAAGAAAATACAGGTAACACTTACCAGTAAATCTCTAAAGCAGCCATGGCCAGGGACTTCCTGTTATAGCGAATCGAGCACAGAGCAACATCAACCCCCAATACCGGGAGAGACGAATCCCCTCTTATCACTCATTACCTCCATGTGACTCGGGACTGTACCCAAAAACCACCGTTTTGCACGTTCTCATGAACGTGGTAAGGTGGAAATCAAAGCACAGTGGGAATCACACAAGACTCTATGACGATCTCGGGTCAACAGACTAACTTGTACCAATGTCACCAGAGAACTGCCATCTGACATAAGGTATAATACCATCTGGGAGTTCTCGGCGAGTCCGTCCAGTGTACCCAGTCTCCACTGAGTACCCGTATATCATCTCTGATGTCAAACACCAATGGATATGGGATCATCCATCGCCCATCTACATGGGTCGAGAAGCTATACGCTAGTCTACTGTGGTGTATCGATGCCCCGTCTCGATACACACACGACTAGGGACATTAAAGGATGTACTTACCGACTACCTTTGTCCCACTAGTATGATCCACATCATAATCTAGGTAGTCAAGTACACATCTTAAGGGCTTTACCAACATGTAACAGACAGACAATCGGTGTACATGTTAAGATAAAGAGTAACCAGATAGCATAGTATCATGTCGAGCAAGAAAGTCCTCCCTATATATGTCCAAGCATCCACTACAATATACATCTCATGTATAGTAATGGCCTCTAGGGCATACGTATAACTAACAATCTTCCAATTGCACTAGGGCCATCATATAGCAGTGGTTGTAGTATCTCATACTCAACCATCCCAAAAAAGTCTCTCTCTGGGAAAAGGCCTTTGTGAGTGGATCCGAAGTGTTGTCCTCTGAGTCTACTCTCCTAACCTCGATCCCTTAGAGATCTACCATCTCCATGATCAGGTGATATTGCCTTAGAATATGTCTGGATCACTGATGGGACGGGGGTTTCTAGGCATGATCCACAACTCCATTGTCACACAATAATAGGAACGAAGTTCATCTCATGAACTAATATACACCCAGACTTCCTCTTTGGTAGCGATATATCCAGCCTTTATCGTCTAGTTTGCCACGGTATCTAGCTTGGAACTCTTCCAACATACCGTCCCTCTACTGAGGGTAAAGACAATGCATGTAACTGACATTCAGTCGACCTTACCACCCTGGAAGCTTCCAGTGATTCTCAGGATCGATTGATACCATCTCACTACACCTAGTGAGAATCCTAACATCCACGGGGAGGAGAATACTTGAGCGCGGAGATCAGATTTCCATAACCATTCCTTTGATATCCCAAATACTTATATAGAACTGACCGTGCCTCTAGTTTGTTAGGATTATTCTTTTTAACGTAAGCCGGACAACCCCATATCTTAAATCTTTTTATATATGGCCTTTTACCATTCCATATTTCGAATGGTGTCTTAGGCATGGATTTGGATGGAACGTCATTCAATAGATATGCCGCTGTTTGAAGAGCATATCCTCAGAATAAAAGAGGCAGATCAGCACTACTCATCATGGAGCGAACCATGTCCAAAAGGGTATGGTTCCTCCGCTCCGATATACCATTGTGTTGTGGTGTATACGGAGGAGTAAGCTGAGAGAGAATACCATTCTCTTTTAGGCACTCTAGGAATTCCGTGCTTAAGTATTCTCCTCCTCTATAAAATCTAAAGATCTTAATACTTTTTCCAGTCTGGTTCTCTACTTCGTTCTTATATTTTTGGAATTTCTCAAAAGTTTCAGATTTTTGTTTCAAAAGATACGCATAACCGAATCTGGAGAAATCGTCAGTGAATGTAATGAAGTACGAGAACCCACCCCACGAATGTATGATATCGGACCACATACATCACTACGTATGAGTCCCAAGAGCTCTGTAGCTTTTGCTCCATGTCCGGTGAACGGAGATTTGCTCATCTTTCCTTCGAAACAGGATTGGCAAGTTTCATTAGATGAAAATTCGAACGAATTCAGATAGCCATCCTTATGCAACTTACTTAGTCTTTTCTCACAGATATGACCAAGTCCACAATGCCACAAGTAAGTTTCGTCCGTATCTGAACTCTTACTCTTGCGTGTGATTTGTATATTGAAGACTGTTCAGTCGAAATTATTGCATTTTTAACATGACAATTTCCTTACTTTTCCTAATCATCTAATGGTATTTACTATAAATATAACACATATTAGAAGTTCATCTGCAAAATATCATTTATCATGTGTTATACATTATAATCAACATTATTAAGGAAATTGTATGTTTAATATTTTTACGCATAATATTTTGTATCTCACATTCTTCATTGAGATCTTGGGCAAAATTAACTCAGGTCAGATATCGGGAATCAGAAATCTGCCGATAAAATACAAGAAAGTCGAAGAATTAAATTCTGGCAGAGACTCAGAAGATATTAGAAGATTCAAGATATCACAAGAAGACCCAAAGACCAACAGAAGAAAACACCTGAAGTTTCAACCAATGAAGCTACCAATTGGCCGCAGAACCGCGGCCGAGTCTGGCCGAGTCGCGGCGGATACACGACCGATTCAGGGTTTTCAGGGTCGGGAACTCTCTGGAAATTTCTTCTCAACGTCCTATCTTGTTGAGGAAGCCTCGTTGTAACAAACTTGTTCTGGAAACTTCTCTATAACAACCTAGCTTGTTAGGGAAGCTTAAAGAGGGGGTTATAAAAAGGACCAAGGTCATAAATAGAAGGGTTCCTAATTAGTTCCTAATTTTGTCCCAAATTCATTCATCCAATTCAACACAAATCCAAGAACAACATCAAATCCAAGATCCAAAATCAAGAATCATCGAGAAGTTCATCAAGCGATTCAACAAAAAATCCTTTACACGAAGCCGATCGTCATCAACGAGCACGTGATCCACGACAGGTCCAAGACTCACGGTGATCGAGCGACCTGAAGATTGACGGAAAAATTACCTCTTCAAGGGAGTGATCGAGAGCAATTCTTCTTGTAATCTCGGATTGAAGAAGTTGTAATTTGAAGATGAATAATAAAGGTGATAATTAGTTTCAATTTGCTTTCTTTTAAAATTCTGCATTATGAGTTCTTTTTCTAATCTTTCTTCGATTTTCATGATGCGCGAGTAAATCTCCGCTTGATAGGATTCGTAGGATTAGGGTAGATCGATGGATGATAGAATTCTATACTTTTCTTTAGTCTTATGAAGTTTACAAACCTTCGCAAAAGAATCGTTAACATCCTCATTGGGTATGATATCAAATTATTGATTATCTTGACCACGATGTGAGATAAGATTGATGATCTTTTTGTGAAGGGCTAGAAAATGAATGGGATCAATGAAAGGACAAGAGACTATAGTGAAGAAACCCTAGTTTCTTCCAAAAAAAACCCTAATCCGCATTAATCGCCATCAATTTAGCGTTAAACTGTCAATAGAAAAGATGAGTTACCTTTATTAGTCATCCATGGCTACTATATCCGATCGAATCCTACAAGCCTTCTTCATATTTTTTTTGATAGTTAGATCTTGAACATTTTCTTGATTTCCTTTCTTGAAAACGATTTCTTGATTTTCTTGAAATTATTACTTCAACTAAATCTTAAACAATTTCTTGAATTTCTTTACTAGTTCATTCGACTCAACTAAAGCAAGAATTTACAAATTCCTCGAATCCCAGAGGACGACCCGTGCTCACTAACGCTCGCTACACATGATACCGTTATTGATTGCGGTTACTATTACTACCTATTCTCTTTTTTGAACACAATCAAATGGCGTCGTTGCCGGGGATCTCACCCGGGTCACCCGCGTGACAGGAGGGAATACTCACCACTATACTGCCTATTCTCTTCTTTTTGAGCCAATCAAATGGCGCCGTTGCTGGGGATATGTGCGTAATTTGTTCTTTCTTGCTATTTGGATTGAAGTATTATTATTCTATCGAAATATAAATCAAGAACGCATCGTGAGCTAAACGATTAGTGTGTGAATTTTTGCAAGGGAATCTGGAATCACTGTAGTAGGGAGATAAAGATTCAGAGCATTTCATCAAGACTAGAGGAGTAAGTGAAGCAACTATAGAAAAATGAAGTCCAAGAACTCTCAAAATGGCGGCGGCATCGCGGCATTATGCATGTTCTTGCGGCGGAACCGCGGTGGTATTGGTGAATTGGTTCTTCAAAGTTCTCTGGTATATTTCCTATCTTCTTCTCTCTTCTCTGAAAAGTCCAATAACCATTTCTCTGCAGGGTTCTTTGCAAAAATTCGCCGCAAAAAAAATTCTTTTTGCGTGTTTTGATATTAGTTGTTTATGCATATTGTAATACGGAAAATTAAGGGGCAAAGACCAAATTCAGATTAGGTGGGGATTTCATTACCCTTCCTAAGCCCCACAAATCACAAAACTAGCATCCGCATCACCCTTCATTAATTAAAAAATATCTAGACCAAGACTCTAAGGACCATCGCGCTCAATTAGGACAGAAGAAGGTCCTGGGTAATCTACTGCTTATCCACATTTCTTTTGTGATGTCTAGGCAAGTGTGTCTAAGGCAAGTGGTTACTTAATTAGGCCCGCTATTTACATAGCGGATACCTCCCACTTACCTGGAACTTACCTGGCCACAAGAGAGATAAAGAGGTAGTAGAGAGTTGATCCTGCGATTTATCTTCTGGAAGTCTAGGAGCGGTCTAGTGACTTGACCTAGGTGACCTTAGATCTAGGGTTGATCGTGCATTTTTGTGATTTGTCTAAATCCGTTTTTTTCAAAAACAAACATTTCCTTTCTTTTAATTTACACATACGCTGCCATTTGCGCTAAACCCGCTTAGTGCATGCTTGGCTGGACACGGGATTCTAGTGCCCGTCTTGTCCGTGTTTCTTCTATTGACTCCGAAGTCGGTATTTCTTCATCTTCTTTTTCCTCACCACCCACAACATACACTGAGATGGACGGTTCTCCTTCGAATTTCAATAACTCCACACTGCCACCAACCGCAGGTGCGCAGAATCTACCGCGTATATCTCTCTAAGAGAGATGCTACCCAATACGTGGTCATTTTTCTACTTGTCTTTCTATTCTACCAGCCAACGGGGGATAATTTTGAAATCAAACCACACTTTATCAATCTTTTGCCTAAATTTCACGGTCTAGAGTCAGAAGACGCATACGTTTTTATCACCAAATTCGAAAACGTATGTGGTATGATGGGCACTTCACAACTTTCTGTGGATGCTATGCGTTTACGTTTTCTCCCATTCACTTTGTGCGATTTAGCCGAAAAATGGATTTATAACACAACCGCATACTCTATTTCCAATTGGGATGAATTCATTATAGCATTCCTTAAGAAATTTTATCCCAATCATAAGACCGCCCGTGTTAGGAGTGAAATCAACCAGTTTACCCAGCTTCCCAATGAACCATTTTGGAAATGCTTTGAATGGTTCAAGGATCTGCTTGTCCAATGTCCTCATCACGGAATCCATAGATGGGATCTGTGCCTAATTATATGTAAGGGCATTAATCCAACGACAAAGCAGATGCTTGAAACCATGTGTCAAGGCAATTTCATGTCTAAAGACGATGGTGAAGCCTGGAAATTCTTGGAAGATTTTGTTGAAAACACTTTGCAATGAGAAAGCGTTAGTCCACCATCATCTAGGAGAGGTATCCATCAAATTGATGTTTCTATAGAGTAAAAGCTGAAATGGCAGCATTACAAAAGAAACTCGAAGCTATGGAAAACAAATTTTTGTTAGCCTCCCTAAACTAGGTGACGCTCCCTAAAACCGTGTGTGGATGATGTTCAGATCCATCACATCTGACAGAAGAATGTCCTTTGAATTCTCCGTTTCAAGGTCAAGAACACACTAATACTGCTTTTCAGCAGCGACCTAGAAACGATCCTTATTCTTCCACATATAATCAGGGTTGGAGGAATCACCCTAATTTTTCTTGGAACCAACACCAAACTCAAAATACGGTTCCAAACCAAAAAAACTATCAAAGGGTTCCTCCAACAACAACCACCACAAAATCAGCACCCCTTTCAACCACAAACTTTTCAAAATCCAGCCAATAATTCTGCACCTTATAATAATTCTTTCCAAACGGCCGGTACCGAAAACTCCTCTTCACTCGAACGAACCTTGGATTTGTTTATGAAACATTCCATGCAAATGTCGTCTGATATAAGGTCTTATATCGATACCATAAAGAAGGACTCTACCTCACACGATGGGAGTATTAAATCGATAGAAGCACAAATTGCACAATTAAATGCCGTAATGAGTGCTAGAGAGAAAGGGAAACTTCTATCTCAACTTTTACCGAATCCTGGCCACTCACAATATCATACTGTGAATGCCATTACCACGTTGAGATCCGGAAGAGTGCTGAATAACTAAGTCGGTGAACAGGTTGATAATGATGAATCAATCAATGACACCCCGGCTTCCACTTCTGACCCTAGTTCATCTTCTTCCGAGCCTATTCTCCATTTTCCCCTAGGCTCGAACCCTCCGCCCACCTTGTTGAGTCAACCTGAAACGATCCCCACGCCAATTCTGGGATCCGTTCTACCCACACAAACTTCTCCACAAATGTTGGACCCAACTATTATTGATAAAGCTCCTTATCCAAATAGGTTGAGGGCCAACAAACCTAATACACAAATGGAGAAGATTATGGAAATGTTTAAACAGGTTAACATAAATATCCCTCTCCTAGATGCTATCCAACAAGTTCCGGATTATGCGAAAATACTTAAGGACTTGTGCACTAGGAAGAGAAGAACGCAAGTGCCGAAAAAAGTGTTCATGACGAGTAATGTTAGCACAGCTTTTACCCAGCAATTACCAAAGAAACGTAAGGACCCTGGTTGTCCTACAATCTCTATTTCTATTGGGGGTAAAAATATTAATCGTGCTCTACTCGACCTTGGCGCTAGTGTTAACCTGCTTCCTTACTCTGTCTACAAGCAGTTAGGTATTGGAGAGTTGAAACCTGCCCACTGCACTCTCCAGATGGCAGATCGATCTATCACCAAACCTAGGGATGAGCTTGAGAAGGTGTTGATAAAAGTCGGGGAATTTATATTCCCTGTGGACTTTAATGTTTTAGATACACAACCTGTAGCGAACCCACGGAACCAAATTCCGGTGATTCTCGGTCGACCCTTCTTAGCCACTTCCAATGCTGTCATTAATTGTCGTAACGGTTCTATGAACCTAACCTTCGGGAAAATGACAATTGAGCTTAACATTTACAAGATAGAAAGTCAACCATCTGAACCTTCTGCTCATTTACTTGATGTATGTTCTATCCACGAGATAGCTCCCGAAAGCTGCAAGTTTGATGAACTTTGCTATGATGATCTCGACGACATTAGTACATAATTGTTTGATCTACCATATTAATATAGTGAGGACACTTTTGACGAGTCCATCCCTGAGTTTGAACCTTTTGACTCATCACAAAAGTCAGTAGCGCTTTACGAGTCAATATCCTATGCGGGTTATGAACTTCTTAGGGAATCCGAATATCATTCCCTTACCCCACCTTCTATTGTCTTTCCGACGACTTTGATCTCAAACTATTACCTTCTCATCTTAAATATGCATATTTAGGTGAGAATGAGTCTTTGCCCATGATCATATCTGCTTCTCTAGCTTTATAGCAAAAGGACGCTCTTTTGATGGTCTTGAAATCAAATCGGCAAGCATTTGGTTGGACAATGGCAGACATAAAAGGGATTAGTCTCTTGATTATGGAACATCATATACATCTGATGGATGAAGCCAAACCAACCCGAGATCCAAAAAGACGGTTGAATCTCGTCATGAAGGAGGCGGTAAAGAAAGAAATCGTCAAGTGCCTAGATAGTGGTATAATTTACCCAATCTCTGATAGCCAATGGGTGAGTCCTATTCATGTGGTCCCAAAAAAATCTGGCATCACGGTCATAACTAATGAGGCTAATGAGTTGATCCAAACACGCACCCAAACTGGATGGCGTGTATGTATTGATTATAGAAAACTCAATGCCGCAACGAGGAAAGATCACTTCCCTCTACCTTTCATTGACCAGATGTTAGAAAGATTAGCTGGACATGAATATTATTGTTTCATGGACGGATACTCTGGCTATAACCAGGTCCTATCGCCGAAAAGGATCAAGATAAAACAACATTTACTTGTCCTTTCGGTACCTTTTCTTATAGACGCATGCCCTTTGGGTTATGCAATGCTCCCGCTACATTTCAGCGGTGTATGATGGGGATATTCTCATACATAGTCGAGAATTTTTTAGAGATTTTCATGGACGATTTCTCTATATTTGGGGACTCATTTGAGGATTGCCTACGTCATCTTGACGCAGTTCTTACCCGCTGTAAGGATAAGAACTTAACTTTGAATTGGGAAAAATGCCATTTCATGGTCCAAGAAGGTATCGTGCTTGGACATGTCATTTTACGAAAAGGCATTGAGGTAGACAGAGCTAAAATAGATGTCATCCATAACCTTCCTCATCCCAAATGCGTCAAAGATATACGATCTTTCCTTGGTCATGCAGGATTTTATAGGAGATTCATTAAAGATTTTAGCAAAATTGCTAGACCTTTAACTCTTCTCTTGGCCAAGGATACTACATTTCACTTCGATTCTGATTGTGAGGCTGCTTTTGAATCACTTAAAAGATCTCTCACTACAGCCCATGTTCTATCATCTCCTGATTGGAATCACCCTTTTGAGCTAATGTGTGATGCATCAAATTTTGCTATTGGTGCAGTCTTAGGACATCACATTGATAAGATGCCACATGCAATTTATTATGCAAGTAAGACCTTGAATGATGCCCAAATTAATTATACAACTACCGAGAAAGAACTCTTGGCAGTTGTATTTGCATTAGAGAAATTCAGGCCTTACTTGATTGGCTCACCAATTGTGGTTTACACCGATCACTCCGCCCTAAAACATCTTTTATCTAAGAAGGATGCTAAGGCCGGGTTAATACGTTGGATCCTGTTATTACAAGAATTAATCTTGTCATACGAGATAAGAGAGGATGTGAAAACGTAGTAGCCGACCATCTTTCACGCATCTCTTCTTCACCTACTGTGACCTTGCCAATAAATGACGCTTTCCCTGATGAACAGTATCCTGCGAACCTTGGTTCGTGGATATTGTGAACTATCTAGCAACAGGACTTATTCCCAGCGAATGGTCTAAATAAGACAATCATCGATTTCTATTCCGAGTAAAGCATTTTTACGGGGATGAACCTTATTTGTTTAAGTATTGTACTGACCAAATCATTCGCAGATGTGTCCCCAATGATGATTTCAAGAGTGTTTTGTCTTTCTGTCATGATCAGGCATGTGGTCGTCACTTTGGTCCACGTAAAATGGTGGAGAAAGTTTTGCAATGTGGTTTTTACTGGCCCACATTATTCAAAAATGCATTTGATCATTGCAAAACTTGTCCACAGTGTCAACACACGGGTCGGATTTCTCAAAAAAATGAGATGCCACTCCAACCTATCTTGGTTGTGGAAATTTTTGACGTTTGGGGTATTGATTTTATGGGCCCTTTTCTCAACTCTTTTGGGAATTTATATATCTTATTAGTGGTTGATTACGTCTTAAAATGGGTGGAAGCAATACCATGTCGCACTAATGACAACAAGGTTGTTATTAAGTTCCTTAAAGAAAATATCTTTTTGCGATTTGGACACGCTCGCACTATAATTAGCGACAATGGGACGCATTTCTGTAATCAGTCTTTCGAGACTTTGATGCGGAAATATTCAATCAACCATAAACTTTCTACGTCCTATCATCCCCAAACGAGTGAGCAAGCTGAGATTTCCAATAGGTAAATCAAACAAATTTTGGAGAAGACAGTTTCTGAAAACCATAAAGATTGGTCAACCAAATTAAGGGATGCTTTTTGGGCATTCCGTACCGCTTATAAGACTGATCTTGGTATGTCTTCTTACCGCCTAGTGTTTGGAAAGACTTGCCACCTTCCTGTCGAGATCGAACATAAAGCAATGTAGGCCATTAAAGAACTTATCTTCAATTTAAATCAAGCTTGCAACTTTCGGAAGCTGCAATTAAATGAGCTAAGCGAACTCCGCGATGAAGCTTACGATAATGCGGTTATAGTAAAGAACTGGACTAAATTATTTCACGATAAAAATATTTTGAGAAAAACTTTTATCCCGGGACAACAAGTCCTTCTTTACGATTCCCGTCTCCATCTTCATGCGGGTAAGCTAAAATCTCATTGGAAAGGACCATTTGTGGTGCGGTATGTATACCTGCACGGGACAGTTGAAGTTGAAAATATTAAAAACGGTTATATTTTTAAAGTGAATAGGCATAGATTAAAACCGTATTTTTCCACTGACCCTACGGAGGAGCTCTTGTTTTTACAGGAGCCGCTTTATCATAACTAAATTTCCTTCGCCTCACCTCCATGTCTCGATAAAATTGTCCCATCATAAGGATGGAGGTGAGTTAAATAGGACCTAACTGAATATCCATATGATTAAAAATAAGTTTGGGGGGGATTTCACTTTCATTTGTTCTTGTCCCCATTAATAACGTTTCCTCCTAAGTCTACAGGTTTTTAAAAATTAAAAGATGACAACAGTGAGGACACTGCTGTAAACAGGTTTGGGGGAGGTTTGTGCTTATTTACGCATTACTTTGCATTATACACTCTGCATAAGCACAAAAAAAATTTTAAAAAAAAATTCTTTTATAATGAAAGATTAGAAAGTGAAAAATTACATTTGAAAAATTGGAAGAGTTTGAGAAAAACAAGAAAATTAGATGTTTTCTGAAACGAAACTAGTAATAAGTAGTTATGAGCCATTGTCCCAAGGTTTAGTAAGATGAAGGAAGTCACTAATCTGAGAATAAAAATAAGTCTGAAAAATAGTTCATATTCGGAAAGCCAGACATCTGAACGTTCATATCCACTATACGCACTTGCACACGTCTTGAAACTCGGGATAGTAGAGGATACCTTGAAATGCTCTTGTCTAAAAGCCAAAGTACGAAGAAAATAAATTTAAATGAAGCATAAAAATATAAAATGGTGAAGAAAGATGAACACTGGTTTTGTAATCACCAAGGCAACATAAAAAAAATGTAGCGAGGGTGCTTCATCACCTAGTGCCTTAGATCAACTGGTTTGGGAGTCACTGCTAAGCCTTAGGTGTTGCAAGACGAGGAAATTTCTAATTACGCCTAATATGTGAGCACATTTTGTAATCGGTCGGTTAGTACCTCAAGAAGTATTAACGGTCGCATGTAGAATGTATGAGCAATTCCATCTAAAATATTCACCGATTAAAAAGTACTGAGGTAGATGGACAAGAGTATGATAGCTTGAATTGAATTCTTCGAGTGTAGGGATGTCTTTTACACACACGTAGGGTATACGATCGGTGTTTGGAAGAAAGGTAGGGATGAAGAATAAAGGCGATGTTCTATTGAGGGATGATATGATTTCTAACATCTTTTCATGACTATTAAAATAGGGCTCATGACAACCGAAAAGCTAGTGTAGTTGAAAACTCTGATTTTCAAGTTCTTTTTTTTATAATTCTTATCTTTATATGTAACTTTCACAGTCTTTCTTTTATTATAGGATTTTGTGGGTGCAATCCGCTGAAAACCCTCAGGAGACAACACTCCTCCTACTAGGGACACCTAAAGGTTTAAAGGCTTGTTGCATGTGCTCAGTGCAATCGTATTGCCTACGAAAGTGTGCTAGTTAGTTTTCTTTTTTTATTTCTTTGTTTTCTCCTTCTCTTAACTAAAGTTTGCTCGGAACGATCAAAGTCAAGTTTGGGGGAATTTGTTCAGTCGAAATTATTGCATTTTTAACATGACAATTTCCTTACTTTTTCTAATCATCTAATGGTATTTACTATAAATATAACACATATTAAAAGTTCATCTGCAAAATATCATTTATCATGTGTTATACATTATAATCAACATTATTAAGGAAATTGTATGTTTAATATTTTTACACATAATATTTTGTATCTCACATTCTTCATTGAGATCTTGGGCAAAGTTAACTCAGGTCAGATATCGGGAATCAGAAATCTGCCGATAAAATACAAGAAAGTCGAAGAATTAAATTCTGGTAGAGACTCAGAAAATATTAGAAGATTCAAGATATCACAAGAAGACCCAAAGATGAAACAGAAGAAAACACCTGAAATATCAACCAATGAAGCCACCAATTGGCCGCGGAACCGCGGCCGAGTCAGGCCGGGTCGCCGTGGATCCGCGGACGATTCAGGGGTTTCGGGGTCGGGAACTCTCTGGAAACTTCTTCTCAACATCCTAGCTTGTTGAGGAAACCTTGTTGTAACAATCTTGTTCTGGAAACTTCTCTATAACAACCTAGCTTGTTGGGGAAGCTTAAAGAGGGGGCTATAAAAAGGAACAAGGTCATGAAGAGAAGGGTTCCCAATTACTTACTAATTTTGTCCCAAATTCATTCATCCAATTCAACACAAATCCAAGAACAACATCAAATCTAAGATCCAAAATCAAGAATTATCGAGAAGTTCATCAAGCGATTCAACAAAAGATCCTTTACACGAAGCCGATCGTCATCAACGAGCACGTGATCCACGACGGGTCCAAGACTCACGGTGATCGAGCGACGTGAAGATTGACGGAAAAATTACCTCTTCAAGGGAGTGATCGAGAGCAATTCTTCTTGTAATCTCGGATTGAAGAAGTTGTAATTTGAAGTTGAATAATAAAGGTGATAATTAGTTTCAATTTTGCTTTCTTTTAAAATTCTGCATTATGAGTTCTTTTTCTAATCTTTCTTCGATTTTCATGATGCGTGAGTAAATCTCCGCTTGATAGGATTCGTAGGATTAGGGTAGATCGATGGATGATAGAATTCTATACTTTTCTTTAGTCTTATGAAGTTTACAAACCTTCGCAAAAGAATCGTTAACATCCTCATTGGGTACGATATCAAATTTTTGATTATCTTGACGACAATGTGAGATAAGATTGATGATCTTTTTGTGAAGGGCTAGAAAATGAATGGGATTAATGAAAGGACAAGGGACTATAGTGAAGAAACCCTAGTTCCTTCCAAAAAAAACCCTAATCCGCATTAATCGCCATCAATCTAGCGTTAAACTGTCAATAGAAAAGATGAGTTACCTTTATTAGTCATCCATGGCTACTAAATCCGATCGAATTCTACAAGCCTTCTTCATATTTTCTTAATAATTAGATCTTGAACATTTTCTTGATTTCCTTTCTTGAAAACGATTTCTTGATTTTCTTGAAATTATTACTTCAACTAAATCTTAAACAATTTCTTGAATTTCTTTACTAATTCTTTCGACTCAACTAAAGCAAGAATTTATGAATTTCTCGAATCCCAGAGGACGACCCGTGCTCACTGACGCTCGCTACATGCGATACCGTTATTGATTGCGGTTACTATTACTACATATTCACTGTGTTCTGATTTAGAACGTAGATACCATTACACAGTGTACCTTCTACAACTAATAACTGATTAAGGTAAATGTTCATAATATTTCTATCCAGAACAAAGTTATATCCATCTTTATCAAGTAAAGATACTGATATGATGTTGCAAGCATGGAAGGTATATAGTAACAATTGTTCAAAATCATAGAATTGCCGCTTGGCAATACTAGGTGACATTCGCCGACGGCGGTAGCATCAACTTATGCTCCATTCCCCACTCTGAAGGACATATCACCCGGTCCAACCATTCTACTTTTTCTCAGTCCTTATAATAAATTATAGATATAAGATCCTGATCCAGTATCTAGTACCCAGAAGGTAGGGTTGACCGAAAAACAGTTTTCAATAAAAAAAAATACACCCAAAGAAGATGCATTAGAATACTTCTTCTTCAATAGGGTTATCTGGAATTCCTTACAATCTTCTTTCCCTTGCTCGTACTCATAACAGTTATCACAAGTTAGAGCCGAACCGACGTTCCGTAGCCCTGTGTAACAAGCTGGTTTAGTGAAGTCAAACATTTTATTATCTTGATTATGGCGTGAAATGGTTGCTACCTGGAGAGAGAGAAAAGAAACACTCAGCGTATGCTCTTCCAAGATCAGATTGGTTATTAGTTTATCTAATCAGGATGGCTCTCACTGTTTCCTCAAATTTTCCTTCAAACCTGTAAAAGGAAAACTAGTCGGGATCATTCGCACCTCACAAGTTCGCTAACCGTTCAGCCAGGTGAGTGTTGGTACTCTAAGGGAGGTTCCCCATACTCTCGGACGGACCTAATTAAAATAAACCCCGTTTCCGCAGAGGCGTAGCCCCTTTAACACTTTTCTAGACACCTAATAAGTTAGCTAATTGTAAAGTAAAAAATATCTCGCAAGAGTAATCCTACTCATCGGTAGGATCGGGATCCAACTATCATTGCATGATAACCTAGATGGAAGCCGCTCTAGTTACCACACTCCAGAAGGTATGCAACACTAGCAAGTTTCCTGTATATCTGAAACTTCCGATATAGTTTTTGCCCCTAACGGTTTATGACCTTGACTAGGTCAACAAACCATAAACCGATAGTCTGTTGGGTTACAGCAGCGCCCTGGCCATCAAGCCGTGGCCGATTGCGGAACAAAAATTTATAAAAACTGGCGCTAACGAAACCCTAAACTACGGATCTACCATTAACCCTAAACTAGCAATCTATAAACTAGGAGTTTAGAAGTTGTTATACCGAATTGATCCGTATCCTTCGGACTTCAACCACCTTCCCAAGCTCCTAGAGGCCTCCATGATCAAGCTTGATCTCCGGTCTCCTTCCATCGAAGATGATCCACCTGAAAGTCTATGAAACTAGCTCCAACCTTAGAAATAACTAGAGTACCTAGATCACTACACTAGATAGACTAAAAGAAGCAGAGAGTGATGAAGGATTAATTTGTCTCAAGACACCCTAGCTTTCTCAACACATGAGACTTGTAGGGTGGAGGTAGAAGAAGATGCCATGAGGATGAGAGTGAGAGAGAAAAGATCAAGTAAAGAAAAATGGCTAAGCGTTTTTAGTTGTGTTGTGGGAGTTAAATAGAATTAATGGAGCCATCCAATAAATATCCCATGTCTCCAAAATATCTTAAGTCAACCCAAAATATCTCAAGTCAACAAAAACTCACATAATCTCACAACACAACAAAAACCAAGCATGCTAGAATAGTAACCATGAGTCACTATTAAGCCATGCTACAAAAATGCAATAAACACCTCATCCTCTACCTCAATAACCTTTGAATCCAAAAAGGTTTAAACAAAATGAGGTGGCTCTTCTAGAAGTATCTTGTAATGAATTACAAGAATACCCTTCATCCGTATATACATACCCGCATCCATGTTCCGAAGAATACGAATACAATAAGACGAAAATAATCCAACAATATAATACTAGGATCCGGCTTAAACCAAAGCCCACTAGTATTATCCGTCCGAATCATGATACGTGCACAAGTGCACCTATATGATCGAACCCTGTCGTAAAACCATACGGCCTCTACGTCATTTCGCCCAAAGCAGGGAAACCCTCTGTATGGGACTCTAAATACTCATCAATACGCTGGTAGTGGGTTTAACCACAAGCACGTCAGCGGCACTAGCTGTACGTAACGGCTACCCAGGTATTGAGCGAAAAGGAGGCCGACGAGCAAACTCATCCGGAAACCTCTACTGAGCCTAACAGTGACAATATTCGTACAGTCCGGTGCGTTCATCTATGAGTATCGCATATCGTGTCTAGAGGGGTGGATAAAGTCAGACCCCAAATAACGCGACATATAGTGTTGGTATGAATCCCATCATCACCTGAGAAACTACCGATCCTAAATTAGTAATTCTCGACTACCTTGGCCAAGGATTTCTGGTGATGGCTACCCATGCACAACGCGACATCAACCCCAAATACCGGGAGAGACGAATTCCCTGACGATCCGCTCACTGCCTCCATGTGGCTCGGGACTGTACCCAACTAAAACCTGTTTGCACGACTCCTTTGAGCCGTGGTAGGCTAGTAATCAAAGCACAGTGGGAACTCACACGAGACAAATGATGATCTCAGATCGATAGACTAACCTGTATACATGTCACTTGGGAACTACTATCTGACAATAGATATAATACCAACTAGCATGTTTCCGGCGAGTCCGTCCGGTGTACTCATAACCCAATGAGCACCTGTATAAATCTTAGGTGAACAAACAGACACCAATGGCTTGAGAGACCGGCCACCACCCGTCGTCGGGGTCTCGATCAGTATACACTAGTCTATCTGGAGTATCGATGCTCAGTCTCGAAACTCCCACGACTAGGGACATTTAAGAATGTGCTATAGACCACCCATCTCCCATGTATATGATCGCTATCATACTGCTGGTAGTCAAGAAAAAGCCTATGGGCTCTATCAACATGTAATAGTGATCCGTAATGCCACCTAAACATGTACATGATGATAAAGACAAATCAGATAGCATACTATCATCTCGAGTAAGACTGTTCTATCCGTATAGGTCCTCCCTCAATTATCACAATAGCGTGCCTGCGATCCAATAATTGACTTGAGGGCACTATGCCCAAAAATCTCCAACTTGCACTTAAGGCTAATTATTGCGGTATCGCATACTCACAGCCCGTGTGATACCGAACACTCAACTTCTCTACTAATCAGTCCCGCAAAGCTCATTTGCGAAACTATTGTGTTTAAGAAATAGCATCAGTGAGTGGATCCGCTCCAATGTTTCTTTCTATATCTCTCTATATCTCAACTTCATAGAGAAAGACTATCTTCTGAAATGAACAATACATGTCTTAGAATTTGTCTGGATATCTGATGGGACCCAGTTCACAATTGAACTCCAAATCCAGCAAACTTCTTAGACTGTATCGTCCACTGGATTTAATCAGTATCCTGCACCATGCCTTCCTCAGTATCCGCTTAGACCACCTGTCAAAATTACTGCCCCTCAAAAGAGGAAAAACTATAACTCTGACAGTCGCTCTGTCATCCAGGTCACCTTGGAAGCCTGGAATGATAACCCTCTCCCGAAGGAGGCTGCCGTTACCATATCCCTAGAATATCCACTTATGTTCATAAACTGCTTCCGAATGTTTCTCCAAGATTGGATTAATATATGTTTATTGCAACCAGTGCAAAAAACAATATCTGGTATTGTACTTGACATCTCATGATTGACTCAATTGCCTAAGCAAGTGATATGTCAATCATGCAAATCTCTCTCCTCATCAGTCTAGAAGACATCTCTTTAAAGAGGGTGACTCCATCACCTACGGGTACACCACCTCACCAGGAGTCATCCATTCTAAAACACTTTAGAATGTTGTCAAATTTACCAAATTGGGACACTTCCCAAATCTAGATCTAAAACCATAGATCTAGTCACCAGAATCCCTGATATTTTATCCAGATCCTATGTGGAGAAATAATTGTGTGACAACCACGGTATAACCGATCATAGTATAGGAATTTCACTTCCTATAAAGTGCATGTCATCTAAATACAAGGACATCACACCCTACTACCTTCTTACCAAATCCATCTCCTATTCTGATGAAGTCAAAGCCAATGACTGTCACATCAAAAATAGATGATCTATCTCCGCTATATCTTCTTTAGTCTATAAATAGACATAAGCTACTTACCCTCTATGCTTCCGCTGCTCCCACTGATTACAACAACCCTCTAGCAGAGTCATATACACGTGCACTTCTAAAGCTCGTTTAGAACGACATTATACTCATCTTCTTGCCGGGTCTCATAGTCTAGAACAGCAGCAATGGCAAGTCTGGGTAAACAAAAACCTCCATGTCACCATTTCTGAGAAGACCGAAGTACCTCTCGGGTGCCTGAGGTTACCCACCATATGTACGGAGTGGCTAATGGAATGTCAAAACCAATTGAATCTTTATGTTCTATTAAATTTTCAATAATCGTTTGTGGTTCTGGAATCACTTCCAGTTCTACCATATTCCCACTAATGTTTTCTGAAAAGAATATATTTTACTAAAACTGTGGTGAGTCAAGAACAATATATCTATTGATCTTCCAGATGGTAGAAAGTTAACCCTCGTCATAGCCCGGGATAACCCACAAACTTCCATTACTGAAACGCGCCTTGAGTTTGTCCAGAGTGTGGTTTTAAGCATAAGCCGGACAACTCCATATACCTTAACATCGTTAAGATATGAACCATTCTATATCCAATATAGAAACAGAGACACTAATTTAATTGAAACCAGATTCAAAAGACATGCAGCTGTTTCCAGTGCATATCAACTAAGTGGAATGAGGCCAAGCAGCATTACTCATCTAGGAGTCATCCACATATGAGTAACCTGAAAGAGAAACATGATCTCAAAACCATTACTATCAACGGAATACCTAGCACAAGTATCTACATTTTTATCATCTTGAAGAATCCTAATACTTTGCAACATATGGTTCTTTACTTTATTCATATACCTATAACTTCTCAAAATTTGGACCTTGTATTTCAACGAAATACTTCTCTAAAAACTAGAGAAGTCACAAGTAAACAGAATATAGTACGAGCACCAACCCCTTTGTCCTAATGGACACTGGACAACATGCAATACTTTGTATAAGTCCCCTGAGTTCAATAACTCAAACCCTGTGCGTCGTAGGTTAAAAACTGTTCTATGGTTAAGAAGAATTACACCGTTGTTGAATGTTTCTTACCTAACCATCAACTGATATAAGTAAATGTCATAGACATAATTTCAAAAAATTATATCTCACTTTATAAAATAAACGTACAGATATATCAGTTGAAACCAGTGCATAACTATGGATACTCAAAACCAAATATTTGTCGTCCGGCAAAACCCAGGTGATTTCCTTAAATATCACCAATACAACGAATTCCGATATAATGAGGATATAATCACATAATTCCCATTATTCTACTCCCACTCATCATCTGTAATGCTATACAGATGTGAGAATCAAATCTGGTAAATACATACCCTGGAGTTAGAATCTAATTGGGAAATCAGTTTTCAATTAACACTGCATAGTGAAACTGAAATATGAAAATGTTTCAGAGGGGTTTCTGAGTATTTCTAGTAATGTATCTTCCACTATCCAGATTCATGACTGTAACCGTATATTTCCTTGCCACCTCTCCAATCCATTTATCTGTCTTTACTTATTAACTTCTGTACACCACACTTAGGCTTATTGATTTTCTTCATTCCCTACCTTTCAGCATCAGCCTAAGGTTTGGAAGAAGACTATCCAATAAGCGTAATAGGTGTGATGTTGGGAACTCACCCGCGCGCGCTTTTGTGAAAATGGAACGTTTTATGGAAATGGATACGCACGTGAGATCTTTCTCGTTTTAAATATTTATAAACCCTGGAGTTAGAATCTAATTGGGAAATCAGTTTTCAATTAACACTGCATAATGAAACTGAAACATGAAAATGTTTCAGAGGAGTTTCTGAGTATTTCTAGTAATGCATCTTCCACTATCCAGATTCATGACTGTAACCGTATATTTTCTTGCCACCTCTCCAATCCATTTATTTGTCTTTACTTATTACCTTCTGTACACCACACTTAAGCTTATTGATTTTCTTCCATCCCTACCTTTCAGCATCAGCCTAAGGTTTGGAAGAAGAATATCCAATAAGCGTAATAGGTGTGATGTTGGGAACTCGCCCGCGTGCGCTTTTGTGAAAATGGAACGTTTTATGGAAATGGATACGTACGCGAGATCTTTCTCGTTTTAAATATTTATAAACCGCAAGTGCGCGGCGCGTTGTAGAGAGCCGGCAAGTACGGGTCGATCCGCAGGGAATTGTGTATTGGGTCTTGTTGTTTAAGGTTCAACAAATTAACGAATTGGTTAGTTTGTCACAATAAATATAAAAGAATACGAAAACAAGAAAACAAGCAAGTAAGAAATGGTTGTGGCTTTGGCTTGGAAGGTCGAATCGCGACGATTCCCTCGACGCTCCTTTGTTCATGAGTTGTCCGTTCTCATGTTGATCCCGGCATGAAGCACGACTTGTCGAAGCAGTTGCGAGGCACAACTCGTCAAATTCCGATAATCTCCGCAACCACGAAACTAGTTTGTTTTGTTCACTTACCGTTGTATGTCCGAGCTTGGGGTATCAACACTAAACACAAGAGTTAGCAAGCATACCACAGCATCAAAAACACAATTAGTGAGTGAGAGCAAATGATTTTAGTGTTGAGTTTGATAGGTGCTTGTGATGGTATATCGTATATGAAACCATAAGATTGCCAAACACTTGATCACAAAATACGATATCCAAACCTAGCAACCTTAACACTAAATTGATTTTAACTTAAACATTGTTAAATAGGGAAGGGGAGTGAATATGGTATATGAAGAGGTTACAAGTAACCATGATTTCAAAATACCATATCACATCAATATATAAATCAATCTTTAAGTTATAATCATTTAGTTAAGCACATTAAGCATAAATAAGAGGTGGAGGAGGCAAAATCCTTTCATGTCACTTCCTCACCAATATCACAACCAAAGAAAGATTAGTTACACATCATAAAAAGAAAAGCAAGTAAAGAAAAGAAGCAATTAAACAAAGCAACACAAATTTTATTAACACTTGAGAAAGAGATACAAGATTTTGGTTACTTGTTCAACATCCTTAATGAAGCTCTCCAAAGAAAGCTTCAAGAGAGAAGAAGAAGAAGAAACCAAGTGATAGCCCACTCACTCTCAAGCCTAAAAAAAATGAAAGAAACGAAGAAAACTAAACAATATGGTAGAATGAGAGAGAATGAGAGAGAGTTCCCTTGCCTCACTGGTATACTTTTATAGGCACAAAAGGAAAATAAACAGGCAATAAAAATAGGCTGATGTGACTGTAGGGAAGGGACCACAGAAGTTTGGGGTTCAACTGAGAAAGAGAGGCCGGCCTGCTCGGCCAAAGTGAGCATATGGCCGGTCCTGAAGATGGGTCTAGGGCTCGTGCTTGCTGTGTGGTCGTGTGTGCATCCCAATATCACTCTGGTGCAGCTAGTTTTGTCTGTAGATGCCTTGGATGCACTCAGGGATTTGGAGGGAACAAGATGCCACATATCACATCAAAACTTTTAGCATTTATTACCCATGTCCCCCCATTTGCATTGGGCAGCCCCCTCTCTAGGTCCATGCATCAAAAAGCTAGAGCACACTTGCTATGTGTTGGACCAAAATGTGTGTACACTTGTTTATTTGCAAAAACTCTTTAGGTATCGGTCGGTTTTCTGTTCTGTTTGCAGTGTCGGCTCCCAAACATTATATCCGTGATATTGAATGTATTTCTAGTATTTTATCACGAACACTTGTAATCTGTAATTACTGAGCAGACACTGGTTAAAAGTACCGATAAATAACAAAATAGATCATGAATGAGGGTATTTAAAATGCAGTTTTCTGTGATGAACATGTAACCTCCTAATCCTAGGAGCCCTCGCAACCTGAGAGAAGCTAAAAGGAAAAGACAACTGAATAATCCTTATTTTATTTCTCTAGAACCGGAAACCATCCTCGAATCTGAAACAAGTTTCTTCGAGTTCGTATGTAACTATATGATGGTCATATCCAATAAATGTGGATCTTCGTAGTGATACTGAGTGTTCTGGAGAAATGCAAAGGTGAAGTAGGAGTGGCGATGATATACGCGGCATTGTCGTGAATGATAGCAATCGCAATTTACTTTGCCCTCTTTCTAATCCCTTTATATGTCTTTACTTATTACCTTCTGTACACCACACTTAGCCTAATTGGTTTTCTTCCTTCCCTACCCTTCGGCACCATCCTCTAATAAGCGTAATAGGTGTACTCTCCTAATACCAGGAACTCTCACAAGATGAGAGAAGATAAAGAGAAAATACAACTGAATAGTCCTCATCTGTTTCTCCAGAACCGGAAACCATCCTCGAATCTGAAACAAGTTTCTTCGAGTTCGTATATAACTATACAATGGTCATATCCAATAAATGTATATCTTCGTAGTGATATGGAATGTTCCGGAGAAATACAAAGGGTAAAAGTAGGAGTGGCAATGATATATGCAACTATGACAATCCAAAAACCAAAGTGTTTTAAGAAGGTTCGGTTAACTTGGTTCATGAGTTTTAGTCTAGGGTCGGGCCATGGTCGCTGACCGAGAGAGAGAGAAAAAAAGAAACACTCAGCATGCACTCTAACCTAGATCAGAATGATTAATCACTTTATTTAATCAGGATGGCTCCCACCATTTCCTCGAATTCTCCTCCAAACCCAAAAGAAAAATTAGTCGGGATCGTCTAAAATCACCCGAGAAGTAAACCAACTCATCAGTGGGAATCGGGATCTAACTATCATCGTATGATAACTTGATGGAAGCCACTCAAGTTATCACACTCCAGAAGGTATGCGCATGCCTGGTAAGTTTCAGTTTCATTAGAAACTCCCGATGTGGATTTTTTTGCCCCATGCTCTTATGACCTTGACGAAGGCCAACATATCATAAGTCACATGTCAAGTTCTACCCTTCATTGTCCAGGTTAATTTGAACCCACCCGTACATACCCTTGACGAAGGCCAAAATAGCAGTACGACTATCCCAAACCAACGCATCTATCCATGTTACAGATGAATATTCAGCAGCTACCAATCACTATGCCTTGGCGAAGGTCAAAATACATAGCTTGAATACTACTAAATACCTAACTAAAATGACGGAGGGCTACGGCTGGATTTTGGCGAAAAATCTTTAACGTAATGAACTTAATATCACTGAAGGAATCCAAGTGGTTTTACAAATATATAGTGGCGAAAACTTTTGCTAAAGAGGCCACTCCCGATGAAGGGATCTTGGCTCTTTCCTCATTGAATGAGGTGCAGGATATTCCAAAATGAATACCACGATGCAAAGCAAAAGAATCGACTATAGAAAAGTTATTACGTTGACGCAAACTTCTGCCCAAGGGGTCACTCCCGATGAAGGGATCTCGGCCCTTGTCCTGTCGAATAAGGTGCAGGATATTCCAAACCGAATACCACTGTGCAAAGCAAAAGAAAACGTCTGTAATGTCTGTTTTCAAAAAACTTTGTTCCGACAACATTAAATAGGTTTGTTTTTCTTGCATTGATCATAATCAATGCAGCCCTATCAATTAAACATATCACACCACGGAAAGAAACAAAAATAAAATGTATGTATATACCATCCACATTCGCCGCTGGGCCCCATCATCACCCGTTAGGTTACTTAACTAACGACAGAGCGGGGGCTGGACTAGCGCGGGTGCAAAACATATACAACATCTACTAATATATATATAAATATATATGACAATCGTCCCAGGCATGATATAAAGCAGCATCATAGAAGCATCACAGAAACTCAGCCAAGCAACACATAGTTGTGGATAAACCTAGAGCCTCGGGTTTCACTTGAGCCGCAAATGAAACCCGACGTTCCCTTGTCTTGTGGATAGCCTGTGCAATGAAAACTTAGACCCCTACGAGTGCGGCAAGTCACCCGCCAATCCCAAAAGCAAGGCAACCCCAATCAATAATGTGAATGGGCCACCCAGCACTCCACGGAATCCGGTAACTTGAGCACCCCTCCTTGGGTCAGCCTATACCCCCTTCGAGTGTGGTGAATAGCCCACCAATTCTAGAGTGAGGCCTCCTCCGTCTCAAAGCCATGAGATGCGGGCCCGTTGCCCTCTAGAACCCGGCTATTCGTGCACTCCACCGCGGGGTAATCCTAGTACAGAAAAGAAAACAAATATGTACAAGGGTGACATCGACCTCAACCCGGTCGTGCCCCAAACAAATAATATACAAACAGGCAGAGACGGCAGTCCACATGTCGGACGCTCGCCCCGCAATATCAAAAGTACAAATGAATCTAAATTGTACTACCATTGCACCATTGGCTATCTGCTGGGTTCCTTAGCACTCTCACTGGGTTTTATAAGGCATCGGGTATGCAATTTTAAAAAATCTAGAGAGAAAAGCAACCCAAACCAAGGATCTAACTAGAGAATTAGGGTTTAACTAAGCAAGTAAACAACTTTACTCTAAGTGAACAAGAAATACAACCTTTGTAGACCGGTCCTTCACTTCTAAAGCTCCGTGTAGTAGTCCCTTAGCTCCAAGTGGTGGTCTCCCGGACTCTTGTTAGGCTCCACTAGGCGAAAGGAACAAGCTTGCTCAAGGATCTTCAAGGCCGAAGATGATCTACGTCGAAAAATCTCTAACTCAAGCTACCTCTTCACTAATTGAGAATTAGTGAAGAAAACAACCTATACTAAATTGCTAGTTTGGTATAGATTGATGAAGTAGGAATTTTGCTCACATTAGAATAACTTTTCTCTCTTTTCTTTTTCACCTCATTCAAAACTAGAGAGCAAGAATGGAGATGAAGAAGAAGATGAATGAATCAAGTGTGAACCATGGGTGAGAAAATATCTTATATCAACTCATGTAGAGACTAAACCATGGCTAAAAATAATGGTTAGGTTAATAAATATCTAGAGTAAAAAAAAATTAGTGGACTAAAGTCAAAGCTTCTCCATGCTTCCACAACCATCTTAGCCATGCTAATTTCCACCTAATTTTGATTTTCCCCTTAATATTTAAATACCCAAATTATCTTAAGTTAGGTATAAGTCTCATACACCCAAGTCCAATGTATCATCTAGCATGACATATAGTAAATACATTAATATATATCACATATACATTTAAATGTATTTGGAGAAAACATTTTCTTAAGTGAGCTTATATTAGTTAATGTATATTAATATATCAAAATATATAATCATACATTAAATTATTAGATCAACATTTGATTTAATAACCCGATTGTATCGCATACAACCGACTAATATCATTTATATGTATATATACATATAACATATCATTGAATCAACACTTGATTCAACAATCCGGTTATATCACATATAACCTGTATCGTGATATTAGAATACGGTATCACATACACGTATTAATCTCGGTACGGCACATATCACATATGTGTCCTATTTCATTTCGCATGAGCTAAGAAACCTCTGTGTAGGACTCTAAAGACTCGTCAATACGCTGGCAGTAAGTGATGATCGTATCAGTCACCCACAAGCTATGAGCGGTACTAGCTGGACGTAACGGCTACCCGAGTATTAAGCGATCAGAATATCAACAAGCAATCTTTTCCATAGTCCCGTGAATCCAATAAGTAACACTACCGTACAGTCCGGTCTCTTCGTCTGATGTGTTGCATTTCTAGTCTGGGGGTGGTAAACGTCAGACCCCAATAACTTGATAAGTCATGCCGATGTGTGGCTCATAACGGGTCGAGAAACTACTGATAATACTTACCAGTAAATCTCAGTATCAGCCCTGGCCAGGGACTTCCTGTTACAGCCAATCGAGCACAGCGCAACATCAACCCCCAATACCAGGAGAGACGAATCCCCTCCTATCACTCATTGCCTCCATGTGACTCGGGACTGTACCCAAAAACCACCGTTTTGCACGCTCTCTTGAACGTGGTAAGGTGGAAATCAAAGCACAGTGGGAATCACACAAGACTCTATGACGATCTCGGGTCTACAGACTAACCTGTACCAGTGTCACCATAGAACTGCTGTCTGACGATAGGTATAATATCATCTAGGAGTTCTCGGCGAGTCCTGTTCAGTGTACCCAGTCTCCACTGAGCACCCGTATACAATCTTTGATGTCAAACACCAATGGATGTGGGATCACCCATCGCCCATCAAATGGGTCAATAAACGTATACGCTAGTCTACTCTGGAATATCGATGCCCCGTCTCGATACACCCACGACTAGGAACATTTAAAGGATGAACTTATAGACTATCCTGGCCCCACTAGTATGATCTGCATCATAGTCCTGGTAGTCAAGTACATCCTAATGGCTTTACCAACATGTGAGAGTAAGACAGTATCACAATACAAGTCTACATGTTAAGATAAAGAGCAACCAGATAGCATACTATCATGTCGAGCAAGAAAGTCCTCTCTATATATGTCCAAGCATCCATTATAATATGCAATCAGGTACAACAATGGCCTCTAAGGCATACATACAACTAACACTATCCATCATGACGATCCAACCACAGCCACAGCACAACACAGAACATCAACGTGAATATCATGTTCATAAACTCGTCTAAAAGACATATAGCAATTAGACGAGATGTACCGCTCTAATGACATTCACGGTCGTAGATAGTAATGTATGCACTGAAAACCACACATTTAAAATTTCGATCGACTAAACTTTTCCAAATTAGCCCCAAATGAAAATCCAGCACTTAAACAATTCTGAGCCAAAACCATATATCAAAAAAATCATATTTTCATGAACTAGAGCCCCAGAAAAAATTTGGGGCACTGTAGCCCAAAACGCGCAGCGGTTCCGGAGCAAAATATGACATTTTGCTCCGGTTCCGCGGCGGAATTTTGGAGTTAGGTGTCTAAATTTTTTCGTAGCTCTAGTTTTGCCTGCAAATCTTTTTAAGATACCCAAAAAAAATATTTGAACAACTTTGAAATTCGACAGCAAGCACATGAACATGGAACTGTGATCCGGAAAAATTGATCGAACAAGATTTTAACCTTGTGCAAACTAGCTAGTAGGGTTTATGGGGTGTCTCTGATACCATGTTGGGTTACGGTTGCGCCCTGGCCATCAAACCGTGGCCGATTGCAGATCAAAAATTTATAAAAACTGGCGCTAACGAAACCCTAAACTACGGATCTACCATTAACTTAAACTAGCAATCTATAAACTAGGAGTTTAGAAGTTGTTATACCGAATTGATCCGTGTCCTTCAGCCATCAACCACCTTCCTAAGCTCCTAGAGACCTCCTTGATCAAGTTTGATCTCCGCTTTCCCACCATCGAAGATGATCCACCCAAGAGTCTATGAAACGAGCTCCAACCTCATATCCGAGATAACTAGGGTACCTAGATCGCTACACTAGATAGCCTAGAAGAAGTAGAGAGTGATGCATGATTAATTTGCCTCAAGACACCCTAGCTTTCTCAACACATGAGACTTGTAGGGTGGAGGTAGAAGAAGATGCCATGAGGATGAGAGTGAGAGAGCAAAGAGCAAGTAAAGAAAAATGGCTAAGTGTTTTTAGTTGTGTTGTGGGAGTTAAATAGAATTAATGGAGCCATCTCCAAAATATCTTAAGTCATCAAGTCAACAAAAACTCACATAATCTCACAACACAACAAAAAACCAAGCATGCTAGAATAGTAACCATGAGTCATTATTAAGCCATGCTACAAAAATGCAATAAACACCTCATCCTCTACCTCAATAACCTTTTAATCCAAAAAGATTTAAACAAAATGAGGTGGCTCTTCTAGAAGTATCTTGTAATGAATTACAAGAATACCCCTTATCCGTATATACATACCCGCATCCATATTCCGAAGAATATGAATACAATGAGACGAAAATAATCCAACAATATAATACTAGGATCCGGCTTAAACCAAAGCCCACTAGTATTATCCGTCCGAATCATAATACATACACAAGTGCACGTATATGATCAAACCCTGCCGTAAAACCATACGGCCTCTATATCGTTTCGCCCGAAGCAGGGAAACCCTCCGTGTGGGATTCTAAAGACTCGTCAATACGTTGGCAGTGGGTTTAACCACAAGCACGTCAGCGGCACTAGCTGTACGTAACGGCTACCCAGGTATTGAGAGAAAATGAGGCCGACGAGCAAACTCATCCTGAAACCTCTATTGAGCCTAACAGTTAAAATATCCGTACAGTCCGGTCCATTCGTCTATGAGTATCGCATATCGTGTCTAGGGGTGGATAAAGTCAGACCCCTAATAACGCGACATATAGTGTCGGTATGAAACCCATCACCACCTGAGAAACTACCGATCCTAAATCAGTAATTCTCGACTACCTTGGCCAAGGATTTCTGGTGATGGCCACCCATGCACAACGTGACATCAACCCCCAATACCGGGAGAGACGAATCCCTTGACGATCCGCTCACTGCCTCCATGTGGCTCGGGACTGTACCCAACTAAAACCTGTTTGCACGACTCCTTTGAGCCGTGGTAGGGTAGTAATCAAAGCACAGTGGGAACTCACACGAGACAAATGACGATCTCAGGTCAATAGACTAACATGTACACATGTCACCTGGGAACTGCTATCTGACAATAGGTATAATACCAACTAGCATGTTCCCGGCGAGTCCGTCCGATGTACTCATAACCCAATGAGCACCTGTATACATCTTAAGTGAACAAACATACACCAATGGCTTATGAGACCGGCAACCGCCCCTCGTCGGGGTCTCGATCAGTATACACTAGTCTACTCTAGAGTATCGATGCCCAATCTCGAAACTCCCACGACTAGGGACATTTAAGGATGTGCTTATAGACCACCCAGCTCCCACGTATATGATCGTCATCATACTGCTGGTAGTCAACCAAAAATCATATGGGCTCTATTAACATGTAATAGTGATCTATAATGCCACCTAAAGCATGTACATGATGATAAAGACAAACCGGATAGTATACTATCATCTCGAGTAAGACTGTTCTATCCGTATAGGTCCTCCCTCAATCATCGCAATCGCGTGCCTGCGATCCAATAATTGACTTGAGGGCACTATAGCCAACATAGTCAAGCTCAACCAATCATTTTCTTGATTGCATTAAACCCACCCGTGCATGCCCTTGACTAGGTCAATAAAGTCGCACGACTATCCTAACCAATCACATTACAATGCACAGAAAAGTACCACTTAGTTACCGTACCCTACGCCTTGACTAGGTCAACAAACGCAGCACGAATACTAAATATTACTATTCTAAAATGACGGAGGGCTACGGCTGGTTTTTGGCGAAAAAACCTTTAACGTAATGAACTTGATATCGTTGAAGGAACCGAATAGTTTTGAAAAGGAGTGGTTTAGACTCCGCTTTTGAAAACTAGTGGTTTTGAAGAAAACCGAGTAATCTATAGTAACATAAACTTTTGCTCAAGAGGTCACTCCCCGCGAAGGGATTTAGGCTCTTGCCTCCTTAAATGAGGTGCTGGATATTCCTAATCGAATACCACTATGCAAAGCGAAAGAGTATAACTATAATTTTTCGAAATTTGTTCCAACATCTTTTAGGTTTCTTTTCTTACATTAATTAAAATTAACGCGGTCCCATCAATTAATTCCCATCACACCAGAAAAGAAAGAAAATAAAATGTACGTATATACTACCTACATTCGCCACAGGGCCCCGTCATGCACCGTTAGGTTACTTAACTGCCGGCAGAGCGGGGGCAGGACTAGCGCGAATGCAAAACATATACAATATCTGCTAGTATATATAAATATATATAACCATTCTTCCCAGGCATGGTATAAGAAATATCACAGAACAGAAATAAGCAACATGGAATAGCGGATAATCTTGGAGCCTTGGGTTTCATTTGAGCCGCAAATGAGACCCGACGTTCCCGGTCATATGGATAGCCCATGCAATGAAAAACCTAGACCCCTATGAGCGCGCAAGTTATCCGTCAATCCCGGAAGTGAGGCAACTCCAATCAACAAAGTGAATGGGCCATACAGCATTTCATGGAATCCGGTAACTTGAGCACCCCTCCATGGATCATCATATACCCCCTACAAGTGCGGCGAACAGCCTGCCAATTCTAGAGTAAGGCTCCCTCCATCTCAACTGTTAGTTATATGTATGCCCTAGAGGCTATTATTGTACATGATTATATATTATAGTGGATGCTTAGACATATATAGATAGGACTTTCTTGCTCGACATGATAGTATGCTATCTGATTGCTCTTTATCTTAGCATGTATACTTGTATCTTTATACTGTCTCTCTCATTACTTGTTGATAAAGCCCTTAGGATGTGTACTTGACTATTAGGACTATGATGGAGATCATACTAGTAAGACCAGGGTAGTCGGCAAGTACATCCTTTAAATGTTCCTAGTCGAGGAAGTATCGAGACGGGGCATCGATATTCCAAAGTAGACTAGCGTATACGTTTCTTGACCCATTTGATGGGCGATGGATGATCCCACATCCATTGGTGTTTGACATCAAAGATTGTATACGGGTGCTCAGTGGAGACTGGGTACACTGAACAGGACTCGCCGAGAACTCCTAGATGGTATTATACCTATCGTCAGATAGCAGTTCTCTGGTGACACTGGTACAGGTTAGTCTGTAGACCCGAGATCGTCATAGAGTCTTGTGTGATTCCTACTGTGCTTTGATTTCCACCCTACCACGTTCAAAAGAGCATGCAAATGGGTGGTTTTTGGGTACAGTCCTGAGTCACATGGAGGCAATGAACGATAGGAGGTGTTTCGTCTCTCCCGGTATTGGGGGTTGATGTTGCGTTGTTCTCGATTGGCCATAACAGGAAATCCCTGACCAGGGTTGCTGAGATTTACTGGTAAGTGTTATCAGTAGTTTCTTGAACCGTTATGAGCCTCACATCGGCATGACTTATCAAGCTATTGGGGTCTGACGTTTACCACCCCCAGGCTAGATATGCAACATATCAGACGATGAGATCGGACTGTACGGTGGTGTTACTTATTGGATTCACGGGAATGAACAAGCTTGCTTGTTGATCTTCTGATCACTCAATACCCGGGTAGCCGTTACGTCCATCTAGTACCGCTGATGGCTTGTGGGTGGCTGATATGATCATCACCTACTGTCGGCGTATTGACGAGCCTTTAGGGTCCTACACAGAGGTTTCCTGGCTCAAGCGAAACGAAGTAGGGCACATATGTGATATGTGCGGGACCGAGATTAATATTTTTATGTGATACCGTATTCTAATCTCGTGATATTTGATATCAGTTGGTTATATGAGATATAGCCGGGTTATTGAATCCAGTGTTGATTCGATAAGATGATCTAAATGATATTAGTCGGTTATATGTGATATAGCCGGATTATTAAATCAAGTGTTGATTTAATAATTTAATATATAATTATATATTTGATATATTAATATATATTAACTAATATTTGCTCACTTAAGAATTTCTTTTCTACTTTTACATTTAATATATATGTGATATATATTAATATATTCTCTTTGTGTCATGCATGATGATACATAGTACATGGGTATATGAGACTCATACCATACTTAAGATAATTAGGGTGATTATTTATTTAGGGAATAAAGAAAATTAGGTGGAAATTGTCATGGGTTGGATGCTTGTAGAAGCTTGTGGAAACCATTAACTTAGTCCACTAATTTTATTTTACTCTAGATATTTATTAACCCAACTATTATGTTTAGCCATGGTTAAGTCTCTACAAATATCATTTTGTGATATTTTCTCACCCATAGTTGCCATTATTCACCACTTCATCTTCTTCTTCATCTCAATTTAGCTCTCTAGGTTTTCTTAAGGTGAAGAAAGAGAGAGAGAAATAATTCTAAAGTGAGCAAAATTCCTACTTCATCAATCTATACCAAGCTAGTCATTTAGTGTAGGTTGTTTGCTTCACTAATTCTCAATTAGTGAAGAGATAGCTTGAGTTGGAGATTCCTCGACGTAGATCATCTTCGGCCTCAAAGATCTTTAAGCAAGCTTGTTCTTTTCGCCTAGTGGAGCCTAACGAGAGTTCGGGAGACCACCACTTGGAGCTAAGGGACTACTACACGGAGCTTTAGAAGTGAAGAACCGGTCTACAAAGGTTGTATTCCTTGTTCACTTAGAGTAAAGTTGTTTACTTGTTTAGTTAAAACCTAATTCTCTAGCTTAATTCTTGGTTTGGGTTGCTTTGCTCTCTAGATTTTTTTAAATTGCATACTCGATACCTTATAAAACCTAGTGTGAGTGCTAAGGAACCCTACAATGGTATCAGAGCCAATCTAGAGAATTATACGATGTGTTAGAATTACGAAACTGAAACAACTCCGAAAAGTGGAATCCGAAACCCTAGTTTCTGTCGAATTTTTTAAAGTCCTATAAAAAAAATTTAAACAAGTGCAGAAAGCTGGTTATGATATATCTAGAACACCAGAAAAATTTGAGGCAAAACACCAAAATTTTGGCCGGCCACATTGTCTAAAAAACCGGCCTCACCTTTTTTTTTAGCAAAAAACCTTAATATTTTCGTGGTGTTATGATCTCACGGTTTTAAGGTTTCAGGTTATGTTTGTTTTTTTCCAAGATTGCATGTGATGTTATCTTTCTGTAGTGGCAATACGGAGTGTTTCGTAGTCGTATTTTAATATCGTTTCGGGTTTCATATTGATATTTGATACAATATTTAGAATCCACAATAATTAGTTTTGTGAAAACTAGTTAGTGTTCTATAAATCTAGCGATTTAGTCTCTTTTGATCGGTTGCCATAGAGTTTTGATTCGGATCAAAACTCCGTCGCAATCTCGTATAGTACGCGAACGCTCGCCGGGTAACACTACTAGATAGCCATGCCCCATAACCCTGACCAAGTGACTGTAGGAGAACCCCATAGCCAAAAGCATCTGTTCGGGTGCTCGCGGCCGCGGTGTTCCGCCTAAGTGCGCTTCATCGACGGCATCGGGGGTGCGGCCGTCTACTAAAGTTTCCGACGAGCATTCGATCATTTGTCGGGAATCTTGTTAAATTACCCGACTGGTTATTCAAAAGTGTTTTCAATTCGAGACAAAAATGCAAGGTTTATAGTGTTAGACATGAAATCCGGAGTATGTGATATTCCGGGTTTATGATGTCTAAGGTGGTTGCGGATTCTAATTATTATAGTTTTCATTTCTTTTCTGCGACCGTAAGTGTAATATGTGGTGTATCGCCGGTTTCGTTGCTATACGTCAACGACAATTGGGATACGCATATTTACTTACGTTGATGACATGTGATGTTATGTGTTTCTGTGATATGTTATATTAGATCGTCATGTTTGAATAGCCGGGGTTTTTTGCGTGAGATGAGAGTTTTTCATTTTCATTCATGTAAAAACTTGTATGTAATATTCTTTTATTGGGACACTTCCGGGTTGAGGATGATGTCACCATTGATGTATATTATTTACTTTTCCGCATTAGGATAGACCCAAGGCGGGGAGCACAGGTAACCGGGTTCTAGAGTCCAGTAGGAGGCCATCTCGAGGAGTCGAGACCGGGTCTCCTAACTCTAGAATTCGTGGGGTTGCTTGTCACTCTCGTAGGGGTCTAGGGATGTGGGTTTGGCTATTTATCACGACCGTGGAATCCGTGTTTTTTTTACTGGCTTAATTTAAAACACGGACCTCCTAGTATATCCAATATTTCATATGTTGACTTCTGCTGCAATATTCTGTGATGAGATCATATAACTGCGTAAGACGAATGTTTTATATTATATATATGATATATAATAAACGTTGCTTATGTTTTGCATCCGCGCTAGTCCTGCCCCTGCTCTGCCGTTAGTTAACTAACCTAACGGTGTATGACGGGACCCAGAGGCGAATGCGGATGGCATAAGCGTACGTTGTATTTTCGTTTCTTCTGTGATGCTTAGGAAGCATAAATGATGGGACTTCATTAATGAAATTAATGAAAAGAAAGAAACCTAAAGATGTTGTACAATCAAATTTTCAAAAAGGTAGCTCTAGTTCTTGCTTTGCACAGCGATATTCCTTGATGAATATCCATCACCTCATTCGATGAGGAAAGAGCCGAGATCTCTTCACCGGGAATGAACTCTCTAGAAAAAGCTAGTAGATGATACACCCACTCGGTTTATTTTGAAAAACACATGATTTTAAAAGCAGAGCTTAAACCACTCCTTTTCAAATCACTCGATTCTACAACGATATCAAGTTCATTACGCAAAAGGTTTTCTTAAAAACCTGTCGTAGCCCTCCATCATTTCAGATAAATACTATTTAGTATTCGTGCTATGTTTTTTTGGCCATTGTCAAGGCGTGGTGTGCGGTAACTGATTAGTGCTTATCTGCAAAGCATGTAATGCGATTGGATTAGGGTAGTCATACGACCTTGTTGGCCTTTATCAAGGGTCGTGCGGATGGGTTTAATTCAATCACGAAATGACGGGTTGAACTTGACTAGCGCCCTATGGTTTGTTGGTCTTTGTCAAGGTCATAGGACATTAGGGGTAAAATATTATTGGGAATTTCAAGTGTTGAAATTTGCAATGAGATTGCATACCTTCTATGAGATAGTTGGATCCCGATACCCACTGCGAGTAAGTGTTACTCCTGGAAGAGTTTTGCACTTTACAATTAGCTAACCCATTAAGTGTCTAGAATGGTGTCAATGGGGTTATGCCTCTGGGAAAACGAGGTTTACTTTAATTAGGTCCGTGCGAAAGCACGGGGAACCTCCCTCAAAGTACCGACACTGGCCTGGCTGACCAGTTAGCGAGCTTGTAGGGTGTAATTAATCCCGGCTAGTCTTACCTTTTAGGGTTTGAAGGAAGATTTGATAAAAACGGTGGGAGCCATCCTGATTAGATAAAATAATAACCAAACTAATCTTGCAAGAGCATACGCTAAAGTGTTTTCTTCTCTCTCTCTCCAGGTAGCGACCATGACATGCCTTAATCAAGATAATAATATGGATGTATTGACTAAACCCGCTTGTTATACTGGGCAGGGGAACGTTGGTTCTGCTCTATCTTATAATTGTTATAAGTCCGAGCAGGAAATACGGAAATATCCGGATTCCCACGCCACCCAAACGAGGAATGAGCATGTTGATGTATTTTCTTTGGGTGTGTTTATTACCGAGAACTGTTTCTCAGTACACTCTGTGTCCTGTGTATTAGATACCGGATCGGGATCCCACATATGAAATATGTTACATGGGCTAAAAAAAGGTAAAGAACTGGGAATAGGTGATCATTCTGTAAGAGTGGGGAATGGTGCAAATGTTGCAGCCAAGCAGTTGGCGAATATCATCTTGTATTACCAACTGGTAATACATTGATTCTGAACGAATGTTATTATATACCGAACCTGATATGCAATATTATATCAGTTTCTTTATTAAGTAAAGAAGAATATAATTTTGTATTGCAGGATAATGTTATGAACATTTTCCTAAATCAAAAGTTGATTGGATCAGGCTCGTTAAGTAATGGCATATACATTCTAAATCAAACCACAGTTCTCAATGTACAGAACACACACAAGAGGAGGATTTCAGATATGAACGAATCCTTCTTATGGTATTGTAGACTAGGTCATATCAATGCGGCACGACTAGCTAAGTTAAATAAGGATAGATATTTAAATCCGTTTGAATTTACATCTTATGAAACTTGCCAGTCATGTCTCAAAGGCAAGATGACCAAAACTACGTTTACTGGACACAGAGAAAGAGCTACTGAACTATTGGGACTGATACATAGTGATGTATGCGGTCCCATGTCTACACATGCCAGGAATGGTTCCTCATACTTTATTACATTCACTGACGATCTCTCAAGATTCGGACATGTGTTCTTTTTGAAACACAAGTCTGAAGATTTTGAGAAATTCAAAGAATATAAGCATGAAGTTGAAAACCAGACGGGTAAAAGTATTAAAATTCTTCGATCTGATCGAGGAGAAGAATACTTGAGCACAGAATTCCTAGATTATCTAAAAGAGAATGGGATTCTCTCTCAGCTTACTCCTCCGTATACACCACAGTACAACGGTGTATCAGAGCGGAGGAATCGCACCTTATTAGATATGGTGCGCTCTATGATGAGTACTACTGAGTTGCCTTTTTCCTTTTGGGGTTATGCGCTTGAAACAGCTGCATACCTATTGAATCAAATTCCATCTAAATTAGTGCCTAAAACACCATATGAGATATGGAGTGGAAAGAGACCATGTCGTAAACGAGTTAAGATATGGGGTTGTCCGGCCTATGTCAAACGGAAAAATCCAGAAAAACTCAAGACACGATCAGTTCTTTGTAAGTTTGTTGGATATCCCAAACATTTACATGGATATCTATTCTACCACAGCGAGGAACAAAAGGTGTTTGTTTCTCGTCATGCCACCTTTTTAGAAAAGGAATTTCTTGAAAAAGAAATTAGTGGCAAAGAGGTAGAACTGGAAGAAGTTCCAGCTACACAAACTACAACTGAAGATTTAGTGGAACCGAAGGATTCGATAGTCCCTGACGAACCTCAACCTCTCCGCCAATCTAGTAGGGTTACTCATCCACCTGAGAGATACTACGATTTTCTCATTGATGGTGGGAGCGAGGATTGCCATGGAAGATGATGACCCTACTAGTTTCGAGCAGGCCATCACAAGTGGGGACTCTGTGAAATGGCTGGATGCAATGCGATCTGAGATGGAATCCATGTACACCAACAAAGTATGGATTTTGGATGTTGCTCCTGAAGGGATAAAACCTATTTGGAGCAAGTGGATCTTTAAGAAGAAACTTGGTGTAGATGGAAAAGTTGAGGCTTTCAAAGCTAGACTTGTAGAAAAAGGTTTTCGTCAACGACCAGGTGTGGATTATGTTGAACCTTTTCTCCAGTGGCTATGCTTAAGTCCATCCGGATCCTACTTGCCATCTATGCATACCATGACTACGAAATCTGGCAGATGGATGTCAAGACCGCTTTTCTAATGGTGATTTAGAAGAGAGCGTGTATATGACGCAGCCAGAGGGCTTCGTAGATAGTGGGAGCAGCGGAAAGGTGTGCAAGTTGCTTAAATCAATTTACAGATTAAAGCAAGCATCGTGGAGTTGGAACATCTGTTTTGATGTGGCAGTCAAAGAGTTTGACTTCATCAAAAATATAGATGAGCCATGTATATATAAAAAGGTTGCAGAGAGTGAGGTTGTCTTCCTCGTATTTTGCGTGGATGACATACTCTTGATAGGAAATGATGTTCCTATGCTGCACTCGGTCAAGCTCTTCTTATCACAAAGATTCTCCATGAAGGATCTGGGTGATGCCTCCTACATCCTGGGGATTAAGATCTATAGAGATAGATCTAAATAGATATTGGGATTGTCCTAATCCAGGTACATTGACACCATACTAAAGAGCTTTAGTATGGAAGATTCCAAGCGTGGGAATTTACCCACGATCTCAAGAATCACTCTCTCCAAAGAGATGTCCCCCAAGACTGATTTGGAGAGGGCTCGCATGCAAAGGATACCCTATGCTTCGGCAGTCGGGTCTATCATGTATGCGATGTTATGTACCCGACCGGATGTAGCGTACGCACTTAGTGTTGTAAGTAGGTATCAATCAGATCCTGAAGAGAATCACTGGACAGCTGTGAAGAACATTCTTAAGTACTTAATAAGGACTAAAGAAATGTTCTTGGTGTATGGTAACGGTGAACTCCAAGTGGAGTCCTTAACCGATTCGAGCTTCCAGAGTGATAAGGACGACTCTAGGTCGGTCTTGGGTTTTGTCTTCACCCTCAATGGAGGGGCGGTACGTTGGAAGAGTTCCAAACAAGATACCATGGCAGACTCGACGATGGAGGCTGAATGCATCACTGCTAACGATGCCGCCAAAGAGGCTGTTTGGATGAAGAAGTTCATAACCGAACTTGGTGTGGTTCCATCCATCGAGCATCCAATACCTTTGTATTATGATAACAATGGAGTTGTAGCTTTAGCCAAGGAACCCAGGTCCCATCAGCGATCCAGACATATTCGTAGGCGGTATCACCTGATCCAAGAGATAGTTGATCACCGGGAGGTCGAGGTCAGGAGAGTTGACACGACGAATAACACGGCGGATCCACTCACGAAGTCCACACCTCAGATACAGTTTGAGAGACTCTTCGAGATGTTGGGTATGAGATACTACAACAACTGGCCTTAGTGCAAGTGGGAGATTGTTAGTTGTATGTATGCCCTAGAGGCCATTATTGTACATGATTGTATATTATAGTGGATGCTTGGACATATATAGAGAGGACTTTCTTGCTCGACATGATAGTATGCTATCTGGTTGCTCTTTATCTTAACATGTATACTTGTATCTTTATATTTTCTCTCTCATTACATGTTGATAAAGCCCTTAGAATGTGTACTTGATTACCAGGACTATGATAGAGATCATACTAGTAGGACCAGGGTAGTCGGAAAGTACATCCTTTAAATGTTCCTAGTCGAGGGAGTATCGAGACGGAGCATCGATATTCCAGAGTAGACTAGCGTATACGTTTCTTGACCCATTTGATAGGCGATGGATGATCCCACATCCATTGGTGTTTGACATCAAAGATTGTATACGGGTGCTCAGTGGAGACTGGGTACACTGAACAGGACTCTCCGAGAACTCTTAGATGGTATTATATCTATCATCAGATAGCAGTTCTCTGGTGACACTGGTACAGGTTAGTCTGTAGACCCGAGATCATCATAGAGTCTTGTGTGGTTCCCACTGTGCTTTGATTTCCACCCTACCATGTTCAAAAGAGCTTGCAAACAGGTGGTTTTTGGGTACAGTCCCGAGTCACATGGAGGCAATGAGCGATAGGAGGGGTTTCGTCTCTCCCGGTATTAAGGGTTGATGTTGCGCTGTTCTCGATTGGCCATAATAGGAAATCCCTAGCCATGGTTGCTGAGATTTACTGGTAAGTGTTATCAGTAGTTTCTCGAACCGTTATGAGCCTCACATCGGCATGAGTTATCAAGGTATTGGGGTCCGACGTTTACCACCCCCAGGCTAGATATGCGACATATCAGATGAAGAGACCGGACTGTACGGTGGTGTTACTTATTGGATTCACGGGAATGAACAAGCTTGCTTGTTGATCTTCTGATCGCTCAATACCCGGGTAGCCGTTACGTCCATCTAGTACCGCTGACGGCTTGTGGGTGACTGATATGATCATCACCTACTGCCGGCGTATTGACGAGTCTTTAGGGTCCTACACAGAGGTTTCCTGGCTCAAGCGAAACGAAGTAGGGCACATATGTGATATGTGCGGGACCGAGATTAATATTTTTATGTGATACCGTATTCTAATCTCGCGATATTTGATATCAGTCGGTTATATGAGATATAGCCGGGTTATTGAATCCAGTGTTGATTCGATAAGATGATTTAAATGATATTAGTCGGTTATATGTGATATAGCCGGATTATTAAATCAAGTGTTGATTTAATAATTTAATATATAATTATATATTTGATATATTATTATATATTAACTAATATTAGCTCACTTAAGAATTTCTTTTCTACTTTTACATTTAATATATATATGTGATATATATTAATGTATTCTTTTTGTGTCATACTTGATGATACATAGTACATGGGTGTATGAGACGCATACCATACTTAAGATAATTAGGGTGATGATTTATTTAGGGAATAAACAAAATTAGGTGGAAATTATCATGGGTTGGATGCTTGTAGAAGCATGTGGAAACCATTGACTTAGTCCACTAATTTTGTTTACTCTAGATATTTATTAACCCAACCATTATCTATAGCCATGGTTAAGTTTCTACAAATATCATTTTGTCATATTTTCTCACCCATGGTTGCCATTATTCACCATTTCATCTTCTTCTTCATCTCAATTTAGCTCTCTAAGTTTTCTTGAAGTGAAGAGAGAGAGAGAAATAATTATAAAGTGAGCAAAATTCCTACTTCATCAATCTATACCTAACTATCCATTTAGTATAGGTTGTTTGCTTCACTAATTCTCAATTAGTGAAGAGGTAGCTTGAGTTGGAGATTTCTCGACGTAGATCATCTTCGGCCTCGAAGATCTTTAAGCAATCTTGTTCCTGTCGCCTACTGGAGCCTATCGAGAGTCCGGGAGACCACCACTTGGAACTAAGGGACTACTACACGAAGCTTTAGAAGTGAAGGACCGGTCTACAAAGGTTGTATTCCTTGTTCACTTAGAGTAAAGTTGTTTACTTGTTTAGTTAAAACCTAATTCTCTAGTTAAATTCTTGGTTTGGGTTGCTTTGCTCTCTAGATTTTTTAAAATTGTATGCCCGATGCCTTTTAAAACCTAGTGTGGGTGCTAAGGAACCCTATATCAACGCCATCAGATGAGGGCCCGTTTCCCTCTAGATCCCGGCTATTCGAGCACTCTTCCGTGGGATAATCCTAGTACAGAAAAGAAAAATATATATACAATGGTGATATCGACCTCAACCCGGTCGTGCCCCAATAAAAGAATATAAAATCTGGCAGAAACGGCAGTCCACATGTCGGACGCTCGTCCCGCAATAATGAATATACAAATGAATCTGTACTGTACAACTACCATTGCACTATAGGCTATCCACCATGACAATCCATCCACAACATCAGTGCAACACAGAACATCAACGTGAATATCATATTCATAAACCCGTCTGATTGTACATATAGCAGTCAGTCGGGTTATACCGCTCAATGATATTTACGGTCGCAGAAACCAATACACATAAAAGCAAAAATTTAGAGTTTCGATCGATTAAAACTTTTCCAAATTTGCCCCATGTACAAACCAGCACACAAATAAATCTGGGCAAAAACCAAACATACCAAAAATCACATTTCCATAACCAAGAACCCCTGAAAAAATTTGGAGCATAGTGCCCACAAGTTGGTCACGGATCCGCAGCCAAATGACCTATTTGGCCGCGGATTAGCGGTCTACTTTGGGACTTAAGTGCTCAAAAAAAATTCTTGGCTCAAAAAAAGCCTGCACATATTTTTAAGGTCACTGAAAAGATTTTTTGAACAACTTCAAAATTCCAACAGCCAGCAGGGTTTTTAGAAATACGATTTGAATAATTTTGTCGACAAAATTCTAGATTAGTGCAAATTAGCTGGTTAAGATTTATGGACTGGCTCTGATACCATGTTAGGTTTCCTAGCGTCCTGGTCGCCTACCGCGGCTGTTGCGGAACGAAAAACTTTCACTTTTAAAAATCCAGTGCTAGAAAACTCGTCCTAGAATCTAACCATAAACCGAAACTAGCTATCTACAGAGATCTATCTACTGTGGTAGATGCTTATACCTAGAGATCCGTGTTTTTCGGGTCTTTACTCCTCGTCTAGAGCTCTTAGGGATCCTTGATCAACTTTGCTTGTTCGCCTTCTTGATCCTAGATGATCCACCCGAGAGTTCTTGATTCAAGGTTGGCTTCACAAGTGAAGCAACTTAATGACCTAGTTTGCTAAACTAGGTTAGTAAGGAGATATAGTGATTTATCTAGTGTATTTCTATCTCTCCTCCTCCCTTGATTCTCAACTCATAAGATGGTAGAGAGGAAGATGAAGATGAAGGAGGAGGAGGAACTCAAGAGAGCTAGGCAAGTGAGGAGAGAGAACCTTGTTATGAGGATGAAAAAACTTATGTGTAGAAAATCATGAAGCATGGTTTTGTAAAAACCATTTTTCAATAAAATAATGCAACAATATTTGAATAGTTTGCACAAATGAATTTACAATTCATTTGTCAACACTATTCAAGCATGGTTCACACCATTCTTTTCTTTACACATCATTTCCAATTTGCAAATAAAATGGAAAATACATGATAAGGTGTCCTCCTTCTAGAATTTCTTTCCGTATAAATACGGAATACATTCTAGTGTATATACATACCCGTATTCGTATCAAAATACGAATACCCAAGGGATAGATTAATACCACTAAAATAATACTAGCATTAAATCAATATCAGATTTAATGAACCGGCTTAATCCTAACCAGTATTACTAACCGTCCGATCGAAAAATATGGATAACACTAGAATATACATATCGAAATATGTGCACGTAAATTATTAAATCAACACTTGATTTAATAATTCGGCTTAATCCTAAGCCGACTAGTATTATCATCCGATCGAAACCCTCCACGTATAAACATACGGCTACCACATCGTTTCGCCTGAATCAGAGAAACCCTCTGTGTGGGACTCTAAAGACTCGACAGTACGCTGGCAGTGGGTTTAACTACAAGCACGTCAGCAGCACTAGCTGTACGTAACGGCTACCCAGGTACTTGTCGAAAAAAAAGGCCGACAAGCAAGCTCATCCGGACCCCTACTGAGCCTATTCGTGACAATCTCCGTACAGTCATGTCTCTTTGTCTAAGAGTATTGCATACCAGTTCTAGGGGTGGTAAACGTCAAACCCCTACTGACCCGATATGTCGTGTCGATTTAGCTTAGGACCAATCTGAGAAACTACCGATCTAACCATCAGTAGTTCTCAACTGCCTTGGCCAAAGTCTTATGGTTCTATCCAACCGGATACAGTGCAATATCGACTCCCAATACCGGGAGAGACGAATCCCTGACAATCACGCACTGCCTCCATATGGCTCAGGACTGTACCCAACCAAGACCTGTTTGCACGACTCAGTAGAGCCGTGATAGGGTAGTGATCAAATCATAGTGGGAACTTACACAGGACAAATGATAACCTCAGGTCCTAAGACTAACATGTACTCATGTCACCTGAGAACCGCTATCTGACGATAGGTATAACACCATCTAGAGATTCTCAGCAAGTCCGTCCAGTGTACTCACCCCCAGTGAGCATCTGTATACAATCTTAGGTGATCACATCAATGGTTGTGGGACCAACCACCGCCACTCGTTGGGGTCTAGAAACATATACACAAGTCTACTCTGAAGTATCGATGCCCGATCTCGATACTCCTATGACTTGGGACATTTAAGGATGTGTTTATGGACTACCCAGCTCCCATAAGTATGATCGCCATCATAACGCTTGTAATCAAGCAAAATCCTACGGGTTTTATCAATATGTAACCGCCATATGTTATATCGAGTATAACATATGCACATGTTAAGATAAAGTCAAACCATAATAATATACTACTGTATCGAGTCTTTATCAATATGTGCAAGCAATATAAAGCACAATTGAAAGAAATACACATATTAAGATAAAGACAACTTAAATAATATAGTATATACAACTGAGCAAGATTGTCATGTACATACATATCCCTAGCATCGTATACAATGCAGGCCTCTAGGGCATACATATCCAACAGGTTGCTCATGGGTGTAATACTTGATTCAAAATCTAGTAGAACTTTGCAGATTTCGCTCTGCCGGGACTAGCCATACGGTATGTAAACCTCGTTAACAAATCTCTCGTCTCATTTGGTTTGTTATTCTTTTATTCTCGCGTACTTTTGTGATTTATTTTTCGTTATTATTTGCGTTGTGATTGCGTGGATTGGCCGTTAGTATTGTTCCATGTATTGTCTTCTCTGCGATATTATATTATATCTACATCAACTGGTATCAGAGCATGGTTAGGGAATCGAATGGTCTTTTGATTTTACGATCTAAGTTTACGGTGGGTGATGACGTTTGTTTCCGCTCCCTATCTGCTTAGATTTTATTTTTGAAGGCATTGGTTTAAATCCGAGGGATAAGTTGAGTTTGCTGCGGCGGTATAAACGAAAGATGGCGGAGGATAAGATAAGAATCGAAATGTTCAATGATCATAATTATAGTCGGTGGCGGATGCAAATAGAGGACTATTTATATCAGAAAGATTTGTATCTTCCGTTGTTAAGCGAAAGTCCTAAGAAGATATCCGATGAGGCATGGAATCTACTGGATAGGAAAGTCTTGGCGACGATTAGGCTATCGTTGACTACGCAAGTGGCCTTCAATATCTCAAAGGAGAAGATAACCATGTGTTGGATATGTATGACCCAGAGACCTTTATTGTATATGATGCTAGGCATATGTATATACAGGACAATTTTACTTGATATGATAGTATGATATTTGATTTGTCTTTATCTTAACATACGTATATGTTTTACTGGTTATTACATATCACTAATACATGCTGATAAAGCCCGTAGAATCTTTGCTTGACTACCAGCGTTATGATGGTGATCATACTTGTAGGGACTGGGTAGTCCATAAGCACATCCTTAAATGTTCCTAGTCGTAAGAGTATCGAGACTGGGTATCGATTCCAGAGTAGACTTGTGTATGCGTTTCTTGATCCCGATGAGGGGCGATTGTTCGTCCCGCAGCCATTGGTGTATGAAACCAAAGATTGTATATAGGTGCTCATAGGAGAATAAGTTACACTGGACGAACTCGCCGAGAACTTCTAAATGGTATTATACTTATCGTCAGATAGCAGTATTCTAGTGATATGAGTACATTGTAGTCTTTAGATCTAAAATCGTCATTTATCTTGTGACAGTTCCCATTGTACTTAGATTACTACCCTACCACGGCTTTAAAGAGTCGTGAAAATAGATTTTAGTTGGGTATAGTCCAAAGCAACATGGAGGCAGTGGGTGATTGGAATGGATTCGTCTCTCCCGGTATAGGAAGTCGATGTCGTGCTGTGCACGGTTGGCCAACACCATAAGACCTTGACCAAGGCAGATGAGATTTACTGATAGTGAGATCAGTGTTTTCTCGGGATGGTCTTGAGCCACATCGGCATGACTTATCAGGTTATTAGGGGCCTGACATTAACCACGCCCCAGACCCGGTATGCGACACTCTTAGCCGAAGAGAATGGACTGTACGGAGAATGTTACTTATAGGATTAATAGGGGTTTGGATAAGATTGCTTGTCGACCTTCCTTTCGACAGATACCTGGGTAGACGTTACGTACATCTAGTGCCACTAACGTGCTTGTGGTTATGGATTTTATCCAGTAACTACTGCCGGCGTATTGTCGAGTCTTTAGAGTCGCACGCAGAGGGTTTTCCGGCTCAGGCGAAACGATATAGTGTGCATATTTTGATAGTACAGAAGTTCAATTAAATACGTATAGTTAATACACGTACTTTAATAAGACGTTTTGATAATATTAGCAGGTTTGAAAGATAGCTGGTTTTTCACATATAGATTATATGTGTGAGCTAGTATTATATCTCTCATTTTCTCTCTTTTCGGTATTTGTATTTCGATACGAATACGGGTATTTATATGAATATTGGTATTTGTATAAATACGGGTATTTGTATCTTGATACGAATACGAGTATATATGTATCTTAATACGAATATGGGTATTTGTATTTCGATACGAATATGGGTATTTATATTATGATATGAATACGAGTATGTGTACTTGTTACATGAATAGGGGTGTGTGTGTGTTTACATTCATACACTTTCTTTGTTCTTCTTGGATACTAGTGAAAATATCTTAGAGGGGGGTGAATAAGGTAATTATAATAACCTATTGCAAATTTAAAAGCTTAACTACTATTTTTAAAGTGATTATCGAGTTTCTGTGAAAAATATTTAAAACAAGGTTTAAACAATATGACAATCAATACAAAAACAGAGAAGTAAAAAGAGTTAGAGCAATGCAAACATAGCTATATGTTGACTAGGGTTCAGCACCTCCTGTGGCTAGTCCCCGCCTGAGTTTCCTACTCAGGATTCTTCCACTATACTTGTGAAGTACACAAATCCCACTTCATAAGAATGTGAGGAAACAAGATAACTCTCTTCACAAGGATCAATCGCTTAAACTGCAATTCTCTAGGAAACAAGTCTTCTTTCTCTCTAGACTGTGATTCTCTAGAAAAGACGCACTTTCCTCTCTAATCCACGTCTCTTTAGGAAGATCTTTTTTTTCACTCTGAATCTACGATTCAAGTGAAAGGAGAAGCACCCCTTCTGTTGGGTTACAAATCGCTTTTATTACAAACGATTTCACTCACTCACAATCTTATTGATCTCAAAGATTATTTCCGGTTAGGAACAAGGATTTTTTTGAGAGATTTGGACAAGTTTAAGGCCTTGAGAAATGAAAAATCTGAACAAGTTAAAACGCAAAGAACACAAAGAATTTCAGAAGGATTTTCAATAAATTTTATGTGTTATGAATTGTGGGATCTCAAAGGTATTTATAGAGAATTGAATGGGAAGTTATTGTAACTTCCAAAAACTACCATAAAACAGTTAATGGCCGTTTAGAGGAAGTTAGGAGAAAATTTGGCGCAAGTGTCCATTCATTTCGAAATTTGAAATTCAAATTTTTGATTCAAACTACCCATGATGACGTCAAGGGCAGACGTCAGCTCTATACAATTTGTTCTAATGACACCAGGATAGCCGTCTCTAAGAACTTTAACAGAAAGATGAAAATCAGAGATTTGTTCTACTGACGTCGATAATTCAAACTTTTCTTATGCTGACGTCAAGGGCTGGTAGTTCAAACTTTTCTGATACTGACGTCAGGGGATGACGTCAGTGTTCCGACATGAATGATACATTTGGTTTGAACTTTGGCATATTTGAATTCCAACAGATAGGTATGACGTCTCTAAAAGAGATCAAGACGTCGTGGATATTAAGAATGAGTTGGAATGGGGTTTCTAACCTTATAAAATCATTACTAATTACATATATATCGCTCATATCTTCGATCTTAGTCTTGTTTCTTCAATTAGCTTCATTTCCCTTAACTTGTTACATTTGATGTGAATGGATCTTGAATTTACTTGATCCACGTTGTCGATTGCATCGAATCGTCATGCTATATTTTCAGTTTGAGCGTGTATCACAGTGTAAGCAATCTTACTTGATGTTGGATATGTTGTTGCAAACGTACTTCAAGAAAAACTTAGAAACGTCGTTAGTAACATATGGATTCGTTAAATAATATTTTGAATTAAATCATCAAAATTAAGGATCGTGTGATACGGATGTCAACAGCTAGGAGAAGTACATGGGTTTGTAAGTTACACAAGTGAGTCACAATTCTACCCACACACTCTCTATAAAGATATAAGAGAGAGAGAGAGAAGAAAAGGATATGCTTGTTTTTGACATACACATACTCATCTTCTTCTCCTCTCTTCTCTTTAGTTTTGCTTCTAACTAGAAAAGAAAAGAAAAAAGAGAGAAAAGTTGGAGAAACCTCACTATATCACTTGATACCTATTCCTAGCAAATTTAGACATCAAGTTGCTTCACTTGTTCACTTAGGTGTGAAGCTAAAGCTTGAGTTAGGGTTCCTTCAGATGGATCATCTTCGATAAGGAGGATCGTCTTCCAAGCTCGGTCCCGATGGACTAGGAGCCAAGCCAGGGGTATCTGCATTCTCGTAGATACACTACAAAGGTAGCTAGCCCATATAAAATTATAGATAGCTCTCTTTAGTTTGCTAGTTTAATATTTGGTTATGATTCTAGGGTCGTAGTCGCTTGTGCTCTCTAGAATATTTTCGTTTTGCATTCCGCCTTAGCCACAAGTTAGCGGCATGAGCACGAGCAACTACATACACCATAGGGATAATGACGATATTAGTAAAGTTGTATGAGAAACCTTCAACATCAAATAAGATATTTCCGATGAAGAACCTTTTCAACATGAAGATGGCAGAAAACGGTTCGATGACAGAGCACCTAAATGAATTCAACAGCATGAAAAGCCAACTCAAATCAGTTTCAATCGTGTTTGAAGATGAGATTCGAGCCCTATTGTTGTTAGTTATATGTATGCCCTAGAGGCCATTACTATACATAGGATGTATATTGTAGTGGATGCTTGGACATATATAGGGAGGACTTTCTTGCTCGACATGATAGTATGCTATCTGGTTGCTCTTTACCTTAACATGTACACTGATTGTCTCTCTGTTACATGTTGGTAAAGCCCTTAGGATGTGTACTTGACTACCTGGACTATGATGCGGATCATACTAGTGGGGACATGGTAGTCCATAAGTACATCCTTCAAAGTCCCTAGTCGTGGGTGTATCGAGACGGGGCATCGATATACCAGAGTAGACTGGCGTATACCTTCTCGACCCATATAGATGGGCGATGGATGATCCCATATCCATTGGTGTTTGACATCAGAGATGATATATGGGTGCTCAGTGGAGACTGGGTACACTGGACGGACTCGCCGAGAACTCCCAGATGGTATTATACCTTACGTCAGATGGCAGTTCTCTGGTGACACGGGTACAGAGTAGTCTGTTGACCCGAGATCGTCATAGAGTCTTTTGTGGTTCCCACTGTGCTTTGATTTCCATCTTACCACGTCCAAGAGGGCGTGCAAAACGGTGGTTTTTGGGTACAGTCCCGAATCACATGGAGGCAATGAGCGATAGGAGGGGATTCGTCTCTCCCGGTATAGGGAGTTGATGTTGCGCTGTGTTCGATTGGCTATAACAGGAAATCCCTGGCCAGGGTTGCTGAGATTTACTGGTAAGTGTTACCAGTAGTTTCTCGAATTGTTATAGACCTCATATCGACACGACTTATCGAGCTATTGGGGTCTGACGTTTACCACCCCTAGGCGAGATATGCGACATATCAGACGACGAGACCGGACTGTACGGTGTTACTGGTTGGATTCACAGGAGTATGAGCGGGCTTGCTCGTCGATCTTCTGATCGCTCAATACCCGGGTGGCCGTTACGTTTAGCAGACCGCTTGCGGCTTGTGGGTGCTTGATATGATCATCATCTGCTACCGGCGTATTGACGAGTCTTTAGAGTCCTACACAGAGGTTTCCTGGCTCAAGCGAAACGAAATAGGAGCGCATATGAGATATGTGCGGGACCGAGAATAATGCGTGTATGTGATACCGTATTTCATTCTCGCGATGAATGTATCGATCGGTTGTATGCGATATAACCTAGTTATCGAATCAAGGGTTGATTCGATAAGCCGATACATTGGATATTAGTCGGTTGTATGCGATATGACCGGATCGTTAAATCAAGTGTTGATTTAATGATTTAATGTATAATTATATATTTGATATATTACTTTGCATTAACTAGTATTGGTTCACTTTAAATGGATTTTCTCACTTGAAGTGTACAAGTGGTATATGTGATATACTTTTTGTGCAAATGATTGTATCATGTTTGATGATACATGTTTACTTGGTTAAGTGCAAAGAATTAAACCATGGTTAAAAGAATGGTTAGGGTTTCATTTCCTTTACTTATTCATTTATCTATTTATTTATTCATTTTGGAAAATAAATGGCATAATGAGAAAAATGGTGGCTTTCTTTGTTTGCATCTTGAAGCTTCATGAAGCTTTGACTAAGTGACCATTTTGTCTCATGCTTAACCCTAACCACTCCATCTAACCTTAGTTAAATCTCTACACTAAACCATGGTTTGTATATGATAAGTATTCATATTCTTTTCTTTTTGGAATTAACTTATCATAACATTTTCATCATCTTCTTCTTCTTCTTCACATGAAGAAGCTTGCCTCCATCAATGGCAACTTGATGAAAAGAGTGAGAAATCCAATTCTAAAGTGAACCCACTTCCTATTTCTTCATCCTCTATCTCTTGCCAAGTAGTATAGGGTGTTCTCTTCACAAGTTTCATGACTTGGTGAAGTGGGAGCTTGATCTTGTGATGCCTCGACGTAGATCATCTTCGGCACGAAGTCGACCACCTAGCTCGCCCATTTCTCCGATGAAGCCGACGCTAGAGCCCGGGTTTCTATTTGGACAGCGAGGAGACTTCATTGCGGAGCTATGGAGGTGGAGGACTGGATCTACAAAGGTTGTATTTCCGTTTATTCGTAGTTAAGTTGTTAACTAGTTTATTGTTTCGCCTAAAATCTAGTTAACGATCCGTATTAGGGTTTCTCGGCACCCGTAATTTTTGAAATTGGCATGGTTGATGCCTTGTGAGACCTCTTGAGAGTGCCTAGGAACCATACAGTGGTATCAGAGCCTAGCTAGAGCCTTAGGCGATGAGTAGACGACGTTTGAAACCCGATCGAACCAAAACCCTAACCCCAAAATAGCTCTCTGGACTTTTTCTAAAAACTGGGATTTTTCCAAATTAAAAATATGCAGAAAAATCAGCAGGGAATTATAAGAATTACGGCGCAAAATTTATCTCATGATCCCTCTAATACGCGGAGGAACCGCGGCATAAGCCTAGCTTATGCGGCGGTTCCGCAGCTTAAGTATGACGTCACGCTTCCAATTTTGCACAGTAACTTCTTTTATTCAGTGCTGAGTTCTCTGGGTATTTTTAATTATTATTCAAGAGTTGAGTTTTCTGGGTTGTTTTGGGGATTCGAATGTTCGATCGGATTATCAAATTTTGTCTGTGTGGCTTTCCGGATAATTTTTAAATATGTTAAAAAGTTCGACGGGATATAAATACCCAATTTTTCCCCTGTCGGGAAATTTCCAAGTGTTGGATTTTTCCGTGGTTTAACGACGTTCTAAGTAGTGCAAGTAACTCGATGGACCCTCTAGAAGACAACAAACCTTAACTCGATTATGTGACCGTCTTAAACTGCTCTTTGAACCTTCGGGTTTAGGGCAGTACGGCGTGCCACATGTGAAGCGTTGGCTTGACCCTTCTACGGCTGGACCGTTGGTACTGAGGCACGAAGTGAATGTCTTTGAACTTATTTCATGAGTTGAGCTGTTTCGGGAAAATTGGGTGTTTGAATGTTCGATCGGAAAGTTTAACATTTTCTAATTATCTGGAATGTGATACAATAATTGGAATTCACAAATAGTTATGAGATAACTGAATGAATGTTATAAACATAGCAGTTTAGTCTCACTTGATCGGTTGCCACGGAATTTTGATGTGATCAAAAGTCCGTCGCAATCACGTAGCGTACGCGGATACTCGCCGGGTAAACTTAATAGACAGCCTCACTCCATAGCCCCGACCAAGTGACTGTAGGAGAACCCCGTCGCCGAAAGCATCCGTCCGAGTGCTCGCGGTAGCGGTGTTCCGCCTTGGTGCACTTCGTCGACGGTATCGGGGGTGCGGCCGTCTACTGAAGTTTGCGACGAGCATTCGATCAAATTGTCGGGAATCCTGTTGAATTGCCCGACTTGATATTGAAAAGTGTTTTCGATAATGAGACTAAAATGCGGGGTTTATAATTGTTAGGCATGCGATGTCTAAAGAATTCATTTGGTCAGGCATGCGATGTCTGAGGTGGTTGCGGATTCCAACTGTTGTAGTTTTACACTTTCTTTTCTGTGACCGTAAGTGTAATATGTGATATCGCCGGTTTCGTTGCTATATGTCAACGAAAATTGGAATGCGCATATTTACTTACGTTGATGACATGTGATGTTATGTGTTGCTGGATATGTTATATTGGATTGTCGTGTTTGAATAGCCGGGGGTTTTTATGTGAGATGAGTGTTTTTCATTTTCATTCATGTAAAAACTTGTATGTAATATTCTTTTATTGGGGCACTTCCAGGTTGCGGAAGATGTCATCGTTTGTATATTATTTACTTTTCCGCACTAGGATAGACCCAAGGAGGAGGGCACAAGTAACCGGGTTCTGGAGTCCAGTGGGAGACCAACTCGAGGAGTCGAGTCCGGGTCTCCTAACTCTAGAATTGGTAGGGTTGCTTGCCGCTCTCGTAGGGGCCTTGGGGTGTGGGTTTGGCTATTCATCGCGACCGTGGAATCCATGTTTTATACTGGCTCGTATTGAAAACACGGACGTCCTAATATATCCAATATTTCATATGATTCTTCTGCTGCGATATCTGTGATGTGATCATGTGATGTTCTGTGATGGATACTGTATATAGTATATATGATATATTATATAGACGTTACTTATGTTTTACACCCGTGCTAGCCCTGCCCTGCTCTGCCGTTAGTTACCTAACCTAACGGTGCACGAGGGGACATCGAGGTGAATGCGGATGGCATAAGTGTACGTCGTATTTATCTGTGATGTTTAGGTATTTAAATGATGGGACTTCATTAATGTGATTAATGAAATAAAAGAAACCTAAGATGTTGTAGAATCGAATTTCAAAATAAAACAGGTAGCTACAGTTCTTGCTTTGCACAGAGATATATGTGATATATCCTGCACCTTATTCGATGAGGAAAGGACCGAGATCCCTTCACCGGGAGTGACTCCTTTAGCAATAACTGGCTGATGCTACACACTCGGTTTGTCTTTTGATTGTTTTTAAGAGTTTTTGCTTTGCACAGTGATATATATGATATATCCCGCACCTCATTCGACGAGGAAAGGACCGACGATCCCTTCACCGGGAGTGACTCCTTTAGCAAAACTAGAAAAGCCTCAAAAACACTCCATTTTAAAATCATTTGATTCTACAACGATATCAAGTTCATTACGCAATAGGTTTTCGGAAAAACCTGTCGTAGCCCTCCGTCATTTCAGATAAGTAGTAGTTAGTATTCGTGCTGCGTTTGTTGGCCTTTGTCAAGGCGCAGTGTGCGGTAGCTAACTGGTGCTTATCTGCTTATACATATGATGCAGATTGGATTAGGGTAGTCGTGCGACCTTGTTGGCCTTTGTCAAGGGCCGTGCGGGTGGGTTTAATTCAATCAGGAAATGACGGGTTGAACTTGACTAGCATCCTATGGTTTGTTGGCCTTTGTCAAGGTCATAGGAAGTTAGGGGCAAAATATTATCGGGAATTTCAAGTGTTGAAATTTGCAATGAGATTGCATACCTTCTATGAGATAGTTGGATCCCGATACCCGCTGCGAGTAATTGTTACTCCTGGGAGAGTTTTACACATTACAATTAGCCGATCAAGTAGGTGTCTAGAAAGGTGTTAACGAGGTTATGCCTCTGGGAAAACGAGGTTTACATTAATTAGGTTCGTGCGAAAGCACGGGGGACCTCCCTCAAAGTACCGACACTGGCCTGGCTGAAAGATTGGCGAACTTGTAGTGTGTAATTAATCCCGGCTAGTCTTTCCTTTTAGGGTTTGAAGGAAGATTTGATAAAAAGAAGTGGGAGCCATCCTGATTAGATAAAATAATAACCAATCTATTCTTGCAAGAGCGCACGCAGAGTGTTTTCTTCTCTCTCTCTCCTGGTAGCAACCATGTCACGCCTTAATCAAGATAATAATACGGATTATTGACCGAACCCGCTTGTTATACTGAGCTGGGGAACGTTGGTCCCGCTCCAACTTATAATTGTTATAAGACAGAGCAGGAAATTGGGGAATACCAGAATTCCTATGCCGCCCAAACGAAGAAAGTGCATATGATGCATCTCCTTCGGGTGTGTTCATTATATAGAACTGTTTCTCAGTGTCCTTTACGTCCTGGGTATATGATACCGGATCAGAATCCCGTATATGTAATATGTTACATGGGCTACAGAAAGGTAGAGAACTGAGAACGGGTGATAAGTTTCATGAGGCAGAAAACGGGGCAAGAGTTGCAGCCAAGTCTGTTGGTCACTGTCACCCTGTATTCCAAATACATTGATTCTGAACGAATGTTATTAGATACCGAACCTGATATACAAAATCATATCAGTCTCTTTATTAGTAAAGAAAGGATATAATTTTGTATTGTTGGATAATGTTTTGAACATTTCCTATATCAAAAGTTGATCGGTTCAGGCACGTTATCTAAAAGCATTGATGTTCTAAATCAAACTACAGTTCTTAGTGTACGGAACACACACAAGAGGAAGAGTTCAGAAATGAACGAATCCTTCTTGAGGCATTATAGACTAGGTCATATCAATGCGATCCGACTGGCTGAAGTTACATTTTAGATGCATATTTAAATCAGTTTGAATTTACATCTTGTGAAACTTGCCAGTCATGTCACAAAGATATAATGACACTAGCTCTGTTTACTGGAAACAGAGAAAAGAGTTAGTGAACTCTTGGGATGATACATGTTGATGTATGTAGCTCCCCTGTCTACAAATGCCAAGACCGGTTCTTTGTACTTCGTTATATTCTCTGATGATCTTTCGAGATTCAGACCTATGTTCCTGTTGAAACACAAGTCCGAACCTTTTGAGATATTCACAGAATATAAGTTAGAAGTGGAGAACCAAAATACGGGTATAAGTATTATGTCCTATGATGAGATCGAGGAGGAGAATACTTGAGCACGGAAATCCTGGTCCATTCTAAAGGAGAATGAGATTCTCTCTCAGCATTACTCCTCCGTATACACCATAGCACGATGGTATATCGGGGTGGAGCAATCACACCCTATATGATAAGGTGTGCTCTATGATGAGTAATACTGAGTTACCTATTTTCTTTTTGGGAGTTATGCACTTGAGAAGCTGCATACCTATTAAATTGGGTTCGAATCAAATCAGTTGCCTACCATTTCATATGTGATATGGAAAGGGAAGAGCCCATGTCTTAAGCTAGTTAAGATTTGGGGTTGACCGGCCTATGTCTAAAAGCAAAATCCGGACAAGCTCGAGGTAAGGTCTGTTATGTAGAACTGGAAATGTTCCAGCCATACAAACTGCAGCTGATGATTTGATAGAACCAAAGGATTCAGTAGATTCCAACGAACCTCAGTCTCTCCGCCGATCTAGTAGGGTTCCTCACCCACCTGAGAGATACTTCGGTTTCTCTATGACAGTGGGAGCGAGGATTGCATCATGAGATGATGACCCAACTAGTTTCGAGCTGGCCATCAGGAGTGGGACTCTGTAAGAATGGCTGGATGCTTAGTGATCTGAGATGGAATCCTTATACACCAACAAAGTATGGACTTTGGTTGCAATATCTGAAAGGTTAAATCCCCCATCAGGAGCAAGTAAATCTTGAGAAGATTACTTGGTGTACATGGAAAAGTTGAGACTTTCAAAGCTAGACTTGTTAAAGGTTTTCGTCATCAACCAGGTATGGATTATGTTGAAACCTTTTCTAAGGATCTATGCTTAAGTCCATCCAGATCCTACTTGCCACGGCTACATACCATGACTACGATATCTGGTGGTTGGGTGTCATGACTGCTTTTCTAAATGATGTTTTAGAAGAGAATGTCTGTAAGTACACAGCCAGAGGGCTTCGTAAACAGTGGGAGCAGCGGAAACGTGTGCAAGATGTTTTATATGATAAAGCAGACATCGCGGAGTTGGAACGTCTATTTTGATGTGTTAGTCAAAGAGTTTGACATCATCAAAATGGTAGATGAACCTTGTATAAACAAAAAGGTAATAGGGAGTATGATGGCGATCCTCGTAGAGTACGTGGATGACATACTCTTGTTAGGGAAGGAGTTTCCTATGCTACGCTCGATCAATCTCCGCTTATCACAATGATTCTCCACATAGGATCAAAGTGATACCTACTATATCCTAAGCTTTGGATCTATGAGATAGATCTAAATGGATGTTAGGATACTCACTAGTTATAGTGAGATGGTATCAGTTGATCCTGGGAAAAATCACTGGAAGTGTTCCAGGGTGATAAGGACAACTGAATGTCAGTCACAGGCATTGTCTTTACCATCAGTAAAGGGACGGTATGTTGGAAGGGTTCCAAGCTAGATACCGTGACATACTAGACGATAAAGGCAGGATACATCGCTACTTAAGATGCTATCAAAGAGGATGTTTGGGTGTATATTGGTTCATGAGATGAACTACGTTCCTACCATTGTGAGACAATGGAGTTGTGGCTTATGCCAAGGAACGCCGGTCCCATCAGTGATCCAGACATATTCTAAGGCAGTATCGCCTGATCATGGAGATAGTTGATCTCCAGGGTGATCAAGGTAAGGAGAGCAGACTCAGAGGATAACACGGCGGATCCACTCACGAAGGCCTATTCCCAGAGAGAGACTTTTATGGGATGGTTGAGTATGAGATACTACAACCACTGTTATCAGACGGCCCTAGTGCAAGTGGGAGATTGTTAGTTATATGTATGCCCTAGAGGCCATTACTATACATAGGATGTATATTGTAGTGGATGCTTGGACATATATAGGGAGGACTTTCTTGCTCGACATGATAGTATGCTATCTGGTTGCTCTTTACCTTAACGTGTACACTGATTGTCTCTCTGTTACATGTTGGTAAAGCCCTTAGGATGTGTACTTGACTACCTGGACTATGATGCGGATCATACTAGTGGGGACATGGTAGTCCATAAGTACATCCTTCAAAGTCCCTAGTCGTGGGTGTATCGAGACGGGGCATCGATATACCAGAGTAGACTAGCGTATACCTTCTCGACCCATATAGATGGGCGATGGATGATCCCATATCCATTGGTGTTTGACATCAGAGATGATATACGGGTGCTCAGTGGAGACTGGGTACACTGGACGGACTCGCCGAGAACTCCCAGATGGTATTATACCTTACGTCAGATGGCAGTTCTCTGGTGACACTGGTACAGAGTAGTCTGTTGACCCGAGATCGTCATAGAGTCTTGTGTGGTTCCCACTGTGCTTTGATTTCCATCTTACCACGTCCAAGAGGGCGTGCAAAACGGTGGTTTTTGGGTACAGTCCCGAATCACATGGAGGCAATGAGCGATAGGAGGGGATTCGTCTCTCCCGGTATAGGGAGTTGATGTTGCGCTGTGTTCGATTGGCTATAACAGGAAATCCCTGGCCAGGGTTGCTGAGATTTACTGGTAAGTGTTACCAGTAGTTTCTCGAATTGTTATAGACCTCATATCGACACGACTTATCGAGCTATCGGGGTCTGACGTTTACCACCCCAGGCGAGATATGCGACATATCAGACGACGAGACCGGACTGTACGGTAAGTGTTACTGGTTGGATTCACAGGAGTATGAGCGGGCTTGCTCGTCGATCTTCTGATCGCTCAATACCTGGGTGGCCGTTACGTTTAGCAGACCGCTTGCGGCTTGTGGGTGCTTGATATGATCATCATCTACTACCGGCGTATTGACGAGTCTTTAGAGTCCTACACAGAGGTTTCCTGGCTCAAGCGAAACGAAATAGGAGCGCATATGAGATATGTGCGGGACCGAGAATAATGCGTGTATGTGATACCGTATTTCATTCTCGCGATGAATGTATCGATCGGTTGTATGCGATATAACCTAGTTATCGAATCAAGGGTTGATTCGATAAGCCGATACATTGGATATTAGTCGGTTGTATGCGATATGACCGGATCGTTAAATCAAGTGTTGATTTAATGATTTAATGTATAATTATATATTTGATATATTACTTTGCATTAACTAGTATTGGTTCACTTTAAATGGATTTTCTCACTTGAAGTGTACAAGTGGTATATGTGATATACTTTTTGTGCAAATGATTGTATCATGTTTGATGATACATGTTTACTTGGTTAAGTGCAAAGAATTAAACCATGGTTAAAAGAATGGTTAGGGTTTTATTTCCTTTACTTATTCATTTATCTATTTATTTATTCATTTTGGAAAATAAATGGCATAATGAGAAAAATGGTGGCTTTCTTTGTTTGCATCTTGAAGCTTCATGAAGCTTTGACTAAGTGACCATTTTGTCTCATGCTTAACCCTAACCACTCCATCTAACCTTAGTTAAATCTCTACACTAAACCATGGTTTGTATATGATAAGTATTCATATTCTTTTCTTTTTGGAATTAACTTATCATAACATTTTCATCATCTTCTTCTTCTTCTTCTTCACATGAAGAAGCTTGCCTCCATCAATGGCAACTTGATGAAAAGAGTGAGAAATCCAATTCTAAAGTGAACCCACTTCCTATTTCTTCATCCTCTACCTCTTGCCAAGTAGTATAGTGTGTTCTCTTCACAAGTTTCATGACTTGGTGAAGTGGGAGCTTGATCTTGTGATGCCTCGACGTAGATCATCTTCGGCACGAAGTCGACGACCTAGCCCGCCCATTTCTCCGATGAAGCCGACGCTAGAGCCCGGGTTTCTATTTGGACAGCGAGGAGACTTCATTGCGGAGCTATGGAGGTGGAGGACCGGATCTACAAAGGTTGTATTTCCGTTTACTCGTAGTTAAGTTGTTAACTAGTTTATTGTTTCGCCTAAAATCTAGTTAACGATCCGTATTAGGGTTTCTCGACACCCGTAATTTTTGAAATTGGCATGGTTGATGCCTTGTGAGACCTCTTGAGAGTGCCTAGGAACCCTACAATTGTTTCTATATTCGTTGCCAGAGAGTTAGTAAAACCTCGTGATGGCTGTAACCAAATTGATCTCAGGGACTCTTACATTTAATGATGTGGTGAGTTTCATATTAAATGATGAGATAATGAAAAAGGTTGTGGGTGAGAGTTCGGGAACTTCTGCACTCTCAGTGGACAATCGCGGCAGAACGATGGAAAAAGGAAAAGAGAAGAAGGGAAAGTCAAAGAGCCGAGAAAAATCAAAAGGAAAGATCCAAGATGACAGTTGAAACTGCGGAAAAATGGGTCATAGAAAAAGTGAATGTAGACTCTTAAAGAAAAGCTCAGATGAGAAGGCAGATGAAAAATAAGCCAATGTAGTGTCTACACATGAACAAAGGGAACTGGGGCTTTGTTTATCGGCGAACAAGAGCACAAAGGCGGATACCTAGTTTCTAACTTCGGGGGCATCATTTCACTGCACTTCAGGTCGGCACCATTTTAGCGAGTATGGTCAAGGGGATCTCAGACATGTGACGGTAGGAAACGGTCAGCCATGCAAGATCATTGGAAAAGAGACGATCATATTGCAACTGTCAGGAGGAGCTCAAATAAAGCTGAAGAACACAATACACATTCCAGATCTAAAGAAAAGACTAATTTCTACAAGTCAACTAGACAACGAAAGTTATATTACAGTGTTTGAGAATTCTCAGTGGACAATTTCCAATGGATCGTTGATGGTCGCAAGGGGTAAATTGAGCGGTTCGTTGTATTCTTTCAGTGGGAGTAGTGGATGTTCAATTGCGTTGGCGACAGGTTCAGAAGTAGATTCTGAGACTTCGTTGTGGCACAAGAGATTAGAGCACCTCGGCGAGAAGAATATGAAGATTTTTCAGGGTAGAGGGCTTCTTTCAAGGCTGAAAAGGTGGAGTTGGGATTTTGTGAGAGTTGCATTTGTGGGAAGCAAAGTGCACTCAGATTTCAGATTAGAAGCGTAGCAAAGAAGAACAAGAAGTTAGAGATGACGGATGTATGGGGACCGGCCTCGGTAGAGTCTTATGGAGGAAATCAGTATTTCGTGACATTCATTGATAATGCAAGCCGGAAGACCTGAGTGTATGCAATGAAGAAGATGTCCGATGTGTTTGGTATCTTTAAACACTAGATTGCACAGGTGGAGAACCAAACGGGGACGAAGCTTAAGTGCCTAAAGTTCGATAATGGCTAGGAATATTGCACACAAATTCACAGAAGGGTATACGTTGGTGAAGATGGTACCAAGGACGCCGCAACAAAACGGTATCGCTGAAAGGATGAACATGATGATCCTAGAGCGGGTGAGAAGCATGACCTTGGATGCGGATGTGCCGAAATTCCTATGGGCAGCAGCTGTCGATGCTGTGTATCTGATCAACAGAAGCCCGGCAAGTGCGCTCGATGGAGGAATTCCGGAAGAAATTTAGCCAGGTAAACAAGTTAATTATTCACACCTAAATTTTTTGGTTCCATTGCGCACTCGTTGATAGATAAGACGGAAAGGAGTAAGCTTGACTCCAAGTCTAGAAAGTGTTTATTCATCGGGTATAGAAGAGATGAGTTCGGATCGACTGTAGGATTACTCAAGTAAGAAGGTAATACAAAGCCAGAAAGTCGTCTTTGATGAGCAACACTTGTATAAGGAAGCGAAGCAAGCCAAGGATGGTGCAGTATCTGAGTTCGTCGAGTTAAATGAAACTCAGGAGAGCAGTCGGGTGCCTACAAGTGGAGATCAGAATATAGAGGAGACGAGAACTACATTGCAGGATCAGGTTCAAAAACGGGTTGAAAATTAAGTTCAGCAACTAGATATACCAATTCTGAGAAGAACTACACGAGAGAGGAGGATACCTGAAAGATTAGTAACCGACTTCTTATTATACACAAATTCAGGAGAGCCTGAATCCCTTACAGAGGCGATGCAAGACAGTAGAGCAAGTAGTAGGAGAAAGCTATGGATGAAGAGATGGATTCGTTGAAAAAGAACCGTATATGGGATCTAGTAAAGCTATCCAGAGTCAAAAGGCGTTGCTGAATAGGTGTGTGTACAGGATCAAAGATGAAGCAAATGGCATGAGGCGGTACAAGACTCGCTTGGTAGTCAAGGGATATGCGCAACAGTATGAGATAGACTATAAAGAGATATTTTCTTCATTGGTGAAGATGACTTCAATTCGAGTGATACTCAGTATCGTGGCGGTGGAGAATTCGCACTTAGATCAGCTAGATGTGAAAACGGCATTCCTTCATGGAGATTTGGAGGAGAAAATCTATATGATGCATCCACCGGAATACGAGGTGAAGGGAAAAGAAAACATGGTTTGTAGACTGTGAAATAGTTTGTATGGATTCAAACAAGCTCCAAACCAGTAGTATCTCAAATTCGATCAGTTCATATTATAGACAGGATTTGTACGATGTGATTCAGATCACTACATCTACGTTCAGACTTTTGAGGATGGCGACTACATTATTTTGTCACTTTACGTGGACAATATGTTGGTAGTATGTTCGAATTTCCAAAAAAATTCAAAGTCTGAAGAAGATAATGGCTAAAAAAATCTCCCTGAAGGATTTGGGAGCAGCTAAGCAAATTGGGTATGAAGATCATGAGAGATAGACATCAACAAAAGCTGTAGCTATCGCAAAAGGACTACATAGAGAAGGTTTTGAAGCGGTTCAACATAGACAAATCAAAGCTGGTAAGTACGCCTTTAGCGAAGCACTTCAAACTCAGCAAAGAGTTATGCTCGATAACTCAAGAGCAAAAGGATGAAATGGCATGAGTACCATATGCATCTGCGGTTGGAAATTTGATGTATGCAATGGTGAGTACAAGACCAGATATTGCACAAGCAGTAGAAGTTGTAAGGAGATACATGCAAAACTCAAGGAAGGAGTATTGGAATGCAGTGAAGTGGATATTGAGATATCTCAGGAGAACATCCAGTCATGTTTATATTTGGGGGTGACTTTCTAAATGTGCAAGGTTATGTTGATGTGCACTACTCAGGTGATCGAGATAATGAGAAAAGTATAATAAGGTACGTATTCACGGTCGGGGAAACAGCAGTCAGTTGGGTCTCCCGGTTACCAAAGGTTGTGGCATTGTCAACGACAGGAGCCGAATATGTGGCCATCACGGAAGCCGGTAAAGAGATGATATGTCATGCACCGCTTCCCAAAAGGCAGTAACGACACATGACGAGGCCTGCGATGTATTTATTATGATAATGTCATTGTTCAAAACAAATACGCTAAGTGTTTATAAGCAATATAAAAACATGCAAGAATTAGTAAGAGTGATTAAAATTCAACAACATTATGTACATTCACTTCCATAAGGATTCAACTGATTACAAGATGTTCGAATCAAAAGTACAAATGCAAGAAGATGCCTAAATAAGTGGAATGCTGGAAATAACTACAGAAAAAAACTAGTAGTCTGGCTGAGCGGTAAGCTGATCGAAATCTTTCTGACTCAGCTCAATCCCCTCGGTCTCTAAGACACCTGACGAACATTCCAAGGAAAATAAAGAGGAAGGAATGTCGTCAGCGAACTAGCGCTCGGTAAGTCCCTAAAAAGGATATGAATATAAATTGTGATAAAAGATATGTATGCAAGAAGAATATGAATCTAATGCAGAAGAGGACATGCAAGAGTGTTAATTAGATATGAGTATGTTAAGGTATCTTAAGCATGACAGGTATATGAATATGGTTCTCCTATTCTGATGTGGTTGTTTATATTTTGATAAAGAAAGTATGCATGTATACGAGAGTTGTCCAGCTTACCCTGTGGACCAAAGGTACAAGAAGTACAAGGCCCCGTCATAACCCACGGGATAACATCACTCAATATTCAGTTAGGTGTCTTTTAAAATGCCCTCTCATGCCACGGAATACGTTCTTTACTAATCTACCCCTTATCCCCGTGTATTTTATTGTATAGTTCAAGTTTGCAGGTCTTGACTTAATCCATGAATATAGAGAGTACAAGTTCAGCTTTAAATTGTGTTCAAGTATTCATGTCAAGTTCAAGCCAAGTCATATTCATGATTTGGGTCAAGTCGCGTCAAGTGTTCAAGCCACGTTCAAGTTCAAGGATTCATGTCGAGTTCAAGAATTCATATTCAGGTTCAAGTCAAATTCGAATTCAAGTCAAGTTCAGATTTAAGTCAAGTTTCAAGTATTCAAGTCAAGTCATGTAGGATGTCATGTGTTTGATTATATATGATTCGGTATTCATGTTATTTAAGATGGCAACCACTGCATATGGCCAGCAGCATTTGTGCCCTTTTCAAGGACGATTGTCAGACGATTACTAGTTTGTCTAAACTAAGCAAGCACTCACTTTCTACAGCTCCACGAGTCCTGGAGAAAAGATACCGCTTAAACCCATTGTTACCTAAATACCTTAACAATTAGTTTATATAGTCTAGGTATTTTAATGAACTTAGGTCATCTATAGAAAATAGTTCCTTTGAAAACTCGAGAGGATTTTATGCAAAATGCTCTACTTTTAAAAATAAATCTCGAGAGTGTTTTTGGTAAAATATTTTAATTAGAATGTCGAGAGTTTTAATAAAAATATACTTTATATTTTATGATACTTTAATGATAAAACCTAACTTTTAAAAGTTTATGGTATTTTTATGAAAATCTATCTTTTGGAAAACTTAAGGGTATTTTCTTAAAAACTTTAATTAAAAACTTGATTTCATTTAATTAAAAATATAACCCCAAATTAACATAACTTGCTATCATTTCTTTTATTTTAAATTTTATTATCGAAAATGTTTATTTTCCGTTAAAACCGTATTTTTCCTTTCAAGACCGTATTCTCCGTGAGGAGTTCTGCATCTCACTCCACTAAGCTCAAGATGTGCAATAATCCGCACCAACCATAAAAGGGTCATTTAAGGAGAATTGTAGATGTGTATTTACAAAGAAAAAAGTTATGGTTAAAAGTTATTTGTTATAAAAGAATATTTTGAAATTTGAGGGTATTTTAATGAAAATCGTTTCTTTAAAAAAAACGCTATAAATATGAGAACGTGCTATGATTTCCTAGTGTGCGTGTAGGGTAGATCGTTACCCCATACATAATATTATCTAGAATATTAACAATATCAACTAATATATGTTAAAGTAGAAGTTATAGGAAACTTGCATATGTGAATAAAACAATCATGAAAAGATTGGTTACATGTTATAGAAGTACTCGATATGTGATGGTTCCAAGGACTTGATTAGTAAGTTAAATTTACAAGTTTTGTTTCAAGAAATGTTTTATAATGAAGTGATTTTGATAGAAAGAAAAATATTTTAAACATGAGATATATGGATGTAGTTCCAAAACATAGGGTGTTTGGTGACATAGCTAAAGGTTTAATTCAAAGGAAGAAGAGGGGGGGAGGGATACTTACTCAATGGCGAAGGAAAGAGGAAAAAGAAATAGCCTCGGTTTGAAGAACCGAGACTGCGATGTGACGGAGTGTCGACGTGTCAAGAGTTTGCCTTCACCTTGAACTTGAGAGAGATGTTTGAATTGGAATGTTAGTTAGAGTTTCTGTATATTTCATAGGGGATGAAGTGTGGACAGATTTTGGGGTTTATACAGGGATGAGGGAGAAGATGTGGTGTAAGAATTGTGATAAATGACATTAAAATTGATTTTTAATGGGAAAAAGAAATGGGGTTGTTTTCTGGGTTAATGCAGAAATTTTAAAGTATCAAAACGAGCTCCAGAGAACTCAAAAGACACACGTGCATGAGACGGAGTCATTTGGGCTCACCCACACCGCCGGTCTCAGCCTATAGTCGACCCCAAGTCGGCCCCCTGCCTCAGGGTTCGTACCATATACTCGAGTCACATTGGTGAATCCAAATTCATACATCTTTTCTGTTATAACTTTTCATATCTCCGTGTAATACTCATGAAAACTTTTGGACTTCCAAAATATCGAAAAGAAAAATAATAAAAAGATTGGAACTTATGAGATTTGAACACGCGGGCTATGAAACAGCAGTGGAAAGGCTTAACCAGTGAGCTACAAGGAGTTTCTTGTACATAAGTTATCAAGAATAACTTATAACTATATACCAGAACTAAATACATTCTCTTTTATGAACTTAAGCAAATGGGATGGTACACGAAATTGAGGATCATTACATGATATAGTTACAAGGATTACTCAAGGAATTGAATAAGAAATAAGATTTCAATATCTTGTGGAACGATAGTCAAAGTGCGATACACTTGGCCAAGAACGCTGCATATCATTCTTGGACAAATCACGTCAAGGTGTGGTACTATTTTATACGCATAGCATTGGAAGATAGTGAGTTGACACTGCAGAAGCTTGTAGGAGAAAAGAATCCTACAGATATGTTCACTAAGATCGTACACAGAAATATGCTGGATCTCTATTACAGGTTGGTAAACCTCTCCATGAAGATTTGATGATGAGAGAGATGATAGCGGAATCGTGTAAAGTCTATTAGCTTTGGGAATCAAGGTAGAAGAATCTCCAAGTGGAAAAATGTTGATATTGTGGAGTTTCTTCTTGGGAGTTGATCTTGAGCCAACTCGGGGGAAGTTGAGACGATTCATAAGTGCTCCAAAATTGTCACAACTCTCTGGATATATGAGACAGCTGTTGAGCCGGCTTGACCCAATACTTGAGACGGCTCAAGTTTTTATGATCCGGCTTATAATATGACGGAATTACCCAATATTCTCTGTGTACATGAGCCGACTCATGGGCATGTTTGTTGGCTATAGTGCCTTCAAGGCAATTATCATAGTCGCGGACTTGTGATTATGATGATTGAGTGAGGACCTATACCGATAGAATAGTCTTACTTAAGATGATAGTATGTTATCTGGTTTGTCTTTATCATCATGTACATGTTGATAGAGCCCATAGGAGTATCAAGACCGGGCATCGATACTCCAGTGTAGACTAGTGTATACTGATCGAGACCCCGACGAGGGGCGGTGTCCAGGTATCACAAGCCATTGGTGTTAGTTTGTTCACCTAAGATAGTATACAGGTGCTCATTGGGTTATAAGTAGACTGGATGGACTCGCCGGGAACCTGCTAGTTGGTATTATACCTATTGTCAGATAGCAGTTCCCAGGTGACATATGTACAGGTTAGTCTGTCGACCTGAGATCGTCATTTGTCTCGTGTGAGTTCCCACTGTGCTTTGATTACTACCCTACCACGGCTCAAAGGAGTCGTGCAAACAGGTTTTAGTTGGGTACAGTACCGAGCCACATGGAGGCAGTGATCGGATCGTCGGGGATTCGTCTCTCCCGGTATTGGGGTTGATGTCGCGTTGTGTACGGATGGCCATCACCATAAATCCATGGCCACGGTGGATGAGAATTACCGATGCAGGATTGATAGTTTCTCAGGTGGTGATGGGTTTCATACCGACACTAAATATCCCAGTGTTAGGGGTCTGACTTTATCCACCCCTTAGACTCGATATCCGATACTCTTAGACGAACAGACCGAACTGTACGGATATTACCACTGTCAGGCTCAATAGGGGTTCTGTATGAGTTTGCTCGTCGGTCTCCCCTTTCGCTCAATACCTGGGTAGCCGTTACGTACAGCTAGTGTCGCTGATGTGCTTGTGGTTAAACCCACTGCCAGAATATTGACGAGTCTTTAGAGTCCCACACAGAGGGTTTCCCTGGTTCTGGCGAAATGATGTAATAGTCGTATTGGATACGTGCAGGGTTCCGATCGATTGATGTACATTGTACTCGGACTTTCGATTGGACAGTTCATAATACTAGCCGGCTTGGGTTAGAGCCGGATTATTAAATCAAGTATTGATTTAATAATTTATGTATATGTATTTCGGTACGTATATTCTAGTATTATATTCGTTGTGTTATTCTATCTCTTTGGGTATTCGTATTTCGGTACGAATGCAGATATATTTACAGTAGAATGTAATCCGTTTTTTTTTTCCGGATAACATTCTAGAAGGTGGCCACCTCATTTTTGGTTTTGACCATTTATAGAAAATGGTAAATGAGGTGGATATTAGAATGAGGAAAGTATGGTGATGACCATGCTTAAATAGTGAACACAAATGAATTGTTAATTCATTTGTGCTCACTATTCAAGTATGAGAGCTATTTTAAAATGCAAACAAATGTTTTACAAAACCTAACTTGCTCAATTTCTCTCTCCAAAGGAGCTCATTTTTTTTTGGATGGTTTTGAGCAAGCTTTGAGCTCCATCACTATTTTGTGCTTCACTCTCCTCTAGTACGCATGCTTTGCCCCCACCTTCATTCTTCACTTCCTCTCAACCCTCTCATATGTTGAGAATCATGAGAGGAGGTGAATTGAGATAGCTAACACTAAGATCATACACACTACATCCTAGGCTCTCTAGGGTAGCATCCTAGAGACCCCGGTTGCTCCGTTTGCTCCATGTCGTGGAGCTAGAGCCGGAATTACATCCCTCGGGTGGATTATCGGAGATGGAGAAAGACCGGCAACCAAACTTCATCAAGAAACCGCTAGGAGCTTGGAATGAAGACCGAAGGACACGGATCAACTCGGTATAACCATTATAACTCTTAGTTAAACTTGCTAGATTAGGGTTTAAGGTCGATCCGGGATTCGGGTAATGGTAGCGCCAGTTTAGAAATTTTTGTTCCGCATTTTGACCGCGTTTTGATGGCCGGGGCGCTGCCGTAACCCTTCATGGTATCAGAGCCATCCTTTAAACACTTAGCTAGCTAGTTTAGACAATGTAAAAGTATCGAAATCGAAACAGTCCCGAAACGATGCACTGCAGATTGTGTTCTCTGTCGATTTTCAAAGTGTTCAAAAAATTTTGCAAACAAGTGCAGAAGACTGCTTGTATGACCACTTGACTATACCCCAAAAACGAGACCACTTCACCTGTTTTGGGCCGAGCACAAGCATGGAAATTCCGAGGAGGCCGGCCCTAAGGGGGTGTTTGGACTTCGTTTTTGGTGTGTGGTTTGGTCTCTGGGAACTTGGTGCAGTGGTATTGTTTATTTTGCCCATTTTTGAAATTTTGTTATCAGTTGTTCGGGGGCTATTCGGGGTGTTTCGGAGTCGATGTTTTAACACTGTTTAAATGTTAATATCAGTACATACATTATTATCTGCGACCATGAATGTCACTTGATCGGTACAACTCGTATAATTGCTATATGTCTTTTAGACGGGTTTGCGAACGTGACATTCACATTGATGTTCTGTGTTGTGCTGTGATGTTGGTTGGATCGTCATGGTGGATAGCTATGGTGCAATGTTAGTACAGTTTAATTTCATTTGTACATTTGATATTGCAGGACGAGCGTCCGACATGTGGACTGCCGTCACTGCCAGTTTGTATATTATTCTTTTGGGGCACGACCGGATTGAGATCGATGTCGCCCTTGTATATTATTTTATTTTCTGTACTAAGATTACCCCGAGGTGGAGTGCACGAATAGCCGGGTTCTAGAAGGCAACTGGTCCGCATCACATGGCGTTGAGACGGAAGGGACCTTACTCTAGAATTGGCGGGGTATTCGCCGCACTCGTAGCGGGTATAGGTTGACCCAGGAGGGGTGCTCAAGTTACCGGATTCCGTGAAGTGCTGGGTTGCCCATTCACGTTGCTGAAGGGGGCTGCCTCGCTTCTGGTTTTGCGGGTAACTTGTCATGCTCGTAGGGGTCTAGGTTTTCATTGCACAGGCTATCCACACGACAGGGAACGTCGGGTCTCACTTGCAGCTCAAGTGAAACCCGGGGCTCCAGATTATCCACCATTCTGTGTTGTTTCTGTGATGTTTCTGTGATGTTGCTTTATATCATGCCTGAGACGATTGTTATATATATTTATATATATACTAGTAGATGTTGTATATGTTTTTCACCTGCGCTAGTCCATTCCCCGCTCTGTCGTTAGTTAAGTAATCTAACGGGTGATGACGGGACCCAGTGGCGAATGCGGATAGTATATACGTACATCATATATTTTCGTTCTTTTCTGGTGTGATTAATTGATGGGACTGCATTGATTCTTATCAATGCAAGGATAAAACAATCCTATATATATGATGTTGTTGGAACCAAGTTTTTAAAAACTGACATTACAAACGTTCTCTTTTGCTTTACACAGTGGTATTCAGTTTGGAATATCCAGCACCTCATTCGACGAGGCAAGGGCCGAGATCCCTTCACAGGGAGTGACCCCTTGAGTAAAAGTTTGCGTCAAAGTAATAACTCTACTATAGTCAATTCTTTTTCTTTGCATCGTGGTATTCAGTTTGGAATATCCTGCACCTCATTCGATGGGGAAAGAGCCGAGATCCCTTCACCGGGAGTGACCTCTTTAGCAAAAGTTTTCGCCACTATAAATTTATAAAACCACTTGGATTCCTTCAACGAGATCAAGTTCATTACGTTAAAAACTTTTCGCCAAAAACCAGTCGTAGCCCTCCGTCATTTCCTACAAATAGTACTTAGTATCCGTGCTGCGTTTGTTGACTCCGTCAAGGCGTAGTGTGCGGTACCTGAGTGGTGCTTGTTTGTAGCATGGATATGTGATTGGTTAGGACAGTCGTGCGGCCTTGTTGACTCCGTCAAGGGCTCGTGCGGGTGGGTTTAATGCAATCAAGATAATGACGGGTTGAACTTGACTAGGACTCTTTGATTTGTTGACTCCGTCAAGGTCACTTGGGTCCTAAGGGTAAAAAAATCACATCGGGAGTTTCAAACATACAGGAAACTTGCCAGGATTGCGCATACCTTCTGGAGTGTGGTGACTTGAGTGGCTTCCATCAAGTTATCATGCGATGATAGTTGGATCCCGATTCCCACTGATGAGTAGGATTACTCCTCGGTTGATTCCGACTAATTCTCCTTTTGGGTTTGGAGGAGAATTCGAGGAAACAGTGGGAGCCATCCATATTAGATAAAATGATTAACCATTCTGATTTAGATTAGAGTACACGCTGAGTGTTTCTTTTCTCTCTCTCTCTCTCTGGCTGCGATTATGACCCGACCCTTGACTAAAACTCATGAATCAAGTTAACCGAACCTTCTTAAAATACTTTGGCTTTTGGAATGTCACGGTGCCGCATATATCATTGCCACTTCTATATCACCTTTGCATTTCTCCAGAACACCCCGTATTACTACGAACATCCACTTCCATTGGATATATCCATCGTATAGCTACATACGAACTCGAAGGAACTTTTTCGAGGATGGATTCTAGTTCTGGAGAGATTGAATAGGATTATTCGGTTGTCTTTTCTCTTTACCTTCTCTCAGGTTGTGAGGGCTCCTGAGATTAGGAGAGGATACACCTATTGAGCTTATTGGATAGTCTTCCTCCAGACCATAGGCAGGTGCCGAACGGTAGGGAAGGAAGAAAACCAACAAGCTTAACTGTGGTGTACAGAAGGTAATAAGTAAAGACATATAAAGGGATTAGAATAATGGTAAAGGAAATTGCGATCACCATCATTCACGACAGAGACCGTGTATACCCCTTTCACTCCTACATCCACTTTGCTTTTCTCTAGAACACTCCGTATCACTACGGATATCAACTTCCATTGGATATGCCATCGTATAGTTACATACGAACTCGAAGGAATTCGTTCCAGATTCGAGAATGGTTTCCGGTTCAAGAGAAATTGAATAGGATTATTCAGATGTCTTTTCCCATTACCTTCTCTCAGGTTGTGAGGGCTCCCAGGATTAGGAGAGTACGCCTATTACGCTTATTGGATAGTCTTCTTCCAAGCCTTAGGCTGGGGCCGAAGGGTAGGGAAAGAAGAAAACCAATTAGCCTAAAGAAGGTGTACAGAAGGTAATAAGTAAAGACATAATAAAGGAATTGGAGTGAGGGCAGATAAGTATATGGTTACTGTCATGAATCAGGATAGTGGAAGAGGTGTTACTAGGAATACCAGTTAACCCTTTTGAAACATTTTCATGTTTCAGTCTGACTGTGCGATGTTAATTGAAAACTGTTTTCCCAATTGGAATCTAACTCCAGGGTATGTATTTACCAGATCAGTTTCTCACATCTGTATGTTATTACGGATGGTGAGTGGGAGTAAGATATTGGGAATTGGGTGATTAGATCCTCATTATATCGGAATTCGTAGTAATTGGTGATATTTGAGGAAATCATCTGGTTTTTGCCATTGTTATGCACCAATTTCAAACTGATATATCTGTACATTTATTTTATAAAGTGAGATATAACTTTTTGATATTATGTCTGTGACATTACCTATATCAGTTGGTGATTAGGTAAGATGCATTCAACAACAGTGTAATTCTTCTTAACCATAGTACAGTTTTTTAACCTACGACGCACAAGGTTTGAGTTATTGAACTCAGGGGACTTATACAAAATATTGTATGTTGTCCAGTGTCCATTAGGATAATTGGGTTGGTACTCGTACTATATTCTGTTTACTCATAACTTCTCTAGTTCTAGACATGTATTTCGTTGAAGTGCAAGGTCCAGATATTGAGAAGTTATAAGTATAAGAATAAAGTAGAGAACCATTTGTTGGAAGTATCAGGATTCTTCGATGAAGTCGAAGATGTAGATACTTATGTTTGGTATTCCGTTGATAGTAATGGTTTTGAGAACTCGCTTCTCTTTCAGGTTACTCATATATGGATGCACTCCTAGATGAGTAATGCTGATTGACCTCCTTCCATTTGGTTGATATGCACTGGAGACAGCTGCATGATTTTGAATCTGGTTCCAATTAAGTTAGTGCTTTTGTTTCTATATTAGATATATATAGAATCAATTTATATCTTAATGATGTTAAGGTATAGGGAGTTGTCCGGCTGATGCTTAAAACCAGAATCCGGATATACTCAAGGCACGTTTCAGTAATGGCAGTTTGTGGGTTATCCCGGGCTTTGACGAGGGTTAACTTTCTACCATCAGGAAGATCAATATTTATATTGTTCTTGACTCGCCACAGTTTTAGTAAGATAGATTTTTTAAGAAAAACAGAAGTGGGAGTATGGTAGAACTGGAAATAATTCCATAACCACAAACGATCTATGAAGATTTAATAGAACCTAAGGATTCAATTAGTTTCGACATTCTATTAGCCACTCCGCAGATTTGGTGGGTAACCTCAGGCACCCGAGAGGTACTTCGGTCTTCTCAGAGACGGTGACAGGGAGGTTCTTGTTTACCCAGACTTGCCATTGCTGTTGTTCTAGACTATAAGACCCGGCAGAAGGATGAGTATAGCGTCGTTCTAAACTAGTTTTGGAAGTGCACGTATATATGACTCTGCCAAGGGGTTGTTGTAGTCAGTGGGAGCAGCGGAAGCATAGAGGACAAGTTGATTATGTCTATTTATAGACTAAAGCAGGTATAGCGGGAATAGATCATCTATTTTTGATGTGACGGTCATAGGCTTTGACTTCATCAGAATAGGAGATGGATCTGCTAAGAAAGTAGTAGAGAGTGATGTCCAGGTATTTGGGATGACATGCACTTGATAGGAAGAGACATTCCTATACTACGATCGGTTATACTGTGGTTGTCACACAGTTGTTTCTCCGCATAGGATATGGATGTAATATCAGGTTTTTTGGTTACTAGATCTATGGTTTTAGATCAAGATTTATGAAGTATCCTAATCTGGGTACTTTGACATTATTCTAAAAGGTATTTTAGAATAGACGACTCCTGGCATGGTGGTGTACCTGCAGGTGATGGAGTCACCCTCTCTAAAGGTTTCTTACAGACTAAAGGGGAGAGAGATCTGCATGATTAGTATATCACTTGCTTAGACAATTGAGTTAATCATGAAATGTCAAGTACCACACCAGATGTTGTTTTTGCACTAGCTGCAATAAGCAGATATACTTATCAAATTCTGGAGAAACATTGGGAAGCAGTTATTGAACTTAAGTTAATGTTCTAGGGAAATGATTACGGCAGCCTCTTTCAGGAGACGGTTATCATTTCAGGCTTCCAAGGTGACCTGGATGACAGAGTGACTATCAGAGTTACAGTTTTCCCTCTTTTGAGGGACGGTATGTTGGACAGATGGTCCAAACGGATACTGAGGAAAGGCATGACGCAGAATACTGATTAAATTCAGTAGACGATACAGTCTAGGAAGTTTGCTGGAATTGGAGTTCTTTTGTGAACTGGGTCTCATCAGATAGCCAGATAAATTCTAAGACAGGTATTACTCATTTCGGAAGATAGCTTTCTCCGCAAACTTGAGATATAGAGAGATAAAGAATGAAACATTGGAGCGGATCCACTCACTGAGGCTATTTCTCGAACGCAATCATTTTCGCAAACGGGCTTTGCAAAACTGATTAGTAGAGAAGTTGGGTGTTCGGTATCACATGGGCTGTGAGTATGCGACATCGCAATAATTGGCCTTAAGGGCAAGTGGGAGATTGTTGACTATAGTGCCCTCAAGGCAATTATCATAGTCGCGGACTTATGATTATGATGATTGAGTGAGAACCTATACCGATAGAACAGTCTTACTTAAGATGATAGTATGCTATCTGATTTGTCTTTATCACCATGTACATGTTGATAGAGCCCATAGGATTCTTGCTTGATTGCCAGTATTATGATGGCGATCATATATGTGGGAGCTGGGGTCTATAAGCACATCCTTAAATGTCTCTAGTCGTAGGAGTATCGAGACCGGGCATCGATACTCCAGTGTAGACTAGTGTATACTGATCGAGACCCCGACGAGGGGCGGTGGCCAGGTCTCATAAGCCATTGGTGTTAGTTTGTTCACCTAAGATAGTATACAGGTGCTCATTGGGTTATGAGTACACTGGACGGACTCGCCGAGAACATGCTGGTTGGTATTATACCTATTGTCAGATAGCAGTTCCCAAGTGACATGTATACAGGTTAGCCTATCGACCTGAGATCGTCAGTTGTCTCGTATGAGTTCCCACTGTGCTTTGATTACTACCCTACCACGGCTGAAAGGAGTCGTGCAAACAGGTTTTAGTTAGGTACAGTCCCGAGCCATATGGAGGCAGTGATCGGATCGTCGGGGATTCGTCTCTTCCGGTATTGGGGGTTGATGTCGCGTTGTGTACGGATGGCCATCACCATAAATCCGTGGTTACGGTGGACGAGAATTACCGATCCAGGATCGATAGTTTCTCAGGTGGTGATGGGTTTCATACCGACACTAAATATCCCGTTGTTAGGGGTCTGACTTTATCCACCCCCTTAGACTTGATATGCGATACTCTTAGACGAACAGACCGGGCTGTACGGATATTGTCACTGTCAGGCTCAGTAGGGGTTCTGCATGAGTTTGCTCGTCGGCATCCCTTTCGCTCAATACCTGGGTAGTCGTTACGTACAGCTAAGGCCGCTGACGTGCTTGTGGTTAAACCCACTGCCAGAGTATTGACGAGTCTTTAGAGTCCCACACGGAGGGTTTCCCTGATTTTGGCGAAATGATGTAATAGCCGTATTGGATACGTGCAGGATTCCGATCGATTGATGTACATTGTACTCGGACTTTCGATTGATGTACATTGTACTAGCCGGCTCGGGTTAGAGCCGGATTATTAAATCAAGTATTGATTTAATAATTTACGTATATGTATTTCGGTACGTATATTCTAGTATTATATTCTTTGTGTTATTCTATCTCTTTAGGTATTCGTATTTCGGTACGAATGCAGATATATTTACAGTAGAATGCAATCCGTATTTTTTCCGGATAACATTCTAGAAGGTGGTCACCTCATTTTTGGTTTTGACCATTTATAGAAAATGGTAAATGGGGTGGATATTAGAATGAGGAAAGTATGGTGATGACCATGCTTAAATAGTGAACACAAATGAATTGTTAATTCATTTGTACTCACTATTCAAGCATGGGAGCTATTTTAAAATGCAAACAAATATTTTACAAAAGCTAGCTTGCTTAATTTCTCTCTCCAAAGGAGCTCATTTTTTGGATGGTTCATTTCTTTTCTCTTGAGCAAGCTTTGAGCTCCATCACCATTTTGTGCTTCACTCTCCTCTAGTTCTCATGCTTTGCCCCGACCTTCATTCTTCACCTCCTCTCAACCCTCTCATATGTTGAGAATCATGAGAAGAGGTGAATTGAGATAGCTAACACTAAGATCATACACACTACATCCTAGGCTCTCTAGGGTAGCATCCTAGAGACCCCGGTTGCTCCGTTTGCACCATGTCGTGGAGCCAGAACCGGAATTGCATCTCTCGGGTGGATTATCGGAGATGGAGGAAGACCGGCAACCAAACTTCATCAAGGAACCGCTAGGAGCTTGGAATGAAGACCGAAGGACATGGATCAACTCGGTATAACCATTCTAACTCTTAATTAAGCTTGCTAGATTAGGGTTTAAGGTCAATCCGGGATTCGGGTAATGGTAGCGCCAGTTTAGAAATTTTTGTTCCGCATTTTGGCCGCGTTTTGATGGCCGGGACGCTGCCGTAACCCTTCAATGTTGAGTCGGCTCTATAAGGCAGACACGGTCTGTTATAGAAATCGAATATTTTGGTAATTTCTGGGTTTATCTCAAATCTATATAGAATTAGGGTTAAGCTATAAATAGGCTCTCTTATATGATATTTTGTAAGGCAAATTAAAATGATATTGAGACAATTGTAAAGAGAGAGGGTGACAGCTACGAATCTAGAGAGATTTGAGAGAAATCATCTCGGATTGCTCGTGGGTGTAATACTTGATTCAAGATCTAGTAGAACTTTGCAGATTTCGTTCTGCCGGGGACTAGCCATACTGTGGGTGAAGCTCGTTAAAAATCTCTTATCTCTTTTGGTTTGTGATTCTCTTATTCTCGCGTGCTTTTGTATTTTATCTTTCTTTGTTAGTTGCGTTGTGATTGCGTGAATTGGTCGTTAGCGTTATTTCGCTTATTGTCTTCTCTGTGATATTATATTATATCCACAACAAGGTTTTTAAACTATTTCCAACCCCTCATCTTTTCCCAAAATTTCTAAATTTTTCCTCAAATTGGTTTTAGTATTAGAGTTTCGATAAAAAGTCTCCCAAATTGATAATGGAAACTGGATAGTCTTTCTCAAATTTCTCCAGCAACAAGCTTGTCCCGTGTCGTTGTCCTTGCAAATGTAAGCTTTGAATTCGTGGGCAACGTCAGAGCGATTCTTCAGCTGCGCTAAATCCTAATGTTCAACTAAACGAGAATGTGAGTTCTTTTATGTTAGAAACAACTATCTAAATATCTAGAAGGTAAGTGAACAGGTCAAACACAAACTCCAGTTCTATCTTTCCAACGGGACACTAACTTATGATGGAAAACTAGTGAGAGGGGTTTTTTAGTGCAATTTAAACGTACGATAGGCCTTTTAAGTAAACATGAAGTATGTAAGCCGTTTTAGTAATTTGCAAAGTAGAAGGTGCTTTTTAAAAGCCCTTAATTAATTAGTTAATTCTAGACTCCATGTTAACGGTTAGGTTAACGGACGTTAAGAGGAAGATGCAGGATAGCGTGCTGGGCATGAGCAGAGAAGTCGTCTGACACCATGTCAGCACCCCAACCCCCTCACTCCCCCATCCACGCGCGGCCCGGTGCCTTTTTCTCTCTCTATCTATCAACACTTGTCATCCAAGCCAAAAAACAAAAAACTAATCACCACCATTTAATTAATTGTTATTTCATTTTACAAGAAAGAAAATAACAAAGCCAGTTAGTTAAAATGACACGAATACCACAGCCTATAACAAACAACGGGCTACTCACGTGAGGGGCTTGAGGGCTCCATAGCCACCGAGAGACAGGCACCGGATGGATAGATAACAGCTGGACGGTGGAGGCGGAGGAGAGGTACTGTTAAAGTTTGAGAAAAGAAGGAAGAGAGAGAGAGAGAGAGTCAGAGAGGTGCTGCTCTGAAAGGGGTGGGTGGGCCCCACTGGTCTCTGACAGGCGTAGCTCAAAGCTGGGGCCAGCTGTCAGCAAGTGGGAGAGTGGGTACAGTGCTTCCAGCCAAAAAACATTTGTAGACACCACCACGCCCATATAAAGACAATGGACATTACCCTTCCCACTGACTCGTGGGCCCGGCGTTCCATCGTTACTCCAGTGGTATTACATTTTTTTGATAAATTAAGAAGGTAAATAAAATAAAAAAATACAGTCCCCTGTATAACTGAAATCATGTTAACAACGGTGGTGTGGTCAAATATCAATACTTTATCCTTTTTTTAAGGGATCAGTACGGACCATCTTGATTTTCATCGTCTATGATTAAGATGTAACAATTTTCATATAATTCCAATATCTTTAACTATCGGTACACATTCTAGATGATAAAAATCAAGATGTTCAGATTTGGTTGGCCAAATAATTATTATAAGGCATGACCACAACACCAAGAGGGATTTTATCATATAACCTTTGTCCTCCATTATTTTCAAAAATAAGTTAATTATTTACCTCTGCTATAAAACGCATATCAGATAATATTTCCTTCTACACTTTAGACCACATACCAATTATTCTCTCCAAAACCAAAAGCCAAAAGAGCATAGCTCTTATAATAAAACTTTTTTTTCCAAAATGAAAGATCGCTAGTTCAACTTCCGAAAGGGTCTGGGATATAAATAAATAAATTTATTCTTAGACATTAATACACACAAAGATGACATAAATGCAACGAAAGCATAACGATGGGATTTTAACTCGGAATTCTATCAAGAAAAGGGTACATGCGCAAAACATCAGAATTGTCAATATATAAAATATTTAATAATTCAAAATATTTATAAATTAAATACAAAAGAATATGTATATACATTTGAAACATTTTAATGGATCAATACCTTACAAATGAAAACTTCCATAATGAAGGTCTTATATAATCTTTTATACATGTAGAATGGAAACAAAAGTCTGAAGAAATAATAATGTATATCAAAATTCTTATCATAAAAGGTAAAAAAGACTAGCATATCATTGTTTAGTCCAGTAACAAGTTGGGGGTTCATACCCGATGGTCCCCTGTACTATTAGTTATACAACAGCCTTGCACAAAAAACCATTTGATTTGTAGAACCTTATCTCTTTGTCTTGAGCAAGCTTCATTCACCACCTAAAACCCCTGTATAAACTTCAATATTTACATATCCCATGGAAGCTATTTCTACGTAAGATCTCTGAGCTGAGTATAATCTTCACCTTATGCGAATTCTTTCATCCAGAACAAAATTGGGAGATTAGAAGACCGCTCGTGCACTACGTACCGCACCATGCCAAAGAATTGTTGGAGGTAGCTTCACTGAACTATACAGTCATATTTATATTATGAGGTCATTTAGCTCTGTTGTGTATTTCAAGTATGGCGCCTCTCTCCTGATAAGGAATAAGAAGGCAAGCATTAAAGACACCTGTGTAATAGTCATGATCATCATCTAAGCCTTTTCCCATCCAAATGGGATCGAGTATGAAACAAAACTTTAGTAAAGGTTGACAAAGTATTACGACCAGATGTCCACCCAACGTCGACCCAACTCAACCCTCTCTAAATTACGTGCCAAATCCTGATTGCGGAAACTATGACGAGATAGAGGTTTGTCATAGTCCTAGATGACCAGCTGGCATCCTCCAAATTTTTATAGACTACGGAAAAGTCTATGAGAAAGGGAAAAGATGATAAATTTGCTATATTGAATTATGTTCAACAAAATTGCACAAACATAACCATGAACGAAATGAAACATACTCCAAAAACCACGCACAATAGGCATTGTGCTATTTTTTTCCTTCCAAAAACCACAGATCACCAAATGAACATAGCTAGCAGAATAATCAACAAGCATGAAACAGCTTAACAACCATGACCATGACCGTGTGCAATCTTTTACTAATATGACTAAATACTGTTATAGGTTTGAAACCGCGCATGAAAATCGAGGAATTGCTGGAAAACGAAAATAAATAGAAATGTGAAATGAACAATTTGGAAGAACCTCTGCGCAGAAGAAATTTCAGCACATACCTCAATTGAATTATTACTTTCAGCAGGAAACCAGTGCATAAGACTCCCCAGATGAATAATACCAGGTATAATTCTGAACATTAGAGGAGTTGTCACCTGCAGCTAAAGAGATTCAAGATCCGGCGAATAACAAAACATAAAGGCTTCGGTTCAATAACAAAAAAAGCAAGAAAGGAACTCACCAAGCTAAGAGCTGTAGTTCCCAAAAGTAACAGATACATTTTCCCCTGCACAGCAAATATTTTAACCATTATAGACTGAAATTACTATAGAATAAATTAGTAGGGAAGAAGAAACTTCAAAACATAAACCAAAAACAGATATGAACTTATCAGATCAAGGTGTACAACCTGATATTGCTCTGCTAAATGAAAGCAATTTTCTCATTTCTCATAAAAATATTTTTTAGCACCAAAAAGATAGGAACTATCGGATGACATAATTAAATATTGAATTTATCTAGCCACTACAATAGAGATGCTTTTGGAATCGCAACATCTGTAAAACAAAATTGCTAATCAAGAACGTCTGTAAAACAAAATTACCAATATTAAAATAAATTTCAGTGCCTAAAACATATTAAGATAGATTACATATTCACAGTACCCTTTTGCAAATCCACTTTCAGAAGGATTGTATAATCTATATCAAATTGGGTTTCTAGTCTGTTAACCAAAAATGCACTGAGATATGTCATGGGAAATGCATTTGTATTCTCTTAACTTCCAAATGGAGAAAGAAAGATGTAACAAAGTAACAAGAGCAAACCTCAACAAGATGCAGATTTGAGGCACGGCTCAAGAGCACGAATGCAAATTCTCCAATTTGTGCTAATGACAAACCCACCTTTGAAGATAAAAATGAAAAATTAATAGGAAAAATTAATTTGGAATTACATTTAAAAGAACAAATAGTTATAATTCAGGCAAATAGTTCGTGAATGATGCTTACAAGAATCGATGTCCTGATGTTGTACCGAAAGGCTTTGATCACTATGGTTATCACGATAGTCTTAACAATTATAACCAGGATGACTGATGCAAGCAATATATCCACATGGACCCACAAAAAGTGTACATGTATAAGCATTCCGATGCTAGCAAGGAAGAGAGCTGCAAATAGGTTACGGATTGGCTCCACCTTTCAAGGAATAACACCAAGGAAATATAAATAAAAGCACAAGAGAACAAATAGAAAAAATAAAGTGAACTTAGGAGTAAAGAAAATATAGTTTCAAACATAAAATCAATGGAGAAGTCGGTTTTCAATTCTAAAACAACAACTGAGCCTTTATCCCAAGCATATGGGGTAGGCTACATGAACCAACATGAGAATCACGCCGGGTCGTGCACATGGATCCTCCGCATCCACTCACTCCTATCAAACAATATACTTTCATTAAGAATTTTGGCATCCATATCTTTTCGTATCGCCTCCATCCACGTTTTCTTCGGTCTCTCTTTCGCCCTTTTGACTTGGTTTAAATCAAGAATATTCATTCATCGAACTGGTGCTTCCATCAGTATGCGTCGTACATAATCAAACTATCTAAGGCGGTTTTTTCGCATATCTTTCTCCACAGGTGCTACACTAACCTTTATACGAATATTCTCATTTCACATCTTATCTTTTCTAGTGTTACTACATATCCAACAAAGCATGTGTGTCTGCACTATATTCATCTTCTGTACATGATATTTCTCAGGAACCAAACATTCCGTACCATATAATAAAGCAGGTTTGATAGCGCTTTGATAAAACTTCGCTTCAACCTTAACGGAAAGTTACGATCGCACAAAATCCTCATTGCGCTTCTCCATTTCAACCAGCTTGAATCCTCTAATTGACATCGTCGTCGATCTTCCCATTCTTTTGGATAATGGAACATTGATATCTAAACTGATCATCCGATGGTATCTCGTACCCATCCAGTATTATACCACTATGATCTTGACTTCCATGTTTACTAAATTTACATTGCATACATGTTGTCTCAGACATGCACAATCTAAATCCCCGAGATTCGAATGTTTGCCTCCATAACTCCAATTTATAACTTCAATTTGGCATTAACCCTGCTTTCATCTCATTTACAAGAATAACATCATCAATGAATAACATAAACCAAGTCGGTTTTCAATTCTATTTGCCAATAATCCCAACTCACAGTATGTCAGTCTTTGATTATCTAATATACTAAACATATGGTTTCAGACATATCAGAGTTCAGACTAGACTCTGATCAGCGGGTATTCACGAGAATTTAGCTATACCATTGGGTCACCTAAACCTTCAAGAATAAGTGTGTAGATGAGTAATACACGAGACATAACAGAATCTGATAAATTTCATATTTCTTACTAAAATTTGTAATTTCGATAAGATATGGCAGGTCCTAGTTCTAGTATATCTTTAAGGAACTAAAATCTACTCTTCTGGGCAGTTTCCTCGGTGGATGATGGGGAATGGAGATACACTACCAAGAACAAGCATTTTACTAATTTAAAGAGAACACTAGAATAAATTTTGTGATGGTCACTGAGAAAATACAATTTATTGGCATACAACCTTATGAGATGTATGATTGAAAAAGTAAATTTATTGGCATACAACCTTCAAAAAGAAATTTTGTATAGGATGTTATGCTCTTATTATAAGTATATTTGTTTTTGTTCCTTTTTTTGCAAAACAAGAACATGAAAGCTATATTATGTATAAGAGGATTACCGGAGAAATATAGAAAGAAGGAAAGAGATCAACACATGGCTTATATTAATTTAGAGAGGGAAAAAAAGTCATGCTAGAATTCCTTAGAAGATGTGGTGGGTTCTAAAATAGGAAATAAGTGTGACATAGATAGATTTATGTAATTAAAGACATGATGATAAAGCAGTTAATAGATAGAAAATAATTGAAGATTAGACAGTCTTTTTCTATCATATGCTTATATCAATGGCCAAGTCCTTGGCTCTTCACATTAGTTATTGATGAACTTACTAGACATATTTGATAAGATATTCATGACATATGCTTATTGATGATATTGCTTTAGTTAACCAATCTAAATGAAAATAATAAGTATAATAACACAATTACTATAGAGAGAACTATTGCAGATTAGACATAATCGTCTACTATCACATAGGCTTGTATTCCCTTGGTATCCCTATATGACAAAATTATATACATAGTATTAGTGAACAATGACATAAAAGGGCAACTTGGGAATAAAAGTTCCACAAAGAAAGAAAGAAAAAATCTCTTCTGTCAAATTAAGGGCAAACTGACATGGGCCAAAGTTACGGAGTTTTCCTGCAATTTGGCTTTTCAAGAAAATGGCCTCATCAAAGTTCATTTTCTAATCAAGCCTGATCCAAATTTGTAGCAATTAACTATTTCACCACTTGCTTCTTTTCCATCTTTAATCTCTTTGTATCTCTTTATTTCATTCATAATTAAGCACTCCATGGAGGGTGACCTACACTTATGACCGAAACTCTATTTAGAGATGACCTTCGTTATCTTAAAATTTCCCAGAATTTGCCCCCCCCCCCCACCCCAAAAACCCCCACCCAAAAAAAAGAAGAAGAAATCTCTGAAATTTTAAAAAAAACTTAAAATCTTCTCAACCTCTTATCCTCTCAAGATAATTTCTTTTTACCGCCATCAAGAGTCAAGCATGCCCCTCTCTCTCAAGTTTCTATCTCACAATCCGCCATAGAATTGAGCTCCCATTACTAATCCACAACGCTAACGTTGTATATAATGAGGTTGCTAAACCAGGTTAGTCCAGAGCATGATGGTCTTGGTGAAGACCTTTGCGTAGAGGCCAAAGGCCGATGCATATCATGAATTTTTTTTAAGTAATGCTTTGATTAGTGTTTTTTTTTTTAGAATCTAGTAGTTTTATTCTCCTTACATTTATCAGTAAGCATAATGATGATCATGATATGATGTTATCAGCCTCTACTTTGATTACATGAGTTCTTTTGCCCTTTGTACAGGGATGTCTTTCTTCATCTCTCCGTGAGTTCTTTTGCCCTTTGTACAGGGATGTCTTTCTTCATCTTCTGTGTTAAAAATGTATAGAAAATAAACTAACTGGAGTATCAAATATGAGATATCCAAATTTGAGTTTTCTAGTGTATCAGTATTAGAACTTCCCCTCATCACATCAATAGAACAATTCCCCATGTTCATCTTCCCCACATACTAGGTGTTCAGAGTTATTATGATTTTTCATAAATGAAGCAAAGGGATAGAGGGGAGTAAAGATGGAAATGAAAGATGATGGGAGCACTGCAAGGAGATCACTATATATATAGGCTTGTTTATGTAAGTAAAATTTTGATGAAGCCTTGCAAAACCATGTCTACAAGCATGAGAAGAAACTAACGCATAATTTAGAGAACATTTGACACTTACCTTAATAGCTCTAAAATATTATCTGTATTCCTAAAGTTATGTTAGCTAATCCAAAGCACATTATGTTCACACTAGATCTTGCATCTGAAGATAATGTGCCATTCTATCGAGTACTTAATCAAATGTACTAAGGTTTTGCCTCCCACTCTACTGTAGAGAATCAAGACCATGCAAGATTTAGGCTCTTAAATTTGTTCACTATGCTCAAATTGAACTGTGCCCGTTGGCACCATGATAATAAAAGATGTTAGCTTCCACTATATCATTCAGCTTGGATCAGATACTTGTATAGGATGATAAATGCTGTTCAAAACTGTGTACATGATAGGGTTCCAACACACGAATTGAGAAACTCAACTCCATTCCCAAACAGGGCCTAAATGTTCCGAGGAAATTATATTTAAACCTACATGAATAGATAATGTATCTGTATCATATAAGAAATTGCTACTTGCTCCACAATTATTAGTTTCTTCTAACAATTCACCGTAAGAATCAAGACACTCAAAGATAAAGGTTCGTACATCATAAACCAACTAATGACAACTAGTAGCAGCTAACAACAAACTGCCCATTAATTAATCAAGTATGGCTAACCATATCTTGGTGTCTCCTGAGGCATTCAATTTGTTCGTGGCTTCCGCACCCATCTACTGTTCTCTTTCTGTGCCCATAACCAAGTATTGGGCAGGGATACAATAGAGCTATATCACCTAGTTTGAATTAGCTGTAAGATAATCTCAGTTTTGGATAAGGATACAATAGAACTATATCGCCTAGTTTGAGTTAGCTGTAAGATAATTTCGATGTAAACGTCCAGACTTCTAAAAATAATTATCCCTCAATTAAATCTTATTTAGCATTAATGGAATCAAACAGTTAAGGAGAAATAACTGAGATATGTCCAAATTTATATCAACAGTTTAAAGACATAAATTTCTAGCATACTATTGCCATGAAAACTTAACCGAATGGGATAATTAGCAATTCAAAAGAGAAAATACCTGGTCCAAAGTATGCTGCGCAAAGTCAGTGGTGGATATCATAACTCCGGCAGCAAACGAGCCCAATTCAAGACTCAGCCCTAGCTTATCACTGCTCTGAGTAAAATAAGGTGGTGGGAAGGTAAGCAAGATGAGAAAGAAAGAAAAACAAAACATCTATATATTAAGATAATTCATGATGGTGATATATGATACATAACGAACTAACTGTTCGAACTTTACAGTGAGCAAACAGAGTGAAAGCTTAGTTTAGAATTTCCTATGAAATCCTCCTCTCAAAAGCTCCTCACTTAAAGGCAGAAAATTATTCTGATCAAGAGACTATATTGTATGCTACCCCAGTTTTAAGAACTTGTTTCCTGTCTAAGAAGATAGCTAATAGGAATCAAGATCTTAAAAGCAAAACACTCACAAAAACACACACAGATGTGCTAACTGTCATAAAATGCATTTTATGTGGCGCATATGCATTGTGCGCCCTCCTGGCGCATAAAATTGAACCGCATGACCCATTATGGGGTTGAAGCTCACTGTCAAAGTTGAAAGTCTGCAACACATTTTTCAGGCATTGTTTTAGGCAATCTATCAAGTACCATGTTAAAACTACTGCTCAACTAATTACATTTAGAAGAACCCCTTATCTTAAGCTTCTCCTCTCTCTATTCTCCTCATTTAAGATTTAATTCTCTGCTTGAAAAGCTTTGTTTTTTCAAGCATTCAATTTCTTTAGCATATAGCATATACTATACCAACAAAAAATTGCTCAACTTTTTCTTATTTCTCATCAACTTTCTTCCTTAGCCATTTACCTTTCCATCTCCCATTCTTTTCCTTTTTGAAAAACATGCTGCAGATGCAATACATGCTATGCACCACTCAATCACATGATAGCACGTATTGCGTTCCATAACCTTGCACGCACACATGTACACACACAAAGATGCAGACATGGACGCGCACATACAGGTAGGTGGTCCTATGAATTTTCATAGAACTTTCAAGAAGCTGTCTAATTTTTTCCATCATAGATGGGAATCAAGAAGCTCTAAAAGTATATTTGAGGAGGAAGTGGAGACGATCACCTCTCAATGAAGATTAGTTTTAAAGGTCGCTTTATTATCTTGGGTGCTTGTGGGCCACTTCATTTAATGAGTTGCTGGATTGAAAACTTGCCATTGGGCATTTAGATTATTAGTGACTGTTTATAAAATTTAATAAAATCGGCCCCTTGAGTAGTAGTCTATATGGGATGGGTACCACCTGTAAACCTTTGGTTATTTAATATTAATGAATGTTTGTATCCACGTATCTATTATCATTGATTATGATACTATGTGATGTAATCATGGATTGATGTCCATCTCTTGAAAGTATGATATTGTCTCATAATCTGACTCTTTGTTTATTTGCTATTGTAAAGCCTGTGCGGCCTATGTTGTGTCTTCCAATCTATCTAAACTTCAGTCCCCAACAAAATCTACTTCCCTCATCATAGTGGGACAAAGCCGCCCAATAGAAATCCATCCCTTTTTCCTATTGTTTAACTAAAATCAAACTTAACTTAAATCAGTCAATAGATCTGACGAGCCTGTCCTGCTCCGAGATTAAAACATTGTCCAAATTGAAAACAACCTTCATATATCAAAACTGCATACAGTCCCTCATCGTCCCCTTTGGGAATTCAAAACCAAGTTTAAAACTAGAATTTTCTATTCAAAATCAGTCCCAAATTGAAGAAAAAAAAAGCGATTGGTTCATGTTAGTACCTTGTCTTTCAAATATCAAACCATTGGTCAATCAAATCTGAACTGTTTACGTCTGGAAGGAGTTCAAACCGGAAGTTTCTCTTCAATCATTCTACAAATTGAGATCCAGATCCATTTGGATAACTTTGAATTGATTTAGAGACTCCAGTCAAATTATATGCCTTTCCTTTTGTTTTCATTTATTACAAATTCTTAGACATTTATGGTCATCTGCTTGCAAATTTTATATTAGTTCTATGTTCTATAATTCTTTTTCAGCATGAAAGAACACATGTGATGCTAGATTACATGATAGTTAGATTTCTAAACATTTGTATCATCTATTAGGCATGCTGTCACAATCAAGAACTGTTTTTAAGCCTGTCAATTTTCATAAATAAAAAAAGGACTTCAACTTTGAGTGGTTTACTGTAAGGGCCTAAACTACAGGGTTGACCAGCTTTCAGTTTAGGAGAGAAAATACGTTCACTGTTTCATCTATTAGGTATGCTGCCACAATCAAGAACTGTTTTTAAGCCAGTCAATTTTCATAAATAAAAAGTGTCTTCAACTTTAAGTGGTTTACTGTAAGGGCCTAAACCACATGGTTGAAGCTTAGGAGAGAAAATTGTTATTAAAAGTTTCAATAGCTACCTTAAACTTAAAAGCAAGGTTTAAAAATCTTTGCAATGGTGTCAGAGAGTCACTTTTACGATCAAAATCTGTCAACTCGGCTGTACTGGCCATCTAGGATAGGAATATCGTATTTTCTTATTGTTTGAATCATAGAATTATTATAAATAGTAAAAATTCAAAATAAATAGTAAAAATAACTGCAAACAATTTGACTTGTTTTTCATTTTATAATGATATGTAGAGTGGTTTTTTCAAATGCATGGTAATAGTAACTATAACTCTTGGATATATTTTGCAGTAATTAAAGAGGCTTTTTAATAAATAGTAGCCTATGAAGTATGAACATGGAGACGGATACAGACACGGACATGGACATAGGAAATGGGATCTATTAAACAAATGTGTGTGTGTAAGTGATCTATTAAACAAAATAAAATAAACTACCAAAAGAAACATAAAGTACACACGATAAAATATAATCAAGGTATTAACTTTCACCATACTACATATAAGATTTCTTGAGCACAACCAAACTATAAATATATGAAACTAAAACTAAACACACAAGAATTACAATCCAAACAAAACATCGCGGTCAACTTAATTGGAGGCGACTTCCATAGACCTAACTTCATCATTTGAATCATGTGCCTCTAGTATGTCAGGAGAGAGATTTGCAATACTTAATATTCTTGTATCATCAAAGGTGTCAAGATAATCTACACCTATATGCCACATTCCTATTTCTCAACCGTGTTATAAATAGAAGTGTTGGACATATCTAAAATGAACCAGCATGGATCAATCACGTCGTGTACAGTGTCAGGCAGCAGTCAGAATGTTGGTGTGACACCGAAATGATGAGCAAATAGAACTGTTGGTGCATTCTATATAGTAACTATAAATTTGCAACCAGTAAAACCTACTAGAACTATTATCGATATGATCCGATAAGAAGTTCACATGTAAAAGATATAGTAATGTACAAAGAGATTTGATTTTGCAGTAAATTATTTTTCAGAAATATATGTAAATTTTTAGGTTAATTTACAATTTACTCATATTATGAGATTGATGCATGGAAATAAATTGAATTTAAGCTAGTTAGATAGTTTGAGTAATTTACAAAATATCTCAGAACCATCTAGGTGTGGGAATACAAACAATCATTTTTGGGATCGAAATTGGTCATCTCGGATCGGATCAGCCGAGATTTAGAACCATGCTTTAGAGTGACACTTGATCCAAATGAATCTTCTTCTTTTTTGGCACTAGCCTGTAAGCCCTAAACCTATGCATACAACACACAGCACACTCACGCACACATCACACATCACACACACATAGGGGACCCACGAATTTGACCCGAAAGCATTAAATTGCAGCTACTTCCCCCACTGGGGATTGAACCCCCGCACTCTCCCCAGAGAGGGAAGTGTCATACCAACTGAGCTATTGCTCATTGGTCCAAACCGAATGAATCCTAAGCCTCAAGCATAAGTGTAATGCATGAAATTCAATAACAATTCTATAGAAATATATTTCAAAGATTCAAAATTATCTTTTCCTTGAATATGAGGAAAAAAGGCACTAACCCAGGCTAACAATAAGCAAAAAGCCACTGCTGCTAACTGATAGAGTTCATTTGTCTGCAAGTTTAGCACAAAAACATATTAATATAAATTTTCTGTGCAATAAACAATTCAGAAACATTTAAAAGTCGAGGAATCAAATGTTCCTCCAAAAAAGATAATTAGCGAATCTAAAGGGTTATAATTCTGATCGAGACAAGATTACTTATAAATAGTTCGTCGATAAAGGCGATAAAGTATGTATAACCAAGTCTGTAACAAGAAGGCATGGGCCCCAAACATCAGAAGGAATTAACTCAAGCTGTTTCGATAGTCTTTCCATTGATCGTAGACAGGCAGCTTGATAACGTCGCATACCCATCTCATAAAACTTGCACTCCAACATAGATAATAAATGACCAAGGGAAGGGACGAGTTTCTTTAAGATCTATAGTGAAGGGTGTTCTGAAACTAATAGATATCTAATGGGGATTTGAGTGAAGCATGACACCGACTGTTAATAGAGACCTTTAGACTATGTCGTGTAGATATAATCCTGCCCTTGTCATGGTGCCTCATATTACACCCATGATGAGAAAATGAAATCAAGCAATTAATGAAACGAATAAGCCTGCTAACAGACACCAGGCTAAATGGAAAACACAACAAATATACGATTGAAGTTTGAGATAAATATGACATTAGGGTGACATAAACAATACCCTCCACAGACGAAGAGGATTCATCAGCTAATGCCACTGGACTGCATGAAGGCATATGACAGTTTGAAGGGAGGATGCTTAATCTTCTGCCATGTGCTTTGAGCCACTGCAGTCAACGGCCCAGGGTTGTGAAGCGGACATGATGTAGATGTGATACAAGCCGAGGCCTGAAAAATATGGCTGGTATCTGTATATTTGTGGCAATCTGTCGAACAACGGCCCAGGGTTTTTCTATTTTCTCCGCATTTTTGTATGAATTGAGATGCTTAGGTTTTAAATATTAAAATTTTTCCTAAACAAAAGAAATAAATCCCAGCCCCAATTCCCGGCCCAAACCAAATCCCGGCCCAGTCCCTTATGCCCGACCCGGCCCCATGCCCATACCTGACCCGCCTCCTTTTCTTCCCCACTCCCTCATTTTTTCCCGCTTCTTTTCCTACGCTTCCATGTCGCCGCTCGCCCCACGCCCCCGCTCCTCGTTCGCGACCACATCCCCGCTCCTCGACCCACGATCTCGCGCGCGCCCGCTCACTCCTTTCTACCTCGTCTCCCTCTCTACCTCATACAAAGCCGAGCCCCTCACCCTCGCTACCTCTTTTTTTTCACTGCACCCCTGCCACCTCCTCAAACCTTCACCTGCACGCCGACAGCTCTCCCCAACAGCCTCACCTCCTCCTCCTCCTTCCCTCATCGCCACTCCAACACCACACCGAGCCCCCCCACCTCTCTCCACCCCCGACTGCACAACCGAACCCACTGCACCCCTACCGCGAGCACCTCCAGCCACCAACCTCCTTCGCCGACGAATCCACCGAGCTCCTCCTCCATCGCCAGCGACCACATCAACCATCTCCGGCCACTACGACCTCTCCTTTCACCATCTCCCTTCACCACCGAGCTCCGCAACCTCTCTCGACAGCACCACCACCTTGCAACCCTCACCGTACCCCTGAGTCATCGCCGGCCAACCCTCCTTTGCACTCGATGCCCGCTGGCCCCTTCTCGTTCGCACCCAAGCTCTAGTCGCAGCAGCTCCATGTCCAAGCTCGAGCCGAGGCCACGAACCCTAGCCGCGCGTGCGTCGCGATCGCGCCGTTGCCGCTGCCGTACCGTCGTCAACACGTCATCAGGCAAGTATACCGCTTGCTTCATGCTAATTTTACTTAGTTCAATTCAAATTACCAATAATTTCCGTATATACTTTTCGTGCGAATCAATGTAACGCATGTGTTCGATGCAAAACCCGAATGGAAAACCCCCGTTAAATTGACGGAAACTGATCACATAGGATGGCCCGAGTAATAACGAACGTCGCGTTATGATTTGGCTGGAAAATACGATCTTTGATGACGTGATAAGCCTTTCCCATTTAGACCCGTAAAACTGAAATTTTCCCGTACCTGAAACTCGTAAAATTCACAGTTAATTGATTACAAATCGGAATGTTGCGTTCGAGGGCTCATATCGAAGCCGACTCGACGACCTAGAACCTCATAAGAGTTTTAATTTGCTTCTATGCTAAAAAGGTGACGGAAACTGGTTCGGAGTGCTGCTCTGGACTGCAGTCCAGAGCAGCTCTGGCTGTCGATTCTCATTTTGTAATGCTTTCACTCTGCTGTATGAAAATGTTATAATGCGGAACCCTATAGCATAACGAAGATGAATCAGTTAGCTAACCAATGAAAGTGATTTCATTCATTTCTACTGTCGTTTAATATTTAAACTGTATTTTAAATCAACAGAACATATAGCAGTCCCAAACAGGGACAGAACATATACCCATTTATTGTACAATGCATAACTTCCAGTACACCATGGATATTATCGATCCGTCTGGTGCGTTGGAAACCTAACTGATAAACCTAAATTTTGTTCAACTATAGCGTCGCCTAATTTTGATCCCAACAGGATGAAAACTGTGTTGCGAAATGGACATTCAGTTCAGGAACTGAAATTCCAGCAGCGGACACTTAAAATGAAATGACTGTAACTTGCGAACCCGAAACCCGATTGACTTGAAATTAATTTTGTTGAACTACCGACTGAGTTTACTTATTACCGCTTCTGTATCTTTTTGCTTAATTCTGAATGCATGATTTAATACGAATTTTCTATGTTCATAAGATACATAACGACTTGTACTGCACATATACTGTTTTGCGGCATGATTCATAGTTCTACCCGACTACAAGACCTCTAGTGATAGTGAATACTCATGTTAATTCTCCGTATATTTTGCATTGTCGAATGTGTACAGTATCGGTGTGGTTGTGTCAAGTACGTCAGTGAATAGCGAGTGATTCGTGACAATGAACCATACAGTGAATAGTGAATAAAATCGTGTTACTGATGCGTACTTGTACACAACTGGCCCATATTCATGAATAGTGAAACCTGAGGAAAAAGGGAAAATCGAAGTGGAAATAGAGTTGTATTTAGCGAGGTCAGTGATTTAGAGGATGATCATTCGAACATCGACTCTTATATATATTAGGTTGGGCCTAGCGGTCCGGCTGATAAGATTATGTCCCGGGCAACAGCGGGCCGTAGTCTCAAGTACGTACGAGACCCTCGTTAAACATGATCCTCCTTTCCACAACTCGATTTCAAAAGTGACTTAGAGACTGATAGGGACACAGATCATACATTGCATCAGTTAGTGACATATTGACTACCTGCATTTTATCTCCACCGTTATTACTTTCATTTTCTTGTCTCTTGTTATTATTATAATATTGTTATTATGTCGTTCTGACTACCTAAGTATACATGATCAGACCTTGAGGAAGAACCAGTTCAGGAGTCAAACCTGCCCTTCGACCTTGCAGTGATTTAGACGGTCGTGGCTCCAGTACCTTTACTGTTTTCCCTAAAGAAACCTTGTATTCGCACTTGGTTAGTAGTTCTTTTTTTCGTTTTGTTGCAAATTGTGAACAATGAAAGTTGATGTAATAACTAGTGATATATTTCCTTTACTTCTGTGCTTTCTGTGTTGTGTTTATTGATTACTATATAATGTTAGAAGCCGAAATGTGATTACGGCGGGATTATTTCTTGACCGTAGGAGCATGGCTGGCCTAGTCATCCCTCGCATTCCGTATTTTGGGAAGCGGGGCGTGACATAATGCATAATAAGTCAATATCTGACAATTATCGCCTATTGGTGTCAGCTATGAGAATGTGATTCAGCTAGGGGTGCAGCTGTCATAGGACTAGAATAAGTGATGCAAGAGGGTCTTCCATGCAATATCCGACATGTAGCCTGTGTATGACCTCTACTCCACAGTGATTGCAATTTCTAAATTCCAACAGCCTTGTGTCTTCTTTAACTCCACTTTGACATCTAATATTAAAATGTCTCTGCTGCATATTGCGAGTAGATGCAATCAGCAATTCCATCGCCATCTCAATAACCATAATCACTACGAAGAACCAGCATATCCACTAACAAAAGCAAGCAAATCTATCCTACAATCAACAGCAAGATCCAACCACAACAATAAGCAAGTGGAAAATCTCCAAGATCCACTTACAATAAATAAGTGGTAGATCTTCCATGCAATATCCGACATGTAACCTGTACATGACCTCTACTCCAAAGTGATTGCAATTTCTAACAACCTTGTAGTCTTCACCACAAATATTAAGGTGTACCTACTGCATATTATGAGTAGATGCAATCAGCATATTCATTGCCATCTCAACAACCACAAATTACGAAGAACCAACGTATGAACTAACAAAAGCAAGCAACTATAGCCTACAATCGACCACAAGATCCAACCACAACAATAAGCAAGTGGTAGATCTCCTTAGATCCACTTAAAATAACAATTAAGAACCATCATCACCTAAGATTTGATCGAGAATGTAATCTATCAATAACACACAACTACAGTGCAATAGGAATACCAATTCAAGATCATTTCCTACCACAATCTCATCTCTTAACACCCAGCAACAAGATATCATCTCACAGGATCTAAGAAAGAAACAACAATAAAAATGAGGATCTCCAACATCTAATCATAACAACTAACCTAACCAATCTCACAAGATCCAATCGTGATACGAAGACGGTAACATCAAATTTAAGTCGCACGATTCGGATACACGGGACACAATGCAAGCCGGATGCAATGATTCACAGTTTATTAAAGTCTATAATATGATTTGTTGGGATATATTAATTTTTATTGCTTAAATATATACATAATAGAAAATTATTTTCAATTTTAAAAATATAAACTAAAAATACAAATAATTTGTTAGTGTTGTGCACAGATTGTAAGTACCTTAGACAATGATACATGTTTGGTAGATCTAGAATACAACAATAAAAGTTTAGGATATGTTTTTCGAAATCAACCCCTTTTGGGGATCGAACTCGCAGCCTCTCACATTGGAGAGGAAATTGGTACCAACTGAGCTTAAGCCCAGTTGGTAAAAGTTTAGGATATAGCTAAAAAGTTCCAAAGGTATCCTCGGCGAATCTGATAGTGCCCATATGGATATGAAAGTTATCATACAAAACTGATATGGATGTCTCCTAGACAAGGACTCTATCCAACATAGAATCCTATCATATCAACATGTCAACGCGGAGTTGCACATGATCTCTGATAGCATGGTCGATTTGAAAGCACAATACATGGCAAAACCAGGAGAAATATCACCTTGAAATATCATTGGCATTGATCTAAACCAACAAAAGGTCTTCAGTCTAAACGAAGGAGGGGTCGAGCAAACTAGTTAGGGGTATCAAAACTCTTGCGTCTGAACCGAAACCTTGTCATATTTGCAGATGGTGCAGCATCACAGGCTATTGCGCAGGCAGTGGTGTGAAAAGTGGCATGGACGGTGTGATAGACAGTAGTGCAGGCATTGGCACAATCAGTTGTGCAGAAATTCGGAGGGGCCGCATAGAAGCAGGTTGTGACATAGATTGTTTTATGGCCCTATAAAACAATTACTCAAACAATTGGTGGGCAACTGTGATTGTTGAGTGATTTGTTAGATATTGGATTATGGGATCATGGCTCTGATACCAAGTAGTGAGGTCAGGGTGTGGTTTAGAAAAGAGAAGAGGACGAGAAAAGAGGAACAAAGATGAGTGGAGGAAATGGAAAAGATGAGAGAGAATCCTTCTCTCCAACCATAATTATATCAGAGTGTGTGGATATATATTTACATGATTTCCCATCTCATCTAACAAACGCTCAACTGCAACAAAGTAGCCAACGGCTTGCTAACAGTGTGTTTTTAACTTACTGCACTCTATAACACTTTCAACAAGATCAAGGTCAAAGAAATTTCCAAAAGGATCTCTGTTAACTGAATTGCCTCATGCGAGCCATCATAGATATACTTCCTCCAATAATCTTTGGGGAGGCCGGTGTTGTGTGGGGATGGGGTTGGAAGGTTTAGAATTAGATCCTTCATATTATTATCTTTCATTTTTGAGTCTGAGCTGACTTCGGATTTCTTCTGTGAGTATTGGGTGGGGTGGGAGGGATGGAAGTTTTAGATCCTTCATTTTCATTTTCTTTGTGTCTTGAGCTGACTTTTAGCCAACTAGTTGACTGAGGGACGACTTCATTTTCATTTTTGTGTCTTGAGCTGATTTCTAGACAACTAGTTGACTGAGGGAATAAAAGGGAAAATTAACATAATGACATCGTGAACAGCTATGCTACATACAGTATAATATTCTCATCAGACCAATGAAAATGGTCAAATGGGCATATGTAAGATCTTACTTGAGATGATAACTGAATCATAAGCTTCAAGAAGCGAGGAACAAAAGACCAAGACAAGATAGACGCAGCAGTTATGAACATCAATAACACCAGCAACCTGCATGCGGCATAAGTTGATTCAGAATTATTTAAAAACCAGGTGTAGCCAAATAACTACAGTTAATCTTGGTATATGCGACATCAACCACATGAAAATCAAACTAAGGACTGAATGAGAAACGTGAGTAAGAAACCATTTCACACTTAAAGCAAATAAAGTAACATCGGCAGCAAATATAAGATGATACTTTCTACTAAGGATATTAATATGTAAACAAACCATGTCAAATAAACTCAAGCAACACTTACAACTTTGCCATCGACATAATTCCTCGAAAAACACCACTGCTGCCACCCAAAACAGGAAGCAGAGCAAATAATAAACCCACTGCACAATCCTGAAAAATAACCATGACTGAAATATTGATATATGTCCCAAAACATGAGTTATATGTGTAGGGCAAATAACGATGCTGGAGCCTTTAAAAAAGAAAAAAATTGAAGTTCATGTCAACCTGGTACATGTTTAATTCTAAGAAGAGGAACTAGAACATTTGATGTACTTATAAATTTGTGAGCAGTTAGGCTATGCTGTATATGGTTCATCTAGTTCACCGGAAAACGCTTTATATGGTTCATCTAGTTCACTGGAAAACATCAAAGAAATTATTTGCATCATTCTTCAACTTGAAAAAGCGATCTAATATTAAAAAAAAATGTTAGCTCATATTTGAAAGATTTATCAAGTGATGTAAGCACATGTGTGTGCATATGTATCTGTTTATGTATGTATTACTCAAAATAAATAAATCGCAAGTCTCACTGTACCCTAGTAATAAAGACTCTTTGTAGTCGAGCAAGTAGGTTTGAGTTTCAAATCCTGCTTGCATCAGCTTATGCTTGCTTAGAAAATAAAAACACCATTGTTTTTGTTTCTTTATCTTCATTAGAAGAATTATTGCTTGCATCGCATCATTCCATACTTCTGGTTGATTGAACATCATAACCTACCTTAAGAGCATCCTTTTCATAACTAGTATTTTAGCTAGGAATTTCTCTTCAGATGACGTAGTCACATAGATATTAATCATAATGCATCAAGTATTGAAGATGAAAGATGCTAGAGTAGGGCCACATCCCTCTTGTAAAACAAGAAGAAGAAAAATCAATTTCATTGAAGCTATTGCCAGCTCATATCTCATGAATCACATGATCAAATAATTGACATTGTGAAAATCTTCTAACCCGTTCTCCTAACTCACTCTTCAACCACCTGGGATTGAATACTATTTCTTTTAGCTTTCCAAATATGATACAAGAACAAGAAGCAAAGGAAACAGTTCCACAATATACACAAATGGTACTAGTCATAGAAATATCATATGCAATACCCATAAGCCAGACCTGAAGAATAAGGGTTCCAATCGTTACTTGACCATGTAGAGCATTAATGCTGTTTCTTTCAACCAGAAACTTCGAAACCTAATAACAAAATGAGATGGTAAACACTATATAGTAAAACTCTAGGGATGAAAGAAGAAAATCGTGATCATATTCTGTCAAGTGGACTTGAAATGTATTACCACTGCGGTAGATGACATCGATAGAAAGCAGCCAACAAAAACACCCTCAGATAATTTAGCACCACATAACTGCATTCAGCAAGCAACTTGTATGTCAGAAGTAATTTGATTCCAATAAGTACATACAGCTACAAACATGTACAACCCCAATAGGAAAAAAAAAAACAATAATTAGGAAAGAGATGCAAAAATAGAATTAGTAATGGTGTACCATTGCAGCCACACCACACAGGAACATAAGTATGAAAATCTGAAGCAGCCCTCCAAGGACAGCAACAGGCCCAACAATTCTCAACTATCAGAGATTAAAGACAACAATGCAAGAATCTCATTTTAGCAAACTGGAAAATGGTAAAAAGAATTCTCTTCATTTTAAAATAAGAGTACCTTCGTCAAGGAAAATTCAAGGCCCAAAGCAAAAAGGAGAAACACCACACCAAATTGTGCAAACGTCTCAACCTAGATGCAAACAAGACATACTATTACAAAAGAGCAAGGCAGCATGGCTAATGCGGCTTAATGATACACGTGATAAATAGATATTACAGAGGACAGAAAACTAATCTATCAATAATTCCACTACACCAAAAGTGAAGTTGCTGGTGTAAAATGGGTAGCTATATTCAACATAAATGTTTGCTTGAAGCAAAATGGTACAAATACTCCTAAAACAATTAGGTTGCACTTGGTACATGGAATGGAAGATTACTGGGAATTCTCATATTCTCGGGAATGTGATGACTAAGAATCTAATTCCAAGGAATCTTACATTAACGTGCTTGGCATGTTTTAATCATCCCCGGTAATATATGTATGTGCAACTGTCGACCGGCGGTGGGTGGGCGACCAACAATGGCGGGAGGCCAACCGGCGGCAAATGGCCGGCCAACGGTGGGTTAGCGGCTGGCCGGCCGGCCGACGGCTAGGTAGAGGCCAACCGGCAGCAAACAGCTGACCGGCGTGGGTGGACGGATGGTCAGCCGGCTGGTCGGCCAACCGGCAGCAAACGTCCAGCCAGCGGATGATGGGCAGCCGGCCCGGCGGTGGATGTGAAGAAACGGCCGGCGGCGGATGGGAAGAAATGGCCGCCAGCAGATGGGCGGCAAATGGCCGGCCGGCGGAGGCCAACCGGCGGCGAACAGTCGGCCGGCGGCGGGTGGGCGGTCGGCCGGCGGCGCACAGCGAGGCCAGTGGACAGTCATGGCACATCTGGTGTCAGATGGGAATATTTCGTGGTAATTTAGGATAGATATCTATTTTGGGGAGAATGGGATCCACATGAAATGGGGTCATTAGATCACCATGGTAATCCTATATTCCCGAAAATATCTTTTACATTTAAACAAGCATGGTAATATTTCATGGAAATCTAGGATTACTATTTAGAATACCTCCTACCAAGCGCGCTCCTAGGCATATTGACATTTGGTCTGGGAATGCATTTATTTTCTATAATAAGGAAGCTTCTCATTACAGAAGAAAAACGAACATATGACCCAAGATCCTGATCAAGCACACAACACATTTTTTCTCGGATAAATAAAAATTTAATGATAAATAATACCTGCACCATCTCACTGATGAAGTCCAGACCACCTGGTCCAATAAGCGACCCCGCAAGGAGGTAACCAACAATGACCTTGCAAATGCATAAATCAAGTCCACAATGAATTGTGCTAGATGAACATAAGATTTAAATGTCAAAGTAAACTTTCTAGAAAGAAGTCGGGAAAAAGAATAGAACAAGGACTAACCGGCTGTCCCAAACAGGAAAAGACAATACCGCCAATAGTAGCAGAAACAATAACCACCACTAAATCTGAAATTAACCTACAAGTGCATAATGTTGTAAAACCAAGATTAAATATATAAGCCAAAGATAAAACGTGGACATTCATTTTTTCATAGCATGTAATTATTCTGCTACATATAATTAGATTAATGTATGGATTACATAAAATCAAATCATCGTTACAGATCAAGCAGATGAACCTCAAATCTACTTGAAGAACTGGATATTTTGATTTACGATTGGACATCACAAATACATTGTCCTGCAACAAAATTGAAAAGAGCCTTCAGATGATTAACATTAAGATGATAATTGTGAATTTACCATGTACAAGCACTTAAACTTTCGTGTACATAATAATATGCTTGCTCAATGCTTTATCTAAACTAAATTTGCATTAGCAAACCTTTCTGTCTATTAAGGTTGTCATGTCATCAGAACCATCATTTTCCAAAGAGAAAACGTCTTGAATTTGAAACGATTTAGTTTCACTGCACAAATAAGTATTATTAGAATAAACAGACAGAAACGAGCTTCTACACATTCCCTATGATGATAATGCCTAGTGTTGCTGATAATCAAAAGATAAATGCATACTTTGTCACAGGAGTATCATTTTTCTTCGCCTTGTCATGAGTAATAACAGCCACCGTCTCCAAGACAGCCTGGAATACAATATTAAAAATTAAACACTGAAGGTATGAAACTATATCATAGCACATGCTTTAAGATTTGGATATAAAAAATAGTAGGCTAGAATATTGATCCTTCTAGCATGTAGGATAGGCTACTAATGTTGAATGCTCGGGACCATAGTTGTCAAATCATGATATGCATCGCATATCGTTTTTCTTTCATATCATATCGCATATCGTATTATATTATATTATATTATAAGATACATATTTTTTCTCGCAATAGCTATACAATTAAGTATCCAACTATGTACTGGTTGAGGTAGTTTTAGTGGTTTCAAATCAAACTAGTAAATTTGGATATCAAAATAATTAAAATAATAGAAAATTATAAAATGCTAATTAAAAATTCTTTCCAGTATTATTTCATAAATGATGAGGTTTAAAAAATGTTTTGATAGAAAAATTTAACGATGTGAGTGTCTTGGTAATGTTGCATTCACTTTCAAAATCATGTGATATTTGAAATAGAAATCCAATTTATATGAAAAGCATAATAGCCAAATTTCTTGTGTACACGGAGTGCAGACCTTGAGCAGCAGATGCAACATAGTGTTTTGATCATCCTCTTAAGTTGTCACTGCATTCAGTATTTCTTGTTAATGATCCTTCCAACATTTTTTATTATAACATCTTCACATGTTTATCCTAATCCATAATAATGTTGACCTTATAGATATATATCCTTTTTCCTCCAAATTTGCATGATCTTATTTTTGCCTTGAATAGCTTAAATGAACTTCTGTTATTTGGTACTAACAAAAAAAATTCATAATTTCTTTATTATTGCTATTTTTAATTTATTTAGTTATCTGAACTTTTTATAATTGACTATTACGATCCTAAGTCCCTCTACTAATTTTTATAATATATCTTAAGCAATCTCATCGCATGCTACTTTATCTATTCATTTTTAATTTTATAATTAGTTTACATATAGACTCATTTACCGCCAAGGCACCATCTACTAATATTTTTGAATTGACAACTACAACTTCATTTGGTATTGAATTGAAGCAATAACGAAGTTGAAAATTACTACCATAGTGAATAGAGTCTTTTTATACTGCATTCAATTGAATCAGATACCCTAACAAAGCCATAGTTCACTATGCTATTCTTGGGGATGATCTTATCATTGGGTATGGCAATTTAGTAGCTTAACCTTGTTGCTTAGCAGCCAGACAGGGAAGATATGAAACCAGTGCAGTAGACGAGACATGATTAACAATCTTTATGATTTTGATATCCGGTAAGACTAATAGAATCAATGTCCAAGTTAATGTTGGTGAGACAATAGGTGACTATCTAGGTTAGTTCAAAGAGCACTTGTTGGATTAAATATTTATCTTTTGCAAAATATTATGGCATATATGTTGAACTATCGGATGGGTGTTCACCCCCAGAGTGTTCCAGAACTTCATGTATACATCCATAAATAACTTTGTGCAACATGCAAATTTCATTAAGAGGAACCAAAAACGAAAAGAAAAACCGGTCTTGATTAATTTGTATTTAAGAGCTAGTCCTCGGGCTGAGGAATGTCCACATTAGGTACATGTTTGGATTCTACATGAACCAAACCCAATTGAAGAATGAAAATCGCATGCCAAATCATCCCCCTTTAGATGTCCCTGTAACTTTAGATATTTTTTTAATTAATTTATCTCAGAAAGGCTTTAATCCCTTCTCAGTTCTCAAGTATCAGTCAATAATGGCCGAGATCAAAGCCAAAACTTGCCAATTCTAAACATATCTCAGCAGAACTTTGCCTCTCAAGGCTGAATTTGAGTTCACCTACCTTGTTCCTAACCAGTTAAGTCTTATTACCAATCCAAAACAAACGATTTATATCAAGATATATAAATTTGCGAGCTTTGGTGATAGTATTAGTACTAAACACAAAGGAGCTACAAAGGTATTGTAACCAGCATCTCTGCATTTGCTGCAATTTTCTTACCCTTCTATATGTTACACAACAGAAACAGTAGAAAATGTGATTAAATTCTTTTCCATTCTTTTATATAAAAAGCACTACTGAAAATAGTAATAGCGTAAAGCATAACACTCCGCCTCCATAAAGAAAAAGTGCAAACTACACGACGTCTGATCCACATGAATTATTAGTTTTTAATCTTTAATAATCAGAATTTTATTGCCAATGTCGAGATGGTTTAGCGGTAGTACTCTAAGAGATGGGATAAGGAATGTGAGTATTCATAAGAAGTTGGAGGTCGTTCCAATTGAGGGTTAAATAAGATAGAACCATGCTTGAGATTGCTTGGACATGTGCAAGGAACACCCAAAAAAGCTTTAGGTAGAATGCAACATAGGATCAAAATCGATTGGTTGTTGACATGCATACTAATTCAAACATCTCTTGGTGCCAATACTTTTGGCTTTCGAGTTTTGACCAAGAAGTGAGCTGGAATTTAATAGACTCGCTTTGGTAAAAATTCATTAGAAACTCAATCAGTGTTGTGCTTAAAAGTCTTATGCTTTCCAAACCTGTGCCAAGGCAGGTAAAGGTGGAGTGTTGGAAGGATAGACAGAATAAAAACAAGATTGGATTTTTACTAAATGAATTATAAAGAAGATGCAAGGATTCTCCACCATTAGGTGTTCATTCGCACCACTCGATCAATGATAAATAAGCAAGGATGTCTTCCTAATGTGTTCCCTAACAACAAGGCAATGCACTGACAGTACTCCAATGCAAAGACAAATAAACAAACACAGCTTAAGTTCCACATGTGTCACATCATTCCTCAGGTGTGATACTAAATAGGAATAAGCTGGAGGGTTATAAGATAGAAGGGATAGAGGCTTACACAAAATGTGGTATTAGATTAGCTATTCTTAATATAGGATACTTACCAGAAAATTTATGAAATTGGTGAATACAATGATTAGAAAAAATATTAGTGCAATTTTCTAGCAAGAAATGAAATGGGTAGGTAACATTTAGAGGAACATTGAAAATAAAGGGTACAAATTTGGTATACTTGAAAAAAGAAACAGATCGGTATGAAAATATTTGTCGATCATGCTTGTTAAAATAATGTTGTAGATTGAAACATAGGCTTGTAGTAGAAGAAAGGGTCACAAATACTATTAGTGCTAATGCACCGCAAATAGGATTTCCTTAGACTATTTTCTAGAACATTGATCAAATTTGTATAGGCTATTCCATGAGGAAAAGTATTTACAGGAGGAGATATAAACGTTCATGTTGTTGAAGATAGTAGTTGATGCGAAAGGGTGCAAGCATTCATGTAGGTGACCCCAAGGCCTGCTTTTGTTATTGTTGTCATTATTGTTGATAGAATCATTAGAAAATTTTCAAAAAGGAGGTGATAAAAAGGTCACCTTTCCTTTAACGCATCAACTATGAATGATATAACAAAAACATTTGCATGATGTGACAAGTACCTTAGATGATATGACCTTGCAAGTTCTAATACATAACAACTACTTTGGTGAGCTATTTAAAAACTCAAGGTGTATACACAAAATGATTCTTGCCTTGGTAAATCTAATTTCAACATGACATGCTAATAAGTTTTTAAGTGCCACTCATGCCTACCTGATGATTTGCTGTTATCGAAGCTGATTCTTGCCCAGGAATCAGCTCAGGTGCAGCAGTTGAAGCAAGATTTAACACTAAAAGAACTTTAGCGGGCTATTTTTAGAGCTCAAAGGTGTGTAAACAAAATAATTCTTGCCTAGGAAATTCTTTACAAACTAAGGAGTATTTCAGAAGACATGTGCACCTACCTGATGATCCGTAACGCTGTTGTTGAAGCTGTTTGCATCATGTCCTAACAAAATTAAAATGTCATATCATCAACATAACTTATTCTAGAAAGAAGCAAATATGACACAAATTGGAACTATAATTCAACTATATAATGCTAAGAAAATTGCAACGCATGGCAGATCTTTGGCGTGAGTAATACAACACAAACTTACAGGCTCATTGATGCAAAAGTGGTATTTACAAAAGCATAGTGTTATGTGATGTTAAAATTTGCAGGATGATGCTCCAAATAATTAATAATACAAGAATAAGAGCTACATATCCTTCAGTCTAAATATAAGTGGATGGCTACATGAATTCTTCTCTGGTAAGGGTCATCTTCTCTGATAAGTAAGTCTATCTTGCATTTGCTGCCTCAACCTGTGTTTGTTAAGGTGTCCCTAGTCTTTATGGATATACAATCATTAGAAGTGCTGTTTATGACATGTCTTCAATAAAATCAAAGGAAAAAGGAGGAAAAATCTTAACCCTTACATACACAATTGGACCATAAGCAATTTATCTAAGCCTAATTCCTCTATTCTATTGTTTATTAATTCTAAATTATTATTCATCTGCTATCCAAAATGAAGCAAAAAAGGTAAATCGACATTAACTGGATTTAATTTTCAAAAGTTCTTACAGATCCATAAAGCGAGCTTCTGCTGCACTGCCATCGTTAAGTGATAATGTTTCATTCTTGTTTCATGAAGAAATACTTCTCTCGTAGATAAAATAAACATTATATCCTGGATATGATAGGATAGTATGTTTGTCTGATCAAGAAACAATATAACTCCCACCAACAAACCAAGGAAAATCCATGTAAGACATTACCTTTTTTATCATCACTACATAGCTACTAGTAATTAAGTCAAATATATTGTACACGTGGAAACTCTTTAACTATCAAATTGTCTAGTTGGGGTCACACACAAGACAATTGATAAAAGGTAAAATGTAGTGGATTTGGAGGCTATAATGGTTCATGTAGGACCTCTATGAAGACAATACTAAAGGGGAAGAATCATTGACAACCATCAAGAAATTTGGCATTGCAGCACAACACAGTACCTCACCACAACCACCACACCACACCCCCAACAAAAAAGAAAGAAAAAACTGAAATGCTGGCTTTTGGATGCGGACATTGCCGGTTGCTCGTAATGGTGCTAGAATATTAGTCCCAAATCATTTGAAAATCAAATGTTTGAAATTTGATGCGATGTGCTAGTCCCAAGTAATATATAACTAGTATTTAGAAGTGTTAGTAAGGTCGTAAAAAGTGCTAGACGGAGCTAAGCGGTTAGGGAACCGTGTTAGCGCCGTTTAGACGGGTTTTTTAATTTTAATAAAATTATATTTCATATATAGATAAAATCGTAAAAATCATAGAAAATTTTAAAAACAATGTAATTAGAATATATGCTAAATTTATATACCAACTCCACATTGAATGGAATGCATAATATTAAAAATATTATAATTCATGACATTACATGAAATATAGTGATAAATCATAAATTTCTAGCTGGACTTTTCATCTTACAAATTACATACCTCATGATATGAAATTGAATGAAGAAGTAAAGGATAGGTGAAAAGAGTAGAGTCATAGAGCCTTGGGGTTATAAGCTTTGGTATACGGGTAGAGATAAAAATCGTAATGGGGTAGGCATAATCATAGATAAACAGTTGCTTAAGGATATAGTTGAGATTAGGAGAAAAGGTGATAGAATTTTACTGGTTAAGCTTATTCTAGATGGAAAGATCCTTAATATTATTAGTGCTTATGCACCACAGATAGGTCTTGATGACGCTAGTAAGCGTCTATTCTGGGAGGATTTAGACGAGATGGTGCAAAATATACCTAGTGGAGAGAAGTTATTTATTGGTGGTGATCTTAATGGACATGTAGGTACTAGTCGTAGTGGGTTTGATACTATCCATGGAGGTTTTGGTTTTGGACAAAGGAATGAAATAGGTGACTCGATTCTAGATTTTGCCTTATCTTATGACTTAATCTTAGCAAACATCTGGTTTAGGAAAAGAGAGTCCCACCTTATCACTTTTAGGAGCGGGTCAAGTGCTAGTCAAATAGACTTTTTTCTGACGCGAAGAATAGATAGAGATTGTTATATCGACTGTAAGATAGTGCCAGGTGAGAGTGTAACCACTCAAAATAGACTTTTAGTTCTAGATTTTCGATTTAGAAGAGGATCTAGGAAGATTAGACATAAGCTAGAACCTAGAATTAAATGGTGGCGATTGAAAGAAGGTAACCAAAAGGCTTTTATGGATCGTGTAGTCCAAAAAGCCGATTGGCAGTCGGAAGATGATTCAGACAGAATATGGAACAAAATTGCTTGTTATATCATGAAGGTAGGTAGAGATCTACTTGGTGAGTCGAGAGGTGGTGCTCCACCATCTAAGGACACATCATGATAGAATGAAGAAGTAAAGACTGCTATTAAAATTAAAAGGGATTCTTATAAAGATTTGAAGAAAAATAGAGATGTGGAGAGATTTAAGAAGTATAAAATGGTTAAAAAGGAAGTTAAGAAAGCTGTTCGGGAAGCTAAATCTAAGGTCTACAAGGAGGTGTACGACACTAAAGAGGCTGAAAATGATATATACCGGATTGCTCGGATGCGGGAAAGGAAGACTAGAGACTTATGTGCGGTGAAGTGTGTCGAAAATGAAAATCAGAAGGTTTTAGCTCGAAATGGAGATATCAAGGAAAGATAAAGAGATTATTTTGACAAATTGTTCAATGAGAGCTTTACTAAGAATTTGAATGGACTTGTCATTCAATCTCAAGATATAAACCGTGATTTCATGCGTAAAATAAGACTACCTGAGATTAAAGAAATTTTGAACAGAATGAGTTTAAGAAAAGCGGTTGGTCCTGACGGGATTCCTATCGAGATTTGAAGATGCTTAGGAGAAATAGGCGTTAAATGGCTGACGGATCTGTTTAATAAAATTTGGCAGATAAAAAAGATACCAAATGAATAGAGGAAAAGTATCCTTATACCTATCTACAAGAACAAGGGTGACATTCAAAGTTGCTCAAACTACCGTGAAATAAAACTTATGTGTCACACCATGAAACTTTGGGAGAGAGTGATTGAACACAGGTTAAGAAAGGATATTAAGATAACAGAGAACCAGTTTGGGTTCATGCCTGGACGATCGACGACAGAGGCTATTCATTTGCTTCGTCAACTTGTCGAGCGTTTTCGAGATAATAGAAGAGATTTGCATATGATATTTATTGATTTAGAAAAAGCGTACGACAAGGTACCTAGAGAGGTATTATGGGGGACAATGATGAAGAAGGGGGTCCCCGCCAAGTATATTGACATAATCAAGGAAATGTACGATGGAGTAGTGGCAAATGTCAGAACTTGCGACGGTTTAACGAGTGATTTTCCGATTACAATTGGTTTACATCAAGGATCTGTATTAAATCCATTCATGTTTACCATCGTGATGGATGAGCTTACTAGAACTATCCAAGATGAGGTACCTTGGTGTATACTATTCGCTGATGATATTGTTCTAGTAAATGAGACGAAAGCAGGGGTAAATGCCAAATTGGAATTATGGAGACAAACATTGGAATCTCGGGAATTCAGATTGAGCAGATCCAAGACAGCATATATGCATTGCAAATTTAGTAACCAGAGAAATCAAAACCATATTGGTATAACATTGAAAGGGCAAGAGATATCACCGAGCGACCAGTTTAGATATCTAAGTTCCATCATCCAAATGAATAGGGAGATCGATAGTGATGTTAATCAAAGGATCCAACCTGGTTGGTTGAAATGGAGGAGTGCAACAGGGATTTTGTGTGATCATAACTTTCCGTTAAAATTGAAAGGGAAGTTTTATCGGAGCGCTATTCGGCCTGCCTTATTATATGGTACAGAATGCTGGGCTCCTAAGAAGCATCATACACAGAAGATGCACGTAGCGGAGATGCGCATGCTTCGTTGGATGTGCGGTAACCCTAGAAAAGATAAGGTGCGAAATGAGGATATTCGTGCAAAAGTTAGTGTAGCACCGGTGGAGGAGAAGATGCGGGAAAACCGGCTAAGATGATTTGGTCATACGTGACGCAGACCTATGGAAGCACCGGTTCGACGAATAGATACTCTCGATATGGGCAATGGCAAAAGGGCAAAAGGGAAACCGAAGAAAATATGGATGGAGGTGATACGAAACGATATGATTGCCAAAGGACTCGATGAAAGTATATTGTTCGATAGGAGTGAGTGGAAGCGGAGGATTCATGTGCTAGACCCGGCGTGATTCTCATGTTGGTTCATGTAGCCTACCCCATATGCTTGGGATAAAAGGCTCAGTTGTTGTATGATATGAAATTGAAAAACAAAAAAGATATTTGACAAAAACATAAAATGATTTAGACAAAATTACTTGGGTTTTTGTCGGCAATTCTTTAAAGATCTAAGGAAAGTGATGAGAGGAAAGCTCCGCAAATGGTCCTTTAGATGGGACAATGCAGGCGGAAAGAGTTTGAAGAGAGGAAGACAAGAATACTCTAGGGTTTCTTCGCTCGTGTAATTTGAAAATAGATTAAGATGTGTATTGTATTTTAGAATAGGTTTGGGTTAGGTATTTTAAGAAAAAATCTTAAACTTGATCCATGAAACATGTATTCTAACCCACTCAAGCACCCGCCTAAATGGGATAGCCCACTTAAAAGCCTAAAACGTCTAGACTATTTAATCCAACCGTTTAGGATAAAAAAAAGGAACAGCTTAGGACTCTACTTTCACTTAATAGACCACTTATGCAGCCGTCTAAACCGTTTTTTAGAACATTGAGTGTTAGAAAAGTTATAACTTATATTGTTTGAACTAGAAGTTTATATTTTTTATATAAAATTATAACAGAAACCTAAATGAAGCTTTCGATTTCAAACACATTCATAACATCTCGATTTTTATACTTCTAAAGTTAATCTTTAGGGGTGTTAGTCCAAAGTAATTTAAGAATGTTTAATTCCAAATCAAATGACAATAGTGTTGGTATAATTTCCTTTCATTTCGAAATGCCAATCATTTGATTTCTAAATCATATAAATTTTGAAATATATAATACTAAAGTTGTTAAGTGGAGAGGCGATGACCAAGAAGGTGTGAGGTCGGCGGCCGGCAATGGTCGGAAGCAATCAATGACAATGACAAAATGTGGTGGGCAGTTGCCGGCAACAATCAATGTGTGGTGATAACATTTGTTGATTGGTTGCTGATGACAAACATGGGCGACGTTATGCGGCTGCCGGTGGTGGGTGACGGTGTGTATTTGCCAACGGCATGCATTAATGACCAATGGCGGGTAACAACACAGCAACGATCATCGTTGGCAGCAAGTGGATGTCGGCAACGATCAAAGCGGCCTGTTGGAAATGGCAATTAGGGACGACTAACCGAGGGCGGTTGCTAGCGGCTATGCGGAGGTGCTTGTGGACGATGATCGTTGGAGCATGGAACAGCGATTGGTGGAGCTAAAGCAAGATTCAACATAGCAACAATAATTAGGAGTACCACCCCCTTAAGATGAAGATCGTCCACCATTGTCGTCACGTTGACCCAGCCTGTTAGCAATAGATTGCCATCAACCATCATTGTCCATCAACCATCATTGGCCATCACCTAAGAGTTGATCCAAAGCTTAGCCAGAGGGGACACGAGCCCCCTCCGAAACTTCAGAGAAAAAATGTTTAGTACTTGTGCGATTCGATTCTGGTATTTTAAAATGTATATTATATATATTTTCTTCCTTAAAAATAAACACTTAGAGTGTATAGAATAAGTGGTCGTATATTGCATTCCCAAATAAAAGGCCATGGGTTCAAATCCTACCAAACCCATTATTAATTTTGCTTTGATTTAACTTTTGTTTTTTTCTTAAAGAAAGCTTACTCTTACAATTGGGAACTTAAAGAAAGTTATAAACTTTTAAATAAAATATTGCTTTGTATACTCATAAGGAGCCTAGAATATGTATGATGTGGTTCAAGTTGAACGTCTTAATAAATATTATGTGAGCTTGTCATTATGCCCTCTCTAACCAAAAATCTTGGGTCTGCCCCTGTAATTGCCCATCCAAACTGTCATTGGCATCCGCCGGTCGCTAGTCACCTATAATGGCTGGCTTCGTCGTCATCCTCACCACCAACCATCATCGTTAACCCTGACGCCAATCATCACCATTCCCCCTCCAATCACTATCATCATCCTTACCGCCGGCCATTCATCGCATTTGTTATCCCATTTTTCGATCGTTGTCTTGTCATGGATGGCTCAATAATCAATAATGAGACCAAAATAAGCAAATCAACATAATTACCCTAAGAATACCTAGATGTGTTGTACCTTCCTCCATAAATATTCATTAAAATCCAAATTTTGTTTCTTGTGAACCCCAAAACTTCCAAATTTCTTGACCTAATAGCAATATTTATAATAACAAATTCTTAGCTACCTTGATATGCCATCAACTTGCCCTACTTATCTTAAAAGGTGAAGCGGTGGTTGCAATGCAGGGATTAAGAAAAATTAGGTTGAAATCAAATAATTGAAAGTGGATTTGGGTGGGTTAATGCAAAGATGACATTCGTTTTTGGTTAATAGATAGGGCAATCTAGTCATTTTACGCATTTCCGCTATCTTTGACAACCCATTAACAAAATCAAAAGGCTTAAAAATTTCTCAAAAATTGATAGGATTTCAAATAGGGTTTTTCCTATATGCCACCCCCAAAACTTATTTATTTCTAAATATCACCTCTAAAACTACAATATTCCATATATCACCCCTAAAACATATAAATTATTTTTAAAAAACCTAAACATACGGGTTATCCAAAATACACCCTCAAAACATTGTCAATTTTCTAAAAATCACCTCGGTTAGCTTTCGGTGTCAAATTTTTTAACTCAAGTTAGGTTACCTTAACTTGGATTGTGGGTTCAAAAAATAGAAAATCACAATTAACTTATTTCTCTCTTATTCTCCTCTCTTAAAGTCTCCTTTTCTTTTTTCCAAATTCACTTTATTCAATCTATCAGACTACATAAAAACCCTTAACTTCTTAGCAAAATCACAGCAAGTCTTCACCTTTGCAAGTGCAACATTAACTGTTTTCATTGTTAAGGAGTATTTCATCCGAAAACTAGCTCAGGGGAGAAAAGTAGATAAGTTACAGGATCTATGGGTGATATATGGAATATCAAAGTTTTGGAGCGATATTCAAAAATATGTAAGTTTTTGGGATGATATATAGAAAAACCCTTTTAAATAATATGAAGATTTGCAAGGATATATCAAAATACACAAAATTTAAGGAGGTATATCTAAAAAAATTTAAACATTTTTGCACCGACTAACAATTACAACATATAATTTTACACCAATTTTGCATTTTTTTCATCAAATAATTCACTATTCTTTCAATTATAACTACCAAGTACTAACTAATTATTTGTTTTTCCTTTTTTGGCAAAAAAAGGTGCAAAAAGCTTAATTATTTGCAAGATTGCATGAAAAGCTCAATTTTGCAAGAGAAGGCTTAATTTTGTAGAAATTAAAAAAGCAAATGAAGCTTACCAATTGAACGAAAAAAGAGATAGATTAAGTTTTAATCAAGTCACTGACAAGAAGAGAAGTATTAAGAAGGGAAGACGAAGAGAATGAGATTAATTATTCTCTTCTTCTTTTTTCTCTTTGAGAAGATGAAAAACGAGGCCTTTTTTTCAATGCCTTAGATTGGGCTCCTTGCCTATGCATGTACCCTAGAGTCATGAAGAAAAAGAATCGAAGAACTAAGCTCCCCCTGCTCGTGCCACTGCTTTGGTTGTCCTAAAACAATGTCATAGTTTCTCGTGCAAAATTTATAGCCATCTCAATTCTCAAGAGGCGCACCACCGAGCTTGGTTGTGCCTCGCACTTTTAAGTTTTGGGCATCACTGCGTCTTTGACAACACAGCTAACATCCTTAAGCGATTAGACATCATACATAAAAAACTACATATATGGTACTTTAGAAAACGGAGAATTGGGTGAGAATGCAATAGGCAAGTTAGAAAGACAATGAAGGGTAAAATCATTCAATAAGGCTTTGTCACATATAAAATGGCTTGGAGTATGCATGGGGCAGGAACAAATATTTGGGACCTTTCATTTGAATTTGCATATATTATTGGCGAATAGAACACATAATGAGTGCATCGTCGTCATCACTGTCTCTTCCTAAAAATGGGGTCACCTATGAAGCATGGCTCTATGAAATTTACAACCTGTTGATGACATGGTATCTAAATCTCTTTTAATTAATAGCCAATTTCTTGGTTGATAAAACTATAAACACGAGAGAGACTTGTCATAATCATAAAAAAACATATGGTGTTCTCCAAACCTTCTATATTAGGGAAAGGTCTAGAAGACAAAGAAAGATGATTGACTTCTATAAGGAAGTATGTTGAACTCTGACGAACGGATAAAGCCTAGTGAGAAACTCAACACATTCCCGCAATAAAAATCTAAAAACAAGTTTAAGATATAAAACAATATGTCGATAGCAAAGTAGCTACATATCAAGTTCTAGACAAATCTTCTAATTAATTGCACACCCCCTTTCGTATTTTTACTGCAGTTAGGTACTAATTCTTACATACATAACTACCTACCTTAATCCTACCTATTGCTAACATGTCAATACACACAAATTGAAGGAATTGGCTGAGATTGAATTCGGTGCTTCCACTTGTTTAGGGCTAGAATTGGTAAAAAATCAACTCAAAACAATCCAAAATCAGCCCGCAGAGGATGTGTAGAGAGAAGACATGATTAACTTCACTACACTCTAAACAACAGAACACAAACAAGAATTTCCATACACATTGAATAAGGCCAATAGAAAAAGGAATGCATCCTCTTACTTTTTTTTACAAAACACAAATTCTGTCAACAAAGAAAAGAAATGTAATACCCGGTTTATTTTGTACTCTATCTTGTGTATTATTAGTAATAAATTCTTTTTAAAATATTTTCCCCAAACGATTTTTCCTAAACTTTTCCTGCGACTCTAATTTTCTAATTAGTTCTAATGAGAATCCAATTAAAACTATTTTCTTTATCATATTATTTTCCTTATATCTATTCTATTTTATTTTTCCCAGTTATCTAAGTCTAAACCCTAACCGTCAACCTATTTACTCTAAAAAATTTCTAAACTCTTCTCCTTTAAAACCTAATCAAAATCCTAGACAACATTAAACCCTTTTTATTTTTATTCTACATCTTTTCTAAGCCGGCCCAGCCTAGCCCACCATTCCTTGCCCCTTTCTTTTTTTAAATTCTTTTTAACCTCAGCCAAGGGCCCGGCCCATGAACCCCAAACCCACACCCGAGCCCGAACCCGACCCGAGCCTCCCTTCTTCTCCTTCTTCTCGTTCTTATTTTTCCCGCCTTCCTCGCAACGCTCCCATGCGACTCGCGCTCGCCCCCGAGACCCACTCCCCCCTCATCTTCTTTATCCCGCCTCCCTCATGAGGAGCCTACGACCCACTCCTCCTTCATCAACTCCCTCGCGGTCTTCTTTCGCCTCCCTCAACAACCCCAACAACTCTCCCCCGCTTCTCTCGCCCACTCCCCTACGACCCGTGCCCCAGCCCCAATGGCCGCACCCGCTTTCCCCGACCTGCGCTCGTCCCTCAACGACCCCCTCTCTGCTCCATTCTCTCCTCCCCAAACTCAACTCCACCTCCTCCCATCAACACGACCACCCACCGCCTCAACCCACTGCAACCCAAACCCCAGAACCCCGACGAGAATCCACGACACCATCGCTGCTCTCTCCTCTCCGACGATCCCTTCGGTCGTCGTCATCTCCCCGACCCCGACCCCGACCTACTCCTCTCGCCTTCCCTTCAACTCCACGCCACCACCACGACTACAACTCCCGACAAACCCATCACCAGGCCACCACCTTCGCCCGAGCAACCACCTCGGCGCCGATGACCCCTCGTCACCACCTCCTCATCTCCCCCTCCAACTCAGCACCACCCTCTTCCCGAGCACCCGCGCTGCAACCCCTTCGCCCGCAACCCACGCTCGCGCTCGTTGCCGTGTCGTTGCCGTCCTCGCCTGCATACTCCCTCGCTGAGCTTCCCACCTCGTCGGAACCCTCACTGCACCGGAGCTTCCTCCACTGCCGACGAGCACCTTTCCTTCCCTCATCCTCCAAGCTACCTCCAACGTCCCCGAAGCCTCACACCCCCATCCGCAGCCACAACCTTCAGCTCCTTCTCTCTCACCCATCGCCACCTGAGCATCACCGCGGCCACCACCAGTGTGACCCTCACCTACCTCAGCCGACCTCGCCAGAGCCAGAGCCCATTGCCTCCAGCCGACGTCCAAGCTCGCTGCCGCCGCCTTACTGTTGCCGTGCTGCATGGTGCTCGCGTCGTTGCCGTCTCTACCGTGTCGCCGTAGCTGCGCCGTCGCCAAGCAAGTTTCTGAACTTGCTATCATGCTACTTATACTCGCGTATACTTATGTATGCGTACGTAATAAATCATTATAAAACCCCATAGTTATGGTTATTAAAACTCGATAATCATCTTTTGATATGCAGATTTATATATGTTCCGATCACTTAAAACTCCGGTTTCGTGATATATAGATGGCGTACTGATAAATTACATGTTGGAATCTAAAAGTTAATGTTTATATATTGAAACAATATCCCCGAGAACCGACGCTAAGTCTGGAAATCCCCATGCATATCACGTTGTAAAATTACTATTAAATTAAATATAGATCGAAACGCGATGTTCTATAGCTCGTATCGAAGCCAACAGATAAACATACAGCTCCCCATAGTTTACCTTGACATTCTGATAACTTATATCAATGAATACTGAGGCGATTCGTGGTCCTGAACTGCAGTCCGGGGCAACGTTCGTTTTGAATACCTGGCTTGAGAACACCTGTACACCCTTCCTTGAACTGAAAATGCACGGAACCCCATATGGTCGCGTAGATAATTTAGTTAGCCAACACCTGAATCTGGTCCCGTGTTGTTTCGCCTTCGTTTGACATTTAAATTCGTATTTTAGGATACCGGTGTGTCCTGCAGTTTTCTGCAGTGACATTTTGTACACATTGATATCAAACCGAACATATCTTCCCGTATACAGTGGATATCATCGATCCGTCTGATACGTTGGAAACCTAACTGTTAAACCTAAATATTATCCAACTGTAGTGTCGCATAATTATGATCCCAACTGGGATTAAAACGTGTTACGAAATAGGCTTCCAATTCAGAAATTGGATTTCCAGCAGTGAACACTTAAATTAAAATGGCCATATCTAGCGAACCTGAAACCCAATTGACGCGAAACCAATTTTGATGGATAGATAATTAAACATACTGCTTACCCCCTTTATATTGTTTCGTTTAATTCTGCATGTATGATTTATAGTAAATTATGCAAGTGGTAGGACACTGGCTGATGATATTTTATTCATATCGTAATTATTGCATTCTCATCATATCATGTAGAGGTCATATACATTGGTAAGCTATTGATCGTGTACATTACCCAGTGATAGATATTAGTGTTTGGATTGTGGCAAGTACGTTAGTGTTAAAGCGTGACTGAGTAGTGAAAGTGACACGTACTTATACACAATCAGCGAACCCACCTAATTTATTGCATTGTCGACGTCTATGAGACATGTATAAGTGTAACTATAGCTGAAATGGGAAGGTTATGGAGCACTTATATTAGTGTCATAGGTAAGGCGTCAAACACAGTCTATTTATCTTGAGTACCAGTTGAGACATGCTTGATGGAGACCCTGTCTCCGGTTCTCGCGTAGACTTGTCATGGACCGACTAGTATTTGGGTCTATGGTCGGTGTTCGATGTAGACCACGGGATGTAGGGTAGTTTGAATGTGAATTCAACAAAATCTCGGGAGCCTCATTGCCGACATATACCGTAATTTTGGAAGTTGTATGAATGGAATTACTGATTATTATCGTGCGTGATTCGGGTCCGTGTTCCCTTGCCCCTGGGGCCCTATCCTTGGGTTGGGGATACTCCTACGTGGTTGACGCTCATACTTACACTGACAATAGGTTTAGCGACCTGGACAGCGAGACTTAGAGACTGATAGGGTTAGTGACATTGACATGCATTGCTTACTGATTCGCTATACCTGCCTTACTGTTTACCTGCTTTATTGTTTACTTGTAATGGCTACTTCATGCTCATGTCATTATTCCAGGCTTACTGTTTCATGTTCGTCATCATTGCACGTGTTTATATTTGCATTTATATATATATATTGTTGTTGTGTCGCTCTGACGACCTGAGTATGCATGCTCAGAGTGAGAAGTGGACTTAGCTCGGATCAGCACCTGTCGTACCTTGAGGATATTGCGGACATCTAGATCAGTGACATCAGCGCCATCTTTCCTTGATCTCTGTCTGGTTAGTTTTTGTATCTGTTTTGATTTAGTGACTGCATTTCTCATTACCTGTGCATTGATTACTGATTACCACGTAAAGCTAGAAGCCGAAGTGTGACTACGGCAGGATATTTTCTTGACCGTAGGAGCATGGCTGGCCTTGTCATCCCTGGTATTCCGTATTTTGGGAAGCGGGGCGTGACATGGTTTTGTTGGTATCAAAGTCAGGTTTGCTATGATTGGAATTGCAGTTTCCGAGTAGGGCTTGACAATCTAAGCTACCCTCTCGGTCTAGATTGTAGATTTGTTATCCTTGATCTTGATTCATATAGTGTGATCTGCTATATATTTTGATCCATCCGCTAGAATTTTGGGTGACTTAGTAGAGTTATGTGATTGTAACTGTGAACTGCAGTATGGTTATAATGCAGCACTCTGCTTGAATGATTTGGAGTTCTACATTTGATTTCCACTCGTTTGAGTTTCACCTCACCCGATATTCTTGTTTCGTTGTCCATTCTATATCTTATTCTGATACTTATTCCTTGTACCTTATGCCGTCCTAAAATTGTTGTTTCAGGACCTTGTCTTCCAACGCCTCTTCTTCTATTTCCACTCCATAGAGTCAGACCGTCGAGATTTTGGGTGTACTGCAAGGCTTGAAGGAAGCCCAGTAGCGAACGAACGATCTCTTAGCTGAAGGACTAAGAAGGCAAATGGCTCAAGCACCAGCGGAAGCCCCCAATCGTAAGGGAATCCCTGCTAAACAAAGAAGAGATGTGAAGATGAAGCGCTCATTCGTTCCTCAGCAACGGAAGTAGCGGAGAACTCAACGTTGTGAATAATGTAAGAGACCAGGACACCTTCAGAGAGACTGTCGCAGCGCCGAAGGGCAGTGCTTGATTTGTGGATCCGACGAACATCTTATCAATGGTTGCCCTCGAAGGAAAGAGCTACAAGGAGGAGATTCATCAACACCTTCCATATCTACTTGAGCGACTTGGTTGTTTCATATTTCGAGTTCGAGGATGATATGGTGTGAGCACAAGATTCAGACTTGTCTTACGAGATTGCAGGGATAGATATCAATGAAGAATTATCACTTTTTCTGCTTTCAATAGAAATATTGTCACTCTTTAGTAAATGTTTCCTTTCGTTTAAAATCTTGTATTCGTTGAACTTCTTAGCTTGAATGCAATAAAATTATGAGTTGTGATGCATGTATCGTTCCCTTGCCATTCATTTTCCTTATACTGCTTACTGCATCATTATTCAAAATTTTGATTTTTCAATCCTTACCTGCCGTATATTTTCCATATGCTCCACATCTTTGGTTATTTTCCTTGTGTGTTCCACTGTCTGATCATGACTCTCTTTTCAGGCCATGGCCAATCCTGGAGCAGCGCCGCCTATCGATGAAGACACTGGATCCTGCGTTTCCTTGGACTGCATGCTGGTAAGTTCAGATGACGGGGTCGATGGCCCATAGGTTATTTTCGGCAACAGCGATTCCGAGGACGAGAGAGTCGTGGCCCCAGAAGTCGACATGATCAGCGACTCTAACGACGAAGAAGAGGACCCCGAAGATGACCCGATGGAGGAAGATCCTGAGGAGAATCCAGTGGAAGGAGATCCAGAAGAAGTGAATCACGTGGAAGCAGACCACGATGAAGAAGCTCCAGCCGAGGAAGAAAGACCAGGAGAAGAAAACCCCGTGGGGGAGGAACCCGAAAACAAGACCCCAGCCGAGGAAGAGTCGGAGCATGAAACTTCGAGTGAGGAGGAATTCGAGGCGGGAGAACCTCCGGTGGCAATTCCTGCGAAGCGCTATGGAAATGGACGCCCTTATCTTAGCGCGAGAGCTTGTCGTAACCTGTTGAACTTCCATAACCGCGATTGACACAACTTATCTTTGTTTCTTCTGGCCAAACGAATCTATGTATAGTTTAGGGCCACTTTTATCTTCCGGGTATGCCTTGTTTGAAATTTTCGGGAAAACTAAATAATAATAAAGTTCTGAGTGCGCCAATTTTGAGTATTGATTCGCTTGATGCATTGACTGTTTTCCATCCCCAATAAATTTCTTTCCCTCCTAAGATTCATTACTATTCACCCTTGCACCTTGTGCTGACCTGACCCCGGTCTCTTCAACATTCAAATTAAAGGTGGCACTCCGACCTTTTGAATGGGCCATACTCCATTGTAATTCATACCCTGACTGGCTCCTTATACATTATTAATGTTATTTCTTATTACTATAATTACATTCAGTGACATCGTTATTCGAAATTTAGTTTTCGTTATTTTGTGTTTATCGAAAAATTGTGTGTTATTAACTACTCCCGTTTTACTTATTCTAAATGCTTTGCTATTTTTCACATTTTCAATGGCACAAACATATATCACACATACTGTTTTGTTTTATTATCTATTGTTTCGCCATATGGGTTTCTCAAGTTATTTTAAATTGCTTGATCGATATTTTTACAAAAATATTTTTGGCTTATCAGCCAATTCTTCACTATTATTTATTTTCATTTTTCCGTGTATTGTGTATATAGTTATCATTATAGATGGTTATGCCTTGTGCTTTCTATGCCTATTCTTTTACTTGAGCTATTTCTTATACATATATAGACCTTCGACCTTCGTTTAGTTGCTTTTGCGTAAATCACTATATATAATAGTATTTAATTTTGTTGCTTTTCGCATTACACTTTATAGCTTATCGTTATTTTAATTTAGAGGACGAAATTTTCTTTCAGGGGATATGATGTAATACCCGGTTTATTTTATACTCTATCTTGTATATTATTAGTAATAAATTCTTTTTAAAATATTTTTCCCAAACGATTTTTCCTATACTTTTCCTGCGACTCTAATTTTCTAATTAGTTCTAATGAGAATCCAATTAAAACTATTCTCTTTATCATATTATTTTCCTTATATCTATTCTATTTTATTTTTCCTAATTATCTAAAGTCTAAACCCTAACCGTCAATCTATTTATTCTAAAAATTTTCTAAACTCTTCTCCTTCAAAACCTAATCAAAACCCTAAACAATCTTAAACCATTTTTATTTTTATTCTACTTCTTTTCTAACCCGGCCCAGCCCAGCCCACCATTCCTTCCCCCTCTCTTTTTTTAAATTCTTTTTAACCTCAGCTCAGGGCCCGACCCAAGAACCCAAAACCCATACCCTAGCCCAAACCCGACCCGAGCCTCCCTTCTTCTCCTTCTCGTTCTTATTTTTCCCGCCTTCCTCACAACGCTCCCCTGCGACTCACGCTCGCCCCCGAGACCCACTCCCCCTCGTCTTCTTTTTCCCGCCTCCCTCGCGAGGAGCCCACGACCCGCTCCTCCTTCATCAACTACCCTCGCGGTCTTCTCTCGCCTCCCTCAACAACCCCAACGACTCTCCCCCGCTTCTCTCGCCCACTCCCTTACGACCAGCGCCCACGCCCCAATGGCCGCACCCGCTTTCCCCGACCTGCGCTCGCCTCTCGACGACCCCCTCCCTGCTCCATTCTCTCCTCCCCAAACTCAACTCCACCTCCTCCCATCAACACGACCACCCACCGTCTCAACCCACTGCAACCCAAACCCCAGAACCCCGACGAGAATCCACGACACCATCGCTGCTCTCTCCTATCCGACGATCCCTTTTGTCGTCGCCATCTCCCCGACCCCGACCTACTCCTCTCGCCTCCCCTTCCACTCTACGCCGCCACCACGGCTATAACTCCCGACGAACCCATCACTAGGCCACCACCTTCGCCCGAGCAACCACCTCGGCACCGGTGACCCCTCGTCACCACCTCCTCATCTCCCCCTCCAACTCAGCACCACCGTCTTCCCGAGCACCCGCGCTGCAACCCCTTCGCCCGCAACCCACGCCCGCGCTCGTTGCCGCGTCGTTGCCGTCCTCGCCTGTATACTCCCTCGCCGAGCTTCCCACCTCATCGGAACCCTCACCGCACTGGAGCTTCCTCCACTGCCGACGAGCACCTTTCCTTCCCTCATCCTCCAAGCTACCTCCAACGTCCCCAAACCCTCACACCCCCACCCGCAGCCGCAACCTTCAGCTCCTTCTCTCTCACCCATCGCCACCTGAGCATCACCGCGGCCACCACCAGTATGACCCTCGCCTACCTCAGCCGACCTCGCCAGAGCCAGAGCCCATTGCCTCCAGCCGACGTCCAAGCTCGCTGCCGCCGCCTTGCTGTTGCCGTGCTGCATGGTGCTCGCGTCGTTGCCGTCTCTACCGTGTCGCTGTAGCTGCGCCGTCGCCAGGCAAGTTTCTGAACTTGCTATCATGCTACTTATACTCGCGTATACTTATGTATGCGTACGTAATAAATCATTATAAAACCCCATAGTTATGGTTATTAAAACTCGATAATCATCTTTTGATATGCAGATTTATATATGTTCCGATCACTTAAAACTCAGGTTTCGTGATATATAGATGGCGTACTGATAAATTACATGTTGGAATCTAAAAGTTAATGTTTATATATTGAAACAATATCCCCGAGAACCGACGCTAAGTCTGGAAATTCCCGTGCATATCACGTTGTAAAATTACTATTAAATTAAATACAGATCGAAACGCGATGTTCTATGGCTCGTATCGAAGCCAACAGATAAACATACAGCTCCCCATAGTTTACCTTGACATTCTGATAACTTATATCAATGAATACTGAGGCGATTCGTGGTCCTGAACTGCAGTCCGAGGCAACGTTCGTTTTGAATACCTGGCTTGAAAACATCTATACACCCTTCCTTAAACTAAAAATACACGGAACCCCATATGGTCACGTAGATAATTTAGTTAGCCAACACCTGAATCTGGTCCCGTGTTGTTTCGCCTTCGTTTGACATTTAATTCGTATTTTAGGATACCGTTGTGTCCTGTAGTTTTCTGCAATGACAGTTTGTACACATTGATATCAAACCGAACATATCTTCCCGTATACAGCGGATATCATCGACCCGTCTGATACGTTGTCAACCTAATTGTTAAACCTAAATATTATCCAACTGTAGCGTCGCATAATTACGATCCCAACTGGGATTAAAACGTGTTACGAAACAGGCTTCCAATTCAGAAATTGGATTTCCAGTAGTGAACACTTAAATTGAAATAGCCATATCTAGCGAACCTGAAACCCGATTGGCGCGAAACTAATTTTGATGGATAGATAATTAAACATACTGCTTACCCCCTTTACATTGTTTCGTTTAATTCTGCATATATGATTTATAGTAAATTATGCAAGGGGTAGGACACTGGCTGATGATATTTTATTCATATCGTAATTATTGCATTATCATCATATCATGTAGAGGTCATATACATTGGTAACCTATTGATCGTGTACATTACCCAGTGATAGATATTAGTGTTTGGATTGTGGCAAGTACGTTAGTATTAAAGCGTGACTGAGTAGTGAAAGTGACGCGTACTTGTACACAATCAGTGAACCCAGCTAATTTATTACATTGTCGACATTTATGAGACATGTATAAGTGTAACTATAACTGAAATGGGACGGTTATGGAGCACTTATATTAGTGTCATAGATAAGACGTCGAACACAGACCATTTATCTTGGGTACCAGTTGAGACATGCTTGATGGAGACCCTGTCTCCGGTTCTCATGTAGACTTATCATGGACCGACAAATATTTGGGTCTATGGTCGGTGTTTGATGTAGACCACTGGGTATGGGATAGTTTGAGTGTGACTTCAACGGAATCTCAGAAGTCCCATTGCCGGCATATACCGTGATTTTGGGAGTTGTATGGATGGAGTTACTGATTATTATCGTGCATGATTCAGGCCCGTGTTCCCTTGCCCCTGGGGCTCTACCCTTGGGTTGGGAACTCCTGCGTGGTTGACGCTAACACTTGGACTGACGATAGGTTTAGCGACCTGGACAGCGAGACTTAGAGACTGATAGGGTTAGTGTCATTGACATGCATTGCTTACTGATTCGTTATACCTGCCTTACTGTTTACCTGCTTTATTGTTTACCTGTACTGGCTACTTCATGCTCATGTCATTATTCCATGCTTACTGTTTCATGTTCGTCATCATTGCACGTGTTTATATTTGCATCTATATATATTGTTGTTATGTCGCTCTGACGACCTGAGTATGCATGCTCAGAGTGAGAAGTAGACTTAGCTCGGATCAGCACATGTCGTACCTTGAGGATATTACGGACATCTAGATCAGTGACGTCAGCGCCATCTTTCTTTGATCTCTATCTGGTTAGTTTTTGTATCTGTTTTGATTTAGTGACTGGATTTTTCATTACCTGTGCATTGATTACTGATTACCACGTAAAACTAGAAGCCGAAGTGTGACTACGGCAGGATATTTTCTTGACCGTAGGAGCATGGCTGGCCTTGTCACCCCTGGTATTCCGTATTTTGTGAAGTGGGACGTGACAGAAAGAAAGCTTAATTTTCAAGTTGTCACACATTATTGATATTTCATATCATATCTTCTTAGTCTAAAACTCTAAATCCTATTTAAAACTTTGATAGAAACATAAGTAAATTTTTTTATCTAATGTCTTGACAGCAAAAAGAACGAAGTTTATCACGGGAAAACGCACTCACTCCCTTTTACTTTTCCATGAAAAAATCAAGTGGATGTTAATTTTCTTTATATAAAGGAAATCTAAATACAAAGTATTTATTGCCTATTTTTTCTCCATCATGAGAAGGGGGGATAAAGAAAATGGATTCGTTTATATTTGGATGACAACTCTTCTTTGTTTAAATCTCCCAATGTCTGTGCACGCTATACAATAATTAAAAGACATTACAATTACAGCTTGTCGCTGCATGCTTCCGAAGGGGAAATAAAGAAAATGGATTCGTTTATATTTGGATGACAACTCTTCTTTGTTTAAATCTCCCAATGTGTGTGCACGCTATACAATAATTAAAAGACTTATTACAATTACAGCTTGTCGCTGCATGCTTCCTAATCAAAACTCTTGTACATCTCGTCCATTTATGGGATATCTTGTAGATACTTCATTGTCTATTTCTATCATATCATCAATTTGACAGACCAACTAACCTATTTGCATCATGGAAAAGAGGATGGAAAGGGCATCATAGATCTTTCCTTGCTGGTCCAGTCGTCCACATAGTAGTCATGGCGTCACCTAGACGACGACATGGCGTCGCAGCGATTCACTACCGCCATGACTCATGGCGTTTCGCCATGTCGTCGCCTAGAAAACATAAAACATTTTTTGGTTTCGTTTTAAAGGTGAATTTTTTCATGGAGCTGTTGTTTTGTTGGAGCCAAACAATAAAGGTAAGAAAAAAGCCTGACGTTGACTTGTTTTAATAGTTTTTAATATAAAATATTTTATATTTGATGGTTAAATGATGATATATTTATGTGCTTGATGGTATTCTATAATTTTTGTAATTATATATTGTGTATAGAACTATAAATATATATATATATAATTAATGTAGCACATTATGAACGACTTGTCGCCCTACGGACGCTATGGAAGGCTCCGTGTCGCCACGGCGTCCTGGCGGTTCGCTACTGTCGTGACTCGCCGTGGCGCCGTAACAACTATGGTCATCCAATACATAAAAAGATTACATACCTACGGCAACAAGTCTTTATCCTAAAATTAGGATTCAACTAACGTCCTCGGCGACAACACAATTTAGAGACCCATCACCCCATCAAGGGAAAGAGGGCTTCAGCGAACCATTGCAGTCTTATTAAAAAAAAAACTCTAACGCTTAAACTAAATACAATCAATCTAAGAGGGGAAAAGGGGTTGAATGATTGGAAGAAGCTAAATGGACAATTTATTCAACTTTCCCTCTTTCAATACCGGACATCACAATATCAATTTAAGTTCAAATTAACATTACACGGTCTTAATTTTTTTTTTATGCTCGCAGAGTTTTGAAACTAATAACTTGATCGCCGGCTAGAAACATTTATCACTATGCTATAATGGCAGTCGCATGCTTACAAAAATAATCACACGATCAAAATCGGTCGTTCCACACCTATACCCGTTACATTACAAACCCTAAGTTCTCTAGGCATGGACAGACCTATTCAAAGACAGGGTGGGGCCATGGCTCCACTTTATTTTCCCCACCTTGGCCCAAAAATAATTTCTGGATCATTGAGGGATGGAGAGTGAAGAGAGAAGCGTCGGTGACTGTACTCGGTGTTGAGAAAGATGATATAGAAGTTGGATGTGGAGATGAGGTGAGAGAGCTTCAGCAATGGGGGCATGTGCCTTTGTATTGGCAAGAGGAAGAGGAGCACATGAGGTGTATTCTTCTTGTTCATGTTACTAGCTGCGTTTTCTTCTTCTATTTTTGCCATGGAATCTGGTTTGATTTGAGATTTTGGGAGGGGTTGGGTTTTGGCAAAAAGGCAAAAGGGAAAACCGGCTAATTTGGTGTAGCACCTGTGGAGGAGAAGATACGGAAAAACCGGCTAAGATGGTTTGGTCATGTGCGACGCATACCTATGGAAGCACCGGTTCGACGAATAGATACTCTCGATATGGGCAATGGCAAAAGGGCAAAAGGGAGACCGAAGAAAACATGGATGGAGGTGATACGAAACGATATGGTTGCCAAAGGACTCAATGAAAGTATATTGTTCGATAGGAGTGAATGGCGACGGAGGATTCATGTGCTGGACCCGGTGTGATTCTCATGTTGGTTCATCTAGCCTACCCCATATGCTTGGGATAAAAGGCTCAGTTGTTGTTGTTGTTGTTGGAGGGGTTGGGTTTTAGACAAGGAAGAAGAAGATAAGAGGGGGTATGAGAGTCGAAATTGGCTGCGGCTGTTTGCTTAGAATTTTGGATGGGATTTTGATTTGATTTCTTGTTTGCTTTTCCATGTGCAGGATTATTATCGGTGGCATTTTAGTGTCATCTTGCAATGGCTTTTCATTTCACTTGCTTTGATTTTGTTGACTTTATTAACCCCAAAAAAATATTTTTCTAACAGTCGGGTAGATAGACTACCAGGTTAGTTATTAGCTATAAAGTGGAACACAATGGTACAACTTTCAAAGTTGTGATCTTCTACCTTACCTTTTAGTCAATCATCAGATCGGCAAAGTTACGTTGAATTTACTAAATTGGTACTAAAAGTATTGCTCATGTTTTAATGAACAAGTTTTAAGCTAGCAATTATTCAATCAGCTTCTTATGATTTTCGAGCGTGTTACTTGTTGTCTACACTGTATTATGCTTTATATATATATAAGTGCAAATTAGTTACCCTTATAGTTTGAATATTTTGTACTCTATTTGTGAATGAATAACTTGGACCTTGGCCCCACCGTTTGAAAATTCCTGGATCCGCCACTGTCTCTTGGAAACCTGTTTCTAGCATTAACCTTATTAGTTCTAACAAACAAATGGCTCAACTTCCCATCTTCCTCGTCTTGTCCATGAACATGCATTTTTTGTTCAATGTCTATAACATCAGTCCAAGGAAGTGTGGGAAGGCTTCCACAGGTTTTTCCCTAAGTATCTAGTATAGGCTAAGTGGCCATTTTACATTGTGATTCCAACATGGTATGACATATAAACTCATTTTAGTTGGAATATACTATTCTTGGACTACTCCCACATGCATTCAGATTTTATCAGTTATTCGTGATTTCTGAAGCTTTTCTACTGCCATCAACATACACAACACACATGGGGCTCTCATCATAACTATCGAGCAATGAGAGCTAATTACACAAGATTCATCTCCAACCGGAACGGAAAACAAATTTCAAATTTAGGTATCAATTCCATAATTCAAGAATTCCCGGAGTTTTTGTTCTAACCCTAAGTGCCATGCTACGTTGAACCAAATCGTCAAAATTACTTGCTACTCGAAACCACAATAACTACTCAGAAAAAGACTCTTTTTTCTTAAAGATTAAATCGAAAGGGAATATAGCTAACCTTCAGGCGCATCGTTCTCAGCGAACTCCTTATCGAGCACTCGACCGAACATATCAGCAATGGATCCATCTCCACTAGCATTATGCGGGGGCTCCAGCGCCAAGTTCCCATAGAATCTCTCCATCGTCTCCTTGTCAGGCCTCGCCGGAACCATCGCCGGCGAGATCACAAGGACGCAGATCGAGAAGAAGACGAAGAGATTGGGAACGAGATCGATCGATCTAGCCATGGGATCGAACGAGAGAGAAAGAAAGAGAGCTAACGGCGATGAGCAAAGGGATCTGAGAGAAACATTTGAGGGGGGAGAGAGAGGTTAGGGGTTCATCGGTAGGTAGCCCGTTGCGATCGGGTGCTCCGAAAAGGGTCAGCGGGCCCATTGCATCCAAATTCATTGTGGTTTGATCGATCAATCGCAGTTTGGACGAAATTTGGGATTTAGGTTAAACCAAAAACTAATTAAGGAATTATGCAATTTTTAAAACTATTTAGAAATTTAGCATATTTGGGTCACATCGGTGACACGAAAGCGCCACATAGGATGCCCAGTTTAGAAAATGCCAAGTCAAATTCCGCACTTGCAAAGTGCGGAATTGAACTTGGCCTCAGCTCAGATGTGGCCAAATCTTAATCCGCACTTTGCAAGTGCGGAATTCGACTTGGTCTCATCCAAAGAGCTATGTCTCTGTTGGTCAAGTATATTTCGCACTTGCAAAGTGTGAAGTAAGACTTGGCCACAGATATAGAGCCAGTTCTCTGTTGGCCAAGAGTATTCCGCACTTGCAAAGTGCGGAATATACTGACACAAATACTCACGCATGGCCCCACCCCTTTCCCCTTTAATACATTAGACTCTCTCTCTCTCTCTCTTCTCTCAATCTCTCTCTCTCCCTGACCCCCATCTCCGAACCCGAGCCCCTTTCTCCAGCGTCGATCTCGAGCCTCCCTCCTCCTCCTCCTTCGAAGCTCTCAATTGTGGCATATCCCTTGTCGAGGCCGAACCATCATCCTCACAAGTGAGTTTTAATTTAACATTAATTTGTTTGAAATTATTGTAAATTTGGGTTTTTAATTAGTGGGTTTTGGGTTAGGGTATTGTATTGTTAGGGTTAGGGTAATTTATGGTATGTTGGTGTTAGGGTAATTTTGGGCATTTTGAGTGTTAGAGTAATTTAGTGTATTTTGGGGGTTATGGTTAGGGTAATGTAGGGTATTTTAGGGTTATGGTTAGGGTAATTTAGGTATATTAGTGTTAAGCTTAGGGTATTTTGGGGATAGGGTTAAGGTGATTTAGTGTTTTGTGAGAGTTCGGGTTGGTGTATTTTGGGTGTTTGGTAAAATTCATAAGTATTGGATTTAAATTAGAATAGAGTATTGAATATTGTTGTTGTGAAGATTATAGAGTGTATAAGTTTGTTTCTTGAGTTTGCGATAATTTTACGATTATTATTAATATTAGGTGCGATAGCAAATGAGAATACTGTGTTGATTTGTCATTATAACGGCACCTTACACATTGAAACGAGTGGAAGGACGAACTGCGTTGGTGGAAGAAGTAAAATGATGAGAGTTAATAGATTATCCATATATAATGAGTTGAAGCGAAAGATTTATGCAACCATGCAGATAAATCTGAAAGATTATAAGATCGAATCGGTATGTAAGGTTCCGATCACAGGTCAAGACTACACAAGCGTTGAAGTAGCCGATGGCGAGTATACAAGCATGATACTTAGCTTGTATCATGACAATCCATTAATACAAGTGTTGGTGGTGAAAAAAGTTATACAATCGTATCAAGAAGATGTACATTCGTCTTAAGAAGCAGCACAATCACATCAAGCTTATGAACCACAGGGTGAATTTACACGCATGCTCAATACGGCTATGTGCAGTCCCGGAGAGCCGAATGTGCATGATGACGCATTCAATTCCATGAAAGTTCCACTCCATGGCACATAGGTTGACACGGATATGTATAACTGTGATTGGAATTTGTATGGTCAAACAACGTCAAATCGGTACAATACGGATTTCAAAATGGGGATAGCTAGAGCGAATAGGTAACATACTATATTAAATAAAACTGACGATACTCATCGTATATCGAATCATGGTTAATTGATAATTGATATTTGTACCCTTATATGTCGCGTAGGCCTTCATTTTTTTCATCAAAGCATATGCGAACAAAAAATTCAATGCAAGGGGGGTTTGGTGCCGGTGCATCTTTAGGATTTGGAACACCTTACGCGGGACCATCTTTCTCACATCATGTTGAAGAAAGAGATAACACCGAAACGAGGAAGATGGTGATGATGTAGCTACTGATAGTGAAGGAGATGGCGACATGCAAGAAAACAGTATGCAGTATGCAGACCAAGATGAAATGGACGATCAGTGGATGCATCAAGTATATGATAACAACGAATATGTTGAGTTCGAAGAGCCACATCCTGATGAGGCAATTGATGATGCCATAGTAGAAGCATATGCTACTAAGGATATGATCATCGATGATACTCGTTGGACGACACGAACGGACGACAATGCCGAATTTCAAGCCGGACAGATATTTACGACGAAGGAAAAATTGATTGAAGAAGTCAGTACATGGTCCATTAAGAGATGTGTGTCATTCAAAACGGCAGGAGCACTAAAACAAAGTATACTGTGGAGTGTGATAACAATACATGTACGGGTCCTAGACAATACCCTTGGAAATTTCATGCAATAATATCAAAACGGTGGGTGCATTCGACACTCTTCACTATAAAGGAATATAATGCTGAAACATTGTAGGGGTTGTGGGGCACAAACAGGCCACATCAATATTCATATGCCAGTGCATCTTGCCTTTGCTGAAGAGGCGGTTTGATATGATACCGGTTGTCATCCAAGATCAAATAGAAGGGGCATATTAAATTAATATTTCTTATTTCAAAGCGTGGAAGGAGAGGAGGAAAGTTTTATGCATGATATTTGAGGATTGAGAGAAATCATATCAAACTATGCCGCGGTACCTCGAGGCAATCACGAAGAGCAATCACGGCACGATCTATAAGATCGCCTACAAAAACCTGACTCCAGCAGCAGTCCAGTTTAAAGGATTTGAATACTGTCGTCCATTTCTGAGCATTGATGGCACAAACTTATATGGTAAATATAAGGGTACTTTGCTTGTTGCTCCCGGGGTGGATTTAAATAGAGGGTTGTATCCTTTGACGTTTGTGGTTGTCGGTGGTGAAACTGAAGTAAATTGGGAATGGTTCTTCGCATGTATTCGTGTCACGCCCCGCTTCCCGGTGTACGGGTAAGGAGGCACAACTGGGCCCGCTACGTATTTACTGAGAAGTAAACACGCTAAGCGTAACTAAGCAATATAATATAAATATACACAAGAAAACATGAAAATGTGAATGAACAGCAAATTTTATTGATTAAACATTCTTTACAATATAACTGGAAAGTAGAATACAATACTGAAAAGCGATGCCTAAACAATAGCATGAACTGAAAATAAAGTAAGTACAAGTAAAGCCTAATGGTTGTTCTGCTCAGTGGTCTGCTCCAAGTGCCCCTGGCTGGTCTCGAACTCCTCAGAGTCGGGTCCTCCTGTCAACATTCCAAAGAAAGAAAAGAAATAAGAATGTCGTCAGCGAACAATCGCTCGGTAAGTATATCCCCAGTGTAATCTGTTTCCAAATTACATGGTATTAGAGCTAATCTCTCAGAAAAATCAAAGAGGGATCATTACAGTTTTTGTTGTATGAAGCCATCCATGCTTCAATCTTCTAGTTTATGCACAACATATTAGAGAATTAAATCCGGAGACAGATACTTGGATTAACAAAAGTTTATGGGGGTATGAGGATCGTTGGGTGTTATGTATAGATGGCGGTATAAGGTATTGTATTATGCCTACGAATTGCTCAGAGAGCTTTAATGGTGTTCTTAAAGGAGCCCGTGCATTACCGATACAGGCATTGATTGCTAGAATTTTCTACCGTCTCAACACATACTTTGTCACTCGTCATAAAGCAACGGCTAAATAGGACATACTGTTCACTCCTAAAAATGAGAGTATATTGGCTAAAAGAAATGCAGATGCGGGACATTGCCAATTTTGTCGATTCTCTAAGCATCGTTGGGAAGTGGTAGATAAAGATAGAATAACATATGACGTCGATATAGACGATAATGGATGTCATTGTAATTGTAATATATCTTTACTGTAAATTCTTCCATGCAAACATGTGATGGTAGCTTGTTCACAAGTTTCAGGGGATCAAACATATCATATGAAATCTTATGCCGTAGAGAGTATTACGCACAATACTATCGAGAGTCATATGCCCCTTTGTTTAGCCCAATTCCAGATCAATGACACTGGGAGGAATATCGTGGGCTATGTATATTCCAACCTAGCAATACGAGAAAGAAAAACAAGCCTTCAGGCTGTCGTATCAAGGGTGCTATGGATGAAGGCTGAGAAGGGGTAAAAGGACATAACAGGTGTAGTAATTGCAAATCCTATGATCATAAAAAATCGAGATGTCCCAGCATTCTACATGAACTTCAAAATCAACAGCAATGATGTAGCACCGTTATGTATTGTGTCGCTTGATGTATCGTGTTCGGTGATGTATTGTATCCTATTGACAGTATTGTATTGCGTCGCCTGATGTATTGTATTATTTATCGCCAGTTATGTATTGTATTCGTTTGATGTATTGTATTTTATCTACAGTTACGTACTGGATTCATTATGTCAGGAATATGTATGCCCTAGAGGCTATTATTGTATGATATAGTGGATGCTTAGACAAATATATAGAGGACTTTCTTGCTCGACATGATAGTATGCTATCTAGTTGCTCTTTATCTTAAAATGTACACTTGTATTGTTATACTATCTCTCTAATACATGTTGATAAAGTGCTTAGGATGTTGAATTGACTACCAGGACTATGATGCAGATCATAGTAGTGGGGCTTGTGTAGTCCATAAGAATATCCTTTTACAGTTCCTAGTCGAGGGGATATCGAGACAGAGCATCGATATTCCAGAGTAGACTAGTGTGTAATTTCTTGACCCTGTATGGGGCGATGGTTGATCCCATAACCATTGGTGTTTGACATCAAAGATTGTACACAGGTGCTCATTAGAGAATGGGTATACCGAACAGGACTCGCCGAGAATTCCTAGATGGTACCATACCTATCGTCAGATAGCAGTTCTCAGGTGACACTTGTACATGTTAGTCTGTAGACCCGAGATCGTCATAGAGTCTTGTGTGGTTCCCACTGTGCTCTGATTTCCTCCCTACCACGGCTCAAAGGATTCATGCAAACAGGTGGATTTTGGGTACAGTCCCGAGTCACATGGAGGCAATGAGCGATAGGAGGGGTTTCGTCTCTCCCAGTATAGGGAGTTAATGTTGCGCTATACTCGATTGGTTATAACAGCATGTCCCTGGCTAGGACTGATGAGATTTACTGATAAGTGTTATCAGTAGTTTCTCAAACAGTTATAAGCCACACATCGACATGACTTATCAAGTTACTGGGGTCTAACGATTCCACCCTAGACTTGATATGCGACATATCAGACAAAAAGACCGGACTGTACGGTAAGTGTTGCTTATAGGCTTTGCAGGAGTTTGGACAAGCTTGCTCGTTGATCTTATATTTGCTCAATATCTGGGTAGTCGTTACGTCCAGCTAGTACCGCTGATGGCTTGTGGGTGACTGATGTGATCATTACCGACTGATGGCGTATTGACGGGTCTTTAGGGTACCACACAGAGGTTTCCTAGCTCAAGCGAAACGAACTAGGGCACATATGTTGATATGTGCGGGAGCTTGATCAAATACGAGTATGTGATACCGTATTCTAATCTCGCGATATTTGATATCGGTTAGGTTATATGAGATATAACCGGATTATTGAATCAGGTGTTGATTCAATGATTTGTTATATGTATATATATCTGATATTGGCCGGTTATATATGATATGACTGTAAGTCCACGTTGCCCACCCCGGTACTTGCGGGGAGGCGGAAAACGGAATAAAAATCGGATTTTTATGAACTTAGGCAACATGGACTAGACTTTAAAGGATCTTTGCTAAACAAAAACTTGCTAAAGCTAACTAGTAACTAGCTAAGTGCTAGAAAGGTTATACCTTGGGCTTTTAGTCCTTCTCTCCTTGCTCCTTGGAGTGGTGGAAGGAGGTCACCTTGGTCGTCTTCTCCCGTCAAAGAAAGATCCACCCGAAAGCCTCAACCTTTGGCTTCAACTCCAAGCTAGAAGTAACTAGGGTGCAAGAAGTTCTAGTCCTTGAACCCTAGATGAGAGTAGAGATGATCAAGAGAGGGTTTTTCTCAAGCTCAAGTGTTTCTCAACACATGAGAGGGAGAGAGCTTGAGGGAGAGGAAGAACAAGAGAAAGAAAAGATATGATAGAATGAGATAATTGTGAACCATTCTCACTAATATGTGTATATTATTTTAATTAAATAATTAGCTAGATAATTGTCATGGTTAATCATGACATGACCATTATCATTTCAATTTGCAAGGATCAAAAAGCATCTTCCAAAAGAAATGATGATGGTCAAAGTGTCAACCTAGGTCAACAAGTCAAGGAGGTCAAATGGTCAACAACCATAACCATGCACAATTATTTAAACTAATTATCAATTAACTATAATACACACATAAGCATTAGGGTTAATAAAATGACAATAGCCATTAACCCTAATCAAGGTCCTCTCCCTCTGTCTCAAGCAACTGTGCATACGCACCCGCATTCGTGATCCGAGGAGCACGAATACAATGAGAAAAACCAATCCCAAAACATATACTAGGATCCGGCTTAAACCAAAGCCCGCTAGTATAAACTGTCCGGACAGCAAACGTGCACAAGTGCGCGGATGTGAACGAACCCTGTCGCAAAACCATGCGACCTCTACTCATTTTGCCTAAAGGCGAATAGCTCTCTGTGTGGGACTCTAAAGACTCGACACTAAGCTGGCAGTGGGTTTAACCACAGACCGCAAGCGGCACTAGCTGTACGTAATGGTCCCCAGGTAGATGTCGATAAGAAGACTGACGAGGTGAACCCCATCTGAACTCCTACTGAGCCTGTATGTGACAGTCTCCGTACAGTCCGGTCTGTTCGTCCGATACATCGCATGGCGGGCCTAGGGGGGCGGTGAACGTCAGTCCCCTAATAGCGGTACAAGTCATGTCGGAGTGTAGCCCAGAACACCCTGAGATAACACTGGAAACCTACCAGTATATCTCGCTTGCCCTAGCCAGGGACTACTCGTGTAATGGCTCTCCTGGACACAGCGCGATGTCAATCCCCAATACCGGGAGAGACGAATCCTGTCTAACCGTCACTGCCTCCAAGTGCTTCGGGATTGCACCCAAAAACTACCTGTTTGCACGACTCCTTTGAGCCGTGGTAGGGTAGTAATCAAAGTGCAGTGGGAACACACTCGAGGCGAAGTGACAGTGTCAAGTCAGCGGACTAAGCTGTACTCATATCACCTGGGAACTGATAACTGACAATAGGTATACTACCAACCAACAGTCCCCGACGAGTCCTGTCCAGTGTACTCGTAACCCAACGAGCACCCGCATACTATCTCAAGTACGACGTACTGACGGCTGTGGGACAGACCGTCTCCCACACTGGGATGAGAAGCGCATACACTAGTCTACTCCGGAGTATCGATGCCCTGTCTCGATAGTCCAACGACCAGGGACCTGTATAAGGATGTGCTTATAGATCACCCAGCTCCCACGAGTGTGAGCGCCATCACAACGCTGGTAATCAAGTAAAGATCCTAAGGGCTCTACTAATATGTATATCAGCAATATGCTAAAAGAAACACATGCACATATTAAAGCAGAGACAAACCAAGTAGCATACTACCATTTCGAGCAAGATTGTATATACAACTGTGAATATCCCAAGCTTCCATCAAGTAATATACAAACTAGTATGATACAGTAATGGCCTCTAGGGCATATACACTAACAATGACCGGATTATTGAATCAAGTGTTGATTTGATATTGAATATTGAATAACTGTCGGTTATATGTGATATAACCGGATTATTGAATCAAGTGTTGATTTGATAATTTGATATACATATTTATATGATATTAGACGGTTATATATGATATAACCGTATTATTGAATTAAGTATTGATTTAATAATTTGATATATATTTATTTTTGATATATTTATATATTAACTAATATTATTGCTCACTTATGATTTTCTTCTCTTGTTATATATAATTGTGTGTGTGTGTGTGTGTTTGATATATCTATATTTATTTATATATAAAATGTATTTGTATCATGGTTGATGATACATAGAACATGGGTGTATGAGACTCATACTAGGGTAATAATAATTGTGATGATTTATGTTTAAAGGAAAATCAAAAAAAGAGAAAATGAGTCATGGCTTGGATGCTTGTAGAAGCATTGAGAAGCCATGACTCATCTCTCTCTTTGTTTTTTCTTTAGATATTTATTCATCTCATATTTATCTAGAGCCCATGGTTCATTCTCTCACTTGATATTAGATATTTTTCTCACACACCCAAGTTCTTCTTCTTCTTCTTGAAACCTATTTAGGGTTTTTCTTTAGTTGATAAAAGAGAGAGGAAAATATTTCTAAAGTGAGCTAAACTCCTACTTTATTAACCTACACTATCCTAGCACTTTAGTGTAGATTGTTTGCTTCACTAATATCTTGATTAGTGAAGAGTTGCTTGACCTAGAAAGGCTTCAAGGTGGATCATCTTCGGTTTCGAAGATCAGATAGAAAGTTCGTTCTTTTCTTCAAGTGGAGCTAAGAAGAGTTCTAGGGACTACTACTTGGAGCTTAGAGCTATTGAAGTGAAGGACTTGGTCTATAAAAGTTGTAACCCTCTTCACTTAGTATAGAACTTGCTTTCATGCTTAGTAAACCTTAATACTCCAGTTAGATTCTAGGTTAGTGTAGCTTAGCACTCTAGATTTTTTAAAATTGCATACTTGATACTTATATAAACCTAGTAGTTGTGCTAAGACACACTTTCGTGGTATCAGAGTCAAGCTAGAATATTAGACGATGTATAGGAATTACGAAATCGAAATAACTCCGAAACAGACGAACTAAAACCTAAGTTTCTGTAAAAAAATTTAAGTCCTCTGCAATTTTTTTAAACAAGTGCAGAATGTTACATGTGATCTAACTAGAACACTGAAGAAAAATGAGACCAAGAATCTTATTTTTGATTGGCCAAAACTTGAAAATGCCCGGCCCGGCCGGCCCCCTCACCATTTTTGGTCTCGTATTTTTTTTGGTGTTCTGATAGCTTGGGTTTAGGGTTTCAGGTTATGTTTGATTTTGCCAAGATTGCATGTGATGTTATCTTTCTGTTAGGGCAATTCGGAGTGTTTCGAAGTCGCAATTTAACATCGTTTCGAGTTTAATTATGATATGTGATGCAATATTTGGAATCCAAATTAATTAGTTTTGTGAAAAATAGTTTGTGTTTTGTAAATCTAGCATTTTAGTCTCATTTGATTGGTTGCCATAGAGTTTCGATTCGGATTAAAACTCTGTCGCAATCTCGTATTGTACGCGAATAGTCGCCGGGAAACACTACTAGATAGCTACGCCCTATAGCCCCGAACAAGTGACTATAGGAGAACCCCGTTGCCAAAAGCATCCACTCAGGTGCTCGCGGCTGCGGTCTTTCGCCCAAGTGCTCTTCTTTGACGGCATTGGGGGTGCGGCAATCTAATAAAGTTCCCGACGAGAATTCGATCATTTCATTGGAAATCTTGTTGAATTACCCGACTTGATATTGAAAAGTGTTTTCAATTCAAGACATAAATGCAAGATTTAAAGGGTTAGGCATAAAATCCGAGATATGAGATATTCCGGGTTTATAATGTCTAAGTTTTGATGCGGATTCTAATTATTGTATTTTTCATTTCTTTTCTGCGACCGTAAGTATAATATGTGGTGTATCCCCAATCTCGTTGCTATACGTCAACGACATTAGGAATACGCATATTTACTTACGTTGATGATATGTGATATTATGTGTTGCTTATGATATATTATATTGGATCGTCGTGATTGAATAGCTGGGTTTTTTTTATGTGAGATGAGACTTTTTATATTTTCATTCATGTAATAAAATTTGTATGTAATATTCTTTTATTGGGACACTTCCGGGTTAGGGATGTTGTAACCACTGATGTAGATTATTTACTTTTACATATTAGGATAGACCCAAGGCAGAAAGCACAAGTAACCGGGTTCTAGAGTCCAGTGGGAGACCATCTCGAGGAGTCGCGACCGGGTCGCCTAACTCTAGAATTGGCAGGGTCACTTGCCGCTCTCGTAGGGGTCTAGAGATGTGGGTTTGGCCATTCATCACGATCGTGGAATCGTATTTTTCATTACTGACTTAATTTAAAACACGGACCTCCTAGTATATCCTATATTTCATATGTTTGCTTTTGCTGCTTGAGTTCTGTGATGTGATCATAAAACTGCGTGAGACGAATGCTATATATGTGATATATAATAAATGTTACTTATGTTTTTCACCCGCTCTAGTCCAGCCCCTGCTCGCCGTTAGTTAAGTAACCTAACGGTGCATGACGGGGCCCCATGGCGAATGCGGATGGCATAAGCGTACGTTCTATTTTCGTTTCTTCTGTGATATTTAGGAAACATAAATGATGGGACGTCATTAATGAGATTAATGAAAAGATAAGAAACCTAAAAATGTTGTAGAATCAAATTTTTCAAAAGGTAGCTCTAGTTTTTACTTTGCATAGCGGTATTCCTTTATGAATATCCAGCACCTCATTCGATAAGGAAAGAGCCTAAATCCCTTCACCGAGAGCGAGCTCTTTAGCAATACTAGCAAATGCTACAACCCACTCGGTTTGTTTTGAAAACTACTCGATTTTAAAAAGCGGAGATTAAACCACTCTTTTTCAAATCACTGGATTCTACAACGATATCAAGTTCATTACGATAAAGGTTTTCTTCAAAACCAATCGTAGCCCTCCGTCATTTCATATAAGTGCTATTTAGTATTCGTGCTGCGTTTGTTGACCATAGCCAAAGCGTAGTGTACGGTAGCTGATTAGTACTTATCTGCAACATATGACGCGATTGGATTATGGTAGTCATACAGCTTTGTTGACCTTAACCAAGGGTCGTATGAGTGGGTTTAATTCAATCACGAAATGACGGGTTGAACTTGGCTAGCGCTTATGATTTGTTGATCATAGCCAAGGTCATAAGTCGCTAGGAGTAAAAACAGATATCGGGAATTTCAAGTGTTGAAATTTGCAATGAGATTGCATACTTTCTATAAGATAGTTGGATCCCGATACCCACTGCGAGTAAGTGTTACTCCTGAGAGAGTTTTCCACTTTACAATTAGCTAATCTAGTAGGTGTCTAAGAAAGGTGTTAACAGGGTTATGCTCCTGAGGAAACGATGTTATTTAATTAGTTCCATGCGAAAGCATGGGGAGACTCTCTCGGAGTACCAATACCTGCCTGGCTGACCGATTGGCTAACTTGTAGGGTGTAATTAATCCCGGATAATCTTACCTTTTAGGGTTTGAAGGAAGATTTGATAAAAACAGTAGGAGCCATCCTGATTAGATAAGATAATAACCAATCTAATCTTGTAAGAGTGCACGCTAAAGTGTTTTTCTTCTCTCTCTCCAGGTAGCGACTATGACATGCCTTAATCAAGATAATAATATGGATGCATTAACCGAACTCTCTTATTATACTGAGCTGGGGAACGTTGGTTCCCTTCTATTTTATGATTGTCATAAGTCTGAGAAAGGAATAGGGGAATAACAAGATTCCCACGCAACCCGAACGAAAAAAGAGCATGATGATGCATCTTCTTCGGGTGTGTTCGTTACCAAGAACTGTTTCTCAGTATGCTCTATGTCCTGGGTATTGAATACCGGATCAGGATCCCACGTATGTAATTTGTTATATGGGTTAAGGAGAGGTAGAGAATTGGGAAAGGGTGATATGGCTATCAAAGTAGGGAATGGAGCAATTGTTACAGCTAAAGCAGTTGGCGAATGTCACGACCCAATTTAGGAACGCGACTGGCACATAAATCACGCGACGTCAAAAGGCGTAACGCAATTCAAGTAAGCCGAAAAACCCAGAAATTTAAACCAAGAAAAGAAGTAAAGTGATAAAAACAGTAGTTGAAAACATTTAAAAAATCTCAAGTTATAAAAATCTCAACTTAAATTTATTTTCTTAAAAATTTCGGCAGTATCTTCTTTGTAAAAACTAGCCCCAAACGGATACAAGCATAGAATAAATAAAAAGCATCCCCAAATAGGAGAAACTCACAACAAAAGGTGGAACACAACCACAACAGGTATATATACGACGCCGCAGCGAAGAAATAAGCAAAGAGGAAGTAAAACAACATCATAATATGAAATAAAAGCTGGCTCACACGAGCGCGACACCCAGAGTCATCAATAATACAATATCGATCCTCACAATCTCGTCTCTAAGTCAAATACATGTAACTGGTAGATGGAGAGTACTATATACAAAATAAGATATACAATGGAATCATACGGATATCCGCAAAACCCACCTACGCCAAAATCATGACCAACAGTAATGGTATCCGTAGAAGTAGATGCAATAAGGAGCCCTGCCGCGACTACACTGAGGGTCAAGCCTGCAAAACACTGCGGCACAACGGGGGTGCATTGCCAACTCGTGAATAGTAAATAACATCATACAGATAATCGCAAGTATGCACGAAAAGCAATAATCTGAAATATGCAATCTGATAGCATAAGTATAACAATACGGATATACAACAAATCATGCTCAAGGTACACCACCAGCATACAACAACTACATGAAAAAGTGCATGTTATAATAAATCCTGAGTGTGGGATAAAACATAATTCTCATCAATGAATCATTATCATCAAATCCGGTGTCCAACAACGATACCCTAAATCCCAATATCTCAGGCGCCGTCACTCTGATCGACCCTCATATCCTTCACATCATGGAACCTGAGTGTCCAATATCGACACTCGAAATATCATGAAACCTGTGTCCAGGATCGACACGTAAATCCACATATCTCGGGCTCCGTCAGTCCGGATCGGCCCATGGGCTCCGTCAGTCCGGATCGGCCTATATCCATCTCACGACTCCGGTCGATATCCTCCGAATAACCGCCGGGTCTAAACTATCATGGTAGGTAGTGCTCCCTCATGTCTGGCTCATCGTCATCCCCACGATCTTCTTGCCCCAGGGTATCTTACCGGGTCTACCATATACCCGCAGATGGTTCGTCCAACTCCTCGAATCAGGTCTTGAAAACAAACTCAGAACCGAGAAAACTCATGGTGGACGCCTCGAAATCACATCACGAGAAACCGCGTTTTTAAAACAATTTATAATTTCCTTTGAAATATATCCACGGTTCTCAAATCCAGAAATCGCATGAAATCATTATCTCAATACATATATCCATGAAATACGATGTATGCAAATATAGAACAGTAATGTGAGCATATCAAGGGAAAACCGCTCTTTTTAAATGTATCAAGTTTCAAAGATATCTTGCGGTTTCCCAAATCCACGAAATCGAAATGCAACATCATATGAGAGTGTATATGTAACTATAGCAATGTATGTATGTATGCATGTATGTATGTACGTATGATGCAATTCATATGCGCAATAGAACAAGAATCAATGTCTAACTGTTAATAATAATGGAAATGGTACAATATATTATCCGTGGCAATTTCTATAGTGTGTGTGTCATGGCAGTTACCAATGGGGTGTGTGTGTGTGTCATACAATTCGGTGCTCGTACAACATGAACCGTTAGTAATGGTGCAGTGTCCAATAATATTATACCCATGTACAATAGGTAATAGGATGCGCAAAATGGTACTCATGCACGATTAATATATATACATGTAAGCATAATGGTTATATCACTGAATCTGGCCTTCGACGCATAACGCCATACAGGCGATTCCCCCGTAGATGTTAAATCTATTCACCGAACGATTTCGAGCTAGGTGAATCCAATCACCTCTTTCCCTTTCCTAGCAGTGTCTGAAGTCCCTGCAATTGATCCTAATATAACACAAAATCATAACAAGTGTAATTAGAAACCTTACGATAACACACGGAAACAACGCCTAAACCAACGCATCGACTCCCACAAGCTATCAAGTGTTAGCTTAGCGGCTAACGAGTTGCGATACCCTAAACCAAACCCATGGCTGCAAGCTACATGAAGCACCTAAACCAAGTCAGATAATCCATCTCATACGTTGCCGAAACACTAGAAACTAGCAAAACAGTTCCAGATTTTGCCTACAGACAATAGGAAAAACAAAGTGTACCAAATACCAAGAATAACCTACAGAGAGCTACCCACCAAAAACCAACATCTATCTCCACAGGAAGACCGGCGGCGCCGCGCAAAACGTGATTCTCACCGGGCCAATAGTGAGAGGTGGGGTCCGGGTTTCTAGAGTACATTCAGGGCTCTTATATCAATCTACTGTATTGTTAGATTTTATAGTGGATCATCGTAACAACAGCAGATCACAGAGACACAAAATTTATCATAAAATACGATATTTTGCACAAAACTATAACTTAAAGGTTTTAAACTGAAACTGTTGGATATATATGCCCTAGAGGCCTACATTGTATAGGATGCTTGGGATATGTATGTACATGACAGTCTTGCTTGATATGATAGTACGCTATTTGGTTTGACTTTGTCTTAACGTATAATATATTTTACTTGGTATTTATATATATATGTTGATAAAGCCCATAGGGTGTTTGTCTGACTACCGGCGTTGTGATGGCAGTCATACTAGTGGGAGCTGGATAGTCAATAGGCACACCCTTAGATGTCCCTGGTCGCAGGAGTATCGAGATTGGGCATCAATACTCCGGAGTAGACTAGTGTATACATATCTAGACCCTGACGAGGGGCAATGGATTGGTCCCGCAACCATTGGTGGTGTTCACCTAAGATTGTATACAGATGCTCACTGGGTGTGAGTACACCGGACAGGACTCGCCGAGAACTGACTGGATGGTATTATACCTAACGTCAGATAGCAGTTCTCAGGTGACATGTGTGCAGATAGTCCGTTGACTTAAGGTCATCATTTGTCTCGTGTGAGTTCCCACTGTGCTTTGATTATTACCTTACCACGGCTCAAAGGAGTCGTGCAAACAGGTTTCAGTTGGGCACAGTCCCGAGCCACGTGGAGGCAGTGAGTGACTGTTAGGGATTCGTCTCTCCCGGTATAGGAAGTTGATATCGCACGATGATCGGTTGGTCATTACCATAAGTCCCTGGCCAGGGCTAATTGAGAATTACTGACAGGTTGATCAGTAGATTCTCAGATGGTGATAGAGCCATACCGACACGACTTGTACGGTTATTAGGGGTCTGACGTCCACCACCTCCCTAGACCATACATGCGATACTCTTAGACGAACAGACCGGACTGCGCGGATATTGTCACAGACAGGCTCAGTAGGATTTCAGATGGGTTACCTCATCAGCTTTCTTATCGACAACTACCTGGGGACCGTTACGTACAGCTAGTGCCGCTTGCGGTCTGTGGTTAAACCCACTGCCAGCGTAGTAGTCGAGTCTTTAGAGTCCCACACAGAGATTTCCCAAACCCAGGCGAAAAGATATAGAGGTCGTATGGTTTTACGACAAAGGTTCGGACGCATACGTGTTTGAACGCACGTACGACATTCGGACAGTTTTTACTAGCCGGCTTTGGTTTAAGCCAGATTCTAGTATCAGGTTATTGGATTTATACAGTCTAAAGTTTTTCCGTGTTTTCACGGATGAGAGGGGCGTTCTCGTAATTTTCCGAGAAGCTTCTAGAAGGATGTGACATGGAGAGAGAGGTGGCATTTTCATTTAATGAATTAGTGACTCATTGTGAATGATTCATCATATCATTAATGCATTATTAAATGCTTAATGACTCATATAATGAATCACCCACTTGCATTAATGAAACATGATGAATAATCTCTTATTATTCATTTCTTTTAATTCATTATGTTTCATATATATCAAGTGAGAAGCTTTTTTCATTATAATAATATCATTATCATCTTCTCATTCTCTCTCTTCAAGCTCTCTCTCCTTCACCAAACCCTAATCCTACCCTCATGAGTTGAGAACAAGGATTAGGAAAGACTAATTACTCCATAACCTATCTCTACATCACCTTAGCTACTCTATTTAGCAACTAGAGAAACTAAGTAACCTCAAGTTTAGAGGTTATAGCTTGGATTAGGGTTCTCGGGTGGATCGTCTATCACGGAAGAAAGCCGAAGAGGACGTGGAGATCCAAAGAGGCCGTAGACAACATCAAGATGAAGGACTAGAACCGTTTGGTATAATCTCTTAGCATAGTAGTTTAAAACTCTATAGCTTTTGTTAAAACTTGTTTAGCAAACGATTCATACGGTTAATCGATGTTTGATCATAGAACTTGATTGTTATTCATATTTCCGCCTCCCCACAAGTATTGGGGTGTTGAACATCGACTTACAGTGGTATCAGAGCCTAGCTAAACAACTTTTAACTTTATTGCAAATTTGTACGAATTTCGAACGGAAAAACGAAGCCGGAAAACCCTAAAAACATCAAGTTTCTGTCGAAATTTAAATGAAGTCCAAAAATTTTTCAGGCAAGTTCAGAAAGTTTGACAAGACACCAGAAGAACACCCAAGAAATTTGGGCTCCTGAATCGGCAACGCGGCCGCGGAACCGCGGCGGATCGCACCGATCCGCCGCGCTTCCGCCGCCGAGTTGCCGAGTCAGGAACTCAAATTTCCTGTGCTGCTTCTCTGTGTTATTTGGGATTTTCTGGGATATTTAATATTTGCTCAGGTTTCAGTTTTACAGAGCAGTTTTTGGAGCAATATTAAAGATGTTTAATCGATCGAAATTGTACAGTATTTGCATATTGGATTATATCTGTGATTGATAAATGTGTTCGTAAACCTCCCCTAACTGCTAGTATGTCGGTTGGCAGGGGGTTGCACATTTCTGTAATGATTTTAACTGTTTGTGTATATAAACTGTATTGGACTGTTGTGGTGATTAGCCGGGTTATGTGATGGGTTATTATTTAATTCATTTGATGTAAATGTAATTTGTTGTAATATTATTTTGCGGGGCACTTCCAGGTTGCGGTTGTATCCACCGTTGTATTATTTCATTTTACTGTTTTTGCTCCTAGGACAGACCCAAGGTGGGGTGCACAAACTGCCGGGCGGGTAGTTTGCCGCACCCGTAGGGGTCGTGGGTGGGGTAATGGCTATTCATCACAACTGTGTAATCTGTCTTTCATTGCAGGCTCAAATGAAATGCAGATTGCTTGCAAATCCAATATTGTTTATCTGTGATCTGGAATGCCTATTATTGCGTCTGACGAATGTACAATATCTATATATGATAGCTATTTAGACGTCGCTTATGTTTTACACCCGCGCTAGCCCAGCCCCCGCTCTGTCGTTAGTTAAGTAACCTAACGGGTGATGACGGGACCCCGTGGCGAATGCGGATGGCATAAGAGGACGTCATATTTTCGTTGTTATCTGTAATGATAGGTTAAAGATGGGACGCATTATCATTAATGCAAAGAAAATAAAACCTAAACTGAATCGTTGGAACAATTTCTAAAAACCACTCGGTTTTCTTGAAAAAGCAAATTTTAAATGCGGAGCTTAAACCACTCCTTTTAATAAAAGCTATCTTAGTTCCTTCGATCAAATCAAGTTCATTACGTTAACGGTTTTTTTGCCAAAAACCAGCCGTAACCCTCCGTCGTTTCAGATAGACAGCACATCGTATTCATGCTATGCTTGTTGGCCTACGTCAAGGCATAGTGTATGGTAGCAGTGTGTGTGCCTATTTGTTGCATAGATAGATGCATTAGTTTAATACAGACGTACACCTTGTTGGCCTACGTCAAGGGCTTGTACGATGTATTTAAATTGATCAGGACAACGACGGGTAGAACTTGACTTGCGTCTTATGACTTGTTGGCCTACGTCAAGGTCTATAAGAGCTTGGGGTAAAAATCACATCGGGAGTTTCAAACATAAAGGAAACTTGCAGATTTAGCTTACCTTCTGGAGTGTGGTGACTAGAGTGGCTTCCATCTAGGGCATCATGCAATGATAGTTGGATCCCGATCCCACTGATGAGTAGGATTACTCTCGGGAATTTCTCTCACTTAACAATCAATGCTATAAACCAAGTAGGTGCCTAGAAAGGTGTTAGAGGGTCTACGCCTCCAGGGAAAAGAGGTTCTTTAATTAAGGAACTTCGCGAAAGCGTTGGAAAACCTCCCTCGAAGTACCAACACCAGCCTGGCTGAAAGGTTAAGCAAGAATTGTGACGTATGATTAAATCCTGACTAGTTCTTCTTTTAGGTTTTGAAGAAGGATTTGAGGAAACAGTGGGAGCCATCCTGTTTAGATAAATTAAATAACCAATCTAAACTTGCAAGAGCATATGCTGAGTGTTTTCTTTTCTCTCTCTCTGGCAGCTACCATGACTGGACTAAAACTATTACTTGAAAAGAATATACTGACCGGGCAGAACTATAAAGATTGGCTAAGAAACGTCAATATTGCGCTGACTTATGACAAAGTTGCATATGTTACCACCGCTGTTCCTCCCCTTATCCCAGGACCAGATTCCTCAGTTGCGGACAAGGAAGTTCGTAAAACCTGGGATCTAGACTGTGAGCGAGCTAAGTGTATCGTGCTGGCGTCCATGAATAATGAACTCCAGAAACAGCACGAGAGTATGGATATTGCATCCATATTCCTCCATTGCAAGGAATTGTATGGTGAACACTCCCGTATCGCGAGGTACGAAACCTCAAGGAAACTCTTCCAGATGAGGTTAGCTCCAGGATCGCCTGTTGGAGAGCACGTCCTCAAAATGATCATCCTCATTGAGGAACTCGCAAACCTGGGATGCGTGCTAGAGAATGATTTGTATATCGACTTGATTTTGCAGTCCCTTCCACACACCTTCTCTCAGTTCGTGCTGAACTTCAACATGCACGAAATGGAAGCGGATCTTCCAAAGTTCCTCAATATGTTGAGGGTAGCAGAGACCTCTTTGAAAAAGGAGAAGACCCCCGTTCTGTATGTTGGCCAATCATCTTCTTCTAAAACTAAAGCGAAAGCTAAAGGGAAGAAGAAGATGAAAGCCACCAAACCGAAGGGTGGGGTCAAGAAGGTGCAGGGAACGAACAAGGCAGGAAGGGTGAAGGCAGAAAAGAACGAATGCTTCTATTGTCACAAGCAGGGGCACTGGAAGAAGGATTGTCAGGCCTTCAAAGCCAAGGACATGAAGCAAGCAGTTGCTTCTACTTCAGGTGTGTTCGTAATCGAAAATTGTCTTTCAGTAAACTCTACTTCATGGGTACTTGATACCGGTTCTGGTTCTCACATCTGTAATTCTTTGCAGGATCTGAGAAATAGTAGAGTACTGGGGGCAGGTGATATGACTCTCCGGATGGGCAATGGAATGCATGTAGATGCAGTTGCAATAGGGGAATATCACCTAGAGTTGAATAGTGGAAACATTTTGGTATTGTATAACTGTTTTTGTATTCCCAGTATGTTGTGTAATATTATATCAGTATCTTTATTGTCTAATAAAGGATATAATTTTGTGCTTGAAAGAAATGTCATGAACATTCTCCTAAATCAAGAACTGATTGGGTTTGGCACACTGGAAAACGGCATATACATACTTAATCAACCATAAATTTTCAATATTCAAAACACGCGTAAAAGAAAGGCTCCAGATTCGAATCAAGCCTTCCTATGGCATTGTAGACTTGGTCATATAAATGAAACAAGGTTGACTAAGTTACATAAAGATGGATATCTAGATCCGTTTGAATATTCATCATATGCAACTTGTCAATCATGTATCAAAGGAAAAATGACCAAATCTCCGTTCACCGGACACGGAGAAAGAGCCATTGAACTCTTGGGACTAGTACACAGTGATGTATGTGGTCCGATGTCTATACATGCACGAAGTGGTCACTCCTACTTCATCACTTTTACTGATGACTTCTCTAGGTATGGACATGTGTTCTTAATAAAACATAAATCCGAGGCTTTTGAGAAGTTTAAGGAGTATAAAAATGAAGTAGAGAAACAAACTGGTAAAAGCATCAAGACACTTCGATCTGATCGAGGTGGAGAATACTTAAGTACCAGTTTCCTTGAATACTTGAAAGCAAATGGAATACTCTCTCAGCTTACTCCACCTTATACACCTCAGCATAATGGTGTATCAGAAAGAAGGAATCGCACGCTATTAGATATGGTGCGTTCAATGATGAGTAGTGCTGAGTTGCCACTTTCCTTCTGGGGATTTGCTCTAGAATCAGCCGCATATCTATTAAATAGAGTTCCAACTAAGTCTGTACCTACCACTCCATATGAAATGTGGTGTGGGAAGAGACCATATCTTAAGTATATCAAGATATGGGGGTGTCCGGTATATGTTAAAAAGCATAATCCGGACAAGCTCGAAGCACGATCGGTTTTATGCAAGTTTGTAGGATACCCCAAGCATTCAAGGGGGTACATGGTCTACCACACTGAAGAACAAAAGGTGTTTGTCGCTCGTCACATTGTCTTCTTAGAAAGCGAATTTCTTGCAAAAGAAATTAGTGGGAGCGCGGTAGAACTGGAAGAAATTCCAGAACCTCAAACTGCAACCGAGGACTTAGAAGAATCTCAGATTTCAATAGAACATGACGAACCAACGCCACTCCGCAGATCTAGTAGGCTTTCTCATCCTCCTGAAAGATATTATGGTTTTCTTCTTGATGGGGATCGAGAGGATTGCATCATCGATGATGATGAGCCTACTAGTTTTCAGCAGGCTATCACAAGTAGCGACTCAGTAAAGTGGCTGGATGCAATGAGATCTGAAATGGAATCCATGTACACCAATAAAGTATGGACTTTAGAAGTTGCTCCTCCTGGGGTAAAACCAGTTGGGTGCAAATGGATCTTCAAAAAGAAGATTGGTACATTTGGACAAGTGGAAACCTACAAAGCTAGGCTAGTAGCAAAAGGTTTTCGTCAAAGACCAGGATTGGACTATGATGAAGCTTTTTCACCAGTAGCTATGCTTAAATCCATTCGGATCATGCTTGCCATTGCTGCCTACCATGACTATGAAATCTGGCAAATGGATGTAAAAACAGCTTTTCTAAATGGACATCTAGAAGAGAGTGTTTACATGGATCAACCAGAAGGTTTCTTAGACAGTGGGAGCAGCGGAAGAGTGTGCAAATTGCTTAAATCCATTTATGGGTTAAAGCAAGCATCGCGGAGTTGGAACATCTGTTTTGATGAAACAGTCAAGGAATTTGACTTTATCAAAAATATAGATGAACCATGTATTTATAGGAAGATTGTAGAAGGAGCAGTAGTCTTCCTCGTTTTATACGTCGACGACATACTACTGATAGGGAATGATATCCCTATACTACAATCAGTAAAGCTCTTCTTGTCACAGAAATTCTCTATGAAAGACTTGGGAGATGCATCATACATTCTGGGCATAAAGATCTATCGAGATAGATCTAATAGAATATTGGGACTTTCACAGTCCAGGTATATAGACACTATACTAAAGAGATTTAGTATGGAAGATTCCAAGCGCGGCAATATGCCCGCTTGTCATGGAATCACCCTATCCAAAGAGATGTCTCCAAAGACTGATGAAGAGAGGGCTCGAATGGGCATTATACCCTACGCTTCGGCGGTAGGATCAATAATGTATGCGATGTTATGTACCAGACCAGATGTAGCTTATGCACTTAGTGTGGTAAGCAGGTATCAATCGGACCCAGGTGAGAAACATTGGATAGCGGTAAAGAACATTCTCAAGTACCTGAGAAGGACTAAGGAGATGTTCTTGATTTACGGTAATGGGAACCTCCAGGTAGAGGCTTTTTCCGTCTCCGGCTTCCAAAGTGACAAGGATGATTCTAAATCTATTTCGGGTTTTGTGTTTACCCTCAATGGAGGAGCGGTATGTTGGAAGAGTTCCAAACAAGATACCGTCGCAGACTCAACTATGGAGGCTGAGTATATAGCTGCTAGTGAAGCCGCAAAAGAGGCTGTCTGGATAAGGAAGTTCATTTCTGAACTTCAAGTGGTTCCGTCCATTGCCAATCCAATACCTTTGTATTGCGATAACAATGGCGCTGTAGCTTTAGCGAAGGAACCAAGGTCCCATCAGAAATCCAGGCATATCTTAAGACGGTTTCACCTGATCAGGGAGATCGTGGATCGTCGGGAGATCGAGATACGGAGAGTAGACACAAAAGACAACACCGCAGATCCATTCACCAAGGCCATTCCTCAAGTACAGTTCGAGAGGCTTTTTTGAGATGTTGGGCATGCGGTACGCAAGCAACTGGATCGGGTAGAGACAGTGGGTACTCATTGCGCCAATTATAGGCCTTAGTGCAAGTGGGAGATTGTTGGATATATATGCCCTAGAGGCCTACATTGTATAGGATGCTTGGGATATGTATGTACATGACAGTCTTGCTTGATATGATAGTACGCTATTTGGTTTGACTTTGTCTTAACGTATAATATATTTTACTTGGTATTTATATATATATGTTGATAAAGCCCATAGGGTGTTTGTCTGACTACCGGCGTTGTGATGGCAGTCATACTAGTGGGAGCTGGATAGTCAATAGACACACCCTTAGATGTCCCTGGTCGCAGGAGTATCGAGATTGGGCATCAATACTCCGGAGTAGACTAGTGTATACATATCTAGACCCTGACGAGGGGCAATGGATTGGTCCCGCAACCATTGGTGGTGTTCACCTAAGATTGTATACAGATGCTCACTGGGTGTGAGTACACCGGACAGGACTCGCCGAGAACTGACTGGATGGTATTATACCTAACGTCAGATAGCAGTTCTCAGGTGACATGTGTGCAGATAGTCCGTTGACTTAAGGTCATCATTTGTCTCGTGTGAGTTCCCACTGTGCTTTGATTATTACCCTACCACGGCTCAAAGGAGTCGTGCAAACAGGTTTCAGTTGGGCACAGTCCCGAGCCACGTGGAGGCAGTGAGTGACTGTTAGGGATTCGTCTCTCCCGGTATAGGGAGTTGATATCGCACGATGATCGGTTGGTCATTACCATAAGTCCTGGCCAGGGCTAATTGAGAATTACTGATAGGTTGATCAGTAGATTCTCAGATGGTGATAGAGCCATACCGACATGACTTGTACGGTTATTAGGGGTCTGACGTCCACCACCTCCCTAGACCATACATGCGATACTCTTAGACGAACAGACCGGACTGCGCGGATATTGTCACAGACAGGCTCAGTAGGATTTCAGATGGGTTACCTCATCAGCTTTCTTATCGACAACTACCTGGGGACCGTTACGTACAGCTAGTGCCGCTTGCGGTCTGTGGTTAAACCCACTGCCAGCGTAGTAGTCGAGTCTTTAGAGTCCCACACAGAGATTTCCCAAACCCAGGCGAAAAGATATAGAGGTCGTATGGTTTTACGACAAAGGTTCGGACGCATACGTGTTTGAACGCACGTACGACATTCGGACAGTTTTTACTAGCCGGCTTTGGTTTAAGCCAGATTCTAGTATCAGGTTATTGGATTTATACAGTCTAAAGTTTTTCCGTGTTTTCACGGATGAGAGGGGCGTTCTCGTAATTTTCCGAGAAGCTTCTAGAAGGATGTGACATGGAGAGAGAGGTGGCATTTTCATTTAATGAATTAGTGACTCATTGTGAATGATTCATCATATCATTAATGCATTATTAAATGCTTAATGACTCATATAATGAATCACCCACTTGCATTAATGAAACATGATGAATAATCTCTTATTATTCATTTCTTTTAATTCATTATGTTTCATATATATCAAGTGAGAAGCTTTTTTCATTATAATAATATCATTATCATCTTCTCACTCTCTCTCTTCAAGCTCTCTCTCCTTCACCAAACCCTAATCCTACCCTCATGAGTTGAGAACAAGGATTAGGAAAGACTAATTACTCCATAACCTATCTCTACATCACCTTAGCTACTCTATTTAGCAACTAGAGAAACTAAGTAACCTCAAGTTTAGAGGTTATAGCTTGGATTAGGGTTCTCGGGTGGATCGTCTATCACGGAAGAAAGCCGAAGAGGACGTGGAGATCCAAAGAGGCCGTAGACAACATCAAGACGAAGGACTAGAACCGTTTGGTATAATCTCTTAGCATAGTAGTTTAAAACTCTATAGCTTTTGTTCAAACTTGTTTAGCAAACGATTCATACGGTTAATCGATGTTTGATCATAGAACTTGATTGTTATTCATATTTCCGCCTCCCCACAAGTATTGGGGTGTTGAACATCGACTTACAGAAACTAATAATCAAAACAACTTTCTTAGAGACTAGCTAACAGTTTGAGATCATTACCTCACCACAACTTGAATGAAACTCAAGCCATCAAGCTCCAAGTCATCACAATAGGGCTTTAGCATGAGTTGTGAAGGGTTTTAGTGAGGTTTGACAAGAGTTTAGGCTTAAAGTTTGAGGAGGAAAAAATATATCAAGTGAAGGAGGAGAAGAACAAGAAAATGAAATAGTTGTGAAGAAATGAAAGAGTGAGGTGAAGGAATGAGAGAGTGAGAGGGTGAGGTAAGAATAAGCCATGCTCTCTCTCTCTCTCTTCATTAATAGCCTCCCATACCTTGTCTCCCATGCCATGCCTCATTATTCAACTCCTCTCTCTTCTCTTTATTTTTCAAAACAATTAAAACCCTTTTACTTAAAAACTAAATATACATATATATGTTAAGGTGCCATGCTAACAAAACATGGTTAACACAAACTTAACCCTAGGTTAACATGCACATGTGTGTGCAAGTACAAAAATAATTAAATAAAATATGTGAAAACAATTATTGGTTAAATTTTATTAAAAACGCGCATTATAACATTTAATTAACTCTAATCGCATTTTAAGATGTTACAGCGAATATCACCTATGTACCAAAAATGATGTGCAATATTATATCAGTTTCTTTATTATATAAAGAAGGATATAATTTTGTATTGGAGGAAAATGTTATGAACATTTTCCTAAATTAAGTGTTGATTGGGTTTGGTACGTTGTACAACGGTATATACGTTCTAAATCAAACTACAGTTCTAAACATACAGAACACACAAAAGGAAAAGTTCAGAAATGAATGAATCATTCTTGTGGTATTGTAGACTTAGTCATATCAATACAACAAGACTAGCTAAGTTGCATAAAGATGGATATTTGAATTCTTTTGAATTTACATCTTATGAAACTTGCTAGTCATGTCTCAAAGGCAACATGACCAAAACTCCGTTTACGGGACACGGAGATAGAGCTACTGAACTCTTGGGACTGATACATAGTGATGTATGTGGTCCTATATCTACACATACCAGCAATGGTTTCTCGTACTTTATTACATTCATCGATGATCTTTCAAGATCCGGACATGTGTTTTTGTTGAAACACAAATCTGAAGTTTTTAAGAAATTCAAGGAATATAAGTACGAAGTTGAGAACCAGACAGGTAAAAATATTAAAGTCTTACGATCTGATCGGGAAGGAGAATACTTGAGCATGGAATTCCGAGACTATTTAAAAGAGAATGAGATTCTCTCTTAGCTTATCCTCCGTATATACCATAGCACAATGGAGTATCGGAGCGGAGGAATCGCACCCTGTTAGATATGGTGCGCTCTATAATGAGTATTGCCGAGTTACTTATTTCCTTTTGGGGTTATGCACTTGAGACAGCTGCATACCTATTGAATAGGGTTCCGACCAAATTCGTGCCTATCACTCCATATGAGATATGGAATGGGAAGAGACCTTCTCTTAAATGAGTTAAGATATGGGGTTGTCCGGCCTATGTTAAAAAGCAAAATCTGGACAAGTTTAAGACAAGGTTTGTTTTGTACAAGTTTGTGGGATATCAAAAGGATTCAAATGGATATATCTTCTACCATACTGAGGAACAAAAGGTGTTTGTTTCTCAACATGCCACCTTTTTAGAAAAGGAATTTCTTATGAAAGAAATTAGTGGTAATGAGATAGAACTGGAAGAAGTTCCAGCTACACAAACTATAACTGATGATTTGGTAGAACCGGAGAATTCAATAGTTCCCGATGAACCTCAGCCACTCCGCAGATCTAGTAGAGTTCCTCATCCACCTGAGAGATAGTACGGTTTTCGCATAGACGATTGGAGCGAGGATTGCATCATGGAAGCTGATGACCCAACTAGTTTCGAGCAGGCCATCACAAGTGAAGACTCTGTGAAATGGCTGGATGCAATGCGATCTGAGATGGAATCCATGTACACCAACAAAATATGGACTTTGGAAGTTGCTCCTGAAGGGGTAAAACCTATCGGGAGCAAGTGGATCTTTAAGAAGAAAATTGGTGTAGATGGAAAGGTTGAGACCTTCAAAGCTAGAATTGTAGCAAAAGGTTTTCGTCAACGACCAGGTGTCGACTATGATGAAACCTTTTCTCCAGTGACTATGCTTAAGTCCATCAGGATCCTACTTGCCATTGCTGCATACCATGGCTGCGAAATCTGGCAGATGGACATCAAAACCACTTTTCTAAATGGTGATTTAGAAGAGAGCATGTACATGACACAGCCAGAGGGCTTCGTAGACAGTGGGAGCAGCGGAAAGGTGTGCAAGCTGCTTAAATCAATCTATGGATTAAAGCAAGAATCGCGGAGCTGGAACATCTGTTTTGATGTAGCAGTCAAAGAGTTTGACTTCATTAAAAACGTAAATGAACTTTGTATATATAAGAAGGTTGTAGAGAGTAAGGTTGTCTTTCTCATATTGTATGTGGATGACATACGCTTGATAGGAAATGATGTTCTTATGCTACACTCGGTCAAGCTCTTCTTATCACAAAAGTCCTCCATTAAAGATCTAGGTGATGCCTCCTACATCCTGGGGATTAAGATCTATAGAAATAGATCTAAGCGGATGTTAAGATTGTCCCAATTCTGGTACATTGACACCATACTAAAGAGGTTTAGTATGGAAGATTCTAAGTGTGGTAATTTACCCGCTTGTTCAGGAATCACTCTCTCCAAAGAGATGTCTCCCAAGACTGATTTGGAGAGGACTCGCATGCAATAGATACCCTATGCTTCTGCAGTTGGGTCAATCATGTACGCGATGTTATGCACCAGACCGGATGTAGCTTACGCATTTAGTGTGGTAAGTAGTATCAATCAGATCCCGGGGAGAAGCAATGGACAGCTGTGAAGAACATTCTTAAGTACTTGAGAAGGACTAAAGAGATGTTCTTGGTGTATGGTAACAGAGAACTCCAGGTAGAGTCCTTTATCGATTCAAGCTTCCAGAGCGATAAGGACGACAATAAGTCGGTCTCAGGTTTTGTCTTCACCTTCAATGGAGGGGCGGTATGTTGGAAGAGTTCCAAGCAACATACCGTAGCAGACTCGACGATGGAGGCTGAATACATCGCTGCCAACGATGCTGCCAAAGAGGCTGTCTGAATGAAGAAGTTCATTGCTGAACTTGGTGTGATTCCATCCATTGACTATCCAATACCTTTGTATTGTGATAATAATGGAGCTGTGGCTTTGGCCAAGAAACCCCGGTCCCATCAGCGATCCAGACATATTCTTAGGCGGTATCACCTGATCCGGAAGATAGTAGATCGCCGGGAGATCGAGGTCAGGAGAGTTGACTCGAAGGACAACACAGCGGATCCACTCACGAAAGCCCTCCCCCAGACGCAGTTTGAGAGATTTTTTAGGATGTTGGGTATGAGATACCACAACAACTGACCTTAGTGCAAGTGGGAGATTGTTAGGAATATATATGCCCTAGAGGCCATTATTGTAGGATATAGTGGATGCTTAGACATATATAGAGAGGACTTTCTTGCTCGACATGATAGTATGCTATCTGATTGCTCTTTATCTTAACATGTACACTTGTATTTTTATACTGTCTCTCTGATACATGTTGATAAACCTCTTAGGATGTTGACTTGACTATCAGGACTATGATGCAGATCATACTAGTGGGGCTTGTGTAGTCCATAAGCACATCCTATAACAGTTCCCAGTCGAGGGGATATCGAGACAGGGCATCGATATTCCAGAGTAGATTAGTGTGTACATTTCTTGACCCTGTATGGGGCGATGGTTGATCCCATAACCATTGGTGCTTGACATCAAAGATTGTACGCATGTGCTCATTAGAGAATGGGTACACCGAACAGGACTCGCCGATAACTCTTAGATGGTACCATACCTATCGTCATATAGCAGTTCTCAGGTGACACTTGTACTGGTTAGTCTGTAGACCCGAGATCGTCATAGAGTCTTGTGCGGTTCCTACTGTGCTTTGACTTCCTCCCTAACACGGCTCAAAGGAGTCATGCAAATAGGTGGATTTTGGGTACAGTCCCGAATCATATAGAGGCAGTGAGCGATAGGAGGGGTTTCGTCTCTCCCGGTATAGGGAGTTGATGTTGCGCTATACTTGATTGGCCATAACAGTAAGTCTTCGGCCAGGGCTGATGAGATTTACTGGTAAGTGTTATCAGTAGTTTCTCGAACAGTTATAGGCCATATATCGGCATGACTTATCAAATTACTGGGGTCTGACGATTCCACCCATAGACTTGATATGCGACATATCAGACGAAGAGATCGGACTGTACGGTAAGTGTTACTTATAGGCTTTGCGGGAGTTTGGACAAGCTTGCTTGTTGATCTTCTATTCGCTCAATACCTGGGTACCCGTTACATCCAGCTAGTACTGCTGTCGGCCTGTGGGTGACTGATGTGATCATTACCTACTGCTGGCGTATTGACGAGTCTTTAGAGTCCCACACAGAGGTTTTCTAGCTCAAGCGAAACGAAGTAGGGCACATATGTTGATATGTGCAGGAGCTTGATTAAATACGAGTATGTGATACCGTGTTCTAATCTCGCGATATTTGATATCGGTTAGGTTATATGAGATATAACCGGATAATTGAATCAAGTGTTGATTCAATGATTGTTTATATGTATATATATATTTGATATTGGCCGGTTATACATGATATGACCGGATTATTGAATCAAGTGTTGATTTGATATTGAATATTGAATGATTGTCGGTTATATGTGATATAACTGGATTATTGAATCAAATGTTGATTTGATAATTTGATATACATATTTATATGATATTAGACGGTTATATATGATATAACTGGATTATTGAATCAAGTGTTGATTTAATAATTTGATTTATATATATATATAAATATTTATATAAAATGTATTTGTATCATGGTTGATGATACATAGAATATGGGTGCATGAGACTCACACTAGAGTAATGATAATTGTGATGATTTATGTTTAAAGGAAAATCAAAAAAGGAGAAAATGAGTCATGGCTTGGATGCTTGTAGAAGTATTGAAAAGCCATGACTCATCTCTCTCTTTTGTTTTTTCCTTAGATATTTATTCATCTCATATTTATCTAGAGCCCATGGTTCATTCTCTCACTTGATATTAGATATTTTTCTCCCACACCCAAGTTCTTCTTCTTCTTCTTGAAACCTATCTAGGGTTTTTCTTAAGTTGATAAAAGAGAGAGAGAGGAAAATATTTCTAAAGTAAGCTAAACTTCTACTTCATCAACCTACACTATCCTAGCACTTTAGTGTAGATTATTTGCTTCACTAATACCTTAATTAGTGAAGAGTTAGCTTGATCTAGAAAGGCTTCAAGGTGGATCATCTTCGGTTTCGAAGATCGCATACAAAGTTCGTTCTTTTCTTCAAGTGGAGCTACGAAAATTTCTAGGGACTACTACTTGGAGCTATTGAAGTGAAGGACTTGGTCTACAAAGATTGTAACCCTCTTCACTTAGTATAGAACTTGCTTTCATGCTTAGTAAACCCTAATACTCTAGTTAGATTCTAGGTTAGTGTAGCTTAGCACTCTAGATTTTTTAAAATTGCATATTTGATACTTGTATACACCTAGTAGTTGTGCTAAGATACACTTTCATATTAATATATAATCGACACTTATCTTAGAATTATTGCTTTTAGTATATATTGTATCGATAGACCCAGGACCTATAGATCCATCTGTTTTATACCTGTCGGACCGACATCGGGTGACGACATGCATGGCGGTAAGAAATTAATTCAGTTCAATATAGTACTTGTACTACTTTCTTATAATTGTATATTTCTAACGAGTTTGTTTGTTTAATATGCAGGAGAACATCATTTTGACATGTACTGCTTACTTACAGCAGGTTAGGTCATGGGTGATTGAAGATGCACGTGTGCAGACTGCATTAGTACGTGCAGGGTTTTATCACTACTCAAGAATTGACTACATTTGTCTCGACCATTCTCTCATTACAGTGTTGGCCGAGCGATGGAAGCTAGAGACCTTCACATTTCATTTACCTGTGGGGAAGATGACGAACACCCTTTAGGATGTTGCCGTACTACTTGGCTTGAGCATCCACGGTCCACCGGTGACAGGGGATACATGTCATGACTGGCGAGAGCTATACATTGAGCATTTTGGTCGGGAACCCGCACAAATGAAAAGAAGTGCTATCAGGCTTACATGGCTACGTGAGGTATTCGATCCCCCTGAGATGATGCAGATCAGGCGGCGGTCGAGTAGTATGTACATGCTTATATTCTTCATCAGCTCGAGACCTCCTTGTTTCCCGATACATCGAAGAATATGGTACATCTTATGTGGCTGTCATTACTAGCCGATCTCGACGTATGTGACACATTGTCGTGGGGGAGTGTCGTGCTTGCATACCTTTACAAGGAGTTGACCTCTGTAGCTCTGTAAGAGCGCAATATTATAGGCGGTTGTCTTTATCTTCTTCAGGTAAAAAATTTAAAATACATAATAGATTTTGTTATCATGTTAAATATATCGGCATCTAATAAAGTATGATATATGCAGATGTGGTGCTGGACCCGACTATCCACCGGTTGTCCTACATTTATTCAGAAGGTCCAGCTAGATGGAGATCAGCCATTAGGGTGCAGGTAAAACTATAAGTGATATAATTAAAATCAACCTTTACGAAATTTGAAGTTGTGAATCGTAAGTGTGACTCCTGAATTACAATGCTTTATTGTTGCACTGCAGGTTTAACGTCAGTCGAATATGGGATAGGACACCTGCCAGGTCGCTCGAGTTTTATCGAAATGAGTTAGATATGCTCCCGGATCGAGCTGTACTCTGGATGCCATATACACTGGATATCTACCAAGCTCTGCCAGATTTATGTTTACAGTTTCTAGATATCTGGCATGCCCTGACACCTATTATCTATTTCGACATCGTCGCATATTGTCACGTCCCGCTTCCCAATAGACGGAAACGATGACGTGGTAAATCCGTGGCATATTTATCCAGAGAAGGTCATTCCCTAAATAAATGTACTAAGCGTATTGAAACAATGATACACATAGAAAGAATAAATGGAGACTGTATAATTTTCAACAAAATATCTTTATTTACATTCAAACTTTAAATATTTACAGATACAAGAGTTCAACTGAAAAGTAAATACAATAACAGAAATGCCTAAACAAGTGGCATACATAAACTGAAAGAAAAGGATAACTAGTATAAGTATGAGCCACGATCTGGTCTTATTCCTCCTATGTGGTGTCCACCTCGTCAGTCTCTATAGTAGCTGACGAACATTCCAAGAAAATAAAAGTGGATGGAATACCCGTCAGCGAACTAGTGCTCGGTAAGTCCCAAAGGTAGGGTAAAAGTGAAAAGTGACAAGATAGAATATTATGAAGTAATGTATAAGTTTATGGAATGAATATGGGTATATGTATTATAGGTCTCTATATAGTCACTATATTAACGTTAAGTTCCAAGTGTGAATATCAACGCAACCGTAGAAATATTCATAAGTTCAAGAGTGGGGCCTAGAAGTAAGGAAACACGGGCCTATTTCATGTGTTAGCATCGGGACTCCAAACTGTGGAGGAGTCGACATGTAACATTTCAGAAAATATAAAATATTATTTTTGGAATTTAATATTAAAATAATATATTTCGCGAAAACTACCCGATTTGCGAAATTGGGGTTTTCGTAAAATGATATAAATATATACCAATAATTATGAAATAATTGGAGATTAAAATAATTTATTCATTTAAAATATATTTATCGGATTTGGCATTTTTAAAATTTATTATATGCAGTTTGGATAAAACCCGATTAGTGCACTGCGAGTCGCGATTAGGCCAAATCCGTGTTTTTACAGTTTTTCAAGGCTAGTGTACCATGGCATGTTGCATTTGGTTGCATGTGGTTCATTTGTGTTTGTTGGTTTCATATTGTATTTTGGTTTTGTGAGAAAAGAAAAGGAAAAAGGGTAAAAGAGAGAATGATTTGGAGAGAGAGAGTGTGTGAGAATAAGAAGGAGAGAGAGAGGGCAGCCACATTTTCCTCCCCCATTATTTATTTTCATTTCCTTCAACCTCACTTCCCTCCACCTTCACCCCCAAGATCCATCTCTAAATCTTCATCAAAAACCTATACCCCCTTCACAAAAGTTGATCCCCACATCATCCTCAACACAATGGACCAAGCAAAGTTGAATTCTGATGACATTAGGAATCTAGGGTTTTTCTTGAGTTACCCAAGTGAGGTATATCTCTTTTCATTTGGTTTAGTTTTGAGTTCCTAGTATTTTAGTTTAGTTTAGAATTTGTTTAGTGGTGGATTTGTGGACTTGGAAATCCCTACAGAGGGTTTGGGTTATTGTGTGGACTTGGGTTACTTAGTGGCTGTTCTAGGGCCTTAGAGATTGATTCCCTAACCTGGAAATGAGAATGGAAACCAAAATACAAACTTAGAATTTGAATCATGTCGGTTTTGTGACATTTAGTGTACCTACAGGGAATCTGGGAGGACCTGGGCTAATTACGAGAAAATCAAACAACTCCAAAGACCTAGTTAGAGTCATAGGAGACCACCCTACAAGTACGAACCCCATCTGAGCAATTTGGGCCAAGCTCGCCGGAATTTTGGGTGATGTGGCCAGCCCCATGGTGGTTTTTGGTGCTGGAATTGGTCCAGTAGCTCACACACTCAATATACCACCCCATAGAATTGTTTGTTTAGGCTCTTTTCACCTGACTGAAAATCTGGGAGCACTTTGGGGTGTTTTTGGCTATGTTTTCCGTATTTCGGAATGATTGGTTTTGATGTTTGGATTCGCATTTGGTTGTTGGGCATTTGTACGTCAACAACAAGGGTTGGTTTGGTTGTTTTGCATGCGTAGGCTATAGGTTCTAACCTATGAGCGCAACGTGTGCCGTATTGGTTTTCCGTACTTGATTTTAATGCTATTGCGACTGTGTATGTATTGTAGGTACCTTCGCGTGGATTTCGAGACGACGGAGCATGGCATCATCGACTTCGGTAAGTAAGGAGCAAGGTGAGTAGATCTATATCTACGGGGGAAGTCGGGTGGATGGCGTATAGCACCCCCGCAACTTTGATGGATACCGGTATACAGGATATGGTTAGAGAAACCATTTTAGAAACTTAGAGATATAATTAAAGAAATTGTAGGAGATAAGAAATACCATAACTTAATGTTATAGCTTATGGTTTAGGTGACATGATATGATAGGATAAATGTCTCGAATTGATGTTCAAGAAGGTGAATTACTGTAGACATAGATAAGTAGTTGTAAAGAGAACCAATAGGAGATTATAGTGGCATAATATGAGGTTGATAATATACGACTTTAGATTGATAAGATGACTTGATGTGAGATACTTATGTGATGAAAAGAATATATATGGAGATAGGATGACTTGATTGACATGTCGGTATACGGATGCGAGTTGATTATTATGGATGTGACCCGGAGATATAAGTATATAGATATACATTATGTAGTGAATCATGAGTGATAAGCCGTACGAGACGTTAGGTCCGTATCCTCTTTGTCATATAGGTTGTCAGGATCCCAAATTGTCTAGTGACGCCATACGATGAGTTACCGTACGTGATGAGTTAATTGATGATTGATCTATACCCTTGACTAGAGGATGCCGATTGATAGATTCACCGACTCGGTCATGTTAGATACGTATACCTTATAGCTTTTAGCTGTCAATTTACTTTATGCTATGTTCATGTCATTACCATTGCATTTCATATACCTGTACTAGTACATTTACACCATTATCGATGATGCGTATGTCACACTTACACAGATTAGCCGGCTCACACACTTCATCATCGATAATTGCCATGTCACTACACAGTAAAATTGCTGCATTATGATATGACTCCTTGCATAATTTACTTGCTATAGTTACATATACACCTTTATACGATGTTACTTTTGACCTTGGAGGAATTGGGAACCACATGATATATTTTAAAATTGGATTCATTCTAAAGAGCGGTTTTCCCTTGATATGTGCATATTGCTGTTCCATGTTTCATGATTTACGGATATGCTTACATTCTGTTATATGTTGCATAAATCATGCTTTACGATTTTACGCATTGAGATATGCTGCTTTCATGAGATTTCTGGATTTGAGAAACCGTAGTTATTTCAAAGGAAAGTATGTATTGTTTTAAAAACCCGGTTTCTCTTGATATGATATTTCAGTGCGTCCACCATGTGTTTTCTCGGTTCTGAAATTGGCATGTTACACCCGATTCGAGGAGGAGGAGGAACCGTCTGCGGGTGCATGGTGGACCCGGTGAGGTACCCCGAGGCAAGATGGTCGCAGATGATGGCGTTGAGCCCGGCATGGGAGCACTACTTACCGGTGATAGTATTTGGACTCGGCGGTTATCCAGAGGATACCAACCGGAGTAATGAGATAGATATGAGGGCCGATATGAGGATGCGGCGCCTGAGATATGAGGATTTACGTGTCGATGCTGGACATGGGTTTCATGATATTTTCGAGTGTCGGTGTTGGATACTCAGGTTCCATGATTTGATGTGTCATTGATAGATACACATTCTTTGATATCCTCATATATTTACATGCATATATTTTTATGATGTTTCAAGTGGACGAGATCTACATGCATACAGTCATTTATTATATTGTTGAATGTTATCCACATGCATATAGACATTCATTACTGTTGGCACATATTTACATACGGTCACTCTAGATATCATAATATCACCTTTATGATATAGTTGACCTAGGAATCGTTATTTATTCGATTTCTACTTGTTGATATTTTCTACCCACGAGTTGGCAACTCACCCCCGTTGTGCCATAGTTCTTGCAGGTTGACCGCTTGGATCAGTAGCGTCATCGCTGGCACACAACTACATTGGGTGATTTGCTTTGGTAGGTGGGACATTTGGATTGAGTCAACTCTTGTATTTATATTTCCTGTTGTATCTAGTCGACTCCATCAATCAAACTAGTATTTGTATAAATAGTAAGACTTAGTGAGACTTGTAGTTGCGAGATTGAGCGATGGGTTTTATATTCGCTTTTTTGGGTTGATGTCTTGCTTTATTCATTATCTGTTATGTTGATCTTTGCAGTTGGGCGTCGTATACTTGTTTTATTACTTGCATGGTTGTGAATCCGTCGTTTGGTGAAGAGCTAGCTCCTGCTTGGGGATGCCTTTATTATCATTATGTAATTGTGGTTTTGGATCAAAATATACAAAGGAGGTGCTGCCCAAATTTTTAAAAAACGAAACATGTTTTTCAACTAGTAAGATAAACTTGCATTTTTCATGTTCCCTTTTTCTATGCATTTAAGAAAACATTTTACTTCATTATAGCTTATTTCAAAACTTCACCTCTTTCATTTCTTAAAAAGGTTTAGATTTCTGGGTTTCAGCTTACTTGAATTACGTTACGCCTTTAGACGTCTCGTGATTTAAGTGCTGGCTACGATCTAATATTTCGGGTCGTGACACGATCCGGATGAGATTCGAGTATATATAATTCGAGTAGGTTAATACGGGACTCCTGAAGTTCTGTTGGATTAACACCTGAAACTATCCTATACACCCCGAGTATAACATATTATAACTGTTAGATATCCTTAGTTGATTTGCTTGGTTGATTATAACATGTCTCGATCGAACCATCGATTACAAAAGGTGAAGAATGTAGTCGAGTAAGTCAAGTAGAATGCGAGTCATGTCAATTGCAATCTTGGGCCGAGTCAAGTTAGTTCGAGTAGATTGAGTTCGAGTTCAAGTTCAATTTTGGGTTCGAGTTCAAGTTTAAAATCAAGTTAGGTTCGAGTTATAGCCATTTCGTATTACTAGATTTAACTTTGAAAATCTTAAGTTCGGGAATAATCGGACAACTGCTACACATGGACGACAGGATTTGTGTCTTTTTCCAAGACGATTGTCATTGATAACTCCATTAATTTGCATTGTTATCTAACCCGGATAGGCAAGCACTCACTTTGTTCGGCTCCCTGAGGCTCAAGAGAAATGATACCGCTTAAACCTATATTAATATAGGGTCCTTAAGGATTTATTCAAGTGGTTTAATATGTATATGCATTTCTCGAGGGGTTTTCTGTAAAATATTTTAAAATTGTTTAAAAATAACCTCGAGGGTGATTTAGAATATTATAGAAATGTATTTTAGTTTAGATGGTATTGTTCCCGCCAAAATTTTGGCTCAAAACCCGCTCCTTATAAAATAATAACAATAAAAAGGAAATAAATAAATAAATAAATAAATAAATAAATAATAATAATAATAAAGAAGAAAATCTCCCTTTCAGAGCAAAGCTCTGTTCAAATCCCAAGGCAGCGTACTCAATCAGAGCAAGACTCTATAAAGGAAGCATCGCTTCAGCCGACTTGCGCTCTGCGCTGCGCGACACGTGTCAGCGCAGTTGCGCTGCGCTCTGCGCTGCGCGACACGTGTCAGCGCAGTTGCGCTGCGCGACACGTGTCAGCGCAGTTGTGCTAGCGCAGTTGCGCTGCGCGACATGTGTCAAGCGTAGGTGCGCTTGCGCCGAACAGAATTAAAATTCTCAAAGATCTTTCTCAATCTTGTTAAAAACAAGAAGATTGCCTTCTGTAAAACAGAAGCCCTGGGATCAAAGATCCAACGGTGGGGAAAAATCCCCAAATCACTCAGAGAAAGATCTCTCTAACCAATTCAACAAATCATTGGCACTATAAAGAGAACCAGACTGGCAAAAGTATCAAGATCTGTAAGTGCACGGCGGCGCCCCGGCCGTTAATCCGAGGCCAAAATGTGGAAACGATACTTTACTTTAATTTTTGAACCGGCACCACCGCGCACAAAAATCCCGTATCGGGCCATTAATCTAATCCTAGCTAACTAGAGAAGGGGTAGAGAGATATACCGAGCGATCCGTGTCCTTCGGTCTTCTCGTCGTCGTCCCGATCTCCCCGCGGAATCTCCGGTCTTCATCTCCTCGTCGGAAGGGCACCATATCGCCGGGTTCTTTTACGGGCTCCCACCTCTGGACCGAGGCAACTCGGGCACGAAGTTGGCGAGCCGACGTGCCCAAGAAGTGCTGTAGATAAAGTGTAGAACTCTATGTGTCTCTAGGGGTTGAAGTTGCCATGTATTGGTGGAGGAATGAGATGTGAGCTTTTGAGATGAACAATGGAATTTTTAGCAAGCAAATGAGACCAAAACTCATGCCCAAAAATTTGGACCGCCCCAACTAGCTTGGCCGGCCAAACTCTTGAGGAAATCAAAGAGTGGAGAGAAAAGAATGAGGGAGCCACACAATAATGCAAGAGAGAGAAAAGGTTATCATGATGAATCATGATCACAAACCAAGTCCAACACTCATAAACCTATCATGAAAACCATGTCACCACAAAAGTCAAGCCATGATGAAGTAAATGGATGGTGCAACCATCATGAAGCAACAATATGCAAAGACCACCCTCCACAATGCTAATTTGCACAATTGCAAATAAGCCCTCCTCCACCAATTTTCAGCAAAGAAAAGAAACAAAGGAAAATGGCCGAAACGGAAAACAAACTGGCAACTTCAAAAGAACCGATCCTGTAATAAATTATAGGAAAACCCCGCGACTGTATATACATACCCGCATTTGTATTCCGACCGAATACAAATGCAATGAGACAAATCTATACTGTATAATACTAGGATCCGGCTTAAACCAAAGCCCGCTAGTATTATCCGCCCGATCATGATCCGTGCAATACCGCACGTATATGATCGAACCCTGCCATATCTCCATACGGCCTCTACAGCGTTTCGCCCGAAACTTGAGAAAACGGTCTGTGGGGGACTCTAAAGACTCGTCAACACTTTGGCTGTGGATTTAACCACTAGCACGTCAGAGGTATTAGCCATACGTAACGGGCTACCAGGTATTGACCAAAAGGGACGTCGATGAGCGAACTCATCCTGACACCCTACTGAGCCTGTCAGTGACAATATCCGTACATTCCGGTCCATTCGTCTATGAGCATTGCATGGCGGGCCTAGGGGGTTGGTAAAAGTCAGACCCCCAAAAGCGGTACAAATCGTGTCGGAGTGTAGCCCAGAACACCCTGAGATATTACTGGAATACCTACCAGTAAATCTCCTTCCTTGGCCAAGGACTTCGTGTAATGGCTCTCCTAGACACAGCGCGACCTCACCCCCAATATCGGGAGAGACGAACCCCTGCAGATCCGCTCACTGCCTCCATGTGGCTCGGGACTGTACCCAACTAAAACCTATTTGCACGTCTCCTTTGAGCGTGGTAGGGTAGTAATCAAAGTACAGTGGGAACTCACACGAGACAAATGATGATCTCAGGTCAATGAATTAACCTGTACACATATCACCAGGGAACTGCTATCTGACGTCAGGTATAAGACTAACTAGCATGTTCCCGGCGAGTCCTGTCTGGTGTACTCATAACCCAATGAGCACCTGTATACATCTTAGGTGAACCAACTGACACCAGTGGCTTGTGAGACCGGCTACCGCCCCTCGTCGGGGTCTCGACTGTATACACTAGTCTACTCTGGAGTATCGATGCCCTATCTCGAAACTCCCACGACTAGGGATCTTTTAAGGATGTGCTTATAGACCTCAGCTCCCACGTATATGATCGCCCTCATACTGCTGGCTGTCAAGCAAGAATCCTAGGGCTCTATCAATGCGCAATAGTGACCTGTAAGGTCACCTAAAGCAGTACACGATGATAAAGATAAACCAAATAGCATACTATCATCTTGAGTAAGACCGTCCTATCGAGATAGGTCCTCCATCAATCATTGCAATCACGTGCCTGTGATCCAATAATTGACTCTGAGGGCACTATCTCCAACAATCTCCCACTTGCACTCAAGGCTAATTATTGCGATGTCGCATACTCACAGCCCGTGTGATACCGAACACCCAATTCCTCTACTAGCCAGTCTCACAACACCCGTTTGCGAAACTATTGCGTTCGAGGAACAGCCTCAGTGAGTGGATCTGCTTTGATGTTTCTTTCTATGTCTCTCTATATCTCAAGTCCGCGGAGAAAACCATCTCCCGAAATGAGCAATACCTGTCTTAGAATATGTCTGGATATCTGATGGGACCTAGCTCATAAATGAACTCCAAATCCAAACTTCTTAGACTGTATCGTCAACTGAAAGTAATCAGTATCCCGCGTAATACCTCCCTCAGTGTCCGCTTAGATCACCTGTCCAAAACACTGCCCCTCGTCAGAGGGAAAACTATAACTCTGACGGCCACCCTGTCGTCCAGGTCACCTTGGAACCCTGGAATGATAACTGTCTCCTGAATTAGGCTGTCGTTATCATATCCCTAGAACATCCACTTATGTTCTAAAACTGCTTCCGAATGTTTCTCCAGGATTGGATAAATATCAACTTATTGCATCTAATGCAAAAACAACATCTGGTGTGGTACTTGACATCTCATGATTGACTCAATTTCCTAAGCAAGTGATCTGCCAATCATGCACATCCTTCTCCCCTTTAGTCTGTAAGACATCTTTAGAGAGGGTGACTCCATCAGCTGCAGGTATACTACCGTGCCAGGAGTCGTCCATTCTAAAGCACCTTTAGAATGCTGTCTAAGTACCCTGATTGGGAAACTACCCAAATCTAGATCTAAAATCATAGATCTAGTAACCAGAATGTCTTGATATCATATCCAAGTCCCATATGGAGAAACCACTGTGTGACAACCAATGTATAACCGATCGTAGTATAGGAACTTCACTTCCTACTCTGTGTATGTCATCCAAATACCAGGACATCACACCCTACTGCCTTCTCAACAGATCCATCCCCTATTCTGATGAAGTCAAACCTATGACTGTCACATCAGAAATAGATGATCTATCTCCGCTATATCTTCTTTAGTCTATAAATAGACATAAGCCACATGTCCACCAATGCTTCCGCTGCTCCCACTGATCACGACAACCCTCTGGCAGAGTCGTATATACGTGCACTTCCAAAGCTAGTTTAGAACGACGCTATACTCATCCTCCTGCCGGGTCTCACAGTCTGGAACAACAGCAATGGAAAGTCTGGGTAAACAAGAACCTCCCTGCCACCGTCCTTGAGGCTATCGGAGTACCTCTCGGGTTCCTGAGGTTACCCACCTTATCTGCGGAGTGGCCAATGGAATGTCAAACCAAATCGAATCTTTAGGTTATTATTAAATTTTCAGTAATCGTTTGCGGTTCTGGAATCACTTCCAGTTCTACCATACTCCCACTACTGTTTTCTGAAAAAATCTATTTTTATTAAAACTGTGGCGAGTCTAGAACAATATCACTATTGATCTTCCAGATGGTAGAAAGTCAACCCTCGTCATAGCCTGGGTCAACCCACAAACAGCCATTACAGAAACGTGCCTTGAGTTATCCAGAGTCTGGTTTTAAGCATAAGCCGGACAACTCCCCGTACCTTAACATCGTTAAGATATGAACTGTTCTATATCCAATATAGAAACAGAGGCACTAATTTAATTGAACCAGATTCAAATCATGCAGCTGTCTCCATTGCATGTCAACTATATGGAAAGAGGCCGATCAGCGTTGCTCAACTTAGGAGTGCTTCCAATTATGAGTAACTTGAAAGAGAAGCAAGTTCTCTTAATCATTACTATCAACTGAATACCCTACACAAGTATCTACATCTTCGATCTTCTTGAAGAATCCTGATACTTGCAACACCTGGTTCTTTACTTCATTCATATACCTATAACTTCTCAAAACTTGGACCTTGTGTTTCTACGAAACACTTGTCTAAAAACTAGAGAAGTCATAAGTAAACCGAATATAGTGCGAGGACCAACCCCTCTGTCCTCATGGACGCTGGACAACATACAATACTCTGTATAAGTCCCTTGAGTCTAATAACCCATTCCCTGTGTGTCGTAGGTTGAAAACTGTACTTATGGTTAAGAAGAATTACACCGCTGTTTAATGCTCCTTACCTAACCATCCACTGATATAGGTAAATGTCATGGACATAATTTCAAAAAGGTATATCCCACTCTATAAAAATAGACGTACAGATGTATCAATTTGAAATTGGTGCATAACAGCGGATATTCAAAACCAAATATTTGCCGTCCGGCAAACAACCCAGGTGACTTCCTCAAATATCATCAATTACAACGAATTCCGATATAATGAGGATGATCACCTAATTCCCAATAACTTACTCCCACTCATCATCTGTAAAACCACACAGATGTGAGAATCATACCTGGTAAATACATACCCTGGAGTAAGGACTAATTGGGAAATCAGTTTTCTTTTAACAGTACACAGCGAAACTGAAACATTGAAATGTTTTGATGGGGTATCCGGGTATTCCTAGTAATGCCTCTTCCATTATCAAATTCACAACTGTAACCGTATAATTCTTTGCCATCTCTCCAAATCCCTTCATATGTCTTTAGTCATTACCTTCTGCACACCCCTTTAGGCCAAATGGTTTTCTTCCTTCCCTACCGTTCGGCACCAGCCTATGGTTTGGAAGAAGACTATCCAATAAACATAATGGGTGTACTGTCCTAATCCTAGAAGCACTCGCAATGCGAGAGAAGGTGAAGATAAAAGACAACCGAATAAACCTTATTCCTATTTCTCCTGAACCAGAATCCATCCCCGAACTGGAACAAGTTCCTTTCGAGTTCGTATATAACCATACGATGGAGTATCCAATAAACTGTGGATCTTCGTAGTGATACGGAGTGTCCTGGAGAAATACAAAGGTGAAGTGGGAGTGGTAATGAAATACTTGGTTTGGTCGTGAATAGCAGTCGCAATTTACTTTTCCCTCCTTCTAATCCCTTTCTTTGTCTTTACGTAATACCTTCTGTACACCATCGTTAGGCTAATTGGTTTTCTCCATTCCCTACCGGTCGGCACCTGCCCATGGTTTGGAAGAAGACTATACAATTTGCGTAATAGGTGTACTATCTCCTAAACCAAGGAGTACTCGCAACCTGAGAGAAGGTAAAAGGAAAAGACAACTGAATAGTCCTATTCGTTTTCTCCAGAACCAGAAACCATCCTCGAATAAATTCCTTCGAGTTCGTATATAACCATACGATGGTTTTGTCCAATGGAAGTGGACGTTCGTAGTAATACGGGGTGTCCTGGAGAAAAAGGTAAAAGTAGGAGTGGCAATGAGGTATGCAACTCTGACAATCCAAAAGCCAGTGTCTAAGAAGGTTCGGTTAACTTGGTTACTGAGTCATAGTCTAGGGTCGGGTCAATGGTCGCTGCCAAAGAGAGAAAGAAAAGAAACACTCAGCGTGCACTCTAACCTAGATCAGAATGGTTACCAATTTATCTAATCAGGAAACCTCCCACTGTACCATCAAATTCTCCTCCAAACCTGAAAGAAGAATTAGTCGGGATCACCCGAGGAGTAAACCAACTCATCAGTGGGAATCGGGATCCAACTATCATCGCATGATAACGTGACGGAATCCGCTCACGTTATCACACTCCAGAAGGTATGCGCATATCTGGCAAGTTTCAGTTTCTTTAGAAACTCCCGATGTGATTTTTACCCTATGCTCTTATGACCTTGATTTTGGCCAACAAATTATAAGTCACATATCAAGTTCTATCCGTCATTCTCCAGGTTGATTTGAACCCACCCGTACCTACCCTTGACTTTGGCCAACAAGGCAGTACGACTGTCCCAAACCAACGCATCTATCTATGCTGCATATGAATACCCAATAGCTACCAAACACTGTGCCTTGACTTTGGCCAACAAACACAGCTTGAATACTATTGACTATCCATATGAAACGACGGAGGGCTACGAATGGTTTCTGGCGAAAATCTTTAACGTAATGAACTTGATATCGTTGAAGGAACCGGATAGCTTTATAAAAATATAGCGGCGAAAACCTTTGCTAAAGAGGTCACTCCCGGTGAAGGGATCTCGGCTCTTTCCCCGTAGAATGAGGTGCAGGATATTCCAACTGAATACCACGATGCAAAGCAAAAGTAAACTACTATAGTGAAGTTATTGCCCTGATGCAAACTTCTGTCCAGGGGGTCACTCCCGGTGAAGGGATCTTGGCCCTTGCCTCGTCGACTGAGGTGCAGGATATTCCAATTGAATACCACTGTGCAAAACAAAAGTGAACGTCCTTGCAATAACAGCTTTTTGAAAAATGTTCCAACAACATCAGAATAGGTTTGTTTAGCTTGCATTGATCCGAATCAATGCAGTCCCATCAATTAATCACACCAATAAAGAACGAAAATAATGATGTACGTATATGCCATCCGCATTCGCCACTGGGTCCCGTCATTACCCGTTAGGTTACTTAACTAACGACAGAGCGGGGACTGGACTAGCGCGGATGCAAAACATATACAACATCTACTAGTATATATATCAATATATAATATTCGCTCAAGGCGTGATAAAATGCAACATCATAGAAATGTAATAAGCATCACAGAACAATACAGAACATCAACGTGAATGTCACGTTCGCAAATCTGTCTAAAAGGGCTATAGCAGTTAGACAGGATTTACCGATCAAATGACATTCACGGTCGCAGATATAATGTAAATACTGTGAACTAACATGTTTAAAATTTTCGATCGATCAAATTTACCGAAGTGGGCCACAAGCACTACTGTAGCATTCAAAGAAAATCTAGGCCCAAACAGAACATTCCAAAAACCCCATTTTCAACTCAGAAGCTCTTTGTAAAATTTTGGTGCATTGAACAGTAAAGGTAGTGGCGGAACCGCGGCCAATGCGTGGGTTTGGCCGCGGTTCCGCGGTGGAATGGTGAGTTCATGCGACCAAATTTTTACAGCATGCTTAGAATTCCCTGCACGTATTTCTGCAATGTACTGAAAAAAATTTTGACAACTAAAAAATTTCGACAGAAACTGTGACAAGAAACGTGGTTTTTGGAAAATCCGTTCGATCGAACTTGTAAACACGTTAGAGCAAGCTAGACTAGGTTAATGGCGTGGCTCTGATACCAGTGTAAGTGCACGGCGGCGCCCCGGCGGTCAATCCGAGACCAAAATTCGGAAACGATACTTTACTTTAATTTTTGAACCGGCAACACCGCGCACAAAAATCCTGGATCGGGCCATTAATCTAATCCTAGCTAACTAGAGAAGGGGTAGAGAGATATACCGAGCGATCCGTGTCCTTCGGTCTTCTCGTCGTCGTCCCGATCTCCCCGTGGAATCTCCAGTCTTCATCTCCTCGTCGGAAGGGCACCACATCGCCGGGTTCTTTTACGGTCTCCCACCTCTGGACCGAGGCAACTCGGGCACGAAGTTGGCGAGCCGACGTGCCCAAGAAGTGCTGTAGATGAAGTGTAGAACTCTATGTGTCTCTAGGGGTTGAAGTTGCCATGTATTGGTGGAGGAATGAGATGTGAGCTTTTGAGATGAACAATGGAATTTTTAGCAAGCAAATGAGACCAAAACTCATGCCCAAAAATTTGGACCGCCCCAACTAGCTTGGCCGGCCAAACTCTTGAGGAAATCAAAGAGTGGAGAGAAAAGAATGAGGGAGCCACACAATAATGCAAGAGAGAGAAAATGTTATCATGATGAATCATGATCACAAACCAAGTCCAACACTCATAAACCTATCATGAAAACCATGTCACCACAAAAGTCAAGCCATGATGAAGTCAATGGATGGTGCAACCATCATGAAGCAACAATATGCAAAGACCACCCTCCACAATGCTAATTTGCACAATTGCAAATAAGTCCTCCTCCACCAATTTTCAGCCAAGGAAAGAAACAAAGGAAAATGGCCGAAACGGAAAACAAACTGGCAACTTCAAAAGAACCGATCCCGTAATAAATTACAGGAAAACCCCGCGACTGTATATACATACCCGTATTTGTATTCCGACCGAATACAAATGCAATGAGACAAATCTACACTGTACAATACTAGGATCCGGCTTAAACCAAAGCCCGCTAGTATTATCCGTCCGATCATGATCCGTGCAATACCGCACGTACATGATCGAACCCTGCCATATCTCCATACGGCCTCTACAGCGTTTCGCCCGAAACTTGAGAAAACGGTCTGTGGGGGACTCTAAAGACTCGTCAACACTTTGGCTGTGGATTTAACCACTAGCACGTCAGAGGTATTAGCCATACATAACGGGCTACCAGGTATTGACCAAAAGGGACGTCGATGAGCGAACTCATCCTGACACCCTACTGAGCCTGTCAGTGACAATATCCGTACGTTCCGGTCCGTTCGTCTATGAGCATCGCATGGCGGGCCTAGGGGGTTGGTAAAAGTCAGACCCCCAAAAGCGGTACAAGTCGTGTCGGAGTGTAGCCCAGAACACCCTGAGATATTACTGGAATACCTACCAGTAAATCTCCTGCCTTGGCCAAGGACTTCGTGTAATGGCTCTCCTAGACACAGCGTGACCTCACCCCCAATACCGGGAGAGACGAACCCCTGCAGATCCGCTCACTGCCTCCATGTGGCTCGGGACTGTACCCAACTAAAACCTGTTTGCACGTCTCCTTTGAGCATGGTAGGGTAGTAATCAAAGTACAGTGGGAACTCACACGAGACAAATGACGATCTCAGGTCGATGAACTAACCTGTACACATGTCACCAGGGAACTGCTATCTGACGTCAGGTATAAGACCAACTAGCATGTTCCCGGCGAGTCCTGTCCGGTGTACTCATAACCCAATGAGCACCTGTATACATCTTAGGTGAACCAACTGACACCAGTGGCTTGTGAGACCGGCCACCGCCCCTCGTCAGGGTCTCGACTGTATACACTAGTCTACTCTGGAGTATCGATGCCCTGTCTCGAAACTCCCACGACTAGGGACCTTTTAAGGATGTGCTTATAGACCCCAGCTCCCACGTATATGATCGCCCTCATACTGTTGGCTGTCAAGCAAGAATTCTAAGGGCTCTATCAACGCGCAATAGTGACCTGTAAGGTCACCTAAAGCAGTACACGATGATAAAGATAAACCAGATAGCATACTATCATCTTGAGTAAGACTGTCCTATCGGGATAGGTCCTCCATCAATCATTGCAATCACGTGCCTGTGATCCAATAATTGACTCTGAGGGCACTATCTCCAATAAGATCCTCCGGTCTAATGGAGGAGGGGAGTATTTAAGCATGGAATTCTGGGACTTTCTAAAAGAGAATGGTATTCTCTCTCAGCTTACTCCTCCGTATACACCACAGCACAACGGTGTATTGGAGCGGAGGAACCGTACCCTATTGGACATGGTTCTCTCCATGATGAGTAATGCCGAGTTGCCTCTTTCATTTTGGGGACATGCGCTTTTGACAGTGGCATATCTGTTGAATGATGTTCCATCCAAATCCGTGCCTAAGACACCATTCGAGATATGGAATGGTAAAAGGTCATATCTTAAAAGATTTAAGATACGGGGTTGTTCGGCTTATGTTAAAAAGCATAATTCGGATAAACTAGTGGCACGGTCAGTTTTGTATAAGTTTGTGGGATATCCAAAGAATGGTTATGGATATCTGTATTACCATAACGAGGAACAGAAGGTATTTGTTGCTCAACACACCACCTTTTTAGAGTGGCAATTTCTTGCAAAAGAAATAAGTGGGAGCATGGTAGAACTGGAAGAAATTCAGGAACCGCAATCTCAAACTGAAGAATTGGTGGAACCTGCTAGTTGGGATTATACCAGACGTCAGATAGCAGTTCCCTGGTGACATGTGTACAGGTTAGTTCATCGACCTGAGGATCGTCATTTGTCTCGTATGAGTTCCCACTGTACTTTGATTACTACCCTACCACGCTCAAAGGAGACGTGCAAACAGGTTTTAGTTGGGTACAGTCCCGAGCCACATGGAGGCAGTGAGCGGATCTTCAGGGGTTCGTCTCTCCCGGTATTGGGGGTGAGGTCGCGCTGTGTCTAGGAGAGCCATTACACGAAGCCCTCGGCCGAGGCAGGAGATTTATTGGTAGGTATTCCAGTAGTATCTCAGGGTGTTCTGGGCTACACTCCGACACGACTTGTACCGCTTTTGGGGATCTGACTTTACCAACTCCCTAGGCCCGCCATGCGATGCTCATAGACGAACGGACCGGACTGTACAGATATTGTCACTGTCAGGCTCAGTAGGGTGTCAGGATGAGTTCGCTCATCGACGTCCCTTTTGGTCAATACCTAGTAGCCCGTTACGTATTGGCTTATACCTCTGATGTGCTAGTGGTTAAATCCACAACCAAGGTGTTGACGAGTCTTTAGAGTCCCCCACATTCAGTTGCTCAAGTTTTCAGGCGAAAAGCTGTAGAGGCCGTATGGAGATATGGCATGGTTCGATCAGATACGTGCGGTATTGCACGGATCAGGATCGAACGGATAATACTAGCCGGCTTTGGTTTAAGCCGGATCCTAGTATAGTACAGTGTAGATTTTGTCTCATTGCATTTGTATTTCGGTCGGAATACAAATGCGGGTGTGTATACACAGTATCGGGGTTTTCCTGTAATTTATTACGGGACCAGTTTTCTGGAGTTGCCAGTTTGCTTTCCGTTTCGGCCATATTTCTTTGTATCATTCATTGGCCGAAAGTTGGTGGAGGAGGGCTTATTTGCATTTGTGCAAATAAGCAATATGGAGGGTGTTCTTTGCATACTTTTGTGTCATGATGGTTTCATGATGGAGCCCCATCCTTTGACCTTCCATGGTTCATGATTGCTTGACTTTTTGTAGCAATCATGGTTGTTGATTTGTTGGTGGAGTGTGGATTTGTTAGTGATCATTGCTTGACTTTGGAGTCATCATGCTTTTGATGATGGTTGAATATGATAACCATTTCCTTTCACTTGCTTATTTCTTGTGGCTATCCTTTTTCACTCACTCCCTCTCTCATTCTCTCCTCTCCCATAGCCATGGCCGGCCAAGCTCATTGAGGGGGCTGCCCAATATTTTTGGGTGTGGGTTTTGTTCATTTGGCTTTGAAAAAATTCCCACAAGTTCCATCTCCAAACTCCATTGTTCATCCCTCCACCAAAGGGCAACTTCTATAAACCCCACAAATGAGACATGAGTTCTACCTACATTCTACAGCAAATCTTGGGCACGTCGACTCGCCAGCTTCGTGCCCGAGTTGCCTCGGTATAGAGGTGGGAGCCCGTAAAAGAAGCCGGCGACGTGGTGCCCTTTCCGGCGAGGTGGTGGAGACCGGACATTCCGCGGGAGATCGGGACGATGACGAGAAGACCGGAGGACACGGATCGCTCGGTATATCTCTCTTCCCCATCTTGTAGTTAGCTAGAACTAGTTAATGGCCCGATCCGGGTTTTTAGTGCGCGGTGGTGCCGGTTCAAGAAAAATTAAAGTTAACCATCTCTTCCGCATTTTGCCTCGGGATGGAGGCCGGGGCGCCGCCGTGCACTTACAGTGGTATCAGAGACTCGCCATTAACATAGTCTAGCTTTGTCTAATGTGTTTTACATTTCCGATCGAACAATTTTCCAAAAACCGTATTTTTCTTCACATCAGTTTCTGTCGAAATTTTTTCAAGTCCAAAAATTTTTCAGGTTGTTTCAGAATGATGTGTAGGACATTCTAAGAGTTCTGTGAAAATTTGGGCTCGTGAACAGTCCAAACCACCGCGGAACCGCGGCCAAACCCATGCTTGGGCCGCGGTTCCGCCGCGACTTGAACTGTTCAGCCCCCCAAAATTCTACAGAATGCTCCTGAGTGGAAAATAGGTTTTCTGGAATGTTATTTTTTGGGCCCAGATTTCTTGATGTGCTACAGTAGTACTTGGGGGCCACTTGGTAAATTTGATCGATCGGATATTTAAAACACATTAGTTCACATTATTTATATTATATCTGCGACCGTGAATGTCACTTGATCGGTAAATTCTGTCTAGCTGCTATAGCCCAGTTAGACGGATTTGCGAACGTGACTTTCACGTTGATGTTCTGTGTATTGCTGTGATGTTGCGGATCGGTCGTGGGGATAGCCTGGTTGCAGTGGTAGTACAGTTTTTGTTGTATTATGTACATTTGATATTGCGGGGCGAGCATCCGACATGTGGACTGCCGTCACTGCCTGTTTGTATTATTATTTTGGGGCACGACCAGGTTGTGGTCGATGTACCCGTTGTATGTATATTTTACTTTCTGTACTAGGATTACCCTACGGAGGGGTGCACGGATAGCCGGGTTCTAGAGGGCAACAAGCCCGCATCTCATGGCATTGAGACGGAGGGGGCTTCACTCTAGGATTGGCGGGCTATTCGCCGCACTCGTAGGGGGTACAGGTTGACCCAGGAGGGGTGCCCAAGTTACCGGATTCCGTGAAGTGCTGGGTGGTCCATTCACGTTGCTGAAGGGGGCTGCCTCGCTTCAGGTTTTGGCGGGTAACTTGCTGCGCCCGTAGGGGTCTAGGATTTTCATTGCACAGGCTATCCACACGACCAGGGGAACGTCGGGTTTCAGTAGTGGTTCTGTGAAACCCGGGGATCCCAGATATCTGTATTGTTCTGTGATGTTGCATTTTTTATCACGCCTTGAGCGAATATAATATATTGGTATATATATTAGTAGATGTTGTATATGTTTTGCATCCATGCTAGTCCAGTCCCCGCTCTGTCGTTAGTTAGCTAACCTAACGGGTAATGACGGGACCCAGTGGCGAATGCGGATGGCATATACGTACATCAGTATATTTTCGTTCTTTGTGGTGTGATCAATTGATGGGACTGCGTTGATTCGGATCAATGCAAGTTAAAAACAAACCTAATCTGATGTTGTTGGAACACTTTTTCAAAAAGCTGTTATTGCAAGGACGTTCACTTTTGTTTTGCATCGTGGTATTCAGTTGGAATATCCTGCTCCTCAGTCGACGAGGCAAGGGCCGAGATCCCTTCACCGGGAGTGACCCCTTGGACAAAAGTTTGCGTCAGGGCAATAACTTCACTATAGCCGATTACTTTTGCTTTGCATCGTGGTATTCAGTTGGAATATCCTGCACCTCATTCTACGGGGAAAGAGCCGAGATCCCTTCACCGGGAGTGACCTCTTTAGCAAAGGTTTTCGTCACTATATTTTTATAAAGCTATCCAGTTCCTTCAACGATATCAAGTTCGTTACGTTAAAGGTTTTCGCCAGAAACCATTCATAGCCCTCCGTCGTTTCAGACGGGTAGCACGTAGTATTCATGCTATGTTTGTTGGCCTTCGTCAAGGCATAGTGTATGGTAGCTGCTTGTTACCTTTCTGCTGCATAGATAGATGCGTTGGTTTGGGACAGTCGTATAGCCTTGTTGGCCTTCGTCAAGGGCTTGTACGGGTGGGTTCAAATTAACCTGGACAATGACGGGTAGAACTTGACATGTGACTTATGATTTGTTGGTCTTCGTCAAGGTCATAAGAGCATGGGGCAAAAATCACATCGGGAGTTTCAAAAGAACTGAAACTTGCCAGATATGCGCATACCTTCTGGAGTGTGATGACGTGAGCGGATTCCGTCATGTTATCATGCGATGATAGTTGGATCCCGATTCCCACTGATGAGTTGGTTTACTCCTCGGGTGATCCCGACTAATTCTTCTTTCGGGTTTGGAGAAGAATTTGAGATTACAGTGGGAGATTTCCAGATTAGATAAATTGGTAACCATTCTGATCTAGGTTTGAATGCACGCTGAGTGTTTCTTTTCTCTCTCTCTCTCTGGCAGCGACCATTGACCCGACCCTAAGATTTTGACTCAGTGACCAAGATTAACCGAACCTTCTTAACACTGGCTTTTGGATTGTCAGAGTTGCATATCTCATTGCCACTCCTACTTTTACCCTTTTCTCCAGGACACCCCGCATTACTAGGAACGTCCACTTCCATTGGACAAAACCATCGTATGGTTAGATACGAACTCGAAGGGATTAATTCGAGGATGGTTTCCGGTTCTGGAGAAAACGGATAGGATTATTCAGTTGTCTTTTCCTTTTACCTTCTCTCAGGTTGCGAGTACTCCTTGGTTTAGGAGATAGTACACCTATTACGCAAATTGGACAGTCTTCTTCCAAACCTTAGGCTGGTGCCGAACGGTGGGGAATGAAGAAAACCAATTAGCATAACGATGGTGTGCAGAAGGTATTAAGTTAAGACAAAGCAAGGGATTAGTAAGAGGGCAAAGTAAATTGCGACTGCTATTCACGACCAAACCAGGTATTTCATTACCACTCCCAAATCACCTTTTTATTTCTCCAGAACACTCCGTATCACTACGAAGATCCACAGTTTATTGGATACTCCATCGTATGGTTATATACGAACTCGAAAGGAACTTGTTCCAGTTCGGGGATGGATTCTGGTTCAGGAGAAATAGGAATAAGGTTTATTCGGTTGTCTTTTATCTTCACCTTCTCTCGCATTGCGAGTGCTCCTAGGATTAGGACAGTACACCCATTATGCTTCTTGGATAGTCTTCTTCCAAACCATAGGCTGGTGCCGAACGGTAGGGAAGGAAGAAAACCATTTGGCCTAAAGGGGTGTACAGAAGGTAATGACTAAAGACATATGAAGGGATTTGGAGAGATGGCAAAGAATTATACGGTCACAGTTGTGAATCTGATAATGGAAGATGCATTACTAGGAATACCAGGATACCCCATCGAAACATTTTTAATGTTTCAGTTTCACTGTGTACTGTTAAAGGAAAACTGATTTCCCAATTAAACACTTGCTCCAGGGTATGTATTTACCAGGTATGATTCTCACATCTGTATGGTTTTACAGATGATGAGTGGGAGTAAGTTATTGGGAATTGGGTGATCATCCTCATTATATCGGGATTCGTTGTAATCGGTGATATTTGAGGAGATCGCCTGGGCTGTTTGCCGGTCGGCAAATATTTGGTTTTGAATATCCGCTGTTATGCACCAATTTCAAATTGATATATCTGTACGTCTATTTTTATAGAGTGAGATATACCTTTTTGAAATTATGTCTACAACATTTACCTATATCAGTGGATGGTTAGGTAAGGAGCATTAAACAGCGGTGTAATTCTTCTTAACCATAAGTACAGTTTTCAACCTACGACACACAGTGAATGAGTTATCAGACTCAAGGGACTTATACAGAGTATTGTATGTTGTCCAGGGTCCATCAGGACAGAGGGGTTGGTCCTCGTATTATATTCGGTTTACTTATGACTTCTCCAGTTTTTAGACAGGTGTTTCGTGGAAACACAGGGTCCGAATTTTGAGAAGTTATAGGTATTTGAATAAAGTAGAGAACCAGGTGTTGCAAGTATCGGGATTCTTCAAAGTGATTGAAGATGTAGATACTTGTGTGTGGTATTCAGTTGATAGTAATGATAAAGAGATCTTGCTTCTCTTTCAGGTTACTCATAATTGGAAGCATTCCTAAGTTGAGTAACGCTGATCGGCCTCCTTCCATTTAGTTGACATGCGCTGGAGACAGCTGCATGATTTGAATCTGGTTCAATTAAATCAGTGCCTCTGGTTCTATATTGGATATAGAACAGTTCATATCTTAACGATGTTAAGGTACGGGGAGTTGTCCGGCTTATGATTAAAACTAGACACTGGACAACTTAAGGCACGTTTCTGTAATGGCTGTTTGTGGGTTGACCCAGGCTATGACGAGGGTTGACTTTCTACCATCTGGAAGATCAATAGTGGTATTGTTCTAGACTCGCCATAGTTTTATTAAAAAATGGATTTTTTCAAAAAAACAGTGGTGGGAGTATGGTAGAACTGGAAGTGATTTCAGAACCACAAACGATTACTGAAGATTTGATAGGAACCTAAAGATTCAATCTGGTTTGACATTCCATTGGCCACTCCGCAGATAAGGTGGGTAACCTCAGGCACCCGAGAGGTACTCCGGTAGCCTCAAGAACGGTGACATGGAGGTTCTTGTTTACCCACACTAGCCATTGCTGTTGTTCCAGACTGTGAGACCCGGCAGGAGGATGAGTATAGCGTCGTTCTAAACTTGCTTTAGAAGTGTATGTTTATATGACTCTGCCAGAGGGTTGTCGTAGTCAGTGGGAGCAGCGGAAGCATTGGTGGACAGGAGGCTTATGTATATTTATAGACTAAAGCAGATGTAGCGGAGATAGATCATCAATTTCTGATGTGACAGTCATAGGTTTGACTTCATCAGAATAGGGGATAGATCTGTTAAGAAGGTAGTAGGGTGTGATGTCCTGGTATTTGGATGACATACACAGAGTAGGAAGTGATATTCCTATACTACAATCGGTTATACTTTGGTTGTCACACAGTGGTTTCTCCACATGGGACTTGGACATTATATCAGACATACTGGTTACTAGATCTATGGTTTTAGATCTAGATTTGGGTGGTTTCCCAATCAGGGTACTTAGACAACATTCTAAGAGTAGTTAGAATGGACGACTCCTAGCACGGTAGTGTACCTGCAGGTAATGGAGTCACCCTCTCTAAAGGTGTCTTACAGACTAAAGGGGAGAGGGATGTGCATGATTGGCAGATCACTTGCTCAAGCAATTGAGTCAATCATGAGATGTCAAGTACCACACCAGATGTTGTTCTTGCACTAGATGCAATAAGTTGACATTGATCCAATCCGGGAGAAACAGTCGGAAGCAGTTTTAGAACATAAGTGGATGTTCTAGGGATATGATAACGACAGCCTCATTCGGGAGACAGTTATCATTCCAGGCTTCCAAGGTGACCTGGACGACAAGGAGGTTGTCAGAGCTATAGTTTTTTCTTCTGACGAGGGGCAGTATTTTGGACAGGTGGTCCAAGGCAATACTGAGGGAGGCATGGCGCAGGATACTGATTAAGTTCAGTTGACGATACAGTCTAAGAAGTTTGAATTTGGAGTTCATTTATGAGCTAGGTCCCATCAGACATCCAGACACATTCTAAGACAGGTATTGCTCATTTCGGGAGATGGCTTTCTCCGCGAACTTGAGATATAGAGAGACATAGAAAGAAACATCAAAGCGGATCCACTCACTGAGGCTATTCCTCGAACGCAATAGTTTCGCAAACAGGCTTTGTGAGACTGACTAGTAGAGGAGTTGGGTGTTCGGTATCACACGGGCTGTGAGTATGCGACATCGCAATAATTAGCCTTGAGTGCAAGTGGGAGATTGTTGGAGATAGTGCCCTCAGAGTCACTTATTAGATCACAGGCACGTGATTGCAATGATTGAGGGATGACCTGTCCCAGTAGGACAGTCTTACTCGAGATGATAGTATGCTATCTGGTTTATCTTTATCATCGTGTACTACTTTAGGTGACCAGACAGGTCGCTATTACACATTGATAGAGCCCCTAGGATTCATGCTTGACTGCCAGCAGTATGAGGGCGATCATATAAGTGGGAGCTGGGGTCTATAAGCACATCCTTAAAAGGTCCCTAGTCGTGGGAGTTTCGAGACAGGGCATCGATACTCCAGAGTAGACTAGTGTATACAGTCGAGACCCCGACGAGGGGCGGTGGCCGGTCTCACAAGCCACTGGTGTCAGTCGGTTCACCTAAGATGTATACAGGTGCTCATTGGGTTATGAGTACACCGGACAGGACTCGCCGGGAACCTGCTAGTTGGGATTATACCAGACGTCAGATAGCAGTTCCCTGGTGACATGTGTACAGGTTAGTTCATCGACCTGAGGATCGTCATTTGTCTCGTGTGAGTTCCCACTGTACTTTGATTACTACCCTACCACGCTCAAAGGAGACGTGCAAACAGGTTTTAGTTGGGTACAGTCCCGAGCCACATGGAGGCAGTGAGCGGATCTTCAGGGGTTCGTCTCTCCCGGTATTGGGGGTGAGGTCGCGCTGTGTCTAGGAGAGCCATTACATGAAGCCCTCGGCCGAGGCAGGAGATTTACTGGTAGGTATTCCAGTAGTATCTCAGGGTGTTCTGGGCTACACTCCGACACGACTTGTACCGCTTTTGGGGGTCTGACTTTACCAACTCCCTAGGCCCGCCATGCGATGCTCATAGACGAACAGACCGAACTGTACGGATATTGTCACTGTCAGGCTCAATAGGGTGTCAGGATGAGTTCGCTCATCGACGTCCCTTTTGGTCAATACCTGGTAGCCCGTTACGTATTGGCTTATACCTCTGACGTGCTAGTGGTTAAATCCACAACCAAGGTGTTGACGAGTCTTTAGAGTCCCCCACATTCAGTTGCTCAAGTTTTCGGGCGAAAAGCTGTAGAGGCCGTATGGAGATATGGCAGGGTTCGATCAGATACGTGTGGTATTGCACGGATCAAGATCGAACGGATAATACTAGCCGGCTTTGGTTTAAGCCGGATCCTAGTATAGTACAGTGTAGATTTTGTCTCATTGCATTTGTATTTCGGTCGGAATACAAATGCGGGTGTGTATACACAGTATCGGGGTTTTCCTGTAATTTATTACAGGACCAGTTTTCTGGAGTTGCCAGTTTGCTTTCCGTTTCGGCCATATTTCTTTGTATCATTCAGTGGCCGAAGGTTGGTGGAGGAGGGCTTATTTGCATTTGTGCAAATAAGCAATATGGAGGGTGTTCTTTGCATACTTTTGTGTCATGATGGTTTCATGATGGAGCCCCATCCTTTGACCTTCCATGGTTCATGATTGCTTGACTTTTTGTAGCAATCATGGTTGTTGATTTGTTGGTGGAGTGTGGATTTGTTAGTGATCATTGCTTGACTTTGGAGTCATCATGCTTTTGATGATGGTTGAATATGATAACCATTTCCTTTCACTTGCTTATTTCTTGTGGCTATCCTTTTTCACTCACTCCCTCTCTCATTCTCTCCTCTCCCATAGCCATGGCCGGCCAAGCTCATTGAGGGGCTGCCCAATATTTTTGGGTGTGGGTTTTGTTCATTTGGCTTTGAAAAAATTCCCACAAGTTCCATCTCCAAACTCCATTGTTCATCCCTCCACCAAAGGGCAACTTCTATAAACCCCACAAATGAGACATGAGTTCTACCTACATTCTACAGCAAATCTTGGGCACGTCGACTCGCCAGCTTCGTGCCCGAGTTGCCTCGGTATAGAGGTGGGAGCCCGTAAAAGAAGCCGGCGACGTGGTGCCCTTTCCGGCGAGGTGGTGGAGACCGGACATTCCGCGTGAGATCGGGACGACGACGAGAAGACCGGAGGACACGGATTGCTCGGTATATCTCTCTTCCCCATCTTGTAGTTATCTAGAACTAGTTAATGGCCCGATCCGGGTTTTTAGTGCGCGGTGGTGCCGGTTCAAGAAAAATTAAAGTTAACCATCTCTTCCGTATTTGGCCTCGGGATGGAGGCCGGGGCGCCGCCGTGCACTTACACCTACTAGTTTCAGGCAGGCCATTATCAGTAGGGCCTTTGATAAGTGGCTGGATGCTATGCAATCCGAAATGGAGTCCATGTACACTAATAAAGTGTGGACCTTGGAAATTGCTCCACCTGGGGTAAAACCCGTTGGATGCAAATGGATCTACAAAAGAAAGATTGGTGTAGATGGGCAGGTGGAAACCTATAAGGCTAGGCCTGTTGCAAAAGGTTTTCGTCAAAGACCAGGATTAGACTATGACGAAACTTTTTCTCCAGTAGCTATGCTCAAATCCATTCGGATCCTACTTGTCATTGCTGCCTTCCATGACTATGAAATCTGGAAGATGGACGTGAAAACCGATTTTCTAAACGGAAGTTTGGAAGAGTGTGTTTATATGGATCAGCTAGAAGGTTTTGTAGATAGTGGGAGCAGCGGGAAGGTGTGCAAGTTGCTCAATTCTATTTATGAATTGAAGCAGGCATCGCGGAGTTGGAACATCTGTTTTGATGAAACAGTTAAGGACTTTGACTTCATCAAAAATGAGGACGATCCATGTATTTATAAGAAAATTGTAGGACGAACTGTCGTATTCCTAGTCTTGTACGTGGGCGACATTCTTTTGATAGGAAATGATATTCCTATGCTACAATCGGGGATTAAGATCTATAGAGATAGATCTAAGAGATTATTGGGACTTTCGCAATCCAGGTATATAGAGACCGTACTAAAGATATTTAGTATGGAAGATTTCAAGTGCGGTAATATACCCGCACTGCACGGAATCACCCTCTCCAAAGAGATGTCTCCTAAGACTGGTGAGGAAAGGGTTCGCATGGGCACTATACCCTACGCTTCGGCGGTAGGATCTATAATGTACGCGATACTATGTACAAAACCAGATGTAGCTTACGTGCTAAGCGTGGTGAGCCGGTATCAGTCGAACCCAGGTGAGAACCACTGGATGGCAGCGAAGAACATTCTCAAGTACCTGAGAAGGACTAAGAAGATGTTCTTGGTTTTCGGTAATGGAGACCTCAAGGTTGAGTCCTTTACCGATTCAAACTTCCAGAGTGACAAGGATGACAGCAAGTCTGCCTCGTGTTTTGTGTTTACCCTCAACGGAGGGGCGGTGTGTTGGAGGAGTTCCAAACAGGATACCGTCGCAGACTCGACGATGGAGACTAAATACATTGGTGCGAACGATGCCGCAAAAGAAGCGGTCTAGATGAAGAAGTTCATTACTGAACTTCAGATAGTTCCGTCTATTGTTGATCTGATACCTTTGTATTGCGATAACAATGTGGCTATAGCTTTAGCGAAGGAACCACGGTCTAATCAGAAATCCAGAAACATCTTAAGGAGGTATCACCTGATCAGGAAAATCATAGATCGCTAGGAGATCGAGGTCCGGAGAGTGGATACAAAAAAGAACACAGCGGATCCATTTACAAAGGCCCTCCCTCAAGTGCAGTTTGAGCGAATTTTTGAGATGTTGGGTATGCGGTACGCTAGCAGCCGGCCTTAGAGTAGGTGTTGGGTATTTGGTACACTAATAACTGGCCTTTAGTGCAAGTGGGAGATTGTTGGATAAGTATTCCCAAGAGGCTATTATTGTATATGTATACATGTGGATGCCGGGGATATGTATGTACAGGACAATCTTATTCAGTTATATAGTATATTATTTGAGTTTTCTTTATCAGGATATGTGTATTTGTTTCTATTGATGTTTTATCCAGCTTACACATATTGATAAAGACCCGATACAGTAGTATACTATTATGATTTGACTTTACCTTAACATGTACATATGTTATATATGTCGACCACATGTTGATAAAGCCCGTAGGATCTTGGTTGAATACCAGCATTATAATGGCGATCATACTTATGGGAGCTGGGTAGTCTATAAGCACATCCTTAAATGTCCCAAGTCGTAGGAGTATCGAGATCGGGCATCGATACTCTACAGTAGACTTGCGTGTACGTTTCTAGACCCCGACAAGGGGCGGTGGTTGGTCCCACAACCATTGGTGTGATCACCTAAGATTGTATACGGGTGCTCACTAGGGGTGAGTACACTAGACGGACTCGCTGAGAACCTCTTAATGGTATTATACCTATCATCAGATAGCGGTTCTCTTGTGACATGTGTACAGGTTAATCTTTGGACCTGAGATCTTCATTTATCTCGTGTGAGTTCCCACTGTGCTTTGATCACTACCCTACCACGGCTCTACTGAGTCATGCAAACAAGTTTTGGTTGGGTACAGTCCCGAGCCACATGGAGGCAGTAAGTGATTGTCAGGGATTCGTCTCTCCAGGTATTGGGAGTTGATATCGTACTGTGTTCGATTGGTCAGGACCATAAAACCTTGGCCAAGGCAGTTGGGATTTACTGATAGGTTGATTAGTAGTTTCCCGGATTGGTCCTGAGCCGAATCAGCATGAATTATCGAGTTATTAGGGTCTGACGCTTACCACCCTCTAGATCTGGTATGCAATACTCTTAGACAAAGAGACCAGACTGTAAGGATATTGTCACGGATAGGCTCAGCATGGATCCGGATGAGTTTGCTCGTCGGCCTTCCTTTTCGACAGGTACCCGGGTAGCCGTTACGTACAGCTAGTGCCGCTGACGTGCTTATGGTTATGGATTTATTCGGTAACACACTGCTGGCGTACTGTCGAGTCTTTAGAGTCCCACACAGAGGTTTTCCCTGCTTCGGACGAAACGATGTAGAGGCCGTATGGTTTTACGGCAGGGTTCGATCACATACATGTACTTGTGCACGTATGATGTTCGGGTGGATAATACTAACGGGGTTTGGTTTAAACCGGATCCTAATATTATATTGTTGGATTATTTTCATCTCTTTTGTCTTCGTATTTTTCGGAATATGGATACGGGTATGTATATACGGATGAGGGGTATTCTTATAATTTTTGACAAGAATGGTTCTAGAAGAAGACACCTCATTTTTTATTTAATCTTTTTGATTAAATGTTAAATGAGGTAGAGGTATGAGGTGTTAACTTTTATTAAATGAAGCATAGCTACTTGGTGATTCACTTAGTGAGTCATGATTTACTATAGAGGCAAGGTGGCATCTAGATATTTTGTGGTAAAGATATTTTTTGAGATATTTTGGGGAGCTTGCTTTATTAGTCGCAAGACTTATCCATTCTTCATTCTATTCTTTTTTATGCTCACAACAACACTCTCATCTCTTCCAAACTTCTCTTCTTCAACTTCAAACCCTAATAGTCTTATGTGTTGAGAAACCTAGGGTTCTTGAGACAAAACAATCCATCATCACTCTCTACATCATCTAGGCTACTTAGACTAGCATACTAAGTAACCTAGTTATCTCGGTTTAGAGGTAGGAGCTCAAAGTAGAGACTCTTGGGTGGATCATCTTTGACATGAAGAAGCCGTCGATCAAGCTCGATCATGGAGGCCACTAGGAGCATGCTAAAGGAGAGAAGTGAAGACCAGAAGGACTTGAGCCTTTTGGTATAAACTATTTTCATAGTAGATAGCTATTTTAGTTGCTAGTTAGGTTTATGGTAGATCCGGTTTAGGGTTATTCTAGCGCTAAGTTTACATCGTTAGAAAAAAATTTGTTTCGCAATCGGTCACGGATGATGGCCAGAGCGTTAGTGTAACCCAACAACACACACGTTTTCGAATTTGGTTATGAAAACGTATGCATCTTCGGATTCAAGCCCGTGGAATTTGGGCAACATGTTAATGAAGTGGGGTTTAATTTCGAAATTACCCCCATTGGCCGGTGGAAGAGACAGACAAGTAGGAAGGGGTCTACGTATGGGGTAGTATCTTTCTTGGAGAGAGATACGCGTTGGATTCTGCACACTTACGGGTGGTGGCAGGGTGGTATCATTAAATCTCGATGGAGATCTGTCCATTTTGGGAGATGTGGTGGGTGGAGGAGAAATAGAAGATGAAGAAGTACAGACTTCGGAGTCGATAAAAAAAACGCAGATAAGACGGGCACTAGAATCCCGTGTCCAGCCGATCATGCACTAAACGGGTTTAGTGCACATGGCAGCGTGTGATATGTGAGAACTCTTTTAAAGAAGGTTTGTTTTTGAAAAAATTCAGACTTAAGGTTTGACTCAACAAGTCACAAAATGAATAATCAAACCCTAGAAGTAGGGTCCCCTAGGTCAAGTCACCAGACGGCCCCTAGACTTCCAAAGGACAAGTCACAGGATCAATCCTCTACCACCTCTTTATCACTCTTGTGGCCAGGTAAGTGCCAGGTAAGTAGGAGGTATCCGCTATACGAATCACTGAAATAGCGGGCCTAATTAAGTAACCACTTTCCTTAGTCACATTTTCCTAACACCATAAGAGAAATGCGGATAAGTGATAGATTACCCACGACCCTCCTCTGCCTTAATTGAGCGTGACAGTCCTTAGAGATTTGGTCTAGATATTTTTTAATTAATGTAGGGTGATAGTATGCTCGTTTTGTGATTTGTGGGGCCTAGGAAAAGTGATGAAATCTCTACGTAATCTGGATTTGGGTTATTGCCCCTTAATGTCTGGTTCAGATATGTACAAACAAACCGATATCAAAACACACAAAAAGATTTTTGTGCGGCGATATTTGCACAGAATTCTGCAGGCAAAATCAGATTATTGGAGCTTTAGAGGAGAAAGAAAGATATTAGGAAAATACCAGAGGATTTTGGGGCCGCAAATCACCTAACCCACTGCGGTTCCGCTGCAAAAAGCCTATTTCCGCCGCGGTTCCGCCGCCGTCTTGAGGGATCTTTTGCTAATTTTTCATCAGGGCCCTCCTATACTCCTCTGGTTCAAGCTGATAGTCTCTGAATCTCTATTTCCTTACTCCAGTTACTCCAGATCCCCTTGCAAAACTCACGCAATAATCGTTAAATACACAAGATGCGGTTTTGGTTCTCGTTTATAATATGTTTGCTGGATTTTATAAGAAATCAACCTGAATAACTGTTGGATATATGTATGCCCTAGAGGCCATTATTTGATAGTGGATGTATATATATATATATATATATATATATATATATATATATATATATATTCAGAGGACTTTCTTGCTCGACATGATAGTATGCTATCTGGTTACTTTTTATCTTAACATTTTCACTTGATTCTGTATACTGTTCATTTGTTACATATTGATAAAGTTCTTATGATATTTGCTTGACTACTGTGATTATGATGCAGATCATACTAGTGGGACATGTGTAGTTTATAAGCATATCCTTAAATGTTCCCAGTCATGGGTGTACCGAGACGGGGCATCGATATTCCAGAGTAGACTAGCGTATACGTTTCTTGACCCATTTGATGGGCGATGGACGATCCCATATTGTAACATTTCGGAAATATAAAATATTATTTTTGGAATTTAATATTAAAATAATATATTTCGCGAAAACTACCCGATTTGCGAAATTGGGGTTTTCGTAAAGTGGTATGAGTATATACCAATATTTGGAAATTTATCGGAGATTAAAATGATTTATTTATTTTAATGATATTTATCGGATTTTTGGGCAAAATCTGTAATTTTACATTTTTCCGTGACTTGTGCATGTTATGCATTGTGTTGTGTTGTGACTTGTGCATATTATGAGTTTTGTGAGATAGAGAATGAGAAGGAAAAGAAAAGAGAAGAAAGAAAAGAATTGAGTTTGTGTGTGAAAAGAATTAATGGATATGAAACAAAAGGGAGAAAAAACAAGAATATATATTTTGTTGTGAGAGAGTGAGTGTAGGAGAGGGTGAGCTTAAGAGAGAGAGAGGCTATAACTTGGCTGCCCCAAATCCTTCATCTCCCTCATTATTCTTCATCTCTTTGCTTCTTCTTCTATCCCTCACTACCCCCATGCCACATCTCCAAACACTTGCTAAAACCTTATGCTTCTTTCATATAAAACATGCACAACACCATTCTAAACCCTTAGAACCTTTCAAGTTTGGATTTTGGAGACTTGGGCAACTCAAGAAAGTTCTTTGGTTGCTATTAAGGTAATCCTTTCACTTTAGTTTAGAGTTTGTGCTTAATATCGTATCTTTTAGTAAAAAATTGAGTTAATTAGGTTTTTGATTTTAGAATATTGCAAGTTACTGTCAAGTGGCCGATTGAGGTGTAGTAAGTGTTTACAAGACCTTAGGGATTGATTTCATGGCCTAGAAATGAGTTTAGAACCCGATACACGAACTTAGAATTGTTCCATGTCGGTTTTGTGAAACCTTAAGGTCTACAGGGAATCTGGGATAACCTGGGGAGTTTAGAACACGATGTACTTTATGCTACGCTCATGATATTCGCATTGCATTGCATATACCTGTGCTAGTACACCTGCACCATTATCGATGATGCGTATGTTACACCTACACAGATTGGCCGGCTCATACACCTTCATCATCGATAATTGCTATGTCACTTACACAGTAGAATTGCTATATCATGCTATGATATATTGCTATGCTTACATCACTATGCTATGTTTCATGATATACTTGCTATGTTCACATCATTACGATATGTTTCATGATATGCGGATATGCTCATATTTCGGTTATATGTTGCATACATCATGCTTTACGATTATATGCATTGAGATGCTGTTTTCATGTGGTTTATAGATTTGAGAACCGTGGTATTATTTCAAGAAAGTATGCATTGTTTTGAAAACCCGGTTTCTCTTGATATGATATTTCAGTGCGTCCACCATGCATTTTCTCAGTTCTGAGACTTGTGTTAGAAACCCGATATGAGGAGTTGGATGAGGCCGTTTGCGGGTTCATGGTGGACCCGGTGAGGTACCCCGGGGCAAGAAGACTCGTAGTGTAGGCGGTGAGCCCGGTAGGGGAGTACTACTTACCTGTGATTGTATAGAGCTCGGCGGATATCTGGAGTATACCTACCTGAGTCGAGAGATGGATATGGGCCGATTCGTACTGCCGGAGCCCGAGGGCCGATCCGGATAGACGGAGCCCGTGGGCCGATCTGGACTGACGGAGCCCGAGATGTGAGGATTTACGTGTCGATGTTGGACACGGGTTTCATGAGGTTTCGAGTGTCGATGTGGGATACTCAGGTTCCATGATTTTGATGTGTCATTGCTGGACACACGTTGATTTATATCCTCACATTTACATGCATATGCTTTATGATATTTACATGCATGATGTTGTTGTGTCATTGGTTGACACGTGGATGCGATCCACATGTATACAGGCATTGATTATGTTGTTGGCACATATGCAGATACGATCACCCTAGATATCATAGTATTACCTTTATGATATATTTAACCTAGGAATCGTTGTTTTATTCGATTTCTACCTGATGATGTTTTCTACTTACGAGTTGGCAACCCACCCCCGTTGTGCCACAGTTCTTGCAGGTTGACCGTATGGATCAGTAGCGGCATCGCTGGTACACAGCTGCATTCGGGTGGTTTGCTTTGGTAGGTGGTACATATTGGATCGTTCCACTCTTGTATTATTATTCTTGTTGTATCTAGTCAACTCCATCAATCAGAAACTGGTATTTGTATAAGTAGTAAAACTTAGCAAGATTTGTAGTTGCGAGACTTGAACGATGGGTTATATGTTCGCTTGGTGGGTTTGATATCTTGCTTTACATTATTCTTTATGTTGATCTTCGCCGATGGGCGTCGTATACTTATATTCTGTCTTGCGTGGTTGTGACTCCGCTGATTGGCGAAGAGCTAGCTCCCGCTTGGGGATGCCTTTTATATTATCATGGATATGTGGTTTTGGATCAAAATATACGAGGGAGGTGCTGCCCGAAATTTTAAAAGACATAACATGATTCATTATACCTTTATTTCAAAACTTCACCTCTTCTGTTTTCATAAAAGGGTTTAGATTTCTGGGTTTCGGCTTACTTAATTTACGTTGCGCTTTTAGACATTGCGTGATTTAAGTGTCGGTCATGAACTAAATTCGGGTCGTGACACATATCCATTGATGTTTGACATCAAAGATTGTATACGGGTGCTCAATGGAGACTGGGTACACTAAACGGACTCGCCGAGAACTCCTATATGGTATTATATCTATCGTCGGATAGCAGTTCTCAGGTGACACTTGTACAGGTTAGTCTTTAGACCCGAGATCGTCATAGAGTGTTGTGTGTTCTCCCATTGTATTTTGATTTCCACCCTACCACGGCTCTACTGAGACGTGCAAACATGTGGCTTTTGGGTTCAGTCCCGAGACGCTTGGAGGCAATGAGCGACATGAGGGGTTTCGTCTCTTCAGGTATTGGGGGTAGATGGTGCGCTGTGCTCGATTGGCTATAACTGGAAGTCCCTGGCCAGGGCTGATAAGATTTACTGATAAGTGTTATCAGTAGTTTCTCGATCTGTTATAGGCCATATATCGGTATGACTTTTTGAGTTATTGGGGTTGACGATACCATCCCTAGACTCAATATGCAGCATATCTGACGAAGAGACCGGACTGTACGGTAAGTGTTGCTGGTTGGCTCTATGGGAGTTTTGACAGGTTCGCTTGTTGTTCTTCTGTTCGCTCAATACCTGGGAGCCGTTATGTGCAGCTAGTACCGCTGACGGTTTGTGGGTATGTGATATGATCACTATCTACTGCTAGCGTATTGACGAGTTTTTGAGTCCCACAAAGGGGTTTCTGAGCTCAGGCGAAACGAAGTGGGGCATATATGTGGATATGTGCAGGAGCTTGATTAAATACGTATATTTGATACCGTATTTTAATCTGGCGTTTTCTATTGGTTGGGTCGTATGAGATATGACCGGATTATTAAATCAAGTATTGATTTAATATCAATTGACCATTAGCTCATTTATTAATTCCTTTCTTTAGTTGTATGCATGTATGTATGCATGTTTATATTTGATATGTATGCACACATGCATGTATACATATGTCATGGTTGATGATACATTGGAGATAGTTATGCTAGACTCACATGGAAACATTTGTGATATTTTTATTTTTGAGTTAATGGAAATTAGGAATAAATCCATGGTTGATATTTTGTTTCCACACACTTCTTAAAATATCTTAAGTAACCATGGTTTCATTTCTAATCCTCCACTAACTCAACTACTAAAATATGTAGATATTTTTCATGCCATAGGTTAAGAGTGAGTGTGACTCTCTCTCTCTCTCTTATATATTATTGTTTTTCTTGTGCTTATCTCTCATATAAGCTCAAGCTTAGCCATTTCCATCTCCTTCTTCCTCCAAGCTTTTTACCATTTCCTAGTGAGTAAAAGAGAAAGAAAAGAAAGATTTAGTAGTGAGAAAAATTACCCACTTCATCATTCTACACTTGTCAAGCACACTAGTGTAGGTTGTTTCCCTCTCTTGCACTTAGTTCAAGTAAAGTAAGGAGCTTGAGTTAAGGAACCTCATGGTGGATCATCGTGGACTTCGAAGGCTTCAAGCGGACCCGTTCAAGCTTCGAGTAGGACCAAGGAGTCAAGGACATCTACACGGAGCTTTTGAAGAGAAGGAGAGGTCTACAAAGGTTGTATCTATTTCGTCGTAGTGTTAGACACTTGCTAGTATGTGATATTTGTAGCTTTACGCCTAATTTTCTAGTTCGATTCTAGGTTCGGGTTGGTTAGCACCCTAAATTTTTAAAGTTGTATACTTGATGCTTTTTAAAACCTAGTGAGGGTGCTAAGAAAACCCCAACAGTGGTATCAGAGCCAAGGCTAGAGAATTAGACGATGTTAGTTGAATTACATAAACGAAATAACTCCGAAACCTGGAATCTGAAACCTTAGTTTCAGTCGAATTTTTTAAGTCCTCTAAATTTTTTTTAAACAAGTGCAGAAATCTAGTTATGATGTATCCAGAACACCAGAAAAATTTGAGGCAAAACCATAAAAATTTGGTCGGCCACATTGCCTTTAAAATCGGCTTCACCTATTTTTCTGTGGCAAAAAATCTTGAAATTTTTGTGGTGTTCCGATCTCTTGGTTTTAGGGTTTCAGGTTATATTTGTTTTTGCCAAGATTGCTTGTGATGTTATCTTTATGTAGTGGCAATATGGAGTGTTTTGTAGTCGTATTTTAACATTATTTTGGGCTTGATATTGAAATATGATACAATATTTAGAATCCACGATAATTAGTTTTATGAAAACTAGTTAGTGTTCTGTAAATCTAACAATTTAGTCTCTTTTGATAAATTGCCACAGAGTTTCGATTCGGATCAAAACTCCATCGCAATCTCGTATAACATACGAACATTCGTCGGGTAATACTACTAGATGGTCATATTCTATAGCCCTGACCAAGTGACTGTAGGAGAACCCCGTTGCCAAAAGCATCCCCTCGGGTGCTCGCGGCCACGATGTTCCGCCTAAGTGCACTTCGTTGACGGCATTGGGGGTACGGCCATCTACTAATGTTTTCGACGAGTATTCGATCAAGTAGTCGGGAATCTTGTTGAATTACCCGACTAGGTTATTGAAAATGTGTTTTCAATATGAGACTAAAATGCAAGGTTTATATGTTAGGCATGAAATTCGAGATATGAAATATTCCGGGTTTATGATGTCTAAGGATGTTGCGGATTCTAATTATTATAGTTTTTGTTTTCTTTTCTGCGACCATAAGTGTAATATGTGGTGTATCACCGGTTTCGTTGCTATACGTCAACAAAAATTGGGATACGCATATTTACTTACGTTGATGACATGTGATGTTATGTGTTGCTATGATATGATGTATAGGATAGTCGTGAATAGATAGCCGGGGGTTTTATGTGAGATGAGAGTTTTTCTTTTCATTCATGTAATATTCATTGTATGTAATATTTTTTTATTGGGGCACTTTCGGGTTGAGAATGATGTCACAATTGATGTATATTATTTATTTTTCCGTATTAGGATAGACCCAAGATGGGGAGCACAAATGACCGGGTTCTAGAGTACAGTGGGAGGCCATCTCGAGGAGTCAAGACCGGGTCTCCTAACTCTAGAATTGGTGGGGTCGCTTGTCGCTCTTATAGGGGTCTAGGGGTGTGAGCTTGTCTATTCATCACGACCATGGAATCCGTATTTTCTATTGTTGGCTAAATACAAAATACAGACCTCCTAGTATATCCTATATTTTCATATATGTGCTTCTGCTGTTGTTATTCTGTGATGTGATCACTTTATATGCTAAGACGAATGGTATATTATATATATGATATATAATAAACGTTGCTTATGTTTTGTATCCTCGCTAGTCCTTCCCCCGCTCTGCCGTTAGTTAAATAACCTAATGGTGCATGACGGGACCCCGTGGCGAATGCGGATGGCATAATCGTACGTTCTATTTTCGTTTCTTTTCTGTGATGGCTTAAGGACTTAAATGATGGGACTACATTAATGAGATTAATGTAATGAAAAAGAAACCTAAAAAATGTTGCAGAATCGAATTTGAAACTCACTCGGACTTTTTATGAAAAAACAAGTTTCAAAAATGCGGAGCTTAAGCCACTCCTTTTAAAACTATTTTATTCTACAAGGAAATCAAGTTCAAAGCGTTAAAGGTATTCTTAAAAACCATCCACAATCCTTCATCATTTTAGGAAGTAAAGTACTTAGTATTCATGTTACGTATGTTGATCATAGTCAAGGCGTAATGTACGGTATCTAAGTGATGTCTTCCTATATAGCATATGATGCGATTAGTTAGGACATTCATGTGATTATGTTGATCATAGTCAAGGGTCATGTGAATGGGTCTAATTAATCACGAAATGACGGATAGAACTTGACTAGTGCTTATGATATGTTGACCATAGCCAAGGTCATAAGCTGCTAGGGGTAAAAATCATATCGGGAGTTTCAAGAGTTGAAATTTGCAATGAGATTGCATACCTTCTATATGATAGTTGGATCCCGACCCCACTGTGAGTAAGAGTTACTCCTAGGAGAGTTTTGCACTTTACAATTAACTAACCCATTAGGTGTCTAGAAAGGTGTCAACGGGGTTATGCCTCTGGGAAAACGAGGTTTACTTTAATTAGGTCCGTGCGAAAGCACGGGGAACCCCCCTCAAAGTACCGACACTAGCCTGGCTGACCGGTTAGCAAACTTGTAGAATGTAATTAATCCTGGCTAATTTTTCTCTTTTAAGGTTTGAAAGGAAAATTTAGTAAAAACAGTGGGATATATCGATTAGATAAGATAATTAACCAATCTAATCTTTGCAAGGGCTTTCGCTGAGTGTATTTTTTTCTCTCTCCTAATGACAGATACCCATGACTGGACTTAAGCTTCTGTTAGAGAAAAAAAAACTGACGGGAACCAATTATAAAGACTGGCCGAGGAACATAAACATTGCCCTTACATATGATAAGGTATCATATGTCCTCACTGCCTCAGCCCCTCCCAGCCAAGGCCCTACATCTTCTGTTACGGATAGGGAGATCCGCAAGACATGTGATATTGATTGTGCCACTGCTAAATGCCTCACGCTAGCCTCGATGGATAACATACTTCAAGAGCAGCATGAGAAGATGAACGCTCAATCCATCTTTCTCCATACAAAGGAGTTGTATGGGGAGCAATCTCGTACCCTACGCTATGAGGCATCTGGAAAGCTGTTTTAGACGAGGATGGCTCCTGGCACACCAGTAGGTGATCATGTCTTAAAGATGATACCTCTTATTGAAGAACTTGAGGGCCTCGGATGGACTATGGATAACAAACAGTATATTGATATTCTTCTACAGTCTCTCCCTCCTGCCTTTGCTCAGTTCATAGTAAACTTCAACATGCACAACATAGAGAAGTCACTACCTGAACTTCTCAATATGTTGAGAAGTGCAGAAAGAACGCTCAAGTCAGTGAAAACTCCCGCTCTGCTTGCTGGGCCATCTTCCTCTTCTCTCCCAAAAGCTAAGGCTAAGGGAAAGCTGAAGAAGAAACCCACCAAACCGAGAGGTGGAGTGAAAAGGCAAAAGGAAAAGACAAATCCAGGGCTGAGAAATCGAGAAAAGGAGAATGTTACTACTGCAATAAATCGGGACACTAGAAGCAAAATTGTGTTGAGTATCTTGCTGATCTCAAGAAGAAAAAGCATGGTGATGCTTCCGCTTCAGGCATGTTCATGACTGAAAACTGTTTTTCTATAAACTCTGCTTCCTGGGTATTGGATACCGGTTCGGGTTCTTACATCTGCAATTATATGCAGGGATTGAGAAGTAGCAAAGTTTTGAAGACCGGAGATCACACTCTTCGGGTTGGAAATGGTTCCAATGTACATGCAGTGTCAGTAGGAGAGTATCACCTGAGGTCGCCATCGGGATGTATATTGGTTTTGAACCTGTGCTATTATGTACCAAGCATGCTATGTAATATAATATCCGTTTCTTTGTTAGACAATGAAGGATATAATTTTTTGTTGCAAAATAATGTTATGAACATTAACCCGAATCAAGAGTTGATTGGGTATGGTACACTAAATAACGGGATATACGTTCTAAATCAACACACAGTTTTCAACATACAACACACAAATAAAAGAAAATTTTCAGATATAAATGAAGTTTTTCTTTGGTATTGTAGACTTAGTCATATTAACGAAACAAGACTAAACAAGTTACATAAAGATGGATATTTAAGTCCTTTTGAATATAAATCTTATGCGACTTGTCAGTCTTGTATCAAAGGTAAAATGACCAAAACTCCATTTACTGGACACAGAGAGAGAGAGAGAGCTACAGAACTCTTAGGCCTCATACATAGTGATGTATGCGGACCAATGTCTACATAAGCAAGAGGCGGTTTTTCTTACTTCATAAATTTTACTGATGATTTCTCAAGGTTCGGGCATGTGTTTTTATTGAAGCATAAGTCTGATGCTTTCGAGAAATTCAAAGAGTATAAACTTGAAGTAGAAAAATAAACCGGATTGAGCATCAAAAAACTTCGATCGGATCGAGGTGGAGAGTACTTAAGCACAGAGTTTTCGGACTTCCTAAAAGAGAATGAGATTCTCTCTCAGCTCACACCCCCTTACACACCACAGCACAACGGTGTGTCAGAGCGATGAAATCGTACCTTATTAGATATGGTGCGTTCCATGATGAGTGATGCTAAGTTACCTCTCACTTTTTGGGGGCATGCATTGGAGACTGCAACATTTTTATTAAACATGGTTCCCACCAAAACCATGTCTACCACTCCATATGAGATATGGTATGGGAATAGACCATCTCTTAAGCGAGTTAGGATATGGGGTTGTCCTGCTTTTGTGAAAAAGCAAAATCCAGACAAACTCGAGACACGGTCAGTCATGTGTACATTTGTAGGATATCCAAAACACTCGTATGAATATCTTTTCTACCACAAGGAGGAACAAAAAGTGATTGTTTCTTAACATGCCACATTTTTATAAAATGAAGTTTTTACGAATAATACCGATGGCAATGCGGTAGAACTAGAAGAAGTTCTAGAGACACAAGTTACAAATGACGAAGTGGTTGAACCTGGTGTTGCAATAGAATCTTATGAATCTCAGCCACTCCGTAGATCTAGTAGGACTTCTCGCCCACCGGAGAGACACTACGCTTTCCTCATTGATGGTGATAGAGAAGATTGCATCATGGAAGATAATGACCCTACTAGTTTTCAGCAAGCTATCACGAGTGGTGACTCTGTGAAGTGGCTGGATGCCATGAGATCCAAAATAGAGTCTATGTATACTAAAAAAATATGGACTTTAGAAGTTGGACCCTCTGGGGTAAAACCCGTAAGGTGCAAATGGATCTTTAAGAGAAAGATCGGTGTAGATGGGCAGGTGGAGACCTATAAGGCAAGGCTTGTAGCGAAAGGATTTCGTCAATAACTAGGTCTGGACTATGACGAAACTTTCTCTCCTGTAGCAATACTTAAATCCATTCGGATCCTACTTACTATTGCTGCTCACTACGACTATGAAATCTGGAAGATGGACGTTAAAACTGCATTTCTAAATGGTGATTTATAAGAGTGCATTTATATGGATCAGCTAGAGGGCTTCGTTGATAGTGGGAGCAGCGGGAAAGCATGTAGATTGCTTAAATTCATTTATGGATTAAAGCAGGCATCATGAAGTTGGAACATCTATTTTGATGATGCGATCAAAGAGTTTGATTTCGTCAAAAATCCTGATGAGCCTTGTATTTATAAGAAGATTGTAGGAGTACTATCTCGTTCCTTGTATTGTACGTGGATGACATTCTCCTGATAGGAAACGATGTTCCTATGCTACAATCAGTCAAACTGTTCTTATTACAAAAGTTCTCTATGAAGGACCTGGGTGATGCCTTTTATATTTTGGGCATTAAGATCTATAGAGATAGATCTAAAAGGTTGTTGGGATTGTCCCAATTCAGATACATTAACAACATCCTAAAGAGGTTTAGTATAGAAGATTCCAAACGGGGTGTCTTACCTGCTTGTCACGGAATCACTCTCTCCAAGGACTTTTGCCCGAAGTCTGATGATGAGAGAGCTCTCATGAGCATTATACCCTATACTTCAGCCGTAGGATCTATAATATATGCGATGTTATGTACTCGCCCTGATTTAGCTTATGCACTAGGTGTAGTAAGCATGTATCAATCCAACCCAGGGGAGAAACACTGGACAGCTGTGAAGAACATTCTTAAGTACTTGCGAAGGAATAAACAAATGTTTTTGGTGTATGGTAACGGAGATATCCAAATGGAGGCTGTAAATTCCCGGTTCCGTCAATAAAACTTTTCTAAAAATTTTTCCGAGTCCCCTTGAAATTTTCCTATATTTTATCAATTTTATATACAGATTTTTATACTTACATATACTTTTTAAATTAAAATAAAGCCCAAGACAAAATTTTAATTAAATAAATAAACCCAATTCACTTACCCAGCCCAACCCATATTCCTTTACAAAACTAAATAAACTAAAAAATCCCCAATTCTTCCCGGCCCAAAATCAAACCCCAGCCCATGCCTACACTCACCCCATACCCGACCCGGTACCATATTTGACCCGTTAACCCTTCTCTTCCCCACTTCTTTTTCATTTTCCCGCTCCTTCACTGCGCCTCCCACGTCGTCGCCCCACGACTACACGCCCCGTCCTCGTCGCCCCACGTCCCCGCTCGTCGACCACGACCTCGCATGCGCCGCTCACCCATCTCAACCTCGTCTCTCTAACTCTCTCCCCTTCCTCCTTTTCTCCTCTCCTCTCTCCAAAAACACCCTGCACTATCCCTCTCTCGAACCCACACCCACGCTATGCTCGCACTCGCCTGCCTCGCCATCGCTCGCGACCACCAGCACTGATCTCGTCGTCGCCTCCTTCCCCCTCGTCTCCTCACCCCCGACCATCGACGACGACCACCGACCACCACCTTAACCCATCGCGACTCCTCACTTCGTCGGAGCCATCTCTGCACCGAGCTCCTCGATCCCCTCTCGACTCCACCTTCACTCATCACCACCGAGCTTGCCACCGCCGGCGACTCCTCCCCTGCACCGCTTCTCTCTCCAACTCCCATCACCTTCACCAACCCGAGGCGACCCTCTGCTGCACCCTTGTCGGCGACCACCTCATCCACCCCGGCTGCCTCTCTCCCAGTGCCCGAACGCCTCCGACATCCCCACCATCACTCACAGCCGCCTCGCCCAGAAACCCACTCACAGCCGCCTCGCCCAGAAACCCAAGCCCCGCTGCCAAGAACCCAAACTCGAGCCGAGGCCGTGAACTCTAGTCGCGCCGTTCATAGCGCGATCTCGCCGTTGCCACTGCCTTGCGTCGTCAACGCGTAACTCCCAAAAGGAAATAGGAAACTCAGTAGTACTCATCATAGAGCGCACCATATCATATAGGGTGTGATTGCTCCACCCCGATATACTATCGTGCTATTGTGTATTCGGAGGAGTAATGCTGAGAGAGAATTTCATTCTCCTTTAGAATCATCCAGGAATTCCGTGCTTAAGTATTCTCCTCCTTGATCTCATCATAGGACATAATACTTATACCCGTATTTTGGTTCTCTACTTGTAACTTATATTCTGTGAATATCTCAAAAGGTTCGGACTTGTGTTTCAACAGGAACATATGTCTGAATCAAAAGAGATCATCAGAGAATTTAATGAAGTACAAAGAACCGGTCTTGGCATGTGTAGTCAGGGGACTTTTATACTTCAACATGTATCAATCCCAAGAGTTCACTAACTCTTTCTCTGTTTCCAGTAAACGGAGCTATGGTCATGTTATCTTTGTGACATGACTGGCAAGTTTCACAAGATGTAAATTCAAACTGATTTAAATATGCATCTTTATGTAACTTCAGCTAGTCGGGTCGCATTGATATGACCTAGTTTACAATACCTCAAGAAGGATTTGTTCATTTCTGAACTCTTCCTCTTGTGTGTGTTCCATATACTAAGAACTGTAGTTTGATTTAGAACATCAATGCTTTTAGATAACGTGCCTGAACCGATCAACTTTTGATATAGGAAATGTTCAAAACATAATCCAACAATACAAAATTATATCCTTTCTTCACTAATAAAGAGACTGATATGATTTTGTATATCAGGTTCGGTATCTAATAACATTCGTTCAGAATCAATGTATTGGTAATACAGGGTGACAGTGACCAACAGACTTGGATGCAACACTTGCCCCGTTTTCTGCCTCATGAAACTTATCACCCATTCTCAGTTCTCTACCTTTCTGTAGCCCTATGTAGCAGATTACATATCTGGGATCCTGATCCGGTATCAAATACCCAGGACGTAGAGGATACAGAGAAACAGTTCTTTGTAACGAACACACCCGAAGATGATGCATCAACATGCACTTTCTTCGTTTGGGCGGCACAGGAAATCTGGTATTCCCCAATTCCTGCTCTGTCTTATAACAATTATAAGTTGGAGCGGGACCAACGTTCCCCAGCTCAGTATAACAAGCGGGTTCGGTCAAATATCCGTATTATTATCTTGATTAAGGCATGATATGGTCGCTACGTGGAGAGAGAGAGAAGAAAACACTCAGCGTGCGCTCTTGCAAGAATAGATTGGTTATTATTTTATCTAATCAGGATGGCTCCCACTGTTTTTATCAAATCTTCCTTCAAACCCTAAAAGGAAAGACTAGCCGGGATTAATTACACACTACAAGTTCGCCAATCTTTCAGCCAGGCCAGTGTCGGTACTTTGAGGGAGGTCCCCCGTGCTTTCGCACGAACCTAATTAATGTAAACCTCGTTTTTTCAGAGGCGTAACCCCGTTGACACCTTTCTAGACACCTACTTGATCGGCTAATTATAATGTGTAAAACTCTCCCAGGAGTAACTCTTACTCACAGCGGGTATCGGGATCCAACTATCTCATAGAAGGTATGCAATCTCATTGCAAATTTCAACACTTGAAATTCCCGATAATTTTGCCCCTAGCGTCCTATGACCTTGACGCAGGCCAACAAACCATAGTGCGCTAATCAAGTTCAACCCGTCATTTCCTGATTGAATTAAACCCACCCGCACGACCCTTGACGCAGGCCAACAAAGTCGCACGACTACCCTAATCCAATCTGCATCATATGCATAAGCAGATAAATACTTGTTAGCTACCGCACACTACGCCTTGACGCAGGCCAACAAACGTAGCACGAATACTAACTACTACTTATCTGAAATGACGGAGGGCTACGATAGGTTTTTCTGAAAACCTATTGCGTAATGAACTTGAAATCGTTGTAGGATCGAATGAATTTTGAAATGGAGTGTTTTTGAGGCTTTTCTAGTTTTGCTAAAGGAGTCACTCCCGGTGAAGGGATCATCGGTCCTTTCCTCGTCGAATGAGGTGCGGGATATATCATATATATCACTGTGCAAAGCAGAAACTATAGAAGCTATCAAAAGACAAACCGAGTGTGTAGCATCTGCCAGTTATTGCTAAAGGAGTCACTCCCGGTGAAGGGATCTCGGTCCTTTCCTCATCGAATAAGGTGCATGATATATCATATATACCTCTGTGCAAAGCAAGAATTGTAGCTACCTGTTTTATTTAGAAATTCGATTCCACAACATCTTAGGTTTCTTTTTCTTTCATTAATCATATTAATGAAGTCCCATCATTTAAGTACCTAAACATCACAGATAAATACGACGTACACTTATGCCATCCGCATTCGCCTCGATGTCCCCTCGTGCACCGTTAGGTTAGGTAACTAACGGCAGAGCGGGGCAGGGCTAGCGCGGGTGTAAAACATAAGTAACGTCTATATAATATATCATATATACTATATACAGTATTTATCACAGAACATCACATGATCACATCACAGATATCGCAGCCGAAGAAACATATGAAATATTGGATATACTAGGACGTCCGTGTTTTCAATACGAGCCAGTATAAAACACAGATTCCACGGTCGCGATGAATAGCCAAACCCACACCCCTAGACCCCTACGAGAGCGGCAAGCAACCCTACCAATTCTAGAGTTAGGAGACCCGGACTCGACTCCTCGAGTTGGTCTCCCACTGGACTCCAGAACCCGGTTACTTGTGCTCCCCTCCTTGGGTCTATCCTAGTGCGGAAAAGTAAATAATATACAAAAGGTGACATCTTCCGCAACCTGGAAGTGCCCCAATAAAAGAATATTACATACAAGTTTTTACATAAATGAAAATGAAAAACACTCATCTCACATAAAACCCCCCCGGCTATTCAAACACGACGATCCAATATAACATATCCAGCAACACATAACAACACATGTCATCAACGTAAGTAAATATGCCCATCCCAATTGTCGTTGACATATAGCAACGAAACCGGCGATATCACATATTACTCTTACGGTCACAGAAAAAAAGTGTAAAACTACAACAGTTGGAATCCGCAATCTCTTTAGACATCGCATGCCTAATCAAATGAATTCCTTAGACATCGCATGCCTAACAATTATAAACCCCGCATTTTAGTCTCATTATCGAAAACTCTTTTCAATATCAAGTCGGGCAATTCAACAGGATTCCCGACATTCTGATCGAATGCTCGTCGCAAACTTTAGTAGGCGGCCGCACCCCCGATGCCGTTGACAAAGTGCACCAAGGCGGAATACCGCTGCCGCGAGCACCCAAAAGGATTCTTTCGGCGACGGGGTTCTCCTACAGTCACTTGGTCGGGGCTATGGAGTGAGGCTGTCTATTAAGTTTACCCGGCGAGTATTCGCGTACGCTACGTGATTGCGACAGACTTTTGATCATATCAAAATTCCGTGGCAACCGATCAAGTGAGACTAAACTGCTATGTTTATAACATTCATTCAGTTATCTCATAACTACTTGTGAATTCCAATTATTGTATCCCATCCCAGATAAATAGAAAATGTTAAACTTTCCGATCGAACATTCAAACACCCAAGTTTTCCCAATACGAATCAACACATGAAATAGGTTTAAAAACATCCAGTTCATGCCTCAGTACCAACGGTCCAGCCGTAGAAGGGTCAAGCCAACGCCTCACATGTGGCACGCCGTACTGCCCCAAACCCGAAGGTTCTAAAGGCAGTTCAAGACGGTCACATAATCGAGTTAAGGTTTGTTGTCTTCTAGAGGGTCCATCGCGTTACTTGCACTACTTAGAACGTTATTAAACCACGGAAAGATCCAACACTTGGAAATTTCCCGACAGGCGAAAAGGTGGGTATTTATATCCGGTCGAACTTTTTAACATATTCAAAAATTACTCGGAAAAGCACATAGACAAAGTTTGAAAATCCGATCGAATCTACGAACTCCCAATACAACCCAGAAAACTCAACTCTTGAGTAAATATTAAAAACTCCCAGAAAACTCAGCAATGAAAGATAGAAGTTACTGTGCAAAAATAACTTACTGAGGAGACTAAATAGCCGCGGAACCGCCGCATTAGCCATGCTAATGCCACGGTTCCGCCGCGCTTTGTTCGAATCTCTTTGTCAATTTTGCACCGTAATTCTTAGAATCTCCTGCTGAATTTTTAAAGAATTTTTAATTCACAAAAATCCACAATTTTCAAAAATGTACAGAGAGCGGTTGAAATTTAGGGTTTCGGGTTCGATCGGGTTTGTAACTTCGTCTACGCATCGCCTAAGGCTCTAGCTAGGCTTTGATACCACTGTAGGTCAGGCAGCCATCCCATCCAATGGGGTCGCCGTGGCACCAACGGGTCCCTCAGCCGCTACTTTTTACGTATGCCCCCTCGCGAGGACTACAACCCGCCGGAACACCTTCCAGTCTCAGGACACCCTGGGGGTAAGAGCCTATGCTTCGCCACACTGTCACACAGTGAGAACCCCCCATAGGTCGACATCAAATGCCTAGTAGCTCTGATACCACTGTAGGGTTCCTAGGCACACTAATGAGGTCTCACAAGGCATCAACCATGCCAATTTCAAATTTTTCATGTGCCGAGAAACCCTAATACAGATCGTTAACTAGAATTTAGGCGAAACTAGAAGAAGTAAACAACTTTACTGCTAAAAGGGAAGTGACTACAACCTTTGTAGATCCAGTCCTCCACCTCCATAGCTCCGTGATGATGTGCCCTCGCTGCGATCATCGGATCCCGGGCTCTAGCGTCGGCTTCATCGGAGAAATGGGCGGGCTAGGTCGTCGACTTCGATGCTGAAGATGATCTACGTCGAGGCAACACAAGATCAAGCTCCAACTTCACCAAGTCAAGAAACTTGTGAAGAAAACACCCTATACTACATGGCAAGTGGTAGAGGATGAAGAAATAGGAAGTGGGTTCACTTTAGAATTGGATTTCTCACTCTTTTTCTCAAGTTGCCATTAAAGGTTGCAAGCTTTTCTTCTTGTTGATGAAGAAGAAGAAGAAGAAAGGAATATGATAAGTATTTCTAAAATAAGAAATAATATGATACTTATCATAATGGCAACCACAGTTAGGTGTAGAGAATAAACCATAGTTAGGTTGAATGGTTAGGTTAATGGAAACAAACAAAATGGTCAAGCTTTCAACACTTCATGAAGTTTCATGAAAGAAACAAAATAAGCCACCATTTTATTTATCTTTCAAAATGAATAAATAAATAAATGAATAAGTAAATAAACAAAACTCTAACCATTAACACAACCATGGTTTAATCATACACACAAACTATCATGTATCATCAAACATGATACAAACTAGTGCACAAAACTATATCATATATACAATGTGCACATCAAGTGAGAAAATCCATTTTAAGTGAACCAATATTAGTTAATGTAAAGTAATATATCTAATATATAATTATACATTAAATCATTAAATCAATACTTGATTTAACGATCCGGTCATATCGCATATAACCGACTAATATCAATAGTAACAACTTATCGAATCAACACTTGATTCGATAACCCGGCTATATCGCATATAACCGATCAATGTTACAAATCGCGAGAATCAAATACAGTATCATATACTGGTATTATTCTCGGTCCCGCACATATCTCATATGCGCTCCTATTTCGTTTTGCTTGAGCCAGGAAACCTCTGTGTAGGACTCTAAAGACTCGTCAATACGCCGGCAGCAGGTGATGATCATATCAAACACCCACAAGCCGCAAGCGGTCTGCTAAACGTAACGGCCACCCGGGTATTGAGCGATCAGAAGATCGACGAGCAAGCCCGCTCACACTCCTGTGAATCCAACCAGTAACACTTACCGTACAGTCCGGTCTCGTCGTCTGATATGTCGCATATCTCGCCTAGGGTGGTAAACGTCAGACCCCAATAGCTCGATAAGTCGTGTCGATATGAGGTCTATAACAGTTCGAGAAACTACTGGTAACACTTACCAGTAAATCTCAGCAACTCTGGCCAGGGATTTCCGGTTATAGCCAATCGAACACAGCGCAACATCAACTTCCTATACCGGGAGAGACGAATCCCCTCCTATCGCTCATTGCCTCCATGTGATTCGGGACTGTACCCAAAAACCACCGTTTTGCACGCCCTCTTGGACGTGGTAAGGTGGAAATCAAAGCACAGTGGGAACCACACAAGACTCTATGACGATCTCGGGTCAACAGACTACTCTGTACCAGTGTCACCAGAGAACTGCCATCTGACGTAAGGTATAATACCATCTGGGAGTTCTCGGCGAGTCCGTCTAGTGTACCCAGTCTCCACTGAGCACCCGTATATCATCTCTGATGTCAAACACCAATGGATATGGGATCATCCATCGCCCATCTGTATGGGTTGAGAAGGTATACGCTAGTCTACTCTGGTATATCGATGCCCCGTCTCGATACACCCACGACTAGGGACCATGAAGGATGTACTTATGGACTACCATGTCCCCACTAGTATGATCCGCATCATAGTCCAGGTAGTCAAGTACACATCCTAAGGGCTTTACCAACATGTAACAGAGAGACAATCAGTGTACACGTTAAGGTAAAGAGCAACCAGATAGCATACTATCATGTCGAGCAAGAAAGTCCTCCCTATATATGTCCAAGCATCCACTACAATATACATCCTATGTATAGTAATGGCCTCTAGGGCATACATATAACTAACGGTTATATTGTGGAACCCTATACCATAGAGAATATGAAACAGTTAGATAACTAATGAAAGTGATTTCACCCCTTTTCACTATCGTTTACTATTTAAACTGTAATTTAGATTAACAGGACATATAACAATCCCAAACAGAAACAGAACTGATACCCCATTGTTGTACTGTACATAATTTCTGATGTAGAGGCGCGATTGAGAATCCGTCTGATGATTTGGAAACCCAATTAAAAAACCTAAATTTCATTCAACTATAGCATCGCCTAATTTTGATCCCAACAGGGTGAAAATTGTGTTGCGAAATGGACATTCAGTTCAGGAACTGAAATTCCAGTAGCGAACACTTAAAATGAAACGGCTGTAACTTGCAAACCTGAAATCCGATTGCCCTGAAATAAATTTTGTTGAACTTCTGACTGAGCTTAATTGCTGTCTCCTTTGTATCATTTTACTGAATTTTGAATGTATGATTTAATGCAATTTTTATAAGTTCAAAAGATGCATAATAGTTCGTATTACCCATGTTTTGTTAACTGCATAAATGCACATATTTTACCCGATTGCCATACTTCTAGTGATAGTGCGTGTTATTATTCAGTGTACAATGTATTGTCGTGCGTGAATGGTATTGATTTAGGAGTGTCAAGTACGCCAGTGAAAAAGTGAATGATTCGTGACATTGAACAATACAGTGAACAGTGACAAAAATCGTGTTATTGGTGCGCACTTGTATACGACTAAACCATACTCATAAATAGTGTAAACCTAGGAAAAAGGGGAAATCGAAGTGGAAAGAGCATTGTATTTAGCGAGGACAGTGATTTAGAGGATGATCATTCGAACAACGACTCTTATATATATTAGGTTGGGCCTAGCAGTCCGGCTGACAGGGTTATGTCCGGGCGATAGCGGGCCGTTGTCTCGGGTATGCACGAGACCCTCGTTAAACATGATCCTCCTTTCGACAACTCGATTTCAAAGATGACTTAGAGACTGATAGGGACACAGATCATACTTTGCATCAGTTAGTGACATATTGATTACCTGCATTTTACTTCCACTGTTATTACCTTCTTTACTTATTTCTTGTCACTATTATAATATTGCTATTACGTCGCTCTGACGACCTGAGTATGAATGCTCAGATCTCGAGGAAGAACCAGTACAGGGGTCAGACTTTCCCTTCGAGCTTGCAGAGATTTACGGGAGTACCTCCTTCACTTTTACTGCTTTCCCTAAAGTAACCTTGTATTCACACTTGGTTAGTAATTCTTTTCCTTATTTTATTGTAAATTGTGAACAATGAAAGTTGATGTAATAATTTAGTGATGTATTTTCTTTACTTCTGTGCTTTGTTTACTGATTACCATGTAATGCTAGAAGCCGAAGTGTGACTACGGCAGGATTATTCCTTGACCGTAGGAGCATGGCTGGCCTAGTCATCCCTCGTTTTCCGTATTTTGGGAAGCGGGGCGTGACATGGTTTTGTTGGTATCAAAACCAGGTTTAGTAGTAAGGGATAATATTAACTACACTTTATTACATTATTTTCGCTTCACTATCCTTGACTTTCATCCTTGTATCTAATCATATCCTTTTAAATATCTTCCAGCGATATGACGTCCCCGAACGACCACTTCTCGGACTCAAGTTCTCAGGATCGCACGGAGAGGATCCTGAGTGCACTGATGACTCTCGCAGAAGCTCAGGAGAGAAAGACTGGCCTACTCACCGAGGGACTCAGGGCTATTACCGCAGTAAGGGGACCCTCCGCCTTCATTACCGCCCCCGAGGGCACTGTTCCACCAGCTTTTTCTGCCAGGGCTGGCACCGTGTCAGATTTCCGGAGGTTACATCCAGCTGCATTTATAGGACTAGCCGAACCGCTCGAGGCCAAGCAATGGCTGGTTAATATGGAGAACCTACTGACGGCCGCAAGGGTACCCGATGAAGAGAAAGTGAATGTGATAAAGATCCAGTTGGAAGACGAAGCACGTACTTGGTGGTCAGTTGAAGAAAGTAGACTAGAAGGGCCAATCGAATGGAGCAAATTCAAGGAGTGCTTCTTGGACCACTATTTCCCTTCCACCGCCAAGGCAGATATGGAAGAAAGATTCATCTTACTGAAGCAGAATGGTCATCCCGTGGACGTATATGCGGCAGAATTCAATCGTCTGAGCCGATTTGCTCCGTATATGGTCACTTCAGAGGCTACCAGGGCCAGGCGCGCTACAGCAGTTGATCGCATCACTCGAGTTGCAGACTTTTGCGCAAGTACTCAACGCGGCACGAATTCAGGAGAAGCTGATCAATAAATTTAGGAAGCCCCCAGTTGTTCCAGTGCGTACTCACACCCCGTCTCGAGGAGTCATACCAGTTCACAGGCCAGGAGAGACACAGATGAAGCATTCATTCGTGCCCCAACATCGCCCCCAGAGCAAGAACTTAGTTTGCGGCTACTGCAAAAGAGATGGGCACACCCAGAAGGACTGTCGCCGCGCCAAGGGACAGTGTTTGATTTGCGGATCCAGTCAGCACAGAGTTAGCGGTTGCCCCGAGCGAACAGAGATACAGGGAGGGTCTGGACCACAGCAGCAGAGATCACAGGAGCAGAGGCAACCTTACACAGGCCGCGGTCAGGGACGGGCTTTCACCTTGACCGCCGAGCAGGCAGAGGCTTCAGGCGAAGTTGTCACAGGTATTCTACTTGTACATTCCATGCCAGCTAGGGTACTGTTTGATTCTGGAGCATCGCACTGTTTCATATCTGCGCATTTCGTTGATACACACTCCATACCACATGAACCATTAACCAAGGGTTGGGAAATACATACAGGTAATGGTGTTATAGTATCTCGTCGAGAATGTAGATCATGTCCGGTTGTAGTGTGTGGCAGGGAATTCTATGCGAATTTCCTTTTGATCGGAATAGGCAGCTATGACGTAATTCTCGGGATGGATTGGATGAGTACCTTCCATGCAGTTATCGATTGCCGAGCAAGGAATGTGACCTTCCGCATTCCCAATCATCCAGAGTTCATTTTCGAAGGCGGGAGTGAATCTTTGGAGCCAGCCAAGTATAGAGCCAAGCCAAAAGAGTTGACAGCTATGGAGATTGGTGAGAGCCCAGCCCCAGAGATTGTTCGGGACTTTCTGGACGTGTTTCCTGAAGATTTACCAGGTCTACCACCTCCACGTCTCTTGGAATTCTCGATTGATTTGACTCAAGGTAAACACCAGTTTCCAAGGCCCCGTACAGAATGGCACCGGTTGAGTTGACAGAATTGAAGAACTCCTGGAGAAGGGATTTATCCAGCCAAGCGTTTCACCGTGGGGTGCACCAGTTCTGTTGGTGAAGAAGAAGGATGGATCGCTGCGGATGTGTATAGACTATCAAGAGCTGAACAAAGTCACAATAAAGAACAAGTACCCAATTCAGCGCATCGACGACTTATTCGATCGGTTAAGTGGGGCCAAGGTATTTTCGAAGTTGGATCTCCGTTCTGGATATCATCAAATCAGAGTAGCGGCCGAGGATATATGCAAGATGGCTTTCAGGACCCGATACAGACATTATGAGTTCCTTGTGATGCCGTTCGGTGTTACCAATGCTCCAGCGATATTTATGGATTTGATGAACAGGGTGTTTGCGAAGTACTTGGACACGTTTGTCGTTGTATTTATCGACGATATACTAGTCTACTCGAAGACCCGGGAGGAGCACGTCGAGCATTTGCGCACGGTTCTACAAATTCTTCGGGAAGAGAAGCTGTACGCGAAATTGAGCAAGTGTGAGTTCTGGCTCGACAAGGTTCAATTCTTGGGACACATTGTTTTGGGCGAAGGTATCTCGGTGGACCCGGCAATGATAGAATCTGTCAAAGATTGGCCAACACCGATGTCAGTGGCCGAGATCAGAAGCTTTCTGGGATTGGCAGGGTATTATTGGCGGTTCGTACAAGACTTTTCAAGAATCGCTGAACTTTTGACGAGGCTGACACGGAAGGATGTACCGTTTGTGTGGACAGAGGAGTGTACTCGGGCATTTGAGACACTGAAGCAGAAGTTAACCACGGCGCCCATTCTTACAGTACCGGATGATTCCGGTGGTTTGGTGATACATAGTGATGCCTCAGGGAAGGGCTTAAGCAGTGTTCTGATGCAGCACGGTTGAGTGGTTGCTTACGCCTCTTGACAGCTGAGAAATCACGAGAGGAGCTACCCTACGCATGACTTGGAGTTAGCCGCAGTGGTCTTTGCATTGAATATCTGGAGGCATTACCTGTTGGGCGAGAAGGTAGAAGTGTACACAGATCACAAGAGTCTGAAGTACGTCTTCACTCAGAAAGAACTAAATATGAGGCAGCGCCGATGGCTAGAACTGATGGCAGACTACGACTTGGACCTTCAGTATCATCCAGGAAAAGTAAATGTTATACCAGATGCTCTCAGTCGCAAGCCAGCGGTCATGATGTTGACCAGTCAGAAGAGCATCATTAAGGATTTTCAGAGACTCGAGCTTGAAGTCGTTATACCGAGCGCAATCAGGCAATTTTGGCAACTACAGGTGCGGTCTTCTCTTGTGGATCGCATCAAGGCTGCACAAGCGGATGATCCTCGATTGCAAAATTTCAGAGCACAGGTAGAAGCCGGGCTGAGAACAGACTTACTCATACATGAAGACAGTTCTCTGAGATTCGGTGGCAGACTCTGCGTACCCAAAGGGGATGTTCGAGAAGAGGTACTGGCTGAGGCTCATAGTTCAGCTTATTCTGTGCATCCGGGAGGCACGAAGATGTATCGAGATCTAAAGCAACACTTTTGGTGGAATGGGATGAAGCGAGAAATTGCGCGGTTTGTATCCAGGTACTTGGTATGCCAGCAGGTGAAGGCAGAACATCAGAAGACAGCAGGATTGTTACAACTGCTTCCGATACCAGAATGGAAGTGGGAGCACATTACTATGGATTTCGTGATGGCCTTACCACGGAGCCCTAGGGGCAACAACGCCATTTGGGTTATCGTCGACCGCCTCACGAAAGCTGCACACTTCTTACCATTCCTAGTGGGACAGTCGACAGAGTCACTGGCAGAGAGATACATGCAGAAGATAGTGCGACTTCATGGAGTCCCGGTCAGCATTGTGTCAGATCGAGACACCAGATTTGTTTTGCACTTTTGGAGGAGCTTACAGGAGAGTCTGGGTACCCGCCTCAATTTCAGTATAGCTTATCACTCGCAGACGGACGGACAATCCGAGCGTACGATTCAGACACTCGAGGATATGCTGAGAGCTTGCATGCTGGACTTCCAGGGTTCCTGGGAAGATCATCTGCATCTAGTTGAGTTTTCTTATAACAACAGTTACCAGGCTAGCATCCAGATGGCTCCTTTCGAAGCACTTTACGGGTGCAAGTGTTGATCCCCAGTCTGTTGGGATGATGTGGGCGAACGAAGATTACTGGGTCCCGAGCTCATTGTTCAGACAGTCGACAAGGTCCAAATGATCAGGCAGTGCATTAAGACGGCCCAGGATCGATAGAATAGTTGGGCGGATGCCAGCAGGAGAGCACTAGAATTTGAAGACGGAGATCACGTATTTCTGAAGATTTCCCCTACCCGCGGAGTTATCAGGTTTGGAGGTCGTGGGAAACTCAGTCCCCGTTTCATCGGACCTTTCGAGGTGCTAGAGCGAGTAGGAGAGGTGGCCTATCGACTTGCCTTGCCTCCATCGCTAGCTGGTGTGCACAATACCTTCCACGTATCTCAGTTGCGGCGTTACGTTCGGGACGAGAGCCATGTTCTGGACTATTCGGAGTTAGCCTTGGGTACCGACCTATCTTACGAGGAGCAGCCCACCACCATCCTCGACCGCAGAGAAAAAGTGCTGAATAATAAGGTCATTCCGTTAGTCCGAGTGTTTTGGGGCGGTCGTTCCCAAGGAGAATCTACCTGGGAGCATGAGGAAGATATCCATGTACGTTTTCCACATCTTTTTGTTTAGTGCTGTTGTTTCGTTGTCTCTTTTTAAATTTCGAGGACGAAATTTTTGTAAGGGGGGTATGATGTAAATTCCCGGTTCCGTCAATAAAACTTTTCTAAAAATTTTTCCAAGTCCCCTTGAAAATTTTCCTATATTTTATCAATTTTATATACAGATTTTTATACTTACATATCCTTTTTAAATTAAAATAAAGCCCAAGACAAAATTTTAATTAAATAAATAAACCCAATTCACTTACCCACCCCAACCCATATTCCTTTACAAAACTAAATAAACTAAAAAATCCCCAATTCTTCCCGGCCCAAAATCAAACCCCAGCCCATGCCTACACTCACCCTATACCCGACCCGGTCCCATATCTGACCCGTTAACCCTTCTCTTCCCCACTTCTTTTTCATTTTCCCGCTCCTTCACTGCGCCTCCCACGTCGTCGCCCCACGACTACATGCCCCGTCCTCGTCGCCCCACATCCCCGCTCGTCGACCACGACCTCGCACGCGCCGCTCACCCATCTCAACCTCGTCTCTCTAACTCTCTCCCCTTCCTCCTTTTCTCCTCTCCTCTCTCCAAAAACACCCTGCACTATCCCTCTCTCGAACCCACACCCACGCCATGCTCGCACTCGCCTGCCTCGCCATCGCTCGCGACCACCACCACTGATCTCGTCGTCGCCTCCTCACCCCCGACCATCGACGCCGACCACCGACCACCACCTTAACCCATCGCGACTCTTTATCTCGTCGGAGCCATCTCTGCACCGTCGCTGCCCCGAGCTCCTCGATCCCCTCTCGACTCTACCTTCACTCATCACCACCGAGCTTGCCACCGCCGGCGACTCTTCCCCTGCACCGCTTCTCTCTTCAACTCCCATCACCTTCACCAACCCGAGGCGACCCCCTGCTGCACCTTTGTCGGCGACCACCTCATCCACCCCGGCTGCCTCCCTCCTAGTGCCCGAACGCCTCCGACATCCCCACCATCACTCACAGCCGCCTCGCCCAGAAACCCACTCACAGCCGCCTCGCCCAGAAACCCAAGCCCCGCTGCCAAGAACCCAAACTCGAGCCGAGGCCGTGAACTCTAGTCGCGCCATTCGTAGCGCGATCTCGCCGTTGCCGCTGCCTTGCGTCGTCAACGCATCATCAGGCAAGTACCCTACTTGCTTCATGCTAAATTGTTCTATTAAAATTAGAAATACCGTTAAATTCCGTATATATACTTCGTGCAACTTAATATAATGTATGTGTTCGACACAAAACCCGAGAGGAAACTCCCATTAAATTGACGGAAACTGATTACATAAGTTGGCCCGTATGGTAATGAACATCGTGTTAAAATTTGGCTGAAAAATACCGTCGTTACTGACATGAACGATCATCCCCATTTACACCCGTTAAAACTGAAAATTTTCCGCATCTGAAACTTGTAAAAATCATAATTAATTGTTTATAAATTGGAATGATGTGTTCGAGAGCTCAATTCAAATCTGACTCGACGACCTAGGACCCCATAAAAGTTTTAAATTGTTTCTATGCTAAAAAGATGACGGAAACTGGTTCGGAGAGCGGCTCTGGACTGCAGTCCAGAGTAGCTCTGGCTGTTGATTTCCATCTTGTAATGCTTACCCTTTGCTGCTTGAACTTGTTATACTGCGGAACCCTATACCATAGTGAAGATGAAACATTTATCTAACTAATGAAAGTGATTTCACCCCTTTTCACTGTCGTTTACTATTTAAACTGTAATTTAGATTAACAGGACATATAGCAGTCCCAAACAGAAACAGAACTGATACCCCATTGTTGTACTGTACATAATTTCTGACATAGAGGTGCGATTGAGAATCCGTGTGATGTGTTGGAAACCAAATTGAAAAACCTAAATTTCGTTCAACTGTAGAGTCGCCTAATTTTGATCCCAACAGGGTGAAAATTATGTTGCGAAATGGACATTCAGTTCAGGAACTGAAATTCCAGCAGCGAACACTTAAAATGAAACGGCTGTAACTTACAAACCCGAAATCCGATTGCCCTGAAATAAATTTTTTTGAACTGCCGACTGAGCTTACTTGCTGCCACCTTTGTATCATTTTACTGAATTTTGAATGTATGATTTAATGCAATTTTTATAAGTTCAAAAGATGCATAATAGTTCGTATTACCCATGGTTTGTTAACTGCATAAATGCACATATTTTACCCGATTGCCATACTTCTAGTGATAGTGCGTGTTATTATTCAGTGTACAATGTATTGTCGTGCGTGAATGGTATTGGTTTAGGAGTGTCAAATACGCCAGTGAAAAAGTGAATGATTCGTGACAGTGAACAATACAGTGAACAGTGACAAAAACCGTGTTATTGGTGCGTACTTGTATACGACTAAACCATACTCATAAATAGTGTAAACCTGGGAAAAAGGGGAAATCGAAGTGGAAAGAGCATTGTATTTAGCGAGGACAGTGATTTAGAGGATGATCATTCGAACATCGACTCTTATATATATTAGGTTGGGCCTAGCGGTCCGGCCGACAGGGTTATGTCCCGGGCGATAGCGGGCCATTGTCTCGGGTATGCACGAGACCCTCGTTAAACATGATCCTCCTTTCCACAAATCAATTTCAAAGATGACTTAGAGACTGATAGGGACACAGATCATACTTTGCATCAGTTAGTGACATATTGATTAGCTGCATTTTACTTCCACTGTTATTACCTTCTTTGCTTGTTTCTTATCACTATTATAATATTGCTATTACGTCGCTCTGACGACTTGAGTATGCATGCTCAGATCTCGAGGAAGAACCAGTACAGGAGTCAGACTTGCCCTTCGAGCTTGCGGAGATTTAGTCGAGAGTACCTCCTTCACTTTTACTGCTTTCCCTAAAGTAACCTTGTATTCGCACTTGGTTAGTAGTTTTTTTTCTTGTTTTATTGTAAATTGTGAACAATGAAAGTTGATGTAATAATTTAGTGATGTATTTCCTTTACTTCTGTGCTTTGTTTACTGATTACCATGTAATGCTAGAAGCCGAAGTGTGACTACGGCGGGATTATTTCTTGACCGTAGGAGTATGACTGGCCTAGTCATCCATCGTTTTCCGTATTTTGGGAAGCGGGGCGTGACAGAGGCCTTTACCGATTCGACCTTCCAGAGTGATAAGAATGACGGTAAATCTATCTCAGGGTTTGTATTTACCCTCAATGGAGGGACGGTATGTTGGAAGACTTCCAAACAGGATACCGTTGCAGACTCCACGATAGAAGCTGAGTATACTGCTGCAAATGATGCTGCCAAGAAAGCCGTCTGGATGAGGAAGTTCATCTCGGAGCTAGGAGTAGTTCCAACCATTATTGATCCAATACCATTGTATTGTAATAATAATGAGGCTGTGGCGTTGGCCAAAGAACCCAGGTCCCATCAGCGATCCAGACACATCCTGAGGCGATATCATTTGATCCGGGAGATAGTTGATCGCCGCGAGATCGTGATTCGGAAAGTAGATACAAAGAATAACACCTCGGATCCACTTACCAATGCCCTCCCACAGCCGCAGTATGAGCGACTTTTTGAGATGTTGGGTATGAGATACGCCAATAATTGGCCTTAGTGCAAGTGGGAGATTGTTGGATATATGTATGCCCTAGAGGCCATTATTTGATAGTGGATGTATTGACATGTATATATATATATATATATATATATATATATATATATATATATTCAGAGGAATTTCTTGCTCGACATGATAGTATGCTATCTGGTTACTCTTTATCTTAACATGTTCATTTGATTCTGTATACTGTTCATTTGTTATATGTTGATAAAGCCCTTAGGATATTTGCTTGACTACTGTGATTATGATGCAGATCATACTAGTGGGACATGTGTAGTTTATAAGCATATCCTTAAATGTTCCTAGTCGTGGGTGTATCGAGACGGGGCATCGATATTCCAGACTAGACTAGCGTATACGTTTCTTGACCCATTTGATGGGCGATGGATGATACCATATCCATTGATGTTTGACATCAAAGATTGTATACGGGTGCTCAGTGGAGACTGGGTACACTGAGAGGACTCGCCGAGAACTCCTATACGATATTATATTTATCGTCGGATAGCAGTTCTCAGGTGACACTTGTACAGGCTAGTCTGTAGACCCGAGATCATCATAGAGTCTTGTGTGTTCTCCCACTGTACTTTGATTTCCACCCTACTACGGCTCTACTGAGCCGTGCAAACAGGTGGCTTTTGGGTACAGTCCCGAGACACATGGAGGAAATGAGTGATAGGAGGGGTTTCGTCTCTCCCGATATTGGGGGTAGATGTTGCGCTGTGCTCGATTGGCCATAACTGGAAGTCTCTGGCCAGGGCTGATAAGATTTACTGATAAGTGTTATCAGTAGTTTCTCGATCTGTTATAGGCCATACATTAGCATGACTTATTGAGTTATTAGGGTCGACAATATCATCCCTAGACTCAATATGCAGCATATCAGACAAAGAGACCGGACTGTACGATAAGTGTTGCTGGTTGGCTCTACGGGAGTTTTGACAGGTTCGCTTATTGTTCTTCTGTTCGCTCAATACCTGGGAGCCGTTACGTGTAGCTAGTACCGTTGACGGTTTGTAGGTATGTGATATGATCACTACCTACTGCTAGCGTATTGACGAGTCTTAGATTCCCACAAATGGGTTTCTGAGCTCAGGCGAAACGAAGTGGGGCGCATATGGGTATATGTGCAGGAGCTTGATTAAATACGTGTATTTGATACCGTATTTTAATCAGGCGTTTTCTATTGGTCGGGTTGTATGAGATATGACCGGATTATTAAATCAAGTATTGATTTAATATCAATTGACCATTAGCTCATTTATTAATTCCTTTCTTTAGTTGTATGCATGTATGCATGTATGTTTATATTTGATATGTATGCACACATACATGTATACATGTGTCATGGTTGATGATACATTGGAGACGGCTATGCTAGACTTACATGGAAACATTTGTGATATTTTTATTTTTGAGTTAATGGAAATTAGGAATAAATCCATGGTTGATATTTTGTTTGCATACACTTCTTAAAATATCTTAAGTAACCATGGTTTCATTTCTAATCCTCCACTAACTCAACTACTAAAATATCTAGATATTTTTCATGCCATGGGTTAAGAGTGAGTGTGAATCTTTCTCTCACTCATATATTATTGTTTTTCTTGTGCTTATCTCTCATATAAGCTCAAGCTTAGCCATTTCCATATCCTTCTTCCTCCAAGCTCTCTACCATTTCCTAGTGAGTAAAAGAGAAAGAAAAGAAAGGTTTAGTAGTGAGAAAGATTACCCACTTCATCAATCTACACTTGTTTAGCACACTAGTGTAGGTTGTTTGCCTCACTTGCACTTAGTTCAAGTAAAGTAAGGAGCTTGAGTCAAGGAACCCCATGGTGGATCATCGTGGACTTCGAAGGTTTCATGCGGACCTGTTCAAGCTTCGAGTAGGACCAAGGAATCAAGGACATCTACACGGAACTTTTGAAGAGAAGGAGAGGTCTACAAAGGTTGTATCTATTTCCTCTTAGTGTTAGACACTTACTAGTTTGTGATACTTGTAGCTTTACGCCTAATTTTCTAGTTCGATTCTAGGTTCGGGTTGGTTAGCACTCTAGATTTTTAAAGTTGCATACTTGATACTTGTTAAAACCTAGTGAAGGTGCTAAGCAAATCCCAACAATAATAAGAAAAAAATTACGACCGTCTCCTCGGCAACGGTGCTATTTGATTGGTCATTAAAAAGTTTCTTCGTAAAGTAACCGCAATCAAGACGGTGTTGCTAGTAGCTAGCCGCGATGAGTATGGGTCGTCCACAGGGAAACGTGAACTCTTTTCATTTTTTAGACGAGTTGATGAAAAATGGGTGATTGGTTGTTTAATACGGATGTGGAATTTATAAAGAAGAGGCTGTAGGGTTCATAGGACTTAGTAGTAATGGATGAATAATTAAAAATGTCTCCTTTTATCTTTAAATAGTTTAAAACTACATCGATAGTGATGAATGTAGATTAGGGTTTCCCCACTCTTAACCCTTGTCCTTGTATTGATCTCTATTCATGTCTATCCCCAAACAAAATAAGTGTTAAACCAATCACAAATCGTGGTCGTGACTATCAATAAATTAGTAGCGCTCCTGATAAGGATGTTAACATTTATTTTGCTAAAATTTATAGACTTTAAAATGTATAAAAGAGCTTAAGAGATTTTATCATCCATTGATCTACCCTATCCTACGAACCCTAGCAAGCTAAGAATTACTCACTCATGGTTTGAGATTTAGAAGAAAGGTTGAAAAATTGAAATATGGTTAAGATGCAGAAAATAAGTGCAGAAAGTAAGTGCGGAAATTAATTGTAAAAAGAATAATAAAAACACTATCTTTATTATTTAACTATTGCATACAACTTTTGAAAGTAGAGTACAAGAACCCTGGTTGCTCTAGATCTTTATCTTATTGGAAGTGGATGACTAGCTGATGATCACTCGGATGTGCGGATCGCTTTGGACTTCTTGATCTCTTCAGTGATGATTTTTGATGTGAAGCTTTTGGTCCCTTATATAGTCACAGAAACTAGAAAGCCTAGATACCATCTGCGAATATATGCTGTTACAATGAAATCACCAAAATCTCTCATCAGATGGCCTTGGAACCACCGCGGAACCGTCACATATAGGCCTATTTGGCCGCGGTTCCGCCGCGGTTTGGTGGCTTCAGTTTCTGGGATTATTTGTGCTATTTTATCTTGATTTTTGGAGATCCTCTCGATGTATAGATTCTGAAAATAATGCTCTGAGTCTTTGCCATTGCTAGATTTCATGATTTGCTTCAATATTTTGGCAGATTTGATTCCAACATCCCGATTTAATTCGGATCTCATGGATTCCAGACTTGAGCTAATCTTCATAATATCTCAAATCAAAGTGTTAGTAGTTGTAACACCCGAGCCCAATACTACTATTTTTCTGTTACTGTTTGAGCATTAATGTGATACTCATTTCATTTAGCCTGTCTGTTTGTCACTTACCATAAAATTTTATCTGGCAAGGTCATTTCTGCATATAAAAAATTTTAGCATCTAAAATGAAATTAAAAATATCCATCTTGGCCTACTCGACACCCGTAGTCTTGTGGTAGCGTCCGTGTTTTGTGTTCTCGTCCCGTTCAGTGAAACGGGCGAGTTTGGACGGCTACGCGCACGTACAGGTGTCCGACTTGGGGGTATGCTTTTTAATCATAAAACACCTCATTTTAAAATTTGGAACACGCTTAAAATCCAATTATTTAAATTTCAAATTTTTGGACCCAACCCGGACGCGATTTGGAAATGTTTCATTTAGCGCCAAAATCCCAAATTAATAAAATATTCTAAACCATAATATATTCATAATATTTACTGTTAGTTTAAACTTTCTAAAATCTTTTCAATATTTCTTTTAACCTCTGAATTTTCCCTCAGCCTATCACGTTGGCTTAAATCCCGTGGGCCCCTCCACTTACTCTCTCTCCCTCGTATCTCTTCCTCTCTAGCTTTCTCTATCTCTCTCTCTCTCTAACTCTCTCTCTCTCCCCTATATATAAATTTCCCCCTTCACTTTTTCTTCACGAGACTGTAGCCCACGCGAGAAAACCCAGCAACTTAACCCTAGCCGCCTCGTCACCGTCGCCGCCGCAGCCCCGACGCCGGCGCCAACGTCACCGTCTCCCTCGCCTCCGCCTCCTCGTCCCAACCTCAACATCTCCTTCCTTCTCCCCGTGCGCACTGTGCAGCAGCAACCCCGGCTACCCCGTGCCTTCTCTGTGCTGCCTGAAACGTCGCCGGCGACCCCTGCGCCGCCCCTGGCCGTCGCCGACGAGCCCCAACCACCTCTAAACACCTTGTAAGTGCCCCTCCACCTTTCCTTTCCTCTTCCCTTTCTCCAGAACTGAAACAGTCGCTGGAAGTTTTGCAGATCGCCAGAGACGCCGTCCTCGACGCCGTCGATCTCGCCGTCGTCGCAAATACCCTCTGGACCAGTGAGTATTTTCCCCCATCATCTTCTTCTCTGGTCTTTTCTTTCTTTCCAAAGTCTATATCCGCTTGAAACCCTATTTACTGTTTTTGTGCTCGCCGGAATCCGGCCGTGCCGGTGACGTGTCCCGATGATCCAGCGGAGTGCTCTGACCCGTGAGGTCCCTTGGTTCGTCGTTTGGGTTCAATCCGTGAACCGTGCGTCCGTCGCGTGTTTCCCCGCCGACGTTACGTTCCGTTTTTCCCGGTTCGCGACCCGTCGAGGCAAGTATCACTTGCTACATGCTATACTATACATTTATATATGTTTTGACTCATTAAACCTGCAAAACTTAACTTGGTATAGTCGTTTCTCATTTGGTTGCAATATGACATATATCATTTTACAGTTAACATAAAATTTACAGTTTGCCAATTTAAAACTAATAACTAAGTTTACCTGTTAATCACATTTTACTGTTTAATAGATGGTAGCCCTTACCCATGTAGTTCTAGTACATTCGGACATTTGTATTCAAAGGCTGATATAACTGTATTGCATCATCATTTAAATTATTGCACCGCTAAGGGTGCTCAAAACCTGTTAAGATAATAAAACGGCTGCACTGTATTAATGCACTCTTGTGATTGAATGAAACTGCTTATTGTTGTTTAACTTATTGCTTATTTCCTGCTGTTAATCCCCTGTTCGATTATATATCTGTTTGTGAGCACACCCACGATATTGTTACATCTTGACTTGACTTTGTTACACATGGTATATATTGATACACCTGACATGGTACCGTTTACTGCTTGACTTGACATGATGTACCATGACTTGACCCGTTACCTGATCTTGTTCCTAATGCCAACAAACCTGACATGTAGTCCTCATGGACCGTTCCTGTTGTCTATCCAGACAAACCTATTTACCTGATCCTGTGTTGGCATTAGTTTCTTGATTTTCGGGATACCTGACTTGACTTGCACATATAACTTGGGGGTATGGGGAAATCAAAAGTGAAACCTGACTTGTAACTCGACAGTTCACTACCTGTCCTGAGTGTACACATTCCTGTTTTGTGCCTAGCGGCATGTCTCGGTTTAAGCCGAGAATATTGTGGCCGTGGTCCCGGGTATGTACGGGATACTATCGAGTGTACACATTCCTGTTTTGTGCTTAGCGGCATGTCTTGGCTGCAGCCGAGAATATTGTGGCCGTGGTCCCGGGTATGTACGGGATACTATTGAGTTACATCGACGATTCATCAATTGATTTCAAAGACTTTAGACTAGGAAACCTGATAGAACAGCTTAGTTACCCACTGCACATTACCCTGCACTGCTTGTTACACATTATTGCTTTATTCATGTTTATTTCTGCATTGCCTATTACACTGTTCATATTATATTACTTGTTGACATGACGCGCTGACGTCTGGGTTTTGCATGGCCCAGATTCTATACCACTGTCGCAGTCCGAGCAGGAGTACTTCAGCCAGCAGGCTGAGTTGTGAGTCCAGTAGTGGTTAGTTTTATTTCCTGCATTTATTTCCAGATGTGAGCCCGCATTATGGGACATACTTTTCAGTTATTGTATTGGATCATTTGCTTCCGCATTTATTTATCATTGACTCTTGTTATTCTGGATTATGGACATGTTTTTAGATAGTTTTATCTTGTTCTTGATATCTCTACAGCCGTAATGTGACTGTGGATGGATACTTCCTACCCACAGGTAGCATGGTTGGCTATGTCACGTGCCCAATCTTGCGTACTCTGGGAAGCGGGGCGTGACATGGTTCTTTTGGTTTCAGAGCCATAGGTTAGTTGGGTTGATTCTTTTGTAGTTGGGTATTGTACCCAATACACGAATCAGAATACCCGTGTTAGGAAACATGTCCTGCCACTTTGCCGTTTACCATTCTTGAATCACATCCTTCCTGATTATATCTTTTACGGCGTGCAAACTTACTTTGCGTGTCGACTCGAAAAACCTGATTTCTTGACATCTCTAGGACTTAGGCGACTTGGGTGGAGTTAAGTAATTATGGCTATGATACCGCGGCATAGTTACAATGCGGTACTTTATTTAAGTATCTTGGAGTTCTAGCCTTGATCTATATATTGAATCTATCATCATGCTAATGTTGGGTGTTCTTGATTTCAGGAATATGGCAGATAAGAATTTGAAGACATACCAGAGGCGTGTGGACGAAGCCGCCATGCTTGGAGTGATAAGGGGAATGCTGGAGAATCAAAAGAGACAGACCGAGCTGATCGAGCAGCAAGCAGATTCGTTTCAGGAAGGTTTGCAGATCGTTCAGCAGTCTGTAAACAACGTTGGAGCTAAACCAGTTGACCGAGTAGGGACCGTGGCAGATTTCAGACGTTTGGGTCCGTCTACATTCACTGGTTTGGAGGAGCCGTTGCCAGCCGAGCAGTGGCTAGTTGACATGGAGAACTTGCTGATTGCGGCACAGATTCCAGAGGACAAAAGAGTTGATGTGGTGCGCATTCAGCTAGTGGATTACGCCCGAGAGTGGTGGCTTGTGGAGGAGACCCGTTTGCCTAAGCCGATCAGTTGGGCGGAGTTTTCTAAGAGTTTCCTGGAGAAGTTCTTCCCGCGGACTGCACGGGAGGAAATGGAAGAGAAATTTATTGGGCTGAGGCAGAATGGAGCACCCGTGGACGTGCATGCAGCAGAGTGGATGAGACTCAGCCGATTCGCTGGACCTTTAGTCGCCAACGAAGCAGACAGGGCACGAAGGTTCATGCGCAGTTTGGATGTGGACATCCAGAGGCAGATTGTCTCCCTGGATTTGACCACTTTCTCACAGTTTCTTACGGCAGCTCGGGAACAACAGAGTTTATCTGGGATGAAAGGGAGCTTGCAGCAGACAACAGTTGCGGCCAGGAAGGCCGCATTTGTACCTAACCGAGCTCATGGGCACAAGGGTATTCCAGTGGATCGTCGTGGTGTAGCACCAATGAAGAAGCCTGTGATTATTGATCGAAGAAAGAGTATGAATTGTAACTACTGCAATTTACCTGGCCACATGCAAAAGGATTGTCGAAGGAGGCTGGGACTCTGTTTGGTTTGTGGAGCGGCTGATCACGCCGTTAATGCTTGTCCGTCGAAGCTTCGTACGAGAGATGATATTCAGAAGCCTCCGCAGAGACCGTTCCAAGGGCAGAAACAGCTGACTCAAGGACCTAGTCAGGCTCGAGCTTTTACCTTGACAGCTGAGGAAGCCAAGGCATCAAGAGAAGTTGTTTCTGGTACTTTACTCGTTCATGGTTTTCCCGCATTGGCATTATTTGATTCTGGTGCATCCCACTGTTTTATGTCATCCAAATTTATAACTACACACTCAATTACCTGCACGACCCTGTCTAGTTTTTGGGACATACACACTGGGAATGGGAAAATCATATCTAGTAGGGAGTGTACAGATTGTACGGTTGTTGTGTGCGGACGGGAACTCTTTGCAGATTTCTTGGTGATAGATACGGGCAGCTATGAAGTCGTCTTGGGAATGGATTTTCTTGGCACTTTCCACGCTCACATTGACTGTAGGGCAAAGAAAGTAATTTTCCAGATTCCTGGACATCCCGAGTTTACCTTTACTGGAGGAAGCAGTTCTGTCGGGCCAGTCGAGTTTAGGGCTAGGCCGACAAACAATATTCTTGCAGCAATAGAAGTTGATAGTGGTGAAGAGCCGGCGGTTGTTCGCGATTTTATGGACGTATTTAAAGATATATCGGGTTTACCGCCGAAGCGAGACGTGGAGTTCGCAATTGATCTTATTCCTGGTGCAGCGCTAGTATCTAAAGCGTATTATCCAATGGCACCAGTAGAGTTGGAAGAAGTTAAGAAACAGGTTGCTGAATTGCTTGAGAAGGATTGGATTTGAAGCAGTAACTCGCCTTGGGGAGCTCCAGTTCTTCTAGTAAAGAAGAAGGATGGCACAAGAAGGATGTGCATCGACTATCGAGAATTAAACCGGGTGACTATTAAGAACAAGTACCCGATCCCTCGCATTGGAGAACTTTTTGAGCAGCTTAGTGGGGCGAGGGTATTCTCGAAGCTGGATTTGCGATCCGGATATCATCAGGTCCGAGTGAAAGCAGAAGATATTTGCAAGACGGCGTTTCGAACTCGGTATGGACATTATGAGTACCTAGTGATGCCCTTCGGAGTAACGAATGCGCCGGCAGTATTCATGGACTTGATGAACCGAATCTTTTCACCGTTCTTGGACCAGTTTATCGTGGTATTCATTGACGATATTCTGGTTTACTCGAAGAGTTTTGAGGAGCATGCTGAGCACTTGAAGATCGCACTGCAGACGTTGAGACAGGAGAAATTGTATGCGAAGATGAGTAAGTGCGAATTTTGGCTGGAGGAAGTGAAGTTTCTGGGGTATGTTGTGTCTGGCGATGGAATCGCCGTCGATCCCGAAAAGATTGCAGCAGTTCGAGATTGGCCGATTCCAAAGAATGTTGCTGAGATAAGAAGTTTCCTTGGATTAGCCGGATACTACAGGAGATTTGTGGAGAACTTCGCTCGTTTGGCAGAGCCATTGACCAAGCTTACGCGCAAGGAGGTACCCTTTTTATGGACGGATAAATGTGCATTAGCTTTTGAGACGTTGAAGCAGAAGTTGATAACCGTCCCTATTTTGACCGTGCTAGACAATTCCGGAGGATTGGTAATTCACAACGACGCATCTGGGAAAGGATTGGGATGTGTTTTGATGTAGCATGGGAAGGTGGTAGCATACGCATCAAGACAACTGAAGACCCATGAGAAGAATTATCCAACTCATGACTTGGAGCTTGCGGCCGTGATCTTCACTTTGAAGATTTGGAGACACTACCTTTTGGGCGAGAGAGTCGAAGTTTTTACAGATCACAAGAGTTTGAAGTATGTGTTCACTCAGAAGGAGTTGAATATGAGGCAGCGTAGATCGTTGGAGCCGATGGCTGACTACGACCTTGATCTTAAGTACCATCCGGGGAGGGTTAACATCGTGCCGGATGCGCTTAGTCGGTTACCAGCAATTCAGGTGTTAACTACGCAGAAGGAGATCATTGCAGATTTTCGAAGATTTGACTTGGAGGTTGTGCTACCGCGTTCTACGGGACAGTTGATGCAGTTGCAAGTACAGTCGTCTTTAATTGAGAAAATTAAAGCAGCACAATCGCAGGATCCTAGACTGCAAAAGTTTTGAGAGCAAGTTGAAGCCGGACTACGAACAGATTTACTGGTCCACGAAGATGGTTCGTTGAGGTATGGTAGCCGTTTGTGTGTGCCAAAGGGAGATGTTCGTGAAGAGCTTATGAAGGAGGCACACAGTTCAGCTTACTCTGTACATCCAGGAGGCAAAATGATGTACCGTGATATTCGACAGCATTTCTGGTGGGAAGGCATGAAACGGGAGATTGCTCGCTTTGTGGCAATGTGCTTGGTGTGTCAGCAAGTTAAGGCTGAACATCAACGGGTTGCTGGTTTGTTGCAACCACTTCCGATTCCTCAGTGGAAGTGGGAACATATAACCATGGATTTCGTGACGGCTTTACCGCGGAGTCCAAAGGGCAACAATGTAGTATGGGTGATTGTTGATCGGTTGACCAAGGCCGCTCACTTTATTCCTTTCCGGGTTGGTCAATCAACGGAGACTTTGGCAGAGCGGTACATGCAGGAGATTGTAAGATTACATGGTGTACCGGTGAGCATCGTGTCCGATCGGGACACTCGGTTCTTATCACACTTCTGGAGGAGTTTACAGGAAAGTTTGGGGACTCGATTGAAGTTTAGCACAGCTTATCATCCTCAAACTGATGGTCAGTCGGAGAGAGCGATCCAAACTCTTGAAGACATGTTGAGAGCATGCATGTTGGATTTCAAGGGTTCGTGGGAGGATCATCTACACTTGGTGGAGTTTTCTTACAACAACAGTTTTCAAGCAACTATCCAGATGGCTCCGTTTGAAGCTTTGTATGGTCGTAAGTGCCGTTCACCTGTTTGTTGGGATGATGTCGGTGAACGAAGATTATTGGGACCAGATTTGGTTGTACAGACAATTGAGAAGGTTAACACTATCAGGAGTCATATGAAGGCAGCACAAGACAGACAGAAGAGTTGGGCTGACACGTCAAGAAGACCTCTAGAGTTCGCCGTGGGTGATTTGGTATTCTTGAAGATATCACCGACTAGAGGGGTGATTCGTTTTGGGAGTCGAGGAAAGCTTAGTCCTCGATTTGTTGGACCCTTTGAGATGTTGGAGCGTGTTGGAGAGGTAGCGTACCGTTTGGCGTTACCGCAGTCCTTGGCAGGTGTGCACGATGTGTTTCACGTATCTCAACTACGAAGGTATGTTCGAGATGAAACACATGTTTTGGATCATTCGGAGTTAGCAGTACGGGAAGACTTAACTTTTGAGGAGCGACCGGTTGAAATCGTGGATCGAAGGAAAAAGGTTCTGAAGAACAAGGTTATCCCCCTTGTGTTTGTTTCTTGGGATAATCGATCGCATGGAGAGTCTACTTGGGAACGAGAAGATGAGATCCGGCAGAAGTTTCCTCACCTTTTCCTATAGTTTTCTATCTTTGTATTCTTGGAATTTCGAGGACGAAATTCTTTTGTAGTTGGGTATGATGTAACACCCGAGCCCAATACTACTATTTTTCTGTTACTGTTTGAGCATTAATGTGATACTCATTTCATTTAGCCTGTCTGTTTGTTACTTACCGTAAAATTTTATCTGGCAAGGTCATTTCTGCATATAACAAATTTTAGCATCTAAAATGAAATTAAAAATATCCATCTTGGCCTACTCGACACCCCTAGTCTTGTGGTAGCGTCCGTGTTTTGTGTTCTCGTCCCGTTCAGTGAAACGGGCGAGTTTGGACGGCTACGCGCACGTACAGGTGTCCGACTTGGGGGTATGCTTTTTAATCATAAAACACCTCATTTTAAAATTTGGAACCCGCTTAAAATCCTATTATTTAAATTTCAAATTTTTGGACCCAACCCGGGCGCGATTTGGAAATGTTTCATTTAGCGCCAAAATCCCAAATTAATAAAATATTCTAAACCATAATATATTCATAATATTTACTGTTAGTTTAAACTTTCTAAAATCTTTTCAATATTTCTTTTAACCTCTGAATTTTCCCTCAGCCTATCACGTTGGCTTAAATCCCGTGGGCCCCTCCACTTACTCTCTCTCCCTCGTATCTCTTCCTCTCTAGCTTTCTCTATCTCTCTCTCTCTCTAACTCTCTCTTTCTCTCCCCTATATATAAATTTCCCCTTTCACTTTTTCTTCACGAGACTGTAGCCCACGCGAGAAAACCCAGCAACCTAACCCTAGCCGCCTCGTCACCGTCGCCGCCGCAGCCCCGACGCCGGCGCCAACGTCACTGTCGCTCTCGCCTCCGCCTCCTCGTCCCAACCTCAACATCTCCTTCCTTCTCCCCGTGCGCACTGTGCAGCAGCAACCCCGGCTACCCCGTGCCTTCTCTGTGCTGCCTGAAACATCGCCGGCGACCCCTGCGCCGCCCCTGGCCGTCGCCGACAAGCCCCAACCACCTCTAAACACCTTGTAAGTGCCCCTTCACCTTTCCTTTCTTCTTCCCTTTCTCCAGAACTGAAACAGTCGCTGGAAGTTTTGCAGATCGCCGGAGACGCCGTCCTCGCCGCCGTCGATCTCGCCGTCGTCGCAAATACCCTCTGGACCAGTGAGTATTTTCCCCCATCATCTTCTTCTCTGGTCTTTTCCTTCTTTCCAAAGTCTATACCCGCTTGAAACCCTATTTACTGTTTTTGTCCTCGCCGGAATCCGGCCGTGCCGGTGACGTGTCCCGACGATCCAGCGGAGTGCTCTGACCCGTGAGGTCCCTTGGTTCGTTGTTTGGGTTCAATCCGTGAACCGTGCGTCCGTCGCGTGTTTCCCCGCCGACGTTACGTTCCGTTTTTCCCGGTTCGCGACCCGTCGAGGCAAGTATCACTTGCTACATGCTATACTATACATTTATATATGTTTTGACTCATTAAACCTGCAAAACTTAACTTGGTATAGTCGTTTCTCATTTGGTTGCAATATGACATATATCATTTTACAGTTAACATAAAATTTACAGTTTGCCAATTTAAAACTAATAACTAAGTTTACCTGTTAATCACATTTTACTGTTTAATAGATGGTAGCCCTTACCCATGTAGTTCTAGTACATTCGGACATTTGTATTCAAAGGCTGATATAACTGTATTACATCATCATTTAAATTATTGCACCGCTAAGGGTGCTCAAAACCTGTTAAGATAATAAAACGGCTGCACTGTATTAATGCACTCTTGTGATTGAATGAAACTGCTTATTGTTGTTTAACTTATTGCTTATTTCCTGCTGTTAATCCCCTGTTCGATTATATATCTGTTTGTGAGCACACCCACGATATTGTTACATCTTGACTTGACTTTGTTACACATGGTATATATTGATACACCTGATATGGTACCGTTTACTGCTTGACTTGACATGATGTACCATGACTTGACCCGTTACCTGATCTTGTGCCTAATGCCAACAAACCTGACATGTAGTCCTTATGGACCGTTCCTGTTGTCTATCCAGACAAACCTGTTTACCTGATCCTGTGTTGGCATTAGTTTCTTGATTTTCGGGATACCTGACTTGACTTGCACATATAACTTGGGGGTATGGGGAAATCAAAAGTGAAACCTGACTTGTAACTCGACAGTTCACTACCTGTCCTGAGTGTACACATTCCTGTTTTGTGCCTAGCGGCATGTCTCGGTTTAAGCCGAGAATATTGTGGCCGTGGTCCCGGGTATGTACGGGATACTATCGAGTGTACACATTCCTGTTTTGTGCCTAGCGGCATGTTTTGGCTGCAGCCGAGAATATTGTGGCCGTGGTCCCGGGTATGTACGGGATACTATTGAGTTACATCGACGATTCATCAATTGATTTCAAAGACTTTAGACTAGGAAACCTGATAGAACAGTTTAGTTACCCACTGCACATTACCCTGCACTGCTTGTTACACATTATTGCTTTATTCATGTTTATTTTTGCATTGCCTATTACACTGTTCATATTATATTACTTGTTGACATGACGCGCTGACGTCTGGGTTTTGCATGGCCCAGATTCTATACCACTGTCACAGTCCGAGCAGGAGTACTTCAGCCAGCAGGATGAGTTGTGAGTCCAGTAGTGGTTAGTTTTATTTCCTGCATTTATTTCCAGATGTGAGCCCGCATTATGGGACATACTTTTCAGTTATTGTATTGGATCATTTGCTTCCGCATTTATTTATCATTGACTCTTGTTATTCTGGATTATGGACTTGTTTTTAGATAGTTTTATCTTGTTCTTGATATCTCTACAGCCGTAATGTGACTGTGGATGGATACTTCCTACCCACAGGTAGCATGGTTGGCTATGTCACGTGCCCAATCTTGCGTACTCTGGGAAGCGGGGCGTGACGGTAGTATTTGGTATTTTTTGAGATATTATCCTAACCATTTTATATGATATTATATGTTAAGAATATTGATTAGAAATATTTGATATAATATGCATATTTTAATTACTAAGATTTCATATAAATATATGCAAATGTTTTCCCTCATTATGTTAAATATAATGTAGAAACGTATGATAATAAACTTTTTACACATAAACTCTCATATGTTCTATAATTACAATAAACACCTTTTAGTACTTAATAATAGTGGGGAAAATAATCATTCAAATGTGTAATATTTTAGACTAATCAAATACCCCCAAACTTAACTTTGATCGTCCCGAGCAAACTAGTTATTAAATAGAAGAAGAAGAAAAAGAAAAACCTAGCTCACTTTCGTAGGCAACACGATTGCACTGAGCATGTACAACAAGCCTTTAAACCTCTAGGTGTCCCTTGTAGGAGGAGTGTTGTCTTCTGAGGGTTTTCAGTGGATTACACCCATAAAATCCCATAATAAAAGAAAGATAATGAAAGTTACATACAAAGGTAAAGAACATATAAAAGAAAGAACTAGAAAATAAGAGTTTCAAATTACACTAGTTTTTTAGTAGCCATGAGCCCTATCTTAATAGTCATGAAAAAATATCAGAAATCACAAAGCATAGTCGATAGAAAAAACACGGACAAGACGGGCACTAGAATCACGTGTCCATCCGATCATGCACTAAGCGGGTTTAGTGCACGTGGCAGCATGTGCGTGTCACGACCCGAAGGTATGAAACATGACTGGCACTTAAATTACGAAACGTTTAGAGGCGTAACGTAATCTAAGTAAGCCAAAGCCCAGAAATCTAAACCATTTTAAGAAAATAGAGTGAAGGAAAACTTGTTTAAAAGTTAACATATAAACTTTCTTTGAAAGTCTTTATAATAAGCTCAAGTTTTTGTAAAAATTTCGGCAGAATTTCCTTTGTAAATACTGGCCCCAAACGGGTACAAAACAAGAATATACATAAGTAATAATAGAAGGCATCCTCAAGCGGGAGCTAGATCTTCGCTAATTGGCGGAAACAACCACACAAGCAATAAAAATATGCAACGCCGAAGGGCGAGAATCAAAACTCAGAAAGAAACCAACATCCTCAAGAAAACCAGAGAAAAACCATAATGATACAAGCGCGCGACTCTAAGGTCGAAAGAATAAACAACTGTCTTTATAAGTCTATCAAATATACAAAGTCTGGTTGATGGAGCTTACTAGATACAACTGAATAAATAAAAGTACCATGGTGGTCACGATGCAAGTGAACCCACCCACGAAGGCAATCACCCGGAAGGAAGTGGTGTGCCAGCAAGCCGCCACGGAAACCTGTACGGCTAAATCTGCAAGTAACTGTGGCACAACGGGGGTGAGTTGCCAACTCGTGAGTAGAAAACATCACCAGGTAGAAATCGCATGTACGAAGATCTCCTAGGTCATATAATAATGTTTCCAATATAACACTGGACATCTAGTAGTGACAGAATAATAATCTATGCATAAATGTAATACTCAGTGCTCGTGTCAGTGTCAATAAACAGCATTGAGTCATATATCTGATGTATGAATGCATCATGAATGAAACAATCCACCACGAAAATCTGGATATTCTGATATAAGAAAATCAACAGTGAAACTTGTATAATAAAACTGAAACATCATCAGTGAAATCGACAGAAAATCAGTGTCAAGTATCGATACAATATCTCAGTATCTTAAGTCTAAATGTCCCAATGTCTCGATATTTCAATATCTTGGGCTTCGTCAGTCCGGATCGGCCCATATCATCAATCTCATGACTACGGTCGGTATCCTCCGGATATCCGCCGAGTTTCCATACAATCACCGGTAGGTAGTGATTTCCTGCCGGGCTCATCGTCATCCCCATGAAATCTCTATCTCGCACCGGGGTACCATACCGGGTCCACCATGTACCCGCAGACAATTCCTCCACTCCTCGAATCGGTTCTTGAAAACCAACTAAGAACCGAGAAAACATCATGGTGGACGCTACTCATCATGTCAAGGAAAACCACATCTTTCTCTTTTAAAATAATCATAAGTTTATAAAAATTCACATGCGCTTTCCCAAATCAAGAAATCTCATGAAAGATCCAAAATCTCAAAATCACGAGTCAGTGAACAGTGAATATCGGCATAAAACCCCACAATATTACATAACAGAATGAATGTATGAATGCGTGAAGTATCTAAATACAGAATGCAATGTCTAAACTTAGAATAAGAGGGCAAGCATACTAACAATATGTTAAAACTACCAGCTAACAAGTTATACCACTAAAGTAATGTTTTCTAAAGTGTATGCAACATGGCAATTACCGATGATGATGTGTGTGAGCCGGCAAACAAGTGTACGTGGAGTATACGCATCATCGGTAATGGTTCCGGTGTCCTAACAGACAGGGTTTATAATTACCAAAGAAAACACATGTATAAACATGAATGCGATGAGAACGACATGAATATAACGGAGAATGTGCAGTAAACACAACATTTAGAATATACCTATCTAAATACGAGTCATACAGTTTGGTGTTTGAAATAGCATGAATTGTGGTTTTTAGAAAAGTAGGGGCTACGAGGTTTTTGAGAAAAGATACATTCTTTGAAAAAATCCGTAGTATCCCTCGGCTGTCTTTAAAAATACTCACGATTTGTTAGTTTGAAAATAGGTATGACTCGAGCCTAGTCTAACATCTACCTAATCAACTACAAGACTACACTAAGAACTAGTCGAATGGGTAAGAAAATCCACCTAGATTTCCGAGTCAATATACCTGTAAGTCCACGTTACCCACCCCGGTGCTTATGGGGAGGCGGAATAGGTAAAAAAAAAAACGATTTTTAACACAAGGTAACATAGACTAGAACTAGAGGATTTTTGCTAAACAAAAACTAGCAAACTAACTACAAGGTTAGCTACTCGGTTAGAAGGTTATACCTAGGTCTTGAACTCCTTCTCTTCTTCTTATGGTCCTCCTTCCGGCTTGCTCCTTGGAGTGGTGTAGACGGCTCCTCCTCGTCGTCTTCTCTTTGCCGGAGAAAGATCCACTCGAAGGCCTCTACCTTGAGCTCCTACCTCAACCAAGAGGTAACTAAAGTGCTTGGCTTGCTAAACCTAGAACCCTAGAAAGAGTAGAGAGAAGTTTTGATGGTTTTATCTCACAAGGTTATGGTTCTCAACACATGAGAGATGAGAGCTTTGAGAGGAAGAGGGAGAGCTCAAAAACATGAGAGAGAAAGAGCAAGAGAGAATGAGGATCAATTTACAACCATACTCTTATATGAGAGAATTATGAAATAATAATAATTAAAAGAAATTGTGATGGTTAGTTTGGAATGACCATTATCATTTCATATTAAATGAAATTTGCAAGAATCAAGAAGCATCTTTCAAATGAAATGATGATGGTTAAAATGTCAACAAAAGTTAACCGGTCAACCAAAGTCAAAAGGTCAACAAAAGTCAAATGGTCAACCTAACCATGGCACAATTATCCTTAATTAATATCATTAATCATATCTTTCATTCTCATTAGGGTTTGGAAAAAGTCAATGGTCAACAACCCTAATGAGAATCCTCTGCCTCTGTCAACTGTGCATACACACTCGCATCCGTGTTCCGAGGAACACGAATACAATAAGACAAAACCAATCCCAAAACAAATACTAGGATCTGGCTTAAACCAAAACCCGCTAGTAATAACTGCCCGGACACCAAACGTGCATAAGTGCGCGGATGTGAACGAACCCCGTCGCAAAACCATGCGACCTCTACTCTGTTTTGCCCAAAGGCAAATAGCCCTCTGTGTGGGACTCTAAAGACTCGACACTACGCTGGCAGTGGGTTTAACCACAGGCCGCAAGTGGTACTAGCTGTACGTAACGGTCCCCAGGTAGATACCGATAAGAAGACTGATGAGGTGAACCCATCCAAACTCCTACTGAGCCTGAATGTGACAATCTCCGTACAGTCCGGTCTGTTGTCTGAGAGTATCGCATGGCGGGCCTAGGGGGCGGTAAACGTCAGTTCCCTAATAGCGGTACAAGTCATATCGGAGTGTAGCCCAGAATACCCTGAGATAATACTGGAAACGCTACCAGTATATCTCGCTTGCCCTGGCCAGGGACTTTGTGTAATGGCTCTCCTAGACACAGCGCAATATCAACTCCCAATACCGGGAGAGACGAATCCTATCTAACCGTCACTGCCTCCAAGTGCTTCAGGACTGCACCCAACTGCTACCTATTTGCACGACCCCTTTGAGCCATGGTAGGGTAGTAATCAAAGAACAGTGGGAACACACTCGAGGCGAAGTGACAGTGTCAAGTTAGCGGACTAAGCTGTACTCATGTCATCTGGAAACTGATAACTGACGATAGGCATAATACCAACCAATAGTTCCCAGCGAGTCCTGTCCAGTGTACTCGTAACTTAACGAGCACCCGCATACTATCTCAAGTACGACGTACTAATGGCCGTGGGACAGACCATCTCCCCTGCTGGGATGAGAAGCGCATACGCTAGTCTACTCCGGAGTATCGATGCCCCGTCTCGATAATCCTACGACTAGGGACCTGTATAAGGATGTGCTTGTAGATTACCCAGCTCCCACTAGTGTGACTGCTATCACAACGCTGGTAATCAAGCAAAGATCCTAAGGGTTCCACTAATGTGTATAGGCGATATGCTAAAAGAAACACATGCACACATTAAAGTAGAAACAAACCAAGTAGCATACTACCATTTTGAGCAAGATTGTCTATACAACTGTGAATATCCCAAGCTTCCATTAAGTAATATACAAACTAGTATGATACAGTAATGGCCTCTAGGGCATATACACTAACAATCTCCCACTTGCACTAAGGCCATGTACTGGCGTATCAAAGACCTATCATCTCGATCAGCCGCTCGAACTGAGTCTGGGGTATGGCCTTCGTGAATGGATCTACAGTGTTATCTTCTGTAGCAACCCTCTGAACCTCGATCTTCCGGTGATCCACGATCTCCCTGATCAGGTGATACCGCCTCAAGATGTGTCTGGACTTCTGATGGGACCTGGGTTCCTTCGCTAAAGCTATAGCCCCGTTGTTGTCACAATACAGAGGTATTGGATCAACAATGGACGGAACCACATGAAGTTCTGTCAAGAACTTCCTCATCCAGACGGCTTCTTTTGCGGCATCAGATGCAGCGATATATTCCGCTTCCATCGTCGAGTCAGCAACGGTTTCTTGTTTGGAACTCTTCCAACACACCGCCACTCCATTGAGGGTAAAGACATAACCTGACATGGATTTGGAGTCATCCTTATCACTCTGGAAGTTGGAGTCAGCAAAAGCCTCCATCTGGAGGTCTTTTCCGCCGTAAACCAAAAACATATCCTTAGTCTTTCTCAGGTACTTCAGAATGTTCTTTACCGCTATCCAGTGCTTCTCCCAGGGTTTAACTGATACCGGCTTACCACACTCAGTGCATAAGCTACATCTGGTCTGGTACACAACATCGCATACATTATAGAGCCTATCGCAGAGGCGTAGGGTATAATAGACATGCGATCCCTTTCCAAATCAGTCTTGGGAGACATATCTTTGGAGAGGGTGGTCCCGTGACAAGCCGGTAAATTACCGCGCTTGGAATCTTCCATACTAAATCTTTTCAGTATGGTGTCGATGTACCTGGACTGTGAAAGTCCTAATATCCTCTTGGACCTATCACGATGGATCCGGATCCCCAGAATGTAAGAGGCATCACCCAGGTCTTTCATGGAGAACCTGTGTGACAAGAACCCTTTGACAGATTGTAGCATAGGAATGTCATTTCCTATCAAGAAAATGTCATCCACGTATAAAACGAGGAATACGACAGTTCGTGCTACAATTTTACTATATATACATGGTTCATCTGGATTTTTGATAAAGCCAAATTCTTTGACCGTCTCATCAAAACAGATGTTCCAACTCCGCGATATCTGCTTCAGTCCATAAATGGACTTAAGCAACTTGCACACCTTCCCGCTGCTCCCACTCTGAATGAAACCCTCTGGCTGGTCCATATAGACACACTCCTCTAAATTTCCATTTAGAAAAGCGGTCTTTACGTCCATCTGCCAAATCTCATAATCATGGAAGGCAGCAATGGCAAGAAGGATCCGAATGGATTTGAGCATAGCCACTGGAGAAAAGGTTTCGTCATAGTCCAAACCAGGTCTTTGACGAAAACCCTTTGCAACATGTCTAGCCTTATAGGTCTCTACCTATCCATCTACACCAATCTTCCTTTTGAAAATCCATTTGCAGCCTACGGGTTTTACCCCTTCTGGAGCAACGTCCAAAGTCCATACTTTGTTGGTGTACATGGACTCCATTTCGGTCCGCATTGCATCCAGCCATTTTACCGAGTCAGTGCTCTGAATGTCCTGCTGGAAGCTAGTCGGCTCATCATTATCAATGATGCAATCCTTTCTATCCCCGTCTATAAGAAAACCGTAGTATCTCTCGGACGGATGAGACTGCCTACTACTCCTGCGGAGTGGCGCAGGAATGTCCTGTTCTTTTGAACCCTGTTGCTCTACTAAGCTTTTAGTAATAACTTGTGGTTCTAGAATTTCTTCCAGTTCTATTGCGCTCCCACTTATCTGATTTTCCAAAAATTCAGTTTCTAAGAAGCAAGCATGACGAGAAACAAAAACCTTTTGTTCCTCTGCGTAATAGAAGAAATATCCCTTGGAGTTCTTTAGATATCCCACAAACTTGCACTGTATTGAGCGTGCCTCGAGTTTGTCCGCATGCTGCTTTTTGACAAAAGCTGAACATCCCCATGTCTAATGTGCTTAAGATAGGGTTTCTTCCCACTCCACATCTGATATGGTGTGGTAGGCACTGTCTTAGTTAGAACTCGGTTCAAAAGATATGCAGCTGATTCTAGTGCATATCTCCAGAATGATCGCGGCAACTCAACGTTACTCATCATGGAACGTACCATATCCAATAGGGTTCGGTTCCGTCTCTCCGATACACCATTATGTTGTGGGGTGTATGGAGGAGTAAGTTGAGAGAGAATTCCATTCTCTTTTAAGTAATCCAGGAACTCGGCACTTAAGTATTCACCACCTCGATCAGATCTCAGTGTCTTGATACTTTTGCCTGTTTGTTTTTCTACTTCATTCTTGTATTCCTGGAATTTTTCAAAGGCTTCAGATTTATGCTTCATTAAGAAGACATATCCATACCTCGAAAAATCATCCGTGAAAGTAATGAAGTAAGAATAACCACTTCGCGCATGTGTAGACATTGGACCGCATACATCGCTGTGTACGAGTCCCAAGAACTCGCTCGCTCTTACTCTGTGTTCAGTGAACGGAGTCTTTGTCATCTTTCCTTTGAGACATGATTGACAAGTTGCATATGATTGATACTCGAACGGATCCAAATATCTTTCTTTATGCAACTTAGTTAACCTTGTCTCATTGATGTGACCCAGTCTACAATGCCATAAGAAAGCATGATTTATTTCTGGAGACTTTCTTTTGTGTGTATTCTGCACATTGAAAATCTGTGGTTGGTTCAATACGTATGTACTGTTGCTTAATGTACCCGACCCAATCAGAACATGATTAAGGTGAATGTTTACAACATCGCTTACAAATGAAAAATCATAACCTTCTTTAGACATTAAAGATACAGATATGATATTATAAGTCGCACTGGGTACAAAATAACAGTCACGCAAAACCAAAACATGTCCATCTGACAATCCCAAGTGATAGTCCCCCACGGACTCAGCATCCATGCCAGCTCCGTTTGCAACGCTGAGGGTCATATCACCTGCCTTCAAAACCCTACGCTTTCTCAGTACCTGCAAAGAATTACAGATATAAGATCCTGATCCGGTATCCAATACCTAGGAAGTAGAGTTTATTGATAGATAGTTTTCAATAACATACACACCTGAAGCCGAAGCCACAACTTGCTTCGGGTCTTGGTTCTTGGCCTTCCAAGCCATGCAATCTTTCTTCTAGTGTCCTTTCTTATGACAATAAAAGCACTCTTCCTTCCCCACAAGCAGTCCCGCTACCTTTGCTATCTTTCCCTTTCCCTTGGCTTCCACTTTACTAACACCGCCCCTTGGTTTGGTGGGGGTCTTCTTCTTCTTTCCCTTGGCTTTCGTCTTGGACCTAGAAGAGGAAAGTCCTCCAACAGACAAAGTGGATGTTTCCCTTACTTTCTGTAAGGTGCCCTCTGCACTCCTCAACATGTTGAGGAGTTCCGGAAGTTCAACTTCTTTTCCTTGCATGTTGAAGTTCAGGATAAACTGGGCATAAGTGGAAGGAAGGGACTGGAGAATCAAGTCAGTGTAGAGCTCGTTCTCTAACGTGGTCCCGAGGTCCGTGAGCTCTTCAATGTAGCCAATCATCTTAAGCACGTGTTCCGCTACAGATGATCCGACGGCCAATCTCGCCGAAAATAACTTTTTCGAGACTTCATATCTGGCGATACGTGATTGTTCTCCATACAGATCCTTTGTGTGGAGAAATATGGATTCAAGATCCATATTCTCGTTCCTCCTCTGATGTTCATTGTCCATAGAGGAAAGCACGAGGCACTTGGCCTTCACGCTATCAATCTCCCAGGTCTTACGGATTTCCTTATCCGCGACGCTGGATTGAGGACCTGGGACAGGGGGAGCTTTGGTGGTAAGGAGATACCCCAACTTGTCATAAGTGATTGCTATTTTGACATTCTTGAGCCAATCTTTGTAGTTTGGCCCTGTAAGTATATTTTTATCTAGTAGTAACTTAAGGCCGGTCATGATGTTTGGTCGCTGCAATTAGGAGAGAGAGAAGAAACACTTTAGCATGATGCTCTTGCAAGTTTAGAGTGGTTTTTAGTTTGTCTAAACAGGATGGCTCCCACTGTTTCTCGAATCCTTCCTCAAACCATAAAAGAAGAATTAGTCGGGATCAATCTCACCGTACAATACTTGCTTAACCGTTCAGCCAGGCCAGTGTTGGTACTTCGAGGGAGATTTTACGACGCTTTCGTGAGGTTCCTTAATTAAATAACCTCTTTTCCCTGTGGGAGTAGCCCCGCTAACACCTTTCTAGACACCTACTTGGTTTATAGCATTGATCGTTAAGTGAGAAAGTTTTCCGAGGAGTAGCATATACTCACAGTAGGATCGGGATCCAAATATCATCGTGTGATAAAGCTGAAGGAATCCTACCAGAATCATCACACTCCAAATGGTATGCAGCACTAGCAAGTTTCAGTTTCTTTAGAAACTCCCGATGTGGATTTTTGCCCCATGCTCTTATGACCTTGACTTTGGCTAACAAATCATAAGTCACATGTCAAGTTCTACCCGTCATTTTTCAGGTTAATTTGAACCCACCCATACCTACCCTTGACTTTGGCCAACAAGGCAGTACGACTGTCCCAAACCAACGCATCTATCTATGCTACATATGAATATCCAATAGCTACCAATCACTGTGCCTTGACTTTGGCTAACAAACACAGCTTGAATACTATTGACTATCCATATGAAATGACGGAGGGCTACGAATGGTTTTGGCGAAACCGTGAACGTAGTGAACTTGATATAATCGAAGGAACGTGATAGCTTTTAAAAGGAGTGGTTCAAGCTCCACGTTTTAAAAGTTTTCTGTTTTGAAAAGAAACCGAGTGGTTTTGAAATTGTTCCAACGATTTAACTTTGGTTTATTTTCTTGCATTAATTTAATATGTCCCATCAATTAATCCTACCATTGCAGAAAACAACGAAAATATGACGTACGCTTATGCCATCCGCATTCGCCACGGGGCCCCGTCATCACCTGTTAGGTTACTTAACTAACGACAGAGTGGGGGCTGGACTAGCGCGGATGCAAAACATAAGCATCGCCTACTAGATATCATATATAGATATATACATTCGTCAGATGCAATGATAGCCATGCCAGATTACAGATGAACACATTGGATATGCTAGGAATCCGCGTTTCGTGCGAGCCTGCAACGAAAAACGGATTACACGATCGCGATGAATAGCCAAACCCCACCCTAGACCTCTACAGGTGCGGCAAACTACCCGCCAAGTACCCGAAGTGAAGCAACCTCCCTCAACAACATGAGTAGGCCACTCGGCACTTCAAGGTACCCGGTAGTTTGTGCACCCCACCTTGGGTCTATCCTAGGAGCAAAAACAGTAAAAGAAATAATATACAATGGCGGCTACAACCTCATCCCGAATGTGCGGCCATAAAAATAATATTACATCAATTTACATATTACATCAAATGAAAGATAAAGAAACTCTCATCTCACAAAACCCCGGCTATTCATCCGCGACAATCCAACAAGTTCATATACACAATCCAACATTACAGATCACAGATATGCACAACCCCCACTAATCGACGTATAGCGATTAGTCGACGTTCAGTGCATATATCACATTACAGATATAACCAATTAGCCAAAGTTTATAGAACTTCGATCAAAATACCAATTTGTAACTACCCCAAACACAACATTGTTCTCTGGATAATCTGGGCAGAAACAAAACATCTTAAAATCCCAAAATATCATACTGAACAAACTGCAGGAAATCCGAGTCGCGACCGAGTCAACTCGGCCGCGGATCCGCGGCGAAACGCTTGTTTTCGCCGCGCTTTCGCAGTGCTTTGACCGAGTCGTGGGCTCATTTTTCTTGGTTGTTCCTAAAATACCCTGCACGTATTTTTAAGGTGTGTGGAAATATTTTTAGGCTGTTTTAAAAATCGGCAGAAAGTATGAGATTTTGATGTGTTTTGCGATTTTTTTCCGGATCGAAGTTCTAAACACTTTGCTAACATGCTAGTTGTTGTTTAGCTAGGCTCTGATACCACTGTAAGTCCACGTTACCCACCCTGGTGCTTACGGGGAGGCAGAATAGGTAAAAAATGATTTTTAACACAAGATAATATGGACTAGAACTAGAGGATCTTTGCTAAACAAAAACTAACAAACTAACTACAAGGTTAGCTACTCGGTTAGAAGGTTATACCTAGGTCTTGAACTCCTTCTCTTCTTCCTGTGGTCCTCCTTCTGGCTTGCTCCTTGGAGTGGTGTAGACGGTTCCTCCTCATCGTCTTCTCTTTGCCGAAGAAAGATCCACCCGAAGGCCTCTACTTTGAGCTCCTACCTCAACCAAGAGGTAACTAAAGTGCTTGACTTGCTAAATCTAGAACCCTAGAAAGAGTAGAGAGAAGTTTTGATGGTTTTATCTCACAAGCTCATGGTTCTCAACACATGAGAGATGAGAGCTTTGAGAGGAAGAGGGAGAGCTCAAAAACATGAGAGAGAAAGAGCGAGAGAGAATGATGATCAATTTACAACCATATTCTCATATGAGAGAATTATGAAATAATAATAATAATTAAAAGAAATTGTGATGGTTAGTTTGGAATGACCATTATCATTTCACATTAAATGAAATTTGCAAGAATCAAGAAGCATCTTTCAAATGAAATGATGATGGTTAAAATGTCAACAAAAGTCAACCGGTCAACCAAAGTCAAAAGGTCAACAAAAGTCAAATGGTCAACCTAACCATGGCACAATTATTCTTAATTAATATCATTAATCATATCTCTCATTCTCATTAGGGTTTGGAAAAAGTCAACGGTCAACAACCCTAATGAGAATCCTCTGCCTCTGTCAACTGTGCATACACACCCGCATCCGTGTTCCGAAGAACATGAATACAATAAGAAAAAACCAATCCCAAAACAAATACTAGGATCTGGCTTAAACCAAAGCCCGCTAGTAATAACTGCCCGGACACCAAACGTGCACAAGTGCGTGGATGTGAACGAACCCCGTCGCAAAACCATGCGACCTCTACTCTGTTTTGCCCAAAGGCGAATAGCCCTCTGTGTGGGACTCTAAAGACTCGACATTACGCTGGCAGTGGGTTTAACCACAGGCCGCAAGCGGTACTAGCTGTACGTAACGGTCCCCATGTAGATGCCGATAAGAAGACTGATGAGGTGAACCCATCCGAACTCCTACCGAGCCTGAATATGACAATCTCCGTACAGTCCGGTCTGTTCGTCTAAGAGTATCACATGGCGGGCCTAGGGGGCGGTAAACGTCAGCCCCCTAATAGCAGTACAAGTCATGTCGGAGTGTACCCCAGAACACCCTGAGATAACACTGGAAACGCTACCAGTATATCTCGCTTGCCCTGGCCAGGGACTTTGTGTAATGGCTCTCCTAGACACAGCGCGATATCAACCCCTAATACCGGGAGAGACGAATCCTGTCTAACCGTCACTGCCTCTAAGTGCTTCAGGACTGCACCCAACTACTACCTGTTTGCACGACTCCTTTGAGCCGTGGTAGGGTAGTAATCAAAGAACAGTGGGAACACACTCGAGGCGAAGTGACAGTGTCAAGTCAGCGGACTAAGCTGTACTCATGTCACCTGGGAACTGATAACTGACGATAGGAATAATACCAACCAACAGTTCCCAGCGAGTCCTGTCCAGTGTACTCGTAACCTAACGAGTACCCGCATACTATCTCAAGTACGACGTACTAATGGCTATGGGACAGACCATATCCCCTTGCTTGGATGAGAAGCGCATACGCTAGTCTACTCCGGAGTATCGATGCCCCGTCTCGATAATCCTACGACTAGGGACCTGTATAAGGATGTGCTTGTAGATTACCCAGCCCCCACTAGTGTGACTGCCATCACAACGCTGGTAATCAAGCAAAGATCCTAAGGGTTTCACTAATGTGTATAGGCGATATGCTAAAAGAAACACATGCACACATTAAAGTAGAAACAAACCAAGTAGCATACTACCATTTTTAGCAAGATTGTCTATACAACTGTGAATATCCCAAGCTTCCATTAAGTAATATACAAACTAGTATGATACAGTAATGGCCTCTAGGGCATATACACTGACAATACCTAGTAGTCGGCGATGCAGCCTCATAGCGTCACGTACTGTATAATACATAGTACAACATCCCCGAGTCAAGAGTGCAGATCAATCATCATATCTATATTTTGTACGGTAAAATCCATCATACGGCATCCCAAAAATCGGGTACGAGTCAACTATCATATATACATCATCATTCATATGGTATCATCATCGAACAATATCATAATCAGGGGTATTGTTCTAGAGTCTCGTACATTCCAATATTATCAACACATATTACCGTATATGGGTACACATCGCCCAACAATTCCACTATAATATCACGTCATAAATCATATCATGACTCAAACACATATCAAATATCTCACGGCATCATGCCCGATCATATCGACTCATCTTCAAGTATCATATACCATCCTCATATCACGTGTATATGTATGTATATACATATATACTCCTATACACCAAGTCAAGTGTACGTGTGCGCGTGTGTATGTGTGTCTACATGTATCCTGTTATGCGCCTCCAAAGTAATCATCCTCTGGGTAGTCTTCCTAGATCAACCTAATCTAACCTAAGGTCTGCTAAAATATCCTACTCGCTCAGTATCCAATATCACTTCCATGCTCATAATTAACATGGTAATAACACTATTCTATATTTGCGGGATGCTATACGCCATCCACCCGACTTCCCCCATAGATATACATCTACTCATCTCGATCCTCGCTTGCCAAAGTTGATGCCACCATGCTCTTCCCTTGTCGTACGACGTCCACACGGGTACCTATAGTTTCAAAACATTATATCGTAAAACAAGAATCAAGATACAAGAAAACCCAATACAATATACGAGACACACATAGGTTAGAACCTACAGCCAATGTATGCAAGAAGAACCAAATAACCCTCAACATCGACGTATGAATGCCAATCGATCGAGACAAAACACAACATCCAAGTTCAAGTCATTAAAAGTTACAAAACCAAAACAACAACTCAAGAAAACGCTCCCAGATTAGCCTCAGGTGAGAATTAGGAAAAGTTGCATATAGAGTAGGTCTAATTAGAAGATAATGGAGCCATGGACTAAGCATGAACATTTGCCCACACCTAGGCCACAAATTGCGGCCAAAACTTGATTATTTGCGGCCAAAGTAAAGGATTAGGGTCTCGGGTCGTGGGTATAGGTTCTAGGTCACCTGCTTGTATCACTATAATTGCAAAAAAATTTTTTGGGTTCCCGGGTGATAGTAGATTTCTATATATCATCACCAAAATCCATAAAATCCGATATCGGGGTTTCTAAGTTCAAGTCTTTGGGTTTAAATCTCTGGTTTTAGTCCAATATACTATCACTAAAAGGATTTATGGTCTCTACTAGTCCTCAATTGCACCATCACAACACATAATATCCCTCAAACTTCAACTTGGAATTTTCAAAGCTCACAAATCCTCACTTAACTAATTCTAAACTAACATAGAAGCTAAAGGAACTCAATAACTAAACTAATGGTGTAGAGATTACCTCATATGGCAACTAAGGAAAATTCTAGGTTTGCCCAAGGTCTTCAAAGTCTTGACTTGGTTAGCCCATAAGGTTTGTAATGATGTCGTGGTCATTTTTAGTGAAGGGGGTATAAGGTTTTGAGTGGGTTTTTGGGGTGGCCATGGAGGTTAGAGGAGGTGGAGGAGTTAGAGAGAATGAAGGAGATGAAGAAGAATGAGGGATGAAGAATGGAGAAGAGCCATGAAGAGTGTAGAAGGTTCACTCCTTCTTTCTGTCTCTCTCACTCACATGGTCCCACCCCTCTCTCTCTCATTTTTCTTTTCTAATCAAACAAAACCATTTAAAATAAAAGAATGCCATGGTTCATTAAGTATGATTAGTGCATGATTAGTGAATATATATCAAGTTTAAAAATAAACTTGTATACAAATAGTTGTATAACTAATTATAAAATACCAAAATCAACCTAACACCTTCAAAATCAATGATTATATAAATTTCCAAATATTTTCTAATATTTATAAAATTTACTATTTAATTATTTAATTTCTAAAAAATAACATTTTATTTTCTGAAATGTTACAATCTTTCCCCCTTAAATAAATTCGGTCCCCGAATTTAAATTTAAACCCCCCCCAAAACTAAACATTTCAGCGAAACAATTAAATCGTCGGGGCTCCGAGTATCATAAAACATCTCTTAGCGCAATACACGCGCATGAAAGTGAGGGTAAAACTCAACATCAAAACTCCGTCAAGTATCACGCAATTATCGGAGTTATGGTGAAAGTATAATTTTCAAAATCCAATTGAAAACCAACATAATAAAAATCAAACCATAACATATACATAGAGTGCGCATCGTATAAAATCCTCAAGATATCCGAATAGAAGTGCATGCAAAACCTTTTTCAATTTGCCGTGCGATGCACGTATTATGGCACAAGTAGCGGACGTTCATTTATAAGGAAAATAGTTATACGTATATACATATCTTTTGTTTAACATACACGTCCCGCTATTTTTGAAAATAATTTAGAAGGGTTTCCTTTATACAGTTTCGTGTCATCACGGACACGTAAGAAAATATTGAGACTATATCTCATTTTTTTTGGAATTCCCTTCGGTAAATATCGATGCATGCAAAAACACCTAGGCACTGTTCTCAGAACAGCCCTACTCGGTTACTAAACCAAATAATAAATATCATAAAACATGATGCTTAACAGGAAATCATCCCAAAAATGTAAACAAGAATACCACGTGCGTCTGGTGCATACGGAAATCGAGATCAAATAAAAGTGCCATGAATGTGACAGAAAAAAAACTGAATGTAACGGGTGTGCACAAAACATCTGCCAGTGCAACGGGTGCGCACGATACAATATCTATGCACGGAAAAAAAATCTCGATTTAGTGCATCTGGTGTGCACAGAATCGCATCAAGTGCGCCAAATGTGCACAAAATCTCAACCAAGTGCACATGGTGCACGAAAGCATAAATCCAGTGCACTATGGTGCACGAAAACAAATATCGTATATCAAAAATCGAAATCAGCGGCATACGACATACACCAAATCAAATCAAGTATACCGAAAGCATAAGTTAGATCATATGTATACCATAGGTATGAAATCAAAATCAAACATCTCGAATGGTATAAAATCGAAGTCGAGTGCAACCGTGGTGCACAAAATCTCAATCATGAAAATAAATCACCCAAAATACCGAAATTCCAAAACGACGGAAACGTGATATCCGTATCACCAATTCGCAAATCATAAGTAACTGTCGTCAATGCGTCCTTCCTTCAAAGTCAAAAAGGTGCCGGTGCATCCAAGCTAGCAGAGAAATAATCTACCTATCTCAGTTCACGGTCTGGCGCCTTGTGCCCTTAGGCTCTCGTCTCTCACTGCGGATTGCCAGTTACATAACTCCTCGGCTCAACGGCCGAATATGGAATGATGACGGAAACAGTTCCGCTCTGGCACATCCTCTGAAGATCTCCTGGCCAATTATCATGGTCACCCATAACATGTCTTGTCAATGATGCCGAACTCTGGCCCACTGAGTGTGCGTGATACGACCAATCCAGGGTCCAAGTCTTCTTGTGTAGTATTCCAGAAAGATTCTGTCGGGGTCTCTCCCAAATCTCATCTCTGCCGAACTGCCCGGAAGTTATTACCCTTTACTCAATCCATTTCTTGTTCCGAAACAGCTGCATAGTCATAACGACTTCTCCTGGAAGGTATATCCTTTTTCAATGCCTTTGCATGCGTATCACATTTCTGATGTCAACGGAGTGGAACGCCATCTCGTTAAAATCTCATACGAACCTCTTACTCCTCTTTCCTTCAATATATATCAACTCGGATTTCCTCTTCATAGTTGTGTGAACTACGCTCCAAATGGCTATACTCATCTAGAGTCTCCTTTCCAAAGCTACGTATTCGGCATCTCAATATCCTGTAGTAAGCATCTTGCCAATTACATCCTCAGGGACTCGTTCAAATTATCGGAGTAATGCGCCTATGCTTGTCCTTCATCGATTGACTTACATCGTGCCTGTGTGAGGTCCTCTCCAGCCGAAATTAATCAATCTGATGACCTCGCATCAGGGTATGCAAACGAACCACATGCCTTAGTCATTCATCCATGGGTGACTAGCGATCTTCTATCATATCCCTAAGTATAAACTCGTGCTGCAATGGCTTCAAACATTTGGGGAGATATCTTGTCAGTCGCAGCAACAGCTGGCTCATTTGTCCGCACGCTAAACAATGCCTCAATCCTCAGGGATAGACGGTACATTAACGGTCTTCACATTCTAGCCGGCCTCTAGCAGTGCCCAATCCTCTGGTGCTGATATGAACATTTGCGTCCACAAGAAGTCTTGATAAAAACAATACATCTACAATGCTCGTGCTAAAGGAAACATCGTAAATAATATATCGTAACGTTCATGTATCACCGGAACACATCCCGGTCAGTCTTCGTCCACGACGAGCTCATGCTGACCGCATCTCTAGCCGCAACTCTCTCTGCCCGTGCAACCGTGGTAACATAAGCCACCATCCGATATCGATGAAGATAGATCAAAGGAACGAATAAAATACGGTGCAAAGTAATTGTACATCCTAAGTCTTCTAAAACGAAGTAGCGTATCATAAGTATGCCGCGGAACATACACACGGCACGTCACTCTACTTAAGTCTCCTACTCCATCAACCAAGGTCAACCTATACTCGAACCAAGGTTAAACCTAGCGCTCTGATACCAACTTTGTCATGACCCGAAGGTACGGAACGTGACTGGCACTTAAATTACGAAACGTCTAGAGGCGTAACGTAATCTAAGTAAGCCAAAGCCCAAAAATATAAACCATTTTAAGAAAATAGAGTGAAGGAAAACTTGTTTAAAAGTTAACATATAAACTCGCTTTAAAAGTCTTTATAATAAGCTCAAGTTTTTGTAAAAATTTCGGCAGAGTTTCCTTTGTAAATTCTGGCCCCAAACGGGTACAAAACAAGAACATAAATAAGTAATAATAGAAGGCATCCCCAAGCGGGAGATAGCTTTTCGCCAATTGGCGGAAACAACCACACAAGCAATAAAAATATATAACGCCGAAGGGCGAGGATCAAAACTCAGAAAGAAACCAACATCCTCAAGAAAACCAGAGAAAAACCATAATAATACAAGCGCGCGACTCTAAGGTCGAAAGAATAAACAACTGTCTTTCTAAGTCTATCAAATATACAAAGTCTAGTTGATGGAGCTTACTAGACACAACTGAATAAATAAAAGTACAAAGGTGGTCACGATGCAAGTGAACCCACCCACCAAGGTAATCACCCGGAAGGAAGTGGTGTGCCAGCAAGCAGCCACGGAAACCTCTACGGCTAAACCTGCAAGAAACTGTGGCACAACGGGGGTGAGTTGCCAACTCGTGAGTAGAAGACATCACCAGATAGAAATCGCATGTACGACGATCTCCTAGGTCATACAATAATGTACCCAATATAACACTGGACATCTAGTAGTGACAGGGTAATAATCTATGCATAAGTGTAATACTCAGTGCTCGTGTCAGTGTCACTAAACAGCATCGAGTCATATATCTGATGTATGAATGCATCATGAATGAAACAATCCACCATGAAAATCTGGATATTCTGATATAAGAAAATCAACAGTGAAACTTGTATAATAAAACTGAAACATCATCAGTGAAATCGAAAGAAAATTAGTGTCAAGCATCGACACAATATCTCAATATCTCAAGTCTCAATGTCCCAATGTCTTGATGTCTCAATATCTTAGGCTCCGTCAGTCCGGATCGGCCCATATCATCAATCTCACGACTACGGTCGGTATCCTCCGGATATCCGCCGAGTTTCCATACAATCACCGGTAGGTAGTGCTCCCTTGCCGGGCTTATCGTTATCCTCATGAAATCTCTATCTCGCCACGGGATACCATACCGGGTCCACCATGTACCCGCAGACGATTCCTCCACTCCTCGAATCGGGTCTCGAAAACCAACTCAGAACCGAGAAAAAATCATGATGGACGCTACTCATCATATCAAGGAAAACCACATCATTCTCTTTTAAAATAATCATAAGTTTATAAAAATTCACATGCGGTTTCCAAAATCCAGAAATCTCATGAAAGATGTCCGTGAATAGTGAATATCGGCATAAAGCCCCACAATATTGCATAACAGAATGAATGTATGAATGCTTGAAGTATCGAAATACAGAATACAATGTCTAAACTTAGCATAAGAGGGCAAGCATACTAACAATATGTTAAAACTACCGGCTAGCAAGTTATACCACTAAAGTAATGTTTTCTAAAGTGTATGTGGCATGGCAATTACCGATGATGATGTATGTGAGCCGGCAAGCAAGTGTACGGGGAGTATACACATCATCGGTAATGGTGCTGGTGTCCTAACAGAATGGGTTTATAATTACCAAAGAAAACACATGTATAAACATGAATGCGATGAGAACGACATGAATATAACGAAGAATGTGTAGTAAACACAACATTAAGAATATACCTATCTAAATACGAGTCATACAGTTTGGTGTTTGAAATAGCACGAATCGCGGTTTTCAGAAAAGTAGGGGCTACGGGGTTTTAGAGAAAAGATACGTTCTTTGAAAAAATCTGCAGCATCCCTCGGCTTTTTCTAAAAATACTCACGATTCATTAGTTTGAAAATAGGTATGACTCGAGCCTAGTCTAACATCTACCTAATCAACTACAAGACTAAACTAAGAACTAGTCGAAGGGGTAAGAAAATCCACCTAAATTTCTGAGTCGATATACCTAGTATTTGGCGATCCAGCCTCATAACGTCACGTACTGTATAATACATAGCACAACATCCTCGAGTTAAGAGTGCAGATAAATCATCATATCTATACCTTGTACGGTAAAATCCATCATACGACATCCCAAAAATCAGGGTACGGGTCAACTATCATATATACATCATCATTCATATGGTATCATCATCGAACAATATCATAATCAGGGGTATTGTTCTAGAGTCTCGTACATTCCAATTTCATCAACACATATTACCGTATATGGGTACGCATCGCCCAACAATTCTACTATAATATCACGTCATAAATCATATCATGACTCAAACACATATCAAATATCTCACGGCATCATGCCCGATCATATCGACTCATCTTCAAGTATCATATATCATCCTCATATCACGTGTATATGTATGTATATACATATATACTCCTATACACCAAGTCAAGTGTGCGTGTGTGCGTGTGTATGTGTGTCTACATGTATCCTGTGACTCGCCTCCAAGGTAATCATCCTCTGGGTAGTCTTCCTAGATCAACCTAATCTAACCTAAGGTCTGCTAAAATATCCTACTCGCTCAGTATCCAATATTATCTCCAAGCTCATAATTAACATGGTAATAACACTATTCTATATTTGCGGGGGTGCTATACGCCATCCACCCGACTTCCCTCGTAGATATACATCTACCCACCTCGATCCTCGCTTGCCAAATTCGATGCCACCATGCTCTTCCCTTGTCGTACGACGTCCACACGTGTACCATAGTTTCAAAATGTTATATCGTAAAACAAGAATCAAGATACAAGAAAAAATACGACATACGAGACACACATAGGTTAGAACCTACGGCCTACGTATGCAAGAAGAACCAAATAACTCTCGACATCGACGTATGAATGCCAATCGATCGAGAAAAAAAAACATCCAAGTTCAAGTCATTAAAAGTCACAAAACCAAAACAACAACTCAAGAAAACGCTCCCAGATTAGCTTAAGGTGAGAATTAGGAAAAGTTGCAAATAGAGTAGGTCTAATTAGAAGATAATGGAGCCATGGACCAAGCACGAATGCTTTTGCCCACACCTAGGCCGCAAATTGCGGCCAAAACTTGATTATTTGCGGCCAAAGTAAAGGATTAGGGTCTCGGGTCGTGTGCATCGCTTCTAGGTCACCTGCTTGTATCACTGTAATTGCAAAAATTTTTTTGGGGTTCCCGGTCATAGCAGATTTATATATATCATCACCAAAATCCACAAAATCCGATATCGGGGTTTCTAAGTTCAAGTCTTTGGGTTTAAATCTCTGGTTTTAGTCCAATATACTATCACTAAAAGGATTTATGGTCTCTATTATTCCTCAATTGCACCATCACAACACATAATATCCCTCAAACCTCAACTTGGAATTTTCAAAGCTCACAAATCCTCACTTAACTAATTCTAAACTAACATAGAAGCTAAAAGAACTCAATAAATAAACTAATGGTGTAGAGATTACCTCATATGGCAACTAAGGAAAATTCTAGGTTTGCCCAAGGTCTTCAAAGTCTTGACTTGGTTAGCCCATGGGGTTTGTAATGATGTTGTGGTCATTTTTAGTGAAGGGAGTATAAGGTTTTGAGTGGGTTTTTGGGTTGGCCATGGAGGTTAGAGGAGGTGGAGGAGTTCGAGAGAATGAAGGAGATGAAGAAGAATGAGGGATGAAGAATGGAGAAGAGTCATGAAGAGTGTAGAAGGTTCACTCCTTCTCTCTCTCTTTCTCTCACTCACATGGTCCTACTGTTGGGGTCAAAAATTGTACCCCGGTTGACCAAGTCAAAGTTAAAGTCAACCCCAAGCTAGATGGGTCCAAGCCCAGGTCAAGTGGGCCCATGCCCAAGTCGAGCCCCGTGGCTGGCTTCCTCCATGCCAAAATAAAAATCATGTAATAAATAATTTTTATGTAATTTTTTATGCATGAATGTAATCAAAATGGGCATAAAACCAAATTTTTGTAAAGCCCATGCTTTATGTGCAAAAAAAATGAGCACATGAGGCATGGGAAGGGCAAAATGCCATTTTGTAAAGCCCAAGGGGCTATATGTAAATGTGTAAGCCTATATAAGGCAACATGATAATGAATAAAGCATACACTTTTTATTCTTTAAAAACTCTAGTGTTTTTGTGCTTCCTTCTCTTTCCACAAGGTTCTAAACCTTCTTCTCCTTTTCAGTTAAATCAAGAGTTTTACTCTTCCTTTTCCAAAACTAAATAGTTTTTCACCACAAAACCCACAAAGGGGAGCTCAGATCTTCTATTAGATCTCAAAAAGGGGATATTTTTAAATCTCATCCCTTTTTCCAAGATCCGGCCAACCGAGAGGAAGAAGAAGGAGACCCATCTCCAGAAATCCCATCTTGGGAATATCCAGGGCCAAAGGGGAGAAACAAAACAGTCTCCTTTGATCATTTCTAAATATTTTTAGGAGTTTAACTCCATTCAAGATAATTAATCTCTGTCAGGAGTTCAACTCCATAAGTTAAATCGGGAGCACAGCTCCCAGTGTAGAGACCAAGTCCCTTTTCTTGCTGATGCCTAGCGCCCGCGTGTCATGCACGTGGGGCGTCGGCGCCCAGCGCCCGCGTGCCAAGCATGTGGGGCGCCGGCGCCCAGCGCCCGCGTGCCAAGAACGTAGGGCGCCGGTGCCCAGCGCCCGTGTGCCAAGCAAGTGGGGCGCCGGCGCCCAGCGCCTAGCGCCCTCGTGCCAAGCACGTGAGGCGCCGGCGCCTAGCGCCTGCGTGCCCGCACGTAAGGCGCTGGCCCCCACGCGTCCTTTGGATGCTTTTTCCCTTTCTTATATATATATATAGACATACACACACTCCACGACACTATCCCTGTTAGAAAAAATTTCTAACGGGGCGCTGCCCCGCACCCCATAAGGGGGCTGCTAGCCCCCTTGACCCCCAGCCCGCTATCTGGGTAGCGGGACCCCCGTAAAAACTTTGCGGGGTCCCCAATATATCCAAAACCCCTTTAAAACACAACACTGCACATTGTGTTCGCAAGACCTGTTTGACCCGTCAATCGGAGGTTTTTTCACTCCAAAGGCGAGGGGTAATTAACGGCAGTTTAGTCCACGGCTGCCGGAGATTCGGATCCCCACGATCAATAAATCCCTGCCTACCCTAGGCAGGGGGAATCTGTAATGCGTCTGAAAAGCGCGCGCGTATTTCCATCTCAATAGGGTAACGAAAAACACCCTACACCCACCTCTCTCTCTCTCTCATTTTTCTTTTCTAATCAAACAAAACCATTTAAAATAAAAGAATGCCATGGTTCATTAAGTATGATTAGTGCATGATTAGTGAATATATATCAAGTTTAAAAATACACCTGTATACAAATATTTGTATAACTAATTATAAAATATCAAAACCAACTTAACACCTTCAAAATCAATGATTATATAAATTTCCAAATATTTTCTAATATTTATAAAATTTACTATTTTAATTATTTAATTTCTCAAAAATAACATTTTATTTTCTGAAATGTTACAGTGTGAGAACGATTTTTTAGAGGGTTTGTTTTGAAAAATAGTCGGACTTGAGGCTTGACTCAAGAAATCACAAAATCCACAATCAATCCCTAGAACTAGGGTCATCCAAGTCAAGTCACTAGACCGCTCTTAGACTTCCAAAGGACAAGTCGCAGGATCAATCATCTACTACCTCCTTATCAATCTTAGGGCCAGATATGTGGGAGGTACCCGCTATACGAATCACCGAAATAGCGTGCCTGATTAAGTAACCACTTTCCTTAGTCATACTTGCCCAGACACTACAAGAGAAATGAGAATAAGCAATAGATTACCCACGACCCTCCTCTGTTCTAATTGAGCGTGAATGTCCTTAGGGGCTAAGTCTAGATATTTTTTAATTAATATATGGTGAGAGTATGTTCATTTGTGATTTGTCACTAGTACAAATAAGGGTTGCCTCTACGGATTTATCCGTAGGGGCAACCCACTGCCCCTACGGATATATGCGTAGGGGCGAAAAAATACCCCGTAGGTGCAAAGGCCGCAGGTGCAAGTTGAAGCCCTGAACTTGCCCCTACGGGCAAATTCTTGCCCCTACGGATATATCTGTAGGTGTTATTGCCCCTACGGATTACTCCGTAGGGGTAATCAAATCATATATGTATTTTTTTTTTGAATATATTGTATGTACCTACGGATACAACCGTAGGTCCTTGTTCTACCCCTACGGATACCTCCGTAGGGGATAGGCAATGGACCCTACGGACATATCCGTAGGGGCACTCCCAACACCCTGCACTGAGATCAGGGGGGAAAATATCAGGAAACCTGATATTTTGCCCCTACGGATAAATCCGTAGGGGATAGACAGTGGCCCCTACGGACATATCCGTAGGGGCACTCCCAACACCCTGCACTGAGATCAGGTGGGAAAATATCAGGTTTCCTGATAGTTTGCCCCTACGGATGACTCCGTAGGGGCAACGTATATACCTACGGCTTAATCCGTAGGTACATATTGTCTGTATTTTTTTTTTAAAAAATGGGCTGCTAGATTTTTTCCCGCCCTGTGCACAATACTATATACATCAATCAAATCATATATTGCAGTATTCATAATCACATCTCACGCATATATATAATATACAAAAGAAACCCAAAAACTGAATATGATATAAATACAAACCAATATCAATATCGTTTCAAAATGTAGTACAATGTGATATAAATAAATACATGTTTCAAAAAATAAGAACCAAAAAGCTACCCTAGTTCGGTCCAGCTCCACCTCTGAATAACGTTAGAATAACGCGCGCCTGCTCCTCGGTCAATACACTCTGCAATGCTACAAATAAGGGAGTCTGAGCGGCATGTGGAGCTGGCGATGTGGTCTGCGCAGCTGCCGTCGAGGTAGTCGCTTGCGGAGCCGCGGCTGCGGGAGTCTGAGTGGGCGGTGGAGCTACAGGAGCTGTCTGCGGAACCGCAGCCGATGTAGTGGCTTGCGGAGCCGCAGCCGAAGGAGATGCATGTGGAGGCTCGGCCGATCTACCCTGTCGCGTCTGGACATAACGTGTGTAAGAAGCGTGTAAGAACTGTGTATTATTCGAATTCGTTTCATTATTAAGTTATTTCGAAACTCTGTTTGGATATCTAGTTTGGAAAAGCGTTGTTTATTTTAATTACATATGTATGTATGATTAATCAAACTTAAGTCTAGAACCAAATAAGCTCAAGATACGTACTAATTATGGATATGTTGATATGTGTATAATATGAAATGATATTTTACTATAAAGTAGTATACATACCAGCATCTCCTTCAACTCCTGAACGGTGGCCCTCAAGCTATCCAGTTCCTGATGGACATGCCGGTCACTGGAGACGGAGGAAGTAACCGCCGGGGTGGAGTCCAACCTCATATGGGCCCTGCTAGGGCCCAATCCCCGGCCTCTCTCCCAACCTCCGTGGTGCCCTCCGTGTGCGGCGTCCAGAACTGGGGTCAGCAGCCTCGGATCGTTCTGTCCGGTAAAATCGATCCCCGAGGCCTAGGCCTGCTCAACCACCCGCTCCTACACCCACATTAAGCAGTAAAGTATAAGTATAAAATTTAAACTTGAACCTTCCAAAACTAAAATTTCAAATTTGGGTAGAAAAAATATTAACACTTACGCAGTACTCCTGGGTAGCGACGTCGGGATATCGAAGCTCGCCCGTGGCGGGATCTGTCGAGGTGCCGTGGACGGCAAGATATGCGGACAGCACGCTCGGTGTACCACCTGACGCCACGGTCCGAGATGTCTGCAATATTAGAAAGTAACTCTTAATATTAGAAATATTAGAGAATAACTCTTAATATTGCAGAATCTTAGAGAATAACTCTTAATTTACCGATAACTCCATGGCTCGAGTAATGTTCCTCGAGCCACCTGTGTAAGTGGGGCGACCCCTCTTCGCCGACTTCCTGTTCTCCGTATTCTGAGCGGCTGTTTCTGCACAACGCATTAACATTTAGTTTTCTAATTAAGAAACACAAAGAAATAAATTATATCATAAATAATGAATTAAATTTAAAATACATACTTGTTTGCGTTCGGAGTCGAAATAAGCGCACAATAGAGGCCATGTCTCTACGTCGACTCTCGCAAACGCCGGAGTAGATAGGAGGGCCGCTCTCTCTGCCTCGGGGGTCGCTATCCACAGGGAGTAGCGGTCGGCCTTCAGCTCATTCCTGTTGTATCGGACCTTGGCCTGCATGTTCTTCATCAGGCCATTGTACAGAGCATGAAGGTCGAGCACCCTCCCTGGGTGATCAGGGTCGGCTACAGGCTGAAAATCGTAATCCAACTGAAAATACAAAAAAAACATTGTTATTAGATTGCAAGTGTTAATAATAAATATATTGGATAGATCAAATGAAAATATATATTAATACATACCCGAGCCTGATCAAAGAAGAGGGCGAATGAGCGCTGGTGCTGCTCGCCCCACTCAACGTGAAGTGGATAGTTCTTCACGATCCGGCTCTCGTCCCCCAAATACCGGCCGAACCTCTCGGCATTAGGACCGGTATAGTGATAGTCAAGGGTAAAAAATAGGGGGAATGCTGCCTCCCCCCTAGCTGTATCAGGCCTCAGCCTATGGGACTGATTCGGGCCTCGAGTCCCCCTCTGGGGATGGAGAGGCCCTGCGTCTGCACGAAATATCAAGACAATCAATAATAAGACAAAGTTGTATTAAGAAATCAAGGTTAAACAAAAATTCAAGTGTGATATATAGCTCCGGTGACTAGCGCACGATCCTGGGCCCGAGCAGCAGCACGAGCGGGACGATAGTTCCTCCGGTGAGGAACAACCGGGGTCCCGGACCCGGACGCATCCCCTCCAACTATAAAATAAACATCGACGCTAAATTTCCATGAAGTTCATATTTATTCTATAGAGCATATGTAAAATGAATAAATATTTTAAATTTATTCATACTAACCTGCAGACGATACGGAGGGTATGGAAGCGGCAGGAGTGGCCCCTGTGGAAGGTGTGGACGCACCACCTATAATTAGACAATTAAAAATAGATTATATAAGTAATTGCAAAAAGAATGTGTAGATCAATAATATAACGTTCTAAATCAATATGCATGCACTATAGGATATATAAACATACCCGCAGGTGCGGTGGTGTCACCACCTACAGCTAGACAATAATAAAAATTGCTAAGTAAGAGCAAAAGGAATGTGTGTATTTATGATATAGCATTCTAAATCAATATACATACACTATATGATATATAAACATACCTGGAGGAGCGGGGGTGGCCTCTGTCCCAGATGTGGACGCATCACCAACAACTAGACAATCAAACATTGACAATATAAGTAATTTTGACATAAACATGCATGAATATCTGTAATATTACATTCAAAATGGATATGCGTGCAGTATACCTGGAGGTGTGGCCAAATCAACACGGAAGGAGGCATCCGAAGGGGTCTCCGATCTGGGTGCAAGACCGGCCCTCTGAAGCTCCCTACGGAGCTCTCCGGGCGGCAGAACTGCTCTGCCTCTGCCGCGGCTGGAGCTCCTGCCGCCCCTCGCTGCTCCCGACATCGTCATCAAATCTAGATAAACGGTTCGTGGACGCATTAGACAATCATTAAAAGTATTGACTATATATGATCTAGAGCGTAAAATGTGAAGTAATAATATAACATTACTGATAACCTTTTTCGTTTCGTGGGCGCATCATACATATCTACTTGGATTTCATCGTCGATGTCATTTCTAACCCACGTAACTTCATGATCGGTCGAAGACAACCCGTCCTTCGAAACAGACGGTCGGAGCACTTTAAGCCTTCTCTCTTCTTCGTCCTCATCGCTGTCCTCGTATTCTGGGACATCGTAGACATCTCTAGGTTTCCATCGACATACAACACTCCACCCCGGATGCTTCAAACACTGTGAGTAGTATACTTGGAACGCTTGGTTCGGAAAGATAAACGGATCGTCCTGACCGTAAAATCGAAGTGTGTTCACACTGGTCAATCCATATTCATCTTTCCAAGTCCCAAGACTGCTTCTCCACCTGTCTGTATCGGTTCGCGGATCGTACCAAGTACAGTGGAATATATAAAAGGGTTCTGATCGTCCGGGATAGTGGATGCCGAGTATACAATTTAAGTACCCATAGTAAATCACACCGTCCGATCCTACCATCGCAATCCCACTATTCTGAGTGGTTCTAGATGTTTCTATGTCCTTAACTTCGAATTTGTATCCAAGGACACCAAATCCTTTGTAATATGCAACCTCCATACTAGGAAATTGAGCTAAACATCTTGAATCACTCTCAAATGATGCAGACAAGTTCGGATCGTGGATCTAACAAAACAAATTTTACGATAAATACATAACGATACAAGTTTAGATTAAAACTGATAGCAATAAAATGTAATTCGAATAACTTACATGCTCTGTGACCCAATCACAAAAATTATCCTGATGGTATTTTTCCAAACGCTCTTCGTTCCAATCAGGATGCCCCTCACGTACCTCGTTAAAATGAGTTCTGTTTTCGACAAATAATTGTGACATTAATATTATGTCATTTCATACACACACAAACACAGATATAACAATTAATCCAGAAGAACTTACTCTCTAATTTGTTCAAGACATGCGCAATTAAGCAAGATAAACCGGTATATCTTGTTGATAAACATAGTGTCTACCCTCTTATACTCGGTTTTACCATATGGCCCGTCTTGAATTCTTCATGGTCGGTTAAGCCTTGTCTCAATGTTCTCGTCCAGATAGCGGGAACAAAATGTGGTTGCTTCATCAAGAAGATAACCTTGCATGATAGAACCCTCTGGTCGATTTTTATTGCGTATATACTTCTTAAGAGTGTAAAGGTACCTAATGAGAATATGTTGAATAAATAAACACGGGCATACAGGACAACAATAAATTTATAAATTGCGCGAAACGAAAAATTACACGTACCTCTCGACGGGATACATCCATCGATATTGTACCGGTCCGGCTAACTTCGCCTCAGTTGTAAGATGAACCGTCAAGTGTATTATGATATCGAAGAATGACGGTAGGAAAATACGCTCAAACTTGCAAAGTATCAACGCAATAGAATTTTCTAGTTTATCCAGCGTCGCAACCTCCAGTGTTTTAGCACACAACTCCCTGAAAAAACAACATAGGTCGTTGATTACTAGACCAACCGAGTCGGGGAGAGAAGTCCTAAGGGCTAATGGAAGAAGGTGCTCCACGATAACATGGTGATCATGACTTTTCAGCCCATCGATCTTGCCCTTCACAATTTTTATTTTCTTGCTGAATGATCCTGAGAAACCTGTGGGGACTTTCAAATCATGCAACACCTGCAGGAATCTTTTCTTCTCCGGTTGTGACATATGATAAGCGGCATTGGGAAGTACAAACTTGCCCGGTTTACCCGCTACCGGTTTAGAGTGCAGTTCACTTCTTATTCCCCACTCTTGTAGATCCATCCGGGCATTCATGTTGTCTTTCGATTTCCCGTCTTTACACAGAAGCAAGTTAAGTATGTGCTCTGATACTCCCTTCTCTATATGCATGACGTCCAGACAATGACGCACTGAATTTATAGACCAGTACGGAAGCTCGAAGAAAATGCTTAACTTGTTCCAATATTGTGGTTTGACCTGTCTCGTCGGATCCATCCCGAAGGTCACGTTATTGTAACCATCCCATTTAGCAGTCACGTCCTCTCCGGACAATGGGGATGGAGGCCCAAGAAGCTCCTGATGACCATCAAAGTGAACCGTGTCTAACCTATAGGGGTGGTCTGGAGCAGAAAACGTCGATGGCCGCAATAACAAACCTTCCTGCTAAAATTCAAAAATTTTGATGTTGTGTGTTCATGGCAATGAGGACATGCTTTGTGACCATGTATGGACCAACCTGATAGCATTCCATACGCAGGAAAGTCATTAATTGTCCACATTAAAGCCGCACGCAGTATGAAGGTTGTATTTGTGTTTGAATCATATGTCTCTACACCATCAATGAACAAAGTTTTCAGCTCCTCGATCAGAGGTCGAAGATAGATGTCGATATTGTTTCCCGGTGAGTTTGGTCCGTCGATAAGAAGAGGCATCATAAAGTATGATTGGTCCATAGCCAACCAAGGCGACAGATTATAAATTATCATTACAACGGGCCATGTACTGTGACTTCCATCCATATAGTTGAATGGGCAGAAGCCATCGGCAGCCAGTCCGAGCCGGACATTGCGAGGATCGCTACTGAATATTGCGTTCCTCCTATCGAAATCCTTCCATGCCGGTGAATCTCTTGGATGGCTCATTTTTCCATTTTCGCTTGGAGGAGCACGGTGATGCCAAATCATTGCCTCGGCTGTTTTCTTGCACTTGAATAGCCTCTGTAGCCTCTGTGTTATGGGAAAATATCGTGCTATCTTCACAGGTATATCAGGCTTCTTATCAGAATCTTTCGGCTTATACCTGGCCTCTCCGCATGTTGGACACTCTTTCAAATCTGAATTCTCTTTCCGGTACAACACGCAATTTTTAGGACATGCTTGAATCTTCTCGCACTTTAGACCCAAATCAGACATCATTTTCTGGGCTTCGTACCAGCTTTCGGGCACATTATTTTCCGGAGGCATAGAATCTTTCAAGAACGAAAGAAGCATTGTGAATGACTTGTTGCTCCATCCATTTAGGCACTTAATTTGGAAAAGTTGGACGAACCATGAGAGGGTGGAATACTTCGCATTCTCATAAATTGGTTTCCTAGCATCATTCATGAAATTTTCATATTTATCCGCACGCGGTCCTTGACCGGAAGGAATGTCATCTTCGGTACGAATAGATTCACCTAGGGCAGTCTCTACCATATCCTCCATTTCTTCTGATGGAAATAAATTTCCGTATCCTGCCGTATTACCGAATTCTTCTTCTTCTCCTGCCGCATTATCGTGTTCTCCTTCTTCTTCTACCGCAGTACTGCATTCTTCTCCTTCCCCGTGATATTTCCAAGTTGAATAAAGTCTAGTAAACCCATGTTTTACAATATGAAGCTCTGCCAATTCTACCTTCTGCCAGTACTTATTGCCACATCTATCGCACGGACAGAGAATCTTCTCTATTATGATCTTATTATGTGCTCGTGCAAATTCAAGGAAAGCAGCAACTCCTGCGACAAACTTAGGTTGCATACGTTGTTTCCAATCCACATACATCCAGTCCTTAACTCTGACGTACTCATGGGCCATGTTAGACTGAATAACATATAAATTGTAGGTTATGCTGACTATATTGAGAAATATAAGAACGGGATAGTTACTGACAAAGGAGAAAATCCGTGTATATGCTTTGTGTGTGCGTTTGTCGTTGAAAAGAATAAATTATCGCACGTTATGTTAACCGATAGACGGGGACTAAGTGGCGCTTTTAGTTTCATATATGGGTATCGATGGGAATATGAAGGTTTCATATTATCATATATTGGTTTTAACCCGAACATCTCGAATCGCTATCTAATTATGCGTTTGTATGTATGTGTTCCGGCTGTCGGGGGTAGGCTTCTATCCCATTAAGAATGTATAGAGCGAACGCCCATCACTTGTGCTTTCAACCGTTTCGAGTAAATTTCGGCAGCACCTCCCCGCTGTTCTCCGAGTACACTGTAATAGAATAGATAATCATTTCAAAGCTGTGAAACAACGTTGAAATGAACATCTAATCTATCTTTGTACACGGAGAACCAGCGGAAAGATACCGACGAAATATCTCGAAACGGATGAAAACACAAGTGAATGAAGGCGTTTGCTTTATACATTCTTAACTTGTCCACACGGGACAAATCTATGGGTTACCATACGATTGAATTTTCTCGTCGCGTAGACTATACGACGATTGTTAGTATCGAGCTATACTGTCCGATATTTAACAACCTTCGTATAGTTCTAGGTCACGACGAGCATCGCACGTATGTTAACCGATAGACGGGGACTAAGTGGCGCTTTTAGTTTCATATATGGTTATCGATGGGAATATGAAGGTTTCATATTATCATATATTGGTTTTAACCCGAACATCTCGAATCGCTCTCTAATTATGCGTTTGTATGTATGTGTTCCGGCTGTCGGGGGTAGGCTTCTATCCCATTAAGAATGTATAGAGCGAACGCCCATCACTTGTGCTTTCAACCGTTTCGAGTAAATTTCGGCAGCACCTCCCCGCTGTTCTCCGAGTACACTGTAATAGAATAGATAATCATTTCAAAGCTGTGAAACAACGTTGAAATGAACATCTAATCTATCTTTGTACACGGAGAACCAGCGGAAAGATACCGACGAAATATCTCGAAACGGATGAAAACACAAGTGAATGAAGGCGTTTGCTTTATACATTCTTAACTTGTCCACACGGGACAAATCTATGGGTTACCATACGATTGAATTTTCTCGTCGCGTAGACTATATGACGGTTGTTAGTATCGAGCTATACTGTCCGATATTTAACAACCTTCGTATAGTTCTAGGTCACGACGAGCATCGCACGTATGTTAACCGATAGACGGGGACTAAGTGGCGCTTTTAGTTTCATATATGGGTATCGATGGGAATATGAAGGTTTCATATTATCATCGAGTATCATATATTGGTTTTAACCTGAATATCTCGAGTCGCTTTCTAATTATGCGTTTGTTGTGCATTCGTGTTGTATGTGTAACATGATTTTAAACCATTGAGATCAAGATTGATAGAACTGATCATCCTACATTGCAATAGCATTCATCAACCAAAAAATATTATTGCAATGGTATACATCTATAACAATCAACAATTAAAACTACAAATATAGGATACTGATATCATAAAGCGTTATGAGACACGTCATCTGCCACGTGTCGTGATCATGGAAATCGCTAATATTGAGCATCATCAAGATTAGATTATGGTTTTGAAGCAAGTTATTGAGCATCTTGGATTGATTGTCAAGTGTTGATTTTTATTTCAACACTTGACAGAATGAAAATCATAAATACAGTTGCAAAATGTGTTCCTCACCCCCATAAAGTGGATCTTAACAATCCAGACAAGACCATCATTGTTCAAATTGCCAAGGTAGACATAATCTCAGCAGTTATTTACGGTTGCTAGCTTGTATTGCTTGTTGCTATTCTTTTTTTTCCTTGCCCTTTCTTTCTTTCTTTTTTTTTGGGGGTGGGGGGTTGTGTTTGAAAAGTTTTAACCAACTCACTGCTATTTCTAGGCAATGCAGGAATATAACTAGTTTTATCCCCCAAAAGAAAGAGCTTCAGGCTTCATGCGTCAAGCGATGTGTATAATTATAGGATTTTCTTGCTAGCGGTTCATTTACAACTATTCTTTAGTCTATATACCTAGCATCTGCTACTAGATATTACATCTTGCATCAACACCCCGCATGTTAAAATCAAAATCGATTATTTTTTTCTTGATCTTTTTCTGATTTTCTACCATCTGTGTCGAGTAAATTATGATTAACATTGTATTTGTCAACTAATCAGAAGAGCCATTCAACCAGCCCCACCGTAACCCTAACCCCAGCCCCACCCGTAACCCTAACCCCAGCCCCACCGTAACAGCAGCCGAACCCCAACCCTAACCCTACCCCGACCGCCACCGCGACCCCTGCCCAACCCCAACTCTCGCGCGCGCAACCCAGACCCAGCCATGAACCCTAAGCCCAAAATAATCCAAAAATGCTTTAATTTACCTCGAGATTTATACCTGAACGGCTGCTGGTGGGCTGGAGAGACGACGGTGGCGATTTGGCAACGAAACCGGCGGTGGCGACGACGGTGGAGACGAAACCGGCGGTGGCGATGACGGTGGCGACAAAACCGGCGGTGGCGACGACGGTGGCGACGGTGGCGACGACGGTGGCGACGGTGGCGACGGTGGCAACGACGGCGTGCCGATTTGGGGTTTTTTCTCGCGCGCGATTGAGAGAGAGAGAGAAAGTGAGCGTAGGCGATCGATCTGGCTTTATTTTAAAACGATATTTACTTGCCCCTACGGACATAACCGTAGGTCTTTTGTTTGCGGCTCCGTAGGGGCAAACACCAAATTAAGAATTAATATTTTTATTCTTGGACGTCTGTGCCCGTAGGGGCAACCTTTTAGCCCTACAGATTAATCCGTAGGGCCAAGTTAAATCTGCCCCTACGGATATTTCCATCCGTAGGGGCAACCCCCTATTTTACTAGTGTGTGGGGTCTAGAAAGGGTGATAAAATCCCTACCTAATCTAGATTTGGGTTTATTGCCCCTTAAAGTCCGGTTTAAATATGAAAGTGTTTCCTGGCACTACCAATAGGTTTTATGCGGCATCAAGCATGCTATTTTTAAATTTTTGGTGTGCAAAGCTACACTAACCTAGAATCATAACTAGAGTATTAGGGTTTAAACAATGATATCATAAAAACTATACTAAGTGAAAGAGATTACAACCTTTGTAGATCGAGTCCTTCACTTCTATAGCTCCGGGTAGTAGTCCCTTCGACTCCTCTAGGCTCCACTTGAAGAATGAACGAGCTTGCTTTGCGATTTTCGTATCGAAGATGATCCACCTTGAAACTTCTCTAGTTCAAACTACCTCTTCATTAATCTTTCATTAGTGAAGGAAACAACCTATACTTAATGGCTAATATAGTGTAGGTTGATGAAGTAGGTTTTTTTAACTCACTCAGGATTCTCATAAGCCCTAGGATTCACAACTCATGTGAGGGTTAGGGCTTGTTTGAGGAAGAAGAAGATAAGGAAAAAATTGTGAAGTGAAGAATGGCTTCTCATCAACCTCACTTATTGAAGCATGGATTATTTACACATAAATAATTCCAACAATGTTTCAATGGTGAGTCAAGACTAATAAACAATTGAAAATGCCATGCCTCACCCATTCCACAAATATCTCCCATTTTCTATCTCATCTTTTCTATTTTCTTAAAATAGAAAATCCAATATATATATATATATATATCACATATATACATATAAATATATATTAAGATAATAATAACTTAAGTGAGCAATAATATTAGTTAACTTATAATTATATTAAATATAAATATATATCAAATTATTAAATCAACACTTGATTTAATAATCCGGTTATATCTTATATAACAGACTAATATCATTTATCTGTATATCAATTATCAAATCAACACTTGATTCAATAATCTGGTTATATCACTTATAACCTGACCAATAACATTTATCGCCAGATTAGAATACGGTATCACATACTCGTATTTAATCAGGCTCCCGCACATATGAGCATATGTGCCCTATTTCGTTTCACTTGAGCCAGGAAATCTCTGTGTGGGACTCTAAAGACTCGTCAATACGCAAGCAGTAACTAATGATCACATTAGTTACCCATAAGCCGTTAGCGGTACTAGCTGGATGTAACGGCTACCCAAATATTGAGCGATTAGAAGATCAACAAGCAAGCTTGTCCAAACTCTCATAAAGCCTATAAGTAACACTTACCGTACAGTCCGGTCTCTTTGTCTAATATGTCGCATATCGAGTCTAAGGATGAAATCGTCAGACCCCAGTAACTTGATAAGTCATGCCGATGTATGGCTCATAACGGTTCGAGAAACTACTGATAACACTTACCAGTAAATCTCATTAGCCCTGGCCAGGGACTTACTGTTATAGCCAATCGAGTATAGCGCAACATCAACTCCCTATACCGGGAGAGACGAAACCCTTCCTATCGCTCACTGCCTCCATGTGACTCGGGACTGTACCCAAAATCCACCTGTTTGCACGACTCATTTGAGCCGTGGTAGGGAGGAAATCAAAGCACAGTAGGAACCACACAAGACACTATGACGATCTCGGGTCTACAGACTAACCTGTACCAGTGTCACCAGAGAACTGCTATCTGACGATAGGTATGGTTCCATCTAAGAGTTCTTGGCGAGTCCTGTTTGGTGTACCCATTCTCTTATGAGCACCTGTGTACAATCTTTGATGTCAAACACCAATGGTTATGGGATCAACCATCGCCCCCTACAGAGTCAAGAAACTTACACTCTAGTCTACTCTGGAATATCGATGCCCTGTCTCGATACTCCCTCGATTAGGAACAGTTAAAGGATGTGTTTGTGGACTACACAAGTTCCAGTAGTATGATCCACATCATAGTCCTGGTAGTCAATCAAACATCCTAAGGGCTTTATCAACATGTATCAGAGACAGTATAATAATACAAGTGTACATATTAAGATAAAGAGCAACCAGATAGCATACTATCATGTTGAGCAAGAAAGTTCTCTATATATATGTCCAAGCATCCACTATATCATACAATAATGGCCGCTAGGTCATACATATTCTTATCAATCTCCAACTTGCACTAAGGCCAGTTGTTGTAGTATCTCATACCCAACATCCTAAAAATTCTCTCAAACTGTGCCTGGGGGAGGGCCTTCGTGAGTGGATCCACTACGTTGTCCTTCTTGTCAACTCTCCCGACCTCGATCTCCTGACGATCTACTATCTCCTAGATCAGGTGATACCGTTTAAGAATATGTATGGATCGCTGATGGGACCGGGGTTTCTTGGCTAAAGCCACAGTTCCATTGTTATCACAATATAAAGGCATTGGATACTCAATGGATGGAACCATACCAAGTTCAGCAATAAACTTCTTCATCCAGACAGCCTCTTTGGCAGTATTGTTGGCAGCGATGTATTCAGCCTCCATCGTCGAGTCTGCAATGGTATCTTGCTTGGAACTCTTCCAACATATCGCCCCTCCATTGAGGGTGTAGACAAAACCTGAGACCGACGTATTGTCATCCTTAACACTGTGGAAGCTCGAATCGGTAAAGGATTCCACCTGGAGTTCTCCGTTACCATACATCAAGAACATTTATTTAGTCCTTCTCAAGTACTTAAGAACGTTCTTCACAGCTGTCCAGTGCTTTTCCCCGGGATCTGATTGATACCTACTCATTACACCTAGTGCGTAAGCTAAATCCGGTCTGGTACATAACATAGCATACATGATAGACCCGACTGCCGAAGCATAGGGTTCCCTTACATGCGAGCCCTCTCCAAATCAGTCTTGGAAGACATCTCTTTGGAGAGAGTGATTCTTGAAAAAGTGGGTAAATTACCACGCTAAGAATCTTCCATACTAAACTTCTTTAGTATGGTGTCAATGTACCTGGATTGGGACAATCCCAACATCTGTTTAAATCTATCCCTATAGATTTTTATCCCCAGGATGTAGGAGGCATCACCCAAATCTTTCATGGAGAACTTTTTTGATAAGAAGAGCTTGACCGAGTGTAGCATAGGAACATCATTTCCTATCAAGAGTATGTCATCTACGTACAATACGAGGAAGACAGCCTTACTCTCTACAACCTTTTTGTATATATAAGGTTCATCTACGTTTTTGATGAAGTCAAACTCTTCGACCGCTACATCAAAATAGATGTTCCAACTCCGCGATGCCGGCTTTAATCCGTAAATTGATTTTAGAAGCTTGCACACCTTACCGCTGCTCCTACTGTCTATGAAGCCTTCTAGCTGTGTCATGTATATGCTCTCTTCTAAATCACCATTTAGAAAAGCGGTCTTGACGTCCATCTTCCAGATTTCGTAGTCATGGTATGCAGCAATGGCAAGTAGGATCCTGATGGACTTAAGCATAACTGCAGGAGAAAAAGTTTCATCATAGTCGACACCTGGTCGTTGACGAAAACCTTTTGCTACAAGTCTAGCTTTGAAGGTCTTAACCTTTCCATCTACACCAATTTTCTTTTTAAATATCCACTTGCTCCCGATGAGTTTTACCCCTTCAGAAGCAACTTCCAAAGTCCATACTTTGTTGGTTTACATGGATTCCATCTCAGATCGCATAGCATCTAGCCATTTCACAGAGTCTCCACCTGTGATGGCCTGCTTGAAACTAATCGGGTCATCATCTTCCATAATGCAATCCTCACTCCCACCGTCTATGAGAAAACCATAGTATCTCTCAGGTGGATGAGGAACCCTACTAGATCTGCAGAGCGGCTGAGGTTCGTCAGGGACTATCGCATCCTCCGGTTCTGCCAAATTTCAGTTATAGTTTGTGTTGCTGGAACTTCTTCCAGTTCAACCTCATTGCCACTAATTTCTTTAACAAGAAATTCCTTTGCTAAAAAGGTGTCATGTCGAGAAACAAACACCTTTTGTTCCTCGGTGTGGTAGAAAATATACCCTCGCGAATGTTTGGGATATTCTACAAACTTGCACAGAACTGACCTTGCCTCGAGATTGTCCAGGTTTTGTGTTTTAACATAAGCCGGACAACCCTATATCTTAATAAAATTAAGACATGGTCTCTTCCTTTTCCATATCTTATATGGAGTGGTAGGCACGGATTTTGTAGGAACCATATTCAATAGGTATGCGGCTGTCTCAAGCGCATAACTCCAAAAGGAAATAGGTAACTCGGCAGTACTCATCATAGACCGCACCATATCTAATAGGGTGCGATTCCTCCACTCCGATACTCTATTGTGCTGCGGTGTATACGGAGGAGTAAGCTGAGAGAGAATCCCATTCTCTTTTAAATAATTTCGTAATTCCGTGCTTAAATATTCTCCTCCCTGATCAGATCGAAGGATTTTAATACTTGTACCGTTTAGTTCTCTACTTCGCACTTATATTCCTTGAATTTCTTAAAAGCTTCAAATTTGTGTTTCAACAAGAACACATGTCCGAATCTTGAGAGATCATCGGTGAATATAATAAAGTACGAGGAACTATTCCGGGCATGTGTAGACATAGGACCACATACATCACTATATATCAGTCCCAAAAATTCAGTAGCTTTTTCTTCTTGTCCTGTAAACGGAGTTTTGGTCATCTTGCCGTTGAGACATGACTCACAAGTTTCATAAGATGTAAATTCAAACCGATTCAAATATCCATCTTTATGCAACTTAGATAGTCTTGTCGCATTGATATGACCTAGTCTACAATGCCTCAAGAAGGCTTCACTCATTTCTGAACTTTTCCTCTTGTGTATGTTCTGTATATTTAGAACTGTAGTTTGATTTAGAACGTATATATCGTTACACAACGTACCAAACCCAATCAACACTTGATTTAAGAAAATGTTCATACCATTTTTCTCTAATACAAAGTTATATCCTTCTTTATCTAATAAAGAAGTTGATATTATATTGCACATCATTTTTGGTACGTAATAATAGTCATTCAGAATCATTGTATTACCATTTGGTAATATTAGGTGGTATTCGCCAACTGGTTTGGCTACAACAATTGCACCATTGCCTAATACTAAAGACTTATCACTCTTTCCCAGTTCTCTACTTCTGCTTAACTCATATAACAAATTACATACGTGGGATCTTGATCTGGTATCCAATACCCAGGACGTAAAGCATACTGAGAAACAGTTCTCGGTAACGAACACACCCGAAGAAAATGCATCATCACGCTCTTTCTTCATTCGGGTTGCGTGGGAATCCTAAGATTCCCCTATTCCATGCTCAGACTTATGACAATCATAAGAAAAAGCGGCACCAACATTCCCCAGCTTAGTATAATAAATGGGTTCGGTCAATACATCAATATTATTATCTTGATTAAGGCGTTTCATGGTCGCTACCAGGAGAGAGAAAGAAGGAAACGCTTTAGCGTGCACTCTTTACAAGATTTGATTGGTTATTATCTTATCTAATCAGGATGGCTCCCACTATTTTTATCAAATCTTTCTTCAAACTCTAAAAGGTAAGATTAGCCGGGATTAATTACACTCTATAGGTTCGCCAATTGGTCAGCCAGGTAGGTATTGGTATTCCGAGAGAGTTTCCCCATACTTTCGCATGGAACTAATTAAATAACCTCATTTCTGCAGGGGCATAACCCCATTAACACCTTTCTTAGACACCTGCTGGATCAGCTAATTGTAAAGTGGAAAACTCTCCCAGGAGTAACACTTACTCGCAGTGGGTATCGAGATCCAACTATCTTATAGAAGGTATGCAATCTCATTGCAAATTTCAACACTTGAAATTCTCAATATCTCTTTTTGCCCCTAACGACTTATGACCTTGACAGAGGCCAACAAACCATAGGCCGCTAGTTATGTTCAACCAGTCATTTCATGATTGAATTAAACCCACCCGCACAACCCTTGACGGAGGCCAACAAGGTCGTATGACTACCTTAATCCAATCGCATCATATGCTGCAGATAAGTACTAATCAGCTACCGCACACTACGTCTTAATGGAGGCCAACAAACGCAGCACGAATACTAAATAGTCCTTATCTGAAATGACGAATGGCTATGACTAGTTTTGAAGAAAACCTTTAGCGTAATGAATTTGATATCGTTATAGAATCAAGTGACTTGAAAAGGAGTGGTTTAAGCTCCACTTTTAAATCGATTAGTTTTCAAAAAAACCACGTGGGTTGTAGCATTTGCTAGTTTTGCTAAAGAGGTCACTCCCGGTGAAGGGATCTCTGCTCTTTCCTCATCGAATGAGGTGCTGGATATTCATCGAGGAATACCACTATGCAAAGCAAGAACTAGATCTACCTTTTTGAAAGATTTGATTCTACATTATCTTTAGCTTTCTTTTGTTTTCATTAATCTCATTAATGACGTCCCATTATTTATGTTTCCTAAACATCACAGAAGAAACGAAAATATAAAGTACGCTTATGCCATCTGCATTCGCCACGGGGTCCCGTCATGCACCGTTGGTTACTTAACTAACGACAGAGCGGGGGTTGGACTAGTGCGGGTGCAAAACATAAGCAACGTTTATTACATATAGCATTCATCTCACGCAGTTATATGATCACATCACAGAACACAAGCAGCAGAAGTCAACATATGAAATATTGGATATTCTAGAAGGTCCGTGTTTTAAATTAAGCCAGTAATGAAAAACACGGATTCCACGATCGTGATGAATAGCCAAACCCACATCCCTAGACCCCTACGAGAGCGGTAAGCAACCCTGCCAATTATAAAGTTAGGAGACCCAGGTCTCGACTCCTCGAGATGACCTCATACTGGACTTTAGAACCCGGTTATTTGTGCTCTCCGCCTTGGGTCTATTCTAATGCAGAAAAGTAAATAATATACATCAATGGTGATATCATCCTCAACCCGGAAGTGTCCCAATAAAAGAATATTACATACAATTTTACATGAATGAAAATAGAAAAACTCTCATCTCACGTAAAAAAATCCTGCTATTCAATCACGACGATCCAATATAACACATCACAACAACACATAATATCACATGTCATCAACATAAGTAAATATGCGTATCCCGAATTCCGTTGACATATAGTAACGAGATCGGAGATACCCCACATACTGTAAGTCTACGTTAGCGCCCCGGCAGTCTACAGACGCCAAAATGCGGAACAAAACTTTTTAACTGGCGCTATCGTATACTTTAACCCGGATCTGCCATTATTGCTAAACTAACAAACTGTAAAGAGTGTAGAATGGTTATACCGAACGATCCGAGTCCTTCGTTCTTCAACCATCATCCCACGCTCCGTTGCGGCTGCTCCGATCTCGTCGATCTCCGATCTCCTCGTCGAGTTGGCACCACATGATCGGTTCTTTAAACGGGCTCCCGCCTCTGACTCGAGGCAACTCGATCGTCAAGTTTGCTAAAAGAGACGACCAAGATTTGATGTAGAGAATGAGTAGATGACTTTGTCTCGTTCCGTCCAGAACTGTGGACGGACGGTTAATGAAGTTGCCGAGGGAATTTGGTGATGGAAAGAAAATGAAGTGATGAAATTTCCATGCACCCAAATACTATCATATCTCTTCTACAAAATTAATCAAGCATCAAGTGAGTGAGGAGAGAGAGGGCCGGCCAAACATATAGGTGAAGGGAGGTGAGGGTAGGAGGAGGGAGGTGACCACATCATGAAGCTTATCATGAAGAAAATATCAAAAGGAAAACAAAAAGCTTTAATTACAAAGCATGAATCATTAAGCATAGTCACCATTTAATAAATGCACCATTAAAGCCAAGATGACTCACTAAGCCACTTCATCACTTCTAGAACCTTCTAGAATGATGACTCGCTCCATCTGAAGAAAAGATAAATCCGTCTTTAACAGAATGTTAAAAGACGGCTGATAGAAAACTGGAAACTGGCAACTTCCAAAAGTGATCCTGAAACGATTTTCAGGATAACCCCGAAACTGTATAAATATACCCGCATTTGTATTACGACCGAATACAAATGCAACTGAGACAAAGATATTATACCTACTCAATATAATACTCGGATCCGGCTTAAACCAAAACCGACCAGTATCAACTGTCCGAAAATCGACACGTGCGTAAACGCACGTGCATTTTCCGAACCCTGCCATAAAACCATACGGCCTCTACAACGTTTCGCCCGAAACTTGGGAAACTGTCTATGGGGGACTCTAATGACTCTTCAGTACCCTGGCAGTGGGTTTAACCACAAACCGTCAGCGGCAGTAGCTATGCGTAACGGTTGCCCACGGACTGAACTTAAGGGAGACTGATGAGCGCACTCAAGGGTGGCCGATGAGCTAACACATCCAGAAACCCTACTGAGCCTAACAGTGACAATGTATATACAGTCCGGTCCGTTCGTCAATGAGTATCGCATATCAGCCTAGGGGGCTAGTAACGTCAGACCCCCAGAAGCAGTATAAGTCGTGTCGGAGTGTAGCCCAATAACACCCTGAGATATTACTGGAGTACCTACCAGTAAATCTCCTACCATGGCCATGGATTTAGTGTAATGGCTCTCCTAGACACAGCACGATCTCGCCCCCAATACCGGGAGAGACGAATCCCCTGCCGATCCGCTCACGTGCCTCCATATGGCTCGGGACTGTACCCAAAAGCTACCTGTTTGCACGACTCCTTTGAGCCGTGGTAGGGTAGTAATCAAAGCACAGTGGGAACTCACACGAGACAAATGACGACCTCAGGTCGATGAACTAACCTGTACACATGTCACCAGGGAACTGCTATCTGACGGTAGATATAATACTAACTAGCAGATTCCCGGCGAGTCCTGTCCGGTGTACTCATAACCCAATGAGCACCTGTATACATCTTAGGTGATCCAACTGACACCAGTGGCTTGTGAGACCGGCCACCGCCCCTCGTCGGGGTCTCGACTGTATACACTAGTCTACTCCGGAGTATCGATGCCCTGTCTCGAAACTCCCACGACTAGGGACCACAATTAAGGATATGCATATAAACTACCCAACTCTCACGTATATGATCGCCATCATACAGTTGGTAGTAAAGCCAGATCCTAAGGGCTCTATCAAAGTGTAACATGCAATCAGTCACCTGAACATGTACACGACTGATAAAGGCAAACCAGATAGTAAACTATCATCTCGAGTAAGACTGTCCTACCGGGATAGGTCCTCCGCAACCATTGCAATCACGTACCTGCGATCCAATAATTGACTATGAGGGCACTATCTCCAACAATCTCCCACTTGTACTCAAAGCTAATTATTGCGATGTCGACTACTCACAGCCCGTGTGAAACCGAACATCCAACTCCTCTACTAATCAGTTTCACAAAGCCCGTTTGTAAAACTATTGTGTTCGAGAAATAGCCTCACTGAGTGGATCCGCCTAGAGGTATCTTTCTATATCTCTCTTAATCTCAAGTTCGCGGAGAAAGCCATCTCCCGAATTGAGTAGTACCTGTCTTAGAATATGTCTGGATATCTGATGGGACCTTTGTTCATAAATGAACTCCATATCCAAACTTCTTAGACTGTATGGATCACTGAACCTAATCAGTATCCGGCACCATGCCACCCACAGTATCCTCTGGAACCTCCTGTCCATAATACTGTCCCTCGTCAGAGGGAAAACTAAAACTCTGACAATCACTCTGTCATCCATGTCACCTTTGAAGCCTGGAATGATAACCGTCTCCCGAAAGAGGCTGCCGTTATCAAATCCGTAGAACATGTACCAATGTTCTAAAACTGCTTCCTTATGTTTCTCCAGGATTGGATTAATACAAACTTATTGCATCTAGTGCAAAAACAACATTTGGTGCGGTACTTGACATCTCATGATTGACTCAATTGCCTAAGCAAGTGATCTGCCAATCATGCACATCCCTCTCCCCTTTAGTCTATACGACACCTTTAGAGAGGGTGACTCCATCACCTGCAGGTACACCACCATGCTAGGAGTCAACTATTCTAAAAACCATTAGAATATCTGTCAAAGTACCCACATTGGGAAACCACCCAAATCTAGATCTAAAACCATAGATCCAGAAACCAGAATGTCAAATATTATATCCATGTCCTGTCTGGAGAAACAACTGTGTGACGACCACGGTACAACCGATCGTAGTAAAGGAATTTTACTTCCCACTCTGTGTATGTCATCCAGATACCATGACATCACACCCTACTACCTTCTTAACTGATCCATCCCTTATTCTGATTGAAGTCAAACCTATGACTTTCACATCAAAATTAGATGATCTATCTCCGCTATCACTGCTCAAGTCTATAAATAGATATAAGCTACTTGCCCACTATGCTTCCGATGCTCCCACTGACTACGACAACCCTCCTACCGGGTCTCATATCCTGGAACAACAGTAGTGTCAAGTCTGGGTAGATAAGAACCTCCCTGTCACCGTCCTTGAGGACACCGAAGTACCTCTCGGGTGTCTGAGGTTACCCACCAAATCTGCGGAGTGGCTATTGGAATGTCTAACCTGATCGAATATATAGTTCCTATTAAATTTTCCGTAATCGTTCGCGGTTCTGGAATCACTTCCAGTTCTACCATACTCCCACTACTGTTTTCTGAAAAAGATCCATTTTACTAAAACTGTGGCGAGTTAAGAACAATATTACTATTGATCTTCCAAATGGTAGAATATCAACCCTCGACTTAGCCAGGGTCAACCCACAAACAGCCATTACAGAAACGTGCCCTGAGTTATCCAGAGTCTGGTTTTAAGCATAAGCTGGACAACTCCACATACCTTAATTTCTTTTAAGGTACGATCCATTCTATATCCAATACAGAAACTTTGGCACTTATTTAATTGGAACCATATTCAAATCATGCACCTGTCTCTAGTGCATATTAACTTAATGGAAAGAGGCTGATCAGCATTACTCAACTTAGGAATCCATCCAATTATGAGTAACCTGAAAGAGAAACACGTTTCTCAAAACCATCACTATCATCTGAATACCAATCACAAGAATCTACATCTTCGATCTCTTTGAAGAATCCCGATACTTGTGACATCTGGTTCTCTACTTTATTCTTATACCCACAACTTCTCAAAACTTAGACCTTGTATTTCTACGAAACACTTGTCTAAATACCAGAGAAGTTATAAGTAAACAGAACATAGTACGAGGACCTACCCCTTTGTCCTGATGGACACTGGACAACATACAATACTCTGTATAAGTCCGCTGAGTTAAACAACTCAAAACCTGTGCGTCGTAAGTTGAAAACTGTACCCTGGCGATTTCCTCAAATATCACCAATTACAACGAATTCCGATATAATGAGGATGATCACCTAATTCTCAATATCTTACTCCCACTCATCATCTGTAAAACCATACAGATATGATAATGAAACCTGGTAAATACATACCCTTGGAGTAAGTGTCTAATCGGGAAAACAGTTTTCCTTAACAATGCACTGAAACATGAAAATGTTTCGTAGGGGTATCCTGGTATTTATAGCAATGCCTCTTCCATAAACCAATTCATGACTTCAACCGTATATTTTATTGCCATCTCTCCAAATCACTTTATTTGTCTTTAGTCGTTACCTTCTGTACACCATCGTTAGGCTAAATGGTTTTCTTCTTTCCCTACCGTTCGGCACCAGCCTATGGTTTGGAAGAAGACTATCCAGTAAGCATAATAGGTGTACCCTCCTAAACCAAGGAGTACTCGCAACTGAGAGAAGGTGATGATAAAAGACAACTGAATAATACCTTATTCTTTTAAAGGTGAAATAGGAGTGGCGATGAAGTACGCGGTTTTGGTCGTGAATGATATCAGTCGCAATTTACTTTGCCCTCTTTCTAATCCCTTCATTTTGTCTTTACATATTGCCTTCTGCACACCCTACTTAGGCTAATTGGTTTTCTTCATTCCCTACCTTTCGGCACCTGCCTATGGTTTGGAATAAGACTATCCAATAAGCGTAATAGGTGTGCTCTCCTAAACCAAGGAGCTCTCGCAACCTGAGAGAAGGTGATAATAAAAGACAACTGAATAAACCAATTCTATTTCTCCTGAACCTGGATCCATCCTCGAAGAAGTCCCTTCGAGTTCGTATATAACCATACGATGGATCTATCCAATGGAAGTGGATATCCGTAGTAATACGGGTGTTCTGAGAAATGCAAAGGGTAAAAGAAGGAGTGGTAATGACTTATGCAACATAGACAACCCAAAAGCCAGTATTTTAAGAAGGTTCGGTCAACCTAGTCACTGAGTCATAGTCTAGGGTCGGTCAAAAGTCGCTGCCAAAGAGAGAGAGAGAGAAAAGAAACACTCTGCGTGCACTCTAACCTAGATCAGAATGGTTATAACTTTATCTAATCCGGAAACCTCCCACTGTCCTGTCAAATTCTCCTCAAAACCTAAAGAAGAATCAATCGGGATCACCCGAAGAGTAAACCAACTCATCAGTGGGAATCGGGATCCAACTCTCATCGCATGATAACGTGATGGAATGCATCCACGTTACTCATACTCCAGAAGGTATGCGCATACTTGGCAAGTTTCAGTTTCTTTAGAAACTCCCGATAACGTTTTTGCCCCATGCTCTTATAACCTTGGCGTTAGGTCAAAATGTCATAAGTCACATGCCAAGTTCTACCCATCACTATCTTGTTAATTTGAACCCACCCGCACATGCCCTTGGCGTTAGATCAAAATGGCAGAACGGCTGTCCCAAACCAACTCATCTATCTATGCAACAATTGAATACCCAGCAGCTACCAAACACTATGCCTTGGCGTTAGGTCAAAATACATAGCTTGAATACTACTGAATACCCAAAAGAAGTGACGGAGGGCTACGGCTGGTTTTTGGCGAAAAACCTTTAGCGTAGTGAACTTGATATCGCTGAAGGAACCTGATAGCTTTTTAAAATATAGTGGCGAAAACCTTTTGCTAAAGAGGTCACTCCCGGTAAAGGGATCTCGGCTCTTTCCTCGTGGAATGAGGTGCAGGATATTCCACTGAATACCGCTATGCAAAGCAACTTGTAATCGACTATAGTAAAGTTATTACCCTGACGCAAACTTCTGTCCAAGGGGTCTTTCCCGGTGAAGGGATATCAGCCCTTGCCTCGTCGAATGAGGTGCTGGATATTCCACTGAATACCGCTATGCATAACAAAAGAAAATGTCTTTGCAATAACACTTTTTAAAATTGTTCCAACAACTCAAACAGGTTTGTTTTACTTTGCATTGATCAGAATCAACGCAGTCCCATCAATCAATCACACCAGAAAAGAACGAAAATAAAATGTACGTATATGCCAACCGCATTCGTCACTGGGTCCCGTCATCACCCGTTAGGTTACTTAACTAACGACAGAGCGGGGACTGGACTAGCGCGGGTGTAAAACATATACAACATCTAATAGTATATAAGCCAATATACATAATCGCTCCAGGCGTGATAATATGCAACATTACAGAAAAGTAATAAGCATCACAGAACAAAACAGATATCTGGGATCCCCGAGTTTCACAGAGCCGCTGCTGAAACTCGACGTTCCCCTGTCGTGTGGATAGCCTGTGCAATGAAACCTAGACCCCTACGGGTGCGGCAAGTTACCCGCCAAAACCTGAAGCGAGGCAGCCCCCTACATCATAGTGAATGGACCACCCAGCACTCCATGGAATCCGGTAATGTTGGGCACCCCTCCTTGGGTCAACCTGTACCCCCTACGAGTGCGGCGAATAGTCTGCCAATTCTGAAGTGGGGCCCCTCTGCCTCTCAAAGCCATGAGATGCGGACCCGTTGCTTTCCCGAACCCGGCTATCCGTGCACTCCGTCGCGGGGTAAAACCTAGTACAGTAATGAAAAATAGTACAAAAGGTACATCGACCGCAACCTGGTCGTGCCCCAAAAGAATATTATACAACAGGCAGTGACGGCAGTCCACAAGTTGGACGCTCGCCCCGCAATATCAAATGTACAAATAAACTCAAACTGTACTACCATTGCACACTGCTATCCACCACGACAAATCCGCAACAATACAGCACAACACAGAACATCAACGCGAATGTCACGTTCGCAAACCCGTCTAAAAGAACTATAGCAATCAGACGCGGTTTACCGATCAAATGACATTCCCGGTCGGAGATATAATGTAAGCACTGTAAACTAACGTGTTTAAATTTCGATCGACCAAAGACCAAATATCAAAAAGTGGGCCCCACTGCTTACTGGTGAACAGTAACAAAACCTGGGCCAAAACGATATTTACCAAAAACCACAAAATCCAACATATAACCTACTGACAAAATTTGGGAGCACGTACTCCCCACGTGACCGCGGAAGCGCGGCCAAACCATGGGTTTGGCCGCCCTTCCGCGGCAGCTTGGAGGGAACACAACCCCAAGTTTCGTCGTAGTTCTTAGAAAACCCTGTTCTGATTTTTAAGACATCCAGAAATTAATTTTGAGACCATTTAAAATCAACAGAAACTGTCGGGCATGGATTTTGCAATTTTCGATTTCCGGTCGGATCGATATTTTAAACGCGTTAGCACAAGTTAGTATAGCAAAATGGTTAGGCTCTGATACCACTGTAAGTCTACGTTAGCGCCCCGGCAGTCTACAGACGCCAAAATGCGGAACAAAACTTTTTAACTGGCGCTATCGTATACTTTAACCCGGATCTGCCATTATTGCTAAACTAACAAACTGTAAAGAGTGTAGAATGGTTATACCGAACGATCCGAGTCCTTCGTTCTTCAACCATCATCCCACGCTCCGTTGCGGCTGCTCCGATCTCGTCGATCTCCGATCTCCTCGTCGAGGTGGCACCACATGATCGGTTCTTTAAACGGGCTCCCGCCTCTGACTCGAGGCAACTCGATCGTCAAGTTTGCTAAAAGAGACGACCAAGATTTGATGTAGAGAATGAGTAGATGACTTTGTCTCGTTCCGTCCAGAACTGTGGACGGACGGTTAATGAAGTTGCCGAGGGAATTTGGTGATGGAAAGAAAATGAAGTGATGAAATTTCCATGCACCCAAATACTATCATATCTCTTCTACAAAATTAATCAAGCATCAAGTGAGTGAGGAGAGAGAGGGCCGGCCAAACATATAGGTGAAGGGAGGTGAGGGTAGGAGGAGGGAGGTGACCACATCATGAAGCTTATCATGAAGAAAATATCAAAAGGAAAACAAAAAGCTTTAATTACAAAGCATGAATCATTAAGCATAGTCACCATTTAATAAATGCACCATTAAAGCCAAGATGACTCACTAAGCCACTTCATCACTTCTAGAACCTTCTAGAATGATGACTCGCTCCATCTGAAGAAAAGATAAATCCGTCTTTAACAGAATGTTAAAAGACGGCTGATAGAAAACTGGAAACTGGCAACTTCCAAAAGTGATCCTGAAACGATTTTCAGGATAACCCCGAAACTGTATAAATATACCCGCATTTGTATTACGACCGAATACAAATGCAACTGAGACAAAGATATTATACCTACTCAATATAATACTCGGATCCGGCTTAAACCAAAACCGACCAGTATCAACTGTCCGAAAATCGACACGTGCGTAAACGCACGTGCATTTTCCGAACCCTGCCATAAAACCATACGGCCTCTACAACGTTTCGCCCGAAACTTGGGAAACTGTCTGTGGGGGACTCTAATGACTCTTCAGTACCCTGGCAGTGGGTTTAACCACAAACCGTCAGCGGCAGTAGCTATGCGTAACGGTTGCCCACGGACTGAACTTAAGGGAGACTGATGAGCGCACTCAAGGGTGGCCGATGAGCTAACACATCCAGAAACCCTACTGAGCCTAACAGTGACAATGTATATACAGTCCGGTCCGTTCGTCAATGAGTATCGCATATCCGCCTAGGGGGCTAGTAACGTCAGACCCCCAGAAGCAGTATAAGTCGTGTCGGAGTGTAGCCCAATAACACCCTGAGATATTACTGGAGTACCTACCAGTAAATCTCCTACCATGGCCATGGATTTAGTGTAATGGCTCTCCTAGACACAGCACGATCTCGCCCCCAATACCGGGAGAGACGAATCCCCTGCCGATCCGCTCACGTGCCTCCATATGGCTCGGGACTGTACCCAAAAGCTACCTGTTTGCACGACTCCTTTGAGCCGTGGTAGGGTAGTAATCAAAGCACAGTGGGAACTCACACGAGACAAATGACGACCTCAGGTCGATGAACTAACCTGTACACATGTCACCAGGGAACTGCTATCTGACGGTAGATATAATACTAACTAGCAGATTCCCGGCGAGTCCTGTCCGGTGTACTCATAACCCAATGAGCACCTGTATACATCTTAGGTGATCCAACTGACACCAGTGGCTTGTGAGACCGGCCACCACCCCTCGTCGGGGTCTCGACTGTATACACTAGTCTACTCCGGAGTATCGATGCCCTGTCTCGAAACTCCCACGACTAGGGACCACAATTAAGGATATGCATATAAACTATCCAACTCTCACGTATATGATCGCCATCATACAGTTGGTAGTAAAGCCAGATCCTAAGGGCTCTATCAAAGTGTAACATGCAATCAGTCACCTGAACATGTACACGACTGATAAAGGCAAACCAGATAGTAAACTATCATCTCGAGTAAGACTGTCCTACCGGGATAGGTCCTCCGCAACCATTGCAATCACGTACCTGCGATCCAATAATTGACTATGAGGGCACTATCTCCAACACATATTACACTTACGGTCGCAGAAAAGAAATGAAAACTGCAATAATTAGAATCCGCATTAACCTTAGACATCATAAACCCGGAATATCTCATATTCCGAATTTCATGCCTAACCAATAAACCTTGCATTTTAGTCTTAAATCGAAAACACTTTTCAATAACTTAGTCAGGTAATTCAACAAGATTCCCGACTAAAATGATTGAATACTCGTTGGGAACTTTAGTAGATGGCCGCACCCATGATGCCGTCGACGAAGTGCACTTAGGTGGAACACCCTGGCCGCGAGCACCCGAGTGGATGCTTTTGGCAATGAGGTTCTCCTAAAGTCACTTGGTTGGGGCTATAGGGCCTGGCTATCTAGTAGTGTTACCCGGCGAGTGTTCGTGTACTATACGAGATTGCGACGGAGTTTTGATTCGAATCAAAACTTCGTGGCAATCGAGAGACTAAAACGCTAGATTTACTAATAACAAACTAGTTTTCACAAAACTAATTTAATGTGGATTCCAAATATTATATCACATATCAAAATTAAACCCGAAACGATGTTAAAACTGTGACTACGAAACACTCCGAATTGCCCCAACATTAAGATAACATCACATGCAATCTGGGTAAAATCAAACAGTACCTGAAACCCAAAATCCTAGAGACTGGAAGACCAAACAAAAACAAAGCCAAACCTCATGAAGAAAACCGGCCAGGCCAGCCAAAAAGGCAATCTGGCCGGCCAAATTTTGAATTCCTAGCTTCATTTTTCTCCGGTGTTCATTATACATCATATGTAGCCTTTTGTAGTTGTTTAAAAAAATTTCAGAGGGCTTTAAAAATTCGATAGAAACTAGGGTTTCATTATGACTGTTTCGGAGTTGTTTCGTTTTTGTAATTCTATAAACATCATCTAATGCTCTAACTTTGGCTCTGATGCCATGAAAGTGTTTCCTAGCACCACCAATGGGTTTTATGCGGCATCAAGCATGCTATTTTTAAAATTTTGGTGTGCTAAGCTATACTAACCTAGAATCTTAACTAGAGATTAGGGTTTTAACAATGATATCACAAAAATTATACTAAGTGAAAGAGATTACAACCTTTGTAGATCGAGTCCTTCACTTCTATAGCTCCGGGTAGTAGTCCCTACGACTCCTCTAGGCTCCACTTGAAGAAGGAACGAGCTTACTTCGCGATCTTTGTATCGAAGATGATCCACCTTGAAACTTCTCTAGTTCAAGTTACCTCTTCACTGATTTTTCATTGATGAAGGAAACAACCTATACTTAATAGCTAATATAGTGTAGATGAAGTAGGTTTTTTTTTAGCTCATTAAGGATTCTCACAAACCCAAGGATTTACAACTCGTGTGAGGGTTAGGGCTTGTTTGAGGAAGAAGAAGATAATGGGAGAGAGCAAGAGAAAATGAGCTAAGGAAAAAATTGTGAAGTGAAGAATGGCTTCTCATCAACCTCACTTATTGAAGCATGGATTATTTACACATAAATAATTCCAACCATGCTTCAATAGTGAATCAAGACTAATAAACAAATGAAAATTCCATGCCTCGTCCATTTCACAAATATCTCACATTTTCCATCACATCTTTTTTATTTTCTTAAATAGAAAATCCAATATATATATATATATATATATCACATATATACATATAAATATATAATAAGATAATAATAACTTAAGTGAGCAATAATATTAGTTAACATATAATTATATCAAATATAAATATATATCAAATTATTAAATCAACACTTGATTTAATAATCCGGTTATATCATATATAACCGACTAATATCATTTATCTGTATATCAAATTATCAAATCAACACTTGATTCAATAATCCGGTTATATCACATATAACCTGACCGATAACATTTATCGCCAGATTAGAATACGGTATCACATACTCGTATTTAATCAGGCTCCCGCACATATCAGCATATGTGCCCTACTTCGTTTCGCTTTTGCTAAAAAACCTCTGTGTGGGACTCTAAAGACTCGTCAATACGCCAGTAGTAGGTAATGATCACATCAGTTACCCGCAAGCCGTCAGCGGTACTACCGGGATGTAACGGCTACCCAGGTATTGAGCGATTAGAAGATCAACAAGCAAGATTGTCCAAACTCCCATGAAGCCTATAAGTAAAACTTACAGTACAGTCCGGTCTCTTTGTCTGATATGTTGCATATCGAGTCTAGGGGTGGAATCGTCAGACCCCAGTAACTTGATAAGTCATGCCGATGTATGGCTCATAACGGTTCGAGAAACTACTGATAACACTTACCAATAAATCTCATCAGCCCTGGCTAGGGACTTACTGTTATAGCCAATCAAGTATAGCGCAACATCAACTCCCTATACCGGGAGAGACGAAACCTTTCCTATCGCTCACTTCCTCCATGTGATTCAGGACTGTACCTAAAATCCACCTGTTTGCATGACTCCTTTGAGCCGTGGTAGGGAGGAAATCAAAGCACAGTGGGAACCACACAAGACACTATGACGATCTCGGGTCTACAGACTAACCATACCAGTGTCATCAGAGAACTTCTATTCGACGATAGGTATGGTACCATCTAGGAGTTCTCGGCGAGTCCTGTTTGGTGTACCCATTCTCGAATGAGCACCTGTGTACAATCTTTAATGTCAAACACCAATGGTTATGGGATCAACCATCGCTCCCTACAGGTTCAAGAAACGTACGCACTAGTCTACTCTGGAATATCGATGCCTTGTCTTGATACTCTCTCGACTAGGAACAGTTAAAGGATGTGCTTGTGGACTACACAAGTCCTAGTAGTATGATCCGCATCATAGTCCTGGTAGTCAAGCAAACATCCTAAGAGTTTTATCAACATGTATGAGAGAGACAGTATAATAATACTAGTGTACACGTTAAGATAAAGAGCAATCAGATAGCATACTATCATGTCGAGCAAGAAAGTCCTCTATATATACGTCCAAGCATCCACTATATCATACAATAATGGCCTCTAGGGCATATTCCTAACAAAATATGCAAAAACAAACCGAAATCAAAACGCGCAAAAAGATTTTTGAGTGGCGTTGTTTGCAAAGAACCATGCAGGCAAGATTAGATTATTGGAGTTTTAGAGGAGAGAGAAAGATCTTAGAAAAATACCAGAGGATTTTGGGGTCGCAATTCATCCAAAGTGCCGCGGCTCCGCCACCAAACCCACAATTCTGCCGTGGCTCCGCCGCAAGTTGATGTGTTCTTTTGCTAAATTTTTCTTCAGAGCACCCCTATGCTCCTTTGGTTCAAGTTTAAGGTCTCTAGCTCTCTGTTGTCTTGTTCCAGTTACTCCAGATTTCCTTGCAAAACTCGCATAATAATTGTTAAATACACAAGATGCGGTTTTGGTTCTCGTTTATTTTATTTTATGGTTGCTGGATTTTATAAGAAATCAACCCAAATAACAAGAAAAAAATTACGACCGTCTCCCCGGCAACGGCGCCATTTGATTGCTTGTGAGAAAAGTGTTTTGTAAAGTAACCGCAATCAAGATGGTGTCGCTAGTAGCTAGCCGCAATAACTACAGGTCATCCGCAGGAAAATGTGAACTCTTTTTTTTACTTTAGACGAGTTGATTAAAGAAGGGTGATTGTTTGTCGTTACGGATATAGAATTTATAAAGAAAATGCTCGTAGGTTTGTAGGAGTTAGCAGTAATGGATGAATAATTAAAAATGACTCATTTTATCTTTTAATAGTTTAAAACTAGATCGATAGTGATGAATGTAGATTAGGGTTCTTGGAAGAAACTAGGGTTTCCCCACTCCTAACCCTTGTCCTTGCATTGATCTCTATTCATGTCCAGCCCTTAACAAAACAAGTGTTAAACCAATCTCAAATCGTGATCGTAACTATCAATAAATTGGTAGTGCACCCAATAAAGATGTTAACATTTATTTTGCTAAAGTTTATAAACTTTAAAATGTATAAAGGAAGTTAAAGATTTTATCATCCATTGTTCTACCCTATCCTACGAACCCTAGAAAGCTAGAATTACTCGCTCATGGTTAAAGATTTAGAAGAAAGGTTGAAGAAGAATGAAAACATAGTTAAGATGCAGAAATGTAAGTGCAGAAAGTAAGTGCGGAAATAAATTGCAAAAAGAATAATAAAAACACTATATTTATTAATCAACTATTGCATTTACAATTTTGCTCCTTAGAAAGTAGATTACAAGAACCTTAGTTTGCTCTAGATCTCTCTCTTGTTGGAGGTAGATGAACAGATGATGATCACTCGGATGCGTAGTTCTCTTGGATCTCTTGATCTCTTCGGTGATAATCTTCAATATGCAGCTCTCGGTCCTATATATATTCCCAGAAACTTGAAACTCTAGATGCCATCTGTGAATATATGCTGTTACGATCAAATTCTTGAAATATCACATCCATTAGCCCATATTGTGCCGTGGAACCGCCGCATATAGCCTTGTTTGGCTGCGGTTCCGCTGCAACATAGTGGTATCAAGTTTTTGGATTTTTTCTGGTATCTTGTGTTGCCATGTGGAGATCTTTTTGATGTCTAGATTCTGAAAATAATGCTATGAGTCTCTGTTATTGCTAGATCTATCGATTTGCTTCTAAATTTTGGCAGATCCGATTTCGATATCCCGATTTGACTCAGATCTCTTACTTGGATTCCAGACCTAAGCTAATATCTGCACAATATCTCAAGTCATAGTGTTAGTAGCATTTGGTATTTTTGAGATATTATCCTAACCATTTAAATGATATAACATCTTAAGAATATTAATTAGAAATATTTGATATAATATGCATATTTTAATTACAAAGATTTCATTTAAATATTATATGCATATATTTTCCCTCATTATGGTAATTATAATGTATAAACATATGATAATAAACTTTTTACAAATAAACCCTCATATATTTTATATTTACAATAAACACCTTTTAGTACTTAACAATAGTAGGAAAAATGTTTATTCAAATGTGCAATATTTTAGACTAATCAAGCGCGATCGCCAGTCACACTCAAAAAGTTCCTTCAAAATCTTTGAGAATGGCGATGCTGAGAGAGAGAGAGAGAGAAAACTCGGCAAAAGAAGAAAAGGAGCATGTGGAAAGCGGTTGTTCCCTTATAAAAAAAAGAAGAAAAGAAAAGATGAATGGAAGCTCTCACGTGTTAAATACGTGAGCGCTCACATGAAAAACATGTGAGCGCCGGGTTCAGATAGGATTAAATCCTATGATAAGCCCCCACGTGTTGGCAGCGCTCATGTGATATCCATGTGAGCGCATTAATTTGAAGTGCTAGCTTCGAGGAGAATTGAATTCTATATAAAATTAAATTCTATTTGGAAAATATTTTCCCTGGTTTTTCTAACATTAGAAAGGTTTTCTCTGTTAAACAGAGTGCCCTTGGATTTAAAATCCAATGGTGATTATAATATCACCAATCAAATCAGAGGACAGAATTAAATTCTTTGTTAGGAAAATATTTTCCTAATCTTGCTAAAACGAATAGAAAATATTTTCTGTTAAACAAATAGCCACTAGATCAAAAATCCAACGGTGGATAAAATTCATCGGTTGATCTTTGGGATCAATTGAGATCTCTCAATGAGTGATTTTCTCAAACTAATTGATATATCTCCTTTTTCTATAAAAAGGACCCGAGACTTTAAATCTCACATATTCAATACCCTCCATAAACATTGATATACAATTCCCCCAAGGTTTTGCGAGAGAAAAGATTTCCTCATAAGCGACCACAAAAACAATCGAGAATTTAATTCTTATCTTGAAGAAGATCTTCCCTTTACCCAAACACTAAGTAAAAACATAGAAAATATTATCTCCTTTCTTTCCTATCGCCTGCATGAAATTAGGGTTTAACCCTTTAAAAAAAAGAACTTAGTTCTTTCTCGGGATCTGAGATCCATAAGACAATTCTCCTAAGGATGAGAATTTAATTCGCATCGGGAAGATTTTATTCTTCGGATCGAAAATCCAGAGGAGAACTATAATGTTTTACCCTTACACATAAAAAAAAGAAGAAAGAACATGGAAGAACAGAACAAAAAAGATGGAATTGATATTCCAGGAACTTAGTTCCTTCAAAATATGTTAGGTTTTATCCCAATAAGAACTTGCAAGATCTGCAGATTTTTAGAGTTTAACTCTAATTTTCAGAGTAAATCTCTGCATGAATATAGAAATGATCACATGAAAGACACGTGAGAACCCTAGAAAATAAAAAAAATGAAGACCCACGTGAAAGGCGTGTGAGCACCTAAGGGAGAAACACGAAACATGCGAGCACTCAAAGAGGCCCTGAAGACGGACCTCACGTGAAAGACATGTGGGTGCCCAGATTTAAAGTCTCACATGAAGAGCACGCGAGTGCTTATGAAGACATAGCGGTTCAAGTAACATTCATGTGAGAATTATATGATTCGATGCTTAGCATTACTCACGTGAGGAGCACGTGAGCGACCATGAAAATAGTGCTTCACGTGACACTCACATGAGCGCCAAATGAACCAAAGCTTAGCAATACTCACATGAAGAGCACGTGAGCGATCATGAAGATATAGTGGTTCACGTGACACTCACGTAAGCGCTAGATGAATCAGTGATTAGCACTACTCATGTGAAGAGCACGTGAGCGACCATGAAGATAGTGTTTCACGTGACACTCACATGAGCCTAGCATTGCTCACATGAAAAGCACGTAAGCACTGAAATGGAACCTATGATGAAGCTTAAGCTTCTGGGCCCAGCGCTTAACACTGTTGGGTTATGCAAAGCCCAAAACGACATGTGGCCTAGAGCTTAGCGCTGTTGGAAAACAGAGCCTGACATTTAGTTTAAAATTAGACTAATTCCCTGAAATCTCAAATTTCTTTGATTTTCAAAGGAAAATCAAACATGATCATAAACATTTTAAATTGACCTTAATATAAAACAGGATTAACGGTCCTTAACCATATTTTAAGTCGATCTTAATCTAAGACTAGATTAACGATCCTAAAACCTTTGAACTGATGGCAGTTGTTACCTAAGTTCACTCAAAATATGATTTACGGGTTTGGACTAATCCGCGCCCTACGGACATGACAAGATTAGTCTCTGTATACAATCTAAGGGCAACCCATATAAATAAACATAACATGACACGAACTGATTAACTGGAGAAGGTGAAAGTTGTTATCGCGTTGTGATAACATAATTAACTGTAAGGGTATGCGCCTATAGAGAAGAGCTTTCCCACAATCAAAAACCCTTCACAAATGAGGGGGGTCTCAAAAGTCTGCTAAAACGGTCGTATCTATTTAAACCTCCGATATACGATACCATAAATCAACTTAGTATCTTCAGAGAGGTGGATAGATATGTTGCATATAACATCTGCCCCAAAATTTAGGTTAGACGTCTCCAACGTCTCAGTCCAGTTTTCGGCGGTAAACAGATTCTGACACGCTCGGTGGGACTTCTTTCTATTTTTACTCTACATTTCGTGTGTCGTGTTTCATGAACCAATCACGGTATATTATGTTTATGGTTTCCCTTGGGTTTTGGGATACTAATGCTGGTTCTCCTCCCTATGCAGATCAATAGCATCGTTCAGCAACGTCAGAAGCAACGCTAGCGCCAACACCACTCCGTCCTGAATAACCTGGTAGGGGTAAGCCATGGTCCCGGTGCTTCGCATCCCTATGGCTCAAGTGGCCTAGCAATTGGATGGCCTTTTCTTTGGAACAATGCTTCCACCTCCCTCCGTCGACATTCTAGCGCCAAAGGAAGCTACTCAAAAGAAGTCGGTTTTTGATCGGTTAGATACTACTTCAGGCTCTACTGATAAGCTTGAAGGCTCCGTCTTCAAGAGTCTTGGAACAAACTCCATGGTCTCCTCTGGAAAGCCTATGATTACAAAGAAAGTTGTCTTTGAAAGATTGTCCTATAAGGCGTCAGCTGCTCTTGAGGCACCGATGTGTGCTTCACTTCAGCGCTAGTCCGTATTCAATAGGCTGGCACCCCATGCTCATACTCCGATCTAGACAAAGACATCATTCTTTTAGTGACTGGTTCATACTCCTATCTCGAAACCATGTAGGGCACAAGATGTCCCATCTTCAAAAAAACACAAAGGACAGGATATTCCGGCCCAGAAGTAATGCAGGGGGAAAATACAGGAGGTTTCCAAAGCTCAAGAGGCTCCTATCTCCAGAAATGCTCGACGTCGATACCGGAGCGGAGTAAAGCAGAACAGGTGAAATTTACCATCCAGGCTAACCCCGCCAGCTCTAATGGTGCAGGCTGCTGTTCTAACCGAGAATAGCTTTGAGGAGCTGAACAGGGTGAAGCGCAACTTTTTAACACATGTACTGAAGAAAACTCCACCACCTGCCGAGAGGAATGATGAGCCAAAATTAGTTTGATAGGCGAAAAGACATTCCTCGACTATTCATAAGGTCTGGAAGGAAGTGCAGAGGTCAGTAATCAATAAAAATTACTCTCCCCGACCTAAGAAACTGAAGAGCCACGATAAAAGCTCTTCTCGTCAACCAAAGGAGGCTCATGCTATGATGGTTCCTCCGAAATCGGCCTCTTACAAAAGAGAGAGGTCAAAGATGTTAGGAATATGTATGCGCTAGAGGCCATTATTGTATGATATAGTGGATGCTTGGACATATATATAGAGGATTTTCTTGCTCGATATGATAGTATGCTATCTGGTTGCCTTTATCTTAACATGTTCACTTGTATTATTATACTGTCTCTCATATACATGTTGATAAAACCCTTAGGATGTTGGCTTGACTACCAGGACTATGATGCGGAATATACTGCTGGGACCTGGGTAGACCATAAGCACATCCTTCAATTGTTCCTAGTCGAGGGAATATCGAGACAGGGCATCGATATTCCACGGTAGACTAGTGTGTACGTTTCTTGACCCTGTAGGGGGCGATGGTTGATCCCATATCCATTGGTGTTTGACATCAAAGATTACACACACGTGCTCATTAGAGAATGGGTACACCGAACAGGACTCGCCGAGAACTCCTAGATATTATTATACCTATCGTCAGATAGCAGTTCTTTGGTGACACTGGTACAGGTTAGTCTGTAGAACCGAGAACGTCATAGAGTCTTGTGTGGTTCCCACTGTGCTTTGATTTCCTACCTACCATGGCTCAAAGGAGTCAAGCAAACAGGTGGATTTTGGGTACAGTTCCGAGTCACATGGAGGCAATGAGCGATAGGAGGGGTTTCGTCTTTTCCAGTATAGAGAGTTGATGTTGCGCTATGCTCGATTGACTATAACAGGAAGTCCCTGACTAAGGCAGTTGATGAGATTTACTGGTAAGTGTTATCAATAGTTTCTTGTACCGTTATAGGCCATACATAGGCATAACTTATCAAGTTATTGGGGTCTGACGATTCCACCCCCAGACTCGATATGCGACATATCAGATGAAGAGACCGGACTGTACGGTAAGTGTTACTTATAGGCTTCATGAGATTTTGGACAAGCTTACTTGTTGATCTACTAATCGCTCAATACCTGGGTAGCCGTTACGTCCAGCTAGTACCGCTGACGGTTTATGCGTAACTGATGTGATCATTACCTACTGCTGGCGTATTAACGAGTCTTTAGAGTCCTACACAGAAGTTTCCTAGTTCAAGAGAAACGAAGTAGGGCATATATGCTGATATGTACGGGGGCCTGATTAAATACGAGTATGTGATACCGTATTATAATTTGGCGGTTATTTGTTATCAGTTAGGTTATATGTGAAATAACCGGATTAATGAATCAAGTGTTGATTTGTTAATGTAATATACAGATAAATAATATTAGTCGGTTATATATGATATAACCGGATTATTAAATCAAGTGTTGATTTAATAATATGATATATATTTATATTTAATAATTATATGTTAACTAATATTATTGCTCACTAATTATTTTCTTAATATATATATTAATATGTATATATATATACATTTGATATATATATATATATATTATATGAAGTATGGTTGATTTTCTATTTTATGAAAATAGAAAATGAGGTAGAAAAATAGGGAGACTTTTGAGTTATGGGTAAAGCATATTCATTTGCTTGCACTATTGAAGCATGATTCATTTGATTTATTGGACTTTATTCCATGCTTCAATAATGAGAGGTATTTGTTAAGCCATTCTTCACATGAGAAAAAGAGTTATTTTTCATTATTCTTCACATGAGACTTGAGCTCATATGATGAGTTCTCCTCTCTAGCTCTCTCCATTTTCTTCCTCACCTCCTCCAAGCTCAATCCCTCACATGGGTTGTGAAACCTTGACCTTGTGAGAACCCTAGTGAGCAAAAAAACCCCTACTTTACCATCCTACACTTGATTAGCAATTAAGTGTAGTGTGTTTCCTTCACTAAAGAGTTTAGTGAAGAGATAGCTTGGATTAGCGGAGCTTCAGGTGGATCATCTTCGGCACGAAGATCGCAAAGGAAGCTCGATCCATTCTCAAGTGGAACCAAGTGGAGTCACGTGGACTAATACACAGAGCATGAGAAGAGAAGGATATGGTCTACAAAGGTTGTCGCCTCTTTCTCTTAGTGTAAAGTTTTTGTTATATCATGTTAAACCCTAATCATCTAGTTTAAGATCTTATTTAGTGTTAATTAGCACCCCAAAATTTTTTAAATTAGCATGCTTGTGTTAGTTATATGTATGCCTTAGAGGCCATTACTGTACATAGGATGTATATTGTAGTGGATGCTGGGACGTATATAGGGAGGACTTTCTTGCTCGACATGATAGTATGCTATTTGGTTGAACTTTACCTTAACGTGTATACTGATTGTCTCTCTGTTACATGTTGGTAAAGCCCTTAGGATATGTACTTGACTACCTGGACTATGATGCGGATCATACTAGTGGGGACATGGTAGTCCATAAGTACATCCTTCAAAGTCCCTAGTCGTGGGTGTATCGAGACGGGGCATCGATATACCAGAGTAGACTAGCGTATACCTTCTCGACCCATACAGATGGGCGATGGATGATCCCATATCCATTGGTGTTTGACATCAGAGATGATATACGGGTGCTCAGTAGAGACTGGGTACACTGGACGGACTCGCCGAGAACTCCCAGATGGTATTATACCTCACGTCAGATGGCAGTTCTCTGGTGACACTGGTACAAAGTAGTCTGTTGACCCGAGATCATCATAGAGTCTTGTGTGGTTCCCACTGTGCTTTGATTTCCATCTTACCACGTCCAAGAGAGCGTGCAAAATGGTGGTTTTTGGGTACAGTCCCGAGTCACATGGAGGCAATGAGCGATAGGAGGGGATTCGTCTCTCCCGGTATAGAGAGTTGATGTTGCGCTGTGTTCGATTGGCTATAACAGGAAATCCCTGGCCAGGGTTGCTGAGATTTACTGGTAAGTGTTACCAGTAGTTTCTCGAAAAGTTATAGACCTCATATCGACACGACTTATCGAGCTATTGGGGTCTGACGTTTACCACCCCTAGGCGAGATATGCGACATATCAGACGATCAGACCGGACTGTACGGTAGTGTTACTGGTTGGATTCACTGGAGTGTGAGCGGGCTTGCTCGTCGATCTTCAGATCGCTCAATACCCGGATGGCCGTTACGTTTAGCAGACCGCTTTCGGCTTGTGGGTGTTTGATATGATCATCGCCTGCTGCCGGCGTATTGACGAGTCTTTAGAGTCCTACACAGAGGTTTCCTGGCTCAAGCAAAACGAAATAGGAGCGCATATGAGATATGTGCGGGACCGAGAATAATGCGTGTATGTGATACCGTATTCTATTCTCGCGATAAATGTATCGAATGGTTGTATGCGATATAACCTAGTTATCGATTCAAGCGTTGATTCGATAAGCCGATATATTGTATACTAGTCGGTTGTGTGCGACATAACCGGATCATTGAATCAAGTGTTGATTTAATGATTTAATGCATATTTATATATTTGATATATTACTTTGCATCAACTAGTATCGGTTTACTTTAAATGGATTTTCTCACTCGGGTGTGCGCATTACATATGCGATATGATTTTGTGCATTTGATTGTATCATGTTTGATGATACATGTTTACTTGGTTAAGTGCAAAGAATTAAACCATGGTTAAAAGAATGGTTAGGGTTTCATTTCCTTTATTTATTTGTTTATTCATTTTGGAAAAGAGGAGAAAAGAATGGTGGCTTAATTTGGAGTTTAGTTGAAGCTTCATGAAGCTTTGACTTTGTCCACCATTCTTATCTCATCCTTAACCCTAACCATTCCTTTAACCCTTGGTTAATTCTCTCCACATAACCATAGTTAGGATTATGATAAGTTTGGAAATTCTTTTCTTTTTAATTAACTTATCATAATTCTTTCTTCTTCTTCTTCATCTTCTTCCATGAAGAAACCTCCACTTCATCAATGGTGATTGATGAAGATGAGTGAGAAATCCAATTCTAAAGTGAACCCAACTCCTATTTCTTCATCCTCTACCTCTTGCCAAGTAGTAGAGTGTGTTTACTTCACAAGTTTCTTGACTTGGTGAAGTCGGAGCTTGATTTAGCGATGCCTCGACGTAGATCATCTTCGGCACGTCGTCGATGACCTAGCCCGCTTCTTCTCCGATGAAGCCGACGCAAGAGCCCGGATTTCGGATTTGTACAGCGGAGATGACTTCTTCATGGAGCTATGGAGGTGGACAAACGGATCTACAAAGGTTGTATATCCGTATCCCTTAGTTAACTGTTAACTAGATTACTTTTTCGCCTAGATTTCTAGCAAACGATCCGTATTAGGGTCTCTCGGCACCTAGATTTTTTGAAATTGGCATGTTCGATGCCTTGTGAGACCTCATTAGGGTGCCTAGGAACCCTACAGTGGTATCAGAGCCTAGCTAGAGCCTTAGGCGAAGTCTAGACGGAGTTTGAAACCCGGACGGACCGAAAACACGAACCCAAAATTGCTCTCTGTCCAGATTTTAAAAATGTGGATTTTTCAGTATTAAAAATATCCAGAAAATCAAGCAGGGTTTTCTAAGAATTACTGTAAATTTTATGGGCCTAAGTCAACTTTTCCACCGCGGAACCGCGGCACGTGCTATGCATGTCGCGGCGGTTCAGCGGCGGTTTTGTCGTTTTGTGCATTTTGTTTTTCACAGTAATTCTCAGATTTCTGTGCTGATTTTCATGGGATATTTTAATATTTATTATACAGTTGAGTTTTCAGGGGTTGTTTTGGGTTTTCATGAGTTCGATCGGATTATCAAATTTTGTCTGTGTGGCTTTCCGGATAAATTTTAGAATATGTTAAAAAGTTCGACCGGATATAAATACCCAATTTTTCCCCTGTCGGGAAATTTCCAAGTGTTGGATTTTTCCGTAGTTTAACGACGTTCTAAGTAGTGCAAGTAACGCGATGGTCCCTCTAGAAGACAACAAACCTTAACTCGATTATGTGACCGTCTTGAACTGCCCTTTGAACCTTCGGGTTTGGGGCAGTACGGCGTGCCACATGTGAGGCGTTGGTTTGACCCTTCTACGGCTGGACCGTTGGTACTGAGGCACGAACGGAATGTTGTTAGACTTGTTTCATGTGTTGATCTGTATCGGGAAAACTTGGGTGTTCGATTATTCGATCGGAAAGTTTAACATTTTCTGTTTATCTGGAATGGGATACAATAATTGGAATTCACAAGTAGTTATGAGATAACTGAATGAATGTTATAAACATAGCAGTTTAGTCTCACTTGATCGGTTGCCACAGAATTTTGATGTGATCAAAAGTCCGTCGCAATCACGTAGCGTACGCGGATACTCGCCGGGTAAACTTAAATAGACAGCTTCACTCCATAGCCCCGACCAAGTGACTGTAGGAGAACCCCGTCGCCGAAAGCATCCGTTCGGGTGCTCGCGGTAGCGGTGTTCCGCCTTGGTGCACTTCGTCGACGGTATCATGGGTGTAGCCGTCTACTGAAGTTTGCGACGAGCATTCGATCAGGATGTCGGGAATCTTGTTGAATTGCCCGACTTGACATTGAAAAGAGTTTTCGATAATGAGACTAAAATGCGGAGTTTATAATTGTTAGGCATGGGATGTCTAAGTAATTCATTTGGTCAGGCATGCGATGTCTGAGGTGGTTGCGGATTCCAACTGTTGTAGTTTTACACTTTCTTTTCTGTGACCGTAAGTGTAATATGTGATATCGCCGGTTTCGTTGCTATATGTCAACGACAATTGGGATGCGCATATTTACTTACGTTGATGACATGTGATGTTATGTGTTGCTGGATATGTTATATTGGATCGTCGTGTTTGAATAGCCGGGGGGTTTTTATGTGAGATGAGTGTTTTTCATTTTCATTCATGTAAAAACTTGTATGTAATATTTTTTTATTGGGGCACTTCCAGGTTGCGGAAGCTGTCACCCTTTGTATATTATTTACTTTTCCGCACTAGGATAGACCCAAGGAGGAGGGCACAAGTAACCGGGTTCTGGAGTCCAGTGGGAGACCAACTCGAGGAGTCGAGTCCGGGTCTCCTAACTCCAGAATTGGTAGGGTTGCTTGCCGCTCTCGTAGGGGTCTAGGGGTGTGGGTTTGGCTATTCATCACGACCGTGGAATCCGTGTTTTATACTGGCTCGTATTGAAAACACGGACGTCCTAGTATATCCAATATTTCATATGATTCTTCTGCTGCGTTATCTCTAATGTGTTTCTGTGATGGATACAGTATATAGTATATATGATATATTATATAGACGTTACTTATGTTTTACACCCGCGCTAGCCCTGCCCCGCTCTGCCGTTAGTTACCTAACCTAACGGTGCACGAGGGGACATCGAGGCGAATGCGGATGGCATAAGTGTACGTCGTATTTATCTGTGATGTTTAGGTACATAAATGATGGGACTTCATTAATGTGATTAATGAAATGAAAGAAACCTAAGATGTTGTAGAATCGAATTTCAAAATAAAACAGGTAGCTACAGTTCTTGCTTTGCACAGCGGTATATATGATATATCCTGCACCTTATTCGATGAGGAAAGGACCGGGATCCCTTCACCGGGAGTGACTCCTTTAGCAATAACTGGCAGATGCTACACACTCGGTTTGTCTTTTGATTGCTTTTAAGAGTTTTTGCTTTGCACAGTGATATATATGATATATCCCGCACCTCATTCGACGAGGAAAGGACCGACGATCCCTTCACCGGGAGTGACTCCTTTAGCAAAACCAGAAAAGCCTAAAAAACACTCCATTTCAAAATTCATTCGATCCTACAACGATATCAAGTTCATTACGCAATAGGTTTTCAGAAAAACCTGTCGTAGCCCTCCGTCATTTCAGATAAGTGCTGTTTAGTATTCGTGCTGCGTTTGTTGACCTCCGTCAAGGCGCAGTGTGCGGTAGCTAACCAGTATTTATCTGCTTATGCATATGATGCAGATTGAGTTAGGGTAGTCGTGCGGCCTTGTTGACCTCCGTCAAGGGTCGTGCGGGTGGGTTTAATTCGATCAAGAAATGACGGGTTGAACTTGACTAGTAGCCTATGGTTTGTTGACCTCCGTCAAGGTCATAGGGTGCTAGGGGCAAAATATTATCGGGAATTTCAAGTGTTGAAATTTGCAATGAGATTGCATACCTTCTATGAGATAGTTGGATCCCGATACCCGCTGCGAGTAAGAGTTACTCCTGGGAGAGTTTTATACATTACGATTAGCCGATCAAGTAGGTGTCTAGAAAGGTGTCAACGGGGTTACGCCTCTGGGAAAACGAGGTTTACTGTAATTAGGTTCGTGCGAAAGCACGGGGGACCTCCCTCAAAGTACCGACACTGGCCTGGCTGAAAGATTGGCGAACTTGTAGTGTATAATTAATCCCGGCTAGTCTTTCCTTTTAGGGTTTGAAGGAAGATTTGATAAAAAGCAGTGGGAGCCATCCTGATTAGATAAAATAATAACCAATCTATTCTTGCAAGAGCGCACGCTGAGTGTTTTGTTCTCTCTCTCTCTCCAGGTAGCGACCATGTCACGCCTTAATCAAGATAATAATACGGATTATTGACCGAACCCGCTTGTTATACTGAGCTGGGGAACGTTGGTCCCGCTCCAACTTGTAATTGTTATAAGACAGAGCAGGAAATAGGGGATTACCAGAATTCCCGTGCCGCCCAAACGAAGAGAGTGCATGCTGATGCATCATCTTCGGGTGTGTTCATTACAGAGAACTGTTTCTCAGTATCCTTTACGTCCTGGGTATGTGATACCAGATCAGGATCCCAGATATGTAATCTGTTACATAGGGCTACAGAAAGGTAGAGAACTGAGAATGGGTGATAAGTTTCATGAGGCAGAAAACGGGGCAAGAGTTGCAGCCAAGTCTGTTGGTCACTGTCACCCTGTATTACCAATACATTGATTCTGAACGAATGTTATTAGATACCGAACCTGATATACCAAATCATATCACTCTCTTTGTTAGAAAAGAAAGGATATAATTTTGTATTGATGGATAATGTTTTGAACATTTCCTATATCAAAAGTTGATCGGTTCAGGCACGTTATCTAAAAGCATTGATGTTCTAAATCAAACTACAGTTCTTAGTATACAGAACACACACAAGAGGAAGAGTTCAGAAATGAACGAATCCTTCTTGAGGTATTGTAGACTAGGTCAGATCAATGTGACCCGACTAGCTAGAGTTACATAAAGATGCATATTTAAATTAGTTTGAATTTACATCTTGTGAAACTCGCCAGTCATGTCACAAAGATATGATGACCATAGCTCCGTTTACTGGAAACAGAGAAAGAGTTAGTAAACTCTTGGGATGATACATGTTGATGTATGTAGGTCCCCTGTCTGCACATGCCAAGACTGGTTCTTTATACTTCATTACGTTCTCTGATGATCTCTTTAGATTCAGACATATGTTCCTGTTGAAACACAAGTCCGAACCTTTTGAGATATTCACAGAATATAAGTTAGAAGTAGAGAACCAAAATACGGGTATAAGTATTATGTCCTATGATGAGATCAAGGAGAAGAATACTTGAGCACGGAATTCCTGGATTATTCTAAAGGAGAATGAGATTCTCTCTCAGCATTACTCCTCCGTATACACCATTGCACGATGGTATGTCGGGGCGGAGCAGATACACCCTATCTGATATGGTGTGCTCTATGATGAGTACAACTGAGTTACCTTTTTCCTTTTGGGAGTTATGCACTTGAGAAGCTGCATACCTATTGAATAGGGTTCCAATCAAATCAGTTGCCTACCGCTTCATATGTGATATAGAAAGGGAAGAGCCCATATCTTAAGTTGGTTAAGATTTGGGGTTGTCCGGCCTATGTCTAAAACCATAATCCGGACAAGTTCGAGGCAAGGACTGTTATGTAGAACTGGAAATGTTCCAGCTATACAAACTGCAGCTGATGATTTGAAAGAACCAAAGGATTCAATAGTTACCAATGAACCTCAGCCCCTCCGCCGATCTTGTAGGGTTCCTCACCCACCTGAGAGTTACTTCGGTTTCTCTATGACAGTGGGAGCGAGGATTGCATCATGAGATGATGACCCAACTAGCTTCGAGCTGGCCATCAGAAGTAAGACTCTGTAAGAATGGCTGGATGCTTAGTGATCTGAGATGGAATCCATATACACCAACAAAGTATGGACTTTGGTTGCTATATCTGAAGGGTTAAATCCCCATCAGGAGCAAGTATATCTTGAGAAGATTACTTGGTGTAGATGGAAAGGTTGAGACTTTCAAAGCTAGACTTGTTAAAGGCTTTCGTCATCGACCAGGCGTGGATTATGATGAAACCTTTTCCAGTATCTATGCTTAAGTCCATCCAGATCCTACTTGCCACGGCTACATACCATGACTACGATATCTGGTGGTTGGGTGTCTTGACTGCTTTTCTAAATGATGATTTAGAAGAGAGCGTCTATAAGTACACAGCCAGAGGGCTTCGTAGACAGTGGGAGCAGCGGAAACGTGTGCAAGATGCTTTATAGGATAAAGCAGGCATCGCGGAGTTGGAACATCTGTTTTGATGAAGCGGTCAAAGAGTTTGACATCATCAAAATGGTAGATGAACCTTGTATATACAAAAAGGTAGTAGGGAGTATGGTGACGATCCTCGTAGAGTACGTGGATGACATACTCTTGATAAGAAATGAGTTTCTTATGCTACGCTCGATCAATCTCCGCTTATCACAAAGATTCTCCATATAGGATTAAAGTGATACCTACTAAATCCTGGATTTTGGATCTATGAGATAGATCTAAATGGATGTTAGGAAACTCACTAGATGTAGTGAGGTGGTGTCAATCGATCCTGAGGAGAATCACTGGAAGGGTTCCAGGGTGATAAAGACGACTGAATGTCAGTCACAGGCATTGTCTTTACCCTCAGTGGAGGAACGGTATGTTGGAAGAGTTCCAAGCTAGATACCGTGGCATACTAGAAGATAAAGGCGGGATACATCGCTACTTAAGATGCTACCAAAGAGGCTGTTTGGGTGTATATTGGTTCATGAGATGAACTATGTTCCTCCCATTGTGTGACAATGGAGTTGTGGCTTATGCCAAGGAACGCCCGTCCCATCAGTGATCCAGACATATTCTAAGGCAGTATCACTTGATCATGGAGATGATTGATCTCCAGGGTGATCGAGGTTTGGAGAGTAGACTCAGAGGACAACACAGCGGATCCACTCACAAAGGCTTGTTCCCAGAGAGAGACTTTTATGGGATGGTTGAGTATGAGATACTACAACCACTGCTATCAGATGGCCCTAGTGCAAGTGGGAGATTGTTAGTTATATGTATGCCCTAGAGGCCATTACTGTACATAGGATGTATATTGTAGTGGATGCTGGGACGTATATAGGGAGGACTTTCTTGCTCGACATGATAGTATGCTATTTGGTTGAACTTTACCTTAACGTGTATACTGATTGTCTCTCTGTTACATGTTGGTAAAGCCCTTAGGATATGTACTTGACTACCTGGACTATGATGCGGATCATACTAGTGAGGACATGGTAGTCCATAAGTACATCCTTCAAAGTCCCTAGTCGTGGGTGTATCGAGACGGGGCATCGATATACCAGAGTAGACTAGCGTATACCTTCTCGACCCATACAGATGGGCGATGGATGATCCCATATCCATTGGTGTTTGACATCAGAGATGATATACGGGTGCTCAGTAGAGACTGGGTACACTGGACGGACTCGCCGAGAACTCCCAGATGGTATTATACCTCACGTCAGATGGCAGTTCTCTGGTGACACTGGTACAGAGTAGTCTGTTGACCCGAGATCGTCATAGAGTCTTGTGTGGTTCCCACTGTGCTTTGATTTCCATCTTACCACGTCCAAGAGGGCGTGCAAAACGGTGGTTTTTGGGTACAGTCCCGAGTCACATTGAGGCAATGAGCGATAGGAAGGGATTCGTCTCTCCCGGTATAGGGAGTTGATGTTGCGCTGTGTTCGATTGGCTATAACAGGAAATCCCTGGCCAGGGTTGCTGAGATTTACTGGTAAGTGTTACCAGTAGTTTCTCGAAAAGTTATAGACCTCATATCGACACGACTTATCGAGCTATTGGGGTCTGACGTTTACCACCCCTAGGCGAGATATGCGACATATCAGACGATCAGACCGGACTGTACGGTAGTGTTACTGGTTGGATTCACTGGAGTGTGAGCGGGCTTGCTCGTCGATCTTCAGATCGCTCAATACCCGGGTGGCCGTTACGTTTAGCAGACCGCTTGCGGCTTGTGGGTGTTTGATATGATCATCGCCTGCTGCCGGCGTATTGACGAGTCTTTAGAGTCCTACACAGAGGTTTCCTGGCTCAAGCAAAACGAAATAGGAGCGCATATGAGATATGTGCGGGACCGAGAATAATGCGTGTATGTGATACCGTATTCTATTCTCGCGATAAATGTATCGAATGGTTGTATGCGATATAACCTAGTTATCGATTCAAGCGTTGATTCGATAAGCCGATATATTGTATACTAGTCGGTTGTGTGCGACATAACCGGATCATTGAATCAAGTGTTGATTTAATGATTTAATGCATATTTATATATTTGATATATTACTTTGCATCAACTAGTATCGGTTTACTTTAAATGGATTTTCTCACTCGGGTGTGCGCATTACATATGCGATATGATTTTGTGCATTTGATTGTATCATGTTTGATGATACATGTTTACTTGGTTAAGTGCAAAGAATTAAACCATGGTTAAAAGAATGGTTAGGGTTTCATTTCCTTTATTTATTTGTTTATTCATTTTGGAAAAGAGGAGAAAAGAATGGTGGCTTAATTTGGAGTTTAGTTGAAGCTTCATGAAGCTTTGACTTTGTCCACCATTCTTATCTCATCCTTAACCTTAACCATTCCTTTAACCCTTGGTTAATTCTCTACACATAACCATAGCTAGGATTATGATAAGTTTGGAAATTCTTTTCTTTTTAATTAACTTATCATAATTCTTTCTTCTTCTTCTTCATCTTCTTCCATGAAGAAACCTCCACTTCATCAATGGTGATTGATGAAGATGAGTGAGAAATCCAATTCTAAAGTGAACCCAACTCCTATTTCTTCATCCTCTACCTCTTGCCAAGTAGTAGAGTGTGTTTACTTCACAAGTTTCTTGACTTGGTGAAGTCGGAGCTTGATTTAGCGATGCCTCGACGTAGATCATCTTCGGCACGTCGTCGATGACCTAGTCCGCTTCTTCTCCGATGAAGCCGACGCAAGAGCCCGGATTTCGGATTTGTACAGCGGAGATGACTTCTTCATGGAGCTATGGAGGTGGACAAACGGATCTACAAAGGTTGTATATCCGTATCCCTTAGTTAACTGTTAACTAGATTACTTTTTCGCCTAGATTTCTAGCAAACGATCCGTATTAGGGTCTCTCGGCACCTAGATTTTTTGAAATTGACATGTTCGATGCCTTGTGAGACCTCATTAGGGTGCCTAGAAACCCTACAGCTTGATACTAGTAAAACCCAGTATTGGTGCTAACAAACACTTTTATGGTATCAGAGCCAAAACTAGAAGATTATACGATGTTAGTTGAATTATGAAACCGAAACAACTCCGAAACCGGAAACCCAAAAACCAACTTTCTGTCGAATTTTAAATGATCTCTGAAATTTTTTTAAACAAGTGCAGAATGTTATATGTGATATAACTAGAACACTGAAGAAAAACGAGACCATTTATCATTTTTTTGACCGGCGAAAAGCCCAAATTGCCCGGCCCCGTCGGCCCCCCTTACAATATTTGGTCTCGTATTTTTTGGGTGTTCTGTTTGCTTGGTTTTGGGGTTTCAGGTAATGTTTGTTTGGCCCAGTTTGCATGTGATGTTAACTTTCCTGTTGGGGCTAATACAGAGTGTTTCGTAGTCGTAATTTTTACATCATTTCGGGTTTAAGTTTGATATATGATACAGTAGTTGGAATCCACATTAAATTAGTTTTTTGAAAATTAGTTTGTTTGTAAATCTAGCATGTTAGTCCCAATTGATCGATTGCCACGAAGTTTCGATTTGGATCGAAACTCTGTCGCAATCGTGTATCATACACGAATACTCTCTAGATAACTTTACTAGGTAGCCACCTCCCAAGGCCCCGACCAAGTGACTTTAGGAGAACCCCGTTGCCAAAAGCATCCACTTGGGTGCTTGCGGCCATGGTGTTCCGCCTAAGTGCACTTGGTCGACAACATCAGGGGTGCGACCATCTACTAAAGTTCCTGACGAGTATTCGGTCGGATAGTCGGGAATCTTGTTGAATTAACCGAATAAGTTATTGAAAAGTGTTTTCGAATTGAGACTAAAATGCAAGGTTCATAGGTTAGGAATGAAATTCGGAATATGAGATATTCCAGGTTTATGATGTCTAAGGAAATGCGGATTCTAATTATTATAGTTTTTCATTTCTTTTTTGCGACCGTACGTGTAATATGTGGGGTATCCCAAATATCGTTGCTATATGTCAACGACATTCGAGATACACATTTTTACTTACGTTGATGACATGTGATGTTATGTGTTGCTGTGATATGTTATATTGGATCATCGTGAATGAATAGCCAGGGGTTTTTGCGTGAAATGAGAGTTTTTCAATTTTCATTCATGTAAAAATTATATGTAATATTCTTTTATTGGGACACTTTCAGGTTAAGGATAATGTCACCATTGATGTATATTATATACTTTTCCGCATTAGGATAGACCTAAGGTGGGAAGCACAAGTAACCGGGTTCTAGAGTCCAGTGGGAGACCATCTCGAGGAGTCGAGACCGGGTCTCCTAACTCTAGAATTGGCAGGGATGCTTGCCGCTCTTGTAGGAGTCTAGGGATGTGGGTTTGGCTATTCATCACGACCGTGGAATCCGTATTTTTCATTATTGGCTTAATTTAAAACACGGACCTCCTAATATATCCAATATTTCATATGTTGATTTCTGCTTCTTGGTTCTGTGATGTGATCATATAACTGCGTGAGACAAATGCTATATTATATATATGATATATAATAAACATTGCTTATGTTTTGCACCCGCGCTAGTCCAGCCCCCGCTCTGCCGTTAGTTAAGTAACCTAAAGGTGCATGACGGGGCCCTATGGCGAATGCAGATGGCATAAGCGTACGTTCTATTTTCGTTTCTTTTTCTGTGATGTTTAGGGAACCATATATGATGGGACTTCAGTAATGAGATTAATGAAAAGAAAAGAAACCTAAACATATTATAGAATCAAAAGTTTTTAAAAAGGTAGCTCTAGTTCTTGCTTTGCATAGTGGTATTCCTTGATGAATATCCAGCACCTCATTCGATGAGGAAAGAGCCGAGATCCCTTCACCGGGGGTGACCTTTTTAGCAAAACTAGCAAATGCTACAACCCACTCGGTTTTGTTTTTATAGCTTCTCTAGTTTTTGCTTTGCATAGTGGTATTCCTTGATGAATATCCAGTATCTTATTCGATGAGGAAACAGCCGAGATCCCTTCACCTGCAGTGACCTGTTTAGCGAAACTGGCAAAAACTACAAAAAACACCTTTTCAAATCACTAGATTCTACAACGATATCAAGTTCATTACGTTAAAGGTTTTCTTCAAAACCAGCCGTAGCCCTCCATCATTTCAGATATGTGCTATTTAGTATTCGTACTCCGTTTGTTGATATTGTCAAGGCGTAGTGTGCGGTAGCTGATTGGTGCTTATCTGCCACATGTGATGCGATTGGATTAGGGTAGTCGTACGGCTTTGTTGCCTTGTTAAGGATTGTACGGGTGGGTTTAATTCAATCATGAAATGACGGGTTGAATATGGCTAGCGCTTATGATTTGTTGACCTTGTTAAGGTCAAAAGTTGCCAAGGGTAAAAACAGATATTGGGAATTTCAAGTGTTAGAATTTACAATGAGATTACATACCTTCTATATGATAGTTGGATCCCGATACCCACTGCGAGTAAGAGTTACTCCTGGAAGAGTTTTCCACTTTACAATTAGCCGATCTATTAGGTGTTTAAGAAAGGTGTTAACGGGGTGATGCCCCTATGGAAATGAGGTTATTTAATTAGTTCCTTGCGAAAGCATGGGGAGACTCTCTCGGAGTACCAATACCTGCCTGGTCGAACGATTGGCAAACTTGTAGGGTGTAATTAATCCCGGCTAATCTTACCTTTTATGGTTTGAAGGAAGATTTGATAAAAACAGTGGGAGCCATCCTGATAAGATAAAATAATAACCAATCTAATTTTGCAAAGAGAGCACGCAAAAGTGATTATCCTTCTCTCTCTTTTGGTAGCGACCAATGACACGCCTTAATCAAGATGATTATATTGATGTATTGACCGAACTCACTTATTATACTGGGTTAGGTTACGCTTTTTCTTATGATTGTCATAAGTCTGAGCAAGGAATAGGCAATACCCGGATTCCCACGCTACCCAAACGAAGGAGTATGCTGATGTATCTTCTTCGGGTGTGTTCGTTACCGAGAACTGTTTCTCAGTTTGCTCTACATCCTGGGTATTGGATACCAGATCAGGATCCCACATATGTAATTTGTTACATGGGTTAAGTAGAGGTAGAGAACTGGAAAATGGTAATATATCCCTTAAAGAAGGGAATGGTGCAATTGTTGCAGCCAAAGCAGTTGGAGAATGTCACCATGTATTACCAAGTGGTAACATAATGATTCTGAGCGACTGTTATTTCGTACCAAAAATATTATGAATGTTTTCCTAAATCAAGTGTTGATTGGGTATGGTACATTGTATAATGGTATATACGTTCTAAGTCACAAAACAGTTCTAAGTATACAGAACACACAAAAGAAGAACAGTTCAGAAATAAACGAAGCCTTCTTGTAGTATTGTAGATAAGGTCATATTAATGCGACAAGACTGGCTAAGTTGCATAAGGATGGATATTTGAATCCGTTTGAATTTTCATTTTTTGAAACCTGCCAGTCATGTCTCAAAGGCAAGATGATCAAAACTCCGTTTACTGGACACGGAGAAAGAGCTACTGAACTCTAAGGACTGATACATAGTGATGTATGCGGTCCTATATCTACACATGCCAGGAATGGTTTCTCGTACTTTATTACATTCACCGACGATCTCTCAAGATTCGGACATGTGTTTTTTTTGAAACACAAGTCTGAATCTTTTAAGAAATTCAAGAAATATAAGTGCGAAGTAGAGAACCAGACGGGTAAAAATATTAATCCTTCGATCTGATCGAGCAGGAATATACTTAAACACGGAATTATGAGACTATTTAAAAGAGAATAGGATTCTCTCTCTGCTTAATCCTCCGTATACACCATAGCACAACGGAGTTTCGGAGCGGAGGAATCTCACCTTATTAGATATGGTGCGCTCTATGATGAGTAATGCTGAGTTGCCTATTTTCTTTTGGGGTTATGCACTTGAGATAGCTACATACCTATTGAATAGAGTTCTGACCAAATCCATGCCTACCACTCCATATGAGATATGGATGGGAAGGGACCATCTCTTAAATGAGTTAAGATATGGGGTTGTTTGGCCTATGTTAAAAAGCAAAATCCAGACAAGCTCAAGGCAAGGTCAGTTCTATGCAAGTTTGTAGGATATTCCAAACATTCGTGAGGGTATATTTTCTACCATACTGAGGAACAAAAAGTGTTTGTTTTTCAACATGCCACCTTTTTAGAAAAGGATTTTCTTGTGAAAGAAATTAGTGGTAATGAGGTAGAACTGGAAGAAGTTCCAGCTACACAAACTATAACTAACGATTTGGTAGGATCGGAGGATTCAATAGTCCCCGACGAACCTCAGCCAGTCCGCAGATCTAGTAGGATTTCTCATCCACCTGAGAGATACTACGGTTTTTTCATAGATGGTAGGAGCGAGGATTGCATCATAGAAGATGATGACCCAACTAGTTTCGAGCAGGCCATCACAAGTGGAGACTCTATGAAATGGCTGGATGCTATGCGATCTGAGATGGAATCCATGTATACCAACAAAGTATGGACTTTGGAAGTTGCTCCTGAAGGGTAAAACCTATCAGGAGCAAGTGGATCTTTAAGAAGAAATTTGGTGTACATGGAAAAGTTGAACTTTCAAAGCTAGACTTGTAGCAATAGGTTTTCATCAACGACCAGGTGTCGATTATGGTAAAACTTTTTCTCCTGTCGCTATGCTTAAGTCTATCAAGAACCTACTTGTCGTTGCTACTTACTATGACTATGAAATCTGGCAGATGGATGTCAAGACCGCTTTTCTAAATGGTAATTTAGAAGAAAGCATGTACATAACACAACCAGAGGGCTTCGTAGGCAGTGGAAGCAGCGGAAGCGTGTGTAAGTTGCTTAAATCAATCTAGGATTAAAGCAGGCATCGTGGAGCTGGAATATCTGTTTCGATGAAGCTGTCAAAGAGTTCGACTTCATCAAAAATGTAGATGAACCATGTAAATACAAGAAGGTTGTAGAGAGTAAGGTTGTCTTTCTCGTATTGTACGTGGATGACATACTCTTGATAGAAAATGATGTTCTTTTGCTACACTCGGTCAAGCTCTTCTTATCACACAAGTTCTCCATGAAAGATCTTGGTGATGCCTCCAACATTCTGGGGATAAAGATCTATAGAGATAGATCTAAACGGATGTTGGGATTGTCCCAATTCAAGTACATAGACACCATACTAAAGAGGTTTAGTATGGAAGATTCTAAGCGTGGTAATTTACCCGCTTGTTCAGGAATCACTCTCTCTAAAGAGATGTCTCCCAAGACTGATTTGGAGAGGGCTCGCATGCAAGAGATACCCATATATGCGATGTTATGTACTAGACCAGATGTAGCTTACTCACTAGGTGTAGTGAGTAGGTATCAATCAGATCCTGGGAAAAAGCACCGGACAGCTGTGAAGAACGTTCTTAAGTACTTGAGAAGGACTAAAGAAATGTTCTTGGTGTATAGTAACGGTGAACTCCAAGTGGAGTCCTTTACCGGTTCGAGCTTCCAGAGTGATAAGGACGACAGTAATTCGGTCTTGGGTTTTGTCTTCACCCTCAATAGAGGGAAGGTATGTTCCAAGTAAGATACCGTAGCAGACTTGACGATGGAGGCTTAATACATCGCTGCCAATGATAGTGGCAAAGAGACTGTCTGGATGAAGAAGTTCATAGCTGAACTTAGTGTGGTTCCATCCATTGAGCATCTAATACCTGTGTATTATGCTAACAATGGAGCTATGGTTTTGGCCAAGGAACCCCGGTCCCATCAGTGATCTAGACACATTCTTAGGCGGTTTCACCTGATCAGGGAGATAGTAGATCGCCGGGAGATCGAGATCAGGAGAGTTGACACGAAGCATAACATAGCGGATCCACTCACGAAGGCCTTCCCCCAGATGCAATTCAAGAGACTTTTTGGGACGTTGGGTATGGAATACTACAACAACTGGCCTTAGTGCATGTGGGAGATTGTTAGGAATATATATGCCTTAAAGGCCATTATTGTATGATATAGTGGATGCTTGGACATATATATAGAGGACTTTCTTGCTCGACATGATAGTATGCTATCTGGTTGCCTTTATCTTAACATGTTCACTAGTATTATTATACCGTCTCCCATATACATATTGATAAAACCCTTAAGATGTTGGCTTGACTACTAGGACTATGATGCAGATCATACTACTGGGACCTGGATAGTCCATAAGCACAGCCTTCAATTGTTCTTAGTTGAGGGAATATCGAGACAGGGCATCGATATTCCAGAGTAGACTAATGTGTACGTTTCTTGACCCTGTAGAGGGCGATGGTTGATGCCATATCCATTGGTGTTTAACATCAAATATTATACACAGGTGCTCATTAGAGAATGGGTATACCGAACAGGACTCGCCGAGAACTCCTAGATGGTATTATACCTATAGTCAGATAGCAGTTCTCTGGTGACACTGGTACAGGTTAGTCTGTAGACCTAAGATCGTCACAGTGTCTTGTGTGGTTCCCACTGTGCTTTGATTTAATCCCTACCGTGGCTCAAAGGATTCGTGCAAACAAAAGTGGATTTTGGGCACAGTCCCGAGTCACATGGAGGCAATGAGCGATAGGAGGGGTTTCATCTATCCCGGTATAGGGAATTGATGTTGTGCTATGCTCAATTGGCTATAACAGGAAGTCCCTGTCCAGGGCTGTTGATGAGATTTACTGGTAAGTGTTATCAATAGTTTCTCGTACCGTTATAGGCCACACATCGGCATGACTTATCAAGTTATTGAGGTCTGATGATTCCACCCCCAGACTCGATATGCGACATATCAGATGAAGAAATCGGACTGTACGGTAAGTGTTACTTATAGGCTTCATGAGATTTTGGACAAGCTTGCTTGTTGATCTTCTAATCGCTCAATACCTGGATAGCCGTTAAGTCCAGCAAGTACCGCTGACAGCTTGTGGGTAACTGATGTGATCATTACCTACTGCTGGCGTATTGACAAGTCTTTAGAGTCCCACACAGAAGTTTCCTCGTTCAAGCGAAATGAAGGAGGGCACATATGCTGATATGTGCGGGGGCCTGATTAAATACGAGTATGTGATACCGTATTATAATCTGGCGGTTATTTGTCATCAGTTAAGTTATATATGATATAACCGGATTATCGAATCAAGTGTTGATTTGATAATGTGATATATAGATAAATAATATTAGTCGATTATATGTGATATAACCGGATTATTAAATCAAGTGTTGATTTAATAATATGATATATATTTATATTTGATATAATTATATGTTAACTAATATTATTGCTCACTAATTATTTTCTTAATATATATATATATATATATTTGATATATGTATATGTATATATATATTATATGAAGCATGGTTGATTTTCTATTTCATGAAAATAGAAAATGGGGTAGAAAAATGGGGAGACTTTTGAGTTATGGGTGAAGCATGGCTTTGATGATATTTTATTCATTTGCTTGCACTATTGAAGTATGGTTCATTTGATTTATTGGAGTTTATTCCATGCTTCAATAATGAGAGGTATTTGTTAAGCCATTCTTCACATGAGAAAAAGAGTTATTTTTCATTATTCTTCACATGAGACTTGAGCTCATATGATGAGTTCTCCTCTCTAGCTCTTTCCATCTTCTTCCTCACCTCCTCCAATCTCAATCTCTCACTTGAGTTATGAAAGCTTGAGCTTGTGAGAACCCTAGTGACCAAACAAAACCCCTACTTCACCATCCTACACTTGATTATCAATTAAGTGTTGTGTGTTTCCTTTACTAAAGAGTTTAGTGAAGATGTAGCTTGGATTAGCGGAGCTTCGGGTGGGTCAACTTCGACATGAAGATCGCAAAGGAAGTTTGATCCAACTTCATGTGGAGCCTAGTGGAGTCGCATGGACTACTACACGAAATTTGAGAAGAGAAGGATATGGTCTACAAAGGTTGGAGCCTCTTTTTCTTAGTGTAAAGTTTTTGTTATATCATGTTAAACCTTAATCATCTAGTTTAAGATCTTATTTAGTGTTAATTAGCACCCTGAAATTTTTTAAATTGGCATGCTTGATGCTAGTAAAACCCAGTGGTGGTGCTAAAAAACACTTTCAAAAGAAGATGCAAAGGTCCTAGGCATACTCCAAGGACCTACACTCCAAACGCTCCAAGACTGGAGGATTGGTAGTTCACACCATCTATATGTTGAAATCCAAGGATGAAAATAAAATTTTCGTCTCCCACAGACCAATTGCACGGTCTATAACAAAGGATCCTCGGAAGCTGCAGGAGTTAATGGCTCAGGAGGCTGAAATAATGAACCCTCCCCCGGGCGCAAATCTAGACATTTATTCCAAGAAAAGAGCTAAGAAAGAGTCTAATATGAACTACCAGAAGCGCATGCTCCAGAAGAAGGATGAAAAAGCTGCAGAAATGGAGGCCCGAATGGACAAGATGGCCCATTTGTTCCAAAGTATGCTCAGGATGATGGCTCATCCCGAATCACCAGCAGATGAACCGCTGGTGGCCGTCATCAAAGACAAAGGAGATACCTCCAATCTCATCCAAGCTTCATCAGCGGTCAAAAATGAAGTCATCTCCAAGTCACAGCTGGACGAATACATCACCCAGCATTTTAAGGCTCACTTAGCCAGTGAAACTGCCAGCAAATTGAAAAAGACTGGCCGACCCTACCTGGCGTGTTACGATCAAATACAGTACCTGCCAGGACACACAATTCCGACGTTCCCCATATATAAACAAACTGGAAATCCGAAGCAACATGTCACCCAGTTCAGGTCTAAATGCGGAAATATTGGAAGTAACGACATATTGCTCCTTCGACAATTCGTTACCAGTCTAGCAGACGTAGCGTTCGAATGGTACTCGGAGATTCCTAATGACTCAATCAAAACCTTTGGTGAGATGGAACTCCTCTTATGCTAGAGATTCTCTAGTGCGACCAACCGCACTACCGTGACCGCCTTGGTCAACGAAAGTCCCGGATCAAACGAAACATGGGTCCAGTATGCGATGAGGTGGAGACTCTTTTGGTCCAAGTGTGAACAAAGGATCGCTGAAGCTCCGATCATAAGTATGTTCATGATCACCCTCGACAAAAAGGCGCAAGTGTTCCCATATCTAGCCCTTCTCAACCGGGCGAATTTTCAAGAACTCATTGATAAGTTGGCTCAGCTAGACGCGATGAACCAAGGTCCTCCCTCTTCCAATGGAGATTGGCGAAACTTAAAAAGCAAGAATAAGGCAGTGTTTTTTGCTAACACGCAGCAACAGCCGCGCGGTCTTAAGACGGCCAGTCGTCAAAATAACAACTGCATGAGACCTACTCTTAAAGAAAGAATGGGACAGGAGTACTCCTTCCCTCATGATAAAATGAGGAAATTATTTGACCTCGTAATGAAGAGCGGCTTCCTGACTTTGCCCCACGACAGGCCCAACCCCATGACGTCAACAGTCCGACTTATTGCCCATATCATCGGGTGGTAAGTCATCCAATTAAAGATTGTTACGTCTTCAAGAACTGGGTTGAGGACTAGTATAAATATGGAAAATTCATGCTCTCCTATAAATGGAAGGTGAACCCTTCTCAGAAGCATATCTCCAAAGGGAATAATACACAGGGGGCTTCCTGCTCAGTCGTCGAGGAAACCCCATGGAAGGTGTTGTTGCCTCCAAAAACAAAAAGAATGCTGAAATATCTCCTAGCATGCCCTAAGATCTGGTGGAAAAGTCTGCTTGAACCAGAGATCATACCAGGGATGTTGAAGCTACGTCCCACTCTAAAGACTATTGATAAAGGAAAAAGCCGTGAAGTCAAGAAGTCTTCCAAAAGGAAAGATAAGAAGAAGCTGAAGAAGCCCGTACAGCTGTTCGGACTTCACCCGCGCGCGCTTATGTGGTTTGGAAAGAAAAAGCGTTTTTAGAAATGCGGCGCATGCGAGTTCAGTCTTATTTAAAAATTTATAAATCGCAAGTACACGGCGCGTTATAGCAAGCCAGCATACGGACCAATCCACAGAGAATTGGAGATTAGGAGTTGTCGTTAAAGGTTCGAAGAGAAAGAATTGAGTTTTGTCACAAATATAAGAAAATACGAAATTATAGAACAAGTTAAGAAAATGGTCGTAGCTCTGGTTTGGATGGTTGAATTGTGGTGAATTCTTCAACGCCCCCTTGATCATGAGTTGTTCCGTCCTTGTGTTGGTTCCGACGTGAAGCATGGCTTATCAAGACGTTCGTGAAGCACAAACTATCAAGATGTCGATGTCAACGCAAGAAATGTAACGAGTCCGTATTGTTCTCACTTACCGTTTGTATGTCCTAGCATGAAGTATCAAACTAAGCACAAAGGTTAGAAAGCATAAATCATCAACAAATACACAAATTAGCAATGAGAGAAAAATGGTTTAGTATTAAACTTACTAAGTGAGTGGTGAAAGTATAGGGTATATGAATGGAGAAGGGTGTTGATCAACTTGTTAACAAAATACCTTATCTAAACACTTAGCAATCTTAACACTAGTTGATTATAAGATTAACATTGCCTAAGGGAAACTTGGAGAGAATATAGTATGTGATGAGGTTACCAAGTAACCATGAAATCAAAATATCATATCAAACCAAAACCAATAGGTAATCTTAAACTTACAATCTTATTTTAAACACATTAAATATTCATAAGAGAAGGAGGAAGGTAAAACTATTCATCTCACATCCTCACTATCACCACAACCACAAAGATCACTCAAACATTGTATAAAAGAAAATGAAATACAAGAGAAAGAACACATAAGAAAACAAATAAAAGAAGTTAAAGCAAAAAAAAGTGCAAGTTCTTTATTAACAAAATGGAAGGATTAGAACTACAAATTGGATAACAATCTCAACCTTTTTAATGGAGCTCTCAAATGAGAGCTCAAAGAGAGAAGAAGAGAAAGCTATCAAATGTTCCACACTCAAATTCTCACTCAAAAATCTAAACCAGAACTTAATCTGAGACCTGCTATATATAAGCAACTCAATATTAAAAATTGTATATACAAGTGAACTGACAAGACAACAAGAGGCCCACCAAAATTGAACGAGCTAAAATAGCCATGATCGGGCTGCAAATTTAGGCTAGATTGATTAAATTTGCGGCCATCATTTGGAGTCTGGGGCCTACCATTCCACTGTAGTCTTCTACTCTCAAGAGCATCTCTCTGTAGGCTCAATTTCTTGTAATTCACACATGGGTGAAATCTAGAGCAATGAATAGAGAAGGCAAGTGATCAAGTGGTAATGGTTCACACTTCAAATCAACTCTTTTTAAAAACATTCCACTTGCACATCCACTTGCATGACATCATAATGGTGTTTGCCCACTAGGTGATGGTTCATGCCCACTTGGTCCATATGTATCATGATGGTGCACTTATTTGATCCACACTTGATGTTGATGTTGTATCATGTTGGACCAAAACAATAAAATATTTGTACACAACTTCTTTTGTTGCAAACTCATTTGATTTGATCTGTATTCTGTCCCGTTTGCAGTTTCGGCTAAAAATTATCATTTCTATGTGTTGTGTACAGTCTCCAGCATTTTTGCTTGTGTACCTGTAATCTGTACTAATAAGCAGACACAGATTACATAATATTTTTTATTGATAAAATGATAAGAAATGAATGGTATTAAAATATAATAAATTGTGCCGAACAAATACCCCCAAACCTATCTTTTGCTCGTCCCGAGCAAAAAAAAATCCTAACTTCACTTTCGCAAGGAACGCGATTGCACTGAGCCCGTGCAAAAAGCTGTTAAATCTCTAGGTGTCTCTAGAAGGAGGAGTTTTGTCTCCTGAAGGTTTTCAGCGGATTACACTGACAAAATCGCGTCAAGTTAGTTTCATGAAGAAACAGTCGATTCTAATTCTAAGGTTAAGCACCAAACCTAGAAGTTATATTATCCTAAGTCAGAAACGTTCAACTTTTATTTTTCACCACTCACATCTCATTTAACAAAAGTTCATATACATCTTTAGGTGATTGTGCGAATAGTGTTGTTAAGTTTTAAAAACTTCGATTAGAGTCATCATGTCAGAAATTCGGACCAGGAAAAACTTCTAAAGGATCACACGAGTTTGAAAAGACTTACGATTTCTCAAGTTTCATTCTCCAGTTAAGTTTCAAGTCAAAATTTCTGTCATTTTAATAGAAAAATAAGTCTTATCCTTCACTCCTACCCTTTACCTTTCGTTGTTCATATACACCTTTCGTGATCGTGTAAAAAGTCTTATAATCTTACAAATGAAACTTTAATATCTCTGCCAAAAAACTGTTTATAATAGAAAAATCGTCCTTCCAAAGATTATTCTCCCATAAAGAACCATGAGGACTTTTAACTTAGAGAGAATACTTGCTTAACTTATTTTATTTGGCAATTGGAGACTTAGCGAGATTTGGGTCAATGACTCCCAAACCAGATGGTTTTAGGGTATTAGGTGTAGAGACACCCCTAGAATTTAATTGCCTAAGACACCAAGACCACACAAAAAAGACTCATTTTGTTGCATTTTAAAATATTCTGAAAGCAATGTGAACGGAGATATTGCCAATTTTTCTTTTTCATCCTAAAGACGTGTTCATGTGGATAAGGTGTGTAATCACTCCAACAAGATTCCAGATGGGTTATTTTTTAGACTTTTAGCCTCTATTAAAGCTTTCAATAATATCCTTTATATCCACTTCACTTTATGAACTATTCTTGATATTACTTATTTCAGAACAAACTTGTTTGATTCTAAAGAAATTTAACGATTTTTCAAAAGTTTTAAGACATTTCAAACTTGTCATCTAATTTTCAAAAGCTCGCGACATGTGTAGTGTGATCAAAAGACGTATATTAGCTATGGTTAAACTCAAAAGAATTTTATCTTTTGGGTTTTCAATATCTATAAATAGGATTTAGTTGTTTCTATCTTATCAAACAAAACCGTTGGACTTCGAGTCTAAGTTTCCCTACTAGCTAACTTGACGATAAAGTTTTTATATTTTGAAAATTTTGAAATTTTTATAGGTTTTTTAATATATATGCAATGCAGAATTTACACAAGATGCAATAAAGTAAACGGAGTGCTCACCCCCAAACCTGAGTTTTATAATGTCCTCATCATTGCCCCCGTCTCCGGTTGCTAGACTTAGACATCAGAGTGAGTTTTTATTCAAAAAAAGGAAATCAAAGAGCTAATTATGGTATTTACACGTTAAGAGATTGAGATAGTCCAGAAATTAATACCAGCCATTCAAAAGTTTTGTCAATATAAGACCAGGGCAGGTAAAAGAAAAGGTAGATGAAAAAGAAAAAAAAAGGAAAATTTTATTGGTATGGTTAGTTGTTGGTATCAGGCATGGGTGCATGAAAGTAGGGATCAAAAGATGTTGAAAATGAAGACGAAGTTTTGAAGGCATCAAAGAATTGTTGCCCGAATGAATCACGTGTTGAGTTTCGAGGTCAAGCTTGTATAAAAACTGGAGTCCATCCTCAAAATTTCAGCAAAAGAAAGGTCTGTAGGATATTCCCAAAGTGATTATGATTCAAACTCACAAAGCATATCAAGTTCATCCATAAATATCTCCTCAAAACTCGGTATGAAAGAATATTTCTTAAGGTTATCTTCCTCCTTATACTTCTCCACAATCCTATTCTCGTCACTACAGCTCATAGCTCCCAATTCAAGTTCTCCCTCATCACATTCACATATGGGTAGGTCCATGTCATCTAAAAATATACGTCCCCATTTTAAAGTTTTGTCAAACACTTCTTTAATTGGTAAAACTATAGTCATGGGCTCCATATCCTTGATTTTCTCTAACAATATATCCCAACCATACCTGTCATATTCACAAGTCTCCTCAAAAATTTTCTCGCTGTAATAAGTCGGTATAAACTGACTCTGAGGATTTTCTTGCTCGTCCTTATAACACTCAGTCAAATCTAATATATCATCATCTATGAAATTTTCAAAATTTGTTTGATCATTTATCTAACTCAGCCGACTTCCTAGATAACAGATATTGGCATTATTAGGTTCAAATTGACTGTGTTCACTCCCTAGAATCTACACAGCTAAATATTTCACTTGTTCGTCGATTCTAACCAATAATTGAGAATGAGCGAGAAACAATTGATCAGATTGTTGTATGAACATGGCTAGCGTCGAAGGTGTTTGATTCTCGACTGCAATCATCACTTCTAAATCTTTCTCTAAAGCGGTCAACCTAGCATACATCTCATTATCATACCCTATTTGTGTGTCAATTGTTTCGCTAAGGAAGGGTTGTGATGGTAGCGATGCTAAAACAGTCATCTTGTCGATCTCTTTCTCTTAATTTTCAATCAATTGCTCTACAATTGAAGTGGGATTAGGTTCAAGAGTGTTAGGCGGGTGACCGATATCAAAATGCTAGCATGGTTGGTCACCCTCTAGGCAAGGACAGTTTTCAAGAATATGGGAAAAATCTTGGCAATTTGAACAAAAGAATTGGATATGTGTATAAACAAAAGAATATGGATCGTGAGTAATCGAATTGAACTGTGTATCACCCATATCAACAAGCACTCACAAAATCACAAAAAACAAAGAATATCACACCCCTAACAGTCTATGTTATACTAAGTCAACTAGACCTGCTCAAGAACTCGATTGTCGAAGTAAAACTGTGTCGAGAAATGGGCTCAAGATATACGGATCATGAAGCCAGGTAAGTGCAGAGATAAGGGGAGCTTGTCCAACGCTTTCGCGAAGTTCTTTTATTAGAATAACTCTTACTCTTTGGCGGTTGCACCGTGAACACTTGCCTAGACACCTCATGAATAATATAACATTAAGCGGTGTTCTAAACACAATTAAGTTGCCTATTGAACGCGAATCCTTAAAGTCAGAGTTCTAATTGATTTTAAAATTACTGTAGGTATGCAAGAATGCAGTTTTGTAATTTATGGGCGACGGAAAAAGGTGATGAAATCCTTTACCGTATCTTGTTTGGGTTCGTTGCCCTTAATGTCCATATTAAGATGCAAATGCGCAAATCAATAAAAGAATTTTAATTAATCAAACAATCAAGCATATCTTTTTTTTCGTTTTAGGCTTAAGCGCTGCAACAAATATGGGTTAGTTCTCTGTTCTTTTGGCGGCAAGTTTGGCGAAGAATTCTGCAGAAGATATAATAGTGGAATGCGTTGGATTTGAGAGACAAGGAGATAGAAAATATGTACCGATAGGTTTAGGGTTAAGAAACCCCCGTTGAAGTTATCCACGAGTATTTGAATGTTTACTTGCGTGGGTCAAACTACCTGGATCTTTGGCACTGTACTTCATTAATGCATCGTTCTTGAAAGTGAACCTTACTCTGCAAGATCGCTGTTCGTAATTCTGTTGAAATCTGAAATTGTCGGAAAATACGATATTTAGTGCAAAAAGCGATATATATGGCCAATATACTGTTCACACATAATCATGAAATTTAGAGTATAAAAATGGATCAAAAATAGGACAAAGAAGTAAACACCAAAACTTTGAAACAAAAGGTGGATGATAGGCCGCAAATTGCGGCCAATTCGAATTAATTGGCGGCCAACTCCTTGAGTTGGTGTTCCAACCTTTTACTGTGTGCTTTTTATCCTTTTAGTGTCCCAATTTTATAGGAAATTTTTTATAATTAAACTCATAGTGACAGCAGATCAAAAAGACAGAGAACAAATATTAGAAAAGTTAGAAAAGTTTGTTTTGTTTTTGAAATATTTTTTTTGTTAAATTTAGTTTGGTTTGTATATACAATTGAACCAGAAATAACAACCCCTAATGACTACCGCTTCTCCGGTAATGGCGCCAAAAACTTGTTGGGACTTCACCCGTGCGCTTATGTGGTTCGGAAAGAAAAGGTTTTTAGAAATGCAGCGCACGCGAGTTCGATCTCGTTTTAAAATTTATAAACCGCAATTGCACGACGCGTTATAGCGAGCCGGCAAGTACGGATCGATTCATAGGGAATTGGAGATTAGGAGTTGTCGTTAAAGGTTCAAAAAGAAAGAATTGAGTTTTGTCACAAATATAAGAAAATACAAAATTATAGAACAAGTTAAGAAAACGGCCGTGGCTCCGATTTGGATGGTTGAATTGTGGAGAATTCTTCAACGCCCCCTTGATCATGAGTTGTTCCATCCTTATGTTGGTTCTGACGTGAAGCATGGGTTGTCAAGACGTTCGCGAAGCACAAACTATCAAGATGTCGATGTCAACGCAAGAAATGTAACGAATCCGTATTGTTCTCACTTACCGTTTGTATGTCCAAGTATGAAGTATCAAACTAAGCACAAGGGTTAGCAAAGCATAAATCATCAACAAATATACAAATTAGCAATGAGAGCAAAATGGTTTAGTATTAAACTTGCTAAGTGAGTGGTGATAGTATAAGGTATATAAATAGAGAAGGGTGTCAATCAATATGTTAACAAAATATCTTATCTAAACACTTAGCAATCTTAACACTAGTTGATTCTAAGCCTAACATTGCCTAAGAGAAATTTGGAGAGAATATAGTATGTGATGAGGTTACCAAGTAACCATAGAATCAAAATACCATATCAAACCAAAACCAATAGGTAATCTTAAACTTACAATCTCATTTTAATCACATTAAACATTCACAAGAGGAGGAAGGTAAAATCATTCATCTCACATCCTCACCATCACCACAACCACAAAGATCACTCAAATATCATATAAAAGAAAATGAAACACAGGAGAAAGAGCACATAAGAAAACAAATAAAAGAAGTTAAAGCAAAAAAGAAAGTGCAAGTTCTTTATTAACAAAATGGAAGGATTAGAGCTACAAGTTAGATAACAATCCCAATCTCCTTAATGGAGTTCTCAAATGAGAGCTCAAAGAGAGAAAAAGAGGAAGCTATCAAATTTTCCACACTCAAATTCTCACTCAAAAATCCAACCCAGAACTTAATCTGAGACCTGTTATATATAGGAAACCCAATATTAAAAGTTGCATATACAAGTGGACTGACAAGATAAGAAAGGACCCACCAAAATTGAACGAGCCAAAATGACCATGATCGGGCCGCAAGTTGCCACTAGATGTAGGGTTATTGGGCACGAACACAAGGTTTCACAAGGCATCAAACATGCCGTATTATAAATTTCTAGTGTGCCAAACAACCTAACCTAGGATCTAACTACAGTTTTAGGAGCTAAACTAAAATGAAAACAACTTTACATAGGAAGTGAATGAGGAATACAACCTTTGTAGACCGGTCCTTCACTTCTAAAGCTCCGTGTAGTAGTCCCTTCGCTGCGAGTGTTAATCTCCCGAACTGTAGTATGGGTTCCCTTGGAGAAATGAACAAGCTTGCTCGAAGTCATCGAGGCCGAAAATGATCTACGTTGAGGAGACTCAAACCCAAGCTACCTCTTCACTAGGTAATGAACTTTGTGAAGAGAACACCCTAAACTAAATGGCAAGTAGTAGAGGATAATGAAGTAGGAAATGGGCTCACTTTACATTTTATTTTCTTATAATTTTTCTTCATGTTTCATGGAGCTAGAAAGATTGAAGAAAGAGATGAAGAAAAGCAACCATGAAAAATGAAGCTAGTGAAGAATGAAAACTCATGAGGTGAGAATAGCAGCCATGGGTGAGTTAGTGTCATACACTAACCCATGTAGAGAATAAACCATGGGTTACAATAATGGTTGGGTTAATAAATATCTACAAGTAAAACAAAAAGAGTGGACTTAGTCAATGGTTCCACAAGCTTCTATAAGTTTCAACCATGTGACAATTTCCAACCAATTTTGATTTACTTTAAATAAATAAAACCCTCACATTATTATAAGCATGGTGTGAGTTTCATACACCCATGTTGCATGTGGCATCTAGCATGACACAAAATAATGTACACTAATATATATCACATATATACCAATGCACAATCAAGTGAGAAAAGAATTCTTAAGTGAGCTAATACTAGTTAATGTAAATTAATATATCAAATATATATATATATATATATATATATAATTATACATTAGATTATTAAATCAACACTTGATTTAATAATCCGGCTATATCACATATAACCGACTAATATCAAGCGTATCAATTTATCGAATCAACACTTGATTCGATGACCCGGTGATATCGCATATAACCGACCGATGACACAAATCGCGAGAATAGAATATGGTATCATATACTCGTATTAATCTCATTCCCGCGCATATCTCATATGTGCTCCTATTTCGTTTCGCCTGAGCCAGGAAACCTCTGTGTAGGACTCTAAAGACTCGTCAATACGCCGGCAGTAGGTGATGATCATATCAAACACTCACAAGCCGCAAGAGGCGTGCTAAACGTAACGGCCACCCGGATATTGAGTGATCAGAAGATCAACAAGCAAGCCTGCTCATATTCCTGCGAATCCAATCAGTAACACTACCGTACAGTCCGGTCTCTTCGTCTGATATGTCGCATATTTCGCCTAGGGGTGGTAAACGTCAGACCCAAATAGCTTGATAAGTCATGCCGATGTAAGATCCATAACGGGTCGAGAAACTACTGATAACACTTACCAATAAATCTCATCTACCATGGCCTGGGATTTTAGTTATGGCCAATCGAGCATATCGGAACATCAACCCCCAATACCGGGAGAGACGAATCTCCTCCTATCGCTCATTGCCTCCATGTGACCCGGGACTGTACCGCAAAACCCCCTGTTTGCATGACTCAGTAGAGCCGTGGTAGGGTGGAAATAAAAGCACAGTGGGAGACACACAAGACTCTATGACGATCTCGGGTCGACAGACTAACCTGTACCAGTGTCACCAGAGAACTGCTATCTGACATGAGGTATAATACCATCTAGGAGTTCTCCGCGAGTCCGTTCAGTGTACCCAGTCTCCACTGAGCACCCGTATACCATCTCTGATGTCAAACACCAATGGATATGGGATCATCCATCGCCCATCACATGGGTCGAGAAGATATACGCTAGTCTACTCTGGAATATCGATGCCCCGTCTCGATATTCCCACGACTAGAAACATTGAAGGATGAACTCATGGACTACCCAGGCCGTACTAGTATGATCTGCATCATAATCCTGGAAGTCAAGTACACATCCTAAGGGCTTTATCAACATGTAACAGAGAGACAGTAGGAGTACATGTTAAGATAAAGAGCAACCAGATAGCATACTATCATGTCGAGAGAGAAAGTAATCCCTATATATGTCCCAATATCCACTATAATATACATCTCATGTACAATAATGGCCTCTAGGGCATACATACAACTAACAATCTCCCACTTGCACTAAGGCCAGTCGTTGTAGTATTGCATACCTAACGTCCTATAAAAGTCTCTCGCAGGAAAAGTCTCAGTGAGTGGATCCGCCGTGTTGACCTCTGAGTCTACTCTCGTAACCTCGATCTCTTGGAGATCAACCATCTTTATGATCAGGTGATACTGCCTTAGAATATGTCTGGGTCACTGATGGGACCGAGGTTCCTAGGCCAAAGCCACACCTCCATTGTCACACAATGGTGGGAACCTACTTCATCTCATGAACAAATATACATCCAGACTTCCTCTTTGGTAGCCTCGTTGGTAGCGATATATCCAGCCTTTATCGTTTAGTTTGCCCCGGTATCTAGCTTAGAACTCTTCCAACATACCGTCCCTCCACTGAGGGTAAAGACAATGCCTGTGACTGACTTTCAGTCGTCCTTACCACCTTAGAAGCTATCCAGTGATTATCCCCAGGATCTATTGATACCATCTCACTACACCTAGTGAGAATCCTAACATATACTTAGATCTATCTCATAGATCCAAAACTCGGGATTTAGGAGGTATCACCTTGATCTTATATGGAGAATCAATGTGATAAGAGGAGATTGACTGAGTGTAGCATAAGAAACTCCTTTCCTATCATGAGTATGTCGTCCATGTGCAATACGAGGAAGACCACCTTACCCTCTACTACCTTTTTTTACACACAAGGTTCATCTACTATTTTGATGAATTCAAACGCTTTGATTATCATATCAAAACAGATGTTCTAACTCCGCGATACCTGCTTTAACGCATAAAGCAACTTGCACACGTTTCCGCTGCTCCCACTGTCTATGAAGCCCTCTGGCTGTGTATTTATAGACGCTCTCTTCTAAATCAGTATTTAGAAAAGTAGTCATGACACCCAACTGCCAGATATCGTAGTCATGGTATATAGAAATGGCAAGTAGGATCCGGATGGACTTAAGCATAGCCACTGGAGAAAAGGTTTCATCATTATCCACACCTGGTCAATGATGAGAACCTTTTGCAACAAGTCTAGCTTTGAAAGTCTTAACTTTTCCATCTACACCAAGTAATCTTCTCAAGATATACTTGCCCTTGATGGGGATTTAACCCTTCAGATATAGCAACCAAAGTCCATACTTTGTTAGTGTATATAGATTTTATCTCAGATCGCTTAGCATCCAGCCATTCTTACAGAGTCGCCACTCTTGATGGCCTGCTCAAAACTAGTTGGGTCATCATCTCATGATGCAATTCTCGCTCCTACTGTTATCGAGAAAACTGCAGTATCTCTCAGGAGGATGAGGAACCCAACCAGGTTGGTGGAGAGGCTGAGGTTCTTCGGAAACTATTGAATTCTTTCGGTTCTACCAAATCATTAGCTGTAGTTTGTATAGTTGGAACCTATTCCAGTTCTACCTCATGACCACAAATTTCTTCCATAAAAAATTCCTTTTCCTAAAAAGGTGGCATGTCGAGAAATAAAACACCTTTTATTTCTCGGTGTGGTAGAAGATATTCCCTCGCGAATGCTTGGGATATCCGACAAACTTCCAAAGAACTGACATTTCCTCGAGCTTGTCCGGATTTTTCTTTTAGACATAGGCCGGACAACCTAAATCTTAACATGCTTAAGAGATGGGCTCTTCCCATACCATATCTCATATGGAGTGGCAGGCACTGATTTGATTGGAACCCAATTCAATAGGTATGCAGCTTCTAAAGTGCATAACTCCCAAAAGGAAACAAGTAACTCAGTAGTACTCATCATAGAGAGAACCATATCTAATAGGGTACGATTGCTCCGCCCCGATACACCATTGTGCTTTTGTGTATATGGAGGAGTAATGCTGAGAGAGAATCCCATTCTCCTTTTGAATAATCCAGGAATTCCATGCTCAAGTATTCTCCTTCCTGATCACATCAAATGACATAATACTTATACCCGTTTTGGTTCTCTACTTCGGATTTATATTCATTGAATTTCTCAAAAGCTTCAGGCTTGTGTTTCAACAGAAACACATGTCCGAATCCTGAGAGATTATTGTTCATATCATAATTTTGCATTATTATATTCCCCATTCTTATTCATTTTGCAAATAAATAGGTGCTTTTGATCCATGTCTGTTGAATAGTTGCAGGTTACAGGTTCTCGCAAGGAAAAAGTGAAAATGATGAAAAGACGCTACAAAAGTGAGACTACGACCAACAAATAGAAGAATCTTTATCATGCCTACAGTTTGAAGAACAAACGAAGCTCAATGAACAATTTCACAAAGTACAAAGGCAGCGCAAGATTCAAGACTTCAACAAGAAGCGAACGGTAAAAGTGCACAACATTCTGCACTGTGGAAATCTGAAAGAAACTAGAAGACATTCTGAGAAACCAAGTGAAGAAACCAGAAGCCAAATGCAATAGGAAGTACACCCGAGAAAATGAGCCAGAAAGCACTCAAGATGGCCACGGATCCGCGGCCAAACAAGGCTTCCTGACGCGGATCCGCGGCCGTACTGTGCACGTGCTGGTGCAAAATGTTGGTGGGTGGCGGTGCGTTGACCAGGCTTCTCAGGGTAGTTTTGTAAATGTAGATAGGGATCAGATGTAAACCCTAGGGTTTCTATAATCTATAAATAAGAACCCTATAGCTCTTTTTGGAGCATGCCTCTTTTTATTTATCTAATTTAGAATTTTCATCTGTAAATGTTTGAAGAGTGCATCAAATAAAAAGTAAGTTTTTCTTTATCTTGCCTTAGTTTAATTTCTTTTCTGCCCTAGTTATTTAGTTATAAATTTTATTTATCTGCCGTAGTTTAGTTAATTAGGTTATTAAAAATAAACAAAAAAATGAACTCGTTTATCAATTCCTTAATGAGTGAGTAGTTCCTTACTTGTTAGGGTTAGGTTTGGGGAAGGTTTGAGAGATGAAAATCTCTTACCCCTTTCTTGCCTATTATACATTTTAAATAGGACTCTATGCATACATACACACACCGCTCACTACGGCACCCTATCCCACGAGGTAGTGGTGATACCATAGTTAAAGACCGGTTGTGTATGTTTTCCATGGAGGTTAGGGTAAGAGTTAAGAAAGGACGGACAAGAACCTAGAGGAAGAAACCTAGTTTCTTCCCGATCGTGCTAATCTCCTTTGTTAATTATTACCTTAACACCTAAATAGTTCTTAATTAGGGCATAGAAAGCGATGAGACATATTGATTTTCCAAACTTAACGTAAACCTAACCCTAGCAAGATTTTAATCCTAATTCAACTTTTGTTTTTATTGATAATCAAATCTACCACAATTGGAATTAACTCGTTAGAACAACTAGAAAATACACAAAATCCCTGTGGACCGACTCGTATTCAACCGGCTAGCTACCAAGCGACACCGTTCTTGATTGCGGTAAATTCTTTGATAACAAAAAGCGTAAAGCACTAAATCACTACCAATCAAATGGCGCCGTTGCCGGGGAAAGTCATAAGAACCCAAGAAAGTTTTCGTGGCTAGTGCTGTGAGCAATGCTATTACCCAACCTTTACGTTTGCCCCAAAAATGAAAGGACCCTAGCTGTCCTATAATTTCAATAACAATTGGGGATAAGAACATAAATCGCGCACTTTTAGATCTGGGTTCCAGTGTTAATTTGCTACCCTATTCCGTTTATGAGCAATTAGGCGTTGGAGAGTTGAAACCACTCATTGTACTCTCCAAATGGCCGATCGATCCATCACCATCCTAGGGGTGAGTTAGAGGATGTGTTGATTAAGGTAGGGGACTTCATATTCCCCGTTGATTTCATTGTTATGGACACATAGCCTGTGGCTAACCCACAGAACCAAATTCCAGTGATCCTCGGTCGACCATTTTTGGCCACTTCCAATGCTGTAATCAACTGTCGTAACGGCTCTATGACTCTATCCTTCCGGAAGATGTCAAGTGAGTTCAACATTTACAAGATAGGAAGTCTGCCCTCCGAGCCTAATGCTAGTATAATTGATGTTTGCTCAATCCAAGAGATTACGCAGGAGGACTGTGAGCTCGAAAAATTTCTGTTCGATCACAGCAGTTTTGACGCCACTAGTGCGTTCCTCCTTGAATCTGACATAGTTTTCACAACCGATAACGATTACGAGTGTTTCACTTTTTTGGACGATTTTGAAAACTCACCACCCGAGTTTGAGTCCTTTGATTTTTCGGATGAGTTAGCTGAACCATCCGACTCGGTTGATTACACTTGCTTTGAACCATTGATGGAATCCTTCGAGTTCGAGACAGTTTCACCAATTTTACCTTCAATTGTTTCGCCTCCAAAACTCGACAAGCTTTTGGCTGGACTATGGCGGATATCAAGGGGATTAGTCCCCTCATAGTTGAACATCATATACATATGATGGATGAAGCCAAGCCAGTAAGGGATCCACAGAGACGCCTCAACCCCATAATGAAGGAGGCTGTCAAAAAGGAGATTGTAAAATGTCTTGATAGTGGTATCATTTACCCTATCTCGGATAGCCAGTGGGTTAGCCCCATTCACGTTGTCCCGAAGAAATCGGGCATAACGGTCATAACCAATGAGGCGAATGAGTTAATACCTACTCGCACCCAAACTGGGTAGCTAGTTTGCATCGATTATAGAAAACTCAACGCTGCGACACGGAAAGACCACTTTCCGTTACCTTTTATTGACCAAATGCTAGAACGATTGGCTGGGCATGAATTTTACTGATTTTTGGATGGCTACTCCGGCTATAATCAAGTTCCCATCACCGAAAAGGATCAAGACAAGACCACATTTACTTATCCTTTCGGTACATTCGCTTACCGTCGCATGCCTTTTGGGTTATGCAACGCACCCGCTACTTTCCAGCGGTGTATGATGGGGATCTTTTCAGACATGGTGGAGAAATTTTTGGAGATTTTTATGGATGATTTCTCCATTTTCGGCGACTCCTTTGATGAGTGTTTGCTACACTTAGACGCAGTTCTTACCCGTTGTAGGGATAAGAACCTCACTTTAAATTGGGAGAAGTGCCACTTTATGGTATGAGAAGGTATTTTCTTAGGACATATCATCTCGCAAAACGGCATTGAGGTTGATAAGGCCAAGATTGAAGTCATTTCCAATCTTCCCCCTCCAGTGCGTCAAAGACATCCGAGCCTTCCTTGGCCATGCCAGTTTTTATAGATGGTTCATCAAGGATTTTAGCAAGATAGCTAGACCCTTGAATCTTTTGTTGGCCAAGGACATAACTTTTGATTTTGACTCAACCTGCATGAAAGCGTTCGAGTCATTGAAACACTCACTTATTTCTACGCCCATTCTTTCATCTCCCGACTGGACGCATCCATTTGAAATTATATGCGATGCATCTGATTTCGACATTGGTGCTGTCCTTGGACAGCACATAAATAAGATGCCGCATGTAATTTATTACGCTAGCCGAACATTAAATGAGGTCCAATTGAATTACACAACAACAGAAAAATAATTCTTAGCCGTTGTGTTTGCACTAGAAAAATTCAGGCCCTATTTAATCGGCTCTCCAGTGATTGTTTATACAGACCATTCAGCTCTTCGCCATCTTTTCGCGAAGAAGGATGCTAAATCTCGGCTAATACATTGGATCCTCTTGCTACAAGAGTTTGATCTTGTCATAAGAGACAAGAGAGGATGTGAGAACGTAGTTGCCGACCACCTTTCACGACTTCCTTCTTCGCCTACACTTGAAGTTCCTATTAAAGATGTTTTCCCGATGAGCAGCTCTTAACCGTGTCATGCGAAGCTTGGTTCGCTGATATAGTAAATTATTTGGCCACCGGACTGATACCAAACGATTGGTCAAATCAAGATAAACTCCGATTCCTGTCCCAAGTAAAACATTTTTACTGGGATGAACCGTATCTCTTTAAATACTGTTCCGACCAAATCATTCGTCGGTGCGTCCCTAACAACGAGTTTAAGAGTGTGCTGTCATTCTGCCACGATCAAGCGTGTGGCGGGCATTTTGGCCCCAAGAAGACAGCAGAGAAAATCTTGTAGTGTGGCTTCTACTGGCCACGACTTTTTAAAGATGCATACGAATACTACAAGACATGCTCCCGGTGCCAACACTTGGGCCAGATATATCGGAGAAACGAAATGCCACTCCAACCAATTTTGGTTGTTGATATTTTTAATGTTTGGGGAATAGACTTCATGGGACCATTTCCCAATTCTTTTGGGAACATGTACATTCTACTAGCTGTTGACTATGTTTCTAAATGGGTCGAGGCTGTGCCCAGCCGAACTAATGATAACAAAGTTGTCGCTAGATTTCTTAAAGAAAACATCTTTTCTCGGTTTGGGCATCCTCGAGCAATTATAAGTGATAATGGATCTCACTTCTGTAATAGGACTTTTGAGTCCTTAATGCGCAAATACTCCATTACTCACAAATTGTCAACACCATATCATCCCCAAACTTATGGGCAAGCCGAGGTTTCGAATCGGCAAATTAAACAAATTTTGGAGAAAACGGTTTCCAAAAACCATAAAGATTGGTCGACAATACTGATTGATGCACTATGGACATTCCGTACTGCCTACAAGACCGATCTTGGCATATATCCATACCGGCTTGTTTATGGGAAGGCTTGCCACCTTCCTGTTGAAATTGAGCACAAGGCATTTTGGGCGATTAAAGAGTTGAACTTATCCATGGGAGATGCGGGCAGCAATAGAAAGCTGCAATTGAATTAATTAGATGAGCTGCGGGATGAGGCCTATGAGAACGCGGTAATTGTTAAAAACCGAATGAATGTGTTCCACAATAAACACCTTATGCGCAAGACTTTCGAATCTGGTCAACAGGTTTTGCTTTACGATACTCGGTTATATTTCCATCCCGGCAAGCTCAAATCTAGATGGAAATGGCCGTTTTTGGTACGCACCGTATATCCGCACGGTGCGGTAGATCTAGAAAACCCGGAGGACGGTACATTATTTAAAGTAAACGGGCATCGACTTAAGCCGTTCCTCACCGCGGACCCGTCGGAGGAGCTCCTGTTTTTACAGGAACCGATTTATACCGACTGATCTTCCTCCATCTACCCCCAAATTTTCGATCATCTAGCCAAAACATTGTTTCAAACAAGTTTGGGAGTATGTATCATTTGTAATTATATAAATACAAAATAACATAAAAAATAAAAAATTGAAAAAAATAAAAAAAATTTGGGTATTTTTGTAAATTTCCAGATTTAGAAAATAAAATAATTTTTTTATTTGCAAATAAATCTCTCTTTTTAGAGGGGTTTATTTGCAAATATCCATCACACTTCCCCCTATATAAATAACCCCGACCCCTTCCTGTGATCACATACCCTAATTTCATTTTCTAAAAAACCCCAGCCGCCGCCCAACCAAGTTCTGTAGCGAGATCGCACCAGCGCGCCGCCCTTCCGCTGCCAGAAGCCGCACCCGACCGCGATCTGCCGTACCTTTGTGCCTTAACCCTCTGATTTTTTTAGGGGAGGTTCGATCTCTGAAACTCCTCTCTGTTTTTAATTTTTATAGATCTGTAGCTTATCTGATGACACCAAATATGCAACTAGAGCGAGACTTTTCACAGATCTTTTCACACGCGGTATATGGGAGTTACTTTGCTAATGAAATAGCACGTAGAGGCTGGAATTTTTTGATATATAATCACCCAAACGCTTACGCCTTTCCGGAATTAGTCACTCGTTTTTACGAGTGCATGGAAGACGGCTGTCTAGCCCAATATGGCTTTATAAAATTACTGTAGGGGTGATAGGGAGATTATAATTGATAGAGACTTCATACATGAAGTCACTTTAATCCCTAGGATACCCGTTCATGATCGTCCACTGCAGTCACTTTAATCCCTAGGATACCCGTTCATGATCAACCACTGCAGTTTGAGGATTACATGCCCTTAATGGGTACTGATTGTTCAAGGGAACCGTGGAAGGGGATCCAAGCGAGAACCTTTTTCGCCAATCTTTTAACAGTGTGCCGGTAGGCACAAAACAATATTTTTGGGAGTTCCCACACACTACATTTTTCACACCCTCACTGCATATCGTGCACACACTCATGACAAGGAACCCTCGATTCGACATGTGCACGGTTTTACTGAACTCAATTGGTGCGGGCAAAAGAGCCGCGAACTACCCTTGCCCCATACTTGTGACACAACTGTGTCGCTATTTCCTCCTCATGGAGGAGTTTGAATTTTACATGCTTGGAGGCATACCCATCAGGCCTCTCATTGAGGGCGTATCTACATCCTATACACGCTTGATGGATATTTGGTCAAGAACTGAACCGGCGGAACACGTGCCCGCCAGAACACCTAGCTCCAGCTCGACCGCGAGCGAAGGTGAGCTCACCCCCTTAGAACATGCAAATTTAATGAAAAGAGCTGTTAGGGGGATTGACGAGTTGAGGGGATGATGAGGGAGCATGATAGGCGTTTGACTGAGGTAGAGCAGAGAGTCCGAACCCTGCTAGCTAGAGAGGAGCGTTCCCGTTCACGCTCAAGGGGGCGGCGTGGGGCCGAGCAGTGAGGGCACTGCTTTTGGCAAGTTTGGGAGAGGTGGTGATTGTAAATAGTTATCATTTGCATTGCATATTTTTTGATTTTTGTACATATTTTTTCTTTTTCTTTTGCATATTTAATTCTTCATTGCATCTTTATATAAAAAATTATAAAAATTGAAAAAAATGAAAATGAAAAAAAATAATAGAAAAATATAAAAATCAAATAAAAACTAAAAAATTTGAAAAATTATAAAAATTGAAAAATTTAATTTTGCCCATAATTGACTTAAGTTTAACAAGACGGTTAACTAGTTAGGAAAAACTAGATCCTAAACTTAGTAAATTAAAAAACCCTAAAAATAACCTTTCTTAAAATTTAACGGTAGAAAATATATGTCCTTGTAGTTTACTTAGAAATAGGCAAATTTTGAGTTCACTTCTTGGGCTAAGTCAAAATAAGAGAAGAGTATTGATATTTTTATTAAAGTATAAGTCTAAAAAATAATTCCTAAGCTTAAGTCTAAATTCTGAAAATATATACCCTACAACTTGCACAAACACGAACCTTGAAACTTGGAATAGTAGAGGATAGCTTGAAATGCTCTTGTCTAAAATCCTTAGTATGAAGGAAAATAAAATTATAAGTGTGAATAAAGAGATATAAAAAAATGAACACTGGTTTTGTAATTACTTAAGGCTGCATAAAAGAAAAAATTATATAGGGAGGGTGCTTTATCACCTAGTGCCTTAGACCAACTGGTTTGGGAGTCACTGCTAAAGCCTTAGGTATTACAAGACGAGGAATTACGCCTTAATGCGCAAACACATTTTGTAATCGGTCGTTAGTAGCTCAAGAAGTATTAACGGTCACATGAAGGATGTGCGAGCAATTTCATCTAAAATTCACAAACTAAAAGTACTTTGGAGGATGGACAAGAGTATAAGAGCTTGAATTGAATTTCCAAGTGTAGGGGTGATACATACACACACGTAGGGTATATGATTGGGGTTTGGATGAGAGATAGAAATAAAAAATAGGATTTATATGTTTAGTAGAGATGATAAAAATTCCTAAGTTGAGATGAAACCTTAAAAGGAAAATTCAAAAGATGCTAAATACTAAGTAAATTTACAAAACATATACAATCTTAAGTTAAATGATAAGGAAGCGTGAAAAATATGGGTTGATAATTTCTGAGTTGAAAATAATAGAATTTCTTGCTAGAGCACCGAATTGAAGAATAAAAGTCAATAGGCCAAATTGATAGGATTTTGTGGGTAGTATCCGCTGAAAGCCCTCAGGTGACAACACTCCTCCTACTAGGAACACCTAGAGGTTTAACGTCTTGTTGCACGAGCTCAGTGCAATCGCATTTCCCTGCGAAAGTGAGGTTAGGTTTTTTCGAGAATAAACTGGTTTTGCTCGAGGACGAGCAAAAGATAAGTTTGGGGGTATTTGTTCATATCATAATTTTGCATTATTATATTCCCCATTCTTATTCATTTTGCAAATAAATAGGTGCTTTTGATCCATGTCTGTTGAATAGTTGCAGGTTACAGGTTCTCGGAAGGAAACAGTGAAAATGATGAAAAGACGCTACAAAAGTGAGATTACGACTAACAAATAGAAGAATCTTTATCATGCCTACAGTTTGAAGAACAAACGAAGATCAATGAACAATTTCACAAAGTACAAAGGCAGCGCAAGATTCAAGACTTCAACAAGAAGCGAACGGTAAAAGTCCACAACATTCTGCACTGTGGAAATCTGGAAGAAACTAGAAGACATTCTGAGAAACCAAGTGAAGAAACCAGAAGCTAAATGCAACAGGAAGTACACCTGAGAAAATGAGCCAGAAAGCACTCAAGATGGCCGTGGATCCGCGGCCAAACAAGGTTTCCTGCCGCGGATCCGCGGCCGTACTGTGCACGTGTCGGTGCAAAATGTCGGTGGGTGGCGGTGCGTTGACCAGGCTTCTCAGGGTAGTTTTGTAAATGTAGATAGGGATCAGATGTAAACCCTAGAGTTTCTATAATCTATAAATAGGAACCCTACAGCTCTTTTTGGAGCATGCTTCTTTTTATTTATCTAATTTAGAATTTTCATCTGTAAATGTTTGAAGAGTGCATCAAATAAAAAGTAAGTTTTTCTTTATCTTGCCTTAGTTTAATTTCTTTTCTGCCCTAGTTATTTAGTTATAAATTTTATTTATCTGCCGTAGTTTAGTTAATTAGGTTATTAAAAATAAACAAAAAAATGAACTCGTTTATCAATTCCTTAATGAGTGAGTAGTTCCTTACTTGTTAGGGTTAGATTTGGAGAAGGTTCATCTCTCACCCTTTTCTTGCCCATTATACATTTTAAATAGGACTCTATGCATACATACACACACCGCTCACTACGACATCCTATCCCACGAGGTAGCGGTGATACCATAGTTAAAGACCGGTTGTGTATGTTTTCCATGAAGATTAGGGTAAGAGTTAAGAAAGGACAGACAAGAACCTAAAGAAAGAAAACTAGTTTCTTCCTGATCGTGCTAATCCCCTTTGTTAATTATTACCTTAACACCTAAATAGTTCTTAATTAGGGCATAGAAAGCGGTGAGACATATTGATTTTCCAAACTTAACCTAAACCTAAACCTAGCAAGGTTTTAATCCTAATTCAACTTTAGTTTTTATTGATAATCAAACCTACCACAATTGGAATTAACTCATTAGAATAACTAGAAAATACACAAAATCCCTGTGGGCCGACCCGTATTCAACCGGCTAGCTACCAAGCGACACCGTTCTTGATTGCGGTAAATTCTTTGATAACAAAAAGCGTAAAGCACTAAATCACTACCAATCAATTATCAGTGAATATAATGAAGTATAAAGAACCAGTCCTGGCATGCATAGACAGGGGACCACATATATCAGTCCCAAGAGTTCACTAACTCTTTCTCCGTTTCAAGTAAACGGAGCTATGGCCATCATATCTTTGTGACATGACTGGAAAGTTTTACAAGATGTAAATTCAAACTGATTTAAATATGCATCTTAATGTAACTTAGCTAGTCGGGTCGCATTGATAGGACTTAGACTATAACGCCACAAGTGGGATTCATTCATTTCTGAACTCTTTCTCTTGTATGTGTTCTGTACGTTAAGAACTGTGGTTTAATTTAGAACGTATATGCTATTAGAAAACGTGCATGAACTGATCAACCCTTGATTTAGGAAATGTTTAAAACATTATCCAACGATACAAAATTATATCCTTCTTTACTTAATAAAGATACTGATATGATATTGTATATCAGATTCGGTATCTAATAACATTCATTCAGAATCAATGTATTTGTTAATACAAGGTGATATTTGCCAACTGATTTGGCTGCAACAATTGCACCATTCTCTATACTTAGAGACATATCACCTAATTATCAGTTCTCTACCTATCCATAGCCCATGTAACAGATTACATATGCGGGATCCTGATCTGGTTTCAAATACCCAGGATGTAGAGGATACTGAGAAACAGTTCTCTGTTATGAACACACCCGAAGAAGATGCATCAATATGCACTTTCTTCGTTTGGCCGGCAAGGGAATCCTGGTAATCCCCTATTTCCTGCTCGGTCTTATAACAATTATAAGTTGGAGCGGGACCAACATTACCCAGCACAGTGTAACAAGCGGGTTCGGTCAATACATCCATATTATTATCTTAATTAAGGCGTGATATGGTCGCTACCTGGAGAGGGAGAGAAGAAAACACTCTGTGTGCGCTCTTGCAAGATTAGATTGGTTATACATTTTATCTATTCAGGATGGATTCCACTGTTTTTATCAAATCTTCCTTCAAACCTTAAAAGGAAAGACTAACCGGGATTAATTACACCTTACAAGTTCGCCAATCTTTCAGCCAGGCCAGTGCCGATACTTTGAGGGAGGCTTCCCGTGCTTTCGCACGGACCTAATTAAAATAAACCTCGTTTTCCCAGGGGCGTAGCCCCGTTGACATCTTTCTAGACACCTACTTGATCGGCTAATTGTAAAGTGCAAAACTCTCCCAGGAGTAACAATTACTCGCAGTGGTTATCAGGATCCAATTATCTCATAGAAGCTATGCAATCTCATTGCAAATTTCAACACTTGAAACTTCCGATAATTATTTTTACCCCTAGTGACTTATGACCTTAACTATGGTCAACAAATCATAAGCACTAGTCAAGTTCTACCCGTCATTTCAGGATTAATTAGTCCCACCCATATGACCTTTAACTATGGTCAACAAAGTCACATGACTGTCCTAACTAATCGCATCATATGCTGTGTAGGAAGACATCACTTAGCTACCATACACTACGCCTTGACTATGGTCAACAAACGCAACACGAATACTAAGTACTCTACTTCCTAAAATGACGGAGAGTGGCGGATGGTTTTTGTAAAAACCTTTAACGCTTTGAACTTGATCTTGTTGCAGAATCAAATGATTTAAAATGGAGTGTTTTTTAGGCCTTTTCTAGTTTCGCTAAAGTGGTCACTCCTGGTGAAGGGATCTCGGCTCTTTCCTCGTCGAATGAGGTGCAAGATATTCTCAATATCACTATGGAAAGCAAGAACTAGAAAAGCAATCAAAAGACAAAACCGAGGGTTGTAGAATCCGCTAGTTATTGCTAAAGAGGTCATTCCCGATGAAGGGATCTCGGCACTTTCCTCATCGAATGAGGTGCAGAATATTCTATAAGGAATACCTCTATGCAAAGCAACAACTAGAGCTACCTAATTTTTGAAAATTCAATTCCACAACATCTTTAGGTTTATTTTCCTTCATTAATCTCATTAATGAATGTCCCATCATTTAAGTTACCTAAACATCACAGATAAATACAACGTACGCTTATGCCATCCGCATTCGCCACGAAGTCCTGTCATGCACCGTTAGGTTAGGTAACTAACGGCAGAGCGGGGTAGGGCTAGCGCGGGTGAAAAACATAAGCAACGCCTATAATATATCATATATATTATAATGTATCCATATCAGAATATAATGTGATCACATCACAAAATATCAGCATCAGAAGAAAACATATGAAATATTGGATATACTAGGAATTCCGTGTTTTAATTTAAGCCAGTATAAAACACGGTTTCCACGGTCGTGAAGAATAGCCAATCCCACATCCCAAGACCCCTACGAGAGCGGCAAGCAACCCTACCTATTCTAGAGTTAGGAGACCCGAACTCGACGCCTCGAGATGGTCTCCCACTAGACTCTAGAACCCGGTTACTTATGCTCCCCTCCTTGGGTCTATCCTAATGCGGAAAAGTAAATAATATACATCAACGATGATATCTTTCTCAACCCGGAAATGCCCCAATAAAAGAATATTACATACAAGTTTTTTACATGAATGAAAATGAAAAACTCTCATCTCACATAAAAACCCCCGGCTATTCAAAAACGACGATCCAATATAACATATCACAGCAACACATAATATCTCATATCATCAACGTAAGTAAATATGTGTATCCCAATTGTCGTTGACATATAGCAACGAAACCGGCGATACATCACATATTACACTTACAGTCGCAGAAAAGAAAGTGAAAAACTACAACAATTGGAATCCGCAACCACCTTGGACATCTTAAACCCAAAATATTACATATTTTGGATTTCATGCCTAACAATATGAATTCCTTAGACATCTCATGCCTAACAATTATAAACCCTGCATTTTAGTCTCGATATTGAAAACACTTTCCAATAACAAGTCGGGCAATTCAACAAGATTCCTGACATCCTGATCGAATGCTTGTCGGAAACTTTAGTAGATGGCCGCACCCCCGATAGCGTCGACGAAGTGCACTCAGGCGGAAGACCACGGCTGCGAGTACCCGGACGGATACTTTTGGCAACGGAGTTCTCCTATAGTCACTTGGTCGGGGCTTTAGGGCGTGGCTATCTATTAGTGTTATCCGGCGAGTATCCGCATACACTACGTGATTGCGACGGACTTTTAATTACATCAAAATCCTATGGCAACCGATCAAATGAGACTAAATTGCTAGATTTATAAAATTCAAATATTGTGGATTCCAAGTATTGTATCATATTTCACAAATATCCGGACGATGTTAAACATTTCGATCGAATCAACGAATTCCCAAAATTTCCCAAAAAACTCAACAATTGAGCAGTATAAAAAATACCCAGAATCATTCCACAGTAGCTACGGACCTACTGTAGAAGGCTCGGCCCAAGCCTCACACATGGCGCCGCGGAACCGCCGCCAAAAGCATGGTTTAGCCGCGGCTCCGCGGTCATGTTGTCGAGTTAGGGTGTCGTTCTTCTAGAGGGTCCATAGATTTACCAGCATATTTTTCTGAATATTTTTAATGTGAAAAATTCCAACATCTTGAAAAATTTCCAGAGAATGGGTAAGATTGGGTTTTCGGAGTTCATTCGAATTTCTAACTACGCCTAGACAACTCCTAATGCTCTAGCATGGCTCTGATACTACTATAGGGTTATTTGGCACGACCACAAGGTTTCACAAGGTATCAAACATGCCGTATTATAAATTTCTAGTGTGCCAAACAATCTAACCTAGGATCTAACTAGAGTTTTAGGAGCTAAACTAAAATGTAAACAACTTTACATAGGAAGTGAATGAGGAATAAAACCTTTGTAGACCGGTCCTTCACTTCTAAAGCTCCGTGTAGTAGTCCCTTCGCTGCGAGTGTTAATCTCTCGAACTCTAGTATGGGTTCCCTTGGACAAATGAACAAGCTTGCTCGAAGTTTTCGAGACCGAAGATGATCTACGTCGAGGAGACTCAAATCCAAGCTACCTCTTCACTAGGTGATGAACTTTGTGAAGAGAACACCCTAAACTAAATGGCAAGTAGTAGAGGAAGATGAAGCAGAAAATGGGCTCACTTTACATTTTATTTTCTCACAATTTTTCTTCATGTTTCATGGAGCTAGAAAGATTTAAGAAAGAGATGAAGAAAAGCAACCATGAAAAAAGAAGCTAGTGAAGAATGAAAACTCATAAGGTGAGAATATCAACCATGGGTGAGTTAGTGTCATACACTAACCCATGTAGAGAATAAACCATAGGTTACAATAATGGTTGGGTTAATAAATATCTACAAGTAAAACAAAAAGAGTGAACTTGGTCAATAGTTCCACAAGCTTCAACCATATGACAATTTCCAACCGATTTTGATTTACTTTAAATAAATAAAACCCTCACATTATTATAAGTATGGTGTGAGTCTCATACACCCATGTTGCATGTGGCATCTAGCATGACACAAAATAATGTACACTAATATATATCACATATATACCAATGCAGAATCAAGTGAGAAAAGAAATCTTAAGTGAGCTAATACTAGTTAATGTAAATTAATATATCAAATATATATATATATATATATATAATTATACATTAGATTATTAAATCAACACTTGATTTAATAATCCGGCTATATCACATATAACCGACTAATATCATGTGTATCAATTTATCGAATCAACACTTGATTCGATAACCCGGTTATATCGCATATAACCGACCAATGACCCAAATCGCGAGAATAGAATACGGTATCACATACTCGTATTAATTTCGGTCCCGCACATATCTCATATGTGCTCCTACTTCGTTTCGCCTGAACCAGGAAACCTCTGTGTAGGACTCTAAAGATTCGTCAATATGCCGGCAGTAGGTGATAATCATATCAAACACCCACAAGCCACAAGAGGCGTGCTAAACGTAACGGCCACCAGGGTATTGAGCGATCATAAGATCAATAAGCAAGCCTGCTCATACTCCTGCGAATACAATCAGTAACACTACCGTACAGTCCGGTCTCTTCGTCTGATATGTCGCATATCTCGCCTATGGGTGGTAAACGTCAGACCCCAATAGCCTGATAAGTCTTGCCGATGTAAGGTCCATAACGGGTCGAGAAACTACTGATAACACTTACCAGTAAATCTCATCTACCCTGGCCAGGGATTTCAGTTATAGCCAATCGAGCATAGCGGAACATCAACCCCCAATACCGAGAGAGACGAATCCCCTCCTATCTCTCATTGCCTCCATATGACTCGGGACTGTATCCAAAAATCACCTGTTTGCACGATTTAGTAGAGCCGTGGTAGGGTGGAAATCAAAGCATAGTGGGAGACACACAAGACTCTATGACGATCTCGGGTCGACAGACTAACCTGTACCAGTGTCACCAGAGAACTGCTATCTGACGTAAGGTATAATACCATCTAGGAGTTCTCTGCGAGTCCGTTCAGTGTACCCAGTCTCCACTGAGCACCCGTATACCATATCTGATGTCAAACACCAATGGATATGGGATCATCCATCGCCCATCACATGGGTCGAGAAGATATACGCTAGTCTACTCTGGAATATCGATGTCCCGTCTCGATATTCACACGACTAGGAACATTGAAGGATGAACTTATGGACTACCCAGGCCCCACTAGTATGATCTGCATCATAATCCTGGAAGTCAAATACACATTCTAAGGGCTTTATCAACATGTAACAGAGAGACAGTAGGTGTACATGTTAAGATAAAGAGCAACCAGATAGCATACTATCATGTCGAGCGAGAAAGTCCTCCCTATATATGTCCCAGCATCTACTATAATATACATCTCATGTACAATAATGGCCTCTAGTGCATACATACAACTAACAATCTTCCACTTGCACTAAGGCCAGTTGTTGTAGTATAGCATACTCAACGTCCTATAAAGTCTATCGCAGGAAAGGCCTCAGTGAGTGGATCCGCCGTGTTGACCTCTGAGTCTACTCTCCTAACCTCGATCTCTTGGAGATCAACTATCTCCATGATCAGGTGATACTGCCTTAGAATATGTCTGGGTCACTGATGGGACTGGGGTTCCTAGGCCAAAGCCACACCTCCATTGTCACACAATGGTGGGAACCTAGTTCATCTTATGAACAAATATACACCCAGACTTCCTCTTTGGTAGCCTCGTTGGTAGCGATATATCCAGCTTTTATCGTCTAGTTTGCTCCGTTATCTAGCTTGGAACTCTTCCAACATACCGTCCCTCCACTGAGGGTAAAGACAATGCCTGTGACTGACTTTCAGTCGTCCTTACCACCTTGGAAGCTATCCAGTGATTCTTCCCATGATCGATTGATACCATCTCACTACACCTAGTGAGAATCCTAACATCCACTTAGATCTATCTCATAGATCAAAAACCCAGGATTTATGAGGTATCACCTTGATCTTATATGGAGAATCAATGTGATAAGAGGAGATTGACCGAGTATAGCATAGGAAACTCCTTTCCTATCAAGAGTATGTCGTCCACGTGCAATACGAGGAAGACCAACTTACCCTCTACTACCTTTTTGTACGCACAAGGTTCATCTACTATTTTGATGAAGTCAAACTCTTTGAATATCATATCAAAATAGATGTTCCAACTCCGCGATACCTGTTTTAACGCATAAAGCAACTTGCACACGTTTCCGCTGCTCCCACTGTCTATGAAGCCCTCTGGCTGTGTACTTATAGACGCTCTCTTCTTAATCAGTATTCAGGAAAGTAGTCATGACACCCAACCGCCAGATATCGTAGTCATAGTATGTAGAAATGGTATGTAGGATCCGGATGGACTTAAGCATAGCCACTGGAGAAAAGCTTTCATCATTATCCATGCCTGGTTAATGATGAGAACCTTTTGCAACAAGTCTAGCTTTGAAAGTCTCAACTTTTCCATCTACACCAAGTAATCTTCTCAAGATATACTTGCTCCTGATGGGGATTTAACCCTTCAGATATAGCAACCAAAGTCCATACTTTGTTGGTGTATATAGATTCCATCTCAGATCGCTTAGCATCCAGCCATTCTTACAGAGTCGCCACTCTTGATGGCCTTCTCGAAACTAGTTGGGTCATCATCTCATGATGTAATCCTCACTCCCACTGTCATCGAGAAAACTATAGTATCTCTCAGGCGGATGAGGAACCCTACCAGATCGGCGGAGAGGCTGAGGTTCATCGGGAACTATTGAATTCTTTCGGTTCTACCAAATCATCAGCTGTAGCTCCCTAAAAAGGGAAGTCGCGGAGGAGGCAAGTTATGTAGCTCCCTAACCAAAGCGCAATATGCAACTAAAGCAGAAGATATTGCTGAAGAAAGGCAAGGCCGAGAAACATTTTGTCAAGGCCTTATCCAAAGGGATGGAGCTGCTACCTTTAAAGATGTATTTCCCAAGGGTAGTGGACGTCGAAGGTGGAGAAGAGCATCTAAAATATTGCCTTTACCACCGGAGGGTCTGCTAGCCTATAGACGAATCTAAGACGTTCAGGAATGGTGGAGAAAGTACGTTCTCCATAACATGCATCTTAAAAGAAAGAAGCGGATGGCCAAGGCTCACCTGCCCTAACATGATGGTCTCAAGGAAAGCTGCCAAGCAAGGACGATCACTGAGAGCTATTATATGACCAGGGCTCAGACTTCAGAAAGAGGAAGTTTGGTAATACCGACATTCAGAAGTGATTCAGAAGATGAACCTCCTGTTGATCTCCCCTTTATAAGCTTCTCATCAGGAGACGAAGATATGGCTAAGGACTACAACAATATCCATCTGCAGAATCGCACTCTCCCCGACAAGAACGCTAGGCCCGCAAATAATGCTTCCAAGAATTAAGATAAGGGTAAAGGAAAAATGCCCGAAGAGATCGCCCTTGATGAAGAGGTGACCAAAGAACACGCCGCCAAGGATCTCCCCAAGAAAAATAAAGTGGACTACAATATGTTAGCCCACCTGAAGATGTTACCCTCGCACTTGAGCATATACGATGCTCTGCTCTTGTCTAAGGAACTGCGAAAGTTTTTAATTAAAGCCCTTGAGAACCGGACCTCTTCCAAGAACACTTTACAAAGGAAGTGATGAAGGATAAAATGGAGGAAGTATACATGGCTGGCATCTCCTTCAGTGAAGAAGATCTTCTCCTGGAGACGTTCGAGCACAATCGGCCGCTCTACATCGCCGGGTACTGCGATAATTAGAAGATAAATAAAATCCTCATTGACAACGGTTCTTCGGTCAACTTCCTTAATGTTAAGGTGCTCAAGCAGCTGTCCATGGATGTACGATACCTCGGCCGAGAGAAAATCACTATCTCCGGATTCGACTCCCAGTCTTCAAGGACACTGGGGTCCATAGCGTTGACACTCCGCTTTAGAGAACTCGTCACAGACGTCAAATTTCACGTCATTAAAGGCAAGACCTGTTATAAATCTTTACTGGGTAGACCTTAGCTACACCAGTATGGCGTCATTTTTCTACACAACATCAGTGTATGAAGTATTTCAAGGATGGCCAAGAGCACACTATCACAGAGGAGATCAACTCATTGTTGGTGAATGAAGTACGGAAATATGAATATATGAAGTACTTTTCATTGGACTATAAAGATACGGAGAAGTGCGGCAAGCCCAAGGGCAAACAAGTTCAAGTGGCGATCATCCCTGTCTTTGGAAGCGACTCCGAGGAGGAAGTAGTACTCACGGGTCAACCTCCAAAGGAAACCGATAAACCAATCTTGTTAGCTACTGCCCGATCTTCGGCAGCGACTCGGAGGAAGAAACTAATATGGTCTTCTCCATTCATCCGCTGGTGAAGGTCCCCGATGAATCCGATCGAGCCTTGCATATTACAATGGCTCCACCACATCACTACAAAGAGCTCGATGCACTCAGTACCTACATCGTGCAAGAGTTAATAACCTTCCACATGCCTCCCAATCATAAAAGAGAAAAGGCAATTCTCTTTTATAAGTCAAAAGAAACTAAGGCGGAGAAAGAAATTTGGCACGGACTTGAGATGAATCTTGATAGGTTGCAACTGATACCCATGCCGAGATACTATACAAAGAGCATGAAGGAACTCCTTCTTCAGCTAGGAGTACCGTTCGAGCAAACTGCCCGTCAGGTCTAGTATATCAAGAAGATCTGGGAAGTGCCAGGGACCCGCCAACCAGCATCCCATGTAAAGTTCGATAATACTGGTTTGGGCTATGTCCGACCGTAGAAGAAGAAGCGAGCTTATAGTTACTATGTTTTAAACAAAAGGAAAAATGCGTGGATGGCAAACAACTTAGCCGAGCAAGGTCAAGAAACCTCTCAAAGTGCTCCATTCGGATCATTTAAACTGTCACTCGAGTCGCTGGTGGCCCTATACGAAAAGGACATGCAATTACCCTCGAGCAGGCAGTATAATGAAGCTCTGCAAAATACTATGATTCAGCTAACAGAGGACCTGACTCAGAAGCTGATGAGAGAAGCTTATCAAATAGGAAAGACAACTTTATATGAAATAGCCAGAAGATCGCACCTAAGTAGGCAGTCTATAGGAGGGACGAGCCATGATCCTCATCCTCAATGGCCGTCTATACCTTCCTTTAAAACTAAAGAAAGGCGTTGTGGCCACATTGAAGATAGGACGTCGTCCATGTCCAAGCCGCAAGGTCGCTCAGCCGTACCTCTTAAAAAGAGGATGGGTCAGGGATATTCCTTTCCCCGGGATAAGGCGAAGAAAATATTTAACCTCGCTATGAGGCACCAAATGTTAACAATGCCCAAGTGCAAGCCGCCTCATGAATCTAAAGTTTTGGATCAACCCAACTATTATCCCTTCCATCGAGTTATTGGTCATCCAATCGAAGATTGTTTTGTCTTCAATAATTGGGCGGAAGGACAATATAAGCAAGCCAGTTTCAAACTGAGTGACAAATGGAAAGTGGAACCTCCGCAAAAGCATGAATTGATGCGAGAGAATCCAGCTAAGTCAAAGCGTAACCAGCCCAAGGCACTGAAGCTCATTCACACTTGCCATATGACAAGACTCTTTAATGAAAAAGGGTATGAAGATACATTGCAGTGCCTCGATTGCTTCACTAATGATGAAGAAGAAATTTCGGACCCGTCACCAGCACTAAAGGAGCTAGAAGACGCGATCCATACCACCATCGACGAATTGAAAAAGATAAACCTAAGAACTTCGTCAGCAAGCTGCTGTCAAATGAACAAATAGCTGGTCTAAAAGTAGTACTCATAGAGTACAAAGATTGGTTTGCATAGAGTTACTTCAAGATGCCAGGTTTCGAACTAGATGTAGTGGTTCACAAATTGGCCATATCCCCAGAAATAATGCCTTTCAATCAAGCACCGAGAAGGACGCAGTTTGAAATTAAGATGAGTATCAACGCCAAAGTCAAGAAGCTCATAAACTCTGGCTTCATCCAGGAGGCCCAATACCCTGACTGGATTACTAATATCGTCCCCGTGATGATGAAGAATGGAACTGTCCAGATCTGCGTGGAGTTTCGCGATCTCAATAAGGCGTGTCCGAAAGATAACTTCCCTATACCAGTCACCGAACTGATGATCGACAATACCTCTACCCATGATTTCTTCTCTTTCATGGACGGATCGTTGAGATACAATCAGATAAAGATTGATCCCGAAGATCAGAAGCATACGACCTTTCGCACATCGTTAGTCATATACTATTATAAAGCCATGCTATTTGGGCTAAAGAAAGCCGGGGCGACATATCAAAGGCCAATGACCAAGATATTCGATGACATGATGTATGACATCGTTGAATGCTACATCGATGACCTTGTAGTCAAGAGCATGTCGTATGAAGAGCACTTGGAGCATCTAAGGACTGTCTACAAGCACCTCCGAAGATTCAACCTGAAGTTGAGTCCGCTGAAATGCGCCTTTGTAGTCTCATCAGGAAAGTTTCTGGGTTTTATAATCCGCCACTGACGGATTAAAATCGACACCTCCAAGATTAGCGCAATTGTGGAAACGCCCCTTTACGGAATCTCAAACAACCGCGATCTCTCTAATGAAAGCTCGCCTATATCCAATGGTTCATCACCAACCTCTCTGGGAAATGCCGTCTGTACAGCCATCTGATGAAGAATGGCACCCCATTTACATGAGACCAGAAATGTCAACAAATGCTGGAGGAGATCAAGTAATATTTGCAGAATCCACCAGTCTCGGCCGCTCCGGTTAAGAGAAAGCCCCCCATCTTCTATACAACTACCCTTGATAGTTCTCTATGAAAGTTTTCAGTGCCCTCGCCACTAACCCGCGGCCAATACGGAATCCAAAAACAAAAATTTGATGACAATAGAAAACTAAACCCAAGAATCTGCACCAAATAGTTAAACTAGCAAGCACAAAAGAATAGAAATCACAACTTTTGTAGCATCTTCCTTTGCTCCAATTAGGTTGGACTCTAGCAAGCTCTCAAGAGCTTCGGATCGCGCTTGCAAACAGGTTTTCTTTCGTCGAAGATGGTCTACCCCGGAACCAAGTTCAAGCTTCAACTTCATCAATGAAGTAACTACATATTCTAAGTTGCTAATTTAGGATACTTAGTGATGTGTGTGAGTATTCTAGTATTTTTCTTTCTCTTTATCTTCATGATTCTCAACTTATGAGAGGGTTGAAGATAATGAAGAAAAAGGAGGAGCCATAGAAGAGAGAGAAGCTAAATGGTAGAATGAAAAACACAATGCAAATTCAAGCATGCTTCTTTTTCTTTTGTTAAAAGAATTTCACTAATTTAAAATTACAACCATGCTTGAATAGTATATGCAAATTAATTAATAATTCATTTGCCTATACCCTCCACCATTTATCTCCTCCACGTCATTTCACAACTTCTTTAAAAAGTAAATCCTAGAAATGAGGTGTCCTTCTTTTAGAAGTATTCTTGTATGAATAGAAGAATACGTCTCTGCAAATACATACCCGTATTCATATCAAAATACGAATACACAAGAGATAGAAAAATACAATGAACATAATACTAGATTATACATATTGAAATATATATATGTAAATTATTAAATCAAAATTTGATTTAATAATCTGGCTTAATCCTAAACCGGCTAATATTATCATCTGCTTGATTAAAGTCCGTGTAGCTAGCACACATATCTAATCGTAACCCTATACGTATCAATATACGGCCACTATATTATTTCGCCTGAACCGGAAAAACTCTCTGTGTAGACTCTAAAGACTCGTCAATACGCTGACAATGGGTTTAACCACAAGCATGTTAGCGACAATAGCTGTATGTAACGGCTACTCACGTATTGAACGAAAGGAAGGTCGTCAAGCAAACTCATCCGTACCCCTACTGAGCCTGTTCGTGACAATCTCCATATAGTCTGGCATGTTCGTCTGAGAGTATCGCATATCAAGTCTAGAGGGTTGGATAAAGTCAAACCCTTAATAACGCGATAAGTCGTGTCGGTGTGAAACCTATCACCCACAGAGAAACTACCGATCCAAATCAGTAAATCTCGTCCACCTTGGCCAATGATTTCTGGTGATGGCCACCCGTGCACAGCACGACATCTACCCCCAATACTTGGAGAGACGAATCCCTGATGATCCGCTCACTACCTCCATGTGGCTCGGGACTGTACCCAACTAAAACCTGTTTGCATGACTCCTTAGAGCCTTGGTAAGGTAGTAATCAAAGCACAGTGGGAACTCACATGAGACAAATGATGATCTCAGGCCGACAACTGAGAACTGCTATCTGACAATAGGTATAATACCATGTAGCATATTCCTGGCGAGTCCGTCTAGTGTAACTCATAACTCAATGAGCACATGTACTATCTTTGGTGACTAACTGACACCAATGGCTGTGAGATCTGCCATCGCCCCTCGTCGGGATCAAGAAACGTATACACCAGTCTACTATGGAATATCGATACTCGGTCTCGATATTCTTACGACTAGGGACATTTAAGGATTTGCTTATAAGTACCTAGTTCTCATAAGTGTGATCACCACAATTACCCTGGTAGTCAAGCATGAATCTTATGGGCTCTATCAACATGTAATAGTGATCTGTAGTACCATATAATACATGTACATGATGATAGAGATGAACCAGATAGCATACTATCATCTTGAGTAAGACTGTTCTACCCGTATAGGTCCTCTTTCAATCATCATAATCGTTTGCCTACGATTATAATAGTTGCCTTGAAGGCACTATAGCCAACAATCTTCCACTTGCACTTAAGGCTAATTAATGCGGCGTGGCATTCTCACAGCCTGTATGATACCGAACACCAAACTTCTTTATTAACCAGTCTCGCAAAGCATGTTTGTGAAACTATAGCGTTCGAGAAATAGCCTTGGTGAGTGGATCTACTCCAGTGCTTCTATCTTTATCTCTCTATATCTTAACTTCACAGAGAACAGATATCTCCAGAAATGAGTGATACTTGTCTTAAAACTTGTCTGGATATCTGATGGGACCTTTTCATAACATGAACACCAAATCCAACAAGGTTCTTAGACTGTATCCATTTGCTGATGTAATCAGCACTCAGTGCTATGACCACCACAGTATCCTGCTTAGAAACCTATCCAACACACTGCACCTCAAAAGAGGAAAAACTATTAATTCTGACAACCCTTTGTCATCCAGGTCACCTTGGAAGTTTGAAATGATAACCGCCTCCTTAAGGAGGCTTCTGTTACCATAACAAGAACATCCTCTTATGTTCATAACGGCTCCACAATATTTCTCCAGGATTGGATTGATATCTACTTATTGCAGTTAGTGCAAAAAGCAATATCTGGTGTGATACTTGATATTTTATAATTGACTCAATTGCCTAAGCAAATGATGTGTCAATCAAGCAAATCTCTCTCCTCATCAGTCTAGAAGATATCTCTTTAGAGAGAGTGACTCCATCACCTGCTGGTACACCACCACGCCAGGAGTCGTCCATTCTAAAACAATTTAAATAGTGTCAAAGTTCCGGAATTGGGACACTTTCAAAATCTAGATCTAAAATCATAGATCTAGTCACTAGAATTCCTGATATTTTGTCCAGATCCTATGTGAAGAAACACCGTATGACAACCACAGTATAACCGATCGTAGTATAGTAACATCACTTTCTATGAGGAGTACATCATCCAAATACCAGGACATCACTTCCTACTACCTTCTTACCAGGTTCATCTATTGTTCTGATGAGATCAAACTCTATGACTGTTGCATCAAGAACAAATAATCCGTCTCCGCTGTACTTGCTTTAGTTTATAAATAAACATAAGCTACAGTCCCACCACGCTTCCGCTGCATCCACTGACTACCATAACCCTCTGGCAGAGTCATATACACGTGCACTTCTAAAGCTAGTTTATAATGACGTTATAGTCATCCACCTGCCAGATCTCATAGTCTAAGACAGCAGTGGTGGCAAGCTTGGATCGTCAAAACCCCCTGTCACCGTCTTTGAGGAGACCGAAATATCTCTTGAGTGGCTGAGGTTACCCACCAAATCTGCGGAGTGGCTAATGAATTGTTGAATCCAACTGAATTCTTAGGTTTTACTAAATTTTTAGTAAACGTTTGTGTTTTTGGAATCACTTACAGTTCTACCATACTCCCACTAATGTTTTCTGAAAAGAATTCATTTTATTAAAACGGATGGCGAGTCAAGAACAATATATATATATATTGATCCTGCAAATGGTAGAATGTTAACCCTCGTCAAAACCCAGGTTAACTCACAAACTGTCATTACTGAAATATGCCTTGAGTATATCCGGATTCTGGTTTTAAGCATAAGACGGACAACTCCATATACCTTAACATCGTTAAGATATGAATTCATTCTATATCCAATAAAGAAATAAAGACACTAATTTAATTGGAACCAGATTCAAAAATCATGCAGCTGTTTCCAGTGCATATCGACTAAATAGAAGATGGCCATGCAACATTACTCATCAAGAAGTACACCCACAGATGAGTAACCAGAGAGAGAAGCAAGTTCTCAAATATTTTATTTACGATGGAATACCTGGCATAAATATCTATATCTTCGATTATCTCGAAAAATCCTGATACTTGCAATGTATGGTTCTCTACTTTATTCTTAAACCTATAACTTCTCAAAATTTTGGACGAAATGCGTGTCTAAAATCAGAGAAGTCGTAAGTAAACGGAATATAGTACAAATACCAACCCCTTGTCCTAATGGACAACGGACAACATACAATATTTTGTATAAGTTTTCTGAGTTTAATAACTCAAATCATGTGCATCGTGGGTTGAAAATTGTATTATGGTTAAGAAGAATCACACCGTTATTGAATGCACCTTATCTAATCATCAACTGATAAAGGTAAATGTTATAAACATAATTTCAAAATTTTATATCTCATTTTATAAAATAAACGTACAGATATATCAGTTTAAAATTGGTGTATAACAACGAATATTCAAAACCAAATATTTGCCGTTAGGCAAAACCCAGGTGATTTCCTCAAATATCACCAATTATAAAGAATTCTGACATTGAGGATTTAATCACCCAATTCCCAATATTTTTCTCCCACTCAGCATATGTAACACCATGTAGATGTGAGAATCCAGTTTGGTAAATATATACCCTGAAGTTAAAATCTAATTGGGAAAGCAGTTTTCAATTAACACTGCACAACAAAACTGAAACATGAATTGTTTCAAAGGGGTGGCTGGGTCTTCCTAGTAATGCTACTTCCACTATCCAGATTCATGACAGTAATCACAAATTTCTTTGCTCTCACTTCAATCCCTTTATATGTCTTTATTTCTTACTTTTTGTACACCATACTTAGGCTAATTGGTTTTCTTCTTCCCTACCATTCGACACCTGCTTAAGGTTTGGAAGAAGACTATCCAATAAGCGTAATAGGTGTACTTTCCTAATACTAAGAGCCCTTGCAACCTGAGAGAAGGTAAAGAGAAAAGAAAACCGAATAATCTTATTCAATTTCTCTAAAACCGAAATCCATCCTCGAACTGAAATAAAGTTCTTCGAGTTCGTATGTAACTATACGATGGCATATCCAAGCAATATGGATCTTCGTAGTGATATGAAATGTTGTGTAGAAATGCAAAGAGGAAATGGGAGTGGCAGGGATATATGCGACTTTGTCGTGAATCATGAAAATCCAAAGCCAGAGTGTGTAAGAAGGTTCAGTTAAGTTGGTTCATGAGTTTTAGTTAAAGGTACGTCATGGCTGCATAACCACACAGAGAGAGAGAGAGAGAGAGAGAGAGAGAGAGAGAAAGAGAAGAAACACTCAGCATGCACTCTGTCAGGATTAAGTTGATTAATTACTTCATCTAATCAGGATGGCTCCTACCGTTTCATCAAATTCTCCTTCAAACCCTAAAAGGAGAACTGGTCGGGATCATATACACCTTACAAGTTCGCTAACTGTTTAGCCAGACCAGTGTTGGTACTCCAAGGCAGGACCCCCATGCTTTCGTACGGACCCAATTAAATAAACCCATTTCCGCAAAGGCGTAATCTAGTTAACACTTTCTAGATACCTAATAGGTTAGCTAACTGTGAAGTGAAAATCTCCTAAGGAGTAAATCCTACTCCTCAGTGGGAATCGGGACCCAACTATCATCGTGTGATAACTTGATAGAAGCCACTTAAGTCACCACACTCCAGAAGGCATGCGCATTCCTAGCAAGTTTCCTTTATATTTGAAACTCCTGATATAGATTTTTACCCCTAGGACCCAAGTGATCTTGACAAAGTCAACAAGTCAAAAGGTCCTAGTCAAGTTCAACTAGGCATTATCTTGATTGAATTAGACCCACTCGCACAAGATCAACAAAGTCAAACGACTATCCTAACCAATCGCATCTAATGCTATAAATAAGAACCAATTAGCTACTGCACACTACGTATTGACAAGGTCAACAAACGTAGCATGAATACTAACCACTACTCGTAGGAAATGAAGGAGGGCTATGGCAGGTTTTTGGCGAAAAACCTTTAACGTAATGAACTTGATATCGTTGAAGAAACTTGAGCGGTTTTGAAAAAGGAGTGGTTTAGGCTCCGCATTTTTTAAACGAGTGGTTTTGTAGAAAACTGATGGTTTTGAAGAAAACCGAGTAGTTTATAGTCACGTAAACTTTTGCCAAAGAGATCACTCCCTGTGAAGTGATCTAGGCTCTTTCCTCATCGAATGAGGTGCAGGATAATCCTAACTGAACACCTCGACGCAAAGCAAAGGAAACGCCTATAGTTTTTAAAAATTGATTCCAACAGCATCATTTAGGTTTGTTTTATTTGCATTAATCAAAATTAATAAAGTCCCATCAATTAAACATATCTTGGCAGAAAGAAATAAAAATAGGGACGCACATATATGCCATCCGCATTCGCCACAGGGTCCTGAGTCTTCACCGTAAGGTTACTTAACTTACAGTGGGGCAAGGACAAGACTAGCGCGGATGTAAAACATATATAGCGTCTACTAAATATATAATATATATAGCAACATTCCTCTCACGCATGATATCAAGTAACATTATAGAAAAATCCACTACTACTAATAAGGGTTGCCCCTACGGATATCTGCGTAGGGGCGAAAAAATACCCCGTAGGTGCAAAGGCCGCAGGTGCAAGTTGAGGCCCTCAACTTGCCCCTTCGGGCAAATTCGTGCCCCTACGGATATATCTGTAGGTGTTGTTGCCCCTACGGATTACTCCGTAGGGGCAATCAAATCATATATGTATTTTTTTTTTGAATATATTGTATGTACCTACGGATACAACCGTAGGTCCTTGTTCTATTCCTATAGATATATCCGTAGGTAATATGCCGTAGAGGCCAAATATCAGGAAACCTGATATTTGGCCCCTATGGATAACTCCGTAGGGGATAGACAGTGGCCCTTACGGACATATCCGTAGGGGCACTCCCAACACCCTGCACTGAGATCAGGGGGGAAAATATCAGGTTTCCTGATAGTTTGCCCCTACGGATATGTCCGTAGGGGCAACATATATACCTACGGTTTAATCCGTAGGTACATATTGTCTGTATTTTTTTTTTTAAAAATGGGCTGCTAGATTTTTTCCCGCCCTGTGCACAATACTATATACATCAATCAAATCATATATTGCAGTATTCATAATCACATCTCACGCATATATATAATATACAAAAGAAACCCAAAAACTGAATATGATATAAATACAAACCAATATCAATATCGTTTCAAAATGTAGTACAATGTGATATAAATAAATACATGTTTCAAAAAATAAGAACCAAAAAGCTACCCTAGTTCGGTCCAGCTCCACCTCTGAATAACGTTAGAATAACGCGCACCTGCTCCTCGGTCAATACACTCTGCAATGCGTCGCGAGCGGGAGTCTGAGCGGCATGTGGAGCTGGCGATGTGGTCTGCGCAGCCGCCGTCGAGGTAGTCGCTTGCGGAGCCGCGGCTGCGGGAGTCTGAGTGGGCGGTGGAGCTACAGGAGCTGTCTGCGGAACCGCAGCCGATGTAGTGGCTTGCAGAGCCGCAGCCGAAGGAGATGCATGTGGAGGCTCGGCCGATCTACCCTGTCGCGTCTGGACATAACGTGTGTAAGAAGCGTGTAAGAACTGTGTATTATTCGAATTCGTTTCATTATTAAGTTATTTCGAAACCTTGTTTGGATATCTAGTTTGGAAAAGCGTTTTTTATTTTAATTACATATGTATGTATGATTAATCAAACTTAAGTCTAAAACCAAATAAGCTCAAGCTACGTACTAATTATGGATATGTTGATATGTATATAATATGAAATGATATTTTACTATAAAGTAGTATACATACCAGCATCTCCTTCAACTCCTGAACGGTGGCCCTCAAGCTATCCAGTTCCTGATGGACATGCCGGTCACTGGAGACGGAGGAAGTAACCGCCGGGGTGGAGTCCAACCTCATATGGGCCCTGCTAGGGCCCAATCCCCGGCCTCTCTCCCAACCTCCGTGGTGCCCTCCGTGTGCGGCGTCCAGAACTGGGGTCAGCAACCTCGGATCGTTCTGTCCGGTAAAATCGATCCCCGAGGTCTGGGCCTGCTCAACCACCCGCTCCTACACCCACATTAAGCAGTAAAGTATAAGTATAAAATTTAAACTTGAACCTTCCAAAACTAAAATTTCAAATTTGGGTAGAAAAAATATTAACACTTACGCAGTACTCCTGGGTAGCGACGTCGGGATATCGAAGCTCGCCCGTGGCGGGATCTATCGAGGTGCCGTGGACGGCAAGATATGCGGACATCACGCTCGGTGTACCACCTGACGCCACGGTCCGAGATGTCTGCAATATTAGAAAGTAACTCTTAATATTAGAAATATTAGAGAATAACTCTTAATATTGCAGAATATTAGAGAATAACTCTTAATTTACCGATAACTCCATGGCTCGAGTAATGTTCCTCGAGCCACCTGTGTAAGTGGGGCGACCCCTCTTCGCCGACTTCCTGTTCTGCCGTATTCTGAGTGGCCTGTTTCTGCACAACGCATTAACATTTAGTTTTCTAATTAATAAACACAAAGAAATAAATTATATCATAAATAATGAATTAAATTTAAAATACATACTTGTTTGCGTTCGGAGTCGAAATAAGCACACAATAGAGGCCATGTCTCTACGTTGACTCTCGCAAACGCCGGAGTAGATAGGAGGGCCGGTCTCTCTGCCTCGGGGGTCGCTATCCACAGGGAGTAGCAGTCGGCCTTCAGCTCATTCCTGTTGTATCGGACCTTGGCCTGCATGTTCTTCATCAGGCCATTGTACAGAGCATGAAGGTGGAGCACCCTCCCCGGGTGATCAGGGTCGGCTACAGGTTGAAAATCGTAATCCAACTGAAAATACAAAAAAAACATTGTTATTAGATTGCAAGTGTTAATAATAAATATATTGGATAGATCAAATGAAAATATATATTAATACATACCCGAGCCTGATCAAAGAAGAGGGCGAATGAGCGCTGGTGCTGCTCACCCCACTCAACGTGAAGTGGATAGTTCTTCACGATCCGGCTCTCGTCCCCCAAATACCGGCCGAACCTCTCGGCATGAGGACCGGTATAGCGATAGTCAAGGGTAAAAAATAGGGGGAATGCTGCCTCCCCCCTAGCTCTATCAGGCCTCAGCCTATGGGACTGATTCGGGCCTCGAGTCCCCCTCTGGGGATGGAGAGGCCCTGCGTCTGCACGAAATATCAAGACAATCAATAATAAGACAAAGTTGTATTAAGAAATCAAGGTTAAACAAAAATTCAAGTGTGATATATACCTCCGGTGACTAGCGCACGAGCCTGGGCCCGAGCAGCAGCACGAGCGGGACGATAGTTCCTCCGGTGAGGAACAACCGGGGTCCCGGACCCGGACGCATCCCCTCCAACTATAAAATAAACATCGACGCTAAATTTCCATGTAGTTCATATTTATTCTATAGAAATAAACATCGACGCTAAATAAACAGCCTCTACCATATCCTCCATTTCTTCTGATGGAAATAAATTTCTGTCTCCTGCCGTATTACCGAATTCTTCTTCTTCTCCTGCCGCATTATCGTGTTCTCCTTCTTCTTCTACCGCAGTACTGCATTCTTCTCCTTCCCCGTGATATTTCCAAGTTGAATAAAGTCTAGTAAACCCATGTTTTACAATATGAAGCTCTGCCAATTCTACCTTCTGCCAGTACTTATTGCCACATCTATCGCACGGACAGAGAATCTTCTCTATTATGATCTTATTATGTGCTCGTGCAAATTCAAGGAAAGCAGCAACTCCTGCGACAAACTTAGGTTGCATACGTTGTTTCCAATCCACATACATCCAGTCCTTAACTCTGACGTACTCATGGGCCATGTTAGACTGAATAACATATAAATTGTAGGTTATGCTGACTATATTGAGAAATATAAGAACGGGATAGTTACTGACAAAGGAGAAAATCCGTGTATATGCTTTGTGTGTGTGTTTGTCGTTGAAAAGAATAAATTATCGCACGTTATGTTAACCGATAGACGGGGACTAAGTGGCGCTTTTAGTTTCATATATGAGTATCGATGGGAATATGAAGGTTTCATATTATCATATATTGGTTTTAACCCGAACATCTCGAATCGCTCTCTAATTATGCGTTTGTATGTATGTGTTCTGGCTGTCGGGGGTAGGCTTCTATCCCATTAAGAATGTATAGAGCGAACGCCCATCACTTGTGCTTTCAACCGTTTCGAGTAAATTTCGGCAGCATCTCCCCGCTGTTCTCCGAGTACACTGTAATAGAATAGATAATCATTTCAAAGCTGTGAAACAACGTTGAAATGAACATCTAATCTATCTTTGTACACGGAGAACAAGCGGAAAGGTACCGACGAAATATCTCGAAACGGATGAAAACACAAGTGAATGAAGGCGTTTGCTTTATACATCCTTAACTTGTCCACACGGGACAAATCTATGGGTTACCATACGATTGAATTTTCTCGTCGCGTAGACTATACGACGGTTGTTAGTATCGAGCTATACTCTCCGATATTTAACAACCTTCGTATAGTTCTAGGTCACGACGAGCATCGCACGTATATTAACCGATAGACGGGGACTAAGTGGCGCTTTTAGTTTCATATATGGGTATCGATGGGAATATGAAGGTTTCATATTATCATATATTGGTTTTAACCTGAACATCTCGAATCGTTCTCTAATTATGCGTTTGTATGTATGTGTTCCGGCTGTCGGGGGTAGGCTTCTATCCCATTAAGAATGTATAGAGTGAACGCCCATCACTTGTGCTTTCAACTGTTTCGAGTAAATTTCGGCAGCATCTCCCCGCTGTTCTCCGAGTACACTGTAATAGAATAGATAATCATTTCAAAGCTGTGAAACAACGTTGAAATGAACATCTAATCTATCTTTGTACACGGAGAACCAACGGAAAGATACCGACGAAATATCTCGAAACGGATGAAAACACAAGTGAATGAAGGCGTTTGCTTTATACATTCTTAACTTGTCCACACGGGACAAATCTATGGGTTACCATACGATTGAATTTTCTCGTCGCGTAGACTATACGACGGTTGTTAGTATCGAGCTATACTGTCCGATATTTAACAACCTTCGTATAGTTCTAGGTCACGACGAGCATCGCACGTATGTTAACCGATAGACGGGGACTAAATGGCACTTTTAGTTTCATATATGGGTATCGATGGGAATATGAAGGTTTCATATTATCATCGAGTATCATATATTGGTTTTAACCTGAATATCTCGAGTCGCTCTCTAATTATGCGTTTGTTGTGCATTCGTGTTGTATGTGTAACATGATTTTAAACCATTGAGATCAAGATTGATAGAACTGATCATCCTACATTGCAATAGCATTCATCAACCAAAAACTATTATTGCAATGGTATACATCTATAACAATCAACAATTAAAACTACAAATATAGGATACTGATATCATAAAGCGTTATGAGACACGTCATCTGCCACGTGTCGTGATCATGGAAATCGCTAATATTGAGCATCATCAAGATTAGATTATGGTTTTGAAGCAAGTTATTGAGCATCTTGGATTGATTGTCAAGTGTTGATTTTTATTTCAACACTTGACAGAATGAAAATCATAAATACAGTTGCAAAATGTGTTCCTCACCCCATAAAGTGGATCTTAACAATCCAGACAAGACCATCATTGTTCAAATTGCCAAGGTAGACATAATCTCAGCAGTTATTTACGGTTGCTAGCTTGTATTGCTTGTTTCTATTCTTTTTTTTCCATGCCCTTTCTTTCTTTCTTTTTTTTGGGGGTGGGGGGGTTGTGTTTGAAAGGTTTTAACCAACTCACTGCTATTTCTAGGCAATGCAGGAATATAACTAGTTTTATCCCCAAAAAGAAAGAGCTTCAGGCTTCATGCGTCAAGCGATGTGTATAATTATAGGATTTTCTTGCTAGCGGTTCATTTACAACTATTCTTTAGTCTATATGCCTAGCATCTGCTACTAGATATTACATCTTGCATCAACACCCCGCATGTTAAAATCAAAATCGATTATTTTTTTCTTGATCTTTTTCTGATTTTCTACCATCTGTGTCGAGTAAATTATGATTAACATTGTATTTGTCAACTAATCAGAAGAGCCATTCAACCAGCCCCACCGTAACCCTAACCCCAGCCCCACCGTAACCCTAACCCCAGCCCCACCCCAGCAGCAGCCGAACCCCAACCCTAACCCTACCCCGACCCCGACCCCGACCGCCACCGCGACCCCTGCCCAACCCCAACTCTCGCGCGCGCAACCCAGACCCAGCCATGAACCCTAAGCCCAAAATAATCCAAAAATGCTTTAATTTACCTCGAGATTTATACCTGAACGGCTGCTGGTGGGCTGGAGCGACGACGGTGGCGATTTGGCGACGAAACCAGCGGTGGCGACGACGGTGGCGACGAAACCGGCGGTGGCGACGACGGTGGCGACGGTGGCAACGACGGCGTGGCGATTTGGGGGTTTTTCTCGCGCGCGATTGAGAGAGAGAGAGAGAAAGTGAGCGTAGGCGATCGATCTGGCTTTATTTTAAAACGATATTTACTTGCCCCTACGGACATAACCATAGGTCTTTTGTTTGCGGCTCCGTAGGGGCAAACACCAAATTAAGAATTAATATTTTTATTCTTGGACGTCTGTGCCCGTAGGGGCAACCTTTTAGCCCTACGGATTAATCCGTAGGGCCAAGTTAATTCTGCCCCTACGGATATTGCCATCCGTAGGGGCAACCCCCTATTTTACTAGTGATCACAGCAGAAGAAAACACGGTATGGAAATGCTGATAATCTAGGAAAAGTACATTTCAATGGAGCCAAATATAAAATGCAATTTTCCGGTCATGTGGATAGCCCATAGTATCGGATCCTAGACCTCTATGAGTGCGGAAATCCACCACCCAATCTTAGAAGCAAGGCAACCCCAATCAACAAAATGAGTGGGCCATTCAGCACTTCCAAAATCCGGTGACTTGGACATCCCTCCGCGAGTCAAACCTATACCCCCTAAGAATGAGGTGAATATCCCGCCAATTCTGGAGTAAGGCACCCCGGTCTCAATGCCATGATATGGAGGCCCATTGCCCTCTAGAACCCAGTTACTCGAGCACTCCGCCGCGAGGTAATCCTAGTGCATGTAATGAAAACCTGAATATACAATGGTGACTACGTCCGCAACCAGTACGCGTCCCAAAGAATAATATACAAGCCGCAGTGACGGCAGTCCACATTTCGGATGCTCTCCACGCAATATGAATATACATTACATCACGGAGAATTACATCTAATACTACATACTCCGGGCCATCCATCACGACAATTCAACACAACTGTAACAACATAGCACTATTCATCACAGAACATGCAAACTTGCGAGTATCAAATCAGTAACCCTATCTAATTAATACATATAGTAATTAGAAGACGTTTTACCAAACGTTATGGTACATGCAACCATCACTAAGCCCATGAAAATCGAATACCGCACACTTATAGCCAACAGTTCAATTTTCCAAAACACTAAAAATCAAGTGTGCTAAAAACCGGCAAAAGGACCTTGGCACATAATTAATGATGATTCAGAGGGATCCTATGGGGGTACCTACCCCAAGGCTACCATAACGTGGCCCACGGGGATGGACAGACCTGAGCCAGCCTTATGGGCTGATCTCAAGTCCCCTCTCCCTAAAATGCCACCATGTGGTGTTCTTAGGGGGGGAGTAGGCCCTCCTTCGGTCTCACCGGGGCATCCCCGAGGTCCACAACTACCTCCTCATGGCTTCCCGGTCCAAACCGAGAGCCCGCAGGGAGTGAAAACATCAAATTAGCATTGGTTTTTCGGCAGCGTTTGCGGGTCAAAAACCGGCGGGATTGGGGAGTCGTACCTATCTATTTTAGGGTGTTTGGATGGATCTGACACTATTGAAAGTTCCTAGTGCCCTCGTCGCTAACCCGTGGCCAATGCGGAATCCAAAGACAAAAATTTGATGGCACTAGAAAACTAAACCCAAGAATCTACACCAAACACTTGAACTAGCAAGCACAAAAGGATAGAAATCACAACCTTTGTAGCATCTTCATTTGCTCCAATCAGATTGGACTCTAGCAAGCTCTCAAGAGCTCCGGATCACGCTTACAAGCCGGTCTTCCTTCGCCGAAGATGATCCACCCGGGAACCAAGTTCAAGCTTCAATTTCATCAATGAATTAACTAAAAATCTTATGTTGCTAATCTAGGATACTTAGTGATGTATGTGAGTGTTCTAGCATTTTTATTTCTCTTTAATAATTCTCAACTCATGAGAGGGTTGAAGATAATGAAGAAGAAGGAGAAGGAGACATGTAAGAGAGAGAAGCTAAATGGTAGAATGAAAAAACACAATGCAAATTCAAGCATGCTTCTTTTTGTTTTGTTAAAAGAATTTCACCAATTTAAAATTACAACCATGCTTGAATAGTGTATGCAAATGAATTAATAATTCATTTACCCATACTCTCCACCATTTCTCTCCTCCACCTCATTTCACAATTTCTTTAAAAAGTAAATCCTAGAAATAAGGTGTCCTCCTTCTAGAAGTATTCTTGTATGAATACAAGAATACGTCTCCGCAAATACATGCCCGTATTGGTATCAAAATATGAATACCAAAGAGATAGAAAAATACAATAAACATAATACTAGAATATACATATCGAAATATATATATATGTAAATTATTTAATCAAAACTTGATTTAATAATCTGGCTTAATCCTAAACCGGCTAGTATTTCCATCCACCCGATTAAAGTCCGTGTGGCTAGCACACATACATAATCGGAACCATGCACGTATCAATATTCGACCACTACATCATTTTGCCTGAACCAGAAAAACTCTCTGTGTGGGACTCTAAAGACACGTCAATACGCTGGAAGTGAGTTTAACCACAAGCACGTCAGTGGCACAAGCTGTATGTAACGACTACCCAGGTATTGAACGAAAAGACGGCTGACAAGCAAACTTATCCATACCCTTACTGAGCCTGTCTGTGACAATCTCCATATAGTCTGGTTGTTCGTCTGAGAGTATCGCATATCAAGTATAGGGGGTTGGATAAAGTCAGACCCTTAATATCGCGATAAGTCGTGTTGGTGTGAACCCCATCACCCACTGAGAAACTACTAATCCAAATCAGTAAATCTGGTCTACCTTGGCCAAGGATTTCTGGTGATGACCACTCGTGTACAGTGCAACATTTACCCCCAATACTTGGAGAGACAAATCCATGATGATCCGCTCACTGCCTTCATGTGGCTCGATACTGTACCCAACTAAAACATGTTTGCACGACTCCTTTGAGCCAGGCGGGGTAGTAATCAAAGTACAGTGGGAACTCACACGAGACAAACGACGATCTCAGGTCGAAAAACTAACATGTACGCATGTCACCTGAGAACTGCCATCTGACAATAAGTATAATACCATCTAGCATGTTCCCGGCGAGTCCGTCGAGTGTAACTCATTACCCAATGAGCACCTGTATACTATCTTTGGAGACTAACAGATACTAATAGCTGTAAGACCGGCCATCACCCCTCGTATACACTGTCTACTTTGGAATATCGATGCCCAGTCTCCATATTCCTACTACTATGGACATTTAAGGATTTGCTTATAGACTACCCAGTTCTCATAAGTGTGATTGTCACAATTACCCTGGTAGTTAAGAAAGAATCCTATGGGCTCTATCAACATGTAATAGTGATCCATAATACCATATAATACATGTACATGATGATAGAGATGAACCAGATAGTATACTATCATCTCGAGTAAGACTTTTCTACTCGTATAGGTCATCCTTCAATCATCATAATTGCCTGCCTGCGATTACAATAATTGCCTTGAGGGCACTACAGCCAACACTCTAGGCGCGCTTTGGGCACAAGAGAATTACCAAGGAAAGAAGAGGGCTCTATACTATCTATGTCGAGTCCTGCTAGGAGCAGAAAGTAATTACTCTCCCATCGAAAAGTATTGCCGGCGTTGATCTTTGCCGTCACGATGCTCAGACATTACGTCCTGGCACATGAAGTCCATCATATATCGAAGGTGGGCCCTCTCAAGTATCTCATGTCTAAAACTATGCTGACCGGGAGGCTAGCCAAATGGGCCCTCCTGTTGATGGAGTTCACGATTATTTATCGCCCACTCAAAGCGATAAAAGGACAAGCCATCGCCGACTTTCTCGCAGAGCATCCAATTCCGGCTGACTCTCCGTTTAAATAGTGAGCTACCAGATGAATATGCATTCAGCACAAGTGAAGAGGTAGAAGAAACCGGAAATACTGGTGGGAACTATATTTCGACGGAGCATCTTAAAAAAGGGCCTAGAAGAGGAATACCCCAATAATCAAAGCTGAGGTAGGTCTTATCTTCATGACTCCGCAAGGCGGGATACTCCGCTATGCCTTCTCATTGACAGAATTGAGAACCAACAACGAGACTGAATATGAAGCTCTCATTGCCGGTCTCGAAATCGCGATCGACATGCACATCAAAGATTTCGTAATATAGGGAGATTCACAATTAGTCATCAATCAAGTGAACGGAAACTACAAAACATGCAAGCTGGGGCTGATAAAGTATAACGAAAAGGTACAACAACTACAGACGTAGATTCCCTTTTGTGTACTGAAAAGTGTGTCGTGGGCAGAAAACGGCAAAGCCAATGCGCTAGCAAAGCTTGCTAAAGAAATGGCAGATGAAAATCTCGACAATTTAAGGATCAGTGTCTGAAGCCGCAAGATCCTGTCGCCGGCCGAATTTCCTTCAGAGCCTCCAGTGGAAATGCCCAAAGGAGAATAAGAGATACTTGGAGATAAGGTTCTCCAAGTCGAAAATGAAGAAGAAGATGAAAACTAGAGGCAAGTCTTTATAGACCACTTCAAGTCCTAACGGATGCCTGAAGATGCATAGCAAAGGCACCGGCTCATTAAACGATCGTTGTCTTTCTCCCTGATCAATGGAACTTTATACAATAGGTCATTCGATCATATATGGCTGAGGTGTCTAGGTCCACAGGAAGTCAAAAAGGTCGTCCTGGAAATCCAAGACGGTCTTTGTGGGTCCTATCAAGCGGGCCCTAAGATGAAATGGAAAATCAAAAGGATAGGTTACTACTGGCTTACGATGATTCAAGATTGCATTGAATATGCGAAGCGATGTCATTCATGCCAAATACACGGGGATTTTATACATTAGTGCCACAATCCGCTGCATCCTACCATTGCTAGTTGACCGTTCGAGATGTAAAGGACATATATTATAGGTCCCGTTGAACCAGCATCTTCAAGAGAGCATCGATTCATCTTAGCGACAACCGACTAGTTCTCCAAATGGGTAGAAGCGATACCGCTGAGAGATGTAAAGACGAAAAATATTCTCCACTTCTTCAAAACTCATGTGATATACCGGTTCGGAGTTCCACGGTGCATAATCTCGGAAAACGAACCAGCCTACAGAAGCCATAAAAAAGCCGTTTCGTCAGGTAACACAATATAGACTGGAGATATTCTTCCGTCTATAACCCTCGTGCCAACGGTCTAGCTGAAGCCTTCAACAAGACGTTGAAAACTCATAAAGAAGATGGTGTCCGATAATAAAAAGGACTAGAAAGAAAGGCTGTAGGAAGCCTTTTGGGCGTACCGAACAACGTTCAAGACAGCCACAAAGACAACACCCTATGCCTTGGTTTGGAGCTGAAGTAGTGCTCTCATTGGAGATAGAACTTCCCTCGCCAAGGATGGCAATTCACCATAAGCTTATGGATGAAGATAAAGCTGACTTCTAGCTCGAAGAACTCGATGCACTTGACGAGACCCGTCTCGCGGCACAGTAAAGCCTGGATGCCTATCGAGCGAGAATGACCCACGCATACGAAAGATTGACTAGACCGAGAACATTTTGCCAAGACAAACTCGTACTGATTGTCAAAAGACCTATGATCCCTATCCGCGCAAAGCGTGGAAAGTTCGAGCCAAATTATAAGGGCAGGTATATTATAGAGGAAGTCTACCAAGGTGGAGCCTAGCAACTTGTGGATATGCATGGAGAAAGAATATATTGACCAATAATTGGTTGATTCCTCAAGAAGTATTACGCTTAAGAGGTTACGACCTAAGTCAATGATTAATGACGACGCCTGTATCTGCACCTTATCTTCCTAAATCGGAACTCTGAGAGCCAAGCATTTCGTCCTGAACACGAGGATGTTGGACCGCAACGTCCTTAAACTAATATTGGACCGAGATGTCCCTAAACTAGCCTTTCGCCCCAAACACGGGATGTTGGACCGAGATGTCCTTAAACTAATACATCACATCAATCATGATAATGTTGGACCGAAATATCCCTAAACTAGCTCGTCGTCTCGAACACGGGAATGTTGGACTGAAATGTCCCGAAACTAATGCATTACTCTATGTATGATAATACCGGACCGCAACGTCTCTAAACTAATGCTGGATCAAAATGTCCTTAAGATAATATTGGACCAAAATGTCCTTAAACTAGTATATCGTCCCTAACACGGGAATGATGGACCGAGATATCCCTAAACTAATATGTTCCCCCATGCATGATGATGTCGGACTGAAATGTCCCTAAACTAGTATATCGTCCTTAGCACGGGAATGGTGGACCAAAATGTCCCTAAACTAGTATATCGGCCCTAACACGGGAATGTTGGACCGAAACATTCTTAAATTAGCTCATCGCCCTGAGCAAGAGAATGTTGGACCGAAATGTCCCTAAACTAGCTCATCGTCCCGAACACGAAAATGTTGGACCATGAATTCCCTAAATTAATATGCTCCTTGAGATCGACATTGCACCTTAAGTCTCACTGGTGAAGATTGCAACTCAAGTCCCATCTGTAAGGCTGCACCTGAAGTCCCACCGACTATGAAGCTCCATCAATGTTGAAGTCCTTAATAAACGGTATGTCCATAAGTAAAAGGGGTACGGATGAAAACTCGAAAGGGCGCCATGAGTAAAAACAGAATGACTGCCGGCAAGCTTGTGAAAACCCGAAAGGGCGCAAACTCGTAAAAATATATACTTGTAAAGTCCTCTCGACCTGTAAGGAGAACACCTAAGTGAGATCCTTACGACTCACAAAGATGAAAGACACTTGGGAATCCCCACGATTTCCAAGGAAAATATACTCTTACGAGATCCTTTCGATTCGTAAGGAGAAAATACCCCTCTATGAAACCACCAGGACTTATAGAATTCAAAATCCTTAGGTTATAGATCTGAACATATTCCTAAGCCATCATATACCCCACTAAAATAGCCCTACAGTTAGTTCGATCTCGACTCTTGTATACGATCCACAGGCACAAATAAACATATACAAACCCAAGTTCCATATGGTGGATGATACTCGTAAGTCCTCTCATCTTGCAAGGAGAAAAGTACTCTTGTAGGATCTTCACGACTTACGAGATTCATTTTGGGGTCCTCACGATTCCTAAGGAGAAAATGCACCTATGAGATCCTCTCAACTCATGGGGAGAAGATAACTTTACAAGACCTTCACGGCTTGTAAACATTGAAAAGCCTTAGTTGATGGGATCCTAACCCCGCCTTCTAAACCATCTTCGACTAAAGAAGACAATGGTAAATGATGAATCAATCCTGGTACTATTCCAGTTGTAGCGATACCGATGCCAAGATGGGTATCAGACTAAAAAATGAATATGATATAACCGAAATAATTATGCACCGCGAAAATAGCCAAAATGATTGGGCAATCGCGACTTTCGCGATATGAAAAGCTGAAATGATAGAGCATCATGGAAAATAAAAAAATGATGATGAAAAATGATAAAATAAAATTTTCTTGTCCTACAAATGATTCGAATCTCGACTTCTGTAGACAGTTCATGGATGTGCGACTCACTCCGGTGAAGTGCAGATGCAACGTCGATAAGGTCTAAAGGGTCTGATCAAAGTAGAGTGATGGTAAAATCCTAGACTTAGATCTCGATGGAAACATCTACAGCCTGGAGATTATCTTAACATTCCTTCTCATTCCAGCAGGGTGCAGACGCGACGTCAGCAAGGACCAAAGAGTCAAATCAAAGTGGAGTGATGGCAAAATCCTAGCTCTAAACTTCGATGGTAACATCTACAGCCTAGAGCTTATCTCGACGTCCTTCCAGTAAAGTGTAGACGCGACATCATGAAAGCTCTAAGGAGCCAAAGCTAAAGCAGAGTAATGGAAAAATCCTAGCTCCATGTCTCGATGGCAAACTATGCAGCCTAAAGACCAATCCGACGTCCTTCTCATTCCAGCAGGGTGTAGACGCAACGTCAACAAGGACCCAAGGGTCCAAATAGAGCTAAGTGACAGCATATTCCTAGCTTCAGGTCTTAATTGAAAATACATGTGAAGCCTGAAGACCATTGGATGTTAACCCATCTTGGACGAATGCGGCTCTAACTCCTTAGGGCTCCTCAAAGAAGGGAGTCTGACCTCAAGGTAAAGCGCTACGGTATGCCTAACGCCAAACCATCTGACGGCAATACGGACATACCGGCCTAGGAAGGTTACTTGAGACGTTGTATTCTGCAGTGGTAGGGTTGGGTGATACAGTAAGTACATGGCTACTCGAAAACCAGCGACCCGAGTGGACATGGATCGAGATGATATTTGCTGACATAAAGGTGCGATGGACTTAACCCAGCACCACAAATCTAACGGACGTCTATATCGATAGGCGTTATGCATGTTTTACGTTAGGACGAGTTTATCCACATACCTAAGGGAAGGATAAATTGAATGCTCCGGAATGAGTAAATAAACTAAGCTAAGCCCTTTTAGGGCAATCAGAAAAGAAAGAATACGCAAATAAAAAATATCTTTTTATTCATCTATCAAAATTGAAGGAAGGATACAAAGGTGCTTATAAAAAATAAAACAAGGAAAAGCCTAAGATGGCGGGTTCTTCAGCAAGCCGGCCAAATGAGCGCTCTTCCATTAAACATCCATCTCGGGATTTATCAGCCCAGCATGCTGAGCTTCTGCTTCTGCTTGCCCTTGCTATCATTGATATAGGGCGAATCGGCGCTCGAGATCTTGCTCTACAACCTTATGACCCAGCACCATTTCCTTCGTGAAATTAACGACTCTATCAAGAGCCACCACTTCCGTCTTGACTTATTGGAGAGCTTGCCAGATCTCATAAGCCCTTATGGCATTGGCCGCTAGTTGAGCTTGGAGATCTTCCAAGGCCTTCAAAGTTAGCTCCCTCTTTGAAAATTTTCGAGTTAGCTTCTTCTCACAAGACCGGAGATTGGCTCCGCATCTCTCAATCCACTCATTCAGCTTGGCCTTCAAAGATGGGATATCTGAGATAAGGCATTTATGTTCAAGCTCATGAAGAAGGGCTTCCACTCATCGACAGTATTCGACCCAAGCACGCACTAGCACCTCGTCATGATAGGTGGCGAGAACAAATAAAGAAGAGTTAGCCTCAGCAGCAAACTCCTCTGCGGTGAATAAAGTACCGGTGCAAAGGTCTTCAATGAGATCGGTCAGCGAGCGTAGGCCGCTCCTCGCCATCCTTTCAGATATACGTCTTGCATAAGGACCCTCGGGCTTACGAACGTGAGGCTTAAACCGGGTCAGGACCGGCAGAGTTGTGTCAAAGCGAGGAAGACACATGAAGGTTAGAAGCATCTCCAAAATGGGAGATAGATAAAAAAAATACGTGTGTGAAGGACCAAAAGTGTCACTCACCCACAGTCATAGGAGGCAAATTTAGGAGATCCCTAGGTCCGTCCAAGATCTCGACTTCGTTCTCGGCCTGCCAGACTGCAGTTAAAAAAAACGTGTCAATATCACTCCAGAAAAGATAATAGAAAGAAATAGAAAGTTACCAACCATCTCCAGAGGAGAGTATGATACACTGGGGAGGTATCACATACGGGGCCGCCATACCGAATAGATGCGAGAAGGACTCTTCCAGAGAACGTTCCAATATGGAGTACGCCAACTCCCACAGCTCTAAAAACATCATAAGAGCCAGGTCTACTGAAAAATCATCAAATGAAAAGAAGTAAAAGATGAGATTACCTTCAATACTCTTCCCACTCTCTAGGAAGACCGGTTGAGACCCAGCATGGGCCGAAGGGGCAGCGGTGTCGAGAATAACTTCCATATCTTCTGGCGCATCACCAGTGATATCTAGGGATTCCGTCGATGGCATGTGAGCTTCTCCAAAGGAAATCAAAGCCGTCCAAGGAAATTCCAAAAGAGGCAGCCGGTTCAAAACTGCACCAGCCGCGGAAGTCCCTGCAAAAGAAAAAGGGAATGCAAAGACAAGAGCAATATAAATCATCTGTCAAAAAAAAGATAAATACAGATGCCCCAGGGATCATGAAGTATAGCTTCCTTAAGTCCTTGCTCATTACTTGTTAGCCACGACTGCCGGGCCTCAATCAACGAAAGAGCTTTGCCTGCTCTCTGAGCAGCTCTCCGAGCAGCTCTCCAAGCAGTTTCATCCTCAGAAGTAGCCGATACTAGTTGTTTCAAAGCACTCTCCTCTGCCACCGTTAAAAGAGCTGGCAGTTGCATGACAAGTGGCAAGTCGACATCTCAGAAAACAATGGGAGAAAAACTCTTTCTTCGAGGGCGTACATCCTCGGTCTCATCTTGTGACCTTTTGAGAGCCTCGGCAATTTGGGAGGCCTCCTCAGCGGACGTGTCCTGAAAAATCAAGCCATCATTTGTTCCATACTCAAATATGCCTTCATAACCGTAAGTTCATTGATCGAGCACAGCATCAATCAAGATTGAAGATAGTTTCTTTTTCTTTCGAGAGCCAGAATCGGCGCCCGATGAACGGTGTTTCCTACCGGCGGGTAATTTCGGTCGACATTTCCCAATTTCAGAGCCGATGTCCGATTCAGGCGACATAGCAGTCGCTGTGTCACCAAGGACACTTGTAACACGTTTTGATTCGGTCATTACACTAGATGGAAGATAGGCCAATGCAGAAGATCTTTGAAGCCCCGAAGTAGCCGGAAGAACTCTGGGAGTCGCTGCTACACCGCCCTCTCTTAAAGGAAGAAGGATGGATGATCGCGGTTTCGACGGAACGTTCTGATCGCTGGCCGGTAGGGTTCCTAAAGGATCGAGGAGCACTTGCATTTCCTCTTTAGTAATTTCACCAGTCACGCACTGGTACCAAGTATCATAAACATACATGGCCTTTGGGATATGATCCGGCTCGACCATCCAAAAAAGGGAACCTGTGTCCAAACACATAAAATGATGAAAGATGTCACGAACAGTCTCCACATTAGCAACAGGGTTGACAAGGAAAGCCTCAAGGGGGTATACACTGGTCATAACCCAACTGCTGAGCGAAGTGATGTAGGTTATAATGCATGAAAAGCACGGAAGCATTTCTCCTGAACACCAAATATCCGGGCCGGATGGAATATAGGTGCGTAATCTCCGAGGCTTTCAAAGAAGAAACCCTTCCTTCACGATATATCATTTGCTTGGATGACCGTCAAGGTCTTCTTCTTGAAAGTAAGAACCCTATCAATGAAGGTCATACTATCACTCCTGGAGCGTGGTTGAAGAAGCAATCGACGAGCCTCCTGTTGCGTCGGGGCAGGGGCGAAGCACCAACCAGCTTCAGAATCCTTGGAAAGTTATACAAGTCATAAAATTTGGGCCTTTTATGCTTGCCAAATGCACCCATCATGTGGATTTAAATCCAAGAGGTGAAATAGTGAGCAACAAAGTTCACAGTTTCTACACCTGGGTGAGCGGTGTTAGCTGCCATGCTTAAGCCATCATATAGATGAGCTAATACTGCGACGCCCATAGCCAGACGAATCCCCCGTGCGATGCGATGAGAAGGGTAGAAAACAGATGGTCTCATGAATCAGCGATGGGTAGGTATGGCAAACCAGCTGATCCATAGACAAATGAAGCCAACAAGGAACGTCTCTTTTTCGATGTCTGGGGCAGCAATATCTTCAAAGGCTATGGTGGCTGCGTCGGGAATATACAAGTGTTCTTGATTCACGCCTTCGGCTGGCACTTTATCCAGACCCAAGCTAAAGGGGTCGTCAAGCTTCACGAAATTCGAAGCCTGCTCAAACAAGACATCCGCGCGAAAGAAGCGGGTGATAAAATCCATGAAAGTAATCCCACGTCCTTCTGACGCTATATGCAAGCTTTCATAGATTTTCAGCGCATTGAATAGGCCCGGAAACTTGTGTTAAATGGCATTCTCCTCTATCAAGCCTTCCGGAGTAATGCGCTCCGTATCAAAGACGTACTCATCTAGAGGTAGTAGATCTTCATACTACTCTCCTCTGAGGGGTAGTCCAGAGACTTCTCTACACTCCTCCAAGAAGATTGATACTTCCCGTTCTGAGAGTATGAATGTGTGGGTCGGAATATTCCACTGCTCTAGGAAGCCGAGGAGTGCAGTAATGAAATAAAGGGGCATACATGGCCCTGTACACTCCTACTTTCAGCAGCAACGACTTCTCGGCAGATAAGATATACCGAGCCCAGGCAAGGTAACCGTTCGAGTGGCGTGAGGTCACTCCTAAGGAGTAAATCTGTCCCTACGGTCACGCCACTCCCTGGCATATGCAATGACCCAAGATATCTATAACCGGTGTAGGCTGAACCAGTATTGATGAAAACGATGGATGAGGTCGGCCATTTGAAGTCCAATCGTTTTCTTCCACTGCATAAGTGATCCACGCGCGAGTCGTGTAATGAACTGGACGGGTTGGCTCCGATGGGATTTCAAAAGTAAAACTGTGGCATCCTCTGATGATATACCTATACCAGATTCCCCAAAGATTTAGAAATTTCCGACTTTGATCATGGTTCCGGATCATAACCGGCACTTCCTCATCAGAAGGCGACTGCGGTAAAGCAACTTCCGAGCGGGTAGGGAAGAAAGGAACCGAAACCATTGTATCTGAAAAAGGACAAAAGAAGCTTCAACAAGTGGATGTATGTTCATTTTGTGGAGTCACTAGCTCCAAAGCTAGTGGACCCACGAAATCAAAGTGGCGGCTCACTGATGATGGAACATGTGCCCATTGTGAGAATCAAAAAAGATTCTTATTAAATGAGCATATGGAGTTAAACTCCCAATGTCCCAAAACTGGGTCCTTTTAATAACAAAAAGTACAAATCTGTTCGAACTTGTGAAACAGGGAAAAAATCCCTGTATAATATATATATATATATATATATATATATATATATATATATATATATTTCAAGAATAGCTTTGAAAAAGAATATCAAAAAGGAATTAAATTCCCAAAATTCCTAAAAAAGGAAACTTTTCAAAATATTGAATCAGAGCTAAAACAAGAAGATGATCATGGGATTATATCCCAGAATTCCTACATAGGAAGGTTATAGGTTAAACAATGGAATTAAATTCCAAAAATCCCCAAAATAAAAGATGTCAAGATTGACAGCGGGGTAAAATCCCGAAAAAGAAAATCGGAGTTAAACTCCAAAAATGTCCATCGATTAAGGTCTTAGATCAAAATATCAAGATTTGTAATCTACATAAAAAAAATGTTTTTTTAAGATCTCCAAGAGATCGGTTCAAGATCAAAAGCGAAGCTCTAATGAATATGATAATGAATTTAAAATCCGATAATGTCTAAAATATGTTTAGAGATAAGGTCTGTTCATGATTCTTACCAAAAATTTGGCAGAGTCGAATTTGTTCGAAAGGATTTTGAAGGTAGAGAACTAAGCTCTGAATGAAAATTAAATTCTTAAAAAGGAAATAAAATAAGCGAAGAAAATGAAGGAACGGTGAGCACTTCAGAGCTAAAGGCTCAATTTATAAGAGATAGTGGGATCGGTTCGACTTCCTCACTTCCCTAGGTGATCCAACAGCTGTAAGGATGGTACCGTTGCATTCACGTGCAAGGTACATGAGAGCGATGGTGGGGGGCATTTTTTCCCTTATAAAAAGAAGAAAAGAAAAAATGAATGGAGTTCCTCGCGTGTTAAACACGTAAGCGCTCACTTGCAAAGCATGTGGTGCCGACTTCAGATAGGATTAAATCTTATGATAAGCCCCCACATGCAAAGTACGTGAGCGCTCATATGCAAAGCACGTGATCGCTGCTGGCAGATATGTATATGGAACTGCTCACGTGATATCCACATGATCGCATCAATTTGAAGCGCTAACTTCAAGTAGAATTGAATTCTTTATAGAATTAAATTATATTCAGAAAATATTTCCCCTGATCTTTCTAACATCAGAAAGATTTTCTCTGTTAAACAGAGAGGATTTAGATTTAAAATCCAATGGTGATTATAATATCACTAATCAAATCAGAGGATAGAATTAAATTCTTTGTTAGGAAAATATTTTTCTAATCTTACTAAAACGAATAGAAAATATTTTCTGTTAAAAAGAAAGCTACTGGATCAAAGATCTAATGGTGGTTAAAATTCCCTGGGTGATCTTTGGGATCAATTAGATCAATTGAGATCTCTCAATAGGAGATTTTCTCAAACTAATTGATATTTCTCCTTCTCCTATAAAAAAGACCCGAGAATTCAAGTCTCACATAGACAATACCCTCCATAAACTTTGATATACAATTCCCTATGCTTTTGCGAGAGAAAAGATTTTCCCAAAAGAGACCACAAAAACAACCGAGAATTTAATTCTCATCTTGAAGAAGATCATCCCTTTGCCAAAACACTGGGTAAAATAAAGATAAGATTATCTCCCTTCTTGCCTCTCTCATGCATGAAACAAGGGTTTAACCCTTTAAAAAAAAGAACTTAGTTCTTCCTCAGGATCTGAGATTTATAAGACAAATCTCTTAAGTATAACATTTCAGAAATATAAAATATTATTTTTGGAATTTAAATAATAAAATAATAAATTTCACGAAAACTATTTGAGTATGAATTTGGAGTTTTCATAAAATGGTATAATTATATACCAATATTTGGAAAATATTTGGATATTAATATGAATTATTAATTATAAAAGAATTTATTGGATTTGGATATTTTGTGAATTATTATGCAATTAAATATATGCCAGTTTATGCTAAACTTGATTAGTGCACTACTAATCATGCATTAAGCCAAATCCATCTTTGTTAATAACCATGGCTAATACACTATGACACATTTCATTTTTCATGCATGGCTTCATGTGTATTTTTTGATATTTGGGTTTTTGAAGAAAAAAGAAAAGAAAAAGTAAAAGAAAAGAGGAGACATGGAAGGGACATGAAGGCAAGAGCAAGAGAGAGTGAGAGAGGGGGGGTCATATCTTCCACCATGGCACTTCTTTTTCTCATCCTTCATTCTTTCCTTCATATTCCTCCTCCTCCACCTCACTTCCACCCCCACAAACACCTCAAAAACCTCATCAAAACTCCACACCACCTTCACATGCACAACCTCATCCTACACCCTATGGTGAGCTCAAGTTTAGATTTTGATCACTTTGAACCATCTTAGAATTTTCTTCAGTTGCTCCAAGAGGTAAAGCCTTCACTTTTTTTCATATTATCTAGTTTCTTAACCTCCTATTTGTGTTTAGAGTTCGATTACGCTAGATTAGTGATCTTGGAAATTTGTAGGATGATTTTAGTGGATGATGTGAGTTGTAAAGATACAATTGAGTTTTAGTTAGTGACTACAAACCTTTAGTGATGATATTCTTGACCGACTTGAGACTAAAAACCCCAAAACACGAACTTAGAATTTTCCCGACATCGATTTTTGATGAATTGTGATGTTTTAATAGAATCTGCTATGACCCGAGAGCTCTATAAAATAAGTTTTCAACACAGAGAGGTGTGCATGCTAATAGGAATTTATCCTACAAACCCGAGACCCCAACTTCCTCAAGTGGCCACAGATTTATTCCCCCAAGCCACAAATTGCGGCATGGTCATGGTGATTTGGTTTGGGTTTTGGACCATAGCTCTGTTATCTAATATGTAGACCTAGCCTATATGCAAAATCTCTTAATTTCACCTATGGTAGAATCTGGGAGTATTTTTCTAAGTTGCTGATTTTGAGTTTCCGATTTCTGAAAACTTGGTTTTGGTATTTGAGTTTGGACATGGTCGTTGGACGTTTGTACGTCAACGCTGAAGGTTATTTGGTTGTTCTTGCATGTGTGGGCTATAGGTTCTAACCTATGAGCACTTCGTGTGCCGTATCAGTTTCGAATTTTGTTTTGATCTCGTTACAATGTGTATTGATTTGTAGGTACTTTCGTGTGGAATTCCGAGATGATGAAGAAGAAAAAGAAGTTCATCGACTTCGGCTAAGCAAGGAGTAGCGGGTGAGTAGATCTATATCTACGGGGGAAATCGGGTGGATGGCGTATAGTACCCCCACAACCATAGTAATGGAAGAGCCGATATATAGAATATATTTGGAGAAACCTAAGCTTAAGTACCTATGGATATAACCCTAATGATAAGTACAAGATGATATAATAAAATGAGAATATGATGAAACAAGATAACTTGAATCGGTATGTTGATATAAGGATGCAAGGTGATATATACACATATACTTATGCCAAGATATGATATACGATAAATGTATGTATATATGAAAATAAGAGAAGATATTATATATAAGACGATAAATCCTTATTCTGATTTGATGAAACCGTACGACGGATTATACCGTACGCGTTATGATTTTCCGGATGATTGATATGCACCTTTGACTCGAGGATGATAAACGATGATTATACCGTTCATGTTTATGCTGTTTTATTCCTCGTGATATATATACTACATTCCTAGCACTTACCTTTATATGGCATCTTCTGCTAGTACACATGCACTATTACCGATGATGCGCATGTTACACATACATAGATTTACCAGCTCACACATTCATTATCGGTAATTGCCATGCCACTTACACAGTAGAACTGTTAAATCACTGTATTGCTCTTAAACTGTAAAAGAACAATCAATGCTCAGTAATTATCACATGACATGCTTGCATGATAACACTTGAGATACTTCAGTATTGTTCTATGCTTGCATATACTGCACTTTATGGTTACATGCATATGAGATGTTGTTTTTATGAGATCTTTGGATTCGAGAACCGCGGATATATTTCAAAAGTCTTATGATTATTTTAAAAACACAGTTTCTCGTGATGTGATTTGTGGGGTCCACCATGAGTTTTCTCGGTTCTGAGCTATGAGTTACTCGATTCGAGGAGTGAGGAGGCATCGTCTGCGGGTACATGGTGGACCCGGTGCAATACCTTGGGGCAAGAAGATCGTATAGAAAGGCATTGAGCCCGGCAGGGGAGCACTACCGACCGGTGATAGTTTAGGCTCGGCGGATATCCGGAGGATACCGACCGGAGTCGTATGATCAGATGGATATGAGGGCCGATCCGATGAGACGGAGCCCGAGATATGAGGATTTACGTGTCGATGCTGGACACAGGTTCTTATGATATTTCGAGTGTCAATACTGGACACTCATGTTTTATGATGTTGATGTGTCGTTGATGGACACACATTGGATATTCACATACATACATGCATATGACTCAGATGACTTGATACATATAGTGATACTGGCATGACATCATTATTGTACACATATGTATACATGATCACCCTGGATACCACATAGTATTACCTTTATGTTACAGTATGACCTAAGGATCGTTGTTCATTCGATTTCTATCTGCTGATATTTTCTACTCACGAGTTGGCAACTCACCCTCGTTGTGCTACAGTTTCTTGCAGGTTCGACCGCTCGGATCAGTAGCGGCTCGCTGGCACACAGTTTGCTTCAGGATGTTTTTCTTTGGTAGGTGGGATACACATTTGGATCGTGACCACCCTTGTACCTACTTATTTCTATTTTATGGAGTTAAAGCTCCATCAACCAGAAACCAGACTTTGTATATTTGGTAGACTTAGACACAGACTTGTATATCTCTTGAGAATTAGAGCGAGATGGGTATTTTGTCTTTTATTTGAGCTGAATGATGTCTTGGTTTTAATTATTCTCTTTCTGTGATTGATCATCGCCGTAGGGTGTCATATATATATGCTATGGTGTGTGGTTGTGATTCCGCCAATTTGCGAAGAGCTAACTCCCGCTTGGGGATGCCTATATTATTGCTTGTATATGGTTTTGGATCAAAATATATAAGGGAGGTGCTGCCCAAATTTCAAGGACGAAAATGTTTTCAAAGATAGATACAAACCATTGCATTTTTCATATGATATTACTTATACTTTTAAAGGAAGGCTTGAATTCATTATACCGATGTTTCAAAACTGCACCTCCATTATTTTCCGAAAAAGGTTTAGATTTCTGGGCTTCGGCTTACTTGAATTATGGCGGGGTCCTATAGACTTCACGTAATTCTCGTGCCGGTCACGTGCCAATTCCGGGTCATGACATTAAGGATGAGAATTTAATTCTCATTAGGAAGATTTTGTTCTTCGGATCTAAGATCCAGGGAAGAACTATGATATTTTACCCCTCCGCATAAAAAAAGAGAACATGGAAGAACAGAACAAAAAAGATAGAATTGATATTTCAGGAACTTAGTTCCTTCAAAATAAGATAGGGTTTTATCCTAATAAAAACTTGCAAGATCTGTAGATTTTTAGAGTTTAACTCTAATTTTCAGAGTTAATCTCTGCATGAATATGGAAAGGATCACATGAAAGACACTTGAGAACCCTAGAAAACAAAGAAAATGAAGACCCACATAAAATGCACGTGAGCACCTAAGGGAGAAATATAAAACATGAGAGCACTTAAAGAAGCCCTGAAGACAGATCTCACGTGGAAGACACATGAGTGCCGAGACTTAAAGTCTCACGTGAAGAGCACGTGAGCGCTTATGAAGACATAGTGGTTCACGTGACATTCATGTAAGCGCAGTATGATTCGGTGCTTAGCACTACTCACGTAAGGAGCATGTGAGCGACCATGAAGATAGTGCTTCACGTGACACTCATGTGAGCGCCAGATGAACCGGTGTTTAGCACTACTCACGTGAAGAGTATGTGAGCAACCATGAAGATATAGCGGTTCACGTGGCACTCATGTAAGTGCCAGATGAACCTGCACCTAGCACTACTCACATGAAGAGCACATAAGCAACCATGAAAATAGTGCTTCATGTGACACTCAAATGAGCTTAGCACTACTCACATAAAGAGCACGTGAGCATTGAAGTAGAACCTATGATGAAGCTTAAGCTTCTGGGCCCATTGCTTAGCGTTGTTGGGTTATGCAAAGCCCAAAATGACATGTGGCGTAGTGCTTAGCACTGTTAGGAAACAGTGCCTGACATTTAGTCTAAAATTAGACTAATTCCCTGAAGTCTCAAATTTCTTTGATTTTCAAAGGAAAAACAATCATGATCATACACATTTTAAGACGACTTTAATCTAAAACAAGATTAACAGTCCTTAACCATATTTTAAGTCGATCTTAATCTAAGACTAGATTAATGATCCTTAAACCTCTGAACTGATGGCAGATATTGCCTAAGTTCACTCAAAATATGATTTACGGGTTTGGACTAATCCGCACCCTACGGGCTTGGACTAATCCGCACCCTACGGGCATGAAAAGATTAGTCTTCGTATACAATACAAGGGCAACCCCATATAAACAAATATAGCATGACACGAAGTGATCATCTAGAGAAGGTGAAAGTTGTTATTGCGTTGCGATAATGTAATTAACTGCAGGAGCTTGTGCCTGCAAGGAAGAGCATCCCCATAATCAAAAACCCCTCACAAATGAAGAGGAATTTGATAAGTCTGCAAAAACGGTTGTATATATCCAAACCTCCAATATACGATGACATAAATCAACTTGGTATTTTCGGAGAGGTGGATAGATATGTTCCATATAGCATCTGTCCCTAAATTCAGATTAGACGTCTCCAACGTCTCGGTCTAGTCTTCGACGGTAAACTGCTATCATATAACTTCCTACTCCTTCATATATGATGACGATGCTCTACCAGCATCAGAAAGCAATGATGATGAGCAGGAACCAGAGCCAGCACAGAGGACTCCGATCTCGACACGAAATCAAATTGAAAAGCTATTAAAAGATGCTTTTCCAGCGAGCAAAGAGAATTGAAGACGTGAAATGGCCATACATAAAAATTCCAGGCAACAATGTCTCAACAAGCAAGCAGCGCAAGTGACGAGTAATGATGCCTCCCTGTCAAAACAAACTTCAGTCTGAAAAGCCAAGAGCAGGACTAAAGCAGAGAAGCGATTTACCAATGTCCTATCGATGGGAATGAAGCATCCGCCTCTCATGATATATACTCCAGAAGTGCCCTATTTTGAAGGTGGAGAAGAACACCAAAAGTATTGACGATACCACCAGAGGCTCTCACATCCAATCGATGAGTGCAACGCCTTTAGGAAATGGTGGAAGAGATATGTATCCAACAAAAGACACTAGAAGAAGGAGAAGCGAAAGGCTTAGGCACACCGAATCGAAGATAATCACTCAAAAGTAAGCAAGGTAGGGTCAGTGACAGAAAGTTGCCATATGAACAAAACCCAGTCTTCAAAAGAAAGTGGCTCAAAAGTTCCCACCTTCGGTAGAGACTCCGAAGACGAGATATTTTATTCGAGAGCTCCGCCTTAGCAGAAGAAGAAACGAAAGATTGTGTAATATCCATCTATGAAACCGCACATTGCCCGAGAAAAACCTCGGATCTTCGAAGAAATGGGATAAGGGGAAAAGGAAGGAAATTGAAGAAATCGAAGTAGACGAAGACGTCGCTAAGGAGCTCGCCGCTAAGGACCTGCCTAAGAAAATGAAGGTGGATTACAACGTCCTTGCACACCTGAAGAAATTGCCATCACACTTAAGTATATATGATGCTCTCGTCCTGTCCAATGAACTTCAGGAGACTCTTATCAGAGCACTGGAGAAGCCCGATTAGTTACAAGCCTATTTTGTAGAGGAACAGATGAAAAATGATCTCGCAGAGGTCAATACCGCTGATATTACCATCAGCAAAGAAGATTTGCTTTCGGGAACATTCGAGTACAACAGACCCCTGTATGTAGCTGGGTATTATATAGACAAGAGAATAAATAAGATACTCATTAACAATTTCTCCTCAGTTAACCAGTTGAATGTGAAGGTGGTTAAGGAACTGTCTATGGATGCTCGATACCTTGGCCGGGAAAAGATTACCATCTCAGGGTTCGAATCGCAGTGTTCGTGAACACTTGGGTCCATGGTGTTGATGCTTCTTTTCAGACAGCTTGTAACGAATGCCAAGTTCCATGTCATCGAAGGCAAGAAATGTTACAAAGCTTTACTTGGTAAACCTTGGCAACATGAGTACAATGTCATCCCTTTTACACAACACCATAGTATAAAGTATTTCAAAGATGGCCAAGAGCGCACCATCACAGAGGAGCTCAACCCATTCTCCGTAAATGAAGTACGAAAATATGAAAATGCTAAGTATTTCCCGTCGAACTTCGAAGATACTGAAAAGTGTGGCAAACCGAAGGATAAACAAGTAGAAGAGGCCACCATCCCATTCTTTGGAAGTGATTCTGAAGAAGAAGAAGAAAAGATATTTTTTCGCGGGTCAACCTCTAAGAGAGACCGATGAACCAAGCTCATCAATCCCCATTCCAGTCTTTAGCCCACCCACGGTTGAAGGTTCATGATGAATGGATCAAGATATGCATATTACTATGGCTCCACCGCACTACTACAAAGAACTTGATGCAGTCAACACCCACAGCCTGCAGGTGTTGATCACTTTTCATATACCTCCTAGATATAAAGGTGAAAAGGGGATTCTCTCCTACAAATCGAAAGAGATCAGAGTGGAAAAAGAGATCTGGCATGGACTCGACCCGAATCTTGACAAGTTGCAGCCTGTCCACATGCCAATGTATACCTCGAAAGGCTTAAGGGGATTTCTCAAGCATCAAAGGATCCCTTTAGAGCAGACGGTTCGATGGGCTCAGTTCTGTAAAAGGATCTGGGAAGTGCTTGGGACTCATGAAATCAAGTCTAACAGGAAATTTGATACAACCGGATTGGGATATATCTTACTGATTAGTCTAAAATATTGTATATTTGAATAAACATTTTCCGTATTTTTGTTAAGTACTAAAAGGTGTTTATTGTAATTATAGAACATATGAGGGTTTATGTGTAAAAAGCTTATTATCATATGTTTCTACATTATAATTAACATAATGAGGGAAGATTGATGCATATAATATTTATATGAAATATTAGTAATTAAAATATGCATATCATATCAAATATTTCTAATCAATATTCTGAAGATTTAATATCATATAAAATGGTTAGGATAATATCTCAAAAATACCAAATACTACTAACACTTTGATTTGAGATATTGTGCAGATATTAGCTCAGGTCTGGAATCCAAGAGATCCGGGATAAATCAAGATGTCGGAATCGAATCTGCCAAAATATTAAAGCAAATCATGAGATCTAGAAATGACATAGACTTAGAGCATTATTCTCATAATTCAGACATCAATAGGATCTCTAAATATCAATACAAAACACCAGAAAAAATCCTAAAGCCTGATCCTACTGAACTGCGGTGGATCCACGGCCAAAGAGAGGGATTTGGGGTGGAACCGCGGCGCATTGATAGCCTTAGGATATGAGATTTTGGGGATTTGATTGTAACAGCGTATATTCACATAGGGAATCTAGGGTTTCTAGTTTCTGTGACTATATATAAGACCGAGAGATTTACATTAAAAATCATCACCGAATAGATCAAGAGATCCAAGAGATCCACGCATCCGAGTGATCATCATCTATTCATCTACTTCCTAAAAGAGAGAGATCTAGAGAAAACTAGGGTTCTTGTATTCTACTTTCTAAGGAGAAAAGTTGTATGCAATAGTTGATTAATAAAAATAGTGTTTTTATTATTCTCAATTAATTTCCGCACTTATTTTCTGCATCTTAATTATGTTTTTACTCATCTTCATCATTTCTTTTACTTTAAACATGAGCTAGTAATTCCTAACTTGCTAGGGTTCGTAGGATAGAGTAGAACAATGGATGATAAAATCCTTTAACCTTTTTTTATACATTTTAAAGTCTATAAATTTTAGAAAAATAAATGTTATCCTCCTTATCGGGCGCGCTACAAATTTATTGCTAGTCATGACCACGATTTGAGATTGGTTTAACACTTGTTTTGTTAAGGGCTAGATATGAATAGAGATTAATGCAAGGACAAGGGTTAGTAGTGGGGAAACCCTAATTTCTTCCAAAGAACTCTAATCTACATTCATCACTATCGATCTAGTTTTAAACTACTAAAAGATAAAATGAGTCATTTTTAATTATTTATCCATTACTACTAAGTCTTATGAACCCCACGAGCCTTTCCTTTATAAAATCTTATATCCGTAATGACAAACAATAATCACCCTTCTTTTATCAACTCGTCTAAAGTAAGAAATAGTTCACGTTTCCCTGCGGACGACCCGTACTCATCGCGGCTAGTTACTAGCGACACTGTCTTGATTTCGGTTATTTTCGAACACACTTTTAAGCAGATCAATCAAATGGGGCCGTTGTTGGGGAAATGGCTTTAATTTTTTTTCTTGTTATTCGGATTGATTTCTTATAAAATCCAGCAAACATATTATAAACGAGAACCAAAACCGCATCTTGTGTATTTAACAATTATTGTGCGAGTTTTGCAAGGGAATCTAGAGTAACTGGAGTAAGGAAACAGAGATTCAGAGACTTTCAACTTGAACCGGAGGAGTATAGGAGGGCCCTGAAGAAAAATTAGCAAAAGAACCCTTAAGATGGCGGCGGAATTGCGGTAGAAGTGGTAGTTTTGCGGCGGAACTGCGGCGGCTTGGTGAAATTGCGGCGCCAAAATCCTCTAGTATTTTTCTAAGATCTTTCTCTCTCCTCTAAGCTCCAATAATCTGATCTTTTCCGCAGGATTCTTTGCAAATATCGCCGCTCAAAAATCTTTTTGTGTGTTTTTATATCGGTTTGTTTATGCATATCTTAACCGGACATTAAGGGGCAATAACCCAAATCCAGATTAGGTGGGGATTTCATCACCCTTCCTAGGTCCCACAAATCACAAAAGGAGAATACTGTCACCCTACATTAATTAAAAAATATCTAGACAAAGTCTCTAAGTACCGTCGCGCTCAATTAGGACAAAGGAGGGTCATGAGTAATCTATCGCTTATTCGCATTTCTCTTGTGGTGTCTAGGCAAGTGGGACTAAGAAAAGTGTTTACTTAATTAGGCCCGCTATTTCGGTGATTCGTATAGAGGATACCTCCCACTTACCTGGCACATACCTTACCACAAGAGTGATAAAGAGGTGGTAGATGATTGATCCTGCGACTTATCTTCTGAAAGTCTAGGAGCGGTTTAATGACTTGACCTAGGTGACTCTAGTTCTAGGGTTTGATTGTGCATTTTGTGATTTGTTGAGTCAAGCTTCACGTCTGACTATTTTTTTCAAAACAAACCTTCTTAAAAGTGTTCTCACATATCACACACTGCCACGTGCACTAAACCCGCTTAGTGCATGATCGGCTGGACACGGGATTCTAGTCCCCGTCTTGTCCGTGTTTTTTATATCGACTCCGAAGTTGGTACTTCTACATCTTCTATTTCCCCTCCACCCACCACATCTACCAAAATGGACATATCTCAATCGGGATTTAACGATACCACCCTGCTGCCACCCGTAGGTGCGCAGAATCCACCGCTCTCTCCCCAAGAAAGATGATACCTCATACGTGGACACCTTCTTACTTGTCTGTCTCTTCCACCGGCTAATGGGGATAATTTCGAAATTAAACTCCACTTCTTTAACTTGTTGCCTAAATTCCACGGGCTTGAATCTGAAGACGCATATATTTTCATAACCAAATTCGAGAACGTATATGCAATGATGTGCACAACCCAACTTTCTGGGGATGCTATGCGATTATGTCTTCTCCCTTTTACCTTGTGCGATCTAGTAGAAAAATAGTTTTATAGCACTGCCGCACATTCTATCGCTAAGTGGGATGAATTCGTTATAGCATTCCTTAAGAAATTTTATCCTAATCACAAAACCACCCGTATTTGAAGTGAGATTGACCGGTTTACCGAACTTCCCAACGAACCATTTTGGAAATACTTTGAACGGTTTAAAGATCTTCTTGTCCAATGCCCTCATCACGGAATCGATAGATGGCAACTTTGCCGAATTATATATAAGGGTATTAATCCAGCGAAAAAACAGATGCTAGAAACCATTTGTCAATGTCATTTCATGTCTAAAGATGATGGCAAAACTTGGCAATTCCTGGAAGATCTCGCCGAACAAACATTACAGTGGGAAAGCGTTGGACCAACATCATCTTCCTCTAGGGCAGGTATCCATTAGCTTGATGTTTCCATCACAGTAAAACCCGAAATGGCCGCGATACAAAGAAACTCGAAGCTATAGAAAACAAAGTTTTGTCAACCTCTCTAAAGCAAGTTACGCTCCCTAAAACCGTGAGTGGCTGCTGTTCTGACCCATCATATTTAATGGAAGAATGTCCTTTGAATCCTTCATTTCAAGGTCAAGAACAAACTAATACTGTTTTTCAGCAACGATCTAGAAACGATCCCTATTCCTCCACATATAATCATGGAAAACCAGTTCCCAAGCAACTATCAAAGGCTTCCCCCACAACAACAGCAGCCACTACAACAAAGTCAGCATCCCTTTCAACTGCAATCTTTTTAAAACCCGGCCAACAACTTTTCACCTTATAATAATTCTTTCCCAATAGCCGGTACCGATAAAACCTCTGCATTCGGACGAAACTTAGAAACGTTTATTAAACAATCCATGCAAACGACGACTAATTTAATGTCTTCTATCTAAATGTTAGTGCAACACACTACTTCCCACAGTAAAAGCATAAAATCGATAGAAACACAACTTGTACAGTTAAATACCGCAATGAGTGAGAGAGAGAAAATGAGACTTCCATCTCAACCTCTACCAAATCCCGGCCACTCACAAAGCATGAATCTCATCCTTCAAAACCATAATGTGAGTGTCATAACCAAGTTGAGATCGGGAAGAGTGCTGAATAACAATGTTGGTGAACAAGTTGAAGTTGATAACATTGATGAAACCCCGGCTACTCCTACTTCGTCTAATCCAACTTCTTCTTCCGAGCCTATTCTCCGTTTTCTACTAGGCTCGAACTCTCAGCCCATTTCCTTGAAGGAATTACCATCTATGACCATCCAAAACTAATTTTGGGATCTATTCCATCCCCACAAACTTCTTTTCAAAAGTTGGACCCAACCCTTATTGATAAAGCTCCTTTTCCACACAGGTTGAGGGCCAACAGACCAAGTCCCAAAATGGAGAAAATTGTGGAAATTTTTAAACAAGTTAATATAAATATTCCTCTCCTAAATGCTATCAAACAAGTTCCTTCCTATGAGAAAATTTTAAAGGACTTGTGCACTAGGAAAAGAAAAATTCAAGTGCCTAAAAAAGTTTTCTTAGCGAGTAAGATGAGTAATTCTCTTACCCAGTTGGTGCCCACAAAACGTTAAGTCCTCGGTTATCCTACAATATCTATAACTATTGGGATAAAAATATCAATCGCGCTCTACTCGATTTAGGTGCTAGTGTTAACTTACTTCTGTATTCTGTTTATGAGCAATTAAGCATAGGAGTGTTGAAACCTGCGCATTGCACTATCCAGATGGCCGATCAATCTATCATCCAATCTCGGGGTAAGCCTGAGGACGTGTTAATCAAAGTTGGGAAATTTATATTCCCTGTGGACTTTATAGTCATAGATACACAACCTGTAGCAAGCCCACGGAACCAAATTCCATTGATTCTCGGTCGGCCTTTTCTAGCAACTTCCAATGCTGTAATAAATTGTCGTAACGATTCTATGAATCTGTCCGTTAGGAAGATGACAATTGAGCTTAACATCTACAAGCTAGGAAGTCAACCCTCCGAACCCTATACTTATATAGTTGATGTATGTTCCGTCGAAAAGATAGCTTCCGACAGTTGCGAATTTGAGGAGCTTCACGATTCTGATCACGACACGACTAGTGCGTTATTGTTTGATCCTACTATTTATTATACACGTGAAGACCCTTCTGTCGATAAGTCCGCACCTAAGTCCGAACCCTTTGACTTGTCGAATGAGTTAGTCGAGCTGTCCGAGTTTCATAACTTTCTTTCCGATGAGATTATCATTCGGAATATCAATGAAAGTTTTGAAGATATTTTTGCCGAAGAACTCGCATTCTTAGAAGACATGGGAGTTGTGACGAATCAACCCCCATCCAAAAAAGTTGAACCGCCACCCCCTTCTTCTTATCAGGAACGAGAATGCGAGTAATGCACCATCACTGTTTCGTCTCTACCAACCGAGATATAAACTTGATTGATTACGTCTCTTATCTCCCCACTTCTTCACATCTATGATCTTCCACCAACTATGTTGTTACATCGATAAAATATTCGAATGGTTGGTGTTGACTTTTGGTTTTTGTAAAACTTTGCATAGACCAATAACTTTACCCACCTCTTATAATTTTAAATGATTAATACTGTTTCGCTCAAGTTTGGGGAGAGGAGAAAAATATTTTGGCTCTTGAAAGAAAAACAAAATTTTTAAAATTGTGAGCCAAAAATAAGTTTGGAGGAGGATTTCACTATCATTAATTCTTATCCCCTTTACTAACTTTTCTTCCCAAGTCTACAAGTTTTAATCTTAACAGATGACATTAGTGAGGACACTGCTGCAAATAGGTTTGGGGGAAGTTTGTGCTTATTCACGTATCATTTTGCATTATATTAAATAAAATCACAAAAAAATTTGACAATAAAAGTTAGGAAATGAAAATACATATGAAAGATAGGAAGAGATTTAAGAAAAGCACGAAAATTAGATATTTTAAAACGAAACTAGTAATAGGTAGTCATGAGCTGTTGTCCCAAAGATTAGTAAGATGAAGGGAATCACTAATCTGAGAATAGAAATAAGTCTGAAAAATAGTCCTTATTCTTGAGTCCAAACATCTGAACGTTGATACCCTACTATACGCACTTGCACACATCTTGAAACTTGGGATAGTAGAGAATACCTTGAAATGCTCTTGTCTAAAAGTCTTAGTATGAAGAATATATATATATATATATATATATATATATATATATATACACACACAAACAAAAATATAAATTACATAAAAAATGGTGAAGAAAAATGAACACTGGTTTCGTAATTAGTTAGGACAGCATAAAAAAATATAGCATGGGTGCCTTATCACCTAGTTCCTTAGACCAACTGGTTTGGGAGCCAATGCTAATCCTTAGGTGTTGCAAGGCTAGGATATTGCTAAATACGTCTAAAAAAAGTGAGCACATTTGGTAATCGGTTGGTTAGTAGCTCAAGAAATATTAACGGTCGCAAGAAGAATGTATGAGCAATTCCATCTATAAAATATTCACCAACTAAAAAGTACTAAGGTAGATGGACAAGAGTATAATAGCTTGAATTGAATTCTATAAGTGTAGGGATGTCTTTTACACACACGTAGGGGTATATGATCGATGTTTGGAAGAAAGGTAGGGTGGAAGACTAAAGGAGATATTTTATTGAGGGGTGATGTGATTTTTGACATCTTTTCACGACTATTAAGATAGGGCTCATAGCGACTAAAAAGCTAGTGTAGTTTGAAACTCTTATTTTCAACTTCTTTCTTCTATATGTTCTTTATTTTTGTATGTAATTTTCATCATCTTTCTTTTATTATGAGATTTTGTGGGTGTAATCCGCAGAAACCCCTTAGGAGATAACACTCCTCCTACTAGGGATACCTAGAGGTTTAAAGGTGTATTGCACATGCTCAGTGCAATCGTGTTGTATACGAAAGTGTGATAGGTTTTTCTTTTTCTTCTTCTTCTCTTTAATAACTAGTTTGCTCGGGACAATCAAAATTAAGTTTGAGGGTATTTGATTAGTCTAAAATATTGCACATTTGAATGAACATTTTCCCTATTTTTGTTAAGTACTAAAAGTTGTTTATTGTAATTATAGAACATATGAGGGTTTATGTGTAAAAAGTTTATTATCATGTTTCTACATTATAATTAACATAATGAGGGAAAATATATGCATATAATATTTATATGAAATATTAGTAATTAAAAGATGCATATCATATCAAATATTTCTAATCAATATTCTGAAGATTTAATATCATATAAAATGGTTAGGATAATATCTCAAAAATACCAAATACTACTAACACTTTGATTTGAGATATTGTGCAGATATTAGCTCAGGTCTGGAATCCAACAAATCCGGGATAAATCAAGATGTCGGAATCGAATCTGCCAAAATATTAAGCCAAATCATAAAATCTAGCAACGGCAGAGACTTAGAGCATTATTCTCAGAATCCAGACATCGATAGGATCTCCAAATATCAATAAAATACACCAGAAAAAAATCCCAAAGCCTGATCCTACTAAACTGTGGCAGATCCATGGCCAATGAGAGGTATTTGCGGCAGAACCGTGGGGCATTGATGGCCTTAGGATCTGAGATTTTGAGGATTTAATCGTAACAACGTATATTCACATAGAGAATCTAGGGTTTCTAGTTTCTGTGACTATTTATAGGACCGAGAGTTTCACATTAAAAATCATCACCGAAGAGATCAAGAGATCCAAAAGATCCACACATCTGAGTGATCATCAGCTATTCATCTATTTCCTAAAAGAGAGAGATCTAGAGCAAACTAGAGTTCTTGTATTATATTTTCTAAAGAGAAAATTTGTATGCAATAGTTGATTAATAAAGGTAGTGTTTTTATTGTTCTTTTTGCAATTAATTTCCGCACTTACTTTCTGCATCTTAATCATATTTTCATTCTTCTTCATCCTTTCTTCTACTTTAAACATGAGCGAGTAATTCTTAGCTTGCTAGGGTTCGTAGGATAAGGTAGAACAATGGATGATAAAATCATTTAACCTCTGTTATACGTTTTAAAGTCTATAAAATTTAGCAAAATAAATGTTAATCTCCTTTTCGGGCACACTACCAATTTATTGCTAGTCACGACCACGATTTGAGATTGGTTTAATACTTATTTTGTTAAGGGCTAGACATGAATAAAGATCAATGTAAGGACAAGGGTTAGTAGTGGAGAAACCCTAGTTTCTTCCAAAGAACTCTAATCTACATTCATCACTATCGATCTAGTTTTAAACTATTAAAAAATAAAAGGATTCATTTTTAATTATTCATCCATTACTACTAAGTCCTATGAACCCTACGAGTATTTCCTTTATAAAATCTTATATCCGTAACGACAAATAATAATCACCCTTCTTTTATCAACTCATCTAAAGAAAGAAAAGAGTCCACATTTCCATGCGAACCACCCGTACTCATCGCAGCTAGCTACTAGTAGATGACACGGTCAAGCAAGGAGGGGATATCCTGCAAAGTGCTTCAACCAAACCAGCAGAAGAGCTGATTGAGACACTGATGAAAGAAGCGGTCTAAGAAGTCAACGATCTTGAAAAAGGTATAATGGCCCTATATGAAAAAGTCATGCAATTGTGCCCGAGCGAGCAATATACTGGAGCGAGGGGTTACATTAGTCCGGCTCCACAATAGCTACCTCTGCCTTCCTTTATAAGAGAGGAGATTCGAAATAGCGATAATGAAAATAAGATGGCATTTACATCCAATCCTCAACTAAGACAAGGCGATCTCAGAACACCGTGTCAGCAGGTAAAGTGCCGCCCAAGCCTATCCATTATAAAGAAGATAGGACGGGGTTATTCTTTCCCCCGTAATAAGACAAGGAAGTTGTTTGGCCTCGTCATGAAGCACCAAATGCTAACACTCCCGTGTCTAAGCGGCCCTGTCAAGAAAATGCCTTTGATCATCTGGATTACCGTCACCACCATCGGGTCATCGGCCATCCAATCGAGGATTGCTTCATATTCAAGAATTGGGCGGAAGAGAAATATAGGCAAGGCAAGTTCACGCTAAGTGATAGCTGGAGAGTGGAGCCCCACAATAGCATATACCAACGCGAAACTACTCCACTAAATCGGAGCGCGGCCAGCCCAAGAAACGGAAGCTTTCCCATGTATGGCATATGATAAGACTTTTCAAGGAAAAAGAGGATGAAGATATGCTTGAGCTCTTCGATTTCTTCACAAATGAAGAAGTGGAGATCTCAAAATTGCCGCCAGCCCTAAAGAGCTAGAAGATGAAATTCACACTACAGCGGATGAGCTGAAGAAGATCAATTTGAGAACGGAAGATGATCCGAGACCAACGTTCGTCAGTGAGCTACTGTATGAAGAATAGGTAGCTGCTTAAAACTGTGCTTATGGAATATAGAGACCGCTTCGCCTGAAACTACTCTAAGATGCCAGGTCTTGATCCAGATGTAGCGGTACACAAGCAGACCATAACCCCAGGGACGAAGCTGTTAGTTATAGTGCCCTCAAGTCAATTATTGGATCGCAGGCGCGTGATTGCAATGATTGAGGGAGGACCTATACCGGTAGAACAGTCTTACTCGAGATGATAGTATGCTCTCTGATTTGTCTTTATCATCATGTACATGCTTCAGGTGATATTACAGATCACTATTACATGTTGATAGAGCCCATAGGATTCATGCTTGACTACCAGCAGTATGATGGCGATCATATACGTGAGAGTTGGATAGTCTATAGGTACATCCTTAAAGTGTCCCCAGTCGTGGGAGTTTCGAGACTGGGCATCGATACTCCGAGAGTAGACTAGTGTATACGGATCGAGACCCCGACGAGGGGCGATGGCCGGTCTCACAAGCTATTGGTGTCAGCTGGTTCACCTAAGATGTATACAGGTGCTCATTGGGTTATGAGTACACCGGACGGACTCGCCGGGAACATGCTAGTTGGTATTATACCTATCGTCAGATAGCAGTTCCCAGGTGACATGTGTACAGGTTAGTCTATCGACTTGAGATCGTCATTTGTCTCGTGTGAGTTCCCACTGTGCTTTGATTACTACCCTACCACGGCTCAAAGGAGTCATGCAAATAGGTTTTAGTTGGGTACAGTCCCGAGCTACCTGGAGGCAGTGAGCGGATCGTCAGGGGATTCGTCTCTCCCGGTATTGGGGGTTGATATCGTACTGTGTTTGGATAGCCATTACACAAAGTCCCTGGCCAGGGCAAGTGAGATTTACTGGTAGGTATTCCAGTAGTTTCTCAGGGTGTTCTGGGCTACACTCCGACATGACTTATACCGCTATTAGGGGTCTGACGTTTACCATCCCCCTAGGCCAGATATGCGATACTCATAGACGAACGGACCGGACTGTACGGATATTGTCACTGTCAGTCTCAGTAGGGTTTCATGATGAGTTCGCTCGTCGGCCTCCCTTTCGCTCAATACCTGGGCAGCTGTTACGTATAGCTAGTGCCACGACGTGCTTGTGGTTAAACCCACCGCCAGCGTATTGACGAGCCTTTAGAGTTCTACACAGAGAGTTTTCTAAGTTCGGGCGAAACGTTGTAGAAGCCGTATGGTTTTATGGCAGGGTTCGATCATATTCGTGCACTTATGCACGGATCATGATCGGACGGATAATACTAATGGGCTTTGGTTTAAGCCGCATCCTAGTATTATATTGTTGGATTATTTTTGTCTCGTTGTAGTCGTATTCAGTCGGAATACGGATGCAGGTATGTATATACAGATGAGGGGTATTCTTGTAATTCGTTACGAGTTTACTTTGAAGATGCCATTTCTTTTCTTGGATTAAACATTTAGTTTAATGTTTGTGATGGAAATTGTGAGCATAAGTTTTAGCATGAGGCATTGATGGTAGCATGTGCTCACTTGTGACTCATGGTGTTGGGTCTTGTATGCATTGATGGTGGCACATGTGTACATGGTGACTCATGAAGGTGTGTGAGATATTTGTGTGGTGCTAGGATTTTTTCTTGGCTTGGCTCATAACAAATACCTCACACTACCTTTGTGTGGTGCTAGGATTTTTTCTTGGCTTGGCTCATAACAAATACCTCACACTACCAAGGAAAAAGAACAGAACTTTTTTCTTGAGTTCTTTTTCACTTGCTCATTTTCTTTTGCTCACAATTTCTTCACTTGGATTCTTCTTCACCTCCACTCATTCCATCTCATGTGTTGAGAATCATTGAGTGTATTGAGACAATATGATCACACACACTCTCTATTTCACCTTGGTCATCTTGGCTAGCAAACTTGATGATCGACTTGCTTCGGTTTAGAAGTGGGAGCCCGTATAAAGAATCCTCGACGTGGATCATCTTGGACGAACGAGACCGGAGAGCAAACTTCATCAAGGCAGCCGCTACAAGTCAAGGACAGAGATTGAAGACAGAAGGATACGGATCGATCGGTATAATCTCTAAAACTCCTTTTACAGTTACTAGTATAGGGTTAATGGCACGATCCGGGTTTTTGGGTTACGTTAGCGCCATTTTGAAAAGTTTTTGTTCCGAGTTTGGCCACGGATTAATGGCCGGGGTGCTGGCGTAGCCTTACAGAAGCTAGTTAAACAAGCACCAAGGAGGACGCGGCTCGGACTCGAGATAAGCATCAATGCCGAAGTCAAGAAGATTATAGACTTCGGTTTCATCCATGAAGTCCAGTACCCGGATTGGATTGCTAATATCGTTCCTATAATGAAGAAGAATGGGACGGTCCGTATTTGTGAGGATTTTTGGGATCTCAATAAGGCGTGCCTAAAAGATGACTTCCTTATACTAGTGACGGAGCTTATGATCGACAACACCTCCACTCACGAGATCTTCTCTTATGGATGAATCTTCTTGTTACAATCAAATCAAAATGGATCCATAAGATCAGAAGCATACGGCCTTCCGTACACCGTTAGGCGTGTTCTGCTACAAGGTGGTGTCTTTCGGCCTGAAAAACGCTGAAGCAACCTACCAAAGAGCCATAACAAAGATATTAGACGACCTTATATACGATATCATTGAATGTTACATCGATGATTTGGTGGTCAAGAGCAAATCCCATGAAAAGCACTGGGAGCATTTGAGGTTAGTCTTCAAGCGCCTTTGGAAATTCAACCTGAAGATGAACCCGCTGAAATGTGCACTCAGATTCTCTTCAGGGAAGTTCCTCGGATTTATAATCCGCCATCGAGGGATCGAAATTGATCCCTCCAAAATCAGGGCAATTACAAAAATGCTTCCCCTACCAAGAAACCTCAGGCAGTTGCGATCTCTCTAAGGAAAACTCGCCTATATTCGATGGTTTATAGGCAATCTTTCCGGTAAATGCTGTCCATTCAGCTATGTGATGAAGAAGGGAACTTCGTATATATGGGATCAGAAATGTCAGAAGTCACTGGAGGAAATCAAGCAGTATTTATAGAATCCGCCGGTATTGCCCGCCTTGGTTAAAGGAAAGCCCCTTATCCTATATACAACCGCTCTTGATTGTTCCCTAGGCACACTATGGACACAGGAGAATGACTAAGGAAAGGAAATGGCCTTGTACTATCTAAGTCGAGTCCTGCTGGGAGCAGAAAGCAACTACTCCCCTATCAAGAAGCATTGTCTGGCGTCGATCTTCACGATAATGAAGCTCAGACATTACGCCTTGGCCCATGAAGTGCATCCTATATCAAAGATGGACACTCTCAAGTACCTGATGATGAAAGCAATATTTACATGAAGGCTCACCAAATGGGCCTTCTGTTAATGGAGTTCACAATCCTTTATTGCCCCCTCAAAGCAAGTCATCGCCGACTTCCTTGCGGAACACCTGATTCCAGCTGACTCTCCATTGAACTGTGAGCTACTAGATGAATAAGCATTCAACGCAGTCAAAGAGAAAGAAGAAACAGAGAAGCCTCATTGGGAGTTGTACTTCGCTGGAGCCTCCTCGATGAAAGGGCGAAAGAAGAATGTCCCAGTAACCAGGGATGGGATAGGCCTCATCTTTGTAACCCCTCAAGGCGGAATAATCCGTTACGCCTTTTCTTTGATGGAGCCTAGGACCAACAATGAAGCTGAGTATTAAGCGCTTATAGGTGGTCTTGAGATCGTGAACAATATGGGAATTAAGGATCTCCACATATACGGGGACTATTAGTTGATCGTCATGCAAGTCAATGGAGACTACAAAATATGCAAGCCGGAACTGATAAAATATGGTGAAAAGATGCAACATCTGCATCATATACACTGCAAAATGTATCACGCGTGCAAATAGCAAGGCTGATGCATTAGCCAAGCTGGCTAAAGAGTTGGCTGATGAAAATCTCGACGATGTAAAGATCATCATCCAAAGTCACAAGATTTTGGCCCCGACGGAGATATCTTCAAAACTTCTAGCCAAAATCATAGTTGAAAATGTCCTTCAAACGGAAGAAGCTGAAAAAGAAGATGACTGGAGAGATGTCTATATAGACTACTTCAAGTCTCAATGGATACCTGAAGATGTGTCGCAAAGGCATTAACTTATGAAATGGCTTTATCGTTCGCCCTAATCAATAGAACCCTATAAGAGGTCCTTCGACCATATATGGCTAAGATGTTTGGACCGAAGGAAGACAAAAATGCCATCCAAGAAATTCACGACGGACTCTGCGGATCCCATCAAGCCGGTCCAAAGATGAAACTAAAGATCAAATGAATGGGCTATTACTGGCCTTCGATGATCTAAGATTGCAATGACTATGCAAGGCAATGACACACATGCCAAATACATGTGGACTTTAGTGCAGTCTGATACTCAGAGATCAGTTGTATCCCCGGTGACTAAGATTGTTGATGTGTCACTTTCAGAGTTCATGAGGCCGAAGCCTCCGGTGTTTAATGGCATAGATGCATCAGAGGATTTGCTTTGGTTCCTCAGTAGGATGGCGAGGATATTTCTTTCTTTTAGATCCTCCAATACGAGATCAGTAGAGTTAGCTAGTTTTCTTTTAGAGGATCTTTCTCAGACCGGGTGCGATTCGATTGAGAGCGGACGAGCAATGAGTCTTCCTCCCATGACTTGGGATGAGTTTTTAGAGGTCTTTCGAGCCTGATTTCTACCTCGGAGTGCCAAGATGCCCGAGCTTATAGTTTCGAGTCTTTGTGCAAGACTCCGGGTATGACAGTGGCCAAGTATGACCTTCAATTTACCCAATTATCGTGATATGCTTCTTATTTGGTCCCTATTGAAAAGATCCAGATTAAGAGGTTCGTGTGTAAACCTTATGCGCACCTGTTTTTCTCCGTTGGTGTCCAGTATTTCGATACATATGTAGAAGCCGTGGATGCAGCCACACTGATAGAGGAACGTTATATTGAGATTGGAGTGACTCCAGAGCCGAAGCGAGCTCGAGTTGAGGCTCCATCTGTTGAACAGGAGAGCAGTAGCGTGCATGAATGGCCCCGAGAGAATCCATTCAGCACTGATAAGATGCAGAGACTAGCTGGGTTATGTTTTAATTGCGGGAAGCCCGACCATAAAGCCAGAAACTGTCCCGCCGAGCATCAGAATAGAATAGCGTCTCGACGAGCTACTTCCTTTTCTTTTCCCCCTCCACCGGTGATTACTCAGGTTCCATCCAGGGATCGGAAAAATAATGGATATGATAGTCATGTGCATAGAGGATAAGGATCTAGAGTTAGAGGACGTCAGGCCGTGAGCAGTAGGCAAGCACGAGTCCTTACTCTGACTGCTATGGATGCTCAGACACCTTTCAACGTTGACGAAGTTATACTTCAATGTTAATTGCTTTGACCTTTGATGTTTGGTGATCGAAGTATCATGTTTTGTTTTGGATTTGATTTCGTTTTCATGCATCGCATGTTGTATCGTAGGTGGTGTGGTTCTCGTAGTGTGTGTTAGAGTTCCTGTTATCTGAGTTTCACACTTTCATTCCTTGTGCATACACATTGCATCATGATATTTTGGGATTTCAAGTGTCGAAGATTGGCATAGGATTTTGATGATGTTTTATCGATGAGTATTTTCTATTTGTGCGCGATCCATTAGGATGCACTTGTTTTTACTTATACTATATATATCTGTTACCACGCACTAGATAGTATTTCTATCTTGTGTGGGACTTCGGAGCCCCATTGATTTGATTTAATGAAATGTTTTAATATTAGATTTAAATTTAAATTCGCAAACCGAATTATTTAAGGGGGAATATTGTAACACTTAATAATTTTAAAAGGTTAGTTTAGAATATTAAATAATGATAATATGAGTTTTATTTAAATGATAATAATCATGGAATGGGTTTATTATAATTTGGTATATATAAATACATATAGATATTTAAAATGGCAAACCAATATTTTCAAATTAAGTTTAACACTTAAATTGGACGTGACAAGTATTTAATTATGTTAATGTTTTCATTTAAATTTTTAAATGAGATTAGGGTTTTATTTGTTTATTTATGTCATGGCTTCCTCTTTCATTTTAATTTGAAATGAGGGAGAGAGGACATGAGAGGCATGGACTTCTTATACTATGCATCCTCCATCCCTCATTGTCCCCTCCCACTTCCTTCTTTCATTCCCTCATCTCGGTTTCATTCTCTTCCCAAACTCTCTCTCATTCTTCCCCAAAACTCTTTAAACTCTATGGCTAGCACCCTCTCAATCTCTCAAAAATCTCTACTACAAACAAAAAACAAATCACTTCTTCTAATTGAAACTATGGAGTCTTCAAGTCCTCAAGTCCCTAAATTCTTCAAGTGGCATCCTACAAGCTTTGATCTCCTCTTCAAAGCGCATGCTATAGGTATAAGATCCATTCTTTTTTAAGCTTTAAGTGTTGCATGAAAACTATAATTTTAGTTTAAATATCATGTTTTGGGGTTGTCTTGATTCAAGCTTCTATAAGAATATTTTTTTGATCTTTGAAAAATAAAGAATGATCATTTTGAGCTTGTTAGACCACTAGAAGACCACCACAGAAGCACGATCCCTTAACTCCCATACCAGACAGCCGTAGGCAGCCAAAACCATTATATGGTTGGCCCCCCTATAGAGTTAGGGTGTGGATCCTGGTCTGGTTCTTGTTCTATTTGCAACCAATCCCTTTGGATATCTCCTTTTTTTCCAAATTCCCTGAGGAAAAATCTGGAAGTACTTTGGTTTGTTTTTGACGATGTTTTAAGGTTTTCAAACATGAGAATCCGTATTTCTAATTCTTGATGCGGCCTTTTTCGTTAAAACAACGAGTTCGGGGGGGGGGGGGGTAATTCTAAGTAGTTAGCACACGAACAACACCCTTGGGCCATAGGTTCTAACCTATGAACGTTTACTCGTATTATTGATGCTGATTTGGATTCTCATGTATTTGTGTGAATTATCTTAATGCTAGGTTCGATTGCGGAAGCCTCCGAGGTGGCAATGAAGGGCAGGTCGGTCGTAGGATATAACTAGCTCGATCGCACACTGTGAGTAGATTATATCTACGAGTGGGAAATCGGGTGGACAGCGTATAGCACCCCTGTGAAACATATTGCTTATTATATCATTGAATGTGCTTATGATTCATGCCATGTATGTTTAGACTTTTCCGTTATATAGTATACTTTGTTAGTATCGCTTAGTAGGGTTATTGTAGATACACTTGGTAGAACACTAGTATAAATACTAATGATTTCCATATTGCACAATCACAGACTGGCATATACACTACACATCAATAGTACTTCTATACCATGTAGAACTTTCCATGCTTACGTATCCTAGTAGGATTGACGTTATAGTAGGATGGATGTTATAGTACGACTTATATTATGTGTGCGTACGTAACTAGATACCCGTACTGATTGTTGGACGAGTACTTATATTATGTGCGTGCACGAGACTTGATTTCTGCACTGATCGTTGAGCGGATGAGTGGACGAGATGTCTGCACCAGTCGCTGTGTGTGTACGTGACCAGATGTCCGTATTGTTGATATTATATTGCAATGTGTGTACATAGACTTGATGTTCGTACTAATTATGCTATGTGTTTGGATACGTAGATTAAATATCCATATCGATCATTGTTATGATATGAGATAATAGAATATTTGGTAGTCATCGTACGAGGCAGGATTCCCTACTGGATAAGATGATGATGAATAGCTAAATACGGCCTTATTTTACTTTGACTCGCGGTGTCTTATTATCACCCCGATTGGGAGATTTTATAGATATAACGGTATTACCCACTTTCTCAAAACAATGATTCGTTTCATGTTTTAAAGGTGATAGTGAAAGGATGTGCTACTTGGATTTCAATTGGATTTCAAAAGGATATATATATATATATATATATATATATATATATATATATATATTAAAAACATCGTACCCTCCTTATTTTCAAACAATATTTCGTTCTACTTTAAATTATATATGTGGGAATATTCGAAATAATTACCTATTTACTGTTCGTTTACGCTATGCTTACTTTACATGTTATTTGCTCATGCTTGTTTATCTTATTAGTATTGCTACGCTCATATTACTGTTATGCTATGATTATTGTACTGTTATATGTTACCCGTCTATGCTATGCCTAGTTCACACAGACTAAAAAGGTACGAATTTGACGAGATTTATATTACTGTGGATATGATTTGATACAATATCAATCCTAAGAGATTGAGTGTATATACATATATGAAAAGAATATAAGAAAGAGAAAAATGATTCAGACACGGTGGATATGGCAGGGATCCAGGATATATATTATTTGTGATCAAGCTATGAGAGATTGAGGCAGAGAGACACAAGATGTCACCCGGTGATATATGTGAGATTAGTCCATGAGAGAGTGAGGGTAGTTGACACATGATGTCTCTACAGATATGTGAGGTATCGATGTAGATACCCTGCATGGATATGGATATATTATATATATATATGTGGGAGATTGACATAAATGCCCTTCACGGATATGGATATATTATATATATGTGAGGGATAGATATAAATGCCCTGCACGGATATGGATATATTATATATATGTGAGGGATCGATATAAATTCCATGTACTGATAAGATATATTATGCTATATATAGTAGCCGGACAAGACTAGTCCATGAGACAATACACGAATATCATTTTCTTATATCGATGTATATCAAAGAGGTTTTCAAAGAAGCTATAGTCTCACTATTTTCTATGTGTCAATGATCGATATAGAATTTTTCAAAAGAAAACCCCTTTTTAAATAAATCATTTTCAAAAGTGCTGGATGTATACTTTAAATGAAATACATATTTTCTTCACAAAACAATGTCCGCGCTACTTGTGCCGTGATATATATATATATATATATATATATATATATATATATATATATATATATATATATGTATATATATATATATGTATATATATATGTATATGTATATATATGTATATATATATATGTATATATATATATATATGTATATATATTTATATATATATGTATATGTATATATGTATATATATATATATGTATATATCATACGGCTACTTTAAAAGTATTTCACACACACACACACACACATATATCTTTCGGCTACTTTTATATAATTGCATATGGATGCGTGATATATATGTATTATAGCCTCGATTGTATTTATGTTGGGTCGTATACTATAGATATTGCACTACGACTACGGTGATTATGATTTGACACCGTTGTGTACATATATTGTGAGTTACTAATAAAAGATGATTGATTATTGTTACATTGCATAATATTGCATTTACTTCCGTAACTCATATGCTTTTATATGCTTGTGGTTATGTTGTGACCATACCGGGCCAAATATTGATTACTTGATATTGACATGATAATCACACACAGATTCATTTACTTCACATGCTAGGATAGCGGTACACGAGGTGTACATGAGAGCTTATTATCTTTATATTCTATCGCTCGAACTCTAGTTTCGAAGCGTGCATATTTACCCTAAATGATATACACATTTATCATGCTTTAGTTGTTTCATCGCTTATCCATGCGACTTCTTTCTTGTGATATAAATTCTACTCACGAGTTGGCAACTTACCCCCGTTGTGCCATAGTTTCTTGCAGGTGTGACCGCTTGGATCAGTAGCGGATTTTCATAGGCACATATATCTTCTTGTGGGCATGATTGCTTATCTTTGGCTAGGTGGGTTAGAATTTGTATCGACATTTGCCTTGTACCATTATTTGTATTTAAAAGTACTCCATCAAAGACCAAGTCCAGTTTATTGTCAAGACCTTAGATTTGTATATTTTGTTGTAGTCAGACTCGTGTGGAGTCGACTTGATGTATATTATATTGTTTACTTTCATCATTATTGATCCTTTATCCTTTGGCGTCGTATATTACAGCGTGATTGCTCTGCCGTTTGGACGTGGAATCTAGCTCCTGTTGGGGATGCTTATTATATTCTAGGCATTGTACATGGTTTTATTCCAAATTTATAAAGAAGGTGTTGCCCGGTTTTTAAACGATGAAAATGTTTTCAATCAAACTTTACTTATACTTTCAAAACAAACTTGATTTTATTTAGTCATCATTTCCAAAACTTCACCTCCACTATTTCTTTTACTAATGGTTTAGATTCCTAATTTTTAGCTTACTTAGATTATAGTGGGATCATATAGATTTCACGTGATTCAAGCGTCGGTCACGTGCCATTTCCGAGTCATGACACATTGCTTCATTGAAAGCTTCTGCTTTCTGAAAGTTACAAACTTTCTGAATTGGGCACATCCTATACAGATGCGCTAGCGCAAAGAGCGCTCTTTGCAAAGAACTACGCGGCGCCATGTACATGCACTAGCGCTAGTGCCAAGCATCAATGACATGAACCAGGAGTGCCACGTGCAATGTATGGGCACAAAGCACCAACTACAACACGTGCGCCAGCACCAATGATGTTCTCTCTTCAAAAGCGCACATATGCGCCAGCGCCGGCACCAACTATGGACCAAGAGTGCCACGTGCAATGCACGGGTGCAAGCATACATTATCGCTCAAGAGCGCCACGTGTAATGCATAGGTGCAAGCACACATTATCGTCCATTATCGCCCAAGCACTCCACGTGCAATGTATGGGCGCAAGCACGCAGCATCGCTCAAGAGCGCCACGTGCAATGCATGGACAAAAGCGCATATGTGCGCTAAAGCAGAACTTTGAACTTAGCCAAACTTGCTAAGTGTTAAAGTCTAGGCTTCCCCAATGATCTAAAACACCCATGGTTAGTAAACCAAGAAACCAACATGGGGGTTCCCTTCAAGCATAGGCTCACTTCCAAATCAAGTAATTCTTCATCCCCTTCGATAACATAATTATCGAATCACAGTTCAATTCCAATCAAAGTAAGCAAAGCTCAAACATTCATACTGAGTAATGCTCAACTATTCATATTCCAAACAGCCTTCTTACGAACAATGTTGACTTGACATCCAGTCAACGATCATCCGTTTCATAGCCTATCAATGATCTCTACCCTCCAAAATATGTGTATTTTCAACAACATTGATCTGACTTCCGACTAATGGTCTCTACCAAACAAATTCATCCATGTTTGCTAACAAACATACCAACATAGACCCCAAGAGCAATGTTCCCATCATATCATGAACTCCATGTTGGTAAATCTAGAGACCGGCATGAAACCATCTCTTCAAGTTTAAACTAAGTAATGGTGTCCACTGCGCAATGCGCATACCTCCAATCCACATTGACAAACCAAGCTACAAACGTGGTCCCTTTTATGAATTGAGTGCAAGTTCACCTCCTGTGAAAGTAAAGCTTTCATCCACGTTGGCAAACCAAGCTACCGACATGGTCTTCCTCAAGTGGAGCAATGCTCCCACTAACAAAACATCTGTATGTCTCTCATGAGTTGTGATTTGGGTCAATGGTAGATGACGACACTTATGTCCTCTCGCTATTTTTCCAGACGAGAACTCCAAAAGACAAGTAATGCTTTATCAACATGATCAAGCTCTGCTAATCAACAACCAAAGATTTGTGATGAGTCAATTCCCGTGGAACAATGTTCCCACAAAACAAAACCATGAAGCAATGCTTCTCCTAAAAGCCAACAAAAACGAAAGCAATGCTTTCCGTGCCCTACAGTCTGGATCATACAACCGTGTACAATCCACGTGTGTAAAAAATATGAAGTTGTTGGCCATATCAATAGTCAAACACATAAACACACGGAATAAAGATCTAGAGTGTATAAAGGTGTTACTGTTCACGGTAACGTAATTAACTACAAGAACTTGCGCCTGTAAAAAATGCGTCCCCATAATCAAAAAACCTTTCACCCTGAGGGGAAATCTGAAGTCAAGTTACATTGGTCATCTATTCAAACCTCTGATACATAGAGGCATAATCCCTTAGTGTCTTCGGAAAGGTGAATGGATAAACCCATGCATCTGCCCCCAAATTCAGGCAAGACATTCTAACTCATTCCGTCTCCCGGTTTTCGGCGGTAAACATGGTAATTTTCATATGTTGATTTCTATGTCACGAATAGCAGTCCATGGATAGTATACATAAGAATAATATAATATAGCTATTGTAAGGCAGTTTTAGGTTTATAAAGGGTGTGTTTATTGACATCTGTGTCACGATAAATGCCCGTGGATTGTGTATGCTAAGCTATTTTACATACCATAGGGCAATATATAGTCAAAATAGAAGGTGTTTGCTAGTAGCAGGGACTTTTATAGGTCTCCTCCATTGGTTTTGCTAGGGACGCGGACTTATGGGGGTCTCCGCCGTTGATTTTGGTAGGGAGCGGAGACTTCTAGGGGTCTATGTCATTGGCTTCATGGGCTGCGGGGACCTCTTGAAGGTCTCCTCCATAGTTTCATGGGTGCGGGGACCGCTGGGGGTCTTCTCCAATGGTTTGATAAAGGAGCGATAGCCTTTGAGAGTCTCCGCCATTGATTTTATAGGGTGCGGGGACCTTCTGAGGGTGTCCGCCATTGATTTTGGTAGAATGCGGAGACCTCTCTGGGGGGTGCGCCATAGTTTCTGCCTATTTTACTAATAGGTTGTTCAAGTTCTCTGAATATATGTCATACAAGGAATGTGAAGTATACATATGTGTACATTTGGTGCATTTGTCCATGTATATGCCCATGGAGTCCATTATGGGACAATCACACGGGGGATAACTCCAAAAAGCATCTGTATCCATGGGGATTACTCCGAAGAGCATCCGAAAGAGGATAACTTTTGCAAGTATCCTATAATTTTAATCATCATGAGAGCGGTGGGGTCTTCAAGTTTTCGAATGGTTCGAAACGAGGCTATATAACTCGTATTTTGGGGTAACTCTTTTGGGCATCCCTTTGATCCTAAGTTTCATAGCAATTAAAGAGTGAATCACTGACGCATAAGGAATTTGCAGAGAAGAGGAGTTCCATTGCTCAATACTTACATGAGTTAAGTCTTCTTCACTTCTTCCTCTTCTCAAAAACTTGATATTTCAAGTGTTCTTGTGCTTTTTGATGACCAACGGTGATTCTTAGTGATTCGAAGTGATTAACCCTTTCTTAGATGCATAGAGAGGGTATTTATAACCTCTGTGGCGGTTACAAACGTGGCCATGAACGTGGGCCACGAAATGAGGACATGGTGGTGCAGTAATAGCCAATTTCCTACATTCACGGAGGACCTCTCTGACATAGGGGACCCCCTTGAGAATGGTCGGGACCCTCATGTTGGGGACCCCCTTGGGTATGGCGGAGGCCTCATGTCGGGGACCCCCTTAAGTGTAGCAGAGACCCTCATTTTGGCATAGCGGGGGCCCTCATTTTGGTATGGCGGGAGCCTCCATTTGGCATGACGGGGACCCTCCTTTTGGCATGGCGAGAACCCCTCAGAATATAGCGGAGACCTCAGGTCAAGGACCCTTCTAAGTATAGCAGAGACTTCATGTCGAGGACCCTTTTTGGGTTTCTTCCTGAGCTTTTGAACCATGTTTGATGGCTCAGCTAGATTCATCAAGTGGGTATACTCTTTCTGAGACTGCAAGTTTGGGAAGCGAACACAGGCGTCATCATCCAAAGCAGAACCAATCTTATCCAGAGTGAACCCACTTAATAAAACAATAGAGTAAATCTGCTTGGTATTTTTAAAAAAGTCACGCAACGTCTAAAGGCGTAACGTAATTCAAGTAAGCCGAAAATCCAGAAATCTAAACCATGAAAAGATATAGTGATAAAACATAGTTAAAAACATTAAAAATCACTTTTAATATTGAATAAAAGCCAGCTCACACGAGCGCGACATGAAATAAAAGCTGGCTCACGAGCGCGACAACCAGAGTCCCAAATAATATACAAATATTGAATCTCCCAGCCTCGTCTCTAAGTCAAATACATATAAGTGGTAGATGGAGAGTACTAGATACAAAATAAGATATATAAGTGAAGTATATCGATACTCGCACAAAACCCACCTACAAAAAGTCTCACACCCAACAGCAGTAGTATCCACCAAAATGATGCAATAAAAAGCCTGCCGCGACTATACTGGGGGTCAACCCTGCAAAACACTGTGGCACAACGGGGGTGAGTTGCCAACTCGTGAGAAGTAAATAACATCGTATAAGTAATCACATTCATGCACGATAAACAACCAATCATACGTATACAGTCATGATAACATATGTACAATAATATGAGATGCAGCAAAATCCAAATAAAGGTAATGCATCAAGGTACAATACTATGTGTACAGAATAAATCATAAAAGTCCTAAGTATGGGATAAAAACAGAGCCATCCTCAATAAATCATCATCATAGAAATCCGGTGTCCATCAACGACACCTTAAAATCCCAATATCTCACACAACGTCACCTTGATCGGCCATCATATCCATCTCATCATCTAACTCCGAACGGTATCCTCCGGATATCCGTCGAGTTTCCATACAATCAATGGTAGGCAGTGCCCCCTGCCAGGCTCATCATCATCCCCACAATCTTTTTGCCCCGGGGTACCTTACCGGGTCCATCATGTACCCGCAAACGGCTCATCCAACTCCTCGAATCGGGTACGCTCATAGCTTAGAACCGAGAAAACTCATGGTGGACACGAAATATCATATCAAGGGAAAACCGCACTTTTTAAATGTTTCAAGTTTTCAAAATGTACTTTGCGATTTTCTAAATCCACGAAACAGAAATCTCATGAAAATATCATATGAGATAAATCACTATAGCGATGTATGCATGATGCAAATCAAGATGCATACTAGCACCAGATGTAACGTTTTAGAAATCGTTTTGCGAATTTTTCCGTTTTAGGGTAAAATTGTCGGTTTTTTCCCTTTTAACTCGATTATGATCAAACTTCCGTAGAAACTTGCCGGCACCTTGTTTAGCAAAAATAAATCTAGTGCGCGAGCTTTGGGAGTCAATGGGAAGTTTTGGTTCACATAGATTTTTTCCCTAATAAAATATTATTTTAATGCTTTATTTGTGCACTTTATTAGTGATTATTACTTTTTGGCTTGGGTTAATTACTACTAATATGGTTTTATGCTAACTTAATCACTAGATATTTTGTTAAACCATTCATTCCAAATATCTAGATATTTTATGTTTAAAATGAATTTTTAAAGAAAAGAAAAGAAAGAAAAATGTGGCATTTGCATTAAATGTGCATTAAATGATTTTTTTTGCTAGAAACTTCTTCACAATTTCCACAAAATGACACCCCCCCTCCATTTTGGCCGGCCCTCACTCTTTTCTTGGCTGCCCTTTTATTTTCTCCCTCCATTTCATCTCATTTTGCTTCAAATAAATCACTAAAAATCCAAATAAATTCATACAAACTCAAATATAATCATTTTCCTTCATTTTTGAACTCAAAGCTAGCTTGGATCTTTATTCTAGTGGGGATTTTGGAGGCTAAAATTTGGTTTTATTCTTGTTTCAAGTGGTGTTCTTGAAGGTATAAAATCTTAGCTCTAATCTCTTTTTGTTGCTTAATACATTTAATTAGCTTAATTAGATATTTAATTTAAGCTTTTAATTTAATATTTGGAAATTCAAGATATCATTTTGTTAATCAAATTAGGGTTTTGATTAGTGAAATGGTTAGTTAATATGTTAAGCTTGAAGAAAATTAAATCAAGTTGCTAATTTGTTAAATGATATTTTCCTAATCGGCTAATTAAGCTAATTAACAAACTAAACTTTTACTAATCCTAATTAGTGAAATCTAAAATTTTAGTAAAGATTTAAATGGTTTAACCTTACTATTTTGTGATGTTTGCAAACTCTAGATTTTGGTATAACTTATAGTTTTGTGCTAAAATGATAAATACTGCTTACTAGATTTACGGATATTTTAGGCGTGGGTTTCTTTTGACGTTGCGACGTTATGTATATTGATTCCACGCTATATCTTGAGTTGTGAATGTGCGATTGGTACGATTAGGGTCTAGACTTGGTAGTTGTGTCGCTTTGCGTTTCTAACTAGGGTCGTGCCGATGTCGTTCGTGTTTTTGTGTAGCTTTTGCTCTTGAGTTCGTTTCGTAATTTTGCTACGCGCGTTAGCCACTAAAACGAACACTCGAGAGTATGTTTGGAGTTGGTGCGTCGGTTAAACGTAGTTGTACGTATTTTTGGTCGATTGCTTATATACGCTTGCTTTATTGTTATATGTATTCGTTATCCCAGGCAGGGACTTCGGGCGCTGCGAACAGGGGAAAGTGAGTGGTAGGCTTTACTTAGACAGGATGGTTAGTGAGTAGATTTAACATCTACAGGGGAATCGCCAGCATGGCGTTATGCGTCTGGGCTAGAGATGTTATATATTGTCGCATATTCTATTTCATATATAGAGTTTGCGCATACCCTTATTGCTTAGTTATTTGTCGTGCTTGGACTATTACCCTTAGAACACTGCACTATTATAGACGGCTCATGTTGCACGAGCACCGATTGTATGCCACACACACCGTCAACAATTGCCATGTTATGCACAACACACATCCCTATATGATATTGTTTGGTTAGGGACATTGAGACATTGATTCATATTTCTTTATTCATATGACATATAGCATACCTGTATACCTACATGCTTTGACATGCTTACATGCTAGTTACCTGTATACCTATACGGTATTGTACCATTAGCAATAGGTACATACACACATAGTGACATAGCTACATGTATACCTTGCATACATACTTCACTTATACCTGGAGAGTAAATTACATCATTACTGATAGGTAGATACATATACCTTGCTATATCCTTATGTTTACACATATATCTGGCTATAGCTACATGTTCACCTTTATTTGATGTTATATAGACTTGGAGAAATCAGGAACCGCATGATTTATATTTAACTTGTTGCAGTTAAATAACGGATTTTCCTTTATATGCTCACATTACAGATTTCTGTTGCATATATTATATTCATAGATTTTTCATGATATTTTCTGGATTTGGGGACCGTGGTAGTTTCATGAAATTATGCATTAGTTGAAAAAACTGGATTCCCTTGATATGATATTTCAGCACCCATGTTCATCACAGAATACTGCATTTTATACCGCCCATTCTTACGCTCGGTTGTTTATAGGTAGGTGCTTTTAATCCGTGTTTGTTATATATTTGCAGGATACAGGTTCTCGGTTCTAAAATGGTAAATTCATGGAAAACACGACAAAATCCGGGTTCCTGCCAACCACTGAGAAAACACGGTCTCCGCTCGTCATCCGTATGTTGCCAGATATCAGTTTAGGAAGACAAAATGTCAAATCAATGTCACCTTCATGAACAAGGCTCAATGGCAACAACAAGTTCCAAGAAATCTACGCGGAGCTCGAGGCAATCATGACAAAAACATCCACAAAAAGTCCACCTTTCCTCAACAGAAATTCTGGAAGAATTGTGAAAGTATTTTCAGAAAATAGGTGTACCAGACAACAGGGGACTGCAGATCAGGGCCGTACAAGAAAACACAGCCCCTAATCCCACTATAGGGCCGCGGATCCGCGGCCAATAGGGGGTATTGGCCGCGGATCCGCGGCCATGTGGAGTCCTCACCTTGTCGTCTTTTGGGGGTATTTTGGGTACTTCCCATGTGCTCTGGTGGTTGCCCTAGATCTTCAACTCCCTGCCTATAAATACAGCAGAACTTGCCAAAGCCAAGGGTCATTCTTTTGTTCCTTTTTCTTTTGTAGTTTTAGTTCTTTTTCTTCTTCTTCTTCATTCCTCTTCCATGAATTGTAGTGAGAGCTTTTTGTGGATGTGAATAAAGATGAAGGTTTTTGTATTATTCTTTTTGTTTAGCTTCCCCCTTGAGCTCTCTACCTTAACTTGATCTTGCAACCTCTTAAGTGAGCTTGCAAGTTTAAGTTTTGGTCATTGGTCTCAAGGGGTTGTGTCATTTCGTTCTCGCCTTATCGCTTCAATTCACATGCGTTCTCTACCCTTCCCTTGATCTTGCAACCTCTTGATTGAGCTTGCAAGTTTAAGGGTTGGCTATTGATCCCATGCTTGTTTTGAGTTCTATGGTTCTTATAATTTATTACTTGCATTTTTCATTCTTGTCTTTACTTTCTTGCAATTTAATTCATGCACTTAATTTCTTGTAATCTTTTCTTTTCTCTTTTCTTTTCTTTTGCTCTCTTTTGTCCATTTTGTGAATGTTGTAATAATTATTATTGTTAAGAAGAAATACGATATTATAAGTTAAAGATTTTCTTTGCCCATTTCCTTTTCCCGTATCTTCCATTGAACTCCGCCCAAACCATACGCAAGCGCTCCGTTAGGCACCGTACCCTGACAAGGTAACGGTGATTCCTAACCGCGACCGGTTGCGTTCGGTTTGGCCGGAGGCGAAAGCAAGAGACTAGAACGGAGGGACAAGGGTAAATAAGCCGTATTCCACGAATACCGCGCTTAAATCCCCTAATCCACGTTGTTGCCGATTGCTTAGCTTCAATTGGTCAAGATTCGGCTCAAAGGTTTTGAGTACGGATTTCTGTAGCTTATAATCTCGTATCTTTTTCTTAACAACTTTATACTTGCAAATATTACACATAGGATAGTCTCGAACATACACAAATTCTTTATTGACTCGTCTAAAACAAGAGAGGAAACACAACCATCTCCCTGTGGATCGACCCATGCTCAACCGGCTAGCTGCATAGCGACACCGTCTTGATCGCGGTTACACTTTAATTCTTTGAACATCCGACACGCTTTTAGCGTGCGATCAACCCACCATGAGTTTTATCGGTTCTAAAATATATACCCCATGCGGGGAAAGGAGGGGTCCGTGTGCGGGTACATGGTGGGGGCCGGAGGTACCCCGGGGCAAGAATATCAGTGAGGAGACGAGTTAGTGGGGGAACCATACCTACCGGTGACAGTACCAATAACTCGGCGGTTATTGTGGTGATACCGACGGGAGTCATGTACGTGTGGATACGTCGAGAAGCGAGGGTGCACTCGAGCGTTCGGTATAGCATATGATACGTACCTATCAGGTGGCCAGTCGTGGTGACAGCACCTGATAGATCAGTATTTATGTGTCGATGCTTGACACTTGGTTTCATGATATTTTTACTTCTAAGTATATATAACAGTAGAATGGGACGCTGTTATATATATATATATATATATATATATATATATATATTAGTGGAATGGGATGCTAATATATATGTATACATTTCAATTCATATACATCATCATAATTATTCATGCAAATATACTTATTCAGGATATATGAGATTCACTTGATATTGAATACAGGATATATGAGATTTACTTGATTTTGTACATTCAGGATAAATGAGATTTACTTGATATTGTACATTCGGGATTTGTGAGACTTACATGATATGAGAGCCAATTTGAGGGCTGATTTGAGGAATTGGGATTTGGATTGTCTTGATGGACTTTGGTCCTACCACGATGTCAGGATTCCGTGGAAATGACATGTTTCATTCCATACTCCACATTTATTGTTTATACACTGTTTCATATATTAGTTGTTCCTGATAGAGTACCTTCCATGACTGTTGCATTTACACACATTATTTTATATGCATTGCTTCATGTATTAGTTGTACCTGATAGAGTACCTTTCATGACTGTTGCATATATATATATTGTCATATCATTTCTTCATGTATTAGTAGTACCTGGTGGAGTACCTTACATGATTGTTGTAAACAGATTGTTATATTATTGCTTCATATATTAGTTATACCTGCTAGTGTACCTTTCATGACTATTGCATACATATGACCATTTATTGGTATTAGCTTGCATATGTTAGATTCGCGCTGTACGTGCATACTTGCGATTACCTGCATATGTTATTTACTATTCACGAGTTGGCAACTCACCCCCGTTGTGCCACAGTGTTTGCAGATTGTTCCCCAGAGTAGTCGAGGCAGGTTATTCAAGTAAGTCGATGTACAACACCCCACGACTTGCGGGGAGGCGGAATAATGAAAAACGATCTTGTTTAAAGCGTAAGCATCGACTAACCGAGAATCTTTTCATAAACAATAACTAACAACAAATATAGGAGTTTACAACTACTATGAAAAGTGATTATACCTAATGATCCGAGTCCTTCGTCTTGTCGTTCTCCACGTCCTCTCCGGCCTTCTCTAAGTAGTAGAAGATCCACCCGAGAGCTTTACTACAAGCTTCACCTCAAACTAAAGGTAACTAGGTTTCTTAAATCGCTAATCTAAGCAACCTAGGTGATATAGAGAATGGTTAAGGATTAAGTAGTCTAATCTAATCCTTGTACTCAACACATGAGAGGGGAGGATTAGGGTTTGAAGAGGGAGAGCTTGAGGGGAGAGAAAGTGAGCAAAAGAATGAGATGAGATAATGAGCTATCATAATATATATCAAGCATAATGTTTTATCCAACAAAAGAAAATGAAGGATGAATAATCATGCTTCATAAATATCTAATGGGTGATTCATCTCCATGAGTCATTAAGTATTTATGATGCATTAATGACATGGATGAATCACTCATATGACTCACAAATCCCATTTAATGCATATGCCACCTTAACCCCCAAGTCACCATTTTCTAGAAGCTTCTCGCGCAATTACGAGAACGCCCCTCCTATCCGTGAAAACACGGAAAAACTTTAGACTGTATAAATCCAATAACCGGATACTAAAAACTGGCTTAAACCAAAGCCGACTAGTAAAAACTGTCCGGATGTCGTACGTGCGTAAACACACGTATGCGTCCGAACCCTTGTCGTAAAGCCATACGATCTCTATATCGTTTCGCCTGGAGTAAGGAAACTCTCTGTATGGGACTCTAGAGACTCGACTACTACGCTGGCAGTGGGTTTAACCACAGACCGCAAGCGGCACTAGCTGTACGTAACGGTCCCCAGGTAGATGTCGATAAGAAGGCCGATGAGGAAACCCATCCGAACTCCTACTGAGTTTGATGTGACAATCTCCGTACAGTCCGGTCCGTTCGTCTAAGACTATCGCATATCTGGCCTAAGGGGCGGCAAGCGTCAGTCCCCTAATAGCGGTATAAGTCGTGTCGGAGCGAAGCCCACTAAACCCTGAGAAACTACTGGAACCTTCCAGCAACTCTCGCTTGCCCTGGCCAGGGACTTTTCGTAATGGCTCTCTGACACAGCGTGATATCAACCCCCAATACCGGGAGAGTCGAATCCTGTCTAACCGCCACTGCCTCCAAGTGCTCGGGACTGCACCCAACTGCTACCTGTTTGCACGACTCCTTTGAGCTGTGGTAGGGTAGCAATCTAAGAACAGTGGGACACACTCGAGGCGAAGTAGCAGTGTCAAGTCTGCGGACTATGCTGTACTCATATCACCTGGGAACTGTTCACTGACGACTGGTATAAAACCAACCAACAGTTCCCTGTGAGTCCTGTCCGGTGTACCCGTAACCTAACGAGCACCTGCATACTATCTCCAGTACGACGTACTGACGGCTGTGGGACAGACCATCTCCCCAACTGGGATAAGAAGCGTACACACTAGTCTACTCCGGAGTATCGATGCCCTGTCTCGATAATCCTACGACTAGGGACCTGAATAAGGATGTGCTTGTAGACTACCCAGCCCCCACTAGTGTGACTGCCATCACAACACTGGTAGTCAAGCAAGATCCTAAGAGCTCTATCAATACGTATACTCAAATATTAAGATAGAAAAACCAAGTAGCATACTACCATGTTTAGCAAGACTGTTATATACATGTGAATATCCCAAGCTTCCATTAAGTATTATACAAACTAGTATGATACAATAATGGCCCCTAGGGCATATACACTAACAATCTCCCACTTGCACTAGGGCCATGTACTGGCATATCGAAGACCGATGATCTCGAGTAGCCTCTCGAACTGAATCTGAGGTAGGGCCTTTGTGAATGGATCAGCAATGTTCTCTTCAGTAGCAACTCTCCGAACCTCGATCTCCCGACGATCAATGATCTCCCTGATCAGGTGATCCCGCCTTAAGATGTGTCTGGACTTCTGATAGGACCTTGGATCCTTCGCTAAAGCTATAGCTTTGTTGTTGTCGCAATACAGAGGTATTGGATCAACAATGGTAGGAACCACTTGAAGTTCTGTTAGGAACTTCTTCATCCAGACCTCTTCTTTTGCAGCATCGCAAGCAGCTATATACTTCGCTTCCATCGTCGAGTCAGCAACGGTGTCCTGCTTGGAGCTCTTCCAGCACACCGCCCCTCCATTGAGGGTAAAGACATAACCTGACATGGACTTGGAATCGTCCTTATCACTCTGGAAGCCAGAATCAGCAAAGGCCTCCAACCTGAGGTCTTTTACGCCGTAAACCAAGAACATCTCCTTAGTCCTCCTCAGGTACTTGAGAATGTTCTTTACTGCTATCCAGTGCTGCTCCCCTGGGTCTGACTGATACCGGCTTACCACGCTCAGTGCGTAAGCTACATCTGGTCTAGTGCACAACATCACATTCATTATAGAGCCTACCGCAGAAGCGTAGGGTATAATAAACATGCGTTCCCTTTCCAAATCAGTCTTGGGAGACATCTCTTTGGATAGGGTGATTCCGTGACAAGCCGGTAGATTACCGCGCTTAGAATCTTCCATACTGAATCTTTTCAGTACAGTGTCGATATACCTGGACTGCGAAAGTCCCAACATCCTCTTGGATCTATCACGATAGATCCGGATCCCCAGAATGTAAGAGGCATCACCCAGGTCTTTCATGGAGAACCTGTGTGACAAGAATCCTTTGACAGATTGTAGCATAGGAATGTCATTTCCTATCAATAGAATGTCATCCACGTACAAGATGAGAAATACGACAGTTCTTGCTACAACTTTACTATATATGCACGGCTCATCTCGATTTTTGATAAAGTCATATTCTTTGACTGTTTCATCAAAACAGATGTTCCAACTCCACGATGCCTGCTTTAGTCCATAAATGGACTTAAGCAACTTGCATAATTTCCCGCTGCTCCCACTCTGATTGAAACCCTCTGGCTGATCCATATAGACGCACTCTTCTAAATTTCCATTCAGAAAAGCCGTCTTTACGTCCATCTGCCAGATTTCATAATCATGAAAGGCAGCAATAGCAAGAAGGACCCGAATGGATTTGAGCATAGCCACTGGAGAAAAAGTTTCGTCATAGTCCAAACCAGGTCTTTGACGAAAACCCTTTGCAACAAGTCTAGCCTTATAGGTTTCCACTTGTCCATCTACACCAATCTTTTTCTTGAAGATCCATTTGCATCCTATGGGTTTTACCCCATCTGGAGCAAAGTCCAAAGTCCATACTTTGTTGGTGTACATGGACTCCATTTCGGTCCGCATTGCATCTAGCCATCGTACCGAGTCGCCGCTCTGGATGGCCTGCTGGAACCCAGTAGGTTCATCATCATCTATGATGCAATCCTCTCTATCCCCATCTATGAGAAACCCGTAGTATCTCTCAGGCGGATGAGACGGCCTACTACTCCTGCGAAGGGGTGCGGGAATGTCCTGTTCTTCTTGAACTACTTGTTCTACCAAACTTTCAGTATTAGTTTGTGGTTCTGGAATTTCTTCCAGTTCTATTTCGCTCCCACTTATTTCCTTTTCCAAAAACTGTTGTTCTAGAAAATGGGCATTACGAGAAACAAAAACCTTTTGTTCCTCTGCGTAATAGAAATAATATCCCTTGGAGTTCTTTGGATATCCCACAAACTTACACTTTACTGATCGTGCCTCGAGCTTGTCCACATACTGCTTTTTACCAAAAGCTGGACATCCCCAAATCTTTATATGCTGAAGATGGGGTTTCTTCCCACTCCACATCTGATATGGGGTGGTAGGCACAGTCTTGGTAGGAGCCCTGTTCAGAAGATATGCCGCTGAATCTAGCGCATAACCCCAAAAAGATCGCGGTAACTCAGCATTACTCATCATGGGACGTACCATATCCAATAGGGTTCGATTCCGTCTCTCCGATACACCGTTATGCTGTGGAGTGTATGGAGGAGTAAGCTGAGAGAGAATTCCTTTCTCTTTTAGGTAACCTAGGAACTCGACACTCAAGTATTCACCACCTCGATCAGATCTTAGTGTCTTGATACTTTTGCCGGTTTGGTTTTCTACTTCATTCTTATACTCTTGGAATTTCTCAAAAGCCTCGGATTTATGTTTCATCAGATAAATGAATCCGTACCTTGAGTAATCATCCATGAAAGTAATGAAATAGGAAAAACCACCTCTTGCATGTGTAAACATTGGACCACATACATCGCGGTGTATGAGTCCTAAGAGCTCGCTCCCTCTTACTCCATGTCCAGTAAATGGAGTCTTTGTCATCTTTCCTTTGAGACAAGATTGACAAGTGTCATAAGTTTGATATTCGAACGAGTCCAAATATCCTTCTCTATGAAACTTATTCAACCTTCTCTCATTGATGTGACTCAGTCTACAATGCCATAAGAAAGCTTTATTTAAATCTGGAGACTTTCTTTTTAGTGTGTTCTGGACATTGAAAATTTGGAGTTGGTTTAATACATATATACCGTTTTACAGTGTACCGGACCCAATCAAACTATGATTAAGATGGATGTTAACAACACCACTTCCAAACGTGAAATCATAACCTTTATTTGATAACAAGGAAACAGATATGATATTACACGTTAAGCTGGGTACACAAAAACAGTTATGTAAAACCAAAATGTGTCCACTCGTCAATCCCAGGTGATAATCCCCTACGGACACAGCTCCCACGCTAGCTCCGTTAGCAACTAAAGGGGTCATATCACCTTACTTCAGCACTCTACGGTTTCTCAGTGCCTGCAATGAATTGCAAATATGAGATCCTGATCCGGTATCCAATACCCAGGAAGTAGAGTTGATTGACAGACAATTTTCAATTACAAACACACCTGAAGTCGAAGCCACAGCTTGCTTCGGTTCCTGGTTCTTGGCGTTCCACGCCTTGCAATCTTTCTTCCAGTGCCCTTTCCTGTGACAATGGAAGCACTCATCCTGGCCCACTACCGGTACCGCAAACTTTTTCTTTCCCTTCCCTCCCACCTTACTAACACCTCCTCTAGGTTTGGTGGCGGCCTTCTTCTTCCTTCCTTTGGCCCTAGCCTTGGACCCGGAAGAAGATGCACCGCTAACAAACATAGCGGGTGTTTCCCTTGCTTTCTACAAGGTGCCCTCTGCACTCCTTAACATGTTCAGGAGTTCCGGAAGATCAACTTCTTTTCTTTGAATGTTTAAGTTCAGGATAAACTGGGCGTAGGTGGAAGGAAGGGACTGGAGAATAAGGTCTGTATAAAGCTCATTATCCAAAGTCGTCCCAAGGTCTGCGAGCTCTTCTATATAGCCGATCATCTTTTGGACATGTTCTCCTACCGATGACCCGACAGCCAATCTCGCTCGAAACAAGTTCTTAGAGATCTCGTATCTTTCTATACGAGATTGCTCTCCATAAAGTTCCTTTGTATGGAGAAATATGGCATCTAGTTTCATATCCTCGTGCCTCCTCTGATGTTCATTGTTCATCGAGGCAAGCACGATGCACTTAGCTTTCGCGCAATCGAAATCCCAGGTTTTGCGGATTTCCTTATCTGCATTACTGGATTTGGGACCAGGGACAGCAGGTGCCATAGCGGTGAGGACATACCCCAATTTGTCATAGGTCAAAGCCATTTTGACATTCCGCAGCCAATCTTTATAGTTTGGCCCTGTCGGTATATTTTTCTCTAAAATTAACTTAAGTCCAGTCATTTTCAGGGTCGCTGCAATTAGGAGAGAGAGAAGAAAACTCTTTAGCATGATGCTCTTGCAAGTTTAGAGTGGTTTTTAGTTTATCTAAACTGGATGGCTCCCACTGTTTCTCGAATCCTTCCTCAAACCATAAAAGAAGAATTAGCCAGGACTATTCTCACTGTACAATACTTGCTTAACCGTTCAGCCAGGCTAGTGTCGATACTTCGAGGGAGGTTTTCCAACGTTTTCGCGAAGTTCCTTAATTAAAGAACCTCTTTTCTCTGGGGGCATAACCCTGCTGACACCTTTCTTGACACCTACTTGGTTTATAGCATTGATCGTTAAGTGACGAATATCCTGATAAGTAGCATATACTCACAGTAGGATCGGGATCCAAATATCATCGTATGATAATGTTGAAGGAATGCTTCCAACATTCATCAAACTCCAAATGGTATGCATCTCTTTGCAAATTTCATTTTCTTTAGAAATTCCCGATATATATTTTTTCCCCATGCTCTTATGACCTTGGCTTTGGTCAAAATGTCATAAGTCACATGTCAAGTTCTACCCGTCATTATCTTGTCAATTTGAAACCATCCATACATACCCCTGACTTTGGTCAAATGATAATACGACTGTCCCAAACTAACTCATCTATCTTATGCAACAAATGAAAACCCAGCAGCTACCAAACACTATGCCTTGACTTTGGCCAAAATGCATAGCTTGAATACTACTGAATACCCAAATGAAATGACGGAGGGCTACGAATGGTTTTGGCGAAACCGTGAACGTAGTGAACTTGATATAACCGAAGGAACCTGATAGCTTTTAAATGGAGTGGTTAAAGCTCCGCATTTAAAAATATCTGTTTTAAAATTAACCGAGTGGTTTCTTTTAAATTGTTCCAACGATTAAACTTTTGGTTTATTTTCTTTGCATTATAAATAATGTGTCCCATCATTAACCTATCATTACAGAAAACAACGAAAATACAACGTCCTCTTATACCATCCGCATTCGCCACGGGGTCCCGTCATCACCCATTAGGTTACTTAACTAACGGCAGAGCGGGGGCTGGGCTAGCGCGGGTGTAAAACATAAGTGACGTCTAAATAGCTATCATATATATATTGTACATTCGTCAGACGCAATAATAGGCATTCCAGATCTCATATGAACTTTATTGGATTTGCAAGCAACCCGCGTTTGTTTAGAGCCTGCAACAAAAGACGGATTACACAGTTGTGATGAATAGCCATTACCCCACCCTAGACCCCTACGGGTACGGCAAACTACCCGCCAAATACCCGAAGTGAAGCGGTCTCCCTCAACAAAGTGAGTAGGCCACTAAAAACTTCAAAGTACCCGGTAGTTTTTGCACCCCACCTTGGGTCTATCCTAGGAGCAAAAATAGTAAAATGAAATAATACAACGGTGGCTACAACCGCAACCTGGATGTGCCCCGCAAAATAATATTACAACATATTACAATTACATCGAATGAATTAAAATAATAACCCATCACAAACCCCGGCTAATCATCACAACAGTCCAATACAGTTCACATCCACAAACAGTAAAAACCATTACAGAAATGTGCAACCCCCTGCCAACTGACATACTAGCAGTTAGGGGAGGTTTACGAACACATTATACAAACACAGATATAATCAAATTAGCAAACATCGTAAAATTTCGAACGAGCAAAACACTTTAGATTCTACTGCAAAACTTCCCTGTGCACCTGAGATCTTAGCAGAAAATAAAATATCCAGAAATATCACTGTTAACACCAAAAGGTTACTGAAGAAATTTGGGCCGACTCGGCCCTAACTCGGCCGCGGATCCGCGGCGGATCGCACGGATCCGTCGCGGTTCCGCAGCAACTTAGCCGAGTTACGCGACCAAATTTCTGCAGTACCCATATTTCTTCCTTCTTGTTATTCTGCAGGTCCCTGAAAAATTTTTAGGGCCTGTTTAAAATTCGACAGAAGTGTGTTAAACGATGATTTTTCCGGTTCTTTTTGCGTTCGAAATTCTTACAACTTTGCTAATAAGTTAATTATTGTTTAGCGAGGCTCTGATACCACTGTAAGTCGATGTACAACACTCCACGACTTGCGGAGAGACGGAATAATGAAAAACGATCTTGTTTAAAGCGTAAGCATCGACTAACTGAGAATCTTTGCATAAACAATAACCAACAACAAACATAGGAGTTAACAACTACTATGAAAAGTGATTATACCTAAAGATCCAAGTCCTTCGTCTTGTCGTTCTCCACGTCCTCTCCGGCCTTCTCTAAGTAGTAGAAGATCCACCCGAGAGCTTTACTACAAGCTTCACCTCAAACTAGAGGTAACTAGGTTTCTTAAATCGTTAATCTAAGCAACCTAGGTGATATAGAGAATGGTTAAGGATTAAGTAGTCTAATCTAATCCTTGTACTCAACACATGAGAGGGAAGGATTAGGGTTTGAAGAGGGAGAGCTTGAGGAGAGAGAAAGTGAGCAAAAGAATGAGATGAGATAATGAGCTATCATAATATATATCAAGCATAATGTTTTATCCAACAAAAGAAAATGAAGGATGAACAATCATGCTTCATAAATATCTAATGGGTGATTCATCTCCATGAGTCATTAAGCATTTATGATGCATTAATGACATGGATGAATCACTCATATGACTCACTAATCCCATTTAATGCATATGCCACCTTAACCCCCAAGTCACCATCTTCTAGAAGCTTCTCGCGCAATTACGAGAACGCCCCTCCTATCCGTGAAAACACGGAAAAACTTTAGACTGTATAAATCCAATAACCGGATACTAGAAACTGGCTTAAACCAAAGCCGACTAGTAAAAACTGTCCGGATGTCGTACGTGCGTAAACACACGTATGCGTCCGAACCCTTGTCGTAAAACCATACGACCTCTATATCGTTTCGCCTAGAGTAAGGAAACTCTCTGTGTGGGACTCTAGAGACTCGACTACTATGCTGGCAGTGGGTTTAACCACAGACCGCAAGCGGCACTAGCTGTACGTAACGGTCCCCAGGTAGATGTCGATAAGAAGGCCGATGAGGAAACCCATCCGAACTCCTACTGAGTCTGATGTGACAATCTCCGTACAGTCCGATCCTTTCGTCTAAGACTATCGTATATCGGGCCTAGGGGGCGTCAAGCGTCAGTCCACTAATAGCGGTATAAGTCGTGTCGGAGCGAAGCCCATTACACCCTGAGAAACTACTGGAACCTACCAGCAAATCTCGCTTGCCCTGGCCAGGGACTTTGCGTAATGGCTCTCTGACACAGCGCGATATCAACCCCCAATACCGGAAGAGACGAATCCTCTCTAACCGCCACTGCCTCCAAGTGCTCGGGACTGCACCCAACTGCTACCTGTTTGCACGACTCCTTTGAGCCGTGGTAGGGTAGCAATCTAAGAACAGTGGGACACACTCGAGACGAAGTAGCAGTGTCAAGTCTGCGGACTATGCTGTACTCATGTCACCTGGGAACTGTTCACTGACGACTGGTATAAAACCAACCAACAGTTCCCTGTGAGTCATGTCCGGTGTACCCGTAACCTAACGAGCACCTGCATACTATCTCCAGTACGACGTACTGACGGCTGTGGGACAGACCATCTCCCCAACTAGGATGAGAAGCGTACACACTAGTCTACTCCGGAGTATCGATGCCCTGTCTCGATAATCCTACGACTAGGGACCTGAATAAGGATGTGCTTGTAGACTACCCAGCCCCAACTAGTGTGACTGCCATCACAACGCTGGTAGTCAAGCAAGATCCTAAGAGCTCTATCAATACGTATAGTCACATATTAAGATAGAAAAACCAAGTAGCATACTACCATGTTTAGCAAAACTGTTATATACATGTGAATATCACAAGCTTCCATTAAGTAATATACAAACTAGTATGATACAATAATGGCCCCTAGGGCATATACACTAACAATTCATCTATCACATCATCTTTTGCAGCGGATACCATTTCGGCTCACGGTGTGCAGTTTTGCTTAGGTGGGTTTTGTGGTTATCTAGGGTTGTTTATTTTATATTCGTTGTATCCATGCACTCTCCATCTACTACTTGCATGTGTACGACTTAGAGACGAGATGTGAGGACGATATTGTATATTTTTTTTGTGACTTGGGATGTCTTTTATTCACTTTTAATTATATCGTCTTTTATTTCTTCGCTACGGCGTCGTATATCTGTTGTGGTGGTTGTTTTCGCCGTTGGGCATGGATTTGCTTCCGTTGGGGATGCTTTAATTATATTTATGTTGTACCCATTTTTGGGGTTGGTTTTTATAAAGGAGGTGCTTCCAAAATTTTAAAGGAAGAAAAGTTGGACTTTAAAGAATTTGGGTTGAGATTTCAAAGGTTTTGAAAATACTATTATCACTTTCTTACTACTTTTGATGGTTTAGATTGCTGGGTTTTCGGCTTACTTAAATTGCGTTACGCCTGTAGATGTTGCGTAGTTTAAGGGCCGTCACGTGCCAATTTCGGGTCGTGACAAAGTTGGTATCAGAGCGCTAGGTTTTACCTTACAGAGTGTAGGATGACCTTAGTCTGATGGAGTAGGTAGTTTAAGCAAAGTAACGTAGTGTATGTATGTCCGCGGCATACTCACGATGCGGTACTCCGCCCAAAGTGACCTAAGTACTAATTGCTTGAAATTCCTTCCTTGATGATACATATCCTTGTGATTCGATTTCCGTGTTCATATCGAATCTTATTTCCATTTATAGCCTTTGCTGCCGATGACTATGGGGACTCAGATAGGTGCAGCGAGGGCCGAGGTCAGAATTAACTCGGGTGGGACGAGGATTGACCAGGATGGCACGCTTGTTGCACAGGAGCAGATGGATCCGCCTTCGACAGATCGTATCGATAGGCTTATGGCAGAGATGCAGGATTTGCGCCAGACGATGAGGTCTTTGATTGAGGCCAGTAAAGCGCAGCGACAGGAGGTTGTCACCCCTGTTACCCAGTTGTTCCTTACGATCCGCACACAGCATAGTATTACTTACATAGCACCAATGGATGCAGCCATAGTTGACGAGGCACGTCTTCCAGAGACTTTGGGAGTTCCGGAACAGTGGAGGACTCGTACCGGTGTACCAGCCCAGAGACAAAGGCGTAGTCGTCGAGACAGATTTCATGACCGTCGCGGGAGTAGCAGAAGCTTGGGACGAGGAGAGTCATGTTAGCTAGATCAGCCGTTTGTTGTGTTAATTTCTGTCAGCGATTCTTTTGTTGCGCGACACGTATTTCAGTCGTGTGCCAAACTGATAGGAGATAGAGATTCGTCCGTCATTGTGATCCTTCTAGAGATGTTGGATTTGACGTTCTCCTGGGCACGGACTGGTTAGCTACGTGCTAGGCATCTGTGGACTGATGCGAGAAAACAATCAGGTTTTGTTTTCCCGGCGAGTCAGTTCTTGTTGTGCAGGGGGACAGTGGTGCCATCCTCACAGCTTGAATTCAGCCTTTTTCGCTAGTCGGATTTTGAGGAGTGGATGTCGAGGATTCTTGGTTTTCATTTGTGATACAAGAAGCACAATGAGTTGTTAGACCGGGTTCCTTTCGTGCGAGAGTTTTTCGACGTTGTTTCAAATGAGCCGGTGGAGCTTAGGGAGCTTGAGGATCAGTTGCAGAGTTGTTTTGTTGGGGGACTTGTTCGTCAAAGTGTTTCTCTTTGGGGAGCTCCTATTCTGTTCGTCAAGAGAAAGGCGGCAGTTTGAGGTTGTGTATTGATGGATCGTCAATTGAACCGACTTACGGTGCGGATAGGTATCCTTTACCTCGCATTGACGATTTCTTCGATCAGCTCCAGAGCGCGAGACTTTTTCAAAGTTTGTTTGGATCAGGTCATCATTGTTGCGGGTTTAGAGTGATGACATTCCGAAGTCTGCTTTGTGCGTGCTACGGGCTTTATATGTTTTGGTGTTGTCGTTGGACTCACTAATACCCTAGCAGCATTCGTGGATGTGATGAACCAGATTTCTTCAGGCCATCCCACGACCAGTTTATTGGCGTGTCATTGATGACATTCTGGTCTATTCCAATGTGTCGTGAGGAACTTGAGCAGCACTTGAGGATTTGTTTTGCAGAAATTGGGAGAGCCCCAGCAGTTTGCTAAATTCTCGGAGTGTTCCTTCAGGCTTGATTGTATTGACTTCCTAAGGTCATGTGGTTACGGAAGACAGTTTTCGTATGGTCCCGAGGAAGATCGAGGCCGTACAGCCTTGGCCCAGACTTATTGCAAGGACAGAGGTCCGCAGCTTTTTGGGCTTAGCCGGTTTTTACCGCCATTTCGTGCAGGATTGCTAGTGTATCGTTGCACCGTTGACTGGACTGACCGGAAAGGAGGTTCTTTTCTTTGGACTGAGACATGAGTGCGGAGTTTTCAGCAGTTGAAGGCTCGGTTGACAACTGCACCAGTTCTTTCTTTGCTTTCTAGTTCGGGAGATTTTGTTGTTTAACTGTGATGTTTCGCGAGTGGAGCTCAATTGTGTACTGATGTGACACTATAGAGTTATCGCTTATGCTTCCTTACAGTTGGAGGAAGTTCGAGCATGATATCCCACTCCTGATCTGGAGATGGCCGCGGTGGTCATGTGCCGGAGATTGGAGACACTACTTGTTCGGAGAGTCGTGTCAGATTTTCACGGACCACCAGAGCTTAATGTACATATTCTTGCAGCGAGTTTTGATTGTTGAGACAGCGCTGTTGGATGAAGCTTATGTAGGATTGTGTTTGTGAGATCGTTGTTACCCGTGGCAAGGCGATTGTGGTAGCGATGCTGGAGTCATAGGCCCGGGGTTAGCTTGTTCTAGCTGTGCGCGGTGTTGAGACAGTTTTCTGCAGATTTACAGTTCTTTTACGATCATTGAGTACAGCTTAAGTTCGCCTCTACTGAGGGGACAGCTTGCTCATATCTGCGCCCGTCCACTCTTCCTTAATCGCTTTCGCGAGGCATAGCCCGCCGATGCTTGTTCGTCAGAGATTCTTGAGCATACTCCGCTGGGTAATGATTCGGAGTCCATGATTTGTGACTAGGGTGTGCTAAGTTTAAGGATGCGTTTGTGTGTATCTGTTACTGATGGGTAGAGACGCGAAATCCTAGAGCAGGCACATCGGTCAGTTTTCTGTGTTCATCCAAGTACCGCCAAGATGTAACGTGACTTGAGAGTTAGTTACGGTGGGCAGGGATGAAGAGTGAAGTTTCAGATTTCGTTTCGAGGTGTCTGACTTGTTGCGTGCTTGGTTGAGCAGTTGAGACTGGCTGGAGAGTTACAACCTTTAACCGTTCCAGAGAGGGAATGGGAGCAGATCTCCATGAATTTCGTTGTGGTGCCTACCCAGGTCTAGATAGAGTGTGACTCCATTTAGGTGTTTGTTGTCCGGTTATACTCAGTTTTCTCTGTTGTTCTTCTTTAAGTTGTACGTTTGCACGGAGTTCCTTCATGCGTTGTATCCATTAGGGGGCACCCCGTTCGCTAGCCATCTTTGGCAGAAGGTTCAGGAAGCCTTGGGTACTGGTTGAGCTCTAACTCCGCTTTTCCATTTGTAGGCCGATGGTTGGACATGGCGGACTATACAGACTCTGGAGTTTATGCTTGTGCGTACGTGCTAATTGTTTGTTAGCTGTTGGGATCGTCATTAGCCATTGTTAGGGTTCTCCTTCGATAGCTGTTATCAGGAGACTTTCCAATTGGCAACCTTTCTGGCCTTGTGTAGTTAGTTGTGTCGATCGCCAGTCTGTTGTACTGACTCCGCGAGAGCAGGATTTTTGGACCCTAGCTAGTCCGGAGACGTCGGAGAAGATCCAATTGGTTCAGGTCAGGACGAGAGTAGCCCAGTGCAGACAAAAGTCTTATGTTGACCGTGGTGGTCGCAGACTTGAGTTCGCAGTGGGAGATAATGTATTCCTACAGATTTTTCCGATGAAATGGCGTGTTCAGTTTTGGGAAGATTAGTCCCAAAATTGTAGGTCCTTTTGAGATCCTTGAAGCGAGTTAGTCCCGTTGCCTATAATTTGGCACTTCCGCCCAGATTTTTGAGTATTCACTCTGTATTCCTTGCGTCGATACATCGCAATTATCTTCATTACTTTTTTCACATGATTCAGCATCAGACTATTTAGCTTGGACGCGATCTTTCGTTCACCAGCAGCCGATAGTTATAGTGGATCGGCAGGTGGAGGAATTTCAGTCAAGGGTCTTGCCATCTGTGAGGGTTCTTAGGCGCAGCTGTATAGTGAGGTGATCACTTGGCAGGCTGCGAGCGAGATCTGGGAGTTTTGTACTCATCTCTTTGAAAGTACACTTAGTGAGAATTTTAAATTTGGGGACCGAATTTCTTTAAGGGGGGAACATTGTAACGTTTTAGAAATCGTTTTGCGAATTTTTCCGTTTTAGGGTAAAATTGTCGGTGTTTTCCCTTTTAACCCGATTGTGATCAAACATCCATAGAAACTTACCGGCACCTAGTTTAGCTAAAATAAATCTAGTGCACGAGCTTTGGAGGTCAATGGGAAGTTTTGATTCACATAGATTTTTTCCCTAATAAAATATTATTTTAATGTTTTATTTGTGCACTTTATTAGTGTTATTATTTTTTGGCTTAGGTTAATTACTACTAATACGGTTTTATGCTAATCTAATCACTACATATTTTGTTAAACCATTCATTCCAAATATCTAGATATTTTACGTTTAAAATGAATTTTTAAAGAAAAGAAAGAAAAAGGTGGCATTTGCATTAAATGTGCGTTAAATGATTTTTTTTGCTAGAATCTTCTTCACAATTTCCAAAAAATGACCCCCCCTCCATTTTGGCTGGCCCTCACTCTTTCCTTGGCTACCCTTTTATTTTCTCCCCCCATTTCATCTCATTTTGCTTCAAATAAATCACTAAAAATTCAAAAAAATTCATACAAACTCAAATATAATCATTTTCCTGCATTCTTGAACTCAAAGCTAACTTGGATCTTCATTCTAGTGGGGATTTTAGAGGATAAAGTTTGGTTTTATTCTTATTTCAAGTGGTGTTCTTGAAGGTATAAAACCTTAACTCTAATCTCTTTTTGTTGCTTAATACATTTAATTAGCTTAATTAGATGTTTAATTTAAGCTTTTAATTTAATATTTGGAAATTCAAGATATCATTTTGTTAATCAAATTAGGGTTTTGATTAGTGAAATGGTTAGTTAATATGTTAAGCTTGAAGAAAATTAAATCAGGTTGCTAATTTGTTAAATGATACTTTCCTAATCGGCTAATTAAGCTAATTAACAAATTAAACTTTTGCTAATCCTAATTAGTGAAATCTAAAATTTTAGTAAATCTTTAAATGGTTTAACCTTGCTCTTTTGTGATGTTTGCAAACTCTAGTTTTTGGTAAAACTTATAGCTTTGTGCTAAAATGATAAATACTGCTTACAAGATTTACGGATATTTTAGGCGTGGGTTTGTTTTGACGTTGCGACGTTATATATATTGATTCCACGCTATATTGTAACGCTTTGAAATTCGTTTAGGTTAATATCGCGTTTTGTAGGATTTTAGCTTATGTGTATTCTTTGTGTAAATTCTAGGTTCGCAGGCGAGTACGTCGGACGCCGCAAAGAAGGGGAAACAAATAGTCGGCTACACCTAGCACGAGACCACGGTGAGTAGATTTAACATCTACGGGGAAATCGCCCGTATGGCGTTAAGCGTCAGGACGTGATAGGATATTGTAGTCGTGTATGTATTTATATGTATATTGTTCATGCATATGTACTATTTTAGCATACCCCACTTTTGTTGCATATAGAAATGGTAGTTATGTAACACTGCACTGTCACTAACGGTTCAAGCCGCACGAGCACTATTTGTATATTACACACACCGTTAGTGATTGCCATGACACTCGCACTATAGGATTGCTACGAACTATACATCATTTTGATTACCGCATCATTGATGATTTGACATGAATCTGTCGCATATTAGTGCACATATATATTGTCACACTCATAAATTGCGTATATATCCACTAGCACATCCATATCTATATACATACATATGTCACATACATGGATGATATTGGCTTTGATTTCTAGAAAATGGGGACCGCATGAGATATTTTCAAAACTGGATCCATTTAAAAGAGCGGTTTTCCCTTTTTACTCTTGATGACATACGCCTCATTGCATGGATTTGCACATTGAGTTTTGGATTTCGTGTGATTTCTGGATTCGAAAACCGTGGGGTTATTTTAAGAAAATATGCACTGCTTTGAAAACCCGGTTTCTCTTGATATGATATTTCAGTACGTCCACCATACGTTTTCTCGGTTCTGAGACGTGTGACTTGTGAACCCGAATCAAGGAGCTGGATGAGGCCGATTGCGGGTACATGGTGGATCCGGTATGGTACCGCGTGGCGAGAACGAATCTGTCGTGCAGTAGGCGATGAGCCTGGCAGAGGGACTACTACCTACCGGTGATTGGTTGGGCCTGGCGGTTATCCGGAGGATACTGACCAGAGTCGAGAGTTGGATACGGGACGACCCGTACTGCTGGGGCCGAGGCCCGATTCCGCAGACGGAGCCCGTGGGCCGATCCGGACTGACAGAGCCCGATATATGAGGATTTACGTGTCGATACTGGACACTAGTATTTCATGCTGTTTTTGGGTGCCGATGTTGGGCACCCCGCTTCTATGAAATTTACAGGATTGAGGGCCGGATAGAGTGACGGCGCCTGAGTATTGGGTTTTGGGGGTGTTTTTGGTAGACACCGGAGTTTTTCCACGTTGACATTCCGTGTTGATGATATTTTATCCCATACTCAGCATTCATTGTTATGCATTGCATCATGTAGTTGTAGTACCTGATAGAGTACTTTTGCATAATTATCGCATTCCCAGCTCATCTTATATATGTTATCTGTTTGCACATGTTTGAGTATCGCAGTACGTGCGTACTCACGATTATCTTTATATGTTATCTACTATTCACGAGTTGGCAACTCATCCCCGTTCTGCCACAGTGTTTGCAGGTCGACCCTCGGAGTAGTTGCGGCAGGGCTATCTCCTGTATCTTTTTGGCTACGGATACCACTGCAGTTGGTGCGTGAGCTTTTTTGTTGCTAGGTGGGTTGTGGTATCCGGTTATTTTCCATTTGTACACACTATTGTATCTAGTACTCTCCATCTACTATTTCATGTTTTGACTTAGAGACCAGTTGTGAGGACGATGATGTATATTATTTTGTACTTTGGTGTCAAGCTCATGCGAGCCGACTTTATTTATGCAGTTTTATCTTTTATGATGTTATTCACCTATATCGCTCATTTCTTCGCTACGGCGTCGTATATTATTATTGTGATGGTTGTTTCCGCCTTTGGGCGTGATTGCTCCCTTTTGGGGATGCCTTATTCTTATTGTATGTCCTTTTCACTTATACCCTGTCTTATACCCGATTTCGGGGTTAGTTTTTACAAAAGAGATGCTGCCGAAAATTTTAAGAAAACAACTTAAACTTTAAAGAATTTTACAAAATTACTCAAGGTTTTCTAAATGTTTTAAACAAATGTTTTCAACACTCACTACTGTTAATGGTTTGATTTCTGGGTTTCGGCTTACTTAGTCGCGTTACGCCTATAGACGTTACGTGGTTAAGTGCCGGTCACGGGCCGAACTTTGGGTTGTGACAAAGTTGGTATCAGAGCGTAGGTTTTACCTTTCGGAGTGTAGGATGACCCTGGTATGATGGAGTAGGTAGCTGAAACAGAGTGGCGTAGCGTGTGTATGTTCCGCGGCATACTCACGACACGGTACTCTGCCTAAGCAACCTTAGGACTTATTGGTTGAAATTCCTTAATGATTATATACATTCTTGTGATTCGATTTCCGTATCCTTACCAAATCCTACTTTCTTTTCAGCCATTATACAGCCAAAGATTACGAGGGCGCAGAGAGCGGCTGCGAGAGCCGAGAATAGAGTTGACTCGTCTAAGACGAGGACTGACCCGGGAAGTACACCCATTGTACCAGAGCAGACTGTTCCTCCTTCGACAGACCAGATCGCTATGCTAGGGGACGGTATGCAGGAGATGCGCCAGAAGATAGGTTCGTTAGTTGAGACACTTCGAGCACAGCGACCAGAGGTAGTTCCACCCGTTACGGGGACCGTGATGGTACCCACAGTACAGGAAGTTGCCCCTGCAGCTACAGAGGTCATTTCAGTATCGCTATCAGAGTTTATGAGGCTGAAGCCTCCGGCCTTCACAGGCACCGATGCAGCCGAGGACCCACAGTCATTTATTAATAGGATGGCCCGGATATTTCGTTCACTCAGATACTCAGACGCAAGATGGGTGGAGTTCGCGAGCTTTCGCCTGGAAGGTCTTGCACAGAAGTGGTGTGAGTCGGTAGAGAAGGGCAGAGCAGCAGGTCTTCCTCCTATAACCTAGACTGAGTTCGTGATGGTGTTTCTTGCCCGTTTTCTTCCACAGAGTGTCAGAGATTCTAGAGCGCGCAGGTTCGAGTCTTTACGTCAGACTCCGGAGATGACGGTGGCAGAGTACGACATACTGTTCGCCGAGCTATCTGTTTATGCCCCATATTTAGTGGCTACTGAGGAGATGAGAGTCAAGAGATTTGTTCGAGGCTTGCTTACCCCGCTGTTTCTTGCGATCAGCGCACAGCATTGCGAGACCTATGCAGCAGCTGTAGATGTAGCCCTATTAGTCGAGAAGCGCCTTGCTGAGACTTCGGTAGTTCCGGAGCCGAAAAGAGTTCGTACGGATATATCAGCACAGAAACAGCCGTTTAGGCGCCATGACAGACATCTTGCTGGTGGCATGGATTTGGGGCGAGGCCGGTTGTTCAGCTCTTATCCCCAGGAAGGTCAGCGGTCATCGTCGAGATGTTTCCGCTGCGGGAGTTCTTATCATCGTATTCGAGATTTTCCGGAGCCACGTGAGGGAGAGGCTGCCGTACCACATGTCACTTTACCATCTTCACCACCCCAGAGGGCATTGCCTATTGTACCTACTGTTGCTCCGCGTCAGACTCATGCACAGGGAGGTCGTGGTCGTGGTGGGTTTGCTCAGAGAGGACGAGGTGGCAGAGGCAGAGGACAGCCAGCTGCCGGCAGAGTACAGCCAGTTGCTAGTAGGGGCCGCCAGTCGCAGGTAGAAGACAGGCACGGGTTTTTTCTTTGACGCATCAGGACGCGCAGGCGTCCAATGCGGTGGTCTTAGGTACCCTTTCAGTATGTTCTGTTGATGCACACGTATTGTTTGATCCGGGATCCACACACTCGTACGTTTCCATATACTTCATGCCGAGTTTGGGTAGAGAGTCTGGTTTGCTTGATCAGCCGCTTGTTGTGACCACCCCTATGGGCGAGTCGTTTGTTTCTAGGCACGTGTTCCGATCGTGTGTTGTCCGTATTGGCGAGAGAGAGTTGCCTGTCGACTTGATCCTTCTTGAGATGTTGGACTTCGACTTTCTTTTGGGCATGGATTGGCTAGCCACGTGCTATGCGTCTGTGGACTGCCGTGAGAAGACAGTTAGGTTTTATTTTCTCGGTGAGTCGGCTTTTGTTGTGCAGGGGGACCGTGGTGCCGCCCCTCACAGTTTGATTTCTTCTCTTCGCACTGGACAGCTTTTGAGGAAGGGATGTCAGGGATTTCTCGCCTATGTTTGTGATACTGGAGCTACAGAGGTTCCGTTAGACCAGGTTTTTATTGTTCGTGAGTTCCCTGATGTTTTCCCTGACGGGCTTCCTGGGCTATCGCCTGAGCGCGATATTGTTTTCTGTATTGATTTGATTCCCGGTACGGGGCCTATTTCCATACCGCCTTATCGGATGGCCCCGGCGGAGCTTAGAGAGTTGAAGGGTCAGTTGCAAGATTTGCTCGATAAGGGGCTTATTCGACCCAGTGTGTCTCCTTGGGGTGCTCCAGTCCTGTTTGTCAAGAAGAAGGACGACAGTTAAACAAACGTTTTCAACACTCACTACTGTTAATGGTTTTATTTTTGGGTTTCAGTTTACTTGGTCGCGTTACGCCTATAGACGTTACGCGGTTAAGTGCCGGTCATGAGCCGAGCTTCGGGTCATGACATATATCTTGAGTTGTGAATGTGCGATCGGTACGATTAGGGTCTAGACTTGGTAGTTGTGTCGCCTTGCGTTCCTAGCTAGGATCATGCCGATGCCATTCGTGTCTTTGTGTAGCTATTGTTCTTGAGTTCGTTTCGTATTGTCGCTACGCGTGTTAGCTACTAAAACGAACACTTGAGAGTATGTTTGGAGTTGGTGCATCGGTTAAACGTAGTTGTACGTATTTTTGGTCGATTGCTTATATACGCTTGCTTTATTGTTATATGTATTCAGGATCGTAGGCGGGGACTTCGGGCGCTGCGAACAGGGGAAAGCGAGTGGTAGGCTTTACTTAGCCAGAATGATTGGTAAGTAAATTTAACATCTACATGGGAATCGCCCGCATGGAGTTATGCGTCTGGGCTAGAGATGTTATATATTGTCGCATATTCTATTTCATAAATAGAGTTTGCGCATACCCTTATTGCTTAGTTATTTGTCGTGCTTGGACTAGTACCCTTAGGACACTGCACTATTATAGACGGCTCATGTTGCACGAGCACTGATTGTATGCCACACACACCGTCAATAATTGCCATGTTACACACCACACATCCCAATATGATATTGTTTGGTTAGGGACATTGAGACATTGATTCATATTTCTTTATGCATATGACATATAGCATACCTGTATACCTACATGCTTTGACATGCTTACATGCTAGTTACCTGTATACTTATACAGTATTGTACCATTAGCGATAGATACATACACACATTATGACATAGCTACATGTATACCTTGCATACATACTTCATTTATACCTGGAGGGTATATTACATCATTACTGATAGGTAGAAACATATACCTTGTTATACCCTTATGTTTACACATATATCTGGCTATAGCTACATGTTTACCTTTATTTGATATTATATAGACTTGGAGAAATCAGGAACCGCATGATTTATATTTAACTTGTTGCAGTTAAATAGCGACTTTTCCTTTATATGCTCACATTACAGATTTCTGTTGCATATATTATATTCATGGATTTTCGCATTGAGATATGGATTTTTCATGATGTTTTCTGGATTTGGGGACCGTAATAGTTTCATGAAATTATGCATTATTTGAAAAACCCGGTTTTCCTTGATATGATATTTCAGCACCCACCATGAGTTTTTATCGGTTCTGAAATATATACCCCACGCGAGGAAAGGAAGAGTCCATGTGCGGGAACATGGTGGGGGCCGAAGATATCCCGGGGAAAGAATCTCAGTGAGGAGATGAGTTAGTTGGGGAACCATACCTACCGGTGACAGTACCTATGACTCGGCGGTTATCGTGGGGATACCGACGGGAGTCATGTACGTGTGGATACGTCGAGAGGCGAGGGTCAGAGCTAGGCACTCGAGCTTTCGGTATAGCGTATGATATGTACCTATCATAGGTCCAGTCGTGGTGACAACACCTGATAGATCAGTATTTATGTGTCGATACTTGACACTCGGTTTCATGATATTTTTACTTCTAAGTATATACAGCAGTGGAATGGGACGCTGTTATATATGCATATATATATATATATATATATATTAGTGGAATGGGACGCTAATATATATATATATATATATATATATATATATTTCAATTCATATACATCATCATAATTATTCATGCAAATATACTTATTCAGGATATATGAGATTCACTTGATATTGGATACAGGATATATGAGATTTAGTTGATTTTGTACATTCAGGATAAATGAGATTTACTTGATGTTGTACATTCGGGGTTTGTGAGACTTACTTGATATGAGAGCCAATTTGGGGGCTGATTTGAGGAATTGGGATTTGGATTGTCTTGATGGACTTTGGTCCTACCACGATGTCAGGATTCCGTGGAAATGACATGTTTCATTCCATACTCCACATTTATTGTTTATGCACTGCTTCATATATTAGTTGTACCTGATAGAGTACCTTCCATGACTGTTGCATTTACACACCTTATTTTATATATATTGCTTCATGTATTAGTTGTACCTGATAGAGTACCTTTCATGACTGTTGCATATATACATTGTCATATCATTTCTTCATGTATTAGTAGTACCTCGTGGAGTACCTTACATGATTGTTGCATATAGATTGTCATGTTATTGCTTCATGTATTAGTTATACCTGCTAGTGTACCTTTCATGACTATTGCATGCATATGACCATTTATTGCTATTAGCTTGCATATGTTAGATTCGCGCTGTACGTGCATACTTGCGATTACCTGCATATATTATTTACTATTCACGAGTTGGAAACTCACCCCTTTTGTGCCACAGTGTTTGCAGATTGTTCCCCAGAGTAGTCGAGGCAGGCTATTCATCTATCATATCGTCTTTTGCAGCGGATACCGTTTCGGCTCACGGTGTGCAGTTTTGCTTAGGTGGGTTTTGCGGTTATCTAGGGTTGTTTATTTTATATTCGTTGTATCCATGTATTCTCCATCTACTACTTTCATGTGTATGACTTAGAGACGAGATGTGAGGACAATATTGTATATTATTTTGTGACTTGGGATGTCTTTTATTCACTTTAACATATATCGTCTTTTATTTCTTCGCTACGACGTCGTATATCTGTTGTGGTGGTTGTTTTCCGCCGTTGGGCATGGATTTGTTCCCGTTGGGGATGCTTTACTTAGATTTATGTTGTACCCATTTTTGGGGTTGGTTTTTACAAAGGATGTGCTACCAAAATTTTAAAGGAAGAAAAGTTGGACTTTAAAGAATTTGGGTTGAGATTTTAAAGGTTTTGAAAATGCTATTATCACTTTCTTACTACTTTTGATGGTTTAGATTGTTGGGTTTTCGGCTTACTTAAATTGCGTTACGCCTGTAGACATTGCATAGTTTAAGAGTCGTCACGTGCCAATTTCGGGTCGTAACACCAGAATAGTTATCTAACTGTCAGTAATGACTGCGGTACAATATATATTTATCCATGGCAATATCTATAGTGTGCGTGGCATGACAATTACCAACTGTGTGTGTGGCATATAAATCAGTGCTCGTGCAACATGAATCGTTAGTAATGGTGCAGTGCTCTATTAATGATATGTTGAAGTACAACAATAGGACGTACAAATGGTACTTATGCATAATCGAAATATATATAGATATATAAGCATATAACAAAAGGTTATATCACTTGAATCGAGCCTTCGGCTCTTAACGTCATATAGGCGATTCCTCCATAGATGTTAAATCTACTCACCGGAATGCCTCGGCTAATCGTATCCGACCATCGCCTTTCCTTTCCTTTCCGCGTCCGACGTCTCTGTAACCGATCCTAGAATCACACAATTTAAAACATAAGGCTAGACATCCGATATAACGCAATATCAAAGACTATACGAAAAAACTAACGCTTACAAGTTAAACACGAGTGCACTAGGTGAGCTAAATGTATTCGACATCATCTGAAACTGCTCACAAGGGCTGTTTCCCATAGAAAACACCAAAACTAGAATCGAAACTTCCGTATCGTATATTAACAAAACACTTATTTTTAGGTAAAACGGTTCCAGATTTTGATAGGGGTACAGCTAGATAAAGTTGCACACACCAGAAACCCAAACTACATAGCAGAGAACACCCTACTGAAACCCAACACCCAGGTCCCCATCTAGCTGCAAATTGCGGCCAGAACCCTTAAATTTGCGGCCCAAACTTTATTTTGGGGGCTCGTGCTTCGAGGGTGTCATTCCAGTCTAAAACATATCTCACAGTAAAGGCAACTTTTCTCTGCAATATTAGAGTTAACAGCAGATCACAAAAGAATACAAATTTTAACTAAAAACGGCATTAGACACTAAAATAAAACATTATGGTATTTTATTGCAAACTTGGTAGATTAACAAGACCATTAGTTACTAACTACACTTAATTATCCTAATAAGACATGAAAACCGGAAACTTAACCTAATCCTCTCTTTAAACTCTAAACTTGCATCACAACACCACCCTATAAACTAATTAAAACTAATTAAAACAAGGATTAGCAAAACAATAAGTAAACTTGGTTTCATACCTCAAAAAGATTTGAAAAAGACCCTACTTGATAAGATTTTGCCACCAAATGAAGACTTGTTTCAAAAACTCTTAAAGAGGTTTTAGAGAAATTGGATTTTTGAAGTGATTTTAAAAGGATTTGTGTTGATTTTGTAGGGGGTTTTAGGTGAGGTATAAGAGGTTTAGCATGAGAGAAGAAGGGAGAAGACGAAGAGGGGAAAATGTCTGAGAGTTGAGAGAGAGAGAGAGAGAGGAAACCCCAAGTCATGGCACACCCATGCATCATTAAATCCCCATACCTCTTTTTTCATTTCATTTTTCATTTTTCATTTTTTCTAAAAACAAACTAGAACCATGCAATATTTAAAAAGGAAAATATGCTAATAAAATTTTTTTAAGTTGCCATGGTTGCATAAACATGTTTAACCTATGCTAACCTATGATTAACTCTAGATTAGTGTCTAAATGCATGTTTAAATAATTTTTAAAAAATAAATAAATAAGGAAATAATTAAATAACAATAATTGAATAAATAACTAATTAAATACCAATGAAATAAGCAATTATGTAAGTGAACTAGTAAAATTATGTCGATGTGAAAAAATAATTATAACTAGGTTTTTATAGAAAACACATGTTATCACTAATTAACATACAAATATCCTAAATGATTTTTAAAGCGTTACAATTTCCCCCCTTAAAGAAATTTGGTCCCCGAATTTAAAGTCTAACTACGCATATCTTCGAAAAGATGGGGAAACTTCTTCCACATCTCGCCCTCGGCTTCCCAGGCAACCTCTTCGCTATTAGGGCCACGCCAAAGAACCTTTACGGACGGTAAAACCTTTGACCTTAGTTTCTTCACCTGCCGATCCAGAATGACTACTGGCTACTCGGTGAAAGAAAGGTCGCACTCCAGCTGGATCGTCTGGTGTTGAATCGCATGAGAGGGGTCATGAAGGTACTTGCGAAGCATCGATACATGAAATACGGGGTGAACACCTAGAAAACTGGGTGGAAGCAACAAACGATAGGCAACGGTACCGACTCGCTCGAGAATCTCAAAAGGACCCACGAATCTGGTACTAAGCTTCCCTTTCTTCTCGAACCTCATCACGCCCTTCATCGGCGAGACCCGCAAGAAAACATGGTCACCTACGGTGAACTCAAGTCTGCGATGACGACGATCAGCGCAAGACTTCTGCCTGCTCTGGGCCGCTCTTATTCTGTCCTGGATCAACTGAATCTTCTTTGTAGTCTCCTGCACTAGTTGCGGTCCCAAAATCCTGCCCTCACTGAGCTTTGTCCAACAAACGGGCGATCGACACTTTCTCCCATACAAGTCCTCGAAAGGTGCCATCTGAATCGTCTCCTGAAAGCTGTTATTGTAGGAGAATTCTATCATGGGAAAATGACGATCCCAACTGCCACCGAAATCCAGAACGCACGCTCGGAGCATATCCTCGAGAGTCTGTATAGTCCGCTTTGACTGACCATTGGTCTGTGGATGGAAAGCTGTATTGAAACTCAATCGGGTGCCCAAAGCCTCCTGAAGTTTCTGCCATAGACGGCTGGTGAACAGGGTGCCTCTGTCGGAAACGATGCAAGTCAGAACGCCATGTTGTCGTACAATTTCATCAGCATATATCTGAACATACTGAGAAAATCCGAAAGTGGTCTTCATAGGAAGGAAGAGGGTCGTTTTTGTCAACCGGTCTACGATCACACAAATAGAGTCATACCCTCGACTGGACCTAGGTAGACCCACAATAAAATCCATAGAGATTTGTTCCCATTTCCACTCCGGAATGGGCAAAGGCTGTAACTCTCTTTCCGGCTTCCGATGCTCGGCCTTGACTTGCTGGCAAGTCAGGCATCTCAAAACAAAATCTACAACATCTTTCTTCATCTCTTCCCACCAGTAGATATCTCTCAAGTCATGATACATTTTTGTGGAACCCGGATGAACGTTGTATGCTGACAGATGCGCCTCCTCTAAGATCTCGCATCGCAGCCTCTCGGAATCTCATACACAAAGACGAGTCCTAAATCGTAGCACTCCCTGATCATCGATCATGAACTCTGAATCTCTACCCTACCGGGCCTGCTCTAAAATCTCTGACAAGAGAGCGTTGTCGAACTGTGCTACCTGGATGCGGTCAAGTAAAAGTGGACGGGCGCGGTGCAAGCTGTCCTCCGATCTAAAGGAACTCAAACTGTACTCGGCTGTCGCATAAGATCTGCCAATCGGTAGAAGACTGTCTCTCAACTGTGCTCAAATAGGACAAACTACCCCCGGGCGTCCGACTCAAAATATCAGCTACAACATTCGCCTTGCCCGGGTGATAAAGAATTTCACAATCATAGTCCTTCATGAGCTCCATCCAATGGCGCTGCCTCAAATTCAGATCCCGCTGCTGGAAGATGTACATTAAGCTTTTTTGGTCCGTAATAATCTGACACGACTCTCCGTACAAGTAGTGTCTCCATATCTTGAGCGCAAAGACCACCGCGGCCATCTCTAAGTCGTGAGTGGGATAATTCTACTCGTGTTTCTTCAAGTTTCGAGAAGCATAAGCGATGACCATGCCGTGCTGCATCAACACATAGCCTAAACCCACTCGAGAAGCATCACAATACACGACATAGCCGCCTAACCCTGAAGGAAAAGATAAGACTGGTGTAGTCGTCAAACGAGTCTTCAACTGATAAAAACTCTGCTCACATGCCTCGGTCCAAAGAAATGGAACTCCCTTCCGGGTCAGTCCGGTCAGCGGTGCAGCGATACTTGAGAAATCCTGCACAAAACGGCTGTAATAACTGGCTAAGCCCAAGAAGCTGCGGACCACTATCACTGATACAGGTCTGGGACAAAGCTGGACGACCTCGATCTTCTTCGGGTCCACTCGTATACCATCTCTCGTAACCACGTGACCTAAGAAATCAATACTATCCATCCAGAAAGCACACTTGGAGAATTTAGCAAACAGCCGGTGCCCGCTCAAGGTCTGCAACGTGATCCTCAAATGCTGCTCTTGCTCCTCTCGACTCTTGGAGTACACCAGATTGTCGTCAATGAAAACAATAATGAACTAGTCTAGAAACGTCCTTAATATGCGGTTCATCAAATACATGAAAGCTGCCGAGGCATTGGTGAGCCCGAACGACATCACCAAGAACTCATAATGCCCATATCGTGTCCGAAAAGCAATCTTTGGAATGTCATCATTCCAAACCTGCAACTGATGATAACCCGGTCGCAAGGTAATCTTCGAAAAATGTCCCGCACCCTGAAGCTGATCAAAAAAATTGTCAATGCGAGGTAAAGGATACCTATTCCGCACTATAACTCGATTCAATTGATGATAATCAATGCACAATCTCATACTGCCGTCCTTTTTCTTGACGAACAGAACAGGAGCTCTCCAAGGCAACACACTCAGACGAATAAGTCTCTTGTCAAGCAAGCATTGCAACTGATCCTTAAGCTCTTTAAACTCCGCCAGGGCCATTCGATAAGGCGGTATATAAATAGGCCCTGTGCCGGGGATCAAGTCAATGCAGAACTCAACATCGCACTCTGGCGGCAATCCAGGTAACTCATCAGGAAATACATTGGGGAACTCTCTCACAATCGGAACCTGGTCCAACGGAACCTCTACGGCTCCAGCATCATGAATGTACACCAAGAATCCTTAACATCCTTTCCTCAAGAGCCGACCAACGCTAAGGGCAGAAATCATACTGGGAAGGGTGGCACTACTGTCTCCCTAAACAACAAGAACTGGATCACTTGGAAAACTAAATCTGACCGCCTTCTCACGAAAGTCCACGGACACATAACAAGTGGCTAACCAGTCCATGCCAAGAAGAACGTCAAAGTCTAACATATCAAAGAGGATCAAATCAATAGAAGAACCCCTATCCCCGATACGAACGAAAAACGACCGAAACACATGTTGGGCAATAAAAGACTCTCCTATGGGAGTAATAACAACAAGCGGATGATCTAGTAAAGAGGACACTCGGCCTAACCTCGGTACGAAGTGTGTGGATACATATGAGTGTATAGAACTTGGTTCGAACAATATACGCGCATCGAAAGAACACACTGGAAGAGTACCTGTCACAACTGCATTCGACGCCTGCACATCCTGAGGAGTCAACGCAAATACTCAGGCCTGTCCTCTACCGGCATCTGGCTGTCCTCTACCACTGCCACCTTGTCCTCTCTGAATAAGACCGCCATGACCATGGCCTCTCTAAGCATAGGTCTGGCGTGAAGCAACAACGGGCTAAAGAGGCAATGCTCTGAGAGGTGGTGAAGGTGGTAAAGTAACATGTGGAATTGCTGCCTCGCCCTGGTGTACCTCAGTACAATCCCTGATGCGGTGATGTAGACTTCCACACTGAAAACATCTCGACGACAGTGGCTGACCCCGTGGGTAAGAGCTATATAACTAGCCTCGTCTCAAGCCTCTTCTATCACCACGTCCTGGAGGGGATCTGCCACAGCATCTGCCAAACTGCCTCTGAGCTGGTACACCGGTACAAATCCGCTTCGGTCTCGAAACGATCGAAGTCTCGGAATTACGCTCCTCTACTAGTAGAGTTGTGTCCATCTCTGTTGCATACGTATCAAAATGCTGGGTGCCAATAGAGAGGAAACTGAGTATCAAGGCCTCGTACGAATCTCTTGACGCGCTTCTCTTCAGTATCTACCAAATATGGAGCATATACGGATAGCTGGGTAAACTAAATATCATATTCTGCCACAGTCACACCAGGGGTCCGGCGCAACGACTCAAAGCTATGAGCTCAGGCATCCTGACACTCTGCGAAAGGAAACAAGCATGAAACGCCGCCATGAACTCATCCCAGGTCATAGGAGGAAGACCTGCAGCTCGGCCTTCTCAACTGACTCGCACCAAGTCTGGGCAAGACCCTCCAGATGAAAGCATGAAAGCTCGACCGATCTCACATCTGAACATCTCAAGGAACGACAAATCCTGGCCATCCGATCAAGGAACGACTGTGGATCCTCCGCTGCATAGGTGCCAGTAAAAACCAGAGGTTTCAGCCTTATAAACTCTGCTAAAGATACGGCGGTAGTCTCGGTAGCGGTAGGTACGACTGCCTGAGTAGTAGGTACCATCACGGTCCCCGTAGTAGGTGGAGCAACATCCAATCTCTGTACTCGACTGGTCTCGACCAAGGATCCCATCATGTGACGTAGGTCCTGAACACTGGCCTTTAGCCTAGCAATACGTCCTGGAGAAGGTGGGTCAATATGCTCCTGAAGAATAGGCATACCGCCCTGGTCAGTCCACGTCTCTGACGAGCCTGCCCTGACCTCATCTTTGGCGGCAGCTCTCTATGCCCTCGTAGTCTTTGGCGCCATTGTGGCTGGAATAATGAAACAGGATTTGATAAGAATATAGAAATTGAATCATAAGGATATACGGAATCAAGAAAGGAATTACAAGCAAACGTGTCATAAGGTCACTTAGGTGGAGTACCGTCTCGTGAGTATGCCGCGGAACATACACACGCTACGTCACTCTACTAAAGCTACCTACTCCATCATACCAAAGATCATCCTACACTTCGAAAGGTAAAACCTAACGCTCTGATAGCAACTTTGTCATGACCCAAATTAGGAACGCGACCGGCACTTAAATCACGCAACGTCTAAAGGCGTAACGTAATTCAAGTAAACCGAAAACCCAGAAATCTAAACCATGAAAAGATAGAGTGATAAAACATAGTTAAAAACATTAAAAATCTCTTTTAAAAATGTTAAGTTATTTTCTTGAAAATTTCGGCAGTATCTCCTTTGTAAAAACTAGCCCCAAACGGGTACAAAACATGGAATATACAGGTCATCCCCAAACGGGAGCAACTCACGCCTAACGGCGGAACACAACCACACAGGTAAATATACGATACCGTAGTGAAGAAATAAGCAAATAAGGAGGTAAAACAACATCGCAACATGAAATAAAAGCCGGCTCACACGAGCACGACAACCAGAGTCACAAATAATATACAAATATCTAATCTCCCAGTCTTGTCTCTAAGTCAAATATATATAAGTGGTAGACGGAGAGTACTAGATACAAAATAAAATATACAGGTGAAGTATATAGATACTCGCACAAAACCCACCTACAAAAGGTCTCACACCCAACAGTAGCGGTATACACCGAAATGATGCAATAAAGAGCCTGTCGCGACTATACTAAGGGTCAAACCTGCAAAACACTGTGGCACAACGGGGGTGAGTTGCCAACTCGTGAGAAATAAATAATATTGTACAGGTAATCACATGCATGCACGATAAACAACCAATCTTACGTATATAGTCATGATGGCATATGTACAATAATATGAGATGCAGCAAAATCCAAATCAAGGTACTACATCGGGGTACGACACTATGTGTACAGAATATATCATAAAAGTCCTGAGTATGGGATAAAAACAGAGCCATCCTCAATAAATCATCATCATAAAAATCCGGTGTCCATCAACGACACCTCAAAATTCCAATATCTCAGGCGTCGTCACCGTGATCGTCTCTCATATCCATCTCATCATGTAACTCCGAATGGTATTCTCCGGATATCTTCCGAGTTTCTATACAATCACTGGTAGGCAGTGCTCCCCCTTCTGGGCTCATCATCATCCTCACGATCTTTTTGTCCCGGGGTACCTTATCGGGTCCACCATGTACCCGCAGACAGCTCATCCAACTTCTCAAATCGGGTACACTTATAGCTCAAAACCGAGAAAACTCATGGTGGACGCGAAATATCATATTAAGGGAAAATCGCACTTTCTAAATGTTTCAAGTTTTCAAAATATACTTTGCGATTTAGCAAATCCATGAAACAGTAATCTTATGAAAATATCATATGAGATAAGTCACTATAGCGATGTATGCATGATACAAATCATGATGCGTACTAGTACCAGAATAGTTATCTAGCTGTCAATAATGAATGCAGTACAATATATATTTATTCATGGTAATATCTATAGTGTGCGTGGCATGACAATTACCAACTGTATGTGTGGCATATAAATCAGTGCTCCTGCAACATGAATCGTTAGTAATGATGCAGTGCCCTATTAATGATACGTTGAAGTACAACAATAGGACGTACAAATAGTGCTTATGCACAATTGAAATATATATAGATATATAAGCATATAACACAAGGTTATATCACTTGAATCGAGCCCTCGGCGCTTAACGCCATACAGGCGATTCTCCCGTAGATGTTAAATCTACTTACCGGAACGCCTCGGCTAATCGTATCCAACCACCGCCTTTCCTTTCCACGTCCGACATCTCCGCAACCGGTCCTAGAATCGTACAATTTAAAACATAAGTCTAGACATCCGATATAGCGCAATATCAAAGACTATACGAAAGTACTAACGCTTACAAGTTAAACACGAGTGCATTAGGTGAGCTAAATGTATTCGACATCGTCTGAAACCACTCCTAGGGGCTGTTTCCCACAGAAAACGCTGAAACTAGAATCGGAACGTCCGTATCGTATATTAACAAAACACTTAGTTTTAGGTAAAACGGTTCCAGATTTTGATAGGGGTACAACTAGATAAAGTTGCACACACCAGAGACCCAAACTACATAGCAGAGAACCCTACTGAAACCCAACACCCAGGTCCCCCATCTGGCCGCAAATTGCAGCCAGAACCCTTAAATTTGCGGCCCAAACTTTGTTTTAGGGGCTGGTGCTTCGAGGGTGTCATTCTAGTCTAAAACATATCTCACAGTAAAGGCAACTTTTCTCTGCAACATCGGGGTTAACAGCAGATCACAAAAGAACACTAATTTTAACTAAAAACGGCATTAGACACTAAAATAAAATATTATGGGGTTTTAGTGCAAACTTGGTAGATTAGCAAGACTATTAGTTACTAACTACACTTAATTACCCTAATAAGACATGAAAACCGTAAACTTAACCTAATCCTCTCTTTAAACTCTAAACTTGCATCAAAACACCACCCTATAAACTAATTAAAACTAATTAAAGCAAGGATTAGCAAAACTATAAGTAAACTTGGTTTCATACCTCAAAAAGATTTGAGAAAGACCCTACTTGACAACATTTTGCCACCAAATGAAAACTTGTTTCAAAAACTCTTAAAGAGGTTTTGGAAAAATTAGATTTTTGAAGTGATTTTAAAAGGATTTGTACTGATTTTGTAGGGTTTTTTTAGGTGAAGTAGAAAAGGTTTAGCATGAGAGAAGAAGAGAGAAGAGGAAGAGGGATAAATGTCCAAGAGTTAAGAGAGAGAGGAAACCCCAAGTCATGGCACACTCATGCCTCGTTAAAACCCCATACCTCTTTTTTCTTTTCATTTTTCATTTTTCATTTTTTCTAAAAGCAAACTTGAACCATGCAATATTTATAAAGGAAAACTTGTTAATAAAATTGTTTTAAGTTGCCATGGTTGTATAAACATGTTTAACCGATGATTAACACTAGATTATTGTGTAAGAGCATGTTTAAATAATTTTTTTAAAAATAAATAAATAAGGAAATAATTAAATAACAATAATTGAATAAATAAATAATTAAATACCAATGAAATAAGCAATTATGTAAGTGAACTAGTAAAATTATGTCGATATGGAAAAATAATTATAACTAGGTTTTTATAGAAAATACATGTTATCACTAATTAATATACAAATATCCTAAACAATTTTAAAGCGTTACAACCCAGTTCTCAGAATTTTGATTCCCGGAATCACATCAGCAACTCCAAGGTCTTTCATGTTGAATTGGGCCGAAAGAAACTTTTTCGTGAACATGACGATTTGTAGATCGGTCCCAACAATCAGCATATCATCAACATATAGGCAGATAACTACTACCTTATCTTCAATGACCTTCACATATAGGCACTTATCCGATTCACTGATCTAGAAACTATCACTTAGGATGATTTTATTGAATTTCTTGTGCCACTGTTTCAGAGCTTGCTTCAGTCCATAGAGAGACTTGATCAACTTACAGATTTTGTTTTTTAAATCATTAACAACAAATCCTTCTAGTTGATACATGTAGATTTCTTAAGTAAGATCGTCATTCAAGAAAGTGGTCTTCACTTCCAATTGATAAATGATATGACCTTGACTTACTACCCAACTAATCAGAACACAGATGGTAGTTATTTAGCAGACTGGGGCATAAATGTCACAAAAATCAACTCTTTCTTTTTGATTGGATCTTTAGCCACCAATCTCATTTTGTACTTCTCAATGGTACCGTCTGCTTATAGCTTCCTTTTGAAGATCCATTTGCAGCCGATCGGTCTTATGCCTTCAAATAAATTTGTGAGCTCTTAAGTATTGTTCTGAATTAGTAAGTCCATCTCATCATTTACGGATTCCTTCCAAAGAAGATCATCATTGTATTTTTGTCTTTTCAAAAGTTTAAGGGTCACCTTCAATATGAAAAGTGATGAAATCGTCTCCAAAGATTTTAGCCTTTCTAAGACATTTAGAAGGCGGAGGTTGTGGTGCTTCTGGAGCAGTTTCTTCTTCTTCTTCTTCTTCTTCTTCTTCTTCTTCAGGAGGAACCACTTCTTCACGTATTGAAGTAGACTCTTCTACTAATGAGTTCTCGAAAAAGTTCTTGAGCGATGTGTTCTTATTTTTTATGAACTTATCCTCAAAGAATTCTGCATCGTGAGCTTCAATGTTAGAATTGGTGCCTAGATCTAAGAATCTGCAAGCATCACTGTCTGCAGCAAATCCTAGAAATACACACCTATTTTCCTTCTGTCCGAGCTTTGGCCTTCTAATATCTGGCACTCTAACATATGAAAACACCCCCAAACTTTGAGTGTGTCTAAGGAATCAAGATAACCCAAGAACAACTCATGTGGAATAGAATTAGTCTTAGCATAAGGGACCCGGTTCAGAATCCAGTTGGCCATCATAAGAGCTTCTCCCCAATAGCAGGTCGTAAATCCAGAGGTGATCAAGAGTTCACCATCTTTTTCAGAGCGCAATTCTTTCTCTCTGCAATCCCGTTGGACTGCAGAGAATAAGGTGCAATGGTTTCAACAATTATACCATGCTTCTTAAAATAAGCCTCCGTTTCTCTGGAACGATATTCGTCTCCTCAGTCGCTCCTGAGTTTCTTCACTAGTTTGCCAAGTTGCTTTTCTACATGAGTTCGGAACTCGTTGAATTTGTTGAATGCTTCATCTTTGGACTTCAGCAGATAAACATGGCAAAAGCGGGATTGGTCGTCGATGAAAGTGATGAAGTATTTCATGCCTTATCTTGTCATGAAGCTTTTAAAGTCGTAGGTGCCCGAATGAACTAAGTTTAATAACTCAGTGCTTCGGGTGACACTGGAAAATGGCTTTCTAGTTATTTTAGCTTGAACATAGATCTCACATTTCCTAGATTTATCACCCCCACAGTTGGGTACTAGCCCCAACTTTGTCATGTTAACCATTTTCATAAAGTTAACATGACCAAGGTCGTGGTGCCAAAGAGTAGAAGAATACCCACTAATAGATATTTTATTAATCGAGGAAATTGGGTACATGATACTTAATTTATACATTCCATCAATAAGAAAGGCATTTCCGAAATACACTTTCTTAAAAGATAACATGGTTTTTCCACCTTAAAATTCTAACCGCATACCTGCACCGCAGAGCAAGCTTTCAGAGACAAGGTTCTTTCAATAGATGGAACATGCTTCAGATCCTTCATAGTCAGAGTCTTTCCTGACATTAGAGTGAGAACCACCATTCCAATCCTATGAATAGTTGTGATAATGTGATCGGCCATTGCCACGACTTCTTTAGTAGGAACATAGGAGGAGAAAAGATACTTGTTGGCGCAGACATGATAGGTAGCTCCAGTGTCAAGCCACCAGTCTTTGTTGGAGAAAAAATTCGTCAGAGAGACCATCGCAACAAAATTTTGGATCTGCGCATTTTGATTGATGCTTTCCTTCTTATCTCTCTTAAGCACCTTGTAATTTTTAGTGAAATAGCTTAGATTGCTATAGTTGAAGCAACCGTCCTTCTGTTTGAAGTCTTTCTTCTGAACATTCAGATTGTAAGTCTTCTTATTCTTATTTTTGAAGTTTATCTTTATCTTCTTGAAAGAGGAAGGGTTCTACTTGGAGGAAACCAGATTAGCGGTCGCCTTCTACTTGGAAAGCACCTCGTTTTTGGAATGCATTTGGACTCCGTCTTCAATTCGGATATACCTTTTAAGGTCCTTCAAAGACATATGCTTCTTTCTTCTATGCATGTCAGTTGAGAATGACATCCATGAAGGAGAAAGTTTATTGATGATAGCTCCAGCAATGAAAGTATCAGTTAAACCAATTTTTTCATCTTTTAATTTCATTACAATCTTTTCAAGTTCTTTGACTTGAGAGAGCACTTCTTTACCATCTTCAAATTTAAGATCGAGAAACTTATCGATGAGATGAGTTTTAGAGAGTTTCTCTTCATCTTTGTATTGTTGCTCCAAAGACTTCCAAATCTCCTTAGCAGAAGACTTTTAAGAGTAGACATCATCAAGGTGGTCGGCGAGACAGTTGAGAAGGTAACTAATGCAGAAATGGTTGTTGCGTTCCCATTTCTCTTTATTTGTCGGAACCTTTTCGAAGTCTGGTTTATCGGTGGAAACAACGTAGTACATATTTAGGAGTTGCATCCCAAATATCATTTTGTGATGCATGAGGTTAGTCCCGTCAAAACTTTCGAGTTTAAGACAGTCAAGCCTTATTGTTCTTGCAACGTCCATTTAATATGCAGAATTTTGCTTTAAAATTATTGGAGTAGGAGACCAAAGTGGACAACGAAATTGAAATTTCGGTTCTGAAAAAACTTATCTGCAAAGAAACAATGGAATTGTGGCGAGCTGATGTGCGTCTTTGAACGCGGAATTTAAAACAAATTCAGCATACTCCAGTGCAAGGATCCTAAAACTGAACTGCTCCCAGGAATAACAACCTGAGTACTGATTTGCACCAACCAACTACTCTGAGCTTTTGAGCCGTGGTGATTGGATCTCCTTGATTTTTGACGCACAAGCTGAGCTCTCTGAATTTGGACTGATTTAATTTCGGTGTATTTCAACCCACTATAATACAATCCGGTTACAGCCCAGAAAATGATCTGGCTGCAACCCCCTCTCCCTCTTAGTATTTAGAGGATTTTCTTCTTCTTCGATATCTTTCAACAATGAGATTCAGAGGGGTATTTATAGGGTTATAAATTAGTATCAATGCACCAAAAAATCAATTCAATATATGGCATGACACTGTTGCAGGTACTGGCAAACTTTAGCAATTACGGCTGTCGACGATTTCTGTAGCAATTACCGTGCATGCAAATTACTGTAGCAATTAACGTGCAAGTCGGCAATTATTGTAGCAATTCCATCTGACACTGTAGCAGTACTGTACAAAGTGCAGCTCAGACCGATTGATCCGATCCCGCTCCAAATTCAAGCCCAAGTCTACTAGTATTACCTATGAAAGATATTATTAATTAATTAATTAATCTTGCAAACAGCAAGATGGAATCTGTTGATATATTAGTTTGAAACTTCAAACACTGTTTTTAATAAAAATAACAACAAAGATCCAACAATAAATACCATGCAATATGCTCTATTAACACTAACTGAAATAATAGGTGATAATTAATACTAAAAATAAACAGTGAAATTATACTAAACCAATTTAATGTAAATTATTGATTAAATCTAATTTAACTAATAAATAATATCATTAACGTGGAAATGTATGTGTGGACAATAATTAGGTGACCCCGAATACGAGACCTTTGATGATGCTCACAAGTGGTATTCCCTCAGATTACGACACGTGGCGGATGACGTGGCCCGAAAGCTACGGAGGTGGAATAAATGAGATGCATTAGAGGCATTCCTTGGGATCTCATCTCCGAGGACGCATCCGACCTTTCAGGAGATCTCCCTGAGTAATTTCCCCCTTCACCCAATAAACAGCCAACAGCTCGTCTCCGAGCCATCTGACGGACCGAGCTTCCTCGACCTCCTTGCTCGTCTCCAAGACATCTGTCAGGCCGAGCTTCCTCGGCCTCCCTGCTCGTCTCTAAGCAATCTAACGGGCTGAGCTTCCTCGGCCTCTTTGCTCTTCTCCAAGCCATCTGTCATGCCGAACTTTCTCAGCCTTCCTGCTCGTCTCTGAGCAATCTGACAGGCCGGGCTTCCTCGGCTTTCCCGATCATCCGAGAGCGTGAAAACCAAGCGCCCCCGCAACGGCTCCGCGTATCCCGCCAGGGCGAGATATCCGCCTCCCCACGTTCCGCGTCCCTCGCTAGCGCTTCGCCCCATCAATGGGCGAATCCCGCCATTAAAGCCAGGATAACGCAGGAGACGGCGATGATCTCGTTCCTGCTCGCTCCACGCGACCACTATATAAACCCCTCTCTCATAAGACTCAGGTAACTCCTACTCATTCCAATACGCCGTTACTCTGCACCTATTCCTCGGTACTATGTTGATCGTCGGAGGGTTCTACGGTGATCACCCATCTCGGGACTTCCTTTGCAAATAGCTCGGCGTCAACACCAACCCATTGAGATCCACACGCTCAACAACTCCCAAGCCAAATCTCAACCATTAAAGACCACCATCACAGGATCGACAGAGGACAACATCTGATGGAGAGCACAGCCTCCATCAGTTGGTGCCATATGTGGGAAAGACTCTTCAGAAGCTTCTCCATCTATAAGTTGATCTTCCTCTCTCGACCCAATGGCCAGTGACAACCGCGACGATCTAAATACGAGCCGCCACAATGGAAGTGGAGCGGCTCGTCTCCCCTTCCTAACGTGATCAACACCTTATCCGCTCAGATAGATAGGCTTACATCGCTGGTGGATGCCCTCTTCCGCGTTCAAGCGGTCGGCCCTACCCACCAGACCGCAGTTCCTCCTTCCCGGGATAACGACGTCTGCAAAAGGACGGATGGGCACGCTCAAGCCCTCGATCTCACTCACACTCATCTCAGCGTCACCGAGCGCAGGCATGCCGACTCCGGCCACCGTGACCAGCATGTGGCGATTGATTCCATGACTCGCTGAGCGTTGGACATCTCTATGCCCCGATCCCAGGGAAGACTGGGACGTCGCTCCGATGCCCGCCGTGCGTTCTCTCCCCTTGAGGAGGTGTCGGTCAGCTCTCCTTCTTCCAGGCATGACCGATGCCTCCACTCTCGCAAAGGACGCACGAATGGCTAACGCTGGGACTACTCGAGAAGGGTCTCGGCCGAGGATTTGAGATATTTGATAGAGCGAATCGGAGCCACACCATCATGCAGACCCGGAGCGGGGGTAGCCACCACTCCGACTGTGCAGAATCCTTGGGGTACCACCACCGACTTGAAGCCCTCGAAATGAAAATTGAAGGCATACACCGGGATGGCCATGCGTCCGGGGAAAGGGCCAGGTACTCAGCCGACTCACTAACAAAGCCCTATACAGAAGAGCTGCTGGCCGAGCACGTCTCGTCTAGGAACAAGCCGCCAAAAATGGCCCTCTTCGACGGGATGTCCGACCCGAAGGACCACTTGGACGCTTTTACGGCGGGCATGAGCTTTTAAGATAACTCGGATGCGGCTCAATGCCGAGCTTTCCCCACCACCCTAATCCGGGCTGGCCGGAACAAGTTCCGAGGACTTATGCCACGCTCCATCTCAACCTTCGACGAGCTGGCCACCTAATTCGTCGGTTACTTCGTTAGGAACCGATGACAGAAGAGGTTGGTCGACTACCTGTTTACCGTCAAGAGCGGAGACAAGGAATCCTTCAAAGGGTGTGTCACCCGCTTCTACAATGCCCTCCTGGAGGTCCCCGAGCATCGCAATGAAATAGTTATCACCGCGTTGAGATCGGGTCTTAGGAGCAAAGAGTGGCTCCTCTCTTTTTCAGTAGCGCAACCTAAGACCATGGCCAAATTGAACGCCTGGACCGAGCGAGAAATCCAACTTGAGTCCGAGATGAACTCAAATCTGCCCCGAGCCAACCAGGAGGAAAGAAAGGAATGGAACAGGGAGGAGAAAAGAAAGTCCATCGTTTGAAGCCTTACTCCCCGAGGTTCCAAGAGTACACTCCTCTAAACATTTCCCAGACCGAGCTGCTAGAGGAAGCTAAGGGTAAGAGGTTCTTCAAGCTCCCGCCAGTCACCCAAAGAGCGGGCAAGCATCTCTACAGCCCATACTACGCCTTCCACGGGTCGCGGGCGAAAGTGTGTCTTAACACCTCAACTAAGTTTCCACATGCATCAAGTATGCAATTTTAAAAAATCTAGAAGTCTAAGCTACACTAACCTAAAATCGAACTAGAGAATTAGGGTTTGTATGCAAGTAAACAAGTTCTATAACTAAATGAAAAGGGAATACAACCTTTATAGACCGGTCCTTCACTTTTAAAGCTCTAAGTAGTAGTCTCTAGAACTCTTCTTAGGCTCCACTTGGTGAAAAGAATGAGCTTATTTTGTCGTCTTCGAGACCGAAGATGATCCACCTTGAAGTTACTCTAACTCAAGCTATCTCTTCACTAATCAAAGAATTAGTGAAAAAAACAACCTAATCTAATGGGCTATATAAGAGTAAGTTGATGAAGTAGGAATTTTTCTCACTTTAGAAATCTATTTCTCTTTTTCTTCCTTCAACTCAAGAAAACCTAGAGAGGAAGAAAATGAATTTGGGTAAGAAAATAAACTTGTGATCAAGTGAGAGAGTACACCATGAGTTAAAAGATAAGGTTGGGTGATAAAATATCTAGAGTAAAAACAAAAAATGAGAGATGATTCATGGCTTCTACATGCTTCCACAAGCATCCAAGCCATGCTCACTAAATCTACTCATTTTTATTTTCCTCTTAATAAATAATCACCCAATAATCTTTAGGTCACGGTGTGAGTCTCATATACCCATGTTCAATATATCATCAAGCATGGTACAATATATATATATATATATATATCATATATATATAATTATATATATAAAGAGAATAGAAGAAAATCATAAGTGATCTAATATTAGTTAATATATATATATATATATATATATATCAAATTATTAAATCAACACTTGATTCAATAATCCGGTTATATCATATATAACCGACTAATATCACTTATTTGTATATCAAATTATCAAATCAACACTTAATTCAATAACCCGGTCATATCATATATAACCGACAACATTCAATATACTATATCAAATCAACACTTGATTCAATAATCCGGTCATATCATATATAACCGGCCAATATCAAATATATATATATATAACATATCATTGAATCAACACTTGATTCAACAATCTGGTCATATCATATATAATCTAGCCGATATCAAATATCGCGAGATTAGAATACGGTATCACATACTCGTATTTAATCAAGCTCCCGCACATATCACCATATGTGTCCTACTTCGTTTTGTTTGAGCTAGGAAACTTCTGTGTGGGACTCTAAAGACTCGTCAATACGCCAGCAATAGGTAATGATCATATCAGATACCCACAAGCCATCAGCGGTACTAGCTTGACGTAACGGCTACCCAGGTATTGAGTGAATAGAAGATCAACAAGGAAGTTTGTACAAACTCTCACAAAGCCTATAAGAAACACTTACCGTACAGTCCATTCTTGTCACGACCCAAAGTTCGGCACGTGACCGGCACTTAACCACGTAACGTCTACAGGCGTAACACGACTAAGTAAGCCGAAACCCAGAAATTAAAACCATTAAAAGTAGTGAGTGTTGAAAACATTGGTTTAAAAACATTTAGAAAACTCGAGTAAAAATCATTAAAGTTTGTTATTTTCTTAAAAGTTTCGGCAGCACCTCCTTCGTAAAAACTGGGCCCGAAAACGGGTACAAGACATGATATAAGTAAAAATGGCATATAATAAGAATAAAGCATCCCCAAACGGGAGCAATCACGTCCAACGGCGGAAACAACCACCACAATAATAACATACGGCGACGTAGCGAAGAAATGGAAAATATAAGTAAAACAGCATAAAAGATAAAACTGCATAAATAAAGCCGGCTCACACGAGCTCGACACCCAGAATACAAAATAATATACAATGTCGTCCTCACAACCAGTCTCTAAGCCAATACATAACTGGTAGATAGAGAGTACTAGATATAATGAAAAGGACAATGAAATGTAAACAGATAACTGCAACCCACCTATAGCAAAATGGCTCGCACGCCAACTGTAGCGGTATCCGCAACAAAAAGATACGAAGATGTAGCCCTGCCGCGACTACTCTGAGGGTCTACCTGCAGGCACTGTGGCACAACAGGGGTGAGTTGCCAACTCGTGAATAGTAAATATCATATAAAGGTAATCGCAGGTATGCACGTACTGCGATACTCTAACATGTGCAACTGATAACATCAATATGGTAATCTGGGTATACTGTAATCATGCGAGGTTCTCTATCAGGTACTAAAGGTACATGATGCAATGCATGTAAATGAGTGCTGAGCATGGGAAAATAAATCATCAACACAAGTCATCATCGTGGAAAAACCCCGGTGTCTACCAAAAACACCCCAAAATCCCCATAACTCAGGCGCCGTCGCTCAATACGGCCCTCATAACCAGTAAATCTCATAGAACAGGAGTGCCCAACATCGGCACCGAAATATCATGAAATACTCGTGTCCAGCATCGACACGCAAATCCTCATCTCTCAGGCGCCGCATACCAGATCGGCCCTCAGTATGTATCTCATGTCATAACCCCCAGATGGTATCCTCCGGATATCCATCGGGTCTCCAAACTGTCACCGGCTGGTAGTAGTCCCTCCGCTGGGCTCACCATCTAACTATACGAGTCTTCTTGCCCCGGGGTACCATACCGGGTCCACCATGTACCCGCAGAAGGTGCCCACCACTCCTCAAATCGGGTATACTCACACAAGCTCTCAGAACCGAGAAAACTCATGATGGACGCACTAAAATATCATATCAAGAGAAACCAGGTTTTTAAAATAAAGCATACTTTCTTAAAATAATACCATGGTTCTCAAATCCAGAAATCACATGAAATCCAAACTCAATGCATAAATCCATGTAATGTGATGTATGCATCATAAGGTCGTACTATGAGTAAAGGGAAAAACCGCTCCTTAAATGAATTCAGTTTTTAAAAAATATCTCATGCGGTCCCCAGTTTTCCCAAAAACCAGCTTATCTAGGTAGGTACAATGTGTATATGCGTAAGTATGGATGTACCAAGGTATATATGCACCAATACGAATATACAACGTGTATGTGCACAAGTGTGGAGGTATCAATATGTATGTGCACCAATATGGATATGCAAATGAGTATGTGCACAAGTAACATAATCATGTCGAATCATATATAAGGTGAGCTACAATATATTGTTTATGGCAATTCTATAGTGTGAGGGTCATGGCAATTACTAACGGTATGTGTGTAACATGCAGATTAGTGCTCGTGCAACATGAACCGTTAGTAACGGTGCAGTGTCCTATTAATTCTAAGTTCATATATAGCAGGGAATACAGTATGCAACAAATGGTATCCATGCGCAATCAATGTATATGAATGCAAATATGCCGCTACAATATCCTATCAAGCCCTAGCGCATAACGCCATACGGCCGATTTCCCCGTAGATGTTAAATCTACTTACCGTGATCTCGATCTACGTGTATCCGACCACCTGCTTCCCCTTCTGTACGGAGTCCGAAGTACCCGCCTGTAAACCTAGAATTTACACCAAGTAATACATATAAGCTAAAATCTTGCAAAAATGCGATATCAATCTTATACAAGAAACTAGCGTCGCAAACTAAACGCGTATATATACATAACGTGTGTGTGTATGTCAAAAACCATCGCGACACACTGTGGCACACAGCAACACGCTGTGACACACAACAACACCAAACCCACTCATAGCGCACGTATCGCGCAAGTCCCGCTACACAAATTATAGGTAATTTGGTCCCATATTTTATCTGGAGCAAAAAAAAGAAAAATAAACAAGACCAAATCTCTTATAATACCTACAGATAGCTACCTGCAAAGTTTCAACAAGTTCCAGAAAAATTGGGCCGGCCACTATAGGCTTGATATCGACCAAGGTTAGGTGAAACTGGTCCAGGTTTTTACATTACACCCCTAGCACAATTTATAGTCTAGTGTATATGTTTGCTCGTCAAGAAAATAACCACAGATAAAGCAGATTCTACGTTCCTATAACTTGGTTTTAAAACGTTTTAAAAACACTAATTGGTACATAAAGGTATTTTAGTGCAAACTGGAACAAAAGACTTGGTTTAACAGTATTAATAGCACTTAACTAAATTAAACAAACCCTATGAATCCTAATTTAACAGAAGTTCCACTTAGACCACCAAAACAACCCAATACCCTCAAAACTCTTAAATATTGCTAAACAACCCCAGATTTTGCCCACTGCAAATACCCAAAAACCAAACAATACCAAAGGATCCCAAACCACAGCAGATACCTACCATAAAAGTTTCAACCCCCAACTCACCTCAAAAACCGATCTCGCAGGAATTTCCCCTCTTGCCGCCGGCCAAAACCGCCCAGGTTGGGTCCAAACTCCACTTATACACTCAGGGTATCTAGCACTACACTACTATATTGTTTAGGTTTCACAAAGGGTTTCGGGGTAACAGCAGGTTACAGTAGCTCTAAAACGACACTAAAATACGATATCGGCGCAAAACTACGACTTTAAAGTTCTAAACTGAAGCTAAAGTGTAACACAACCTAAAAACTAGCTAAATAACAGTTAGGGGATTATACCTATACCAACTTGCTCCAAAGTCCAAGCTTTCCTAGCTCCATGGGTTGATTTGGGGTGTAAGATCAATTTGTGTGAAAGAAGTGTTGAATTTTGATGAATTGAGGTCGAGATCTTGTAGATTTGGGTGAGGGTTTGGTGAGGGTAGAAGTGTTTCTGTTTTAGAGAGAGAGGGAGAAGAAAATATGAGGGAAAGAAAATTGGTTTGAAATAATATGTAGAAAGTGAGATGAATGTGAAGTCAACCATGCCCCTCTCTCTCTCCTCCATAAATGCTTGTCATGTCTTGTCCCCCCCAAGCCTCCTAGCCCACCATTCTCTATCTGCACAAGTCAACCCCAAAAAAAAAATCATTTGTGAATTTGAATTTAAAATTTTTGAAAACTAGTAATTTTGTTAATTACATTTTCCAATTAGTAAGATGGTTAAACTCCCATGACCACATACACATGGTTTAACCCAAAATTTTGCCCTAATTTACATGCACATGTGTGTGCAAGCCAAATTAAATTCTAATAAAATATTTATTAATTTTTATAAAATATTTGAAAACCGTTTTGGTAAACTTTTTACGAAAAAACCCATATTAACGCATAATTAACCACTAATCGCATCCTAAAGTGTTACACTCTTCCCCCTTAAAGAAATTCGTCCCCGAATTTAAAAGATATAGCTACGCGTACCTTCAAAGAGATGAGAGAATTTCTTCCGCATCTCACCCTCGGCCTCCCAAGCGATCTCTTCACCATTTGGGCTGCGCCAAAGCACATTCACAGATGGAAAGACCTTTGATCGAAATTTCTTCACCTGTCGGTCCAATATCACTACTGGCTGCTCGGTGAACGAAAGATCGCGCTCGAGCTGAACGGTCTGATGTTGAATCATGTGAGAATGGTCACGCAGGTATCTGCGAAGTATCGACACATGGAATGTAGGGCTACTAGGCACTAGAACAAGGTTCTACAAGGTATCAACCATGCCAAAATCAAAATTTTCAAGTGCCGAACAAGCTAAAGCAAGGATCTTTGTTAGAGGATTAGGATAAACATAGAGCAAGTAAACAACTTTACTTCTAAAAGATAGGGATTACAACCTTTGTAGTCTGTTCCTTCGCTTCATAAGCTCCGTGTTAAGGTCCCTTCGCTGTGATCATCATGAACTCCGACTCTCGAGTGACTCCATGAGGTAAATGAGACACCGTGCTTGTAGTCTTCATGATCTAAGGTGATCTACCTTGAAGAATCTCTAAACCAAGCTTACACTTCACTAAACAACTTATTAGAGAAGTGAACACCCTAATCTAAGTGGCTAGAATAGATGAGGATGATGAAGTAGGAATTTTGCTCTCTTTTGTTTTCAATTTCTCACACTATATCATCACAAACACAAAAGCTAGTAAGCTTTTCAAAGAGGAAGAAGAAGATGAAACCTTTTGTGATGAATAATGAATTATTGTTGTGGTTACAAATCCAACCATGGGTTAAGTATGAAGGAGTTAACCCTTGTAGAGAATTAACTAGAGTTAATGGTTTGGATTGGGTTAAAAAAATATCTTCACAAAATATCAAGCTAAAGACAAAGTCAAAGCTTCATGCAAAAGCTAACCATAATCCAAACCCTAACCAAGTTTAAACCCTAAACCTTTGTTAAATTTATAACCCTAACATGTTACAATATTATATATCACATATACAATATATTTTGTAACAAAAGAAAATAATACAATTAACATATATCGCATATATATCAATGTATTATCTCGTGAGAAAATGAATCAATAAAGCGAGCTTATATTGGTTAACGTAACGTAATATATCACATATATAATTATACATTAAATTATCGAATCAACACTTGATCCGATAACCCGACTATATTACATATAACCGACTAATATAACATGTACCAATTCATCGAATCAACACTTGATCCGATGACCCGGCTATATCACATATACCCGGCCGATATCACATATCGCCAGAATAGAATATGTTATCTCATATCGTATTATTCTCGGTCCCGCACATATCACATATGTGCTCCTACTCCGTTTTGCCTGAGCCAGGAAAACTCTGCGTAGGACTCTAAAGAATTGTCAATACGCCGGCAGTAGGTGATGATCATATCAAACACCCACAAGCTGCAAGCGGTCAGCTAAACGTAACAGCCACCCAGGTATTGAGCGATCATAAGATCAACAAGCAGGCCTGTACATTCTCCTGTGAATCCAATCAGTAACACTACCGTACAGTCCGGTCTCTTCGTCTGATATGTCGCATATCCAGTTTAGGGGTGGTAAACGTCAGACCCCAGTAACCGATAAATCGTGTCGATATGAGGCTCATAACGGGTTGAGAAACTACTGATAACTTTTACCAGCAGCACTTCATATCAGCACTGGCCAGGGACTTCCAGTTATAGCCAATTGAATACAGCACAACATCAACTCCCTATACCCGGAGAGACGAAACCCCTCCTATCGCTCATTGCCTCCATGTGATTCGGGACTGTACCCAAAAGCCACCGTTTTGCATGTCCTCTTAGACGTGGTAAGGTAGAAATCAAAGCACAGTGGGAATCACATAAGACTCTATGACGATCTCGGGTCTACAGACTAACCTGTACTAGTGTCACCGAAGAACCGCTATCTGATGATAGGTATAATACCATCTAGGAGTTCTCGGCGAGTCCGTTCAGTGTACCCAGTCTCCACTGAGCACCCGTACACCATCTTTGATGTCAAACACTGATGGATATGGGATCATCCATCGCCCATCATATGGGTCAAGATGCGTATACGCTAGTCTACTCTGGAGTATCGATGCCTTGTCTCGATACTTCCTCGACTAGGAACCGTTATAGGATGTACTCTTGGACTACCCTGGCCCCACTAGTATGATCTGCATCATAGTCCTGGTACTCGAGTACATATCCTAAGGGCTTTATCAACATGTGAGAGTAAGACAGTAAACTAATACAAGTCAACATGTTAAGATAAAGTGAAACCAAATAGAATACTATCATGTCGAGAAAGAAAGTCCTCTCTATATATATCCAAGCATCCGCTATAATATACATCATACGTACAACAATGGCCTCTAGGGCATATATATAACTAACAATCTCCTACTTGCACTAAGGCCAGGTGTTGTAGTATCTCATACCCAACATCCCGAAGAGTCTCTCAAATTGTATCTGGGGTATGGCCTTTGTGAGTGGATCCACAGTGTTGTCCTTCGTGTCAACTCTCCTGACCTCGATCTCACAGAGATCAACTATCTCCCGGATCAGGTGATACCGCCTCAGAATATGTCTAGACTTCTAATGTGACCTGGGTTCCTTGGCCAAAATCACTGCTCCATTGTTACCACAATACAAAGGTATTGGATGCTCAATGGACGGAACCACACCAAGTTCAGTAACGAACTTCTTCATCCAGACAGCCACTTTGGCAGCATCGTTGGCAGCGATATATTCAGTCTCCATCGTCGAGTCTGTAGGGTTGCTAGGTACGCGCATAAGGGTCTACGAGGCATCAACCATGCCCGATTAAAATTTTAGCCGTGTCGAACAACCCAAAGCCGGATCTTTAAACTAGGGTTTAGGCGAAAACAAGCATGTTAAACACTTTAACACTAAGTGAAAGGGATTACAACCTTTGTAGATCCAGTCCTTCACTTCAATAGCTCCGTGTACATGTCCCCTTCGCTGCAATCGTGAACTCTGGACTCTAGAGAAGCTCCACAAGAAGAACGAACATGCTTGCTTCGATGACTTCGAGGCCGAAGATGATCTACGTCGGGGAGACACTAACTCAAGCTATTCCATCACTAGGTCATGAACTTTGTGAAGAGAACACACTCTACTACATGGCAAGTGGTAGAGGATGAAGAAGTAGGAGGTGGACTCACTTTAGAATTGATTTTCTCACATTTTTCCTCATAGCACCATTAGAGCTTGAAAGCTTTTTCAAGGAGCTTGATGAAGAAGAAGAAGTGAATAATTCATCCAAATGAAAACTTATCCTATGAATTATTGCACCATGGTTGAGTTAAGCCCTCATGCTTAACTCATGTAGAGAATTAACCATAGTATGAAGTTAAGGGTTAGGTTAACTAATATCCTAAGGAATGACAAAAGAATTGACTTTGTCAATGTTGCATACAAGTTTCTACAAGCTTGATAGCATTGACTAAAGTCTCCTCTCTTTTGTTATTCTTAAGGAAATAAGTAAACCCTAATTTTAACTAAACTTGATATAAGTCTCATACACCCATCTTGTATGTATCATCAAGCATGATACAAACATGTACACTTGCATATATCACATATAAACAATGTGCACAATCTAGTGAGAAAATAAATCATAAGTGAGCTAATACTAGTTAATGTAATGTAATATATCAAATATATAATTATACATTAAATTATTAAATCAACTCTTGATTTAATAACACGGCTATAACCGACTAATATCATGTGTAACAACTTATTGAATCAACACTTGATCCGATAACCCGGCTATATCGCATACAACCGATCAATGTTACGAATCGCGAGAATAGAATACGGTATCTCATATCGTATTAATCTCGGTCCCGCACATATCACATATGTGCTCTTACTCCATTTCGCTTGAGCCAGGAAACCCCTGTGTAGGACTCTAATGACTCGTCAATACGCCGGCAGTAGGTGATGATCATATCAAACACCCACAAGCCGCAAGCGGTCTGCTAAACGTAACGGCCACCCGGGTATTGAGCGATCAGAAGATCAACAAGCAAGCCTGTACATTCTCCTGTGAATCCAATCAGTAACACTCCCGTACAGTCCGGTCTCGTCGTCTGATATGTCGCATATCTCGCCTAGGGGTGGTAAACGTCAGACCCCAGTAGCTTGATAAGTCGTTTCGATATGAGGTCTATAACAGTTTGAGAAACTACTGGTAACACTTACCAGTAAATCTCAGCAACCCTGGCCAGGGATTTCCAGCTATAGCCAATCGAACACAGCGCAACATCAACTCCCTATACCGGGAGAGACGAATCCCCTCCTATCGCTCATTACCTCCATGTGATTCGGGACTGTACCCAAAAGCCACCTTTTTGCACGCCCTCTTGGACGTGGTATGATGGAAATCAAAGCACAGTGGGAATCACACAAGACTCTATGACGATCTCGGGTCAACAAACTACTCTGTACCAGTGTTACCGGAGAACTGCCATCTGACGTGAGGTATAATACCATCTGGGAGTTCTCGGCGAGTCCGTCCAGTGTACCCAGTCTCCACTGAGCACCCGTACACCATCCTTGATGTCAAACACCGATGGATATGGGATCATCCATCGCCTATCATATGGGTCAAGATGCGTATACGCTAGTCTACTCTGGTGCATCGATGCCCCGTCTCGATACACCCTCGACTAGGAACAGTTATAGGATGTACTCGCCGACTACCGTGTCCCCACTAGTATGATCTCATCATAGTCCCAGTAGTCGAGTACATATCCTAAGGGCTTTATCAACATGTAACATAGAGACAACCAGAGTACATGTTATGATAAAGTACAACTAGATAGCATACTATCATGTCGAGCAAGAAAGTCCTCCCTATATATGTCCAAGCATCCATTACAATATACATCGTATGTACAGTAATGGCCTCTAGGGCATACATATAACTAACAATCTCCCACTTGCACTAGGGCCATCTGTTGTGGTATCGCATACCCAACAATTAGCTGCGGTTGAAGTATCTCATACTCAACCATCCCATAAATGTCTCTACAGGGAAAAAAGGCCTTTGTGAGTGGATCCGCGCTGTTATCCTCTGCGTCTACTCTCCTAACCTCGATCTCCCTGGAGATCAACCATCTCCATGATCAGGTATACTGCCTAAGAATTATATCTGGATTTCTGATGGGAAGGGGGGTTCCTTGGCAAAAGCCACAACTCCATTGTCATACAATGGTAGGAACGAAATTCATCTCATGAACTTATATATATCCAGACTGCCTCTTTGGTAGCATCCTTGGTAACGATGTATCTTGCCTTTAATCGTCTAGTTTGTCACGGTATCTAGCTTGGAACTCATCCAACATACCGTCCCTCCACTGAGGGTAAAGACAATGCCTGCGACTGACATTCAGTCGTCCTTATCATCCTGGAACTTTTCCAGTGATTCTCCCCAGGATCGATTTATACCATCTCACTACACCTGGTGAGAATCCTAATATCCAATTAGATCTATCTCAAAGATCCAAAACCCAGGATTTAGGAGGTATCGCTTTGATCCTATATGGAGAATCCTTGTGATAAGCGGAGATTGACCGAGCGTAGCATAGGAAACTCCTTCCCTATCAAAAGTATGCCATCCATGTACTCTACGAGGATCACCACCATACTCTCTACTACCTTTTTGTATATACAAGGTTCATCTACCATTTTGATGAAGTCAAACTCTTTGACTACCACATCAAAACAGATGTTCCAACTCCGTGATGCCTGCTTTATCCTATAAAGCATCTTGCTCAGGTTTCCGCTGCTCCCACTGTTTACGAAGCCCTCTGGCTGTGTACTTATAGATGCTCTCTTCCAAAACATCATTTAGAAAAAAAGTCATGACACCCAACCACCAGATATCGTAGTCATGGTATGTAGCAGTGGCAAATAGGATCTGGATGGACTTAAGCATAGCTTTGAAAATCTCAACTTTTCCATGTACACCAAGTAATCTTCTCAAGATATACTTGCTCCTGATAGGGATTTAACCCTTCAGATAAAGCAACCAAAGTCCATACTTTGTTGGTGTATAAGGATTCCATCTCAGATCGCTAAGCATCCAGCCATTCTTACAGAGTCCCACTCCTGATGGCCTGCTCGAAACCAGTTGGGTCATCATCTCATGATGCAATCCCCGCTCCCACTGTCATAGAGAAACCAAAGTATCTCTCAAGTGGGTGAGGAACCCTACTAGATCGGCGGAGAGGCTGAGGTTCGTTGGTTACTATTGAATCCTTTGGTTCTATCAAATTATCTACTGTAGTTTGTATAGCTGGAACTCCTTCCAGTTCTACCTCATGACCACTAATTTCTTCACAAGAAATTCCCTTTCACAAAGGTGGCATGTTGAGAAACAAAACATATTTTGTTCCTCGGTTTGGTAGAAGATATTCCCTTGCGAATGCTTGGGATATCCAACAAACTTCTACAGATCTGACTTTGCCTTTAACCCTATTCAATAGGTATGCAGCTTCACAGGTGCATAACTCCCAAAAGGAAATAGGAAACTCAGTAGTACTCATCATAGAGCACACCATATCACATAGGGTGTTATTGCTCCGCCCCGATATACCATCGTGCTATGGTGTATACGGAGGAGTAATGCTGAGAGAGAATCTCATTCTCCTTTAGAATAATCCAGGAATTCCGTGCTCAAGTATTCTCCTCCTTGATCTCATCAAAGGACATAATACTTATACCCTTATTTTGGTTCTCTACTTCTAATTTATATTCTATGAATATCTCAAAAGCTTCGGACTTGTGTTTCAACAGGAACATATGTCTGAATCTTGAGAGATCATCAGTGAATATAATAAAGTACAAAGAACCGGTCTTGGCATGTATAGACAGGGGACCTTCATACATCAGCATGTATCAATCCCAAAAGTTCACTAACTCTTTCTCTGTTTCCAATAAACACAGCTGTGGTCATCTTATCTTCGTAACATGACCGGCAAGTTTCACAAGATATAAATTCAAACAAATTTAAATATGCATCTTAATGTAACTTCAGCCAGTCGGGTCGCATTGATATGACCTAGTCTACAATGCCTCAAGAAGGATTCGTTCATTTCTGAACTCTTCCTCTTGTGTGTGTTCCGTATACTAAGAACTATAGTTTGATTTAGAACGTCAATGCTTTTAGATAACGTGCCTGAACCGATCAACTCTTGATATAGGAAATGTTCAAAATATTATCCAACAATACAGAATTATATCCTTTCTTTACTAATAAAGAGACCGATATGATTTTTTATATCAGGTTCGGTATCTAATAACATTCGTTCAGAATCAATGTATTCTGGTAATACAGGGTGATAGTGACCAACAGACTTGGCTGCAACACTTGCACCGTTTCTATCTCATGAAACTTATCACCCGTTCTTAGTTCTCTACCTATCTGTAGCCCATGTAACAGATTACATTTGCGGGATCCTGATCCGATATCTCATACCCAGGACGTAAAGGATACTGAGAAACAGTTCTTTGTAAAGAACACACCCGAAGATGATGCATCAACATGCACTTTCTTCGTTTGGGCGGCACGGGAATTCTGATAATCCCCAATTTCCTGCTCTGTCTTATAACAATTATAGGTTGGAGCGGGACTAACGTTCCCCAGCTCAGTATAACAAGCGGGTTCGGTCAATATATCCGTATTATTATCTTGATTAAGGCGTGATATGGTTTCTACCTGGAGAGAGAGAGAAGAAAACACTCAGCGTATGCTCTTACAAGATTAGATTGGTTATCTAATATATCTAATCAGGATGTCTCCCACTGTTTTAGTCAAATCTTCCTTCAAACCCTAAAAGGAAAGACTAGCCGGGATTAATTATACCCTACAAGTTCACCAATCTTTCAGCCAGGCCAGTGTCGGTATTTTGAGGGAGGTCCCCCGTGCTTTCGTACAAACCTAATTAATGTAAACCTCGTTTTCCCAGAGGCGTAACCCTGTTGACACCTTTCTAGACACCTACTTGATCGGCTAATTTGTAATGTGTAAAACTCTCCCAGGAGTAACTCTTACTCGCAGCGGGTATCGGGATCCAACTATCTCATAGAAGGTATGCAATCTCATTGCAAATTTCAACACTTGAAATTCCCGATAATATTTTGTCCCAAGCCTCCTATGACTTTGACAAAGGCCAACAAATCATAGGCTGGTAGTCAAGTTCAACCCGTCATTTCTTGATTGAAATAAACCCACCCGCACGGCCCTTGACAAAGGCCAACAAGGTCGCACGACTACCCTAATCCAATCTGCATCATATGCATAAGCAGATAAGTACTATTCAGCTACCGCACACTACGCCTTGACAAAGGCCAACAAACGCAGCACGAATACTAAACAGTGCTTATCTGAAATGACGGAGGGCAACGACAGGTTTTTAAGAAAACCCTTTGCGTAATGAACTTGATATCGTTGTAGAATCGAGTGATTTTAAATGGAGTGTTTTTTAGGCATTTCTAGTTTTGCTAAAGGGGTCACTCCCGGTGAAGGGATCGTCGGCCCTTTCCTCATCGAATAAGGTACAGGATACTTCACAAATACCACTATGCAAAGCAAGAACTATAGAAACAATCAAAAGACAAACCGAGTTTGTAGAATTTGCTAGTTTCACTAAAGAGGTCACTCCCGGTGAAGGGATCTCGGCTCTTTCCTTATCGAATAAGGTGCTGGATGTTCTACAAGGAACACCGCTATGCAAAGCAAGAACTAGAGCTACCAGTTTTTAAACAAGTTTCTACAACATCTTTAGGTTTCTTTTATTTCATTAATCTCATTAATGAAGTCCCATCATTTAAGTCATCTAAACATCACAGATAAATACGACGTACACTTATGCCATTCGCATTCGCCTCGATATCCCCTCGTGCACCGTTAGGTTAGGTAACTAACGGCAGAGTGGGGCAGGGCTAGCGTGGGTGTAAAACATAAGTAACGTCTATATAATATATCATATATACTATATACAGTATTTATCACAACATATCAAATGATCACATCACAGATATCGCAGCAGAAGAAACATATATGAAATATTGGATATACTAGGACGTCCGTGTTTTAGTACGAGCCTATATAAAACACGGATTCCACGGTCGCGATGAATAGCCAGACCCACATCCCTAGACCCCTACGAGAGCGGCAAGTAACACTGCCAATTCTAAGGTTAGGAGACCCGGTCTCGACTCCTCGAGATGGTCTTCCACTGGACCCTAGAACCCGGTTACTTGTGCTCCCCACCTTGGGTCTACCTAATGCGGAAAAGTAAATAATATACAACGGTGACATCATCCTCAGCCTGGAAGTGCCCCAATAAAAGAATATTACATACAAAAGAATTTTACATGAATGAAAAAGAAAAACTCTCATCTCACATAAAACCCCTGGCTATTCAGAACGCGACGATCCAATATAACATATCACAGCAACACATAATATCTTATATCATCAACGTAAGCAAGTATGCGTATCCCGATTGTCGTTGATGTATAGCAACGAAGCCGGCGATACACCACATACTACGCTTACGGTCACAGAAAAGAAAGTGTAAAACTACAACAGTTGGAATCCACAACTTTCTTAAACATCGCATGCCTAACCAAATAAATTCCTTAGACATCGCATGTCTAACAATTATAAACCCCGCATTTTAGTCTCATTATCGAAAACTCTTTTCAATATTCGGATAATTCAACAAGATTCCCGACAACCTGATTGAATGCTCGTTGCAAACTTTAGTAGACGGCCGCACCCCCGGATGCCGTCGACGAAGTGCACTAAGGCGGAACACCGCTGCCGCGAGCACCTGAACGGTTGCTTTTGGCGACGGGGTTCTCCTACAGTCACTTGGTCGGGGCTATGGGGCATGGCTGTCTATTAAGTTTACCCGGCGAGTATCCGCGTACACTACGTGATTGCGACGAACTTTTAATCACATCAAAATTCCGTGGCAACCGATCATCTGAGACTAAACTGCTAGACTTATAAAATCCAAATGTTGTTGATTCCAATTATTGTATCACATTCCAGATAAATAGACAATGTTAAACTTTCCGATCGAATAAACAAGAACCCAAGATTTCCCAAATAGCTCTCAACACTTGAGGGGAGTTTAAAAAAATCCATCACATGCCACTGTACCAATGGTCCAGCTGTAGAAGGGTCAAGCCAACGCCTCACATGTGGCACGCCGTACTGCCACAAACCCTAAGGTTCAGAGGCAGTTCAAGACGGTCACATAATCGAGTTAAGGTTTGTTGTCTTCTAGAGAGTCTATCGCGTTACTTGCACAACTTAGAACGTTCTTAAACTACGGAAAAATCCAACGCTTGGAAATTTTCCGGCAGGGGAAAAAGTGAGTTATTGATATCCGGTCGAACTTTTTAACACGTTCTAAAATCACCCGGACAAAATAAACAAAGTTAAATAATCCGATCGAATCAATGAATCCCTAATACAACCCAGAAAACTCAACACTTGAGTATAAATTAAAAATTCCCAGAAAAATCAGGAAACACATACGGAGGTTACTGTGCAAACAGTGAAGCATGAAGCTACAGTATGGCCGCGGAACCGCCGCGCAAGCCAGGGTACGGCCGCGGTTCCGCGGCGCTTTGATGGAATTAGGATCACGTGCTGCACAGTAATTCCTAGAAAACCCTGCTGATTTTTTTGAGTATTTTTAATTCACAAAAATCACATTTTCAGAAAATTTCCAGAGAAGGGTTGTTATTGGGGTATCCGGGTTCGATCGGACTTTAAACTTCGCTCAGACTTCGCCTAAAGCTCTAGCTTAGCTCTGATACCACTGTAGGGTTGCTAGGGACGCGCACAAGGGTCTACGAGGCATCAACCATGCCCGATTAAAATTTTAGCCGTGCCGAACAACCCAAAGCCGGATCTTTAAACTAGGGTTTAGGCGAAAACAAGCATGTTAAACACTTTAACACTAAGTGAGAGGGATTACAACCTTTGTAGATCCGGTCCTTCACTTCAATAGCTCCGTGTAGATGTCCCCTTCGCTGCGATCGTGAACCCCGGACTCTAGAGAAGCTCCACAAGAAGAACAAACGTGCTTGCTTCAATGACTTCGAGGCCGAAGATGATCTACGTCGGGGAGACACTAACTCAAGCTATTCCTTCACTAGGTCATGAACTTTGTGAAGAGAACACACTCTACTACATGGCAAGTGGTAGAGGATGAAGAAGTAGGAGGTGGGCTCACTTTAGAATTGATTTTCTCACATTTTTCCTCATAGCACCATTAGAGCTTGAAAGCTTTTTCAAGGAGCTTGATGAAGAAGAAGAAGTGAATAATTCATCCAAATGAAAACTTATCCTATGAATTATTGCACCATGGTTGAGTTAAGCCCTCATGCTTAACTCATGCAGAGAATTAACCATAGTATGAGGTTAAGGGTTGGGTTAACTAATATCATAAGGAATGACAAAAGAGTTGACTTTGTTAATGTTGCATACAAGCTTCTACAAGCTTAATAGCATTGACTAAAATCTCCTCTCTTTTGTTATTCTTAAGGAAATAAGTAAACCCTAATTTAACCTAAACTTGATATAAGTCTCATACACCCATCTTGGATGTATCATCAAGCATGATACAAACATGTACACTTGCATATATCACATATAAACAATGTGCACAATCTAGTGAGAAAATAAATCATAAGTGAGCTAATACTAGTTAATGTAATGTAATATATCAAATATATAATTATACATTAAATTATTAAATCAACTCTTGATTTAATAACCCGGTTATAACTGACTAATTTCATGTGTAACAACTTATCGAATCAACACTTGATCCGATAACCCGGCTATATCGCATACAACCGATCAATGTCACGAATCGCGAGAATAGAATACGGTATCTCATATCGTATTAATCTCGGTCCCGCATATATCACATATGTGCTCCTACTCCGTTTCGCTTGAGCCAGGAAACCCCTGTGTAGGACTCTAAAGACTCGTCAATACGCCGGCAGTAGGTGATGATCATATCAAACACCCACAAGCCGCAAGCGGTCTGCTAAACGTAACGGCCACCCGGGTATTGAGCGATCAGAAGATCAACAAGCAAGCCTGGACAATCTCCTGTGAATCCAATCAGTAACACTCCCGTACAGTCCAGTCTCGTCGTCTGATATGTCGCATATCTCGCCTAGGGGTGGTAAACGTCAGACTCCAGTAGCTTGATAAGTCGTGTCGATATGAGGTCTATAACAGTTCAAGAAACTACTGGTAACACTTACCAGTAAATCTCAGCAACCCTGGCCAGGGATTTCCAGCTATAGCCAATCGAACACAGCGCAACATCAACTCCCTATACCGGGAGAGACGAATCCCCTCCTATCGCTCATTGCCTCCATGTGATTCGGGACTGTACCCAAAAGCCACCTTTTTGCATGCCCTCTTGGACATGGTATGATGGAAATCAAAGCACAGTGGGAATCACACAAGACTCTATGACGATCTCGGGTCAACAGACTACTCTATACCGGTGTCACCGGAGAACTGCCATCTGACGTAAGGTATAATACCATCTGGGAGTTCTCAGCGAGTCCGTCCAGTGTACCCAGTCTCCACTGAGCACCCGTACACCATCCTTGATGTCAAACACCGATGGATATGAGATCATCCATCGCCCATCATATGGGTCAAGATGCGTATACGCTAGTCTACTCTAGTGCATCGATGCCCCGTCTCGATACACCCTCGACTAGGAACAGTTATAGGATGTACTCGCCGACTACCGTGTCCCCACTAGTATGATCTCATCATAGTCCCAGTAGTCGAGTACATATCCTAAGGGATTTATCAACATGTAACATAGAGATAACCAGAGTACATGTTATGATAAAGTACAACCAGATAGCATACTATTATGTCGAGCAAGAAATTCCTCCCTATATATGTCCAAGCATCCATTACAATATACATCGTATTTATAGTAATGGCCTCTAGGGCATACATATAACTAACAGAGTCTGCCACGGTTTCTTGCTTGGTACTCTTCCAACAAACCGCCCCTCCATTTAGGGTAAAAACAAATCCCGATTGCGACTTAGAGTCATCCTTATCACTTTGGAAGCTTGAATCGGTAAAGGACTCTACCTGGATTTCTCCGTTACCATACACTAAGAACATCTCCTTAGTCCTTTGCAAGTACTTGAGAATGTTCTTCACAGCTGTCCAGTGACTCTCTCCAGGATCTGCTTGATACCTACTCACTACACTTAGTGAGTATGCTGCATCGGGTCTGGTACATAGCACCGCGTACATGATAGAGCCTACTGCCGAAGCATAGGGTATCCCTTGCATGCGTGCTCTCTCCAAATCAGTCTTGGGAGACATCTCTTTGGAGAGAGTGAGTCCAGAGATCATGGGTTGGTTCCCACGCTTGGATTCTTCCATACTAAACCTCTTTAGTATGGTGTCAATGTACCTGGATTGGGACAATCCCAATATCCTCTTAGATCTATCTCTATAGATCCTGATCCCTAAAATGCAGGAGGCATCACCTAGATCTTTCATTGAGAATCTATGTGATAAGAAGAGCTTGACAGAGTGCAGCATAGGAACATCATTTCCTATCAAGAGTATGTCATCCACATACAATACGAGGAAGACAACCTTACTCTCTGCAACCTTTTTGTAAATACAAGTTTCATCTACGTTTTTGATGAAGTCAAACTCTTTGACTACCACATCAAAACAGATGTTCCAACTCCGCAATGCCTGCTTTAACCCGTAGATGGATTTAAGCAGCTTGCACACCTTTTCGCTGCTCCCACTGTCTACGAAGCCCTCTGGCTGAGTCATGTACACGCACTCCTCTAAATCACCATTTAGAAAGGCGGTCTTAACATCTATCTACCAGATTTCATAGTCATGATATGCAGCAATGGCAAGTAGGATTCGGATGGACTTCAGCATAGCCACCGGAGAAAAGGTTTCGTCATAATCCACACCTGGTCGTTGACAAAAACCCTTTGAAACAAGTCTAGCTTTGAAAGTCTCAACTTTTCCATCTACACCAAGTTTCTTCTTAAAGATCCATTTGCTCCCAATGGGTTTTACCCCTTCAGGAGAAAATTCCAAAGTCCATACTTTGTTGGTGTACATGGATTCCATCTCAGATCGCATTGCATCCAGCCACTTCATAGAGTCCCCACTCGTGATGGCCTGTTCGAAGCTAGTTGGGTCATCATCTTCCATGATGCAATTCTCGCTCCCACCATCAACAAGAAAACCGTAGTATCTCTTAGGTGGATGAGAAACCCTACTAGATCGGCGGAGAGGCTGAGGTTCGTTAGCTACTATCGAGTCTTCTTGTTCCACTAAATCTTCAGTTGTAATTTGTTCTGCCGGAACTTCTTCCAGCTCTACCGCTTCGCCACTAATTTCTTTTGCAAGAAATTCCTTTTCTAAAAAGATGGCATGTCGAGAAACAAACACCTTTTGTTCCTCGCCGTGGTAGAAAAATATATCCATGTGAATGTTCAGGATATCCTACAATCTTACAAAGAACTGACTGTGCCTCGAGTTTGTTCGGATTTTCTTTTTTGACATAGGCTCGACAACCCCATATCTTAACTCGTTTAAGACATGGTCTCTCCCCACTCCATATCTCATTTGGTGTGGTAGGTACAGATTTAGATGGAACTTGATTCAATAGGTCAAGATGGCAAAGAAATATACGGTTACAGTTGTGAATCTGATAATGGAAGAGGCATTACTAGGAATACCCGGATACCCCTTTGAAACATTTACATGTTTCAGTTTTACTGTGTATTGTTAAAAGAAAACTGATTTCCCAATTAGCCCTTCCCCCAGGGTATGTATTTACCAGGTTTAATTCTCACATCTGTATGGTTTTACAAATGATGAGTGGGAGTAAGTCATTGGGAATTAGGTGATCATCCTCATTATATCGGGATTCGTTGTAATTGGTGATATTTGAGTAAATCGCCTGGGTTATTGCCGGACGGCAAATATTTGGTTTTGAATATCCGTTGTTATGCACCAATTTCAAACTGATATATCTGTACGTTTATTTTTATAAAGTGAGATATAACCTTTTGAAATTGTGTCCATGACATTTACCTATATCAGTTGATAGTTAGGTAAGGAGTATTTAACAACGGTGTAATTCTTCTTAACCATAAGTACAGTTTTCAACCTACGACACACAGGGAATGAGTTATTAGACTCAGGAGACTTATACAAAGTATTGTATGTTGTCCAGTGTCCATTAGGACAGAGGGGTTGGAACTCGTGCTATATTCTGTTTACTTGTGACTTCTCTAGTTCTTAGACATGTGTTTCATAGAAATACAAGATCCAAGTTTTGAGAAGTTATAGGTATATGAATAAAGTAAAGAACCAGGTATTGCAAGTATCAGGATTCTTCAAGGTGATCGAAGATGTAGATACTTGTGTATGGTATTCAGTTGATAGTAATGATTATGAGAAACTTGTTTCTCTTTCAGGTTACTCATATCTGGATGCATTCCTAAGTTGAGTAATGCTGAATAACCTCTCTCTATTTAGTTGACTTGCACTGGAGACAGCTGCATGATTTGAATCTGGTTCCAATTAAATAAGTGCCTCTGTTTCTATATTGTATATAGAATGGATCATATCTTAACAATGTTAAGGTATATGGAGTTGTCCGGCTTATGCTTAAAACTAGACTCTGGATAACTCAAGGCACGTTTCTGCAATGGCTGTTTGTGGGTTGACCCGGGCTATGACGAGGGTTGACTTTCTACCATCTAGAAGATCAATAGTGATATTGTTCTTGACTCGCCACAGTTTTGATAAAAATGGATTTTTTCAGAAAACAGTATTGGGAGTATGGTAGAACTGGAAGTGATTCCAGAACCACAAACGATTACTGAAAATTTGATAAGAACCTAAAGATTCAATCAGGTTTGACATTCTATTGGCCACTCCGCAGATATGTTGGGTAACCTCAGGCACTCGAGAGATACTTCGGTATGCTCAAAGACGGTGATAGGGAGGTTCTTGTTTACCCAGACTTGACACTACTGTTGTTCCAGGCTATGAGACCCGGCAGGAGGATGAGTATAGCGTCGTTCTAAACTAGCTTTAGAAGTGCACATGTATATGACTCTGCCAAAGGGTTGTCGTAATCAGTGGGAGCAGCGGAATCATAGTGGACAAGTAGCTTATGTCTATTTATAGACTAAAGCAGATAAAGCGGAGATAGATCATCTATTTCTGAGGAGACAATCATAGGTTTGACTTCATCAGAATGGGGGATGGATCTGTTAAGAAGGTAGTACGGTGTGATGTCCTGGCATTTGGATGACATATACAGAGTAGAAAGTCAAATTCCTATACTACGATCGGTTATACTTTGGTTGTCACACAGTGGTTTCTCCACATAGGATATGGATATTATATCAGACATTCTGGTTACTAGATCTATGGTTTTAGATCTAGATTTAGGTAGTTTCTCAATCTGGATACTTAGACAATATTCTAAAGGTATTTAGAATGGACGACTCCTGCCACGGTAGTATACCTGCAGGTGATGGAGTCACCCTCTCTAAAGGTGTCTTGCAGACTAAAGGGGAAAGGGATGTGCATGATTGGCATATCACTTGCTTAGGTAATTGAGTCAATCATGAGATGTCAAGTACCATACCAGATATTGTTTTTGCACTAGATGCAATAAGTTGTGATATTAATCCAATCCTGGAGAAATATTCGGAAGTAGTTTTAGAATATAAGTGGATGTTTTAGGGATATGATAACAACAGCCTCCTTCGGGAGACGGTTATCATTCCAGGCTCCAAGGTGACCTGGATGACAGAGTGACTGTCAGAGTTATAGTTTTCCCTCTGACGAGGGGCAGTAGTTTGGACAGGTGATCCAAGCGGATACTGAGGGAGGCATGGCGCAGAATACTGATTAGATTCAGTTGACGATACAGTCTAAGAAGTTTGGATTTGGAGTTCATTTATGAACTAGGTCCCTTCAGATATCCAGACATATTCTAAGCAGGTATTGCTCATTTCGGGAGATGGCTTTCTCCGCGGACTTGAAATAAAGAGAGACATAGAAAGAAACATCAGGGTGGATCCACTCACTGAGGCTATTCCACGAACACAATAGTTTCACAAATGGGATTTATGAGACTGATCAGTAGAGGAGTTGGGTGTTCGGTATCACACGGGCTGTGAGTATACGACATCGAAATAATTAGCCTCGAGTGCAAGTGGGAGATTGTTGGATATAGTGCCCTCAAAGTCAATTATTGGATCAGAGGCACGTGATTGTAATGATTGAGGGAGGACCTATGCCGGTAGGACAGTGTTACTCAAGATGATAGTTTGCTATCTGGTTTATCTTTATCATCGTGTACATGCTTTAGGTGACATTACAGGTCACTATTGCACGTTGATAGAGCCCTTAGGATTCTTGCTTGACGGCCAGCGGTATGATGGCGATCATATACGTGGGAGCTGGGGTCTATAAGCATATCCGTAAAAGGTCCCTAGTCGAGAGAGTTTCAAGACAGGGCATCGATACTCCAGAGTAGACTAGTGTATACGGGTCGAGACCCAGACGAGGGGCGGTGGCTGGTCTCACAAGCCATTGGTGTCAGTTGGTTCACCTAAGACGTATACTGGTGCTCATTGGGTTATGAGTACACCGGACAGGACTCGCCGGGAACATGCTAGTTGGTTTTATACCTAGCGTCAGATAGCAGTTCCCTGGTGACATGTGTACATGTTAGTTCATTGACCTGAGATCGTCATTTTTCTCGTGTGAGTTCCCACTGTGCTTTGATTACTACCCTACCACGGCTCAAAGGAATCGTGCAAACAGGTTTTAGTTGGGTACAGTCCCGAGCCACATGGAGGCAGTGAGCGGATCGGCAGGGGTTTCGTCTCTCCCGGTATTGGGGGGTGAGATCGCGCTGTGTCTAGGAGAGCCATTACACGAAGTCCTTGGCCAAGGCTGGAGATTTACTGGTGGGTATTCCAGTAGTATCTCAGGGTGTTCTGGGCTACACTCCGACACGACTTGTACCACTTTTGGGGGTCTGACTTTTACCAACCCCCTAGGCCCGATATGCTATACTCATAGATGAACGGACCGGACTGTACGGATATTTTCACTGACAGGCTCAGTAAGGTGTTAGGATGAGTTCGCTCATCGACCTCCCTTTTGGTCAATACCTGGTAGCCCGTTACGTAAAGCTAGTACCACCGACGTGCTAGTGGTTAAACCCACAGCCAGTGTATTGACGAGTCTTTAGAGTCCCCCACAGATAGTTTCGGGCGAAACGTTGTAGAGGCCGTATGGTATTATGGCAAGGTTCGATCATATACGTGCAGTCATGCACGGATCATGATCGGGCGGATCATACTAGTGGGCTTTGGTTTAAGCCGGATCCTAGTAATAGATTTGTTGGATTACTTTAGTCTCATCGCATTTGCATTCAGTCAGAATGCGGATGCAGGTATGTATATACAGGTGATGGGTATTCTTGTGATCCGTCACGAGTTTACTTTAGATGTTGCCATATCTTTTTATTGTTGTAAACATTTGGATTAATCTTTACATGTGGAAATTGTGAGTGGATTTCATGATGAGGTGCATTTAATGTGACATGGACATGTTTAGTGACTCATGGTCTCTTTATTTGTGCTAATGTCACATTAGGATTTGTTTATTGTGTTGAATTGATGGATGGAGAGAGAGAGAGGGCAGCCATAGGTTTGGGGTTGGCTCTTGGGTTTTCATTCTAGTGCTCACAACAATAATTCAACACAATATCACAAAAGGCTCCTCTCTTTTCTTTCTTCTTCTTGCTCACAAGTTCCACCATTGGCATCATCTTCTACCTCCACTCTAACCATCTCATATGTTGAGAATCCTAGAGTGTCAAGAGACAAAGTGATCACACACAATCTCTACTTCATCTTGGACACGTCGACTATCAAACTTCATGTCCTAGTTCCTTCGGATGAAGCGGGAGCCCGTAAAAAGACCCATTGATGTGGTGCCCTTCCGACGAGGAGACCGGAGATTGGAGATGCCGCGAGGAGCTTAGGATGGTGGCCAAAGACCGAAGGACACGGATCGATCGGTATAGCCACTCTCACTTCTTAGTAGTTAGCTAGTTTAGCGTTAATGGTTCGATCCGGGTGAAAGACTACGATAGCGCCGGTTTCCTAAAAAGTTTTTGTTCCGCATATGGCCTCGGATTGACGGCCGAGGCGCTACCGTAGACTTACATGGTATCAGAGCCATGCCATTATCCTTTACTAGCTTGTTCTAACATGTTTAAAATATTGATCGATCAAAATTTCCGAAACCGCATTTCCATTTTCTGAGTTTCTGTCGAAATTTTTTTGTGGTCGACAAATTATTTTTGGTATGTCAGAAAATCAGGCAGGCATAACTAAAGCTACAGAAAAAATTTGGAGACCTAAGTCCAAAATTCCACCGCGGGACCGCCGCGAAATGTCGCATTTGGCGGCCCTTCCGCGGCCCTTTTTGGGCTACAGTGCCCCAAATTTTTTCTGAGGGTTTAGTTCATGGAAATATGATTTTTGTGATATATAGTTTTGGCCCAGATTATTTTAAGTGCTGGAATTGTACTTGGGGCCCACTTCGGGAAGTTTTGTTGATCGGAATTTTAAATACGTTAGTTTACAGTACTTACATTATATCTGTGACCGTGAATGTCATTCGAGCGGTAAATCTTGTCTAATTGCTATAGCTCTTTTAGATGGATTTACGAACGTGACATTCACGTTGATGTTCTGTGTTGTGCTGTGATGTTGCGGATTTGTCGTGGTGGATAGCCTGGAGCAATGGTAGTACAGTTTGATTACATTTGTACATTTGATATTGCGGGGCGAGCGTCCGACATGTGGACTGCCGTCACTGCCTGTTTGTATATTATTCTTTTGGGGAACGACCGAGTTGAGGTCGATGTACCCGTTGTACATATTTTATTTTCTGTACTATGATTACCCTGCGGTGGGGTGCACGGATTGCCGGGTTCTAGAGGGCAACGAGCCCGCATCTCATGACTTTAAGACAAAAGGGGGCTTTACTCTAGAATTGGCCGGCTATTCGCCGCACTCGTAGGGGGTATAGGTTGACCCAAGGAGGGGTGCTCAAGTTACCGGATTCCGTGAAGTGCTGGGTGGTCCATTCACTTTGTTGAAGGGGGCTGCCTCGCTTCAGGTTTTGGCGGGTAACTTGCCGCACCCGTAGGGGTCTAGGATTTCATTGCACAGGCTATCCACACGACCAGGGCAACGTCGGGTTTCACTTGCGGCTCAAAGGAAACCCGGGGCTTCCAGATTATCTGTATTGTTCTGTGATGCTTATTATATTTCTGTGATGTTGCATTTATCACGCCATGAGCGATTATTATATATTGATATATATATATATATATACACACTAGTAGATGTTGTATATGTTTTACATCCGTGCTAGTCCAGTCTCCTCTCTGTCGTTAGTTAAGTAACCTAACGGGTGATGATGGGACCCAGTGGCGAATGCGGATGGCATTTACGTACATCATATTTTTGTTCTTTTGTGGTGTGATCAATTGATGGGACTGCGTTGATTCGGATCAATGCAAGGAAAACGAATCTGTTTGATGTTGTTGGAACAATTTTCAAAAAGCTGTTATTATAAGGACGTTCTCTTTTGTTTTGCATAGTGGTATTCGGTTATGAATATCCAGCACCTCATTCGACGAGGCAAGGGCCGAGATCCCTTCATCGGGAGTGACCCCTTGGGCAGAGGATTGCGTCAGGGTAATAACTTCACTATAGTCGATTGCTTTTTGCTTTGCATCGTGGTATTCAGTTGGAATATCCTGCACCTCATTCTACGGGGATAGAGCCGAGATCCCTTTACCGGGAGTGACCTCTTTAGCAAAGGTCTTCGCCACTATATTTATAAAAAGCTATTCGGTTCCTTCAACGATATCAAGTTCATTACGTTAATAGTTTTTCGCCAAAAAAAAACATTCGTAGCCCTCCGTTATTTCCTACAAGTGGTACTTAGTATTCGTGCTGCGTTTGTTGACTCTGTCAAGGCGTAGTGTACGGTAGCTAAGTGGTGCTTGTTTGTAGCATGGATATGCGATTGGTTAGGACAGTCGTGCGGCCTTGTTGACTCCGTCAAGGGCACATACGGGTGGGGTTAATGCAATCAAGATAATGACGGGTTGAACTTGACTAGGACTCTTTGATTTGTTGACTCCGTCAAGGTCACTTGGGTCCTAGGGGTAAAAACACACATCGGGAGTTTCTAAAGAAACTAAAACTTGCCAGGCATGCGCATACCTTCTGGAGTGTGGTGATTTGAGTGGATTCCATCAAGTTATCATGCGATTATAATTGGATCTCGATTTCCACTGATGAGTTGGTTTACTCCTCGGGTGATCCCGACTAATTCTTCTTTCAGGTTTGGAGGAGAATTTGAGGTTACAGTAGGAGGTTTCCTGATTGGATAAAGTGATAACCATTCTGATCTAAGTTAGAGTGCATGCAGAGTGTTTTCTTTTCTCTCTCTTTTTGGCAGCGACCATGGCCCGACCCTATACTATGACTCAGTAACCAAGATTAACCGAACCTTCTTAAAACACTGGCTTTTGGATTGTCCGAGTTGCATACCTCATTGCCACTCCTACTTTTACCCTTTGCTTCTCCGGAACATTTCGTATCGCTACGAACGTCCACTTCCATTGGATAAAACCATCGTATGGTTATATTCGAACTCGAAGGAACTTGTTCCAGATTCGAGGATGGTTTCCGGTTCAGGAGAAAATGAATAGGACTATTCAGTTGTCTTTTCCTTTTACCTTCTCTCAGGTTGCGAGTGCTCCTTGGATTAGGACGGTACATCTATTACGCTAATTGGATAGTCTTCATCCAAACCATAGATAGGTGTCGAAAGGTAGGGATTGAAGAAAACCGATTAGCCTAAGTAAGGTGTACAGAAGGTAATAAGTAAAGACAAATAAAAGGATTAGAAAGAGAGCAAAGTAAATTGCGACTGCTATACACGACCAAACCAAGTATTTCATCGCCACTCCTACTTCACCTTTGTATTTCTCCAGGACACCCTGTATCACTACGAAGATTCACAGTTATTTGGTTAAATCCATCGTATGGTTATATACGAACTCGAAGGAACTTGTTCCAGTTCGGGGATGGATTCTGGTTCAGGAGAAATAGAAATATGGTTTATTCGGTTGTCTTTTATCATTACCTTCTCTGAGGTTGCTAGTACTCCTAGGATTAGGGGAGTACACCCATTATGCTTATTGGATAGTTTTCTTCCAAACCATAGGCTGGTGCCGAACGGTAGGGAAGGAAGAAAACCATTTGACCTAAAGGTGGTATACAGAAGGTAATGACTAAAGGCATATAAAAGGATTTGGAGAGATGGCAAAGAAATATACGGTTACAGTAGTGAATCTGATAATGGAAGAGGCATTACTAAGAATACCCGGATACCCCTTCGAAACATTTACATGTTTCAGTTTCACTGTGTATTGTTAAAAGAAAACTGATTCCCCAATTAGCCCTTACCCCAGGGTATGTATTTACCAGGTTTGATTCTCACATCTGTATGGTTTTACAAATGATGAGTGGGAGTAAGTCATTAGGAATTAGGTGATCATCCTCATTATATCGGGATTCGTTTTAATTGGTGATATTTGAGGAAATCGCCTGGGTTATTGCCGGACGGCAAATATTGGGTTTTGAATATCCGTTATTATGCACCAATTTCAAACTGATATATCTGTACGTTTATTTTTATAAAATGAGATATAACCTTTTGAAATTGTGTCCATGACATTTACCTATATCAGTTGATGGTTAGGTAAGGAGTATTTAACAACGGTGTAATTTTTCTTAACCATAAGTACAGTTTTCAACCTACGACACACAGGGAATGAGTTATTAGACTTAGGGGACTTATACAGAGTATTGTATGTTGTCCAGTGTCCATTAGGACAGAGGGGTTGGTACTCGGGCTATATTCTGTTTAATAGTGACTTCTCTAGTTCTTAGACACGTGTTTCATAGAAATACAAAATCCAAGTTTTGAGAAGTTATAGGTATATGAATAAAGTAGAGAACCAGGTATTGCAAGTATTAGGATTCTTCAAGGCGATCAAAGATGTAGATACTTGTGTATGGTATTCAGTTGATAGTAATGATTATGAGAAACTTGTTTCTCTTTCAGGTTACTCATATCTGGATGCATTCCTAAGTTGAGTAATGCTGAATAGCCTCTCTCCATTTAGTTGACTTGCACTGGAGACAGCTACATGATTTGAATCTGGTTCCAATTAAATCAGTGCCTCTGTTTTTATATTGTATATAGAATGGATCATATCTTAACGATATTAAGGTATATGGAGTTGTCCGGCTTATGCTTAAAACCAGACTCTAGATAACTCAAGGCACGTTTCTGTAATGGCTGTTTGTGGGTTGACCCGGGCTATGATGAGGGTTGACTTTCTACCATCTGGAAGATCAATAGTGATATTGTTCTTGACTCGCTACAGTTTTGATAAAAATGGATTTTTTCAGAAAATAGTAGTGGGAGTATGGTAGAACTGGAAGTGATTCCAGAACCACAAACGATTACAGAAAATTTGATAAGAACCTAAAGATTCAATCAGGTTTGACATTCCATTGGCCACTCCGCAGATATGGTGAGTAACCTCAGGCACTCGAGAGGTACTTCGGTATGATAAAAAACGGTGATAGGGAGGTTCATGTTTATCCAGACTTGACACTACTGTTGTTCCACGCTATGAGACCCGGCAGGAGGATGAGTATAGCATTGTTCTAAACTAGCTTTAGAAGTGTACATGTATATGACTCTGCCAAAGGGTTGTCGTAGTCAGTGGGAGCAGCGGAAGCATAGTGGACAAGTAGCTTATGTCTATTTATAGACTAAAGCAGATAAAGCGGAGATAGATCATCTATTTCTGAGGAGACAATCATAGGTTTGACTTCATCAGAATGGGGGATGGATCTGTTAAGAAGGTAGTACGGTGTGATGTCCTGGCATTTGGATGACATATACAGAGCAGAAAGTCAAATTCCTATACTACGATCGGTTATACTTTGGTTGTCACACAGTGGTTTCTCCACATAGGATATGGATATTATATCAGACATTCTGGTTACTAGATCTATGGTTTTAGATCTAGATTTGGGTAGTTTCTCAATCTGGATACTTAGACAGTATTCTAAAGGTATTTAGAATGGACGACTCCTGCCACGGTAGTATACCTGCAGGTGATGGAGTCACCCTCTCTAAAGATGTCTTGCAGACTAAAGGGGAAAGGGATGTGCATGATTGGCATATCACTTGCTTAGGTAATTGAGTCAATCATGAGATGTCAAGTACCACACCAGATATTGTTTTTGCACTAGATGCAATAAGTTGTGATATTAATCCAATCCTGGAGAAATGTTCGGAAGTAGTTTTAGAATATAAGTGGATGTTTTAGGGATATGATAACAACAGCCTCCTTCGGGAGACGGTTATCATTCCAGGCTTCCATGGTGGCCTGGATGACAGAGTGACTGTCAGAGTTATAGTTTTCTCTCTGACGAGGGGCAGTAGTTTGGACAGGTGATTCAAGCGGATACTGAGGGAGGCATGACGCAGAATACTGATTAGATTCAGTTGACGATACAGTCTAAGAAGTTTGGATTTGGAGTTCATTTATGAACTAGGTCCCATCAGATATCCAGACATATTCTAAGACAGGTATTGCTCATTTCGGGAGATGGCTTTCTCCACGGACTTGAAATAAAGACAGACATAGAAATAAACATCAGGGTGGATCCACTCACTGAGGCTATTCCATGAACGCAATAGTTTCACAAATGGCTTTGTGAGACTGATCAGTAGAGGAGTTGGGTGTTCGGTATCACACGGGCTGTGAGTATGCGACATTGAAATAATTAGCCTCGAGTGCAAGTGGGAGATTGTTGGATATAGTGCCCTCAAAGTCAATTATTGGATCGCAGGCACGTGAATGCAATGATTGAGGGAGGACCTATGCCGGTAGGACAGTCTTACTCAAGATGATAGTATGCTATCTGGTTTATCTTTATCATCGTGTACATGCTTTAGGTGACATTACAGGTCACTATTGCACGTTGATAGAGCCATTAGGATTCTTGCTTGACGGCCAGCAGTATGATGGCGATCATATATGTGGGAGCTGGGGTCTATAAGCACATCCTTAAAAGGTCCCTAGTCGAGAGAGTTTCGAGACAGGGCATCGATACTCCAGAGTAGACTAGTATATACGGGTCGAGACCCCGACGAGGGGCGGTGGCTGGTCTCATAAGCCATTGGTGTCAGTTGGTTCACCTAAGACGTATACAGGTGCTCATTGGGTTATGAGTACACCGGACATGACTCGCCGGGAACATCCTAGTTGGTTTTATACCTAGCGTCAGATAGCAGTTCCCTGGTGACATGTGTATAGGTTAGTTCATTGACCTGAGATCGTCATTTGTCTCGTGTGAGTTCCCACTGTGCTTTGATTACTACCCTACCACGGCTCAAAGGAGTCGTGCAAACAGGTTTTAGTTGGGTACAGTCCCGAGCCACATGGAGGCAGTGAGCGGATCGGCAGGGGTTTCGTCTCTTCTGGTATTGGGGGATGAGATCGCGCTGTGTCTAGGAGAGCCATTACACGAAGTCCTTAGCCATGGCTGTAGATTTACTGGTAGGTATTCCAATAGTATCTCAGGGTGTTCTGGGCTACACTCCGACACAACTTGTACCACTTTTGGGGGTCTGACTTTTACCAACCCCCTAGGCCCGACATGCGATACTCATAGACGAACGGACCGGACTGTACGGATATTGTCACTGACAGGCTCAGTAGGGTGTCTGGATGAGTTAGCTCATCGACCTCCCTTTTGGTCAATACCTGGTAGCCCGTTACGTAAAGCTAGTACCACTGACGTGCTAGTAGTTAAACCCACGGCCAGTGTATTGACGAGTCTTTAGAGTCCCCCACAGACAGTTTCTCAAGTTTCGGGCGAAACGTTGTAGAGGCTGTATGGTATTATGGCAAGGCTCGATCATATAGTGCAGTCATGCACGGATCATGATCGGGCGGATCATACTAGTGGGTTTTGGTGTAAGCCGGATCTTAGTAATAGATTTGTTGGATTATTTTAGTCTCATCGCATTTGCATTCAGTCAGAATGCGGATGCAAGTATGTATATATAGGTGCGGGGTATCCTTGTGATCCGTCACGAGTTTACTTTAGATGTTGCCATATCTTTTTATTGTTGTAAACATTTGTATTAATGTTTACATATGGAAATTGTGAGTGGATTTCATGATGAGGTGCATTTAATGTGACATGGACATGTTTAGTAACTCATGGTCTCTTTATTTGTGCTAATGTCACATTAGGATTTGTTTATCGTGTTGAATTGATGGATGGAGAGAGAGAGGGCAGCCATAGGCTTGGGGTTGGCTCTTGGGTTTTCATTCTAGTGCTCACAACAATAATTCAACACAATATCACAAAAGGCTCCTCTCTTTTCTTTCTTCTTCTTGCTCACAAGTTCTACCATTGTCATCATCTTCTACCTCTACTCTAACCATCTCATGTGTTGAGAATCCTAGAGTGTCAAGAGACAAAGTGATCACACACATTCTCTACTTCATCTTGGACACGTCGGCTAGCAAACTTCGTGTCCGTGTTGCTTCGGATGAAGCGGGAGCCCGTAAAAAGACTCATTGATGTGGTGACCTTCCGACGAGGAGACCGGAGATCGGAGATGCCGCGAGGAGTTTGGGATGGTGGCCAAAGAACGAAGGACACGGATCGATCGGTATAGCCACTCTCACTTCTTAGTAATTAGCTAGTTTAGCGTTAATGGTTCGATCCGGATGAAAGACTACGATAGCGCCGGTTTTCTAAAAAGTTTTTGTTCCGCATATAGCCTCGGATTGACGGTCGGGGCGCTACCGTAGACTTACAACCCTCCGCGGCCACGACCTCTCTGTGCGTAAGTCTGACGCGGAGCAATAGCAGGTGCAAGAGGCAACGCTCTATGAGGTAGTGAAGGGGGTAAAGTGACATGCGGTACTGCTGCCTCCCTCCGGCGTATCTCGGTACAATCTCTGATGCGGTGATGGGGACTACCACACCCAAAGCATCCACGCGACGACTGCTGACCCTCCTGGGGATAAGAGCTAAATATCTGGCCTCTCCCCGAGTCTCTGCCACATGTACGACATCTCTCACGGCGTCTGAATGGAAGTCTCTGTGCTGCTGTATCAGTACGAACCCTCTTCGGCCCTGAAACTACCGAAGTCTCGGCAAGACGCTTCTCGACCAATAGGGCTGCATCTACTGCTGCTGCATAGGTCTCGCAATGTTGTGCGCTGATGGCGAAAAACAACGGGGTAAGCAATCCTTGAACAAACCTCTTGACTCGCATCTTCTCAGTAGCTACTAAATATGGGGCATACATAGATAGCTCGGTAAACAGTACGTCGTACTCTGCCACTGTCATCTCCGGAGTCTGACGTGAAAACTCGAACCTGCGCGCTCTAGAATCTCTGACACTCTGTGGAAGGAAACGGGCAAGAAACACCGTCACGTACTCAGTCCAGATCATAGGAGGAAGACCTGCTGCTCTGCCCTTTTCAACCGACTCACACCACTTCTGCGCAAGACCTTTCAGGCGAAAGCTCGCGAACTCCACCCATCTCGCATCTGAGCATCTGAGTGAACGACATATCCGAGCCATCCTGTCGATAAATGACTGTGGGTCCTCGGCTGCATCGGTGCCTGTGAAGACCGGAGGCTTCAGCCTCATAAATTCAGATAGCGATACTGTAATAACTTCTGTAGCTGCAGGTGCAACTGCCTGAACTATAGGTACCATCACGGTCCCCGTAACGGGTGGAACTACCTCTGGTCGCTGCGCTCGAAGTGTCTCAACTAACGACCCTATCATCTGGCGCATCTCCTACATACCGGCCCCTAGCGTGGCGATCTGGTCTGTCGAAGGGGGAACAGTCTGCTCCGGTACAACTGGCGCACTGCCCGGGTCAGTCCTCGTCTCCGACGAGTCAACTCTAATCTCGGCCCTCGCGGCCGCTCTCTGTAGCCTCGTAGTCTTTGGCGGCATAATGGCTGAAAAGAGAATAGTATTCGATAAGGATACGGAAATCGAATCACAAGAAAGTATATAATCCTGAAGGAATTTCAATCAATAAGTCCTAAGGTCACTTAGGCGGAGTACCGTATCGTGAGTATGCCGCGGAACATACACACGCTACGCCACTGTGCTTCAGCTACCTACTCCATCATACCAAGGTCATCCTACACTCCGAAAGGTAAAACCTACGCTCTGATACCAACTTTGTCATGACCCAAAGTTCGGCCCGTGACCGGCACTTAACCACGTAACGTCTACAGGCGTAACGCGACTAAGTAAGACGAAACCCAGAAATCAAAACCATTAAAAGTTGTGAGTGTTGAAAATATTGGTTTAAAAACATTTAGAAAACTCGAGTAAAAATCATTAAAGTTTGTTATTTTCTTAAAAATTTCGGCAGCACCTCCTTTGTAAAAACTGGTCCTGAAAACGGGTACAAGACATGATATAAGTAAAAATGGCATATAATAAGAATAAAGCATCCCCAAACAGGAGCAATCACGCCCAACGGCGGAAACAACCACCACAATAATAATATATGACGCTATAGCGAAGAAATGGACAATATAAGTAAAACAGTATAAAAGATAAAACTGCATAAATAAAGCTGGCTCACACGAGCTCGACACCCAGAATACAAAATAAAATACAATGTTATCCTCACAACCGGTCTCTAAGCCAATACATAACTGGTAGATGGAGAGTACTAGATATAATGAAAAGTACAATGAAATGTAAACAAATAACCGCAACCCACCTATAGCAAAATGGCTCGCATGCCAACTGTAGCGGTATCCGCAACAAAAAGATACGAGGATGTAGCCCTGCCGCAACTACTCTTAGGGTCTACCTACAGGCACTGTGGCACAATGGGGGTGAGTTGCCAACTCATGAATAGTAAATAACATATAAAGGTAATCGCAGGTATGCACGTACTGCGATACTCTAACATGTGCAACTGATAACATCAATATGGTAATCTGGGTATACTGTAATCGTGCGGGGTACTCTATCAGGTACTAAAGGTACATGATGCAATGCATGTAAATAAGTGCTGAGCATGGGAAAATAAATCATCAACACGAGTCATCATCGTGGAAAAACACCGGTGTCTACCAAAAACACCCCAAAATCCCTATAACTCAGGCGCCGTCGCTCAATCCGGCCCTCATATCCTGTAAATCTCATAGAACAGGAGTGCCCAAGATCGGCACCCAAATATCATAAAATACTCGTGTCCATCATCGACACGCAAATCCTCATCTCTCAAGCGCCGCATACCAGATCGGCCCTCAGTATGTATCTCTTGTCATAACCCCAGACGGTATCCTCCGGATATCCGTCAGGTCTCCAAACTATCACCAGCAGGTAGTAGTCCCTCCGCTGGGCTCACCGTCTAACTATACGAGTCTTCTTGCCCCGGGGTACCATACCGGGTCCATCATGTACCTGCAGACGGTGCCTACCACTCCTCGAATCGGGTATACTCACACAAGCTCTCAGAACCGAGAAAACTCATAGTGGACGCACTAAAATATCATATCAAGAGAAACCGGGTTTTTAAAATAAAGCATACTTTCTTGAAATAATACCACAGTTCTCAAATCCAGAAATCACATGAAATCCAAACTCAATGCGTAAATCCATGCGATGTGATGTATGCATCATAAGGTCGTACGATGAGTAAAGGGAAAAACCGCTCTTTAAATGAATTCAGTTTTTAAAAAATATCTCATGCGGTCCCCAGTTTTCCTAAAAACCAGCTTATCTAGGTATGTACAATGTGTATATGCGTAAGTATGGATGTACCAAGGTATATATGCACCAATACGAATATACAATGTGTATGTGCACATGTGTGGAGGTATCAATGTGTATGTGCACCAATATGGATATGCAAATGAGTATGTGCACAAGTAACATAATCATGTCGAATCATATATAAGGTGAGCTACAATATATTGTTCATGGCAATTCTATAGTGTGAGTGTCATGGCAATTACTAATGGTGTGTGTGTAACATGAAAATTAGTGCTCGTGCAACCTGAACTGTTAGTAACGGTGCGGTGTCCTATTAATTCTAAGTCCATATATAGCAGGGAATACAGTATGCAACAAATGGTATCCATGCGCAATCAATGTATATGAATGCAAATATGTCGCTACAATATCCTATCAAGCCCTGGCGCATAACACCATATGGACGATTTCCCCGTAGATGTTAAATCTACTCACCGTGATCTCGATCTACGTGTATCCGACCACCTGCTTCCCCTTCTGTGCGGCGTCCGAAGTACCCGCCTGCAAACCTAGAATTTACACCAAGTAATACACATAAGCTAAAATCTTGCAAAAATGCGATATCAATCTTATACAAGAAACTAGCGTCGCAAACTAAACGCGTGTGTATACGTAACGTGTGTGCGTATGTCAAAAACCATCGCGACACGCTGTGGCACATAGCAACACGCTATGACACACAGCAACATCAAACCCACACATAGCGCACGTATCGCGCAAGTCCCGCTACACAAATTATAGGTAATTTGGTCTCAGATTTTATCTGGAGCAAAAACAAGAAAAATAAACAAGACCAAATCTCTTATAATACTTACAGACAGCTACCTGCAAAGTTTCAACAAGTTCCAGAAAAATTGGGCCGGCCATTATAGGCTTGATATCGGCCAAGGTTAGGTAAAACTGGTCCAGGTTTTTACATTACACCCCTAGCACAATTTATAGTCTAGTGTATATGTTTGCTCGTCAAGAAAATAACCACAGATAAAGCAGATTCTACGTATCCTATAACTTGGTTTAAAAACGTTTTTAAAACACTAATTGGTACATAAAGGTATTTTAGTGCAAACTGGAACAAAAGACTTGGTTTAGCAGTATTAATAGCACTTAACTAAGTTAAACAAACCCTATGAATCCTAATTTAACAGAAGTTCCACTTAGACCACCAAAACAACCCAATACCCTCAAAACTCTTAAATATTGCTAAACTACCCCAGATTTTGCCCACTGCAAATACCCAAAAACCAAACAATACCAAAGGATCCTAAACCACAGCAGACACCTACCCTAAAAGTTTCAATCCCCAACTCACCTCAAAAACCGATCTCGCCGGAATTTCCCCTCTTGCCGCCGGCCAAAACCGCCCAGGTTGGGTCCAAACACCACTTATACACTTAGGGTACCTAGCACTACACTACTATATTGTTTGGGTTTCACAAAGGGTCTCAGGGTAACAGCAGGTTACAGTAGCTCTAAAACGACACTGAAATACGATATCGGCACAAAACTACGACTTTAAAGTTCTAAACTGAAGCTAAAGTGTAACACAACCTAAAAACTATCTAAATAACAGTTAGGGGATTATACCTATACCAACTTGCTCTAAAGTCCAAGCTTTCCTAGCTCCATGGGTTGATTTGGGGTGTAGGATCAATTTATGTGAAAGAAGTATTGAATTTTGATGAATTAAGGTGGAGATCTTGTAGATTTGGGTGAGGGTTTGGTGAGGGCAGAAGTGTTTCTGTTTTGGAGAGAGCGGGAGAAGAAAATATGAGGGAAAGAAAATTGGTTTGAAATAATATGTAGAAAGTGAGATGAGTGTGAAGTCAACCATGCCCCTCTCTCTCTCCTCCATAAATGCTTGTCATGCCTTGTCCCCCCCAAGCCTCCTAGCCCACCATTCTCTCTCTCCACAAGTCAACCCCAAAAGAAAAAATATATCATTTGTGAATTTGAATTTAAAATTTCTGAAAACTAATAATTTTGTTAATTACATTTTCCAATTAGTAAGATGGTTAAACTCCCATGACCACATACACATGGTTTAACCCAAAATTTTGCCCTAGTTTACATGCACATGTGTGTGCAAGCCAAATTAAATTCTAATAAAATATTCATTAATTTTTATAAAATATTTGAAAATCGTTTTGGTAAACTTTTTACGAAAAAACCCATATTAACGCATAATTAACCACTAATCGCATCCTAAGGTGTTACAAGTCTCTTCGTCTGATATGTCGCATATCGAGTTTAGAGGTAGAATCGCCAGATCCCAATAACTTGATAAGTCATGCCGATGTGTGGCCTATAACCATTCGAGAAACAACTGATAACACTTACCAGTAAATCTCATCAGCCCTGACCAGGGACTTGTTGTTATAGCCAATCGAGTATAGCGCAACATCAACTCCCTATACCGGGAGAGACGAAATCCCTCCTATCGCTCATAGGCTTCATGTGATTCGGGACTGTACCCAAAATCCACCTATTTGCATGACCCCTTTGAGCCGTGGTAGGATGGAAATCAAAGCACAGTGGGAACCCTACAAGACTCTATGACGATCTCGAATCTACAGCTAACCTTTACAAATGTCACTTGAGAACTGCTATCTGACGATAGGTATGTACCATCTAGGAGATCTCGGTGAGTCCTGTTCGGTGAACCCATTCTCTAATGAGCACATGTGTACAATTTTTGATGTCAAACACCAATGGTTTTGGGATCAACCATCGCCCCATATAGGGTCAAGAAACGTACACACTAGTCTACTCTGGAATATCGATACCTTGTCTTGATATTCCCTCGACTAGGAACTGTTAAAGGATGTGCTTGTGGACTACACAAGCCCCACTAGTATAATCTGCATCATAGTCCTGGCAGTCAAGCCAACATCTTAAGGGCTTTATCAACATGTATCAAAGAGATAGTATAACAATACAAGTGTGCATGTTAAGATAAAGAGCAACCAGATAGCATACTATCATGTCGAGCAAGAAAGTCCTCTATATATATGTCCAAGTATCCACTATATCATACAATAATGGCCTCTAGGGCATACATATTCATAAACATCTCCCGCTTGCATTAAGGCCAGTTGTTATAATATCGCATACCCAACATCCCAAAAAGTCTCTCAAATTGCGTCTGGGGGAGGGCCTTCGTGAGTGGATCTACTATATTATCCTTCGTGTCAACTCTCATGACCTCGATCTCCCGGAGATCAACTATCTCCCGGATCAGGTGATACCACCTAAATATATGTCTGGATCGCTGATGGGACCGTGGTTCCTTAGCCAAAGCCACATCTTCATTATTATCACAATACAAGGGTATTGGATGCTTAATGGATGGAACCACACTAAGTTCAGCAATGAACTTCTTCATCTAAACAGCTTCTTTGGCAGCATCGTTGGCAGCGATGTATTAAGCCTCCATTGTTGAGTCTGCTACGGTATCTTGCTTGGAACTCTTCCAGCATGCCACCCCTCCATTGAGGGTGAAGACAAAACCCGAGACCGACTTATTGTCGTCCTTATCATTCTGGAAGCTCGAATCGGTAAAAGACTCCACCTGGAGTTCTCTGTTATCATACACCAAGAACATTTCTTTAGTCCTTCTCAAGTACTTAAGAATGTTCTTCACAGCTGTCCAGTGCTTCATCCTGGGATCTGATGGATACATGCTTACCACACTAAGTGCGTAAACTACATCCGGTCTGGTACATAACATCGCGTATATGATAGACCCTACTGCAGAAGCATAGGGTATCTCTTGCATGCGAGCCCTCTCCAAATCAGTCTTGGGAGACATCTCTTTGGAGAGAGTGATTCCTGAGCAAGCGGGTAAATTACCACGCTTAGAATCTTCCATACTAAACCTTTTTAGTATGGTGTCAATGTACCTGGATTGGGACAATCCCAATATCTTTTTAGATCTATCTCTATAGATTTTAATTCTCAGGATGTAGGAGGCATCACTCAGATCTTTCATGGAGAACTTTTGTGATAAGAAGAGCTTGACCGAGTGTCGCATAGGAATATCATTTCCTATCAAGAGTATGTCATCCACGTACAATACGAGGATGACAACCTTATTCTCTACAACCTTTTTGTATATACAAGGTTCATCTACGTTTTTTATGAAGTCAAACTCTTTGACCGTTTCATCAAAACAGATGTTCCAGCTCCGCGATATCTATTTTAATTCGTAGATTGATTTAAGAAGCTTGCACACCTTTCTGCTGCTCCCACTATCTATGAAACCCTCTGGCTGTGTCATGTACACGTTCTGTTCTAAATCACCATTTAGTAAAGCGGTCTTGACGTCCATCGGCCAGATTTCGTAGTCATGGTATGCAGCGATGGCAAGTAGGATCCTGATGGACTTAAGCATAGCCACTGGAGAAAAGGTTTCATCATAATTGACACATGGCCGTTGACGAAAACCTTTTGCTACAAGTCTAGATTTGAAGGTCTCAACCTTTCCGTCTACACCAAGTTTCTTCTTAAACATCCATTTTCTCCCAATGGGTTTTACCCCTTCAGGAGCAACTTCCAAAGTCCATACTTTGTTAGTGTACATGGATTCCATCTCAGATCGCATAACATCCAGCCATTTCACAGAGTCCCCACTTGTGATGGTTTGCTCGAAACTAGTTAGGTCATCATCTTCCATGATGCAATCCTCGCTCCCACCGTCTATGAGAAAACCGTAGTATCTCTCAGGTGGATGAGGAACCCTACTAGATCCGCGGAGTGGCTGAGGTTCGTCGGGGACTATCGAATCCTCCGGTTTTACCAAATCATCAGTTGTAGTTTGTGTAGATGGAACTTCTTCCAGTTTTACCACATCACCACTAATTTCTTTCATAAGAAATTTCTTTTCTAAAAAGGTGGCATGTTGAGCAACAAACACCTTTTGTTCCTCACTGTGGTAGAATAAATATCCATGTGAATTCTTTGTCCCACAAACTTGCAAAGAACTGATCGTGCCTCGAGTTTGTCCGGATTCAGTTTTTTAACATAGGCCGGACAACCCCATATCTTAACTCGTTTAAGATATGGTCTCTTTCCACTCCATATCTCATATGGTGTTTTAGGCACTGTTTTTAATGGAACTTGATTCAATAGGTATGCAGTTGTCTTAAGTGTATAACCCCAAAAGGAAATAGGTAACTCAGCAACACTCATCATAGAGCACACCATATCTAATAGAGTGCGATTTCTCCGCTCCGAAACTCCATTGTGTTATGCTGTATACGGAGGAGTAAGCTGAGAGAGAATCTCATTCTCTTTTAAATAGTCTCGGAATTCCGTGCTCAAATATTCTCCTCCACGATCTTCTCGTAGGACTTTAATACTTTTACCCATTTGGTTCTCAACTTCGTACTTATATTCCTTTAATTTCTCAAAATCTTCAGATTTGTATTTCAACAAGAACACATGTCCGAATTTTGAGAGATCATCGGTGAATGTAATGAAGTACGAGAAACCATTCCTGGGATGTGTAGACATAGGACCGCATACATCACTATATATCAGTCCCAAAAGTTCAGTACTCTTTCTCCGTGTCCAGTAAACGGAGTTTTGGTCATCTTGCCTTTGAGACATGACCGGCAAGTTTCATAAGATGTAAATTCAAACTGATTCAAATATCCATTTTTATGCAACTTAGCTAGTCTTGTCGTATTGATATGACCAAGTCTACAATGCCAAAAGAAGGCTTCATTCATTTTTGACCTTTTCCTCTTGTGTGTGTTCTATATATTTAGAACTGTATTTTGATTTAGAACGTATATACCGTTTCATAAAGTACCAAACCCAATCAACACTTGATTTAGGAAAATGTTCATAATATTTTTCTCTAGTGCAAAGTTATATATTTCTTTATCTAATAAAGAAACGGATATTATATTGCACATCATCGACGGTACGAAATGACAGTCATTCAAAATCAATGTATTACCATTTGGCAATACAAGGTGATATTCGCCAACAGTTTCGGCAGCAACAATTGCTCCGTTCCCTACTCTGAGAGACATATCACACTTTCCCAGTTCTCTACTTCTTAACCCTTATAACTGATTACAAATATGGGATCCTGATCCGGTATCTAATACACAGGACGTAGAACAAACTGAGAAACAATTCTCAATGACGAACACAACCAAATAAGATGCATCAGCATGCTCTTTCTTCATTCGGGTTACGTGGGAATCCGTGTATTCCCCTATTTCTTGCTCAAACTTATGACAATCATAAGATAGAGCGGAACCAACGTTTCTCAACCTAGTATAATAAGTAAGTTCGATCAATACATCCATATTATTATCTTGATTAAGGCATGTCATGGTCGCTACCTGGAGAGAGAGAGAGAGAAGAAAACACTTTAGCGTGCGCTCTTGTATGATTAGATTGGTTATTATCTTATCTAATAAGGATGGCTCCCACTATTTTTATCAAATCTTCCTTCAAACCCTAAAAGTTAAGACTAGCCGGGATTAATTACACCCTACAAGTTTGCCAATCGGTCAGCCAGACAGGTATTGGTACTCCGAGGGAGTCTCCCCATGCTTTCACATAGAACTAATTAAATAACCTCGTTTCCGTAGGGGCATAACCCTGTTAACACCTTTCTTAGACACCTACTAGATTAGCTAATTCGAAAGTGGAAAACTCAGTCAGGAGTAACACTTATTCGCAGTGGGTGTCGGGATCCAACTATCTTATAGAAGGTATGCAATCTCATTGCAAATTTCAACACTTGAAATCCCCAATATCTGTTTTTACTCCAAGTGGTTTATGGCCTTGACAAGGTCAACAAACCATAAACCGCAATTCAAGTTCAACCCGTTCATTTCGTGATTGAATTTAACCTACCCGCACGACCCTTGACAAGGTCAATAAGGCTGTACGACTATCCTAATCCAATCGCATCATATGCGGCAGATAAGCACTAATCAGCTACTGCACACTACGTCTTAACAAGATCAACAAACACAGCACGAATACTGAATATTACTTATCTATAATGACGGAGGGTTACAACCGGTTTTGAATAAAAGCTTTAGCGTAATGAACTTGATATCGTTGTAGAATCGAGTGATTTGAAAATGAGTGGTTTAAGCTCCGCTTTTAAAATCAAGTAGTTTTCAAAATAAACCGAGTAGGTTGTAATATTTGCTAGCTTTTGCTAAATAGGTCACTCCAGGTGGAGAGATCTAGGCTCTTTCCTCTTCGAATGAGGTGCTGGACATTCATCAAGGAATACCACTATGCAAAGCAAGAACTAGAGCTACCTTTTTTGAAAAATTTGATTCTACAATATCTTTAGCTTTCTTTTATTTTCATTAATCTCATTAATGACGTCCCATCATTTATATTTCCTAAACATCACAGAAGAAACGAAAATAAAACATACGCTTATGCTATCTGCATTCGCCACGGAGCCCCGTCATGCACCGTTAGGTTACTTAACTAACGGCAGAGCGGTGGCTGGACTAGCGCGGGTGCAAATATAAGCAACGTTTATTATATATATATATATATATATATATATATATATATATATATAGCATTCGTCTCACGCAGTTATATGATCACATCACAGAACTCAAGCAGCAGAAACAAACATATGAAAAATAAAATATACTAGGAGGTCCGTATTTTAAATTAATCCAGTAATGAAAAACACGGATTCCACGGTCGTGATGAATAGCTAAACCCACATCCCTAGACCCTAGGAGAGCGGCAAGCAACCCTGCCAATTCTAGAGTTAGGCGACCTGGTCTCGACTCCTTGAGATGGTCTCCCACTGGACTGTAGAACCCGGTTACTTGTGCTTCCCACCTTGGGTCTATCCTAATGCGGAAAAGTAAATAATATACATTAATGGTGACACCATCCTCAACCCGAAAGTGTCCCAATAAAAAAAATTACATACAATTTTACATGAATGAAAATTGAAAAACTCTTATCTCACATAAAAAAAAACCCGGCTATTTAATCACGACGATCCAATATAACATATCACAGCAACATATAAACATCACGTATCATCAACGTAAGTAAATATGCGTATCCCGAATGTCGTTGACGTATAGCAACAAGATCGGGGACACCCTACATATTACACGTACGGTCGCATAAAAGAAATGAAAACTACAATAATTATAATCTGCAATTACCTTAGACATCATAAACCCGGAATATCTCATATTCCGAATTTCATGCCTAACCCTATAAACCTTGCATTTTTAGTCTCAAATTGAAAACACTTTTCAATAACAGGTCGGGTAATTCAACAGGATTCCCGATAAATGATTGAATGCTCGTCGGGAACTTTAGTAGATGGCTGCACCCCTGATGCCGACGATAAAGTGCACTTAGGTGGAACACCGTGGCCGCAAGCACCCGAGTGATACTTTTGGCAACAGGGTTCTCCTAAAGTTACTTGGTTGGGGCTATAGTGCATGGCTATCCAGTAGTGTTTCCCGGCAAGTGTTCGAGTACAATACTCGATTGCGACGGAGTTTTGATCAGAATCGAAACTCCGTGGCAATCGATGAACCGAGACTAAAATGCTAAATTTATCAAACACTAAATAGTTTTTACAAAACTAATTATTGTGGATTCTAAATATTGCATCACATATCAAACTTAAACCTGAAACGATGTTAAAATTGCGACTACGAAACACTCCGAATTGCCTCAACTGAAAAGATAACATCACATGCAATCTGGGCAAAACAATTAGTATCTAAAACCATAAATCCAAGAGAATGGAACACCAAACAAAAACGAATGCAATCCACATTAATAGAATTGGTCAGGCCGGCCAAAAATGAAATCTGGTCAGCCAAATTTTGTAGTCATAGCTTCGTTTTTCTCTGGTGTTCTATATACATCATATGTATCCTTCTGCACTTGTTTAAAAAAATTTCAGATGACTTTAAAAATTGGACAGAAACTAGGGTTTTGGGTTTGACTGTTTTGGAGCTGTTTCGGTTTCGCAATTCTACTAATATTGTCTAATGCTTTAGTTTGGCTCTAATACCATGAAAGTGTGTCTTAGCATCTCAACTAGGTTTCCACATGCATCAAGTATGCAATTTAAAAAAATCTATAGGACAAACCTACACTAACCTAGAATCGAACTAGAGAATTAGGGTTTGTATGCAACTAAACAAGTTCTATAACTAAGTAAAAAGGGAATACAACCTTTGTAGACCGGTCCTTCACTTCTAAAGCTCTAAGTTGTAGTCCCTAGAACTCTTTTTAGGCTCCACTTGGTGAAAGAAACGAGCTTGCTTTGTCGTCATCGAGGCCGAAAATGATCCACCTTGAAATTACTCTAACTCAAGCTACATCTTCACTAATAAAAGAATTAGTGAAGCAAACAACTTAATCTAATGGGATAGATGAGAGTAGGTTGATGAAATAGGAATTTTGCTCACTTTAGAAATCTATTTCTCTTTTTCTTTCTTCAACTCAAGAAAACCTAGAGAGGAAGAAAATGAACTTGGGTGAGAAAATAAACTTGTGATCAAGTGAGAGAGTAAACCATGAGTTAAAAGATAAAGTTGGGTGAGAAAATATCTAGAGTAAAAATAAAAAATGAGAGATGAGTCATGGCTTCTATATGCTTCCACAAGTATCTAAGCAATGCTCACTAATCCCACTCATTTTTATTTTCCTCTTAATAAATAATCACCCAATAATCTTTAAGTCATGGTGTGAGTCTCATATACCCATATTCAATGTATCATCAAGCATGATACAATACACACACACACACACGCACACACACATATATATATATAAAGAGAATAGAAGAAAATCATAAGTGAACTAATATTAGTTAATATATATATATATATATATATATCAAATATATAAATATATATATATATATCAAATTATTAAATCAACACTTGATTCAATAATCCGGTTATATCATATATAACCGACTAATATCACTTATATGTATATCAAATTATCAAATCAACACTTGATTCAATAACCCGGTCATATCACATATAACCGACAACATTCAATATACTATATCAAATCAACACTTGATTCAATAATCCGGTCATATCACATATAACCGGCTAATATCAAATATATATACATATAACATATCATTGAGTGAACACTTGATTCAACAATCCGGTTATATCACATATAACCTAACCGATATCAAATATCGCGAGATTAGAATACGGTATCACATACTCGTATTTAATCAAGCTCCCGCATATATCACCATATGTGCCCTATTTCGTTTCGCTTGAGCTAGGAAATCTTTGTGTGGTACTATAAAAACTCGTCAATACGCCAGCAGTAGGTAATGATCATATTAGATACCCATAAGCTGTCAGCGGTACTAGCTGGACGTAACAGCTACCCAGGTATTGAGCAAATAGAAGATCAACAAGGAAGCCTATCCAAACTCCCGCAAAGCCTATAAGCAACACTTACCATATAGTCCGGTCTCTTCGTCCGATATGTTGCATATCGAGTATAGGGGTGGAATCGTCAAACCCCAGTAACTTGATAAGGCATGCCGATGCGTGGCTTATAACCGTTCGAGAAACTACTGATAACACTTACCATTAAATCTCATCAGCCCTGACCAGGGACTTGCTGTTATAGCCAATCGAGTATAGCGCAACATCAACTCCCTATACCAGGAGAGATGAAACCCCTCCTATCGCTCATTGCCTCCATGTGACTCAGGACTGTACCCAAAATCCACCTGTTTGCATGACTCCTTTGAGCCATTGTAGGGAGGAAATTAAAGTACAGTAGGAACCACACAAGACTCTATGACGATCTTGGGTCTACAGAATAAGCTGTACAAGTGTTACCAGAGAACTGCTATCTGATGATAGGTTTAGTACCATCTAGGAGTTCTCGGCGAGTCCTGTTCGGTGTACCCATTCTCTAATGATCACCTGTGTACAATCTTTGATGTCAAACACCAATGGTTGTGGGATCAATCATCGCCCCATACGGGGTCAAGAAACGTACATACTAGTCTACTCTGGAATATCGATGCCCTGTCATGATATTCCCTCGACTAGGAACTATTAAAGGATGTGCGTATGGACTACACAAGCCCCACTAGTATGATCTGCATCATAGTCCTGATAGTCAAGCCAACATCCTAAAGGCTTTATCAACATGTATCATAGAGACAGTATAACAATACAAGTGTACATGTTAAGATAAAGAGCAACCAGATAGCATACTTTCATGTTGAGTAAAAAATTCCTCTGTATATATGTCCAAGAATCCACTATATCATACAATAATGGCCTCTAGGGCATACATATTCCTAACAGCATTGTCACCCGACTGAGAATTGTAACTAACTCCGTGACTACGTCGAGAAGTTGATCCGCTCTGGCCACTTGGCAAAGTACCTGCGGGACAAGCGACAGGCGGATCAGGAGCAAAAGGACCTAACCCCTCCTGGGGAATTAACGATCGGGAAAATCATGGTCGTTACCTCGGACCCAGCTCGGGAAAATGGGGGGAACCACCACTTCCTCCCAGTCGAGGGTGTAAGCGATATACTACACAAGAGGTGCAGGAGAGACGAACCGATCATCTTCATCGATGAAGACCTCCACGGCATATCGCTTCCTCACAGTGACCCTCTCGTGATAACAGCCCGAGTCCACCGTTACGAGGTTCAGAGAATTTTGGTCGATTCACGTAGCTCGACTGATATCCTGTTCCACAACTGTTTCTAGCGTATGGGGCTAGGACCATCTGACCTTCGACCAACCTCCCATGTCCTCTCTGGGTTCACAAACTACTCCGTCCAGGCAGAGGGGATTGTCACTCTCCTCCTCAACATTGAGGAAGCGGGTAATACGCGAATCATACCAGTGGACTTCCTCGTCCTTAAGGTCCCTTCATCCTATAACATTCTCCTGGGACGTCCTACCTTAAACGCCCTCCGGGCTCAGATCTCGACTTATCACTTTGCGATCAAATTCCCTTTGGATCAATAGGGATAGGCCGGGCCTATGGGGACCAGCAAACAGCCAAGATTTGCCTCACCTCGACGACCCCCGCCGAAGAGCAGAATAGCTCTGAGGATACACATGACTTCCAAGGGTCTTTAGATACATGCGACGACCTAAGGGAGGTTAGAGGTGCCCCTGTGGAAGCATTGGCGGGAGTCCCCCTCACAGAAGGGGTCGATGGAAGGACAGTCCAGATCGGCTCCCTCTTGACAGGGGATCACCGTGAAGACTTGATCCGGTTCCTCCAAGATAAATCAGACATATTCGCTTAGGCGCTGGCGGACATGCCCGGAATTGACCCTAGGGTGATCTCCCACAAGCTCGGGGTCGACCCGAAAGCAAAGCCTGTCCGACCGGCCAAGAAAAAGGCGATAGAAGACGAGGTGGATCGACTGCTTGCCGCCAACTTCATCAGAAATCTGGACTACTCAGATTAGCTGGCGAACATGGTCATGGTCAAGAAGGCAAACGGTAAATGGTGTATGTGCGTCGATTTCACGTACTTTAACAAGGACTGCCCCAAAGATAACTATCCACTTTCTCAGATAGACCAGCTGGTAGACAGTTTAGCCGGCCATGATTTATTGAGCTTCATGGACGCTTTCTCCGGTTACAATCAGATAAGGATGAACTCGGCCGACGAAAAACTTACCGCCTTCACCACTGATCGGGGGGTATACTGCTACAAAGTGATGCCCTTCGGACTCAAGAACGCCAGGGCCACATATCAGTGCCTGGTCAACAAGCTGTTCAAACCTCAGATTGGCAGAAACATAGAAGTCTACGTCAACGACACGCTCATAAAATCCATCTCGTCAGCTGGGCACACTAAAGACCTCGGCGAGACATTCAAAGTCTTGCGCAAGTACAAAATGAAGCTGGATCCAGCTAAGTGCGCGTTCGGAGTCACCAGTGGGAAGTTCCTCGGGTTCATGGTAACCCATCGAGGAATCGAAGCAAACCCTGATAAGATCGGTGCCATCCTCAACATGAAAATACCCAAGAGCAATGTCGACATCATGCGACTCACGGGAAGGTTCACTTCCCTGAGCCTCTTTATGCCCAGATCCGGGGAGAAGTGCCTCCCATTTTTCAGGGCCCTAAGGAAAATCTCTAAGTTTGAATGGTTTGAGGAGTGCCAGAATGCTTTCGAACAAATCAAGGAGCATCTAGCGACCCCACCGCTACTCACCTGACCAGTCGAGGGTGGCGAACTATTGCTATATCTAGCCATTTCCGACCAAGCTGCAGGCTCAGTGCTTGTCAGATAATGCGAAGGCATACAGAGGCTGGTCTATTACGTGAGCCATGCTTTCAAGGATGTAGAAACGAGATACCTGGCAATAGAGAAAATAGTCCTGGCACTTGTCGTCGCCTCCAGTAAACTTCGACACTATTTTCAAGCGCACATGATCCACTTCCTCACCGAGCGACCTTTATGGTCAATTCTCGCCTCCCTCGAGTCATCAGGATGTCTGGAGAAATGGAGGTAGGAACTGTCCTAATTCGATATCAAATACCGCCCCCGACAAGCCATCAAAGCACAGGTCTTGGCGGATTTTGTTGGCGAATGCACCATCCCTACTAAAGAAGAAACGCCGACATGGGGCCTCGAACTATGTCCCTCGGTCGAAGAGGTGCCCGACCCATCCCGAATTGGGTGCTCTACGTAGACGGATCCTCTACCAAGGAGGGGAGCGGGGTTGGTCTGATCATCCGTGGCCCAGACGAAGCGGAAATGGAATACTCCTTAAAGCTCGGGTTCAGAGCGTCAAACAACACCACGGAATACGAGGCCTTGTTGGCAGGACTGTGAATCGCCTCCGGGGTAGGACTGAAGACCATCAGAGTTCGCAGCGACTCCACACTATTCGTCGGCCAAGTAACCGGGCGCTTCGAAGCCAGGGAACTGCTCATGATAAAATACCTGGCCGAGGTAAAAAGGCTTCGAAAAAATTTCAACCAAGTCCAAGTAGAGCAGATCCCCAGGAACTTGAACACCCAGGCCGACGCTTTGAGCAAGCTGTAGGGTGTTTTTCATCACCCCATTGAGATGGGAATATGCGTCGTTGTCACGCGTACTACAGATTCCCTCTGCCCAGGGTAGGCGGGGGTTTATTAATTATGGGAATCCGAATCTCCGGCAGCCGCGGACTAAGCTGCCGTCGAACTGGTCATGCGAACTCAATGTGCAGTGTGCATATGTGTGTCTTGAGGGGTTTTGGATATACTGGGAGCCTCGTAGAGTTTTTGAGGGTCCTGCTACCCGGATAGTGGGCTGGAGGTTCAAGGGGGCTAGCAGGCCCCTTACGGGGTACGGGGCAGTGCCCCGTTAGAAAAAATTTCCTAACGGGGGACGTGTTTCTGGCGTGGAGTGGATGGAAAATGAGGGGTGAGGAGCGTCTTAATGACGCGTTCCCGGAGAGTGGGCGTGTGGCGCCTGGGGGTCATGTGCCCAGCGTGTGGGCACATGACTCCCGCGGGTCACGTGCCAGGCGCCCGCGGGTCACGTGCGCAACACGCGACCGCTGGACGCCATCGGGTCACGTGCGCAGCACACGACCGCTGGGCCAGCGGGTCACGTGAGCTGCATGCGACCGTTGGGCGCCAGCGGGTCACATGAGTTGCACGTGACCACTGGGTGTTGAGCGCCCGTGGGTTGCATGAGGTGCACGTGGGCGCTTAGCGCCCGAGGGTCACCTGCGCGGTACGAGACGGCTGGAAACACCAGCGGGGAAAAGGGTTTAGCCCCTGGGTTAGGAGTTGAACTCCCAAGGGGCCTTTGGAGTTGAACTCCTAACATGGATTATGTATAGATTTAGAGTTAAACTCCTAAAATAGGGTTGATTTATGGAGTTAAACTCCAACAGATCATGAATGGAGTTAAACTCCTAGAAATCTTTGAATCTTCTTCCGAGCCTCGGATCTTCCTGGAATGGGATTTTTGGAGATGGGTATCCTCCTTCTTCCTCTATGTTGGCTGGATCTTGGGGGAAAACGAGAGGTGAGACTTAAAGTCTCCCCTTTTAGGGATTTGATAGCAGATCCGAGCTCCCCTTCAAGGGTTTTATGGTGAAAACTATTTATTTTTGAAAAATGAAGGGTTAAACTCTTGATTTAATTCAAAAGGGGGGGAAAGTTTTAGAATCTTGAGAAAGGGGAAGGAGGCACAAACCTTAGAATTTGAGAGAATGAATTATCTCTTTTTTATTTCATTATCATGTTGCCTTATATAGGCTTAAAATTTTACATATAGCCTCTTGGGCTTTACAAAATGGTATTTTGCCCATCTCATGCCTCATGTGCTCATTTATTTTGCACATGAGCCACGGGCTTTACAAAAATTTGGCTTTATGCCCATTTATTTTACATTCATCCATAAAAATTACATCAAACTTATTTATTATATAATTTTCTTCTTGGTATGGGGGAGGCCGGCCGCTTCATGTTCTGGCTTGACTTGGGTATGGGCCCACTTGGCTTGGGGTTGACTTTGACTTGGTCAACCGGGGTGTAATTTTTGACCCCAACAAAGTTCCTCCCATCAATTAATGCACACAGTGTATATGGGTCATTTGCATGAAATTGATGAATCTTCTTTCACGTAGAGGTGACTTGATTTGGTTCCCGCTTTTAGGGAGGCCGGCACTGCCCTTTTTGCGATATGGACCGTCGATACTTGACGTGTCTCCGAGACGGAGTGTTGCTAGTTGACTTGTCCCCGAGGCGGAGAATCTAGTTGACGTATCCCCGAGGCGGAGTGTCTGCATGTGACGTTTCCCCGGCACGGAATGTCGCTGGTCGACTTGTCCCCGAGGCGGAGTGTCTAGTTGACGTATCCCCGATACGGAGTGTTTGTATGTGATGTTTCCCCGGCACGGAGTGTCGCTGGTTGACTTGTACCCGAGGCGGAGTGTCTAGTTGACGTATCCCCGAGACAGAGTGTCTGTATGTGACATTTCCCCGGCACGGAGTGTCTGTATGTGACGTTTCCCCGGTACGGAGTGTCGCTGGTCGACTTGTCCCTGAAGCGGAGTGTCTGGTTTATGTTTCCCCAGCACGGAGTGTGTGTGGTCGACGTTTCCCCAGCACGGAGTGTGTGTGGTCGACGTTTCCCCGGCACAAAGTGTCACTGGTTTTGATGTAGAGGCTGATTCCCAAGCGAAGCATAATTCCGACAGGGAAGGTAGATACTCCGAGGCGAATCATGATTTCGATACGGGGTACATTCTGAGATGAAGCATGATCCGCCGCAGGGGTTGTTGGTTTGATTTGATTTGGATTGACATCAGCATCGCTACACTGGAATATGGTACCAGGAGCGAATCATCATTTGCCTTGAGTGGATTTGGGGATTTTGGTTTTGGTCTGGCATCAGCACCGCTGCACTGGAATATGGTAGTAAGAGTGAATCATCATTTGCCGTGAGGGTATTTCCCTCGTTCCCAGTTTAACGACTTAGGGGTCATATGTTCCTAGTTTAAAGACTTAAAGGTCTATTGGATCGGAAGTTTGGAATTTTGGGGTAAAGGTCGGCATTAGCGTTGCTAACACTGGAGCACAAGTGCCAGGAGCAATTCATCATTTTCCTTTTCCTGTTGGGGAGCGATGGCTTAGGAGACAGGTTTAGGTCCCTATCACCTAAGGCTTTTCAATTTTATGAGCCGTAAGGGTCCCATAAAAGCATTTTCTACCTACGAGTCGAAAGGATCCCGTAGGTGTATTTTCTCCTTAGAAGTCATGAAGACCCCCAAGTGTGTTTTTCCTTTGTGAGTCATAAGGATCCCACGAAGGTGTTTTCTTACGAGTCGAGAGGATCTCGTAAGTTTTTTTCTCCTCATATATCGTAAGGACACATGAGTGGGTCTTCCCAAATGGAGCATAATTCCAAGGGCGAATGTCGGCCGCTGGACTGGTGATTGCGGTAGGGTATGGGTATGATGAGAATTATTTGAGCCCGTGGATTGTATACAGTAGTCAGTTCGGGGACCAACCGTAGAGCTGGGAGAATTTTGGGATTTTGTTGGCGTCTGTATCACTGCACTGGAATATGGTACCAGGAGCGACTCATCATTCGCCATTTGGGATTTGGATTTTGGTTGGCGTCTGCATCGCTGCTCTGGAATATGGTACCAGGAGCGACTCATCATTCGCCGTTAGGAATTTAGGGATTTGGTTGGCATCTGCATCGTTGCACTGGAATATGGTACCAGGAGCGACTCATCATTCGCCATTTGGAAACTTGGATTTTGGTTGGCGTCTGTATCACTGCACTGGAATATGGTACCAGGAGCGACTCATCATTCGCCATTTGGAGATTTTTTTTATTTTACCGCGATTATTCTATCATTTCAGCTTTTCTTATTGCGAAGGTCGCAATTGCCCTATCATTTTGGCTATTCATTCGCGGTTGCCCCATCATTTTGGCTGTTTATTTTCATTTTTATTTTACTCGCTGATTTTTATTGCGAGTTGCCCCATCATTTTGGCTTTTTTCATTTTTTTTATTTACATATTTTTTCATCCCCAGTTTAACGACTTAGAGGTCGATTGTTCTCGGTTTAACGATGTGGTGGTCGTCTGTTTCCAGTTTAACGATGTGGTGGTCAGTTGTTTGCTTATCCCAGCTCCTCGAACTTTGATCTTGGCGGAGCTATATTGATGACCGTAGCTCTGTGGCTTGTCGGTACGTCTGACGACTGTGAGTATTTCCTAAGTTTGTATTGGTTCTCCACCCAATCTTTAAAAACATAGTAGTTTTAAATGGTATGACTCACCATTCTATGATATGGGCAGTATATGGGATTGCCGATCATGTTAATTTCATGTGGCCTCTTTGGAATAGACAGTTGCAGACCGTCGTTCAAGGCGTCCATGAATATTTCGCGGACTTTATCCCTCCTGAAGGAGTACACCTTCTTCTTTCTCTCCATTAGAGTAGGTGCCCTTACTGACGCTGGTCCTTGATACCGATCATTCTTTGGTTCTCCTGCTGTCCACTTATCCTATTCAGGGTATGTATCGGAGAGACTGGAAGCTGATCGTAGCCGTTTTTCGCAAAAGTGTTCCGCTCTTGGGCTGGAGTGAGTATCGGTTGGCTGCTTCCGGATATCAATCCCTAGCTCACGAACCAAAATTTGATTTGTTGTATTGCAATCGGGCGACTTGGGTCGTGAGATCCGCCACGACTTTTGCCAGCTCGTCGACTTTGGAATGGACCGTGGCTATCTTCTTGTCCCTGTCCTGAAGCTGCTTTTGAAGCCATTGGAATAATACTTGTTCTATAGTCCCGGGTACGACAACGAGGTCATCCTTACCGCATGAGCTTGATTCAGTAAGGACCATGGGTTCCTTTGGCTCAATGGCCTGAGCGGGCTCTTCATCATTTGGATCGAGCCTGTGTTGGATGGCAACAACCGCGTCATTGTCATGGCTATAAGGTGTAGGAGGAATTGATCCTCTAAGCTCTATTATGTAGGCTATATGGGTTGTGTACCCGTCTATTGCTTCTTCATTGGCAATATTACTCGTTTGGCTCTTAGCTTGTTGCCTTGGTCCGCTCTTTTTAGGGAAAGGCAGATGTCTGAGAGAATCGGGTTCCCGAAGGACTTCGGTCTCCGTTTGTATGAAATTGGCAGTCGCAGCTTGACTGTTCGTTAACACGCTAGGGGACATTGATATTTCTCCTGCCTTGTATTGTTTCTCGACCCAATCCTTGAAGATGCAACAGTCTTCAATAGTGTGCCCCAACACTCGGTGGTATAGGCAAAAGTTGGGATGATCAGTCATGTTCGCTTCACTTAGCCTTTTTGGTTCTGGTAGCCGCAGGCCATTCTTCAGAGCATCTTTGAATATTTTGTGGACCTTGTCTCTTCTGAAAGAGTAGACCTTATTTCTCCTTTCCTCCAAAGTTAGCTCTCGGGGTTTGTTAGCCTTCGCTCCGCCCGCTCTCTGCTTAATAAGAGAATCAGTATTGTTAGAACTTTCGCCTTTTCGGTTGTCATCCCTCCAAAGTTTTGGTCTGTTTTTGAATTGAAGATCCTGAGTGGATTCGGGCTTTGAGTGTTCCAACATTTGGACCTTCTTGGCCAGCTCTTGGAATGTTTTAAGGCCTGTGGTGCACAGGAAAGGTTTCATCCAGTCCTTTAAATTTTCTATAAGAAGATTGACGGATTGGTCTTGCTCCAACGACGGTTCACATTTGACAGAGAGATTGCGCCATCGGACTATAAAATCCATATTTCTTTCGTTATTCTTTGGCTCGGTCCTTACGAGGTCGGCAATGGTGATTTTATCGCTGACACCCGTGAACCTTTGCTTGAACATGGATTCTATTTGAGCAAACGTTATGATCGAGTCATCTGGTATGCTTGCATACCAATCGAAAGCAACATCGGTCAAGCTATTGACAAACTGACGGAGAAGGAGCGCATCATTGCCCCCAGTATTCACGCATTATGCTTTAAATTGGGCAATGTGCCGGTTTGCATTTCCCGTCCCATCGAACCTTTCAAATTTAGGGACGACATAGCTAGTGGGGAACTCCATAAAATCGTACCGAGCAGGATATGGTCTCCCGCTACTGCTGACATCTTTTTGCTCTCCGGCTTTGGCTACCAATGTTTTGACTTTGTTGCCAACCAAATCCATGATTTGATCTTGGGTTAGCGGGTTGCTGTCATCTGTAGTTAAGACATTTCCCAAGATAGGATGCAGCCGACTTTCATGCAGCTCGCCCACCTTTGGATTCGAGGGAAAAGGCGTTTGCTGCCTCGGGACACCGTTTCCCGGTTCATGAGTAGAGCTCTGCGCTTGATTGGGCGGATGAGAGGCAACTTGGGCCGTGAGCTGTAAGACGTCGTTTGTCAAGTCGTCAATCTTTGAATAGAGCTTGGCCATCTTCTTGTCTCTACTTCTGAGCTGTTTTCGGAGCTCTTGGAGAAGTTGCTGCTCTACGTTCTTGGTATGGAAGATTGGCTCTTCTTCGCTTTCCGAGCCCGACTCCTCATGAACCGAGGGATCTCTCTGCTTATCAGCTTCACTGGGAGGATTTTCATTACCTTCCGTAGGATGCTGCTCTTGGGAAGTGACAGCCACATTTACACTAGATTGGATTTGAGATGTAGTGGCATCCTTGCTCTTGCTGCGCGTGCCCACCATATAGACAGTGTGGACCATATATCCAGCCGTCTCTTTATCTTTGGCGGGGTAACCCTGTTCATGGAACCTCATGAAGTTCAACCTAGCATGAGACCTAGCCCTTTTGTTGACTCTGTATCTAAGCCTTTTCTGTCTTAACTTCTCGATTTTGAGGGCTTGGCGGGCATCCATCATCCAGGAAGCCATCGTGAGCCGATTAACGGGGAGCTTAGAGAAGATACCTAATTAAGCAGTTGTCAGGGGCGCCGCTGGAGCTTGCCGAACCTTTTTTCTTTGTTGGTGTTGATGGCCTTGCCCCCAGCAGGGGCCAAGGAAAGTCGTTCAAACACCGACTTGCGTTTGGGTTGGGACGCCTTCAAGACCACCACATTTAGCCTCCTGTCTTTTGAGGCCGGTCTTTCTGTTACTGGAGCTTGGAGAGATGGGATGGCGTTAGCTGGCATAAACAGAATAAAGCAAAATGGTAGCGCCGGCTCCTCCCACTGTCGCCCGAGACTGGCCGGGAGGACTGTCTTAGCGTTCATCTTCATCGTATAGGAGATGAGAGCTGTGTTGAGAGCTGAGCTTGTCCTTGGAGACATTTTTCTATGTCCGAAGATTGCAATTGGAAAATTGTTAACCTGTAAATAGAAACATGATTTCAGTATAGGCAATCAATGTATATGTTGATTGAGTTCGCATGGATATTTAACCCAAAATATGGGAGGAAAGATAAGTCCCACCGGGCGTGCCAGAATCTGTAGGGTGTTTTTCGTCATCCCATTGAGATGGAAATATGCGTCGCTTGTCAGGCGTACTATAGAGTCCTCCTGCCCAGGGTAGGCGGGGGTTTATTGATTATGGGGATCCGAATCTCCGGCAGCTACGGACTAAGCTGCCGTTAATTACCCCTCAATTTTGGAGCGAGGAAACTTTCGATTGACGTGTCAAACTGGTTATGTGAACTCAATGTGCAGTGTGCGTATGTGTGTCTTGAGGGGTTTTGGATAACTAGAAGCGTCGCAGAGTTTTTGGGGGTCCCACTATCCGAATAGCGGGTTGGGGGTCAAGGGGGCTAGCAGCCCCCTTGCGGGGTGCAAGACATCACCCCGTTAGAAAAAATTTCCTAACGGGGGACGTATTTCTGGTGTGGAGTGCACGGAAAATGAGGGGTGAGAAGCATCTTAAAGACGCGTTCCCGGCGCGTGGGCGCTTGGAGCCCGCGGGTCCCGTGCCAGCACTTGACCGCTGGACGCCCGCGGGTCATGTGCGCAGCATGCGACCGTTGGGCACCAGCGGGTCACGAGAGCTGCACGCGACCGCTGGGCGCCAGCGGGTCACGTGTGGGTCACATGAGCCGCACGCGACCGTTGAGCGCCAGCGAGTCACATGAGCTGCACGTGACTACTGGGCGCTGAGCGCCCGCGGGTTGCATGAGGTGCACGTGGGCGCTTAGCGCCCGAGGGCCACGTGTGCGGTACGAGACCGCTGGAAACACTAGCGGGGAAAAGGGCTTAGCCTCTGGGTTAGGAGTTGAACTCCCAAGGGGCCTTTGGAGTTGAACTCCTAACATGGATTATGTATAGATTTAGAGTTAAACTCCTAAAAGGGGGTTGATTTATGGAGTTAAACTCCAACAGATCATGAATGGAGTTAAACTCCTAGAAATCTTTGGATCTTCTTTCGAGCCTCGAATCTTCCTGGAATGGGATTTTTGGAGATGGGTATCCTCCTTCTTCCTCTATGTTGGCTGGATCTTGGGGGAAAAGGAGAGGTGAGACTTAAAATATCCCCTTCTAGGGATTTAATGACAGATCCGAGCTCCCCTTCAAGAGTTTTATGGTGAAAAACTATTTATTTTTGAAAAATGAAAGGTTAAACTCTTGATTTAATTTAAAAGGGGGGGAAGGTTTTAGAACCTTGAAGAAGGGGAAGGAGGCACAAACCCTAGAATTTGAGAGAATGAATTATCTCCTTTTTTATTTCATTATCAAGATGCGTTATATAGGCTTACAAATTTACATATAGCCCCTTGGGCTTTACAAAATGGCATTTTGCCCATCACATGCCTCATGTTCTCATTTCTTTTGCACATGAGCCATGGGCTTTACAAAAATTTGGTTTTATGCCCATTTATTTTACATTCATGCATGAAAATTACATCAAATTTATTTATTCTATAATTTTCTTCTTGGCATGAGGGATGTCGGCCGCTTCATGTTCGGGCTCGACTTGGGCATAGGCCCACTTGGCTTGGGGTTGACTTTGACTTTGACTTGGTCAAACGGGGTGTAATTTTTGACCCCAACACAAGCTCGCTTCTTCCTATTCGGCCACCCGTAAAAGAAATATTCTCTTCGAAGTCTTGCCACGACCCAGCGTGGAAGAGGGAGCGATAACGCTCCAGATTTACACAACACAGGAAGAAGGCCAAGATTAGAGGAAGCCCCTCATAGAGTTCCTAGAAGACGGTGTGCTCCTCAAACACCGAGGAGAAGCTCTCCGGCTACGGGCCAAAGCTTGCTATTTCATTTGGAGCAACGGAAACCTGTACAAGAAGTTATACACCCAGCTTCTGCTCCGATGCATCGACCACTACGATGCTGTCTACGTTCTATGAGAAATACATGAAGGGATCGAGGGAGCGCATCAAGAAGCTCGCACCTTGGTCCAGAAGACGTTGCTCCAAGGGTACTACTGGCCGAAATTACACTAGGACGCCGAGAAGCTGGTTAGAAGATGCAAGAACTGCCAACTCTTCGGCAGCATATCTCGTCTTCCCGCCACCGAACTAACACCACTCAGCTCCCCTTGACCGTTTGCACAATTGGGGATGGATATGGTCGGTCAGCTCCCCACCGGCATGGGCGGTCACAGATACATTCTCGTCGCTGTGGACTACTTCACAAAATGGATAGAGGCCGTACCCATCAAAAAACGGGACGCCGACTCTACGATAAAGTTCCTGCAGAACAACATAATTTCTCGATTTGAAATCCCGAGGTGCATAGTTACCGACCATTGGACCAACTTCGAAAATGATAAAGTCAAAGAGTTTTGCAGCGACTACCACATATTGATGAAGTTTTCCACGGTTGCACATCCTCAATGCAACGGGCAGGCCGAGGTAGCAAACCGAGGCGTCATCCGCAGTCTCAGAGCCCGTTTGGAAGGAAGGCAAGGTGGCTGGGTCGAGGAACTGCCGCGAGTGCTATGGGCATTATGAACATCAAAGAAAACACCCATGTAAGAAACTTCATTCAGCCTCTGCTATGGTACCGAGGCAATGGTCCCAACGGAAATTGGACTGCCCAGTTACAGGGTAGAACATTTTGACGATGAAGCCAACACCTCGGCGCTCCGAAGCAACTTAGACATCTTATTAGAAAAACAGGATCGAGCGCAAATCAGAGCCGCCGCCTACCAGCAGCAAACCGCCCGCTACTACAATACCCAAGTTAAACATCAGGCCTTCAAGATGGGAGATCTGGTCTTACGAAGAAACGAGTTCGTAGACCAAGGGAGACTGCATAAGTTCTCCCCGAAATGGAACGGGCCATTCCGCGTGATGGAAGTATTGCGTAGTGGAGCATACCGCCTGCAGGACGCCGGGGGGTATAATTTTCCTCGGCCCTATAATGTCGAAAAGTTTAAATTGTATAAATAAACATGTATCGTCTTTCAAAATAATGTAATTCCTTTTTGCATTTAACTAAGTCTTCTGGGCTAGGTCCTCTCGCGGAAAAAACTTTGTGTACCCCCGCAGGGCTCTAGCCCTTTAATTCTTTTCTCGGTTCCAAAACTCCGAAGTTTTTTAAGAAAACATAAAATATATATCAAGGAGAGGAAAAGAGATGGTACACTGCAATCAAAGACAAGTTTATTTATTTAAGAGGTATTATGGGCTCCCCAGCCTTACAAAAATTACAACAAAGGAGGGCGAGGGTTAAGGAAACATTATCGGTGATATACCGAAGAAAGCTCTTCCAGCCGATCCCAAGCAGCTTTGACCCGCTCCCTCCGACGGTGGACCCTAGAAGACACGGACTCCCCGGGATCCTCCTCCGCCGAGCAAGATGCGACGACCAACTTTTGATGAAAACTTTCAAGCAGAAGGTCCACCAAGCGGTCCCGCCTACTCTTCGAGATTAGACCAAGCCCATGGACCGTGTGCATTTTGTCGAATGTCTCGTCCATTAACTGCGGAGACAGCGTGTTGTACAGACCTGGGGAAGTCCTCCATATCACGTAAATCATCTGTTTCATACAATCAGAGCAAAGCTCTGTTGAAATTCAAAATTCAAAATTTTGAAGCAACGCTTCAAATCTCGGGCGCAACGCGCCACATGTCAGGCGCTGATACGTCAACGCAGCGCCCAAGAAGGCGCGCCCAATCAGAGCAAATCTCTATTTTAAGCAAAATTAAAGGAAGCAACGCTTCAGTTGCGCTGTGCGCTGCGCGACACGTGTCACCGCAGTTGCGCTGCGCGACACGTGTCAGCGCAGATGCGCTAGCGCAGCGAGCGCTGCGCTGTGCGCTGCGCAACACGTGTCAGCGCAGACGCAGCGTGCGCTGCGCGACACGTGTCACGCGCTGGAGCATTTGCGCCAAACAGAATTAAGATTTTAAAGAAATCTTTCTATTCTTGTTAAAATAAGAAGATTTTCTTCTGTAAAACAGAAGCCCTTGGATCAAAGATCCAACGGTGGGGAAAAATCCCCAAATCACTCAGAGAAAGATCTCTTTACCAAATTTAACTAATTAATGAACATTATAAAAAGGACCCCAGACCTCAATTCAAAGGCATGAACATTTTTCTAAAAAAAAAAGAAAACTCTGAAGAATTCCTCAAGAACAAAAAGGTAAAAAAAAAACCTTTAGCGAAAGAGAAAGTTCTCTTATGAACAGATCATAGATCTAAAAAGAAAATCAATGATCTTTAATTAATTAAATAGTGCTTTGCACTTTTCATGAACCTTTGGTTCTCTGAGATAAGAAAAACAAGAAAAACTTATTTTTCTTTGATCTAAATTAGATCAAGAAATCAAATACACTTCTCTTATGAACCATCGGTTCTTGAATCTAAAAGATTCTCAAATTAATAGTGCTTTGCACTTATAAATCTGCACTGTTGCGCTCTTGGACTGGCGCAAGCCACCAGAGAGCGCCACGTGTCAGCGTCTGAACCGTTTGTGCTATGCGCTTTTGAATAGAGCTTTGCTCTCTGAAATTGGCGCAACTCACCAGAGCACGCCACGTGTCAGCAGCGCAAGCGTAGCGCACTAACGCAGCGCACTGCGCTGCATGACACGTGTCATCACCACGAGCGCTTGCGCTTCTGATTGGCGCAAAGCGCCTGATAAATGCAATGCATTTCCTAAAAGGGCTAGGCCAAAATCAAAAAGACCAAGCAGGCCAAAATAAATTGCAAAGCAATAAAAGGGCAGAGCCCAAATGAAATTGATGCTCTGCATCATTTATAAAGGGCAGAGCCCAAAACAAATCGATGCTCTGCATCCTTTCTGGGCAAAGCCCAAATAAAAATAAAAATAAATGCAACGCAAAAGCAAATAAAATGTTGAACATTTTCAACTGGACTTAGCTCAATTTTGGCCGTAAGTCCTTAAATTAAATTGACTGAGCAAGATTGCTCTCTTAAATCAATTTACCTCCGGTTCGAGGGTACATCTCCGAACTCCTCTGACACCCATCGTTGTAATCCTTCAACGACGTCAGAGAGGTGACGGGTCCCGACGACCACACATCAATGTGGACCGAAACGTCCTTAAACTAATGTTGGACCGAAACGTCCTTAAACTAATGTCAGACCACCACGTCCCTAAACTGGAACATGGACCACCACGTCCCTAAACTGGAACATGGACCACCATGTCCCTAAACTGGAGCATGGACCGCAACGTCCCTAAACTGGAGCATGGACCGCAACGTCCCTAAACTGGAGCATGGACCGCAACGTCCCTAAACTACCTATGGACCACTACGTCCCTAAACTGGAACAATAGAGCCTCCAAATGCTCTTTTGCCGGATCTAAACGATCCCGTTTAAGTTGATCTTAGCCCCCAAACACGGCTAACGTATCCTTAAACATTCAAATGGACTATAAAACTCCAAATCAACCTTGGTTCAAGGGTACATCTCTGAACTCCTCTGACATCTGCCGTTGTAATCCTTCAACGACGTTAGAGAGGTGACGAGTCCCGATGGCCAGATATTAAATAGATTATCACGTTAAGTTGATCTTAGTCTCAAACAGGACTATCGTATCCTTAACGAACGTTTAAGTTGATCTTAGCCGCAACGCGACTAATGCATCCTTAAACTAAAAACACCAAACCCAAATCTAAGTAAATACGGATTTGGACTAATCCACGTCCTACGGGCGACGGCATTACTCAGTCTCCGTATACAATCTACGGGCAACCACAAACAAAACAAACACACACAACATTAAGTGAAATTCTGGAGAAGGAGAAAGTTGCTACCGCGATGCGGTAGCGTAATTAACTGCAGGGGCTTGCGCCTGCAGGGAAGAGCGTCCCCACAATCAAAAACCCCTCAAGCGAGGGAGAATCTGACGAAGTCTGCTACATCGGCCGCATCCGTCTAAACCTCCGATACACGGTGCCATAAATCAACTTGGCATCTTCGGAGAGGTGGATGGATAAAACCAAATAGTATCTGCCCCGAATCTCAGCGTCAGGACATCGCGGTCCTGTGCGCCGCCTTTCGGAGGGGAACAGATTCTGGCACGCCCGGTGGGACCTTTTCCTCTTTCCACTCCACACTTCGTGTGTCGTCTTCGCGAATCAATCGCGGTTTGTTAAATGGTTGCCTTCGGATTTCAGGTTACTAAGATTTGGTCTTTTGCCTGGCGCAGAACTCAAGATTCAATGGCCTTTAACTGCACCAACTGCTCGAAATGCCACTGCAACGGACGCTCCACCTCACCAGGAGGTGTAGCATATAGGCCCCAAGCGGCTTCCTTCCTCGCTCTGCCGGTAGACCAGGTGACCCAAGCCACCACTGGCCTGTTCTTCGGGACCATGATCCCACCTACAAGCTTCTTTATGCCAATACCTGCACTGGAAGTGAACAAGAAGTCGGCCTTCGACCGGCTCACTGCCGCAACGGCCCCTGTCAACGGGTCGTCCACCACCAAACCAACAGCCTCGGTTTTCGCCAGGCTGGATCAGGATTCTAAACTGGCTGTCCCAAGGAAGGCAATGACTGCTGCTCTAGAAGTCGTTAAGGCGGCTTCCCCTGTCAAAGAGTCAGTCTTTTCAAGACTGACGATTCCTGCCCCTGCTCGAAGATCCGTCTTCGACAGGTTGAATATCATCCCTCAAAAGACAACCTCGGTCTTTAAGAGGTTAACACCAGCAGCACCTCATTCAGACAGGGGGCAAAAAGAAGATGTCTCTATCTCTGAGCCAGTCCCAACGGCTCGTCATGCACGACGTCGCCATTGGCAGCAAGTGAGGAAGGCAGGGGGCAATTCCCCCTCAGGGCTAACTCCACCGGCTCCAGTGGTGGAAGTCAACGCTGCTGTTCCAACTAGGAACAGTTTTGAACTGCTGAGGAGGGTACGGAAGAATTCTCCAACCGCTACACTGAAAAGATCTCCTCCACCTGCGGAGAAAGTTCCGGAAACAAAACAAGAAAAGCCCCCTCAACGGCTGTCCTCAAGAATTTATAAAGTTTGGCGGAGGGTTCAAGACTCAGTGATCAACCCAGATCACTCTCGTCAACAAAAGAAGGCGAAAGTGCAAAAAGAAAAAGACCGTCCTATTAAACAGCAGGGGACAACAATCGCTAGGGAGCCCTTTAACTTCAACGGCCCCTTTAACTTCAACGGCCCACAAAAGAAGAAGGCCGGAGAAAACCCCCGCGCCCGCGGCAAATGCCAAAGGTGGTGAGCCTAAACGCCCTAAGTCCGGGGGCATGATAGTTCATACAGTTTATGTGGTATCAGGAAAGGAGGATAGCCGCATATCAACAGGTCATAGACCGCACACGAGGTCAGTGATCAAGGCTCAGGAGCAGCAGCAGAAGCTCCAAGAAATGATGAACGCTATGGCCGCACTTACAGGGCCAAAAGAAAACCCTGAAGCGTCCTCGGATGAACGCCAAGAGGAGGAAACCGACGTCGAATTCCTTCGTCAGATATTGGAGAAGAAGGACAAAAAGGCTGCTGAACAAGCGGCCAACATACAACGTATGGGCCTCCTCTTCCAAGACATGATAGGGATGATGATACAACAAGATCCTCCAGCCGAAAAGCCCCCAATCGTCCTTGGAGGCGATAGGGGAGAAACATCAAATCCTCCACCAGCTCTGTCGATGGCTGAAGAGGATACAATCTCCAAAGCTGATTTAGATGAGTACATCGCCCAACAAATACGAGTTCATCATGCGACCGAAGCAGCCGGTCAGGTCGTAAAAACGGGGCGGCCATATCCAAGTTGGTAAGATCAATTCAAGTACCCACCCGGTTACACAATTCCCAAGTTCCATGTTTACAAAGGGACGGGCAATCCTCATCAGCATGTTGCCCAGTTCAGGGCACTCTGCGGCAACACCGGCGGTGATGACAAGCTGTTGCTTCGCCAGTTTGTTGGAAGCTTATCAGATACGGCGTTCGAATGGTACTCTGAGCTCCCGAACGACTCTATCAAAACCTTCGCAGAGATGGAGCTACTATTTACTCAGCGTTTTGCGAGCGCCAGTGAACGTACCCCGATGACAGCACTGATTAACGCCAGGGTAAAGCTAGGCGAGACATGGGTTCAGTACGCTATACGATGGCGGAACTTATGGTCGAAGTGCGAGCAGCGCATTGAAGAAGCTCCCGCGGTGGGTATGTTTGTGGGAACCCTTGATCCGCAAGCAACCATCTCACAATTTATGATGTTTTTCAAGCCAACTACCTTCCATGCCTTGATTGAAAAACTAGCGCAAATGGATCAAATGGGCCATAAACCCCCTCTTCCAAGGCCGGACTCCCGAAATGACAAAGGGAAGGGAAAAGCGATCGTCGTCGCTAATGCCCAACAACAACCGAGCGACTCGAAGCCGGTTGCTCGTCAAAATAATATGCGCCCGTACGTACCCCTTGAGAATAGGATGGGACGTCCTTATTCCTTTCCCCGCGATAAAACGAGGAGGTTATTCGAGCTGGCGTTGCGCAATAGACTCATAAATCTGCCAGACCCAAAACGTCCGTTGCAACCAAGTGACGTCAACGAACCCAACTACTGTCCTTATCATCGAGTACTAGGCCATCCGATCGAAGATTGCTACGTTTTCAAGAATTGGCTTGAAAACCATTACCGACAGGGCAAGTTTGCATTATCTGACAAATGGAAGGTGAATCCCCCGCAGCCCCACACCTCTAACGGGACGAATACGCCGGGGGCAACATGCTCCGTCGTTGAAGATGCTCCTTGGGAGTTTGTATTATCGGCCAAGACAAAGAGGATGCTAAACGATCTTCAGACATGTCCAGCGGTCAAGTGGAAGAACCCGTTGGAACCGCAGGTCATTGAAAGGATGTTGAAGCCACGTCCAACTCCAAAGACCGATGGTGGTGGTTCAAGCACTTGCAGCCAGCCGTCAAAATCTTCGAAAAAGAAGAAGAAGAAATCTAAGAAGCCCGTGAAGCCTGGCGACAAGCGCACGGACTTACAAAAGCAAATTGACGCGCTGGATGAATACAACCAAAAGGCACGGACTCCCATTACACTCCAAGAGTTCCTCGATCACGTCTTTCAAGAAGAAGATGAGGGAGAAAGTTCATCGGATGAATCCGAGAAATATGTGGCGAGCTGTCATATGATTTCCCATTCGATCACGAACGATGAGGAGACTCCTTGCACTGAAAAGCTGGGGACAGATCCTGAACCAAAAGTTCTGGGGCCATCAGATGAAGTAATTGACGCGTTCCTTAATGAAGCTCGGTTGAAAAGTAAAGCTGATCGGGAGCGCGAGGCGGCTATATTTGAAAGGGCCAAACGCCAGCGACTTGATGAAGGAGCTGAGACGATCCCGTTGGAGCTAAACACCTCCGCTACCGATAAAAGCCAATTCAAGATGAGGAAAAAGTTTGCTAAGGCCATATCAATGGGCATGAAGCTACCATCCTCTGAAGGAAGCATCACCAATGAAATAGAAATGCACCCGTCCTATTGCTTATATCATCAGAAGGTTTCGCACCCCACCCAAGAGTGCAAAGCTTTCGATAGATGGTGGCAAGGATACGTTGCTCATCGACAATGCTTTAAGCGGGAAAAGAGTAAAGCTCGTCGGGAGCAAAGAAATACGACCGGAGAGCTTGAAAGAACTACCGGCGATTGTCGCATGGTTAACACTGGCGGGTCACCAGTGCCAACATTCGGAAGCGATTCTGATGAGGAGCTAGAACTTGCCCCTCTCTTTAAAGAATCCACTTCGGGAAAAGAAGAAGAGCCGAAGGTCTGTGAAAATATTCGGCTGCGGAATCGGACGCTGCCTAAAAAGAACCTCGGACCCTCAAGCAGAAAAGATAAAGGGAAAGAAAAGGTCCCTGAAGATATCGTCTTAGATGACCAAGTTCTGGAAGAGCTAAACGCCAACAACCCGCCGAAGAAGAATAAGGTGGATTACAACGTCTTAGCACATCTGAGAAAGCTGCCCTCACAACTCAGCATTTTTGACGCCCTTTTGTTATCAAAAGAGGCGAGAGATTCGTTGATTAAGGCGCTCCAAGACCCAGAACAATTCCAAGCATGCCTGGCCGAGGAAAAGATGAAGGATGAATTGGAGGAAGTGCACACGGCCGATGTTACTTTTGGCGATGAAGACCTTCTACTTGGGACGTGCGAACACAATCGCCCTCTCTATGTCTCGGGATACTGCCATGATATAAAGATAGGCAAAATCCTGATCGATAACGGGTCCTCCGTTAATCTCCTCAACGTGCGGGTGTTAAAAGAAATCTGCATGAGCGTCCAGCACCTTGCTCGTGACAAGATCACCATCTCCGGGTTTGACTCCCAGTCATCAAGAACTCTCGGGTCTGTGATACTGATGTTACGCTTCGGGCTACTCGTCACGGACATTAAGTTCCACGTCATAGACGCCAAGACATGCTACAACGCTTTATTCGGCCGGCCATGGTTACACGAGTACAACATTATCCCTTCTACACAACATCAGTGTATGAAGTATTTTAAGGATGGTTTCGAGTATACCGTGACGGGAGAACTGAACCCATTCTCTGTGAACGAAGTCCGCAAATATGAAGACGCCAAATACTTCTTACCGGATTTCGAAGACACAGAAAGGTGTCACAAGCCGAAGATTAAAGCTAATGCCACCATCCCTGTCTTCGGCAGTGATACCGAGGAGGAAGAGGAGATAGTGTATTCGGGTCCGCCCCGACACAATAAGCCAGGACCGTCGGCTCCTACATTGATTTTTGGCAGCGACTCGGAAGATGAAGCCCATGCTGTATTCTCTGCTCGACCTTCAATACAAACGTCCACTGACGAAGAGCAAAGTCTACAAGTCGCCATAGTGCCGCTTAAACACCATAAAGAACTGGATGCACTTAACATCTACAGTGTAGAAGAGTTGCGGACATTCTATATCCCTCCCAGGCGAGAGAGTGAGAAAGCAATTCTGTTTTACCGCTCTGAAGAAACCAAAGTAAAGAAAGAAATCTGGCATGGCGCGGATCCTACGCTCGACAGGTTTCAGCCTATCCGTCTTCCCAGATATTATACAGAGGGTTTGAAAAAGCTGCTGAAACGCCAGGGGATACCCTTCAAACAGACCGTTAGAAAGGTCAAATTCTATAACAGGATCTGGAATGTCCCCGGGACTCAACGCAAACTGCCTAACGGGAGAATGGAAACAAAAGGGCTTGGATACATCCGGTCAAAGAAACGAGAGTTACTACCCGGCTGTTACGTCGTGTATGACCTTGATGAAGAAGCGGATGCTCAATGGGAGGACGCTAATCCTAAGCCAGTGAAAGTTCCAGATGCAAAGGAGCCCAGTCCATCGTTCGAGGAACAAATGGACGGACTTATAAAGAAAGCTGGTCAAAAAGTCCGAGATGATCACAACCGCGAAATGGCCATCTACGAGAAAGCCAATACGCAACGCCTTCTCCAACAGGCCGTAAAGGATGAAAATGCCGCTCCTTGTCAACCTGTTATAAAGAAGGCTCGGCGCAAAAGCAGAAATAAGTCGAAAGGCTAAAAAAGCACTCAACAACAACAAAGCAGGGCTAAGAAGCCACGCAAACGGGAGTTGAGCGTTATTGATCTATCCCTCATGAAGAAAATGGGTCAAGCGTACTCGTTTCCTCGGGACAAGACGAAGAAGATACTTGACCTCGCTCTAAAACATCAGATGCTTACACTGCCGGAGTCTAAACATCCCGAACAAGTGGGCGAAATCTCACACCCGGATTATTGCTCTTACCATCAAGTAATAGGGCATCCTCTTGAAGATTGCTTTACCTTCAAGAATTGGGTCGAAGATCAGTATCAGCTTGGCAAATTCACTCTGTCTGATAACTGGAGGGTAACGCCGCCACAGAAGCACGAGCCCAAGGCCACGAAAGAAGAACCGGTTCCACATTGGGATTGGAAGCGAATTCGCAACTATCACATGATTACAATATTAAAAAAAGAGCCCGAGGACATAAACGACCTCCCCTGGTGCTTCGAAAACAGCAACGACGAGGTAATCTCAGAATTTCCACCAGCGCCAAAAGAGCTGGAAGATGGAATCCATACCACTGTAGATAACCTCAAGAAGATTGAGTTGGGGACGGCAGACGATCCACGACCGACATTCATCAGCGAGTTACTATCTGAAGAAAGGGTAGCTGCGTTAAAGGATGTGCTTCTGCGGCATAGAGATTGCTTCGAGTGGAACTATTCCGAAATGCCGGGACTAGATCCAGAAATTGCTGTACACAAATTGGCGATATCCCCGGACATCAAGCCAGTCAAACAGGCGCCGAGGAGAATGCGGCTCGAGCTCGAGATGAGTATCAACGCCGAGGTCAAGAAGCTGATCGACTCTGGCTTTATCCAGGAGGTTCAATATCCTGAATGGATCGCTAACATCGTCCCGGTGATGAAGAAAAATGGGACGGTGCGCATATGCGTGGACTTTCGGGATCTCAATAAAGCTTGCCCGAAGGACGATTTCCCAGTGCCAGTCACCGAACTGATGATAGACAATACGTCCACTCATGAGGTTTTCTCCTTCATGGACGGCTCGTCAGGTTATAATCAGATAAAGATGCATCCCGAAGACCAGAAGCACACAGCCTTCAGGACCCCTTTAGGAATATTCTGTTATAAAGTGATGCCCTTCGGTTTAAAGAACGCCGGTGCCACTTATCAAAGGGCCATGACAAAGATCTTCGATGACCTTATACACGAAATCGTCGAATGCTATATCGACGATCTCGTGGTTAAAAGCAAATCATACGAGGAACATCTCGAGCATCTGAAGACCGTATTTCAACGCCTTCGGCAATACAACTTGAAGATGAACCCGCTTAAGTGTGCATTCGGAGTTTCCTCGGGCAAATTCTTAGGATTCATCGTCCGACACCGGGGTATCGAAATAGATCCGTCAAAGATCAAGGCGATCATGGAAATGCCTCCACCAAGGACTCTCAAACAGCTGCGGTCTCTCCAAGGGAAGCTCGCGTATATACGGCGATTTATAGCCAACCTTTCAGGCAAGTGCCGTCCTTACAGCCACCTGATGAAGAAGGGAACTCCGTTCGTCTGGGATCAAAAATGCCAAAGCGCACTAGACGAGATCAAGCAATACATGCAGAACCCGCCAGTGTTGGCTGCTCCGGTTAAGGGAAAACCTCTCATTCTTTATACAACCGCCCTCGAAGGTTCCTTAGGCGCATTATGGGCACAAGAGAATGATCAAGGAAAAGAAAGAGCACTCTACTACTTAAGTCGAGTTCTGCTGGGGGCAGAAAGCAACTACTCTCCCATTGAAAAACACTGCCTGGCGTTGATCTTCACGATAATAAAGCTCAGGCACTATGCGTTGGGACACGAAGTCCGTCTCATTTCAAAGGTGGACCCCCTTAAATACTTGATGTCGAAGGCCATGTTGACGGGACGACTCGCTAAATGGGCCCTGCTCTTGATGGAGTTCTCGATAACATATCAACCTCTCAAGGCGGTGAAAGGCCAAGCCATCGCCGACTTCCTTGCTCAGCACCCGATACCTGCCGATTCTCTTCTGAATTGCGATTTGCCAGACGAACATGCGTTTGACGCGATCGACGGTGGTGATACCCAATGGGAACTTTATTTCGATGGAGCATCTTCCATGAAGAAGCGCAAACAAAGTACCCCTATAATCAAATCGGGGGTAGGCCTCATTTTCGTGACTCCACAAGGAGGGATAATGCGTTTCGCTTTCTCCTTAACAGAGCCGAGGACGAATAACGAAGCCAAATATGAAGCCTTGATAGCAGGTTTTGAGATTGCCATCGACATGGGAATTGAAAACCTCCTCATATACGGAGATTCTCAACTGGTCGTTAGTCAAGTAAACGGCGACTACCAAACGTGCAAACAGGAGTTGGTGAAGTACGGGGAAAAGGTGCAACAACTGTTGACCCAAATTCCCTCATATACTTTGGAGAACATACCGCGCGCGGAAAACAGCAAAGCAGACGCGTTGGCCAAACTTGCTAAAGAGCTGGCTGACGAGAACCTCGATGACGTCAGATTCATGGTACAAAGCCGTCGGGTGCTTTCCCCAGCAGAAATATCTCCGGAATCATCCGATGAAAAAGGAGCGAACGAGCAGACTACCCTGCAAGTAAAAGATTGGGAAAATATTGAGGATTGGAGAGAAGTCTTCATAGACTACTTTAAATCCCACCGAATGCCCGAAGAAGCGTCCACAAGACATCAGCTCATGAAACGAGCTCTATCTTTCGCCTTCGTCAATGATACTCTATACAAGAGGTCATTTGATTCTCTATGGCTGAGATGCCTAGGACCTGATGAAGCGAGAAGGGTCATCCAGGAAGTTCATGACGGACTCTGCAGTTCTCACCAAGCAGGCCCAAAGATGAAATTGAAGATCAAACGCATGGGCTACTACTGGCCCACGATGATTCAGGACTGCCTCAAATATGCGAAGCAGTGTCACTCATGTCAAATTCATGGGGATTTCATCCATCAGCATCCAAATCCATTACATCCAACGGTGGCTAGCTGGTCGTTCGAGATGTGGGGAACTGATATAATCGGCCCTATTGAACCAGCATCATCTAGGGGACATCGTTTCATCCTGGCGACGACTGACTACTTCTCTAAATGGGCAGAAGCAGTACCGTTAAGAGAAGTTAAGACGGAGAATATCCTCCATTTCTTCAAGACGCATGTCATATATCGGTTTGAAACTCCGCGACAGATCATCTCCGATAACGGGCCAGCTTACAGAAGCCACAAGATCAGTCGCTTTGCACAGCAGCACAATATAGACTGGAGATATTCCTCGGTTTATAATCCACGAGCTAAAGGCCTAGCTGAAGCCTTCAACAAGACCCTGACGAAAATCATGAAAAAGACGGTGTCCCGAAATAAAAGAGACTGGCACGAGAGACTGCAAGAGGCCCTTTGGGCGTATCGAACTATGTTCAAGACGGCCATGAACACAACGCCGTATGCGTTGGTATTTGGGACGGAAGCAGTACTCCCCCTCGAGGTAGAGTTACCCTCTCTACGAGTGGCAGTCCACTACGAGCTGACGAACGAAGAAAATGCTAACCTTCGGCTTGAGGAGCTTGACGCCCTTGATGAAACCCGGCTCATAGCGCAACAAAATCTGGAAGCTTATAAAGAAAAGATGACGCGCTCATATGAAAGACTGACCCGACCGAGGACATTTCGCCAAGGCGAACTCGTGCTAGTGGTCAAAAGGCCTATGATTCCCAATCACGCCAAGCGAGGAAAATTCGAGCCAAACTATGAAGGCCCATACATCATAGATAAGGTCTACCAGGGTGGGGCCTATCTACTCATGGACATGCACGGTGAAAGGCCTTTCAGGCCAATAAACGGTCGCTTCCTAAAGAAATACTATGCTTAATGAGCCACAGCCTAGGTCAATGGTAGATGACGATGACTATGTCCGCTCGCTATCTTCCTAAGCTCAAACTCTATCAGCAGTAGCCAGCCGTCTCAAATGTCGGACCGAAATGTCCTTAAACTAATAGCGGACCGAAACGTCCTTAAACTGATACCGCAGCATCCTTAGGTTGATGAGATGAATAAAAAAAATATAAATAAAAAAAAAATAATAAATAAAAACGGTATGTCCATTAGCAAAAAGGGCACGGATGAAAACCCGAAAGGGCTCCGTGAGTAAAAACAGCAGGGCTACCGGCGAGTTTTCGTGAAAACCCGAAAGGGCGCGACCTCGTAAAAAAAAGAGAAAAAAGAAAATAAAAAGGAAAAAAAAGGTATGTCCATAAGCAAAAAGGGCACGGATGAAAACCCGAAAGGGCTCCGTGAGTAAAAACAGCAGGGCTACCGGCGAGCGTTCGTGAAAACCCGAAAGGGCACGACCTCGTAAAAAAAAGAGAAAAAGAAAATAAAAAAGAATAATAAAACGGTATGTCCATAAGCAAAATGGGCACGGATGAAAACCCGAAAGGGCTCCGTGAGTAAAAACAGCAGGACTACCGGCGAGTGTTTGCGAAAACCTGAAAGGGCGCAACCTCGTTAAAGGACACTTATAGGGTCCTCTCGACCTTATAAGGAGAAACCACCTGCGTGAGATCCTTACGACTCACAAAGGAGCAACACACTTAGGGATCCCCATGATTCCTAAGGAGAAAATACACTTGCGAGATCCTCACGACTCGTAAGGAGAACTCTCTTATGGGACCCTCACGGCTCATAGGATTTGAAAGTCTTAAGTTACAGAGACCTAAACCTGTGCTTAAGCAAACCCCCACAAAACTTCCAGTATTGCCCTACAAGTGGTTCAATACTGACCCTTGTATACAATCCACGGGCGCGAATAAACATTTCCCTAATCAAGTCTCATCCGAGACTGGGGATATGTTCGCATGATGAACAACCCTTATAAGTCCTCTCGACTTACAAGGAGAAAACTCTCCTGTAGGATCCTTACGACTTACAGAGGAAACGAACACTTAGGAATCCTCACGATTCCTAAGGAGAAAATACACCTACAAGATCCTCACGACTTGTAGGAAGAAATATCTTTGTGAGACCCTTACGGCTCATGAAGTTAAAAGCCTTAGTCGACAGCGCCTTAACCCTGTTCGCTAAGCCACCTTTGTTCGTCATCGACGGAGGCAAATGATGATTCGCTCCTGGCAATATCCTAGTTGTAGCGATGTTGATGCCGAAATCGGTGTCTAATTCCAGATTTACGGCGGAAAGCCAGTAGACCACACATGCATACGGAATAGCCGAAATGATTGGGCAACTTACAATAAAAAGCAGCAAGTAAAAATGTATGCATGCAAAATAGCCGAAATGATTGGGCAACTTGCAGTAAAAAGCAGCGAGTAAAAATAAAAAAAATAAAATAGCCGAAATTATTAGGCAACTCACAATAAAAAGCAGCGGGTAAAAATAAAATAAATAGCCAAAATGATTGGGCACCGCGAAAAATAGCCGAAATGATTGGGCAATCGCGACCTTCGCGATATAAAAGCTGAAATGATAGAGCATCGCGGAGATAAAACAAAAAAAATGATGATAAAACTTTGGCCCTACAGTTAAGATCACATCGATCCCTGTATACAATCCAAGGGAGTAAACAAAGAGGGAACCATACTTTCCCAACAGGCTTCGCCAGAAGACGAAGCCAAACCTCGACGGTTCATTCCAACTCCGAAGAAACCAGTGTCTTCAGCAAACTCTTCGACTCACGGATACAAACACTCCTTGACGAGAACCTCCTGATCCGCGTCGACTCGCAGAGCCACCAGTGCCTCCGTGGAAAATTCTCGACTCGTTTCAAACCCCAAGGAAACAAATAATCCTTGGCGCTTGGGAAACAAATAATCCCTAGCAAACTCCTCGACTCACGGATACAAACACTCCTTGACGAGAGCCTCCTGATCCGCGTCGACTCGCAGAGCCACCAGTGCCTCCGTGGGAAATTCTCGACTCGTTTCAAACCCCAAGGAAACAAATAATCCTTGGCGCTTGGGAAACAAATAATCCCTAGCAAACTCCTTGACTCACGGATACAAACACTCCTTGACGAAAGCCTCCTGATCCGCGTCGACTCGCAGTGCCACCAGTGCCTCCGTGGGAAATTCTCGACTCGTTTCAAACCCCAAGGAAATAAATAATCCTTGGCGCTTGGGAAATAAATAATCCCTAGCAAACTCCTCGACTCACGGATACAAACACTCCTTGACGAGAGCCTTCTGATCCGCGTCGACTCGCAGAGCCACTAGTGCCTCCGTGGGAAATGCTCGACTCGTTTCAAACCCCAAGGAAACAAATAATCCTTGGCGCTTGGGAAACAAATAATCCCTAGCAAATTCCTCGACTCACGGATACAAACACTCCTTGACGAGAGCCTCCTGATTCGCGTCGGCTTGCAGAGAAACCAGCGTCTCCGCGAGAAAATTCCCGATTCGTCTCAACTTGCAAATGAAGCCTCAGGCAGCAGGGACTAAAAAACTTGCTTCCTGAACAATGGGACCCTGCAAGTCAATCTAAAATGGTCTCTTGCATACTATTCACGGGTCTCACTCTCCAAAGTCGAGTTTCGACAAGGAGGGAAACAACCGCTTAAGAATCCTCTCGACTCGTAAGAGGGAAAATTCTCTTATAGAATCCTTACGACTTATAAGAGAAAACCACACTTAGGAATCCTCACGATTCCTAAGGAGAAAAGCCACCTACGAGATCCTCTCGATCCGTAAGGAGAAGAATCTTTATGAGACCCTCACGGCTTATAGAGTTGAAAAGTCTTAGGCGGCAGATCTGAACCTGCAGCCTAAGCCATCGCTATCTCTTGAGAAATCTAGATGCTTACTCTATTATCTGTCAGTTGTGTTTATGAAGACAACATGTTGATAAAGAGAAAGAGGAAAAGAGCATACAAGACATTGCAAAGAAGAAATGTGTATCTTTATTTATTAATTCAATCAAGTATAAGGTGAAGCGTACAAAAGAATAAAAAATGGATACATCTTATTCAAAAAAATGAAAACTTTTTTTACAAGTATATGGATACAAGGAGAACTACTGGGAAGGAAGCATCTTGCATAACTCTAGCAATTTCTCGCGCACCTCCTTCCAAGCTTTCTCCTGATCAGCCACCACCGCCAGCTCTGCTTCCGCTTGAGCCCGCTGCTGCAAGACAGACGCAAGCTGCTCCCTAACGGACTGATGAGCAGCTTCACGGCCTGGGGTGTCACGCTCGGCGACATCAAGCTTTCGCTTCAAGCTTAGCCCATGAGAGATGCGTTCCAGGAGGCCCTCAAAGATAGCCTTCACTTCGGCAGCGTTCGCCTCAACTTCGGCACATAGGCGAGCAGTTTCACTTGAGGACTCCTGGCACTCCTTCAGCCTTAAAGCTACTTCTTGTTCCAAATGGTGGACGTAAGAAGCGCTTTGCTCGATCCACGCTGCTCTTTCAGTACTCACGGCCAAAACCTCAGGGGCAGGATGCACCGATTCCAGCTGATGCAGGCGAGCTTCGATCTCTCTGCAGTGGTTAACCCAAGACGCGACGATGCCCTCGTCATGGAAATTTACGAGTATCACCAGCATCGGGTTAACCGCCGTAGCGAAGTCCGCAGCAGATGTAGGAGTCTCGACGTCGAGTTCCTCGATGTAGTCGCTCAACATGCGCAGACTATTCGCAGCGCCTTTGGAAGACGGACGTCTCAGGAAAGGACCCGCCGGCATTATGACATGAGGCTCGAAGGGCGCCGAGACCGGAACGACAGCTGAAAAAACAAAATATGATCAGATAACAGTTCAAGAGATAAAAAAAGGAGGGAGTTATCAATGTGATAGTCACTGTACCAGCTGAGGCAGGTGGCAAGGCCGGAAGGGCCGGTGGCTCGACCGATCTTTCTTCTCCCCCTTCGATTTGTAGCACTGCAGTCAGAACGAGAAAAAGTTAGAAATAATTCTGTCACCGAAAAAGAAAGATATCAATCGGGAACTATACTCACCAGCACCACCAGAGGGAGAAGCGAGTTCAGATGGGAAGGAGAAGTGTGGGAGCAACACCTGATAAAAATGGTCAAAAAGTACTCCTGAAAAGACACAACAACACGACTTCAGTGCATAAACTATACATCTAAAAGATAAGACTAATAAGTTGCGAACCCATACCTTCCAACATCTTAGATGGTATGAGAGAGGGTTGAGAGGTGACTACCGCCAAGGCAGTCATTGAAGGCGCTCCCTCAAGCAGTGGGGCATCGGCGCTGGCTGCACCTGCGTTACAAGAAAGGTGAACTTGTCAGAAAGGATTGTAAAGTAAAGAAAAACAGCAACTTGGGGTTTACCTGAGGAGCTCCCAGCTGAAACGGAGACGGCTCCCTCCTCTATCGACATGAGGCCACCGCCCGTGGCCTCATCACCCGACTCGATGGGAACCGTCGTCGTGCTCGCGCGGCCAGGAGATGGCGGAAGATCGTAGACGGGGAGGGCAATGATCGGAGCATTACCAGATTCTTGGGAGAGAGCGGCTGACTCTTTCTCGAGAGTCGTGCTCATCTCACCCGCTACTTCTTCGGGCTCCGCGATCTCCATCGGCTCATCCGCCGTCACCATGACGTCGCCGGCCTCAAGCGCCTCGTCCGCCACTACCCTGGGCTCAGTTACGACGATCATTCATCTGCCGCCACTTCAGGCTCGGCATCAATGACCTTCTCGGTTGCAGACCCCTCAACCTCCATCTCAAGCTCCGAAGCCTCGGCGACGTTGCCCACCGTCGGCTCAGGTTCGGCAGGTGCCGCCCCCTCTGTTTCTTTGGGTTCAACGGTCTCCGCCTCCCCCTCGGTCGGACTCGGCCCTGCAAAATAGAATATATAAGAACCGACAGCTTTATGAGTCTAGTAACGAAATTCTGAAGGAAATATATTACCTGAGGTAGACTTGTCGTTAGCCTCTCTATTGGCGCGGATCGCCTGTCTATGAGTTGTAGACAGGGCGATCGGGGCCTCTTCGGATGGAGTATCAGCACGAGGGGCAGTGCTGGGGCCCGCTCCCATAGCCAAGGCAGCCCTGAGTGCCTTTGCTTCGCGCCTCGATCGCTTTCGCTCCTCCCGAGCTGTCGCGATGGACCTCTGTGACGCTTCCTTCAAGGCGTTGTCATCCTCGTTCAAAGATGTCTCCAGAGCCTTTAAGGCATCTCTCATCGGCTCTTCAAGACGAACCTCCTGCGGTGGCCCAGAGGAAGCGGGAACATCGGCGGCTGGCGGAACATTTGCGTCGCTTGGTGGGAACGGCATTGAGGTTTCTGCAATAAAAAGGGAGAGGTTAGATCAACCATAACACGAGGGAGATGGAGACTTAATGAATTAAAACTTACTAAGGCCCATAGACACTCTAAGACGTTCCTCCTCCTGGAAAGTCTTCAAAGAAGCGGCAATGGCTTCTTCATCAGTGATGCCTGTTGGAAGAAAGGAAAGAAAAGGTGTTAATCAAGGGCAATAAGGAAGATATGTTGCAATAAAGAAAATGTGACTAGTAACTACCTGATTGCGCAAGCTTAGCTAGCCATGCATCGCGCCGTGCTAACCACGCTGAAGTTTCGAGGGCAGCCTCCAAGTCTGTATCATCCGGGGGTGGCAAGATTAATCCCTCGTTAGTCCCATATTCACTCAGGCCCTCGGCATAGGGAGCGTGGGGTTCCTGACCAAATACGACATCTGCAGCGAAGAGCGATTTCTTTTTCTTTTGCCCGCCAACCCTAGGTGCACGCGGGATCGATTTACGTTTAGCAGCCACCTTGGGGCGACGGGTCTCGATGTCCGCACCCACACCAGACTCCGGCGAGAATACAACCACTGTCTCCACTGGAGCACAGGGCGCTGCAGGTGCATCTGTGACATCAGGGAGCGACAAGCCACGTGGAGGACTTTGCGCACGCGGTGGCCCGGTTCTAACATCTTTTAGAGGAGCGACTACTGGAGTCCTAGGAACCAAAGGAGCGTTGCGATCGGTACCTGGAGGCACACCCTTACGATCGACCAACAGTCGCCTTTCCTCCTTTATAACTGCTCCTGTTGCATGATTGTACCAGTCTTTGTGCACATTGAGGAGTCTCGGAGCGTAAGCCGGCGCATTGATAAAAAAATGAGAGCTCGTATTCAGGCGCATGAAATGGTGCAGCGCATTCTCCATCCCTGCTTCAGCGGCAGCGGGTTCCAGCAAGAAGGCTTCCAAGGGGACCCCTTGATCGTAGCCCAGTTGTTGAGCGAAATGATGCGGGTTGTACCTCATAAAAATTGCCACACCATTCTGCCTAAAAACTAGGAAGCCCGGTCTAATGGAATATAAGTGAAGGGTCTCCCGAGCCATCAAAACTGAGGCTCCATACTTAAAGACATCATGTAATGGCCGCGTCGCAGTGGTAGACACCTTTCCAATGGTCAATACCTTATCGACAAAGGACATCCCGGCTCCAACGGTATGAGGGCGAAGGAGTAAGCCCCTGGCGTTCCGCGGTGATGGGGTTACAATTGATGCGCCGATCAGTTGTATAATGCGAGGAAAACCGCACTTGTCAAAGAACGAGGGCCTTTTATGCATGCCGAAAACACCCGCCGTATGTAGCTCGAGCCACGATGCGAAGTAATGCATCGGGAAGACCACGTGCAGTACCCCGGGCTCATTAGCATCCGCTGCTCGACTGAGGCCATGGTATAAGTGCGCCAAGCCGGCGATCCCCACAGCCACCTTTACCCCGATGGCCATCCGGTGGGCTGGGTAAAAAACAGAGGGCGCATCCGATGAGAGTGCATTGGGATTGCAAACCAGCTCAGCCACAATCCAAGAAATCCCAAGAAAAAGGCCTCCTCATCCATTCCAGGGGCCGCAATTTCTGTAAATGACATGGTAGGGAAGTCCGAAAGAAAAAAACCCTTCTGGTCTATCTCCTTCACCGGCAGGTTATCCAAACCTAGACCGAAAGGGTCATCCAGGGTGGCAAACTTGGCAACTTCTGATGAGATGACGCTTGGGCGAAGGAAACGAGCAATGAAATCCTCAAAGTTAACTCCTCGACTCCCATGTTCGATGAAAAGGGACTCATATATGTTCAACACTTTAATCAAGCTTGGGAACTGATGTTGAACAGCATTCTCCAGCGTGAGCCCCCTTACCATCGGCTTAGCACCAAAGACGTACTCGTCTGTCGGGAGCAACTCCTCATAATATTCCCCCATGACTGGTAAACCGGATACCTCCGTGAACTCCTCTAAGGAGATTGACACTTCCCGATCCATAGCAAGGAAAGTGTGGGTAGGAATGTTCCACTGCTCCAGGAAGGCCTTGAACCACCAGGTCGGGAGCGTGGGATATTGGAACAGAGAGACGTACACCGCGGTGTACGGTCCTAACCTTATCAACTGCGACTTTTTCGTTGACAGGATGTACCGGGCCCATGGCAGATAGCCAATCGGGTGGCGGGGGATCAGACCAATGTTATATGATTGCCCCCAGGGTCTCGCTTCGCCCTGACAGATACAGCGTCCTAGGATATCCAAGACCATAGGACGCTGGACCGGGATGGCATCTATAGCCGGATGAAGAAAACCCTTCGAAGTCCAATCCGTCATCTCCACGGCATACTGCACCGAGGGTGGGGTAGCATAGTGAATCGCCGTGATGGGTTCCGACGGCACCGCGCATGTGAAGCTCCGGCGGCCCATGATGATCTGATTATACCACGACCCCTAAAGGTGGAGACTCTTGTATTCCAGGTCGTATCCCTTAATCGTAGCCAGGACCTCACGGTCCAAAGGCGCCTCGGGAAATCCCTCCTCTGAACGAACAAACGGGAACGAGGTGTCGAGAGACATGATCGCTGCAAAAGAACAAAATAGCCGTCAGTGCTACAATCCCAACGCTTGGCATTTAAAAAAAAATCTTCGATTAAATGAATTTAAAAATTAATTAGATTAAAATTAATCACACTGCAGTGCAGTGGGTAGGGGACCAAATGGGGACCCACAAAATCTGGATGAAAATGCCTCTTTTAATAAGACAGCCTCATCATTGGGTGAGACTGTCAGTTAGAGAAAAGATCCCCAAGAGAATATTATCATCAGTAGGGAATCCCCAGAGACAAGGAGAAAATCTCCTCTTTCAGAGTAAAGCTCTGTCACAGAGTGACACTTGTCAAACTCTGGTCCCAGGGAAATAAGATTCCTTAAAGGAGCATGGCTCTGTGGAAATAATGAAAAAGGTCCATCAGAAGAAAAAAATTTACACTTAAAAGAATCAACAATTTTGGAATCTTGAAAGATTCATGAAAAACTTATAAAAAGATTCCTCATTTTTCAAATCTAAAAGAGCTATTTTTGGATCCATGAGCAAAGCTCTGATCATGGGTTAAAACCCATGAACAAGATCTCTGTAGATCTATGGATTCATGAGAGCAAAACTCTGTTAATGAAACCCCAAAGGGGATTTCTTTAGATCAGAAGATCTGTGAGAGCAAAGCTCTATTGGTTAATTAAAATTAATTTAACTTAAGATTAATTTTACCTAAAAGTTTTCTAACTTGGAAAATGAGAGCAAAGCTCTAAAGTTCTGGAAACGAGAGCAAAGCTCTGGAGTTCTAAGCAAGAGCAAAGCTCTGGAAATCAAAATCTAGAAAATAGTGAGATTTTTCTAAGGGCCAGAGATCTTATTTATAAGGCGCTTGCGCCCCTTGAGCTCACCCCTTGATCCAACGATCAGGAGTTTGCCACCGCTGCACTCACGTGTGCGCCACGTGAGCGCAACGGTGGGGGGGCATTTGTTTCGCCCAATCAGAGCAAAACTCTGTTGAAATTCAAAATTCAAAATTTTGAAGCAACGCTTCAAATCTCGGGCGCAACGCGCCACATGTCAGGCGCTGATACGCCAGCGCAGCGCCCAAGAAGGCGCGCCCAATCAGAGTAAAGCTCTATTTTAAGCAAAATTAAAGGAAGCAACGTTTCAGTTGCGCTGTGCGCTGCGCGACACGTGTCAGCGCAGATGCGCTGCGCTATGCGCTGCGTGACACGTGTCACGCGCTGGAGCATCTGCGCCAAACAGAATTAAGATTTTAAAGAAATCTTTCTGTTCTTGTTAAAACAAGAAGATTTTCTTCTGTAAAACAGAGGCCCTTGGATCAAAGATCCAACGGTGGGGAAAACTCCCCAAATCACTCAGAGAAAGATCTCTTTACCAAATTTAACTAATTTATGGGCACTATAAAAAGGACCCCAGACCTCAATTCAAAGGCATGAACATTTTTCTAAAAAAAAAAGAGAACTCTGAAGAATTCCTCAAGAACAAAAAGGTAAAAAAAAAAAAACCTTTAGCGAAAGAGAAAGTTCTCTTATGAACAGATCATAGATCTAAAAAGAAAATCAATGATCTTTAATTAATTAAATAGTGCTTTGCACTTTTCATGAACCTTTGGTTCTCTGAGATAAGAAAAACTTATTTTTCTTTGATCTAAATTAGATCAAGAAATCAAATAGTGCTTCGCACTTCTCTTATGAACCATCGGTTCTTGAATCTAAAAGATTCTCAAATTAATAGTGCTTTGCACTTATAAATCTGCACTGTTGCGCTCTTGGGCTGGCGCAAGCCACCAGAGAGCGCCACGTGTCAGCGTCTGAACCGTTTGCGCTATGCGCTTTTGAATAGAGCTTTGCTCTCTGAAATTGGCGCAACTCACCAGAACACGCCACGTGTCAGCAGCGCAAGCGTAGCGCACTAGCGCAGCGCACTAGCGCAGCGCACTGCGCTGCATGACACGTGTCATCACCACGAGCGCTTGCGCTCTCTGATTGGCGCAAAGCGCCTGATAAATGCAATGCATTTCCTAAAAGGGCTAGGCCCAAATCAAAAAGACCAAGCAGGCCAAAATAAATTGCAAAGCAATAAAAGGGCAGAGCCCAAATGAAATTGATGCTCTGCATCATTTATAAAGGGCAGAGCCCAAAACAAATCGATGCTCTGCATCCTTTCTGGGCAAAGCCCAAATAAAAATAAAAAGAAATGCAACGCAAAAACAAATAAAATGTTGAACATTTTCAACTGGACTTAGCCCAATTTTGGCCGTAAGTCCTTAAATTAAATTGACTGAGCAAGATTGCTCTCTTAAATCAATTTACCTCCGGTTCGAGGGTACATCTCCGAACTCTTCTGACACCCATCGTTGTAATCCTTCAACGACGTCAGAGAGGTGACGGGTCCCGACGACCACACATCAATGTGGACCGAAACGTCCTTAAACTAATGTCGGACCACCACGTCCCTAAACTGGAACATGGACCACCATGTCCCTAAACTGGAGCATGGACCACCACGTCCCTAAACTGGAGCATGGACCGCAACGTCCCTAAACTACCTATGGACCACTACGTCCCTAAACTGGAACAATAGAGCCTCCAAATGCTCTTTTGCCGGATCTAAACGATCCCGTTTAAGTAGATCTTAGCCCCCAAACACGGCTAACGTATCCTTAAACATTCAAACGGACTATAAAACTCCAAATCAACCTTGGTTCAAGGGTACATCTCTGAACTCCTCTGACATCTGCCGTTGTAATCCTTCAACGACGTTAGAGAGGTGACGAGTCCCGATGGCCAGATATTAAATGGATTATCACGTTAAGTTGATCTTAGTCTCAAACAGGACTATCGTATCCTTAACGAACGTTTAAGTTGATCTTAGCCGCAACGCGACTAATGCATCCTTAAACTAAAAACACCAAACCCAAATCTAAGTAAATACGGATTTGGACTAATCCACGTCCTACGGGTGACGGCATTACTCAGTCTCCGTATACAATCTACGGGCAACCACAAACAAAACAAACACACACAACACGAAGTGAAATTCTGGAGAAGGAGAAAGTTGCTACCGCGATGCGGTAGCGTAATTAACTGTAGGGGCTTGCGCCTGCAGGGAAGAGCATCCCCATAATCAAAAAACCCTCAAGCGAGGGGGAATCTGACGAAGTCTGCTACATCGGCCGCATCCGTCTAAACCTCCGATACACGGTGCCATAAATCAACTTGGCATCTTCGGAGAGGTGGACGGATAAAACCAAATAGCATCTGCCCCGAATCTCAGCGTCAGGACATCGCGGTCCTGTGCGCCGCCTTTCGGAGGGGAACAGATTCTGGCACGCCCGGTGGGACCTTTTCCTCTTTCCACTCCACACTTCGTGTGTCGTCTTCGCGAACCAATCGCGGTTTATTAAATGGTTGCCTTCGGATTTCAGGTTACTAAGATTTGGTCTTTTGCCTGGCGCAGAACTCAAGATTCAATGACCTTTAACTGCACCAACTGCTCGAAATGCCACTACAACGGACACTCCACCTCACCAGGAGGTGTAGCATATAGGCCCCAAGCGGCTTCCTTCCTCGCTCTGCCGGTAGACCAGGTGACCCAAGCCACCACTGGCCTGTTCTTCGGGGCCATGATCCCACCTACAAGCTTCTCTATGCCAATACCTGCACTGGAAGTGAACAAGAAGTCGGCCTTCGACCGGCTCACTGCCACAACGGCCCCTGTCAACGGGTCGTCCACCACCAAACCAACAGCCTCGGTTTTCGCCAGGCTGGATCAGGATTCTAAACTGGCTGTCCCAAGGAAGGCAATGACTGCTGCTCCAGAAGTCGTCAAGGCGGCTTCCACTGCTGCCCATTTTTTTTGGATGCTTCATTTTTCTTCACTTAAGAAAGCTTTGAGCTCCATCACCATTTGTGCTTCACCCCTCTTGGTTTTCATGATTGCCCCCACCTTCATTCTTCACCTCCTCTCAACCCTCTCATGAGTTGAGAAATAGAGAGGAGGTGAGATGAGATAGCCAAACACTTTAGAACACTCACTATATCCTAAGATTTCTAGATTAGCGGCCTAGAAATCCTAGTTGTTTCACTTGCATCCTTGATGTGAAGCTAAAGCCAAAATTACATCCCTCGGGTGGATCATCTTCGATGGAGGGGGAGCGACAATCAAGTTTGATCAAGGAGCCTCTAGGAGCTTGGGAAGATAGTTGAAGACCCGAAGGACACGGATCAATTCGGTATAACCATTCTATCTCTTTTATTAGCTTGCTAGTTTAGGGTTTAAGGTAGATCCGGGAATCGGGTAATGGTAGCGCCAGTTTAATAAATTTTTGTTCCGCATTTGGCCACGGTTTGATGGCCGGGGCACTGTCGTAACCCAACATGGTATCAGAGCCAGCCTTTAAACCCCTTACTAGCTTGTTTAGACATGCTTAAAAGATCGATCGACGAAAGTTTCCGAAATCACGATTTCGTTTTTCCAGTTTCTGCCGATTTTCAAATGTGGTCAAAAAATATTTTCCAGAGGCTTAAAAATCCGTGCAGGATTTTTAAGGAGTACACAAAAAATTTGAGCTCATGATGCTTCTAAAGAGCCGCGGAACCGCCGCATTTGACCCCTATTTGCGGCAGTTCCGCGGTCATTTAGTAGCAACAGGGCACCAAATTTTTTCTGTAGCTCAGTTATATGGAATTGTGATTTTTGACATATATGGTTTTGGCCCAGATTTCTGTTTGAGTGCTGGATTTGCATTTGGGGCCAATTTAGGAAATTTAGTCGATCGATATTTTAAGTATGCGTTTAACAGTACATGCATTACTATCCGCGACCGTGAATGTCATTTGATCGGTAAACCCATCTAACTGCTATATGTTCCTTTAGACGGGCTTGCGAACGTGACATTCACGTTGATGTTCTGTGTTGTGCTGTGATGTTGGTTGGATCGTCGTGGTGGATAGCCAGTGGTGCAATGGTAATGCAATTTAGATTCATTTGTACATTTGATATTGCGGGGCGAGCGTCCGACGTGTGGACTGCCGTCACTGCCAGTTTGTATATTATTCGTTTGGGGCACGACCGGGTTGAGATCGATATCACCCTTGTATATTATTTTCTTTTCTGTACTGGGATTACCCCGCGGTGGAGTGCACGAATAGCCGGATTCTAGAGGGTAACAGGTCCACATCTCATGGAATTGAGACGGAAGGGACCTTACTCTAGAATTGGCGGGCTATTCGCCACACTCGTAGGGGGTATAGGTTGACCCAGGAGGAGTGCTCAAGTTACCAGATTCCGTGAAGTGTTGGGTGGCCCATTCACGTTGTTGAAGGGGGTTGCCTCACTTCTGGTTTTGGCGGGTAACTTGCCGCGCTCGTAAGGGTCTAGGTTTCATTGCACAGGCTATCCACACAACAGGGAACGTCAGGTCTCATTTGCGGCTCAAGTGAAAACCGGGGCTCCAAGATTATCCACCATTCTGTGTTGCTCCTGTGATACTTCTGTGATGTTGCTTTATATCATGCCTGGGACGATTGTTATATATATTTATATATATACTAGTAGATGTTGTATATGTTTTGCCCCTGCCCTAGTCCAGTCCCCGCTCTGTTGTTAATTAAGTAACCTAACGGGTGATGACGGGACCCAGTGGCGAATGCGGATGGCATATACATACATTTTATTTTCGTTCTTTTCTGGTGTGATTAATTGATGGGACTACATTGATTCTTATCAATGCAAGGATAAAACAAACCTATATAATATTGTTGGAACCAAGTTTTTTAAACAAAAACTGACATTACAGACGTTCTCTTTTGCTTTGCACAGTGGTATTCAGTTATGAATATCCAGCACCTCATTCAACGAGGCAAGGGCCGAGATCCCTTCATCGGGAGTGACCCCTTGAAAAAAAGTTTGCGTCAACGTAATAACTTCACTATAGTCGATTCTTTTGCTTTGCATCGTGGTATTCAGTTTGAAATATCCTGCACCTCATTCTACGAGGAAAGAGCCGAGATCCCTTCACCGGGAGTGACCTCTTTAGCAAAAGTTTTCGCCACTATAAATTTATAAAACCACTCGGTTTCTTCAACGATATCAAGTTCATTACGTTAAAGGTTTTTCGCCAAAAACCAGCCATAGCTCTCCATCATTTCAGATTAGTATTGCTTAGTATTCGTGCTGCGTTTGTTGACTCCGTCAAGGCGTAGTGTACGGTACTGAGTGGTGCTTGTTTGTAGTATGGATATGCGATTGGTTAGGACAGTCGTACAGCCTTGTTGACTTCGTCAAGGGCTCGTGCGGGTGGGTTTAATACAATCAAGATAATGACGGGCTGAACTTGACTAGGACTCTTTGATTTCTTGACTCCGTCAAGGTCACTTGGGTCCTAGGGGTAAAAAATCATATCGGGAGTTTCAAATATACAGGAAACTTATCGGGCATGCGCATACCTTCTGGAGTGTGGTGACTTGAGTGGCTTCTATCAGATTATCATGCGATGATAGTTGGATCATGATTTCCACTGATGAGTAGGATTACTCCTCGGGTAATTCCGACTAATTCTTCTTTTGGGTTTGGAGGATAATTCGAGGAAACAGTGGGAGCCATCCTGATTAGATAAAGTGATTAACCATTCTGATCTAGGTTAGAATGCACGCTGAGTGTTTCTTTTCTCTCTCTCTTTGGCAGCGACCATGGCCCGACCCTTGACTAAAACTCATGAACCAAGTTAACCGAACCTTCTTAAAACACTTTAGATTTTGGAATGTCACGGTGTCGCGTATATCATTGTCACTTCTATATCACCTTTGCATTTCTCCATAACACCCCGTATCACTACGAACATCTACTTCCATTGGATAAATCTATCGTATAGTTACATACGAAATCGAAGGAACTTGTTCCAGATTCGAGGATGGATTCTGGTTCTGGAGAGATTGAATAAGATTATTCGGTTGTTTTTCCCTTTACCTTCTCTCAGGTTGTGAGGGCTCCTAGGATTAGGAGACGGTACACCTATTGAGCTTATTGGATAGTCTTCTTCCAAACCATAGGCAGGTGCCGAAAGGTAGGGAAGGAAGAAAACCAATTAAGCCTAAGTGTGGTGTACAGAAGGTAATAAGTAAAGACATATAAAGGGATTAGATTAAGGGCAAAGAATACCACCATCATTCACGACAAAACCGTGTATACCCCTGCCACTCCCACATCCACTTTGGATTTCTCCAAAACACTCCGTATCGCTACGGATATCCACTTCTATTGGATATGCCATCGTATAGTTACATACGAACTCGAAGGAATTCATTCCAGATTCGAGGATGGTTTCCGATTCAGGAGAAATAGAATATGATTATTCAGATGTCTTTTCCCTTTACCTTCTCTCAGGTTGCGAGGGCTCTTAGGATTAGGAGAGTACACTTATTGCGCTTATTGGATAGTCTTCTTCCAAACCTTAGGCTGGTGCCGAAGGGTAGGGAAGGAAGAAAACAAATTAGCCTAAAGGTGGTGTACAGAAGGTAATAAGTAAAGACATATTAAAGGGATTGGAGTGAGGGCAGATAAGTATATGGTTACTGTCATGAATCAGGATAGTGGAAGAGGCGTTACTAAGAATACCAGGTTAACCCCTTCGAAACATTTTCATATTTAAGTCCGACTGTACGATGTTAATTGAAAATTGTTTTCCCAATTGGAATCTAACTCCAGGGTATGTATTTACCATATCGATTTCTCACATCTGTATGGTGTTACAGATGGTGAGTGGGAGTAAGATATTGGGAATTGGGTGATTATATCCTCACTATATCGGAATTCATTGCAATTGGTGATATTTGAGGAAATCATCTGGATTTTACCGGATGGCAAATATTTGGTTTTGAATATCCGTTATTATGCACCAATTTCAAACTGATATATCTGTACGTTTATTTTATAAAGTGAGATATAACTTTTTGATATTATGTCGTTGACATTTACCTATATCAGTTGGTGATTAGGTAAGGTGCATTCAACATCGATGTAATTATTCTTAACCATAGTATAATTTTTCAACCTACGACACATAGGGTTTGAGTTATTGAACTCAGGGGACTTGTACAAAGTATTGTATGTTGTCCAATGTTCACTAGGACAACGGAGTTGGTACTCGCACTATATTCTGTTTACTCATGACTTCTCTAATTTTAGGCAGGTATTTCGTTGAAATGCAAGGTCCAGATATTGAGAAGTTATAGGTATAAGAATAAAGTAGAGAACCATTTGTTGGAAGTATCGGGACTCTTCGAGAAAGTCGAAGATGCAGATACTTGTGTTTGGTATTCCGTTGATAGTAATGGTTTTGAGAATTTGCTTCTCTTGTAGATTACTCATATATAGATGCACTCCTAGTTGAGTATTGCTGCATGGCCTCCTTCCATTTGGTTGATATGCACTGGAGACAGCTGCATGATTTGAATCTGGTTCCAATTAAATTAGTGCTTTTGTTTCTATATTGGATATATATAGAATCAATTCATATCTTAACGATGTTAAGGTATAGGGAGTTTTCCGGCTGATGCTTAAAACCAAAATCCGGATAAACTCGAGGCACGTTTCAGTAATGGCTGTTTATGGGTTATCCCGGGCTTTGACGAGAGTTAATTTTCTACCATCAGGAAGATCAATATTTATATTGTTCTTGACTCGCCACGGTGTTAGTAAAATGGATTTTTTCAGAAAGCAGAAGTGGGAGTATGGTAGAACTGGAAGTGATTCCAGAACCACAAACGATTACTAAAGATTTAATAGAACCTGAGAATTCAATTGGTTTCGACGTTCCATTAGCCACTCTACAGATTTGGTGGGTAACCTCAAGCACCCGAGAGGTACCTCGGTCTTCTCAAGAGATGGTGACAAGGAGGTTCTTGTTTACCCAGACTTACCATTGCTGCTGTTCTAGACTATAAGTCCCGGCAGGAGGACGAGTATAGCGTCGTTCTAAACTAGCTTTAGAAGTGCACGTGTATATGACTCTGCCAGAGGATTGTTGTAGTCAGTGGGAGCAGTGGAAGCATAGTGGGCAAGTAGCTTATGTCTATTTATAGACTAAAGCAGGTATAGCGGAAATAGATCATCTATTTTTGATGTGACAGTCATAGGCCTTGACCTCATCAGAATAGGAGATGGATCTGGTAAGAAGGTAGTAGAGAGTGATGTCCAGGTATTGGGAGGACATGCACTTGATAGGAAGAAATATTCCTATAGTACGATCGGTTATATTGTGGTTGTCACAAAGTTGTTTCTCCACATAGAATATGGATATAATACCAGGGTTTCTGGTTACTATATTTATGGTTTTAGATCTAGATTTGGGAAGTATCCTAATCTGGGTACTTTGATATTATTCTAAAGGTATTTTAGAGTGGACGACTCCTGACATGGTGGTGTACCTGCAGGTGATGGAGTCACTCTCTCTAAAGGTGTCTTACAGATTAAAGGGGAGAGGGATCCGCATGATTAGCATATCACTTGCTTAGGCAATTGAGTTAATCATGAAATGTCAAGTACCACACCAGATGTTGTTTTTGCACTAGTTGCAATAAGCAGATATATTAATCCAATCCTGGAGAAACGTTGGGAAGCAGTTTATGAACATAAATGGATGTTCTAGGGATATGGTAATGGCAGCCTCCTTCAGGAGACGGTTATCATTTCAGGCTTCCAAGGTGACCTGGATGACAGAGTGACTGTCAGAGTTATAGTTCTCCCTCTTTTGAGGGACAGTGTGTTGGACAGGTGGTCCAAGCGGATACTGAGGAAGGTATGACACGGGATACTGATTAAATTTGGTGGATGATACAGTCTAAGAAATTTGTTGGATTTGGAGTTCATTTGTGAACTGGGTTCCTTCAGATATCCAGACAAATTCTAAGACAAGTATTGCTCATTTCGGGAGATAGCTTTCTCCGCGAAATTGAGATATAGAGAGATACAGAAAGAAACATTGGAGCGAAGCCACTCGCTGAGGCTATTTCTCGAACGCAATAGTTTCACAAACGGGCTTTGCGAAAATGATTAGTAGAGAAGTTGGGTGTTCAGTATCACACGAGCTGTGAGTATGCGACACCGCAATAATTGGCCTTAAGTCTAAGTGGGAGATTGTTGGCTATAGTGCCCTCAAGGAAATTATCGTAATCGCAGGCAGGTGATTATGATAATTGAAAGGGGGACCTATACCGGTAGAACAGTCTTACTCGAGATGATAGTATGCTATCTGGTTTGTCTTTATTATCATGTACATGTTGATAGAGCCCATAAGATTCTTGCCTGACTACTAGCATTATGATGGCGATCATATACATTGAAGCTGGGAGTCTATAAGCACATCCTTAAATGTCCCTAGTCGTGGGAGTATCGAGACTGGGCATCGATACTCCAGTGTAGACTAGTGTATACTGATCGAGACCCCGACGAGGGGCGGTGGCCAGGTCTCACAAGCCATTGGTGTTAGATCGTTCACCTAAGATAGTATACAGGTGCTCATTGGGTTATGAGTACACTGGACGGACTCGCCGGGAACGTGCTAGTTGGTATTATACCTATTGTCAGATAGCAGTTCCCAGGTGACATGTGTACAGGTTAGTCTGTCGACCTGAGATCGTTATTTGTCTCGTGTGAGTTCCCACTGTGCTTTGATTACTACCCTACCACGGCTTAAAGGAGTCGTGCAAACGGGTTTTAGTTGGGTACAGTCCCGAGCCATATGGAAGCAGTGATCGGATCGTCGGGGATTCGTCTCTCCCGGTATTGGGGGTGGATGTCACATTGTGCACGGGTGGCCATCACCAGAAATCCATGGCCATGGTGGACGAGAATTACCGATCCAAGATCGATAGTTTCTCTAGTGGTGATGGGTTTCATGCCGACACTAAATGTCGCGTTATGGTCTGACTTTGTCCACCCCCTAGACTCGATATGCGATACTTTTAGACAAACAGACCGGACTGTACGGATATTGTCACTGTCAGGATCAGTAGGGGTTCGGGATGAGTTTTCTCGTCGGCCTTTCTTTCGCTCAATATCTGGGTAGCCGTTACGTACAGCTAGTGCCGCTGACGTGCTTGTGGTTAAACTCATTGCCAGCGTATTAACGAGTCTTTAGAGTCCCATACAGAGGGTTTCCCTGGTTCTGGCGAAATGATGTAGTAGCCGTATTGGATACGTGCAGAGTTCCGATCGATTGGTGTACTTTGTACCCGGACTTTCGATTGGACAATTGATAATACTAGCCGGCTCGGATTTGAGCCGGATTATTAAATCAGGTATTGATTTAATAATTTGCATATATGTATTTCGATACGTATATTCTAGTATTATGTTCTTTGTGTTATTCTGTCTCTTTGCGTATTCGTATTTCGGTATGAATGCAGGTATGTATATACTGAAGAATGTAATCCGTATTTTATCCGGAAAATATTCTAGAAGGTGGCCGCCTCATTTTTGGATTTGACCATTTTTAGAAAATGGTAAATGAGGTGGAAATTAAAATGAGGAGAGTATGGTGATGACCATGCTTGCATAGTGAACACAAATGAATTGTTAATTCATTTGTGCTCACTATTCAAGTATGAGAGCTATTTTAAAATGCAAACAATTGTTTTACAAAACCTAGCTTGCTCATTTTCTCTATCTAAGGGAGCCCATTTTTTTGGATGCTTCATTTTTCTTCACTTGAGCAAGCTTTGAGCTCCATCACCATTTGTGCTTCACCCCTCTCTTGATTTTCATGATTGCCCCAACCCTCATTCTACACCTCCTCTCAACCCTTTCATGAGTTGAGAAACATAAGAGGAGGTGAGATGAGATAACCAAACACTTTAGAACACTCACTAAATCCTAGGATTTCTAGATTAGCAACCTAGAAATCCTAGTTGCTTCACTTGCAACCTTGATGTGAAGCTAGAGCCAAAATTACATCTCTCGGGTGGATCATCTTCGATGGAGGGGGACCGACAATCAAGTTTGATCAAGGAGCCTCTAGGAGCTTGGGAAGATAGTTAAAGACCCGAAGGATACGGATCAACTCGGTATAACCATTCTATCTCTTTTATTAGCTTGCTAGTTTAGGGTTTAAGGTAGATCCGGAAATCGGGTCATGGTAGCACCAGTTTAATAAATTTTTGTTCCACATTTGGCCACGGTTTGATGGTCGGGGCACTGCCGTAACCCAACACTCACTACGAGGCGGCCGGGTAGAATCGAGTGACGCCGACCTTCCTATACTTGGCTATCGCGCTTACAAATACTTGCAGAAAGGGTGGACACCGGCCTTACACTAGCAAGATAAAGAGACTTACAGGCTAAAAATATTTGCAAAATAAAAATTTGAATAATGAAAAGTATACGAGCTAAAGTACTTGCAGATTGATCAGATATCTGAGCGAAGAAAAAGTACACTTTATTCATGATCAAAATTATGTACAAAGGTATTGTGGGCTCCTCAGCCTTACAAAAATGCCCGGAGGCTTACAAAGTTCTAAAAAACGAAAAAATATATACAAGAAAAATCACCAAGGAAGGATAGCTCAGACCGCCTCCTCGACCGGGATCTCTCCCTGCTTGATACCACCATCAGGGGCCAAAATAGCAACCTCAGGCTTGGCGCTTCCACCAACAGCCTCGCCTCCTGCAGCCGGCTCGATGCCTCTCCCATGCGGCGCTTCCTTGGTGAGAGGGAACCTAGCACGGAGCTCGCCGTCCATGAACTCCGGCATTGATTCCTTGACAGCATCGAGGGTTTTGTTCCACCCGATGGCCATGGATTCGGCGAGATCAAAATAAAATTGATCGGACGCCTTATATTCTTCCACGGCCTTCACCGCCCGGCTCTCAGCAAGTTTCGCCGCCCGGCTCTCAGCTAGCTGCACCGCTTCTAAAGCCGCCTAAGCATCCTTCGTGAAGGCGTCCCTCGACCTCTTCATGGAGTTTTAAAGGTCGTTCGTCTCCTCCATCTTGGCTTGAATAGCCCGGTTGGATTCGGTGAGAAGATGATGGGACTCCTTCAGCTTGGAGTTCGTCATCCCCTCGGCGACCAATCTCGAGTCAAGAATGACCGTCTTCTATTTCGCCTGCTGCAATTGGAGGCGAAGTTCTTCCTCCCACGAGGAGGATTCACCCGCCTTCTTCATGACCGGGGGTAACTCCTCGGACTTTATGGCAACGAGGAGAGCGCAGTGATGAAGGACCCGACGAAGACAACAAACGTGTTAAGAAGCAAAAAACCGAGGAAATAAAACTTAAGGAATTTTTAAGAAAGGCTAAATACCGACATGAACGGCCTCCTGTGCTATTGCGGTCACCTGCGCCTTCATGGTTCGCTGGGGAATCTTTGTCCCGGCTTCCGCCTCCATGTCCACCAGTAAGCTGTCGGCCACGGATGGCCCCGAGGGCACCTCAATGCAGAAATCGCCCTCCTTCACTGGAATCCCGGTAGGGGATGGCCGAGAAACCACCCGCTTCTGTCTCTTGAGGGGAACCTCAGCAGGCTCCTCCTCCTCCTCCCTCATCCGGGGTGCCGAGTCCTGCACGTGCTTCTGACCCCTCCCCCCCGGGCGCTCTTCCCGGACTGGAGGTGCTGCGGAAAGTTTGGCCGGAGGTGTTTGCTTTGGGGCCGAGCTCAGACCGGGGCAGGACGAGCTTACGCCCCCAGCCTTCCTTCCTTAGGATTTGGCGGCCATGGAGGCCAGGATTTTTGATCGGTCCATGGGCTCTGCAAAAAAGAACACACTAACAAAAGAGGGTTAGCGACACTGAAACGGCAAAGGAAATATAGCAAGGTCTAAACAGATCGTCGAAAGCCCTAACTTACCCAGAAAACGCGCAGGACTGAGCCCAACCCAGCTCAGTGCCTGCTCAGAAAGCAAGACATCAACCCACTGGATCGGTTCCCATAGGGACACCACCCTCACCTCGGGGGAGGTCGACTGCTTCGCCTTCGGGCAGTCAGCCCTATGCCACTGTGTGTGCACAGGCCAATCCTCGCCCTCCGGTGGCCCGACGAAAATGAACTTCTTCTTCTATTCATGAATGGAAGAAGGGACGACCACTACCCCCGACCCGACCGCCCAACCCTTATGTTTTTAAACGAAAAATACACCCAGTTCGGCTCTTCCTTGCTGGTGCCGGGGTGATTTTTATAACAAAGAAAAGATACAAGGAGGGTCAAACTGAAAGGGATCTGATCAAGTTTTAACTGGACCAGAAACCCGAGGAGAATTCTCCACGAGTTCGGCACTAGCTGGTCCAGGGCTAGACGGAAGCAATAAATCACCTCACAAACCGCGGGTGAGAAGGGCAGACGCATTCCTGCCCGGAATGCTTTCCGGTACAGAGCAATCTCCTTGCCCTGCACCTGGTCTTCCCGCTCTCCCTCTCTGGATAAACGGAGTGAATAGTTAGAGAGGATATGGAATAGAGCCCGAATGTTGGAAAGCTCGTCCAGACTCTTCAAGACGGAGAGCGCATCACGGGTGTTCCCGATGCGCATCATGGGAGCCCTTGTCGCCGCCTGACGGCGAGTAATAAGGGTAGCCCTGACTCTAGGGAGCAAACCTGACACAGAAGACGAAAAAAAAGAAGAATCCTCTTGGCTATCTAAAGCCGAAGAGGAGGAAGACCCACTGGTCTCGGCCCCAGCAACTGGAGCCTCATTGATTGTTAGGATACGAGCGTGTCAAGTTTAGTTCTAAATACCGCAATCAAGACGGTTTCGCACGTAGCTAGCCGGTTGAGTACGGGTCGTCCGCAGGGAGATGGGAATCTTTTTCTATGTGTTTTTCGACGAGTTAAATCCGGTTGTTCAGATTTTGTTTGTAGTTATCTAAGTGTTGAGTTGATATTTAAAGAGAGCTTGTTAGGGTTAGGATTAGGTTAGTTTGAGTTAGGAGTCTCCACATCTTTCGTTGCCCTACTTAATATCGGTGTTACGGTAATCGGCAACAACGGGGATTAGCACGACTAGGAAGGAACTTGCGAGTATAAGCTAGGCTTTCCAACGCATAGTCCTTCCTTTTGGTGCTTGTCCGTCCGTTCTTGGCTCTTATCCATAACCTCGGGTTAATTCAACCACAACCGGTCTCACTATGGAATCACCGCTATCATGTAGGATAGGGTGCCGTAAGGAGCGGATTGTGGTTGGGTTAACGGGAGTTGATTTAAGTTGTTGGGCAAGGAAAGAGTGAGAGAGATTTCCTTCTCTCAAACTTCCCTTATCCTACCCTAACAAGTAGAGAACTACTCACACTTCATAATACGGAAAAATAAAACAACACAAAAGAGGAAGATAGAAAGAAGGAGATTAGAAGAATACGACTAACTATTTGCGACCTCACCTTGGCGAGGATCTAGCGTAAGTATCATTGTCGTATGTAAGGATAAAGAAAAAGAGAGAAGAAAGAAACAACTAAAATAACAACAACTACTTAACAAATTAAAATTACAACAAGTAAAATTGCAACAAATAAAATTATAATAAGCATACAAATAAAGAGACAAGCATGATAACAAATTGTTCTTCTTTATTCATCACTCTTCACTCAAAAGCTCACTTACAAGTTTAATGGAGAAGAGGTGAGAAGAGGAAGAAGAAACACATTACAACTAGGCAAAATGAGATTACAAAGTTGGACCCTTTCCTTCACAAACTTCTGGGCTATTTATAGGCCATAGAATGAAACCCTAGGGCAACCACCAGAACCTAAACAAAAAGACCAAAAAACCCCCCAAAAATCTTCAACTGCCGCCACTGTATTGCCGCGGATCCGCGGCCTGGACCCCACTTTGGCCGCGGATCCGCGGCCTTATGATTGAATTGGGCCCCCCAATTTTTGGTGCTGGCCTGATCTGTTGTCTACATTATTCTGGTATATGTATTTTTTTATAATTGCTCCACGAATTTTCCAGAATTCTGTTGAGGGAAAGGTGGACTTTTTATCAAGATTTTGTCATGATTTGCCTCGAGCTCCGCGTAGATCTCTTGGATTTTGTGCTACCATTGAGCCTTGTGCATGAGAATGACATTGATTTGATCTTTTGTCTTCCTATTGATATCTGGCAACATACGGATGAAGAGCAGAGACCGTGTTTTTATCTGTGGTTGGCAGGAACCCGGATTTTGTCGTGTTTTCCATGAATTTCACCGTTTTGGAACCGAGAACCTGTATCCTGCAATTTGACTAGCAAACACGGCTCAAGAGTATCTACGGATATGCAATGTGATAAAAATTGGGCGGTATGAAAATGCAAAAATCTGATATGAACAAATACCCCCAAACTTATCATTTGCTCGTCCCGAGCAAAGTCCATTTATTCACAAAAAAATTTCCTAACCTCACTTTCGCAGGGAACGCGATTGCACTGAGCATGTGCAACAAGCCGTTAAACCTCTAGGTGTCCCTAGTAGGAGGAGTGTTGTCTCCTGAGGGTTTTCAGCGGATACTACCCACAAAATCCGGTCAAGTTGGTTTTGTAAAATAACTAAGATTCAAACCCTAAAGTTTTTGTTTTAGAAAATAACAATTCTATAATCCTAAGTCTAGACCATCGAACCTTTATTTTTCACGCCTCGCTTCTTATTTAACTATAGATTTTATATGTCTTTACGTGCAGTGCAAATAGTGTCGTTAAGTTCCAGAAGGATCGATTAAAGTCATCATGTCGCACAATAAAGCCCAGATAACAATTTTAAAAGGATCACATAAGTTTTATAACGAGTTAAGCATTTTTCAAGTTTCGTTTTTCAGTAAGGTTTCAAATTCAGAATTTCTATCTTCCTTAACAGGAAACTAAGTCGTATTTTTCACTCCACCTTTTTCTTGTTTTCATTTCATACACACCTCTGTGAACGTGCAATAGTCTTTATCAAAGAGTAAAACCTTCATATCTCCGCTAAAATTTTTATAAAAGCCTGTCTTTTATCAAGATTATTCTCACACAAAGAACCGTTAGGAATTTTAACTCGGAGAGAACACTTGCTTGACTTTGTTTTAAACTGGACTTTCTAGGCTTCTTAGCGAGCTTTGGGCCAATGCACCCAAACCAGTTGGTTTTAGGGCATTAGGTGTAGAAACACCCCAGGGGACTTAATTACTCAAGTTACCTAGGTCCAAAAACAAAAGACAGTTTGGCGTGAAAATCAGATGATTTAATACGAACGGAGATATAACCGGCAGTTCAAATATTTTTTTTGGATAAAAGACGTGTCTAGTGGGTTTGGTGTGTAATCATTCCAATCAAGTTTCAGATGGGTTATTTTTCAGACTTAGCTCCAATTATGGCATCAATAACATTCCTTCATATTCGCTTTACTTCATAAACTATTCTTGACATTACTTATTTCAGAACAAACCTATTTGATCCTCAGAAAATCATTTATCTGTTTAAAAGTTTAAACATGAAAGACTTGTCATCTATTTCCCAAAATCTTACGACACGTGTAGTGTGATGTAAAGACTTATATCAGCTATAGTTAACTTCAAAGGAGAGTTATCTTTCAGATTTTCAAAATCCAAACATAAGATCTAGTTATTCCTATTTTTTCAAACAAAAACCGTCGAATGTTGAATCAGAGTTCTTCCACAAGCTAACTTGACAAAAAAGTTTTTATATTTTTTAGAAAATTTTCAAATTTTTATGGATTTTATGAATTTAAATATGCAGATGCAAAATATACATATGAATGCGAAGGTAAGAAATGCGTACCGAGCGTACCCCCAAACTTAAACTGGACAGTGTCCTCACTGTCGTTGCATGAAGAGATCAGTTTGAAGGTTCAAAATTGTCGGTTAGCGATACACAAGTTTTATTTGTTTTTGAAAGAAAAGAAAAAGAATATACATAAATATAAACAAAATGGTTTATACATACCCCCAAACTTATTTGGAACAGTGTCCACTGTGCTTGGCTGGATAACCGAAGTTTGGAGGTAGGTAGAGGAAGATCAAGCAAGGTAAACCGGCTCCTGTAAGAACAGGAGCTCCTCTGTTGGTTCGGCGCTAAGGTACGGTTTGCATCGGTGTCCGTTCACTTTGAAGAGTGAACCGTCCTTTGGATTTTCCAAATCCACAGCGCCCTGCGGATACACAGTCCGCACAAAATACGGCCCTTTCCAGCGAGATCGGAGCTTTCCAGGATGGAAATGAAGTCGGGTGTCGTAAAGAAGTACCTGTTGACCAGGTACGAAGGTTTTGCGCACAAGGTGTTTATCATGAAACACCTTCGTTCGATTCTTAACGACAACCGCGTTGTCGTAAGCCTCATCCCTAAGCTCGCTCAGTTCGTTCAGCTGCAGCTTCCGATGGCTGCCCGCGTCCTCCAGAGACAGATTCAGCTCCTTTATCGCCCAAAACGCGCGATGCTCGATTTCGACAGGAAGGTGGCAGGCTTTTCCGTACACAAGCCGATAGGGAGACATGCCAAGGTCGGTCTTATAAGCGGTTCTAAATGCCCAAAGGGCATCAGTGAGTTTCAAAGACCAATCCTTTCGGTTCTTGGAAACCGTTTTCTCCAGTATCTGCTTGATTTGCCGATTGGAAACTTCGGCCTGCCCGCAGGTTTGGGGGTGGTAGGGCGTAGAAAGCTTATGATTAATGGAGTATTTCCGCATCAAGGCCTCGAAAGTCCTATTGCAGAAATGACTTCCATTGTCGCTAATGATCGCTCGGGGGTGCCCAAACCGTGAGAAAATATTTTCTTTAAGGAACCTAACGACAACCTTGTTGTCGTTAGTCCGGCTGGGCACAGCCTCGACCCATTTAGAGACGTAATCAACAGCTAGAAGGATGTACAAGTTCCCAAAAGAGCTGGGAAACGGCCCCATGAAGTCTATCCCCCAAACATCGAAAATCTCCACAACCAAGATTGGTTGGAGCGGCATCTCGTTTCTCCGGGATATCCGGCCCATGTGTTGGCACCGGGAGCAAGTCTTGCAATAATCGTGAGCGTCTTTGAAAAGTTGTGGCCAGTAGAAACCACATTGCAAGATCTTCTCAGCTGTCTTTCTGGGCCCAAAATGCCCGCCACATGCTTGGTCGTGGCAAAATGACAGCACACTCTTGAATTCCTCATCTGGGACACACCGACGAATAATCTGGTCGGGACAGTACTTGAACAAGTAGGGTTCGTCCCAGTAAAAGTGTTTTACTTGGGATAAGAAGCGAAGTCTGTCCTGACGTGACCATTCGGTCGGTAGCAATCCCGTGGCCAAATAGTTCACAATATCTGCGAACCAGGGTTCGCAAGATACTGTCAAGAGTTGTTCATCCGGGAAAACGTCATTGATTGGGATAGGAAGCGACGGCGAAGAAGGAAGTCGTGAAAGATGGTCGGCGACAACGTTTTCACATCCTCTTTTGTCCTTAATGACAAGGTCAAACTCTTGAAGCAAGAGGATCCAACGTATAAGCCGAGATTTGGCATCTTTCTTCGCAAAAAGATGGCGCAGAGCAGAATGATCAGTGTAAACGATGACTGGAGAGCCGATGAGGTACGGCCTGAACTTCTCTAAAGCAAATACAACAGCTAAGAATTCCTTCTCAGTTGTTGTATAGTTGAGTTGTGCGTCGTTCAGGGTTCGGCTTGCGTAATAGATCACGTGCGGCATCTTGTTGATGTGCTGTCCAAGGACAGCACCGATGGCAAAGTCGGATGCATCGCACATAATCTCGAATGGGTGCGTCCAGTCAGGGGAAGAGAGAACGGGAGCAGAAGTGAGTGAGTGTTTCAATGATTCAAAAGCAGCCGCACAGCTTGAGCTGAAGTCGAATGGCGTGTCCTTGGCCAGGAGAAGAGTCAAGGGCCTAGCAATCTTGCTAAAGTCCTTGATAAACCGTCTATAAAAACCGGCATGGCCAAGGAAGGCTCGGATATCTCTGACGCATCGGGGAGGAGGCAGATTGGAAATGACCTCAATCTTTGCTTTGTCAACCTCTATGCCATTTTGCGAGATGATATGTCCTAAGACAATACCTTCACGCACCATGAAGTGGCATTTCTCCCAGTTCAAAGTGAGATTCTTGTCCTTACATCGTGTAAGGACAGCGTCAAGATGCAGCAAACACTCGTCAAAGGAGTCGCCGAAAATGGAGAAGTCATCCATGAAAATCTCCAGAAATTTCTCCACCATGTCTGAGAAAATCCCCATCATACACCGCTGGAAGGTAGCGGGCGCATTGCATAACCCAAAGGGCATGCGTCGATATGCAAACGTGCCGAAAGGACAAGTGAAAGTGGTTTTGTCCTGGTCTTTTTCGGCGATGGGAATTTGATTGTAGCCAGAGTAGCCATCAAGAAAGCAATAGTACTCATGTCCGGCCAATCGTTCGAGCATCTGGTCAATAAAAGGTAGCGGAAAGTGGTCTTTCCGCGTTGCGGCGTTGAGTTTTCTGTAATCAATGCAAACTCGCCACCCAGTTTGGGTGCGAGTAGGGATTAACTCATTCGCCTCGTTGGTTATGACCGTGATGCCCGACTTCTTGGGGACAACGTGAATAGGGCTAACCCACTGGCTATCAGAGATAGGGTAAATGATACCACTATCTAGACATTTGACGATCTCCTTCTTCACAGCCTCCTTCATGACTGGATTAAGACGTCTTTGTGGATCCCGGGCTGGTTTGGCATCATCCATCAGATGAATGTGATGCTCAACGATGAGGGGACTAATCCCCTTGATGTCCGCCATGGACCAGCCAAAAGCTTGCCTGTTGCCGTGCAAGACCGTGAGAAGGGCTTTCTCTTGCTCGGGAGCTAGAGAAGCCGAGATGATGACAGGGAGGGTCTCGTTCTCACCTAAGTAAGCATACTTAAGGTGAGACGGCAACGGCTTGAGTTCGAGCGTTGAAGGTGAAATGATGGAAGGCAAGACTGGTGCAAAGGTCTCGAACTCAAAGGACTCCAGCAAAGGTTCAAAACGAGTGTAGGCAACCGAGTCGGATGGTTCAGGTAACTCATCCGAAAAGTCGAAAGATTCAAACTCGGGTTGTGCGCGGCTAAGATCGTTCGTGAACGTGAAACACTCGTAGTCATTATCGGGCGCAGAAACAGCAGCAGGTTCGAAGAGACACGCACTAGTGGCGTCAAGATTATCGTATTCAAACAAAAACTCCTCGAATTCACACTCTTCGGGGGTGATCTCCTGGATCGAGCAAACATCCAGTATATGAGCATTAGGTTCGGCGGGCTGATTCCCCAGCCTAAAAATGTTGAGTTCAATTGTCATATTTCCAAAAGAGAGGTTCATTGAACCATTGCGACAATTGATCACAGCATTTGAGGTTGCGAGAAATGGGCGACCGAGTATCACCGGAATTTGATTCCGGGGGTTAGCTACAGGCTGTGTATCTAAGACAATGAAGTCGACGGGGAATATGAAGTCCCCGACTTTGATTAACACATCCTCTAGCTCACCCCTAGGATGGGTGATCGATCGGTCGGCCATCTGGAGAGTGCAGTGTGTGGGTTTCAGCTCTCCGACGCCTAATTGCTCGTATACTGAATACGGAAGCAAGTTAACACTGGCACCAAGATCTAATAGTGCGCGGTTGATGTTCTTATCCCCAATAGTAATTGAAATCGTAGGACAGCCAGGGTCCTTCCGTTTTTGTGGTAAAGATTGGGTAAGGGCATCACTCACAGCACTAGCCAAGAAAACCTTCTTGGGTACCTGAGACTTCCTCTTTTTCGTGCACAAGTCCTTTAAGATTTTCGCGTAAGAAGGGACTTGTTGGATAGCATCTAAAAGAGGAATGTTAATGTTAACTTGCTTGAATAACTCCAAAATCTTCTCCATTTGTGGATTTTGTTTGTTAGACCTCAACCGGTTTGGAAATGGAACATTTTGAAAATTGGTTGAGTCTAATGCTGGAGGAGGAGATTTTGGAGTTGGAACGGATCCCAGAATAGGTGTTTTCGTGGAGTGAGAAGCGGGTCCGTTTAGAGAAGAAGAGGAAGGAGAGCCTTGTGAAGAACGGAGAATAGGCTCGGAAGACGAAGAAGAAGAAGCAGGAGAAGAAGAAGAAGAAGAAGCGGCCGGGGTGTCATCGTTGATTTTCTTGCCAATGTTGTTTTGCAGCACCCTCCCTGATCTCAGTGTGGTCACGGCACTCACATTATGGTTTTGTTGTTCAAGAGCAACATGTGCATTATGTGGGTGGCCGGGATTTGGAAGTGGCTGGGACGGGAGCTTCCCCTTCTCTCGCTCGCTCAAGGCCGCGTTCAGCTGTGCAATCTGGGCCTCGATGGTCTTGATGCTCTGCCCGTGTGCGGCGGTGTGTTGCACTAAAGATTGGATCGAAGACTGGATGTTGGCGGTGGATTGAGTTGATTGTTTAACAAACGCATCCAGACTTCGCTCGAGCGAGGAAACCTTATCATTGTTCGACGGAACAAAGTTGTTTGGTGGAAAGGAATTGTTCGGTGCAAAGTTGTTCGTCTGGTTTTGGTAAGGCTGGGGTTGGAAGGGCTGCTGATACTGAGTTTGTTGTTGCGCTTGTTGTTGCGGTGGAGGGGCCCTTTGGAAATTGTTGCCCTGGAATTGATTCTGATTCTGATTCCAGGCGAAATTGGGGTGGTTCCTCCAACCGGGATTGAAGGTGGAAGAGTATGGATCATTCCTCGGTCTTTGCTGGAATGCATTAACCTGATCCTGTCCTTGCGAGGGTGGATTGTAAGGACACTCTTCAGTCAAGTGGGACGGATCGGAACAACAAGCGCAGATGGTACGAAGGGGGAGAACAGGGGCAGGAGTAGGAGAAGAAAATTTGCTCTCTATTGCTTCAAGCTTTTTTGTGATAGCAGCCATTTCAGCTCTCATCGCAATAGAGACATCAAGCTGGTGAATTCCTACCCTAGACTGACCGGTAGAAGTGGAGGGAGAAGAAGAAGAAGGAGTCGGTCTGGTGCTCTCCCACTGTAGCGTTTGCTCCGCAAGATCGTCAAAGAACTGCCACGCTTCCTCGTCAGATTTGGATAGGAAGTGGCCCTGACAGATGGTTTCCAGCAACTGCTTCGTTGCTGGGTTCAGTCCCTCGTATAAGGTTTGGCAGAGTTGCCATTTCTCTATACCGTGGTGAGGACACTGAACAAGAAGGTCTTTGTATCGGTCAAAGCACTTCCAAAAGGGTTCAGAAGGAAGCTGGGAGAATTGGTTGATCTCATTTCGAATTCTTGCGGTCTTATGATTTGGGTAGAATTTTTTCAGAAACGCTTTAACAAACTCGTCCCAGCTGGTGATTGAGTGGGAAGCGGTGCTATACAGCCATTTTTCTGCGAGATCGCATAAAGTGAACGGAATGACCCGTAGACGTATAGCATCGTCCGACAGCTGGGTTGTTTTCATCATGGCACAGACGTTTTGAAATTTGTTAATGAAGATATAGGCATCTTCAGATTCAAGCCCATGAAAACGTGGAAGCATGTTGATGAAATGGGGCTTAATTTCAAAGTTGTCCCCATTGGCCGGAGGAAGAGAAAGGCAGGTTGGAAGTGCAGAACGGGTAGGGTAGAAACGATCCTGGAGCGCAATTCGCTGCGGCGCTACAACAGGCGGAGGTGGTGGGAGATTGGTCTCCATAGGAGGTGGAGCCAATCCAGGGGTGGTCAACGAGATGTTTGGAATAAATCCCGACATCGCGGAAGAAGAGGTTGGTGAAGGTGAAGGTGAAGGTGAAGATGTATGAACAGAATTCCGGTCAACGTCGGAGTTGGCCGGCAAAGGAAGGGGTGAAAGAGGAGTGGACGGAGTATCGACTTCGGAGTCGATCGCGTAGTCGGTCGCGACTAACGTAACGCGGACTAGACGGGCGCTAGTGTCCCGAGTCCAAGCGGACATACACTAAACGAGTTTAGTATAGTCAAAGCGAAGAAGGTGAGGGTAAGAAAACGTCAATGAAGAAAGGCGATGGGTGTTGGGTGAAAATGAATTTGGCGACAAAAGGGCAAGTTTTTGTAAAAGTTTTTGATTTTTTTCTTTTTTTTTTTTTTTTTTTTTTTTTTTTTTAGAAAAAGATTTACAGAAGTATGTACGGGAATACGGCTTAAGCAATCACAAACAAGATATGCACAATCACACCTAGATCTAGGGTAACCTAGGTCTACTAGACCTGCTCCTGAACTTGATTGTCGAAGTTAAACAGTGTCGAGAAACAAGCTTAAAAATACACTGATCACGAGGCCAGGTAAGTGCAGAGATAAGGGGAGGTTGTCCAACGCTTTCGCGAAGTTCCTTAATTAAATAACCCTTTCTCTTTCGGCGGTTGCGCCTTTAACACTTTCCTAGACACCCCGTAAACAATATACGGTTAAGCAAGGTTCTAAACAAGGTTTATCTTCTCCTAATGAGCGCGAAGTCCTTAGGGCTGAAGTCTAGTATTTTTTAATTACAATGGACAATGCATATGCTTTAGTGATTTCCGGGGTCCTGGGAAGGGTGATGAAATCCCCACCCAATCTGGATTGGTTTCAAGCCCCTTAAGTCCGTATTAAAGAATGCAAAACAGTAACAATATCAACAGCAAACAATTTTTATTTGCGGCGCAAAGAATCCTGCACAAGAACAGTTTATTGGAAGGGGGAGAAGAATTTGCGCAAAGAAGGCTGCAGAAAACACAATTCAGTGGAGCTTAGAGGAGTGGAGAGAGGCAGAGGAGCTTACAGAGAGAAGATGGCACACTGACCCCACCAAGTGGCCGCGGAAGGGCGGCAAAAAGGCCCTAATGCCGCGGTTCCGCGGCGGAAATGAGGAATTGGTGCTTAATTTTTCTGGTGTGGGCTCTGTTTGATTTCCTCTACTTGTCTGGATGTGTGGAATTCTAATATGCTCACTGTATCTGCTCCAGATTTCTACAGTAGACCGGATGCTTCGTTTTTGTCCGTCGCGGTGTAGCCGCGAACTGTGGGTCTATCTTCCCACGTCTTTGGCACTGTACTTGAACTCCGTATTTCCAACGTCTTAGGCGTCGATCTTGAGCTTCGTATTTCCTGCACACTTGCACAAAAACTAATCAAGAATAACAAGATGATTTTTACAAAGTATATTTTTTTTGTTTTTGGTTGTTTTTATATTCACAAATTAACCCGAAATTTCACTTAGAAATAGACTACCGTCTCCCCGGCAACGGCGCCATTTGATTGTTAGGATACGAGCGTGTCAAGTTTAGTTCTAAATACCGCAATCAAGACGGTTTCGCACGTAGCTAGCCGGTTGAGTACGGGTCGTCCGCAGGGAGATGGGAATCTTTTTCTATGTGTTTTTCGACGAGTTAAATCCGGTTGTTCAGATTTTGTTTGTAGTTATCTAAGTGTTGAGTTGATATTTAAAGAGAGCTTGTTAGGGTTAGGATTAGGTTAGTTTGAGTTAGGAGTCTCCACATCTTTCATTGCCCTACTTAATATCGGTGTTACGGTAATCGGCAACAACGGGGATTAGCACGACTAGGAAGGAACTTGCGAGTATAAGCTAGGCTTTCCAACGCATAGTCCTTCCTTTTGGTGCTTGTCCGTCCGTTCTTGGCTCTTATCCATAACCTCGGGTTAATTCAACCACAACCGGTCTCACTATGGAATCACCGCTATCATGTAGGATAGGGTGCCGTAAGGAGCGGATTGTGGTTGGGTTAACGGGAGTTGATTTAAGTTGTTGGGCAAGGAAAGAGTGAGAGAGATTTCCTTCTCTCAAACTTCCCTTATCCTACCCTAACAAGTATAGAACTACTCACACTTCATAATACGGAAAAATAAAACAACACAAAAGAGGAAGATAGAAAGAAGGAGATTAGAAGAATACGACTAACTATTTGCGACCTCACCTTGGCGAGGATCTAGCGTAAGTATCATTGTCGTATGTAAGGATAAAGAAAAAGAGAGAAGAAAGAAACAACTAAAATAACAACAACTACTTAACAAATTAAAATTACAACAAGTAAAATTGCAACAAATAAAATTATAATAAGCATACAAATAAAGAGACAAGCATGATAACAAATTGTTCTTCTTTATTCATCACTCTTCACTCAAAAGCTCACTTACAAGTTTAATGGAGAAGAGGTGAGAAGAGGAAGAAGAAACACATTACAACTAGGCAAAATGAGATTACAAAGTTGGACCCTTTCCTTCACAAACTTCTGGGCTATTTATAGGCCATAGAATGAAACCCTAGGGCAACCACCAGAACCTAAACAAAAAGACCAAAAAACCCCCCAAAAATCTTCAACTGCCGCCACTGTATTGCCGCGGATCCGCGGCCTGGACCCCACTTTGGCCGCGGATCCGCGGCCTTATGATTGAATTGGGCCCCCCAATTTTTGGTGCTGGCCTGATCTGTTGTCTACATTATTCTGGTATATGTATTTTTTTATAATTGCTCCACGAATTTTCCAGAATTCTGTTGAGGGAAAGGTGGACTTTTTATCAAGATTTTGTCATGATTTGCCTCGAGCTCCGCGTAGATCTCTTGGATTTTGTGCTACCATTGAGCCTTGTGCATGAGAATGACATTGATTTGATCTTTTGTCTTCCTATTGATATCTGGCAACATACGGATGAAGAGCAGAGACCGTGTTTTTATCTGTGGTTGGCAGGAACCCGGATTTTGTCGTGTTTTCCATGAATTTCACCGTTTTGGAACCGAGAACCTGTATCCTGCAATTTGACTAGCAAACACGGCTCAAGAGTATCTACGGATATGCAATGTGATAAAAATTGGGCGGTATGAAAATGCAAAAATCTGATATGAACACTCATCGTCCGACTCTACCCTTACAATATCTACAGACTCCTCGGAGGAAGATATCTAATCTGATTCAAAGAAAGGGACTCACCGAGAAAAGATCAACAGAGGATCCGATCTAAACAGAGGTACGCCGGGCAATCTTCAACAACGAAGGGAATTGAAGCGAAGTGTTGGCCCTAGGATGGGCCCCTCCTATTTATACACCCCAAAGAGAACATCCTACGGCCCAGATCAATTTCCGCCAAAATGAAACGTCGCGCCTAGCGGCAATCGAAACTCCACGTAGCGGTCGACCATTGAGGACGTCTCTTCGATCGCAAGAGTCAAAGCCAGCCTGTCTCGCCCGCCAACCGACGTCCGGCATGTGGCATGTACCCCAACTGACGAATCGAGTGAAACGGCGCCCCCTCTTTAAAGCCCAATCATTTCACTGATCCGCTAACGCCATCGGGGATATGCACAAAAATTCAGGCGTACGACGAGACGACACGTGAGCCCAAAGATCGAAACGACGCGACCTCCTAACGCCATGTCGTTACCGGACGATCCACATTATGATTCTCGGCATCAAACTGAGCAAAGGAAAAACCAAACAGGCCACTCTCGACCCGACCCATGAATAGGTCGGAACGAAAGTGGGGGGCTAATGATGATGCTCACAAGTGGTATTTCCTCAGATTACGACATATGGCGGATGGCGTGTCTCGAAGGCTACGGAGGTGGAATAAATGAGATGCATTAGGGGCGTTCCTCGGGACCTCGTCTCCGAGGACATATCTGACCTTTCAGGAGAACTTCCTGAGTACTTTCCGCCTTCACCCAGCAAACAGCCAACCGTTCGTCTCTGAGCCATCTGACGGGCGGCTTCATCGGCTTCCCTGCTCGTCTCCGAGCAATCTGACGGGCCGAGCTTTCTCGGCCTCCCTGCTTGTCTCCGAGCAATCTAACGGGCCGAGCTTTCTTAGCCTCCCTGCTTGTCTCTGAGCAATCTGACAGGCCGAGCTTTCTCGGCTTCCTCGATCACTCGAGAGCTCAGAACCCAAGCGCCCCCGCGTATCTCGCCGGGACGAGATATCCGCCTCCCCACGTTCCGCGTCCCATGTTAGCGCGTCCCCCCATCAATGGGCGTATCTCTCCATTAATGCGAGAATAACGCAGGGACGTAACTGACGACGATGATCTCGCGCCTGCTCCCTTCACACGACCACTATATAAACCCTCTCTCAGACGACTCAGGTAACTCCTGCTCATTCCAATACGCCGTTACTCTGCACCTATTTTTCGATACTAACTTGATCATCGGAGAGTCCTATGGTGGTCACCCATCCTGGGACTTCCTTTGCAGATAGCTCGGCGTCAACACCAACCCATTGAGATCCGCACGCTCAACAACTTCCAAACCAAATCTCAACCATTAAAGACCGCCATCTCAAAATCGACGGAGGACAACATTTAAGGGAGATCAGAGCCTCCATCACACCTTCTTCACAAAGACCTTGTACTATTTCAACCGTTTGAAAGCCTTTTATATGTATTTATTCATCTTTATTATTGTAATTTTCAATCATTGATGAGACTACTTTTATATATGCAACTTAATGAATGCCATATAACCTTCTTTTTAAATGCCACGTGGCTCCTCTTAAAAACTAATTTCTGTACGGGAAGAATATATTTATTTTTAATTTAAACACTACAATTTTTTTTTTAAACATATAATATTTACTAATCTTTATAATTGCTTCATTAGGGTCGTTTTTCCTAAACACTATTAAACAACTCATCATTCTCACACTCTTGACCTGCATCATAGCATATGTATTAAGAGATGGTTATCAACGATCAACACCAGCCAGCCGCATGGGCTAAATCCCGCATGGGCTAAGTCCCGTCTATCTGGTCAATTCGTTTACCTCCTTTTTTTTAGAATTATAAATATAGTTCTTTAATATAAAATATCATTAAAAATATTTTACAAGATTAATTTTATCTATGCTCCAAACTGTTTTGGAGCTTTGCACAACAAAAACTACAACTAATATACTTCCCTTTTCCTTTTTTTTCTTTTTTAGCATTGGCCCCTAAAGCCTGTTCTTTTAAATATGAAATATCATTAAAAATGTTTTACAAGATTAATTTTAGGGTAAATTGTCGAAAACCCCAAGCACTTTTTTACACTGTCAAAAACCCCCGAGACTCTAAACGATATTCTAAAGCCCCTTAGAAATTTTTCCTGCAGTATCTACATAATAGTCTGTTATATCTAATTAATTCATACAGACTATTTAGATATCGCATGAAACGGTGTAATTATCACAGGCAACTGTTTAAATATCGTTGGCTATTGCTTAAATATCACACGAACTAGATATAGCCGGCAACTACTAGATATCACAGGTGAAGGGTTCTTGACAACTAAAAACTTTTATTTTTGGGAGGAGGAGAGAGGGTTTTGGCAAATAAAAACTTTTTTAGGGGTTTTTTGACCAACTTTTCGAGATGGAGGGTTTTGACACCATAAAAAAAGTTCCCGTGGGGTTTTGACAATTTACCCTTAATTTTCTCAATGCTCTAAACTGTTTTCTAAGGCTAATATAGTTCTCTTATTTTATTTTTTTTGGGCATTGCCCGCTGAGCCATATCCCATGCACATAAACACAAACACCACACACAAGCACACATCCGTATCTTGGGCATCCATGAATTTGTCCAGAAAACATTAAATTGTGGCCACTTTTCCTTTTGGAGTTCTTAGAGTTCGAATCCTAAAAGAGAAGTGTCCATACCAACCGAGCTACCGATCATCAGTACCGGTATCCTTCCTCGGTTCCTTGTGTATCATTGAGATGGTACACCGACAACAATGACCATCACGAATCCAACCCCCACCGCTACAGTCCTTCCATTTCTTTTTTCTGTTCTCTTTATGAGTATAATAATATTTTTCTTTTTCCAGCTGTAACTGACCGACGCTTCCCACTCCAAACCCAACGCTGCCTCTCCCAACCCCGCTCCTCTTCTTTCGCCATGGTCACAATCACATGCTCCTCCTCCTACTATATCCTAACCCTAGTTAAATCCAAATCTAACCCCAGTTAGTTATCCCCTCGCACTCCTTTAATCCCCACCACCCCCCAGACAACTCTCATCTCTCACTCTCTACTCTCAAGAAAGAAACCAACAAGCATTAGCTAGCATCCAGCAATGGCGGCCCCCAAGAAGAGCTCCCTCTTCTTCTTCTTCTTGATCTCCTCCTTCGCCAACGCCGTCAGGGCCCACAACATCACGGCTATCCTTGAGGGGTTCCCCGACTACAGCCTATACAACAGCTACCTCACCCAGACGAAGGTCGCCGACGAGGTCAACTCCAGGGAGACCGTCACGTGCCTCGTTCTCTCCAACGGCGCCATGTCGTCCCTCGCCGCAAAGCACACCCTCGCCGGCATCAAGAACGCCCTTCGCCTCCTCGTCCTCCTCGACTACTACGACCCCACCAAGCTCCACGACCTCCCCCGCGGCACCACCCTCTCCACCACCCTCTACCAGACCACCGGCAACGCCCCCGGCAACTCTGGCTTCGTCAACATCACCAACCTCCGCGGCGGCAAGGTCTCCTTCGGCCCCTCGGCGCCGGGATCGAAACTGATGGCCGATTACACCAAGTCCGTCAAGCAACAGCCCTACAACATCTCCGTCATCGAGATCTCCGCCCCCATCGTCTTCCCTGGCCTCCTTGACGCCCCCTCCGCCGCCACCTCCAACATCACCGCCCTACTCGAGAAGGCCGGCTGCAAGACCTTCGCCTCCCTGGTCACATCCTCCGGCGTCCTCAAGATGTTCGAGGCCGCTGAGGACAAGGGCCTCACCCTCTTCGCCCCCAACGACGAGGCCTTCAAGGCGAAGGGCGTCCCTGACCTCAGCACCCTCACCAGCGCCGAGCTCGTCACCCTCCTCCAGTACCACGCCCTGCCCAGCTACACCCCCAAGGCCTCCCTCAAGAACGCCGGCGACGGACCCATCTCCACCATGGCCACCAGCGGCGCCGGTAAGTTCGATCTCTCTGTTTCCTCCCACGGCGACGATGTGACGCTCGACACCGGCGTCGACACGTCGCGCATCGCGGAGACGGTGCTTGATGACACGCCAGTGTGCATCTTGACGGTGGATAACATCCTGCTGCCGGCGGAGCTGTTCGGCGCCGCCCCCGCGCCTGCGCCAGGGCCGGCTTCGTCGAGCCCCTCGCCGGCTCCCTCGACGGAGGCGCCTGCACCGTCGATGGAGGCGAAGGCGCCTGCGCCGGGGCTGGAGTCTCCTCCCGCGCCGCCGACGAGCTCGCCGGATGGATCACCGGCGTTGTCGCCTGATGATGACTCGAACAAGGCGGCGGCTGACAAGGCGGAGGCGGTGGCGTCGGCGAGGCCGATGGGGGTTCTTGCGGCGGTGGCGGTCTGTGGTTCTTGGATCATGGGTGCTGCCTTCTTGTGAGTGGAGGGATTGTTTTGAGTTGGTTTGTCTGTTGATTTGTCCATTTCGATTTGTTTTTTAGCTTGTGATGGAGACGATGGACATTTTGATTTTGGATCTGTTGTATGTTGATGCATCATGAATTTGTTCTTCTTTGATTTATCTTTTGTGTAGTCAAAAAAAACTTCATTCACTCTTTGATTCGTTATGTTAGTTTCAGGATGTAGTTGAATTTTAATTCGAGGCTTTAATTACCACTGGTTTGTTATTTGGTTGTTAAATTAGTGAGGGGATTTAATAACGGGGTGATGAAATGGCAAAGAAAGAGGTTGTTTTCTGGCAAATCTGACAGAGACCATGTGAATGGATGAAGGTTGTGGGGCCAGGTTGTGCAGTAGATCTGAGCCTAAAGCATCAACGGTCCTTTTTTCTTTCTTTTGACCATTCTTCAAAATTTTAACCTTTTTTCCCCTGTTTTGTTGAGATGAGATTTTTAAAATTGTTAATTAAAGCTTCGAAAATTTGAAGAAATTAAATAGAGCTAGTATTCGAGCGAGTGATTGGGGAATCACGGGGAGGCTGGTACATGTCGCTTTCGCCACACGCGGCGCATCGTTTCTAGAGAGAATTGTTTATTATTTTATTTTTAAAAAAAATCGGTGTATTATTTCTGGATCTTGAACAACGTTTGTATGGGATTCTTTCAATTTTTTTTTGTTGGGTTCAACATGAATATTTTAGGTGGGTGAATAATTGATGAAAGAAGATTAGATCAACGTTAAACAGAAATATACGTACCTTGTATGTTTATAATATGTTTTTTTGATAATTATATTAACATGATGTGTAGAGTCGTATTGCCTCGATGCCTTTATCAGTATTTCAAAAAGTAGGACTTAGTACTCTACTCATATAGAAATATCATAATAATACGAGCAATAAAAGAAAAGAATGAAAACCATGTTTGTATGTAATCAAAGACCAAATTGATGGAGTGGGGAGTGGACCAGTCTCGTCGTCGGCAGCCACAAAATTTAGAGTGATTACAAACCTATATGAATCCATATCCAAGGAATAAAAAAGAAATTTCATTGGAATGCCACAAAGGTCCAGGAATATATAGCCTCTGTTGGTCCTTAAAATCTCGAACAGCACAAAAAATGCGGGGCAAAGGTTAAGGTAGGCAGGGTTACAGTAAGGCCCATATAATAGCTTGCATTGATAAACATTTAAAGGGAAGAAAATGCGAAAAACCTATGGTTTGAGAGAGAGGCATTATTAAATGCAAATTTATTTAAATTAAAAAACTGCCGCGTAAAATCCCAAATTTCGGTCCAAAAAACTTTCAGGACGTGTTAGGATATTAAAATAACTCTTTCACCCTTATCAAAACTCCGGAGTTATAGTGCAAGTGAAAAGACATTTCATACTAAGCATGTGAAAGAATATGTTAAGGCCATGTGGGTCAATTGAAGGCTTTTAAATAAAAATAGAACTTTTGAAATCAGATCATTTTTGTAAAACTTTTATAGAATTATGACTTTTTATAGGGTTCTAGAACTAGACAGAACTGAAAATTTAAACTATATTAGATTATTATTTTTTTTGGTGCAATCCAAACTACACCAGAACACAAGATACCAGTTTATTTTAAAGAAATTCGATGTCAATGAATTATCGCTAACTAGTATATCGCTATAACCAACCAAGCTATACTTGTGGTTATATATACCAACAAATCATTGTTAATTTCTATCAAATAAAAATAAAAATTGTAATAATATGATTGAAAGATGTATTTCTTTTTACCAATAAACTTGAAAATATTTAATTGTTTATAAATTTTTGCAAGATAAAAAACTATTTTACTACTTTAATCATAGAAAATGATATTTTTGTATACCGATAAAACATAATTAAACCTGTATTTCTTTTATTTTGATCAATTTAGGGCATAGATACATGTTTAAATAATTTTTGTATTTTTTGATTTTTTTTTTGTATTTTCCAATTAATGTATTTTTAAATTAATTTGATTTAAAGAATATTGAGAAAATTTGTGTTAAATGAATTGGATTTTGTTGATAGAGGAGAAGGAAAAAATGATTTGAAGGCTTATAGTAGGCAGGGCGCGCTAGGGTTTGTGGTTATGATTTTTATTTTTGTTCCATGCAAATATATATGATAATATTTAAGAATGGAACATTCATTTTATATATATAAAAGTTTTAATTTGAACATTTTTTATTTTAGTTCTAGTTCCAGTTCTATTCATGACTAATACTAAATTTAGAATTTTAAGTTTCGGTTCTAACTGACTAACACTACCGAACATATTGTCCCAGTATGTTTCAATTCTAAACCATTGTTCCAATTGACTAACCCCTCCTAAGAATTTTATAAAATAAAGATAAAAGAAAATTTGTGATTAATATTACATTTCTTTCTCAATTTAAGGTGTTAATTGTCTTCAAAATGTCAAAGCATATAAAATATTCTCAATAAATTCTTGTTTGAAATATCAGTAAAAGCTAGTTACATGAAGGGTTAATAATAAGGGAAATTCTTGGGGGCTTCCCACCGAAGAATCTTGTGTATAGAGAGAGAGAGAGAGAGAGGTGAATGTGTGTGTGTGTGTGTGAGAGAGAGAGAGAGAGGGAGAGGGAGAGAGTGAGATGCGCAAATTATAGGGAAGCACCAAAGAATAACCCTAATAATTAAAGCCTAAATTGCAGGAAATACACATAGCTTATGCCTTAGCAGAAAAATGGCCCTAACTTTCTAATAATAGCGCTTTTCCTGCTCAACTTTAATCGATTCCTAAAATACTCTTCATTTAAATACATAATTAAAAATATATTTTCTTTCTCTTTTCTATCTAATTTAAATATTAGTTTTTTTTAATACTTTTAACCCACCCTCTTCACTATTTACCTATAGCTTCCCTTAAACTTTTAAGTTGCTCCTCCTAGACTCTTATCAGACCAAATCCACATGTTTTTAGAATATTTCATTAGAAATTTACGAAACCATATAAGATTAATCTATTGAAGTCAAATGTATGAGATTATGTTTATTAACGAAAATGTTAATGTATGAAATATTTTAAGATTATTAAATATAGAATTTGGAAAAATAAAGAGAAATGATTACGTTTGAAGGTAGAGAGGGTGATAGATTGAAAATGAAATTTTAGGATTTAGGGTTACAAAAGTAGAAGATAATAAAATTGAAGAATGTTGATTGGATCGGAAAAAATTGGATTTAAGAACGAGAAATTGAAGCTAAATTTTGAAAGTTTAGGGTTCTTGAAGGTAGAATATCAAAAAAAAATTATGAATATTGTTGGGTTGTAAGATTTTGGATTTGAAAATTGTTGTTGATTTTTAGTTTTTAGCATGAAAATTTTAACAAAGAGAAGATGAAGTTTGAGCAATATTAATAGATTTCAATGGTTTGGATGTTGAAGAAATTGAAGAATTTGTTGAACTTTTGGGGTTTTGGTTGTGAAGATGATAATTGAAACAGAACTTGAGGAATTTTGTTGGGTGTAAGGGTTTTTAGGTGAAAAATGGTAGAATTTTGTTTGCTTTTATAGTTTTGAATGTTAAATCAGAATTTGTGGGCTTAGGATTTTTAATGTAGAATATGATAAAATTTAAAGAATAATAATGGGTTTTAGGTTTATGGAGGTGGAAATTAAGAAATTAAAGCTTTTAGAGTTTTAGATATTGAAGATGAAGTTATACTAAAAAGTCCAAAATTTATAAGATTCTTGAATAGTATTAAAATTATTTTGGTGGATGGAACTCATTTAGAGAGAGTTTAAAGATAACTTAAAAGAGCGCGTAAAATAAATTATGATTTAGAACGAGATGGAGGTAAATATTAAGAATCCTTAAATAATCAAGCAAAAGGTATTTTGGGAATCAATTGAAGTTGAGAGGGTTAGATGCCAGTTTTACAAGGCAAGGGGTATCTTCTGATATTCAAGCAAAAATTTAGGGTATTTCATGTCATTTAGCCAAAATAAAATGATGGAATTATCAAAACTAAAATATTTGCACGTGTGATGCATTTAGGTGTATGTACAGAGCTTGAAAAAAGTTAGAATATGTAAGAAGAAATATAAAAGAGGTTACGTATAAAATCTTCAATTTCGTGACACTTGTATTAGTTTTTCTCTCTTTTCTTTTTGAGACTAATAAATGAGAGAGAGAGAGAGAATGAGAATGAGAGATACGTGCAAAAGAAAGAAAGAGAGACAAAAGTGACTTTTGTTGGATATAGACGCCCTCAAAGCAATTATTGTAATTGAAGAAGGACTAATACAAGATAACAATCTTACTCGAGATGATAGTATGCTATCTGGTATGTCTTTATCTGTCATGTAAATACATTTTATTAGTTATCACGTATTGCAAATATATGAGATAAAACTCTTAAGATTTTGCTTGACCATCAGAACGATAATGCAGGTGATACTAGTGGGGCATGGGTAGTCGATAAGCACATTTTTAAAGGTCTCTGGTCGTAGGAGTATCGAGACTGGGTATCCGTACTCCAGTTTAAACTAGTGTATACGTTTCCTGACCCGGTTAGAGGACGATAGCTGATCCCATAGCTATTGGTGTTTGACACCGAGAATTGTATACAGGTGCTCATTAGATGAGTTACACTGGACGGACTCACCGAGAACTCCTAATTGATAATATACCAATGTCAAATAGCAGTTCTTTGGTGACATGAGTACACGGTAGTCCTTACGACCTGAGATCGCCATATTGTCTCATATGTGTTCCCACTATACTTAGAATTCTACCCTATCACGACTCAAAAAAGTCGTGCAAACAGGTTTTTGTTGGGTATAGTCCCGAAGCACGTGGAGGTAGTGAGCGGTCGAGAGGATTCGTCTCTCCCGGTATAGGGAGTTGATGTCGCACTGTGCAGGACATGATCACAACCACAAGTCGGTGGCCACCGCAGTGAAGATAAACCGATAAGTGTTATCAGTTGTATCTCTAATTGGTTATGAGTCCTCTGTCGCACGACTTATCGAGTTATTGGGGAGTGACAGATTCCAAACCTTAGCCCGATATGCGATACTCGTAGACAAAGAGACCGGACTGTATGGTGACTATCACCTTTAGACTTTGTAGGGTCCAAATGAGTTTGCTCATCGATATACTTTTATCTTGATCATACCTGGATAGCCGTTGCATACTAGTACCACTGACATGCTTATGAGTTACCCTGCCAGGAGATTGGATTTGAAAGGGTTTCGAATTCAATCGGATATGATTCTATATAATCTACTGCCAGCGTATTGACAGGTCTTTAGAGTCCCGCAACGAAAGTGCCAGCCCGGAAAAAACATAAGTCTATGTCACTCACCCCGCTAGCTAGCGGGGAGGCGAAATAGGTAAAAATCAAATTTTTTTATACAAGGTAACATAGACTACCATGAGGATCTTTGCTAAACCATTTCTAACAAACTAACAAGATGTTCTATCTACTCTGCTAGAAGATTATACCTTATGATACCGGTGTTTCGGGTCTTCTCTGCTGTCCTCCTTGTCTACGTGGGCTCCGAGGATCGATCCGGATCCCAGCCACCTCCACGACCTTCTTGAGTCGAAGACGATCCACCCGAGAGTCTATAGTCCGAGCTCCACCTCAAGAACCGAGGTAACTAGGGCAACAAATTTGCTAAGCTTGATGTCCTAGGTGATGTAGAGTTTGAAGATGGATTTGTTTGTCTATTTAAACTCTAATTTTCTCAACACATGAGAGCTTAAGAGTTTTCTAGTGAGGAGGAAGAAGAAGAGCTTGTATGAGAGCTATCTTTTTATGAAAGAGAAAGAGAATAAGATAATGAGCCATGGAAAAAGAAAATTAATACTTTTATCATTATAATTGTGATGGCTAAGTTGATTTGACCATTATCATGTCATAATAAATTCTAAGCCAAAATATCTAGTGCTTAACAAAATATCTAAGTTAACAAAAGTCAACATGGTCAAATGGTCAAACCCAATTAGCCATGACACAATTATTAATAAAAAGGATTGGTAAACAATTTCCTCCACCTCATAATGGTTCTAATTAAGTCAATGGTCAAAACCCTAATGAGGCATCTCCTTCTTCGCTCCTCACATCCGTGGATACACACCCGCATCCGTATTCCGTAGAACACGAATACTAGAAGATAAAACCGATCTATCTATACAATACTAGGATCCGGCTTAAACCAAAGCCCACTAGTATTGTCCGCCCGAATATCATGTAAGTCCGTGTCACGCACCCCACGTGTTCGCGGGGAGGCGGAATATATGAAAAACAATTATCAAAGTTTCGTAACACGGCTTGAGCACACGGATCGTGTCTAAACCATTACTAGCAAACTACGCGAGGTTTAACTACTCTGATTCGAAGTTATACATCACGTTACTTGTCCTTCGGGTCTTCATCGCTGTCCTCCACATCTCGTAGGTTCTATGGAACATGGGCACCTCAACGGCCTCCTCGAGTCAAAGACGATCCACCTGAGAGTCTATAGTCCGAGCTCCTATCTCGAATCTAAGATAACTACGGCTTCTATTTTGCTAATCTAGAAGTCTTAGAGGGTGTAGAGTATTTAGATGGATTACTTAGTCACTTAAACCCTAGGATTCTCAACTCATGAGAGCTTTTAGGGTTTTAGGAAGAAGATGAAGACTTGAGGAGAGAGAAGTGTTTTGTGATTATGAATAAATAATATCTCATGCTAGAATAATATGAAGCATACAAATACCTCTCTTGATAATATCAAGATAATATCTAGCATACTTCATTTAATTCTAAGGGTGAATCACCTCATGAGTCATTAAGCATTTAATGAAACTTACACCTCATCCTCCACCTCATTTAGTTTAAATCACAAAAGAAATAAACACAAATGAGTCACCTCCTTCTAGAAGCTTCCCGACAAATTACGAGACTGTCTCTCCCATCCGTATTTCCGAAAAACATGGATAATCTTTGACTGAATAAATCCATCTGTATAATACTAGAATCTGGCTTAAACCAAAGTCCGCTAGTATTACATGCCCGATCATAGTACGTGCACAAGTGTATGTAAGTGATCGCGGCCCTGCCGTAAAACCATACGGCCTCTACATCTTTTGGCCGGTGCAGGGAAACTCTCTGTGTGGGACTCTAAAGACTCGACACTACGCTGGCAGTGGGTTTAACCACTGGCCGCAAGCGGTACTAGCTGTACGTAACGTGTTAGTTATATGTATGCCCTAGAGGCCATTATTGTACATGCGATATATATTGTAGTGGATGCTAGGACATATATAGGGAGGACTTTCTTGCTCGACATGATAGTACGCTATCTGGTTGCTCTTTATCTTAACATGTACTCTGATTGTCTCTATGTTACATGTTGATAAAGCCCTTACGATATGTACTCGACTACTGGGACTATGATGAGATCATACTAGTGGGGCCATGGTAGTCGGCGAGTACATCCTATAACTGTTCCTAGTCTAGGGTGTATCGAGACAGGGTATCGATACACCAGAGTAGACTAGCGTATACGCATCTTGACCCATATGATGGGCGATGGATGATCCCATATCCATCGGTGTTTGACATCAAGGATGGTGTACGGGTGCTCAGTAGAGACTGGGTACATTGGACGGACTCGCCGAGAACTCCCAGATGGTATTATACCTCACGTCAGATGACAGTTCTCCGGTGACACTGGTACAGAGTAGTCTGTTGACCCGAGAACGTTATAGAGTCTTGTGTGATTCCCACTGTGCTTTGATTTCCATCATACCACGTCCAAGAGGGCGTGCAAAAAGGTGGCTTTTGGGTACAGTCCCGAATCACATGGAGGCAATGAGCGATAGAAGGGGATTCGTCTCTCCCGGTATAGGGAGTTGATGTTGTGCTGTGTTCGATTGGCTATAACTGGAAATACCTGGCCAGGGTTGCTGAGATTTACTGGTAAGTGTTATCAGTAGTTTCTCGAACTGTTATAGACCTCAAATCGACACGACTTATCAAGCTACCGGGGTCTGACGTTTACCACCCCTAGGCGAGATATACGACATATCAGACGACGAGACCAGATTGTACGGGAGTGTTACCGACTGGATTCACAGGAGAATGTACATGCTTGATTATTGATCTTCTGAGCGCTCAATACCTGGGTGGCTGTTACGTTTAGCTGACCCCTTGCAGCTTGTAGATGTTTGATATGATCATCACCTACTGCCGGCGTATTGACGATTCTTTAGAGTCTTACACAGAGGTTTCTTGGCTCAGGCAAAACGGAGTAGGGGCACATATGTGATATGTGCAGGACCGAGGATAATGCGATATGAGATACCGTATTCTATTCTCGCGATATATGATATCAGCCTGGTCATCGGATCAAGTGTTGATTCGATGAATCGGTAAATGATATATTAGTCGGTTATATGCGATATAGCCGGATTGTAGGATCAAGTGTTGATTCGATAATTTAATGTATAATTATATATATGATATATTAAACTACATTAACTAATATTAGCTCACTAAAAGGTTCTTTTTCTCACTCGGGTAATACATTGATATATATGCGATATATGTTAATTGTATTATTTTATTTTGTTACAATAAATATTATATATGTGATATATAATATTGTAACATGATATGATTACTAATGCAACATGTTTAGTGGAGATTAAACAAGGTTAGGGTTTGAATTGGGTTAGTTCTTTCATGAACATTCTAGAAGGTTTCTTTTTGTTTTTAGTTAAGATATTATGCTTGATATTTTGTAATGACTCATTCTTAACCCAACCCAAACCGTAGCCCTAGTTAAATCTCTACAAAAGTTTAGTTGACCATGGTTACATTATTAATCATATATTCTTTCATTATTCATCATAAAAGGATTCACTATTGTTCTTCTTCTTCCTTCTTCTTTCTTTGATGGAAAAGCTTTCTAGGTTTTTCTTAAGTGATGAAAATGAGTGAGAATATGAAAACAAATTAGAGCTAAAATCCTACTTCATCATCTTCATCTACCCTTGCCATTTAGATAAGGGTGTTCATTTCATTTAGAGAGTGAGAGCTTGTGTTAAAGAAACTTCAAGGTAGATCATCTTTATTATCGAAGATCGGAAGCAAGTTTGCATCATCTCTTCGTGAAGCCTCTCGAGAGTTCGGAACATGATGATCGCAGTGAAGGGATCTCAACATGGAGCTTATGAAGTGAAGGACAGGATCTACAAAGGTTGTAATCGCTCTCACTTAGTGTTAAAGTGTTTAATATGCTTGTTTTCGCCTAATCTCTAGTTTAAAGATCTTGGTTAGGGTTGTTCGGCACGGCTAAATTTTAAATCGGGCATGGTTGATGCCTTGTAGAACTTTGTTAGAGTGCCTAGTAACCCTACATAACGGTCCCCAGGTAGATGTCGATAAGAAAGACGATGAGGAAACCCATCCAAACTCCTACTGAGCCTGTATATGACAATTCAGAATCAACATAGGTCCAGTCCTAGGGACAAATCAATAGGAAATGCTCCGTACAGTCCGGTTTGTTCGTCTAGGACTATCGCATATCGGGCCTAGGGGGTGGTAAACGTCAGACCCCTAATAGCGGTATAAGTCGTGTCGGAGTGAAGCCCATTACACCTTGAGAAGCTACTGGAACCTATCAGTAAATCTCACTTGCCCTGGCTAGGGACTTTGCGTAATGGCTCTCCATACACAACGCGATATCAACCCCCAATACCGGGAGAGACGAATCATGTCTAACCGCCATCGCCTCCAAGTGCTTCGGGACTGCACCCAACTACTACCTGTTTGCATGACTCCTTTGAGCCGTGGTAGGATAGTAGTCTAAGAACAGTAGGAACACACCCGAGGCGAAGTAGCAGTGTCAAGTCGACGGACTAAGCTGTACTCATGTCACCTGGGAACTGCTATCTAACGATGGGTATAGTACCAACCTGCAGTTCCCGGCGAGTCCTGTCCGGTGTACTCGTAACCTAACGAGCACATGCATACTATCTCCAGTACGACGTACTGATGGCTGTGGGACAGACCATCTCCCTATGCTGGGATGAGAAGCGTATACACCAATCTACTCCGGAGTATCGATGCCCCATCTCGATAATCCTACGATTAGGGACCTGTAAAGGATGTTGTTTATAGACTACCCAGCCCCCACTAGTGTGACTGCCATCACAACGCTGGTAATCAAGCAAAGATCCTAAGGGCTCTACTAATATGTATAAGAGATATGTTAAAAGAAACACATGCACATATTAAAGTAGACACAAACCAAGTAGCATACTACCATTTTTAGCAAGACTGTCAATACAACTGTGAATATCCCAAGCTTCCATTAAGTAATATACAAACTAGTATGATACAGTAATGGCCTCGAGGGCATAAACACTAACAATCTCCCACTTGCACTAGGGCCATGTACTGGCATATCGCAGACCTATCATCTCGAATAGCCTCTCGAACTGCGCCTGAGGAATGGCCTTTGTGAATGGATCAGCAGTGTTATTCTCCGTAGCTACTCTCTTCACCCCGATCTCCTGGCGATCTACGATCTCCCTGATCAGGTGATACCGCCTTAAGATGTGTCTGGATTTCTGATGGTACCTGGGTTCCTTCGCTAAAGCTATAGCTCTATTATTGTTGCAATACATAGGTATTGGATCAACACTGGTAGGAACCACCTGAAGTTTCGTGAGGAACTTCTTCATCCAGACAGCTTCTTTTGCGGCATCGCAAGAAGCTATGTACTCCGCTTCCATCGCCGAGTCAGCAACGGTGTTCTGCTTGGAACTCTTCCAACAGACCGCCCCTCCATTGAGGGTAAAGACATAACCCGATATGGACTTGGAGTTATCCTTGTAACTCTTGAAGCTGGAGTCAGCAAAGACCTCGATCTGGAGGTCCTTTCCGCCATTCACCAAGAACATCTCCTTAGTCCTCCTCAGGTACTTGAGAATGTTCTTTACTGCTATCCAGTGCTTCTCCCCTGGGTTTGCTTGATACTGGCTTACAACGCTCATTGCGTATGCTACATCTGGTCTGGTACATAACATCGCATACATTATAGAGCTTACCGCAGAAGCGTAGGGTATAATCGACATGCAAGCCCTTTCCAAATCAGTCTTGGGAGACATCTCTTTGGAGAGGGTGATTCCATGACAAGCCGGTAGGTTACCGCGCTTAGAATCTTCCATACTGAATCTTTTCAATATGGTGTCTATGTACCTGGACTGTGAAAGTCCTAACACCCTCTTTGATCTATCACGATAGATCTGGATCCCCAGAATGTAGGTGGCATCACCCAGGTCCTTTATGGAGAACTTCTGTGACAAGAATCCTTTGACTGACTGTAGTATAGGAATATCATTTCCTATTAGGAGAATGTCATCCACGTACAAGACGAGGAATACTACAGCTCTCCCTACAATCTTACTATATATGCATGGTTCATCTGGATTCTTGATAAAGTCGAATTCTTTGACAGTATCATCAAAACAGATGTTCCAACTCCGCGATGCCTGCTTTAGTCCATAAATGGACTTAAGCAACTTGTACACTTTACCACTGCTCCCACTCTGAATGAATCCCTCTGGCTGATCCATATAGACGCATTCTTCCAAATTACCATTTAGAAAAGCCATCTTTACGTCCGTCTGCCAGATCTCATAATAGTGGAAGGCAGCAATGGCAAGAAGGACCCGAATGGATTTGAGCATAGCCACTGGAGAAAAGGTTTCGTCATAGTCCAAACCAGGTCTTTGACGAAAACCCTTTGAAACAAGTCTAACCTTATAGGTTTCAACCTGTCCATCTATACCAATCTTCTTTCTGAAGATCCATTTGCATCCTACGGGTTTTACCCCATCTGGAGCAATGTACAAAGTCCATACTTTGTTAGTGTACATGGACTCCATTTCGGTCCGCATTGCATCCAGCCATCTTACTGAGTCGCTGCTCTGAATGGCTTACTGGAAGCTAGTAGGGTCATCATTGTCAATGATGCAATCTTCTCTATCCTCGTCTATGAGAAAACCGTAGTATCTCTCGGGCGGATGAGACTGCCTACTACTTTTGCGGATAGGCGCTGGGATGTCCCTTTCTTCTGAAACTTCTGGTTCTACCATGCTTTCAGTAACAGCTTGTGGTTTTGGAATTTCTTCCAGTTCTATTGCGCTCCCACTCTTCTGATTTTCTAAAAATTCAGCTTCCAAGAAGTCGGCATGACGAGAAACAAAAACCTTTTGTTCCTCTGCGTAATAGAAATAATACCCCTTGGAGTTCTTTGGATATCCCACAAACTTACACTGTACTGAGCGTACCTCGAGCTTGTCAGCATGCTGCTTTTTAACAAAAGCTGGACATCCCCATGTCTTCAAGTACTGAAGATAGGGTTTCTTCCCATTCCATATCTGATATGGTGTGGCAGGCACAGTCTTGGTTGGAACCTTGTTCAAAAGATATGCAGTTGATTCTAATGTATAACTCCAGAAAGATCACGGTAACTCAGCCTTACTCATCATGGAACGAACCATATCCAATAGGGTTCGATTCTTCCTTTCCGATACACCGTTGTGTTGTGGTGTGTATGGAGGAGTAAGCTGAGAGAGAATTCCATTCTCTTTTAAGTAACCCAGGAACTCGGCACTTAAGTATTCACCACCTCGATCAGATCTCAGTGTCTTGATACTTTTGTCTGTTTGGTTTTCCACTTCATTCTTGTATTCCCGGAATTTCTCAAAGGCCTCGGATTTATGTTTCATCAAGAAGATATGTCCATACCTAGAGAAATCATCCGTAAAAATAATGAAGTAGGAATAACCACCTCTCGTATGTGTAGACATTGGACCACACACATCGCTGTGTATGAGTCCCAAGAGCTCGCTCGCTCTTACTCCGTGTCCAGTAAATGGAGTCTTTGTTATCTTTCCCATGAGACAAGATTCACAAGTAGCATAAGATTGATATTCGAATGGATTCAAATATCCTTCTCTATGTAACTTAGTCAACCATGTTTTATTGATGTGACCTAGTCTACAATACCATAAGAAAGCCTGATTTATTTCCGGAGACTTTCTTTTAAGTGTGTTCTGGAAATTGAAAACCTGAGCTTGATTCAATATGTATATACCTTCATCTAATGTACCGGACCCAATCATAACTTGATTTAGGTGAATGTGAACCACATCGCTTACGAATGTAAAATCATATCCCTCTCTCGAAAGTGAGGACACCGATATGATATTACAAGTCAAACTAGGTACATACAAACAGTTACGTAGAATCAATATCTGCCCACTTGTCAAACCTAGGCGATATTCTCCCACGGATTCAGCGTCCATGCTCATTCCGTTCGCAACTCTGAGAGACAAATCGCCTACCCTGATAACTCTACGGTTTCTCAAAGTATGTAATGAATTACAGATATGAGATCCTGCTCCGGTATCTAGTACCCAGGAAGTAGAGTTAATTGACAAACAGTTCCCAATTACAAACATACTCGAGGCCAAAGCCACAACATGCTTCGAATCCTGACTACTGGCTTCCAAAGTCCTGCAATCCTTCTGCCAATACCCGTTCCCATAACAATAGGAACATCCCTCCTTACCTACACCAAGTCCCAAAACTTTTGCTCTTCCATTTCCTTCTACTTCACTGACACCGTATATCGGGTTTGTGAGGTTTTCCTCTTTTCACCCTTTGCTTTCACCCTGGATGCAGAAGAAGAAGGTCCCCCATTAAGCAGAGCGGGTGTCTCCCTGGTTTTTTTCAGGGTGTAAGTAGAGGGTAGGGACTGTGGAAATTAGTCAGCATATGACCTGTTTCCCAACGTGGTCTCCAGGTCCGTGAGCTCATCAATATAGCTAGTCATCGTAAGGACGTCGTCCCTTACAGATGACCCGACAGCCAACCTCGCTTGAAGCAATTCGTTCGAGGTCTCATATCTTGCGATACGAGATTGCTCTCGATATAAATCTTTGTTATGGAGGAAGATGGAAACTGAGTCCATCTTCTCGTGCTGCTTCTGGTATACACCATCTACTGAAGCCAACATGAGGCACTTGGCATTCGCACTGTCCTTTTCCCTTGTCTGATAGATATCCATATCCACGACGGTGGAAACTGGACCTGGGACGGCGGGGGCTTGAGTAGTAATAGGGTGGTCCAGCTTGTCATAGGCAATGGACATCTGGACAGACCTTTGACAGTCATAAAAGTCAGATTCAGTCAACTTGTTATCTAGATGTAACCTAGTCATGGTCACATGGTCGCTGCAGTTAAGAGAGAGAAGAAAACACTTTAGCATGATGCTCTTGCAAGTTTAGATTGGTTTTTAATTTATCTAAACAGGATGGCTCCCACTGTTTCTCGAATCCTTTCTCAAACCATAAAAGAAGAATTAGTCAGGACTGATCTCACCGTACAATACTTGCTTAACCGTTCAGCCAGGCTAGTGTCGGTACTTCGAGGGAGGTTTTACGATGCTTTCACGAAGTTCCTTAATTAAATAACCTCTTTTCTCTGGAGGCTTAGCCCCGCTGACACCGTTCTAGACACCTACTTGGTTTATAGCATTGATCGTTAAGTGACGAATCTCCTGATGAGTAGCGGATACTCACAGTAGGATCGGGATCCAAATATCATTGTGTGGAAGGAATCCTACCAACATTATCAAACTCCAAATGGTATGCAACACTAGCAAGTTTCAGTTTCTTTAGAAACTCCCGATGTGGATTTTTGCCCCATGCTCTTATGACCTTGACGAAGGCCAACAAATCATAAGTCACATGTCAAGTTTTTCCCATCATTATCCTTGTTAATTTGAACCCACCCGTACATACCCTTGACGAAGGCCAACAAAGTAATACGACTGTCTCAAACCAACGCATCTATCTATGCTACATATGAATACCCCAGCAGCTACCAAACACTATGCCTTGACGAAGGCCAACAAACATAGCTTGAATACTACTGACCATCCATATGAAATGACGGAGGACTACGATTGGTTTTGGCGAAACCGTGAACGTAGTGAACTTGATATAATCGAAGGAACCTGATAGCTTTTTAAAGGAGTGGTTAAAGCTCCGCAATTAAAAATTCTGCTCTTTTTAAAATAACCGAGTGGTTTCTTTTAAATTTGTTCCAACGATTCAGCTTTGGTTTGTTTTCTTTGCATTAAAATAATGCGTCCCATCATTTATCCTATCATTGCAGAAAAAAACGAAAATACAACGTCCGCTTATACCATCTGCATTCGCCACTGGGCCCCGTCATTCACCCGTTAGGTTACTTAACTATCGACAGAGCGGGGCTGGGCTAGCGCGGATGCAAAACATAAGCAACGCCTACTAGATATCATATATATATATATATATTATACATTCGTCAGACGCAATAATAAGCATTCCAGATCACAGATGAACATATTGGATATACTAGGAATCCGCGTTTCGTTCGAGCCTGAACCAAAAGACGGATTACACGGTCGTGATGAATAGCCAAACCCTACCCTAGACCCCTACGGGTGCGGCAAACTACCCTCCTAGTACCAGAAGTGAAACAGTCTCCCTCAATGACGGGAGTAGGCCATTAAACACTTCAAAGTACCCGGTAGTTTGTGCACCCCATCTTGGGTCTATCCTAGGAGCATAAAACAGTAAATGAAATAATACAACGGTGGCTACAACCTCAACCCAGATGTGCCCCGCAAAAGAATATTACAACAAATTACAATTTACATCGAATGAAAGATAAAAACTCTCATCTCACATCCCTGGCTATTCATCCACGATGATCCAATAGAGTTCATATACACAAACCAATATCCATCATAGAAATGTGCAACCCCCAACTAACCGACATACTAGCAATTAGCGGAAATTTACGAACACATTAAACATCACAGATAAAACCTGATTAGCAAATAACTTAGAATTTCGATCGACAACCTTTTTCCGTGTCTACCCAAAATGCAAGCCAACACTGAAAAAACCTGGGCAGAAGCAAAATATACAGGAAAACAGAACACCCAAAAATAAGACAAACTGTGTAAATACGAGTCGACTAGGAGTCGACTCGGCCGCGGATCCGCCGCAAATTGCACCAATCCGCCGCGCTTCCGCGGTCGTCTCACCGAGTTAGCAACTCATATTTCTCCAGTATTCTTAGAATTCCCTGCTGTGAATTTTCATACTTCTGAAATAATTTTTTCGACAAGTTTAAAATCGACAGAAACTATAGGGATCCGGGGTTAAGTTTTCGTGTTTTTCCGACGATCGAAGTTCTAATTAGTTGCTAACAAGCTAGTAAAGGTTTAGTAGGCTCTGATACCACTGTAAGTCCATGTCACGCACCCCACGTGTTCACAGGGAGGCGGAATATATGAAAAACAATTATCAAAGTTTTGTAACACGGACTTGAGCACACGGATCGTGTCTAAACCATTACTAGAAAACTACGAAAGGTTTAACTACTCTGATTTGAAGTTATACCTCACGTTACTTGTCGTTCGGGTCTTCATCGCTGTCCTCCACACCTCGTAGGCTCTATGGAACATGGGCACCTCAATGGCCTCCTCGAGTCAAAGACGATCCACCCGAGAGTCTATAGTCCGAGCTTCTATTTCGAATCTGAGATAACTATGGCTTCTACTTTGCTAATTTAGAAGTCCTAGAGGGTGTGGAGTATTTAGATGGATTACTTAGTCACTTAAACCCTAGGATTCTCAATTCATGAGAGCTTTTAGGGTTTTAGGAAGAAGATGAAGACTTGAGGAGAGATAAGTGTTTTGTGATTATGAATGAATAATATCTCATGCTAGAATAATATGAAGCATACAAATATCTCTCTTGATAATATCAAGATAATATCTAGTATGCTTCATTTAATTCTAAGGATGAATCACCTCATGAGTCATTAAGCATTTAATGAAACTTACACCTCATCCTCCAACTCATTTAGTTTAAATCACAAAAGAAATAAACACAAATGAGTCACCTCCTTCTAAAAGCTTCCCGACAAATTTCGAGACTGCCCCTCCCATCCCTATTTCCGAAAAACACGGATAATCTTTGACTGAATAAATCCATCTGTATAATACTAGAATCTGGCTTAAACCAAAACCCGCTAGTATTACCTGCCCGATCATAGTACGTGCATAAGTGTACGTAAGTGATCGCGGCCCTGCCGTAAAACCATACGGCCTCTACACCTTTTGCCCGGTGCAGGGAAACTCTCTGTGTGGGACTCTAAAGGCTCGACACTACGCTGGCAGTGGGTTTAACCACAGGCCGCAAGCGGTACTAGCTGTACATAAGGTCCCCAGGTAGATGTCGATAAGAAGGACGATGAGGAAACCCATCCGAACTCCTACTGAGCCTGTATGTGACAATTTCCGTACAGTCCGGTCTGTTCGTCTAGGACTATCGCATATCGGGTCTAGGGGGCGGTAAACGTCAGACCCCTAATAGCGGTATAAGTCGTGTCGGAGTGAAGCCCATTACACCTTGAGAAACTACTGGAACCTACCAGTAAATCTCGCTTGCCCTGTCCAGAGACTTCGCATAATGGCTCTCCATACACAGCGCGATATCAACCCTCAATACCGGGAGAGACGAATCATGTCTAACCGCCACTGCCTCCAAGTACTTCGGGACTGCACCCAACTACTACCTGTTTGCACGACTCCTTTGAGCCATGGTAGGATAGTAATCTAAGAACAGTGGGAACACACCCGAGGCAAAGTAGCAGTGTCAAGACGACAGACTAAGCTGTACTCATGTCACCTGGGAACTGCTATCTGACGATGAGTATAGTACCAACCTGCAGTTCCCGGCGAGTCCTGTCCGGTGTACTCGTAACTTAACCTGCACCTGCATACTATCTTCAGTACGACGTACTGATGGCTGTGGGACAGACCATCTCCCTATGCTGGGATGAGAAGCGTATACACCAGTCTACTCCGGAGTATCGATTCCCCATCTCGATAATCCTATGACTAGGGACCTGTATAGGATGTTGCTTATAGACTACCCAGCCTCCACTAGTGTGACTGCCATCACAACGCTGGTAATCAAGCAAAGATCCTAAGGGCTCTACTAATATGTATAAGCGATATGTTAAAAGAAACACATGCACATATTAAAGTAGACACAAACCAAGTAGCATACTACCATTTTTAGCAAGACTGTCAATACAACTATGAATATCCCAAGCTTCCATTAAGTAATATACAAACTAGTATGATACAGTAATGGCCTATAGGGCATAAACACTAACACATCATATTTGCACAAGTGCACGTAAGTGATCGTAGCCCTACCGCAAAAACCATATGGCCTCTACACCTTTTGCCCAGTTCAGGGAAACTCTCTGTGTGGGACTCTAAAGACTCGACACTATGCTGGCAGTGGGTTTAACCACAGGCCGCAAGCGGTACTAGCTGTACGTAACGGTCCCCAGGGAGATGTTGATAAGAAGGCCGATGAGGAAAACCCTTCCGAACTTCTACTGAGCCTGAATGTGACAATCTCCGTACAGTCCGGTCTGTTCGTCTAAGAGTATCGCATATCGGGCCTAGGGGGCGGTAAACGTCAGACCCCTAATAGCGGTATAAGTTGTGTCGGAGTGTAGCCCAAAACACCCTGAGAAACTACTGGAACACCTACCAGTAAATCTCGCTTGCCCTGGCCAAGGACTTTGTGTAATGGCTCTCTAGACACAGCGCGATATCAACCCCCAATACCGGGAGAGACGAATCCTGTCTAACCGCCACTGCCTCCAAGTGCTTCAGGACTGCACCCAACTACTACCTGTTTGCACGACTCCTTTGAGCCGTGGTAGGGTAGTAATCAAAGTACAGTGGGAACACACTCAAGGCAAAGTAGCAGTGTCAAGTCGACGGACTAAGCTGTACTTATGTCACCTGGGAACTGCTATCTGATGATAGGTATAGTACCAACTAGCAGTTCCCGACGAGTCCTGTCCGGTGTATTCGTAACCTAACGAGCACCTGCATACTATCTCCAGTACGGCGTACTAATGGCTGTGGGACAGACCATCTCCCCTGCTGGGATGAGAAGCGTATACACTAGTCTACTCCGGAATATCGATGCCCCGTCTCGATAATCCTACGACTAGGGACCTGTATAAGGATGTTCTTGTAGATTACCCAGCCCCCACTAGTGTGACTGCCATCACAACGCTGGTAATTAAGCAAAGATCCTAAGGGCTCCACTAATATGTATAAGCAATATGCTAAAAGAAACACATGCACATATTGAAGTAGAAACAAACTAAGTAGCATACTACCATTTTGAGCAAGACTATCAATATAACTGTGAATATCTCAAGCATCCATTAAGTAATATACAAGCTAGTATGATACAGTAATGGCCTCTATGGCATATACACTAACAATCTCCCACTTGCACTAGGGCCATGTACTGGCGTATCGAAGACCTATCATCTCGATCAGCCTCTCGAACTGTGTCTGAGGGATGGCCTTCGTGAGTGGATCTGCAGTGTTATTCTCCGAATCTACTCTCCTCACCTCGATCTCCCGGTGATCTACGATCTTCCTGATTAGGTGGTACCGCCTCAAAATGTGCCTGGACTTCTGATGGGACCCGGGTTCCTTCGCTAAAGCTATAGCACCGTTGTTGTCTTAATACAGCGGTATTGGATCAACAATGGTTGGAACCATCTGAAGTTCTGTGAGGAACTTCTTCATCCAGACAGTTTCTTTTACGGCATCGCAATCAGCTATGTACTCCGCTTCCATCATCGAGTCAGCAACGGTTTCCTGTTTGGAGCTCTTCCAACAGACCGCCCCTCCATTGAGGGTAAAGACATAACCTGACATGGACTTGGAGTCATCCTTGTCACTCTGGAAGCTGGAGTCATCCTTGTCACTCTGGAAGCTGGAGTCAGCAAAGGCCTCGATCTGGAGGTCTTTTCCGCCATACACCAAGAACATCTCTTTAGTCCTTCTCAGGTACTTGACAATATTCTTTACTGCTATCCAGTGTTTCTTCCCTGGGTTTGACTGATACCGGCTTACAATGCTCAATGCGTATGCTACATCTGGTCTGGTACACAACATCGCATACATTATAGAGCCTACCGCAGATGCGTAGGGTATAGATGATATGCGAGCCCTTTCCAAATCAGTCTTAGGAGACATCTCTTTGGAGATGGTGATTCCATGACAAGCCGGTAGATTACCACGCTTTGAATTTTCCATATTGAATCTTTTCAGTATGGTGTCGATGTACCTGGACTGTGAAAGTACCAACATCTTTTTAGATCTATCACGATAGATTTGGATCCCCAGAATGTAGGAGGCATCACCCAGGTCCTTCATGGAGAATCTTTGAGACAAGAATCCTTTGACTGACTGTAGCATAGAAATGCCATTTCCTATTAAGAGAATGTCATCCACGTACAAGATGAGGAATACCACAGTTCTCCTTACAATCTTACTGTAAATGCATGGTTCATCTGGATTTTTAATAAAGTCGAATTCTTTGACAGTGTCAACAAAGCAGATGTTCCAACTCCGCGATGCCTGCTTTAGTCCATAAATAGATTTAAGCAACTTGCACACTTTACCGCTGCTCCCACTCTGAATGAAACCCTCCGGCTGATCCATATAGACGCACTCTTCTAAATTTCCATTTAGAAAAGCCGTCTTTATGTCCATCTGCCAGATCTCATAATCGTGGAAGGCAACAATGGCAAGAAGGATCCGAATGGATTTAAGCATAGCCACTGGAGAAAAGGTTTTGTCATAGTCCAAACAAGGTCTTTGATGAAAACCCTTTGCAATAAGTCTAGCTTTATAGGTTTCAACCTGCCCATCTACACCAATCTTCTTTCTGAACATCCATTTACATCCTATGGGTTTTACCCCTTCTGGAGCAATGTCCAAAGTCCATATTTTGTTGGTGTACATAGACTCCATCTCGGTCCGCATTGCATCCAGCCATTTTACCGAGTCGCCGCTCTGAATGGCTTGCTGGAAGCTAGTAGGCTCATCATTGTTAATGATGCAATCCTCTCGATCCCCGTCTATAAGAAAACCATAGTATCTCTCGGGCGGATGAGACTGCCTACTACTCCTTGTTTACTCCAATCAGAGCAAAACTCTGTTCAAATTCCGAGGCGGGAGATGAAGCAACGCTTCATCTTCCCCCAATCAGAAACAAAGCTTTGCTTTGAAAATTTAAACTTTAATAAATGAATCAACGCTTCAGATCCTTTGCACTGCGAGCGACGCACCACGTGTCTGGCGCAGATGCATTAGCGCAACGTCCAAGAAGGCACGCCCAATTAGAGCAAAGCTCTGTCACAGAGTGACATTTGTCAAACTCTGGTCTCAAAGGAATAAAATTTCTTTATAGAGAGCCTAGCCCTATACTAATGATGGAAAATCCATCAAAAAGAAAACTTCAACTCTTAAAGATTAAAAGTTTGGGATTTTAAAGATCAATGAAAACTTTCAGGAGTTCTCCATTTTCAGATCAGAAAAGATCTACATTTGATCCATGAGCAAAGCTCTGTTCATGAGTTAAAACCCATGAACAAGATCTCTGTAGATTTATGAACTTTCCAGAGCAAGGCTCTGCTGATGAAACCCCAAAAGGGTTTTAGATCAAAGATCTATGAGAGCAAGGCTCTATTAATCAATTCTAATTTAATTTAATTTTATTATTAATACCTAGGATGGTTTCAAGTTCTGAACTCTGGAGTTCTTATGAAAAAGAAAGAGCAAGGCTCTAAAAATCCTTAAGCAAGAGCAAAGCTCTAGAAAATCAAAAATCTTGAAATGATGAAGATTTCCTAAGGGCCATAGGTCCTATTTATAAGGCGCTTGCTCCCCTTCAGCTCACCCCTTGATCCAACGATCAGGAGTTTGCCACCGCTGCACTCACGTGTGCGCCACGTGAGCGCAACGGTGGAGGGACATTTGTTTCCCCCAATCAGAGCAAAGCTCTGTTTAAATTTCAAAATTCAAAATTTTGAAGCAACGCTTCAAATCTTGGGTGCAACGTGCCACGTGTCCGGCGCAGATGCATCAGCGCAGCGCCTAAGAAGGCGTGCCCAATCAGAGCAAAGCAAAATTAAAGGAAGCAACGCTTCAGTTGCGCAAGCACTGCGTTGCGCGACACGTGTCAGCGCAGATGCGCTAGCGCAGTTGCGCTGCTCTGTGCGCCGCGCGACACGTGTCAGCGCAGTTGCGCTGCTCCGTGCGCCGCGTGCCACGTGTCACGCGTTAGGGCATTTGCGCCAAACAGAATTAAGATTTTAAAGAAATCTTTCTGTTCTTGTTAAAACAAGAACATTTTCTTCTGTAAAACAGAAGCCCTTGGATCAAAGATCCAACGGTGGGGAAAATTCCCCAAATCACTCAGAGAAACATCTCTTTAACAAATTTAACTAATTTATGGGCACTATAAAAAGGACTCTAGACCTCAATTCAAAAGCATCAACATTTTTAAAAAAAAAGAGAGAAAGAGAACTCTGAAGAACTCCTCAAGAACAAAAAAGGTAAAAACCTTTAGAGAAAGACCTTTAGAGAAAGAGAAAGTTCTCTTATGAACAGATCATAGATCTAAAAACAAGATCAATGATCTTTAATAAAAAAAAATAATAAAATAAAATAGTGCTTTGCACTTTTTATGAACCTTTGGTTCTCTGAGATAAGAAAAACAAGAAAAACTTATTTTTCTTTGATCTAAATTAGATCAAGAAATCAAATAGTGCTTTGCACTTCTGTTATTGAATCTAAAAGATTCTTAGTGCATTGCACTTGCAAACTGCGTTGTTGCGCTCTTGGGAGAACGCCACGTGTCAGCATCTGAACCACTTGCGCCATGTGCTTTAAGATAGAGCTTTGCTCTCTGTGATTGGCGCAACTCACCAGAGTGCGCCACGTGTCAGCAGCGCAAGCGCAGCGCACTAGCGTAGCGCACTGCGCTTGCGCGACACGTGTCAACACTACAAGCGCTTGCGCTCTCTAATTGGCACAAAGCGCCTGAAAATGCAATGCATTTTCTAAAGGGCCAGGCCCAAATCAAAAAGACCAACAGGCCAAAATAAATTGCAAAGCAATAAAAAAGGGCAGAGCCCAAACAAAATGGATGCTCTGCATCATTTATAAAAGTGCAGAGCCCAGTTCAAACAAAAATAGAAAATAATGCAATGGGCCAAGCCCTAGTACAGGCCCAAAGAAAATAAAATGTTGAAAATTTTCAACTGGACTTAGCCTAATTTTAGCCGTAAGTCCTCAAATTAAATTGATTGAGCAAGATTGCTCTCTTAAATTAATTTATGACCGGCTCGAGGGTACATCTCCGAACTCCTCTGACACACATCGTTGTAATCCTTCAACGACGTCAGAGAGACGACGGGTCCCAACGACCACACATGAATACGGACTGCGGGGTCCTTAAACTCGTGGACCGAAACGTCCTTAAACTAATATTGGACCGAAACGTCCTTAAAATAATGTCTGACCACTACGTACCTAAACTGAAACATAGACCACCACGTCCCTAAACTGGAATACGGACCACTACGTCCCTAAACTGGAACATAGACCACCACGTCCCTAAACTGGAATACGGACCACTACGTCCCTAAACTGGAACACGGACCACCATGTCCCTAAACTGGAATACGGACCACTACGTCCCTAAACTGGAATACGGACTATCACGTCCCTAAACTGGAACACGGACCACTACGTCCCTAAACTGGAACAATAGAGCCTCCAAACGCTCTTTTGCTGGATCTAAACGGTCCCGTTTAAGTTAATCTTAGCCCAAAATACGGCTAACGTATCCTTAAACATTTAAATGAACGATAAAACTCCAAACCGACTTTGGTTCAAGGGTACATCTCTGAACTCCTCTGACACCTATCGTTGTAATCCTTCAACGACGTCAGAGAGGTGATGAGTCCTGACAACCATATATTAAATCGATCACCACGTTAAGTCGATCTTAGTCTCAAACAGGACTAACGTATCCTTAACGAATGTTTAAGTTGATCTTAGCCTCAGTATGGCTAACGTATCCTTAAACTAAAAACACCAAACCCAAATCTAAGTAAATACGGATTTGGACTAATCCACGTCCTACGGGCGACGACATTACTTAGTCTCCGTATACAATCCACGGGCAATCATAAACGAAACAAACACACACGACACGAAGTGAAATTCTAGAGAAGGAGAAAGTTGTTACCGCGATGCGGTAGCGTAATTAACTGCAGGGGCTTGCGCCTGCAGGGAAGAGCGTCCCCACAATCAAAAACCCCTCATCCTGAGGGGGAATCTAACGAAGTCTGCTACATCGGCCGCATCCATTTAAACCTCCGATACACGGTGCCATAAATCAACTTGGTATCTTCGGAGAGGTAGATGGATAAAACCATATAGCATCTGCCCCGAATCTCAGGCTAGACGTCCTAACGTCGTCGGCCGCCGTTCGGAGGGGAACAGATTCTGGTACGCCCGGTGGGACCTTTTCCTCTTTCCACTCCACAGTTCGTGTGTCGTGTTTTTACCGCGATCAAATAATCGCGGTGTGTATGTTTTTGGTTGCCCTTAGCGGAGTGGATATTGAAGCCGGCATTTCGTCTCTATAGAGAATGGCATTTGCTCCCACCCTAGCAACTCAGGCTCTGTCATATCCGGCGGAGTCAAGTATGGGTCACTTGCAGTCTCAAATCTCTGCAATCCGGCTCTTCAAGAAATCAACGGGCTTCTTTTTGGGTCGATGCTCCCACCTCCCACCCTCGGTGCCTCAACGCCGATGGAGGAAACCCAGAGGATGTCTGTCGTCCACAGGCAGGCTCCCCAAGAAGCAGCCTTGCCGACGGAATCGATCCTCAAACAACTGGCACATGCCAAAGACTAAGGTCGACGCAGGGGGCAGAATATTCAAGCTCTTCAAGAAATCAATAGCTTCAAACTGTACTAACTGCAACAGCAACTCTCGCTCTGTCCCATCTGGAGGAGTAACCTACGGGCCCCAAGTGGCCTCCCTTTTCACTATGCCAGTGGAGCAGGTAACTCAAGCCACCACTGGGCTGTTCTTCGGAACTATGATCCCACATACAAGCCTCTCTACGCCAATACCTGCACCGGAAGTGAACAAGAAGTCGGTCTTCGACCAGCTCACTGCTACGATGACCCCTGTCAGCGGGTCGCTCACTATCAAACCAACAGCCTCGGTTTTCGCCAGGCTGGATCAGAACTCTAAATTGGCTATCCCGAGGAAGGCAATAACTGCTGCTCCAGAAGTCGTCAAGGCGGCTTCCCCTGTCAAAGAATCAGTCTTTTCAAGACTGACGATTCCTGCTCCCGCCCTTGCTCGAGAATCCGTCTTCGACAGGTTGAATATCACCCCTCAAAAAGCAACCTCAGTCTTTAAGAGGTTAACACCGGCGGCACCTCATTCAGACAGGGGGCAAAAAGAAGATGTCTCAATCTCCGAGCCAGTCCCAATGGCTCGTCATGCTCGATGTCGCCATTGGCAATGAGTGAGGAAGGCAGGGGGCAATTCCCCCTCAGGGCTAACTCCACCGGCTCCAGTGGTGGAAGTCAACGCTGCTGTTCCAACTGGGAACAACTTTGAACCGCTGAGGAGGGTACGTAAGAATTCTCCAACCGCTACACTGAAAAGATCTCCTCCGCCTGCGGAGAGAGTTCCAGAAACGAAGCAAGAACAGCCCTCTCAACGGCTGTACTCAAGAATTTATAAAGTTTGGAGGAGGGTTCAAGACTCCGTGATCGACCCGGATCACTCCCGTCAACGAAAGAAGACGAAGGTGCAAAAAGGAAAAGGAGCCCGGTCCGTCGTTCAATGGGAGGACGCTAATCCTAAGCCAGTGAAAGTTTCAGATGCAAAGGAGCCCAGTCCGTCGTTCGAAGAACAAATGGACAAACTTATAAGGAAAGCTGGTTAAAAAGTCCGAGATGATCATGACCGCGAGACGGCCATCTACGAGAAAGCAAAGACGCAACGCCTTCTCCAACAGGCCGTGAAGGATAAAAATGCCGCTCCTTGTTAACCTGTTATAAAGAAAGCTCGGCGCAAAAGCAGAAATAAGCCAAAAAGCAAAAAAGGCGCTCAACAACAACAAAGCAGGGCTAAGAAACCACGCAAACGGGAGTCGAGCGTTATTGATCTATCCCTTATGAAGAAAATGGGTCGAGCATACTCGTTTCCGCGAGACAAGACGAAAAAGATACTTGACCTCGCTCTAAAACATCAGATGCTTACACTGCCGGAGTCTAAACATCCCGAACAAGCGGGCGAAGTCTCACACCCGGACTATTGCTTTTATCACCGAGTAATAGGACACCCTCTCGAAGATTGCTTCACCTTCAAAAATTGGGTTGAAGATCAGTACCAGCTCAGCAAGTTCGCTCTGTCTGACAGCTGGAGGGTAGCACCGCCACAGAAGCACGAGCCCAAGGCCACGAAAGAAGAACCAGTTCCACATTGGGATTGGAAGCAAATTCGTACTTGTCACGTGGTAATGATATCAAAAGAAGAGCCTGAGAACATGGACAGCCTTCCCTGGTGCTTCGAAAACAGCAATGATGAGGTGATCTCAGAATTTCCGCCAACTCCGAAAGAACTGGAGGATGGAATACATACCACTGCAGATAACCTCAAGAAAATTGAGTTGGGGACGGAGAATGACCCACGGCCGACGTTTGTCAGTGAGCTGCTATCTGAAGAAAGGATGACTGCATTAAAAGACGTCCTTGTACAGCATAGAGATTGCTTCGCATGGAACTATTCCGAAATACCGGGACTAGCCCCAGAAGTTGCTGTACACAAATTGGCGATATCCCCGGACATCAAGCCAGTCAAACAGGCGCCGAGGAGAATGCGGCTCGAGCTCGAGATGAGTATTGTAACACCCGAGCCCAATGCTACTATTTTCAGTTACTATTTGAGTATAATGTGGTACTCATTTCATTTAACTTGCTTGTTTGTTGCTTACTGTAAAACTTACCCGGCAAATTCATTTCTACATATAACAAATTTTGGCATCTAAAATAAAATTGAAAATATTCATCTTGGCCTACTTGACACCCCTAGCCTCGTGGTAGCGTCCGTGCATTGTGTTCTTGTCCCGTTCAGTGAAACGGGCGAGTTTGGACGGCTACGCGCGCGTACATGTGTCCGTTTTGGGGTTATGCTTTTTTAATCATAAAACACTTAATTTTAAAATTTGGATCCCGCTTAAAATCCTATTATTTCAATTTCAAATTTTTGGACTCGACCCGGGCGCGATTTGGAAATGTTTTATTTTGCGCCAAAATCCCAAATTTTAATATTATTAAAACCATCGCATATATTTTTCTAACTAACCTGATATCTTACTGTTCATTATCTATCTTTTAAATCTTTAAATTAACCTATATGTATATCCTACTGTTCCTTAAAATGTTTTGAATCTTTAATTAATATTTATCCCTAACTAACGATTCCCCTTTAGCCAATCGCGTTCCTTTTAATTCCGTGGGCCCCCACCTGCAGCTCTCTCTCTCTCTCTCATATATTCTCTCGTATTTCTCTTTATCATTCTTTCTCTTCTTGCTTCATGTCTCGTTTCTCATTTTTTTAACTGTTCTTTTGTTGCCGGAATTCCGTCGTGCCGGTGACGCTTCTCGACGTTCCAGCGAGGTACCACGACCCGTGTGGTTCCTTTGTTCATCGTTTGGGTTCATTCCGTGAACCGTGCACCCGTCGCGAGTTTTCCCCGCCGACGGTTAACGTTCCGTTTTCCCGATTCGCGACCTATCGAGGCAAGTTAATCTTGCTACATGCTATATAATTCATTTTATACCTATTTAAATAAATACCATACCTATAGTTTAAATCTAGTGCCCCATGTTTAATTTTATAACGTTTCGATGTTCCGTTTGCATCCGTTTATATCATATTAAATCTAGATCATGAAAACTTATTTTGTGACATACTAGATTACATTATACCGCAACCATATCATTTAAAATATATATCGTCGTAATATTTATTATTATTATCTTTAATTAGTTTATAATCTTCATTTTATAATGTTATACATTTGAAAATCTTATAGTTTACACATGAAACGTCGTTGAAAAATCGGATATGACAAATCTGAAATTTACTGTACACCTTATCTTATAAAATTCATTATAAATCATAGAAAAATCATTAGTATACGTTCTTTAGTTCGTTACGAAGATAACTCAGAATACTATAACTCTATGAAATATTTACTTGCCAAATAAATTGTTTAAATAACGTAAAATGCAAATGAAAATGTCTCCAAACTGCTGTCCAGGGAAATTCCAGCAGCAAACTTTCAACTTCGAATATTCATAACTTTTTGTAGGGACAACCTGAGATGCTTATACTTATAAAACTGAAAACCTTATTGAATTATCTTTGTTTTGGTATAAGACACGTCTCTTTTGGAGAACGTTTGTTATTTTTAAGCTATTTTACAAATTAGGATGACGCTGAATTTCTGAACGGAACCTTCTTGTGCATGGTTAATCAATACCACTTTTATAGTTATTAATCGCTTTGAATATGCTATCCATATTAATATTATTATATCAATATTTATATCACATATTCCTTAGTTGTACATCCCACATTACCATTTTTATAGTTTTATAACTTTTCGGATACCCGTTTGCATCCATCGCATTTAAGATACATATAATTGCATCCATAGATCACATTACTACATAATAATGTGATATTAACACTCCATGTTTAATAAATTGAATCCTAATTAATATTGGGACTATAAATGTAACCCTAATTGATAACTGTGCATCCATATACTTGAAATTATATCTATTTGCATATCATATTACATGTTCCAGTTTATTGTTCTGATAGTACTCATGCTTGTTTATTTATACACATGCTTATGTTAGTTTGATTATGAGCACCCACATGACATCTTGTGCTTCCTGACATGACCTGTTACACTTCCTACTTGACATGACATGGTACCGTACACTCTTGACATGACATGACACCTTTATACATTACCTGGCTGGACCTGATGTACCATGGCTTTACCTGTTATCTGATCTTGTGTCTAATTCCAACAAACATAACATGTAGTCCTCATGGACCGTTCCTGTTGTCTATCCAGACAAACCTGCTTTTACCTGATCATGTGTTGGCATTAGTTCTTGACTACTGAATACCTGACTTGACATACATAACTTGGGGGTATGGGGAAATTAAAGGTGAAACCTGACTTGTAACTCGACAGTTCACTACCTGTTCTGGGTGTACACATTCTTGTTTTGTGCCTAGCGGCATGTCTCGGTTTCAGCCGAAAATATTGTGGCCGTGGTCCCGGGTATGTACTGGATACTATCGAGTGTACACATTCCTGTTTTGTGCCTAGCGGCATGTCTCGGCTGCAGCTGAGAATATTGTGGCCGTGGTCCCGGGTATGTACGGGATACTATTGAGTTACATCAATGATTCATCAATTGATTTCAGAGACTTTAGAATAGAAAACCTGATAGAACAGTTTAGTTTACCCACTGCACGCTACCCTATACTGGTATGATTCATATTATTGTTATTCTTGCTGTATTCATGTTTATATTACATTGCCTGCTACACTGTTCATATTATATTACTTGATGATATGACGCGCTGACGTCTGGGTTTTGCATGGCCCAGATTCCGTACCGCTGTTGCAGTCCGAGCAGGAGTACTTCAGCCAGTAGGCTGAGCTGTGAGTTCAGTAGTAGTTAGTTTTATTTCCTGCATTTATTTCCTGATGTGAGCCCGCATTATGGGACACACTTTTCAGTTATTTGTATTGGATCATTTGCTTCCGCATTTATTTATTATTCACTCCTGTTATTCTAGATTATGGATATGTTTTAGATAGTTTTATCTTGTTCTTGATATCTCTACAGCCGTAATGTGACTGTGGATGGATACTTCCTACCCACAGGTAGCATGGTTGGCTATGTCACGTGCCCAATCTAGCGTACTCTGGGAAGTGGGGCGTGACATGGTTCTTTTGGTATCAGAGCCATAGGATAGTCGGGTTGATTCTTTTGTAGTTGGGTATTGTACCCAATACATGAATCAGAATACCCGTGTTTAGGAAACATGTCCTGCCACCTTGACCGTTTTACCATTCTTGAATCACATTCTTCCTGATTATATCTTTTACGATGTGCAAACTTCCTTTGCATATCGATTCGAAAACCTGATTCCTTGTTCTCTCTAGGACTTAGGCGACTTGGATGGAGTTATGTAATTGTGGCTATGATACCGCGGCATAGTTACAATGCGGTACTCTATTTAAGTATCTTGGAGTTCTAGCCTTGATCTATATTCAAAATCTATCATCATGCTAATGTTGGGTATTTTGAGTTTAGGATTATGGCCGGTAAGAAATTGAAGACATACCAGAGGCGTGTGGACGAAGGCGCCATGCTTGGAGTGATAAGAGGAATGCTGGAGAATCAAAGAAACAGACCGAGCTGATCCAGCAGCAAGCGGACTCGTTTCGGGAAAGTTTGCAGATCGTTCAGCAGTCTGTGAACAATGTTGGAGCTAGACCAGTTGACCGAGTAGGGACCGTAGCAGATTTCAGGCGGTTGGGTCCGTCTACATTTACTGGTTTAAAGGAGCCGTTGCCAGTGGAGCAGTGGCTAGTTGACACAGAGAACTTGCTTTTTGCGGCACAGATTCCAGATGACAAAAAAGTTGTTGTGGTACACATTCAGCTAGTGGACTACGCCCGAGAATGGTGGCTTGTTGAGGAGACCCGCTTGCCCAAGTCGATCAAGTGGGCGGATTTTTCTAAGAGTTTCCTGGAGAAGTTCTTCCCGCGGACTGCACGGGAGGAAATGGAAGAGAAGTTCATCGGACTAAAGCAGAAGGGAGCACCCGTAGATGTGCATGTAGCAGAATGGACGAGACTCAGTAGTTTCGCTGGACCTTTAGTTGCCAACGATGCAGACAGGGCACGGAGGTTCATGCGCAGACTGGACGTGGACATCCAGAGGCAGATTGTCTTCCTGGGTTTGACCACTTTCTCACAAATACTTGCAGCAGCCAAGAGCAGCAGAGTTTATCTGGGATGAAAGGGAGTTTGCAGCAGACAGCAGTTGCGTTAAGGAAGCAGTTCGGTCGGGCCGGTCGAGTTTAGGGCTAGGCCGACAAACAATATTCTTGCATCAATGGAAGTGATGAAAGTAAAGAGCCGGCTGTTGTTCGTGATTCTATGGACGTGTTTGAAGATATATCGGGTTTACCGCCGAGGAGAGACGTGGAGTTCGCAATTGATCTTATTCCTGGTGCAGCGCCAGTATCTAAAGCGTATTATCCAATGGCGCCAGTAGAGTTGGAAGAATTAAAGAAACAGGTTGCTGAATTGCTTGAAAAGGGTTGGATTCGAAGCAGTAACTCGCCTTGGGGAGCTCCAGTTCTTCTAGTAAAGAAGAAGGATGGCACGAGAAGGATGTGCATCGACTATCGAGAATTAAACCGGGTGGCTATCAAGAACAAGTACCCGATCTCTCGCATTGGAGAACTTTTTGAGCAGCTTAGTGGCGCGAAGGTATTCTCGAAGTTGGATTTACGATCCGAATATCATCAGGTCCGAGTGAAAACAGAAGATATTTGCAAGACGGCGTTCCGAACTCAGTATGGACATTACGAGTACTTAGTGATGCCCTTCGGAGTAACGAATGCGCCGGCAGTATTCATGGACTTGATGAACCGAATCTTTTCACCGTTCTTGGATCAGTTCATTGTGGTATTCATTGACGATATTCTGGTTTACTCGAAGAGTTTTGAGGAGCATGTTGAGCATTTAAAGATCGCACTGCAGACGTTGAGACAGGAGAAATTGTATGCGAAGATGAGTAAGTGCGAGTTTTGGCTGGAGGAAGTGAAGTTTCTGGGGCATGTTGTGTCTGGTGATGGCAATGCCGTCGATCCAGAAAAGATTGCAGCAGTTCGAGATTGGCCTATTCCAAAGAATGTTGCTGAGATAAGAAGTTTCCTTGGATTAGCCGGATACTACAGGAGATTTGTGGAGAACTTTGCTCGTCTGGCAGAGCCGTTGACCAAGCTTACGCGCAAGGAGGTACCTTTTGTATGGGCGGATAAGTGTGCGTTAGCTTTCGAGACGTTGAAGCAGAAGTTGATAACCGCCCCTATTCTGACCGTGCCAGACAATTCCGGAGGATTGGTGATTCACAGCGACGCATCTGGGAAAGGATTGGGATGTGTTTTGATGCAGCATGGGAAGGTTGTAGCATACGCATCGAGACAGTTGAAGACCCATGAGAAGAATTATTCAACTCATGACTTGGAGCTTGCGGCTGTGATTTTCGCTTGAAGATTTGGAGACACTACCTTTTGGGCAAAAGAGTCGAAGTTTTTACAGATCATAAGAGCTTGAAGTATGTGTTCACACAGAAGGAGCTTAACATGAGGCAGCGTAGATGGTTGGAGCTGATGGCTGACTACGTTCTTAATCTTAAGTACCATCTGGGGAAGGTTAATGTTGTGCCGGATGTGCTTAGTCGGTTACCAGTAATTCAGGTGTTAACTACGCAGAAGGAGATCGTCGCAGATTTTCGAAGATTTGACTTGGAGGTTGTGCTACCGCGTTCTATGGGACAGTTGTTGTAGCTGCAAGTACATTCGTCTTTGATCGAGAATATTAAAGCAGCACAATCGCAGGATCCTAAACTGCAAAAGTTTCGAGAGCAAGTTGAAGCCGGGCTACGAACAGATTTACTAATCCACGAAGATGGTTCGTTGAGGTATGGTAGCCGTTTGTGTGTGCCAAAGGGAGATGTTCGCGAAGAGCTTATGAAGGAGGCACACAGTTCAGCTTATTCTGTACATCCAGGAGGCACAAAGATGTACCGAGATATTCGACAGCATTTCTGGTGGGAAGGCATGAAATGGGAGATTGCTCGCTTTGTGGCAAAGTGCTTGGTGTGTCAGCAAGTTAAGGCTGAACATCAAAGGGTTGCTGGTTTATTGCAACCACTTCCGATTCCTCAGTGGAAGTGGGAACATATAACCATGGATTTCGTGACGGCTTTACCACGGAGTCCAAAAGGCAACAATGCTGTATGGGTGATTGTTGATCGATTGACCAAGGCAGCTCACTTTATTCCTTTCCGGGTTGGTCAATCAACAGAGACTTTGGCAGAGCGGTACATGCAGGAGATTGTAAGGTTGCATGGAGTACCGGTGAGCATCGTGTCCGATCGGGACACTCGGTTCTTATCACACTTTTGGAGGAGTTTATAGGAAAGTTTGGGGACTCGATTGAAGTTTAGCACAGCTTATCATCCTCAAACTGATGGTCAGTCGAAGAGAACGATCCAAACTCTTGAAGATATGTTGAGAGCATGCATGTTGGACTTCAAGGGTTCTTGGGAGGATCATCTACACTTGGTGGAGTTTTCGTATAACAACAGTTTTCAAGCAACTATCCAGATGGCTCCGTTTGAAGCTTTGTATGGTCGTAAATGCCGTTCACCTGTTTGTTGGGATGATGTCGGTGAACGAAGATTGTTGGGACCAGATTTGGTTGTGCAGACAGTTGAGAAGGTTAACCCTATCAGAAATCATATGAAGGCAGCACAGGACCGACAGAAGAGTTGGGCAGATACGTCAAGAAGACCTCTAGAGTTCACCGTGGGTGATTTGGTATTCTTGAAGATATCACCGACTAGAGGGGTGATTCGTTTTGGAAGTCGAGGAAAGCTTAGTCCTCGATTCGTTGGACCCTTGAGATCGTGGAGCGTGTTGGTGAGGTAGCGTATCGTTTGGCGTTACCGCAGTCCTTGGCAAATGTGCACGATGTGTTTAACGTATCTCAACTCCGTAAGTATGTTCGAGATGAAACACACGTTTTGGATCATTCGGAGCTAACAGTACGAGAAGACTTGACTTTTGAGGAGCGACTGATTGAAATCGTGGATCGAAGGGAAAAGGTTCTTAAGAACAAGGTTATCCCTCTTGTGCTTGTTTCTTGGGGTAATCGCTCGCATGGAGAGTCCACTTGGGAACGAGAAGATGAAATCCGGCAGAAGTTTCCTCACCTTTTCTTGTAGTTATCTATTTTTGTATTCTTGGAATTTCGAGGACGAAATTCTTTTTGTAGTTGGGTATAATGTAACACCCGAGCCCAATGCTACTATTTTCAGTTACTATTTAAGCATAATATGGTACTCATTTCATTTAACTTGCTTGTTTGTTGCTTACTGTAAAACTTACCCGGCAAAGTCATTTCTACATATAACAAATTTTGGCATCTAAAATAAAATTGAAAATATTTATTTTGGCCTACTTGACACCCCTAGCCTCGTGGTAGCGTCCGTGCATTGTGTTCTCGTCCCGTTCAGTGACAAGGGCGAGTTTGGACGGCTACGCGCGCGTACATGTGTCCGTTTTGGGGTTATGCTTTTTAATCATAAAACACTTAATTTTAAAATTTGGATCCCGCTTAAAATCTTATTATTTCAATTTCAAATTTTTGGACTCGACCCGGGCGCGATTTGGAAATGTTTTATTTTGCGCCAAAATCCCAAATTTTAATATTATTAAAACCATCGCATATATTTTTCTAACTAACCTGATATCTTACTGTTCATTACCTATCTTTTAAATCTTTAAATTAATCTATATATATATCCTACTGTTCCTTAAAATGTTTTGAATCTTTAATTAATATTTATCCCTAACTAACGATTCCCCTTTAGCCAATCGCGTTCCTTTTAATTCCGTGGGCCCCCACCTGCAGCTCTCTCTCTCTCTCTCCACTTTCTCTCTCTCTCTCTCTCTCATATATTCTCTCGTACTTCACTTTATCATTCTTTCTCTTCTTGCTTCATGTCTCGTTTCTTATTTTTTTAATTGTTCTTTTGTTGCCGAAATTCCGTCGTGCCGGTGACGCTTCTCGACGTTCCAGCGAGGTACCACGACCCGTGTGGTTCCTTTGTTCATCGTTTGGGTTCATTCCGTGAACCGTGCGCCCGTCGCGAGTTTTCCTCGCCGACGGTTAACGTTCCGTTTTCCCAATTCACGACCTATCGAGGCAAGTTAATCTTGCTACATGCTATATAATTTATTTTATACCTATTTAAATAAATACCATACCTATAGTTTAAATCTAGTGCCCCATGTTTAATTTTATAACGTTTCGATGTTCCGTTTGCATCCGTTTATATCATATTAAATCTAGATCATGAAAACTTATCTTGTGACATACTAGATTACATTATACCGCAACCATATCATTTAAAATATATATCGTCGTAATATTTATTATTATTATCTTTAATTAGTTTATAATCTTCATTTTATAATGTTATACATTTGAAAATCTTATAGTTTACACATGAAACGTCGTTGAAAAATCGGATATGACAAATCTGAAATTTACTGTACACCTTATCTTATAAAATTCATTATAAATCATAGAAAAATCATTAGTATACGTTATTTAGTTCGTTACGAAAATAACTCAGAATACTATAACTCTATGAAATATTTACTTGCAAAATAAATTGTTTAAATAACGTAAAATGCAAATGAAAATGTCTCCAAACTGCTGTCCAGGGAAATTCCAGCAGCAAACGTTCAACTTCGAATATTCATAACTTTTTGCAGGGACAACCTGAGATGCTTATACTTATAAAACTGAAAACCTTATTGAATTATCTTTGTTTTGGTATAAGACACGTCCCTTTTGGAGAACGTTTGTTATTTTTAAGCTATTTTACAAATTAGGGTGACGCTGAATTTCTGAACGGAACCTTCTTGTGCATGGTTAATCAATACCATTTTTATAGTTATTAATCGCTTTGAATATGCTATCCATATTAATATTATTATATCAATATTTATATCACATATTGCTTAGTTGTACATCCCACATTACCATTTTTATAGTTTTATAACTTTTCGGATACCCGTTTGCATCCATCGCATTTAAGATACATATAATTGCATCCATAGATCACATTACTACATAATAATGTGATATTAACACTCCATGTTTAATAAATTGCATCCTAATTAATATTGGAACTATAAATGTAAGCCTAATCGATAACTGTGCTTCCATATACTTGAAATTATATCTATTTGCATATCATATTACATGTTCCAGTTTATTGTTCTGATAGTACTCATGCTTGTTTATTTATACACATGCTTATGTTAGTTTGATTATGAGCACCCACATGACATCTTGTGCTTCCTGACATGACCTGTTACACTTCCTACTTGACATGACATGGTACCGTACACTCTTGACATGACATGACACCTTTTACATTATCTGGCTGGACCTGATGTACCATGGCTTTACCTGTTACCTGATCTTGTGTCTAATGCCAACAAACATAACATGTAGTCCTCATGGACCGGTTCCTGTTGTCTATCCATACAAACCTGCTTTTACCTGATCCTGTGTTGGCATTAGTTCTTCACTACTGAATACCTGACTTGACATACATAACTTGGGGGTATGGGGAAATTAAAGGTGAAACCTGACTTGTAACTCGACAGTTCACTACCTGTTCTGGGTGTACACATTCTTGTTTTGTGCCTAGCGGCATGTCTCGGTTTCAGCCGAGAATATTATGGCCGTGGTCCCGGGTATGTACGGGATACTATCGAGTGTACACATTCCTGTTTTGTGCCTAGCGGCATGTCTCGGCAGCAGCCGAGAATATTGTGGCCGTGGTCCCGGGTATGTACGGGATACTATTGAGTTACATCAATGATTCATCAATTGATTTCAGAGACTTTAGAATAGAAAACCTGATAGAACAGTTTAGTTTACCCACTGCACGCTACCCTATACTGGTATGATTCATATTATTGTTATTCTTGCTGTATTCATGTTTATATTACATTGCCTGCTACACTGTTCATATTATATTACTTGATGACATGACGCGCTGACGTCTGGGTTTTGCATGGCCCAGATTCCGTACCGCTGTTGCAGTCCGAGCAGGAGTACTTCAGCCAGTAGGCTGAGCTGTGAATTCAGTAGTAGTTAGTTTTATTTCCTGCATTTATTTCCTGATGTGAGCCCGCATTATGGGACACACTTTTCAGTTATTTGTATTGGATCATTTGCTTCCGCATTTATTTATTATTCACTCCTGTTATTCTAGATTATGGACATGTTTTAGATAGTTTTATCTTGTTCTTGATATCTCTACAGCCGTAATGTGACTGTGGATGGATACTTCCTACCCACAGGTAGCATGGTTGGCTATGTCACGTGCCCAATCTAGCGTACTCTGGGAAGTGGGGCGTGACAAGTATCAACGCCGAGGTCAAGAAGCTGATCGACTCTGGCTTCATCCAGGAGGTCCAATACCCTGAGTGGATCGCCAACATCGTCCCGGTGATGAAGAAAAATGGGACGGTGCGCATATGCGTGGATTTTCGGGATCTCAATAAAGTCTGCCCAAAGGATGATTTCCCGGTGCCGGTCACCGAACTGATGATAGACAATACATCCACTCACGAGGTTTTCTCCTTCATGGATGGCTCATCAGTGTATAATCAGATAAAGATTCATCCCGAAGACCAAAAGCACACCGCCTTCAGGACCCCTCTAGGGATATTTTGTTATAAAGTGATGCCCTTCGGTTTAAAGAACGCCGGTGCCACTTATCAGAGGGCCATGACCAAGATCTTCGATGACCTTATACAAGAAATCGTCGAATGCTATATCGACGACCTCGTTGTTAAAAGCAAATCATATGAGGAGCATCTCGAGCATCTGAAGACCGTATTTCAACGCCTTCGGCAATACAACTTGAAGATGAACCCGCTCAAGTGTGCATTCGGAGTTTCCTCAGGAAAATTCCTGGGATTCATCGTCCGACACCGGGGTATTGAAATAGATCCGTCAAAGATCAAAGCGATCATGGAAATGCCTCCACCGAGAACTCTTAAACAGTTATGATCTCTCCAAGGGAAGCTCGCATACATACGGCGATTTATAGCCAATCTTTCAGGCAAGTGCCGTCCCTATAGCCACCTGATGAAGAAGGGAACCCTATTTGTCTGGGATCACAAATGCCAAGGCGCACTGGATGAGATCAAGCAGTACCTGCAGAACCCTCCAGTATTGGCTGCTCCAGTTAAGGGAAAGCCTCTCATTCTTTACACGACCGCCCTCGAAGGTTCTTTAGGCGCATTATGGGCCCAAAAGAACGACCAAGGGAAGGAAAGAGCACTTTACTACTTAAGTCGAGTTCTGCTGGAGGCAGAAAGCAATTACTCTCCCATTGAGAAGCACTGCCTGGCGTTAATCTTTGCGATAACAAAGCTCAAACATTACGCATTAGCACATGAAGTCCGTCTCATTTTGAAGGTGGACCCTCTCAAATATCTAATGTCAAAGGCCATATTGACAGGTCGACTCGCTAAATGGGCTCTGCTCTTGATGGAGTTCTCGATAACATATCAACCTCTCAAGGCAGTGAAAGGCCAGGCCATCGCCGATTTCCTGGCTGAGCATCCGATACCGGCTAATTCTCCTCTGAATTGCGATTTGCCAGACGAACATGCGTTTGACGCGATCGACGGTGGTGATACCCAATGGGAACTTTATTTCGATGGAGCATCTTCCATGAAAAAGCGCAAACAAAGTACCCCTATAATCAAATCGGGGGTAGGCCTCATCTTTGTGACTCCACAAGGAGGGATAATGCGCTTCGCTTTCTCCTTAACAGAGCTGAGGACAAACAATGAAGCCGAATACGAAGCTCTGATAGCAGGCCTCGAGATCGCCATCGACATGGGAATTGAAAATCTCCTCATATACGGAGATTCTCAACTGGTCATTAGTCAAATAAACGGCGACTACCAGACATGCAAACCAGAATTGGTGAAGTATGGCGAAAAAGTGCAACAGCTGTTGACCCAAATCCCCTCCTACACTTTGGAGAACATACCGCGTACGGAAAACAGCAAAGCAGACGCGTTGGCCAAGCTTGCTAAAGAACTGGCTGACGAGAACCTCGATGACGTTAGAATCGTGGTGCAAAGCCGTCGGGTGCTTGCCCCAGCAGAAATATCTCCGGAATCATCCGAAGAAAAAGGAACGAGTGAGCAGACGACCCTGCAAGTAAAAGATTGGGAAAATACCGAGAATTGGAGAGAAGTCTTCATAGATTACTTCAAATCCCACCGAATGCCTGAAGAAGCGTCTACAAGACATCAGCTCATGAAACGAGCTCTGTCTTTCGCCTTCGTCAACGATACTCTGTACAAGAGGACATTTGATTCTCTGTGGCTGAGATGCTTAGGACCTGACGAAGCGAGAAGGGTCATCCAGGAAGTTCATGACGGACTCTGCGGTTCTCACCAAGCAGGCCCAAAGATGAAGTTGAAGATCAAACGGATGGGCTACTACTGGCCCACGATGATTCAGGACTGCCTCGAATATGTGAAGCAATGCCACTCATGGCAAATTCATGAGGACTTCATCCATCAACATCCAAATCTGCTACACCCGACAGTGGCTAGCTGGCCATTCGAAATGTGGGGAACTGATATAGTCGGCCCCATTGAACCAACATCGTCTAGGGGACATCGTTTCATCCTGGCAACGACTGACTACTTCTCCAAATGGGCAGAGGCAGTACCGCTGAGGGAAGTAAAGACGGAGAATATCCTCCACTTCTTTAAGACGCACGTCATATATCGGTTTGGAACGCCAAGACGGATCATCTCCGATAACGGGCCAGCCTACAGAAGCCACAAGATCAGTCGCTTCGCGCAACAGTACAATATAGACTGGAGATATTCCTCAGTTTATAATCCGCGAGCTAATGGTCTAGCCGATGCCTTCAACAAGACTTTGACAAAGATCATAAAGAAAACGGTATCCCGAAATAAGAAGGACTGGCACGAAAGACTGCAAGAAGCTCTTTGGGCATATCGAACTACGTTCAAGACGGCCACGAACACAACGCCGTACGCGTTGGTGTTCGGTACAGAAGCAGTACTTTCCCTCGAGATAGAGCTGCCCTCTCTACGAGTGGCGGTCCACTACGAGCTAACGGACGAAGAAAATGCTCACCTTCGGCTTGAGGAACTTGATGCCCTTGATGAAACCCGACTCATAGCGCAACAAAATCTGAAGACCTATAAAGCAAAGATGACGCGCTCATATGAAAAATTGACCCGACCGAGGACATTCCGCCAAGGCGAACTTGTGCTAGTGGTCAAAAGGCCTATGATCCCCAATCGCGCCAAGCGAGGAAAATTCGAGCCAAACTATGAAGGCCCATACATCATAGACAAAGTCTACCAAGGTGGGGCCTATCTACTCATGGATATGCACGGTGAAAGGCCTTTCAGGCCGATAAACGGTCGCTTCCTAAAAAGATACTACGCTTAATGAGTCACAGCCTAGGTCAATGATAGATGACGATGACTATGTCCGCTCGCTATCTTCCTAAGCTTAAACTTTATAAACAATATCCGGCCTTCTTAATGACGGACCGAAATGTCCTTAAACTAATAGCAGACCGAAACGTCTTTAAACTACTACCGTAACATCTTCTAGGCTGACGAGATATAAAAAAATATATATATAAAAATAAGAAGAATAAAAAAAACGGTATGTCCATAAGCAAAAAAGGGCACGGATGAAAACCCGAAAGGGCTCCGTGAGTAAAAACAGCAGGGCTACCGGCGAGTGTTCATGAAAACCCGAAAGGGCGCGACCTCATAAAAAAAAAGGAGAAAAAGAAAAAAAAACGGTATGTCCATAAGCAAAATGGGCATGGATGAAAACCCGAAAGGGCTCCGTGAGTAAAAAAAGCAGGACTACCGGCGAGTGTTTGTGAAAACCTGAGAGGGCGCAATCTCGTTAAAAGGACACTTACAGGGTCCTCTCGACCTTGTAAGGAGAAACCACCCGCGTGAGAGCCTTACGACTCACAAGGAAGCAACACACTTAGGGATCCCCACGATTCTTAAAGAGAAAATACACTTGTGAGATCCTCACGACTCGTAAGGAGAACTCTTTTATGGGACCCTCACGACTCGTAAGGAGAACTCTTTTATGGGACCCTCACGGCTCATAAGAGTTGAAAGTCTTAAGTTACAGAGACCTAAACCTGTGCTTAAGCAACCCCCACAATTTCCGATACTGCCCTACAAGTGGCTCAATACTGACCCTTGTATACAATCCACGGGCGCGAATAAACATTTCCCTAATCAAGTCTCATCCGAGACTGGGGATATGTTCGCATGATGAACAACCCTTATAAGTCCTCTCGACATACAAGGAGAAAACCCTCTTGTAGGATCCTTACGACTTACAGAGAAATATACACTTAGGAATCCTCACAATTCCTAAGGAGAAAATACACCTACAAGATCCTCACGACTTGTAGGGAGAAATACCTTTGTGAGACCCTTACGGCTCATGAAGTTAAAAGCCTTAGACGACAGGACCCTAACCCTGGTCGCTAAGCCATCTTTGTTCGACATCGACAGAAGCAGATGATGATTCGCTCCTGGTAATATCCCAGTTGTAGCGGTGCTGATGCCGAAATCGGTGTCTAATTTCAGGTTTACAGCGAAAGCCAGTAGGCCGCTCGTGTATACGGAAGAGCCGAAATGATTGGGCAACTTGCAATAAAAAGCAGCAAGTAAAAATGTATGCATGCAGAATAGCCGATATGATTGGGCAACTCGCAATAAAAAGCAGCGAGTAAAAATAAAATGAATAGCCGAAATGATTGGGCACCGCGAAAATAGCCGAAATGATTGGGCAATCGCGACTTTCGTGATATAAAAGTTGAAATGATAGAGCAGCGCGGAAATAAAAAAAAAAGAAATGATAAAACTTTGGCCCTACAGTTAAGATCACATCGATCCCTGTATACAATCAAAGGGCATAAACAAAGAGGGAGCCATACTTACCCAACAGGCTCCGCCAGAAGACGAAGCCAAATCTTGACGGTTCAGTCCAACTCCGAAGAAACCAGTGTCTTCAGCAAATTCCTCAACTCACGGATACAAACACTCCTTGACGAGAGCCTCCTGATCCACGTCGACTCGCAAAGCCACCAGTGCATTCGTGGGAAATTCTCGACTCGTTTCAAACCCCAAGGAAACAAATAATCCTTGGCGCTTGGGAAACAAATAATCCCTAGCAAATTCCTCGACTCACGGATACAAACACTCATTGACGAGAGCCTCCTGATCCGCGTCGACTCGCAGAGCCACCAGTGCCTTCGTGGGAAATTCTCGACTCGTTTCAAACCCCAAGGAAACAAATAATCCTTGGCGCTTGGGAAACAAATAATCCTTAGCAAACTCCTCGACTCACGGATACAAACACTCCTTGACGAGAGCTTCCTGATCCGCGTCGACTCGCAGAGCCACCAGTGCCTCCGTGGGGAATCCTCGACTCGTTTCAAACCCCAAGGAAATAAATAATCCTTGGCGCTGGGGAAACAAATAATCCTTAGCAAACTCCTCGACTCACGGATACAAACACTCCTTGACGAGAGCCTCCTGATCCGCGTCGACTCGTAGAGCCACCAGTGCCTCCGTGGGAAATCCTCGACTCGTTTCAAACCCCAAGGAAACAAATAATCCTTGGCGCTGGGGAAACAAATAATCCTTAGCAAACTCCTCGACTCACGGATACAAACACTCCTTGACGAGAGCCTCCTGATCCGCGTCGACTCGCAGAGCCACCAGTGCCTCCGTGGGGAATCCTCGACTCGTTTCAAACCCCAAGGAAACAAATAATCCTTGGCGCTGGGGAAACAAATAATCCTTAGCAAACTCCTCGACTCACGGATACAAACACTCCTTGACGAGAGCCTCCTGATCCGCATCGACTCGCAGAGCCACCAGTGCCTCCGTGGGAAATCCTCGACTCGTTTCAAACCCCAAGGAAACAAATAATCCTTGGCGCTGGGGAAACAAATAATCCTTAGCAAATTCCTCGACTCACGGATACAAACACTCCTTGACGAGAGCCTCCTGATCCGTGTCGACTCGCAGAGCCACCAGTGCCTCCGTGGGAAATCCTCGACTCGTTTCAAATCCCAAGGAAACAAGTAATCCTTGGCGCTGGGGAAACAAATAATCCTTAGCAAATTCCTCGACTCATGGATACAAACAATTCTTGACGAGAGCCTCCTGATTCGCGTCGGCTCGCAGAAGAAACCAGTGTCTCCGCGGGAAAATTCCCGATTCGTCTCAACTTGCAAGATGAAACCTCAGGCAGCAGGGACTAAAAAACTTGCTTCCTGAACAATGGGACCCTGCAAGTCGATCCGAAAAGATTTCTTGCATTCCATTCACGGGTCTCACTCTCCGAAGTCGAGTTTCGACGAGGAGGGAAACAACCGCTTACGAGTCCTCTCGACTCGTAAGAGGGAAAAATTCTCTTATAGGATCCTTACGACTTATAAGAGAAAACCACACTTAGGAATCCTCACGATTCCTAAGAAGAAAAACCCACCTACGAGATTCTCTCGATCCGTAGGGAGAAAAATCTCTACGAGACCCTCACGGCTCATGGAGTTGAAAAGTCTTAGGCAGCAGATCTGAACCTGCGGCCTAAGCCATCGCTATTTCTTAAGAAAGTCAAGATGCGCGCTCTATTATCTGTTGACCATGTTTACTAAGGTGGCGGGCCGAGAATAAAAGAAAGAAGAAAGCGACGGAAAGATCATCTGATCTACATTTGATCAAGCATTCGAAACACATTTATTCATGCAAAAGATTCAGAACAAAAGATAAGACAAGCTGAAATAAAAAGTTTCCATTCATATTGCCAAAAATTCTTACAATCATAAAAAGCAATGAACGGAAAATATTATTACAATGGAATAACTTCAGATCCATGGCACGGATTGAGAAAGTCAAATGTAAGGCCATCTAGAGTTCTTCTGGCCTTTCTGATTATTCTTATGCGCAGCCTCTCACGCTCTTGTGTGTCAAGATCCTCGGCAAGCCCTCCCGGCCTTCGATAAGCAGCAACTATCGTCGTCTGCTGGAAGATTTGATGTAGGATGTCAATAAGGCTGTCCCGCCGTTTCTTCGAGATCAGCCCCGTCAGGTACACTGAATGCACCTTGTCTTCGGCATCATCCAGCACGTTGAGCTATAGGGCTTCGTGAAACCCCGGAAGTGCTCTCCATATTGCTCCGAGCACGACTTTCAAGAGAGCCGAACGACGAGGAAGCAGCCAACCACCGCTCGCGTTGAGGCGACCCATGACCTCCGCACATTGGGCGTCTGTAAACTCTTGGTTTTGTTGACGGCCCTGCATACGGATATCCTCGTAGGTGATGAATTCATGCAGACTGTATAAATGAACAGCCATAATGCCTGAAGGAAACATCAATGCAAGATTAGCGACAAAAAAAATATATATACATATACAAATAAATAAAAAAGGGAGGGATACAAAAAGTTGAAACTCCTCGGGAGCAATGCTCTGCAGACAGGAGTGATACCTGTCAAAATCGGTCATGAGGAGAATTTAAAAAAAAAATCCCCTAAGAACATTAAGAGCTTTGCTCTGAAAGGATGATATAATAATAATGGTAATATAAAATGCCATCTTTAGCTTCCAAGACCCATGAATAACTCTTAAGAGTTCTTCTATATGGTTTGGAAGGAGCAAATCTCCATTAAGGAACTAAGGAAATACCAGGTGATTCTGTTAGAGAGCAGAGCTCTATTATTGGAACCCTAGTAGGGTCCCCTTTAGTCCTCATTAGATCCTTTTAGATCTATAGAGCAAAGCTCTGCTAAGTAAAACCCAAAATGGGTTTTCTTTAGATCAGGGATTTATTGAGAGCAAAGCTCTGTAAACAAAAATTAACCTGATTTAATTCAATTTAAATTAAAATTTTGTACCTCAAAGGTTTTAAGAAATTTTAACTCTGAGAGTTCTTGAAGACAAGAGCAAAACTCTGAAGTTTCTGAAAATGAGGATTTTAAAGATGACAATCATCTGTGTAGGACCAAAGGTCCTATTTATAGGCATCAAGTGCCCTTTCAACTTCCAAAGTTGCCACAACGGTTGGAATCTCGCCACCGTTGCGCTCACGTTTAGGGCCACGTAAGCGCAACGGTGGGGGGGGCATTTGTTTACCCCAATCAGAGCAAAGCTCTGTTCAAATTCCGAGGCAGGAGATGAAGCAACGCTTCATCTTCCCCCAATCAGAAACAAAGCTTTGCTTTGAAAATTTAAACTTTAATAAATGAAGCAACGCTTCAGATCCTTTGCACTGCGCGCGACGCGTCACGTGTCTGGCGCAGATGCATTAGCGCAGCGTCCAAGAAGGCGCGCCCAATTAGAGCAAAGCTTTATCACAGAGTGACATCTGTCAAACTCTGGTCTCAAGGGAATAAAATTTCTTTATAGAGAGCCTAGCCCTATACTAATGATGGAAAATCCATCAAAAAGAAAACTTCAACTCTTAAAGATTAAAAGTTTGGGATTTTAAAGATCAATGAAAACTTTCAGGAGTTCTCCATTTTCAGATCAGAAAAGATCTACATTTGATCCATGAGCAAAGCTCTGTTCATGAGTTAAAACCCATGAACAAGATCTCTGTAGATCTATGAACTTTCCAGAGCAAGGCTCTGCTGATGAAACCCCAAAAGGGTTTTAGATCAAAGATCTATGAGAGCAAGGCTCTATTAATCAATTCTAATTTAATTTAATTTTATTATTAATACCTAGGATGGTTTCAAGTTCTGAACTCTGGAGTTCTTGTGAAAAAGCAAGAGCAAGGCTCTAAAATTCCTTAAGCAAGAGCAAAGCTCTAGAAAATCAAAAATCTTGAAATGGTGAAGATTTCCTAAGGGCCATAGGTCCTATTTATAAGGCGCTTGCGCCCCTTCAGCTCACCCCTTGATCCAACGACCAGAAGTTTGCCACCGCTGCACTCACGTGTGCGCTACGTGAGCGCAACGGTGGGGGGGCATTTGTTTCCCCCAATCAGAGCAAAGCTCTGTTTAAATTTCAAAATTCAAAATTTTGAAGCAACGCTTCAAATCTCGGGCACAACGCGCCACGTGTCCGGCGCAGATGCATCAGCGTAGCGCCCAAGAAGGCGCGCCCAATCAGAGCAAAGCAAAATTAAAGGAAGCAACGCTTCAGTTGCGCAAGCACTGCGTTGCGCGACACGTGTCAGCGCAGATGCGCTAGCGCAGTTGCGCTGCGCTGTGTGCTGCGCGACACGTGTCAGCACAGATGCGCTAGCGCAGTTGTGCTGCGCTGTGCTATGCGCTGCGCGACACGTGTCAGCGCAGATGCGCTAGCGCAGTTGCGCTGCTCCGTGCGCTGCGTGTCAGTGTCACGCGCTGGGGCATTTGCGCCAAACAGAATTAAGATTTTAAAGAAATCTTTCTGTTCTTGTTAAAACAAGAACATTTTCTTCTGTAAAACAGAAGCCCTTGGATCAAAGATCCAACGGTAGGGAAAATTCCCCAAATCACTCAGAGAAAAATCTCTTTAACAAATTTAACTAATTTATAGGCACTATAAAAAGGACCCAAGACCTCAATTCAAAGGCATCAACATTTTAAAAAAAAAAGAGAGAAAGAGAACTCTGAAACACTCCTCAAGAACAAAAAATGTAAAAACCTTTAGAGAAAGACCTTTAGAGAAAGAGAAAGTTCTCTTATGAACAGATCATAGATTTAAAAACAAGATCAATGATCTTTAATAAAAAAAAATTAATAAAATAAAATAGTGCTTTGCACTTTTTATGAACCTTTGGTTCTCTGAGATAAGAAAAACAAGAAAAACTTATTTTTCTTTGATCTAAATTAGATCAAGAAATCAAATAGTGGTTTGCAGTTCTGTTCTTGAATCTAAAAGATTCTTAGTGTTTTGCACTTGCAAACTGCGCTGTTGCGCTCTTGGGAGAGCGCCACGTGTCAGCATCTGAACCACTTGCGCCATGCGCTTTAAGATAGAGCTTTGCTATCTGTGATTGGCGCAACTCACCAGAGTGCGCTCCGTGTCAGCAGCGCAAGCGCAGTGCACTAGCGTAGCGTACTGCGCTTGCGCGACACGTGTCAACACTCAAAGCGTTTGTGCTCTCTGATTGGCGCAAAGCGCCTGAAAATGCAATGCATTTTCTAAAGGGCCAGGCCCAAATCAAAAAGACCAACAGGCTAAAATAAATTGCAAAGCAATAAAAAAGGGCAGAGCCCAAACAAAATGGATGCTCTGCATCATTTATAAAAGGGCAGAGCCCAGTTCAAACAAAAATAGAAAATAATGCAATGGGCCAAGCCCTAGTACAGGCCCAAAGCAAATAAAATGTTGAATATTTTCAACTGGACTTAGCACAATTTTGGCCGTAAGTCCTCAAATTAAATTGATTGAGCAAGATTGCTCTCTTAAATCAATTTACGACCGGCTCAAGGGTACATCTCCAAACTCCTCTGACACACATCGTTGTAATCCTTCAACGACGTCAGAGAGACGACGGGTCTCAACGACCATATATGAATACGGACTGCAGGGTCCTTAAACTCGTGGACCGAAACGTCCTTAAACTAATATTGGACCGAAACGTCCTTAAACTAATGCCGAACCACTACGTCCCTAAACTGGAACATAGACCACCACGTCCCTAAACTGGAATACGGACCACTACGTCCCTAAACTGGAACATAGACCACCACGTCCCTAAACTGGAATACGGACCACTACGTCCCTAAACTGGAACACGGAGCACCATGTCCCTAAACTGGAATACGGACCACTACGTCCCTAAACTAGAATACGGACGACCACGTCCCTAAACTGGAACAATAGAGCCTCCAAACGCTCTTTTGCTGGATCTAAACGGTCCCGTTTAAGTTGATCTTAGCCCCAAATACGGCTAACGTATCCTTAAACATTTAAATGAACGATAAAACTCCAAACCGACTTTGGTTCAAGGGTACATCTCTGAACTCCCCTGACACCTATCGTTGTAATCCTTCAACGACGTCAGAGAGGTGATGAGTCCTGACAACCATATATTAAATCGATCGCCACGTTAAGTCGATCTTAGTCTCAAACAGGACTAACGTATCCTTAACGAATGTTTAAGTTGATCTTAGCTTCAGTATGGCTAACGTATCCTTAAACTAAAAACACCAAACCCAAATCTAAGTAAATACGGATTTGGACTAATCCACGTCCTACGGGCGACGGCATTACTTAGTCTCTGTATACAATCCACGGGCAATCATAAACGAAACAAACACACACGACACGAAGTGAAATTTTGGAGAAGGAGAAAGTTGTTACCACGATGCGGTAGCGTAATTAACTGTAGGGGCTTGCGCCTGCAGGGAAGAACGTCCCCACAATAAAAAACCCCTCACCCTGAGGGGGGATCTGACGAAGTCTGCTACATCGGCCGCATCCGTTTAAACCTCCGATACACGGTGCCATAAATCAACTTGGCATCTTCGGAGAGGTAGACGGATAAAACCATATAGCATCTGCCCCGAATCTCAGGCTAGACGTCCTAACGTCGTCGGCCGCCGTTCGGAGGGGAACACTCCTGCGGAGTATCGCTGGGATGTCCGGTTCTTCTAAAACTTCTGGTTCTACCAAGCTTTCAGTAATAGCTTGTGGTTCTGGAATTTCTTCCAGTTCTACTGGGTTCCCACTTTTCTGATTTTCTAAAAATTCAGCTTCCAAGAAGTGGGGATGCTGAGAAACAAAAACCTTTTGTTCCTCTGCGTAATAGAAAAGATATCCCCTGGAGTTCTTAGGGTATCCTATAAACTTACACAGTACTGAGGGTACTTCAAGCTTGTCCTCATGCTGCTTTTTTACAAAAGATGGACATCCCCATATCTTAAGGTACTTAAGACAGGGTTTCTTCCCACTCCACATCTGATATGGTGTGGTAGGCACAATTTTGATTGGAACCTTGTTCAAAAGATATGCAGCCGATTCTAGTGCATAACCCCAGAAAGATCGCGGTAACTCAACCTTACTCATCGTGGAACGAACCATATCCAATAGAGTTCGATTCCGCCTTTCCGATACACCGTTGTGTTGTGGTGTGTATGGAGGAGTAAGCTGAGAGAGAATTCCATTCTCTTTTAAGTAGCCCAGGAACTCGGCACTTATGTATTCACCACCTCGATCAGATCTCGGTGTCTTGATACCTTTGCCTGTTTGCTTTTCCACTTCATTCTTGTATTCCCGAAATTTCTCAAAGGCCTCAAATTTATGCTTCATCAAGAAGACATGTCCATACCTAGAAAATCATCCATAAAAGTAATGAAATAGGAATAACCACCTCGCGCATGTGTAGATATTGGACCACACACATTACTGTGTATGAGTCCTAAGAGCTCGCTCGCTCTCACCCCGTGTCCAGTAAACGGAGTCTTTGTCATCTTTCCCATGAGACAAGATTCAAAAGCAGCATAAGATTGATATTCGAACGGATTCGAACATCCTTCTCTATGTAACTTCATCAATCGTGTTTCATTAATGTGACCCAGTCTACAATGCCATAAGAAAGCCTGATTTAATTCCAGAGACTTTCTTTTAAGTGTGTTCTGGATACTGAAAACCTGAGCTTGATTTAGTACGTATATACCGTTATCTAATGTACCCGACCCAATCAGAACTTGATTTAGGTGGATGTGGACCACATCGCTTACAAATGTAAAATCATATCCTTCCTTAGAAAGTAAGGATACATATATGATATTACAAGCCATACTAGGTACATACAAACAGTTACGTAGAATCAATATCTGCCCACTTGTCAATCCTAGATGATATTCCCCTACGGATTCAGCGTCCACGCTCATTCTGTTCGCAACTCTGAAAGTTATATCACCCAACCTGATAACTCTACGGTTTCTCAAAGCCTGTAATAAATTACAGATATGAGATCCTGATCCGGTATCTAGTACCCAGGAAGTAGGATTAATTGACATATAGTTTTCTATTACAATCACACCCGAAACCGAAGCCACAACATGCTTCGAATCCTGGCTACTGACTTTGCAAGCCCTGCAATCCCTCTGCCAATGTCCTTTCCCGCAACAATAGGGGCGTCCCTCCTTCTCTATATCTAGTCCCGAAACTTTTGCCCTTCCCTTTCCTTCTACCTCCCTGGTTTCCTTCAGGGTGCAAGTAGAGGGTAGGGACTGTAGAAACAAGTCAGTATATGATATGTTTCCCAACGTGGTCTTCAGGTCCATGAGCTGATCAATACAGCTAGTCACTGTAAGGATGTTGTCCCCTACATATGACCCGACAGCCAACATCGCTTGAAGCAATTCCTTCGAGGTCTCATATCTTGCGATACGAGATTGCTCTCCATATAAATCTTTGTTATGGAGGAAGATGGACGCTAAGTCCATCTTCTCGTGTTGCCTCTGATTTGCACCATCAACTGAGGCCAACTCGAGGCACTTGGCATTCACACAGTCTTTTTTCGATGTCTTACGGATATCATCATCCTTGACGGTGGAAGCTGAATCTGAGACGGCAGGGTTTTGAGTAGTGAAGAGGTGTCCCAGCTTGTCATGGGTAATGGACATCTGGACAGACCTTTGCCAGTCATTATAGTTAGATTCAGTCATTTTATTATCTAGATGTAACCTATGTCTGGTCACTTGGTCGCTGCAATTAAGAGAGAGAGAAAAAAACACTTAGCATGATGCTCTTGCAAGTTTAGATTGGTTTTTAGTTTATCTAAACAGGATGGCTCCCACTGTTTCTTGAATCCTTCCTCAAACCATAAAAGAAGAATTAGTCAGGATTAATTTCACCGTACAATACTTGCTTAACCGTCCAGCCAGGCAAGTGTTGGTACTTCGAGGGAGGTTTTATGATACTTTCACAAAGTTCCTTAATTAAATAATCTCTTTTCCCTGGAAGCGTAGCCCCGCTAACACTGTTCTAGACACCTATTTGGTTTATAGCATTGATCGTTAAGTGAAAAAATCTCCTGAGGAGTAGCGGATACTCACAGTAGGATCAGGATCCAAATATCATTGTATGATAATGCTGAAGGAATCCTACCAGCATTATCAAACTCCAAATGGTATGCAATACTAGCAAGTTTCAATTTTCTTAGAAACTCTCGATGTGGATTTTTTCCCCATGCTCTTATGACCTTGAAGAAGGTCAACAAATCATAAGTCACATGTCAAGTTCTACCCATCATTGTTGAGGTTAATTTGAACCCACCCGTATATACCCTTGACGAAGGTCAACAAGGTAATACGACTGTCCTAAACCAACACATCTATCTATGCTATATATGAACATCCAACAGCTACCAATCACTATGCCTTGACGAAGGTCAACAAACATAGCTTGAATACTATAGAATATTCATATGAAATGATGGAGGGCTATGAATGGTTTTGGCGAAACCGTGAACGTAGCGAACTTGATATAATCGAAGGAACCTGATAGCTTTTAAAAGGAGTGGTTTAAGCTCCGTATTTTAAAAGTTTTTGCTGTTTTGAAAAAACGAAGTGGTTTTGAAATTGTTCCAACGATTCAGCTTTGGTTTGTTTTCTTTGCATTAATATAATGCGTCCCATCAATTAATCCTACCATTGCAGAAAACAACGAAAATATAACGTACGCTTATACCATCCGCATTCGCCACGGGGCCCCGTCATCATCCGTTACGTTACTTAACTAACGACAGAGCGGGGCTGGACTAGCGCGGATGTAAAACATAAGCAACGTCTACTAGATATCATATATAGATATATACATTCGTCAGATGCAATGATAGTCATTCCAGATCACAGATGAACACATTGGATATACTAGGAATCCGCATTTCGTTTGAGCCTGCAACGAAAGACGGATTACACGGTCGTGATGAATAGCCAAACCCTACCTTAGACCCCTACGGGTGCAGCAAACTACCCGCCAAATACCTGAAGTGAAGCAACCTCCCTCAATAAAGTGAGTAGGCCACTCGGCACATCAAAGTACCCGGTAGTTTGTGCACCCTACCTTGGGTCTATCCCAGGAGCAGAAAACAGTAAAAGAAATAATATACAATAGTGGCTACAATCTCAACCCGGATGTGCGACCATAAAATAATATTACATCAATTTACAATTTACATCAAATGAAAGATAAAAACACTCATCTCACATCCCTGGCTATTCATCCACGACAATCCAACAAGTTCATATACACAATCCAACATCACAGAACACAAATATGTACAACCCCCACTAATCGACGTATAGCGATTAGTAGACGTTCAGTACATATATCACACCACAGAAGATCCGATTAGCTAAAGTACTTAGAATTTCGATCGATTACCAGATTTGAATCTACCCCAAGCACAACACAGTACTCAACAAATTCTGGGCAGAAACAAAATATCAGAGAAATCACAAAACACCAAGATAGACACACTGCAGGAAACACAAGTTGACTCGGCGTCAACTCGGCCGTGGATCCGCGGCGGAACGCTTGGTTCTGCCGCGGTTCCGCGGTTGTCTGACCGATTCACTTCCTCGTTTTTCTTGGGTGCCCATAAAAAAGCCTGCTCGTATTTTTAAGGTCCCTGGAAAAATATTTGGACCAGATTTAAAAATCGACAGAAAAGTGCAATTTTTAGTTCGTGTTTTGCGATTTTTCCGGCGATCGAATTTCTAACACTTTGCTAACATGTTAGTAATGGTTTATCCTGGCTCTGATACCACTGTAAGTCTATGTCACTCACCCTGCTAGCTAGCGGGGAGGCGGAATAGGTAAAAATCAAAAAAAATTATACAAGGTAACATCGACTACCATGAGGATCTTTGCTAAACCATTTCTAACAAACTAACAAGAGGTTCTATCTACTCTGCTAGAAGATTATACCTCATGATACCGGTCTTTCGGGTCTTCTCCGCTGTCTTCCTTGTCTATGTGGGCTTCGAGGATCGATCCGGATTGCAACCACCTCCACGGCCTTCTTGAGTCGAAGATGATCCACCCGAGAGTCTATAGTCCGAGCTCCACCTCAAGAACCGAGGTAACTAGGGCAACAAGTTTGCTAAGATTGATGTCCTAGGTGATGTAGAGTTTGAAGATGGATTTGTTTGTCTATTTAAACTCTAATTTTCTCAACACATAAGATCTTAAGAGTTTTCTAGTGAGGAAGAAGAAGAAGAGCTTGTATGAGAGCTCTCTTTTTATGAAAGAGAAAGAGAATGAGATAATGAGCCATGGAAAAAGAAAACTAATACTTTTATCATTATAATTGTGATGGCTAAGTTGATTTGACCATTATCATGTCATAATAAATTCTAAGCCAAAATATATAGTGCTTAACAAAATATCTATGTCAACAAAAGTCAACATGGTCAAACCCAATTAGCCATGACACAATTATTAATAAAAAAGATTGGTAAACAATTTCCTCCACCTCATAATGGTTCTAATCAAGTCAATGGTCAAAACCCTAATGAGGCATCTCCTTCTTCGCTCCTCACATCCGTGCATACACACCCGCATCCGCATTCCATAGAACACGAATACTAGAAGACAAAACTGATCTATCTATACAATACTAGGATCCGGCTTAAACCAAAGCCTACTAGTATTGTCCGCCCGAACATCATACGTGCACAAGTGCACATAAGTGATCGTAGCCCTTCCGCAAAAAGCATACGGCCTCTACACCTTTGCCCAGTATAGGAAAACTCTCTGTGTGGGACTCTAAAGACTCGACAATATGCTGGCTGTGGGTTTAACCACAGGCCGCAAGCGGTACTAGCTGTACGTAACGGTCCCCAGGTAGATGTCGATAAGAAGGCCGATGAGGAAAACCCATCCGAACTCCTACTGAGCCTGAATGTGACAATCTCCGTACAGTCCATTCTGTTCGTCTGAGAGTATCGCATAACGGGCCTAGAGGGGCGGTAAACGTCAGACCCCTAATAGCGGTATAAGTCGTGTCGGAGTATAGCTCAAAACACCCTGAGAAACTACTGGAACACCTACCAGTAAATCTCGCTTGCCCTGGCCAAGGACTTTGTGTAATGGCTCTCCAGACACAGCGCGATATCAACCCCCAATACCGGGAGAGACGAATCCTATCTAACCGCCACTGCCTTCAAGTGCTTCGGGACTGCACCCAACTACTACCTGTTTGTACGACTCCTTTGAGCCGTGGTAGGGTAGTAATCAAAGTACAGTGGGAACACACTCGAGGCGAAGTAGCAGTGTCAAGTCGACGGACTAAGCTGTACTCATGTTACCTGGGAACTGCTATCTGACTATAGGTATAGTACCAACCAGTAGTTCCCGACGAGTCCTGTCCGGTGTACTCGTAACCTAACGAGCACCTGCATACTATCTCCAGTACGACGTACTAATGGCTGTGGGACATACCATCTCCCCTGCTGGGATGAGAAGCGTATACACTAGTCTACTCCGGAATATCGATGCCCCATCTCGATAATCCTACGACTAGGGACCTGTATAAGGATGTGCATGTAGATTACCCAGCCCCCACTAGTGTGACTGCCATCACAACGCTGGTAATCAAGCAAAGATCCTAAGGGCTCCACCAATATGTATAAGCAATATGCTAAAAGAAACACATGCACATATTGAAGTATAAACAAACCAAGTAGCATACTACCATTTTGAGCAAGACTGTCAATACAACTGTGATATCCCAAGCATCCATTAAGTAATATATAAGCTAGTATGATACAGTAATAGCCTCTAGGGCATATACACTAACAGCGTTGATGTGACGTGCGTATTGGATTTGTGTGGGAGTTTGATTAAATGTATAATTTAATTGAATGTCCGAAAAATACTAGCCAGTTTAAAAGTCGGAATATTAAGTCAAGTGTTAACTTAATAACCGTACTTTGATATGATTTCTAGTATTGTGTATTGTACACACATGATTGATCGTTTCTTTGTGTGTCGGTTTAGAAAATGAATAGAGAATTCACAATCAAAGAATTATTTGACCGCAATCAATAACGGTGTCGGATGTAGCGCGTTAGTAAGTGCGGATCGTCCACAGGGATTGTGCGATTCGTTCGTATTTTGTTTTGTTTGAACCGAAAATTTAATAGAAAAGAAAAGAAAACATGATTCAAGATTTCTATCGATGAATTTCAAGTATCACTATTCTAATCAAGAATCAAGAAAACGATAAACATCAAGAATCAAGTATCGATAGAATTCCAATAACTTTAGGTTTCAAGATTTTGTAGTAAAGCTCATAGAAATCGAGTAAATTGTAGATGTGATGAAGATTCAAGATTTCGATTTCTTATCTATTAACAAATTGATGCTAAATTGATGTAGAATTCATCGAGGATCAAGGATCTTGCGAAGAATTATGGTTCCTCATCCTATCCTTTGTCCTTTCGATGAATAACATTCACTAGATAGCTTCTTGAAAGTCGAAAGATCAATTGTTGATCTCTAGATCATGCGAAAGGAATCAAGAACACATTCACATCGATCTAGATCATCGATCAATCGATTTTCAAGAATTTACAATTGTTTTAAGACTTAAGAAAACGTTTAGCAATTCATCAACATCATCATTTTACAATTGTTTCGATTCCTCCACGAGCGGAGTTTTATTCAAGCATCATCACAAAGAATATATTCAAGAATTGAAATATAAGCATAATGCTCGAATTGAAATGTAAACAAGTTTAAAGAATCTTCACCTTTATTACATCAACAAGTAGTTACAACTCTCAAGATTTACAAGAGGTAGGAACTTCGCTCGTCGAATCTAGCATCGCTCGGCTTCTTGAGTCTTGGATCGCTTCGATCTCGTGCTCCGTTGAAAACCGGTTCCGCTTCTAAAGGATCTTGAAGACTTGCTTGGCTTGCACTCAAAGAATCTTGAAGTTTCTTGATTTTGGATTGGATTAGGGTTAGGGTTTTGACACAAGCCTTGTCACTAGACTTGTGGGTGGAAATTGGGGAAGATGAAGAATGGGGGAAATTAGAGATTGATTAACTAAGGATTCAACCACTAATGATTGATTAAAGATTAACCTTCAACAAGTGAGCTTAGGGGTTTATTTATAGGTTTTCCAAACCCTAGGTCTAGGAATTCAAATTTGAGTTTTCCCTCCAAAAGTTAGTTAGAGGGAGAGGCTTCTAGAAGTAGTTAGTTAGGGGATTAGCTTCTATCCTAAGCTAGGAGGTTAGGGGAAGGTTCTAGGTCCTTAATAGAGTTTAATTTGAAGCTTGTTAAGGAAGCTAGGGGTGTTTAATTAGGAACCCTAGGTTTGCTGAACTGGCAGAAGCTTCTGGGGCTATCTGGAGAATGTAATGTCTTTCTGAAGTGTTGAAGCTGATGTAGGAGTTATGAAGCAAGTTTGGAGTGGTGACGTGGACAAGCCGCCGCGGAACCGCGGCGCAGGTTCCGCGGCCAAGTGGCTTCTGTGGAGCTTCAAACTTCATGGTATGTTTGCTTCTGTACTTTGATGTATTTCCTGATATGTTGAATCTCTTAATGCTTCTTATATCAATTCCAGATTCCAATTCCTTGAGTTAGCGTCTTTTTAACGGTCTTCGTTTGTAAATTTGACCGTTCTTCTGTATTTTCCTGCACGGACTTCGAAACACAAGTTGCGATATATAGGAATGATGCCATGCTATGAAATGCAGTCAATTTCCCTTATAGTGTCGGTTAAAAAGTCTAACACATGCAATCTGATATTTAACGACTGATTTGCTAATATGTGCAATATGAATACCGAACACTTCTAGATGAGTGCAAATGATAGGGAAATTGCCGTGTTAAAAATGCAGTATTTTCGACTGATCAAATTCCCCCAAACTTATTTTCGATCGTCTCGAGCGAACTGTTTTATTAAAAAGAGAAGGAGAAAATAAAGAAAGAGAAAAACTAACTAGCACACTTTCGTAGGCAACACGATTGCACTGAGCACGTGCAACAAGCCTTTAAACCTCTAGGTGTCCCTAGTAGGAGAAGTGTTGTCTTCTGAGGGTTTTCAGCGGATTGCACCCACAAAATCCAATAATAAAAGGAAGATCATGAATATTACATTTAAAGACAATAATCGTAAAAGAAAAGCCTTGAAAATTAGGGTTTTCAACTAAGCTAGATTTTCGGTTGTCATGAGCCCTATCTTAATGGTCATGAAAAGATGTCAGAAATCACGTCCTCCCTCAATAAAACATCGTCTTATTCTTCATTCCTATCTTTCTTCCAAATATCGATCATATCACCCTGCGTGTGTGTAAAGAACATCCCTATACCCGGAGAATTCAATTCAAGCTATCATACTCTTGCCCATCAGCCTTAGTACTTTTTAATTAATGAATATTTAGATGAATTTGCTTACACACTTTCATGCGACCGTTAATACTTCTTGAGGTACTAACCGACCGATTATTCATATGATTGCTTATTTGGTGTATTTTCCTCGTCTTGCACCACTTCAGGCATAGCAGTGACTCCCAGACCAGTTGGCCTTAGGGCACTAGGTGAAGAAACACCCTTGCTATAAATTTTTTATTGCCCTCGGCAATAACAAAACCAGTGTCCATTTTTCTCACCACTTAATATTTTCTTCATTCACTTTTTTGTTATATTTCCTTCATACATCAGCTTTAAGACAAGAGCATTTCAAGGTATCCTCTACTATCCCGGGCTTTAAGACGTGTGTAAGTGCGAATAGCAGGGTATCAACGTTCAAAATGTTTGGCTTCCAGAATAGAAACTATTTTTCAGACTTATTTTTATCCTCAGATTAGTGACTTCCTTCATCTTACTAACCCTTGGGACAACGGCTCATAACTACTTATTACTAGTTCGTATAAGAAAACTTCTAATTTTTTTAGTTTTCTTAAATTTTTCTAATCTTTTGGATGTAATTTTTCACTATCTAATCTTTTATTATCTTATTTATGTACAAAAATATTTTTATAATTTTGAAATTTTTTAAAATTTTTATAGGTTTTCAAAAATGTTTTGTGCTTATGCAAAGTATGATGCAAATGATGCGAAAATAAGCACAAACCTCCCCCAAACTTGTTTTCAACAGTGTCCTCATTGTTGCCATCAGCTAAATCTCGAAAAACCTGTAAGCCTGGGAGGAATTTATTAGTGGGGGCAAAATATATAAGTGAAGAACCTCCCCCAAACTTATTTTTGGCTCAAAATTTTATGTAAAAATTTTCTTTTCAAGAGCCCGATTATACCCCCCCAAACTTGAGTTATGCAATGTTAATATTTGAAAATCATATGAGGGGGTCAAAAATCATCACTGGTCGATGCCAAGCTTTGCAAAGACCGAAAGTTAACACCAACCATTCAAAAATTTTATCAATGCAGTGCTCTGGTTGGTGGAAGAAGAAGCGGGGAATGGGTAAGTGGTGAAATAGAATGTGTGTGCGTCTCATTTTGGAGAGACGATGCAGTGAATGTGATGGATTGCTCGCATTCTTTTTACAGTTCAGAAGAAGGGATGGAGGTTCAATTTCATTGATTGGGAGATGATTCATCTCAACACCCGTATCATTCAAAAATGCAAGTTCATCAGCGAAGATCTGCTCAAAAGTTCCATCAATACCCTGATGAGTAATGTCATCACAAAGTGAGGGGTGATCTTCAGACTCTAAAAGCAGTTCATAATCAGTGTTAGTTGTTGACCCGGACATATCAGTGGAAGAGTCCGTATGTGTATGATACATAGTTGGGTCAAACAACAACATATGAAAAGAGTCAAGATCAGTATCAGGAGGATCATCAAATTCGCTGCTGTCGACATCCATTAAGTCGACAGAACAGACCTGAGCAGTAGGTTCGGATGGTACACTTCCCAACTTGTAAATGTTCAGCTCAATTGACCTATTCTCGAAAGATAGGGTCATAGAGCCATTACGACAGTTGATGATAGCGTTGGAAGTGGCCAAAAAGGGGCGACCTAAAATCATCGGAATTTGATTCCGTGGGTTCGCTACAGGCTGTGTATCAATTACAATAAAGTCCACAGGGAATATGAATTCCCCGATTTTTATTAACACATCCTCCAGTTCACCCCTAGGTTTGGTGATTGATCGGTCAGCCATCTGAAGAATGCAATGGGTTGGCTTCAACTCTTCGATACCTAGTTGCTCGTAAACCGAGTATGGAAGCAAGTTAACACTAGCGCCAAGGTCTAGCAGAGCACGGTTGATGTGTTTTTCCCCGATAGAAATGGAAATAGTAGGACAGCCAGGGTCCTTACGTTTCCTCGGTACTTGTTGGGGGAAAGCTATGTCTACTGTCTTTGCCATGAATATATTCTTGGGCACTTGTTTCTTCCTCTTCCTAGTGCACAAGTTCTTAAGAGTTTTCGCATAGGACGGAACTTGTTGGATGGCATCTAGGAGAGGGATGTTGATGTTAACTTGCTTAAAAATGTCCATGATCTTCTCCATATGTGGACTCGATTTGTTAGCCCTTAACCGATTAGGATAAGGTGCTTTAACAATAAGCGCTGGGTCCATCATAGGAGAAGGAAGTGTGTGTGGACCTGATCCCAAAATAGAAGTAGGGATCGTCTGTGGAGGAGTAGAAGAGGTGGGCTGAAGTAGCGAGCCTTTTGGGAAACAAAGAATAGGCTCGGAAGAAGGGTGTGTATGAGAAGAACCGGGGTCAGAATTAGAAGGGTGTGTGTGAGGAAAGGTCTCAGCCGGGGTATCATCGATAGATTTTTCAGTGTCATCAATCTCTTCCCCAACGTGATTGTCTAGCACTCTTCCAGATCTCAATGTGATTGCATCCACATGATGTGAATAGCCAGGATTGGGTAAAGGTTGAGCTGGAAGTTTTCCTTTCTCTCTTGCACTCATTTTGGATTTTAGTTGTGCAATTTGTGCTTCCATCGATTTGATATTCTCATTTTGAGAGACAATGATCTTCATCACATTCTCGACGGAAGATTGCAAACTTGCCGTCCCTTGGATGGATTGTTTCATGAAAGTATCTAAGGTTTGTGCTAGTGCAGAGGTATTATCTGTACAAGTCAATTGCAAAGAGTTTTCATGTGATGCAAAAGTGTTGGCCGGATTTTGGAAATTTTGTGCTTGGAAGGGGTGCTGACTTAATTGAAGTGGTGGTTGCTGTTGTGGTGGAGGGACCCTTTGGAAATTGTTTTGGGTTGGAACCGTGTTTTGAGATTGTGATTGGTTCCAAACAAAGTTAGGGTGATTCCTCCAACCCTGATTATATGTGGAAGAAAATGGGTCGTTTCTAGGTCCTTGTTGGTAAGCAGAATTGATATGCTCATGACCTTGAAACAGAGAATTTCGTGGACATTCTTCCGTGAGATGAGAAGGATCAGAACAACATCCACATACAGTCTTGGAGAGTGACATTTGACTTAGGGCGGCGGCTGAAAATTTGTTTTCCATATTCTCGAGTTTCTTATTGATAGCCGAAATTTCAGCTCTAACTCCTATGGAAACTTCGGATTGGTTATTGCCAGCCCTAAACGATTAACTCACACCCTCCCACTGTAAAGATCTTTCAGCGAAATCTTCTAAAAATTTCCAGGCTTCCCCATCATCTTTGGTCATGAAATTGCCTTGACACATTAATTCAAGGGTCTGTCTTGTGTTAGGATTAATGCCCTCATAAATGATTCGGCATAGTTCCCATCTAGGGATGCCGTGATGTGAACATTGGACTAACAGATCCTTGAAGCGTTCAAGACATTTTGAAAATGGTTCATTTGGAAGCTGGGTGAATTGATTGATTTCGCTGCGGACTCGAGCTGTCTTTTGGTATGGGTAGAATTTCTTAAGGAATGTTTTGACGAATTCTTCCCAATTTGAAATGGAATGTGCGGTAGTGTTATACAGCCACTTCTCGGCTATATCGCACAAGGTGAATGGGAGAAGACGAAGACGCAAAGCATCCACAGAAAGCTGTGAAGTACCCATCATTGCGCATACATTTTCAAATTTGGTGATAAACACGTATGCGTCTTCAGACTCGAAACCGTGAAATTTTGGTAGAAGGTTGATGTATTGGGGTTTAATCTGAAAATTTTCCCCGTTGGCTGGTGGAATAGAAAGACAGGTGGAAAGGGGACCTCGTGTAGGATAGCATCTCTCTTGGAGAGAGATGCGAGGTGGATTCTGCGCACCAACGGACGGCGGCAGAGTAGTAGAAAAGAAGTTCGATGGAGACAGATCCATCGAAGTGGGTGTGGTGGTGGGTAAAAGAGAGGTAAATGTAGAAAAACCGATTTTTAGATCGATCAAGGAAACGCGGACTTAACGTGCACTAGAATCCCTTGTCCAGCCTATCTTGCACTAAAAAGGGTTAGTACAAGTGGCAGCGTAGATTTATAATTAGGGGAATGATATGTGATTGGTGTTTGTTTTGAAAAAATGATACGGATTTTTGAAAAAATGATGCGGCACAACAAATGCAACAAGCAATACCCTAAAATCTAGTGGTCACCTAGGTCAGGTTCTAGACCGCTCCTAACTGCCAAAAGACAAGTCGCAGGATCAATCCTCCACTGCCTCTTTGTCCCCCTGTGGCCAGATAAGTGCCAGGTAAGTGGGAGGTTCTCCACTACGTAAGTAGTGGGCCTAATTAAGTAACCACTAGCCTTCGACACACTTGCCTTAGACACCACAAAAGAAACACGGATAAGTAATGAATTACCCACGGCCTTCTCTTGTCCTAAGTGAGCGCGATGGTCCTTAGAGTCATCTCTAGATTTCTTTAAATTAATGAGGGTAAATGCGGATGCAAGTTTGTGATTTTTGGGGCTTAGGGAGGGTAATGAACTCCCCACCTAATCTGGATTTGGTCTTTGCCCCTTAATGTCCGTATTAATATGCAAACAACCACAAAAATCAAAACACACACAATTTAATTTTGCTTTTGCGGCGCTGCGATTTATTTGCAAAGAAACCTGCACAAAATGTTATTTGGAGCAGATTTTAGAGAGAGATAAGAAAATTGAGAAGTTACCAGAGAACTTTTGAGCAGAGATGAGGTAATAACGCCGTGGAACCGCGGTTTAAGTCGCCTATTGCCGCGCTTTCGCGGTGGTTTCAGGGGATTACTGCACACAATTTTCTACAGAGGCTCTTGTTCACTCCCCAAGCTCTCTGGAACTATCTGAAAAAAATTTCTCAAGCTCCACAGGTTCCAGAATTCCTCGCACACATCACAACAACTCGTATTAGTATTTGCGCGAATTTTTATCACAAAATTATAATGGAATAAACTTTTCAATTCAAATTTCAAAATACGAACAATTAGCGCACTATCCCCGGCAACGGCGCCATTTGATTGATATGATTTCGGATTGTGTGGTTCAAATCAAATGATCCCCGGTAACGGCGCCATTTGATTGATCGTTTCTTTGTGTGTCGGTTTAGAAAATGAATAGAGAATTCACAATCAAAGAATTATTTGACCGCAATCAATAACGGTGTCGGATGTAGCGCGTTAGTAAGTGCGGATCGTCCACAGGGATTGTGCGATTCGTTCGTATTTTGTTTTGTTTGAATCGAAAATTTAATAGAAAAGAAAAGAAAACATGATTCAACATTTCTATCGATGAATTTCAAGTATCACTATTCTAATCAAGAATCAAGAAAACGATAAACATCAAGAATCAAGTATCGATAGAATTCCAATCACTTTAGGTTTCAAGATTTTGTAGTAAAGCTCGTAGGAATCGAGTAAATTGTAGATGTGATAAAGATTCAAGATTTCGATTTCTTATCTATTAACAAATTGATACTAAATCGATGTAGAATGCATCGAGGATCAAGGATCTTGCGAAGAATTAGGGTTTCTCATCCTATCCTTTGTCCTTTCGATGAATAACATTCACTAGATAGCTTCTTGAAAGTCGAAAGATCAATTGTTGATCTCTAGATCATGCGAAAGGAATCAAGAACACATTCGCATCGATCTAGATCATCAATCAATCGATTTTCAAGAATTTACAATTGTTTTAAGACTTAAGAAAACATTTAGCAATTCATCAACATCATCATTTTACAATTGTTTCGATTCCTCCACGAGCGGAGTTTTATTCAAGCATCATCACAAAGAATATATTCAAGAATTGAATTATAAGCATAATGCTCGAATTGAAATGTAAACAAGTTTAAAGAATCTTCACCTTTATTACATCAACAAGTAGTTACAACTCTCAAGATTTACAAGAGGTAGGAACTTCGCTCGTCGAATCTAGCATCGCTCGGCTTCTTGAGTCTTGGATCGCTTCGATCTCGTGCTCCGTTGAAAATCGGTTCCGCTTCTAAAGGATCTTGAAGACTTGCTTGGCTTGCACTCAAAGAATCTTGAAGTTTCTTGATTTTGGATTGGATTAGGGTTAGGGTTTTGACACAAGCCTTGTCACTAGACTTGTGGGTGGAAATTGGGGAAGATGAAGAATGGGGGAAATTAGAGATTGATCAACTAAGGATTCAACCACTAATGATTGATTAAAGATTAACCTTCAACAAGTGAGCTTAGGGGTCTATTTATAGGTTTTCCAAACCCTAGGTCTAGGAATTCAAATTTGAGTTTTCCCTCCAAAAGTTAGTTAGAGGGAGAGGCTTCTAGAAGTAGTTAGTTAGGGGATTAGTTTCTATCCTAAGCTAGGAGGTTAGGGGAAGGTTCTAGGTCCTTAATAGAGTTTAATTTGAAGCTTGTTAAGGAAGCTAGGGGTGTTTAATTAGGAACCCTAGGTTTGCTGAACTGGCAGAAGCTTCTGGGGCTATCTGGAGAATGTAATGTCTTTCTGAAGTGTTGAAGCTGATGTAGGAGTTATGAAGCAAGTTTGGAGTGGTGACGTGGACAAGCCGCCGCGGAACCGCGGCGCAGGTTCCGCGGCCAAGTGGCTTCTGTGGAGCTTCAAACTTCATGGTATGTTTGCTTCTGTACTTTGATGTATTTCCTGATATGTTGAATCTTTTAATGCTTCTTATATCAATTCCAGATTCCAATTCCTTGAGTTGGCGTCTTTTTAACGGTCTTCGTTTGTAAATTTGACCGATCTTCTGTATTTTCCTGCACGGACTTCGAAACACAAGTTGCGATATATAGGAATGATGCCATGCTATGAAATGCAGTCAATTTCCCTTATAGTGTCGGTTAAAAAAGTCTAACACATGCAATCTGATATTTAACGACTGATTTGCTAATATGTGCAATATGAATACCGAACACTTCTAGATGAGTGCAAATGATAGGGAAATTGCCGTGTTAAAAATGCAGTATTTTCAACTGATCTACACACACACACTCTCTCTGTATATGTATTAGTATGCGATACTGATATATTATTGCATATGCGATACGTAATATGGAAATGTATTTGATACATGTTTTCTTCTCTTATATATATATATATATATATATATATATATATATATATATATATATATATATATAAAGTAAAGAGAAATGAATTATGTTAAAAATAAACATAAAACGAAAATAATAGAAAAGAAATGGAATGAAAAAGAAAAGCAATGAATGGAAGAGTGGACTTCTTCTTACATTTTCAACCTTCTTTTCTTTGTTTTATTCATTCTTCTTTTATATTCTTCTCTTTTCTTTCTAATGTTAATTCTTTTAACATCTTTTTCCATGGTTCTTCTTCTTCATCTTCTTCCTCTCTCTACAAAAATCGAGGTATAAAATGAGGGTAGAATTCAAAAAGAGACCGTTTTTCTTGACCACGTCGCCTTACACATTAACCTAGCTGGTTTTATGTGTGAGTTTCCTCGCTTGAGAAGTGAAGATGAAGTTTTGGGCTTGGTGCTTTCACGTGGATTATCTACGGCGAGGCGGTCGGCGTCCAAATGCTTCCGAGAGCTTGCTAGGTCTAGCCGGAGTTCAAGTTCTTCATTAGAGCATATGGAGATACTACAAAGGTTGTAACATCCCTCACTTGTTCTCTTTTTTTTTTCTATTGCAAGAATTTGATGATCTTGGTTTGGTTCTGGTTCTATATTTGAAAAATTATTGTTTTCTATTTCCATTGCGGTCCGTGAATGTCACGACCCTAGAATCGAAACCCTAACATGGTATCAGAGCCATATCAAATTTATTTGCAATAGTTTGTGACCAATTGCGTTTCTGAAACCAATATCCAAACCAATTTCAAAACTGTTTTTTCACTTGGTGTAGAATCGATTCATTTCAAAGATTTTTCTCATTCTCGGGGATGTTCGAGGGTCGAGTGGGAAAGGAATTGATCGTGTGAGGGTTCAGGTAGGTCACTGCTACCCGAGAGCACGACGAAGTGCTCCCAAGGAGGGGTGGGAGACTGAGAGCACCCTAAAAGGTGCTATCGGACATCTGCAGACTAGAGACCACTTTCGTGGTAGTCTCTGGTCCGTACACCCCCAACCCCCTACGATAGTTTGGTGTCCCCCCGGGTCCCTTGTCGATGCTCGGGCGAAGTTTCAAGTCAATTGGACTTCGTTTGTTGCCGAAATGAATTGGTTTTTGGAGTTAGATGCAAAATTAAATTTCAGTTTTTTCGAAATTTCATTTTGTGAATCCATTGGTTTTTGAAATGGCTAGCCATGGGTTTCCTATTGACGTTATTAAAGCGTTTAATCATGTTAATATGATGTCACATACTTGTTGATATATGACGGGCAACGTCGACGAATTGATAAGTGATCAATTCGACAGGGTTGCTTTAGTGTGTCTGAGTTGTTTCATGAGTTTACATATGTTGATGTTTTGTAATATTGGAATGTATTGGATTGCCGTGAAATGAATAGCCCTGTGCAGAATTGTGATGTGATAAGTTTCATACTCTTTACAATTCAAGCCTATGTATATTCTATAGTTTGGGACGAGCTCCAACCTGTGGCCGTCGTTTTCGCTATGTGTATATTCTTTTTCGGGGCGAGCGACCGACATGTGGTCGTCGTCACCGCGATATATTATTATTATCGGGAGATGATCAACTCGCGATCGTTGTCGCCGTTGTATTAATACAGGTTTAGGATTATCCCACGGAGTAACGCATGGGCGGCCGGGTTTTATATTGTAGCGGGTAGCCATCTTAAGGAGTTGAGATCGGGTCACTCGAGTCTAGAATTGGCCGGTTTCTTGCCGCGCTTGTAGGGGGTATATGATAGACTCTCGGAAGAGTGCTCAAGTCACTAGATTCGAGAAAGTGTTGGGTAGCCCCCTCATGATGATGATGTTGGGTTGCCTCGTTTCTTGGATTACCTGGTAACTTGCTGCACTCGTATGGGTCTGCTTTTGGCTGCACACGGGATATTCATGCGACCGGAGAATGTCGCGTTTCGTTTGATGGCTCGAACGAAATGCGAGATATCTAGGTAATCCGACCATTCCATCTCTGTATTTTCATTACTTGCTAGTAATGTGATTACCTGTCTGTGATGATATTTATCGCTTGCCTGTAATATTGATTATCTGCCTGTAATGATGTATATAGTGATATATATGATATATATAAATAAATGATATATACGTTTTGCACCCGTACTAGCCCTGCCCCCGCCCTACCATAAGTTAAGTAACCTTACGGTGAAAACCCGGGGCCCTGTAGCGAATGCGGATGGCATATATGTGCATTCTATTTTCTTTTCATGCTTTTCTGTGATGTATGAGAAGATATTAGGTAATGTGATTATCTATTTGATGAGATTGTATTGATTCAGATTAATGCAAAGATAATTAATCTAAAACACATTATAGAAACCGAATATTAGATATTGGTGTTATAACCAATTCTTTTGCTTTGTATTGAGGTATTCGGTTAGGAATATCATGCACCTTATTCGATGAGGAAAGAGCTTAGATCCCTTCATAGGGAGTGGTCTCATTGGCAAAAGATTGTGTTGCTATAAGTTTGCAAATTGAATAGCCGTATCCTATTGCTTTGCACAGAGGTATTCATTTAGGAATATCCTGCACCTCATTTGATAAGGTAAGAGCCATGATCTCTTCACGGGGAATCCGCACTTAAGCAATAGTCTACGTAACTATAAATATACAAAACCACTCGGTTCTTATGATGAGATCAAGTTCATTACGTTAAAGGTTTTCTTCAAAACTAGTCGTAGCCCTCTGTTATTTCAGGAAGTAGAGTACTTAGTATTCGTGTTGTGTTTGTTGACCTTCATCAAGAGGTAGTTTACGGTAGCTGAGTGATGTCTTTCTGTTAGCATGTAATGCGATTAGCCGGGACAGTCACACGGCTTTGTTGGCCTTCGTCAAGGGCCTGTATGGGTGGGTTCTAGTTAATCACGAAATGACGGGTTGAACTTGACTAGCGGCCTATGGTTTGTTGGCCTTCGTCAAGGGCATAAGTCGTTAAGGGTAAAAACCAATATCGGGAGTTTCAAGTGTTGAAACATGCAATGAGACTGCATACCTTCTATGGAGTGGGGTGACCTTTTGGTCTTCGTCAAGGTTACCACGCCATAATAGTTTGGATCCCGATTCCTACTGTGAGTAATTATTACTCCCGGAAGATTTTCAGATGACCCCGGCTAATTCTCCTTTTAGGGTTTGAAGGAGGATTCGACGAAACAGTGGGAGATCAAATTAGATAAATTAATTAACCAATCTAATCTATGATAGTGTGCATGCGAGTGTTTCTTTTCTCTCTTTCTGGCAGCAACCTAAGACTGACCTTAAACTAAACTCGTAAACCCAGTTAACCGAAACTGTTTACAATCAACGGCTTCGGAATGTCATGATTGCCCTATTTTCACGACATAATCACATATATCCTTACCCCTCCCACTTTCCCTTTTACTTCCTCTAGAACACTCTGTATCTGATATAGAGATCCATATTGCTTGGAAGACTATATTATAATTAGATATGAACTCGAAGAAATTGTTTCAGTCGAGAACGGCCGTAGGTTCTGGAAAAAGTGAATTGTATATGATAAAATTCATTTGTCTTTCCTCTCCACCTTATCACAAGTTTGAGAGCTTCTTAAATAAAGAGAATATATCAGTTATGCTTGTTGGATAGTCTTCTTCCAATCCCGATGCCGGATTTGAAAGGAAGGAAAAGAAGAAAACCAACTAGTATAAGTCCAGTATACACAAGATAAGAAAGAGAGACATACAAAAGGGGTCGAAGTGAGCATACAAGAAAATGCAACTACTGTTATGACTCTGGGCAGTGAAAGAGGCATTACTTGGAATACCCGGCCGTCCCTTGAAACATTTTGATATTTTATGTTTTCTATGCGATTGTAATCGAAAACAGTTTTCCAATTAATTTTGACTCTTGAGTATATAGATAACGGATTAACATCTTACATCTGTAAATTGTTACAGATGCCAAGAAAGATTAGATTATTGGAAATGTGATTTGATCCTCAATATCAGATATCAGAGAAATTGTTGCTATTGGGGAAATCACATGGTTTTACCTTTCGGCAAACTTTTGGTTTTGAATATCTGTTATTATGCACCAACTTTTTAAAATGTTATATCCGTCTCTTTATTTTATAAAGTGGGATATAAATTTTCAAAAATTATGTTGTGAACATTTTCCTATATCATCTGATAATTGGGTAAGGTGTATTGAATAATGGGATATACATTCTTAAGTAAAATACAGTTTTCAAATTATAATACACAGAGTATGAGTTAGTGAACTCAAAAGACTTACATATAATGATGTATGTTGTCTGGTGTCCGCATGGACAAAGGGTTGGTACTCATACTTCGTTTCGTTTTCCTATCAGTTCTCTGGTTTTAGACACGCATTCTTATTGAAATGCAAAGTCTAATGATTTTGAGAAGTTCATAGGATATAAGATTAATGTAGAGAACCAAATGTTGGAAATATCAAGATTCTTCAAAGTGTTCGAAAATGTGGATACTTATGCTAGATATTCCATAGTAAAATAAATGAGAATTTGATTCTCTCTCAGATTGCTCATCTGCGAGTGCGTTCCATGACGAGTAATGCTGAATCGTCTTTTTTAATTGAGGGATGTACTAGAAATAAATGCATATCAATTGATACCAAATCCACCTAAATCAGTACCTCAAATTCTATATGTGATATAGAATGGGTAATCCTGTTAAGATTGTTAAGATGTTGAATTGTCCGGCTTATGCTTAAAACCAGAATCTGGATAAACTCAAAGCACGTTTCAGTGATGGCAGTTTGTGGGTTATCCTGGGCATTGACGAGAGATTAACTTTCTACTATTTTCAGGATCAAAAGTTGTTTTGTTCTCGACACGTCACCTTTTTAAAAAAGAAATTTCTTGCAAAAAAAATTAGTGGGAGTATGGTAGAACTGAAATTAATTCCAGAACCACAAACTGTTACTGAAAATTTAGTATAACCTGGAGATTCAATTGACCTGACAAACCTTAGCTTACTTCGCAGATTTAGTAGGTAACCTCAGCTACCTGAGAGATACTTCGGTTCCCTCGTAAATGATGACAGAGAAGCTTGCATCATGTGATGATGACTTTACTAGTAATCAATTGGCCATGGGAAGTAGTGACTTCTGATTGATGGCTGAATACCAAATTATCCTAGTTGGAATTCATGTACTACAACAAAGTGTGGACTTTGTTGGGTGCTTCTGAAAGGGTAAAACCCATTAGGAACAAGTAGATCTTACGAGATCAGTGCAAATGGAAAGGTACTAACCTAATAAGGTTAGACTTATAGTAAAAGCTTTTCATCAAATACCCGATATGGATTATGATGAAACTATTATTTCGGTTTCTGTGCTGAATTCTATATGGATATAACTTGCCGTTGTTATCTTTCATAACTATGATATCTGGCATGTGGATGACTATAACGTCTTTTTAAATTGGATTTAGAAGTGTACGTGTATATGACTCTGCCAGAGCGTTATCTTAATCAGTGGGAGCAGCGATAAGCGTGCAAGTTGCTTAGGTCTATCTTTAGACTAAAGCAGGCATAACGGAGAAGGATCATCGGTTTTTGATAATACGATCAAAGCATTTGACTTCATCAAAATGAGTGATGAACTTGGTATTTTAAGAAGGTAGTATGGAGCACTGTCAGATTCCTCATATGGTATATGGATTGCGTACTCATGATAGGAAGAGATGTTCCTATACTGCAAATCGGTAAAACAATAGTGGTCACATGTGTTTCTCCATATAGGATATGGATATCAGTCCAATCCTGGAGAAACATAGAGTAACAGTGAAGAACATTTGATGTTCTTAGTATATGGTAATAACAGTCTCCTGAAGGAGGTTGTTACAGATCCTAGCTTCCCAGGTAAAATGAAAGACAGAGCGTCTGTCGCGAGTTATAAGTTTACCCTCTTTTGAGGAGCAGTATATTGGAAAGAGTTCCAAGTGGGATACTGAGATAGTCGTGGCACTAAATGCTGATTATGAATCAGCAAAGGATACCGCTCTAGAATTCGCTGAATATAATCGTTCATTTATGAATATGATCCCATCGTCCGTCCAGGCAAATACTAAGACAGGTATCGCTCATTTCAGAAGATATTTGATTTCCGCGAAGTTGAGATTCAGGGAGAAACAGAGAGATGCATTATGCCGAGTCCACTCATTGAGGCTAATTTTCGAACACAGTTTGCGAAACTGTTAGTACAGAAGTTGGATATGAGATACCGCAATAATTGGCCTTAAGTGAAAGTGGGAGATTGTTGGATATAGGCACCCTTAAGGCAATTATTGTAATTGAAGGAGGAACAATACAAAAGAAAAATCTTACTCGAGATGATAGTATGCTATGTGGTATGTTTTTATCTGTCATGTGAATATGTTTTACTAGTTATCACGTATCGCTAATACATGAGATAAACCCCTTAGGATTTTGCTTGACTACCAGGACGATGATGTAGATCATACTAGTAGGGCCTGGGTAATCGATAAGCACATCCTTAATGGTCCCTAGTCGTTGGAGTATCGAGACTTGGCATCGGTACTCTAGTTTAGACTAGTATATACGTTTCCTGACCCGGTTGGAGGGCGATAGCTGATCCCATAGCTATTGGTGTTTGACACCAAGAATTGTATACAAGTGTTCATCAGATGAAATACACTGGACGGACTCACCGAGAACTCCTAATTGGTAATATACCAATGTCAGATAGCAGTTTTTTGGTGACATGAGTACAGGGTAGTCCATAGGACCTGAGATCGTCACAATGTCTCATGTGTGTTCCCATTATACTTAGACTTCTACCCTATCATGGCTCAAAGGAGTCATGCAAACAGGCTTTTGTAGGGTATAGTCCTGAAGCACGTAGAGGCAGTGAGCGGTCGAGAGGATTCGTCTCTCTCAGTATAGGGAGTTAATGTCGCACTGTGCAGGACATGACCCCAACCATAAGTCGGTAGCCACCACAGTGAAGATAAACTGATAAGTGTTATCAGTTGTATCTCTGGTTAATTATGAGTCCTCTGTCGCACGACTTATTGAGTTATTGGGGTCTGACAGATTCCAAACCCTAGACTCGATATGCGATACTTGTAGATGAAGAGACCGGACTATATAGTGGCTGTCACTTATACACTTTGTAGGGTCTAGATGAGTTTGCTCGTCGAACTGCTTTTATCTTGATCATACCTGGATAGCCGTTACGTACAGCTAGTGCCACTGACATGCTTGTGGGTTACCCCGCCAGGGGATTGGATCCGAAAGGGTTTCGGATTCAATCGAATATGATCTTATATAATCTATTGCCAGCGTATTGACAGGTTTTTAGAGTCCCGCAACGAAAGTTCCAACCCGGAAAAAACGTTGACGTGACGTGCGTATTGGATACGTGCAGGAGTTCAATTAAATGTATGATTTAATCGAATGTCCTAAAAATACTAGCCGGTTTAAAAGCCGGAATATTAAGTCAAGTGTTGACTTAATGACCGTACTTTGATATGGTTTCTGGTATTGTGTATTGTACACACACTCTCTCTCTCTGTATATGTATTAGTATGCGATACTGATATATTATTGCGTATGCGATACGTAATATAGAAATGCATTTAATATATGTTTTCTTCTTTTGATATATATATATATATATATATATATATATATATATATAAAGTAAAGAGAAATGAATTATGTTAAAAATAAACGTAAAATGAAAAGAAAAGAAATGAATGGAAGAGTGGACTTCTTCTTACATTTTCAACCTTCTTTTCTTTGTTTTATTCATTCTTCTTTTCTATTTTTCTCTTTTCGTTTGAATTCTTATAACATTTTTTCCATGGCCCTTCTTCTTCATCTTCTTCCTCTCTCTACAAAAATGGTTTAGGTATGAAATGAGGGTAGAATTCAAAAAGCGTATGTTTTTCTTGATCACATCGCCTCACACATTAACCTAGCTAGTTTTATATGTAAGTTTCTTCACTTGAGAAGTGAAGATGAAGTTTTGGCTTGGTGCTTTCACGCGGATCATCAACGACGAGACGGTTGGCGTCCAAGCGCTTCCGTAAGCTCACTAGGTTTAGCTGGAGTTCAAGTTCTTCATTGATCATATGAAAATGCTACAAAGGTTGTAACATCCCTCACTTCTTTTCTTTTTCTTTTTCTATTGCAAGAATTTGATGATCTTGGTTTGGTTCCGGTTCTATATTTGAAAAATTATTGTTTTCTATTTCCGCAGTGGTCCGTGAATGCCACAACCCTAGAACCGAAACCCTAACAAGTTTAGGCGGAAATCTCTAGAATTTAGATGAAAAATTAAACAATATCATATCTTTTTGAGTTTTTCTTGGAAAAATGATATAATGCAACCCATAAATTTAGAGGTTGAGTTTTAAAAGCAATACGAATGAGGGAACATGAAGTGTGAAATCGAGATGAAACAAGCTAAGCTATCTTCATCATTTTGATAAAAAGAAAAAAGAAAAAACAAACAACTTTATGAAGTTGACTGAAAGAAAATATTTCTTTGATCTATACCTTGTGACAACATCTACAAAATATGTGTCATAAATTCTTATTATATATATTTCAATAAGGACAATCTATACGAGCATCCTATGTTTCAACGGAAAAATCTAATCTGCAAGGTCTTGCAGAGAAAAAACTCTAAAAGGCTGTTGGTTGTTGGCCACGAGTAAAGCCTAATCATGTGTAAAGCCTGTTGGATGTTTGAGAGAAATATCATCCCTGCTCCACTTCGCTGAGAAAAACCCCAGAGCCCTTTTCCCTTTCCTCTCTCTCTTCAAGTATTTCCGGTGAAAAATACCCAAACCCTTCCGTGTCCTTTCGTCTTCGATCTCCTCGCCTTTGGGCTCGCCGTTGCTGCTGAACAGCGGAGGAGCATGGTGATCACCTCGATCGATCTCAGATCTGTGCAGCGGAGGAGCTCGTCGTGTCCTTTCATCTTCGATCTCCTCGCCTTTGGGCTCGCCGTCGCCGCTGAACAGTGGAGGAGCACGGTATACGAGATCGATCTTGGATCTGGCTAGCGGAGGAGCTCGTCGTGTCCTTTCGTCTTCATCTTCGATCTTATAGTCTTTGGGCTCGCCGTTTGGGAGGTGATTCCGCAAGGTGTTGGGTTCTACAGTACACATCTTTTGGTAATTCTTTGTCTTGATATTCTATTAATTAAAGTTATCAACATAAATTATATAAATTCTCTGTTAGGTAATTATCCCAATTATGAACAAATAGATGATTATATAAATTCTCAACATAAATTATAAAAATTCTCTGCAAGTTAATTCCTTTTTATTTTGAAATTCATATTAACTTAAGTAATTTGAATTATATTAAGAATGCCTTCAAGCAATGGATCTGAAGATTAGCACATAGATGATATTTCAGATGAGGTTCAGAACATATCCCAAATCAATATTACAAATGAAATGATGATCCCAGAACCAACATCTAGATCATTACTGGAGCCGGAAGTAGGCATGGTATTTCATTTTGAAATAGAAGCCTATGAGTTTTATAACAAGTATGCTAAGGTAAAGGGATTTAGTGTTCGAAAGGGTTATCTTGATAAGAGAAAAGATGGAAGTATACAAAGTCGAATTTTGATGTATAATAGAGAAGGAACTCGTGGAATTCATTCTAGACATATAACAAAGAAGGCACGTCCAATTGAAAGAACAAATTGTTTAGCATGGATAGAGTTTAAAGTGGATCGTGATGGTGTATGGAATGTCAGTAGGGTTATTAATAAGCATAATCATCAATTTGCTAGTCCAAATAAAGTTTTTATGCTAAAATCACACAGAATGATCGCTCCTGCTCAATGTAATTTGATTAAACAACTTGATAAGGCTGGAATTGGTCCTTCTAAAGGTTTTGAATTTTTAGAAGTCGGGTGCGAAGGTGCCGACAAAGTTGGTTTCCTATCAAAGGATTATTCTAACTATCTTTATGCAACAAGAATGAAAGATCTTGCTACTAAAGATGCACAATATTTATTAGAGATATTAAAAGAGAAGCAGAAGGAGGATCCTGCATTCTTTTATGCATTTCAGCTTGACAAAGAAGGTCAGATAGCCAACTTCTTTTGGGCAGATGGTCGATCGATTGCTGATTATAATTATTTTGGTGATGTATTATCCTTTGATACTACATTTCAGACAAATAGATATGAATTGCCATTCACACCGTTTCTTGGTATAAATCACCATAAGCAAACCGTGATATTTGGTGCGGCATTAATATTGGATGAAACTACTGAATCTTTTGTTTGGCTGTTTAAGACTTTTTTAATTGCAATGTCAGGAAAGCAACCGAAGACTATCTTTACTGACCAATGTGCTGCAATGTCAAAAACTATTAGTATGGTTCTTCCATATACATGTCACCGTCTTTGTTTATGGCATATATATCAGAATGCTGCAAAACATTTGTCACACGTCTACAGTAGTCATTCTGATTTTCATCATGAGTTTAACAAATGCATATATGAAGGTGGTTCCATTGAAGATTTTGAAAATAGATGGCAACAGATGATTACTCGTTACAGCCTTACCGAGCACTCTTGGTTAAATGATCTGTATACACTTAAGGAGAAATGGGCATTGGTATTCCGTCGTGAGTCTTTTTGTGCTACAATGACAACGACTCAACGTAGCGAAAACATGAATAGACACTTCAAGAAATATTTCAATAGACGGTTATTTCTTTCAAAGTTCATTGAACAGTATCAAAGAGCGTTAATTCGATTTCGTAAGAAGGAACTTTACGAAGATTATAAATCCAGACAAACCGAACCAGTTTTATATGTTCGTGACATGCCTATGTTGATTGAAGCAAGTAAGTCATATACAAGACTAATATATGCAGATTTTGAGGAAGAGTTGAAGAGTCAACTTACATGTGTTTGTGAGCTTATCAATATTGATGGTTCAGTATGCACCTATAAAGTGTCTCCTCCAAAAGCTCGGATTTCTGGAATAGTTGAAATTAACACCGTAAATGTTATAGTCAAGTGTAGTTGTATGAAGTTTGAGTCAATGGGAATTCTATGCATGCATGCACTCAAAGTTCTCAACTATAATAATGTTTTATATTTTCCAACTCAATATATATTGAAGAGATGGACTAAATTTGCAAGGGATAGACCAATGGAGAATAGTTTACTTGTGGAATTAGATTCCGATGGCGAAGAAAGTCTTCAAACAAGATATAGAAGGCTTTGTCATAAATCAGTAAGTATTGCAATTAAAGGTGCAAATTCCAAAGAGGTGACTGAAATGTTGGACCAAGAGCTTGAAATATTATCTTTGAGAGTAGAGAAAATGTTACATTCATCCAGTAAAAATTTTGCCGAAGGAACAAATGAAAGTGTAGCTATTGATAAAGAGCAAACTAATTCGTTTGCTCCTGAAATAAGGGAATGTGCTATAAACAATCAAATTACCATAAAGCCTCCTTCTGTTCGAAAGAAAGCAGGTATACGAGATTCTGCTGGAAGAAAGAAGAGTACCCTTGAAAAGAAGCGAAGAAAAAATGGTGGTTCAACAAGCCAAAGAAATCATTGTTCTTCGTGTAACACATTTTCTTCATCACAATCAAGCAGCAACACATTTCCTTCATCACAATTATTGCCTTCCCAGGTAAAAGTTTATACATTTTTGTTGAAATATCATAGTTGTTTATCATTATATTTTTATTTATTTAAACTTATAATAATATAGGAGGCAACTATGACATCTTACTCGGTCTTCAACCTGTCAATGGGATCACAATGTTCAAATACTCCAAGTTTATGGAATACTCCTGGTCCTAGTCCAAAGGTTAATAAAAATTACAATCCTTTCATTTATTTTATTATGAAGATACTTTAATGCTAACTAATAGGCTTACGTAATTTTTTGGTATTCAACTTCAGGTTATTCCAAGTATCCATGCCCCACAACTTCCAAATATTCAAGTATCTCAATCTCCTCTATCTCATATCATAGTATGATACCTAATTATATTTTAATAAGTGCATTGTATACCTTTATTGATCAGTTTGATAATATATTTCTATATTTTTAACAATGTTTCCGGTGGTAGCAACCAATCTTGCTCTTGCACTGGTGATAAGAAAGTCTTGTTGCGTGCAGAAACTCTTAGAGTGTAGGCGCATTCATCAGCAGCCTCATAGATTGGGTGTTAAAGAGTTTAATTTTATCTTTTTTATTTTATTATTGTTATTATGGGAGGCTCTTTTGATTCAACCTGGGATTTCTTTCTTGCCTTTGCTTTGGACTTGATGTAGTTTCATTAATTTATCTCTGAATGGAATGCGGGGATGGTTAGCATTCGTTTATTCACCCCCCTCTCCCCCCCACCCAAAAAAAGGAAAAACCTGCGACCTCTCACCTAGGAAAGAAAAATATTATAGTTAGTAGTTAGGTTATTACCTTCTGGTTAAAGGGCTCTAAGCTGGACGGGAAGAGGATAGTTCCTATGTGGGAGGTGATGGTTTCATGAATCTGCTGTATTTTTGCTATGTTTCATCATGATATATAATCATGTTTATGCATGCCTTTTCCAGTTTTTCAAATCATATAATTTGCTTAACTCTTGTTAGAGTGGGAATTAAATATCGGCATGATATATCGTTAACGGACCCTAGCGACACGATAAATTGACATAATATCGTCCGATATGATGATATATCGTGATATGTCGACGATATCCGTTTTATGAAGTATTTCTTCGATCCGTTTCTGATATTCCTTGTTGGGCTTTTGCTGTTTCAAGACATGTCAAATATAAATATGTCAGTGACTCCTATGTTCCATATTAGTTCAGTCTTACCAGAACATCATTCTCCTAATCCAGATTTTGATAATCAGACAGGTGCCGTGTGTACATATATAAGCATTATTTTCTTTTAATTGTAATTATATATTTGTCTTTGCTTATTTGGTTTCATAGTTTTTGTGTCATGTTCGCAGCTAAATGGTGTCCTCAGATGACAAATACTCAAGAAAGCAGGTTCTTCTAAAGAAGTAGTTTGGATTGGAAACCTAGCGCTCGACGACTTCAGGGGAAAAGCTAAATGCATGCCCTTTTTGGATTTGGTTTTATTTCGTTGCTATGCTCCTTTGTTTCATGTTAGTTCTTCTAAAGAGGCAGTGTTGATTTGGTTTCGTTTTGTTGCTATATTAGAGTCACTGAGATGTCATGACCTTTTGGGATGCTTTATGTTTATGTATGTGTTGAACTTGTCTTTGATAGCCATGTATGTTTTGAACTTGTCTTTGCTTGTAAGCTTTTGGCCTTAATGGCCATTCTATGTAACCATTAAAAACCGTTTAATGAATTATGGTGGCTAATTATCCACCTTTTCTTTCCATCGAAAAGCAAATTAAATAGCTGTTTATTACCATATGAAACTTATAGGCACACCTTGCTCTAATCTTAGCTGCAGCGTTTATGCTTGAAGTGTTGTCATGGTTGAGAAGGTCGGAATAATCTGCTGCGTATTCGGCTTTTTAAATATGGTTTTTAAAGTTTTTCGTTTTCGGTTTTTGGGTTCAAAGGCAAATCTTGTACTCTTGATAACATCATAGATATTGAGCTATCTATCATCAAAAAATTCTGTTTACCTCTGATGTAGAATACAACAATAGAAGCAAACGGAAAGGTATAGTTTAGAGGTAGCAAATACAACAACAGAAGCAAATGGAAAGGCATAGTTTAGAGGTAGCAAATACAACAATAGAAGCAAATGGAAAGGCATAGTTCATCAGTTAATTGCCCATGATTCATATTGTCCTGTAGGTTTTTCACGTGAAAGATACGGTTTATCTGAATACCAAACTAATTTCATAAGTTTGAAACAAATATACCGCATGTTTAAATAAATCTGCAAGTTGTGCAACAAGGCTACCTACAACACAAATCATGAAAGGGATGTACTAAGTGCACTTTCAAACTGAGGCAGTGATACATATTTATAATGAAAAAAGTACACTTCATATTGGTTCAGTCACTCCAATCTCCATATAATTTACATAACGACGAGAAGTTTTAACATTTACATTATAAAGTTGGAAGGGTTGTTGATGAAAGCAATGTTGGCAACCCAATCTCGGTTCTGATGTGCCACTCTGATAGCTAATCAAGATCTGTCAAAACACCAAACAAGGAAATAAATAGAAGGGCTGTTAGAGCAGTTAGACGAGTAAATTAGAAGAAGATAGAAATATAATCACAAGCATGCAATACATATGGTATACAATGTTATGCCCTCGGTATACTATAGAAGGTAAAGGATAATAAAATACCTGACATTGCTGGTCGAGAAATATCGAGGCCTAACTTATCAACGTCATGCAAAAGATTCTTATATAGATTTGACTCCTCAAGTGTGATATCTCTTTCTACCAATGCTAACTCGAGCTGAACTTTGAGGGCATGATTCTTCTTAGATAAGTTGGAAAAGTCAAGTTCAAAAGCGACTGCTTTACTGCTGCTGCAAGCCTTCTAGAACGCAAAATTGCTCGTTATATAGGCATTAACATACGCTTACCATATACTACTAACAATTATATCCTTACATTTCGAAAATACTCATTATATGCCTTCTGTGCTTCTTCCAGTGAATCATATCTGTGATGCACACAACAACTAAATTTATCAACATGTTCTTTGCATTCTGACCATGTTGTGTATATTCCCACCTTTCGGCCTTTGAATACTACATAATATTTTGGCATTTTATCTATCAAAAGCAGGAAATAAAGACAAATCAAATTTTTAGTATGTTCAAGCATAAAATTGAAGACATTATTCTAAACTTCGTGCTTAAAGCAGTGGGACTGCACAAAAACTAAGGTGATGAGCAGCTGATGAAAAGCTTAAAATGTTGAAAGAAGAGAAGCTTGAAATATTTTCTTAACGGTGACCAGTAAAACTAATTCTTCATGATGAACAACTAGCATAAACATGAAGGGCCATCAACTAACAAACAAATATCTAAAACCAGCCAAGAAATTATTTGAATATATTCTTCAAACCAGGATAAATATATCATGACATACATCCAAAGATGACATCTCCATCATATCATAATTTAACTCTTCGATGCAAATTTGCACCAAAAACAACAACATCAACAACTCCTACAGGTTAGAACTAAATGAGACTCAAATAAAGAATTTATGTTGATTGTTAATAACTGAGATAATTTTCCGACAATAGATAAAAATTAATGGCCATGTAAATAACTTATAAAATTATTATTGTTTAAATAATCATCATCCATGGTCCAAAATACTATAGTCTAATTTATATATTACATGGCCATATTTCACTGATGCAAAAAAAATCAAATCTACATCTTTTATAAAGAATTACCAAAAGATGTGTACTGTAGACCCCAACACCTTGCGGAGGTGAAGAAAGCCTGCCCTAATCACCTCCCAAATGGCGAGCCCAAAGACTATAAGATCGAAGATGAAGACGAAAGGACACGACGAACTCCTCCGCTGCGCAGATCCGAGATCGATCGAGGTGATCACCGTGCTCCTCCGCTGTTCAGCGGCGCCGGCGAGCCCAAAGGCGAGGAGATCGAAGACGAAAGGACACGATGAGCTCCTCCGCTGCGTAGATCTAAGATCGATCGAGGTGATCACCGTGCTCCTCCGCTGTTCAGCGGCGACGGCGAGCCCAAAGGCGAGGAGATCGAAGACGAAAGTACACGGAAGAGTTTGGGTATTTTTCACCGGAGAGACTTGAAGAGAGAGAGAGAGGAAAGGGAAAAAGGCTCGGGGGTTTTTCTCAACGAAGTGGAGTAGGGATGATATTTCTCTCAAACATCCAACAGGCTTTACACATGATTAGGCTTTACACGTGGCCAACAACTAACAGCCTTCTAGAGTTTTTTCTCCACAAGACCTTGCGGATTAGATTTTTCCGTTTCAACTGCATCCATTGTGTACTTAAAAGAATAAAAAAATACTCGTAAACAAATATCGGTTCCAGCAAAATAAGAAAATACAGTTAAAATATAGCCGCGTATTAGAATATAGGAAATAAATCGAATCAATAATTAAGACAGAGCATGAGATCTTTAAATCAAAAGTTGCCAACATTGAGTTGTGTTGGAGCTGGGCTGCCTCACAATGGGGTGCCCACAAGCCACCAACCTTGCGGTGTAATGTGGGGCCCACCGATCTTATCATTGCGGCCAACAGACAAAGATATATGCGGCATGGTTTGTCTAGTCTCTTTGCTGTTTCGTTCTCTGTATTTCTGGATTCTTCTTTGTTCATTAATAGGGTTGTTGCTCATTTTAAATTTGGGGGCCAGCTCAAGATTTTGTGTATCATCCTCCTCCTCCTCCACCAAGCCACTGAATCATGTTGAAAAAATGTGGTATATAGAAAAAATGATAATGTGCCGGTCATGTATGTTAGGTCACCGGAGGAAGAATAATAATAGAAATTCTCAATCTCTTTCTTTAATTTTCTTGTCCATGTTCATCACACTAGACAAGTATATCGAATAATTCCTCTATCTGTAACCAAGTTTTAGCACATGCTTCATAGCCTTGGCGGTTGTTCTCCACATATCCTGCTCGATTATTGTAAAATGATCATGACATGTATCTAAAGCTGTTTTATGGATCATCCATTCCAGCTGAACCGGATCATTTGAGGGGCCGGTTTTAGAAACTAATTTGAGTACTCCTCAAAATTAATTTTCGTTAGTTGACAGTGTGTGCCATCCTGTTTATGGTTGTACTTGTCCCTTGTGTTTCTTCAAAACATGAAATAGTCATTATGTAGCATTATAGGTTGATATTTGCAATATAACATTAGGCATGGAGATATCTACCTACACTCAACTCAGGACATTCCATTGCATGGGTGTCTACACTCCTCCTAGATTATCATATAAAATAACAAGGTTTCAAAAAGCATGTCTTGATAGATTCTGCTATTCAATCTACCATCACAAGTAGATAGAACTCAAGCGGTCCAACTCCAAATGTACCCCCCATCTTTCCTCTAAAAGATTATGAAAAAATGAAAGAATTTCTTGACTTTCTAAAATTAAGATGGTCCATGTAATCGAATTTTGTCTCTTTCTACCGCGGGGGGAGGGGGGCCCTCTCTCTCTCCCACTCTCTACATACACACACTAGTTTTCTGCACGGGCGTTGTACGCATTAGTTCACTCAATTATATGGTAATTGTAATTAAAATTGTGAAGCGATATTATCATACTATTGGTTAAATTGATGATTCCTTCAAAGTTCTTTAGTTAGTTTTTCCAGAAAAAAAAAATTTGAATGTCAATAACGCGTTATGTTTGAGTTAGCAAATATATTACAAAAAATTATTAAAAGATAATTTAAAAAATTCAAAATAAAAATTCAAGGTCATGGAAACTTTTAGAAAGACCATACTACATATTTTAGTAGATATGCATTGAATAATTTTAAATAAGAAAGATATTCAAATAAAAAGGTAACTTTAAAAGAAATCTAAAAAGTTGAAATATGCTAGCTTAAAGCTTTGTCTAGAAAATTCTTTTATCTTATCTTATAAGGGATTGAAATTTTAGAATTCAAATGAACAATGTTTTATTATTATATTGTCCTTTCTTGAAAATGTGGACACCTCAAATGGAGAAATTTTCTTCATTTTTTGTTTTATAAAAATAGAGAATGGTGAATTTAATCAGGTTCATTTGCATTTTATATATATATATATATATATATATATATATATATATATATAAAGAGGGAGGGAGAGAGAGAGAGAGAGTGCTTTTATTGGTAGGATTTGGACCTTTTTTTAACCATTGGACTTGTTTTAGGATGTGTGATATCAATGATGTAATTAATGAGAAACATAAAAGATTCACTTCATAATTATTAGCACACATCCCAAATCTAATCTAATGTGTGTGTGTGTGTGTGTGTATATATATATATATATATATATATATATATAGAGAGAGAGAGAGAGAGATGTTATTGTCACGACCCGAAAACGGCACGTGACTGGCATTTCAATCACGTGAAATCTATAAGACCTTACCTGTTTCCTCCAATAAAAGAGTAAAGCTCTATTCAAAATTAATGAGGCAACGCCTCGGTGCTCCTCACGTGGACGCCAGTGTACAAAGCACAAAAGAATCTATTAGATTAAAAATAAGAGTTAAATCTCTCATATAGCGCCGCACGTGCTCCTCACGTGGGCGCTAGTGTGCAAAGTACAAAAACAATTAAAAATCTCAAGTGGTGTCTCACGTGCGCAACACATGAGCGCCGACGCTCAGATAGAATTAAATTCTACTCTCTGTTAAACAGAGCCGTTGGATCAAAAATCCAACGGAAATGATAAATCATCAAAAATGCAGAATTAAATTCTGTCGGGAGAAAACATTCCCTAAATTGGATCATAAAATAAAATTCTATTTTTGGGATATATTCTCTCAATCTTTCTAAATAAGAAAGATTGCCCTCTGTAAAGTAGAGAACCCTTGGATTAAAAATTCAATGATGATTAAAAATCACTATTTCACAGAATAAAACTCTGCATATGGAAAATATTTCCCCAATCTTGTTAGAAACAAGAAAATATGTTCTGTAAAACAGAAATCCTTAGATCAAAGATCCAATGGTTGGTAAAATTCTTAAAATTCCCCAAATTGATTGGGATTTTTTAATGAGAGATTTCTTTAAAACTAATTAACAAACTTGCCTCCACTATATAAAAGACCGAAGACTTCAGCTCTGAGGGAGAGGAACCCTCCATAGGCTTCTAAAAACAAAAACAGAAAGCTTCTAAAAGGAATAGAGAATTAAATTCTCAATGAAGAAGGTCACCCATAAAGACTCTAGGTATAGAAAAAAATAGAGATAAAAACATCTCATTTGCATATTTAAGAGTCTAACCCTTCTCGAAGAACGTAGTTCTTTCTCTGGATCTGAGATTCACAAGACAAGTCTCCCACAAGTTGAGAATTTAATTCTCATCGGGAGGAACTTGTTCTTGAGAATCAAAAACTCAAAAAAGAACTAGGAATTGAATTTCTCAAAACAAAGCATATAAGAGGAACCTAGTTCTCGTAAAAGAACTTGGTTCTTAAAAATGAAAGCTTGATCTTAGATCTGCAAAACAAAGATCCCATCAATCATTAATGAGCAAAAATACTATCAGCAGAGGAGAAAAGTGCCCAGCGCCGCACGTGTCCCTCACGTGGGCGCCATAGAAGAGTGCTCAGCACTCACTAGGCAGCGCCCGGCGCCGCATGTATTCCTAACGTGGACACCACAGAGAGGAGTGCTCCGCACTTACTGGGCAGCGTCCAGCGCCGCACATGTTCCTCACGCAGACTCCACAGAAGGGAAGAGTGCTTAGCACTTGTAGGGTGTTTTTCGTCACCCCATTGAGATGGGAATACGCGCGCGCTTGTTAGGCGTACTACAGATTCCCTCTGCCTAAGGTAAGCGGGGGTTTATTGATTGTGAGGATTTGAATCTCCGGCAGCCGCTGACTAAGCTGCCGTTAATTACCCCGCGCCTTTGGAGCGAAGGAACCTCCGATTGACGGGTTAAACTGGTCATGCGAACTCAATATGCAGTGTGCATGTGTTATGTTTTGAAAGGGGTTTTGGATATATCGGGGGCCCCGCAGAATTTTTACGGGGGTCCCGCTAACCGGATAGCGGGCTGGGGGTCAAAGGGGCTAGCAGCCCCCTTGTGGGGTGCGAGGCAATGCACCGTTAGAAATTTTTTCTAACGGGGGAGGTATATTTAGTGTAGAGTGCATATAAAAAAATGGGGGAAGCGTCTTAAAGACGCGTGCGTGGCACATGGGCGCATGGTGCTCGGGGTCACGTGCACGCACATGGGCGCTTTAGCGTCCGGGGTCACGTGCGCGCATGTGACCATTGGGCGCCTTAGCGCCCGGGGTCACGTGGCGCACACGTGACCGCATGAAACACCCGCGGGAAAGGGCCTAACCCCTAGGTTGGGGAGTTGAACTCCCAAGGGTTTTTTTTGGAGTTGAACTTCTAACGGAAACTAATTTATGGAGTTAAACTCCAACAGATCTAGAAAGGAGTTAAACTCCTAGAAATCTTTGGCCCTTCTTTTGAGCCTTGGATCTGTCCAAAATTAGATTTTTGGAGATGGGTCTTCTTCTTCCTTCTCTTGATCAGCGGGATCTTGGAGAAAAGGAGGTGAGACTTAAAAATCTCCCCTTTTCGAGATCTGATTGGAGATCCGAGCTCCCCTTCGTGGGTTTTGTGGTGAAAAACTATTTATTTTTGAGAAAGGAAGAGTTAAACTCTTGATTTAATTCAAACAAAAGGAAGAGAATTTAGACCCTTGAGAAAGGAGAAGGAGGCACAAACCCTAGATTTTGAGAGAATGGAAAAGTGTATGCTTTATTCATCATCATGTTGCCTTATATAGGCTTAAATATTTACATATAGCCCCTTGGGCTTTACAAAATGGTATTTTGCCCATCCCATGGCTCATATGCTATTTCTTTTTGCACACAAGCCATGGACTTTACAAAAATTTGGCTTTATGCCCACTCATGCATAAAAAATTACATTGAAATTATTTATTACATGATTTTTATGTTGGCATGGGGAGGCTGGCCGCGGGCTCGACTTGGGCATGTGCCCGCTTGACCTGGACTTAGGCCTACCTGGTTTGGGGTTGACCATGACTTTGACTTGGTCAACCGGGGTGCAAATTTTGACCCCAACAGCACTTACTAGGCAGCGCCTAGCGCCGCACGTGTTCCTCACGTGGGAGCCACAGAAGAGAAGAGTGCTTAGCACTCACTAGGTAGCCCGTAGCGCCCAGCGCCGCACGTGCTCCCCACGTGTGCACCGCAAAAGAGAAGAAAAGAGTGCTTAGCACTCCATAAACAGCCATAAACGGCTGAGTGTTCAACACTTATTGGGCAGCGCCCAGCGCCTCACGTGTTCCCCACGTGGACGCCATAAAAAGTGCCTAGCACTCCATATAAAGACAAAAGGAGTAAAGTGTTCAACATTTGTTAGGCAATCCCCATGACTGAAAGCTCCACATGATCATATATGGGCGTCAGAACTCATATAAGTGCTCAGCACTTTTTGCATAAAAAGGGACTGATTAAACAGAGCCTAAACAAGTGCTTAGCATTTTTTCAAAAAGAAGAGGGAAGACTAAGCAGACTAAAGCCCAAATTGGCTAAGTTGCTAAAGTCTTGCAGCTGAGTCCAAATGCTCCGTTGCTGGGTCTTAAATAAGGAAGATCCCGAAATGTTGTTAAGTGGATCTTAGTCTTAAATTGGACTAATGTATGCTTAACAAAAATTCTTAAGGCCACCATAACCCTTCTCCCTTAAATACAGGATTTGGTTCAAGAGTACATCCCTTCACACCTCTGATATATGTTGTTGTAATTTCTCAACGTCTTCAGAGAGGTGGCAGGTCCCGACGACCAACAATTCCTCTTAATGCACTTCCAAATTGACGTGCATGCCTCAAATCGGGTCGTGCCCCAAATTGGGCACATTTCATATCAACAACGTTCACTTCGCCACGTAACAAATACACGTGCACGCAAGTTAAATGTTGGACCGAAACGTCCTTAAACTAATATTCGCCTCAAAAATTGCGATAATGGACCGAAACATTCTTAAACTAATATTCGCCTCCAAAATGGCGATAATGGACCGAAATGTCCTTAAACTAATATTCGCCCCCAAATACACGATAACGGACCGAAACTTTCCTAAACTAAAACTTCGCTTCAAACATGGCGATAATTGACCGGGATATCCTTAAACTAAAATAATCGAGCCCAAATGCTCATATAATTAAGTCGATCTTAATCTCAAACCAGATTAACGGTCCTTAAATCAACCCAAACCCAAATCTAAGAATATACGAATTTGGACTAATCCATGCCCTACGGGCGACGACATAAATTAGTTTCCGTATACAATGCACTGGCAACCCAAAATAAAAACAAACATACACACGATACGAAGTGAACCTCCGGAGTAGGAGAAAGTGGTTATGGCGATGCGGTAACGTAATTAAGTGCAGAGGCTTGCTTCTATAGGGAGGAGCATCCCTACAATCAAAAATCCCTCGTAAATGAGGGGGAATCTGATAAAGTCTGCTACAACGGCCGCGTCCGTCCAAACCTCCGATATATAGTGCCATAAATCAACTTGGCATTTTCGGAGAGGTGGACGGATAAATCCAAATAGTATCTGCCCTCAAATTCAAGCTAGATGTCCCAACGTCTCGGTTCGGTCTTTCGGCGGTGAACAGATTCTGGTACGTCTGGAAGACGGACCGGATTAAGTAAATAATGGAGGTAAAGTTTTGGAAAAGAGGAATAAATGAAATCAAGTTTCTCTTTCTAAAGTATAAGTAAAGTTCGTTTGAAATACAAGTGGGTTTTAGACTAGGATTTGAAAATATTTTCGTCATTTAAAAATTGGGCAACACCTCTTTTATAAATTTTGATAAATACCAGTATATATACATAAATATAATCCGCATCCCCAATTGGGATCTATCCCATCGTCCAAACGGAGGAATCACAACCACACAGTATATACGACGCCGAAGACGAAGATCAATACAAGAAAAAGTAAAAAAAAATCAAAACAAAAAGCATCATCAACTCAAATATAAAGAATAACATACAAGTCTTGCCTCTAATTTCAAAAGAATATACAAATCTGGTCTCTAAATCCGCAAAAATACAAGTCTGGTTGATGGAGTTTTTAACTAGATTACAAATGAATATAAATATACAAGCGATGGTTACGATCTATAATGTAACTCACCTACCAAGCAACTTGTACAATGGTGACATCGACCTCAAATCGGTCGTGCCCCAATCAAATAATATACAACAGGCAGTAACGGCTGTCCACATGTCGGACGCTCGCCCCGTAATAACAAATGTACAAATGAATCTCAACTGTACCACTAACATTGCACCACAAGCTATCCACCATGACTATCCAACCACAACCACAGCACAAACACAAAATATCAACGTGAATGTCATGTTCGCAAACCCATCTAAAAGAATATATAGCAGTTAGACGAGCTATAAACAAAATTTTTTATAACGATTTAAACTTGGCGCTAGAATAATCCTAAACCGGATCTAACCATAAACCTAAGTAGCAACAAGAGAAGCTCTATCTATGATGATAGAAATTATACCTAAAGAAACAAGTCCTTTGGGTCTTCGCTCCTCCCCTTTGGCTCCTCAAAAGATGTACGGATAATGCTTGAACTTCGGCCTCCTTGCGTCAAAGATGATCCACCCGAGAGTGCCTACTTTGAGCTCTTACCTCCTAATCGAGGTAACTAGGGTATATAGAATTCTAATCAAGTAGCCTAGATGAAGTAGAGTGAGATGATGGATTAATATGTCTCACTAACCCTAGGTTTCTCAACTCACGAGACAATTAGGGTTAGAGCTTAGAAGAAGAGAGCAAGGAGAAGACGGGAGTGTTCAAGTGAGAATAGAACATCATCAAGTGAAGAATGGCTAAGTGTTGTGTATTAATAATGCAAACCAATAATGCCACACCAAAATATCTAGATACCACAAAAATATCTAGATGCCACCTTGCATTAAAAATTCACAACAAAAGAAAATATCAAGTATACTCCAATAGTAAAGAATGAGTCATGCCATAAGTCACCAAGTAGCCATGCTTCATTTAAATCAAATAAACGCCTCATTTCTCCACCTCATTAACCATTAACAAAAATAGTTAAAATAAATAATGAGGTGTCTTCTTCTAGAAGTATCTTGCACAATTACAAGAATGCCCCTCACTGTATATACATACTCGTATCCGTATTCCAAAAAATACGAATAAAAAGAGATATAATAATCTAAGAATATAATACTAGGATCCGGTTTAAACCAAAGCCCACTAGTATTATCCAGCCAAACATCACACGTGCACAAGTGCATGTATGTGATCGAAACCCTGCCGTAAAACCATATGACCTCTATATCGTTTCGCTTGAAGCAGGAAAACCCTCTGTGTGGGACTCTAAAGACTCGACAGTACGCTGGCAGTAGATTTAACCACAAGCACGTCAGCGGCACTAGCTGTACGTAACGGCTACCCAGTTACCTGTCGAAAAGGAAGGCAGACGAGCAAACTCGTCCGAACTCCTACTGAGCCTATCCGTGACAATCTCCGTATAGTCCGGTCTTTTCATCTAAGAGTATCGCATACTGGGTCTAGGGGGTGGTAAAAGTCAGAACCTAATAACCCAATAATTCGTGTTGATAAGGCTTACCAATCCGGGAAACTTCTGATCAACCTATCAGTAAATCCCAACTGTCTTGGCCAAGGTCTTATGGTCCTGATCAATCGAACGCTGTGCGATATCGACTCCCAATACCGGGAAAGACGAATCCCCAACAATCGCTCACTGCCACCATGTGGCTCGGGACTATACCGAACCAAAACCCATTTGCACGACTCAGTAGAACCGTGGTAGGGTAGTGATCAAAGCACAATAGGAACTTACATGAGACAATTGACGATCTCGGGTCTAAAGACTAACATGTACACGTGTCACCTGAGAATTTCCATCTGACGATAGGTATAGTACCATCTGGAAGTTCTCCATGAGTCTGTCCAGTGTACTCACACCCAGTGAGCACCTGTATACGATCTTAGGTGCATCAGACCAATGGCTGCGGGACCAATCATCACCCCTCGTCGGGCTTTAGAAACATATACACTAGTTTACTGTGGAGTATCAATGCCCAGTCTCACTACTCACGCGATTAGGGACCATTTAAGGATGTGCTTATAGACTATCCTGCTCCCACAAGTATGATCTTCATCACAACGCAGGTAGTCAAGCAAGATCCTACGGGCTTTATCAACATGTAACCGCAATATGTAATAACATGTATAACATATGCCATGTTAAGATAAAGTCAAATCATAATAGTATACTACTGTATCAAGTCTTTATCAATATGTGCAGGCTGGATAAAGTATCAATAAAAACAAATACACATATCCTGATAAAGACAACTGAAATAATATACTATATAACTGAGCAAGAATGTCCTGTACATACATATCCCCAGCATCCATATGTATACATATACAATAATGGCTTCTAGGGCATACATATCCAACAATCTCCTACTTGCACTAAAGGCCAGTAATTGGTGTACCGAATACCTAATGTCTGCACTAAGGCCAGCTGTTGGCGTACCGCATACCCAACATCTCAAAAGGTCGCTCGAACTGTGCTTGAGGGAGGGCCTTTGTAAATGGATTCGCCGTATTTTCTTTAGTGTCCACTCTCCGTACCTTGATCTCCTGGCTAGTAATGATCTCCCTGATCAGGTGATACTGCCTTAAGATGTGTCTGGATTTCTGATAGCACCGTGGTTCCTTCGCTAAAACTATAGCTCTATTGTTATCACAATACAAAAGTATTGGATCAATAATGGACGGAACTACCTGAAGTTCAACAATGAACTTCTTCATCCAGACCACTTCTTTTGCGGTATCATTTGCAGCAATGTATTCAGCCTCCATCGTTGAGTATGCGACGGTTTCCTATTTGGAACCCCTCCAACACACCGCCCCTCCGTTGAGGGTAAACACAAAACACGAGACAGACTTGCTGTCATCCTTGTCACTCTGAAAGCTGGAATCGGTAAAGGACTCGACCGTGAGGTCTCCATTACCGTACACTGAGAACATTCTCTGGTACTTGAGAATGTTCTTCGCAGCCGTCCAATGATCCTCTCCTGGGTTTGACTGATACCGGCTCACCACACTAAGCGCGTAAACTATATCTGGTCTGGTATACAGTATCGCATACATTATAGATCCTACCGCCGAAGCGTAGGGTATAATGCTCATGCAAACCCTTTCCTCATCAGTCTTGGGAGACATCTCTTTGGAGAGGGTGATTCCGTGCAGTGCAGGTATGTTACCTCACTTGGAATCTTCCATACTAAATCTCTTTAGTACGGTCTCTATGTACCTGGACTGCAAAAGTCCCAATAATTTCTTTGATCTATCTTTGTAGATCTTGATCCCCAGAATGTACGAGGCATCATCCAGGTCCTTCATGGAGAACCTTTGTGACAAGAACATCTTGACCGATTGTAGCATAAGAATATCTTTTCCTATCAAAAGAATGTCTTCCACGTATAAGACTAGGAATACAATAGTTCATCCTACAATTTTCTTATAAATACATGGCTCATCTTCGTTCTTGATGAAGTCAAAGTCCTTGACTGTTTCATCAAAAAAGATGTTCCAGCTCCACGATGCCCGCTTTAATCTATAAATGGATTTAAGCAACTTGCATACCTTCCGCCGCTCCCACTATCTACAAAACCTTTTAGTTGATCCATATAAACGCACTCTTCTAAACTTCCATTCAGAAAGGTCGTTTTTACGTCCATCTGCCAGATTTCATAGTCATGGAAGGAAGCAATGGCAAGTAGGATTTGAATGGATTTGAGCATAGCTACTGGAGAAACGGTTTCTTCATAGTCCACTCCCGGTCTTTGACGAAAACCTTTTGCAACGAGTCGAGCCTTATAGGTTTCCACCTGCCCATCTACACCAAATTTCCTTTTGTAGATCCATTTGCATCCAACGAGTTTTACCCCAGGTGGAGCAATATCCAAGGTCCACACTTTATTAGTGTGCATGGACTCCATCTCGTATCGCATAGCATCTAGCTACTTATCAGAGGCCTTACTGATAATGGCCTGCCTGAAATTAATAGGATCATCTTCTTCCAAGATGTAATCCCCTCGATCCCCGTTGATGAGAAAACCGTAGTATCTCTTGGGCGGATGAGAAATCCTACTAGATCTGCAGAGTGGCTGAGGCTCGTCCGGGATTATTGAATCTTGAGGTTCCACCAATTCTTCAGTTTGAGTTTGTGGTTCCTAAATTTCTTCCAGTTCTACCGTACTCCCACTTGTTTTTTTTGCAAGAAATAGCCACTCTAAAAAGATAGCGTGGTGAGATACAAACACCTTCTGTTCCTAAGTGTGGTAGAATAGATATCCTATTGAATCCTTAAGATATCCCACAAATTTACATAAAACTGACCGCGCCTGAAGTTTATCCGGATTTTGTACTTTAACATAGGCCCGACAACCCCATATCTTAATACGTTTAAGATACGGTCTTTTACCATTCCATATCTCGAACGGTGTCTTAGGCGTGTATTTGGATGGAACATCATTCAACAGATATGTCGCTGTCAAAAGTTCATGTCCCCAAAATGAAAGAGGTAACTCGGCGTTACTCATCATGGAGTGAACCATATTTAATAGGGCACGATTCCTCCGCTCCAATACACCGTTGTGCTGTAGTGTATACGGAGGAGTAAGCTGAGAGTGAATACCATTCTCTTTTAGAAAGTCCCAGAATTCCGTGCTTAAGTACTTCATTCCGTTTTAGCTATGAGTTATCTAGTTTTAGACACGCATTCATTGAAATGTAAGGTCTAAAAATTTTGAGAAGTTCATAGGTATAAGAATAAAGTAAAAAACCAGGCATTGGAAGTATTAAGATTCTTCAAAGTGATCGAAGATGTGGATACTTATGCTAGGTATTCCATAGATGTATATTTGAGAATTTTGATTCACTTTCAGATTACTCATCCGCGGGTGCGCGCCATGATGAAGTAATGTTGTATGGCCTTTTTTCCATTTAGGTGATATGCACTGGAAATATATGTATGCCAATTGAATATGGTTCCATCTAAATTAGTGCCATAGATTCTATATGGACATCGGATGGCAGCATATCTTGAGTTTGTTACGATATGGAGATATTCGTTTTTTGTTTAAAATCAGAATCTGGACAAACTCAAGGTATGTTTCAGTAATGTCAGTTTATGGGTTATCTCAAGCATTCGTAGGGGGTTAACTTCTACTATTTTCAAGATCAATAGTTGCGCTGTTCTTGACCTGCCACCTTTTTTATAAAAATGACTTCTTTGCAAAAAAAAATTAGTGAGAGTATGGTAGAGCTGGAAGTGATTTCAGAACCACAAACGGTTACTAAAAATTTAGTTAAACCTGGAGATTCAATTGGAATCGACAAACCTTAGCCACTCCGCAGATTTAGTAGGTGACCTCAGCCTCCTAAGAGATACTTTGGTTTTCTCGTAGACGGTGACAGGGAGGTTAGCATCATAGTAATGATGACCTTACTATTTATCAGCAGTCCATAGGAAGTGACGACTTCCGACTGATGATTGGATACTTTATATCCGAGTTGGACTCTATGCACTCTAACAAATTATGGACTTTAGACTTTGCTGGATGCTCCTGAAAGGGTAAAACCCATTTGGAGCAAGTCGATTTTTCGAGATTGGTATAGGTGGAAACGTAGTAACCTAATAAGGCTTGACTTGTAGCAAAAGGTTTTTATCAAATAACCGTTGTGGATTGTGATGAAACTTTTTCTTCAGTGTCTGTGCTGAAGTCCATACGGATATAACCTGCCACTGTTGTTTTTTCATGACTATGAGATCTGGCAGGTGCATGACTATAACGTCTTTCTAAATAGGAACCTAGAAGTTCACGTGTATATGACTCTGCCAAAGAGTTGTCATAGTCAGTGGGAGCAGCGGAAGGTGTGTAAGTTGCTTATGACTATTTATAAATTAAAACAGGCATAAGCGGAGATAGATCATCTATTTTGATATGACAGTCAGAGTGTTTGAGTTCATCAAAATAACAGATGAACCTGGTAAGAAAGATGTAGGGAGTACTGTCCTGGTATTTGGATGACATACTCCTGATAAGAAGTGGTGTTCTTATACTACAATCGGTCAAACTATAGTCGTCACATGTGTTTCTCCATATAGGATATTAATAATATATCAAAGATTCTAGTAACTAAATTTATGGCAATAGATCTAGATTTGGGATGTTCCAATCACAGTACTTGGAAACTGTTCAGTTGATAAAACTGCACATTTGCTATTACATTTTTCCTACTATTTCTATATTAAAAAAGGTCTTTATTATAATATATCATACATATGAGGGTTTATCTGTAAAAATACTATTTTCCATGTGTTGATATATTATAATTAGCATTTGGTTGGAAAATGTATGCAAAAAAAATATCATTGACCAAATCTTAAGAAAACAAACTCTACTAATTATCATTTGAGTTGTTGTGCAGAATTTTCAGGACTAAAATCAAGGAAATCAAGTTGTTAAAGCAAACCTGACTAATTAAGAAATCAAAACTTAGAAATCAAGCCTGGCAGCAACTACGAGAAGATTTCCAAATTCCAAAGATTCCAGAGAACTCCACGTGCCAAGTAGAGAAAAACCACAAAAAGCAAATCAACGGACCTGATCAAAAGGCCGCGGATCCGCCGCAAGATAGAGGAGTTAGAAGATGCAAATTTTGTGGGAGAATCTTTACTGTTGAATTCCAATTTTGGAAGCAAGGTTTCTGGCTTTGGGACTATAAATAAAGACCGAGAGCCTCTTAGAAAAATTATCAAGTCGACGCGATCACGAAGTCCAAGACGGCTCACGCATCCAGGCTGATCATCAACGGTTCATCTACCTCCTTAGAAGAGATCGAGAAGCAAACTAGTATTTGTAATCATTTTCTAAGGGATCAAGTGTAATGAATATTGTTGATTAATAAAGGTAGCTTTCTTTTTCTTATTCTATTTCTTCGTAGTTGTTTAATTATGCAATTTCTCTCCATCTCTTTTTCTCCCAACATGCGCGAGTAATTCTCCGCTTGTTAGGGTTCGTAGGATTAGGATAGGCTAATGGATGATGAACATCTCTAAACTCTTTTTAAGTCCTATAAAGTTTATAAACTTTATCAAAAGAATCATTAACATCCTAATCGGGCGCGCTAACAATTCTTTGTTAATTCTGACCGCGATTAGAGATTAGATTAATGATTGTTTTGGTAAAGGCTAGATATGAACAGAGTTCCGTGTCGAGATAAGGGTTAAGAGTGGGATTCCTTTTCCCTCAAGAAACCCTAATCTACATGCATCACTGTCGTTCTAGTTTTAAATATATTAAAGGATAAAAAAGGTAATTTTTAATTAATCATCCATAACTACTAAATCCTAACGAACCCTACAAGTCCCTTCTTATATTAACTACATCCATAAATAATCTAGATCTATATTTTGCATTAGTGCTTAACGTAGATCTAGAAACCATTCCACAATATTCTTTATCCCTCCTCTATTTCAACACATCTAAAGTAAGAGTATAAGATTCAACGTTTCCCTGAGGATGACCCGTACTCATCTCGGTCTAGCTACGCGTGACACCGTTCTGATTGCGGTTACACTACAAACATAACTTTTTCGAATCAATCAAATGGCGCCGTTGCCGGGGAAACGTGCTTAATTTTTTATTCTTACTATTTGTGTTGAATTCTTATACGATCAATATCATAAAACAAAACTGCAAATTGTATATTTAACGATTATTGTGTGAATTTTGCGAGGGAATCCGGAGTCACAGACTTGAGGATACAGAGAGAGACACATTCATCAAGATCCAGAGGAGTGCAGGAGGCCACGTAGCAAAAATCAACACCTGATCCCTCTTTATCGCGGCGGAACCGCAGCAATAAGATATATTTGGCGGCGGAAGCGCGGTGGGAGAGGGGATTTAGGGTTCCAAACTTCTCTGGTATATTTCCTATATCTTTCTCTTTCCTCTGAAATCCAATAAAATATCTTTTCTGCAGGATTCTTCGCAAAATATCGCCGCTCAATAATCTTTTTGCAAAGTTTTGTTATTGGTTTGTTATTTCATATTTTAATACGGATTTTTAAGGGGCAAGACCAAAATTCAGATTAGGTAGGGATTTCATCACCCTTCCTAAGCCTCACAAATCACAAAACGAGCATCTGTATCAACCCTACATTAATTTAAAAAAATATCTAGACAAGACTCTAAGGACTGTCGCGCTCAATAAGGACAGAGGAAGGTCGTGGGTAATCTATCGCTTATCCGCATTACTTTTGTGGTGTCTAGGCAAGTGTGTCTAAGACGAGTGGTTACTTAATTAGGGCCACTACTTGTAGTGGAGAGCCTCCCACTCACCTGGCACTTACCTGGCTACAAGAGTAGTAAAGAAGCAGTAGAGGATTTATCTTGCGGCTTGTCCTTTGGAAGTCTTGGAGCGGTCTAGAGACTGGACCTAGGTAACCATAGTTCTAGGGTTGTTTGTGCATTTTTGTGTGATTTGTCTAAATCCGTCATTTTTCAAAACAAACCAATTATTTTCTCCCCATTTTACCCCTTCCCCCTTCTTCTCTTCTTATAATGGGTGACCTAAACAAAAGAACACTTGCCGAGCTTTGCTGTCCATAACCAGATATCTCTTGTTTTCGTAATCCCTTCGGTATACCGTCCGGCTCTTCCATATCCTTAAGAGATCATATAGAACAAGCAGGAAGAAACAGTTGGCCACCTCAGTCTAGGTCTTATCAACCGTATCCTAATCCTACACCTGTTTCAGTTGATACCCAGAGTGAGGAAGCCCCTAGACGAATGTCCATTGCTGAGCACATAGCTAGGGCTAGAGGCCAAAGTTTCAACCCGGACCAATATCAACCATCACCTCCACTTTCCAAAGAAGAGTTTGATAGCCAACCGACCAACCCATATCAATATTCTTCTTATCACAATGTTGACCCGACTCCCACCCAATTTTCGCAACCATTCTATTCTTATCAATCCAATCCGACTTTTCCACCTTCTCTAGACAGTTTTTCTAATCAGTCATTTGGGAGTTTTAATTATCCACAGGAATTTCAATCTTATACTGAAACCCCTTATCAACCCAAGACTAGTCTGGAGCAGACATTAGAAAAATTTCTGGAATTGTCGAACCAAATTAGGAAGGAAACAACATAGTGGATGCAAGCAAGGAATTTCAAACCTGCCCAAAATTTTTCAGTATATGATTCGGGCATAGGACAAAATGAGAATTTGGGTAGTGAGACGGAACTGTACACCCTTCCTAATCAAACCTCCCCATTCCAAACTGAAATCCACAACTCCAGTTTCATAGATTCATCAAGTACACCAAATGATTCATCAATTGAAGATAGAATATCTGATAAGTTGTGTGACTTTGTAGTATTTGATTTACCTGACTGTGAAGGGTCCATTTCAAGTGAAACCATACCCAACCCTTGTGATCTCTACATCTCCACTCTTGAACCAAAAATGATTGAAAACTATACTTTTGATGAGGTGTTTGAGAATTTTAACCTTCACTTGAATGAGGTGATTGACGTTGGGGATATATTGATTGATGAACCCGAAATTTTGGATGATTTTGTCCCACCAATTCATCAAATCCTTTCACTTCCTTGTGGTCATCATCTTGAGCCTTTAATTCTTCCCGAACCCCAAATATGTCTTGAAGTTGATGATAATAGTATACCCGAAGATCAGACCGAAATACAGCCTCCATCTTCCACATCTGGTTCAGCAACACTGGACACACCAATTTGTTTACCCATTTCACCTTCTACTTTCTCCGGTTCTTCTTCTGTTCCTATAGTTTCAGTGAGTTTTGATGAATCACAATCCGTTAATTCAAGTTCAATAATACCAGAAATTCAACTTGATTTGGATATTTTTGAAAATGAGGTAGATGAGTTTTTGGAGTCCTCTATCTCAATGATTTTTTATGAATCAAGTAGGATAAATTCTGGTACAAAACTCTTTGACAGCAAAATGTTCAATCACACCATTGATAAAAGTTTTGAAAAACTTTTTGCTGACGAACTTGAATTTTTAAACAATACGGATTTTGTGATTGATCAATCTCCACCTATAGAGGTTGAACCACCACTATTCCTTCTTCCTAATCATTCACCTTCATCCTCATTCTTTTTTTTCTCTAATTTAAAATTCAAACCCTTTCCAGACCACCTCTTATCCCTTCCCCATTTTTTCTTGACTCGATACAACACATTCTTCCACCGACCTATACGCTATACTGATAAAATCTTTGAATGGTTGGTGTTAACTTTTGGTCTTTGTAAAGTCTTACTTTGACCAAATGACTCACCCCTTCTTAAAATACTTCTTATTGTCTAACTCATGTTTGAGGGGGGGTTATATTTTTGGCTCTTGAACATAACTTTTGTCCTCAAATTTATGAGCCAAAAACAAGTTTGGGGGAGGATTTCACTTTCATTATTTCTTGTCCCCTTTCTCCTCCCAAGTCTACAGGTTTTTGAGCTTAACGGATGATATCAGTGAGGACACTGCTGTAAACAGGTTTGGGGGAGCTTTGTGCTTATTTACGCATCAATTTGCATCATATTTTGCATAAGCACAACATTTTCAAAAATTTTAAAATTTTCTTTTATAACAAAAGAGTAGAAAGTGAAAAATTACATCCAAAAGATAGGAATAGTTTAAGAAAACCAAGAAAATTAGAAGTTTTCTTAAACGAACTGGTAATAAGTAGTTATGAGCCATTGTCCCAAGGGTTAGTAAGATGAAGGAAGTCACTAATCTGAGAATAAAAATAAGTCTAAAAAATAGTTTCTATTCTGGAAGCCAAACATTTGAATGTTGATACCCTACTATATGCACCTACATACGTCTTGAAACTCGGGATAGTAGAGGATACCTTGAAATGCTCTTGTCTAAAAGCCAAAGTATGAAGAAAATAAAAAAAATGAAGAAAATATAAAAATGGTGAAAAGAAAAATGAACACTGGTTTTGTTATCGCCAAGGCAGCAATAAAAAAATATAGCGATGGTGCTTCATCACCTAGTGCCTTAGACCAACTGGTTTGGGAGTCACTGCTAAGCCTTAGGTGGTGCAAGACGAGAAAACTACTATCACCTAATCAGCAAGCACATGAGTAATCGGTCGGTTAGTACCTCAAGAAGTATTACGGTCGCATGAAAATGTGTGAGCAAATCTAAATATTCATCAAATTAAAAAGTACTGCGGCAAATGGACAAGAGTATGATAGCTTGAATTGAATTTTCCGAGTGTAGGGATGCCCATTACACACACTTAGGGTTATATGATTGATGTTTGGATGAAAGGTAGAAATGAAGAATAAAGACGATGTTTTATTGAGGGATAATGTGATTTCTAATATCTTTTCATGACTATTAAGATAGGGCTCATGACAACTGAAAAGCTAGTGTAGTTGGAAACTCTTATTTTCAAAGTCTTTCTTTTATGGTTCTTATCTTTATATGTAAATTTCACCATCTCTCTTTTGTTATAGGATTTTGTGGGTGTAATCCGCTGAAAACCCTCAGGAGACAACACTCCTCCTACTAGGGACACCTAGAGGTTTAACGGCTTGTTGCACGTGCTCAGTGCAATCGTGTTTGCCTACGAAAGTATGCTTAGTTTTCTCCTTCTCTAGAATAAACTAGTTTGCTCGGGACGATCAAAGATAAGTTTGGGGGTATTTGTTCAGTTGATAAAACTGCACATTTGCTATTACATTTTTCCTACTATTTCTATATTAAAAAAGGTCTTTATTATAATATATCATATATATGAGGGTTTATCTGTAAAAATACTATTTTCCATGTGTTGATATATTATAATTAGCATTTGGTAGGAAAATGTATGCAAAAAAAATATCATTGACCAAATCTTAAGAAAACAAACTCTACTGATTATCATTTGAGTTGTTGTGCAGAATTTTCAGGACTAAAATCAAGGAAATCAAGTTGTTAAAGCAAATCTGCCTAATTAAGAAATCAAGTCTGGCAACAACTATGAGAAGATTTCCAAATTCCAAAGATTCCAGAGAACTCCACGTGCCAAGTAGAGAAAAACCACAGAAAGCAAATCAACGGACCTGATCAAAAGGCCGCGGATCCGCGGCCATACCCGCCTTTTGGCCGCGGATCCGCCGCAAGATAGAGGAGTTAGAAGATGCAAATTTTGTGGGAGAATCTTTACTGTTGAATTCCAATGTTGGAAGCAAGGTTTCTGGCTTTGGGACTATAAATAAAGACCGAGAGCCTCTTGGAAAAATTATCAAGTCGACGCGATCACAAAGTCTAAGACGGCTCACGCATCCAGGCTGATCATCAACGGTTCATCTACCTCCTTAGAAGAGATCGAGAAGCAAACTAGTATTTGTAATCATTTTCTAAGGGATCAAGTGTAATGACTATTGTTGATTAATAAAGGTAGCTTTCTTTTTCTTATTCTATTTCTTCGTAGTTGTTTAATTATGCAATTTCTCTCCATCTCTTTTTCTCCCAACATGCGCGAGTAATTCTCCGCTTGTTAGGGTTCGTTGGATTAGGATAGGCTAATGGATGATGAACATCTCTAAACTCTTTTTAAGTCCTATAAAGTTTATAAACTTTATCAAAAGAATCATTAACATCCTAATCGGGCGCGCTAACAATTCTTTGTTAATTCCGACCGCGATTAGAGATTAGATTAATGATTGTTTTGGTAAAGGCTAGATATGAACAGAGTTCTGTGTCGAGATAAGGGTTAAGAGTGGGATTCCTTTTCCCTCCAGAAACCCTAATCTACATGCATCACTGTCGTTCTAGTTTTAAATCTATTAAAGGATAAAAAAAGGTAATTTTTAATTAATCATCCATAACTACTAAATCCTAACGAACCCTATAAGTCCCTTCTTATATTAACTACATCCATAAATAATCTAGATCTATATTTTGCATTAGTGCTTAACGTAGATCTAGAAACCATTCCACAATATTCTTTATCCCTCCTCTATTTCAACACATCTAAAGTAAGAGTATAAGATTCAACGTTTCCCTGAGGACGACCCGTACTCATCTCGGTCTAGCTACGCGCGACACCGTTCTGATTGCGGTTACACTACAAACATAACTTTTTCGAATCAATCAGAAACCATTCTAAAGGGGTTTAGAATGGACGAATCCTAGCATAGCTGTGTACCCGCATATGATGGAGTCACCCTATCTAAAGATATGTCTTCTTGACTGATGAAGAGAGGGACTCGCATGAATGACATTTCAATTGCTTTGGCAATTAGTTCAATCATGCGATGTCATGTTGTAACACCCGAGCCCAATGGTACTAATCTCTATTACTTTATGAAGGAAGTGTGACCCTTATTTCATTTATCTTGCTTGTTTGTTACTTACTGTAAAATTTTACCCGGTAAAGTCATTTCTGCATATAACAAATTTTGGCATCTAAAATAAAATTAAAAATATCCATCTTGGCCTACTTGACACCCCTAACCCCGTTGTAGCGTCCGTGCATCGTGTTCTCGTCCCGTTCAGTGAAACGGGCGAGTTTGGACAGCTACGCGCGCGTACATGTGTCCGTTTTGGGGGTATGCTTTTTAATCATAAAACACTTAATTTTAAAATTTGGATCCCGCTTAAAATCCTATTATTTCAATTTCGAATTTTTGGACCCGACCCGGACGCGATTTGGAAATATTTTATTTGGCGCCAAAATCCCAAATTTTAATACTCTTTAAACCATAATATATTTCCGTAACCTATAAACATATTACTGTTTCCTATATCTAATAAATCTTTTTTCCTAACAAAAAAATTTATTCATCAGCCAACCACGAGCCTAATAATCTACCGCAGCCCCACCTTCTCTCTCCACTTCTCTCTCTCTCCTAACCTCTGTGTCTCTCTCTCTCTCTCTCATCTCTCTCTCTCTCTGTCATTATATTCTTCCTCCCTCTATCTTTATATAAATTTCCCTCCTCCTTTTCTTTCTTTCTCCATGCGAACCCAAACCCAGAGCGAGAACCCATCGGCAGCGAGCCCTAGCCGCCTCCATCCTCGCCGCCGCAGCCCCAACACCGGCGACGACATCACCATCACCCTCGCCTCCTCATCCTCATCCCACCAAGCCCTCTTCCTCCTTTCCCCACGCTCCAGTGCGCACTGCACCCTCACCGCGACCCTTGCCCTCGCCGCTGCAGCCACCGTCGTCGACACCCGCACCACCACCTTCACCCTTCTCACCCCCGACCATCTCCTCTTCCCCTCCTTTCTCCATTCCCGCACCCCCTGCACCAGCGCCGCGACCACCCTTGAGCGCCTTGTGCTACTGTTCACCGCCGGAGCACTGTCGTCGTGACCTACAATATCGACCCCTTTACTGATCATCGTAAGCACCCTCTCAGATCCTCCTTCCCTCTTTCTTTGTATTTTCCTTGTATTTATTTGCTTTCTTGTTGCATGCCTTGACCTTTTGTTCACTGTTCTTTCGTCGGTCGGAATCCGGCCGTGCCGACGACGTGACCCGACATTCCAGCGTGGTACCCCAACTCGTGTGGTTCCATTGTTCGTTGTTTGGGTTCAATCCGTGAACCGTGCGGCCGTCGCGAGTTTTCCCGCCGACGTTTACGTTCCGTTTTTCCCGGTTCGCGACCCGTCGAGGCAAGTATCCCTTACTACATGCTATACAATATTTACCTATATATTGTGACACCCTAAAACTGTAAATTTAGTTTTGGTACAATCATTTCTCATTTTCCGTGTACAATATTGCATTATATCATTTTGCCGTTAAACTTGGAACCTACAGTTGCAAATTGAACCTAATAACCATATTTACCTATTTAATCATATTTCTTAATGTTAACATAGCTTGTGGCATTTATCCCTGTAGTTCTGTTCCTTTCGGACACTTGTATGCATTTAACCTGAAATAGCTGTACTGAACCGTTACATAAATCATTGCACCTCTAAGGGTTCTTAAACCTGTTAACATGACTAAACGGCTATATTGGGCTTACTGCACTAGGAATGGGAAAATCATATCTAGTAGGGAATGTAAAGATTGTACAGTTGTTGTGTGCGGACGAGAGCTTTTTGTAGATTTCTTGGTGATTGATACGGGCAGCTACGAAGTTGTCTTGGGAATGGATTTTCTTGGCACTTTCCACGCTCACATTGACTGTAGGGTAAAGAAAGTAATTTTCCAAATTCCCGGACATCCTGAGTTTACCTTCGCTGGAGGAAGCAGTTCTGTCGGGCCAGTCGAGTTTAGGGCTAGGCCGACAAACAATACTCTTGCAGTAATGGAAGTTGATAAGGGTGAAGAGCCGGCGGTTGTTCGCGATTTTATGGACGTATTTGAAGATATATCGGGTTTACCGCCGAAGCGAGATGTGGAGTTCGCAATTGATCTTATTCCTGGTGCAGCGCCGGTATCCAAAGCATACTATCCAAGGGCACCAGTAGATTGGAAGAAGTTAAGAAACAGGTTGATGAATTGCTTGAGAAGGGTTGGATTCGAAGCAGCAATTCTCCTTGGGGAGCTCCAGTTCTTCTAGTAAAGAAGAAGGATGGCACAAGAAGGATGTGCATCGACTATCGAGAATTAAACCGGATGACTATTAAGAACAAGTACCCGATCCCTCGCATTGGAGAACTTTTTGAGCAGCTTAGTGGCGCGAGGGTATTCTCGAAGCTGGATTTGCGATCCGGATATCATCAGGTTCGAGTAAAAGCAGAAGATATTTTCAAGACGGCGTTCCGAACTCGGTATGGACATTACGAGTACTTAGTGATGCCCTTCGGAGTAACGAATGCGCCGGCAGTATTCATGGACTTGATGAACCGAATCTTTTCACCTTTCTTGGACCAGTTTATTGTGGTATTCATTGACGATATTCTGGTTTACTCGAAGAGTTTTGAGGAGCATGCTGAGCATTTGAAGATCGCACTACAGACATTGAGACAAGAGAAGTTATACGCGAAGATGAGTAAGTGCGAGTTTTGGCTGGAGGAAGTAAAGTTTTTGGGGCATGTTGTATCTGGCGATGGAATTGCTGTCGATCCCGAAAAGATTGCAGCAGTTCGAGATTGGCCGATTCCAAAGAATGTTGCGGAGATAAGAAGCTTTCTTGGACTCGCCGGATATTACAGGAGATTTGTGGAAAACTTTGCTCGTCTGGCGGAGCCGTTGACCAAGCTTACGCGCAAGGAGGTACCTTTTGTATGGATGGATAAGTGTGCGTTAGCTTTCGAGACGTTGAAGCAGAAGTTGATAACCGTCCCTATTCTGACCGTGCCAGACAATTCCGGAGGATTGGTGATTCACAGCGACGCGTCTGGGAAAGGATTGGGATGTGTTTTGATGCAGCATGGGAAGGTTGTAACGTACGCATCGAGACAATTGAAGACCCATGAGAAGAATTATCCAACTCATGACTTGGAGCTTGCGGCTGTAATTTTCGCTTTGAAGATTTGGAGACACTACCTTTTAGGCGAAAGGGTCGAAGTTTATACAGATCATAAGAGCTTGAAGTATGTGTTCACACAGAAGGAGCTGAATATGAGGCAATGTAGATGGTTGGAGCTGATGGCTGACTACGATCTTGATCTTAAGTACCATCCGGGGAAGGTCAATGTCGTGCCGGATGCGCTTAGTCGGTTACCAGCAATTCAGGTGTTGACTACGCAGAAGGAGATTGTTGCAGAATTTCGAAGATTTGACTTGGAGGTTGTGCTACCACATTCTACGGGACAGTTGATGCAGCTGCAAGTACATTCATCATTAATCGAGAATATTAAAGCAGCACAATCGCAGGATCCTAGACTGCAAAAGTTTCGAGAGCAGGTTGAGGCCGGATTACGAACAGATTTATTGATCCACGATGATGGTTCGTTGAGGTATGGTAGCCGTTTGTGTGCGCCAAAGGGTGATGTTCGTGAAGAGCTTATGAAGGAGGCACACAGTTCAGCTTATTCTGTACATCCAGGAGGCACAAAGATGTACCGAGATATTCGACAGCATTTTTGGTGGGAAGGCATGAAACGGGAGATTGCTCGCTTTGTGGCTAAGTGCTTGGTGTGTTAGCAAGTTAAGGCTGAACACCAAAGGGTTGCTGGTTTATTGCAACCACTTCCGATTCCTCAATGGAAGTGGGAACATATAACCATGGATTTCGTGACGGCTTTACCGCGGAGTCCAAAAGGCAACAATGCAGTATGGGTAATTGTTGATCGATTGACCAAGGCAGCTCACTTTATTCCTTTCCGGATTGGTCAATCAACAGAGACCTTGGCGGAGCGGTACATGCAGGAGATTGTAAGATTGCATGGAGTACCGGTGAGCATCGTGTCCGATCGGGACACTCAGTTCTTATCACACTTCTGGAGGAGTTTACAGGAAAGTTTGGGGACTCGATTGAAGTTTAGCACAGCTTATCATCCTCAAACTGATGGCCAGTCGGAGAGAACGATCCAAACTCTTGAAGATATGTTGAGAGCATGCATGTTGTACTTCAAGGGTTCGTAGGAGGATCATCTACATTTGGTGGAGTTTTCTTACAACAACAGTTTTCAGGCAACTATCCAGATGGCTCCGTTTGAAGTTTTGTATGGTCGTAAGTGCCGTTCACCTGTTTGATGGGACGATGTCGGTGAACGAAGGTTGTTGGGACCAGATTTGGTTGTGCAGACAGTTGAGAAGATTAACACTATCAGAAATCATATGAAGGCAGCTCAGGACCGACAGAAGAGTTGGGCAGGCACGTCAAGAAGACCTCTAGAGTTCGCCGTGGGTGATTTGGTATTCTTGAAGATATCACCGACTAGAGGGGTGATTCGTTTTGGGAGTCGAGGAAAGCTTAGTCCTCGATTCGTTGGACCCTTCGAGATCTTGGAGCGTGTTGGTGAGGTAGCGTATCGTTTGGCGTTACCGCAGTCCTTGGTGAACGTGCACGATGTGTTCTACGTATCCTAACTCCGTAAGTATGTTCGTGACGAAACGCATGTATTGGATCATTCGGAGCTAACAGTATGAGAAGACTTGACTTTTGAGGAGCGACCGGTTGAAATTGTGGATCGAAAGGAAAAGGTTCTTAAGAACAAGGTGATCCCTCTTGTGCTTGTTTCTTGGGGTAATCGCTCGCATGGAGAGTCCACTTGGGAATGAGAAGATGAAATCCGGCAGAAGTTTCCTCACTCTTGTAGTTATCCACCTTTGTATTCTTGGAATTTCGAGGACGAAATTCTTTTTGTAGTTGGGTATAATGTAACACCCGAGCCCAATGCTACTAATCTCTGTTACTTTATGAAGGAAGTGTGACCCTTATTTCATTTATCTTGCTTGTTTGTTACTTACTGTAAAATTTTACCCGGTAAAGTCATTTCTGCATATAACAAATTTTGGCATCTAAAATAAAATTAAAAATATCCATCTTGGTCTACTTGACACCCCTAACTCCGTTGTAGCGTCCGTGCATCGTGTTCTCGTCCCGTTCAGTGAAACGGGCGAGTTTGGACGGTTACGCGCGCGTACATGTGTCCGTTTTGGGGGTATGCTTTTTAATCATAAAACACTTAATTTTAAAATTTGGATCCCGCTTAAAATCCTATTATTTCAATTTCGAATTTTTGGACTCGACCCGGACGCGATTTGGAAATATTTTATTTGGCGCCAAAATCCCAAATTTTAATATTCTTTAAACCATAATATATTTCTGTAACCTATAAACATATTACTGTTTCCTATATCTAATAAATCTTTTTTCCTAACAAAAAAATTTATTCATCAGCCAACCACGAGCCTAATAATCTACCGCGGCCCCACCTTCTCTCTCCACTTCTCTCTCTCTCTCTCTCCTAACCTCTGTGTCTCTCTCTATCTCTCATCTCTCTCTCTCATTATATTCTTCCTCCCTCTATCTTTTTATAAATTTCCCTCCTCCTTTTCTTTCTTTCTCCATGCGAACCCAAACCCAGAGCGAGAACCCATCGGCAGCGAGCCCTAGCCGCCTCCATCCTCGCCGCCGCAGCCCCAACGCCGGCGACGACATCACCATCACCCTCGCCTCCTCATCCTCATCCCACCAAGCCCTCTTCCTCCTTTCCCCACGCTCCAGTACGCACTGCACCCTCACCGCGACCCTTGCCCTCACCGCTGCAGCCACCGTCTTCGACACCCGCACCACCACCTTCACCCTTCTCACCCCGACCATCTCCTCTTCCCCTCCTTTCTCCATTCCCGCACCACCTGCACCAGCGCCGCGACCACCCTTGAGCGCCCTGTGCTACTGTTCACCGCCGGAGCACTGTCGTCGTGACCTACGATATCGACCCCTTTACTGATCATCGTAAGCACCCTCTCAGATCCTCCTTCCCTCTTTCTTTGTATTTTCCTTGTATTTATTTGCTTTCTTGTTGCATGCCTTGACCTTTTGTTCACTGTTCTTTCGTCGGCCGGAATCCGGCCGTGCCGACGACGTGACCCGACATTCCAGCGTGGTACCCCAACTCGTGTGGTTCCATTGTTCGTTGTTTGGGTTCAATCCGTGAACCGTGCGGCCGTCGCGAGTTTTCCCGCCGACGTTTACGTTCCGTTTTTCCCGGTTCGCGACCCGTCGAGGCAAGTACCCCTTGCTACATGCTATACAATATTTACCTATATATTGTGACACCCTAAAACTGTAAATTTAGTTTTGGTACAATCATTTCTCATTTTCCGTGTACAATATTGCATTATATCATTTTGCCGTTAAACTTGGAACCTACAGTTGCAAATTGAACCTAATAACCATATTTACCTGTTTAATCACATTTCTTAATGTTAACATAGCTTGTGGCATTTATCCCTGTAGTTCTGTTCCTTTCGGACACTTGTATGCATTTAACCTGAAATAGCTGTACTGAACCGTTACATAAATCATTGCACCTCTAAGGGTTCTTAAACCTGTTAACATGACTAAACGGCTATATTGGGCTTACTGCACTCTTGTGATCATCTCTGTAACAAATTGATATCTGTATTGCAAATTGAATGAAACTGCTTATTACTTAATTCATCGCTTATCTCATGTTGTTAATACCCGTGTTTGATTATATATCTGATTGTGATCACACCCACGATATTATTTACATCTTGACCTGACATTGCCGCACATATATATATTGATATACCTGACATGGTACCGTACACTGTAGACTTGACCTGATGTACCATGACCTGACCCGTTACCTGATCTTGTGTCTAATGCCAACAAACCTGACATGTAGTCCTCATGGACCGTTCCTGTTGTCTATCCAGACAAACCTGCTTTTACCTGATCCTGTGTTGGCATTAGTTCTTGATTACTGAATACCTGACTTGACATACATAACTTGGGGGTATGGGGAAATCAAAGGTGAAACCTGACTTGTAACTCAACAGTTCGATACCTGTTCTGATCAGTCTTACGGGCTAGGCCAGCCCCGGAGTGATGATGCTGACATCACTCGTCCATCCTGCTACCTGTTACTGCCTAGCGGCACGTCTCGGATTCAGCTCCGAGAGTCTTGACCGTGGTCCCGGGCATGCACGGGATACTATTGAGTTACATCGATGATTCATCAATTTGGTTTCAAAGACTCTAGAATAGAAAACCTGATAGAACAGTTTAGTTACCCACTGCACTGCTTGATTCACATTATTACTACTCTCGTTTTATTCATTTTTATATTACATTGCCTGCTACACTGTTCATATTATATTACTTGATGACATGACGCGCTGACGTCTGGGTTTTGCATGGCCCAGATTCCGTACCGCTGTTGCAGTCTGAGCAGGAGTACTTCAGCCAGCAGGCTGAGCTGTGAGTTCTGTAGTAGTTAGTTTTATTTCCTGCATTTATTTCCTGATGTGAGCCCGCATTATGGGACATACATTTCAGTTATTTGTATTGGATCATTTGCTTCCGCATTTATTGATTATTGACTCCTGTTATTCTGGATTTTAGACATGTTTTAGATAGTTTTATCTTGTTCTTGATATCTCTACAGCCGTAATGTGACTGTGGATGGATACTTCCTACCCACAGGTAGCATGGTTGGCTATGTCACGTGCCCAATCTAGCGTACTCTGGGAAGCGGGGCGTGACATGGTTCTTTTGGTATCAGAGCCATAGGTTAGTTGGGTTGATTCTTTTGTAGTTGGGTATTGTACCCAATACACGAATCAGAATGCCCGTGTTTAGGAAACATGTCCTGCCACTTTGCCGTTTACCATTCTTGAATCACATTCTTCATGATTATATCTTTTACGATGTGCAAACTTCCTTTGCATATCGACTCGAAAAACCTGATTTCTTGTTATCTCTAGGACTTAGGCGACTTGGGTGGAGTTAAGTAATTGTGGCTATGATACCGCGGCATAGTTACAATGCGGTACTCTATTTAAGTATCTTGGAGTTCTAGCCTTGATCTATATATTGAATCTATCATCATGCTAATGTTGGATGTTTTGATTTCAGGGATATGGCATATAAGAATTTGAAGACGTACCAGAGGCGTGTGGACGAAGCCGCCATGCTTGGAGTAATAAGAGGAATGCTGGAAAATCAAAAGAGACAGACCGAGCTGATCTAGCAGCAACAGAATCATTTCAGAAAGGTTTGCGGACCGTTCAGCAGTCCGTAGACAGGGTTGAAGCAAAACCAGTCGACCGAGTAGAGACCGTGGCAGATTTCAGGCGTTTGGGTCCGTCTACATTTACTGGTTTAGAGGAGCCGTTGCCAGCCGAGCAGTGGCTAGTTGACACGGAGAATTTGCTGATTGCGGCACAGATTCCAGATGACAAAAGAGTTGATGTGGTACGCATTCAGCTAGTGGACTACGCCCGAGAATGGTGGCTTGTGGAGGAGACCCGCTTGCCCAAGCCGATCAAGTGGGCGGATTTTTCTAAGAGTTTCCTGGAGAAGTTCTTCCCGCGGACTGCACGGGAGGAAATGGAAGAGAAGTTTATTGGGCTAAGGCAGAATGGAGCACCCGTGGATGTGCATGCTGCAGAATGGACGAGACTCAGCAGATTCGCTGGACCTTTAGTTGCCAACGATGCAGACAGGGCACGGAGGTTCATGCGCAGTTTGGATGTGGACATCCATAGGCAGATTGTCTCCCTGGGTTTGACCACTTTCTCATAGGTTCTTACGGTAGCTCGGGAACAATAGAGTTTATCTGGGATGAAAGGGAGCTTGCAGCAGACAGCAGTTGCGGCAAGGATACCCGCATTTGTACCTAACCGAGCTCATGGTCGCAGAGGTATTCCAGTGGACCGTCGAGGTGTAGCACCCATGAAGAAGCATGTGGTCGTTGATCGAAGAAAGAGCGTGATTTGTGACTACTGCCGTTTACCTGGGCACATACAGAAGGATTGTCGAAGAAGGCTGGTACTTTGTTTGGTTTGTGGAGCGGCTGATCACGCCGTTGGTGCTTGTCCGTCAAAGCTTCGTACGAAGGATGATACTCAGAAGCCTCCACAGAGACCGTTCCAAGGACAGAAACAGCTGACTCAAGGACCTAATCAGGCTCGAGCTTTTACCTTGACAGCTGAGGAAGCTAAGGCGTCAGGAGAAGTCGTTTCAGGTACTCTACTCGTTCATGGTTTTTCCGCATTGGCATTATTTGATTCTGGTGCATCCCATTGTTTTATATCATCCAAATTTATAACTACACACTCGATTGCCTGCACGACTCTGTCTAGTTTCTGGGACATACACACTAGGAATGGGAAAATCATATCTAGTAGGGAATGTAAAGATTGTACAGTTGTTGTGTGCGGACAGGAGCTTCTTGTAGATTTCTTGGTGATTGATACGGGCAGCTACGAAGTTGTCTTGGGAATGGATTTTCTTGGCACTTTCCACGCTCACATTGACTGTAGGGTAAAGAAAGTAATTTTCCAAATTCCCGGACATCCTGAGTTTACCTTCGCTGGAGGAAGCAGTTCTGTCGGGCCAGTCGAGTTTAGGGCCAGGCTGAGCTGTGAGTTCTGTAGTAGTTAGTTTTATTTCCTGCATTTATTTCCTGATGTGAGCCCGCATTATGGGACATACATTTCAGTTATTTGTATTGGATCATTTGCTTCCGCATTTATTGATTATTGACTCCTGTTATTCTGAATTATGGACATGTTTTAGATAGTTTTATCTTGTACTCGATATCTCTACAGCCGTAATGTGACTATGGATGGATACTTCCTACCCACAGGTAGCATGGTTGGCTATGTCACGTGCCCAATCTAGCGTACTCTGGGAAGTGGGGCGTGACACATGTACCAGACCATATATTGCTTTTTCACTTGCTATAGTAAGCGGATATTAATCCAATCCTGAAGAAACAAAGGGAAGCAGTGAAGAACATATCAGGATGTTCTTGGAGCATAGTAATGGAAGCCTCCTACAGGTGGTGGTTACCGGTTCTAGCTTCCAAGATGACTTGGTTGACATAATGGCTATCAGAGTTATAACTTTACCCTCTTCTGAGGGGCAGTATGTTGGAAAGTGTTCCAAGCAGATACTGAGGTAGACATGGCGCATGATGTTGATTAGATTCAGTAGAGGATACGGCCCAAGAAATTTATTGGGTAAAGGTGTTCATTTATGAACTTAGTCCCATCATCTATCCAGACAAATTCTAAGATAAGTATCGCTCAGTTCGGGGGATAGTTGGTCTCCGCGAAGTTGAGAAATAGAGAGATAAAGTAAGGAACATTGTAGCGGATCCACTCACTTGGGCTATTTCTTGAACACGGTTGTTTCTCAAACACGGTTTTTGAAACTGATTATTAGAGAAGTTAGGTATTCGATAGCATACAAAGCTGTGAGTATGCGATACCGCAATAATTGCCCTTAAGTATAAGTGGGAGATTGTTGGATACATTGCCCTCAAGGCAATTATTATAATTGAAGATAAGTAATTATGGTAATTGAGGTAGGGCCTATACGGGTAGAACAGTCTTGATTGAGATGATAGTATGGTATTTGGTTTATCTTTATCATTATGTGTACGTTTTACTTGCCATAACGTGTCGCTAATACATAATGATAAAGGCCATAGGATTCTTGCTTGACTACTACCATTATGATGGCGATCATATACGTAGGAGTTGGGTAGTCCATAAGCACATCCTTAAATGTTCCTAGTCGTGAGAGCATCGAGACTGAGCATTTATATTCCAGAGTAGACTAGTGTATACTTTCTAGCTCCGATGAGGGGCGCTGGCCGGTCTAATAAGCCATTGCTGTTTTGGCACCTAATATTGTATACAGGTGCTTACTGGAGGTGAGTACACCAAACGGACTCGCTGAGAACTTCTAGATGATATTGTACTTATCGTAAAATAGCAATTCTCTGGTGACATGAGTACATGGTAGTCTTTAGACATGAGATCGTCATTTGTCTTGTGTGGGTTCCTAATATACTTTGATTACTACCCTACCACAACTCAAAGGAGTTGCGCAAATAGGTTTTAGTTGGGTACAGTCCCAAGCCACACGGAGTCAATGGGCGATCGAAAGGTATTCGTCTCTCCTAGTATAAGGAGTTGATGTTGCGCTGTGTTCCATTGGCCATCAACATAATTCTGTAATCAGGGTGGATGGGATTTACTGATAGGAGATCAATAGTTTCTCAGTAGGTGATGAGTTTGACACCGGCACGACTTATCGGGTTATTATGAGTCTGACTTTATCCACTCCCTAGATTCGATATGCGACACTCTTAGACGAAGAGACCAGATTGTATGGAGATTGTCACTTACAGGCTCAGTAAGGTATGGGAAGACTTGATTGTCGACCTCCCTTTCGACATATACCTGGGTAGCCATTACGTACAGATAGTGTTGCTTACGTGCTTGTGGTTATAGATTTATCCAGTAACTCACTACCAGCGTTTTTTCGAGTCTTCCGATTAAATATGTGTATTTGCTAAATGGACTTTAATCGGGCGTTTGATAATACTAGCCAGTTTAGGTTTAAGTCAGATTATTAAATCAAGTATTGATTTAATAATATACATATATATATATATATATTTTGATATATATATTCTAGTATTATGTTCACTATTCATTTTCTCTCTCTTGGCTATCAGTATTTTATACGAATATGCGTATATATATTCGATACATATACCAGGGTTGGTTTTGTATTTATACAAATACTTATAGAAGAAGGACACCTCATTATCGATTTTCCATTTGGGAAAATCATAGAAAATGAGGTGGAGGGTGAGGTAGCTTGAGAGCATGGTAGTGAGGGGTGGGCTTATTTTTAAATTGTAAAATGAGCATGACATGTTTTCTAGGATAAAAAATATCTCTCTTACCAGACTTCATTTGCCATGGTTCATTCTCTTTCCTCATCTTCACCATCTTTGCTCATGAGATGAGCTGGTTCTCTTGAGCTATAATTTTGAGAGAAAATAAAAGTGTAAAATTCCTATATCTTCACACTCTATTCCTGAAAAGTTTAGACGGTGAGTTGCTTTCTCAAAATTCACTTTGGAGAGAAGCAGAAACTTGGATCGGTTTCCCTCTGGTGGATCATTTTTGGTAAGGGCGATCGTTTCTCAAGCTCGTTCCCAACGGCCTACGGAGCTTGGTGGGTTCTTCCACGATTGGATGGATACGGTACAAAGGTTATATTCTTGAAAACTAGTATCTTGTTTAGTTTGCTGGTTTAGTGTTTGGGTCAATTTCTAGGTCACGGTTCCTTATGCTCGCACGAAAATTTTCGTTTTGTATTCCGCATTTGTTTCTCGCTTCCGCTGCGTGAGCGCCAGGAACCCGACATATCTTTCTTTTGAGTTTCAGAATTTTATGTCTTTATCTGGTATTCTTCATGAGTACTCTTGTTCCTATAACCCCCAACAGAACAGTATTGCTGAGCGCAAAAATCGTCATCTGCTAGAAGTTTCCTAAACACTACTCATTCATCGACAGGTTCCTCATCATTTCTAGGAAGATGCGGTTCTTACGGCCGCTTATCTCATTAATCGTATGCCTTCCTCTGAGTTAGATGGTCAAACGCCTTTTTCTGTCCTATTCCCTAACGACCCTCTATTTTCTGTTCTTCTTCGAATTTTCGATTGTGTGTGCTTTGTCCATGAACATAGACCTGATTGAACTAAGTTGGATCCTCGATCCCTTCGTTGTGTCTTTTTAGAATACTCTCGCTTCCAAAAAGTTTATCATTGTTATTATCCTACCCTTCGTCGTTGCTTTATCTCAGCTGATGTCACTTTTCTTAAGTCGTAGTCTTTCTTTCCCGTGAGTTTATCCCCAAATGACACCAGTGACATGGTACTTCTTGAATACCCCGACATTCCACAGGACAAGACTGTTCCCACTAAAGCTTGCAACCCATCTTTGGACACTAATACTGCTCCAGCACCTGAGACGCCTCCACCAGACTAAGATATTCCTCTGACCCCGGATCCTGTTATACCAACCCTTGAGCCTACTTCTGATGTTGATGTTCCCATCGCGATCCGTAAAGCACCTTGTTCCACTGCCAATTCACTTTACCGATCTGTCTACTATGCCCATTTTTCTTCTCCACACAATGCTTTCATTTCATCTATGGATAAATACACCATTCCCACAAATGTATTTAAGGCTCTTACATATCCTGGCTGGAAACAATTTATGATTGACGAGATGACTGCTATTCGGCAAAATGATAATTGGAATCTAGTTTTGCTTCCACCTGGAAAGCATGTCATTGATTGTCGATAGGTTTTCTCTGTAAAGCTTAACTCTGACCTCGCTCGGTTAAACTCATGGTTAGTAGACAAATAATATTCTCATATTTATGGACAAGATTTTACTGATACTTTCTCCTCCATCACGAAGATGATTTCTGTACGGCTATTGGTTTGTTTGGTTGCTACCGTTCATTAGCCCCTGCATCAGCTTGATATCAAGAATGCCTTCTTGCATGGTATTCTTGAGGAGGGGGTTTACATGATGCAGCCGCCTGGTTTTATTGTTCAGGAGGAGTCATCAAAGGTATGTCGATTGAAAAGATCTTTGTATGGACTCAAACAATCTCCGAGGGCCTAGATTGGATGATTTGTAGAAAGTATTAGAGGTTTTGAGATGAGGAGAAGTAATGGTGATCACACAGTGTTCAATAGACATCAGAATGGCCACCGAATCATTCTGGTAGTATACATGGATGATATTGTTATCACAGGTGATGATGAGTAAGGTATTCTTGATCTTAAGGCGTATGTTTAGAAGCAGTTTCAAACTAAAGATATTAGCCGACTTAAGTACTTCTTAGGGATTGAGATAGCTCGATCTAAGGAAGGAATCCATCTATCACAGAGGAAATATGCACTGAAAATAGTTTCTGAAAATAGAAAGTTGGACTGCACATCTCGTCATACATCGATGGATCCTAATTCCAAGTTGTTACCAGAACATGGAACGTTACTAGATGATCCAGCTAGATACAGGAGGTTGGTCGGTCCCTTAAACTACCTCACTATCACTCGACCAAATATCTCATATCCAGTTAGTATTGTGAGTCGGTTTTTGAAATCACCCCCACACAGGCCATTGGGATGAAGCTATTAGAATTCTTCAATATTTGAAGAGTTCTCCAAGAAAAGGATTGGTGTATACTGATGGAGGACACAACAGAATAGCGGGTTTTTTCGATGCTGACAGGACAGGGCACCCGATAACTAGAGGATCCACTACAGGGTATTGTGTGTTTGTGGGTGGAAATCTGGTGACTTGGAAGAGCAAGAAGTAATGTGTGGTATCACGTTCTAGTGCATGGTCCGAGTACCGTGTAATGGCGGACATCACTTATGAGATGGTATGGGTCAAACAATTTCTGGAAGAACCAGGTGTGGTTCAACACAACTAGATGAGATTATAATAGGAAAATCAAGCTTCTATCCACATTATTTCAGATCCAGTGTTTCATGAGCGGACCAAACATATCGAAGTAGATTGTCGCGTGGTCTGAAATAAGGTTGTTGGAACAGAGGAGGGGTCTCTAAAGATTGAGATACGACATATGCACACAAGTTTAGCCGATATACTCACTAAATCACTTGCTTATGATAGAATACAATTTATTTGTAACAAATTGGGTATGGACGATATATATACTCCAACTTGAGGAGTTTTAGAATTTGATATAAGAAAGAGTTTAGTCTCACATTGGTAAAATAGAGAGAGAAGACATATTGTAACACCTATATAGAGAGAGGTTCTCTATTTCTTATTATATAACAATAATGTATCTAATTTCTCCTCTTTATCATCAAATCCTCTTATATCGTATCTAAGATACATATCGTCTATCGTAAGATTTTGACAGCTATGCTACCCCATTCTTCACCTATTCTTGAACATTAGCAATTCAAAGGGAGGTTGTGGAAGATCAGGACTCCTATCAATTGCCTTCTACCAATTTTCATCTCCTTGTTTTGAAGGTTGCATATGATGGCATCGTAGCAAGAAACCATAGCAATTTTGTGAAACATACATCATTGTCATTAATTTTCATCTCATAGAGACTGTACAAAATATCTTGTCGTGTATACAGTATACTAATCTAATAGTTTATAACAAGAAAAGAATTGAGCCATTAGTTGATTAAAATTGGAAGCATTATGTAAAGATATTCTGTATAGTTATATGAATTGTTTTATGAGTTTATAATTGCATATCAGAAAAGAAAAGGTTTTATATTAAACACAAAAGTTGATGACAAGTTATACATCATTTCTGCTTGCTTTAGCAAAATGTCTTGGTGTTCGGTACTCGCGCCGCGGAAGCCATAGCCAAGACGGAAGCGATAACAAAAATTTTACGCGAGCGTCAAACACGCAAAACCCAGGATTCGATCCATACACCTAAACTAGCAAACTAAAACATGCAAAGGGTATGAAATTACAACATTCGACGCGTGTCCATCCAATTGTGGAAAACCCTTTCAAGCCCATAGCCGCTGGGATCGCGCTTGAAAATTGACCGCTCTCGCCAAAGATCCACCCAAGAGAAACCGGAAAAAACTCCGACCGACGATCCAAACTTGCTAAGAATGGATGGTGGGTGACGCATGAATTTTTCCACTAAACTTTTTCACTCATGACCCTTTCTCAAAAGAGAGCAAGAGGAAGAAGGAGAAGAGGAGAAAAATGGCTAAGTCTCACATGAAGCATGAAGTATCTCATAGCATGTCAAGAAAATTAAAGCAAGTGTAGAAATAAATAATGGCTTTACATTTTCCACCATGGTTCAATAGTCAATCCAAATCAAATCAACATTAAATGTTAAAGCCATGCTCTTCTATATATCTAGCCATGCTTCATGCCATCTCATTTCCCATTTATTTTTTAAATAGAAAAATAAATATGAGATGTTCTTCTAGAAGCATTCCCGTATAAATACAGAATACTTCACCCGGTATATGTATCGCTACATATACGCGTATACATATAAAAATACGGATATCACCAATGAATAGAAAAATAAATATGAGATGTTCTTCTAGAAGCATTCCCGTATAAATACAGAATACTTCACCCGGTATATGTATCGCTACATATACGCGTATGCATATAAAAATACGGATATCACCAATGAGAGAAAATGAATAGTGAACAATAATACTAATATATATATATATATATATATATATATATATATATATATATATATATAAATTATTAAATCAAAATCTGATTTAATAATCCGGCATAATCCTAAGCGGGGTAGTATTATCAATCGTCCGATCAAAGACCGTGTGTTTCGTATACGTATTTAATCAGACCCTTGCACGTAACATCATACGGCTCCTACATCTATCGCCTGAACTGGGAAAATCTTCTGTGTGGGACTCTAAAGGCTCGATAATACGTTGGCAGTGAATTTAACCACATGCACGTCAGCGACACTAGCTGTACGTAACGGCTACCCAGGTACTTGCCGAAAGAGGGGTCAACAATCAAGTACTTCCTTACCCTACCGAGCCTGAATGTGACAATCTCTGTACAGTCCGGTCTCTTCGTCAAAGAGTATCGCATATCGGGTCTAGAGGTTAGATAACGTCAGATCTATACTAACCCGATAAGTCGTGTCTGAGTCAAGCTCATCACCAACAGAGACACTATTGATCAACTATCAGTAAATCTCATCCACCGTGGCCACGGATTTCTGGTGATAGCCAACTGAACACAGTGCAATATCGACTCCTAATACTAAGAGAGACGAATTCTTGACAATCGATCACTGCCTCCATATGGCTCGAGACTGTACCCAACTAAAACCTGTTTGCTCGACTCTTTTGAGCCGTGGTAGGGTAATAATCAAAGTACAGTAGGAACTTATACGAGATAAATGACGATCTCAGGTCAAAAGACTAACCTGTACTCATGTCACCTGAGAACTTCCATCTGACGATAGATATAATATCATCTAAAAGTTCTCGGCGAGTCCGTCTGGTGTACTCACCTCCAGTGAGCACCTGTACACTATCTTAGATGACACAACACCAATGGCTTATAAGACCGGCCACCGCCCCTCGTCAGGGTCTAGAAACGTATACACTAGTCTACTCCGGAATATCGATGCCCAGTCTCGATACTCCCACGTCTAAGGACATTTAAGGATATGCTTATGGATAACCCAGCTTCCATATATATGATCACCATCATAATACTGGTTGTCAAAAAACAATCCTACGGGCTTCATCAACGATGAAGACAAACCAGATACCATACTATCATCTCAAGTAAGACTGTTATATCTGTATAGGTCCTCGTTCAATTATCATAATTGCTTACTTACAATCATAATAATTGCCTGGAGGGCACTATATCCAACAATCTCCCACTTGTACTAAAGGCCAATTATTGCGGTATCGCATACCCACAGCTCGTGTACTACCGAATACCCAACTTCTCTATTAATCAGTTTCATGTTTGTGAAACTTAATGTGTTTGAGAAATAGCCTCGGTGAGTCGATCCACTACAATGTTCCAACTTCATCTCTCTATTTCTCAATCTTGCGAAGATCAATAATCTCTCAAACTGAGCGATACCCCACCTCAAGAATTTGTCTGAATACTTGATTGGACCAAGTTCATAAATGAACAACTTTTTCCAACAAACTTCTTGGGCTGTATCCTCGGTTGAGTCATAACCAGTATCCTGCACTATGATTACCTCAGTATCCCTATTGGAACACTATCGAATATACCGATCCTCCGAAGAGGCTAACCTCAAAATTCTGACAGCATCTCTGTCATCCAAGTCACATTGGAAACCTGAACCGATAACCGCCTCTCAGAAGAGGTTGTCGTTATCTTATAACAAGAATATCCTCTTATGTTCTTTATTGCTTCCCAATGTTTCTCCAGGATTGGATTAACATCTGCTTGCTACAATAAGTGTATAAGCAATATCTAGTGTTGTACAAGACATTCCATGTTTGACTCAATTTCCTAAGCAAATGATATGTCATTCATGTCAGTCGCTCTCTTCATCAGTCTAGAAGACATCCCTTTTAGAGAGGGTGACTCTATCACCTGCGGGTACACCACCACGTCAGAAGTCATCCATTCTAAAATACTATTAGAATGTTATCCAAGTACACAATTGGGAAACATCCTAAATCTAGATCTAAAACCAGAATTATCTATCTGGGTTTGTACAATACATTGCATGATTGACTCAATTTCCTAAACAAATGATTCCTATCTGGAGTATGTCATCCAAATCCTAGGACAATACTCCCTACACCCTTCTTATTAGGTTCATCTATTGTTTTGATGAAGTCAATCATCTTGACTGTCACATCAAAACAAATGATCCGTCTCCGCTATCCTTGCTTTAGTCTACGGATAGACACAAGCAACATGCACGCCTTCCGCTGCTCATACTGACTACGTAACCCTCTAGCAAAGTCATATATATATGCAATTTTAATTTACCATTTGGAATGATGTTATAGTCATCCATCTGCCAGATATCATAGTTAAGAATAGCATCAGCGCCAAGTCATATCCATATGGACTTCAGCGTAGACACTTAAGTAAAAGTCGCATCACAATCCACAACGGGTATTTGATGAAAACTCTGTACAACAAGTCTAGCCTTATTAGGTTAGTACCTTTCCACCTGCACAGATCCCGAAAAATTTACTTGCTCCTAATGGGTTTTAGCCCTTCAGGAGCACCCAGCAAAGTCCAAAATCCATAATTTGCTGAAGTGCGTGGAGTCAATCTTGGGTATGAAGCATCTAGTCACCTCGAAGTTACCACTTCATATGACCTGCTGATAACAAGTAGGGGGAACGGTAGTGTCAAACCATATCCGTATAGTCTTCAGCATAGACAATGAAGTAAAAGTCTCATCACAACCCACAACGGGTATTTGATAAAAACTTTTTACAACATGTCTAGCCTTATTAGGTTAGTACCTTTCCATCTGCACGGATCTCAAAAGATCTGTCACGCCCCGCTTCCCAGAGCGCGCTAAGATCGGCACGTGATAGAGCCAACCATGGTACCTGTGGCTAGGAAATATCTATCCACAGTCACATTACGGCTGCCTATAAGATATCAAGAATAATAGAATAAAATAAACTATCTAGTACATGTCCATATGCCAGAATAAACGAGTCAAGAAATAATATGCGGAAGCAATAAATCCAAATAACAATAACATCTAGAAAGTACGTCCCAAAATACGGGCTCACATCAAGAATGGAAAATGCTGAAAGAAAACTAAACTAAAATACTAACAGGATCCTCACTGCTCAGCCTGTTGGTTAAAATACTCCTGGACAGCCTGCGGCAGAGATAAAGGATCTAGGCCATGCAAAACCCAGACGTCAGTACGTCATAATATCAAACAATAAAATAATCAGTGGGTAACAGGATATGCAGGCATGAATTATAAATGGTAACATGAATGTAACAAGTAAGAAGGGATATCGAACAGTGAAGTGTAACAGTATAGGTGAAGTGCAGCGATAAAACTAAATTTTGCCACTGGGTTAACTAATCTCAAGTCTGTGAAATCAATTTAATGAATTATCGATATAACTCAATAGTATCCCGTGCATACCCAGGACCACGGTCCAGATTCTCGGGCTAAAATCCGAGACATGCCGCCAGCCACTAAACATGAAACATGTACAGATGAATCATGTCAGCAACATCATCCCAGGGCTGGCCTAGCCCATAAAACTGATCAGTATAAGTATCGAACTGTCGAGTTATAAGTCAAGTTTCATCATTGATTTCCCCATACCCCCAAGTTATGTGTTCAAGTCAGGTATTGATAAATCTGAAGCTAATACCAACACAGGATCAAGCAGGAACATGTTTGTCTATACAGACAACATGATATGTCCAACGGGACAACATGTCAGGATTGTCGGCATTAGAAACAGGATCAGGTAACATGTCAAGTAATGGTGTATCAGGTCATGTCAAGTAGTGCACGGTGTATCACATGGGTGCCCAACAGTAAAATATAGCAAGTATTGAATCGAGGTAAAAGTACGGATTTACAGTAAAAGCATGGATGCACAAATATCTATCAGGGGTTACATCATGACTATGTAGGATGCACATTATCAAGCATAGAGTACTAATGTAATAATAATATAAGTCAATGTAATATGGCATGCAACTAGGTATGCAGAATTAATGGTATGGATACACAATAAAGCATGGATGCATAAATAACTATCAGGGGTTACAACTACAGCTCCAAGACTATGTGGGATGCACATTATCTAGTATGGGGTGTCAGTACAACAATAACATGAATTAATATGATCTATAGATGCAGCTATACATATTTTAAATGATATGGATGCATACGGGTATCCGAAAATAGTAAAACTTTAATATGGATGTACAATTCAATCAACATGTAATATTTTTATTCATATGGATGCAAGATAAGTACTATAGCATGTAGCAAGATAAACATGCCCGAACGGATCTCATGACGGGTGCGTGCGGTACGTCCGACGTCGGGTAATCGTCGCAACGCGCACACGGCACGCGGGACGGGTCCAGGCAAGGCAAGAGGGTAATCACACAGGCAAGGGCATTCACTAGATCGCCTGGATCGTCGACAGCGACACGGCTTCGGCGATGACCGGAAAATGCACGATCAAGAAAAAGAAAGAGAAGAAGAAAGAAGAAGAAGAAGAAGGAGAAGAAGAAGAAGAAGGGATTTTGCTCTGGATTGGTGTTTGGGGACAGAGGCGAGGCAAGGGGGACGTTGACGACGAGTCAAGGTTTTTCCGGCGAGGTTTCACGGCGAGGTAGTAGGGTCTCTTGGGTTCTCGTCGGGTGTGCAGGGGAGGAGCTCGGGGAAGAAGGTAGTGGTGTCAAGTGTGATGAGGGAGAGGAAGAGGAGGTCATAGTGATGGGGACGGTGACGATCGGGGTCGGAGCTCCGGCTACGTGAGGGTGCCGACAATGGCGGTGATGGTTTTTCATGGGTTGGCTTGGGGTTGTCGGGGTTCAGTGCAGAGGTCGCGGAAGAAGGAAAGGGGGAGAAGAGAAGGAGAAGAGGCGAGAATGTGTTGACGAGGGTGAGGGGATGCAGGCGAGATGCGGCGAGGCTAGGGCGATGAGGTCGGATTCTTGGGTTCGTCGCGACCATGTCGATGGGGAAAGAGAGGAAGGTGAGGTAAGGCGGTGAGGAGAGGGAGAAGAAAGAGGTGAGGAGCACGGTGGTTGAGGAGGAGAGACGAAGTCGACGGTGGTGTCGACGGCGACGAGCGCGACACGCGGGTATGGGTTCGAGCGCGCGCGATTGCAGGGTGCTTGGGGTGATGGTGGTCACGGTGGAGAGGAAGTGGAGGTGGTGTTTACGAGGACGGGGTGAGTCGATGACGGCGAGGGTGTGGGATGTTCGACGACGTCGAGGCAGGCGAGGGCGACGTTGGGATGAAGCGAGGCTGGGATTCATAGAGGTTTCAGGTGCAGGGATTGTTGCTCGTCATGGGAGGAGAAAAGAGGAGAGGGGAGGAGAAGGCGGCCGTGAGGGCGAGGGATCTCCGGCGGCGAGGGCGACGGCGAGGCGCGTTCACGTGCGTGGGTTCGCGAGGAGGCAGCGAAGGTGGGAAAAGAAAAATGAAAATGAAGAAGAAGAGAAGGAAAGCGAGAACGTGGGGGTAATTAATGGGTAAGGAAAAAATATATATATATATAATATATATATAAAGTATATATTTGACACAGAGAGAGAGAGACAGAGGGAGAAAGAGAGAGAGAGGGAGAGAGAAAGAGAGACAGATAATTTTGTTACTAAAAAAAATTTGATTTTAAATAAAATATTTTTAGTTATAAATATATTAAAATATAATATTAGTTAATTTTGAGTTTTTGGCTAATACAAAAATAATCCAAAACACGCCCGGGTCGGGTCTAAAAATCTAGTTTTAAAATACGGATAATATACATGTCGACCTACATTAAAACATGATATCCGGGTAACGAAAATGCATACCCCCAAGAATGGATACATGCAGTGTGCATGTAGCTATCCAAACGAGTCCGTTTCACTGAACGGAACGAGAACACGATATACGAATGCTACCACAGGGTCAGGGGTACTACACAGGCCATGCTAGATATTTTTAAAATATTTTATTTGACTTTAAATGTTATATTAAAAAAATGCAGATGCCAGATATAATTCCAGTATGCAGTAGATAAAATATGAAAGTGCACGGATCCATATAACAAGCCAGGATGAATCATAAACAGGAATCAAGACTGGTTTCCAGCAAGCGGGTCGGGCCGGATGCAATACAGATGTCAAATACACTATTCGCACCCAAAACACCATAAATCAAGAAAATACCATAAATAAAGAAATACTTGAAATAGAATTGGTATAAATGAACTAGGGTGTTACATTATACCCAACTACAAAAAGAATTTCGTCTTCGAAATTCCAGGAACAAGAAAAGATGAACAAACAAGAACCTACAAGAATAGGTGTGGAAACTTCTATCGAATCTTGTCTTCTCGTTCCCAAGTCGATTCTTCGTGCGAGCAATTCCCCCATGAAACAAGTACGAGAGGGATAACCTTGTTCTTAAGGACCTTTTCTCTTTGATCAACAATCGACCTCGGTCGCTCCTCAAAGGTCAAATCCTCTCTAACAGTCAGCTCCGAATGATCTAGCACGTGTGTTTCATCTCGAACATACTTACAGAGTTGAGATACATGAAACACATCATGAACATTCGCCAAAGATGGTGGTAAAGCCAATCGATAAGCCACTTCTCCAACACGCTCAATAATCTCGAAAGGCCCCACGAATCGAGGACTAAGCTTGCCTCGACTTCCAAAACGAACCACTCCTCTAGTCGGTGATATCTTCAAGAATACAAGATCACCAACAGTGAACTCTAGAGGTTTTCTCGATGTATCGACCCAACTCTTCTGCCGATCTTGTGCTGCCTTCATGTGATTCTGGATAGTATTAACCTTATCTACTGTTTGCACGATCGAATCTGGTCCTAACAATCTTCGTTCTCCAACATCATCCCAACAAACGGGTGAGCGACATTTGGGACCATACAATACTTCAAACGGGGCCATCTGAATAGTCGCCTGAAAACTGTTATTGTAAGAAAACTCCACCAAGTGTAGATGATCCTCCCATGAATCCTTGAAGTCTAACATGCAAGCTCTCAACATATTTTCAAGAGTTTGGATCGCTCTCTTCGACTGGCCATCTGTCTGAGGATGATAAGCGGTGCTAAACTTCAATCGCGTCCCCAAACTTTCCTGTAAACTCATCAAGAAGAGCGATAAGAATCGGGTATCATGATCGGAAACGATGCTTACAGGTACTCCATGCAATCTCACAATCTCCTGCATATACCATTCTGCTAACGCTTCTGTCAACTGACCAACACGAAACGGTATGAAATGAGCTGCCTTGGTCAATCGATCAACAATCACCCAAACTGCATTGTTGCCCTTTGGACTCCACGGTAAAGCTATTACGAAATCCATGGTTATATGTTCCCACTTCCATTGAGGAATCGGAAGTGGTTGCAATAAACCAGCTACCCTCTGATGCTCAGCCTTAACTTGCTGACACACCAAGCACTTCGCTACAAAGTGGGCAATCTCCCTTTTCATACCTTCCCACCAGAAATGCTGTCGTAGATCGTAGTACATCTTCGTGCCTCCTGGATGTACGGAATATGCGGAACTGTGTGTCTCCTTCATAACTTCTTCGCGAATATCTCCTTTCGGCACACACAAACAGCTACCATATCGCAACAAACCATCTTCATGAATCAACAAGTCCGTTCGAAGTCCCGCCTCAACCTGTTCTCGAAACTTCTGCAATCTTGGGTCCTGTGACTGCGCTGCTTTAATATTCTCGATCAATGACGACTGTACTTGCAGCTGCATCAACTGTCCCGAAGAATGCGGGAGAACGATCTCCAACTTGAATTTCTGAAAATCTTCGATAAGCTCCTTCTGTGCAGTCAACATCCGAATTGCTGGCAACCGACTAAGCGCATCCGGCACTACATTAACTTTCCCCGGATGGTACTTGAGATCAAGATCATAGTCAGCCATCAGCTCCAACCATCTATGCTGCCTCATGTTAAGCTCTTTCTGCGTGAACACATACTTTAGGCATTTGTGATCGGTGAATACTTCGACCATTTCGCGCAGTGAGTAGTGTCTCCAAATCTTCAAAGAGAAAATCACAGCTGCTAGCTCCAAATCATGAGTTGGGTAATTCTTCTCATGGGTCTTCAACTGCCGTGATGCGTAAGCTATAACTTTTCCATGCTGCATCAAAACGCATCCCAAACCTTTCCTAGACGCGTCGCTGTGAATCACTAATCCTCCGGAACCGTCTGGTACGGTCAAAATAGGAGCGGTTATTAATCTTTGCTTCAACGCCTCAAAAGCTGACGCACATCTATCCGTCCATACGAACGGTACTTCTTTGCGCGTAAGCTTAGTCAAAGGCTCAGCCAAACGGGCAAAATTCTCCACGAACCTTCTGTAATATCCGGCAAGTCCAAGAAAACTTCTGATCTCTGCTACGTTCTTCGGAATCGGCCAATCTTGAACTGCTGCAATCTTCTCGAGATCAACGGCGATTCCATCTCCGGATACGACATGCCCCAAAACTTCACTTCTTCAAGCCAAAACTCGCACTTGCTCATCTTTGCATATAATCTTTCTTGCCTCAATTTCTGCATTGCGATCTTCAAGTGTTCTGCATGCTCTTCTAGGCTCCTCGACTAGACCGGAATATCATCGATGAACACCACTATAAACTGGTCCAAGAACGGTGAAAAGATTCGGTTCATCAAGTCCATAGATATCGCCGGTGCATTCGTGACTCCGAATGGCATCACTAAATACTCGTAATGTCCATATCGAGTTCAGAACGCAGTCTTGCAAATATCCTCAGATTTAACTCGAACTTGATGATATCCGGACCGCAAATCCAGCTTCAAGAATACCCTCACGCCACTGAGTTGCTCGAACAATTCGCCAATGCGAGGGATCGGGTACTTGTTCTTAATAGTCACCCGGTTTAATTCTCGATAATCGATGCACATCCTCCTTGTGTCATATTTCTTCTTGACTAGAAGGACTGGAGCTCCCCAAGGTGAATTACTGCTTCGAATCCAAACTTTCTCTAGCAATTCAGTAACCTGCTTCTTTACTTCTTCCAACTCCACTGGTGCCGTCGGATAGTGCGTCTTTGAGATTGGTGCTACACCAGGAACAAGATCGATCGCGAACTCCACATCTCGTTTTGGTGGTAAACCCGAGATGTCCTCGAACACGTCCATGAACTCTCGAACTACAGCTGGTGCTTCCTCCTTATCAACTTCTATCGACGAAAGAACACTGTTTGTCGGCCTAGCCCTAAACTCGACTGGCCCGACAGAACTGCTACCTCCAACAAAAACAAACTCCGAATGTCCGGCAATCTGGAAAATCACTTTCTTTGCCCTACAATGAGCGTGGAAAGTGCCGAGAAAGTCCATTCCCAAGACAATATCAAAAAATGGGATGCACCAGAATTAAATAATACTAATGCAGGAAAACATGAACAAGTAGGATACCGAAATGACTTCATCCGAAGCCAAGATACTGAAGAAGATTAAGCACGGTAAACATGATTCAAGCTGGCGATAAAACATGAACTGGAAAGCAAGAGAAGCAATGCAATATAACGACCATGAAATAAGGAAGTGAACCAAGACTAGAACTCCAAGTTACTTAAATAGAGTACCGCATTGTAACCATACTGCAGTTCATAGTTACAATCACATAACTCCGTTCAAGTCACCCAAATCCTAGTATCAGAATCAAAAGAATAGGACGGGAGAAATAATAGGGAACCATAAGATTTCAAGCCGAGATGCAACGTCATTCCATCTCGTCAAGGTAATGGGTCAAGAGAAAGATATGATTCAAGAATGGCAAGATAGTAAAGTGGCAGGACATGTTCCTAGTTACGAGTTTTCTGATTCGTTTATTAGGTCCAATACCCAACTACAAAAAGAATCAAACCGGATTAACCTAAATCCTATGTCTATGATACCAAACAAACCCTGTCACGCCCCGCTTCCCAGAGCGCGCTAAGATCGGCACGTGACAGAACCAACCATGCTACCTGTGGCTAGGAAACATCTCTCCATAGTCAAAGTACGGCTGTCTATAAGATATCAAGAACAGTAGAAATAAAATAAACTATCTAGTACATGTCCATATGCCAGAATAAACGAGTCAAGAAATAATATGCGGAAGCAATAAATCCAAATAACAATAACATCTGGAAAGTACATCCCAAAATATGGGCTCACATCAAGAATGGAAAATGCTGAAAGAAAACTAAACTAAAATACTAACAGGATCCTCACTGCTCGGCCTGTTGGTTAAAATACTCCTGGACAGCCTGCGGCAGAGATAAAGGATCTGGGCCATGCAAAACCCAGACGTCAGTGCGTCATAATATCAAACAATAAAATAATCAGTGGGTAACAGGATATGCAGGCATGAATTATAAATGGTAACACGAATGTAACAAGTAAGCAGGGATATCGAACAGTGAAGTGTAACGGTATAGGTGAAGTGCAGCGATAAAACTAAACTGTGCCACTAGGTTAACTACTCTCAAGTCTGTGAAATCAATTTAATGAATCATCGATGTAACTCAATAGTTTCCTGTGCATACCCAGGACCACGGTCCAGATTCTCGGGCTGAAATCCGAGACATGCCGCTAGGCACTAAACAGGAAACATGTACAGATGAATGATGTCAGCAACATCATCCCAAGGCTGGCCTAGCCCATAAAACTGATCAGTATAAGTATCGAACTGTCAAGTTACAAGTCAGGTTTCATCATTGATTTCCCCATACCCCCAAGTTATGTGTTCAAGTCATGTATTGATAAATCTGAAGCTAATGCCAACACAGGATCAAGAAGGAACAGGTTTGTCTATACAGACAATAGGATATGTCCATCGGGACAACATGTCAAGATTGTCGGCATTAGAAACAGGATCAGGTAACATGTCAAGTAATGGTGTATCAGGTCATGTCAAGTAGTGCACGGTGTATCACATGGGTGCCCAACAGTAAAATATAGCAAGTATTGAATCGGGGTAAAAGTACGGATGTACAGTAAAAGGATGGATACACAAATATCTATCAGGGGTTACATCATGACTATGTAGGATGCACATTATCAAGCATGGGGTACTAATGTAATAATAATATGAGTCAATGTAATATGGCATGCAACTAGGTATGCAGAATTAATGGTATGGATACACAATAAAGCATGGATGCATAAATAACTATCAGGGGTTACAACTACAGCTCCAAGACTATGTGGGATGCATATTATCTAGTATGGGGTGTCAGTACAACAATAACATGAATTAATATGATCTATAGATGAAGCTATATATATTTTAAATGATATGGATGCATACGGGTATCCGAAAATAGTAAAACTTTAATATGGATGTACAATTCAATCAACATGTAATATTTTTATTCATATGGATGCAAGATAAGTGATATAGCATGTAACAAGATAAACTTGCCTGAACGGATCTCACGACGGGTGCGTTCGGCACGTCCGATGTCGGGTAATCGTCACAACGTGCATACGGCACGCGAGACGGGTCCAGGAAAGGCAATAAGGTAATCACGCAAGCAAGGGACGTTCACTGGATCGCCTGGATCGTCCGCAGCGGCACGGCTTCGGCGATGACCGAAAAATGCACGATCAAGAAAAAGAAAGAGAAGAAGAAAGAAGAAGAAGAAGAAGGAGAAGAAGAAGAAGAAGAAGAAGAAGAAGGGATGTTGCTCTGGACTGGTGTTTGGGGACAGAGCTGAGGCAAGGGGGACGTTGACGAAGAGTCAAGGTTTTTCCGGCAAGGTTTCACGGCGAGGCAGTAGGGTCTCTTGGGTTCTCGTCGGGTGTGCAGGGGAGGAGCTCGGGGAAGAAGGTAGTGGTGTCAGGTGTGATGAGGGAGAGGAAGAGGAGGTCGTGGTGATGGGGACGGTGACGACGGGGGTTGGAGCTCTGGCTACGTGAGGTTGCCGACAATGGCGGGGATGGTTTTTCATGGGTTGGCTTGGGGTTGTCGGGGTTCAATGTAGAGGTCGGGGAAGAAGGGAAGGGGGAGAAGAGAAGGAGAAGAGGAGAGAACGTGTTGACGAGGGTGAGGGGATGCAGGCGAGATGCGGCAAGGCTAGGGCGATGATTTGTGTCTCAAAGAATATTTATAACCGCAATCAAGAACTGCGTCGCTTGGTAGCTAGCTGGTGAGTACGGGTCGGTCCACAGGGATGTTGTGTATTTCCTAATTTGGTTTAACGAGTTAATTCCAAACGGTGTGAATGGATTATCGCTAAAAAATAAATTGATTTATACTAAGACTAGAATCTTGCTAGGGTTAGATTTAGGTTAAGTTTGGAAATGCAAAGATTTCCCACCGCTTTCAATGCCCTAATTTAGATCTCTTTAGGTGTTATGGTAACAATTAATAAAGGGGATTAGTTCCATCGGAAAGAAACAATGTTTCTTCCTCAAGGTTCTAGTCCTTCCTTTCTTAATTCTTACCCTAACCTCCATGGAAAACATACCCAACCGGTCGTTTATACTACGGTATCACCGTTACCTCTTGGGGTAAGGTGCCGTCGGGAACGGTGTGTGTATGTATGCATGGAGTCCTATTAATTATATGTGAAGGGGCAAGAAAGGGGTGAGAGATTTCATTTCTCAAGCCTTTCCCAAATCTAACCCTAACAAGCGAGGAGACTACTCGCTCATTAGGGAATTGAAAAACATCTCTAACTATCTAAGTAGGGCAAAGAATGAAAAATCTATACTAAGACAGAATGAAAATTAACTAAGGCAATTAAATAAAACTACTTACATTATTGATGGCTCTCTCCAAACATTTACACAGGAATTTTCAGATCTGAATAGATGAATAAAAAGAGGCATCCCCTAAAACAGGTTTTTAGGGTTCTATTTATAGATTCATAGAAACCCTAGGTTACAATCGCGTCATATCTGACATTACAATATTACCCCCTGAGAAAAGAACTATTCAACGCACCGACTCCACTTTTGCAATTTTCCACCGACACGGATGTGTCATGGCCGCGGATCCATGGCCAAAGCCCACGTTTGGCTGCGGTTCCGGGCTGTATATGGGTCTTGTGGGCTCAATTTCTCTGGTTATGTTCTGGTGGCATTTTACTCCTTTTTTTTCTTCACTTTGTTTCTCAGGTTGGCTTCTAGTTCTCTTCCAGATCTCCACAGTGAATAATTATAGTGGACTTTTACCGTTGCTTCGTGACGAAGTCTTGAACCTTGCACTGCCTTTGTTCTTTGTGAACTTTGTTAATTGATCTTCAATGTTTCTCAAGATGTAGGCACGATCAAGATTCCACCATTTATCGGTCATAGTCTCACTTTTGTATCGTCTTTTGTCTTTTTCACTGTTTTTGTTCCGAGAACCTGTAACCTGCAACTATGTAGTAGACATGGGTCAAAAGCACCTGTTTATTTGTAAACTGAATAAGAATGGGGTCTGTAAGAATGCAAAATTATGGTATGAACAAATACCTCCAAACTTATCTTTTGCTCGTCCTCGAGCAAACCTAGTTTTATTCTCAACGAAAACCTAACCTCACTTTCGCAGGGAAACGCGATTGCACTGAGCTCGTGCAACAAGCCGTTAAACCTCTAGGTGTCCCTAATAGGAGGAGTGTTGTCTTCTGAGGGTTTTCAGCGGATACTACCCACAAAATCCTATCAATTTGGCTTTTCGACTTTTATTCTCCAACTAGGTATTCTAACAAGAGACTCTATTATCTTTGACTCATAAATTATCCACCCGTATTTTTCACGTTTCCTTATTATTTAACTTAAGATTATATACATTCTTGTGAATTTACTTAGCTTTTAGCATCTTTTAAGTTTTCCTTCTAGGATTCCATCTCAACTTAGGAATTTTTATCATCTCTATTAAAGATATAAGTCCTATTTTTCATTCCTATCTCTTATCTAAACCCCAATCACATACCCCTACGTGTGTGTATATATTACACCTACACTTGGAAATTCAATTCAAGCTCTTATACTCTTGTCCATCGTCTAAAATACTTTTCAATTGGTGAATTTTTAGATGAAATTGCTCACACATTCTTCATGCGACCGTTAATACTTCTTGAGGTACCAACAACCGATTACAAAATATGTTTGCACATTAAAGCGTAATTCCTAGTCTTGTAACACCTAAAGCTTTTAGCGGTGACTCCCAAACCAGTTGGTCTAAGGCACTAGGTGATGAAGCACCCTCGCTAAATATTTTTTCTATTAATGCAGCCTTAAGTAATTACAAAAACCAGTGTTCATTTTTTTTAATCTCTTTATTCACACTTGTATTTTTATTTTATTTTATTATCGTACTAAGGATTTTAGACAAGAGCATTTCATGGTCTCTTCTACTATTCCAAGTTTCAAGGTTCGTGTTTGTGCAATTTGTAGGGTATATATTTTCAGAAATTAGACTTAAGCTAGGAATTATTTTTCAAACTTACACTTTAATAAAAATATCAATACTCTTCCCTTGTTTTAACTTAGCCCAAGAAGTCAACTTGAAATTTGCCTTTCTAAATAAACTATAAAGACATATACTTTTTACCGTTAAATTTTGAGAAAGGTTATTTTTAGGGTTTTTAATTTACTAAGTCTAGATCTAGTTGTTCCTAGCTAGTTAACCTTTTTGTCAAACTCAAGTCGATTAAGGCCAAAATTGAATGTTTCAATTTTTATAATTTTTATAATTTTTCAATTTTTATGGGTTTTAAAATAAGTATGCAAATGCAAAAATATACACATGAATGCGAAGGAAGAAGGTTTACCGAGCATACCCCTAAACTTAACTTTGATAGTGTCCTCACTGTTATGCTATACCAAGAGGGTTGAGAATGTCGGCACTCCCCTGTTTAATTTTTTTTATAATTTTTAATTTTTTTATTTTTTTATTGTTGAAAAACAAAAAATATATACAAAAAGGTCCCCCCAAACTTCAGTTAAACGAATTACTAGTAAATGCCAAACTTTGCAAAGACCAAAAGTCAACACCAATCAGTTAAAAATTTTATCTGTGTAAAGCATCGGTCGGTGGAAGAACATATTGTACCGAGCCAAGAAGAATTGGGGAAGAGATAAGTGGTGGTATGGACAGTGTAGTGAAGAGATAGGAGGTGATGATGGATGAAAACGAGAATGGGAATGATCAGAAATCAGAGGAATATTGGCATTCTCGTAGCTTATTAAAAGAAAAGGGTGTGGTTCAACTTCTAAAGGAGGAGGTTGATTATCCACACAATCCCCAAGATATTTCAGTGGATCCTTTATTGACTTGGCATCATCCATCATATGCATATGATATTCAATTATGAGGGAACTAATCTCCTCGATGTCCGCCATAGTCCAGCCGAAAGCTTGCCGCTTATCTTGTAAGACCATTAAAAGGGGTTTCTCTTGCTCGAGGGCTAGAGAGGCCGATATGATAACGGGAAAGGTCTCATTCTCACCTAGGTAAGCATATTTAAGGTGAGACGGCAAAGGCTTGAGTTCGAGTTTCGGAGGCGAAACAATCAAAGGTAAAATTGGGGAATCTACCTCGAACTCAAAGGACTTCAACAATGGTACGAAATCACTGCAAACAATCGAATCGGATGGTTCAACTAACTCATCCAAAAATTCAAAGGACTCATATTCGGGCGGTGAGTCGTCAAAATCATCCGAAAAAGTGAAACATTCATAATCAATATCGGTTGTGCCAACTGTGTTAGATTCAAAGAGGGACGCACTAGTGGCGTCAAAACTGTTGTCATCAAACAGAAATTTTTCAAGCTCGCAGTCCTCCTGCGTGATTTCATGAATAGAGCAAACTTCTCGTGTACTAGTTTTAGGCATGGGGGGCAGACTTCCTATCTTGTAAATATTGAACTCACTAGACATCTTCCCGAAGGATAGAGTCATGGAGCCATTGCGACAATTTATTACGGCATTGGAAGTGGCCAAAAATGGTCGACCGAGGATCACCGGAATTTGGTTCCGTGGGTTAGCAACAGGTTGTGTGTCCATAACAATAAAATCAACGGGGAATATGAAGTCCCCTACTTTGATCAACACATCCTCTAACTCATCCCTAGGATGGGTGATTGATTGATCAGCCATTTGGAGAGTACAACGAGTGGGTTTCAACTCTCCAACCCCTAATTGCTCGTACACGGAGTAGGGAAGCAGGTTAACACTAGACCCAAGATCTAAAAGTGCTCGATTGATGTTCTTATCCCCAATTGTTATTGAAATTGTAGGACAGCCAGGGTCCTTTCGTTTTTGGGGTAAGGGTTGACGTTGGTTAATAGCATTGCTTACGGCACTAGCTACTCGCACTTTCTTGGGTATTTGTGACTTTCTCTTCGAGGAGCATAAGCCCTTTAAGATTTTTGCGTAAGAAGAGACTTGTTGGATTGCATCCAAGAGAGGTATATTTATGCTAACCTGTTTAAATAACTCCACAATCTTCTCCATTTGTGGAGTTGGTTTATTGGGACTCAACCTGTTTGTAAATGGAACATTTTGAAAATCTGTAAATCCAATATCTGTAGAGTAGAATGTGGAGTTGGAACGGATCCCAGTGTGGGTGTGTTCGTGAAGTGAGAAGTGGGTCCGTTCGGATTAGAAGAAGAAGAGCTTTTTGAAGAATGAAGAATAGGCTCTAACGAAGAAGATGAAGGTGAAGAAGAAGATGGAGAAGAAGAAGAAGAAGAAGATGAAGAAGAACCACCGGTGGGGATGTCATCACTAATACCCACGTTATTTTGCAACACTCTTCCAGATTTCAACGTGGTCACCACATTTACATTATGATTTTGATATTCATATGCGACATGTGTGTTGTGTGTGTGACCGGGATTTGGCTATGGTTGAGATGGAAGCTTTCCCTTTTCTCTCTCGCTCAACGCAGCAGTTAGTCGTGCAATTTGTGCCTCAATAGATTTGATTCTTTGATCGTGTGAAGCATTGTTGTGCACCAAAGACTGGATGGAAGTCTCCAACCTTACTGTGGATTGTGTAGATTGTTTGAGAAACGCATCTAGACTTCTTTTTAGCGAGATAACCTTATCATCATTTGATTGAACAAAATTGTTTTGAGGGTAAAAGTTGTTAGGCACAAAATTGTTCGTTTGATTTGGATAAGGTTGTGGTTGGAAAGGTTGCCGGTATTGAGTTTGTTGGGGTGCTTGTTGTTGTGGAAGAGGAGGCCTTTGAAAGTTGTTGTTTCCTTGGAATTGCTGATTTTGATTCCAAGCAAAATTTGGGTGACTCCTCCAACTCGGATTATAAGTCGAAGAGTATGGATCATTTCTTTGTCGTGGCTGAAAGGCGGTATTGACTTGATCTTGTCCTTGAGCAGGTGGATTGTAAGGACACTCTTCGGTAAGATGAGATGGATCCGAACAACAAGCGCAAACAGTTCGTGGGGGCAAAACAGGGGCAGAAGAAGGTGATGAGATTTTGGTCTCAATGGCTTCTAGCTTTTTCGTAAGTGCGGCCATCTCGGCCTTCATAGCAATTGACATATCTAATTGATATTTGCCTGCCCTAGATTGACCAACAGAAGAAGATGAGGTGGTCTTAGTGCTTTCCCACTGAAGTGTTTGTTCAGCAAAATCTTCGAGAAACTGACACGCTTCCTCACTAGATTTGGTTAGAAAGTGACCTTGACAAATGGTTTCTAGCAACTGCTTCGTTGCTGGGTTCAATCCCTGGTATAAAGTTTGACAAAGTTGCCAATTTTCGATCTCATGGTGAGGGCATTGAACAAGTAGGTCTTTGAATCTTTCAAAACACTTCCAAAAGGGTTCGGAAGGAAGCTGAGAAAATTGTATAATCTCATTGCGAATTCTCGCAGTCTTGTGATGAGGATAAAACTTTTTAAGAAAAGCTTTAACAAACTCGTCCCAATTTGTAATTGAATGTGATGTTGTGCTGTATTACCACTTCTCGGCTAAGTCACATAAGGTGAAAGGAATGACCCTTAGCCTTATAGCATCATCTGATAATTGGCTTGTTTTCATCATTGCGCAAACGTTTTGGAATTTGTTTATGAAGATATAGGCATCTTCAGATTCCAGTCCGTGAAATTTTGGCAACATATTGATGAAGTAGGGTTTGATCTCAAAATTGTCCCCATTTGCCAGTGGGAGTGAAAGACAAGTAAGTAAGGCGGTGCGGATAGGGTAGAAGAGATCCTGGAGCGCGATTCGTTGGGGCGCTTCAACAGGCGGGTGTTGCGGGTTATTCGCACCTAACGGAGGTGGAATCAGTCCCGTGGGTAAGGTGTTGTTAGGATTATATCCCGACATACCTTCGGAAGGAGAATTTGAAGGTGAAGGTAAGGAAGTGGAAGGAATTTCGACTTCGGAGTCGAAAGCTTCGTCGGTCGGTACCAACGAAACACAGACTAATCGGGCGCTAGTGTCCCTAGTCCAACCGGACATACACTAAAGAGCTAGTGTAGTCAAAAAGGTGAAAAACAGAATGTGGAGATAAGAAAACGTTAATGAGAAGAAAGTGGTGTAAGTGGGGTGCAAGGATTTCTTAGCGACAAGTTGCAAGTTTTTGTAATTTTTTTTTCCTTTTTTTCCTTTTTTTTAATGTGTGTGGAGCTTTTTGCAAAAAGATTTTTTGATAAAAGGCTTTGACACAAATGCAATCAACCATAAATGCACAATCAGGCTTAGATCTAGGGTCACCTAGGTCTGCTAGACAGCTCCTAACTGTTCCAAAGGGCTAGAAATAGAACCTCAAACCGCCTCTTCACCGCCAATTGCGGCCAGGTAAGTGCCAGGTGAGCGGGAGGCTCTCCACTACAAGTAGTGGCCCTAATTAAGTAACCACTCGCCTTAGACACACTTGCCTAGACACCACAAAGTCAGGTTAGGATAAACGGTCGATGCCTACAACTAGTCCTCTGTCCTATTGAGCGTGAAGTCTTTAGGGCTGAGTCTGATATTTTTTAATTAAAAGATGGTCAATGCAATATGCCTTATGTGATTTTTGGGGTCCTGACAAGGGTGATGAAATCCCCACCCAATCTGGATTGGTCTCAAGCCCCTTAAAGTCAGATTAAATATGCAAAACAGTAAACAACCACCTGCAATCAATTTTTTATTTTTATTTTTAGCGCGGCGCAAAGAATCCTGCACAAGATCAATTATTGGAAGGGGGAGAAATTTTTATAGCGCAAAAAATCCTGCAGAAGATTTTACAGAGAAGATATTTGGGGTTGCAGAGAAGGGGAAAAAATAAGCTCACAGAGGAATTTCCACAAGCTGACGTCACCAAGCGGCGGCGCTTCCGCGGCGGAAGGGTACCTTAGGCGGCGGTTCCGCGGTGGAGGCAGCGGCTCGATTCCCAAAAAAATTCTGCTCCTCTGGTTTGACCTTTCTCTGTTGTTCAGATCTGTCGTTTTTTGTTTGGATCTATGGATTTTTCCAGATCCGAACTCGATTGTAGATCCTGCAAAAGTCAAACAAAAATACCCTTCAAACAATAAATGATGATAAAATTTTTATAATATTAATTTTTCAATTTTTTTATGATTTTTTAATTTTATATTAACCCGAAATTGCAAAAAAGGAAATACTGCGCCATCCCCGGCAACGGCGCCATTTGATTTGTGTCTCAAAGAATATTTATAACCGCAATCAATAATGGCGTCGCTTGGTAGCTAGCCGGTGAGTACGGGTCGGTCCACAGGGATGTTTTGTATTTCCTAATTTGGTCTAACGAGTTAATTCCAAACGGTGTGAATGGATTATTGCTAAAACCTAAATTGATTTATACTAAGACTAGAATCTTGCTAGGGTTAGGTTTAGGTTAAGTTTGGAAATGCAAAAATTTCCCACCGCTTTCAATGCCCTAATTTAGATCTCTTTAGGTGTTATGGTAACAATTAATAAAGGGGATTAGTTCCATCGGGAAGAAACGATGTTTCTTCCTCTAGGTTCTAGTCCTTCCTTTCTTAATTCTTACCCTAACCTCCATGGAAAACATACCCAACCAGTCGTTTATACTACGGTATCACCGTTACCTCTTGGGGTAAGGTGCCGTAGGAAACGGTGTGTGTATATATGCATGGATTCCTATTAATTATATATGAAGGGGCAAGAAAGGGGTGAGAGATTTCATCTCTCAAGCCTTCCCCAAATCTAACCCTAACAAGCGAGGAGACTACTCGCTCATTAGGGAATTGAAAAACATCTCTAACTATCTAACTAAGGCAAAGAATGAAAAATCTATACTAAGGTAGAATGAAAATTAACTAAGGCAATTAAATAAAACTACTTACTTTATTGATGGCTCTCTCCAAACATTTACACAGAAATTTTCAGATCTGAATAGATGAATAAAAAGAGGCATCCCCTAAAACAGGTTTTTAGGGTTCTATTTATAGATTCATAGAAACCCTAGGTTACAATCGCGTCATATCTGAAATTACAATATTACCCCCTAAGAAAAGAACTATTCAACGCACCGACTCCACTATTGCAATTTTCAACCGACACGGGTGTGTCATGGCCGCGGATCCGCGGCCAAAGCCCACGTTTGGCCGCGGTTCCGCGGCCGTATATGGGTCTTGTGGGCTCAATTTCTCTGGTTATGTTCTGGTGGCATTTTACTCCTTTTTTTCTTCACTTTGTTTCTCAGGTTGGCTTCTAGTTCTCTTTCAGATCTCCACAGTGAATAATTGTAGTGGACTTTTACCGTTGCTTCGTGACGAAGTCTTGAACATTGCACTGCCTTTGTTCTTTGTGAACTTTGTTAATTGATCTTCAATGTTTCTCAAGATGTAGGCACGATCAAGATTCTACCATTTATCGGTGATAGTCTCACTTTTGTATCATCTTTTGTCTTTTTCACTGTTTTTGTTCCGAGAACCTGTAACCTGCAACTATGTAGCAGACATGGGTCAAAAGCACCTGTTTATTTGTAAACTGAATAAGAATGGGGTCTATAAGAATGCAAAATTATGGTATGAACAGACTACGAGGTCGGATTCTTGGGTTCGTCGCAACCACGTCGACGAGGAAAGAGAGGAAGGTGAGGTTAGGCGATGAGGAGAGGGAGAAGAGAGAGGTGAGGAGCACGGTGGTCGAGGAGGAGAGACGAAGTCGACGGTGGTGTCGACGGTGACGAGCGCGACGCGCGGGTGTGGGTTCGAGCACGCGCGGTTGCAGGGTGCTCAGGGTTATGGTGGTCATGGTGGAGAGGAAGTGGAGGTGGTGTTTACGAGGACGGGATGAGTCGACGACGGTGAGGGTATGGGATGTTCGACGATGACGAGGCAGGTGAGGGGCGACATGGGGTGAGGGGCGACATGTAGGCACGATCAAGATTCTACTAGGATTCATGGAGATTTCGGGTGCAGGGATCGGGGCTCGTCATGGGGAGGAGAAAAGAGGAGAGGGGAGGAGAAGGCGGCCGTGAGAGCGAGGGATCTCCGGCGGCGAGGGCGACGGCGAGGCGCGGTCGCGGGCGTGGGTTCTCGAGGAGACATCGAATGCGGGAAAAGAAAAATGTAAATGAAGAAGAAGAGAAAGAAAAAGAGCACATGGGGTAATTAATGGGTAAGGAAAAAAAAATATATATATATAAAGAATATATTTAACAGAGAGTCACAGAGATAGAGAGAGAAAGAGAGAGACGGAAAGAGAAAGAGAGAGAGATAATTCTGTTACTAAAAAAAATTTGATTTTAAATAAAATATTTTTAGTTATAAATATATTTAAAATATAATATTAGTTAATTTTGAGTTTTTGGCTAATACAAAAATAATCCAAAACACGCCCGGGTCGGGTCTAAAAATCTAGTTTTAAAATACGGATAATATACGTGTCGACCAACATTAAAACATGATATCCGGGTAACGAAAATGCATACCCCCAAGAACGGATACATGCAGTGTGCATGCAGCTATCCAAATGAGTCTGTTTTACTGAACGGAATGAGAACACGATATACGAATGCTACCACAGGGTCAGAGGTACTACACAGGCCATGCTAGATATTTTTAAAATATTTTATTTGACTTTAAATGTTATATTAAAAAAATGCAGATGCCAGATATAATGCCAGTATTCAGTAGATAAAATATGAAAGTGCACGGATCCATATAACAAGCCAGGATAAATCATAAACAGGAATTAAGACTGGTTTCCAGCAAGCGGGTCAGGTCGGATGCAATACAGATGTCAAATACACTATCCGCACCCAAAACACTATAAATCAAGAAAATACCATAAATAAAGAAATACTTGAAATAGAATTGGTATAAATGAACTAGGATGTTACAAAATTTACTTGCTCCTAATGGGTTTTACCCCTTCAGGAGCACCCCAGCAAAGTCCAAATCCATGATTTGCTGAAGTGTGTGGAGTCCGTCTTGGATATGAAATACCTGGTGACGTGAAAGTTACCACTTTCTATGAGCTGCTGATAACTACTAGGGCCATCATCACTATGATGCTGACCTCCCTATCACAGTCTGGGAGAAAAACCGAAGTATCTCTCGGGCGTCTGAGATCACCTACTAAAATCTGAGGAGTGGCTAATGGTTTGGCAAGTCTAATTGAATTCTTGGGTTCTACTAAATTTTTGGTAACCGTTTGTGGTTCTGGAATCACTTCCAATTCTACCATACTCCCACTAGTTTCTTTTGCAAAAAAATTCCTTTATAAAAAAATGGCGAGCCAAGAATAATGTAACTATTGATCTTGAAAATGGTAAAAACAAAATCCGAGCGAATGCTTGGGATAATCCACAAATTGCCATTACCGAAGCATGCCTTGAGTTTGTCCGGATTCTGCTTTTAAACAGAAACCGGATAACTCCATATCTTAACAACCTGAAGATATACAACTAATCTATGTTCAAATAGAATCAAGACACTAATTTAGATGGAACCAGATTTAAATGTCATGCAGCTATTTCCAGTGCATATCACCTAATGGAAAAAGGTAAATACAGCATTACTCATCATGGAGCGCACCTACATATGAGTTACCTGCGCGAGAATCAAGTTCTAAATATTACTGTTAGTTGTATGTATGCCGTAGAGGCTATTATTGTACATATGATGTATATTATAGTGGATGCTTGGACATATATAAAGAGGACTTTCTTGCTCGACATAATAGTATGCTATCTAGTTGCTCTTTATCTTAACATGTATACTTGTCTCTTTATACTGTCTTATGGTTACATGTTGGTAAAGTCTTTAGGATGTGTACTTGACTACCAGGATTGTGATGCAGATCATACTAGTGGGGCCATGGTAGTCCATAAGTTCATCCTTTAATATTCCTAGTCGTGGGTGTATCGAGATAGGGCATCGATATACCAGAATAGACTAGCGTATACGCTTCTCGACCCATGTGATGCGCGATGGATGATCCCATATCCATTGGTGACGGGTGCTCAGTGGAGACTGGGTATACTGGACGGACTCGCCGAGAACTCCTAGTTGGTATTATACCTATCGTCAGATAGCAGTTCTCTGGTGACACTGGTACAGGTTAGTCTGTAGACCCGAGATCGTCATAGAGTCTTGTATGATTCCTACTGTGCTTTGATTTCCACCTTACCACATTCAAGAGGACGTGCAAAACGGTGGTTTTTGGGTACAGTCCCGAGTCATATGGAGGCAATGAGCGATAGAAGAGGTTTCGTCTCTCCCGGTATTGGAGGTTGATATTGCACTGTGCTCGATTAGCCATAAAAGGGAAGTCCCTGGCCAGGGCTGATTTAGAGATTTACTGGTAAGTGTTATCAGTAGTTTCTCGACCCGTTATGAGCCTCGTATCGGCATGACTTATCGGTTATTGGGGTCTGACGTATACCACCCCTAGACTGGATATGCGACATATCAGACGAGGAGACCGGACTGTGCGGTAGTATTACTGACAGGCTTTACAGGAGCTAGGGCGGGCTTGCTTATTGATCTTCTAATTGCTCAATACCCGGATAGCTGTTACGTCCAGCTAGTACCGCTGACGGCTTGTGGGTGCTTGATGTGATCATCACCTACTGTCGGCGTATTGACGAGTCTTTAGAGTCCTACATAGAGGTTTTACTGTCTCAGGCAAAACGAAATAGGAGCATATATGTGATATGTGCGGGACCGAGAATAATGTGAGTATGTGATACCGTATTCTATTCTCGCGATTTTTGTTTCGGTCGGTTATATGTGATATAGCTGGGTTATCGAATCAAGTGTTGATTCGATAAGTTGGTACATTTTATATTAGTCGGTTATATGTGGTATAGCCGGATTATTAAATCAAGTGTTGATTTGATAATTTAGTGTATTATTGTATATTTGATATACTAATTTATATTAACTAATATTAGCTCACTTAAGCCTTTATTATTCTCACATGTGCACACTTAATATATATGTGATATATATTAATTGTGTTTTATTTTGTATCATGATTGTTGATACACACTACATGGGTGTATGAGACTTACACCATACTAATTATAATGTTGGGTTTTAGTATTTAAAGTAATTCCAAATTAGTGGAAAATAGATCACATGCATGAAGCTTCATAAAGCTTATGGATGCATTGACTTAGTCCTCTAATTTTTTTTTACTTAAGATATTTATTAACCTAACCATTATAATTTATCCATGGTTATATCTCTACATGAGTTAGTATATGATACAAACTCACCCATGGTTCACTCTCTCACTTCATTAGTTTATTCTCATTTCTTTTGCTCATCTTCTTCTTCCTTGAGCAAAAAGCTTGCTAGGGTTTTCTAAAGAGAGAAAATATTGTGAGAAAAATATAACTAAAGTGAGCCCACTTCCCACTTCATCATCCTCTACTATATTAGCAGTTTAGTATAGGGTGTTTGCTTCACTAATCTCTCATTAGTGAAGTAGTAGCTTGAGTTAGTGTCTCCTCGACGTAGATCATCTTCGGCCTTGAAGATTTCAAGCAAGATCGTTCTTTTCACATTGAGAAGCCATGCAAGAGTCCGGGACTTGGATTGCAGCAAAGGGACTTCAACTCGGAGCTTTAGAAGCGAAGGACCGGTCTACAAAGGTTATATTCCGCAAACACTTAGATGTAAAGTAGTTTACTTTGTGTTTCGTATGATTCTCTAATTAACGATTCTAGTTTAGGGTTCTTTAAAACGGCAAAATTTTGAAAATGGCATGGATGATGCCTCCCGAAACCTTGTTGTTGTCTATAGGAACCCTACAGTGGTATCAGAGACTAGCTAGAGAATTAGACGGATTGTGTAGGATTACGAAACCGAAACAACTCCGAAACTTGACACATCAAAACCATGTTTCTGTCGTTTTTTATATGAGCAAAAAAATTTTTTAAACAAGTGCAGAATCATATTTGAGAGAAAATAAGAACATGGAAGAAATTTGGGGGCATCTGCTCGGATTTTGGCCGAGCAGATGAAGGGTTTTTCCGAGGTGGTCGTCCCCAGTGTGGAAATTTGGTCCCAAATTTTTTTCATGTTCTGTTCTCTGGGTTTTTGTGTTTCAGGTGTTGTTTGATTTTTTTACTTTTTCATGTGATGATTAACTTACTGAAATGGCAACTCAGAGTGTTTCGTTGTCATAATTCTAACTGTTTTCGGGTTACTTTAGACGGTGTTAAAAAGTTCGATCGGATATCAAATACCCGCTTTAACCCTTGCCGGAAAATTTTCCAAGTGTTGGATTTTTTCCATAGTTAAAAAGCATTCAAAAATCATGCAGGTTATGCGATGGACCCTCAAGAAGAACAAAACCTTAACTCGATTATATGACCGTCAGAACCGCCACTAAACCCTCAGGTTTGTGGTGGTTCAGCGGTGCCACATATGAGGCGTTGGTTGACCCTTCTACGGCTGGTCCATTGGTACTGTGGCTTGTGCTGAATAATTTTAAACTATGCTCAAGTGTTGAGATTTTTGGGTAATTGTGGGTGCTTGTTGATTCGATCGGAATGTTTAACATCGTCTAGATTTTTCTGCGACCGTAAGTGTAATATGTGGTGTATCGCCGGTTTTGTTGCTATATGTCAACGACAATTGGGATACGCATATTTACTTACGTTGATGACATGCGATGTTATGTGTTGCTGTGATATGTTATATTGGATCGTCGCATTTTGAATAGCCGGGGGTTTTATGTGAGATGAGAGTTTTTATTTTCATTCATGTAAAATTCAATGTATGTAATATTCTTTTATTGGGGCACTTCCGGGTTGAGAATGTTGTCACCATTGTTGTATATTATTTACTTTTCTGCATTAGGATAGACCCAAGGAGGGGAGCACAAGTAACCGGGTTCTAGAGTCCAGTGGGAGACCAACTCGAGGAGTCGAGTCCGGGTCTTCTAACTCTAGAATTGGTAGGGTTGCTTGCCGCTCTCGTAGGGATCTAGAGATGTGGGTTTGGCTATTCATCGCGACCGTGGAATCCGTGTTTTATACAGGCTCAAAATAAAACACGGACCTCCTAGTATATCCAATATTTCATATATTTCTTCTGCTTCTCTGTGATGTGATCGCTGTGGATTCTGAGACGAATGGATATACATTATATATGAGATATATAGTAGACGTTGCTTATGTTTTGCACCCGTGCCAGTCCCGTCCCGGTATGCCGTTAGTTAAGTAACCTAACGGTGCATAACGGGACACTGTGGCGAATGCGGATGGCATAAGCGTACGTTGTATTTTTGTTTCATTTTATATGATGCTTAGGAAGCTTAAATGATGGGACTTCATTAATATAATTAATGAAAGAAAATGAAACCTAAAAGATATTATAGAATCAAATTTTCAAAAAGGGTAGCTACAGTTATTGCTTTGCATAGTGATATATGTGATATATCCCGCACCTTATTTGATAAGGAAAGAGCCGAGATCCCTTCACCGGGAGTGACCTCTTTAGCAATAACTGGCAGATACTACAACACACGGTTTGTCTTCTGATTGCTTTTGGAGTATTTGCTTTGCATAGTGATATATGTGATATATCCCACACCTTATTCGATGAGGAAAGAGCCGAGATCTCTTCACCGGGAGTGACCTCTTTAGCGAAACTAATAAAAGCCTAAAAAACACTCCTTTTCAAAATCACTCGATTCTACAACGATATCTAGTTCATTACGTAAAAGGTTTTCATAAAAACCTGTCATAGCCCTCCGTTATTTCAGATAAGTATTATTTAGTATTCGTGCTGCGCTTGTTGACTTCTGTCAAGGCGTAGTGTGCGGTAGCTGATTAGTGCTTATCTGTAAAGCATGTGATGCGTGTGGGTGGGTTTGATTCAATCAGAAATGACGGGTTGAACTTGACTAGTGTACTATGATTTGTTGATCTCTGTCAAGGTCATAGCATGCTAGGGGCAAAATATTATCGGGAATTTCAAGTGTTGAAATTTGCAATGAGATTGCATACCTTCTATGTAATAGTTGGATCCCGATACCCACTGCGAGTAAGTGTTACTCCTGGAAGAGTCTTGCACTTTACAATTAGCCGATCAAGTAGGTGTCTAGAAAGGTGTCAACGGGGCTATGCCTCTGGGAAAACGAGGTTTACTTTAATTAGGTCCATGCAAAAGCACGGGGAACCTCCCTCAAAATACCGGCACTGGCCTAGCTGAATGATTGGCGAAATTGTAGGGTGTAATTAATCCCGGCTAGTCTTTCCTTTTAGGGTTTGAAGGAAGATTTGATAAAAACAGTGGGAGCCATCCTGATTAGATAAAATAATAACCAATCTGATTTTGCAAGAGCATACACTAAAGTGTTTTCTTCTCTCTCTCTCCAGGTAGCGACCATGCCACGTCTTAATCAAGATAATAATATGGATGTATTGACCGAACCCGCATGTTATACTGTGCTGGGGAACGTTGGTTCTATTCTTTCTTATAAGAGTTATAAGACTGAACAGGATTTAGGGGAATCCCAGGATTCCCATGCCGCCCGATTGAAGAAAGTACATGATGCATTTTCTTCAGGTGTGTTCGTTATAGAGAACTGTTTCTCCCTTTGCTCTACGTCCTGGGTATTGGACACCGGGTCAGGATCCCATATACGTAATATGTTACATGGGCTAAGGAAAGGTAGAGAACTGGGAGAAGGTGATAAAGACATAAGGGTTGAAAATGGTGCAATTGTTGCAGCTAAATCCGTCGGGGAATATCACCTTGTATTACCAAGTGGTAATACATTGATTTTGAACGAATGCTATTACATGCCGGACCTGATATGCAACATTATATCAGTTTATTTATTAAGTAAAGAGGGATATAATTTTGTATTACAGGATAATGTTATGAACACTTTCCAGAACCAAAAGTTGGTTGGATCAGGCACGTTGTGCAATGGCATTTATGTTCTAAATCAATCAACAGTTCTGAGCATAACAAACACACATAAGAGGAAGAGTTCAGAGATGAACGAATCCTTCTTGTGGCATTGTAGACTAGATCATATCAATACGACACGACTGGCTAAGTTGCATAAGAATGGATATTTGAATCCGTTCGAATTTTCATCTTATGACACTTGCCAATCTTGTCTCAAACGCAAGATGACCAAAACTCCGTTTACAGGACACGGAGAAAGAGCTAGTGAGCTCATGGGACTGATACATAGTGATGTATGTCGTCATATGTCTACTCATGCCAGGAATGGTTCCTCGTACTTCATTACATTCACTGATGATCTCTCTAGATTCGGACATGTGTTCCTGATGAAACACAAGTCTGAAGCTTTTGAGAAATTTTGAGAATATAAGTCCGAAGTCGAGAACCAAACGGGTAAAAGTATTAAAGTCCTACGATCTGATCGAGGAGGTGAATACTTGAGCACGGAGTTCCTAGACTTTCTAAAAGAGAATGGGATTCTCTCTCAGCTTACTCCTCTGTATACACCACAGCACAACGGTGTATCGGAGCGGAGGAATCGCACCCTATTAGATATGGTGCGCTCTATGATGAGCACCGCTAAGTTACCTATTTCCTTTTGGGGTTATGCGCTTGAAGCAGCAGCATACCTATTGAATCAGGTTCCATCAAAATCTTTACCTACCACACTATATGAGATATGGAGTGGGAAGAGACCATGTCTTAAACGAGTTAAGATATGGGGTTGTCTGGCCTATGTCAAAAGGCAAAATCCGGACAAACTTGAGGCACGATCAGTTCTTTGTAAGTTTGTTGGATATCCTAAACATTCAAATGAATATCTATTCTACCACAGTGAACAACAAAAGGTGTTCGTTGCTCAACATACCACCTTTTTAGAAAAGGAATTTCTTGCAAAAGAAATTAGTGGCGAAGAGGTAGAGCTGGAAGAAGTTCCAGCAGCACAAACTGCAACTGAAGATTTAGTGGAACTAGAGGATTCGATAGCTCCCAATGAACCTCAGCTTCTCCGCTGATCTAGTAGGGTTCCTCATCCACCTGAGAGATACTGCGGTTTTCTTATTGATGGTGGGAGGGAGGATTGCATCATAGAGGATGATGACCCAACTAGCTTCGAGCAGGCCATCACGAGTAGGGACTCTGTGAAATGGTTGGATACAATGCGGTCCGAGATGGAATCCATGTACACCAACAAAGTATGGAATTTGGAAGATGCTCTTGAAGGGGTAAAACCCATTGGGAGCAAGTGGATCTTCAAGAAAAAACTTGGTGTAGATGGGAAAATGGAGACTTTCAAAGCTAGACTTGTTGCAAAGGGTTTTCGTCAACGACCAGGTGTGGATTATGACGAAACCTTTTCTTCAGTGGCTATACTTAAATCCATCCGGATCATGCTTGCCATCGCTGCATACCATGACTACGTAATCTAGTAAATGGATGTTAAGACCGCCTTTCTAAATGGTGATTTGGAAGAGTGCGTCTACATTACTCAGCCAGAGGGAGCAGCGGAAAGGTGTGCAAGCTGCTTAAATCCATTTACGGGTTAAAGCAAGCATCGCAGAGTTGGAACATCTGTTTTGATGTCGTTATCAAAGAGTTTGATTTCGTCAAAAACGCATATGAACCTTGTATATATAAGAAGGTGGCAGAGAGTAAGGTTGTCTTCCTCGTATTGTACGTGGATGACATACTTTTGATAAAAAATGACATTCCTATGCTGCAATCGGTCAAGATCTTCTTATCACATAGATTCTCAATGAAAGATCTAGGTGATGCCCCCTACATTTTGGGGATTAAGATTTATAGAGATAGATCTAAACGGATACTGAGATTGTCCCAATCCAGGTACATTGACACCATACTAAAGCGGTTTAGTATGGAAGAATCCAAGCGTGGGTTTTTACCCACGATCTCAGGACTCACTCTTTCCAAAAAGATGTCTACCAAAACTGATTTGAAGAGAGCTCGCATGCAAGGGATACCCTATGCTTCAGCGGTAGGCTCTATCATGTACGCGATGCTATGTACCAAATCCGATGTAGCATACTCACTAAGTGTAGTGAGCCGGTATCAAACAGATCCTGGAGAGAGTCACTGGACAGCTGTGAAGAGCATTCTCAAGTACTTGAGAAGGACTAAAGAAATGCTCTTGGTGTATGGTAACGGAGAACTCCAAGTGGAGTCCTTTACCGATTCGAGCTTCCAGAGTGATAAGGACGACTCTAAGTCGCACTCGGGATTTGTCTCTATCCTCAATGGAGGGGCGGTATGCTGGAAGAGTTCCAAGCAGGAAACCGTGGCAGACTCGACGATGGAGGTTGAATACATCGCTGCCAACGATGCTGCCAATGAGGCTATCTGGATGAAGAAGTTCATAACTGAACTTGGTGTGGTTCCATCCATTGAGTATCCAATACCTTTGTATTATGATAATAATGGAGCGGTGGCTTTGGCCAAGGAACCCAGGTCCCATCAGCGATCCAGGCATATTCTGCGGCGGTATCACCTGATCCGGGAGATAGTTGATCGCCGGGAGATCGAGATCAGGAGAGTTGACACAAAGAACAACACTGCGGATCCACCTATGAAAGCCATTCCCTAGATACAGTTCGAGAGACTCTTCGAGATGCTGGGTATGCGATACTACAGCAGCTGGCCCTAATGCAAGTGGGAGATTGTTAGTTGTATGTATGCCCTAGAGGCCATTATTGTACATATGATGTATATTATAGTGGATTCTTGGACATATATAGAGAGGACTTTCTTGCTCGACATGATAATATGCTATCTAGTTGCTCTTTATCTTAACATGTATACTTGTCTCTTTATACTGTCTTATGGTTACATGTTGGTAAAGCCCTTAGGATGTGTACTTGACTACCAGGATTGTGATGCAGATCATACTAGTAGGGCCATGGTAGTCCATAAGTTCATCCTTTAATGTTCCTAGTCGTGGGTGTATCGAGACGGGGCATCGATATACCAGAGTAGACTAGCGTATACGCTTCTCGACCCATGTGATGGGCGATGGATGATCCCATATCCATTGGTGTTTGACATCAGAGATGGTATACGGGTGCTCAGTGGAGACTGGGTACACTGGACGGACTCGCCGAGAACTCCTAGTTGGTATTATACCTATCGTCAGATAGCAGTTCTCTGGTGACACCGGTACAAGTTAGTCTGTAGACCCGAGATCGTTATAGAGTCCTGTGTGATTCCCACTGTGCTTTGATTTCCACCTTACCACGTTCAAGAGGGCGTGCAAAACAGTGGTTTTTGGGTACAGTCCCGAGTCACATGGAGGCAATGAGCGATAGGAGGGGTTTCGTCTCTCCCGGTATTGGGGGTTGATGTTGCGCTGTGCTTGATTGGCCATAACAAGGAAGTCGCTGGCCAGGGCTGATTTATAGATTTACTAGTAAGTGTTATCAGTAGTTTCTCGACCCGTTATGAGCCTCGTATCGGCATGACTTATCGGTTATTGGGGTCTGACGTATACCATCCCTAGACTGGATATGCGACATATCAGACGAGGAGACCGGACTGTACGGTAGTGTTACTGACAGGCTTTATAGGAGCTAGAGCGGTCTTGCTTGTTGATCTTCTGATCGCTCAATACCCGGATAGTCGTTACGTCCAGCTAGTACCGCTGACGGCTTGTGGGTGCTTGATGTGATCATCACCTACTGTCGGCGTATTGACGAGTCTTTAGATTCCTACATAGAGGTTTTACTGGCTCAGGCAAAATGAAGTATGAGCACATACGTGATATGTGCGGGACCGAGAATAATGCGAGTATGTGATACCGTATTCTATTCTCTCGATTTTTGTATCGGTCGGTTATATGTGATATAACTGGGTTATCGAATCAAGTGTTGATTCGATAAGTTGGTACATTTTATATTAGTCGGTTATATGTGGTATAGCCGGATTATTAAATCAAGTGTTGATATGATAATTTAGTGTATTATTGTATATTTGATATACTAATTTACATTAACTAATATTAGCTCACTTAAGCCTTTATTATTCTCACATGTGCACACTTAATATATATGTGATATATATTAATTGTGTTTTATTTTGTATCATGATTGATGATACACACTACATGGGTGTATGAGACTTACACCATACTAATTATAATGTTGGGTTTTAGTATTTAAAGTAATTCCAAATTAGTGGAAAATAGATCACATGCATGAAGCTTCATGAAGCTTGTAGATCCATTGACTTAGTCCACTAATTTTGTTTTACTTAAGATATTTATTAACCTAACCATTATAATTTATCCATGATTATGTCTCTACATGAGTTAGTATATGATACAAACTCACCTATGGTTCACTCTCTCACCTCATTAGTTCATTCTCATTTCTTTTGCTCATCTTCATCTTCCTAGAGCAAAAAGCTTGCTAGGGTTTTCTAAAGAGAGAAAATATTGTGAGAAAAATAGAACTAAAGTGAGCCCACTTTCTACTTCATCATACTCAACTAGATTAGCAGTTTAGTATAGGGTGTTTGCTTCACTAATCTCTCATTAGTGAAATAGTAGCTTGAGTTAGTGTCTCATCGACGTAGATCATCTTCGACCTTGAAGACTTCAAGCAAGATCGTTTTTTTCACCTTGAGAAGCCATGCAAGAGTCCGGGACTTGGATCGCAGCGAAGGGACTTCAACTCGGAGCTTTAGAAGCGAAAGACTGCTCTACAAAGGTTGTATTCCGCAAACACTTAGATGTAAAATAGTTTACTTTGTGTTTCGTATGATTCTCTAATTAACGATTTTAGTTTAGAGTTCTTTAAAACGGCAAAATTTTGAAAATGGCATGGACGATACCTCCCCAAACCTTGCTGTCGTCTATAGGAACCCTACAATTACTATAGTGGAATACCTAACATAGGTATCTACATCTTCGATCATCTCGAAGAATCCTGATACTTCCAACGTATGGTTCTTTTGTTTATTCTTATATTTATAAACTTCTCAAAATGTTTGGACCTTGCATTACAACGAATGTGTGTATAAAACTAGAGAACTCATAGGTAAATCTGAATGAAATAAGAGTACCAACCCCTTATCCCGAAGGACACTGGACACCATACATTTTCATGTATAAGTCCCAAGAGTATACTAACTCAAATTCTATATTTTGTAAATTGAAAACTGTATCTTGGTTTAGAATGTCTTACACCGTTATTCAATACACATTATCGTAACCACAACTGATAAAAGTAAATGTTTATAACACAATTTTCAAAATGCATATCTCACTTTATAAATAAAGGTACAGATATTTTATTTTAAAATTTGGTGCATAACAACCGTTATTCGAGACCAAATATTTGTCGTTAAACAAAGCCAGGCAATTTAATCCAATATCACCAATTGCAACGAATTCCAATATTGAGGATCAAATCGCCCATTTCCCAATATTCTACTTCTACTCAGCATCTGCAATACCGTACTGATGCGAGATTCTAATCCGGTAAATACATACCTTAGAGTTAGAATCAATTGGGAAAACAGTTCTCTTTTATAAGTAAACAGAAATACTGAAACATGAAAATGTTTCATAGGGGGTGGCCAGATATTCCTAATAGTTTCTTTTCCATTATCCAGATTCATGACAGTAGTCGCAATTTCTTTTGCCCTCACTTCAATCCTTTTATATTTCTCTACATTTTACCTTCTGCACACCGCATTTAGGCTGATTGATTTTCTTCCTTCCCTACCTTTCTTTACCAGTCTAAGGTTTGGAAGAAAACTATCCAATAAGCGTAATAGGTGTACTCTCCTAATGCAAGGAGCTCTCGCAACCTGAGAGAAGGTAAAGGGAAGAGACAACCGAATAATCCTATTCAATTTCTCCAAAACCCGTAGCCATTCTCGACTGAAGTTACTTCTTCGAGTTCATATGTAACTATACGACGGTCGTTCCAAGTAATATGGATCATCGTAGTGATACGAAGTGTTCTGAAAAAATGAAAAAGGTAAAGAAGGAGTGGCAGGAATATGTGCGACTTTGTCGTGAATCATGACAATCCGAAGCCCAAGGGTGTAAGAAGGTTCGATTAACTTGGTTCATGAGATTTTAAGGTAAGTCATGGGTCGCTGTACTAGAGAGAGAGAAAAGAAATACTCAGCGTGCACTCTATCAAGATTATATTGGTTATCATTTTAACTAATCAGGATGACTTCTACCGTTTCCTCGAATTTTCCTTCAAACCCTAAAAGGAGAACTAGTCGGGATTATTTACAGTTTACAAGTTCACTAACCGTTCAGCCAGGCCAGTGTTGGTATTCCGAGGGAGCTTCCCCGTGCTTTTTCATGGACACAATTAATAATCTCGTTTCCGCAGAAGCGTAATCTCACTAACACTTTCTAAACACCTAATGGATTAGCTAATTGTGAAGTGAAAAATCTTCCGATGAGCAATACATACTTATCAGTGGGAATCGGGACCCAACTATCATTGTGTGATAACTTTGACGGAAGCTGACCAAAATTACCACACTCCAAAAGGTATGCGCAAGCCTGGCAAGTTTCCCGTATGTTTGAAACTCCCGATATGGTTTTTGCCCCTGGCGGTTTATGACCTTTACAAAGGCCAACAAACCATAAACCACTAGTCAAGCTCAACCCGTCATTATTCTGGATTACTCTAAATCCACCCGTATAAGTCCTTGACAAAAGCCAACAAGGCTATATGACTGTCCTGGATAATCTCATATTCATGCAACAGAATACTATTACAGAGCTTCCGCACACTACGCCTCGGCAAATGGCAACGACAAACGGAGCACGAATACTAAGCAATACTAATCTGAAATGACGGAGGGCTACTGATGGTTTTTGGCGAAAAACCTTTAACGTAATGAACTTGATATCGTTGAAGGAACTCGAGTGGTTTTGAAATGGAGTGGTTTAAGCTCCGCTTTTTAAAACTAGTAACGAACTTCCAATGAAGGGATCAAGGTTTTTCCCTCATAGAATGAGGTGCGGGATATTCCTAACCGAATACCTCTATGCAAAGCAAAGGATTACGACTATGAGTTTTGAAGAAAACCGAGTAGTTTTAAAATTGGTTCCGACAACATCATTTAGATTTATTTTTCATGCATTATTCAGATAATGCGTTCCCATCATTTTAAGTTTTCAAGCCACAAAAGAAACAATCAAAATAACACGCTTTTATATAACATCCGCATTCGCCACGGGGCCACGTCATGCACCGTTGGGTTACTTAACTAACGGCAGAGCGGAGGCAGGACTAGTGCAGATGCAAAACATATAAAAGTATCTACTAAATATAATATATATCAACATTGCAGGCAGATAATAATCATCACAGACAGATAAAAATCATCACAGGCATGCGAACAGCAATATGGAATAGCGGCTAATCTAGGAGCCCGGCATTTCATTTGAGCCATAAATGAGACGCGACGTTCTCCGGTCATATGGATAGCCAGTGCAATGAAGAACCTAGATCCCTACGAGTGCGGCAAGTTACCCGCTAATCCTGAAAGTGAGGCAAGCTCAATCAACAAAGTGAATGGGCCACCCAACACTTCACGGAATTCGGTAACTTGAGCATCCCTCCGTGGGTCCCCTATGAGTAAGGCGAATATCCCGCCAATTCTAAAGTAAGCCCTCCGGTCTCAACGCCATGAGATGCGGGCCCGTTGCCCTCTAGAACCCGGCTATTCGAGCACTCCTCCGCGGGTTAATTCTAGTACAGAAAAGATACACACACACACACACACACACACACACACAAATGGTGACATCGACCTCAACCTGGTCGAGCCCCAATAAAAGAATATACAAACTAGCAGAAACGGCAGTCCACATGTTGAATGCTCGCCCCGCAATAATGAATATACAAATTAATCTGAACTGTATATCAAACATTGCACACAAGGCTATCAATCACGACAATCTATCCAAAAGATCAGCGCAATATAGAACATCAATGCGAATATCATGTTCGTAAACCCGTCTGATTGTACATATAGCAACCAGTCGGATTATATCGCGTTATGATATTCACGGTCGCAGAAATAAACATATGCACTAAAAACCATGAATTTAAATTTTCGATCGATTAAAACTTTCCACATTGGTCCCAAGTACAAACCAATACTCAAACCAATCTGGACCAAAACCAAATATTCCAAAAATCACATTTCTATGAATTAGAGCACCAGAAAAAATTTGGGGCACTGTGGCCAAAATTGGACCACGGATCCGTAGCCAAATGGCACATTTGGCGACGGTTTAGCAGTCGAATTTTAGGCTTAGGTGCCTAAATTTCTTTCCGGTCTCTAGTTTTACCTGCACATAATTTTAATGCAACTTGAACAATTTTTTGAACAACTTTAAATTTCGAACAGCAAGCAGTATATTGGAAATGCGAATCGGAAAAATTCCGTCGATTGAAACTCTAAATTAGTATTAACAAGCTAATTATGGTTTATGGAATGGCTCTGATACCATGTTGGTGTTCGGTGCACGTGCCGCGGGAGCCGCAGCTAAGTCGGAAGCGATAACAAAAATTTTATGCGAGCGCCAAACACGCAAAACCCAGGATTCGATCCATACACCTAAACTAGCAAACTAAAACATATAAAAGGTATGAAATTACAACCTTCGACGGGTATCCACCCAATTGTTGAAGACCCTCCAAGCTCGTAGCCGCCGGGATCGTGCTTGAAAGTCGACCACCCTCGCCGAAGAAGATCCACCCGAGAGAAACCGGAAAAATCTCCGACCGACGATCCAAACTTGCTAAGGATAAAAGGTGGGTGATGTAGAAAATTTTCCACTAAATTTTTTCACTCATAACCCTTGCTCAAAAGAGAGCAAGAAGAAAAAGGAGAAGAGAAGAAAAATGGCTATGTCTCACATGAAGCATGAAACATCACTTAGCATGTCAAGAAAATTAAAGCAAGTGTAGAAAAATAATGGTTTTACATTTTCCACCATGGTTCAATAGTGAATCCAAATCAAATCAAAATTAAATGTTAAAGCCATGCTCTTCTACATATCTAGCCATGCTTCATACCACCTCATTTCCTATTTATTTTTCTAAATAGAAAAATAAATATGAGGTGTCCTTCATCTAGAAGTATTCCCGTATAAATACGGATATTTCACCCGGTATACGTATCGCTAAATATACGCATATCCGTATAAAAATATGGATAGCACCTGTCACGCCTCGCTTCCCAAAATGCGGAATACGAGGGGTTGACAAGGCCAGCCATGCTCCTACGGTCAAGGAAATATCCTGCCGTAGTCACACTTCGGCTTCTAGCTTTACGTGGTAACTCGTAATACAATGCACAGGTAAAGAGAAATGCAGTATAATAAACAAATGCAAAGAACTAACTAGATGGGAATCAAGAGAGTATGGTTCTGGGTAGCTGATCAAATGTCCGCGATGTCCTCGAGGTACGTCTGGTCCTGGTCCAAGCTAAGTCCACTTCTCACTCTGAGCATGCATACTCAGGTCGTCAGAGCGACACGATAGCAATATATACATAGATGCAAGTGGTAACTCGTACAGTAATAATGGATATATAACAGTAAATCAAGATAGTAGAGATATGAACATGAAGTAGCCAATGCGGGTGTCTAAAAGAGCAGGTGAACAGTAAAGCAGTAAAATAGTATGTCGGGTGTGTCAATACAGTAAGTAATGCATGTCAATGTCACTATCCCTATCAGTCTCTAAGTCTCACTGTACGGGTCACTAAGCCTATCGTCAGTCCAAGTGTGAGAGTCAACCACTCATGAGTGTCCTCCACCTAAGGGTAGGACCCAAGGGCAAGGGACCACGGGCCCAAAATATAACTCACGGTAATAATCATGTAATATCCCTGTAAATCTCCATATATCTCCATATATATATACCGGCATGGGACTTCCGAGATTCTGTTGAACTCACACTCAAACTAACCCACACCCCATGGTCTACATCAAACGCCAACCATAACCTCAAATACCGGTCGGTCCATGACAAGTCTGCGCGAGAACTGGAGATAAGATCTCCATCAAGCACGTCCCGACTGGTACCCAAGATAGATGGACAGTGTCTGGTGCCTTACCTGTGACACCCATACAAGTGCTTCCATAAGTGTCCCATACCACTTATAGTCACACTTATACGCGCCCCACAGACGTCGACAATGCAATAAATCGATAGGGTCCACTGATTGTGTACAAGTACGTATCACTTTCACTTATCCACTCATGCACAAACCCTAACGTACTTGCCACAATCACCACTAATACCTAATACTGGGTAATGCACATGATCACTAAGTTACCAATGCAATGACATATATATATGATGTGATGAGAAAACAGTATGTAAGCCATGATTAAGATGTCATATGTCGGTATCCTACCACTTGCATAATTTATCATAAAACATACATGCCAGATTTAGCGAAATAATGAACAGAGGATAAGTAGTATATTTGATTATCTATCCCGCAAATTTGGTTTCACGTCAATCGGGTTTCAGGATCACTAGATATGGCCATTTCATTTTAAGCGTCTACTGCTGGAAATCCGGTTTCAGAATCGGAAGTCCGTTTCGTAACGCATTTTAATCCCAGTTGGGATCAGAATTTAGCGATGCTACAGTTGAATGAAATTTAGGGTTTTCAATAAGGTTTTCAACGCAATAGATGGATTCTCAATCGCATCTGTACGTCAGGAGTTATACAACATACGAGTTCAGGAAACAAAGTAGTAAACATTACGGGACAGAAACAATAACCAGAGTTGCTCTGGACTGCAGTCCAGAACCTCTCTCCGAACCAATTATTGTTATAATTTCAGTACAGAAACCATTAAAAACTCGCATAGGGTTACAGGTCGTCGAGTCGGCTTCGATTTGATCCCTCGAACGCATCATTTCAATATGTACGCAATTTATGGTGATTTAAACAAGTTTTAGATGCGGGAAAATTCCAGTTTTTATGGGTGTAATTGGGGGTGTGCGTTTAAGTTGTTAACAATCATATTTTTCAGTGAAATTTCTACATAGTGTTCATTGCCAGACGGGCCACAATATGCAAACAAGTTCCGTCAAATTAAGGAAAGGTTTTCATTCAGATCTTGCGTCGAACACTTATGTTATATAAGGTTTTCATGAATCGCAAATAGGGGATTAATGCGGTTTGATTTATAACGGGAATAATATAGCATGTAGCAAGTAGGGTACTTGCCTGGAGACTCTTTGGCGATGCACAGCAGCGGCAACGGTACGAACGTGCGACGAACGGCACGGCTAGGGTTCGCGGTCTCGGCTCGAGCTTAGGCTCTTGGACTCGATGTCTCGGTGGGTACGACGGACGTGCGCTGGCGGTGCGACGGTTACAACCTTGCCATGATGACGGACGCAGAGACTGAAGCCACGGCTCTTTTGGTGACGATGACGGCTGGAATAGAGGCGATCGACGATAGGGGCAAGTGCTCGGTGAAATGGCTAAAGCTGGGTTTGAGGCTTGGGCTAGCCTCGAGGCTCGGTCTTGGCTGGAAGTGGTGGCGACGGGCACTGTAGCTCCAGCAGGGAGGAGGGGTGAAGAGGAGGGGAGAGAGATTTAGAGAAACAGAGGGATTTAGAGAGAGTGAGAGAGGTAGAGAGAGACAGAGAGAGATGTAGAGAGAGAGAGATTGAGAGAGAGAGAGAGATTTGTAAAGAGACTGAGAGAGAGATTGAGACAGAGAGAGGTTTCGAGGGAGAGAGACAGAGAGAGGTTTAGAGGGAGAGACAGAGAGAGAGGGAGAGGGAGTTCGTCGGAGCTGAGGGGGTCACGGTGCTGGGGGAACTCCGGCGGCGGTGAGGTAGCGTCGGTGAGGGCAGGAGGAGGAGATGGGCTTTGAAGGGAGGCGAGGGCGTTGGTGGAAGGAGGTGGGCTTGCTGGAGTGTCGACGGCGGCAGCGAGGGGAGCTCGTCGATAGTGTGAGGTGGCGCCGGCCGTGGGTGTTGGCGGTGGGGGAAGGCGATGGAGGTGATCGGAGGATGATCGACGACAACCAGGGGGCGTTGGTGCTCGGAAATTGAGGGGGAGAACGGGAGTGAGGGGGAGGAGAGAGTGAGGGAGTGAACGAGAGTGAGGGGAAGGAGAGAGTGATGCAGGCGAGGGGTCGCGGCAGTTGCGGGAAGAGGGGACGTGGCTGGGTCGTGGTGAGCGGGCGTGGGAGGCGGGAACCGTTGAGGGAGGGGACGTTGAGGAGAGCGGGTCGTAGGGGGTGCGCGCGTCGCGTGCGCGAGAAGTGGGGCATGGCGAGGCGGCGACGTGGGGAAGGAAAGAGAAAGGGGCGGGAAAAACTTTAACGTTGAGGGAAGACGAAAGATTGGGGCACGGGCCGGGTCGGATTGGTGGAGGCGGGCCGGGCCGGCCAAAAATAAAAAAAACAATAACGGAAAAAGAAAAGGGCCGGGCTGGGTTAGGAATCACAGGCTGGGCCTGGGAGTGATTTAGAGAAAAATTAAAAGAAATAGAGGGGAAAGGAGATGGGCCGGACGGAAAGGAAAAAATGAATGGGAAAGGGGAGAACTAGGATCTGAGTTGGGTTAGGAAAATTAAGTAGAAATAGAAAAATAGTGGAAAGAGAATTTAGTAAATAGGATTTTAGTTTGGTGAGGAGTTTTAATAAATTAGCGTAAACTAAAATTTATACGCGCGCGCGCGCACACATACACACATATATATAAATATTAAGTCGGAATAGATCTGGATTAAATTCTGGAAAAAATTCGGGAAATTTTGGGAAAAATATCTGAAGACTTATGTTGAAATACGCTACATATACATATTGACCGGGTATTACATCATACCACCCTTACAAAAATTTCGTCCTCGAAATTTAAAATAACGATAAGCTACAATATAACAAGCGAAAGGCTACCACATCGAATACTAACACATAATGATTATCTTGAAACAGGTGGATGAAGAAATTTTGAAGGTCTATATATGTATACAAATAACACAACTAAAAGGATAGGTCTAAATAAGTATAAGGTATAAATAACCATAAGGGCAAACTATATGTACAAGAGGATGAAATAGCAATAACGAATAATAACATTCGAGGTATGCTAGATAAAATCGAAAATCCTAAATATATGCACACATACGTATATCAAAAGTAGCGCAGCTAAAATAATAAGCATAAGGCATATCCATATATAATAGCAAACTATAAGCACAATACCCGGGATAATAAAATAATAAAAATAGTGAAGGATTTGTCGATAAGTTAAAATATTTTTAGAATAAATATATCGATCAACAATCTCAAAATAACTTAGAAAACCCACATGGGGAAAATAAGAGATATGGAACACAAATAATATGCGCGATATATGTTTGCGCTATTGAAAATGTGAGGAACGGGAGAGCATTTAATATGGGTAAAATGGAAGTAGTCAATAACACACATTTTGTAAACACAAGATATTGGGAGCTGAATTTCGAATGCAATGTCACGGAAGGTAATTATGGTGATAGGAGAAAGTAAAAGTATATAGTGCTGGCCAGGGTAGGGATTTCAATGGAGTAAGGCCCATTCAAAAGGTCGGGGTGCGGCACTTTTTAATCTAAGCGAGGGTCAAAACCACACAAGGCGCAGAAGTGAAGGTCACTAATGAATCTCAGGAGAAGAGAAGGTATAGGGGAGACAGTCAAAGCTTCATGTGAACTAACAATCAAAAGATTAGCGAACACATCAATTTTATTCCATTCCAGAGAATTCGAAACAAACCATTCTCGAAAAGTAACAGATGGCCTTAAACTATACATAGCTTTATTTGGCCAGAGGGGACAAAAACTGGATCACGTCAGTCGCGGTTGTGGGAGTTCAGCAGGTTACGGTAGGCTCGTGCGCTCAGATAGGGGCGTCCATCCCCATAACGCCTCGCAGGGATCGCCACTGGAAGTTCTTCTGCCGCGAAGTCTTGTTCTTTTGGTCCTTCTTCCTCAGCTGGAGCTTCTTCATCAAGGTCTGCTTCCATATGATTCTCTTCTTCTGGATCCTCTTTTATAGGGTTTTCCTCCACTGGATTTTCTTCTATCGGACCCGCCTCGGGATCCTCTTCTATCGGGTTCTCTTCAGGGACTCCTTCCTCTTCATCGGAATCACCGATCACGTCAACCTCTAGGGCTGCGGCTCCTTCGTCCTCGGAATCGCTGTTTCCGAAAATAACCTGGGGTCCGTTGATCTTGTCATCCGAACTCACCAGCATGCGGTCTAAGGAAACGTATGACTGTGCATCCTCATCTAGATGCGGCGCTGCTCCAGGGTGGGCCATGGCCTGAAAAGAAGGAATCGTGATTAGACAGTGGAACACATTAAGAAAATAATCAGGGATACGGAGTACACGGAAAATATGCGGTAGAAAAGGACTGAAAAAACAGACTCTAGAATACTAATGCAATGAATAGTATGAATAAAGTTAGAAGCAAGAGAACGATACATACATCACAACTCACAGTTTTATTGCAGTCAACTAAAAGTCCAGCGGATAAGATCGCAAACGAAAAGAAAATATTTACAAAGGAGTGACAACTTATTATTGAAATTAGAAAACGTGATAATTCTTCTTCGATTTCTGGGTTGCTGCATTCTCGTCTCGCGAGTTGAATCCTGCACGGGGTCCGCACTATCCTCGAAGCTCGAACTTACGAAATAACCATCACCTAGCTGGAGGGGAGAGTGTGGACGAATCTCCTCCTTGTAGCTCCTTCCTTTTAGGGCAGCCATTGATAGGATGTTCGCTGGATCCGCAAATTAGGCATTGCCCCCATGGCGCGGCGACAATCTCTCTGAAGGTGTCCTAGCCTCTTACAGTACCCACAACGTTGGGTCTTCTGTTGCTTCTGTTGCTGGGGAACAAGTGAGCGCTTCATCTTCACCTCTTTTCCTCTCCTAACAGGGATCCCTTTATGATTGGAGACTTCCGTTGGAGCCTGAGTCACCTGTCTTCTCAATCTTTCCGCTAACAGGTCGTTTGCTCACCCCTGGGCTTCCTTCAGACCCTGCGGTGCGTTCAGAATCTCTACGGTCTGATTCTGGGGGATGGAGATAGAAGAAGAGTCATTGGAAGACATGGTCCTGAAATAACAATTTGAGGACGAAAAGGCACAAGCTATAAGAATTAAAATACAATACGGATTAGGCAAGGAATCAAGAATATAGGGTGCTGTGAAATTCAAACAAGTAGGAATAACTGCAGGACTCTAAGTCACTCAAACAGAGTGCAGTATTGTAACTATGATGTAGTTCACAATTACAACCACGCAACTCTGCCAAGTCACCCGAAACCCTAGCGGATGGATGGCAGAACACACAATGTGAATAAGGATTAAGAATAACAAGTTTACAATCTAGACCGAGGGATGTCTTAGATTGTCAAGCTCTACACGGAGAACTGCAATCCCAATCGAAACAAAACCTGTCTCTGATACCAACAAAACCATGTCACTCCCCGCTTTCCAAAATACGGAATACGAGGGGTTGACAAGGCCAGCCATGCTCCTACGGTCAAGGAAATATCCTGCCGTAGTCACACTTCGGCTTCAAGCTTTACGTGGTAACCAGTAATACAATGCACAAGTATTGAGAAATGCAGTATAATAAATCAAAACAAATGCAAAGAACTAACCAGATAGGAATCAAGAGAGTATGGTTCTGGGTAGCTGATCAAATGTCCGCGATGTCCTCGAGGTACGTCTGGTCCTGGTCCAAGCTAAGTTCACTTCTCACTCTGAGCATGCATACTCAGGTCGTCAGAGCGACACGATAGCAATATATACATAGGTGCAAGTGGTAACTCGTATAGTAATAATGGATATATAACAGTAAATCAAGATAGTAGAAATATGAACATGAAGTAGCCAATGCGGGTGTCTAAAAGAGCAGGTGAACAGTAAAGCAGTAAAATAGTATGTCGGGTGTGTCAATACAGTAAGTAATGCATGTCAATGTCACTATCCCTATCAGTCTCTAAGTCTCACTGTACGGGTCACTAAGCCTATCGTCAGTCCAAGTGTGAGAGTCAACCACTCGTGAGTGTCCTCCACCCAAGGGTAGGACCCAAGGGCAAGGGACCACGGGCCCAAAATATAACTCACGGTAATAATCATGTAATATCCCTGTAAGTCTCCGTATATCTCCATATATATATACCGGCATGGGACTCCCGAGATTCTGTTGAACTCACACTCAAACTACCCCACACCCCATGGTCTACATCAAACGCCAACCATAACCTCAAATACCGGTCGGTCCATGACAAGTCTGCGCAAGAACTGGAGATAAGATCTCCATCAAGCACGTCCCGACTGGTACCCAAGATAGATGGACAGTGTCTGGTGCCTTACTTGTGACACCCATACAAGTGCTTCCATAAGTGTTCCATACCACTTATAGTCACATTTATACGCGCCCCACAGACGTCGACAATGCAATAAATCGATAGGGTTCACTGATTGTGTACAAGTACGTGTCACTTTCACTTATCCACTCATGCACAAACCCTAACGTACTTGCCACAATCGCCACTAATACCTAACACTGGGTAATGCACATGATCACTAGGTTACCAATGCAATGACATATATATATATGATGTGATGAGAAAACAGTATGTAATGCATGATTAAGATGTCATATGTCGGTATCCTACCACTTGCATAATTTATCATAAAACATACATGCCAGATTTAGAGAAATAATGAACAGGGGATAAGTAGTATATTTGATTATCTATCCCGCAAATTTGGTTTCACGTCAATCGAGTTTCAGGATCACTAGATATGGCCATTTCATTTTAAGCGTCCACTGCTGGAAATCCGGTTTCAAAATCGGAAGTCCATTTCGTAACGCATTTTAATCCCAGTTGGGATCAGAATTTAGCGATGCTACAGTTGAATGAAATTTAGGGTTTTCAATAAGGTTTTCAACGCAATAGACGGATTCTCAATCGCGTCTTTACGTTAGGAGTTATGCAACATATGAGTTCAGGAAACAAAGTAGTAAACATTACGGGACAGAAACAATAACCAGAGTTGCTCTGGACTGCAGTCCAGAACCGCTCTCCGAACCAATTATTGTCATAATTTCAGTACAGAAACCATTAAAAACTCGCATAGGGTTACAGGTCGTCGAGTCGGCTTCGATTTGAGCCCTCGAACGCATCATTTCAATATGTACGCAATTTATGGTGATTTAAACAAGTTTCAGATGCGGAAAAATTCCAGTTTTTACGGGGACAGAGAGAGAGATTGAGAGAGAGAGGGATTTGTAGAGAGACTGAGAGAGAGATTGAGACAGAGAGAGGTTTAGAGGGAGAGAGACAGAAAGAGGTTTAGAGGGAGAAACAGAGAGAGAGGGAGAGGGAGAGGGAGTTCGTCGAAGCTGAGTGGGTCACGGTGGCTGGGGGAACTCCGGCGGTGGTGAGGTAGCGTCGGTGAGGGCAGGAGGAGAAGATGGGCTTTGAGGGGAGGCGAGGGCGTTGGTGGAAGGTGGTGGGCTTGCTGGGGTGTCGACGGTGGCAGCGAGAGGAGCTCGTCGGTGGTGTGAGGTGGCGCCGGCCGTGGGTGTTGGCGGTGGGGGAAGGCGATGGAGGTGATCGAAGGATGATCGACGACGACCAGAGGACGTTGGTGCTCGGAAATTGAGGGGGAGAACGGGAGTGAGGGGGGAGGAGAGAGTGAGGGAGTGAACGAGAGTGAGAGGAAGGAGAGAGTGATGCAGGCGAGGGGGTCGCGGCAGTTGCGGGAAGAGGGGACGTGGCTGGGTCGTGGTGAGCGGGCGTGGGAGGCGGGAACCGTTGAGGGAAGGGACGTTGAGGAGAGCGGGTCGTAGGGGGTGCGCGCGTCGCGTGCGCGAGAAGCGGGGCATGGCAAGGCGACGACGTGGGGAAGGAAAGAGAAAGGGACGGGAAAAACTTTAACGTTGAGGGAAGACGAAGGATTGGGGCACGGGCCGGGTCGGATTGGTGGAGGCGGGCCGGGCCGGCCACAAATAAACAAAAAACAATAACGGAAAAAGAAAAGGGCCGAGCTGGGTTAGGAATCACGGGCTGGGTCTGGGAGTGATTTAGAAAAAAATTAAAAGAAATAGAGAGGAAAGGAGATGGGCCGGAGTAGATAAAAGGAAAGGAAAAAATGAATGGAAAAGGGGAGAACTAGGATCTGAGTTGGGTTAGGAAAATTAAGTAGAAATAGAAAAATAGTAGAAAGAGAATTTAGTAAATAGGATTTTAGTTTGGTGAGGAGTTTTAATAAATTAGCGTAAACTAAAATTTATACGGGTACACACACACACACATATATATATAAATATTAAGTTGGAATAGATCTGGATTAAATTCTGGAAAAAATACGGGAAATTTTGGGGAAAATATCTGAAGACTTATGTAATTAAAATACGCTACATATACATATGGACCGGGTATTACAGCACCAATGAGAGAAAACGAATAGTGAACAATAATACTAAAATATATATATATCAAAATACATATTAAATTATTAAATCAAAATCTGATTTAATAATCCGGTTTAATTCTGAACCGGCTAGTATAATCAACCGTCCAATCAAAGTTAGTGTATCTCGTACATGTATTTAATCAAACCCTTATACGTACTATCGTATGGCTTTTACATCTATCACCTGAACCGGAAAAATTCTCTTTGTGGGACTCTAAAAACTTGACAATACGCTGGCAGTGGGTTTAACCACAAGCACGTTAGCGGCACTAGCTGTACGTAACGGCTATTCAGGTACTTGCCAAAAAGGAGGTCGACAATCAAGTACGTTCTTACCCTACTGAGCCTGAATGTGACAATCTCCGTACAGTCCGGACTCTTCGTCAAAGAGTATCGCATATCAGGTCTAGAGGGTGGATAATGTCAGACCCCTACTAACCCGATAAGTCGTGTCTGAGTCAAGCTCATCACCAACAGTGATACTACTGATCAACTATCAGTAAATCTCATCAACCGTGGCCATGGATTTCTGGTGATAACTAACTGAACACAGCGCGACATCGACCCCTAATACCAGGAGAGACGAATTTCTGACAATCGACCACTGCCTCCATGTGGCTCGGGACTGTACCCAACTAAAACCTGTTTGAACGACTCCTTTGAGATGTGGTAGGGTAGTAATCAAAGTACAGTGGGAACTTACATGAGACAAATGATGATCTCAGGTTAAAGGACTAACCTATACTCATGCCACCTGAGAACTTTCATCTGATGATAAATATAATACCATTTAGAAGTTATCGGCGAGTCCGTCTGGTGACACAATACTAATTGCTTATGAGCACTTGTATACTATCTTAGGTGACACAATACTAATGGCTTGTGAGACCGGCCACCGCCCCTCGTCGGGGTCTAGAAACGTATATATCAGTCTATTCTGGGATATCGATGTTCAGTCTCGATACTCTCAAGACTAAGGATATTTAAGGATGTGCTTATGGAGAACCCAACTCGCATATATAATCATCATCATAATACTGGTTGTCAAGCAACAATCCTACGAGCTTCATCAACGATGAAGACAAAGCACATGTCATACTATCATCTCGAGTAAGACTGTTATACGTGTATAGGTTCTCGTTCAATTATCATAATTGCATACTTGCAATCACAATAGTTGCCTTACGGACCCTATCTTACGGACCCTATATCCAACAAAATGTCGCTAATCAATTATTTGGCTACATAATCGAATGAATTTAAATCATATTTTTATTTAAAAAACACATTACCCAGTTAAGCGGAACATTACACAAATCAAGAAAAGTTGTCTTCTTTACCACTAAAACAATTAATTTTATCCTAACCCTGAATGGCCACAGAACACATTCTATCAATAAAACACTCCATCAAATTAAGAGCCCAAAAAATGGAAGAAAATTGCACGGTAATTAAAAGGAAATTTACAGGGAAAATATATAGAATGCGGTCTATCTTTTAGATTTCTGCTTCTCTGTAACAAACAAAATTAAAATTTCAGACTCCACAGCACGTGATGATTCGTTTTGAAAAAAATAAATAAAATGCAGTAATTGATCAATTCATATAATTTGTAATTTATTTTAAAAAATAGTCTAAACTTAGAAACTTATCTAGTATGAAGCATCACCTCTTCATAATAAATCAAACAGTAAAGAGAGAATGAATATTGATTCCAAAATCTCGTCATTTCGTTTTACATTCAAATGGACAAAAAAAATCCAATAACCGATCAATTCATCAAAATTTGCAATAATAATTATTAGGAATCAAATGTTCGTACGAAATTAGACGTAAGATAGACCGAAAGACATTACCTCTTGTTTCTCTTCCTATTAAATTGATTAATGAAGACGTATTTAAGCCTTGATAGCGATCTATGAAAAGTTATTTCTCTATATAATCAAATGAACTTAAATAAAAAATTTATTTAAAAAACACGATACCCAGTTAAGCGGAACATTACACAAATCAAGAAAATTTGTCATATTTACCACTGAAACAAGTAATTTTAACCTAACCCTGAATGGCCACATAACAAATTTCATCATTAAACTGCAATTCTATCAAAGATCCATCCAATTAAGAGCCCAAGAAATGGGGAAAAATTGCACGGTAATTAATAAAAGGAATTTTACACTAAAATCTGTAGAATACTGGATTTGATTACCAGTACTCTATAACAAACAAAATTAGAATTTCAAACTCAACAGCACGCGATGATTCGTTTGGAAAAAAATAAATAAAATGCAATAATTGATCAATTCATATAACTTGTAATTTATTTTTAAAATAGTCTAAACTTAGAAACTTATCTATTATTAAGTATCACCTCTTCATATTAAATCAAGAAGTAAACAGAGAATAAATATTGATTCCAAAATCTTGTCATTTCGTTTTACATCAAATGGACAAAAAAATCCAATAACTGAACAGTTCAGATAAATTTGCAATAAACATTTCTTTAGAATCAAATGTGCATACGAAATTAGACTTAAAATAGAGTGAAAGAAATTAGCTCTTATTTCTCTTCCTCTTAAATTGATCAGTGAAGACATATTTTTAGCCTTGATAGAGATCTCTGAAATGGATGAGAGAGGAGTTAAAATCATATCAAGGAGGAGGAGAAAGAATTTTGATGAATTGCCTTACAAGCCAGAGATCCAAGATGATCGTGTGATCAACATAAGATTTAACCATCAGATCGAATCCTAAAGTTACATTTTTTTTCCAGATACCCAACTAAAAAAAGACAACATAAAAACTCAATTCGAATTCTATCCAAAATCAATCAAAATCGATAAAAGAAACCATATAAAACCAAATATACTTCGATTTAATAATAGATCACTTAAAAGCAAGAGAAGCAAATAAAAGTTAGATTTTTCAAAATAATGAAGGTCGCCTATAATTGTGGCCATGGAAGCAATAAAAATTTTGATTTTTTTCCATTAATAAGAGAGTTAGTGTGTGATTCTCTTGGGTTACAAATGGACGGTACGGTCGCTGCAAAGCCTTGAGGATGCTGATGTCTTTAGAGAAAGTCCTTGAAGTTATGACTTTCCTTCTTCGTTCTTAAAATTTCTTTATTAAAGATGATATATTTTTAAAGTATGAAATGAATGCGCTGATTGAAAATATTTTTTAAAAATTATGAAATGAATGCGCCGATTGAAAGAACGGGAGAAAATAAGAAAGTGAATTTGCAGTTATTTTATAAAATAATGATATAACAAAATGATGCAAAAAAGAGCATGTGTGATTCTCTATGATTACAAATGAGCGGTTACCGGATCCTATTTCTAAATTAAATTCTTCTTCTACCTTTTTAAATGTACTTCGCATAGGTAAGTTATTTCTAAATATATATATAATAAAATAAAACAAAGAAAAGTAAGAATAGCAAAACAACTACCAAAACCTGTTTCGCTCATTTTTTATAAATAAACCCTCTACAATTTTTTCCAACGATCGGCATTTATCTTCTTCTTTATCATCTAAGAAATGAACACACCAAATTTCACATGATTTTACTAAAATACCGCGGAAGCTCACACTAAATGTTCCTAGGAGATGAATAAAACTATACAAACAATATACTCAAGTTAAAAATTCTATAAACTACAATTGCAAACATAATACAATTGAATAGATTAAGCAATGAATATACCAATAGAGATGAGTGGTTAAGTTAATCAAGATTGTGAACACATAAAAATATAACAAGTAATAGATCTAAAAATCAAGCAAGTTTAGAGCATATAAAATGGAAGCAATAATCTAGCATGTAATTTCAAAGCAAATAAACTATAAAGTATAAGAGAAATTGTAAACACAAACACGAGTCGAATTAGAGTGGTTCATGAGATCTCTAGTCCATTTTCTTTAGACATACGAGCCCGTTCCACTAAACACGTCTCCACCGAGTCTCTCACGTTGCGCACCCGCAACCAAACATGTCTCCACCGAGACAACACGTTGCTCGAAACACGAACAACTCTTTACCTTACAAGCTCTCCTCTCTTACAAAGGCACACTTGCACTCAAGGATCCTCACACACACAAAAAAAAAAGAAAAACTTCTCTCTCTTCTTTCTGACAAAGGCACCATTGCACTTAAGAATCCTCACACAAAGAAAAGAATAGGGTTATAATTAAACACAATACTCTCATAGAAGTTTCTTTCAGAGCTCTCCCTCTAATACTCTTACAAGTATGGATAATCAAATGAAATCTCTTGATTTTGTGTGTGTGAATGAATTTGGATAGAAAATTGAAAACTCTTTTAAACTCTCACAAGAGATGAGATATTTCTTTTGAAGATCACTTTAGAATATAGACAACTGAAATTTCTAAGTGATTGCAATTGGTTAACCATCAAAAATCCCATAAAAACCATATTTATAGCCCACAAGAAAAATAACTCAAAAGAAGTGGGGACAAGCGGTTTTAAACACGAGGCAGACGACTGAAGGCAATATTGGCAGACGTCTGGCCTCTGACAAAATAAATCCCCAACGGCTATATTTTTCAAAAATTCTTAACTGCAGACATGTGAAGTTCAAATAGGCAAACTTCTGAAGAAGAAAAAGTTTTGGCAAAAACATAATATCAGACATCTGCCACGGTTGAGCTACAAATGGTTGTGTTAGTTACTGAGAAGAATAGAGCCAAAACCAGACGTCTGAAATTCAAAAGGGCGGACGTCTGAAGTTTAAAAATGCCATTTAGAAAACTTTCATTAGACGTCTGGTCCAATGACTTTCAGACGTCTATCTCATTTCAATTCTGAAAACATATCTGAAATATCAGATATCAACAGTCTACAGACGTCTTAATTTCAACGAGGCAGACGTCTGGCTAAGCACAAAAACAGTTGTTTGGGTTTTTTGAAAAATGAAACCTTCAAAAACGAAAAACCCGATATTTGTAAAACGTTTGTACAATCGTGTGTGGATGTTCAAGAGCAATAAAAGATATATCCATAAGCTTTAGAGTACTTATAAGGATTTCTATATCGGTTTAGCAAATTTTCAAATTCTTGAATCCTTGTCGTCTCTAGCTCTTGAACCTTGGTGGTCCGCTTGGCTTGAACTTTGCGTTGGTCGATTGATCTTCAATTTGCTTCGACACTTGACACTTCAAACTCGAATGCGCACTCACGAACGTCTTCAAGTCGATATACGCATGCACAAATCTTGAACTTTGAATTTTGGCGCTTTAGTCTCGAACTTCGGCTTTTTAGCTATCCATAGCTTGAATGTGCAATTTGAGAAGCTCTCGTCCAAATTCTCCAATCTCCATTTAGATATGATATTTAAGCTCAATATCCTCCATCTTCCTTTATAGAGCTTCATCTCGTGATATCCGATAACCTGAAATACAATCTCAAAGACCAAGCTCATCATATACAGTGTTATGAAATATAATCGAGTTAATAAACACAAGTATATGAACATTTATTTTTTTTGATATCACGATCATGAATAGTATATCAATATCAAGATATAACTCAAACTCAAAGCATGAGATATTAATATACTAAATATATATACATGGTATAAGAGAAACAAGATATAGATCATATGTATAAAAAAATTCATATTATGAATTACTAAAATAATGAATGAGAGTAATATATCGATATGAAGAATATAACACAGGTATAGCATAAGATATTGATATATTACTGGGTATACACAAGATATATAATAAGCAAGCTGAATATCAAGTGTATACAAGTTTAGTGTCGATATGATAGACAAGATAAGAAAGTGACACTAAACGAACTATTCATATTAAGCTATCATCAAAACTAAATAAATGGACCATCGAAATCCATAAGCTATAAATCTCCCCCTTTTTGAGGAAACATGAATAGAAAATAGTATATTTATATCAAATAAAACCAAATATTCGATATCGATATACTGAAAACTCATATTATTCTCTCCATTTTTGACATAATAAAAAGGGGTGTTTATGGAAACTAGAATGTTTGAACTACTCCCCTAAACATATGTGTACACCTAAAACGAATCAAACGTTTAAATCACTTTCCTTAAATGTATGCATAGGAGAACACTAGGAAATGGATACGAGCACAAGTAAAGATGTAAATTTTTAAAATGAAGCTCAACTTATATCCAAATGCATGTATATAAAAGATATGAAAAATAAAATAAGTATACATGCAAAAAATATCCATATGGGCAAGATATAAACAAGTTCTAATGGCATGTAGAGGCAAGTATAAATTGATATCAATTGAAAATGAACAATTTTGAGAGCGGAACTCAACCCATACAAGTATGTTTTGAAAACGATATTTAATGAAAAGCTTAAAAAAACATGTGCTAACCCACAATAAGTAAAAACAAGTTTTGAGACTTATGACTTAGAATATATGTTGTAATATGAACCATAGGATATCAATGAAAATCGTATTCGTATTACACATGTACAAAGTATGTGCGTATTTCTTTAAAAACATAAGATTTTAAAATGTGTACACCACAAGATTGAGAATGTATCGCTTGAATCTCCCAAAGTTGAGAAACAAGCCCAAAAGATCGATTCATGAGTCCCATCTCACAAGCACTTGAATACTAAACCATTAGAGCTTAAACATAAAGTATAATGGAATACAAGTGATAGAATTTAATGATACTAACTCATGAAAGGATAAAAAATATGCACATATAATCAAGATGATACCAATAAAAGGTACAAATGCGCAATCAATTTACATAGAAAATGATACCGAATGAAAATAACATGATACCAATTGGAAATAATTGAGAACCGTATATGAGTGTAAGCATGAATAACATGATACCAATTGCTTAGAATATTGTAATTAACGAAAACCACAAATGGGTCCCCAAAAATGGTTGCAGAAGTCATTTGGCAAAATGAGCTAAGAATTCAATGCCAATGAATAATTCTACTCATACAAGAAGTGTGTGTGTGCAACAATTAGGCAAGTTTAAGTATAAACACATATCAACAAAGTACAAAGCAAAGATACGAGAAAAATTGGTTAAAGTTTAAACACAAGTGCCAAACATATCCATAAGAAAAAGATTTAAACTATTTAAAAACTACATGGATACGAACTCTCACTTATAAGATTAAAAATATATTTTAAACAAGTGAGAGTGGTTTATGGCAAGATAACTAAAAGATATGCAAATCTAAATCTAGTTTACAAACCATATTGTGCTCAAGTTTTAAAGATTACAAGTTTAAAGAAAATGAGCACAAGAAATCACATATGAGCAAAAAAATGATACCAATTGTAAATACCAATTGAAATATCTTATGAATGGCATCTCATACATGAATCAAAAGCACTAAAAAGATATTCAAGTTAAGCACTTGTGCAATTATAAGGGGTATATCTAAATAACACATACTCAAATAGAATATCAACATTTAAACATAAATGAATATACGATATTCTAAGCAAGTATAACAAGAAATACGTTACACCACAAATTGATGAGCCGGGCAAATTTTCCATTGAGTTGCTCTTACTCATCAAGCTCCCGAATCATTTAAGTTGTCAATTGATTCACACTTACAAAATAAGGTATGGAAGGGGATTTTAGTATCCAAGTTTTCTTGGATCCATATGGGTTAGCCTTTGGAACCCATCTCATATTGGCACAAGAAAAAATATTTCTCTTTAAAAAACAAGAATGTGCCAATTGTCCATGTATACTACAAAAGTTGCAAGTGTGTGCGTGCGCGTGCATGCATGGAAATCCTAGAAGTGTTAATGGCGTATGAACTGGTAAGTGTATAATGCACATACTTTTTGAAAGTTCGTTTTGCTCGAAATCTATAAAGATATGCATGAGAGTGTGGATGAGATTTAGTATGATATAAAGCATGTTTGACACTAGAAGAAGAGGGTTTTTGAAACTTTGAAGATTTAAAAATGTCAACTCTTCGATTTAAAACATTTTCCTTACTAACTAAAGAATCAACATTTGAAAATATAGCAAGGAGCGCAACTGAAATCTTATTTTCTTTCCGGAAAGAAGCGTTTTCTAAAACACGAGATTCTTGAGATAAAATAGTCGATTTCAAAAGATCAAACTCACTTTTAAAACTTGAAATCGAATTAACATTTTCTTTTCTCAGAATCTCACAAGTTAAAAATAAGTTCTCATTTTCCTTTTTAAGGGACGAAAGATCATAAGTCAATACAACTTAAGAATCAAGGAAAGATTTCAAAACATCAACATCGCATTTAAAACTAGAAATCAAACAATCCTTTTCTTTTCTCAAATCATTGCAAGTGAAAACCAAATTTTCATTCTTTACTTTCAAAGTATCAAACGAAATACAATGAGAATCAAGTTTTGAAAGTAGCTCATTTTTCTCAATAACTAATTTATCACATAAAGCAAGTTGAGAATTATGAGCACAAATTAAAGCGCTAAATTTGGAAATTAAACTTATATTTGACGTCTCAAAGCAATCACAATATGAAACTAAATCACTTCTCTCATTGCTTACAACGTAATGATCAAAACACCCATTATCTGACTCCATAGTGTTAGATCGTCTCTTTTGATTTACTTTTAGTTGAGACGCATCCAAAATCGCTATTTAAGTCATTCTCTTGATATTCTCTTTTTTATTGCAAATGGCTTGCTCTCCATAGATATTCTTCAAGGAGTACCACAAATCATATGCCGTCTTGCAAGAAAAGACATTGTTAAGAACATCAACGTTTAAAGCAACAAGAAGAATTTTAATAGATTTAATGTTCAAAGCAAATAAATCTTTTTCACGAGCATTCCACATAAATTTAGCAATAGATGAAATAGAGTGCCCATGATCAACAATTAACTACATACTCATACTAAGAGACCCTAAAAAGTATTGCATCATAATTTTCCAAACATCAAATTTTGAACCATCAAAATATGGACGGTTATGATTAGATGGTTTATCATGATAAGAACATAAGGGCAGATATAATGCCAAAGGATCTACTCTAGGATATTAACCCAAATAAGAAGAGCACCAAGCTCTGATACCAATTGAAATACTGCGGAAACTCACACTAAATACTTCTAGAAGGGGGGTGTATATAACTATACAAACAATATGCTCAAATTAAAATTTTTATCAACTACAATTGCAAACATAACACAATTGAATAGTTTAAGTAATGAATATACCAATAGAGATGAGTGGCGTAGCTAATCACAATTGAATAGCTTAAGTAATAAACTTAAGTAATGAATATACCAATAGAGATGAGTGGCGTAGCTAATCACAATTGAATAGCTTAAGTAATGAATATACCAATAGAGATGAGTGGCGTAGCAAGCATATAAACATATAGCAAGTAATAGATCTAGCAATCAAGTAAGTAAAAATCATATAAAGTGGAAGCAATAATCTAGCATGCAATTTCTAGAAAATAAACTATAAAGCATAAGAGAAATTGCAAACGCAAACTCGAGTCGATTTAGAGTGGTTCGGAATATCTCCTAGTCCACTTTTTTTAGGTGTATGAGCCCGTTCCACTAAACACGTCTCCATCGAGACTCTCACGTTGCGCACTCACAACCAAATATGTCTCCACCGAGATAACACGTTGCTCGACACACGAGCAACTCTTCACTTTACAAACTCCTCTCTTACAAAGGCACCCTTACAATCAAGAATCCTCACACAAAGAAACAAAAAAAATTCTCTCACTCTTCTCTCTTACAAAAACACCCTTGTATTCAAGGATCCTTACAAAAAGGAAAGGCAAGGGTTACAATTAAGCACAATACTCTCAAAAGAGTTTCTCTCAAAACTCTCTCTATAATACTCCTGCAAGTATGGATAATCAAATGAAAGCTCTCGATTTTGTGTGTGTGAGTGAATTTGGATAGCAAATTTAAAACTCTTTTAACACTCATAATAGATGAGATGTTTCTTTTGAAGATCACTTTAGAATATAAGCAACAGAAATCTCTAAGTGATCGTAATTGGTTAACCATCAAAAATCCCATAGAAACCCTATTTATAGCCCACAAGAAAAACAACTCAAAAGAAGTGGGGATTAGAAGTTTTAAACCCGAGGCAGACGTCTGAAGGCAATATTGGCAGACGTATGGTCTCGAAAAAAATAAATCCCTAATAGCTATATTTTTCAAAAAATCTTAACTGCAGACGTCTGAAGTTCAAATAGATAGACGTCTGAAGCAGAATTTTTTTTGGCAAAACCATAACATCAGACGTCTGCCACAATGAGTCGCAGACATCTTTGTTCCTTACTAGGAAGCACAGAGCCAAAACCAGACGTCTGAAGTTTAAAAATACCATTTAGAAAACCTTCATCAGACGTTTGGTCCATTGACCTTCAGACGTCTGTCTCATCTCAATTCTGAAAACATATCTGAAATATCAGATATCAAAAGTGCACAGACATCTGAAATTCAATGAGGCAGACATCTGGCTAAGCTCAAAAATAGCTGTATGAGTTTTCTGAAAAATGAAAATTTCGAAAAAGAAAAACCCAATGTTTGTAAAATATTTGTGCAACCGTGTGTGAGTGTTCAAGAGCTCTAAATGATATAACCATAATATTTAGAGTACTTACAAGGATTCCTATGTCAGTTTAGCAAATCTTCGAATTCTTGAATTCTTGTCGTCCCTGGCTCTTGAACCTTGGCGTTCCGCTTGGCTTGAATTTTGCGTTGGTCGATTGATCTTCAATTTGCTTCAACACTTGACACTTCAAACTCGAACGCGCACTCACGAATATCTTCAAGTCGATGTACGCATGCACAAATCTTGAATTTCGATTTTTGATATTTTATTCTCGGCCTTCGGCTTCTTAGCTATTTATAGCTTGAATGTGCAATTTGAGAAGCTCTCGTCCGAATCCTCCAACCCCATTTAGATATAATGTTTAAGCTCAATATCCTCCATCCTCCTTTATAGAGCCTCGTCTCGAGATATCCGATAATCTGAAATGCAATCTCAAAAACCAAGCTCATCATATACAGTATTATGAAATATAATCAAGTTAATAAACATAAGTATATGAACATTCATTGTTTTTGATATCACAATCATGAATAGTATATCAATATCAAGATATAACTCAAACTCAAAGCATGAGACAGTAATATACTACACACACACACACACATATATATATAATATAAGAAAAGCAAGATATAGATCACATGTATATAAAAATTCATATTGTGAATTATCAAAACAATGAATGAGAGTAATATATCAATATTAAGAATATAACACAGGTATAGCATGAGATATTGATATATTACACGATATACACAAGATATAGAATAAGCAAGCTAAATATCAAGTGTATACAAGTTTAGTGTCGATATGACAGGCAAGATAAGTAAGTGACACTAAACGAACTATTCATGTTTATGCCATCATCAAAACTAAATAAATGGATCAGCAAAATCCATAAGCTATCATTTACCACTTTTTCACTATTGAATTAGCAATTAAAAAGTTCTAATGTTGGTAAACCATTAATTTTTCGCTAACAAAATCAACGGTGAAAAAGTGATAGAATCACATGAAATTTTGTATATCCACATTTTAGATAATAAAGATGAAATTAATGAATGCTTATCGTTGAAAACAATCATGGATGGTATATCTTTTCGACGTCATAGGAGATAATTCCTTTCTATAACATCTCTCCCCTCCACCTCTCTCTTTATATATATATATATATATATATATATATATATATATATATATATATATATATATATATATATATAATAGCTGCTCATATCGATAGGATTTAGTGTGTGTGTGTGTGTGTATCGATAGGATTTAGAAACAAGTACTATATATTTCTTAACCATTAAATTAGACTTGGGATGTGTGCTAGCAATTATGAAGTAAATCTTCTATGTTTCTCATTAATCACATCACTGATATCACACATCCCAAAACAAGTCCAATGGTTTAAAAAAATCCAAATTCTACCGATAAGAGCATACTTTCTCTCTCTCTCTCTCTCTCCCTCTCTCTCTCTCTCTCTATATATATATATATATATATATATATATATATATATATATAATGCAAATACCCTTGGTTAGAGGTCCACTCTTCTTCTTTTTTTCTAGAAAAATAAAAAAATGAGAGAAATCCTCACCTCTCAAGCCCTCCACATCATCTCTCTCATCTCTCAAGCCCTTTACGTCATCTCTCTCTCCTTAAAAATAATTAATTATTTATCTAGAACCTTTCATATCAGCTCTCCCAATATATATATTTATATCTTCTATATATAATGCAAATATATTCTAGTATATATAATGCAAATACTCTTGGTTAGAGATTCATCTTTCTCATTTTCTCTTGAAAAATGAGAAAAATGCTCACCTCTCAAGCCCTCCACATCATCTCTCTCATATCTTAAGCCCTCCACATCATCATCATCTCTCTCTCCTTCCATAAAACAATTAATTGTTTATCTAGAATTCTCTACATCATCAATCCCCTTTTTTTTTTAAAAAATAAATAAAACTCTAGAACCCTCCACATCTTTCTCTCCCTCTTCCTCCTTCTTAAATTTTTTTAAACTAACACTTGCAACGCACGTACATAAATTCTAGTCTATATATAATGCAAATACCTTTGGTTAGAGGTCCACTCTTCTTACTTTTTCTAGAAAATAAAAAAAATAAGAAAAATCATCACCTCTCAAGCCCTCCACATCATCTCTCTCTCCTCTCAAGCCCTCCACGGCAATTCTCTCTCTTCTAAGAAACAATTAATTGTTTATCTAGAACCTTTCATATCATCTCTCCTAATATACATATTATATCTTCTATATATAATGCAAATATCTTTCTATAAATAATGCAAATACCCTTTGCATAGAGGTCCACCCCTCTCCTTTTTTTCTAGAAAAAAAAGAATAAAGGAGAAAACTTCTACATTTTCAATTCTCCACATCATCAAAAAGACCTCCACATAATCTAGAAATATCCACATTTCTCTCTCTTCTTCCAAAAAAATTTAATTTTTTAATTATCATCAAAGAAACCTCCACATCTCACTTCTGCCAAAAAATCAATTTTTTAATTAACACGTGCAATGCACGTGCACAAAATCTAGTATCTCTCTATATAATGCAAATATCTCTATATATAATGCAAATACCTTTGGTTAGAGGTCCACTCTTCTTCTTTTTTCTAGAAAAATAGAAAAAATGAGAAAAATCCCCACCTCTCAAGCTCTCCACATTATCTCTCTCACCTCTCAAGCTCTCCACATCTTTGTTACGACTTCATCCCAGTCGAAGACCCCACCGTGGTATGCGCTAATAAGACCACCAAAAATTCCTCCACGTCATCTCTCTCTCCTAGAAAACAATTAATTGTTTATTTAGAACATTCCATATCATCTCTCCCAATATATATTTATATCTTCTATATATAATGCAAATATCTTTCTATATATAATGCAAATACTCTTTGTATAGAGGTCCACCCCTCTCCTTTTTTTCTAGGAAAAAAGAATAAAGGAGAAAAATGCTACATTTTCAATCCTCCACTTCATCAAAAATATCTCCACATAATTTGGAAATATCCACATCTCTCTCTTTTCTGCCAAAAAAAATTAATTTTTTAATTATCATCAAAGAAACCTCCACATCTCTCTTCTGCCAAAAAATCAATTATTTAATTAACACGTGCAACGCACGTGCACAAAATCTAGTATCTTTATATATAATGCAAATACCCATAGTTAGAGATTCACCCTTCTCATTTTTTCTAGAAAAAAAAGAAAAAAGGAGAAAAATCATCACTGTAACAACCCTAAATTTCCTGTACAAATTTTCAAAAAAAAATACAGATAGGGGTATTTTTGCCTGAGTACAGGTTATAAGTTTGTTTTGCTTTTTAATAGCAAGAAGGAGATTGTAGCTCATTGGTAAGACCTTGCACTACTGATCTAAAGCATCAGAGTTCAAATCTCATCCCCCACATTATTTTTAATATTGTTTCATTTTAAATTTTTAGATGTCCAAGAGTCTACACGTGCTAAACCCATAAAACCCCACTACACATGTAAAACAAACTGGACCAGGAGGAAGACCAAACGACGACGGACCCACGGCGACCGACCTGGGCCTGACTCGGCCCGAATCGGCTGCCGCCGCCGGCCAGACACGGCCGGATCGTCGAGTCACCAACATAAAACTTCTGTCTCTTGGCCTCCCCATCACTCCTGCATACTTTAATTCTTTGGATCGGTTCCAGAGCTTTTTAAAATCTCATTAAACCCTATTTTTATTACAAATTAATATAATTTTCAATACACCCCTTCACCTAACCCTAACCTTAGCTTTACCTTATAAATACCATCCTTAGACACCCCCCCTCACTCACAATTCTGTCCAAACTCTCAAGAAATTTCTCTAGAAATTTTAGTGTGCAATTGAAGTCAGCGAAGGGCGAAACTCCGGCGATCTTCCGACGACGAACCTAGGAGCTCCCGGCGATGAAACGACGCACCGACACCTCCTATGCCTTCCTCTCTCTCTCTTCTCTATACTATAAACTCGTAATTCCCACCTCCCTCTTCTCTATTCTTTTATAAAAACTCATATTACTAAAACCCGACGGAATCGGAGTTAATCCGATTTCCGATTCAGTTCTTCCTAAAAATCTCACTTTTTCTTAAATACAATCATACTAAACCCTTACATGTTGACTATTAAATATTAACAAGTCATATTGAACAAATTCCATCTTAAAAAGATTTCTATTTCATTTTTTATCGTACTTTTTCAGTAAAAAACCATGTAGTTTAATTTCGACATTAAAACATCACAATCTTGCAATATCTTTAAGTAGATCATGAGGTAATGACCTACCTCCTCACAACACTCATATGCAACATAGCACAATATCTTTCGGGAACATAGAATACGGGAAAACGAACTTTACATATAAATACCATTTACTATTAAAACCGTTTTCTACAAGATTGCGTATTTTTTATAAATCATTGCAAAGCGCCGCTACAACCTATTTTGGGGAACCCGATTGGGATGGTGCGGATTATCGCACGTCCTCAGGCTTAGTAGTGCGAGATGCAGACCTCCGCAAGGAGCATTCGGTCTCGAAAGATTTGAAATACAAATATCTTAAGAAAATGTGATTACTAGAAATATAATATATATTAAAATTATTTTTATATAAATATATATATGTATCATTAAAATATCTATATTTGTTATAATGTCAATATTCCAACTTTTCTAAGTCAAAAGAATCACCTTACATGAAAATACCATTCAATTCCATACAAGTTCAATATTACAAATAAATACCTTGTATTATGAAAAATATATTTATTCACTAGAAATGTCACAAATATAAAATCTACAGCTATGAAAACTCTAAAGACGATAAATAAATACTTGAAGTGTATTTTGAAAATTATACAAAAGTATTTTTACATATAACCCTCTCAAGTTCTATAAATTACCCTAAGGACCCTAGTAATTATAGGTTTAAGCGGGACCAATCTCTTGAGCCTCAGAGAGCCGGAGAAGTGGGTGCTTGCCTATCTAAGGTAGACAACTTAACAAACGGTGTTATCAACACGGTAATCGTCTTTGAAAAAGACACAAATCCTGCTGCCCATATGCAGCGGTTACCAATAACATCAAAACCTAATTCAGGACTTCAATTTCTTTTATAATTGTTCTGACTCAGACTGAGTCTCATTATAATAATCTGACTTGAATATGATTCAAGTACAATCTATAAAACTACAATTCAACATGAATCCATTAATACACATATTCAATCTATCAATCTATATTGACCGAACCGAACCATGGATATACTTCCATTTACATGATTCTCCAGTTACATCCGTGATTCTCCAGTTACATCCATTTTACTGATAGCATGGTTTTGGCAAATTATCCCATTATACAATCTATATTACAAGACAATACAAGTTGCAATACAATACAAACAAGACATCGCGAAGTTTAAGGAGTAGATTGGTACGGAAGGTGTTAGAAGTGGCATGAGACTGTAAGATTTAAGACACCTAACCTAAATACCACGCCGTTGTTCCGGTCTTTCTAACGGAGCCTTGTACTTCCATTTGCTCTAGTCTCTGGCATATAGAGACTCCTCTCGTATACACTGGCATCCTTCTCTACCAAGCTACATACAGCAGCGTTAACCATATAATACAACATTAAAAACCACTCTCTCTCTTACTCTATGTCTATCCTACTTTTACCTTATCTTTAGGACTTACCGAGCGATTTGTTCGCTGACGACATTCTCTTTCTTTCTTCTTTGAATGTCGTCAGGTGTTTCAGACCTTCCAGAGATCAAGCCTAACACTGAAGACTTGGACCAGTTTATTGAAGATCCCGAGTTGTAGTTACACTTGTACATTTTTCCTTACATTCTGTATTTCCTTTTCTGTCATGCCATTGTTTAGGCATTGCTTTCATCCAGATGTGTTTACTTTTCCATGTACTGTAAAAGAATGTTAATAAATAAAGTTGCTGTTCAATTATACCTTTTGTCTCTTGTGTATATTTCTTTTATATTGCTTAGATACGCTTAGCGTATTTACTTCAGAGTAAATACGTAGCGGCCTAGTTGCGTCCCCTTCGCCGTACACCGGGAAGCGGGGCATGACAATCACCTTTCAATCCATCCACATCATCTCCCTCACCTCTTAAGCCTTCCACATTATCAATCCCCCTTTTTAAAAAATAATTAATTGTTTATCTGGAACCCTCCACATCATCAATCCTCTTTTTTTTAAAATAAATAAATAAATAAAACTCTAGAACCCTCCTCATCTCTCTCCACCTCTTCCCCCTTCTCAAAATTTTTTAAACTAACACGTGCAACGCACGTGCATAAATTCTAGTATATATAATGCAAAGACTTGGTTAGATTTACCATTTTCCATTAGTTAAAAACAAAGAAAAAAGGAGAAAATTTCTCCATTCTTAAGGTATCTACATCATCAAGAAAGGACCACAAAATATTAAAATATTATTCATTTAAATTCTAAAAATTTAATCCCTTATAAGATAAGATACAAGAATTTTCTAGATAAAGTTTTAACTTAGTATATTTCAACTTTCTAGATTTCTTTTAATGTTACCTTTTTACTTGAATGTATTTCTTATTCAAAATTATTCATTGCAAATCCATTAAAATATGTAGTATCGCCTTTCTAAAAATTTCCATAACCTTGAATTTTTATTTTGAATTTTTTAAATTTTCTTTCAGCGAAATCCATAAGGTATCATTTACCACTTTTTCACTGTTGAATTAGCTATTAAAAAGTTCTATTGTCGGTAAACCGTTAATTTTTCACTAACTAAATCAACGGTGAAAAAGTGATAGAATCACATGGAATTTGGTATGTCCATATAATAAAGATGAAAATGATGAATGTTGATCGTCCAAAAAAATCATGGATGGTATATCTTTTCGTCGTCATAGGAGATAATTCCCTTCTATAACTGTGACATTTCAGAAAATAGAAAATATTATTTTAGAATTTAAATAATAATATAATGAGTTTTACGGATATATACCAGGTATGGATTTGAGTTTTCGTAAATTAGTATAATTATATATCTCTATTTTGGAAAATAATTGGAAATTAAAATAAATTATTATTTATGAAAACATTTATTTAATTGGGCTTTTCATAAATTAGTATATAATTAAATCCATATAAGTTTAATGTTAAAGTTAATTTGTGTTTTTCTATTTTGTGCACTAAAACAAGCTTGATTTTTTGTTAAACTATACTTAAGTTGCCATGACATGTTATTTACATGTTAACTTTTCATTTTGTTTTATAATTTTTTTATTTTTAAAGAAAAGAAAAGAAAATGAATGAGAGAGGGAGACAAGAAAGCATGGGAAGCGTTCATATCAGATTTTTGCATTTTTATACCGCCCATTTTTTATCACATTGCTTATAGGTAGGTACTCTTGAGCCGTGTTTGCTAGTTAATTGCAGGATACAGATTCTCAGCTCTAAACAGTGAAATTCATGGAAAAGCACGACAAATTCTGGATTACTGCCAACCACAGATAAAACACGGGTATTCGCTCTCTATCCGTATGTTGCCGCACACCAGTTTAAGAGACAAAATGGCAAATCGATCGTCATTTTCATGCACAAAGCACAATGTCAATACAAGATCCAACATGTCTACGCGTAGCTCAAGAAAATCATGGCAAAAGATCCACATCAAATCACCTTTTGATCTGCTGAAATTCTAGAAAAATTGTGAAGAGATTATGAGAAACCACATATACCACACTGAAGAGTACAGCCAAACAGGGAAACCCACAAAATTTGGTGACCTAACTCCCCTAGATGGTCGCGGATCCGCGGCCAATATGGTGATTAGGCTGCGGATCCGCGGCCTAATGGACTCAGCAATTGAAGATTTTTCAGGGGTTGTTTGGTCATTGCATGTTGGTCCTGAATGTTGCCCTGGGTTCTCTGCCTCCTGCCTATAAATAGCCCAGAACTTGCCAAGCCAAAGGGTGCTTAATTCTTGTAATAGGTTTAGGATATATTTTGTTCTTCTTCTTCCTCTTTTCATCTTTTCTCCATTAAAAATCTTGTAGTGAGCTTTTTATGAGTGAAGGATGAATAAAAGAGTTCTTTTCCTGATCATGCTTGTCTTGTTATTTTGTTAATTGTAATTGCTTGTAATTTTCATTTGTTAATCTAGTTGTTGTTGTTTGTTGTTGTTTCTTTCTTGTTCTCTTTTTTCTTTATCCTTAACAACAATGATGCTTAAGCTTGATCCTTGCCAAGGTGAGGTCTCAAATAGCTAGTTGTAATCTTCTAACCTCTTTCTTTCTATCTTCCTCCTTTTGTTGTATTTTTCTTGTAATGGGTGAGTAGTTTTCTTACTTGTTAGGGTAGGATAAGGAAAGTTTGAGAGAAGGAAATCTCTCTCACTCTTTCCTTACCCAACATTTTAATTCAGACTCCCATTAATTGAACCACAATCCGCTCCCTACGGCACCCTATCCTACATGATAGCGGTGATTCCTTGGTGAGACCGGTTGTGGTTGAATTAACCGGAGGTTAAGGCTAAGAGCTAAGAACGGACGGACAAACACCAAAAGGAAGAACTTAAGCGTTGGAAAGCCTAGCTTATACTCGCAAGTTCCTTCCTAGTTGTGCTAATCCCCATTGTTGCTGATTACCGTAACACTGATATTAAGAGTGGCAACGAAAGAAGTGAGTGACTCCTAACTCAAACTAACCTAATCCTAACCCTAACAAGCTCTCTTTATATAACATTTTAGCACATAGTTAATCTCAAACAAACCTGGACATTTGGACTTAACTCGTTAAAACACATCGAAAAAGATTCCCATCTCCCTGCGGACGACCCGTACTCAACCGGCTAGCTACAAGCGAAACCGTCTTGATTGCGGTAAGTAACTAAGCACGCAAAATTCCAACAATCAAATGGCGCCGTTGCCGGGGAGACGATAGTTTATTTCTTTGTGTAATTTTAGGTTAATTTGTGAATATAACCGAATAACAAAACAAAAAAAATATACATTGTAAAAATCATCTTGTTATTTTTGATTAGTTTTTGTGCAAGTGTGCAGGATAAAAAGAAGTTCGAGTTCAGTGCCAAAGACGTGGGAAGTTAGACCCATATCTTGCGGCTACACCGTGGGTGATCAAGACGGAACAAACGGTCTACTGAAAGATTCTGGAGCAGACCCAGTGAGCAAATCAAGATTCAGGAGCTCCAGACAAGAAGAGGACACCCCATCAAGCACACACAAGAAAATTGGAGGCCTAATTCCTCTTTCTTGCCGCGGAATCGCGGCATAAGCAGTCTATAGCCGCGGAACCGCGGCCATTTGAAGCCATCAATACCCAAAAATCCCTGTGAGTGTTCCTTCCTTCTTCCCTATTCCTCTGAACTCCACTGAACTGTGTTTTCTGCAGCATTATTTGCGCAAACTCTCTTCCCCCTTCCAATAAATTGTTTTTGTGCAGGATTCTTTGCGCCGCGCTAAAAGAATAAAAAATTGATTGCAGTTGATTGTTACTGCTTTGCATATTTTAATCGGACTTTAAGGGGCTTGAAACCAATCCAGATTGGGTGGGGATTTCATCACCCTTCCCAGGACCCCAGAAATCATAAAAAGCATATGCATTGACCATTATTTAATTAAAAAATACTAGACTCAGCCCTAAGGACGTCGCGCTCAATAGGACAGAGGACTGGTTGTAGGCATCGGCCGTTTATCCTATCCTGACTTTGCGGTGTCTAGGCAAGTGTGTCTAAGGCAAGTGGTTACTTAATTAGGACCACTTTTTACGTAGTGGGGAGCCTCCAACTTACCTGGCACTTATCTGGCCGCAATTGGCGGAGAAGAGGCGGTTTGAGGTCCTATTTCTAGCCCTTTAGAACAGTTAGGAGCTGTCTAGCTGACCTAGGTGACCCTAGATCTAAGTGTGATTGTGCATATTTTGTCTGTGATTGTTTGAAGTCCGTAAGTCCGTACATATTTCTGAAAGCTCTTTCTAAAAGAAAAAAGAAAAAAAACACAAAAACACAAAACTTTTATAAAAACTTGCCCTTTATCGCCAGAATCCATTTTTTCACCCACCACCCATCGTATTTCTCCATTGACGTTTTCTTGCCCTCACCTTCTCCTCTTTGACTACACTAAACTAGTTTAGTGTATGTCCGGTTGGACTCGGGACACTAGCGCCCGTCTAGTCCGCGTTACGTTAGTCGCTACCGACTACGCGATCGACTCAGACGTAGAAACTCCTTCCACGTCTCTTTCACCCTTACCTTTGCCGGCCAACTTCGACGTTGACCGGAATTCTATTCATACATCCTCATCTTCACCATCACCAACTTCTTCTTCCGCGATGTCAGGATTTAATCCAAACATCCCTTTGACTCCCCTGGGATTGATTCCACCTCCTATGGATGCGAATAACCCACAACCACCACCTGTTGTAGCGCCACAGCGAATCGCGCTCCAGGATCGTTTCTATCCCATCCGCTCTACACTTCCCACCTGTCTTTCCCTTCCACCGGCTAATGGGGATAATTTTGAAATTAAGCCCCACTTCATTAACATGCTTCCGAAATTTCATGGGCTTGAATCTGAAGATGCCTATATCTTCATCAACAAGTTTCAGAATGTTTGTGCCATGATGAAAACGACCCAGCTGTCAGACGATGCTATACGGCTACGGGTCATTCCGTTCACTTTGTGCGATCTTGCTGAAAAGTGGTTGTATAGCACTGCTTCCCACTCCATAACCAGTTGGGACGAGTTTGTGAAAGCGTTTCTCAAGAAATTCTATCCGAATCATAAAACCGCGAGGATCCGTAACGAAATCAACCAATTTTCCCAGCTTCCTACTGAACCCTTTTGGAAGTGCTTTGACCGGTATAAAGACCTTCTTATTCAGTGCCCTCACCACGGTATTGAGAAATGGCAACTTTGCCAAACCTTATACGAGGGCCTGAACCCAGCAACCAAGCAGTTGTTGGAAACCATTTGTCAATGCCACTTCCTATCGAAATCTGACGAGGAAGCGTGGCAATTCTTCGACGACCTTGCGGAACAAACGCTTCAATGGGAGAGCACTAGACCAAATTCTTCTTCTTCTTCCTCCACTTCTACTGGTCAGTCTAGGGTAGGCATTCACCAACTCGATATCTCTATTGCGATGAAAGCTGAAATGGCTGCAATAACGAGAAAACTTGAAGCGATAGAAAGCAAATTTTCATCTCCAGCTTCTGCCCCTGTTCTTCCCCTTCGTACCATTTGTGCGTGTTGTTCCGATCCTTCTCACTTAACCGAAGAGTGTCCTTATAATCCACCATCTCAAGGACAGGATCAGGTTAATGCTGCATTTCAGCAAAGACCGAGAAATGATCCATACTCTTCCACCTACAATCCCGGTTGGAAGAACCACCCCAATTTCGCCTGGAATCAGAACCAGCATCAATTCCAAGGAAACAATTTCCAGAGGCCCCCTCCGCCGCAACAACAAGCGCAACAACAAACTCAAAATCAATTTCAGCAGCCCTTCCAACCCCAACCTTTTCAAAATCAGACGAACAACTTTGCACCCAACAATTCTTTTCCCCAAAACAACTTTGTTCCGTCAAACAACGATAAGCTTTCCTTGCTCGAACGAAGTCTGGAGGCGTTTGTAAAGCAATCAACTCAGTCCACTGCCAACATTCAGTCTTCCATTCAGTCCTTGGTGCAACACACTGCCGCTCACAGGCAAAGCATCAAAACCATCGAAGCCCAGATAGCACAACTGAATGCGGCCTTAAGCGAGTGAGAGAAGGGGAAGCTTCCGTCCCAGCCACTCCCAAATCCTGGTCACCCACATAATGTACATGTTGCTCTTGAACAACAGAACCATAATGGGAGTGCCGTGACTACACTGAGATCGGAAAGGATGCTGCAAAACAACATTGGCACACGGATCGACAATGACACCCCGGCCGCTTCTTCTTCTTCTTCTTCTTCTTCGTCTTCTGATCCTATTCTCCATTCTTCAAAAGGCTCTTCCTCTTCTTATGCTCTAAACGGACCCATTTCTCACTCCACGAAAACACCGGCTCTGGGATCCGTTCCAATTCCACAATCTCTTCCACAAGTATTGGACTCAACCAATTTTAAAAACGTTCCATTTCCAAACCGGTTGAGGTCCAATAAACAAAATCCACAAATGGAGAAGATTTTGGAGTTGTTTAAGCAGGTTAACATCAACATTCCCCTTTTAGATGCTGTCCAACAAGTCCCTTCTTACACGAAAATCTTAAAGGACTTGTGCACGAAAAAGAGGAAATCTCAGGTACCCAAGAAAGTTTTCTTGGCTAGTGCTGTGAGTAATGCTCTTACCCAATCTTTACCTCAAAAACGGAAGGACCCTGGCTGTTCTACGATTTCTATTACCATTGGGGATAAGAACATCAATCGCGCGCTTTTAGATCTTGGTGCCAGTGTTAACCTGCTTCCGTACTCAGTATATGAGCAACTAGGTGTAGGAGAGCTGAAACCCACACACTGCACTCTCCAAATGGCCGACCAATCGATCACCCATCCTAGGGGCGAGCTATAGGATGTGTTAATCAAGGTTGGGGACTTCATATTCCCCGTTGACTTCATTATTTTAGACACACAGCCTGTAGCAAACCCCGGGAATCAAATTCCGGTGATACTCGGTCGCCCATTCCTTGCAACCTCAAATGCTGTGATCAATTGTCGAAATGGTTCGATGAACCTATCTTTTGGAAACATGACAATTGAACTCAACATTTTTAGGTTAGGGAATCAGCCCTCCGAACCTAATGCTCATATACTAGACGTTTGCTCAATCCAGGAGATCACCCCAGAGGAGTGTGAATTCGAGGAGTTTTTGTTCGATCACGACAACCTTAACGCCACTAGTGCGTTCCTCTTCGAACCTGCTACTGCTTCTGCGCCCAACAATGACTACGAGTGTTTCACTTTCTCGACCGATCTTAGCCAGTCACTACCCGAGTTGGAATCCTTTGAATTTCCGGATGAGTTAGCTGAACCATCCGACTTGGTTGCTTACACTGGATTTGAACCTCTGCTGGAATCCTTTGAGTTCGAGACCTTTTCACCAATCTTGCTTTCAATCGTTTCACCTCCAACGCTCGAACTCAAGCCTTTGCCGTCTCACCTTAAGTACGCTTACTTGGGTGAAAACGAGACCCTCCCTGTTATCATCTCGGCTTCTCTAGCTCCCGAGCAAGAGAGAGCCCTTCTTGCGGTCTTGCACAGCAATAGGCAAGCTTTTGGCTGGTCCATGGCGGACATCAAGGGGATTAGTCCCCTGATCGTTGAACATCACATTCATCTGATGGATGATGCCAAACCATCCAGGGATCCACAAAGGCGACTCAACCCAGTCATGAAAGAGGCTGTAAAAAAGGAGATCGTAAAGTGTCTGGATAGTGGTATCATTTACCCTATCTCTGATAGCCAGTGGGTTAGCCCCATTCACATTGTCCCCAAGAATCAGGCATAACGGTTATAACCAACGAGGCGAACGAGTTAATCCCTACTCGCACCCAGACTGGGTGGCGAGTATGCATCGATTACAGAAAACTCAACGCCGCAACGCGGAAGGACCACTTTCTGCTACCTTTCATTGACCAGATACTTGAACGATTGGCCGGACATGAGTACTACTGCTTTCTTGATGGCTACTCTGGCTATAATCAAATTCCCATCTCCGAAAAAGACCAGGACAAGACCACATTCACTTGTCCTTTCGGCACGTTTGCATATCATCCCATGCCCTTTGGGTTATGCAATACGCCCGCTACCTTCCAGCGGTATATGATGGGAATCTTCTCAGACATGGTGGAAAAATTCTTGGAGATCTTCATGGACGATTTCTCCATTTTCGGCGATTCCTTTGATGAGTGTTTGCTGCATCTCGACGCTGTCCTTACCCGATGTAAGGACAAGAACCTCACTTTGAACTGGGACAAGTGCCACTTCATTGTGCGCGAAGGTATTGTCTTAGGACATATCATCTCGCAAAATGGCATTGAGGTAGATAAAGAAAAGATTGAAGTCATTTCCAATCTCCCTCCTCCCCGATGCGTCAGAGACATCCGAGCCTTCCTTGGCCATGCCGGTTTCTATAGACGGTTCATCAAGGACTTTAGCAAGATTGTTAGGCCCTTCACTCTTTTGCTGGCCAAGGACACACCATTCCACTTCAACTCGAGCTGTATGACTGCGTTCGATTCATTAGAAAGCTCACTCACTTCTGCTCCCGTTCTTTCTTCTCCTGACTGGACGCACCCATTTGAGATTATGTGCGATGCATCCGACTTTGCCATCGGTGCTGTTCTTGGACAACACATCAACAAGATGCCGCACGTAATCTATTATGCTAACCGAATCCTGAACGACGCCCAACTGAATTATACAACAATTGATAAGGAATTATTAGCTGTTGTATTTGCTTTAGAAAAGTTCAGGCCCTACCTCATTGGCTCTCCAGTCATCGTCTATACAGACCATTCTGCTCTGCGCCATCTTTTTGCGAAGAAAGATGCAAAATCTCGGCTGATACGTTGGATCCTCTTTCTTCAAGAGTTTGACCTTGTCATCAAGGACAAAAGAGGATGTGAAAACGTAGTTGCCAACCATCTCTCATGACTTCCTTCTTCGTCGTCGCTTCAAATTCCGATCAACGACGTTTTTCCGGATGAACAACTCTTGACAGTATCTTGCGAACCCTGGTTCGCAGATATTGTGAACTATTTGGCCACAGGATTACTACCGACTGAATGGTCAAGTCAGGATAGACTTCGATTCTTATCCCAAGTAAAACACTTTTACTAGGACGAACCCTATCTGTTCAAGTACTGTCCCGACCAGATTATTCGTCGGTGTGTCCTTGACGATGAATTCAAGAGTGTGCTGTCATTTTGCCACGATCAAGCATGTGGCAGGCATTTTGGCCCCAGAAAGACAGCAGAGAAGATCTTGCAGTGTGGTTTCTACTGGCCACAACTCTTCAAAAATGCTCATGACTACTGCAAGACTTGCTCCCGGTGCCAACACTTGGGCCGGATATCCAGGAGAAACGAGATGTCGCTCCAACGAATCTTGGTTGTGGAGATTTTCGATATTTAGGGGATCGATTTCATGGGGCCGTTTCCCAGCACTTTTGGGAACTTGTACATCCTTCTCGCTCTTGATTATGTCTCTAAGTGGGTCGAGGCTGTGTCCAGCCGGACTAACGACAACAAGGTTGTTGTTAGATTTCTTAAGGAAAACATGTTCTCCCGGTTTGGGCACCCCCGAGCGATCATTAGCGACATTGGAACTCATTTCTGCAATAAGACTTTCGAGGCCTTGATGCGGAAATATTCCATTAATCATAAGCTATCTACGCCCTACCTCCCCCAAACCTGTGGGCAAGCCGAAGTTTCAAATCGGCAAATCAAGCAGATACTGGAGAAGACGGTTTCCAAGAACCGTAAGGATTGGTCGTTAAAACTCACTGATGCCCTTTGGGCATTTCGAACTGCTTATACGACCGATCTTGGCATGTCTCCCTATCGGCTTGTTTACGGAAAGGCTTGCCACCTTCCTGTGGAAATAGAGCATCGCGCATTTTGGGCGATAAAGGAGCTGAATCTGTCTCTCGAAGATGCGGGCAGCCATCGGAAGCTGCAGTTGAATGAATTGAGTGAGCTTCGGGATGAGGCTTACGAAAACGCGGTTGTCGTTAAGAACCGAACGAAGGTGTTTCACGATAAACACCTTTTGCGCAAAACTTTCGCACCTGGCTAACAGGTACTGCGTTATGACACCCGGCTACATTTCCATCCAGGTAAGCTCAGATCTCGCTGGAAAGGGCCGTATTTTGTGCGGAATGTGTATCCGCATGGCGCTGTGGATTTGGAGAATCCAAAGGACGGTTCATTTTTTAAAGTAAACGGACACAGACTAAAACCGTACCCTAACGCCGAACCAACAGAGGAGCTCCTGGTCTTACGGGAGCCGGTTTACCCTGCATAATCTTCCTCTGCCTATCACCAAACTTCGGTTATCCAGCCAAAACAGTAGACACTGTTTCAAATAAGTTTGGGGGTATGTATATACCATTTTGTATATATATGTGGATATTCTTGTCCGGTGCATATCCATTTTTATTATTTTTCTTTTCTTTTAAAAATATAAAAAAAACCATAAAATTTTTTTTTTTGTGTATATCCAACCGACAATTTTGGCCCTTCAATGATTTCTTCATGCAATGACAGTGAGGACACTGTCCAGTTTAAGTTTGGGGGTACGCTCGGTACGCATTTCCAACCTTCGCATTCATATGTATATTTTGCATCTGCATACTAAAATCCATAAAATCCATAAAAAGCAAAAAAAAAATTCTAAAAACATAAAAACTTTTTTGTCAAGTTAGCTAGTGGAAGAACTCAGATTCAATATTTCAACGGTTTTGTTTGATAAGATAAGAATAGCTAAATCTTATTTGTAGATTTTGAAAACCTGAAAGATAACTCTCCTTTGAAGTTAATTATAGCTGGTATATGTCTTTACATCATATTATACGTGTCGTGAGTTTTTTTTTTTGAAAATTAGATGACAAGTCTATTGTGTCTAAAAACTTTTAAATGGATAAATTATTTTATGAGGATCAAATAGGTTTGTTCTGAAATAAGTAATATCAAGAATAGTTTATGAAGTGAAGCGAATATGAAAGAATGTTATTGATGCCTTAATTGGAACTAATTCTGAAAAATAACCCATCTGGAACTTGATTGGAATGATTACACACCGAACCCACTAAACACGTCTTTTATCCAAAAAATAATTGAACTGCCGGTTATATCTCCGTTCGCATTGAATCATCATGATTTTCACGCTAAATTGTCTTTTGTTTTTGGGCTTAGGTAACTTGAGTAATTAAGTCCGCTGGGGTGTCTCTACACCTAATGTCCTAAAGCCAACTGGTTTGGGTGCATTGGCCCAAAGCTCATTAAGAAGCCTAAAAAGTCCAGATTAAAACAAAGTCAAGCAAGTGTTCGTTGTTTGTGTGAGAATAATCTTGACAAAAAACAGGTTTTTTATAAAAAAAATATATTTCTAGCGGAGATATGATGGTTTTATTCTATGATAAAGACTATTGCACGTTCACAGAGGTGTGTTTGAAATAAAAACAAGAAAAAGGTGGAGTGAAAAATAAGACCTAGTTTCCTGTTAAGGAAGATAGAAATTCTGAAATTGAAACCTTACTGGAAAACGAAACTTGAAAAATACTTAACTCTTTATAAAACTTATGTGATCCTTTTAAAAAATTTTATCTGGGCTTTATTGTGTGACATGATAACTTTAATCGATCCTTCTGGAACTTAACGACACTATTTGCACTGCACGTAAAGACATATAAAATCTTAAGTTAAATAAGAAGCGAGGTATGAAAAATAAAGGTTCGATAGTCTAGACTTAGGATAATAGAATTGTTATTTTCTGAAACAAAACCTTTGGGTTTGGATCATAGTTATTTTGCAAAACTAGCTTGACGGGATTTTATGGGTAGTATCCGCTGAAAACCCTCAGGAGACAACACTCCTTCTACTAGGGACACCTAGAGGTTTAACGGCTTGTTGCACATGCTCAGTGCAATCGCGTTCCCTGCGAAGGTGAGGTTAGGAATTTTTGTGAATAAATTGGCTTTGCTTGGGACGAGCAAATGATAAGTTTGGGGGTATTTGTTCATATCAGATTTTTGCATTTTTATATCGCCCATTTTTTATCACATTGCTTATAGGTAGGTACTCTTGAGCTGTGTTTGCTAGTTAATTGCAGGATACAGATTCTCAACTCTAAACAGTGAAATTCATGGAAAAGCACGACAAATTCTGAATTACTTCCAATCACAGATAAAACACGGGTCTCCGCTCTCTATCCGTATGTTGCCGCACACCAGTTTAAGGGACAAAATGGCAAATCGATCGTCATTTTCATGCACAAAGCACAATGTCAACACAAGATCCAACATGTCTACACGGAGCTCAAGAAAATCATGGCAAAAGATCCACATTAAATCACCTTTTGATCTGCTGAAATTCTGGAAAAATTGTGAAGAGCTTCTGAGAAACCACATATACCACACTGAAGAGTACAGCCAAACAGGGAAACCCACAAAATTTGGTGACCTAACTCCCCTAGATGGCCGCGGATCTGCGGCCAATATGGTGATTAGGACGCGGATCCGCAGGCCTAATGGACTCGGCAATTGAAGATTTTTCAGGGGCAGTTTGGTTATTGCATGTTGGTCCTGAATGTTGCCCTAGGTTCTCTGTCTCCTGCCTATAAATAGCCCAGAACTTGCCAAGCCAAAGGGTGCTTAATTCTTGTATTAGGTTTAGGATATATTTTGTTCTTCTTCTTCCTCTTTTCATCTTTTCTCCATTAAAAATCTTGTAGTGAGCTTTTTATGAGCGAAGGATGAATAAAAGAGTTCTTTTCCTGATCATGCTTGTCTTGTTATTTTGTTAATTGTAATTGCTTGTAATTTTCATTTGTTAATCTAGTTTTTGTTATTTGTTGTTGTTTCTTTCTTGTTCTCTTTTTTCTTTATCCTTAACAACAATGATGCTTAAGCTTGATCCTTGCCAAGGTGAGGTCTCAAATAGCTAGTTGTAATCTTCTAACCTCTTTCTTTCTATCTTTCTCCTTTTGTTGTATTTTTCTTGTAATGGGTGAGTAGTTTTCTTACTTGTTAGGGTAGGATAAGGAAAGTTTGAGAGAAGGAAATCTCTCTCACTCTTTCCTTTCCCAACAACTTAATTCGGACTCCCGTTAATTGAACCACAATCCGCTCCCTACGACACCCTATCCTACATGATAGCGGTGATTCCTTAGTGAGACCGGTTGCGGTTAAATTAACCGGAGATTAAGGCTAAGAGCCAAGAACGGACGGACAAGCACCAAAAGGAAGAACTTAAGCATTGGAAAGCCTAGCTTATACTCGCAAGTTCCTTCCTAGTCGTGCTAATCCCCATTATTGCCGATTACCGTAACACCGATATTAAGAGTGGCAACGAAAGAAGAGAGTGACTCCTAACTCAAACTAACCAAATCCTAACCCTAACAAGCTCTCTTTATATAACATTTTAGCACATAGTTAATCTCAAACAAACCTGGACATTTGGACTTAACTCGTTAAAGCACATCGAAAAAGATTCCCATCTCCCTGCGGACGACCCGTACTCAACCGGCTAGCTACAAGCGAAACCGTCTTGATTGCGGTAATTAGCTAAGCACGTAAAATTCCAACAATCAGGTAGTATATTTTAAAATAAGAGGTATGGCTGAGAGAGAGAGAGAGAGAGAGAGAGAGAGAGAGAGAGGATTATGGCTTGAGACACCATTCTTTTCTTCATATCATTATCATCATCCTCTTCTCCTTCTTCTTCTCCACCTTTTTTACCTCCAACTCCAACCCCAAAATATCAACACAAAACCCTTCAAAACACCTTGAAAGCTTCATTAAAAGTGTTCATATCCTCTTCCTACACATGAAGATGTGATCAAGTCTCCACTTTGAGGCCATTTGCAAGTATAGAACTTTTCTTGATCCCTATTTTGAGGTAAGATGCTCTCTTTAAATCAAGTTTTTACAATACTTGCCATGGCAACTAGTTTTAGAGCTATAGGTTCTTGTTTGCTAGACTTAAGTTTTCAAAAGTGAGTTTTTTATGGATATAACTTGTAGTAGTGGTGTAGTATAGAGTTAGTGAGTTATTACAACCTTATTAGTGATAGATGAAAGTGTTTTAGTGGAAGTATCCTTGGTGTTAAAGAGTTTTGAAGTTTTAAGACAAGCTTTTCAATGGGTTTTGAAGTTAAAATGAAATCTAGAGATACTAGGAATATTTGAAAACTATTTAGCGAATACTGTGAGATTCTATGACCCGTAGAAGACCACCATCGAATCCCGAGCCCCCAACTCCCGAGAAAAACCGCAGATTTAATGTTATTAGCCGCAATTTGCGGCCATGTTGGTGACTAGGATGTAGGGTTTATTCTGTAGCTCACTCACTTGATAACTAAGCCTATTTTATATGTTAAATAGTCCCAGATCATCTGAGTAAAAATCTGGGACAATTTTGACTTGGTTTTGGCGATATTTTGCGATATTTGAAACTTGGATTTCGTATTTTTATGTCTTGACTCGGTCGTTAAACATTCGTACGTTGAAGTCGGGGGTATTTTTTCATTTTAGCACGCGTTGACTATACGTTCTAATCTATGTGCGCTTCACTCGTGATTTCGCTTTTGATGTGGATTTTTATGAGATACGATATGGTTTCGATTGTGGGCACAATCGAGGGAACTTCTGGGACGACGAAGAAGGGCAAAGCATCTGTCGGTTTCGACTAGGGCGAGGCGTATTTAGGTTAGTTGATGTATATCTATGAGAAATTCGGATGAATGGCGTATAGCACCTCCACAACCGTAGTAGTTAGGATACTATATATCCTAAAATTATATACCTAATCTAACCATATATGATAGTAGTATAGTAGATGATTATACTCCTAGTTCTATTTTTTAGCCATTGAGCTCTGTGTGTGTGTGTGTGTGTGTGTGTGTGTGTATGAAAATATATACATGAGTACGTTATATGATATAAATATATATATGACATGAGAATCGATACGGTATGAGTACACATGAGATGATATGAGATGAGATAATGTACATGAATATAGATCTGTATCATATTGCTTGGATGATATCGTACGAGGGATATTCTGTACGTGATATGATAAGGATTGATTGCCGAATATGGTCGATATTTATTTCGACTCGAGAAATATTGTTTAAAATCATAGAAGGAAAATTCATGAGGTACTTAGCCATACTTATTTTACAAACTAACAATTCATTGCGTACTTTTAAGTGATAACGTCAAAAGTGTGCTATGACTTTTCAAATGATATTTATTTCAAAAACATCGCAGTCCCTTATTTCCTAAACAACGTTTCGTGCTGTTTTAAACTATAATTGTATGGCTCATACGTAGTTGGGTATTTTAATACTTGTTCACATTACGATTTCATTATTCTGTATACGCTCACATTTCGATTTCCTTATTTCTGCATATACTAGATCTTCGATTATTTACGATATATACTACGTTCATACCTATAACTCTACTTAACTTCATATTCTAGGACACGCGCACCATTACCGATGATTCATGTTGCACTTGCACATACCCAAATGTTACACCTACTCCTTATCAGTAATTGTCATGCCATGTACACATATAGAACTTGCTATGTCATCCGTATCGCACCCCGTTAGCATTATAGATTACTGATTAGTACCCAGCACCACGTACTGTTCCGGATATTGTACTTTCTTTACATTGCTTATATGAACACGCTTATATGAACACACTTTCCATACTATATTTCTGTCAGTACCTTAGATTGCTGCTTAATTCATATTAGCATGCATTATATTACCTGTGCCTTTACATGTTGTTACATTATTAATATGCTTTATGAGATAGTGTTTTCATAGGATTTCTAAGATTTGAGAAACCCCTGATATGATTTTATAAAACTTGTGAATATTTTAAAAATGCGGTTTTCTATTGATATGATATTTCGGCGTCCACCATGAGTTTTCTCGATTATGAGCTATGGGTATTATCCGATTCGAGGAGCGAGGAGTCACAGTCTGCGGATACTTGATGGACCCGGTACGGTATCCAGGGGCAAGAAGATCGTATAGAAAAGCGTTGAGCTCGGCTGAGAACACTACCTACCGGCGACAATATAGGACTCAGCGGATATCCGGAGGATACCGACCAGAGTGATATGACACAAATGGATATGAGGATCAATCTGATGAGACGGCACCTGAGAGAAGGCCGATCCGAGACATGACGCCTGAGATATGAGGATTTTACGTGTCGATACTGAACACGGAATTTATGAGGATTTCGAGTGTCGATGCTGGACACTCAGTATTTTATGATGATTTCGAGTGTCGTTGATAGACACTCATTGGATGATATATATAAACATGCTATGGATGACATGTTACCATATATTGATATAGACACGATATTACACACACACATGTTCACTTTCGTTACCACATAACATGATATTATTGTTGGCATTCCTAACACCCTGACCGCTAACCGCGGTCGTTACGAAACGAAAAACTTTAACTTTTAAAAAACTTGTTGATTGATCTTTATTTAAAGAAGTGTGTGTAGTAACCGCAATCAATAACGATGTCGCGTGTAGCTAGACCGAGATGAGTACGGGTCGTCCTCAGGGATATGTGGAATCTTTCAATTTTACTTTAGACGTGTTGAAAAAGATGAAGAATAGAGGAATAAAGAATAGTGGAGAATAGTTTCTAGATCTACGTCAAAATACGGATGTAGAATACAGATCTAGTTTGAATACAGATATAGATTTTATAAGAAAAATGCTTGTAGGGTTCATTCGGATTTAGTAGTCATGGTTGACTAATAAAGATTACTCCTTTTATCTATTGATAGATTTAATACTGGATAGATAGTGATGAATGAGGATTAGGGTTCTTGGAAGAAACTAGGGTTTCCCCACTATTGACCATTTTCCTTTCATTGATATCTATTCATGTCTAGCCCTTCACAAAATAATTGTTAATCTAAACTTAAATCGCGGTCGAGACTAGGAATAAATTGGTAGCGCGCCCGATAAGGATGTTAACATTTATTTTGCTAAAATTTATAAACTTCATAAGACTTAAAAGAAGTTAAAATATTTTCTTATTCATTGTTCTACCCTAATCCTAAGAACCCTATCAAGCGGAGAATTACTCGCGCATGATGGAGATAGAAGAACGGATTGAGATGAAATTCATAATGTAACTAAATAATTAAACTAATTAAACTAAAAATCTACCTTTATTAATCAACTTCACAAGTACAAACTTCAAGTTTAGATTACAAGAGGAAGAACAAGTTGCTCTCGATCTCTGCCTTGTCGGATGTAAATGTTCCGTCAAATCTCACGTCGCTTTATCACGTCGAATCTTGGACTTGTCTTGGATCACTTGTTCTTTGACGGTGATTAGCTTGTGTAAAAGATTCATGATTTCTAAGTTTAGCCCTCGGTCCTTTATATAAGCCCAAAACCAGAAACTATAGATCAACAGAATTAGGGTTAGTTGTAGTAAATCCAACCTGAAAATCCTAACTCCTGATATGGTGAATCGGCCGTGGATCCACCGCATATTGCATGGTTTGGCCGCGGATCTGTGGCCTTTTGGTGAGATCTTGTGTGCAAATTTCTGGGGCTTTATTCTTGTGACACATGGAGATTTAGTTGATATCTGGAACTTGAAAATATTTCCCGAGTCTCTGCCAGTATTGATTCTTCGATTTTCTTTAATATTTCGGCAGATTTTTTATTTCCGGCATCTCAACATCTCGATCTCCTGACCCGAGCCAAAAATTGCACCATATCTTAAAGAATAATATTAGTAATATTTGGTATTTTTGAGATATTATCCTAACCAATTTGATATGATATTATATTTTAAGAATATTGATTAAGGATATTTGATATGATATGCATATTTAAATTATCAAAATATTATATAAATATTATATGCATATATTTTCCTTCATAATATTAATTATAATATATAAACATATGAAAATAGTATTTTTATAGATAAACCCTCATATGTGTCATATTTATAATAAACACCTTTAGATATTTAAGAAAAGTAAGGAAAATGTCATATCAAAAGTGCGATATTTTCGACTGAACAAATACCTCCATACTTAATTTTGATCGTCCCGAGCAAACTATTTATTCAAGAGAGGGAGAAAAAGAAAAAGAAAAACCTAAGTAGCACAATTTCGTAGGTAACACGATTGCACAGAGCACGTGCAACAAGCCGTTAAAGCTCTAAGTGTCCCTAGTAGAAGGAGTGTTGTCTCCTGAGGGTTTTCAGCAGATTACACTCATAAAATCCTATAATAAAAGAAAGATAGAGAAAGTTACATACAAAGATAAGAATTAAAAAGAAAGAACTTGAAAATAAGAGTTTCCAACTACACCAGTTTTTCGGTTGTCATGAGCCCTATCTTAATGGTCATGAAAAGATGTTAGAAATCATATCCCTCAATAAAACACCGTCTTTAGTTTTCCTCCCTATCTTTCCTCCAAACATTGATCATATACCCCTACGTGTGTGTAAAAGACATCCCTATACTTAGAGAATTCAATTCAAGCTATCATACTCTTGTCCATCTTCCTTAATACTTTTTAGTCGGTGAATATTTTAGATGGAATTGCTCACACATTTTTCATACGACTGTCAATATTTCATGAGGTAAGTTCCTTATAAAAAAAATAAAAATGAACAAAAAGCGATGGGAAAAATTCCCCAAATGGAGCATCACGTGCCCACACGTGATGCGCCTTGGAGCAAAAATTATAGGTATTGCACCTAACAAATAAGGCTGAAATTGAGTCTCACATGCAGGCACGTGAGCATCTATATACAAAGTATATAGACACCTTCCTAAAACAAATAACAGGCCAGAGAATATCACGTGTCAGCACGTGATACTCTTTGTTGGACGTAACTTCGTGGGGGTCACGTAGCACACGTAATATACCTGAATATCAGCTCGCATGCCAACACGTGATGCTTTTCTCTGGGATTGCTGCATATAAGCAAACCGGTCTAATGCTATGGGTCGCGTGCTACACGTGAGGGTTCCTAATGCCTTCTAAGCCGATAGAATTAAATTCTAAATAAGAGGGATCAAAACCCTATTTTGGAAAATATTTCCTTGAATCTTTATAAACAAGAAAGATTGTGTTCTGTAAAACAGTGCACCGTTGGATTAAAGATCCAATGGTGATTAAAAATCACCAAACTGCAAATTAAGCTCTGTATGGGAAAATATTTCCCCAATCTTTCTAAACAAGAAAGATCGTGCTCTATAAATCGGAGCACTGTTGGATTAAAGATCCAATGGTGATTAAAAATCAGCAAGCTACAAAATAAGCTCTGTATGGGAAAATATTTCCTTAATATTTCTAAACAAGAAAGATTGTGCTTTGTAAAACAGAGCACCGTTGGATTAAAGATCCAATGGTGATTAAAAATCACCAAGTTACAGAATAACCTTTGTATGGGAAAATATTTTCCCAATCTTTTTAAAAACAAGAAAAATGTCTTCTATAAAACAGAAGTCCCTGGATCAAAGAGCCAACGGTGGATAAAATCCCTGAATCAATAAAAAAAATCTCTCAATGAGAGATTTCCTTAACTAAATCAACAAACTTGCCTCTACTATATAAAGCACTCGAGACTGAAGAGAGAAAGGAGGAGAAACCTCCCACAAGATTTAAAAAAAGAAGAAGAAGAAGAGGAGTTCTCTTTGAAGAAAAATAAACCCTAGGTGAAGGAAAAGACCCCGATATCATTTTACTTCCTTTTATAAGAGTTTAACTCTTCCAAAAGAAGAATTTAGTTCTTCCTCTGGTTGAGGTCTGCAGAAGCAGATCTCCCCACATGTTGAGAATTTGATTCTCATCGGGGAGATTCTGTTATGCAGTCCCAAAACTTAGAGAAAAGAACTAGATTTGAAGAATTTAATTCTTCCAAAGACATAGGAATTTATTTCCTCTGATAAAACTAGGGTTTAACCCTGCATAAGAATTTAATTCTTATAAAACGAAGGACATGAAATTCTCAAGACTAAGATCAAGAGCCCCATGTATATTAGCGTTCAGCGCTATAACGACAGATCACGTTTTCCCACGTGGGCACCTCTAAGGACCAAAAAGTAATGACTGAGTTCGATCCTACGTGACTCCTAATAGTGTTCAGTGCTTGTAAAAAGAGAGGGGGAATAAATTAAGAAAGTTCTCATTTTGGGGCGCCTCACGTGATCCCACGTGACCCATAATAATGCTTAGCACTTAGAACAGAATAGGAAGATAAATCCAAAGGAGGCAGTGCCAAACTCTGGAACACCTCGCGTGCCCACACGTTATGGATACAGGGACTAAGTGTTTCACACATATATACAGATGGGGATTTAGACCCAAGTTCATGACGCCCAATTTTCAGGTGCCTCACGTGCCGCACGTGAGCGCTCCAAATTTCAGTGCTAACACTACTTTAGAGTATCACGTGGGAGCACGTGAGCGCCAAGCAGATGTTAATGTTTAACATTGTGAGAAGTTGCCCTTAGCCTAAAATTAGCCAAGTCTCCCGAGGCCAAAACCTTTTGACCATCAATCAACCAAGCCCTCCTATACTCAGGTCTCCCCAAATCGATCTTAGTGCCATAGATGGCCAATGATCTCCTGACACATGGCATCTAAAATGATGTTCGTTCCACCATGATCTCTCCCTTCAATCTAGAGTTCGTTTCAAGGGTACATCTTTCCAGACCTCTGATACATATCATTGTAACTCTTCAATGATGTCAGAGAGGTGGAGGGTCCCAACAACCAACAGCTCTTCGATGCACTCTCAAACCCATGAGCATACCATAATGGACCGTAATGTCCTTAAACTAGCTGTGGACCGCAATATCTTTAAACTAAAACGATAGAGCCTAAATGCTCTTTCACTGGATCAAAAATGATCCCGAACCCCCGTTAAGTAGATCTTAGTCCAATATCGGATTAAAGTATCCTTAACAAATATTTAAGTTGATCTTAATTTCAAACAAGGTTAATGATCCTTAAATCAAACCAAACCCAAGTCTAAGAAAATACGGATTTGGACTAATCCACGCCCTACGGGCGACAACACAAATTAGTCTCTATATACAATCCACGGGCAACCAAAAATAAAATAAACACACACGATACGAATTGACCTCCTGGAGTAGGAGAAAGTGGTTAACGCTACGCGGTAACGTAATTAACTGCTGTGGTTTGCTCCTGCAGGGAAGAGCGTCCCCACAATAAAAAAAACCCTCACAACGAGGGGGAATCTGACGAAGTCTGCTACAACGGCCGCATCTGTCTAAACCTCCGATACACGGAGCCATAAATCAACTTGGTATCTTCGGAGAGATAGAAAGATAAAACTAAATAGCATCTGCCCCCAAATTCAGGCAAGACGACCTACGCGGTTTCATCTCTGTTTTCGGCGGTAAATAGATTCTGGCACGCCCGGTGGGACAATTTCCTCTTTCCACTCCATACTTCGTGTGTCGTGTTCGCGAATGAATCACGGTTTAATATAGTTGCCCTTGGATTCGAGGTACTAAGATTTGGTGTCTTGCTCCGTACAGAAAAGAAGATGACGTCGATGGCTTCCAACTGCACCAATTGCAACAGCAACTCCCACTCCGTCCCTGCTGGAGGAGTAACTTATGGGCCCCAAGCGGCCTCCATCTTCGCAATGCCAGTGGAACAGGTGACTCAGGCCACCACTGGACTGTTCTTTGGGACCATGCTCCCACCGATGAGCTTCAATGCTTCAATATCATTACAGGAAGCCCCAAAGAATTCGGTCTTCGATTGGCTTGCAACTACCACGGCCCCTCTCAACGGGTCGTCCAAGTCCGCCGCCTCAGTCTTCAACAAGCTGAGCCAAAGCTCAAGTGGGCCCGCGATACCTGAAGGGGTTCTCCCAAAGCGGATAGACATTCCAGCTTCGGTAATCTAAGTTATCAAAGGGGCTTCTCCTGCTAAGGGATTAGTCTTCGCAAGACTGGCCATTCCAACTCCTGCTGCAGGTGAGGTCGTTACAAGTACTTCCCCTATTCGAAAGTCAGCCTTTGCAAGATTGATTGTTCCCTCTCAGAGGACGTCGATCTTTGACAGGCTGACACCAACAACACCCCATCAAAGTAGGGGGCATGACGAAGCCACTCCCGTAACTGAACCATTCCCATCTGCACGACATGCTCGATGTCGCCACTGGCGCCGAGTAAAGAAGGCTGGGGGTAGTTCCCCCTCTGGACTTACCCCACCAGCTCCAATGGTGGGAATTAACGCTGCCGTTCCAACTGGGAACAGCTTCGAGCTGTTCAGGAGGGTGCGCAAAAACTCTCCAACCGCCATATTGAAGAATTCTCTTTTGCCTGCTGAAAGCATGACATAGGTGAAGCCGGAACAGCCTCCTCAGTGGCTGTCCTCCAAAATCCACAGAGTCTGGAGGAAAGTCCAAGACTCAGTAATTGACAAAGATTGCTCTCGCCGGTTGAAGAAGACGAAGGTTCAGCAAGAAGAGGACCATCCCTCCGTCGTACCACGGAAGGTGTCATCTACGTGGGTGCCTACTGCAACGCCCCCTCAACTTTGGTCTCCCACAAAAAGAGAAGGCCTAAGAATCTCCCACCACCAACGGCAAATATCAAAGGCAGTGGACCCAAATGCCCCAAGTCTGGGGGCATGGTTATGCATACCGTCTACATGGCATCCGGAAAAGTGGATAGTCGTGCTTCCGTGAGTCATCGACCACTTACACGGTCTGTGACGAAAGCTTAGAAGCAATAACAAAAACTCCAGAAAATGTTGACAAGAATGGCCGCACTCACTGGGCAGAAAGAAAGCCCAGAAGTATCGTCGGAACAATGCCAAGAGCAGAAGACCGACACCGAATTCCTACGGAGGGTGCTTGAAAAAAAAGATAAGGAGGCCGCAGAACAAGCGGCTAATATAAAACAGATGGTGCTTCTGTTCCAAGACATGGTAGGGATGATGATCCAACCGGATTCTTCAGCTGAAGACCCTCCAATAATCATTGAAGACGACAGAGGGGAGACATCGAACCTCCTCCAGCTTTATCGGCAGCCAGGGAGGAGACAATCTCCAAAGCTACCCATGATGACTACATAGCTCAAAAAATATAAGCTCATCAAGCGAACGGAGCGGCAGACCAGGTCGTTAGAACTGGGAGACCTTACCCAGGCTGGTACGACCAAATTAAGTACCCGCCAGGATATACGATCCCTAAATTCCATGTGTATAAGGGGACGGGCAATCCGCACCAACACGTTGCTCAATTCAGAGCTTTGTGCGGTAACAACGGGGGCGATGACAAATTATTGCTTCACCAGTTTGTTGGCAGCTTGGTGGAGACAGCATTTGAATGGTATTTAGAGCTTCCGAATGATTCCATCAAGACATTTGCAGAAATGGAGCTACTGTTTACACAAATGTTCACAAGCGCTAGCGAGCACACCCCGATCATGGCATTAATCAACGCCAGGGTGAAGCCGGGAGAAACCTGGGTTCAGTACGCAATTAGGTAGCGGAATCTATGGTCGAAGTATGAACAACGCATAGAAGAAGCTCCTGCTGTGGGCATGTTCGTGGGGCCCCTCGACCCTCAGGCAACTATATCCCAATTTATGATGTTCTTCAAGCCGACCACCTTCCAGGCCTTGATTGACAAGCTGGCCCAAATGGATCAGATGGGCCTGTTGGGTTCCTAGGCACCCTAATGAGGTCTCACAAGGCATCAACTATGCCAATTTTAAAAAATACGGTGCCGAGAAACCCTAGACTACGGATCGTTAGCTAGATGTCTAGGCGAAAAAGAAACTAGTTAACACTTAACTAAGAAATACGGAAATACAACCTTTGCAGATCCGGTTCTCCACCTCCATAGCTCCGCAATGAAGTCTCCTCGCTGTCCATAACAAGTCCCGGGCTCTAGCGTCGGCTTCATCGGAGAATGGACGGGCTAGGTCATCGATGTCCATGCCGAAGATGATCTACGTCGAGGCATCGCTAAATCAAGCTCCGACTTCACCATGTCAAGAAACTTGTGAAGAAAACACACTCTACTACTTGGCAAGAGGTAGAGGATGAAGAAATAGGAAGTGGGTAGACTTTAGAATTGGATTTCTCACTCATTTCCATCAATCACCATTGATGGAGCTTGCTTTCTTCACTTGAAGAAAAGAAGAAGAAGAAGAAGCTAATTATGATAAGTTGTTTAATAATAGAAAAAGAATTATACTTATCATAACTTAAACCAAGGTTAGATGTAGAGAGTTAACTCAAGTTAGATGAATGGTTAGGGTTTTAATAAGAAGACAAAAAGGTTGCACAAGTCAAAGTTGCATGAAGCTACAAGAAGCTTCATGTAAGAAAGCAACCTTTTTATTTTCTTTTCACTTTTTCTTTTAATCCAAATTAAAAGATAATTGCATGAATAAATGAATAAAAACCTTAACCATTTATTTAACCAAGGTATTAACTCTTTACACAAACCCTAGCTATCATATATCATCATACATGATACAAGCATGTGCACAAAACTATATCGAATATACAATGTGCACATCCGAGCGAGAAAATCCATTTAAAGTGAACCAATACTAGTTAATGCAAAATAATATATCAAATATATAATTATGCATTAAATCATTAAATCAACACTTGATTTAACGATCCGGTCATATCGCATATAACCGACTAGTATCCTATGTATCGGCTTATCGAATCAATCCTTGATTCGATAACTAGATTATATCGCATACAACCATTCGACACATTCATCGCGAGAATGAAATACGGTATCACATACATGCATTATTCTCGGTCCCGCACATATCCTATATGCGCTCCTATTTCGTTTCGCTTGAGCCAGGAAACCTCTGTGTAGGACTCTAAAGACTCGTCAATACGCCGGCAGCGGATGATGATCATATTAAATATCCACAAGCCGCAAGCGGTCTGCCAAACGTAACGGCCACCCGGGTATTGAGCGATCTGAAGATCGACGAGCAAGCCCGCTCACACTCCAGTGAATCCAACCAGTAACACTACCGTACAGTCCGGTCTGATCGTCTGATATGTCGCATATCTCGCCTAGGGGTGGTAAACGTCAGACCCCAATAGCTCGATAAGTCGTGTCGATATGAGATCTATAATAATTCGAGAAACTACTGGTAACACTTACCAGTAAATCTCAGCAACCCTGGCCAGGGATTTCCTGTTATAGCCAATCGAACACAGCACAACATCAACTCCCTATACCGGGAGAGACGAATCCCCTCCTATCGCTCATTGCCTCCATGTGACTCGGGACTGTACCCAAAAACCACCGTTTTGCACGCCCTCTTGGACGTGGTAAGATGGAAATCAAAGCACAGTGGGAACCATACAAGACTCTATGACGATCTCGGGTCAACAGACTACTCTGTACCAGTGTCACCAGAGAACTGCCATCTGACGTGAGGTATAATACCATCTGGGAGTTCTCGGCGAGTCCGTCCAGTGTACCCAGTCTCCACTGAGCACCCGTATATCATCTCTGATGTCAAACACCAATGGATATGGGATCATCCATCGCCCATCTGTATGGGTCGAAAAGGTATACGCTAGTCTACTCTGGTATATCGATGCCCCGTCTCGATACACCCACGACTAGGGACTTTGAAGGATGTACTTATGGACTACCATGTCCCCACTAGTATGATCTGCATCATAGTCTAGGTAGTCAAGCACACATCCTAAGGGCTTTACCAACATGTAACAGAGAGACAATCAGTGTACACGTTAAGGTAAAGATCAACCAGATAGCATACTATCATGTCGAGCAAGAAAGTCCTCCCTATATATGTCCTAGCATCCACTACAATATACATCCTATGTACAGTAATGGCCTCTAGGGCATACATATAACTAACAATCTCCCACTTGCACTAGGGCCATCTGATAGCAGTGGTTGTAGTATCTCATACTCAACCATCCCATAAAAATCTCTCTCTGGGAACAGGCCTTTGTGAGTGGATCCGCTGTGTTGTCCTCTGAGTCTACTCTCCTAACCTCGATCTCCCTGGAGATCAACCATCTCCATGATCAAGTGATACTGTCTTAGAATATGTCTGGATCACTGATGGGACCGGCGTTCCTTGGCATAAGCCACAACTCCATTGTCACACAATGGGAGGAACAAAGTTCATCTTATGAACTAATATACACCCAGACAGCCTCTTTGGTAGCATCTTAAGTAGCGATGTATCCTGCCTTTATCGTCTAGTATGTCACGGTATATAGCTTGGAACTCTTCCAACATACCGTCCCTTTGCTGAGGGTAAAGACAATGCCTGCGACTGACATTCAGTCGTCTTTATCACCCTGGAATACTTCCAGTGTTTTTCCCCAGGATCAATTGATACCGTCTCACTACATCTAGTGAGTATCCTAATATCCAATTACATCTATCTCATAGATGAAAACTCAGAATTTAGGCGGTATCATATTGATCCTTTATGCAGAAAACTTGTGATAAACGGAGATTGACCGAGCGTAGCATAGGAAACTCCTTCCCTATCAAGAGTATGTCATCCACGTACTCTACGAGGATCATCACCATACTCCCTACTACCTTTTTTGTATATACAAGGTTCATCTACCATTTTGATGATGTCAAACTCTTTGACTAATTCATCAAAACAGACGTTCCAACTCCGCGATGCCTGCTTTATCCTATAAAGCATCTTGTACACGTTTCCGCTGCTCCCACTGTTTACGAAGCCCTCTGGCTGTGTACTTATAGACACTCTCTTCTAAACATCATTTAGAAAAGCTGTCATGACACCCAACCACCAGATATCGTAGTCATGGTATGTAGCCGTGGCAAGTAGGATCTGGATGGACTTAAGCATGGCTACTTAGAAAAGGTTTCATCATCATCCATACCTGGTCAATGATGTAGACCTTTAACAAGTCTAGCTTTGAAAGTCTCAACTCTTCCATGTACACCAAGTAATCTTCTCAAGATATACTTGCTCCTGATGGGGATTTAACCCTTCAGATATAGCAACCAAAGTCCATACATTGTTGGTGTATAAGGATTCCATCTCAGATCGCTAAGCATCCAGCCATTCTTACAGAGTCTTACTCCTGATGGCCAGCTCGAAGCTAGTTGGGTCATCATCTCATGATGCAATCCTCGCTCCCACTGTCACAGAGCAACTGAAGTATCTCTCAGGTGGGTGAGGAACCCTACTAGAACGGCGGAGAGGCTGAGGTTCGTTGGTAACCATTGAATCCTTTAGTTCTATCAAATCATCAGCTGCAGTTTGTATAGCTGGAACCTTTCCAGTTCTACATTACAGACTTTGCCTCGAGCTTGTCCGGATTTTGCTTTCAGACATAGGCCGGTCAACCCCAAATCTTAACTAGCTTAAGACATGGGTTCTTCCCTTTCCATATCATATATGAAGTGGTAGGCAACTGATTTGATTTGAACCCTATTCAATAGGTATGCAGCTTCTCAAGTGCATAACTCCCAAAAGGAAATAGGTAACTCAGCAGTACTCATCATAGAGCACACCATATCAAATAGGGTGTATCTGCTCCGCCCCGATATACCATCGTGCTATCGTGTATACGGAGGAGTAATGCTGAGAGAGAATCTCATTCTCGTTTAGAATAGTCCTGGAATTCCGTGCTCAAGTATTCTCCTCCTTGATCTCATCAAAGGACATAATACTTATACCTTTATCGGTTCTCTACTTCTAACTTATATTCTGTGAATATCTCAAAAGGTTCGGACTTGTGTTTCAACAGGAACATATGTCTGAATCTTGAGAGATTATCAGAGAATATAATGAAGTATAAAGAACCGGTCTTGGCATGTGTAGACAGGGGACCTACATACATCAACATGTATCATCCCAAGAGTTCATTAACTCTTTCTCTGTTTCCAGTAAACGGAGCTATGGTCATTTTATCTTTGTGACATGACTGGCAAGTTTCATAAGATGTAAATTCAAACAGATTTAAATATGCATCTAAATGTAACTTCTGCTAGTCGGGTCGCATTGATATGACCTAGTCTACAATGCCTCAAGAAGGATTCGTTCATTTCTGAACTCTTCCTCTTTTGTGTGTTCCGTATACTAAGAACTGTAGTTTGATTTAGAACATCAATGCTTTTAGATAACGTGCCTGAACCGATCAACTTTTGATATAGGAAATGTTCAAAACATTATCCAACAATACAAAATTATATCCTTTCTTTACTGATAAAGAGACTGATATGATTTTGTATATCAGGTTCGGTATCTAATAACATTCGTTCAGAATCAATGTATTGGTAATACAGGGTGACAGTGACCAACAGACTTGGCTGCAACACTTGCCCCGTTTTCTGCCTCATGAAACTTATCACCCGATTTCAGTTTTCTACCTTTCTGTAGCCCTATGTAACAGATTACATATATGGGATCCTGATCTGGTATCACATACCCAGGACGTAAAGGATACTGAGAAACAGTTCTGTATAATGAACACACCCGAAGATGATGCATCAGCATGCACTCTCTTCGTTTGGGCGGCACGGGAATTCTGGTATTCCCCAATTTCCTGCTCTGTCTTATAACAATTATAAGTTGGAGCGGGACCAACGTTCCCCAGCTCAGAATAACAAGCGGGTTCGGTCAATTATCCGTATTATTATCTTGATTAAGGCGTGATATGGTCGCTACCTGGAGAGAGAGAGAGAGAAGAAAACACTCAGCGTGCGCTCTTGCAAGAATAGATTGGTTATTATTTTATCTAATCAGGATGGCTCCCACTGCTTTTTATCAAATCTTCCTTCAAACTCTAAAAGGAAAGACTAGCCGGGATTAATTACACACTACAAGTTCGCCAATCTTTCAGCCAGGCCAGTGTCGGTACTTTGAGGGAGGTCCCCCGTGCTTTCGCACGAACCTAATTAATGTAAATCTCGTTTTCCCAGAGGCGTAACCTCGTTAACACCTTTCTAGACACCTACTTGATCGGCTAATTGTAATGTATAAAACTCTCCCAGAAGTAACTCTTACTCGCAGCGGGTATCGGGATCCAACTATCTCATAGAAGGTATGCAATCTCATTGCAAATTTCAACACTTGAAATTCCCGATAATATTTTGCCCCTAGCGTCCTATGACCTTGACGGAGGCCAAACAACCCATAGTCCGCTAGTCAAGTTCAACCCGTACATTTCTTGATTGAATTAAACCTACCCGCACGACCCTTGACGGAGGCCAAACAACGCCGTACGAATACCCTAATCCAATCGCATCATATGCTAGCAGATAAGCACTAGTTAGCTACCGTACACTACGCCTTGACGGAGGCCAAACAACCGCAGCACGAATACTAACTAGTACGTATCTGAAATGACGGAGGGCTACGACAGGTTTTTCTGAAAACCTATTGCGTAATGAACTTGATATCGTTGTAGAATCAAATGATTTTAAAAATGGAGTGTTTTTTAGGCTTTTCTAGTTTTGCTAAAGGAGTCACTCCCGGTGAAGGGATCGTCGGTCCTTTCCTCGTCGAATGAGGTGCGGGATATATCATATATATCGCTGTGCAAAGAAAAAACTCTTAAAAGCTATCAAAAGACAAACCGAGTGTGTAGCATCTGCCAGTCATTGCTAAAGGAGTCACTCCCGGTGAAGGGATCTCGGTCCTTTCCTCATCGAATAAGGTGCAGGATATATCACATATACCGTTATGCAAAGCAAGAACTGTAGCTACCTGTTTTATTTTGAAATTCGATTCTACAACATCTTAGGTTTCTTTTACTTTCATTAATCACATTAATGAAGTCACATCATTTAAGTACCTAAACATCACAGATAAATACGACGTACACTTATGCCATCCGCATTCGCCTCGATGTCCCCCCGTGCACCGTTAGGTTAGGTAACTAACAGCAGAGCGGGACAGGGCTAGCGCGGGTGTAAAACATAAGTAACGTCTATATAATATATCATATATACTATATACAGTATCTATCACAGAACATCACATGATCACATCACAGATATCGCAGCAGAAGAATCATATGAAATATTGGATATACTAGGACGTCCGTGTTTTCAATACGAGCCAGTATAAAACACGGATTCCACGGTCGTGATGAATAGCCAAACCCACACCCCTAGACCCCTACGAGAGCGGCAAGCAACCCTACCAATTCTGGAGTTAGGAGACCCGGACTCGACTCCTCGAGTTGGTCTCCCACTGGACTCCAGAACCCGGTTACTTGTGCTCCCCTCCTTGGGTCTATCCTAGTGCGGAAAAGTAAATAATATACAAACGGTGACATCTTCCGCAACCTGGAAGTGCCCCAATAAAAGAATATTACATACAAGTTTTTACATGAATGAAAATGAAAAACACTCATCTCACATAAAAAAACCCCGGCTATTCAAACACGACGATCCAATATAACATATCCAGCAACACATAACATCACATGTCATCAACGTAAGTAAATATGCGCATCCCAATTGTCGTTGACATATAGCAACGAAACCGGCGATATCACATATTACACTTACGGTCACAGAAAAGAAAGTGTAAAACTACAACAGTTGGAATCCGCAACCTCTTTAGACATCGCATGCCTAATCAAATGAATTCTTTAGACATCGCATGCCTAACAATTATAAACCCCGCATTTTAGTCTCATTATCGAAAACACTTTTCAATATCAAGTCGGGCAATTCAACAGGATTCCCGACAATTTGATCGAATGCTCGTCGCAAACTTCAGTAGGCGGCCGCACCCCCGACGCCGTCGACGAAGTGCACCAAGGCGGAACACCGCTACCGCGAGCACCCGGACGGATGCTTTCGGCGACGGGGTTCTCCTACAGTCACTTGGTCGGGGCTATGGAGTGAGGCTGTCTATTAAGTTTACCCGGCGAGTATCCGCGTACGCTACGTGATTGCAACGGACTTTTGATCGCATCAAAATTCCGTAGCAACCGATCAAGTGAGACTAGATTGCTAGATTTATAACACTCATTCAGTTATCTCATAACTACTTGTGAATTCCAATTATTGTATCCCTTTCCGGATAAATAGAAAATGTTAACCTTTCCGATCGAACATTCGAACACCCAAGTTTTCCAAATACAGATCAACACATGAAATAAGTCTAACAACATTCAGTTCGTGCCTCAGTACCAACGGTCCAGCCGTAGAAGGGTCAAGCCAACGCCTCACATGTGGCACGCCGTACTGCCCCAAACCCGAAGGTTCAAAGGGCAGTTCAAGACGGTCACATAATCGAGTTAAGGTTTGTTGTCTTCTAGAGGGACCATCGCGTTACTTGCACTACTTAGAACGTCGTTAAACTACGGAAAAATCCAACACTTGGAAATTTCCCGACAGGGGAAAAATTGGGTATTTATATCCGGTCGAACTTTTTAACATGTTCTAAAATTTATCCGGAAAGCCACATAGACAAAATCTGATATCCCGATCGAAACACCGAATCCCCAAAACAACTGCAGAAAATTCAACTCTTGAATAAAATTTAAAAATACCCAGAGAACTCAGCACTGAAAACAATGAATTACTGTGCAACTTTTAAAGTCTGACGTCATATTTTAGCCGCGGAACCGCCGCATAAGCTAGGCTTATGCCGCGGTTCCGCCGCCGATTTCACTGTTCATCCAATAAATTTTGCGCCGTAATTCTTAGAATTCCCTGCTGAGTTTTCTGCATATTTTTAATTTGGAAAAATCCACGTTTTTGAAAAAAGGACAGAGAGCATGTTTAGGTTTGGGTTTTCGGGTCGTTCGGACTTCAAACTCCGTCTAGACTTCGCCTAAGGCTCTAGCTTGGCTCTGATACCACTGTTGGGTTCCTAGGCACCCTAATGAGGTCTCACAAGGTATCAACCATGCCAATTTTAAAAAATACGGTGCCGAGAAACCCTAGACTACGGATCGTTAGCTAGATGTCTAGGCGAAAAAGAAACTAGTTAACACTTAACTAAGAGATACGGAAATACAACCTTTGTAGATCCGGTTCTCCACCTCCATAGCTCCGCAATGAAGTCTCCTCGCTGTCCATAACAAGTCCCGGGCTCTAGCGTCGGCTTCATCGGAGAATGGATGGGCTAGGTCATCGATGTCCATGCCGAAGATGATCTACGTCGAGGCATCGCTAAATCAAGCTCCGACTTCACCAAGTCAAGAAACTTGTGAAGAAAACACACTCTACTACTTGGCAAGAGGTAGAGGATGAAGAAATAGGAAGTGGGTAGACTTTAGAATTGGATTTCTCACTCATTTCCATCAATCACCATTGATGGAGCTTGCTTTCTTCACTTGAAGAAAAGAAGAAGAAGAAGAAGCTAATTATGATAAGTTGTTTAATAATAGAAAAAGAATTATACTTATCATAACTTAAACCAAGGTTAGATGTAGAGAGTTAACTCAAGTTAGATGAATGGTTAGGGTTTTAATAAGAAGACAAAAAGGTTGCACAAGTCAAAGTTGCATGAAGCTACAAGAAGCTTCATGTAAGAAAGCAACCTTTTTATTTTCTTTTCACTTTTTCTTTTAATCCAAATTAAAAGATAATTGCATGAATAAATGAATAAAAACCTTAACCATTTATTTAACCAAGGTATTAACTCTTTACACAAACCCTAGCTATCATATATCATCATACATGATACAAGCATGTGCACAAAACTATATCGAATATACAATGTGCACATCCGAGCGAGAAAATCCATTTAAAGTGAACCAATACTAGTTAATGCAAAATAATATATCAAATATATAATTATGCATTAAATCATTAAATCAACACTTGATTTAACGATCCGGTCATATCGCATATAACCGACTAGTATCCTATGTATCGGCTTATCGAATCAATCCTTGATTCGATAACTAGGTTATATCGCATACAACCATTCGACACATTCATCGCGAGAATGAAATACGGTATCACATACATGCATTATTCTCGGTCCCGCACATATCTCATATGCGCTCCTATTTCGTTTCGCTTGAGCCAGGAAACCTCTGTGTAGGACTCTAAAGACTCGTCAATACGCCGGCAGCGGATGATGATCATATCAAATATCCACAAGCCGCAAGCGGTCTGCCAAACGTAACGGCCACCCGGGTATTGAGCGATCTGAAGATCGACGAGCAAGCCCGCTCACACTCCAGTGAATCCAACCAGTAACACTACCGTACAGTCCGGTCTGATCGTCTGATATGTCGCATATCTCGCCTAGGGGTGGTAAACGTCAGACCCCAATAGCTCGATAAGTCGTGTCGATATGAGGTCTATAACAATTCTAGAAACTACTGGTAACACTTACCAGTAAATCTCAGCAACCCTGGCCAGGGATTTCCTGTTATAGCCAATCGAACACAGCACAACATCAACTCCCTATACCGGGAGAGACGAATCCCCTCCCATCGCTCATTGCCTCCATGTGACTCGGGACTGTACCCAAAAACCACCGTTTTGCACGCCCTCTTGGACGTGGTAAGATGGAAATCAAAGCACAGTGGGAACCACACAAGACTCTATGACGATCTCGGGTCAACAGACTACTCTGTACCAGTGTCACCAGAGAACTGCCATCTGACGTGAGGTATAATACCATCTGGGAGTTCTCGGCGAGTCCGTCCAGTGTACCCAGTCTCCACTGAGCACCCGTATATCATCTCTGATGTCAAACACCAATGGATATGGGATCATCCATCGCCCATCTGTATGGGTCGAAAAGGTATACGCTAGTCTACTCTGGTATATCGATGCCCCGTCTCGATACACCCACGACTAGGGACTTTGAAGGATGTACTTATGGACTACCATGTCCCCACTAGTATGATCTGCATCATAGTCCAGGTAGTCAAGCACACATCCTAAGGGCTTTACCAACATGTAACAGAGAGACAATCAGTGTACACGTTAAGGTAAAGATCAACCAGATAGCATACTATCATGTCGAGCAAGAAAGTCCTCCCTATATATGTCCTAGCATCCACTACAATATACATCCTATGTACAGTAATGGCCTCTAGGGCATACATATAACTAACAGGGCCATAGGCCGTCCTCTTCAAAAACGGATCTCTAGAATGAAAAGGGGAAAGGGAAAGCGACCTTCGTCGCCAACGCTCAACAAGAATCGAGTGACCCAAAGCCGGTGGCTCGCCAAAACAATAGACTGCGAGCACTCGAAGAGAAGTCGAGACGTCCTTACTCCTTCCCCCGAGATAAAACAAGGAGATTATTTGAACTGGCGGTGTGCAACAGGCTCATCACTCTGCCGGATCCGAGACGCCCACTGCAATCGGGCGACGTCAACAATCCCAATTACTGCCCCTACCACTGAATAGTGGGCCATCCAATCGAAGATTGCTACATCTTCAAACACTGGGTCGAAGACCAATACCAGCAGGACAAGTTCGCGCTATCCGAAAACTGAAAGGTGAATCCGCCGCAACAGCACGCTCCTAAGAAGATGGACAAGCCGGGGGCATCATGCTCATTTATAGAAGAAGCCCCATGGGAAGTAGTCTTTTCAGCTAAAACTAAATGAATGCTAAAGGATCTTCAAGCATGTCCGGAGATTAGGTGGAAAGCCCGCTAGAGCCTGAAATTATTGGCAGAATGCTGAAACCGTTCCCAACGCCAAAAGTTGGTAACGATGGACAAAACCTCCAGGCCAAGCCTCCGAAGTCTTCAAAGAAAAAGAAGAAGGCCAAGAAGCACGTGCAGCTCGACGGCAATCATATCGGTCTGCAAAAATACATCGATGCATTGGAGGAATACAACCAAGAGGCACGGACCCCAGTCACACTGGAAGAGTTCTTCAAACATGTTCTTGAAGATGAAAACAGTGATATCGATGAAAGAGACGATTCTTCGGAAGAACCCGAGGATTACATAGCGAGTAGCCACATGATCTCTCACTCATCGATAAACGGCAAAGAAGCTCCTGACGTAGAGAAAATGGGGGCAGATCAAGAACCAAAACCCATGGAACCGTCGGATGACCTCATTGACAAGCTGCTGAACGAAGCTCTTCAAAAGAGAAAAGTTGATCAAGAACGTGAAATGGCCATTTACGAAAAGGCCAAGCATCGGTGTCAGGCTGAAGAAGCTCCGGTAATGAGAAGCCATAAAGTACCTCAACCAGATCAAAGTGCCCTTGCCATCAGCAAGAACAGAATCAAGATAAGGAAGCAGTTTGCCAAAGCTCTGTCAATGGGTATGAAGCAGCTACCTTTCAAAGAAAATACTTTCGAGAGTAAGTGCCTCGATGAACCGGATGTACATCCGAACTACTGCTTATACCATCGGAAGGTCACGCACCCTACCGAAAAGTTTAATGCCTTCAAGAAGTGGTGGCAGGGATACGGTGCCCATCGACAACAATTTAAGCGAATGAAGCACAAAGCCCGTCGGGAACAGAGAAGCGCGACAGACGAGCGTGAAGGAATAGCCATAACTTTCATATGGTTGATGCCATCCCGAGTAGAGCAAAACCTCAAGTTCTTACTTTTGGGAGCGATTCCGACGAAGAAATAGCCATCGGCCCTCTCTTCAAGGAATCCACTTCTGAAAAAGAAGAGGAGATGAAGAGCTGATAGAACATTTAGCTACGTAACCATACGTTGCCTAAAAGGAATCTCGGACCTTCAAATAAAGGTTCGGGCAAAAGGGACAAAGGGAAGGAAAAAGTCCCTGAGGAAATTGCCCTCGATGATAGAGTCGTTGAAGAGCTAGCAGCCAAAGACCCGCTCAAAAAGAACAAGGTGAATTACAATGTCCTGGCACATCTGAGGAAGATACCCTCACAATTGAGTATTTTGGATGCCTTTCTCCTGTCTAATGAGGTACGAGATTCCCTGATCAAGGCGTTACAAGAGCCTGACCAGTTTCAAGCCTTCCTGGCGGAAGAAAAAATGAAGGACGAACTGGAAGAAGTCTACATGGCTGATATCACCTTCAACGATGAAGAACTCCTTCTCGGAACATGCGAGCACAACCGTCTGCTGTATGTAACCGGGTATTGTCACGATATCAAGATAGGGAAGATCCTGGTCGACAACGGGTCCTCCGCCAACCTTCTCAATGTAAGGGTATTGAAGAAGATTTGCATGAACGTGCAGCACCTGGCTCGAGATAAAATTACCACCTCCGGTTTTGACTCCCAATCATCACAAACGCTCGGGTCTGCAAGACTGACATTACGCTTCGGGCTGCTCGTCACTGACATCAAGTTCCATATCATTAACGCCAAGACTTGCACAACGCTTTGCTCGGCAGGCCTTGGTTACATGAGTACAACATCATACCTTCTACACAACATCCGTGTATGAAGTACTTTAAGGATGGCCTCGAGTACACAGTTACAAGGGAGCTGAACCCATTCACCATAAATGAAGTCGGCAAATATGAAGACGCCAAGTACTTCTTACCAGTGAAGACATGGAAAGATATCGCAAATTGGAGAATAAACAAAAATCCATCGCCACTATCACGATCTTTGGAAGCGATACCGAGGAGGACGAAGAGATGGTCTACTCGGGAAAACCCCAAGGCAATAGGACAGGACCATCTACTCCTATTCTAGTCTTTGGCAGTGACTCTGAAGACGAGGCCAACACAGTGTTCTCCGTCCGCCCGTCAATGCAGAACTTTGTTGGAGCTGACCAGAGTTTACAAATTACCATGGTTCCGCGGCGGCATTACAAAGAACTTAATGCACTTGATATGTACAGCGTGCAAGAGCTGCAGACCTTCTACGTCCCTCCTAAGCAAAGAGGTAAGAAGGCGATCATTTTCTATCAATCCACGGAGACTAAAGTGGAGAAAGAAGTATGGCATGGTGCCAAACCCGCGCTCGACGGGCTTCAACCAATTCGTCTGCCCAGATACCACGCAGAGGGACTGAAAAAGCTATTGAGACGCCAAGGCGTACCCTTCAAACAGACTGCTCGACAAGCCCAGTTCTATAACAAGATTTAGGATGTTCCCAGGACTCAGCGGACGATGCCCAACGGGATAATGGAGACGACTGGCCTTCGATACGTTCGGCTCAATAAAAGGGAGTGATTCCATGGCTGCCATGTCATAAATAATTCCGGTGGAGAAACAAATGCGTTTCCAGATGGCATTGATGTCGAACCAGAGCGAGATCCCACCGTGAGAATATCAAGCCCGTCATTCGAAGAACATATTGACAAGCTGATGAGAGAACCGGGTCAAAAGGTTTAGGATGACCATAGCCATGAGATGGCCATTTACGAGAAAGCCAGGACGCAGCATATCATTCAGCAGGCTACGGAAGGAGAAGACGACGATGCCCTTCACCCCCAGCCCGCTGTGCGCACTTGTGGCAAGAAAAAATCCCGACATAGAAGTAAAAGCAAGATGAAGGACGGGGACGGCGTTCAAAAACAGCGAAGTGGGTCCAAGAAGCCGCACGAGCGAGAAAAATTCTGCTGGAACCGGTCTTTTATGAAGAAGATAGGTCGGGAGTACTCTTTCCCTCTAGACAAGACAAGGAAAATATTCAACCTTGTTATGAAGTATCAAATGATGACGCTCCTGGAGTCTCGATACCCTAAACAGATAAACGAGGCCCATCACCCGGATTATTGCTCCTACCACCGAGTAGTGGGACATCCTCTTGAACACTGCTTCACTTTCAAAGACTGGGTTGAAGATCAATATCAGCAAGGAAGGTTTGCTCTATCCGACAGTTGGAGGATAGCCCCACCACGAAAGCATAAGCCGAGAGCAACCTACACTATGAAGGAAATTCTAGATCGACATCGAACTTGGAAACGAGCTCGTATCTGGCTTATGATAACATTCTCAAAGGAGGGAGAGCATGAGAATGTGGACAATCTCTCCCAGTACTTTGCAAATGAAGATGAGAACGAGGTGATCTCAGATTTCCACCGGCGCCAAAAGAGCTGGAAGATGGGATACACACCACAGTAGACAACCTGAGAAAAATTGACTTGGGGACGGCAAACGACCTAAGGCCAACGTTCGTCAGTGAGCGGCTGTCTGAGAAACAAGTGGCCACGTTAAAGGATGTGCTTATGCAGTATAAATACTGTTTCGCATGAAACTATTCCGAGATGTCGGGATTAGATCCAGAGATAGCTGTGCATAAACTGGCGATATCGCCGGACGTCAAGCCAGTTAAAGAGGCACCAAGAAGAATGCGGCTCGAGCTTGAGATGAGTATCAATGCCAAAGTCAAGAAGCTAATCGAATGTGGCTTTATCTAGGAAGTACAATACCCTGACTGGATCGCTAATATCGTTCCGGTAATGAAGAAAAATGGGACAGTACACATCTGCGTTGATTTTCGGGATCTCAACAAAGCTTGTCCAAAAGATGACTTCCCAGTGCCTGTTACCAAGCTGATGATCGATAACACATCCACCCATGAAATCTTCTCCTTCATGGATGGATCCTCAGGGTACAACCAAATCAAGATGCATCCTGAAGACCAATAGCACACTGCTTTTCAGACTCCGCTGGGCATATTCTGCTACAAAGTGATGTCATTCAGTCTAAAGAACGCTGGCGCCACCTACCAGAGGGCCATGACAAAGATCTTTGATAACCTCATACATGAGATTATCGAATGTTAAATTGACGACCTCGTGGTGAAAAGCAAATCGTACGAAGAGCACTGAGAGTGTCTGAAGACAGTGTTCCAGCGCCTTCGGAAGTACATCCTGAAGATGAACTCTCTGAAATGCGCGTTTGGAGTTTCCTCGGGCAAATTCCTAGGATTCATCGTACGACACCGGGGCATCGAAATAGACCCGTCAAAGATCAAGGCGATTATGGAAATGCCCTCACCAAGAACTCTCAAGCAACTGCGGTCTCTCTAAGAAAAGCTCGCGTATATCTGGAGGTTCATAGCTAACCTCTCCGGAAAATACTGTCCCTACAGTCATCTAATGAAGAAAGGGACCCCATTCATTTGGGATCGCAAATTCCAAAGCGCTCTGGACGAAATCAAGCAATATCTGCAAAACCCGCCGGTACTGACCGCTCCGGTCAAAGGAAAGCCCATCATCCTGTACACAACAGCCCTTGAAGGTTCTTTATGTAAGTGCACGACGGCGCCCCGGCCTCCATCCCGAGGCCAAATGCGGAAGCGATGGTTAACTTTAATTTTTCATGAACCGGCACCACCGCGCACTAACACCCGGATCGAACTATTAACTAGTTCTAGCTAACTACAAGATGGGGAAGAGAGATATACCGACTGATCCGTGTCCTCCGGTCTTCTCGTCGTCGTCCCGATCTCCCGCGGAATGTCCGGTCTCCACCTCGTCGCCGGAAGGGCACCACGTCGCCTGCTTCTTTTACGGGCTCCCACCTCTATACCGAGGCAACTCGGGCACGAAGCTGGCGAGTCGACGTACCCAGGGTTTGCTGCAGAATGGTGTAGAACCATGTCTCATTTGGGGTTATGGAGTTTGCCATTTGAGTGGAGGAATGATACAAGCTTTTTGGAGGAGGAGCTTGTGGGGTTTTACCAAGCCAAAAGAGCAAAAATCCCTCCACTAGAATTTTGGACAGCCTCATCAAAGAGCAAGGCCGGCCATGAAATTGGAGAGGAGAGAATGAGAGTGGGAGAGAGTGAAAGAGAGTAGCCACAAGAATAAGCAAGTCAAAGGAAATGGTTATCATATTCAACCATCATTAAAAGCATGATGACTCCAAAGTCAAGCAATGATCACTAACAAATCCACACTCCACCAACTAATCAACAACCATGATAGCTACAAAAAGTCAAGCAATCATGAACCATGGAAGGTCAAAGGATGGGGCTCCATCATGAAACCATCATGACACAAAAGTATGCAAAGAACACCCTCCACAAATGCTTATTTGCCCAATTGCAAATAAGCCCTCCTCCACCAAACTTCGGCCATTGAAAGATACAAAGAAATATAGCCGAAACGGAAAGCAAACTGGCAACTCCAGAAAACTGGTCCCGTAATAAATTACAGGAAAACCCCGCTACAGTGCATACACACCCGCATCTGTATTCCGACCGAAATACAAATGCAATGAGACAAAATCTCCACTGTACTATACTAGGATCCGGCTTAAACCAAAGCCGGCTAGTAATATCCGTTCGATCCTGATCCGTGCAATACCGCACGTATCTGATCGAACCCTGCCATATCTCCATACGGCTTCTACAGCGTTTCGCCCGAAAACTTGAGCAACTGAATGTGGGGGACTCTAAAGACTCGTCAACACCTTGGTTGTGGATTTAACCACTAGCACGTCAGAGGTATAAGCCAATACGTAACGGGCTACCAGGTATTGACCAAAAGGGATGTCTGTGAGCGAACTCATCCTGACACCCTACTGAGCCTGTCAGTGACAATATCCGTACAGTCCGGTCCGTTCGTCTATGAGCATCGCATGGCGGGCCTAGGGGGTTGGTAAAAGTCAGACCCCCAAAAGCGGTACAAGTCGTGTCGGAGTGTAGCCCAGAACACCCTGAGATACTACTGGAATACCTACCAGTAAATCTCCTGTCTCGGCCGAGGGCTTTGTGTAATGGCTCTCCTAGACACAGCGCGACCTCACCCCCAATACCGGGAGAGACGAACCCCTGAAGATCCGCTCACTGCCTCCATGTGGCTCGGGACTGTACCCAACTAAAACCTGTTTACACGTCTCCTTTGAGCGTGGTAGGGTAGTAATCAAAGTACAGTGGGAACTCACACGAGACAAATGACGATCCCCAGGTCGATGAACTAACCTGTACACATGTCACCAGGGAACTGCTATCTGACGTCAGGTATAAGACCAACTAGCATGTTCCCGGCGAGTCCTGTCCGGTGTACTCATAACCCAATGAGCACCTGTATACATCTTAGGTGAACCAACTGACACCAGTGGCTTGTGAGACCGGCCACCGCCCCTCGTCTGGGACTCGACTGTATACATTAGTCTACTCTGGAGTATTGATGCCCTGTCTCGAAACTCCCATGACTAGGGACCTTTTAAGGATGTGCTTACAGACCCCAGCTCCCACTTATATGATCGCCCTCATACTGCTGGTGGTCAAGCAAGAATCCTAGGGGCTCTATCAACGTGTAATAGCGACATGTCAGGTCACCTAAAGCAGTACACGATGATAAAGATAAACCAGATAGCATACTATCATCTCGAGTAAGACTGTCCTACTGGGATAGGTCCTCCCTCAATCATTGCAGTCACGTGCCTGTGATCCAATAATTGACTCCGAGGGCACTATCTCCAACACTTTATATGTGCTATGGGCACAAGAGGATGATCATGGAAAGGAGAGAGCTCTCTACTATTTGAGTTGAGTTCTCTTGGGGCAGAAAACAACTACTCCCCCATCGAAAAGTATTGCCTAGCACTGATCTTCGCGGTAACGAAGCATCGACATTATGCATTGGCATATGAGGTCCATCTCATATCAAAGGTGGATCCTCTCAAGTATTTGATGTCAAGAGCCATGCTAACGGGAAGTCTTGCCAAATGGGCCCTCCTCTTGATGGAGTTCTCGATAATATATCGACCCCTCAAGGCAATAAAAGGCCAGGCCATCGCCGACTTTCTCGCTGAACATCCGATACTTACCGACTCTCCCTTAAATTACGAGTTGCTGGACGGACACGCGTTTGACGCAATTGATGGGGAGAAAGAAGGGAGTGATACCCGATAGGAACTCTACTTCGATGGAGCATCGTCAATGAAGAAGCGAAAGCAAAATACCCTCATGATTAAATCCGGGGTGGGCCTTATCTTTTTGACTCCACGAGGAGGGATAATACGTTTTGCTTTGTCTTTAACAGAGCCGAGAACAAACAATGAGGCTGAGTATGAAGCTTTGATAGCAGGTCATGAGATTGTTGTCGACATGGGAATCGTAAACCTCCTCATATATAGAGACTCCCAACTGGTCGTTAGCCAAGTAAATGGCGACTACCAGACATGCAAACCGGAACTGATCAGGTATGGTGAAAGAGTGCAGCAACTGCTGATGAAATCCCCTCCTACACCTTGGAAAGCATACCACGTGCGGAAAATAGCAAGGTGGATGCGTTAGCCAAGCTTGCTAAAGAACTGGCCGACGAAAACCTCGATGACGTAAGGATTATTGTGCAAAGCCGCCGGATTCTCGCGCCAGCAGAAATATCTCTGAAGATGTCTAAAAGAGAGGAAGCAACCGAACAAGACGCCTTCCAATTAGAGGATGAGGAAAAGGCGAAGGATTGGAGAGAAATCTTTATATACTACTTCAAATCCCATCGAACGCCCGAAGACGCGTCGTCAAGACATCAGCTCATGAAGCGAGCCCTGTCTTTCGCCTTCGTCGATGATACTCTTTATAAGAGATCATTTGATTGTCTATGGTTAAGATGCCTAGGACCGGAAGAAGTAAAGAGGGTCGTCCAAGAAACTCATGGCGGACTCTGCAGTTCCCATCAAACTGGGCCAAAGAAGAAGCTGAAGATCAAAAGAATGGGCTATTATTGTTAGTTATATGTATGCCCTAGAAACCATTACTATACATAGGATGTATATTGTAGTGGATGCTTGGACATATATAGGGAGGACTTTCTTGCTCGACATGATAGTATGCTATCTGGTTACTCTTTACCTTAACGTGTACACTGATTGTCTCTCTGTTACATGTTGGTAAAGCCCTTAGGATGTGTACTTGACTACCTGGACTATGATGAGGATCATACTAGTGGGGACATGGTAGTCCATAAGTACATCCTTCAAGGTCCCTAGTCGTGGGTGTATCGAGACGGGGCATCGATATACCAGAGTAGACTAGCGTATACCTTCTCGACCCATACAGATGGGCGATGGATGATCCCATATCCATTGGTGTTTGACATCAGAGATGATATACCGGTGCTCAGTGGAGACTGGGTATACTGGACGGACTCGCCGACAACTCCCAGATGGTATTATACCTTACGTCAGATGGCAGTTCTCTGGTGACACTGGTACAGAGTAGTCTGTTGACCCGAGATCGTCATAGAGTCTTGTGTGGTTCCCACTGTGCTTTGATTTCCACCTTACCACGTCCAAGAGGGCGTGCAAAATGGTGGTTTTTGGGTACAGTCCCGAATCACATGGAGGCAATGAGCGATAGGAGGGGATTCGTCTCTCCCGGTATAGGGAGTTGATGTTGCGCTGTGTTCGATGGCTATAACCGGAAATCCCTGGCCAGGGTTGCTGAGATTTACTGGTAAGTGTTACCAGTAGTTTCTCAAACTGTTATAGACCTCATATCGACACGACTTATCGAGCTATTGGGGTCTGACGTTTACCACCCTTAGGCGAGATATGCGACATATCAGACGAAAAGACCGGACTGTACGGTAAGTGTTACTGGTTGGATTCACAGGAGTGTGAGCGGGCTTGCTCGTCGATCTTCTGATCGCTCAATACCCGGGTGGCCGTTACGTTTAGCAGACAGCTTGCGGCTTGTGGGTGCCTGATATGATCATCACCTGCTGCCGGCGTATTGACGAGTCTTTAGAGTCCTACACAGAGGTTTCCTGGCTCAAGCGAAACGAAATAGGAGAGCATATGAGATATGTGCGGGACCGAGAATTATACCAGTATGTGATACTGTATTCTATTCTCGCGATTTGTATCATTGGTCGGTTATATGTGATATAACCGGGTTACCGAATCAAGTGTTGATTCGATACATTGATACACTTGATATTAGTCGGTTATATGCGATATGACCGGATCGTTAAATCAAGTGTTGATTTAATGATTTAATGTATAATTATATATTTGATATATTACTTTACATTAACTAGTATTAGTTCACTTAAGATGGATTTTCTCACTTGATGTGCACATTGTATATTTGATATAGTTTTGTGCACTAGTTTGTATCATGTTTGATGATACATGCAAACTTGGGTTAGTGTGTGATTTAAACCATGGTTAGTTAATGGTTAGGGTTTCATTTGATTCACTTATTCATTTATTTATTTTATTTATTTCATTTAGGAAAGATAAAGAGAATGGTGGCTTATTTTGTTGTTTTGTTGAAACTTCATGAAGTGTTGAAAGCTTGACCATTCTTGTTCTTTTCCTAAACCTAACCATTAAACCTAACCTAGTTTATTCTCTACACTTAACCATGGTTGTGATATGATAAGAATCACCTTATTTTCTATTTTCCAAGAACACTTATCATATGATTATCATCATCATCTTCTTCTTCTTCAAGAAGAAAGCTTGCCACCATTAATGGCATCTTGAGAAAAAGAGTGAGAAATCCAATTCTAAAGTGAACCCACTTACTATTTCTTCATCCTCTACCTCTTGCCAAGTAGTATAGGGTGTTTTCTTCACAAGTTTCATGACTTGGTGAAGTGGGAGCTTGATCTTGTGTTGCCTCGACGTAGATCATCTTCGGCATCGAAGTCGACGACCTAGCCCGCCCATTTCTCCGATGAAGCCGACGCTAGAGTTCGGGATCCGATGATCGCAGCGAGGGTACACCGTCACGGAGCTATGGAGGTGGAGGACCGGATCTACAAAGGTTGTATTTCCGTTTATCCTTTAGTTAAGTTGTTAACTAGCTTCTCGTTTCGCCTAAACTCTAGTCAACGATCCGTATTAGGGTTTCTCGGCACTTGTAAAATTTGAATTTGGCATGGTTGATGCCTTGTGAGACCTCTAGTGTGTGCCTAGGAACCCTACAGTGGTATCAGAGCCTAGATAGAGCCTTAGGCGATGTGTTAACGAAGTTAAAACCCCAATCGAACCCGTAATCGACAAAATAAAACCCTCTCTGTACATTTTTTAAAATCTGGGATTTTTCCAAATTAAAAATGCTTAAAAAATTCAGCAGGGTATTCTAAGAATTACCATGAAAAACGATCCCCTAACTCCTCTACATGGCCGCGGAACCGCGGCAATGACCCCCCTTTGGCGGCGGTTCCGCGGCAATGTAATGGAATTAGCGACGGATCTTTTCACAGTAATTCAAACCTCTGTTTTTTCTATTTTCTGGGCATTTTTAACACTGACTCAAGAGTTGAGTATTTTAGGGTTTATTTTGTAGTCATTGTTTCAATCGGAATTTTTAATTTCGTTGGGTTTTCCGGATATTTAGAATATGTTAAAAAGTTCGACCGGATATAAATACCCAATTTTTCCCCTGTTGGGAAATTTCTAAGTGTTGGATTTTTCCGTGGTTTAAAGACGTTCTAAGTAGTGCAAGTAACTCGATGGACCCTCTAGAAGACAACAAACCTTAACTCGATTATGTGACCGTCTTGAACTGCCCTTTGAACTTTAAGGTTTGGGGCAGTACGGCGTGCCACATGTGAGGCGTTGGCTTGACCCTTCAACGGTTGGACCGTTGGTACTAAGGCATGAAGTGAATGTTTTTAAACTTGTTTCATGTGTTGAGCTGTTTCGAGAAAACTTGGGTGTTTGACTGTTCGATCGGAAAGTTTAACATTTTCTGTTTATCTGGAATGTGATACAATATTTGGAATCCACAAGTAGTTATGAGATAACTGAATGAATGTTATAAGCATAGCACTTTAGTCTCACTTGATCGGTTGCTACGGAATTTTGATGTGATCAAAAGTCCGTCGCAATCTCGTAGCGTACGCGGATATTCGCCGGTAAACTTAATAGACAGCCTCACCCCATAACCCCGACCAAGTGACTGTAGGAGAACCCCGTCGCCGAAAGCATCCGTTCGGGTGCTCACGGCAGCGGTGTTCCGCCTTAATGCACTTCGTCGACGGCATCGGGGGTGCGGCCGCCTACTAAAGTTTGCGACGAGCATTCGATCAGTAGGTCGGGAATCTTGTTGAATTGCCCGACTTAATATTGAAAAGAGTTTTCGATTATGAGACTAAAATGCGGGGTTTATAATTGTTAGGCATGCGATATCTAAGGAATTCATTTAGTCAGGCATGCGATGTCTGAGGAGGTTGCGGATTCCAACTGTTGTAGTTTTACACTTTCTTTTCTGCGACCGTAAGTGTAATATGCGATATCGTCGGTTTCGTTGCTATATGCCAACGACAATTGGGATACGCATGTTTACTTACGTTGATGACATGTGATGTTATGTGTTGCTGGAAATGTTATATTGGATCATCGTGTTTGAATAGCCGGGGGGGTTTTTATGTGAGATAAGTGTTTTCATTTTCATTCATGTAAAAATTTGTATGTAATATTCTTTTATTGGGGCACTTCCAGGTTGCGGAAGATGTCACCTTTTGTATATTATTTACTTTTCCGCACTAGGATAGACCCAAGGAGGAGGGCACAAGTAACCGGGTTCTGGAGTCCAGAGGAAGACCAACTCGAGGAGTCGAGTCCGGGTCTCCTAACTCTAGAATTGGTAGGGTTGCTTGCCGCTCTCGTAGGGGTCTAAGGGTGTGGGTTTGGCTATTCATCGCGACCGTGGAATCCGTGTTTTCTACTGGCTCGTATTGAAAACACGGACGTCCTAGTATATCCAATATTTCATATGTTTCTTCTGCTGCGATGTCTGTGATGTGATAATGTGATGTTCTGTGATAGATACAGTATATAGTATATATGATATATTATATAGACGTTACTTATGTTTTACACCCGCGCTAGCCCTGCCCCGCTCTGCCGTTAGTTACCTAACCTAACGGTGCACGAGGGGACATCGAGGCGAATGCGGATGGCATAAGTGTACGTCGTATTTATCTGTGATGTTTAGGTGATTTAAATGATGGGACTTCATTAATATGATTAATGAAATAAAAGAAACCTAAAAATGTTGTAGAATCAAATTTCAAAAATAAAACAGGTAGCTACAGTTCTTGCTTTGCACAGCGGTATATATGATATATCCTGCACCTTATTCGATAAGGAAAGGACCGAGATCCCTTCACCGGGAGTGACTCCTTTAGCAATAACTGGCAGATGCTACATACTCGGTTTGTCTTTTGATTGCTTTTAAGAGTTTTTGCTTTGCACAGTGATATATATGATATATCCCGCACCTCATTCGACGAGGAAAGGGCCGACGATCCCTTCACCGGGAGTGACCCCTTTAGCAAAACTAGAAAAGCCTCAAAAACACTCCATTTTTAAATCATTTATTCTACAACGATATCAAGTTCATTACGCAATAGGTTTTCAGAAAAACCTGTCGTAGCCCTCCTTCATTTCAGATAAGTTGTATATAGTATTCGTGCTACATTTGTTGGCTTTCGTCAAGGTGTGGTGTGCGGTAGCTATTTGCTGCTTATCTGCTGCATACGATGCGATTGGATTAGGGTAGTCGTGCGGCTTTTTTGGCTTTCGTCAAGGGTCGTGCGGATGGGTTTAATTCAATCAAGAAATGTACGGGTTGAACTTGACTAGCGGGCTATGGTTTGTTGACTTTCGTCAAGGTCATAGCACGTTAGGGGCAAAATTATCGGGAATTTCAAGTGTTGAAATTTGCAATGAGATTGCATACCTTCTATGAGATAGTTGGATCCCGATACCCGCTGCGAGTAAGAGTTACTCCTGGGAGAGTTTTACACATTACAATTAGCCGATCAAGTAGGTGTCTAGAAAGGTGTCAACGGGGTTACGCCTCTGGGAAAATGAAGTTTATATTAATTAGGTTCGTGCGAAAGCACGGGGGACCTCCCTCAAAGTACCGACACTAGCCTGGCTGAAAGATTGGCGAACTTGTAGTGTGTAATTAATCCCGGCTAGTCTTTCCTTTTAGGGTTTGAAGGAAGATTTGATAAAAACAGTGGGAGCCATCCTGATTAGATAAAATAATAAACAATCTATTCTTGCAAGAGCGCACGCTGAGTGTTTTCTTCTCTCTCTCTCCAGGTAGCGACCATATCACGCCTTAATCAAGATAATAATACGGAATATTGACCGAACCCGCTTGTTATACTGAGCTGGGGAACGTTGGTCCCGCTCCAACTTATAATTGTTATAAGACAGAGCAGGAAATAAAGGAAATTGGGGATTACCAGAATTCCCGTGCCGTCCAAACGAAGAAAGTGCATACTGATGCATCATATTCGGGTGTGTTCATTATACAGAACTGTTTCTCTGTATCCTCTACGTCCTGGGTATTTGATACCGGATCAGGATCCCAGATATGTAATCTGTTACATAGGGCTACAGATAGGTAGAGAACTGAGAACGGGTGATAAGTTTCATGAGACAGAAAACGGGGCAAGTGTTGCAGCCAAGTCTGTTGGTCACTGTCACCCTGTATTACCAATACATTGATTCTGAACGAATGTTATTAGATACCGAACCTGATATACAAAATCATATCAGTCTCTTTATTAGTAAAGAAAGGATATAATTTTGTATTGTTGGATAATGTTTTGAACATTTCCTATTTCAAAAGTTGATCGGTTCAGGCACGTTATCTAAAAGCATTGATCTTCTAAATCAAACTACAGTTCTTAGTATAAAGAACACACACAAGAGGAACAGTTCAGAAATGAACAGATCCTTCTTGAGGTATTGTAGACTAGATCAGATCAATGTGACCCGACTAGCTAAAGTTACATTTAGATGCATATTTAAATCAGTTTAAATTTACATCTTATGAAACTTGCCAGTCATGTCACAAAGATAAGATGACCATAGCTCCGTTTATTGCAAGCAGAGAAAGAGTTAGATGAACTCTTGGGATGATGCATGTTGATGTATGAAGGTCCCCTGTCTACACATACTAAGACCGGTTCTTTTTACTTCATTACATTCTCTGATGATCTTTCGAGATTCAAACCTATGTTCCTGTTGAAACACAAGTCCGAACCTTTTGAGATATTCACAGAATATAAGTTAGAAGTAGAGAACCAAAATACGGGTATAAGTATTATGTCCTATGATGAGATCAGGGAGGAGAATACTTGTGCACGGAATTCTTGGACTTTTCTAAAGGAGAATGAGATTCTCTCTCTCAGTATTACTCCTCCGTATACACCATAGCACGATGGTATATCGGGGCAGAGCAATTGCACCCTATTCGATATGGTGCGCTCTATGATGAGTACTACTGAGTTTCCTATTTTCCTTTTGGGAGTTATGCACTTGAGAAGCTGCATACCTATTGAAAAGGGTCCGAATCAAATTAGTTGCCTACCACTCCATATGAGATATGGTATGGGAAGAGCCCATGTCTTAAGCTAGTTAAGATTTGGGGTTGTCCGGCCTATATCTAAAAGCAAAATCCGGACAAACTCGAGGCAAGGTCTGTAATGTAGAACTGGAAAAGTTCCAGCTATACAAACTACAGCAGATGATTTGGTAGAACCAAATGATTCAGTAGATTCCAACGAATCTCAGCCTCTCCGCCGATCTAGTAGGGTTCCTCACCCACCTGAGAGATACTTCGGTTTCTCTATGACAGTGGGAGCGAGGATTGCATCATGAGATGATGACCCAACTAGTTTCGAGCTGGCCATCAGGAGTAAGACTCTGTCAGAATGGCTGGATGCTTAGCGATCTGAGATGGAATCCTTATACACCAACAAAGTATGGACTTTGGATGCTTTATCTGAAGGGTTAAATCCCTATCAGGAGCAAGTATATCTTGAGAAGATTACTTGGTGTACATGGAAGAGTTGAGACTTTCAAAGCTAGACTTATTAAAGGTCTGCATCATTGACCAGGTATGGTTTATGATGAAACCTTTTCTAAGTAGCTATGCTTAAGTCCATCCAGATCCTACTTGCCACGGCTACATACCATGACTACGATATCTGGCGGTTGGGTGTCATGACTGCTTTTCTAAATGATGTTTTAGAAGAGAGAGTCTATAAGTACACAGTCAGAGGGCTTCGTAAACAATGGGAGCAGCGGAAACGTGTGCACCATGTTTTATGTGATAAACCAGGCATCGCGGAGTTGGAACATCTGTTTTGATGAGTTAGTCAAACAGTTTGACTTCATCAAAATGGTAGATGAACCTCGTATATACAAAAAGGTAGTAGGGAGTATGGTGGCGATCCTCGTAGAGTACGTGGATGACATACTCTTGATAGGGAAGTATTTTCCTATGCTACGCTCGATCAATCTCCGCTTATCACAATGATTCTCCATATAGGATCAAAGTGATACCTCCTAAATCCTGGGTTTTGGATCTATGAGATAGATCTAATTGGATATTAGGATACTCACTAGTTGTAGTGAGATGGTATCAATCGATCCTGGGAAGAATCACTGGAAGGGTTCCAGGGTGATAAGGACGACTGGAAGTCAGTCACAGGCATTGTCTTTACCCTCAGTAAAGGGACGGTATGTTGGAAGAGTTCCAAGCTAGATACCGTGGCTAACTAGACGATAAAGGCAGGATACATCGCTACTTAAGATGCTACCAAAGAGGCTGTTTGGGTGTATATTGGTTCATGAGATGAACTACGTTCCTACCATTGTGAGACAATGGAGTTGTGGCTTATGCCAAGGAACGCCGGTCCCATCAGTGATCCAGACATATTCTAAGGCAGTGTCACCTGATCATGGAGATGGTTGATCTCCGGTGTGATCGAGGTTAGGAGAACAGACTCAGAGGACAACACGGCGGATCCACTCACAAAGGCCTTTTCCCAGAGAGAGACTTTTATGGGATGGTTGAGTATGAGATACTACAACCACTGCTATCAGATGGCCCTAGTGCAAGTGGGAGATTGTTAGTTATATGTATGCCCTAGAGGCCATTACTATACATAGGATGTATATTGTAGTGGATGCTTGGACATATATAGGGAGGACTTTCTTGCTCGACATGATAGTATGCTATCTGGTTACTCTTTACCTTAACATGCACACTGATTGTCTCTCTGTTACATGTTGGTAAAGCCCTTAGGATGTGTACTTAACTACCTGGACTATGATGCGGATCATACTAGTGGGGACATGGTAGTCCATAAGTACATCCTTCAAGGTCCCTAGTCATGGGTGTATCGAGACGGGGCATCGATATACCAGAGTAGACTAGCGTATACCTTCTCGACCCATACAGATGGGCGATGGATGATCCCATATCCATTGATGTTTGACATCAGAGATGATATACGGGTGCTCAGTGGAGACTGGGTACACTGGACGGACTCGCCGAGAACTCCCAGATGGTATTATACCTTACGTCAGAAGGCAGTTCTCTGGTGACACTGGTACAGAGTAGTCTGTTGACCCGAGATCGTCATAGAGTCTTGTGTGGTTCCCACTGTGCTTTTATTTCCACCTTACCACGTCCAAGAGGGCGTGCAAAATGGTGGTTTTTGGGTACAGTCCCGAATCACATGGAGGTAATGAGCGATAGGAGGGGATTCGTCTCTCCCGGTATAGGGAGTTGATGTTGCGCTGTGTTCGATTGGCTATAACCGGAAATCCCTGGCCAGGGTTGCTAAGATTTACTGGTAAGTGTTACCAGTAGTTTCTCGAACTGTTATAGACCTCATATCGACACGACTTATCGAGCTATTGGGGTCCGACGTTTACCATCCCTAGGCGAGATATGCGACATATCAGACGAATAGACCGGACTGTACGGTAAGTGTTACTAGTTGGATTCACAGGAGTGTGACCGGGCTTGCTCGTCGATCTTCTGATCGCTCAATATCCGGGTGGCCGTTACGTTTAGCAGACCGCTTGCGACTTGTGGGTGCTTGATATGATCATCACCTGCTGCCGGCGTATTGATGAGTCTTTAGAGTCCTACACAGAGGTTTCCTGGCTCAAGCGAAATGAAATAGGAGCGCATATGAGATATGTGCGGGACCGAGAATTATACCAGTATGTGATACTGTATTCTATTCTCGCGATTTGTATCATTGGTCGGTTATATGTGATATAGCCGGGTTACCGAATCAAGTGTTGATTCGATACATTGATACACTTGATATTAGTCGGTTATATGCGATATGACCGGATCGTTAAATCAAGTGTTGATTTAATGATTTAATGTATAATTATATATTTGATATATTACTTTACATTAACTAGTATTAGTTCACTTAAGATTGATTTTCTCACTTAATGTGCACATTGTATATTTGATATAGTTTTGTGTACTAGTTTGTATCATGTTTGATGATACATGCAAACTTGGGTTAGTGTGTGATTTAAACCATGGTTAGTTAATGGTTAGGGTTTCATTTGATTCACTTATTCATTTAATATTTTATTTATTTCATTTAGGAAAGATAAAGAGAATGGTGGCTTATTTTGTTGTTTTGTTGAAACTTCATGAAGTGTTGAAAGCTTGACCATTCTTGTTCTTTTCATAAACCTAACCATTAAACCTAACCCTAGTTTATTCTCTACACTTAACCATGGTTGTGATATGATAAGAATCACCTTATTTTCTATTTTCCAAGAACACTTATCATATGATTATCATCTTCTTCTTCTTCTTCTTCTTCAAGAAGAAAGCTTGCCACCATTAATGGCATCTTGAGAAAAAGAGTGAGAAATCCAATTCTAAAGTGAACCCACTTCCTATTTCTTCATCCTCTACCTCTTGCCAAGTAGTATAGGGTGTTTTCTTCACAAGTTTCATGACTTGGTGAAGTGGGAGCTTGATCTTGTGTTGCCTCGACGTAGATCATCTTTGGCATCGAAGTCGACGACCTAGCCCGCCCATTTCTCCGATGAAGCCGACGCTAGAGTCCGGGATCCGATGATCGCAGCGAGGGTACACCGTCACGGAGCTATGGAGGTGGAGGACCGGATCTACAAAGGTTGTATTTCCGTTTATCCTTTAGTTAAGTTGTTAACTAGCTTCTAGTTTCGCCTAAACTCTAGTCAACGATCCGTATTAGGGTTTCTCGGCACTTGTAAAAATTGAATTTGGCATGGTTGATGCCTTGTGAGACCTCTAGTGTGTGCCTAGGAACCCTACAATTATTGGCCCACGATGATTCAGGATTGTCTCGAATATGCGAACCAGTGTCACTCATGTCAAATTCATGGGGATTTCATCCATTAGCATCCGAATCCGCTACACCCAACATTGGCTAGCTGGCCGTTCGAAATGTGGGGAACCGATATAATCAGGCCCATCGAACCGGCATCATCCAAGGGACATCGGTTCATATTGGCAACGACCGATTACTTCTCCAAGTGGGCAGAAACAGTACTGCTAAGAGAGGTGAAGACGGAGAACATCCTCTATTTCTTCAAGAGACATGTCATCTACCGGTTCGGCACTCTGCGACGGATCATCTCGGATAATGGGCCGGCCTACAGAAGCCATAAGATCAGCCGCTTCACACAGAAGCATAAAATAGATTGGAGATACTCTTCAGTCTATAATCCTCGAGCTAACGGTCTAGCTGAGCCTTTCAACAAGACCTAGACAAAGATCATAAAGAAAATGGTGTCCAGAAATAAAAAGGACTGGCACGAGATATTGCATGAAGCTCTCTGGGCCTATCGGATTACGTTAAAGACGGCCACGAACACAACGCTATTTGCGTTAGTGTTCGGCACGGAAGCGGTACTTCCCTTGGAGATAGAGCTACTCTCTCTACGAGTGGCGGTTCGGTACGAACTAACGGACGAAGAGAATGCCCATCTTCGGCTTTAGGAACTAGACGCCCTTGATGAAACTCATCTCATGGCGCGGCAAAACCTAGAGGCTTACAAAGCAAGGATGACGCGCTCATACGAAAGATTGACTAGGCCGAGAACATTCCGCCAAGACGAACTCGTACTAGTCGTAAAAAGACCTATGATCCCCAACCGTGCCAAACGGAGGAAATTTGAGCCGAACTATGAGGGCCCGTACATCATAGACAAGGTCTACCAAGGTGGGGCCTATTTTCTCATGGATATGCATGGCGAAAGACCCTTCCGACTAATAAACGGACGGTTCCTTAAGAAATACTACCCTTGACAAGTCACAGCTTCTTGAGTCAGCACTCTGTAAGTAGTATCCAGCAAAAACTTCACTAACACTGGACCGAGATGTCCCTAAACTAACACTGGACCGAGATGTCCCTAAACTAACAATGGACCGAGATGTCCCTAAACTAACAATGGACCGAGACGTCCCTAAACTAGCAATGGACCGCAACGTCCTTAAACTAGCTATGGACCGAGATGTCCTTAAACTAACACTGAACCGAGATTTCCCTAAACTAACAACGGACCGAGATGTCCTTAAACTAAATACGTCGCCTCAAGCATGGTGATAGTGGAATTCAAGTCCGCAAATCCCATCGGCGAGGATGGCAACTCAAGCCCCGTCGGCTACACAGCTGCCCTGGTGGCGATGTCCCCCATAAATTCCATTGGCGAACAGAGGGTTAAATAAAATAAAAAAACAAAAACAAAAAAACGGTACGTCCACAAGCGAAATGGGCACGGATGAAAACCCGAAAGGGCGCCGTGAGTAAAAACAGTAGGGCTACCGGCAAACTTGTGAAAATCCGAAAGGGCGCAATCTCGTTATAAAAAAATGGTACGACCAGAAGCAAAATGGGCACGGATGAAAACTCGAAAGGGCTCCGTGAGTAAAAACAGCAGGGCTACCGGCGGGTTTGTGAAAACCCGAAAGGGCGCGATCTCGTTAAAATAAAAATCACCTGCAAGGTCCTCTCGACCTTGTGAGGAAAAAAACACCTGCGTGAGATCCTTACGACTCACAAGAGAGCAACACACTTAAGGATCCTCACGTTTCCTAAGGAGAAATTACACTTACGAGATCTGCATGACTCGTGAGGAGAATTCCCCCTGCGAGACCCTCATAGCTCGTAGGATTCGAAAGCCTTAAGTTACAGGGATCTGAACCTGTTCTTAAGCCATCACATTCCCCAGATTGCCCTACAAGCGGTTCAATATTGACCCTTGTATACAATCCACGGGGACAAATAAACGTTTCCCCCACCAAGTTCCACCAATGGCGCGAAATTACCCCATTTGGTGAACGACACTTGTAAGTCCTCTCGACTTATAAGGAGAAAATACTCTAGTGAGATCCTTACGACTTATAAGAGAACACACACTTAAGAATCCTCATGATTCCTAAGGAGAAAACGCACCTACCAGATCCTCACGACTCGTAGGGAGAAACACCTTTATGAAACCCTTACGGCTCATGAAGTCAAAAGCCTTAGTCGACAGGATCCTAACCCTGTTTGCTAAGCCACTTTTATTCGAATCGACAAAGGTAAATGATGGTTTGCTCCTGGAAATATCTCAGTTGTAGCGATACTGATGCCTAAATCGATATCAAATTCCGAGTCTTTGCACGGCAAATGATGATTCGCTCCTGGCAATATTCCAGTTGCAGCGATACTGATGCCAAAATTGGTGTCAGATCTCAAGATCCATACTCGCAGCAAAAATCAGCGAGCTAAAAATGCATATGAAATAGCCGAAATGATAGGGCAACTCGCAACAAAAATCAGCGCGTAAAATATATGCATATAAAAATAGCCGAAATGATTGGGAAACTCGCAACAAAAAGCAGCGAGTAAAGAAAAGAAAAATAGCCGAAATGATTGGGCACCGCGAAAAATAGCCGAAATGATTGGACGGTCACGATTTTCGCAATATAAAAAGCTGAAATGATAGAGCATCGTGGAAAGAAACAAAAAAATGAAAAATGAAACTTCTTCCCTGCAGGTGAGATCACATCGACCCCTGTATACAATCCATGGGTCCAAACGAAAAGGGAACCATATTGTCCCACCAGGCTTTGTTAAAGGGAAGCTAGATCTCGATGGCTACATCTACAGCCTAGAAATCAGCAACGGAGTTCCTTCTCGTTCCAACCAAAAGCAGATACAACGTCAGCAAAACGGAGCCACTGCAAGGTCCCCTAGTTCTAAATCTCGACGGTTCACAGACAGTCTAGAGACTACCTCGGAGCCACGGCAAAGTCCCCTAGTTCCAAATCTTGACAGTTCACAGACAACCTAGAGACTACCTCGGATCCATGGCAGAGTCCCTAGTTCCAAGTCTCGACGGCAGCATCCACAGCCTAGAGATCAACAACAGCGTTTTTTCTCCCTCCAGCAGGATACAGACACGGCATCAACAAACGGAGCCATGTCAAAGTCACCTAGTTCCAAATCTCGATAGTTCACACACAACTCAGAGACAATCTCGACATTCGTCGCAATATTGCAGACACAATGTCAACAAACGAAGCAAAGGAAGATCCCTAAGTTTAGGGTCTTGACGGCAACTCAAATGAGACCTGAAAGACTATCGGAGACCATTCCACTCCAGCGCGGAGTGGTCATGACTCATCGGGGCTCCCAAACCGAGCCTAACCTCAAGTAGAAAGCGACATGGAATATCCCTAACGCTTTCTCTTTCGACGGTAATATTACCTGGAAAATTACTTGAGGACGTCCAGTCCAACCCCCGAAGGGATCAGAGACACGACAGTCGTGGGGCTACCCGAACAGCAAGTTTGCATATCGGGGAATATATCGGCCAACACGACGGTGCGACGGGTAAAAAACCCTAGTACCATAGACCCTAACGGACTTCTATTAGTAGGAGTTAACTGTGACGTTAGGACACCCTTGTAAGAACTTCTCGATTCGTCTCGACTCGTGAGGAAATTAGTGTCCTTGCGAGAACTTCTCGATCCATCTCGACTCATAGTGAAAAGCCTTAGGCAATAGGGATAAGGACATGTTTCCTAAACACTGAGGCCCTGCAAGTCGGTCCAAGATGGACTATTGCATACTATTCATGGCCACGCTCTCCAAAGTCGAATATCGACAAGGAGGGAAATAACCACTTACGAGTCCTCTCGACTTGTAAGGAGGAAAAATTATCTTGTGAGATCCTTACGACTTTCAAGAGAAAACACACACTTAGGAGTCCTCACGACTCCTAAGGAGAAAATACACCTACGGGGTCCTCTCGACTCGTAGGGAGAAAAGTCTTTATCAGACCCTCACGGCTCATAAAGTTGAAAAATCTTAGGCGGCAGATCTGAACCTTTTTCCTAAGCAATCGCTGCCTTGCAAGAAAATCAAGATAGACTATCTACAAGACGTATTTGCTAAAAAGACACGACAGTACGACTGCGTATGTACTTAAATGGAAATGGTGTCCAAAACGTGTTGATTTATGTACGACACTACGATGGCGCTCGCACTTAGAAATTTTTTTTTAAGGGTAAAGTATAAAGCTCATGTACAGAAGCGAGTTACACGTACAAACATATGATGAACAGAAAACATTCAACAGATATCATTCCATAGGTGTTAATAAGAAAAATACATTGAGACAAATATACTACTCTACAGGGAAGACATCACCAAATGTGGGATCAGAGATACAAGGATTAACAAAACAAAAAATAAAGTTTTCCAATTCCCTCTCTGCTCTCTCCACCATGTCGAAGCGACGGTCTTTGCGAGGAGTTGCTCCCCACCAATTAGCACCGTGCTCATCAGCGAAAGCGGATATGATGGCCTGTATGGCTCTTATCTGACTCAGTAAATGCACCGAACGATCCTTCAGAGCCTGGGTAATTAAGTGTGCCTCATGGAAACACTCAATTTTATCCTCCGCCGTATCAAGAATCGCCGGAGTCATCTCCGCCGGATGAGGGGGAATATCAGCAAGCACGGACGAGAAAATCATCCTGAGCCAAATGGAACCCATAGGAAGAGGAGAGCCCCTACGGTCCAAGAGTTCGTACAGTACCGCGTCACATTAGTCATCGGTGAAAAGAGGATCTGCTAACCGCGCGGCAAAACGAAAAACAATCTTCTCGATTGGCCCCTTCCAGGGTTGCCGACGAGCGTGGGGACGATTGCAAGCCATAACCTTTGGTTTGTTTCTCAAAATGATCACCCTAAGGTATAAATGGTTCTCTCTGTGTGAAGAAAGAGGAAGACGTAGCTTCGGGTTGTAAAGAGAAGCATTCAAAGCTATGCACAGAAAATGTCGTGCATGGTGGAGCTATTCCCGAGGCCAAAAAAAGGGGCATGGGAAAAGAAAGGGGTGACTCATTGGAATCAGAGTAGGGAGGCGAAATGACCTCATCAGTAGAGCCTCACGTGCATGGCACGTGAGCACCCATATTGATCCTTTTTGAAAACTAAAGCGGCACCCCACGTGCATAACACGTGAGTGTCGGCGCTAGTTCAGGATTAAAATCCCCAGCAGTGCCTTATGCGTAAAACACGTGAATGCCAACAACAGTATAACGACACTTCATGCAGAATAAACGTGAGCATAAAAAAGGGGGGAAGAGGAAGTTTTGTCATTCATACTCCAGGAACTTATACATGGTATAAAAACAAAAGAAATTGTTTATAATGGTAAAACACTTAATCCTGGACATAGATTGAGGAATTCAGAAGCAAGGCCAAGTAAAATACTTCTGGCTTCTCTGACCAATTTCGTGTGCATCTTCTCATGAATGCAAGCGTCAGGATTCTCGCTGATGTCATCCGTCCTCTGATAGGCAGAGATTATCGTTGTCAGTTCGAAAACTTGATACAAGATATCAACGAGACCTTCTCGCCGCCTCTTCGAGATCAAGCCCATTAGATATACTGAGTGCACCTTGTCTTCGGCATCATATAGTGCCTCAAGCGGCATGGCTTCATTAAATTCAGGAAGTGCTTCCCAAATCGCCTCCATGATGATCTTCAATAGAGCGAAACGACGAGGGAGTAATCGACCGTTGTATTCATCGAAGCGACGCATAACCTCAGCGCATTGAGCATTCGTAAACTCCTGGTTTTGACAACGGCCTTGGACGCGAATGTCTTCATAGGAGATAATTTCGTCAAGATCATACAAATAAACGGCCATTGTATCTGAACAGAAAAATCAGCAAGAGTTTAGCAATCGAGATGATCAAGAAAATGCTTATTATGAGAATTTAACAGGATTCTCGTTAAACGGACACAGGAGTTTAAACAACTCTTGACATCCTCATAGAGAAAACAAGTTCTATTAAAATACCCAATAATTTTGAATTTGTGCAAGTAAGGAAAAACCTTATGAAACTATGCTCAAGAACACCGGGGGATGAAATTCTCGAGGGGCCCTCTTGATCTTCAGAGCAAAGTTCTATGGTGAGGAATTAAATTCCTTTTATACGACGGAATTAAATTCCAGAAACCCCCATGATGAGGAAAAGAAAAATAAAAAAGCCATGAATCCTTAAAGGTCAGAGGAGGAATGCCCAAGACATTGAGGTTTACTACTCAAAGATCATGTCTTTGGATCTCTAAGAAATGGGTTTCAGAAGAGAGCAAAGCTCTTATGGTGGATTTAAAATCCAGAATTTTTTTAAGAAAAAGGTTTCTCTGATGTTCAAGATCGTTACCTAAAAAGGGTTTCTTTTTCTGACAGAGCTTAACTCTGGAAATTGCAATGGGCAGAGAACTAAGCTCTGAAGAAAAGAATTAAATTCTTAAAGAAAACAAAGGAGGAAGAAGATGAAGGAACAGTGGCTTCCCAAAGACTAAACCCTTGCATTTATAAGACGTGACAAGGGCGGTTCACCTCGCCATTTCCCTTGGCAATCCAACGGCTGTAAAGGAGACAGCGTTGCACTCACGTACAAGCCACGTGAGAACAACACTGTGGGGGCAATTGTTCCTTTATAAAAAATAAATAAATAATGAACAATAAGCGATGGGAAAAATTCCCCAAATGGAGCATCATGTTCCCACACGTGATGCGCTTTGGAGCAAAGATTATAGGCATTGCGCTTAACAAATAAGGCTGAAATTGAGTCTCACGTGCAGGCACACGAGCATCTATATACAAAGTATATAGGCGCCTTCCTAAAACTAATAACAGGCCAAAGAATCTCACGTGTCAGCACGTGATACTCTTTGTTGGACCAAACTTCATGGGGGTCACGTGTCACACGTGATATACCTGAACATCAGCTCGCGTGCCAACACATGATGCTTTTCTCTGGGACTGCTGCATATAAGCAAACCGGTCTAATGCTATGGGTCACGTGCTACACGTGAGGGTTCCTAATGCCTTCTGAGCCGATAGAATTAAATTCTGAATAAGAGAGATCAGAACCTTATTTTGGAAAATATTTCCTTGAATCTTTCTAAACAAGAAAGATTGTGTTCTGTAAGATAGAGCACCGTTGGATTAAAGATCCAATGGTGATTAAAAATCACCAAACTGCAGAATAAGCTCTGTATGGGAAAATATTTCCCCAATCTTTCTAAACAAGAAAGATTGGGCTCTATAAATCGGAGCACTGTTGGATTAAAGATTCAATAGTGATTAAAAATCACCAAGCTACAGAATAAGCTCTGTATGGGAAAATATTTCCCCAATCTTTCTAAACAAGAAAAATTGTGCTCTGTAAAACATAGCACCGTTGGATTAAAGATCCAATGGTGATTAAAAATCACCTACAGAATAAGCTCTGTATAGGAAAATATTTTCCCAATTTTGTTAAAAACAAGAAAAATATCTTCTGTAAAACAGAAGTCCCTGGATCAAAGATCCAACGGTGGATAAAATCCCTGAATCAATCAAAAAAATCTCTCAATGAGAGATTTCCTTAACTAAATCAACAAACTTGCCTCTACTATATAAAGGACTCGAGACTGAAGAGAGAAAGGTGGAGAAACCCCCGATAAGATTTTAAAAAAAAGAAGAAGAAGAAGAGTTCTCATTGAAGAAAAATAAACCTTAGGTGAGGGAAAAGACTTCGAAATCATTTTATCTCCTTTTACAAGAGTTTAACTCTTCCAAAAAAAAGAACTCAGTTCTTCTTCTGATTGAGGTCTGTAGAAGCAGATCTCCCCACAAGTTGAGAATTTAATTCTCATCGGGGAGATTCTGTTATACAGTCCCAAAACATAAAGGAAAGAACAAGGTTGGAAGAATTTAATTCTTCCAAAGACATAAGAATTTATTTCCTCTAATAAAATTAGGGTTTAACCCTGTATAAAAATTTAATTCATATAAAACGAAAGACTTGAAATTCTCAAGACTAAGATCAAGAGCCCCATGTATATTAGCGTTCAATGCTATAACGACAGATCACGTTTTCCCATGTGAGCACCTCTAAGGACCAAAAAAATGACTGAGTTCGAGTCACGTGACCCCTAATAGTGTTCAACACTTGTAAAAAGGGAGGGGGAATAAATTAAGAAAGTTCTCATTTTTGGGCGCCTCACGTGATCCCACGTGACCCCCAATAATACTTAGCACTTAGAACAGAATAGGAAGATAAATCCAAAGGAGACAGTGCCCAACTGGAGCACCTCACAGGCCTACACGTGATGGCCACAGGACTAAGTGTTTCACACTTATATACAGATGGGGATTTAGACCCAAGTGCATGACGCCCAATTTTCAGGTGCCTCACGTGCCGCATGTGAGCGCTCCAAATTTCAGTGCTGACACTACTTTAGAGCATCACGTGGGAGCACGTGAGCCCCAAGCAGATGTTAATGTTTAATAATGTGAGAAGTCGACCTTACCCCAAAATTAGCCAAGTCTCCCGAGACCAAAACCTTTTGACCATCAATCAACCGAGCTCTCCTATACTCAGGTCTCTCCGAATCGATCTTAGTGCCAAAGATGGCCAATGATCTCCTGACACATGGCATCTAAAATGATGTTCATTCCACCATGATCTCTCCCGTCAATCTGGAGTTCAGTTCAAAGGTACATCTCTCCACACCTCTGATACATATCGTTGTAACTCTTCAACGATGTCAGAGAGGTAGAGGGTCCCAACAACCAACAGCTCTTGGATGCACTCTCAAACCCATGAGCATACCATAATGGACCGTAATGTCCTTATACTAGCTGTGTACTGCAACGCCCTTAAACTAAAACGATAGAGCTCAAATGCTCTTTCACTGGATCAAAAATGATCTCGAACCCCCGTTAAGTAGATCTTAGTCTAATATCGGATTAAAGTATCGTCAATAAACATTTAAGTTGATCTTGATCTCAAACAAGGTTAACGATCCTTAAATCAAACCAAACCAAAGTCTAAGAAAATACGGATTCGGATTAATCCACACCCTATGGGCGACAACACAAATTAGTCTCCGTATACAATCCGCGGGCAACTAAAAATAAAACAAACACACACGACACAAAGTGACCTCCTAGAGCAGGAGAAAGCGGTTATCGCTACGCGGTAATGTAATTAACTGCAGAGGCTTGCGCCTGCAGGGAAGAACGTCCCCACAATCAAAAACCCCTCACAACGAGGGGGAATCTGACGAAATCTACTACAACGGACGCATCTGTCTAAACCTCCGATACACGGCGCCATAAATTAACTTGGCATCTTTGGAGAGGTAAACAGATAAAACCAAATAATATCTGCCTCCAAATTCAGGCAAGACGACCTACGCGGTTTCGTCTCTATTTTCGGTGGTAAATAAGGTACTAACCAACCGATTACAAAATGTGCTCGCATATTAAGGCGTAATTCCTCATCTTGCAACATCTAAGGCTTAGCAATGGCTTACAAACCAGTTGGTCTAAGGCACTAGGTGATAAAGCACTCTCGCTATATTTTTTTCATGCTGTCTTAAGCAATTACAAAACTAGTGTTCATTTTTTCTTCACCACTTATATTTTATTTTATTTTCCTTCATACTAAGCTTTTTAGACAAGAGCATTTCAAGGTATCCTCGACTATCCCAAGTTTCAAGATGTGTGTAGGTGCGTATAGTAGGGTATCAACGTTCAAATGTTTGGACTTAAGAATATGGACTATTTTTTAGACTTAATTTTATTCTCAGATTAGCAATTTCCTTCATCTTACTAGCCCTTGGGACAACGGCTCTTAACTACTTATTACTAATTTCATTTAAGAAAATATCTAATTTTCTTGTTTTTCTCAAACTATTCCTATCTTTCATATGTAAATTTTCACTTTCAAACATTCATTATCAATTTTTTTTTGTGCTTATATATAGTATAATGCAAAGTAATGCGTGAATAAACACAAACCTCCCCCAAACCTGTTTACAACAGTGTCCTCACTGATATCATCTGTTAAGCTTAAAAAACTGTAGACTTGGGAGGAAAAGTTAGTAATGGGGACATGAAATAGTGAAAGTAAAATTCTCCCCCAAACTTTTTTTTGGCTCACAATTTTATAAAATTTTTCTTTCAAGAGCCAAAATATCCCCCCCCCCCCAAACATGAGTAAAATAGTATTAAGCATTTAAAATTATTGGGGGGGTTAAAGTTATTGGTCAAAGTAAAGCCTTACAAAGACCAAAAGTCAACACCAACCATTCAAAAATTTTATCGATGTAACGCACTGGTTGGTGGAAAATCAGAGATTTGAAGAAGTGGGGAGATAGGAGACGGTATGATTTACGTCTCGGTTGATAGAGACGAAATAATAATGGTGAATGAAAACGAGAATGTTGATGATTAGGAATGGAAAGAATGGTCACATTCTCATATGGGATAAGAAGAAATGGTGGTGGTTTGACTCTTTCAGGTGGAGGTTGATTAATCACCAAATCCATGTCGTTTAGGAATGCGAGTTCGTCGGTGAAAATATCATCGAATCTTTCATCGATGGTCCGATTAAACGTTTCAATGTCAATAAGTGTTGCGCCAGAATTCAACACACTTGATTTGTCAAAAATTATGGAGATAGGAGACTCGTAAAACTCATCTACCTCATTCTCAAAAGAGTCTAAATCAAGTTGTCTTTCTAGAATTATTGAACTCGAAATATCGAATTGTGATTCATCATCACTCGCTATCATTAAAGGAAGATTAGAAGAAGAATCGGAGAAAGTGGAAGATGAAATGGGTAAACAAATTGGTGTGTCAAGTATTGCTGAACCAGATGTGGGAAATGAAGGCTGAATTTTGTTCTGCTTTTCGGTTATACATTTATCATCAACTTCAAGATGCATATAGGGTTCGGGAAGAATAGTTAAAGGTTCGAGATGATGACCACACGGGAGTGAAAGGACCTGATGAATTGGTAGGACAAACTCATCTAAAATTTCGGGTTCATCATCCAATATATCCCTAACGTCAATATCCTCAATCAAGTGAAGGTTAAAAGTCTCAGACACCTCATCAAAAGCAGGGTTTTCAATCAATTGTGGTTCTAGAGTGGAGGTGTAGAGATCATAAGGGTTGGGTGTGGCTTTACTTGAAATGGACCCTTCATAATCAGGTAAATCAAACACTATAAAGTCACACAACTCATCAAACATTCTATCTTCAATTGGTGAATCATTTGGTGTACTCGATAGATCTATGAAACTGGAGGTGTGGATTTCAATTTGAGATGGGAAGGTTTGATTTGGAAGGGTGTACCGCTCTCTCTTACTACCCAAATTCTCAATTTTTCCTATGGCCGTATCATATGTTGGAAAATTTTGAACTGGTTTAAAACTAGTTGCTCGTTAGTTTTGTTTATTGAGAACGACCATGCACTCATTCAATTCCTCTCTGGCGCGGCGCGGTGCTACCATATATTCTTCCATAGTCCGTTCAAGACTAGACATGGGTCGGTAAGGGGTTTCAGCATAAGATTGAAATTCTTGTGGATAAGTAAAACTCCCAAATTACTGATTAGAAGGAATGTCTCGATAAGGTGTAAAAGTCGGGATGGATTGATTGGAATCGAATGCTTGTGAAAATTGGGCAGAAGTAGGATCAAAATTGTGATAAAAAGAATATTGATATTGGTTGTGTGGTTGGCAACTGTCAACAGATGTCATACAGGCCACAAACCGAGTAGTAAAATTTTCTTTAGAAGGTGGTGGCGTTTGTTGTCCTAACGGTTTGTCCGGATTGAAACTTTGGCTGTTAGTCCTTGCTATATACTCAGCAATGGACATGTGGTAAGGAGTTCCTTCACACGCTTTAGATGGAGTATCAACAAAAGAAGATGTAGAATTTTGATGTGGTTGATAGGACCTAGAGTGAGGTGGCCAACTGTTTCTTTCCGCTTGCTCTATCCAATCTCTTAAAAATATGGTAGAGTCGGATGGTATACCGAAGCGATTACGATAACAAGAAATATCTGGTTCTGGATAGCAAAACTCAGTAAGAGTTCTTTTATTTGGGTTACCCATTATAAGAAGGTGAAAAGAAGGAGGAGGGTGAAAAGGGAAAGATTTAAACTCTATTTGGATTGTTTTGCTTTGAAAGTGGGACTTGAGGGTTAACTCAACAAATCACAAAATGCACAAGCAAACTCTAGAACTAAGGTTACCTAGGTCAAGCACTAGACCGCTCCTAGACTTCCAAAGGACAAGCCGCAGGATCAATCCTCTACCACCTCTTTATAACTCTTGTGGCCGGATAAGTGCCAGGTAAGTGGGAGGTATCCGCTATATGAATCACCGAAAATAGCGGGCCTAATTAAGTAACCACTTGTCTTAGATACACTTGCCTAGATACCACAAAAGAAATGCGGATAAGCGATAGATTACCCAAGACCTTCCTCTGTCCTATTTGAGCGCGACGGTCCTTAGTGTCTTGATCTAGATATTTTTTTAATTAATATAGGGTTATGCGGATGCTCGTTTTGTGATTTGTGGGGTCTAGGAAGGGTGATGAAATCCCCACCTAATCTGAATTGTGGTCTTGCCTCTTAAAATCCGTATTAAAATATGCAAAAACAACCCGCATAATAAAACACGCAAAAAAATTTTTTGAACGGTGATATTTTGCAAAGAATCCTGCAGAAAATATAATTGGATTTTTTAAAGGAGAGAGAAAGAGATAGAAAAGATACCAGAAAAGTTTGAGGGCACAACTCCCCAAGACCGCCGCGATTCCGCCGCCGTTTGCACACAATAGTTGCGGTTCCGCCGTGCTTTAGGGGGTTCTTTGTTTACTTTTTTTACTGTGGCTTCCTTTGCTCCTCTGGGTCTTGATGAATGTCTCTGAATCTTTATCTCCTCGCTAAAGTGACTCCAAATTCCCTCGCAAAAATTGCACACTAATCGTACAATATGCAAGATGCGGTTTTGTTTTACTTTTATGATATAGATCGAATAAAAATTCAACACAAATAGTAAGAATAAAAAAAAATTACGCACGTATCTCCGGCAGCGGCGCCATTTGATTGATCTTTATTTAAAGAAGTGTGTGTAGTAACCGCAATCAATAACGGTGTTGCGTGTAACTAGACCGAGATGAATACGGGTCGTCCTCAGGGATATGTGGAATCTTTCAATCTTACTTTAGACGTGTTGAAAAGGATGAAGAATAGAGGAATAAAGAATATTGGAGAATAGTTTCTAGATCTGCGTCAAAATACGGATGTAGAATACAGATCTAGTTTGAATACGGATATAGACTTTATAAGAAGAATGCTTGTAGGGTTTGTTCGGATTTAATAGTCATGGATGGCTAATAAAAATCACTTCTTTTATCTATTGATAGATTTAATACTAGATAGATAGTGATGAATGAGGATTAGGGTTCTTGGAAGAAACTAGGGTTTCCCCACTATTGACCCTTGTCCTTCCACTGATCTCTATTCATGTCCAGCCCTTAACAAAACAATTGTTAATCTGATTTCAAATCGCGGTCGAGACTAGCAATAAATTGGTGGCGTGCCCAATAAGGATGTTAACATTTATTTTGCTAAAGTTTATGAACTTCATAAGACTTAAAAGAAGTTAAAACATTTTCTCATCCATTGTTCTACCCTAATCCTACGAACCCTATCAAGCGGAGAATTACTCGCGCATGATGGAGATAGAAGAACATATAGAGATGAAATTCATAATGTAACTAAACAATTAAACTAATTAAACTAAAGATCTATTTTTATTAATCAACTTTACAAGTACAAACATCAAGTTTAGATTACAAGAGGAAGAAGAAGTTGCTTTCGATCTCTGCCTTGTCGGATGTAGATGTTCCATCGAATCTCACGTCGCTTTATCACGTCGAATCTTGGACCTGTCTTGGATCACTTGTTCTTTGACGGTGATTAGCTTGTGTAAAAGATTCATGATTTCTAAGTTTAGCCCTCGGTCCTTTATATAGCCTCAAAACCAGAAACCATAGATCCCCAGAATTAGGGTTAGTTGTAGCAAATCCAACCTAAAAATCCTAACTCCTGATTCGGTGAATCGACCGTGGATCCGCCGCATATTGCATGGTTTGGCCGCGGATCTTCGGCCTTTTGGTGAGATCTTGGGTGCAAATTTCTGGGGCTTTATTCTTATGACACATAGAGATTTAGTTGATGTCTGGAACTTGAAAATATTTTCCGAGTCTCCGCCAGTATTGATTCTTCGATTTTCTTTAATATTTCGGCAGATTTTTGATTTCCGATATCTCAACATCTCGATCTCCTGACCTGAGCCAAAGCTTGCACCATATCTCAAAGAATAATGTTAGTAATATTTGGTATTTTTGAGATATTATCCTAACCAATTTGATATGATATTATATTTTAAGAATATTGATTAAGGATATTTGATATGATATGCATATTTAAATTATCAAAATATTATATAAATATTATATGCATATATTTTCCTTCATAATGTTAATTATAATATATAAACATATGAAAATAGTATTTTTACAGATAAACCCTCATATGTGTCATATTTATAATAAACACCTTTACATATTTAAGAAAAGTAAGAAAAATATCATATCAAAAGTGCGATATTTTCGACTGAACACTTGGCATTAGAAACAACTCCCTAGAATCTAACCAAATTTTAAACTAGTAAACTTGAGAAAATATAGCTACTGTGATAAGAGGGTTATACCGAATGATCCATGTCCTTCGGTCTTCTACCCTCTTCCTTAGCTCCATGGGGTCTCCGTGATTGAGCTTGACTGCAGGTCTTCCTCCATCTAAGATGATCCATCCGAGGGATGTGGTTCATGGCTCTAGCTCCACTCAAAAACCTAGTGGAGTAACTAAAGGCTCTAGGTTGGTAATCTAGAGTGTCTAGTGATGTAGTGTGTTGTTCTGGTATTTTTCTATCTCTCTTTACCCTTAATTCTCAACTCATGAGAGTGTAGGGTGAAGAGGAAGAAGGAGCTCTAGAATGGAGAGAGAAAGAGAATGGTGAAATGAAAGATCTCATCATGAAATAAATAATGCGAGCATGGTTTTATCAAATGAATTTTTCTAATATAAAATCCAATCATACTTGAATAGTGTAGACAAATGAATTACCCTATTCAACCATGCTTCACACCACTCTCTTTGCCACCTCACCTCTCCACCTCATTTCAATTTTCAATTAAAGAAAAACCATGGAAATGAGGTGTCCTCCTTCTAGAATGTTTTCCATATAAATACGGAATACACTCTACCGTATATACATACCCGCATTCGTATCAAAATATGAATATCCAAAAAGGTAGAATAATACAAAGAATATAATACTAGAATATACATATTGTAATGTGTATATATAAATTATTAAATCAATACCTGATTTAATAATCAGGTTTAATTCTAAACCGGCTAGTATTATCAACCATCCAATCGAAACCCCGGATAACACTAGAATATACATACCGAAATATGTATATGTAAATTATTAAATCAATACTTGATTTAATAATCCAACTTAATCCTAAGCCGGCTAGTATTATCATTCAATTGGAACCCTGCACGTATCAAAATACGGCCACTACATCATTTCGCCTAAACCAGGGAAACTCTCTGTGTGGGACTCTAAAGACTCGACAGTATGCTGGCCGTGGGTTTAACCACAAGTACGTCAGCGGCACTAGCTGTACGTAACGACTATCCAGGTACCTGGTGAAAAGAAGGCCGACGAGCAAGCTCATCCGGACCCCTACTGAGCCTATCCGTAACAATCTCCGTACAGTCCGGTCTCTTCATCTGAGAGTATCACATACCGGCTCTAGGGGGTGATAAACGTCAGACCACTAATAACCTGATACGTCGTGTCGATTTAGCTCAGGACCGATCCGAGAAACTACTGATCTATCCATCAATAAATCTCAACTGCCTTGGCCAAGATCTTATGGTTATGGCCAACCAGACACAGTGCGATATTGACTCCTAATACCGGGAGAGACGAATTCCTAACAATCACTCACTGCCTCTATATGTCTTGGGACCGTACCCAACCAAAACCTGTTTGCACGACTCGGTAGAGCCGTGGTAGGGTAGTGATCAAAGCACAGTGGGAACTCACATGAGACAAATAATGATCTCAGGTCTAAACGCTAACATGTACTCATTTCATCTGAAAACCACTATCTGACGATAAGTATAATACCATCTATAGGTTTTCGGTGAGTCTATCAAATGTACTCACCCCCAGTGAGAACCTGTATACAATCTTAGGTGATCACACCAATGGCTGTGGGACCAACCACCGCCCCTTGTCGGGGTCTAGAAACGTATACACAAGTCTACTCTGGAATATCGATGACCGATCTCGATACTCTTGTGACTTAGGAACTTTAAGGATGTGCTTATGGAATACCCAGCTCCTACAAGTATGATCGCCATCATAATACTAGTAGTCAAGCAAAATCCTATAGGCTTTGTCAATATGTATGAGCCATATGTGATATTGAGTATAACATATGCACATGTTAAGATAAAGAAAAACCAAAATAGTATACTACTGTAACGAGTCTTTATCAACATGTATAAGCAATGCAGGGCAGTAAGAAAAACAACTACACATGTTCAGATAAAGACAACTCAAACAGTATACTATATAACTGAGCAAGATTATCCTGTACGTACATATCCTCAGCATCCTGTACGATACAGGTCTCTAGGGAATACATGTCCAACATATACATATCCCTAGCATCCTATACAATACAGGCCTCTAGGGCATAAATATCCATCAAATATTATACGGTATGACCTAGGTAGATCGTTATGCATTCGATTTCTACCTGATGATGTCTTATACTCACGAGTTGGCAACTCACCCCTATTATGCCATAGTTTTCTTGCAAGACCGACCGCTCAGATCAATAGCGGCTTGCTGGCACGTTTCTTCTTTTGGGTAGTTGCTTGATAGGTGAGTTACATTACAGATCGTAACCGCCGCTTGTATATTTATATTCATTTGTAATATAGTTAAAAGCTCCATCAACCAAACTTGTATTTTTGTGGACTAGGAGACCAGATTTGTATATTCTTATGGACTTAGAGGTGAGGCCTTTATGTTATTCTTTATATTTGAGTTGATGATGCTTTTTGGTATTTCTTTTACTTTTTCTTGTGTTGATATTCGTCTTGGCGTCGTATATACTGCGTGGTTGTGATTCCACCATTTAGGCGATGAGATAGCTCCCGATTGGGGATGAGGATTATATTTAAGTATATATACTGGTTTTTATCAAAATTTACAAAGGAAGTGCTGCCCAAATTTTAAATGACGAAAATGTTTTCAAATCCTAGTCTAAAACCCACTTGTATTTCAAATGAACTTTACTTATACTTTTGAAAGAGGAACTTGATTTCATTTATTCCCCTTTTCCAAAACTTCACCTCTATTATTTACATAAAAAGATTTAGATTCCTGGTTTTGGTTTACTTGGGTTACGGTGGGGTCCTATAGACTTCACGTGATTCAAGTGTTGGTCACGTGCCATTTCCAGGTCGTAATAAAGTTGGTATCAGAGCATTAGGTTTAACCTTTGTTCGAGTCCAGGATTGACTATGTGGAGTCTAGGGCGTATATTTCGGAACCTAAGTTTGACCTTACGGAACTTAGATTTGACTTTGGGGGTATTAGGCCCGATCTTTCATTGCATGGGTTGAGCTTGGTTGATGGAGTAGGTAGCTAAAGTAGAGTAACGTACAGTGCATTTGTTCCGCAGCATATTTACGATACGATACTCTGCTTGAGTAACCTTAGGATATACATATATTAAGATCCTTTTTATATTCGTTCTTGTGATCTATCCTTATCGATACTTGTTTGTGCTTCCTGTCACCATGGCTACACGAGCCGAGAAGGCTACGACTATAGATGTTGTTAGGGCGAGCTTGTCAGCGACGAGGACTGATCAGGGTGTGATTCCGGTGACACAGGAACTGATTGTTTATCTTTTTATGTTAGGATTTCTCGTTGAGGCAAGTGTTCTGGATCCGCACCGGATGGTCGGGTCATTGCTTGAGGCCAGTCGGATTGAGAGGACTGTGTACGTATAGCTTACTCCGGGGATCGTAGTGTTGTCTACCGTGCAGACAGATATACCGGCCATTACTGAGATTGATGAGATATCGCTTCCAGAGCTCACGAAGCTGAATCCATATGAGTTTACAAGTAGGGATGTGACAGAGGATCCTTAGTCATTCCTGGATAGAGTGACTAGGATATTTCGTTCGTTTGAATGCTCCGATGCGAAATCAGTTGAGTTGGCTAGTTTCAGTTCGAAAGGTCTTGCTCAGACCTGGTGTTTGTCGATTGAGAGAGGATGAGCAGTGCGTATTCCTCTGATGGCTTGGACGAGTTCTCAAGAACATATTTAGCCATATTTCTTCCACAGAGTGTTGGAGATGTTGAATTCATAGTTTCGAGTCTTTGCGTAAGACTCTGGATATGACCGTAGCCAAGTATGAATTGCAGTTTACACAGCTATCGAGATATGATTCCGATTTGGATGATAATGAAGAGAAGTGGATTAAGAGGTCTGTGAGAGATCTCAATGAGTCGTTGTTCCTCTCCATTTTTGATAGAGATTGGATACGTATGCAGAGGCGTTGGATACAGCCACACTTTTATAAGAAAGTCTTGATGAGATTTCAGTTGCTCCGGAACGGAAGCGGGTTCATTTGAAAATGCCAGTTTCCGGACAGTTCAGCAGAGATGATATCGGCAGAAACCAGGATGGGTTCTTTCTGGTATACTATAGCGATAAAAATTGGACCTAGGATCGTTTGTATGGCACATACTCAGAGGGTCAGAGGCCGCCATAGTTGATGTGTTACATTGCGAGTGGTTAGGTTACTTAGCTAGGAGTTGTTCAGAGAGGCGTCAAAGCGGGACTGTTTCTGTCGCTACTCCTTACCAAGCTGTCAAGCTGAGAGGTCATGGAATTGGTGGTCCACAGAGAGAAAAGGGACCTAGAGATAGAGGACGCCAGACCATGGGCAAAAAGCAAGTGGAAATTCTTACTCTGCCAGCTCTGGTTGCACAGGCACCTTTCGACATTTAAGAAGGGTGTATCTTAATGTTATTTGTTTTTTTATTTGTGTTTTGGTGATTCTAGTATCACAATTTTTTCGTTTGAACTTTTATGTTTTGATGATTGAGTTTCATGATTGATATTTTCGTGCACACCAGTTGCACCTATAGATGTTTTCATGCACCTAATTGCACTTGATATTGATTTTCGTGCAACCTATTGCACTAAATGCTTTTGCGCATACCTGATGCACTTGATTTATATTTCCGCACATGCTCAGCGTACTTGATGTGGTTTTGTGCACATTTGATACACCTGAGAATTTTCGTGCACTCCAGTTGCATTCGATTGAGATTTTTATGCACATCAGTTGCACTTGGGTGAGATTTTTGTGCACTCTAGATGAACTTGATGTTGTTGTCATGCACACCTATTGCACTCGGTGTTCTTTTCCATGTACATTCATTGCACTTGGGTTGACTTCGATTTTCATGCGCACCAGTCGCACGAAGGTTGGTTTCGTGCACGCCGGATGATTTTGATTCCTTTTTCGAGTATCGCATTTTTATGATATACATTATGTTATATAGTAGCAGAGCAGGACTGGTCTGAGAAACAGTGCCTGAATGTTTTTGCATATATCGATGTTTACAGAAGAGGTTTTCAAAGGAGTTGTAGTCTCATTATTTTCCTACGTACCAGTGAGCGATACAAGATTTTTAACAAAAGAAAAACCTTCTAAATTATTTTTAAAAAGGCGGAACGTATATCTTAAACAAACGTATATAGATATATACATAAATATTCTTCATAAATGAGTGTCCCTACCTGTGCCGTAATATACACATCATGCGGCTACTTTGAAAGGATTTTTCATAGATACATTTTTCAGTTACTCAAATAATTTTACATGGATGCGTACTATATACATATTGTAGCCTTGATTATATTGTGCTTGATTAAACGGTAGATTTCTCAAATTGCATTTTTCATCGTAACTTGTACGATTTGCATAATACTTGTCTGATTTTCGATTATTTGAGTTTTGCACCTTGTTTTCATGCGCACGCGTTGCGCTATGATATTTCTAACTTGTCCATGATTTCAGAGTCCTATTGATTTGATTTAGTTTACTGAAATGTTTTAAGACTTGGGGGTTTAAATTTAAATTCGGGGACCGAATTTATTTAAGAAGGGAAGATTGTAACATTTAAGAAAATGGAAAATATTATTTTAGAATTTAAATAATAATATAATGAGTTTTACAGATATATACCGTGTATTGATTTGAGTTTTCGTAAATTGGTATAATTATGTACCTCTATTTTGGAAAATAATTGGAAATTAAAATGAATTATTATTTATGAAAGCATTTATTTAATTGGGATTTTCATAAATTAGTATATAATTATATTCATACAATTTTATTGTTAAAGTTAATTTGTGTTTTCCTATTTTGTGCATTAAAAAAAGGTTGATTTTTTGTTAAACCACGTTTAAATTGCCATGACATGTTATTTACATGTTAACTTTTCATTTTGTTTTATGATGGTTTTATTTTTAAAGAAAATAAAATAAAATGAATGAGAGAGGGAGACAAGGAAGCATGGGTGGTATATTTTAAAATAAGAGGTATGGGTGAGAGAGAGAGAGAGAGAGAGAGAGAGGATTATGGTTTAAGACACCATTTTTTCTTCATATCATTATCATCATCCTTTTCTTCTTCCTCTTCTCCACCTACTCTACCTCCAACTCCAACCCTAAAATATCAACACAGAACCCTTCAAAACACCTTGAAACCTTCATTAAAAAGGTTCACATCCTCTTCCTACACATGAAGATGTGATCAAGTCTCCACTTTGAGGCCATTTGCAAGTATGGACCTTTCCTTGATCCCTATTTTGAGGTAAGATACTCTCTTTAAATCAAGCTTTTACAATACTTACCATGACAACTAGTTTTAGTACTATAGGTTCTTGTTTGCTAGACTTAAGTTTTCAAAAATGGGGGTTTTATGGATATAACTTGTAGTGGTGGTATAGTAGAGGGTTAGTGAGTGATTACAAACATATTAGTGATAGGTGAGAGTGTTTTAATGGAAGCATCTTTGGTGTTAAAGAGTTTTGAAGTTTTAAGACAAGGTTTTCAATGAGTTTTGAAGTTCAAATGAAATCTGGAGCAACTAGGGATCTCTGAAAATTATTTAGCGAATACTGTGAGATGCTAGGACCCGTAGAAGACCACCAACAAAGCTCAAGCCCCCAACTCCCAAGAAAAATAACAGATTTAATGTTATAAGCCGCAATTTACGGCCATGTTGGTGACTTAGGGTGTGGGGTTTGTTCTGTAGCTCACTCACTTGATAACTAAACCTATTTTATATGCTAAATAGTCCCAGATCACCTGAGTAAAAATCTGGGAGCATTTTGACTTGGTTTTGGCGATGTTTTGCGATAGTTGAAACTTGGATTTTGTATTTTTTTGTCTTGACTCGGTCGTTCGACATTCGTACGTCGATGTCGGGGGATATTTTGGCGTTTTAGCACGCATTGACCATAGGTTCTAACCTATGTGCACTTCGCTCATGATTTCACTTTCAATGTAGATTTTTATGCGGTATGATATGGTTTCAATTGTAGGCGCAATCGCGGGAACTTGAGGGACGACGAAGAAGGGCAAGGCATCCGTCGGCTTCAACTAGGGCGAAGCGTGTTTAGATGAGTAGATGTATATCTACGGGAAAGTCGGGTGGATGGCGTGTAGCACCCCTACAACCATAGTAGTAGGGTACTATATATCCTAAAATTATATACCTAGTCTAACCATATACGATAGTAGTATACTTAGTATATGATTATACCCCTAGTTTAGCCATTGAGCTACATACATACATATGTGTGTGTGTGTATAGATTTGAGTTTTCGTAGATTGGTATAATTATATATACCTATATTTTGGAAAATAATTGGAATTTATAAATAAATTATCATTTATAAAAGCATTTATTGGATTTGGGCTTTTATAAATTATTGTACAATTATTTACAGACAAGTTTATGTTAAACTTGATTAGTATTTCATTAATTGTGCATTAAACCAAGTTATTTTGTTAAAACCATGTTTAATGTGTCATGACATTTAACATTGAGATTTTGATTTGTAGTATGGTTTTGTTTTTAAAACGAAAAGGAAAGGAAAAGATAAGAAAAGGAAAGGAAAAAGAAAAATAATTAAAAGGGGACAAGGGAACATGAGGGGATGGGCAAGAGAGAGAAATCATGGCTCCTTAGCCATTAATCTTCATCATTTTCATCATCTCATTTCTACCTTCTTCTTCCTCCTTTACCTTTCCACCTCCTCCACCCTTACTACCACCATGCACCACCCTCAAAACCATCTCAAAACCACCCTAAATCTTCATAAAAAATATTCCTCACCTCATTCCAAGCATCTTGGAGTGATCAAGTTTGAGTTTTGAACACTTTTGGCCAACTGGGAATTTTCTTGTGTTGCTCCATGAGGTAATAACTCCTTCTTTATATTAGTTTTAAAGTTTCCTAACCTCATATATTGGTTTATAGTTAAATAGATTATGTTTTATGAACTTAGAAATTTCTAGGATGATCTTTAGTAGATGTTATGAGTAGTGGTGATGTAATTGAGATTTAGTTAGTGACCACAACCCTATTAGTGAGAGAATCCTTAGCCAAACATAAGATTAGAAGTTTCAAACTTAAATTTAGAATTTTCCGATATCGATTTTGTGGGGATATTGATGATCAATTGGAATCTGGTATTACTCAGAGACTGTGAAAATTAAATAGCAGATACAGTGAGATGTGCAGACCCATAGAAAGTTACCCTTGAAACCCGAGCCCAATCTAACTTAGCTTGGCCGCCAATTAATTCGTTTTGGCCGCAATTTGAAACCCAATTTTGGAGATATGGTCTGAAATTTTGTTTGTAGCTCACTTTTTAGATAACTAGACCTACCCTATATGCAAAAAAGTTTAATTTCACCTTAGGTAGAATCTGGGAGCATTTTACTAAGTTTCTACTTGTATTTTCCGACTTTTGAAACTTGGTTTTTGGTTTTTGATTTTTGAGTTTTGACTCAGTTGTTTGACATTTGTACGTCAACGTCAGGGGTTGTTTTTTTGTTCTAGCATGAGCAGACCATAAGTTCTAACCTATGTACCCTTCATTTGTCGTATCGGTTTTCGATTTTGATTTTTATGCGATACGATATGCTTTAATTGTAGGTACAAGCGCGTGGACTCTCAGGACAACGAAGGAGGGCAAGGCATCCGTCGAGATCGACTAAGGCGAGGCGTTGTAGTTGAGTAAATGTATATCTACTGGAGAAGTCGGGTGGATGGCGTATAACACCTCTGCAATCATAGTATTAGGGTATATATGAATACACAACACACACACACTCAGGATACGAATACTTAGCTAACAGTGTTTCTAGAATATTATAGGTGATAGTAGTATATTAGTAGAATGATATGTCCCTAGTACTAGTTCTTAGCCTATGATCTATATCTACTCATGAAAGTATATAACTACATATATTTACAATATGATACGATATGATGAGGATATAATCCGATATGATGAAACGAGTCGATATGATATGGAAAGTGATATGAGGCGATGTATATACATGATGCAAAACTAGATGATATGCCACGTGATGATATATGACGAGATGAGATGATATGATGTACGTGACGATAGATCCGTACTACTTGATTCATGATATCGTACAATGGATTATACCGTATGTGATATGATGTACATAACAATAGATCTGTACTATTTGATTTGATGATATTGTACAATGGATTATACCATACATGATATGATGAGGATGGATCGCCGACTTATACATATATATATAGACTCCAGAAATATTGTTTTTAAATAATTTAAGTAGACATTAGGATATATTTTGAGCCATGCCTATTTTCAAAACTAACCAACCGTTATACACTTTTAAATGATAACTTCAAGAGATGCTACGGATTTTCAAATGGTATCTTTTTCAAAAATATCGTAGCTCTTATTTTCAAAAACAACGATTCATACTATTTTAAACTATAACTGTTTGGCTCATACGTAATTACGTATTTTATATTATTCGCGTTTATGTTTTCTTTATTTCTTCATATGCTCGTGTTATTTTCATTACGACATATATACTACGTTTCGTGTAATTATCTTTATACGATTTCGTCCACTAGGACACAAGCACCATTACCGATGATGCGCATGTTGCACGTACACATACTCGCCGGCTAATACACATATCATCGGTAATTTCCATGCCACGTACACATTAGAAATCGCTATGTCACTGTATCGCCTTATAATCTGTAGAATTTTAGTTATTATTTGGTACCCAGTACCACACATACTAGTTCAGATATTGCACTTTCTTACCTAGCTATACGAAACGCTCATATGAAAACACTTGCTATATTTATAGTATTGTTCTGTGCCTATATATATTGTTTCATCATTGTTACATGCTGATGAGATTCTGTTTTCATGAGATATCTGGATTTGAGGAACCGCAAATACATTTTAAAAATTATAATTGTTTTAAAAAAAACGTGGTTTCTCTTGATATGATATTTCAACGTCCACCATGAGTTTTCTCGGTGCTGAGCTATGATGATTACCCGATTCGAGGAGTGAGGAGTCACCATCTGTGGATACATGGTGGACCCGGTACGGTACCCCGGGGCAAGAAGATCGTATAAAAAGGCGTTGAGCCCGACAGGGGAACACTACCTACCGGTGACAGTATTGGACTCGGTGGATATCCGGAGGATACCGACCGGAATGATATAAGACAGGTGGATATGAGGACTGATCTGATGAGACGGTGCCTGAGATATGATAATTTGCATGTCAATGTTGGACACGGGTTTTATGATGATTTAGAATGTCAATGCTGAGCACTCAGATTTTATGATGATTTGATGTGCCGTTGATGGACACACGTTGGATGATACATATATATACATACATATGACACAGATGACATGGTACCATATTTTGACACAGGCATGATATTATTGTTATTATATTTATGTATACGTGATTACCTTCGTTACCACATGGCATTATATTATTATATTACAGTATAACTCAGGAGATCGTTATTCATTCGATTTCTACCTGCTGATAATTTCTACTCACGAGTTGGCAACTCACCCCCGTTGTGTCATAGTTTTCTTGCTGGATCGACCGCTCGGATCAGTAGCGGTTTGCCGGTACACTGCTCCTTTCTTAGTGATTTGCATTGGTGGGTGGGTTACAGTTCAGAGCGTAACTACCATTATATACTTTATTATTCATTGTATATAGTTAAAAACTCCATCAACCAGACTATGTATTTTTGGTAGACTTAGAACCAAAGACTTGTATATTCTTCAGATTTAGAGCGAGATGTGTGTATTATTCTTTATTTTGGGTTTGATGATACTTTGGTTTTCTTTACTTTCTTTTCTGTGTTGATCTTTGCCTTGGGCGTCATATATTGTATTTGCGTGGTTGTTTCCGCCGATTAGCGAAGAGCAAGCTCCCGCTTGGGGATGCCATATTATACTTGTTATGTACTAGTTTTGGATTGAAATTTACAAAGGAGTTGCTGTACAAATTTCAAATGACGAAAACGTTTTCAAATTATAGTATATAATTCACTTGCATTTCAAACAAACTTTACATATACTTTAAAAAGAGAACTTGATTTCAATTATACCCCTTTTTCAAAACTCCGCTTCCGCTATTTTACTAAAAAGGTTAGATTTCTGGGTTTCTGGCTTCTTGGGTTACGGTAGGGTCCTATAGACTTCACGTGATCCAAGTGCCATTCACGTGTCATTCCCAGGTCGTGACAAAGTTGTTATCAGAGCGTTAGGTTTAACATTGGTTCGAGTCTAGATTTGACTATGTGGAGTCTATGGCGTATATATTTTGGAACTTAGGCTTGACCTTACAGAAGTTAAATTTGACTGAGGGGGTATTAGACCTGAAATTTCGTTACGTAGGTTGATCTTGGTTGATGGAGTAGGTAACTTAAGTAGAGTGATGTACTGTGTGTATTTTCCGCGGCATACTTACGATACGCTGCTCCGCTTATGTAATCTTAGGATGTGCATTATTTTGAGACCCGTATTTCTATTCGTTCTTATAATCTATCCTCATCGATATTTGATTGCGGTTCCTGTTACCTTGGCTATGCGAGCTGAGAGGGTTGCGGCTAGAAATGTGGTCAGAGCGAGCTCGTTAGGGACGAGGACTGACCAGGGCGTTATTTCGATGACGTAGGAACATATTGATTTCTCTTTATGCTAGGGTTTATCGTTCGAGATGAGTGTTCGAGATTGTACCAAATGATCAGGCCATTGCATGAGACCAGTCAGATTGAGAGGAATGTTGAAGTACGGCCTACTCTAGAGATCGTGGTGTTGTCTACCATGCAGACAAATGAACTAGCTGTTGCTGAGATTGACTAGATATCGCCTTCAAAGTTCACAAAGCTTTAGCCACATGAGTTTACAAGCAGGGATGTGACAGATAATCCCTAGTCATTCTTGGATAAAGTGACTAGGATATCATTTGTTTGGATGCCACGATGCGAGCTCGATAAGTTGACTAACTTCGATTCGAAAGGTCTTGCTTAGATATGGCGTGGATCGATTAAGAGAGGATGCATTTCACCAGATTTCTTCCACCAAGAGTAACAGATGCCCAAGTTCGTAGCTTGAGTCTATGTGAGAGACTCCGGATATGACCGTAGCCGAATATTGAATTGCAGTTATCGCAGCTAGCGAGATATGATTCCAAATCGGTCGATATTGAAGGAGTGGATCAAGAGATTCGTGCGAGACCTCAATTAGTAGTTGTTCCTCTCCGTTGATGCTAAAGATTGGATACATATGCAGAGGCGTTGGATACAGCTACATTTTTAGAGGAAATTTGTAATGAGATTGCAACTGTCCCGGAATGGTAGCGGATTAATTAAAGAGTGCCAACCTCCGGGCAGTCCGGCAGAGATGATGTTGGAAGAGACCGTGGAAAGTTCTTTCCAGAATACTTCAGCAATAAGGATTTGGACCTAGGATCGATTATATAGCATGTACTCAGAGGGACAGAGGCCGCCGTCAGTGACGTGCTACTTTACGAATGGTCAGGTTAATTGGCCAAGAGATGTTCAGAGAGGCGTCAAAGCGGGATTGTTTCTATCGCTACTTCTAACCAGGCTGTCGAGCCGAGAGATCATGGAATTTCTGATCCACATGAAGGACAAGGACCTAAAGACAGAGGACGCCAGACCGTGGACATAAAGCTAGTAGGAACTCTTGTTCTGCCAGCTCCAGGTGCACAGGCACCTTTCGACATTAAAGGAGATGTACTTCAATATCATTTATCTTGATTTGTGTTTTAGTGATCCGAGTATCACGCTTTTATCCTTTTGGACCTTGAGTTTTGATGATTTGGTTTCATGATTGATATTTTCGTGCACCGTAGCTATACTTGATGGATATTTTCGTTGTGCACAGTGATTGCACTTGGTTTATGTTTTCATACATCCATTATACTTGATTTGTGTTTTTGTGCATATCTATTGCACTCGATATTTTTTTGTGCATGCCGTGGCGCATATTGATGATTTCTTGCACTTCGATATACTCGATTTTGATTTCGTACATGTTGTATACCGCTGATTTTGATTCATACACTCAATGTTGTTTATATGTGCTTTTGATGCATTGATATGATTTTCGTGCATCCTATTGGACTAGATTTATGTTTTCGTGCACCGTGTGCACTTGGTATTCGTTTTCGTGCACTCTATTGCACTAGATACTTTTGTGCAGACCTGTCGCACTTGATTTAGACTTTCGCGCACACTTGGCGCACTTGATATGATTTTGTGCATATTTGAGGCACTCGATTGAGATTTCGTGCCCTCCAGATGCACTTGATGTTGTTGTCGTGCACACCCGTTGTACTCAGTTTTTTTTCGTACACATTCGTGGCACTTGTATTTGACTTTGACTTCCATGCGCACCAGACGCACGTGGTATTTTTGTATACACCTATTGAGCTTGATTCCTTCTTTTTGAGCATCGCATTCTATGATATATTATATTATATAGTAGCCGAGCAGGACTGGTCTAAGGAAAATACCTGAGTATTTTTGCATACATCCACATTTACTGAAGAAATTTTCAAAAATGAACTATAGTCTCGCTATTTTCCTACGTGTCCATGAGCGACACAAGCTTTTACAAAGAAAACCCTTCTAAATAAATTTCAAAAGGGCGAGACGTATGTCTTAAATAAAACGTATATAGATATATATCTATTTCTTCACAAATGAACGTCCGCTCCGTGTGCCGTGATATACGTATCACACGGTGATTTGAAAAGAATTTTGCATCATTTTTATTTAGTTATTTGAAATGATTTGGTAAGGATGCGCACTAAATATATATTACAGTTTTGATTATTGAGTTTCGCATTCGTCTTCTTGCGCACACGTCGCGTTGTGATATTTCTAGCGTATTAGCGATTTCAGAGCCCCGTTGATTTGATTGATTTACAGAAATGTTTTAAGATTTGGGGGTTTAAATTTAAATTCGGAGACCGAATTTATTTAAGGGGGAAGATTGTAACATTTCAGAAAAATATAAAATAATATTTTTGGAATTAAATAATAAAATAATAAATTTCGTGAATATTACACGAATATAGATTTGAGTTTTCGTAAATTGGTATAATTATGTATACCTATATTTTGGGAAATAGTTGGAATTTAAAAATAAATTATCATTTATAAAACATTTATTGGATTTTATAAATTATTATAAAATTATTTACATACAAGTTTATGTTAAACTTGATTAGTATTTCATTAATTATGTATTAAACCAAATTATTTTGTTAAAACCATGTTTAATGTGTCCTGACATGTAACATTGAGATTTTGATTTGTAGCATGGTTTTGTTTTTAAAAAGAAAAGAAAAAATAATTAAAAAGGGACAAGGGAACATGAGGGGATGGGCAAAAGAGAGAAGGGGGAAGGGGGGGGGAGAGAGAGAGAGAGAAATCATGGCTACTTAGCCATTCATCTTCATCATTTTCATCATCTTATTTCTATCTTTTTCTTCCTCCTTCACCTCTCCACCTCCTCCACCCTCACTACCACCATGCACCACCCTCAAAACCATCATAAAGCTTCATAAAAAACGTTCCTCGCCTCATTACAAGTATCTTGGAGTGATCAAGTTTGAGTTTTGAACACTTTTGGCCAACTAGGAATTTTCTTATGTTGCTCCATGGGATAATAACTCCACCTTTAGATTAGTTTTAAAGTTTCCTAACCTCATATATTGGTTTAGAGTTAAATAGATTATGTTTTATGAACTTAGAAATTTCTATGATAATCTTTAGTAGATGTTATGAGTAGTGATGATCTAATTAAGGTTTAGTTAATGAACACAACCCTATTAGTGAGAGAATCCTTGACCAAACAAGAGCTTAGAAGTTTCAAACTTGAGTTTAGAATTTTCCGATATCGGTTTTGTGGAGATATTGATGATCAATTAGAATATGATATTACTCAGAGACTGTGAAAATTAAATAGCAGATACAGTGAGATGTGCAGACCCATAGGAAGCAACCCTTGAAACCCGAGCCCAATCTAACTTAGCTTGGCCGCCAATTAATTCGTTTTGTCCGCAATTTGCTGCCCAATTTTGGAGATAGGGTCTGAAATTTTGTCTGTAGCTTACTTTTTATATAACTAGACCTACCCTATATGCAAAAAAGTTTAATTTCACCTTAGGTAGAATCTGAAAGTATTTTACTAAGTTTCTGCTTTTGTTTTCCGACTTTTGAAACTTGGTTTTTGATATTTGAGTTTTGACTCGGTCGTTTGACTTTCGTACGTTAACGTCGGTGGTTGTTTTGTTGTTCTAGCACGATTGGACCATAAGTTTTAACCTATGTACCCTTCGCTTGTTGTATAGATTTTCGATTTGGATTTTTATGCGAGACGATATGCTTTGATTGTAGGTACAAGCGTGTGGACTTTCGGGATGACGAAGGAGGGCAAGGCATCCGTCGAGATCTTCTAAGGCGAGGCGTTGCAGGTGAGTAGATGTATATCTAAAGGGGAAGTTAGGTGGATGGAGTATAGCACCCCCGCAATCGTAATATTAGGATGGGTGGGTGTGGGGGTATGTGTGTGTATGTACTTAGGATATGAATACTTAGCTAATAGTATTTCTAGAATATTATAGGTGATAGTAGTATATTAGTAGAATGATATATCCCTAGTACTAGTTCTTAGCCTATGATCTATATCTACTCATGAAAGTATATAACTAATATATTTACAATATGATACGATATGATGAGGATATGATCCGATATGATGAAACGAGTCAATATGATATGGAAAGATGATATGAGGCGATGCATATACATGATGCGATACGAGATGATATGCCACGTGATGATATATGAAGAGATGAGATGATATGATGTACGTGACGATAGATCCGTACTACTTGATTGATGATATCGTACGATAGATTATACCACACGTGATATGATGTACATGACGATAGATCCGTACTATTTGATTTGATGATATTGTATGATGGATTATACCGTACGTGATATGATGAGGATGGATCGCCGACTTATACACACACACACATACAGAGACTTGAGAAATTTTGTTTTTAAATCACTTAAGCAGATATTATGATATATTTTGAGCCATACAAAATTTCAAAACTAACGAACCACTATGCATTTTTAAATGATAACTTCAAGGGATGCTACAGATTTTCAAATGGTATGTTTTTCAAAAAGATCGTAGCTCCTATTTTCAAAAACAACGATTCGTACTATTTTAAACTATAATTGTATGGCTCATACGTAGTTACGTATTTTATACTGTTTGCGTTTACGTTTTCTTTATTTCTGCATACGCTCGTGTTATTTTCATTACGACATATATATTACGTTTCGTGTACTTATTTTTATACGATTTCGTCTTCTAGGACATACGCACCATTACCGATGATGTGCATGTTGCATGTACACATACTCGCCGGCTCTCACACACATCATCGGTAATTTTCATACCACGTACACATTAGAAATCACTATGTCACTGTATCACCTTATAACCTGTAGAATTTTAGTTATTATTTAGTACCCAATACCATACATACTTGTTCAGATATTGCACTTAGCTATACGACACGCTCATATGAAAACACTTGCTATACTTTACTGTACTATTTTGTGCCTGTACATATTGTTTCATCATTTTTACATGCTTATAAGATTCTGTTTTCATGAGATTTCTGAATTTGAGAAACCGCAGATACATTTTAAAAACTTATGATTGTTTTAAAAAAACGCGGTTTCTATTGATATGATATTTCGACGTCCACCATAAGTTTTCTCGGTGCTGAGCTATGATTATTACCCGATTCGAATAGTAAGGAGTCACCGTCTGCGGGTATATGGTGGACCCGGTACGGTACCCCGAGGCAAAAAGATCGTATAGAAAGGCGTTGAGCCTGGCAGGGGAACACTACCTACCGATGGCAGTATTGGACTCGGTGGATATCCGGAAGATACTGACCTGAGTGATATAAGACAGATGGATATGAAGACAGATCTGATGAGACGGTGCCTAATATATGATGATTTACGTGTCGATACTGGATACGGGTTTTATGATGATTTCGAGTGTCGATGCTGGGCACTCAGGTTTTATGATGATTTGATGTGTCGTTGATGGATGCACATTGGATAATACATATATATACACATACATATGACACAGATGACATGGTACCATATTTTGACACATGCACGATATTATTGTTATTATATTTATGTATACGTGATCACCCTCATTACCACACGACATTATATTATTATATTACAGTATGACCTACGATATCGTTATTCATACGATTTCTACCTGCTGATGTCTTCTACTCACGAGTTGGCAACTCACCCCCGTTGTGCCATAGTTTTCTTGCTGGATCGACCGCTCGAATCAGTAGTGACTTGCTGGTACACTACTCCTTTCTGGATAATTTGCATTGGTAGGTGGGTTACTGTTCAGAGCATAACCACCATTATATACTTTATTTTTCATTGTATCTAGTTAAAAACTCCATCAACCAGACTATATATATTTGGTAGACTTAGAAACCAGAGACTTGTATATTCTTTCAGACTTAGAGAGAGATGTGTATTATTCATTATTTTGGGTTTGATGATACTTTGGTTTTCTTTACTTTATTTTCTGTGTTGATCTTCGCCTTGGGCGTCGTATATTCGTATCTGCGTCGTTGTTTCCGCCGATTGGCAAAGAGCTAGCTCCCGCTTGGGTATGCCATATTATACTTGTTATGTACTGGTTTTGGATTGAAATTTACAAAGGAGGTGCTGCACAAATTTCAAATGACGAAAACATTTTCAAATTATAGTATATAATTCACTTGCATTTCAAACGAACTTTACATATATTTTAAAAAGAGAACTTGATTTCAATTATACCCCTTTTTCAAAACTCCACCTCCGCTATTTTACTAAAAAGGATTAGATTTTTGGGTTTTCGGCTTACTTGGGTTACGGTGGGATCCTATAAACTTCACGTGATCCAAGTACCGGTCACGTGCCATTCGCAGGTCGTGACAATATATATATATATATATATATATATATATATGAGAATAATGGAGGAAAGATGCCATAGGAAGGAATTTCCTCCTATGGCGTCAAAAAAATACACGCTCCATTAATTTTTCGACGATCGGCACCCATCGTCTTCATCATTATCATCTGTGATATGGGTATACCAAATTTCATGTGATTCTATAATTTTTTCACCGTTGATTTAGTGGGTTCAAAATTAACGGTTTACCGATAACATAACGTTTTGTTTTGCTAAATCAACGGTGAAAAAGTTGTAGAATCACATGAAATTTGATGTACCCACATATTAGATGATAACGATGAAGATGATGGGTGCCGATCGTCGAACAAAATGAGGGAGGTTGTAATTTTTCGATGCCATAGGAGGAAATTCCCAACTATGGCCTCTTTCCTCCATTATTCTCTCTCTATATGTATGTATGTATGTATGTATGTATGTATGTATGTTGTGTGTGTGTATGAAAATATATACATGAGTACATTATATGATATAAGTATATATATGACATGAGAATGGATACGGTATGAGTACACATGAGATGATATGAGATGAGATGATGTACGCGACTTTAGATCCGTACCATATTGATTGGATGATATCGTACGAGGGGTATTCCATACGTGATATGATGAGTATTGATTGTCGATTATGGCCGATATTTATTTTGACTCGAGAAGTCTTATTTAAAATCACAAATGGAAAATTCATAAGATATTTAGAACATTGCTTATTTTCAAAACTAATCATTCGTTGCGTACTTTTAAGTGATAATGTCAAAGGTACGCTACAACTTTTCAAATGATATTTATTTCAAAAATATCGTAGTCCCTTATTTCCAAAACAACGTTTCATGCTATTTTAAACTATAACTGTATGGTTTATACGTAGTAGGATATTTTAATACTTATTCATGTTAGGATTTCATTATTCTGTATGCGCTTGCATTTCGATTTCCTTATTTCTGCCTACGCTCGCGCTTCGATTTTTTATGATATATACTATGTTCATATTTTTACCTCTAATTAATTTCATATGCTAGGTCACGTGCACCATTACCGATAATTTATGTTGCACTTGCACATACCCGCATGTTACACCTATACCTCATCAGTAATTGACATGCCACATATACATATAGAATTTGCTGTGTCACCTGTATCGCACCATACCCCATTAGCATTATTGATTACTAATTAGTACCCAGCACCATATACTGTTCCGGATATTGTACTTTATTTATATTACTTATACGAACACGCTTATATGAATACACTTGACATACTATATTTCTACCAGTACCTTAGATTGCTGCTCAATTCACATCAGCATGCATTATATTACTGTTTTGTGCCTTTATATGTTCCATTATTGCTATGCTATATGAGATAGTGTTTTTATCGGATTTCTGAGATTTGAGAAACTGCTGATACGGTTTTATAAAACTTATGAATGTTTTAAAAATGTGGTTTTTTCTTGATATGATATTTCGGCGTCCACCATGAGTTTTCTCGGTTTTGAGATATGGGTATTATCCGATTCAAGGAGTGAGGAGTCATCATATGTGGATACATGGTGGATTCGGTACGGTACTCAGGGAGAAAAAAATCGTATAGAAAGGTGTTGAGCCTGACTGAGAACACTACCTACCGGTGACAGTACAAGACTTGGCGGATATCCAGAGGATACCGACCGAATTGATATGATACAGATGGATATGAGGGCGATCCGATGAGACGGCGCCTGAGAGAGGGCCGATCCGAGAGACGGCGCCTGGTGTATGAGAATTTTACGTGTCGATACTAGACATGGGATTTATGAGAATTTCAAGTGTCGATACTGGACACTCAATATTTTATGATGATTTCGAGTGTCGTTGATGGACACTCATTGGATGATATATATATATATATATATATATATAAACATGCTATGGATGACATGTTGCTACATATTGATATAGACACGATATTTTACACACACACACACATTCACTTTCGTTACCATATAGCATAATATTATTATACAGTATAACCTAGGTAGATCGTTATTCATTCGATTTCTACCTGATGATGTTTTCTACTCACGAGCTGGCAACTCATCCCGTTGTGCCATAGTTTTCTTACAAGACCGACCGTTCGGATTAGTAGCGGCTTGCTGGCACGTTTCTTCTTTTGGGTAGTTGTGTTGGATATGTATACCCTAAAGGCCATTATTGTATATGTATACATATGGATGCTGGAGATATGTATGTACAGAACATTCTTGCTTAGTTATATAGTATATTATTTCAGTTGTCTTTATCAGGATATGTGTATTTGTTTTTATTGATACATTATCCAGCTTGCACATATTGATAAAGACTTTATACAGTAGTATTCTATTATAGTTTGACTTTATCTTAACATGGCATATGTTATACATGTTATAACATATTGCGGTTACATGTTGATAAAGCCTGTAGGATCTTGCTTGATTACCTGCGTTGTGATGGCGATCATACTTGTGGGAGCAGGGTAGTCCATAAGCACATCCTTAAATGGTCCCTAGTCGCATGGGTATCGAGATTTGGCATTAATACTTTAGAGTAGACTAGCGTATACGTTTCTAGACCCCGACGAAGGGTGATGGTTGGTCCCGGAGCCATTGGTCTGATGCACTTAAGATCGTATATAGGTGCTCACTGGGTATAAGTATACTGGACGGACTCGCGGAGAACTTCCAGATGATACTATATCTATCGTCAGATGGAAGTTCTCAGGTGACATGTGTACATGTTAGTCTTCGGACCTGAGATCGTCATTTGTCTCGTGTAAGTTCTCATTGTGCTTTGATCACTACCCTACCACGGCTCTACTGAGTCGTGCAAATGGGTTTTGGTTGGGTACAGTTCCGAACTACATGGAGGCATTGAGCGATTGTTAGGAATTCGTCTCTTCCAGTATTGGGAGTTGATATTGCATAGTGTTCGATTGGTCAGGACCATAAAACCTTGGCCAAGGTAGTTGGGATTTACTGATAGGTTGATCAGTAGTTTCCCGGATTGGTCCTGAGCCTCATCAACACGAATTATTGGATTATTAGGGTCTGACATTTACCACCCCTAGACCCGGTATGCGATACTCTTAGACGAAAAGACCGGACTGTACGGAGATTGTCACGGATAGGCTCAGTAGAAGTTCGGACGAGTTTGCTCGTCGGCCTTCCTTTTCAACAGATACCTCGGTTGCCGTTACATACAGCTAGTGCCGCTGACGTGCTTGTGGTTAAACCCGCTGCCAGTGTACTATCGAGTCTTTAGAGTCCCACGCAGAGGGTTTCCCTGCTTCGGGTGAAACGATGTAGAGGCCGTATAGTTTTACGGCAGGGCTTCGATCACATACGTGCACTTGTGCATGTGTGATGTTTGGGCGGATAATACTAGTGGGCTTTGGTTTAATCCGGATCCTAGTATTATATTCTTGGATTATTTTGTCTTTTTGTATTTGTATTTTTTAGAATACGGATACGGGTATATATATATGGTGAGGGGCATTCTTGTAATTGTGCAAGATACTTCTAGAAGAAAACACCTCATTATTTGTTTTAACCATTTTTGTTAATAGTTAATGAGGTGGAGAAATGAGGTGTTTATTTGGTTTAAATGAAGCATGGTTACTTGATGACTCATGGCATGCCTCATTCTTTACTATTGGAGTATGCTTGATATTTTCTTTTGTTGTGAATTTTTAATGCAAGGTGACATCTAGATATTTTTGTGGTATCTAGATATTTTGGTGTGGCATTATTGGTTTGCATTATTAATACACAACACTTAGCTATTCTTCACTTGATGATATTTTATTCTCACTTGAACACTCTCATCTTCTTCTTGCTCTCTTCTTCTAAGCTCTAACCCTAATTATCTCATGAATTGAGAAACCTAGGGTTAGTGAGACATATTAATCCATCATCTCACTTTACTTCATCTGGGCTACTTAGATTAGCATTCTAAGTGCCCTAGTTACCTCGATTAGGAGGTAGGAGCTCAAATTAGGCACTCTCGAATGGATCATCTTTGACGCGAGGAGGCCGAAGTTCAAGCGCGATCTGTACATCTTTTGAGGAGCCAAAGGAGAGGAGCGAAGACCCGAAGGACTTGTTTCTTTAGTTATAATTTCTATCATAGTAGATAAAGCTTCTCTTGTTGCTAGTTAGGTTTATGGTTAGATCCGGTTTAGGATATTCTAGCACCAAGTTTAAATCGTTGTAAAAATTTTTGTTCCGCAAACGGCCACGGATGATGGCTAGGGCATTAGCATAACCTTTCATGGTATCAGAGCTAGCCCATAAACCCTATAATAGCAGGTTTAAATAATGTTAAAGTAACAAAACCGAAATAACTCCGAAACATGAAACGAAAATCCAAGTTTCTGTCGAAATTTTCAGAAGCTCTAAAATTTTTTTAAACAATTGCAGAGTGCTCCTTTACTTGTGAGATGAACACAAACCAAAAACGAGACGATTCCACCTCCTCATGGCCGGCCAAAGTGCCAAAATGACCGGCCCCACCGGTTCAAAAGAGTGGAGTTGGGTTGAGTTTTAGTTTGTGTTCTTATTACTTGGATTTAGGATTTCAGATGTTTGTTTTTTCCCAGGTTGGATATTCTATTATCTTGTGTTTTGGGGCAATTCGGGGTATTTCGAAGTCGTTATTTTTAACACTGTTTTATAGTTTCAGTACACGCATTACTATCTGCGACCGTGAATGTCATTAGAGCGGTATAGCGCATCTAACCGCTATATGCTCTTTTATACGGGTTTGCGAACATGACATTCACGTTGATGTTCTGTACTTGTGCTGTGGTTGTGGTTGGATAGTCGTGGTGGATAGCTTATGGTGCAATGTTAGTGGTACAGTTGAGATTCATTTGTACATTTGTTATTGCGGGGCGAGCGTCCGACTTGTGGACAGCCGTTATTGCCTGTTGTATATTATTTGATTGGGGCATAACCGATTGAGGTCAATGTCACCATTGTATATATTATATTTCTTTTCTGTGCTTGGTTTACCCTAAGGTGGAGTGCACGAATAGCCGGGTTCTAGAGGGCAACAAGCCCGCATCTCATAGTGTTGAGACGGTGGGGGATTTACTCTAGAATTGGCGGGCTATTCACCGCACATGCAGGGGGTATAGTTTGACCCACGGAGGGGCGCCCAAGTTACCGGATTCCGTGAAGTGTTGGGTGGCCCGTTCACTTTGTTGATTAGGGTTGCCTTACTTCTGGGATTAGCGGGTAACTTGCCACGCTCGTAGGGGTCCAGATTTTCATTGCACAGGCTATCCACACGACCGGGAACGTCGGGTTTTATTTGCGGCTCAAATGAAACCCGAGGGGCTCCAAGATTATCCGCCATTCTGTGTTGCTTGATGAGATTCTGTGATGTTGCTTATTATCATACCTGGGACGAATGTTATATATATTTATATATATACTAGTAGATGTTGTATATGTTTTGCACCCGCGCTAGTCTAACCCCCGCTCTGCCGTTAGTTAAGTAACCTAACGGGTGATGATGGGGCCCAGTGGCGAATGCGGATGGCATATACGTACATTATATTTTCGTTATTTTCTGGTGTGATAGGATTGATTAATTGATGGGGCCACATTAATTTTGATTAATGCAAGATAGGAAACCTGAAAGATGTTGTTGGAACAAATTTCGAAAAAATATAGTTATATTCTTTCGCTTTGCATGGTGGTATTCGGAAGTGAATATCCAGCACCTCATTCCAGGAGACAAGATCCGAGATCCCTTCACGGGGAGTGATCTCTTAAGCAAAATTCTATACTGTAGATTACTCGGTTTTTCAAAACCACCAGTTTTTCAAAAGCGGAGCCTAAACCACTCCTTTTCAAAACTGCTCAGGTTCCTTCAACGATATCAAGTTCATTACGTTAAAGGGTTTTTCACCAAAAACCTAGCCATAGCCCTACTTCATTTCGGATTGGTATTGATTAGTATTCGTGCTACGTATGTCATGCTCGGCCGAGGCGTAGTGTTCGGTAGCTATGTAATATTTTTCAGTAGCATTAGATGTGATTGGTTGGGACAGTCGTGCGGTCATTTTGGCTCAGTTAAGGACTCGTACGGGTGGGTCTAATGCAATCAAGATAATGACGAGTTGAACTTGACTAGGATCCTTTGATATGTTGGCTCAGTCAAGGTCACTTGGGTCCTAGGGGAAAAAACCACATCGGGAGTTTCAAATATACAGGAAACCTGCAGATTTAGCATACCTTCTAGAGTGTGGTGACTAGAGTGGATTCCATCTAGATCATCACACTATGATAGTTGGATCCCGATCCCACTGATGAGTAGAATTACTCTTGAGAGATTATTTCACTTAACAATCAATATTATAAACCAAGTAGGTGTCTAGAACGGTGTTAGCGAGGCTACGCCTCCAGGGAAAAGAGGTTACATAATTAAGGAATTTCGCGAAACCTTTGGAAAACCTCTCTCGAAATACCAATACTAGCCTGGCCGAAAGGTTAGGCAAGTATTGTAACGTGCGATTAACCCCGACTAATTCTCCTTTTAATGTTTGATGGAGAATTCGAGGAAATAGTAGGAGCCATCCTAGTTAGATAAACTAATAACCAATCTAACCTTGCAAGAGCGCACGCTAAGTGTTTCTTTTCTCTCTCTCCAGGTTGCAACCATTTCACGCCCTAATCAAGATAATAAAAATGTATCTCTTGACCGATCCGAATTCTTATTCAGGGCTGGGGAACATTGGTTCGGCTCTAAACTATGACAGCAATCATGAGTATGAGCAAGGGAAAGAGGATTGCATGAATTCCTTGATAACCCCAACAAAGAAGAAGCACATTATTGCGTCTTCTTAAGGTGTTCTTGTTATTGAGAATTGTTTTTCGGTCAGTCCTACCTCCTGAGTACTAGATACCAGATCAGGATCTCATATCTGTAATTTATTATAAGGACTGAGAAAAAGTAGGATGGTTGGACCTGGTGATATGTCCCTCAGAGTAGGGAACAAAGCACAAGTTGATGCTGCAGCCGTCGATGAATATCACTTTGTATTGTCAAATGGCAAACTATGATTTTAAACAATTGCTACTATGTACCTTCCATGGTTTGCAACATCATATCAGTTTCTTTACTTGATAAAGATGGATATAAGTTTGTTCTTGACAGAAATATCATGACCATTTACCTTAATCAGGTATTGGTTGCAGAAGGTATACTATGTAATGGTATCTATGTTCTAAATCAAAACACGGTTCTCAATGTACAAAACACACGCAAGAGGAAGAGTTCAGAAATGAACGAATCCTACTTGTGGTATTGTAGACTTGGTCATATCGGAGAGAAAAGACTAAGTAAGTTACATAAAGATGGGCTTTTGAATACGTTCGAATTTTCATCTTATGAAACTTGTCAGTCCTGTCTCAAGGGAAAGATGACTAAATCTTCGTTCACCGGACACGGAGAAAGAGCAATAGAGCTCTTAGGACTCATACATAGTGATGTGTGTGGTACGATGTCTATATATATAATGGGTGGGTTCTCGTACTTCATTACATTCATGGATGGTCTCTCTAGGTTCGGATATGTGTATCTTTTGAAGCACAAATCTGAAGCTTTTGATAAATTCAAAGAATACAGAAAAGAAGTAGAGAACCAGACTGGCAAAATTATCAAGATCCTCCGATCTGATAGAGGAGGGGAGTACTTAAAGCACGGAATTCTAGGACTTTCTAAAAGAGAATGATATTCTCTCTCAGCTTACTCCACCGTATACACCACGGCACAACGGTGTATTGGAGCGGACGAATCGTACCCTATTAGATATGATTCTCTCCATGATGAGTAACGCCGAGTTGCCTCTTTCATTTTGGGGACATGCGCTTTTGACAGCGACATATCTGTTGAATGATGTTCCATCCAAATCCGTGCCTAAGACACCGTTTGAGATATGGAATGGTAAAAGACCGTATCTTAAACGTATTAAGATATGGGGTTGTTGGGCCTATGTTAAAATACAAAATCCGGATAAACTTCAGGCACGGTTAGTTTTATGTAAATTTGTGGGATATCCTAAGGATTCAATAGGATATCTGTTCTACCACATTTAGGAATAGAAGGTGTTTGTATCTCGCCACGCCATCTTTTTAGAGTGGCAATTTCTTACAAAAGAAACAAGTGGGGATACGGTAGAACTGGAAGAAATTCAGGAACCACAAACTCAAACTGAAGAATTGGTGGAACCTCAAGATTCAATAACCCCGGACGAGCCTCAGCCACTTTGCAGATCTAGTAGGATTTCTCATTCGCCCGAGAGATACTACGGTTTTCTCATAGACAGGGATCGAGAGGATTACATCTTGGAAGAAGATGATCATATTAGTTTCAGGCAGGCCATTATCAGTAAAGACTCTGATAAGTGGCTGGATGCTATGCGATCCGAGATGGAGTCCATGTACACCAATAAAGCGTGGACCTTGGATATTGCTCCACCTGGGGTAAAACCCGTTGGATGCAAATGGATCTACAAAAGGAAATTTGGTGTAGATGGGCAGGTGGAAACCTATAAGGCTCGACTCGTTGCAAAAGGTTTTCGTCAAAGGCCAGGAGTGGACTATGAAGAAACCTTTTCTCCAGTAGTGTTCCCCTCCGAAAGATAGCACAAGACGATGTGGGTTTGTCTTGCCTGAGATTCGGGGCAGATGCTATTTGGTTTTATCCGTCCACCTCTCCGAAGATGCCAAGTTGATTTATGGCACCGTGTATCGGAGGTTTAGACGGATGCGGCCGATGTAGCAGACATCGTCAGATTCCCTCTCGCATGAGGGGTTTTTGATTGTGGGGACGCTCTTCCCTGCAGGTGCAAGCCCCTGCAGTTAATTACGCTACCGCATCGCGGTAACAACTTTCTCCTTCTCCAGAATTTCACTTCGTGTCGTGGGTGTTTGTTTTGTTTGTGGTTGCCCGTGGATTGTATACGGAGACTAATTTATGTCGTCGTCCGTAGGACGTGGATTAGTCCAAATCCGTATTTTCTTAGATTTTGTTTTGGGGTTTTGGTTTGAGAATACGTTAGCCATTTTTGAGGCTAAGATCAACTCAAACGTTTGTTAAGGATACGTTAGTCTGATTTGAGACTAAGATCAACTTAATGGGATCGTTTAGATCCGACAAAAGAGCATTTGGGGGCTCTATTGTTCCAGTTTAGGGACATGGTGGTCCATTGCCAGTTTAGGGACATGGTGGTCCATCACCAGTATGGCCGTCGGGACCCATCAACTCTCTGACGACGTTGAAGGATTACAACGACAGATGTCAGAGGAGTTCAGAGATGTACCCTTGAACCAAAGTTGATTGGGGGATCTATAGTCCAATTTGGGACTAAAGTCTGTTTGAAGGTTTAAGGATACGTTAGCCATATTTGAGGCTAAGATCAACTTAAACAGGATCGTTTAGATCCGACAAAAGAGCATTTAGGGGCTCTATTGTTCCAGTTTAGGGACATAGTGGTCCATTGGTTTAAGGACGGTTAAGTCTGTATATCGGTTTAAGGACGCTTCAGTCCATGAGTTTAAGGACGCTTAAGTCCGTAGCAATGTATGGTTGTCGGGACCCGTCACCTCTCTGACGACGTTGAAGGATTACAATGACAAATATCAGAGGAGTTCAGAGATGTACCCTTGAACCGGATGTAAATTGATTTGATAGAGCAGTCGTGCTCAGTCAATTTAATTTGAGGACTTAAGGCCAGAATTGGGCTAAGTCCAGTTGAAAATGTTTTAACATTTTATTTGCATTTGGCCTGTTAGGCCTTTACTAGGGCTCTGCCCCTGTTAATAATGTACTGCATTTTATTCTGGCCTGTTAGGCCTTTTTGATTTGGGCTTTGTCCCTTTATTTTTGCAGAGCATTTATTTTGGTCCATTGGACCTCTTAATTGGGCTCTGCCATTTAATAATGCGCTGCATTTAATATTCTGATAGTGCGCCACGTGGCCTGTCAGGCGCTTTGCGCTGATTGAAGAGCGCAAGGCGCAAACTGATGTAGAGGTGACACGTATCACGCTCTGGTGAGCGCAAGCGCAGTGCACTGCGCCATTGCGCCGCGCTAGTGCGCTGCTGACACGTGGCGCGCTCTGATTACTTGCGCCAATTTAAGAGAGCAGTGCTCTGTTTTTTCAAAACGCAAGGCGCAGTTTGTTCTGGGGCTGACACGTGGCGCTCTCTGGTGGCTTGCGCCAACCCAAGAGCGCAACAGTGCAAATTTTACAAGTGCAGGGCACTGTTTAATCTCTTGATCGAATTTGGATCAAAGAAAATAAGTTTTCTTTCTTGTTTCAAGAGGTTTTACCTCATGATTAAAGAACCAATGGTTCATCAAAAGGTTGTGTCTTTATATGTAGATCAAAAAATCTAATAAAGAAGTATATTACTTCTTCTTTTTTATTCTTATTATTTGATCTTTTCTTTTTATTTAAGATCTTGATCTTGTTCTTAGATCATTGATCTTTTTAGAAGAAATTCTTCTTTTATTCAAAGGTTTTTACCTTTTTTTATCTCTCTGAGTTTCTTCTCAAAGTTTTCTTTTTAAGAGCTCTGTATCTCTCTATCTTGATGTCAATGTCCTTTAGACTTGGAGTCTAGGGGCCTTTATATAGTGCCAATTAGTTTGTTAAATCGGTTAAAGAAATCTTTCTCTGAGTGATTTAGGGATTTTTCCCCACCGCTGGATCTTTGATCCAAGGGCTCCTGTTTTACAGAAGAGAATGTTATTGTTTTAATAAGATCAGAAAGATCTTTCTGGAATTTTGATTCTGTTTTAGTGCTGGCACAGTTGGCGCAAGCGCACCTGCACTTGACACGTGTCGCGCAGCGCAGAGCGCAGCGCAACTGCGCTGACACGTGTCACGCAGCGCAGAGCGCAAGTCAGCTAAAGCGTTGCTTCTTTAATTTTAACTTTAATTTCAAAGCAGAGCTTTGCTCTGATTGGAGGAAACAAAAGCGTTGCTTCATCTCCCGTCTTGGAATTTGAACAGAGTTTTGCTCTGATTGGGGTAAACAAATGCCCCCCCACCGTTGCGCTTACGTGGCCCCAAACGTGAGCGCAGCGGTGGCAGAATTTCAACCGTTGCGGCAACTTTTGGAAGTTGAAACGGCTCTCAATGCCTATAAATAGGACCTTTGGTCGCTAAGATGATTTTCGTCTCTTCATAAGAATTTTCTCTTATTCAAAGCATTGCTCTTTAACTTAAGAACTTTTCAAGAGTAAAACTCTGTCAAAACTTAGGTAAAGTTTAAAAACTTTTAAGAATCCAGGGTTTTACCCATTAATAGAGCTTTGCTCTTCATAGATCTTTGATCTAAAGAAAACCCATTTAGAGTTTCATTAATAGAGCTTTGCTCTCTCCAGATCATGATCTTTTCTTTGAGTTTCCTAGCCCATGAATCAGAGCTCTGCTCTCTTAATACATGTAGATTTCTTAATCTTTTGTGAAGAACTCTTAAGAGTTTGATCATGGATAATGAAGATCAAAAATGGAGTTTTATCTTTGATGGATTATATTATCTTCTCATAGCAAGGCTCTCAGCGTTCTCGGGGAATTTCTTTAAATTCCCCTCATTACTGAATTTGATAGGTGTCACTCCTTGCAGAAATTCCCCTCATTACTGAATTTGATAGGTGTCACTCCTGTTTACAGAGCATTGCTCTCGAGGAGTTTAACTCCCTGTGCCTGTTTTTAATAAGAATTTGCTTAATCGGCCTGTCTGCTAATTCTGTTAATTTTCTTTTACAGGAGCAATGGACGCCCATATGTACGATCTTGATGAAATCATTTCTTACGGAAACATCCACCGACTCGGCCGTTCTCAGAACCGAGAATTCACCAACGCCGAGTGTGCCAAAATCATGAGCCGCTTCGACGCATACAACAGTCAGCTGCTTCCTCGGCGCTCCCCTCTCTTGAAGCTTATTGTGGGAGCAATTTGGGAAGCGCTTCCCCTATTCTGTACTGGTGTGCCACTTGGGGCATTGGATGTCGCCGAGGACAAGGTGCACTCGGTGTACCTGATGAACTTAATCTCGAAGAGACGGCGATACAATCTTGTCGATCTCTTGCATCAGGCCTTTCAACAGTCCGCTATTCTTGCTGCCTATTGGAGAGTGGAGGACATCGGTGGGGATCCCGACGCCCGTGCTCACGAAAGGAAGCACACCAGGATGGTTCGCCAAGCTTGGAAAGTCTTGGACAAGGTCACTTTCGAGTTCCTCAATCCCTGTCCAGGATCTGAGGTTTTGCCGTTGTAATCATTTGGATAATGTCTTTGTTTATTGTCTTTATAATTGTAAGAATTTTCCAAGTATGAATGACAAGTCTTTTGCTTCCTTCCCTTCATTTTCTGCTTTGTTATTGGCATATTCCTTAAGTAAGCATAGCCTGTAGGTGATATAGCACATTCCGTCTTGAATACTTCGAGGAGTAGTGATGGCTTAAGAGGCATGTTCAGATCTGCTGCCTAAGACTTTTCAACTCTATGAGCCATGATAGTCTCATAAATACTTTTCTCCCTACGGATCGAGAGGATCTCGTAGGTGTATTTTCTCCTTAGGAATCGTGAGGATTCCTAAGTGCGTTTTCTCTTGAGAGTCGTAAGGATCTCACAAGAGAATTTACTCCCTTACGAGTCATGAGGACTTGCAAGTGATTGTTTCCCTCCATGTCGAGATTCAACTTTGGAGAGTGTGACCCGTGAATAGTATGCAAGAGTCCATTTTGGACCGACTTGCAGGGTCCCATTGCTTAGGAAACAAGTTTTTTAATCCCTGCCGCCGAAGGCTTTTCCTCACGAGTCGAAACATATCGAGTAGTTCTCGTAAAGACATGAATTTCCTCACGAGTCGAGATGAATCGAGCATTTCTGGTAAGAGTATCCTAACGTCACAGTTAACCTCTGCTCTTTACGACAGAGGTCCGTTAGGGTCTTTGGTACTTAGGGTTTCGGCCGTCGTACCGTCGTGTTGGCTGATATATTCCTCGATATGCAATCTTGTTGTTCGAGTAGCCTTGCGATTGTCGTGTCTCTGATCCCTTCGAGGGCTGGACAAGACGTCTTCAAGTAATCTTCCAGGTAATATTACCGTCGAAAGAGCAAGCGTAGGGATATTCCATGTCACTTTTTACTTGAGGTTAGGCTCATTTTGGAGAGCCCCGATGAGTCATAACCACTCCGCGCTAGTGTGGGATGATCTCCGATAGTCTTTCAGGCTTTATATGACTTGCCGTCAAGACCCTGAAGCTAGGAATTTGGCATTCGCTTCATTTTCTGGCATTGCGTCCTCTATATCGAGACGAATGTCGCGGTTGTCTCTAGGTTGTTGGTGAACCGTCGAGGTTTGGAACTAGGGACTTTGCCGTGGCTCCGCTGTTTGATTGTCGCGTTTGAATCCTGTTGGAGGAAGAACGCTGAGGTAACATCTCGTCTGCTGTATCGAGACGAGCGTCGAGGTGGTGACCATTCCGCATTGGTGTGAGATGATCTTCGGTTGTCTTTCAGGCTTTATATGACTTGCCATTAAAACCTTGAAGCTAGGAATTTGGCCTTCGCTTCGTTTGCTGGAATTGCGTCCTCTATACCGAGACGAATGTCGCGGTTGTCTCTAGGTTATTGGTGAACCATCGAGGTTTGGAACTAGAGACTTTGCCGTGGCTCCGCTATTTGATTGTCGCGTCTGAATCCTGTTAGAGGAAGAACGCTAGGGTGACATCTCGTCTGTGGTATCGAGATGAACGTAGAGATAGTGACCACTCCATGTTGGTGTGAGGCGATCTCCGATGGTCTTTCAGGTTTTATATGAGTTACCGTTAAGACCCTGAAGCTAGGAATTTGGCTTCGCTTCGTTTGCTGGCATTGCGTCTGCTGTATTGAGACGAATCTCGCGGTTGTCTCTAGGTTTTGGTGAACCGTCAAGGTTTGGAACTAGGGATTTTGCCGTGGCTCCATTGTTTGATTGTCGTGTCTGAACCCTGCTAGAGAAAGAAAGCTGGGGTGACATCTCGTCTGCGGTATCAAGATGAACGTCGAGATAGTGACCACTCCATGTTGATGTGAGACGATCTCCGTTGGTCTTTCAGGTTTTATATGAGTTACCGTCAAGACCCTGAAGCTAGGAATTTGGCCTTCGCTTCGTTTGTTGGCACTGTGTTTGCAATATTGCGACAAATGTCGAGGTTGTCTCTAGGTTGTCTATGAACCGTCAAGATTTGGCTTCGCTTTCTGGTGGAGCCTGTTGGGGAGGTATGGTTCCCTCTTTTTTTGTTTGTGCCCCTGGATTGTGTACAGGGATCGATGTGATCTCACCTGTAGGGCATAAATTTCATTATATATATTTTTATTTTATTTCTTTCCGCGATGCTCTATCATTTCAGCTTTTATATCGCGAAAGTTGCGATTGCCCAATCATTTCGGCTATTTTTCGCGGTGCCCAATCATTTCGGCTATTTATTTTATTTTTACTCGCTGCTTTTTATTGCGAGTTGCCCAATCATTTCGGCTATTTTGCATGCATACTTTTTTTTTAACTTGCTGATTTTTATTTTGCAAGTTGCCCCATCATTTCGGCTATTTCGTATGCATGTGTGGCTTGTTAGCTTTCTGCTGTGAGCTTGGAATTAGACACCAATTTCGGCATCAGCACCGCTACAACTGGGATGTTGCCAGGAGCGAATCAGCATTTGCCTCTGTCGATGTCGAACAAAGGTGGCTTAGTAAACAGGGTTAAGATCCTGTCGACCAAGGCTTTTGACTTCATGAGCCGTAAGGGTCTCATGAAGGTACTTCTCCCTGCGAGTCGTGAGGATCTCGTAGGTATGTTTTCTCCTTAGGAATCGTGAGGATTCCTGAGTGTATGTTCCCTTGTAAGTCGTAAGGATCTTACAAAAGGGTTTTCTCCTTATAAGTCGAGAGGGCTTATAAGGGTTGTTCACCATATGGACATATCCCTAGTCACGGGTGAGACTTTGTTAGGGAAATGTTTATTCGCGCCCGTGGATTGTATAGAAGGGTCAGTATGAGCCGCTTATAGGGCAATATCGAAGGTTGTGGGGGTTGCTTAAGCACAGGTTTAGGTCTCTGTAATTTAAGACTTTCAAATCTTATGAACCGTGGGGGTCCCATAAGAGAGTTCTCCTTATGAGTCATGAGGATCTCGCAAGTGTAATTTCTCCTTAGAAATCGTGAGGATTCCTAAGTGTGTTGCTCCTTTGTGAGTCATAAAGATCTCACGCAGGTGGTTTCTCCTCACAAGGTCGAGAAGACCATGTAAGTGTTTTTTAACGAGGTTGCGCCCTTTCGGGTTTTCACAAACACTCGCCGGTAGCCCTGCTGTTTTTACTCACGGAGCCCTTTCGGGTTTTCATCCGTGCCCATTTTGCTTATGGACATACCGTCTCTTTTTTTCTTCTTTTTTTTATTCTTTTTATTCTTTTTTTCAAACGAGGTTGCGCCCTTTCAGGTTTTCACAAACACTCGCCGGTAGCCCTGTTGTTTTTACTCACGGAGGCCTTTCGGGTTTTCATCCGTGCCCTTTTTACTTATGGACATACCGTTTTCTCTCTTTTTTTATTTATTATTATTATTTTTTATTCTTCTTTTTTTGTATCGGCTTTGGGATGTTGTAATCCACCGTAGTTTATTGACATCTCGGTCAACAGCTAGTTTTAGGACATAGTGGTCCGTCATTAGTTTAAGGACGTTTCGGTCATTTGCAAGTTTTAGGACATTGCGGTCCACCGTCGCCGTATTTGAGGCGAATCTCTAGTTTACTGACTTTTCAGTCTATGGGGCTTTCCTTATGAATGAGCATGATGTCCCCGGCATATCCATCTTTCTCGGAGCATATGGTTGTGGCGGGCTCACCTTCCAGTTTTCGGACAACGTGAACTTGCCCTGTTGGTATTGGTCTTCAACCCAGTTTTTGAAAACGTAGCAGTTTTTGATGGGATGGCCCAATACTTGGTGGTAAGGGCAGTAATTAGGAGTGTCGACATCATTCAGTTGTAGCTGGTTTTTCGGCTCCGGTAGAGTGATAAGCCTGTTGTGCACTGCCGCTTCGAACAGCCTCCTTGTTTCATCCGGGGGAAATGACTAAAGACGTTTCAACCTCTCATAGAGGGGTTGCCGCTTGTTGCTTTGGCGAACAACCGGTCTAGGGCCACTCGATTGTTGTTGAGTGTTGGCGACGAAGGCCGTTTTTCCTTTTCCTTTATCTTTTTGTTCGCTCCGTTGTGTGCAGGTCCGAGATTTTCTCCGGGTATCGTGCAATTGCACGGCTGAATGTTCTCGCAAATCCTCAATTCTTTCATTTTAGAGAAGGATTCTTTGAAGAAGGGGCCGAGGGCTACTTTTTTGTCGGAGTCGCTCCCGAAGGTGAGAACTCGCGATCCCTCGGGATCAATCCTATGACAATTGCCAGCAATTCTTTTATGCTCATCTGTCGCATTCTTCCGCCGTCTACGAGCTTCACGCTTTGTCCTGTTGAAGTGTTGCCTGTGAGCGACACACCCTTGCCACCAACACTTAAAGGAGTCGCAGTCTTCAGTAGAATGTGCGATCTTCTGAGTAATTAGGATGCATCTCTACTCCACCGAGAGTGTTTTCTTCAGAGGGTGGTAGCTTCATTCCCATTGATATGGCTTTAGCAAACCTTTTCCTCGTCTTGAATTTGTTTTTATCCGCATTGGATGTCTTTTGATTCGACGGGAGTGCCTCGACTCTTTCGTCTAGTTGCCGGCGTTTGGCTCTTTCCAATATGGCCATCTCACGCTCCTGATTGGCTTTACTTTTCAGACGAATCTCATTCAGGAAGGCATCGATCATCTCTTCTGACGGCCACAGAAGTTCTGGTTCAGGACCCGCCCTTGGTTTCTCGGTGCAAGGAGCCTCTTCATCATCTATCAATGAGTGAGAGATCACATGACAACTTGCTACGTAGTCCTCAGATTCATCTGATGAGTCTTCTCCATCATCTCCATCTTCAAGGACGTGGCCGAGGAACTCCTGGAGCGTGATGGGAGTCCGCGCTTTCTGGTTATACTCTTCCAGCACGTCGATTTATTTCTGCAGGTCCGTACGCTTGTCGCGAGGTTTCACGGGCTTTTTGGATCTTTTCTTCTTCTTCTTTGAAGATTTCGACAGCTGGGTGTAAGTACTTGGGCCATCACCACCGGTCTTTGGAGTTGGGCGCGGCTTGAGCATCCCTTCAATGATCTGGGGTTCTAGCGGGTTCTCCCACCTGATCGCCGGGCATGTCTGGAGATCATTCAGCATCCTCTTGGTTTTGATTGATAGAACAACCTCCCACGGAGCTTCTTCAATAAGGGAGCACGTTTTCCCCAGCGTATTCACCTTTTTAGGGGTATGAGGTTGCAGCGGATTCACCTTCCATCTTTCGGACAACGCGAACTTGCCCTGTTGGTATTGGTCTTCAATCCAGTTTTTGAAGATGTAGCAATCCTCGATCGGATGACCCAACACACGGTGGTAGGGACAGTAATTGGGATCATTGATGTCGTTTGGCTGCAACGGGCATCTTGGATCTGGCAGATTGATGAGCCTGTTGCGCAGTGCCAGCTCGAACGGTCTTCTCGTTTTATCTTGAGGAAACGAGTAAGGACGTCCTAGCCTCTCCTCGAGGGATAAGCGTGGACGCATATTGTTTTGATGGGCAACCGGCTTCAGGTTGCTCGGCTGTTGTTCAGCATTGGCGACGACAATCGCTTTTCCTTTCCCCTTCTCATTTCGAGAGTCTGGCTTTGGAGGAGACGGTTTATGTCCCATCTGATCTATTTGGGCCAACTTGTCGATCAAGGCCTGGAAAGTAACTGGCTTAAAGAACATCATGAACTGCGAGATGGTCACTTGCGGATCAAGAGTGCCCACGAACATGCCTACCGCAGGTGCTTCTTCAATGCGTTGTTCGCACTTCGACCATAAGTTTCGCCACCGTATTGCGTACTGGACCCACGTCTCGCCTGGCTTCACCCTGGCATTAATCAGTACTGTTATTGGGGTGCGTCCACTAGCACTCGCGAATCTTTGTGTAAACAATAGCTCCATCTCTGCAAATGTTTTGACAGAGTCGTTAGGTAGCTCCGAATAGCATTCAAAGGCCGTTTCTGCTAAGCTGCCGACGAATTGGCGAAGCAACAGTTTGTCGTCGCCTCAAGTGTTGCCGCATAAGGCCTTGAATTAAGCGACATGCTGATGTGGATTCCCCGTCCCCTTGTACACATGGAACTTAGGGATCGTATATCCCGGCGGGTAATTGATTTGGTCATACCAGTCCGGATACGGTCGCCCAGTTTTGACGACTTGCCCAGCCGCTTCATTCGCCTGGTGAACTCGTATCTGCTGAGCTATATATTCGTCTAGTGCAGCTTTGGAAATGGTTTCCTCCTTGGCTGCTAACAGGGCTGGAGGAGGATTAGATGTCTCCTCTTTATCGTCTTCAATAATGATCGGAGGGTCTTCAACTGGAGGGTCCGGCTGTAACATCATTCCTACCATGTCTTGGAAGAGAAGTGCCATTTGTTTTATGTTAGCCGCCTGCTCTGCGGCTTCTCTGTCCTTCTTTTCAAGGACTCTACATAAGAAGTCAGCATCGGTTTCTTGCTCATGACGCTGCTCTGATGATGCTTCCGAGCTTTCTTTTGGCCCGGTGAGTGCGGCCATCGCAGTCATCATCTCTTGAAGCTTCTGCTGTTGCTCCTGGGCTTTTGTCATGGATCGGGTGAGTGGTCGGTGACCAGTCGAAGCCCGGCTTTCTCCCTTTCCGGAACCCATATAAACAGTGTGAACCACCATGCCCCCAGACTTGGGGCGTTTGTGTTCAGCGCTTTCACGGTTCGCCATGTTCACAGGGAATTTTTGCGGCCTTCTTTTCTTTTGAGTGATTGATGTTGAGGGAGCTGTTGCAGTGGGCACCCAGCCAGCTGTCACTTTTTGTGTCTTGACAGAGTAGTCCTTCTCCTGCCGAACCTTCATCTTTTTCTGTCGACGGAGATAGTCTTGATCCATCACGGAGTCTTGGACTTGACGCTAGTCCTTGTAAATTTCAGAGGATAGCCGTTGAGGGGGCTGCCCCAGCATCTTCTCTGGAGCATTCTCCACAAGTGGAGGATATCTCTTCAGCACTGCAATAGGAGAGTTTCTGCATACTTTGTTGAGCAGTTCAAAGCTGTTCTCGGTTGGGACGGCAGCATTGATCTCCACCATCGGAGCTGGCGGAGTTATCCCAGAGGGGGAGTTGCCCCCCAGCCTTCCTCACTCGGCGCCAGTGACGACGGCGAGCGTGTCGTGCGGGTGGAGTTGTTTCAGCTATAAGGGTGACTTCATCATGCCCTCTGCTTTGAAGAGAGACTGTTATTGGCGCTAGCCTGTCGAAGACTGACACCCGTTGAGAAGCAATGTCTAATCTGTCAAAGATAGACCTCTGGGCAGAGGAAGCAGCTTTGAGGACCTCGCCTGGAGCAGAAACCGGAACGGCCATCCTTGTAAAAACTGACTTCTCGGAAGGAGAAGCCTTTCCAATGATTTCGTCCGCTTGAGCCGGGATGGCTATCCGCTTTGGGATGGCAACTTCGGGTATTGCGGGCTTGTAGATGTTCTGGCCCAGTCTGTTGAAAACTGAGGTAGTGGAGTTGGGCGACCCGTTGAAAGGGGCCGCGGCAGTGGTAAGTCAATCAAAGACCGACTTCTTTAGAGCTTCTTGCGACGACATCGGGGCATTGAAGCTCATTGGTGGGAGCATGGTCCCGAAGAATAGTCCAGTGGTGGCTTGAGTTACCTGCCCCACTGGCATCTTGAAGAAAGAGGCCGATTGGGGCCCGTAAGTCACTCCTCCAGCAGGGACAGAGCGAGAGTTGCAGTTGCAGTTAGTGCAGTTTGAAGCCATTGATCTTCTGTTTTCTGCACGGAGCAAGACACCAAATCTAAGTACCTCAGATCCACAGGCAACCACAGCAAACCGCGATTCGTTCGCGAACACGACACACGAAGTGTGGAGTGGAAAGAGGAAAAGGTCCCACCGGGCGTGCCAGAATTTGTTCCCCTCCGAAAGACGGCGCAAGACGACGTGGGTTCGTCTTGCCTGAGATTCGGGGCAGATGCTATTTGGTTTTATCCGTCCACCTCTCCGAAGATGCCAAGTTGATTTATGGCACCGTGTATCAGAGGTTTAGACGGATGCGGCCGATGTAGCAGACTTCGTCAGATTCCCCCTCGATTGAGGGGTTTTTGATTGTGGGGACGCTCTTCCCTGCAGGCGCAAGACCCTGGAGTTAATTACGTTACCGCATCGCGGTAACAACTTTCTCCTTCTCCAGAATTTCACTTCGTGTCGTGGGTGTTTGTTTTGTTTGTGGTTGCCCGTGGATTGTATACGGAGACTAATTTATGTCGTCGCCCGTAGGACGTGGATTAGTTCAAATCCGTATTTTCTTAGATTTGGTTTTGGGGTTTTGGTTTGAGGATACGTTAGCCATTTTGAGGTTAAGATCAACTCAAACGTTTGTTAAGGATACGTTAGTCTGATTTGAGACTAAGATCAACTTAACGGGATCGTTTAGATCCGACAAAAGAGCATTTGGGGGCTCTATTGTTCCAGTTTAGGGACATGGTGGTCCATTGCCAGTTTAGGGACATTATGGTCCATTGCCAGTTTAGGGACATGGTGGTCCATCACCAGTATGGCCGTCGGGACCCATCACCTCTCTAACGACGTTGAAGGATTACAACGACAGATGTCAGAGGAGTTCAGAGATGTACCCTTGAACCAAAGTTGATTGGGGGATCTATAGTCCAATTTGGGACTAAAGTCTGTTTGAAGGTTTAAGGATACGTTAGCCATATTTGAGGCTAAGATCAACTTAAACGGGATCGTTTAGATCCGACAAAAGAGCATTTGGGGGCTCTATTGTTCCAGTTTAGGGACAAAGTGGTCCATTGGTTTAAAGATGCTTAAGTCCGTATATCGGTTTAAAGACGCTTCAGTCCATGAGTTTAAGGACGCTTAAGTCCGTAGCAATGTATGGTTGTCGGGACCCGTCACCTCTCTGACGACGTTGAAGGATTACAACGACAAATATCAGAGGAGTTCAGAGATGTACCCTTGAACCGGATGTAAATTGATTTGATAGAGCAGTCGTGCTCAGTCAATTTAATTTGAGGACTTAAGGCCAGAATTAGGCTAAGTCCAGTTGAAAATGTTTTAACATTTTATTTGCATTTGGCCTGTTAGGCCTTTACTAGGGCTCTGCCCCTGTTAATAATGCACTGCATTTTATTCTGGCCTGTTAGGCCTTTTTGATTTGGGCTTTGTCCCTTTATTTTTGCAGAGCATTTGTTTTGGTCCATTGGACCTCTTAATTGGGCTCTGCCCTTTAATAATGCGCTGCATTTAATATTCTGACAGTGCGCCACGTGGCCTGTCAGGCGCTTTGCGCTGATTGAGGAGCGTAAGGCGCAAACTGATGTGGAGGTGACACGTGTCACGCTCTGGTGAGCGCAAGCGCAGTGCGCTGCGCCATTGCGCCACGCTAGTGCGCTGCTGACACGTGGCGCGCTCTGATGACTTGCGCCAATTTAAGAAAGCAGTGCTCTGTTTTTTCAAAGCGCAAGGCGCAGTTTGTTCTGGGGCTGACACGTGGCGCTCTCTGGTGGCTTGCGCCAACCCAAGAGCGCAACAGTGCAAATTTTACAAGTGCAGGGCACTGTTTAATCTCTTGATCGAATTTGGATCAAAGAAAATAAGCTTTCTTTCTTGTTTCAAGAGGTTTTACCTCATGATTAAAGAACCATTGGTTCATCAAAAGGCTGTGCCTTTATATGTAGATCAAAAGATCTAATAAATAAGTATATTACTTCTTCTTTTTTATTCTTATTATTTGATCTTTTCTTTTTATTTAAGATCTTGATCTTGTTCTTAGATCATTGATTTTTTTAGAAGAAATTCTTCTTTTATTCAAAGGTTTTTACCTTTTTTTATCTCTCTGAGTTTCTTCTCAAAGTTTTCTTTTTAAGAGCTCTGTATCTCTCTATCTTGATGTCAATGTCCTTTAGACTTGGAGTCTAGGGGCCTTTATATAGTGCCAATTAGTTTGTTAAATCGGTTAAAGAGATCTTTCTCTGAGTGATTTAGGGATTTTTCCCCACCGCTGGATCTTTGATCCAAGGGCTCCTGTTTTACAGAAGAGAATCTTATTGTTTTAATAAGATCAGAAAGATCTTTCTGGAATTTTAATTCTGTTTTAGTGCTGGCACAGTTAGCGCAAGCGCAGACCTGCGTTTGACACGTGTCGCGCAGCGCAACTACGCTAGCGCGACTGCGCTGATACGTGTCGCGCAGCGCAGAGCGCATGTCAGCTGAAGCGTTGCTTCTTTAATTTTAACTTTAATTTCAAAGCAGAGCTTTGCTCTGATTGGGGAAAACAGAAGCGTTGCTTCATCTCCCGTCTTGGAATTTGAACAGAGTTTTGCTCTGATTGGGGTAAACAATGTTGAATGGCGTTATCAGGGGTAAGGCCTGTTATCACTTGGCAGCAAAGACGTACTCGTCTGGAGGAAGCAGCTCCTCATAGTGTTCTCCCCAAACCGGTAAGCCAGAAATCTCTGCAAACTCCTTTAAAGAGATTGAGACTTCTCGATCCAACAGAAGGAAGGTGTGAGTCGGAATATTCCATTGCTCCAGAAAAGACTTGACCCACCAGGCAGGAGGCATAGAATATTGAAAAAGAGAAGCGTAAATGGCGGGATACAAGCCGAGCTTCAGCAGCTGCGACTTCTTGGATGACAAAATATAGCGAGCCCATTGCAAATACCCAGTTGGATGACGAGGAGTTAGGCCTATCATATATGGTTGTCCCCAAGGGCGCGACTCGCCTTGGCAGATATGTCGCCCCAAGGTATCCAAAGCCATTGGAGACTGTACGGGTATTGCAGCCATAAAAGGCTGAAGGAGACCCTCTGAAGTCCAGTTGATCTCCTCCACGGTATAGTTCATCGGGGGTGGGTTGGCGTAGTGGATCGCCGAAATAGGCTTCGAAGGTGCTGCGCAAGAGAAGCTACGCCGCCCCCTGATGATCTGATTGTACCACATTCCCCGTAAATGAAGGTTCTTTTGTTCTGGATCATGATCTTTGATCAGCGCAAAGACTTCCCTATCCACAGGCGCTTCGGGGAATCCTCCTTCCGAATGGACGAACGGGAAAGAAGTGTCGAAAGACATAGTACCTGCGCGGAAAAGAACATAATTTTCAACCGTCAATGCTACAGTTTAAGTTCTATCACTAGGTACTTTAAATTTATACCACACTGCAATGCAGTGGAAAGGGACTGGGGGAGACCCATATAATCTGGATGACGGCTCAACATTAATAAAACAGTCTCATCATTTGATGAGAGTGTCATTAAATGAGGAAATCCTAAAAGGATTCTCATTTAATGAGGGCCCTCGGGCCAAAGAGTAAATCTCCCATTGAGAGCGGCGCTCTACAACAAGAGTGACATCTGTCAACTCTGATGATGAAAGGAATAAAAATTCCTCAAGAAAAAATTCTGAAGAGCCATGCCCTGTAAAGATGATGGAATAACCCATCAGAAAACTTAAAGTAAAGTTTTTAATGAATTAAAAATTCCGAGATCTTCAAGATCTATGGACAAACTCTAAGAGTTCTTCATAAAGGATTAACAAATCTACATGAGTTGAAAGAGCAAAGCTCTGTTAATAGGTTAAGAAACCCTAAGAAAGATCTCTTTAGATTTATGAGAGCAAAGCTCTGTTAACAAAACCCTAAAAAAAATTTCTTAGATCTATGATCTGAAAAGAGCAGGGCTCTGTTAATGGGTGAAAGCGTAAATTATTAACTAATCCCTTCAAAGATTTAATCTTTACCTAAATTTTTGACAGAGTTCTATCCCTAAGAAAGTTCTTAAGACAAAGAGCTATGCTCTGAAGGAGAATTAATTCTCAGAAAACAAGGAAGAAGATGAACAGAGGTCATCTCTAGGGCCAAAGGCCCTATTTATAGGCACTGAGAGCCGTTTCAACTTCTGAGTTGATCCAATGGCGTAGATGCTACCACCGCTACACTCACGTGTAGGCCACGTGAGCGCAACGGTGGGGGGAATTTGTTTTCCCAATCAGAGCAAAGCTCTGTTCAAATTTTGAAATTTGAAATGAAGCAGCGCTTCATAGCAGCGCCAGCGCTGAGAGTCAAAAACTCTGAGGCAGCGCTCACGTGCAAAGCACATGAGCGCTGGCGCTAAGAGCGCTGCACTCTAAGCAGCGCACCACGTGCAAAACACGTGAGCGCTAACGATAAAACAAAATGTTCTCGGCCCTTGGATCAAAGATCCAACAAACATGATTAAAAATCATCAATGGACCAGAATAAAAGTCTGTTAAGGAAACATTCCTCAGAATCTTTCCAAACAAGAAAGATTATGTTCTGAAAATCAGAGCACCGTTGGATCAATGATCCAATGGTGATTAAAAATCACCAAAATACAGAATAAATTCTGTTTGGGAAAAGATTTCCCAATCTTGTTAAAAACAAGAAGATTGCCTTCTGTAAAACAGAAGCCCTAGGATCAAAAATCCAACGATGAGAAACATCCCCAAATCAATTAGAGAAAAGATCTCTTCAACTGATTCAACAAATCAGCCTACCCTATATAGAGGCCCCAAGACTTCAACTCTCATAGAGAGGAACCTCCCCCATAAACTTTGAGAAATTTCAGAGAGAAGAGCAAGCTCTCAGAAAAAGAAGAATTTCTTCAAAGTAAAATAAAGAGATCAAACCACCTCATCAGAAAAAGAACTTCGTTCTTTTGCTAGATCATAGATCTTTAAGACAAATTGTCTTTCATAAAAGGGATCATAACATCTCATTATAAAAAGGGGAGGAGAATAATTCAATTCTCTTAGGATCACCGATCCATAAAGGTAAAGCCTTTCACCAAAAACATAAAAGATTGAAACATCTCTTATAAAATAAGAACTTTGTTCTTAGATCCACGATATAAAGTCTCTTATAAGAGAGAATTTAATTCTCAGAGAGCAGAATCGCCTAAAAAGAGCCTTAGCGCTCCAATTAAATGAAGCGCTTCAGCTCTCCAAATCTAACGCACAGCGCTGCAGAGCCTTAGCGTTCCAAATTTAAAGAAGCGCTCTGCGCTCATTGACTGGCGCACAGCGCCAAGCGCGCCACGTGCTCCTCACGTGTGCGCTACTTAAACAGAAGCGCTCTATGCTCATTGACTGGCGCTCAGCGCCAAGCGCGCCACGTGCTCCTCACGTGTGCGCTACTTAAACAGAAGCGCTTTGCGCTCATTGTCTGGCGCTCAGCGCCAAGCGCGCCACGTGCTCCTCACGTGTGCGCTACTTAAACAGAAGCGCTCTGCGCTCATTGAATGGCGCTCAGCGCCAAGCGCGCCACGTGCTCCTCACGTGTGCGTTAGGAGAACATAAATTGTTCTTTAAATGATAAAGCCCAGCGCCATAATGAGTGCTCAGCATTCAATAAAAGACAAAAAGTTGTCAGGAACAATGCTCAACATTGTTAAATGAAAAAGGACTGAGCCTAATTAAATGTCTAACATTTTGAATAAATGGGCCGAGCCCAAGTTGGCCACAGATCTCTAATTCAGATCTTAGTCCCAATTTGGACTACAGATCTCCTAACCAATATTGGTTCAAAGGTATATCTCTTCACTCCTCTGATATTTGTCGTTGTAATCTTTCAACGTCTTCAGAGAGGTGACGGGTCCCGACAACCAGACATTCCACGGATTGTGGGGTCCTTAAACTCATGGACTATGATGTCCTTAAACTTTATAGACTATGATGTCTTTAAACTCCATGGACTATAATGTCCTTAAATTCCATGGACTATGATGTCCTTAAACTTTTGGACCGCAAAGTCCCTAAACTAAAACAATAGAGCCCAAATGCTTTTTTGTTGGATCTAAATGATCCTGTTAAGTAGATCTTAGGCTGAAATTAGACTAACGTATTCTTAACAAATTGTTAAGTTGATCTTAGTCCAAAATTAGACTAACGTATCCTTAACAAACGTTTAAGTTGATCTTAGTCTCAAATGAGATTAACGATCCTTAAACCTAACCCAAAACCCATATCTAAGAAAATACGGATTTGGGCTAATCCACGCCCTACGGGCGACAACATAAATTAGTCTCCGTATACAATCCACGGGTAACCAAAAATAAAACAAATATACACGACATGAAGTGACCATCTGGAGAAGGAGAAAGTGGTTACTGCGATGCGGTATCGTAATTAACTGCAGGGGCTTGCGCCTGCAGGGAAGAGCGTCCCCACAATCAAAAAACCCTCACAATGAGGGGGAATCTGACGAAGTCTGCTAAATCGGCCGCATCCATCTAAACCTTCGATACATGGTGCCATAAATCAATTTGGCATCTTCGGAGAGGTGGACGGATAAAACCAAACAGCATCTGCGCCCAAATTCAGGCAAGACGAACCTACGCGGTTCCGTCTCCCGTATTCGGCGGAGAACAGTCAAAAGTGATCGGCTCGGTCTCCCTCGACTTCTTCCTCGGACGGCTGTCGGCCTCCACTACTGGCATGGGGCGCTGAGTCTCGTAGGTACTCGACGTACCCCCCGCCGTCATGACCATGATTTTTGACGAGACTCGGTTCCTTTCGGTGAGGTTCCTTACGCCCCCCGGTAGGGTTGTTTTTGAGCTGCCGTAGAGAGTCTCGCGTGCACGAACCCGTCGAGAGAGGGGTGCCGGTCATGCCTGCGAACAGACGAGCTGACCGCCACCGCCTTAGGAGGGACAAGGGTGCGACGAGATTCGGGGAAAAACTCTCTGGCGTAAGACCTCGGAGCCAAACGAAGCGGTGCCCACCGAGTTATTGAATATGTTGGCCCGAGGGACTTGCGGCTGTTGGAAACAGTGAGGCGGCGACCGGCCGTTCCTGCACGAGCAGAGCCTTCTCTCCCTCTGTAGGGGTCCCGGTCCTGAGGTGGGGGAGTGGCGACTTGGGGATGTTGCCCTGCCGTTTGGACGTGGATGAGCGTCCCCACGACGGACGCGAGTCGGTCTATCCGGCCGGCAAGGGCGCTAATGGCATTCGGTAGAGGAGGTTCGTCCGTGCCTCCGTTGAGGGGGAGACGGCAGTTAGTGCTCGGATCTTCGTGATGATCGCTCGCCATTAGATTGAGATCGGAAAGTAAACTTTTGTTTTTGTGGAATCAAGAATTTCCCATAGACGGCGCTAGCTGATGCGACCTGGATCGCGCCGAGATGTTACATTTCGTTGATCTGATGATGGCGGCGATGGGTGGCTAAGATTGGATCTGGAGGTTGTCGCTCCTGAAGCGTGTGGATCTCAATGGGTTTGAGGTTGTGGTTGCCGAGCTACCTGCAAGGAAGTCCCGGGGTGGTTGTACCACCGAGGACCCTCCGACGGTCAAGTTAGACTAGAGATCCGAGCAGAGTAACGGCTTAGTGGAGTAAAAATGGCTTACTTGAACCGTCTAGAAGAGGGGTTTATATAGCGGTGGCAGTAGGCAGGGCAGGCGTGAGAATCACGCCGGCAGTTACGCTCCCGACGTCACGCTCGCGTGATGAGCAGGATCTCCCATTAATAGCGAGAGAGGCTAGTTAATAAGGGATCGCGATGGCGTGGAACGTGGGATGTGGCCGGTGGATATCTCGCCCATGGCGAGATTCGCGGGATGGCGGTTGCGCCTGTGAGCGGTGTCGTTGGTCGGTCGATGAGACCGAGGAAGATGAGCTCGGTGGGAGAGCTCGCGGACGAGCGGGAGAGCCGAGGTATCTTGGTTCTGTGGTAGCCCGGAGATGAGCCGGTAGGCCGAGGAGACCAATTGAGCAGGGGCTCGGAGGTGAGCCGGCGTTTGCTTGTAGGACGGGCACGGGAGTGGTCTGAGGTCGGCCATTGTAGGTCCTTTCTTGTGAGCCCCGGGACACGTCATCTGCCACGTGTCATGATCTGGGAGATCACCGATATCGAGCATCATCAATACCTATGGCTTGAAGTGGTCATTTATTCATATAATATTTTCTTGCATTTTTCCACGTGCGTGGCACGTGCATAACACTAATACGTGTGTGAGAGAAGATAATGAAGGAAATGTGCCGTTGGAGGGAATTTTCTCCTTAATGGAGGAAATGTGCCATACGACGGAATTTTCACATGTGGCGTCGGAAAAATATATCGTCTACGATCTTTTTTAGACGATCGGCATCCCTCGTAATCATCTTTATCATGTAAGATGTGGATACACTAAATTTCATGTGATTCCATCGCGTTTTCACCATTGATTTAGTGGGTGTAAAATTAACGATTTATAAACAATAGAACTTTCTACATTGTTAATTCAACGGTGAAAAAGTGGTGCAATCACATGAAAATTTGGTGTATCCACATCTTACATGATAAAGATGATAATGATGGATGCCGATTGTCGAAAAAAATCATGAAGAATATAGATTTTTGATACCACCCAACTAGGGAAGCTGACATAAGAGGGATATCATCCACAATTTTATCCGACGATTGGCATCTATCATCTTCATCCTTATCATCTAAGATATGGGTACACCAAATTTCGTATGATTCTTCCACCCTTTTCACTGTTGAATTAGCAATGTAAAAAGCTCTATTATCGGTAAACCGTTAATTTTGTACCCACTAAATCAACGGTGAAAATATGGAAGAATTGCATGAAATTTGGTGTGTCCACATCTTAGATGATAATGATGAAGATGATGAATACCGATCGGCGGAAAAAATGGCGAAGGATGTATTGTTTCAACGCCATAGAAAGAATGCATTACTCTCTCTCTCTCTCTCTGTGTGTGTGCATGTGTATTGGCGACAAAAAGGATTTATCATGGTGACACTTCCAAATGCAGACAAGATTGAACTTCTTTATTATCACAGGTAAGAGACAATTTCTAATAATATTGGTGGGCTGGTTGAGAAAATTCTGCCCCCAATATTTTTGCTTGTCTGGCCCAAATATATGCTGGCTAGGCCTGGCCTAATATGGATGTACCCATTAAAGTTGCCCAACGCCCTTTAATCATTTTAATTTGGGTTAAATTATCAAATTTCCTGGCCTGCTTAGCAATTTTCGAATTGTTGGAAAGGGCCTACCTACTGTCAAAATCTTTGTGAAAAAACACATGAGCTGTATTTCGTTTATGCCTTCTATTCTCTCAACTGTTTGAGTATTACAGCCAACTGCTTTAATATTACAGGCAACTACAACTGCTTTGATATCTGAGGCAACTGGTATTAAGTGGTTTTAATTGCGCCCAGGTTTTTTTTCTTAAGAAGAGCAAAAAGCCTAGAGGTTTTTACACAAGTTTGAAGCGGGCCGGGGCTCTTTGACAACTTACCCTTTTAATTTTAATTCAAACTCGACTTCATTCATACCTATTGAGCCAATATAAACTATGCCTGCAGGTTTTACCTTAAATTGGATTAGAATTTGGGCTTGTTATAATTAGCCTACGAAAAGGCCCAGCAGATCGCGGCAATCCAACCAAAACCTATCTGCAGCTAACGTGTCATCATCCCACGCCGTCCGTTATCCTCAGTGAACGATGAGCTTGTGCTCGCCACGCATCCAAAGCTAGAGCCGCCTGCAGCCAAATTATTCATAGGGCAAACCAAAGAGAGAGAAAACATTGAACAAATATGGCATCTTCAATCTCTTTGGCGAGCACTGTTGGAGCTGGCTTCGCTTACAGCCGCTCCTCCGATGCTCTCAATAAACGAAGAAGCCAGCTGTTTTTGCATAAAAATAGAGCGTCGCCATTGATGACAGTGAGAGCAGCTGAAGGTGGGGGCATCAACCCTGGGATCCGCAAGGACGAAGCGAAGGTCGTCGACAACGTCGTCGTCTCTGAGCTCTCCAAGCCCCTCACCGCCTACTGCAGGTGAATGAATATTCATGGACCCTCTAATTTAGGCTAAATTGCAGGAAATATCCATTGCTTTAAATTTGAGAGGAGCAAAATGCAGGTTTTGGAAAAACTTGGGAGTTTTTTTTTTTTTTTTTTTTGTTATCGCCGCAAAAGTTAAAGTTAAAGATGTTTGCTACAATTTAGCCTTTAGTTTGTTCTTGAATTATATTCTTGATGAATTAATTCGTTAGTTAGTGAAATTGGGATTGGAGATTGAATTGTGGGTATATATAGGTGCTGGAGGTCAGGGACGTTCCCGTTATGCGACGGGAGCCATGTGAAGCACAACAAGGCCACCGGCGACAATGTGGGCCCCTTGCTTCTCAAGAAATAACACTGAAGCTAGCAAATTTACCTTTGAGTTTAATATTTTTGTGTTTGTGTTTTTTCTGCAATGCCTTTGAATTTTGCTTGTAATGGAGTTTTTCAATGTGTATGCTCGGAAGTTGGTTGGAAGCATTGCATCGAATATTATATAACTGAATCTGAAAATCTTGTAAAATGAACCAAGTGTGATTTTTTCTTTAATTGACTTGAAGTTTACCCTTTGCACTCTAATTGGTAACATAATTCGAAACGGACACCGCCGTCGGCACGTTTGTTTGAGAAATTGTTTAAATATTAGAGAGGAGTGAGCTGTTTTTGGGCACTTCTAAGCTTGGTGCCCTCATGATGCTATTTGTTTCTTTTTCATAGCCGGACATATGCCCGAAACAAAGAGGATTTCTTTTTCTTCAACCCCCTCCTTCATTTATTGGCAAGACCCAACCACGCACCATTGGGAGTGCTCAACTTAAGTTAACGGGTCTATAGGATACACGAAGCAGGCTAGGGGCCTGTACCTATGACCTGATGGTCCGTGAGGGGATTCGGTTTGATTTACTCTAGCTTAGTTTAGCTAGGGTTTGTTGTTTAACTTGATCCTCTACAGAGCTGTGTTCATGCGTGTAGGCTTAGACAATGACATATCCTTATTAGAGCGAGTTTAGGCATCTGTCCTATCTAGATCAAGCAGTATAGAGAATAGCCGCTTGTATAAATGGGTCGAATATGTATCAAACCTGTTTTGCAAAGGTAAAAATCCTTGGTGCTACCTAACCAGACTTGCATAACCACATCCATCTCAAATGCTAAGATCCACAAGCAGCCTCTTTATTCTCAATTTCTTCTACCCTTATTTTTCCCTTAATCCCTCTTCTCCCTTCTCAAATTGAACCTCAGCCTTTTTTGCTCCTATCTCAGGTGTTAGTTATATGTATGTCCTAGAGGCCATTACTGTACATACGATATATATTGTAGTGGATGCTTGGACATATATAGGGAGGACTTTCTTACTCGACATGATAGTACGCTGTCTGGTTGCATTTTATCTTAACATGTACGATGATTGTCTCTATATTATATGTTGATAAAACCCTTAGGATATGTACTCGACTACTGGGATTATGATGAAATCATACTAGTGGGGCCACGGTAGTCGACGAGTATATCCTATAACTATTCCTAGTCGAGGGTGTATCGAGACAGGGTATCGATACACCAGAGTAGACTAGCGTATACGCATTTTAACCTATATGATGGGCGATGGATGATCCCATATCCATCGGTGTTTGACATCAAGGATGGTGTACGGGTGCTCAGTAGAGACTGGGTACACTGGACGGACTCGCCGAGAACTCCCAGATGGTATTATACACCACGTCAGATGGCAGTTCTCTGGTGACACTAGTACAGGTTAGTCTATAGACCCGAGATCGTCATAGAGTCTTGTGTGATTCTCACTGTGCTTTGATTTCCATCATACCATGTCCAAGAGGGCGTGCAAAAAGGTGGCTTTTGGGTACAGTCCCGAATCACATGGAGGCAATGAGCGATAAGAGGGGATTCGTCTCTCCCGATATAGGGAGTTGATGTTGCGCTGTGTTCGATTGGCTATAACTGGAAATCCCTGGCCAGGGTTGCTGAGATCTACTGGTAAGTGTTATCAGTAGTTTCTCGAACTGTTATAGACCTCATATCGACATGACTTATCAAGCTACTGGGATCTGACGTTTACCACCCCTAGGCGAGATATGCGTCATATCAAACGAAGAGACCGGACTGTACGAGAGTGTTACTGATTGGATTCACGGGAGAAAGTACAGGCTTGCTTGTTGATCTTCTGATCGCTCAATACCTGGGTGGCTGTTATGTTTAGCTGACCGCTTGCAGCTTGTGGGTGTTTGATATGATCATCACCTACTGCCGGTGTATTGACGATTCTTTAGAGTCCTACACAGAGATTTCTTGACTCAGGCAAAACGGAGTAGGAGCACATATATGATATATGCGGGACCGAGAACAATACGTGTATGTGATACCGTATTAGATTCTCGTGATATGAGATATCGGCCGGGTATATGAAATATAGCCGGGTCATCGGATCAAGTGTTGATTCGATGAACTGATACAGATTATATTAGTCGGTTATTTATGAAATAGCCGGATTATCGGATCAAGTGTTGATTTGATAATTTAATGTGTAATTATATATTTGATATATTAAATTGCATTAACTAATATAAGCTCACTAAAACATTCTTTTTCTCACTCGGGTAATACATTGATATATATGCGATATATATTAATTGTATTATTTTATTTTGTTACAATAAATATTATATATGTGATATATAATATTGTAACATATTATGATTATTAATGCAACATGATTAGTGGAGATTAAATATGATTAAGGTTTGATTTGGGTTAATTTTTCTAGAAGCTTCTAGAAGCTTTCTTTTTGTTTTTGCAAAGATATTTTGCAAGATATTTACTTAACCCAACCCACACCCTTTACCATGGTTAGATCTCTACAATGGTTAATTCTTTCTTGACTTAACCATGGTTGCATTGGTAATAATAATAACAATTCATTATTCATCGCAAAAGGATTATTATTCATTCTTCTTCTTCTTCCTCCTTACAAAGATTTCTAGCTTTGGGTTTTATGATGGATTAGTGTGAGATTATGATAATAAAAGAGAGCTAAAATCCTACTTCATCATCCTAATCTATCCTAACCATTTAGATTGGGGTGTTCACTTCATTAGTGAGTGAGAGCTTGTGTTAAAGAAATTTCAAGGTAGATCATCTTTGTTATCGAAGATCGGAAGCAAGCTTGCATCTTTCTCTTCGTGGAGCCTCTCTAGAGTCCGGATACTCGATGATCGCAGCGAAGGGACCTCAACACAGAGCTTTAGAAATGAAGGACCGGACTATAAAGGTTGTAATCCCAAACTCTTAGTGTTAAAGTGTTTAACATGCTTTGTTTCGCCTAATCTCTAGTTTAAAAATCTTGGTTAGGGTTGTTCGGCACGTCTAAATTTTAAATCGGGCATGGTTGATACCTTATAGACCCTTGTGAGAGTGCTTAGTAACCCTACAGTGGTATCAGAGCCAAGCTAGAGTTTTAGGCGAAATCTACACGAAATTTAAAGTCCGATCGAACTTCGAATACCCGTAAAACCCTAGTTTCTGGAAATTTTTCAAAAAGTTGATTTTTTCATATTAAAAATGCTCAAAAAATTCAGCAGGTAATTTTATGGAACTGTGTGAAAAACGACAACGTAATTCGCCCAAGGCGCCGTGGAACCGCGGCATGAGCATAGGTCGCGCGGCGGTTCCGCGGCCGTACAGTGAAATCCTTGTTTGCTTTTTGCACAGTAAAATCCGTAGGTGTTTCCTGATGCTTCTGGGAATTTTTAAATTTACTCAAGTGTTGAGTTTTCTGGGTTGTATTGGGGACACGTTGATTCGATCGGATAATTTAACTTCGTTTTGTTTTTTCCAGATAATTTTAGAACGTGTTAAAATGTTCGAACGGATATCAATAACTCACTTTTTCCCCTGTCGGAATTTTTTTCAAAAGTTGGATTTTTCCTCGAGTTTGAAACTTCCGGAAAATCATGTAAGTAACATGGTGGACCCTCTAAAAGAACACAAACCTTAACTCGATTATGTGACCGTCTGAACCGCCTCTAAACCTTAGGGTTTGGGGCAGTACGGCGTTGCCACATGTGCGGCGTTGGCTTGACCCTTCTACGGCTGGACCATTGGTATTGTGGCATGTGATGGATACTTTTTGAACTCCGCTCAAGTGTTGAGCTATTTGGGAAATCTTGGGTGTTTGTTTATTCGATCGGAAACTTTAACACTGTATATTTATCTGGATTGTGATACAATATTTGGAATCTACATGTAGTTATGAGATAACTAATTTGAATGTTATAAATCTAGCAGTTCAGTCTCAGATGATCGGTTGCCACGGGATTTTGATGCGATCAAAAGTCCGTCGCAATCACGTAGCGTACGCGGATACTCACCGGGTAAACTTAATAGATAGCCACGCCCCATAGCCCCGACCAAGTGACTGTAGAAGAACCCCTTCGCCAAAAGAGTCCGTTCGAATGCTCGCGGCAGCGGTGTTCCGCCTTAGTGCACTTCGTCGATGGCATCCGGGTGTGCGGCCGTCTACTAAAGTTTGCGACGAGCATTCGATCAGGTTGTCGGGAATCTTGTTGAATTATCCGACTGGATATTGAAAAGAGTTTTCGATATTGAGACTAAAATACGGGGTTTATAACTGTTAGGCATGGGATGTCTAAGGAATTCATTTGGTTAGGCATGCAATGTCTAAAGAGGTTGCGGATTCCAACTGTTGTAGTTTTACACTTTCTTTTCTGCGACCGTAAGTGTAGTATGTAGTTGTATCGCCTGTTTTCGTTGCTATACATCAACGACAATCGGTATATACATACTTACTTTGTTGATGATATGAGATATTATGTGTTGCTGTGATATGTTATATTGGATCGTCGTGTTTTGAATAGCCGGGGGTTTTATATGAGATGAGAGTTTTTCTTTTTCATTCATGTAAAATTCATTGTATATAATATTCTTTTATTGGGGCACTTCCGGGCTGAGGATGATATCACCATTGTATATTATTTACTTTTTTCGCATTAGGTAGACCCAAGGCGGGGAGCACAAGTAACCGGGTTCTAGGGTCCAAGTGGGAGACCATCTCGAAGAGTCGAGACCGGGTCTCCTAATCCTAGAATTGGCAGTGTTACTTGCCGCTCTCGTAGGGGGTCTAGGGATGCGGGTTTGGTTATTCATCGCGACCGTAGGAATCCGTGTTTTACACAGGCTCGTATTAAAACACGGACGTCCTAGTATATCCAATATTTCATATGTGTTCTTCTGCTACAATGTTCTGTGATGAGATCATATTATACTGCCTGAGACGAATATTTATATTATATATATGAGATATATGTTATATTGCAGATTTCGTTTCAAAAGTGATGCTTGTGAAGCATAATAAAATGGGACTTCATTAATGAGATTAATGAAACTAAAAGAATCCTAAAGATATTGTAGAAACTTGTTTAAAAAACTGGTAGCTCTAGTTCTTGCTTTGCATAGCGGTATTCCTTGTAGAACATCCAGCACCTTATTCGATAAGGAAAGAGCCGAGATCCCTTCACCGGGAGTGACCTCTTTAGCGAAACTAGCAGATGCTACAAACTCGGTGCGTCTTTTGATTGTTTCGATAGTTTTTGCTTTGCATAGTGGTATCTGCGAAATATCCTGCACCTTATTCGATGAGGAAAGAGCCGACGATCCTTTCACCGGGAGTGACCTCTTTAGCAAAACTAGAAAAGCCTCAAAAACATTCCATTTAAAAATCACTCGGTTCTACAACGATATCAAGTTCATTACGCAAAGAGTTTTCTTAAAAACCTGTCGTATCCCTCCCGTCATTTCAGATAAGTACTTCATAGTATTCGTACTACGTTTGTTGGCTTTCGTCAAGGCGTAGTGTGCGGTAGCTATTTATGCTTATCTGTATAAGCATATGATGCGATTGAGTTAGGGTAGTCGTGCGGCTTTGTTGGCTTTCGTCAAGGATCGTGCGGGTGAGTTTAATTCAATCGGGAAATGACGGGTTGAACTTGACCAGTAGCCTATGGTTTGTTGGCTTTCGTCAAGGTCACGTCAAGGTCATAGGACGCTAGGGGTAAAATATTATCGGGAATTTCAAGTGTTGAAATTTGCAATGAGATTGCATACCTTCTATGAGATAGTTGGATCCCAATACCCGCTGCGAGTAAGAGTTACTCCTGTGAGAGTTTACACATTACAATTAGCTGATCAAGTAGGTGTCTAGAAGGTGTCAACGGGGTTACGCCCCTGGGAAAACGAGGTTTACTTTAATTAAGTCCGTGCGAAAGCGCGGGAAACCTCCCTTAAAGTACCGGCACTGCCTGGCTGAAAGATTGGCGAACTTGTAGAGTGTAATTAATCCCGTCTAGTCTTTCCTTTTAGGGTTTGAAGGAAGATTTGACTAAAACAGTGGGAGACATCCTGATTAGATAAATTGATAACCAATCTAATCTTGTAAAAGCGCACGCTGAGCGTTTTCTTCTCTCTCTCTCCTGGTTGCGACTATGTCACGCCTTAATCAAGATAATAATACGGATGTATTGACCGAACCGCTTGTTATACTGCGCTAAGGAATGTTGGTCCCGCTCCAACTTATAATTGTTATAAGACAGAGCAGGAAATTGGGGATTACCAGAATTCCCGTGCCGCCCAAACGAACAAAGTACATGCTGATGCACCTTCTTCGGGTGTGTTCATTACCGAGACCGTTTCTCAGTATCATTTACGTCCTGGATATGAGATACCGAATCAGGATCCCGCAAATGTAATTTGTTACATGGGCTACAGATAGGTAGAGAACTGAGAACGAGTGATAAGTTTCAAGAGTTGGAAATGATGCAAGTGTTGCAGCCAAGTCTGTTGGCAGTTATCACCCTGTATTATCAGAATATATTGATTATGAACGAATGTTATTAGATACCGAAAACTGATATACAACATCATATCAGTCTCTTTATTAGTAAAAAAGGATATAATTTTGTATTGTTGGATGATGTTTTGAACATTTGCTATATCAAGAGTTGATCGGTTCAGGCGCGTTATCTAAAAGCATAGACGTTCTAAATCAAACCACAGTTCTTAACGTACAGAACACACACAAGAGGAAGAGTTCAGAAATGAACGAACCCTTCTTGAGGCATTGTAGACTAGGTCATATCAATGCGACCCGACTAGCTGAAGTTACATATAGATGCATATTTAAATTAGTTTGAATTTACATCTTGTGAAACTTGCCGGTCATGTCACGGAGATAAGATGACCACAGCTCTGTTTATTGGAAACAGAGAAAGAGTTAGTGAACTCTTGGGATTGATATATGCTGATGTATGAAAGTCCCCAGTCTACACATGTCAGGACCGGTTCTTTGTACTTCATTACATTCATTGATGATCTTTCAAGATTCAGACATATGTTCCTGTTGAAACATAAGTTCGAAACTTTTGAGATAATCACAGAATATAAGTTAAAAGTAGAGAACCAAAAACGGGTATAAGTATTATGTCCTTTGATGAGATCAAGGAGGAGAAAACTTGAGCACGGAATTCCTGGACTATTCTAAAGGAGAATGAGATTCTCTCTCAACATTACTCCTCCGTATACACCATAGCACGATGGTATATTGGGGCAGAGCAATAGCACCCTATGTGATATGGTGTGCTCTATGATGAGTACTATTGAGTTTCCTATTTCCTTTTGGGAGTTATGCCGTTGAGAAGATGCATACCTATTGAATAGGGTTCAAATCAAATCAGTTGCCTACCACTTCATATGTGATATGGAAAGGGAAGAGCCCATATCTTAAGTTTGTTAAGATTTGAGGTTGTCCGGCCCCTGTCTAAAAAGCAAAATCCGGACAAGCTCGAGGCAAAGTCAGTTCTGTGGAAGTTTGTTGGATATCCCAAGCATTCGCAAGGGAATATCTTCTACCAAACCGAGGAACAAAAGATATTTTGTTTCTTAGCATGCCACCTTTGTGAAAGGGAATTTCTTGTGAAGAAATTATTGGTCATGAGGTAGAACTGGAAAGAGTTCCAGCTATACAAACTGCAGCTGATGATTTGGTAGAACCAAAGAATTCAATAGTTTCCAACGAAGCTCAGCCTCTCCGTCGATCTAGTAGGGTTCCTCACCCACCTGAGAGATACTTCGGTTTTCTCTATGATAGTGGGAGCGAAGATTGCATCATGAGATGATGACCCAACTTGTTTCGAGCAGGCCATCAGGAGTGGGACTCTATAAGAATGGCTGGATGCTTAGTGATCTGAGATGGAATCCTTATACACCAACAAAGTATGGACTTTGTTTGCTTTATCTGAAAGGTTAAATCCCCATCAGGAGCAAGTATATCTTGAGAAGATTACTTGGTGTACATGGAAAAGTTGAGACTTTCAAAGCTATGCTTAAAGTCCATCCAGATCCTACTTGCCACAGCTACATACCATGACTACGATATCTAGCGGTTGAGTGTCATGACCGCTTTTCTAAATGATGATTTGGAAGAGAGCGTCTATAAGTACACAGCCAGAGGGCTTCGTAGACAGTGGGAGCAGCGGAAACGTGAGCAAGATATTTTATGTGATAAAGCAGGCATCGCGGAGTTGGAACGTCTGTTTTGATGTGGTAGTCAAAGAGTTTGACTTCATCAAAATGGTAGATGAACCTTTTATATACAAAAAGGTAGTAGAGAGTATGGTGGTGATCCTCGTAGAGTACGTGGATGACATACTCTTGATAGGAAAGGAGTTTCCTATGCTACGCTCGGTCAATCTCCGCTTATCACAAGGATTCTCCATATAGGATCAAAGTGGTACCTCCTAAATCCTGGGTTTTGGATCTATGAGATAGATCTAATTGGATGTTAGGATACTCACTAGTTGTAGTGAGATGGTATCAATCGATTCTGGGGAGAATCACTGGAAAGCTTCCAGGGTGATAAGGATGACTGAATGTCAGTCGCAGGCATTGTCTTTACCCTCAGTAAAGGGACGGTATGTTGGAAGAGTTCCAAACTAGATACCGTAAATTACTAGACGATTAAAGGCAAGATACATCGTTACCAAGGATGCTACCAAAGAGGCAGTCTGGATATAGATAATAGTTCATGAGATGAACTCAGTTCCTGCTATTGTGTGACAATAGAGTTGTGGTTTTAGCCAAGGAACCCCCGTCCTATCAGAAATCCAGATATAATTATTAGGCAGTATCACCTGATCATGGAGATGGTTGATCTCCAGGAAGATCGAGGTTAGGAGAGTAGACACAGAGGACAACAGCGCGGATCCAGTCAAAAAGGCCTATTTCCTAGTGGAGACTTTTATGGGATGGTTGAGTATGAGATACTTCAACCACAGCTGATTGTTGGGTATGCAATACCACAACAGATGGCCCTAGTGCAAGTGGGAGATTGTTAGTTATATGTATGCCCTAGAGGCCATTACTGTACATACGATGTATATTGTAGTGGATGCTTAGACATATATAGGGAGGACTTTCTTGCTCGACATGATAGTACGCTATCTGGTTGCACTTTATCTTAACATGTACGCTTATTGTCTCTATATTACATGTTGATAAAGCCTTTAGGATATGTACTCGACTACTGGGACTATGATGAGATCATACTAGTGGGGCCACGGTAGTCGACGAGTACATCCTATAACTGTTCCTAGTCGAGCGTGTATCGAGACAGGGCATCGATACACCAGAGTAGAATAGCGTATACGCATCTTGACCCATATGATGGGTGATAGATGATCCCATATCCATCGGTGTTTGACATCAAGGATGGTGTACGGGTGCTCAGTAGAGACTGGGTACACTGGACGGACTCGCCGAGAACTCCCAGATAGTATTATACACCACGTCAGATGGCAGTTCTCTGGTGACACTAGTACAGGTTAGTCTGTAGATCCGAGATCGTCGTAGAGTCTTGTGTGATTCCCACTGTGCTTTGATTTCCATCATACCACGTCTAAGAGGGCGTGTAAAAAGGTGGCTTTAGGGTACAGTCCCGAATCACATGAAGGCAATGAGCGATAGGAGGGGATTTGTCTCTCCGGTATAGAGAGTTGATGTTGCGCTGTGTTCGATTGGCTATAAATGGAAATCCCTGATCAGGGTTGCTGAGATCTACTGGTAAGTGTTATCAGTAGTTTCTCGAACTGTTATAGACCTCATATCGACACGACTTATCAAGCTACTGGGGTCTGACGTTTACCACCTCTAGGCGAGATATGCGACATATTAGACGAAGAGACCGGACTGTACGGGAGTGTTACTGATTGGATTCACGGGAGAAAGTACAGGCTTGCTTGTTGATCTTCTGATCACTCAATACCTGAGTGGCTGTTACGTTTAGCTGACCGCTTGCAGCTTGTGGGTGTTTGATATGATCATCACCTACTGCCGGCGTATTGACGATTCTTTAGAGTCCTACACATAGGTTTCTTAACTCAGGTAAAACGGAGTAGGAGCACATATATGATATGTGCAGGACCTAGAACAATATGTGTATGTGATACCGTATTAGATTCTCGCGATATGAGATATCGGCCGGGTATATGAGATATAGCCGGGTCATCGGATCAAGTGTTGATTCGATGAACTGATACAGATTATATTAGTCGGTTATTTATGAAATAGCCGGATTATCGGATCAAGTGTTGATTTGATAATTTAATGTGTAATTATATATTTGATATATTAAATTGTATTAACTAATATAAGCTCACTAAAAGATTTTTTCTCACTCGGGTAATACATTGATATATATGCGATATATATTAATTGTATTATTTTATTTTGTTACAATAAATATTATATATGTGATATATAATATTGTAACATATTATGATTATTAATGCAACATGATTAGTGGAGATTAAACATGATTAATGTTTGATTTGAGTTAATTTTTCTAGAAGCTTCTAGAAGCTTTCTTTTTGTTTTTGCAAAGATATTTTGCAAGATATTTACTTAACCCAACCCACACCCTTTACCATGGTTAGATCTCTACAATGGTTAAGTCTTTCTTGACTTAACCATGGTTGCATTGGTAATGATAATAACAATTCATTATTCATCACAAAAGGATTATTATTCATTCTTCTTCCTCCTCCTCCTTGCAAAGCTTTCTAGCTTTGGGTTTTGTGATGGATTAGTGTGAGATTATGATAATAAAAGAGAGCTAAAATCCTACTTCATCATCCTAATCTATCCTAACCATTTAGATTGGGGTGTTCACTTCATTAGTGAGTGAGAGCTTGTGTTAAAGAAATTTCAAGGTAGATCATCTTTGTTATCGAAGATCGGAAGTAAGCTTGCATTTTTCTCTTCGTGGAGCCTCTCTAGAGTCCGGATACTCGATGATCGCAGCGAAGGGACCTCAACATGGAGCCTTTAAAGTGAAGGACCGGACTACAATGGTTGTAATCCCAAACTCTTAGTGTTAAAGTGTTTAACATGCTTTTGTTTCGCCTAATCTCTAGTTTAAAAGATCTTGGTTAGGGTTGTTCGGCACGTCTAAATTTTAAATCGGGCATGGTTGATCTCTTATAGACCCTTGTGAGAGTGCCTAGTAACCCTACATCAGGGATGTATCGGGCGTGGCCGGCCCATGGCCCGGCCCGAGCCCGCCGGGCCAGGAGGTCTTCGGGGCCAGGCCGGGCCCGGTTGAGGTCCGGCCCGGAAGCCCCAAACCTGAACCCAATCCGGCCCGTGGCCCGGCCAGGCTCGGGCCGGCAAAAACGGACTGCCCATGGTCCGGCCGGGCTCGGGCCGGCCAAAACGGACGGCCCGTTTAAAAAAATTGAATTTGTTTTTAAAATTAAAGTAATTTTTTCTTTTATGGAAAAAAATTGGAAATTTTTTTAACCCGAACTTCGTGTAGGTCCGGGACAGACCTAAATATTTTATTAATTAAAAAATATTTTGAGAGGGACATAGAGTTGGCAAACCTTACCCTTCATACAATTGGCAAAAAAAATAAAAATACAATTCAATTAAAAGACTAACTGATTAGCTTCTATCGGTCTTTACTTTTCATCGGTGTTTGAGTCTTCAATACTCTTAACGTGTCATTGTCTAGATTCTGTTTCGAACCAATCTTTTTAGCACACTACGATCTCCAATACGTCATCTGATAGTCTCACTCTCTTATTGCTTAGAACATGTTACCTGCACTAAAAGAGACTCCGAAACTATTGTGGACACCGGAATTATTAGTAAATCTGAGTCATGGTATAAAGTACAGCATACATGTGTCCATGTGTTTTTCCATCAATCCAAAATATCAAGATTATCTATTTGATCCTTGATGAGAAAGTTACTGAAATCAGTTTGCAAATACAATGTAAGCTTATTATAAGTAGAAGTAGAAATGGTTATTCTTTGTTTTTTTCTGCGGCAAAAAATGAAATATTCCTTTTTTTTGAAAGTTTGCTGGGAAAAGGAAGAGAAACAAGAAGTTATGTTTTGATTGTACTGTGCATCATATGTGGCATACAACTCATGCAAATAAGAATCTAAAATATTTTTATAATGTCCTATATCAGTACCTAAGTTTTTATCGTATCCATCTAATAAAAAAATAAATTATCTTTTTTAAGTCTACGATAAAAAACCGATGCTAAACAAAATAATGCAGAAACTTTTCGCCAATATTTATTCAATTTCGTATGCATGCTATATAGCATTCCAGCAAATACATTTTCAGGGTCAATTACATGCTCATTAATAATTTTACTGATATAAAATAACTGTTCTACTGCTAAATATGTAGTAGGATAATAAACACCAGATAAACATTTAGTTGCAATGTAAAATATTTCTAAAAATTTCAAAATATATTCATAAACAAACCGATCATAATCCTATAAATTATTATTGGGCAATTGTTCCTCATAAAATAAAGTAATTCGCTCCCGATATTTTAAAACATATTTCAACATCTCATAAGTGGAATTCTATCTAGTTGGAATGTTGAATTTGAAAGATCTAAATTTAAATTTAACTGGGTATAAGTTTGCTTAAAAATTTGTTTTCGGGTTCCAGAGATTTCAATAAATATCATTGCATTTAAAAAGTTTCGCTAAATGAGGATCAATTATAGTAAGACCATCATGTACAATTAAATTTAAAATATGGCATGCACATCTTTGATAAAATAATTATCCATTCAAAACAAGATTTAAATTATTTTTTAAAATTGCTATACCAGAATTATTATTAGTAACATTATCAAAACTAACAGAAAATATTTTATTTTGAATATTATTTTCACGTACAATAATCAAAATACAATTACTTATATTATTTTCACTATGCAGATACTCCATTTTTGAAAAACCAATAATTCTTTTATGTAAAAACCAATCATTATCAATGAAATGTGTCGTAACACAAATATAACCCATACCCCATTTTGTAGTTCAAAAATCAGAAATTAATGGAATTTTACTCTTAAGATTTGCAAAAATATCAATGAAATTGGTTTTTACAATCATGAAATTTTTTTAAAACATCACATCTAAGTGTTATTCTGAGTACTCTTTGAAATGTTGGATTATATGCATTTTTTTACCAATATATCAAATTTTTCGTTTTCTGCAAAAATCAAATGGTTGTTCAGCATGTATGACATATCTTGTAAGTTCTCTTCTATTAATATCTTGCGAATAAAAAAATCTAGTTAAAGAGTTAAACGAAATACTTAGAGTCGTCTGCTGAGAATCAAAATTTTCGTGTTTGATTAAATTTCTTTTTAGGTGGGTAGTTCTATCTGAAGTGGCATAAGTAAGATCTGCATAGCAATAAGTGCAAATTGTCCTCTCACATTTACCTACAACTGTTTGTACTACAAAATATTTCCAAATATCAGAAGTTTTAACTCTTTTATTTTTAGGGACAGAAGCTCTTGCTTCAAAAACGGTAGGAGCAGGAACTTCTTTAGGGATATTACTTTGTGACGCGGCAGGGATCACACAATTAAAAAATTCATAATTAGGAGGATAAGAATCAAAATTAGTTTGTAGCATATTGCTTAATCTCTATCTCTCTTGTGAATCCATATCGATTTGAAATGAACGTCTTCGTGAAGATGAAGCACCCTTATTATCTTGTGAAGATGAACTTGATATTCTTAATTAAAAATATTAGTAACAGAGAAAGAGAGATGATAAAGAATATACGAGAAAAATATATAATCAATACAAAAAAAACCTTGATTTCAAATAACAGAATTAAATTAGTGAAACTGAAGTGAAAATTAAGATTGCGTGATTCCAATTTTAACAGCCTGGTGATTGAAAATTTTGTGTTATGAATTGTGAGAAGAATGAGAATTGTAGATAGATATTTATAGAGTTTTAGATTAAGGGTATAGAAATGTATAATTTTGAGTGAGGGGGTTTTAGATAATTTTACAACCTCGATTTAATTCAAATTTCCCTTTTTATTAAAAAAATCACCCCATTCAAAAAAATACCCATCTCAAGAATTTGATCGGCCCCTATCCCAAAACCCACCAAAGGCCAAATTCAAATTGAATTTGGCCGCGCCGGGCCGTTGGGCCGCCAACGGCCTTGGCCTTAGCCCGGCCGGCCCGGCCTGTTAGACACCTTGACTCCTATCCCTTGTCCTTGATTTCTTATCACAAGCGCCGCCATGCAAGACATCCTTGATTTTCTTTTTTCTCTTTTTGAATATCAGAGACTTTGAGTAACTATCATATGTTAATGATCGAGAATATTTACCTATGGGGATGCCCATGTTGTTGTTGCCAATAGTTATAATTTTCTTATGGATTATTGTTTTTATATTCTTTCTGATTAATTTAGCTTGAACATAGCTCCACTCAAATGCCTAAAATGATCATGGCAGCTCATCTTCTTTAAGAAACTAGTTATTGTTATTGGTAAAAAATAAAGAATAGTTAGCAATTGGCTTTTGCGACATCAGATTTTTGAGATTGGGGATGGGATTAAATAAGGAATTTAGCATGACCCAGTTGCAAAACCATCTTGAGTATCAGAAGACTAACAATTTACTATTGTCCAAGCTAAAGTAGTTAACACCTGCATTCAATTTGGTAGTGGACCAATCCTCACAACTAAAATGCTTTAAAGTAACTAATGAGCAATAGTTCAGTTGGCATACGCACTTCCACTCATAAGAAGAATGGAGGTTCGACCCCCAAAAACCTCAAGAGGGAAGGTGGCCACAAATTAACGTTTTCGGGTTAAATTCGTTGGTACTGGGTACGTGTGTGTTGTGTGTGTTTTGTGCGTGTGTGTATTCTTTGTTGTGTGCATAGGTTAGGATTTAAAGGCCAGTCCCAGAAGAAGAAAAATTCGTTACTTATATTTTGGAAGAGGAAAAAGCACTTGTGAACAGGACGAGTGGGGGGTGATGGGACGGGTCCCGCATGCACCAGCGGGGACCAGGCCCCCCTTGTTTTACCTCCATCCGCAGGAACCCTTCGCAGGCCCCTAACCTCTTTTGGAAGTTCTATGTTAAGCTTGGTCTACACCGAGATGAATCTGGGCATCCGGCATGCATGGCATGGAGGGTCTGGGCCATGGCTGAGGCGAAAGACCTGGATTGCGGCGTACATCGGAGGCGAAAGACCTTCGCTGAGGCGAAAGACCTAAAATGATTGAAGACACCTAATTTTCCATATGACCTGTATCGAAAGCAACAAAGAGAAAATGAAGATCGAAGCACACTTGGAAGGAGGAAGCTCTGAATAGGGGCAAACGGGCATCAAGGTTGGAGAAAGGGTCAACATCAGAGCCCGACTGTCATAAATCATGTATATTAGCTCTCTTAGCTTGCTTTTGTTTCTATATATTCATGTGAGACATCTCATGTGGGTCGATCAATTCCTCCTTACTCATGAAAATGTTTTTTGTCCATTAGTTTTTGGCTTTAATTATATGTTGGTTGTTGCCTCTCAAGGAGAGAAGCTATCCTTGTCCTGGCCTCTACCAAATTGATTGCTCCATATCCGTGAGTGAGGGAGTGAATGCATGAAAAAGTTGTAGATTGAAGTCTCTGGATGCAGTGAACCGACAATTGTATCCCTTGGAGCAAATGCAAAAAATAAGGGAAAAGTCCAAACTTTTCATGGTGGATTGTAGTCCCACGAGTTGCCCGCATCAAGGAATGGAAAATTGTTTATATAACACTTATATCCTTTATTTCATTAAGTACATTAAAATAATTTTGATACGTTTTTTATTTTTCACGATCGGTTTTTGCGAACGGGTCCAACCGTTTATGAACAGTTATGACCATTGCAAGATGACCAACAATTACGACCGTTGCAAGTTAAACGGTTGCGATCAGACACTTTTTTCGAACGGTTGCGGTTGTCGGCGGTTGCAGAGACGATTGCAGACGAACGGTTGTAATCGAAGAATTGCGAACCATTTTGGAAGCCCATAAAAGGCTATTCCGTGAAGGCAATGAAAAATAACCAGAAAACCAAAAACCGAGCACTCAAAAATTCTCTCTCTCCTTCTTCTTCACTACATTCACAGCATCCGAGTATCTAACTGCGAAACAGAAAAGGGTACTAACACTACTCCGGCAACTTGAGCAAGCCGGAGTATCAGAATAGCTGGGGGAGTTGTATCTTAGGATTGAATTGTTGTTATAAACCTGCCAAGAGAGAGACGATATCTTTCTTAGGTCAGTGCACTCAAGTGCATAGCTTTCCTATAAACTTCAATTTTCATACTTTTGATTCACAAAGGTTAGATTTTTTTTATTCAATTTTTTCAGATAGAAAACGTATTAAAAAGCAAAATTTTCCAGCAATCTAAGAAAGATATCGATCAGTTTAATACGTTTTAGTTTAATTCTAAACAGTTTAATCTATTTTGTAATCTGTTTAATATTAATTTACTTAATTAATTGCTACTATATATAATTATCTATATTTATTCTGTAATTGCACCGGTATACCGATTGGTCTACTTTGTTGGGCATGTTCCCTCAAAGATGATTTTACGGATTTTGATTACGCTTTACCTATTGGTCTAATTTGTCGGGCATATTCCCTTCAAAATTTACCTTACGGATTTTAACCGCACTATTTATTGTTACTAGTAATTCTAAATTAAAAGTGAATATTAATATTAAAAATTAGTTATTTGTTAAAATTCATACCAGATATTCATATTCATATTTTAAATTTTAACACATTCTTATTATCCATCAGTTGATATAATATGGCAAAGAGTAACAACTCCAGTTCCATAAAATCTGAAAAGTTCAATGGCCAAAATGACTTTAAGACTTGGCAAATCCAAGTCGAGTACTGGTTGACTATATTAGGATTAATAACTGCAATCAAAGAAAGTCCTATCACTTCTGTATCTGTCGAATCTGTCTCTGAGAAAAGTCCAACCAATAAGAGTGGGAATACTGATGCACCCACTCCTTCCATGGACAAAACCAAATCAAAGTACTCCCCTCCCGAGAAGATTGATTACCATTATAAGTTTCGAATACTTAGTGCCTGAGAAGGTCCATTTTACCATGCATTCTTTTACTTCAAAACTGCTAAAAAACTTTGGTTCACATTTGAACAAAGATATGGTAATGATAATACTGGGTAGAGAGATTTAGCATATCGCCTTAGGAATTTTATTCTTAAGGATAATGAGCCTATAAATAAACAACTTCATGACTTTCAGGAGTTAGTCACGAAAGTGATTAATTCTGGAACTATACTTTCAGATCAGTTTCAAGTGACTGTTTTGATTGATTTTCTTCCGCTTTGGAAGCCTTTGCTGACCAATTTCGGATGAACCAAAATTCACTCACACTTCTTGATATCATGAATTCCATTAGAATTGAGAAACCAAAAAAAGGTTGTACTTAATCCTAGTGCCAAAAGTTATAATAAAGTCAACCTGACTGAAAGTTCTAATAAAATTGTTCTTAAAGGAAATCAATTTAGACTTAAGAACAATAAATTCAAAAAGAAACAATTTAAGAAAGGTTTAAACCAGAATAAAAGGCACAAGCCAACGATCAAAGAAAAATTCCGTTTTGTATGTGGAAGAACCAACCATATCTCTACCAGATGCTTATTCAGGAAAACCGAACCAGTTCGGAAACCTGCAAGTACTGACAATACAAATGTGAATGTGGTGGAAATTGGTGAAGGTTCCTCTCTCAGGTATGTTTCTCACACTATAAACCTTATTACATCATTTAATGATCGGTGGTTAGACGGTGGTGCTAATGTGCATGTATGTTCCAACAATAAATGGTTTACTTCATTTCAGGATAAATGTGGGGGAAGTATAACACTTCGAAATGATACGATATCACCGGTGAAGGGAAGGGGATCCATTAGGCTCTCAATGCTCTCTGGAAATTATTTACCATTAAGTGATATTTTGTATGTTCCTGATGTAAAAAATAATTTAATAAGTGCTTCTCTACTTTCGAAAAGAAGTTAAAAAATTGTATTAGAAAATAATCAAATTGTAATCTCCAAAGGAAGTATACTTATTGATAGGGGTTATGTGTGTGATGGATTGTATAAATTAAATACTGTTTGTAATAAAAATGATGAAATAAATAAAACTTGTCTCATTGTTTTAATCTTGTCTTCTTATGATATGTGACATAGTAGATTAGGATATATTAATTATCAAACTTAAAATAAAATGATGCGCTTAAATATGATTTCTAAAAGTTCTATTGACTTGAAATCTAAATGTGATATTTGTGTCAAGGCTAAGCATACTAGAGATACATTTAAATCTGTTGATCGCTGCATTCAAACCTTACATTCTGATGTTTGTGATTCTTGCAAACAATCAATTAGAGGTGGAAATAAATACTATGTTATATTCATTGATGACAATACTAGATATTGTTATGTATATTTACTTCCAACCAAGAATGAGATATTTAATAAATTCAAAATATATAAAACCGAAGTAGAAAACTACACTGCAAGGAAAATCAAAATCTTTAGATTTAACCGTGGAAGAGAAGATACTTCCAATATGTTAAATCTGTTTTTTCAAAAATATAGAATTAAACATAAATATTCTCCTCCTTACACCTCCTGAATCTAATAGTGTAACAGGACGTAAAAATAGAATATTAATGAATATAGTTAATTCCATATTACTTAGTTTTGGTGCTCCTGAAATTTTATGGGGTGAATATATACTATCGGCATGCTATATACTAAATAGAATATCTCATAAAACTACAAATAAATCTCCATTTGAATTATGGTTTAAAAGAACTCCTAAATTAGACTCCCTTTGTGTTTGGGGTTGTTTCTCACTAGTATGTATTTCTTCTCACAAAAGAAACAAAATAGGGCCTAAAACAGTAGATGCATTATTTGTAGGATATTCTCTCGACAGTAATATTTATAGATTCATTGTCTTAGAATCTGATATTACTGATATTAAAATTAATACCTTAATAAAATCTGAAGATGCTCTTTTTTTGAAGGTAGATTTCCTTACATAACTCAAATTTCTAAACAAGTAGACGATTATGTTTCTAACTCTGATATAGCAAGTAATAATGAACTAATTAAAAATGCATCTTTTTCGGTTCCAACATTCGAACCGGAATTAAGAAGTGATAGAACTAAAAGAAAAAAATACTCACTGATGATACCTATTACCATTACCTAGTAGAAGGATATCCTTCTTTCTATGAATAAGCAATAGCGTCTTCTGATGCTAAGTATTGGAAAGTGTCTATTCAAAATGAGATTCACTCAATCCAGAATAATAATACATGGGTTCTAATACACTTACCTCCTGATAGTAAAGCTATAGGATGTAAATGAATCTTTAAAATAAAACTAAAAGCTGATGATGGTATTGACAAATATAAAGTCTAGTAGCTAAACGTTTTTCTCAAAGAAAAGGCGTATACTATAATGATACTTATGCGCCTGTAACAAGAATTACAATTATAAGAATATTAATTGCCTTGGCCAGTATTCATAAGCTATTAATATATCAAATGGATTTAAAGACCGCCTTTCTAAATGGTAATCTTGATAAGTAAATTTATATGAGACAGCCAGTGGGTTTCATAGAAAAGGAGAATGAAAATAAATTCTGCAAACTTGTTAAATCCTTATATGAATTAAAGCAAGCTCCTAAACAAAGGCATACTAAGTTCGATGAAGTAATTCTTGATTATGGTTTTATAATTAATAATTTCGATAAATGTATATACTACAAATCTTTTGAAAATGACTTTGTAGTTCTTTTTCTTTATATTGATGACATTCTAATATTTGGTTCTTTTATTAATATTATAAATGATGTAAAGTCATATTTATCTAAGAATTTTGATATGAAGGATCTAGGTAGGGCTGATTACATTCTGGGCATGAAAATCAATAAATTAGAAAATGGATATTCAATTTAATTATCTCATGGCATTGAGAAATTATTAAAGAAGTATATATAATTACTTCAATATAAAACCTATCTCGGCTCTCTTTGATCCAAATGTTCATCTCATTAAAGAGAACCTATATTACAAAATAGATATGCACAATTGATAGGGTCGCTAAACTAAATAGCTACTCGAACAAGACCGGATATTTCATATGCGATTTCAAGACTTAGTAGATTTATAAGTAATCCTGATCAATTATATTGGAATGATTTAGAACGAGTGTTCAAGTATTTAAGAGGTACTATAGATTATTTTCTTATTTATTCTGATTTTCCAAATCAAATTGAAGGGTACAATGACGCTAATTGGGTAACTGATGATGCTGGATATCGTCATTTTCCGGATCGTGACATGTGGCAGATGACGTGTCCCGAAGCTAGCAAGAAAAGACCAGGAACAGTACGTCGGTAGAATACCCCGGGTCTGCAGCCCATGGACGTGGCCGACCTTCTGCTACCGACCAGACCACACCTGTGCCCGCCTTACAAACAACCGCTAACTCCCCTCCGAGCCTCCTGCACAACCGGCCTCCTCGGCCCTTTCAGCTCGTCTCCGGGCTTTAGCAGAACCAGGATACCTCGGCCTCCCGCTTGTCCCCGAACTTCCCGCCGAGCTCATCCTCCACGGTCTCATCCTGACCGACCCACGGCATTGATCACAGGCTCCTACACCACGGCTCTGTGAATCTCTCCATACGCGAGATATCCGCCGCCCACGATGTAACGTCTTCAAAATAATAAAATATGATTTTTGGGAAATTTTATAATTTAATATTATTTTAATGAATATTTTAATATTCTGGTATAATTAAATACAGATAAATGGGGAAAAATTATGGAAAATTCTAAAATAAGGTATTTTAAGGAATTGCCTCGTTTTCTGTGCATGCCCCCATTTCCTCTAGTTTTGACCCTGAGTATGTCTAGTTTTGACTGATTCCATCTAGGGTGAAATCTGGGTTGATTTTCCTATGTTGGTGTATAATTTGGGACTTGTTTTAGCATGGATTTTGGTATTTGGTGATTCATTCCTGTCGGGTGGCGTTTGGACGTCAACGACAAGTGGATTTTGATTGTGTTTACATGCGAGTCGATAGGTTTTTACCTATGCGGGTAGCGTGTGCTATTTTGGTTTCCGATGTGATTTTCATGTGCTTTAGCATTGTGATATACTTGTAGGTACCCCGCGTGATGTTGAGGCAAAGGAGGTGAAGATAGCGACATCGGCTTTGGCACACGAGAAGCAAGGTGAGTAGATTTATATCTACGGGGAGAAGTCGGGTGGATGGCGTATAGCACCCCCGCAGTCCGTGGTGATGTATACGAATACGTATACACACGAATATTTATATTGTGTTGTTTAGGGTTATTGATGGTAATAATGATATTTTGATGATAAGAATATATTGGTTTAGTATAGTGCGAACCCTAGAGTAGTGGTTGCACTCACACATACATTTACACACATACTTGCATTCATTCTTTCATTTATTAGAGTGCATATGATGGTGCGTATATCTACACATGGGTATGGGACTATGTGTTTATATACGGGATTTGAGGATGATACATGGTTTGAGATGATACTTGATGTGAGGCCGTGAGATCGGCGATGTGACATAGCTTGTCTTCGAGGTGCGATATGATAGTTTTAGCGGGCCTTTGGACATGTGCTTTACCCGCATTCATATTTTATAAATGGTGTCGATTTGTACTAGACTTACAGTAGTACCCCAGATTGTGTGATCTGATGATAAGTGATACCTGATATGTGATGAGATAGTGTGATATTGACCCCTACCCAGCTATTGGGATGCCGTACGACGATTTACCGTACGAGCCGATATTGATGATAGATCCGCACTCATGACTCGAGGATATCATACGATATGTTATTGAGGCGAGATCACCGACTATCATATCTATATTTATATATTGACTCAGATTAGGTGGTTTCATACCCCTCCTGTCTAGATTATTTAGTAGACATTAGACTAGACCGAGTCATACCTATTTCAAAACTAACGAATCGGGGATATTTTAAAGATAAGCAGAAGGGTTATACGGATATTTTCAAATGATGCATCTTTTCTTAAAACACCGTAGCCCTTACTTTACCAAAAGCCCTGATTCGTCTTATTTCAAAAGGCAAGGTTGCATGATATATCTATTGGGGCAGGTTCTGTACTTTTGCGTTGATCATTCGTTTCCGCATATTCCTGCTATTTGCATTGCATCGCTTGTATTGTTGTGACATTCAGTCATGCTGCTAGGACACCAGCACCATTATCGATGATGTATATGTTCCACGTACACTTGTTGCCGGCTCACACACTCATCATCGATAATTGCCATGTCACTACACTATAGTACTATTGCATTCATGATATGATTCTGGCATGGCATATTGTACACTTATACCTGTACACATATATAGATGATTCTAGCTTGATTGGGGTTTGGGAACCGCAAGATACTCTTTAAAAACAGATTCCTTTTAAAAGAGCGGTCTCCCTCGACATGTGCACATTATTATTCCATGTTGCATGACTTACTGATATGCTTGCATTACTGTTACATGCCGCATACATCATGCTTTGACTGTACGCATTGAGATATGTTGTTTCTATGATATTTCTAGATTTGGGAACCGAGGGTATTTCAAAAGAGAATATGTCATTTCTTTAAAAACCCGGTTACCCTTGATATGATATTTCAGTGCGTCCACCATGTGTTTTCTCGGTGCTGAGAGCGATATGTGTAACCCGAATCGAGGCGTGGATGAGCCGATTGCGGGTACATGGTGGACCCAGTATGGTTCCCCTCGGCAAGATGATCGATGAGCTTTGCCGATTGAGCCTGGAGGCGGGCGAGTACCTACCGGTGATTGGTTGGACCTGGCGGTTATCCGGAGGATACCGACCAGAGTCGATAGATGTTTTGGGCATACTGCCGGGGCCGAGGGCCGATACCGCAGACAGAGCCCGCGGGCCGATCCGGACTGACGGAGCCCGATATATGAGGATTTACGTGCCGATGCTGGGCACAGTTTTCATGATGTTTTCGGGTGTCGATGCTGGGCACCCTGGTTCCATGATTTTGATGTGTCGCGAGGGAAACGGGTGGTTATATCCTCATATTATTTCCCATGCACATGATTCATGATATTTACATGCATGGTGGTTATTGTCAGTGGGTGACGAGTGGACGGGATCCACGAGTGTGCAGATTTGATTACATTGGTTATACCTCATATTCATGACATGCTATTACCTGAGGCACTAGCACGAGCACTTGGCACTACACTCATGTATAGAGATTACATTGCCAGTTTAGCATGCTTCAGCTTTATTCATATTGAGGTTTATTTATTATCTGATCGTATTGACCTAGGATAGGTCATGCATTCGATCTCTGCTTGTAGATATTTTCTATTCACGAGTTGGCAACTCACCCCCGTTGTGTCCCAGTTCTTGCAGGTTTTTGCCGTACAGATTCCATAGCGGCATTTCTGGCACACTGCTTCCTATGGGTGACTTGCTTGGTTAGGTGGGTTCTTTGTATCAGAACCGCCATTGTTCATGTATTTTTATTGTATCTAGAATTGTCCATCAACCAAAACTTGTATATTGTTTCAGACTTAGAAAACAGTGTTGTTTTATTTCGACCTTAGAGTCGCGCTAGTAGTATTACGGTTTTCTGGCTGTTTTGAGTTTCTTTTTTTTGGGTTTTGATCCTCGCCCTTTGGCGTTGTATATTATTATTGCTTGCGTGGTTGTGACCGTCGATGGACGAAGAGCTAGCTCCCGCTTGGGGATGCCTTTTATCATTTCATATATATTATTCTTGTTGTACCCCGTTCGGGGCCAGTTTTTACAAAGGAAACTCTGCCGAAATTTTCAGGAAAGGTTACACATTTTAAAAAAATGCATATTCGGCTTAGTTATTTAAAAACTTTGATCTCCAAACATGATTTCCTTACTTTTCAAAAACAGTTTTTCCTTATTTACTCTTTAAATGGTTTTAGATTGCTGGGCTTTTGGCTTACTTGGATCAGATGGGGTCCTATAGACTTCATATGGTTCAAGGGCCAGTCACGTGCTCTTTCGGGTCGTGACACACGATCCCACGTTCCACGCCATCACGATCCCCCATTAACGCGCCTGTCTCGCCATTAATGCGGGATCCCACTTATCATGCAGGCATGACGTCGGAAGCGTAACGGCCGGCATGATTCTCGCGCCTGTCTGCCCATCGCTGTTGCTATATAAACCCCTCTCTTAGACGATCAAGGTAAGCCATTTTCTCCTCACTAGGCCGTTACTCTGCCAAAATATCCGGTCTAACTTGATCGTCGGAGGGTCCTCGGTGGCACAACCATCCCGGGACTTTCTTGCAGGTAGCTCGGCCACAACAACTTCAAACCCATTGAGGTCCACATGCTTCAGGAGGCAACCTCCAACTCAATCCCAGCCGTCCATCGTCGCTCGCAGTAGATCTACGGAAGGTAACATCTGAAGGAGATTCAGACTTCCATCAGTTGGAGCTGTCTGTAGGAACTTCTTGATTCCACTCAACAAAGTTCATCTTCCGATCTCAACTCAATGGCGAGCGATCACCGCGACGATCCAAGCACTAGCCGCCGCCTCCTTCACAACGGAGGCGCGGACGGATCTCTTCCCTCGAACGCCATCAACGCCCTAGCCGCTCGGATAGATCGACTCGTATCCGTCGTGGATGCGCTGGTCCGTGTCCAAATGGCAGGGCAGGCTCCCGAGGTCGCCGCTCCCCCACCTCGAGACCAGGACTCATATAGGGGGAGAGAATACTTTGCTCGCGTCGGCACGGCCGACCGCCGCCTCGCCGCCTCCTACGGCCGCAGATCTCCCGGGCCAACATATTCAAAGACCCGCTAGGTGCCCCACAGCTCCACACCAAGGTCTGTCGCCAGAGCACCTCGCCCCGAGCCCCTTCGTGCCCCCATCCCTCCCGTGGAGGTGTCGGTCAGCTTGCCTGCTCACGGGCATGACCAACACCCCTTCCCTCGACAGGGTCGTGCGGACAGGACTCGTCGCGGCAGCTCGAAGACTACCTCACCAGGAGACCTAAGGAACCTCATCGAGAGGAACTGGGGCTGCGGCCAGACACAGGTCTCCAACAACATAGACCAAAGATCAGAATGTGCCGAATCGTCGGGATACCACGGCCGACTCGACGCCCTTGAGAAGAAGGTCGAAGGTATGCACTGGGAGGGTCATCATCCGAGCGACAGGGCTAAGTACACCACCGACTCACTCACAAAACCCTTCACCGAGGAGCTGCTCGCCGTCCATGTCTCCTCCCGGAACAAGCCCCCAAAAGTCTCTCTCTTCGACGGTAAGCCTGACCTGAAGGACCATTTGGACGCATTTACCGCGGGAATGAGCTTCCAAGACAACTCTAACGCCGCCCAATGCCAAGCTTTCCCGGCCACTCTCATCCGCTCCGGGCGAGACTGGTTCTGAGGACTCGCGCCATGCTCGATCTCAACCTTCGACGAGATGGCCACCCAATTCCTCGGCCACTTCGTCGGGAACAGACGGCAGAAACGGACCGTCGACCATCTCTTCACAATCAAGAGCGGAGACAAAGAAACGTTCAAGGGGTACATCACCCGCTTCTACAATGCCCTTCTCAAGGTCCCAGAACATCGGGACTAGACGGTCATTACATCATTTAGGTCTGGTCTTAGGCACAAGGAGTGGTTACGCTCCTTTGCATTAGCGCAACCTAAGACCATGGCCGAGGTAAAGGCTTAGACCGAGTGTGAGATCCATCTCGAGTCCAAGGTGAACGCAAATCTCCCCGGGGCCGAGCAAACTGACCGAAAGAAAAGGGCGAGGGAAGAGAGAAAGAGACTTGAGCGGCCAAAGACCTACTCCCCCAAGTTTCAGGAGTACACCCGCTCAACGTCTGTAACAACCCTAAATTTCCAATACAAGTTTTTACAAAAAAATTTCAAAATATCCATAAAGGGGTATTTTAGCCTGAGCATAAATTATAAGTAATTATTTTGCTTTTTAATTACAAGTTAAAAGAATGTAACAACTCCATTTTTAGTGTACAAAAATTTGCTTTAAAATTTATGAATACTTGGGGTATTTACATTTACTGTTATTACTTTAAGTAATTAATTAGCTCCATAATTACAAAAAAGAGCTTGTAGCTCATTGGTAATACTTTGCATTGCTGAACCAAGCCACCAGAGTTCAAATCCCATACCCCACATTATTTTTAATATTGTTTTTATTTTGAACTTTTAGAATACCAAGAGTTTACACGTGCATATCTCACAAAAACCCTACTACACCCAAAGATGTAACATTGCCAGGGGGTAGATGAACCGTCGTGGGGGATCCCGGCGGCCTGACTCGGCCGGGAATCGGCCAAATTGGCCTCGACTCGGCCGACCCAGTCCTCCGACCGAGTCACGGCCGAGTCACGGCCGAGTCGGCCGATTCTGGCGACGACCCCAACATGAAAGTTGTGTCTTTTCATATTCCCTATACACCTGCAAAATTTTAGCCTCAGACCATTTCCAGAGCTCTTTTAAAACCCCAATTACTCCATTTTTAATACATTTTTAATACATTTTATCACATTTTTCATTTTAACCTTTCATCTACCCTAACCCTAGCTTAACCCTATAAATACCAACCTTACACGCTACCCTCTCACCCCCAAACTCTGAGCCAACTCTCTAAAATTTCCAACAAACCTTGTGTACTTTGAAATCGAGCACGAGGCGAAGCTACGGCGAATTTTCCGGCGAACTTCCGACGATCATTCTAGGAGCTCCCGGCGACGAAGCGACGCACCGGCGACTCCTCCCGTTCCATCTCCCTCTTTTAGTTGTCTAAAACTCGTAAGTCCCCATTTTCTATCTCTCCTTTCTATTCTAAAAATACGGATTTATAAAACCCGACGGAATCGGAACAAATCCGATTTCCGATTCGGTTTTCTTATAAAACTTCATTTCTCGTTAATACAATTATACTTAAACTCTCTCATATTGACTATTAAACACTAATCAACCAAATTGATCAAGTTTCATTACATAAAATGATGGCTAACCAATAATTACATATCCGATTTGACTGATGGCAATTTATCGTATTTTTCACTTAAATAGCACATTGTTTCAATTCTACATTTAACTCCATTAAACTTGCTATACCTTTAAGTAGATCACGAGGTAACGACCTACCTCCTCACACACTTATATGAAACATAACAAGATACCCTCGAGAACCTAGAATACGAGAAAACAAACATTTTTATTTAAATACCATATACTTGATAAAACCGTTTACTAAAAGATTTAGTATTGATATATATTTACAAATAAATACCACTTATTATGAAAATAGGATAAGGTTGTGGGCATCATTCGTTTATCTAAACCTGACTTTGTGGTGTCTAGGCTAGGCAAGTGAGAAAGGTAACTTTAAAAGGCCCGTCTTACGGTGATTCGTGAGCGGATCCCTCCTTTCTTCACTTGTACTTACCTGGCCACAATTGGCGGTGAAGAGGCGATTTGAGGTATCTCACAACTTGTCGCTTTGGACCAGTTAGGAGCAGTCTAGTTGAATTAGGAGACCCTAGAACATAGAATACGGGAAAAATGACACTTTTTCATTTAAATACCATAATTAATAAAACCGTTTTTCTTAATGATTAGTATTTATACAAATCTTTGTAAAGCGCCGCTACAACCCATTTGGGGAACCCGTTCGGGATGGTGCGGATCATCGCATATTCTCGGGCTTAGTAATGCGAGATTCAGACCTCCGCAAGGAGCATTCGGTCTCGAAAGATTTAAAATACGACATCTTAAGAAAACGAGATTTCTAGAATATTATAGATATATACAAAAAATATTTTCATATAAATATATATATATATATATATATATATATATATATATATGCAACATAAACATATCTATTTTTAAAGTATTATAAATATTCCATCTTTTCTACAATATCACAAGAATCAAGTTTACACTAAAATACCATGAATTCCACACAAATTAATATTACAAATAAATACCTTTATTTCTGAAATTAGGATATTTTCACTAGAAATATTACAATATAAAATCCACATTCATTACAACTCTAAAGACGAATAATAAATGTTTGGGGTGTATTTTGAAAAGTATATAAAAGTATTTTTACATAAAACCCCCTCAAGTTCTATAAATTACTCTAAGGACTCTAGTAAATATAGGTTTAAGCGGGACCAATTTCTTGAGCCTCAAGGAGCCGGAGAAGTGGGTGCTTGCCTATCTAAGGTAGAAAAATTAATAAAAACAATCAGGACTTCAATTTACTTTTTTAATTGTCTGTCTCAGATGGGTCTCATTATAATCTGACTTGAATATAATTTAAGTACAATCTACAATCTATAATTTACAATATTACATGAATCCATGAATCCATTATTCCATATAATCAATCTATCAACTTGACCGAACCGAACAATGGATATACATTCTATTTACATGATCATCCAGTTTACATGATTCTCCAGTTACATACATGATTCTACAATTACATCCGTTTACTGATATCAGGGTTTCGGTCAGCCATCCAATTATACAATCTATACAGTTTATAATACAAGACAATACAATACAATCAAAACATTACGGGGTTTAAGGGGTAGACTGGTACGGAATATGTTAAAGGTGGCACGAGGTGGTCACTTAAGACGTAATTACATCCATACCGTTGTTCCGTGGTATTATCGACGGAGCCTTGTACTACGGGTTACCAAAGTCCCCAGTGTAAGTGGGACTCCTCTCGTATACACTGGCATCTTCTGTACCAAGTTACAAACAACAGCGTTAATACAATATTACAACAATATAATACAACTTTAAAAGATACTTTCTTATTCTGTCTATTCTACCTTCCTCTTATCTTTGGGACTTACCGAGCGACCTGTTCGCTGACGATATTCTATTTCTTTCTTCTTTGAATGTCGTCAGGTGATCTGGACACGTCAGAGTTCGAGCCTACTGCTGAAGACTTGGACCATTTCAGTGAAGACCCCGAGCTCTAGTCATTGTATACTTTCCATTTCAGTACTTTTCATTTTATGTTATGCCATTGTTTAGGCATTGCTTATTTCAGTTGTATTTACTTTCCATGTATTGTACAAAAGAATATTAATAAATAAAGTTGTTGTTCAGTTTATATATCTTGTCTCTTGTACTTTACTTTTATATTGCTCAGCGCTTAGCGTATTTACCTCACAGTAAATACGTAGCGACCTCGTCCTGTCCCCTTCGCCGTACACCGGGAAGCGGGGTGTGACAACGTCTCCCAGAAGGTTCTGCTTGAGAAGGGTAAGGGCGAGGGGTTCTTCAAGCTCCCCCCGATCTCGCGTATGGCGACAAAGCGCACTCGGGGCCCCTACTGCGGTTTCCACAGGTCGCAAAGCCACTCCACAGAAAGCTGTAAGAAGCTCCGAGACTATATCGAGGAGCTCATCCGTTCGGGACAACTGGCAGCGTACTTACGGGATAAGCGGCAAGCCGACCGCGAGCAGGAGCAGCGTCCCCCTTCCGGCGAGTTAACAATCGACCAAATTATGGTTATGTCGATGCAGGGTACATCGAGTACCCACGAGGCTCAGCACCCTACGTCGAACGAGGTGGCCAGGGAGACCGAGCCGGTCATTTTTGACGGCCTTACACAGCCAAGAAGCTCAAACCGTACCAATAAAAAGAACATCTACTAGCGTGTACTTCTTTTACTAAGGCAATGTAAACTTTTCTCAAGATCTTTCTATTTATATGATAAGAAGGGATCAGTAAAACATTGCAAAAAGAAGAGTTTTGTTTATTCAAAGGGTACTATAGGCTCCTCAGCCTTACAGAAAAAGAAAAATTACAATAGCGGGGGAAGGGGGTGCAGAAAACACTGCTCGTGGTACTCCGAACATATTTCAGCCAGCCGAGCCCCCGCCGCTTCAGCCCTTTGCCTCTGATGCCGCCCACGAATGTCGGCATGGTGCCTCAATTGGTAGCACTCAAGGATGAGTGCCACCGAGTGATCGTGCCGACCCGCCGAAATCAGACCGAGGCGGCATAGGGACCTCAGCTTACCGAGGGCCTCGTCCTTCAGCTGCTCGGACAAAGGGTTATACAGCCCCGGCGATGCCCTCCGGATGGCGTACATCAACAGCTGGAGCAGGGGCGAGCACCGGGGGAGAAGCCGGCCTAAGTGGTCCTCGATGCGGCCTATAACCAACTGCACCGTATCCTCGGTACAGTGCTGGTCATAGAGGTAAACATCATCAAAGTTTATGATCTCCTAGATGGTGAAAGGGAAGTCCTCCATCCTTATGCCTTGGGGGTAGGGAAAGGAGTGCTCAATGCTCCCTCCGCTTTATAGCCCCGTTGCGCCCTCAGGAATCCGACGGTCGCTCGTGCCTTCCACAACTGTACCGCCGCGTGGCGGGTGACCCGCCTTTCTCGGCGAAATCGAAATGACGGTCACTCTTCCCAATGCATTAATGACACGTGTCGACTGCGACGGTACCCCTTCCTAATGATCGAACGCCTTGGAAGATCGAACAAAGCCTCACGACTCGACAGAGCAGCAACCCTGCTCGGCCCGTCCTTAGCAGGCTACTCATGGCCCCTCCCGCGCTAAGGATCAAAGCCCTCATCAAGAGGCAACCGGGCTCGCCCTTTCTCGGTTATCCCTGGCTGGTAGTTCCCTACCCCACGAAGCCAGGGATCAAAGCCTTCGCCAAAAGGCACCGGACAGTAACCCTGCTCGGCCCATCCTTAAGGATCAAAGCCCTCGCCAAGAGGCACCAAGCAGCGACCCTGCTCGGCCTGTCCTTAGCAGGCCACTCATGGCCCCTCCCGCGATAAGGATCAAAGCCCTCATCAAGAGGTAACCGGGCTCGCCCTTGCTCGGTTATCCCTGGCTAGTAGTTCCCTACCCCACGACGCCAGGGATCAAAGCCCTCGCCAAGAGGAACCGGACAATAACCCTGCTCGGCCCATCCTTCAGGATCAAAGCCCTTGCCAAGAGGCACCAAGCAACGACCCTGCTCGGCCCGTCCTTAGCAGGCCACTAACGGCCTCTCCCATGCTAAGGATCAAAGCCCTCATCAAGAGGCAACCGGGCTCGCCCTTGCTCGTTTATCTCTGGCTGGTAGTTCCCTACCCCACGACGCCAAGGATCAAAGCCATCGCCAAGAGGCACCGGGCAGTAATCCTGCTCGGCCCGTCCTTAAGGATCAATGCCCTCGCCAAGAGGCACCGAGCAGTGACCCTGCTCGGCCCGTCCTTAGCAGGCCACTCACGGCCCCTCCCGCGCTAAGGATCAAAGCCCTCATCAAGAGGCAACCGGGCTCGCCTTTGCTCGGTTATCCCTGACTGGTAGTTCCTTACCCCACGACGCCAGGGATCAAAGCCCTCGCCAAGAGGCACCGGGCAATGACCCTGCTCGGTCCGTCCTTAAGGATTAAAGCCCTCACCAAGAGGCACCGAGTAGCGACCCAGCTCGGCCCATCCTTAAGGATCGAAGCCCTCGCCAAGAGGCACCGGGAAGCAACCCTGCTCGGCCCGTCCTTAAGGATCAAAGCCCCCGCAAAGAGGCACCGAGCATCAACCCTGCTCGGTCCACCCTTAGAAGGCCTCTTACGGCCCAACCCGAGCTAAGGATCAAAGCCCTCGCCAAGAGGTCCCGAGCAGCAACAATGCTCGGCCAATTCTTTGGAAAGCACCAACCTTCCTGCAACAAAGGTTCCCCCAAACTGTTCAAGTAAACGATCACCACCTAGACTCCGGGGGCTGGAGGACACCGACAAGCACTCGAAGGGCGATCGTTATCTAAAACATGGGACATCGACCTGCGGTCTAATGCTTGATCGAGGTCAGAACTGACAAGCTCAAGTACTCACACAGGAAAAGCATTGTCACACAGAAAAAAGGCTAAGTTTCATTCAAACTTCCAAAATCTTTTACAAGGTACTCTGGGCTCCCCAGCCTTACCAAATTTCCCGGAGGCATACAAAAAGAGAGAAAAAGGGAAAGCCAAAAAGTTCAGGCCGCAAGCCCGCCTAGACCTCACCTTCCTCGGTACCATCCCCAGGAGCCAGGGCTTCCACTCCAGCGGTAGCCCCTCCTTCATCACCATCAGCCGGAGGCATGACCACCGAAAGTGGGACCCGAGCACGGAGCTCACCGTCGGCAAACCCCGGAAACTGCGCCTTGACGACATCAAGAGCTTCATGCCACACAATGGCAAGGCTTCGCCGAGGTCAGCGTAAAACTGGTCCGACCCCTTGTAATCGGCCACTGCCTTTCGAGCTCGAACCTCGGTAACCTTCACCGCCTGAAGCACAGCCTCGGCATCCCATCTGCTGGCATCCCTCGCTCTTTTCACTGCTACATAGCGATCAGACAACTCCGCAAACTTAGCCTCGATGGCTCAGTAGGACTCACTTAGCCGGTGATAGGACTCCCGGCACTTTGAGACGGTGAGCTCCCCGGCGGCCAATTGGGCTTCGAGGACGGCCATCCTCTCCCTTTCCAGACGCAGATCGAGTCGCAGGTCCTCGGCCTTCGAAGAAGACTCCCCCGCCAACCTTATAGCATGGGCATTCCCCTCGGCCTCCATGCGAGCAACGAGGGCGCAGTGCTGAAGGACCTGATGAAAAACAGCAGAGAGACTTAGAGACGCTCGAACTGAGAAAAGGGCGCTCAAAGTAACACATAAGGGAGTACATGCCTGCACTGCCTCCTGAGCTATAGCTGCCACTTGAGCCCTCAGGGTCCCCCGTGGAATCTTGCCTCCGGCCGACTCTTCCATATCAGCGAGCAGGCTGGCGGCAATGGAAAGCCCGGACGGGACTACGAAACAGGCGTCCTCCTCCTGCACAGGAATCCCCTCGAGAATTTCAGTCGGTGGCGCGCGAGAGACCGTCTTCTTCCTCTTAAGAGGAACTTCGTCTTCGTCCTCTTCCGCTTCCCCCGTCCGGGGTTTGGGAACCCACAGACGCCTCTGGCCGCTGCTGCCGCAATCATCGGGGGCTCGGGTCGATGTGGATGGCCCCGTCGCCAGGGGATTCCTTTGTGCAGAACTCGGGTTAGCTCGAGGCACGGCCACGCCCCCGGCTCTCTTCTGGGACAGGGCACCGAGGGCAACAAGAATCCTGAATTGGTTCATTTGTTCTGCCACGGGGGGAACAGGCACGACTCAAAAGAAGAAGAAGCAGAAGAAGAAAAGGAAGAATTTACAGGAGGCTACTTAGACTCTACCCGATCTATTTCTACAGACTCTTCACAGGAAGATATCTAACCTGATGAAGAAAGGTGTCCTCGGGAGATCAAAAGCGCAGAGATCCAACCTAAAAATAGAGCGCCGAGCTAACGAGACTCAAGATGAGGAAATTATGTAGAGGTATGGGCCCTGATGAGGACCCCACCCCTATTTGTAGCATCCGGCATACACATCCAATGGCGACAGTCATCTCCCGCCGAAACGACTCATTGCATTCAACGACCACCATCGCCCTACCTATCGCGCGTGCATGAATCGCATCCCATCGGACGCCGGAAATCTGCGGCCCATCGTGTCAGCCAACCAGCGCCAGACACGTGGGCTGTCGCTTCGGTGAGCGTACGCACGATCCGGCGTATCCTCTTTAATGCAAGATCTGGCCCCTGATCCGCTGAGGTCATCAAGAAAATATTGCTGATTGCCCGGGAATGCACGCTTACGATATCTACGGAAAGGAGCTCACCTCGAGTGACCCGGCAGACCACTCTCGACCCGACCCATGAATAGGTCGGGACGAGAGTGGGGGGCTAATGATGATGCTGGATATCATCATTTCCCGGATCGTGACACGTGGCAGATGACGTGTCCCGAAGCTAGCAAGAAAAGACCAGGAACGGTACGTCGGTAGAATACCCCGGGTCTGCGGCCCGTGGACGTGGCCGACCTTCTGCTACCGACCAGACCACACCGTGCCCACCTTACAAACAACTGCTGGCTCCCCTCCGAGCCTCCTGCACGATTGGCCTCCTCGGTCCTTTCAGCTAGTCTCCGGGCTTTAGCAGAACCAGGATACTTCGGCCTAACGCTCGTCCCCGAGCTTCCCACCGAGCTCATCCTCCACGGTCTTATCCTGACCGACCCGCGACATTGATCACAGGCTCCCACACCACGGCTCCGCGAATCTCGCCATACGCGAGATATCCGACGCCCACAATCCCACGTTCCACGCCACCATGATCCCCCAGTAACGAGCCTGTCTCGCCATTAATGCGGGATCCCGCTTATCACGCGGGCGTGACGTCGAAAGCGTAACGGCCGGCGTGATTCTCGCGCCTGCCTGCCCATCGTTGTTGCTATGTAAACCCTTCTCTCAGACGATCAAGGTAAGTCATTTTCTCCTCACTAGGCCGTTACTCTGCCAAAATATCCGGTCTAACTTGATCGTCGGAGGGTCCTCGGTTGCACAACCATCCCGGGACTTTCTTGCGGTAGCTCGGCCACAACAACCTCAAACCCATTGAGATCCACATGCTTCAGGAGGCAACCTCCAATTCAATTCCAGCCGTCCATCGTCGCTCGCAGCAGATCTATGAAAGGTAACTTCTGAAAGAGATCCAGACCTCCATCAGTAACTGATCCTCCAAACGTAAAATCTACCACAAGTTATGTTTTTGTACTTGGTGACAGAGCAATTAATTGGGGATCGTGTAAACAAACACTAATTGCCAGAATTACTATGGATATTGAAATGATTGCTTTGAATACTACCTGCTTAGAAGCAGAATGGTTAAGAAATTTAATATCTGAAATTCCCTTTGTACCAAAACCAATTACAACAATAACAATTCATTGTGATAATAGATTTATATTAGATTTATTAGAACGGAAAAATTTCAATAGGAAAACAAATAGATTTCTACAATTAAGATATGAGACTAAAAAACAATACAAAGAAGATTGTATAGTGTCTCTTATATTTGTAAGTAGTCAACTAAACTTAGCCGATTATTTTACTAAAGGTTTTACGAAAACCAAGATTCTTAATGCATCGAGAGGAATGAGACTTAGACCCATATTCAATTCACCAACAATGGATATCCAACCTTAAAAGGTTTTGTAATGGGAAGAACGCAGCTGTTGAATGTGAACATGGGAGTACTTTATTTAAGGATGTATTTCCTATCCTATTCTTATGATACTGTCGTGCTCTAGTTGTTAATTAAGTTTGAGAATTTAACTTTTAATGATATCAAATGCAAAATTATTTGCGAGGTACTCTTACAACAAGTATTCTCTTGAGATATCACCTAAATGAGATTGCCATGAGGCCGTGGTTTAGGGTCAGGGGGTGAAATCCTTATAACTCTCACAAGAATCAAGATACCACGCATAGCCATAATGCGTAATCCATTTTGATTACCTAAATTTCTGTTTCATATTGTATGTGTTTTTGACGAAAGATCGATCAACAAGTTATAGTTTTGTAAGGTCATTTAATGACTACTATATTCTTGCGTTCTGAAGTTTTCTACACAAAATGTAAGTTCAAACTTTTATGACACTTATACCGATATACAATATTGTTATATGTTCATCTTATAATAGTCATAGTCATTATAGTCTGCATCAAAGTTTGAACTTTGTGGGAGAATTGTTGGAGCAAATGCACAAAATAAGGGAAAAGTCCAAACTTCTCATAGTGGGTTTTAGTCTCATATTGCCCTTATAAAGGAATGGGAAAGTGTTTATATAATAACACTTCTATCCTTCATTACATTAAAGTCCAATGAAAGACATATGGTGGAACCACACGCGTGCGCCGCCGCCGTACCAAACAGAGCCGCGTATGCCTGCACCCGCGGACACGAATGCCACTCTTATTCCAGTTCATAAAGTTCATAGTATTCTTTTTATAGAAAATTATATTAATATATATTTTGTAAAATAATTTTGAAACGTTTTTTTTTCACGATTGGTTTTTGCGAACGGGTGCGACCGTTTATGAACAGTTTTAACCCTTGCAAGATGACTAACCGTTACGACCATTGGAAATTAACTGTTGCAAGTTGAACGGTTGCGATCAGAGAGTTATGATCGAACGGTTGCGGTCGTTGCAGTTGCCAGCAGTTGCAGATCGGACGATTGCAGACGAGCGGTTGTAATCAAAGGGTTGCGAACCATTTTGGAAGCCTATAAAAGGCTATTCCCTGAAGGCAATGAAAGAAAACAAAAAATCAGAGCACTCAAAAATTCTCTCTTCTTCTTCTTCACTGTATTCATATTTAACTGTGAAACAGAAAAGAGTGCTAACACTCATCCGATGAATTGTGCAAGCCGGATTATCAGAAAGGCTGGGAGAGTTGTATTTTAGGATTGAATCGCCGCTATAATCTGCCAAGAGAGAGACGATATCTTTCTTAGGTCAGTGCACTCAAATGCACATCTCTTTTCCATAAACTTCAATTTTCTTACTTATGATTCACAAAGGTTAGAATTTTATTTATTTAAATTTTTTAGATATAAAAGCGTATTAAACAGAAAAAATTTCCAACAATACCTTCTCCTGACTCAAGACAAAGTTCAGGAAGGATACTTGGTTTTTTGACACTAAATAAAAAGAAGATGTATGCAAGTTTTGAATACAACTGATTGTATGTAAGTTTTGAGCCGCAAGAGAAAAAGAAAACATTTTCCCAAAAGCGATTTGCAGTACGTCGGCGGCTGACATAGATATGAATATATTTTCAGGAAAATTTAGATACGAAGATTCAAGGGGCTACATAAAAATAAGAATGATTAAGAGGACAATATATAATTTTTCTTATTGCCAGTTTTCTTTGGAAGCTATGTGGTTCCATTAGCTTACGGATCTGAGCCAAATTTACAAACATGGACGTCCAAGGATCCATGTTTATATGAATAGAGCGAGATATACACTTGACGTGCTCATTATTGTTCTGAGATCAATGCCAGCACTGCATTCAGTGTAACTCTCTTCAAGATCCACATGTATTCAATTAATCCACAATTCTTACATCTATGCTCTATTATTCGATTGTTAGTTTTTGCAAAATGTGTGCAACTGTAGTTTAAACTTATCATCACAGATTTTGAATGCCTTACACACACACAAACACACACACACACATACACAACTATGAATAAAACCTTGCATTTCTCACCAAACATAACATAATTGAATGCACACATCCCAAAATTAATTTAGTGGTGAAAAAATGAGAAGAATTTGTTTCCAAATCCTTCCGGTATATATATATATATATATATATATATATATATATATACACACTATGAGGCCCGGCCTTATTTCTTATTTTGAAGTTCAATTTTCAAACACCTAACTCTCCGTGTTTTTCACGGATCCGTTTAAGCCACCGTGATTTATATATGTTAGATAGGCTATGTATCAAATTTTACGAGATTTGGAGATCTCTAGCACACCCATTAAACAATCTTGTTTTTCATGCATCATAAAGCCGTCGGTTTTTTAGTCTATTTGATGAATTAGTTGAAGATCTTCAAATCTCGTAAAATCTCATACATAGTCTATCTAACATGTGTAGATCACGGTGGTCAGAGCGGATCGATGAAAAACATAGGAGATTGGGTGTTTGGAAATTATACCTCAAAATAAGAAATAAGTAATTTTTTTGTCCGTCATATCTTAAGTAATTTCCTATCCTAACTAAAATTTCCGGTCCAACTAAAATCGTGGTTTGCTATCTCACTAAAATCCTCATTTAAAAATCTAGTATTAACCTAACTGAAATCACCATTTAAAATCTCAATCCGTCTCACTATTCTAATTAAATTTCCCCTCTATTCCGACTAAAATCTTAAATTTTTAATATGCCAAAAAATGAAAATATAAAAAGATTACATACAATCAAAAAGATTTTAAGTCAAAAGATTAAAATTCCAAAGAAAAGTAATTAATAATTATAAGATATGAGATTTTTTGTTTATTATTTTTTTTCTTAAGTATAAATTAACTCTATTTATTTTTCTAAACGGATATCCTTTTAATAAATAATTAGAAGAATAAACATGTCTAAAGTTTATGTATGAAAATAGAACTCTTTCTTATTTGTTAGGCAACAATTATATGTATGGAAAACTTTGAAAATAAAAGAAAAAATTAAAATACTTTTTAAAGATAAAAGACCCGTCAATGGTAAACTTTGAAAATAACAGAAAATATTAAATTACTTTTAAAAATTAAAGATAAACTCAAATGAAAACTTAAAATATTTACAAAGATTTGATAAATATAAAAATCTAAACAAATTTACAAGATTTAAAATCCAATCATAAAAACTAAAAAGAGATAGATTTAAGAATACAATAATAAATTTATGCTAAATAAATCATTTGAAGATTATTTACTTTAATTTAGTTAGTCAAAAAATCTATATCTATATATACCCCTTAAAACAAATTGATGTTTTGTTTGTTTTTCTTATACCAAATCCAGCTCCACCTCATAAAATCAAATCATGATCCACACTCAACAGTAAATCCGAATCTTTAACAACATGTCTACTATTAGAATGCTCCACACTTAACAGTAAATATGAATTTTAACAAGATCTCTACTATTATAATATCCACACTTAACAGAAAATTCGAATCTTAACAATATCTCTACTATTATAATACAAAGAGAGATTTTTTTAATAAAAAATATCACTATTCCAGCTTGAATTTAAAAAATATAAAAGGTTTAAATCCAACAAACTCTCTTGCAGTTTCGGCCTATGGCAGGAAACTAACATATAGTTTTTTTGGCAGAAAACTACTCTATCTAAAGGATCTAAGCCAAAATCGTTAATCTTGGGTAAAAAGTCAATTCTATCCTTATCTCTAACTTTCGAAAAAATAAAAATTTTAAAATGCAGAAGCTGCATGGGGAGATCGAGGGAAGGTCCAGAATGGGTGGGGGCGGAAGAAGATGATGATGATGGAGGTGGTTGTGGTTGTGGCGGTCATAATGGCGGTGGCGATTTTGAGGAAGGGGGAGTAGTCGAAGAAGAGGGTTGTGGAGGGGGGTTCGAGATAGGAGACGAGAGAGGTCGGGGGGAGGAGGGGGAAAGGGTGGGAGAAGCAGGGGGTGTTGACCTATAAGTCTCATACTCTTTAGTTTTGATTATTTTACAAAAAATATATTTAAAAAATATAGTATATTACTAACCATGCCAGATATGTTAAAGTGCTAAAAGTAATGGATTTAGTCAAGAAAGAGAACAATCAACACTTTAACTGACATCACAACAGTGATATTGAGCAACTCTGAAGACCAAATTGCAAGTTTAAAGGAAATATCGAAGAAGTCACACAACAGATGTATTCAAGACATTTTATTTTCTTTGAGTCTAGAGAGTCGATCTTAATAGTTAGAATTTCTTTTCTGATCATAATCGTTTATACTAGATATCTTTTTACTTAAAAATTAGAATTCTAAAATGTTGGTCTTCAGTATGTGATGGACTTTTAATTAGAGTTCTAAAATTAGATTTAAAATCCAACCTATAGCTTTACTTTCTAGTCGTTTATATTAGATACCTCTACACTTTTAATTAGAATTCCAAAATTAAAGTTCTAAAATGTAGGTCTTGAGAAGATCTTTCCAACGAGCCTAAAAACGTCGAAATCGGATAACCGAGCAAAAATTTATGATGGTTTCAATTTCAGTATGTGATGGACGCCAAAATAGACATCTATAACGCAAAAATAGACGTCTAAAACGCCATAGACGTCTCTAGGATGTCTATAACTGTTATCAACTTTCAAATTCTGGTTTTTTGGTGGGAATTTCGGTTTTACAACGGTTATAAACCGCCAATAACTGTCCTAAACTTTAGAAATGGTTATTCTAACTGTCCTAACCGTCCCTCACTCAATTTCTATAAATATGACCTATTTCCAAAGAATTTTCATAAATTCTTTTCTTATCGTTTTCATATTTTCAAACCTCTATCATTCTCTATATTTTTTTTTGTGAAAACCCACCCTCTCTCGGTTCTTAAACTTTTAATATTCTTTTTTAGAGAAGAGATCTTTCAGGGTTTTAAATTTTTCTAGTATTGGAAACGAAAGATCTCTTATTGTCAAAGAAATTTTGTTTGTTTTAAATCTTTTTTTATCCTTTTGAAAAACTTCTTTAAACTGTTCTTAAGTTTTTACTATTCTTTTTCAAAGAAGAGATCTTTCAGGGCTTTAGATTTTTCTAATCATTAGAATCGAAAGATCTCTAAATAGTCGAAAAAGTTTCTGTTTTCAAATTTTTCTTAATCCTTTTGAAAAACTTCTTCAAGTCGTTTTAAATGTTTCCTGATCTTCAAAACACAATCAATTATCTCTTTCGATTCGAAACTTAATTTATTTATTGAGATCATTAGGATTGTATAGTTGGTTCTGTAAAAATTTATTGAAATCTTACTTGTATGACCTAGTGAAGAAAGGTTTCGGATTTGAGCTTTTGGTAAAAGGTTTCGGACTTACGACTGGGGTAAAAAGTCTAGGCATTCACTGCCTGCAAGTGTAAAGGTTCGGATTTCAGCCTAGGAAAATATCTGGGTTTCTTCACCCATGAAGGAGTTAGTGAATTCTGAGTAGTAGTCTCAGGCGAGGACGAGTCACAGAGGTGATGAACCTCGTTAAAAATCTGTAATGACTCGTTATACTTGAATCTATCTCACTTCTTTCATTTGATTTTCTTGAAGATCGCTTCTTGCTTTTTTGAATTCATTTCTTTGTCTCCATGTATCTCTTTGATCATTTTTTACATTCAATATTACTCTCTTATCAATTAGAGTACCGACTAGTGGAGCGACGACGATATGCGATTATATTATCCTAACCTAATTTTCTTATTCTATTATCATATCTTTCTGAAGTAATTTCGAGGACAAAATTATTTTAAGGAGGATAGAATGTAACGATCCTAAAAATCATATACCTTCGCGTATCATTTTTTTAATAAAATATTGCAATTATTTATTTTTGGTATATTTTGTTTTCTAATAAATATATTATTTTATCACTTCATTTTTCAAGCCCAAAACCCAAGCCAAGACAATTATATTTGATTTCTTTTTTTTCTTTTTCTAAGCCCGCTTTCTTTTCAAGGTAACAGCATATATCTTACAATTATTTTTATCTATTTTTTTAAACTCTCTCATAACCTATAAATGAGACCTTTCATTTTCTTTAATTTTCAAATGAATGGGCACCCTTTCAATATCTTTATACTCCCAAAATGAATTCATAATAAATTAAAATTATTATGAAGAGTTTTTATTACTATTAAACCTATTTTAATATCTCTTTTAATATAAATAATACTCTCTTCTTCTGAATTAAAATTACGTTTCTCATACTTTCTACTTTTTAATAACCGATGTGCTTAACCTAGAAACCAATTCCATATATGATACCATGCGCATGTGCAAAAATCTAATCTATATTTGACTAGAAAGTAAAGCCCTGATATCAAGAATTAAACGCATCATACATAAAAGGTCTACTGCATCGAATCGAATGGGTTGCCTTCTAAGAGCCATTGGCACGCATGTAACTAGCATACAAAAAATAGGAAAAATCCTACCTTAGCTATTCTCTCTTCATCAATTCTAATTTTTTCCTTCGGAGATTTGGAGAAATATCAATTTCCTTAAGCCTTCGAACTCTCGATCAAGTCGAGGCTTTCTTCATCAATCGGCAACAGTATTGCAAGACCCGTAAGTACCTTTTCTCCCTCTCCATCTCTTTCACTCTGTTATTGTGTCTTTTCCATGATTTCATTTTCTTGACCGTGGTACCTAATCGAGTGTGTGTGTATTTAAAATATTGTTCGTTTATACTTTATCTTCATATTTATTCATTGTTTTCTTATAGAATAAAAATGCCTCCATGTCATAGATTTACTTTTACTTTAATTAGGAACATCATGGATTGAATATAAATAAACGATGTGTGATAACACAACTTTACATAAGCTCTCTTGAAATTAGGACTTTCCTGGTATAGAATCTTGTCGAAATTCATTATCCATATAATGACATTATGAGATCCAATTTGAAATATATATTGCATATGCCATTTATTTTATAATTGTTTAATTTTTTTTATATAAAAGAGAAAAACGAAACTGCAAATAAATCCAGTAGTTTTGTCACTTTTAAATACAGTCCCAGATAAATTTTGTTCTTAAAATAATTTTTAAAAATTAATTTTCACATCTGAAAATCCTAAGAAAATTAGGATAAATAATAGATAGAATTTCAGGTCTACAATAAAAAAAATTTATATCGAACCGAAGAACGGTTTTGAACTTATGACACTTTTAGTCACTGTTTTTTCTGAAATCTGAAAACAGTTTTTATCGATCAATTTCTAAGACATATAACTCGATCTACTGATATCCAAATTGAGCAAAATCAGATATTTTGGATATCTACATCGAAAGATCTAGATTTTCATAGTTTTAAGTTTTTACCTAAAACCAACGTAAAATATAGAAAATTGCGTTACAATATTAAGCGATGGATCTAGACCGAATTTGTCCTGATTCGCACACTGTTTTTAAATAGGACATATCTCGAACACCCGGTATCCATTCGTGACAAAATTTAGATGTGTAGATGCACAATTGATAGAGCTATAATTTTCTGTATATTAAATTACTTATAAACGCATGAAATAACTCGATATAGGCTTTGCAATATAACATAGAGTTGCTGTCCAGAAATCTGAATTTCTGTTTTAAACGCCGATGTTAAAACAATCATAACTAGAGCTTAAGAAATCCAAATCGCGCGAATTTTAGTGTTTTGGATAAGTACTCCGAAATACCTACAATTTTCTATTAATATTTATAATCTGAAACCTGATGAAAATTAACTCAAACTGCGTTTTAAAAATATATGACGGTGCTGAACAGATTCTGATCTGTTTTGCTCGACGATACGAAAACGGGTATATCTTCCAAACCGGCAGTCGTATTTAAGCGATACTGGAACTCACGCATGCACAACACTTAGATATATATTTCTGTTTATATTCCGAAATTGATTGACTTGATTGATTATTCGTATGCAACACTTATTTACAATATTGTTTTTGGACGTTTCTTGTATACTTATCTCATATCATGTTCTGTGATTGCTTATTTATTTTTATTTATATGACTTGTGATTAAACCATTATATGTTAGAATTGACTTGATCTTGATATTACTCAATCATGAATACTTAAACCCAATATATACACTTGAACCAACTTGACTCGAACCATGAATATAATTGGCATGACGTGCACTTGACATGACTACCGAAGCCAATCTTGAAAACTTGATATCATACATCATCTTTTGTATTCATAAATTCGATTAAGACTTATAAAATTAATCATAAACTAATATACACAGGATGTTGGGGTAGTTTGAATATGAATCCAACGGAATCTCATTAGTCCCATTAATACAAAATCATGTTGCTGTGGTACCGGGCTGAAACGGTATAAAATCATGTTATTGTGGTACCGAGCTGAAATGATACAAATTATGTTGCTGTAGTACCGGGCTGAAACGGTACAAATCATGAATTCACGAATGAGAGCCCGCGTTTCCAAGCCCCTGGATGATAGCCTGTTGGGTTTGGAATACTTTAACAACAATTGAAGTCCCGCTATTTTGAGCCCGTGATTCCTTGCCCCTGGACGATAGTCGTGGGTTCGAGAATACTCTTGAGATTGGATGACATTCACTCTTGAACTCATGTTAGTTAGTTTTACTCTTTTAGAGACCTTTTATGACACTTATATTTGTTAGTGTATATGCCCTAGAGCCCATTATTGTATCATACTAGATTGTATATTAGTTAATGGAAACATGGGATATTCACAGTTGTATTGACAGTCTTGTTCAAAATGGTAGTATGATACTTGGTTTGTATCTATCTTAATATGTGTATATGTTTCTTTTAACGTATCGCTAATACATATTGATAGAGCCCTTAGGATCTTTACTTGACTACCAGCGTTGTGATGGCAGCCACACTAGTGGGGGCTGGGTAGTCTACAAGCACATCCTTATACATGTCCCTAGTCGTAGGATTATCGAGACTGGGCATCGGTAATCTGGAGTAGACTAGTGTATACGCTTCTCATCCCAGCAGGGGAGATGGTCTGTCCCATAGCCATTAGTACGTTGTAATGGAGATAGTATGCAGGTGTTCGTTAGGTTACAAGTACACTGGATATGACTCGTAGGGAACTGTTGGTTGGTATTTTACCCGTCGTTAGTTAGCAGTTCCGAGGTGACATGAGTACAGCTTAGTCCATTGACTTGATACTGCTGCTTCGCCTCAGGTGTGTTCCTATTGTTCTTAGATTGTTACCCTACCATGGCTCTATTGAGTCGTGCAAACAGGTAGCAGTTGGGTGCAGTCCCGAGGCGCTTGGAGGCAGCGGCGGTTAGATAGGATTCGTCTCTCCCGGTATTGGGGGTTGATGTCGCGCTGTGTTCGGAACTCCATTACGCAAGGTCCCTGGCCAGGGCAAGTGAGATTTGCTGGTAGGTGCTCCAGTAGTTTCTCAGGGTGTTTTGGACTGTACTCCGACACGACTTATACCGCTATTAGGGATCTGACGCTTGCCGCTCCTCTAGGCCCGATATGCGACACTTTTAGACGAACAGACCGGACTATACGGAGATTGCCACAGACAGGCTCAGTAGGTGTTCATATGGGTTTCCTCATCGGCCTTCTTATTGACATCTACCTGAGGACCGTTACGTACAACTAGTACCGCTTGCGGCCTGTGGTTAAACCCACTGCCAGCGTAATGTCGAGTCTTTAGAGTCCCGCACAGAGGGTTTCCCTGCTTCGGACGAAACGATATAGAGGTCGTATGGTTTTACGACAGGGTTCGAACATATACGTGTACTTGTGCACGTATGATATTCGGACAGATTATACTAGTGGGCTTTGGTTTAAACCGGATCCTTATTGGATTTATTCAGTCTCAGTATATCCGTGTTTTTCGTAAATACGGATGGGAGGGGCATTCTCGTAATTTATCGGGAAGTTTCTAGAAGGAGGTGACTCATTAGGGTTTATTTCTTTTTAATTTAAACTTAATGAGGTGGAGGAGATGAGGTGTTGCTTTCATTAAATGAACCATGACTCATGACATGATTCATCTAATGAATTAAATGAAGCATGGTTGATATTATGATAGATATTATTATTGAGATATTTTCATGCTTCATATTATTCACAATGAGTCAAGATTCATTTGATTATCAAAAACTCTTTCTCTCTCCTCAAGAGTTCTCTTCTTCATCTTAACCCTAATTGTTTCATGAGTGAGAATTCTAGGGTTAGTGAGGCTAACAAATCCTTAATCACACTCTATATTATCTAGGTCACTTAGATTAGCACTCTAAGTCACTTAGTTATCTCATCTTGGAGGTCAAAGCTCAAAGTAGGCACTCTCGGGTGGATCTTCTTCAACTTGAGGAGGCCGACGAGGAGGAGGATAACAAGAACAAGAAGGACTAGTATCTTGAGATATAATCATCTTACATAGTAGTTACAACTCCTAGTTTGTTTGTTAGATAGAGTTTAGCAAAGATCCTTATGCATAGTCGATATTACCTTGATTGAAAATGATCGTTTTTACCTATTTCGCCTCCCCGCATCATTGTTGGGGTAAAAATTTACACCCCGGTTGACCAAGTCAAAATCAAAGTCAACCCCAAGCCAGGTGGGCCCAACCCCAGGTCAAGCGGGCCCATGCCCAAGTCAAGCCCGCGGTCAGCCTCCTCCATGCTAAAATATAGATCATGTAAAAAATAAATTTTTATGTAATTTTTTTATGCATGAATGTATGCAAAAATGGGCATAAAGCCAAATTTTTGTAAGCTCATGGCTTATGTGCAAAAAGAAATGGCACATAAGCCATGGGATGGCTAAAATGCCATTTTTGTAAAGCCCAAGGGGCTATATGTAAAGTGTATAGCTTATAAAGGCAAGGATAATGAAAATATCCCAATAACTTTTTCTCTCTCCAAAAAAAATCTAGATCTGTGATCTTCTCCTTCTTCAAGGTTCTAAACCTTCCTCTTTTTTTTAATTAAATCAAGAGTTTTTACTCTTTCTTTTCCAAAACTAAATAGTTTTTCACCACAAAACCCACAAAGAGGAACTCAGATCTGCCATCAGATCTCAGAAAGGAGATGTTTTTAGAATCTCATATTTCTTGATTTTCAAGATCCGGCCAACAAAGGAAGAAGAAGGAGACCCATCTCCAGAAACCCCACTTTGGGGAAGAACTAAGGCTCAAGGGGAGAAGCCCTTCATCGGCTTCAAAACATCTTAGGAGTTTTACTCCTCATATACATACATACATACATACATACAGAATAATAAGTGCTCCTTTCTGGGAGTACAACTCTCATTGCAGGGACCAAGTCCCTTTTGCTGCTCGAGCGTCCACGTGCTGACACGTGGTGCGCCAAATCTCTTGCGCCCAGAGCGCTAGCGCTCGAGTGCCCACATGCTGACACGTGGCGTGCTAGCGAGTGCTAGCGCGCTTGCGCTCGAGCGCCCACGTGTTGACACGTGGCGTGCTAGCGCTCTTGCGCTCAGAGCGCTAGCGCCCAAAGCGCTAGCGCCTGAGCGTCCACGTGCTGACACGTGGCGTGCTAGCGCTCTTGCACTCAGAGCGCTAGCGCCCGAGCGTCCACGTGCTGACACGTGGCGCGCTAGCGCTCAGTGCGCTAGTGCCCAAAGCGCTAGCGCTCGAGCGCCCACGTGTTGACACGTGGCGTGCTAGCGCTTTTGCGCTTAGAGCGCTAGCGCCCGAGCGCCCACGTGCTGACACGTGGCGTGCTACCGCTCTTTGCGCTAGCGCTCTTACGCTCAGAGAGCTAGCGTCCAAAGCGCTAGTGCCCGAGCGTCCACGTGCTGACAAGTGGTGCGCTAGCGCTCAGTGCGCTAGCGATCTTGCGCTCAGTGCGCTAGCGCCCAAAGCGCTAGCGCCCACGTGCTGACACGTGGCGTGCTAGCGCTCAGTGCGCTAGTGCCCGAGCGCCCACGTGCCGACACGTGGTTCGCTAGCGCTCTTGCGCTCTGGCCCCATGCATCCTTTGGATGTCTTTTCCCTTTTTTGTATATATACATATATATATACATATATATACATATGTACACACACATACTCCACGACACTGTCCCTGTTAGAAAAAAATTTCTAACGGGGCGCTGCCCCGCACCCTGCAAGGGGACTGCTAGCCCCCTTGATCCCCAGCCCGCTATCCGGGTAGCGGGACCCCCATAAAAACTCTGCGGGGCCCCCGATATATCCAAAACCCCTTCAAAATACAACACTGCACATTGAGTTCGCATGACCAGTTTAACCCGTCAATTGGAGGTTCCCTCGCTCCAAAGGCGAGGGGTAATTAACGACAGCTTAGTCCGCGGCTGCCGGAGATTCGGATCCCCACAATCATTAAACCCCGGCCTATCCTAGGCAGGGGGAATCTGTAATGCGCCTGACAAGCGTGCGCGTATTCCCATCTCAATGGGGTAACGAAAAGCACCCTACAGATTCTGGCACGCCCGGTGGGACCAATCTCTCCTCCCATATTTCGGGTTAAGCTTTCATGCGAACTCAATTGATATGCATATCAATTGCCTGTACTAAAATCATGTTTTTTTTGTACAGGTTAACGTTCTCCAATTGCAATCTTCGGACGCAGCAAAGATGTCTCCAAGGATTAGCTCAGCTCTCAGCACGGCTCCCATCTCCTACATAATGAAGATAGACTCCATGACGGTCCTCCCGGCAAGTCTCGGGCGACAATGGGAGGAGGAGCCGCTACCATTCGGCTCTATCATGTTCATGTCAGCTAACGCCGTCCCATCTCCTCAAGCTCCGGTAACAGACTGACTGATCTCAAAGGGGAAAAGGCCGAATGTCATGGTCACGAGGGCACCTCAGCCCAAGCACAAGTCCATTTCTGGACGACTCTCCATTGCTCCAGCTGGGGGCAAGGCCATTAACACCAACAAAGCAACAAGGCCTCTCGAGCAAGCTCCGGTGGTGCCCCTGACGACTGCTCGATCGGGTGTCTTCTCTAAACTTCCTGCTAATCGACTCACGGTGGCTTCCCAGGAAATGGATGCCCGCCAAGCCCTTAAAATTGAGAAGCTAAGGCAGAAAAGGCTCAGATATAGAGCCAACAAAAGGGCTAGGGCTCCTGCTAGGCTGAACCTCATGAGGTTCGAAGAACAGGGTTATCCCGCCAAAGATGAGGAAATGGCTGGATATGTAGTCCACACTGTCTACATGGTGGGCACGCACAGCAAGAGCAAAGATGGGGCTACCACATCTCAAATCCAATCTGGCTTGAATGTGGTTGCCGCTTCCCAAGAACAGCCGCCTCCGCTGGGTGATGAAAACCTTCTCGATGAGGATGATAGGAGGAAAGACTCTTCGGTCCATGAGAAGTCGGGCTCGGAAAGTGAAGATGAGCCAATTTTCCGTCCTAAGAACGCAGAGCAGCAACTTCTACAAGAGCTCCAAAAGCAGCTTAGAAACAAAGACAAGGAGATGGCCAAGCTTTACTCAAAAATTGATGACTTGACAAACGTCGTCTTACAGCTCACGGCCCAACTTGCTTCTCAGCCACCCAATCAAGTGCATAGTTCTATTCATGGAACGGGAAACGGTGTCCCGAGACAGCCAACGCCTATTCCCTCAAAACCAAAGGTGGGCGGACCGCATGAAGGCTAGTCGCATCCTATCTCGGGAAATGTCTTGGCGGCCGACGACAGCAACCCGCTAACTCAAGATCAAATCATGGATTTTGTTGCCAACAAAGTCAAAACATTGGTAGCCGAAACCGGAGAGCAAAAAGACACCAGCAGTAGCGGGAGACCGTATCCTGCTCGGTACGATCTTGTGGAGTTTCCTACTGGCTATGTCGTCCCTAAATTTGAAAGGTTCGATGGGACGGGAAATGCGAACCGGCACATTGCCCAATTTAAAGCATCATGCGCAAACACTGGGGGCAATGATGCGCTCCTTCTCCGTCAGTTTGTTAATAGCTTGACGGATGTTGCTTTCGATTGGTATGCAAGCATACCAGATGACTCGATCACGACGTTCGCTCAAATAGAATCCATGTTCAAGCAAAGGTTCATGAGTGTCAGTGATAAAATCACCATTGCCGACCTCGTAAGGACAGAGCCAAAGAACAACGAAAGCAACATGGATTTTATAGTCCGATGGCGAAATCTCTCTGTCAAATGCGAACCGCTGTTGGAGCAAGACCAATCCGTCAGTCTTCTTATAGAAAATCTGAAGGACTGGATGAAACCTTTCCTGTGCACCGCAGGCCTTAAAACATTCCAAGAGCTGACCAAAAAGGTACAAACGTTAGAACGCTCAAAGCCCGAGTCTGCTCAGGATCTTCAGTTCACAAACAGACCGAAACCTGGGAGGGACGACAACCGAAAAGGCGGAAGTTCTAACAGCACCGATTCTCTAAATAAGCAGAGAGCGGGTGGAGCAAAAACTAACAAATCTCGAGAGCCAACTTTGGAGGAAAGAAGAAATAAGGTCTACCCATTCCGAAGGGACAAGGTCCACAAAATTTTTAAAGATGCTCTGAAGAATGGCCCGCGGCTACTAGAACCAAAAAGGCTAAGTGAAGCGAACAGGACTGATCATCCTAACTTTTGCCCATACCACCGAGTGCTGGGACACACTATTGAAGACTGTTGCATCTTCAAGGATTGGGTCGAGAAACAATAAAAGGCGGGAGAAATATCATTGTTCCCTGGCGTGCTAACAAACAATCAAGCTGCGACCGCCAATTTCATACAAATGGGGACCGAAGTCCTTCAAGGACCCGATCCTCTCAGACATCTGCCTTTCTCTAAAAAGAGCGGACCAAGGCAACAAGCTAAGGGCCAAGCGAGCAACATTGCCAATGAAGAAGCAATAGACGGGTACACAACCCATACGGTCTATATGATGGAGCTCAGGGGAACAAGTCCTCCTACGCCTTATAACCATGACGATGACGCGGTTGTTGCCGTCCAACATCGGCCTCATCCAAATGGTGAAGAGCCCGCTTAGGCCATTGAGCCAAAGGAACCCGTGGTTCATGCTAAGTCAAGTTCAGGCGGTAGGGATGACCCCGTTGTCATACCCGGAACTATAGAACAAGCATTATTCCAATGGCTTCAAAGGCAACTTCAGGACAGGGATGAGAAGATGGCCAAGGTCCATTCTAAAGTCGACGAGCTGGCAAATGTCATGGCGGACCTCATGACCCAAGTCGCCCGATTGCAATTACAGCAAAATCAAATTTTGGTTCATGAGCTGGGGATTGATATCCGGAAGCAGCCGACCGATGCTCCCTCCAGCCCGAGAGCGGAACACCTTTGTGAAAAATGGACGCGATCAGCCTCCAGTCCCTCCGATACGTACACTGAACGTGGTAAGCGGACATTAGGCGAACCAAAGACTTATCGTCCTCGGGGTCCGGCATCAGTAAGGGCACTTACTCCAATAGAGAGAAAGAAGAAAGTATTCTCCTTCAGGAGGGATAAAGTACGCGAAATATTCGTGGACGCCTTGAACAACGGTCTTCAACTGCCTATTCCAAAGAGGCCACACGAGATGAACATGACCGGCAATCCCATATACTGCCCATATCATAGAATGGTGAGTCATACCATTGAAGACTGCTATATTTTTAAAGATTGGGTGGAGAACCAATACAAACTCGGGAAAGCCTCACAGTCGTCAGATGTACCGACAGGCCACAGAGCTACGGCCATCAACATAGCCCCGCCAAGATCAAAGTTCGAGGAGCTGGGATAAGCGAACAACTGACCACCGCGTCGTTAAACTGGGAACAACTGACCACCACGTCGTTAAACTGGGAACAATCGACCACCACGTCATTAAATTGGGAACAGTCGACCTCTAAGTCGTTAAACTGGGAATGTAAAAAAAATATATATATATATATATATGTGTGTGTGTGTGTAAATAAACAAAAAATGTGTAAATAAAAGAAAAATAAAGAAAAGCCGAAATGATGGGCAATAAAAATCAGCGAGTAAAATAAAGATGAAAATAAAGCCGAAATGATGGGGCAACCGCGAATAAAAGCCGAAATGATGGGGCAACCGCGATCTTCGCGATAAGAAAAGCTGAAATGATAGAGCAATCGCGGTAAAACAAAAACGAAAACAAAAACAAAAAACAAACAAACAAACAAAACAAAGGCGAATGATGAGTCGCTCCTGGTACCATATTCCAGTGCAGCGATGTAGACGCCAACAAAAATTCAAATTTCCAAAATTCTCCCAGCCCTACGGCCAGTCCCCAAATTGACTACCGTATACAATCCACGGGCTCAAATAATTCTCGTCATACCCATGCCCCACCACAATCACCAGTTACGTGGCCGGTCTCCGCCTTTGGAATTATGCTCCATTGAGAGGACCCACTCATGTGTCCTCACGATACATGAGGAGAACAAACCTTTGTGGGATCCTTACGACTCACAAAGGAAAAACACACTTAGGAGTCCCCATGACTCCTAAGGAGAAAATACACCTGCGGGATCCTTACGACTCGTAGGGAGAAAATGCTTTTATGGGACCCTTACGGCCCATAAAATTGAAAAGCCTTAGGTGATAGAGACCTAAACCTGTCTCCTAAGCCATCACTCCCCAATCTCTCAAATGGCGAATGATGAGTCGCTCCTGGTACCATATTCCAGTGTAGCGATGCAGATGCCAACCAAATTCCAAATTCAAATTCCCAATGGCGAATGATGAGTCGCTCCTGGTACCATATTCCAGTGTAGCGATGCAGACGCCAACCAAATTCCAAATTCAAATTCCCAATGGCGAATGATGAGTCACTCCTGGTACCATATTCCAGTGCAGCGATGCAAACGCCAACCAAATTCCAAATCGCATACCCCAACGGCGAATGATGAGTCGCTCCTAGTACCATATTCCAGTGCAGCGATGCAGATGCCGACAAAGTCACGAAATTTTTCCGGCCCTACGGTCTAGATCATACATCCTGCAAAACCGTATACAATCCACGGGCGTAAAACAACCCCAATCTCTCCCAAGTCCTACCGGTGAGACCACATTCAAAGTCCCACCAAAAATAAAGAAAAAATAAAAATAAAAAAATAAAAAAAATGGTATGTCCATAAGCAAAATGGACACGGATGAAAACCCGAAAAGGCTCTGTGAGTAAAAACAGCAGGACTGCCGGCAAGTTTGTGAAAACCCGAAAGGGCGCAAACTCGTGAAAAAGAGATGAAATACACTCACAAAGTCCTCTCGACTTTGTGAGGAGAAAATCCCCGCGTGAGATCCTTACAACTCACAAAAGAGCAACACACTCAGGAGTCCCCACGACTCCTAAGGAGAAAATACACCTACGGGATCCTTACCACCCGTAGGGAGAAAATGCTTTGTGAAACCCTTACGGCTCACAAAATTGAAAAGTCTTAGGTGATAGGGACCTAAAACCTGTCTCCTAAACCATCACTTCCTGATAAACAAGCGCAAATGATGATTCGCTCCGGGTACCATATTCCAGTGTAGCGATACTGATGCCAAGCAAAAACCAATTCCCAAATCCTCTCGGGGCAAATGATGAGTTGCTCCTGGCATTATTCCAGTGCAGCAATGCAGATGCCAAACAAAAAAAAATCAATCCCCAAATCCTCTCATGACAGATGATGATTCGCTCCTGGTACCATATTCCAGTATAGCGATGCTGATGTCAACTCAAATCAAACAAATCAAACCAACCAATTCCAACACAGACACTCCGTAACGGGGAAACGTCAAGTAGACACTCCGCCTCGGGGACACGTCGACTAGCGACACTCCGTACCGGGGAAACGTCCAACACAGACACTCCGTAACGGGAAAACGTCAAGTAGACACTCCGCCTCGGGGACACGTCAACCAGCGACACTCCATACCGGGGAAACGTCCAACAACAGACACTCCGTAACGGGGAAACATCAAGTAGACACTCCGCCTCGGGGACACGTCGACCAGCGACACTCCGTACCGGGGAAACGTCCAACACCGACACTCCGTACCAGGGAAACGTCACAAACAGACACTCCGTCTTGGGGATACGTCAACCAGCCGACACTCCGCCTTAGGGAAACGTCAAGCAGACACTCCGTGCCGGGGGCACATCGACAACAGACACTCCGTCTCGGGGACACGTCAACCAGCCGACACTCCGCCTCGGGGAAACGTCAAGCAGACACTCCGTGCCGGGGACACGTCAACCAACAGGCACTCCGCCTCGGGGAAACGTCGACCAACGACACTCCGTGACGGGGGCACGTCTACCAAATCACTCCGGGCCAGGGAAGCGTCTACCACGGACACTCCGTCTCGGAGACGCGTCAAGTGTCGACTGTCCATGTCGTAAAAAGGGCAGTGCATCCCAAAAAGTGGGGACCAAAGAAAGTCGCCTCCACGTGAAAGAAGATCCATCAATTTCATGCACACGACCCACATATGCTGTGTGCATTTATTGATGGGGGCAATTTGTTGGGGTAAAAATTTACACCCCGGTTGACCAAGTCAAAATCGAAGTCAACCCCAAGCCAGGTGGGCCCAACCACAGGTCAAGCGGGTCCATGCCCAAGTCGAGCCCGCGGCCAGCCTCCTCCATGCTAAAATATAGATCATGTAATAAATAATTTTTTATGTAATTTTTTTATGCATGAATGTATGCGAAATGGGCATAAAGCCAAATTTTTGTAAGCCCATGGCTTATGTGCAAAAAGAAATGGCACATGAGCCATGGGATGGCTAAAATGCCATTTTTGTAAAGTCCAAGGGGCTATATGTAAAGTGAATAGCCTATAAAGGTAAGGATAATGAAAATATCCCAACAACTTTTTCTCTCTCCAAAAAAAATCTAGATCTGTAATCTTCTTTTTCTTCAAGGTTCTAAACCTTTCTCTTTTTTTTTAATTAAATCAAGAGTTTTTACTCTTCCTTTTCCAAAACTAAATAGTTTTTCACCACAAAACCCACAAAGGGGAACTCAGATCTGCCATCAGATCTCAGAAAGGAGATGTTTTTAGAATCTCATATTTCTTGATATTCAAGATCCGGCCAACAAAGGAAGAAAAATGAGACCCATCTCCAGAAACTCCACTTTGGGGAAGAACTAAGACTCAATGGGAGAAGCCCTCAAAACATCTTAGGAGTTTAACTCCTCATACACACACACACACACACACACACACACACATAAACACACATACACACATACAGAATAATAAGTGCTCCTTTATGGGAGTACAACTCCCATTGCAGGGACCAAGTCCCTTTTGCTGCTCGAGCGTCCATGTGCTGACACGTGGTGTACTAGCGCTCTTGCGCCCAGAGCGCTAGCGCTCGAGCGCCCACGTGCTGACACGTGGCGCGCTAGCGCTCATAGTGCAAGCGTGCTTGCGCTCAGAGTGCTAGCGCTCGAGCGCCCACGTGTTGATATGTGGCGCGTTAGCGCTCTTACGCTCAGAGTGCTAGCGCCCAAAGCGCGAGCGCCCACATGTTGACACGTGGCACGCTAGCGCTCTTGCGCTCAGAGCGCTAGCGCCCAAAGCGCTAGCGCCCGAGTGCCCACGTGCTGACACGTGGTGCGCTAGCGCTTTTGCGCTCAGAGCGCTAGCGCCCGAGTGCCCATGTGCTGACACGTGGCGCGCTAGCGCTCGAGCGCCCACGTGTTGACACGTGGCGCGCTAGCGCTCTTGCGCTCAGAGTGCTAGCGCCCAAAGCGCTAGCGCCCAAGCGCCCACATGCTGACACGTGACGCGCTAGCGCTCTTGCGCTCAGAGCGCTAGCGGCCAAAGCGCTAGCGTCCGAGCGCCCACATGCTGACACGTGCTAGCTCTCTTGCACTCAGTGTGCTAGCGCCCAAAGCTCTAGCGCCCTAGCGCCCACGTGCTGACATGTGGCGCGTTAGCGCTCAGTGCGCTAGTGTCCGAGCGCCCACGTGCCGACACGTGGTTCGCTATCGCTCTTGCGCTCTGGCCCCACGCATCCTTTGGATGTCTTTTCCCTTTTTTTTTATATATATACATATATATATACATATGTATACATATGTACACACACATACTCCACAACACTGTCCCTGTTAGAAAAAAATTTCTAACGGGGCGCTGCCCCGCACCCCGCAAGGGGACTGCTAGCCCCCTTGATCCCCAGCCCGCTATCCGGGTAGCGGGACCCCCGTAAAAACTCTGCGGGACCCCCGATATATCCAAAACCCCTTCAAAACACAACACTGCACATTGAGTTCGTATGACCAGTTTAACCCGTCAATCGGAGGTTCCCTCGCTCCAAAGGCGAGGGGTAATTAACGGTAGCTTAGTCCGCGGCTGCCGGAGATTCGGATCCCCACAATCATTAAACCCCGGCCTACCCTAGGCAGGGGGAATCTGTAATGCACCTGACAAGCGTGCACGTATTCCCATCTCAATGGAGTGACGAAATGCACCCTACAATCATGTAGGGTGTGTAACGTCGATTTACAGTGGTATCAGAGCCTAGCTAAATTATAACTAACATGTTAGCAAAGCCTTTAGAAATCCGATCATGGTTTGATCCCGAAAACACGAATTTTCTTGCACTTTCTGTCGTTTTTATATTCTGATCTAAATTTGTTTTCCGAGACCTGAAAAATACGTGCAGGCTTTTTGGAGATCACTGAAGAAATTTGGGCACCTAAATCGGTGAGACGACCGCGGAACCGCGGCCGAACTAAGAGTTCTGCCGTGGATCCGCGACCTAGTCGACTCCGAGTTGGTCCAACTTTCCTCTGGTAGTCTACTGTGTTGTGTTGGGTTTTCTGGGATATTTTGTTTCTGCTCAGGATTTTTTGTGTACAGTGAAGTACTTAGAGTAGATTTAAATTTGGTTATTGATCGAAATTCTAAGAACTTTGGCTAATTGGATTATATCTGTGTTGTGATAAATGTGTTCGTAAACTTCCGCTAATTGCTATATGTCGGTTAGTTGGGGGTTGCACATTTCTGTGATGGTTATATTGGTTTGTGGATATGGACTTGTTGGATTGTCGTGAATGAATAGCCGGGGATGTGAGGTTTTATATTCTTTCATTTAATTGTAAATTGTTATAATATTTTTTTGCGAGGCACATCCGGGTTGAGGTTGTAGCCACCGTTGTATTATTTCATTTACTGTTTATTGCTCCTAGAATAGACCCAAGGTGGGGTGCACAAACTACCGGGTACTTTGAATTGCTAAGTGGCCTACTCACGTTGTTGAGGGAGACTGTTTCACTTCGGGTACTTGGCGGGTAGTTTGCCGCACCCGTAGGGGTCTAGGGTAGGGTTTGCCTATTCATCGCGACTGTGTAATCCGTCTTTCGTTGCAGGCTCAAACGAAACGCGGATTCCTAGTATATCCAATATGTTCATCTGTGATCTGGAATGCCTATTATTGCTTCTGACGAATGTACATATCTATAAATGATATCTTGTAGGCGTTGCTTATGTTTTGCATCCGCGCTAGTCCAACCCCCCTCTGTCGTTAGTTAAGTAACCGAACGGGTGATGACAGGGCCCAGTGGCAAAGCGGATGGCATAAGCGAACGTTGTATTTTCATTGTTTTCAGCAATGGTAGGTTAAATGATGGGACTGCATTAGATTAATGCAAAGTAAAACAAACCAAAGCTGAATCGTTGGAACAATTTGAAAACCACTCGGTTTTTCCAAAACAGCAAAACTTTTAAATGCGAAGCTTAAACCACTCCTTTTAAAAGCTATTAGGTTCTTTCGATCATATCAAGTTCACTACGTTCACGGTTTTGCCAAAACCATTCGTAACCCTCCGTCATTTCAGTTGGATATTCAGTAGTATTCAAGCTATGTATTTTGACCTTCGCCAAGGCATAGTGATTGGTAGCTGCTGAATATTCATCTGTTGCATAGATAGATGCATTGGTTTGGGACAGTCATACTACTATTTTGATCTTCGTCAAGAGTATGTACGGGTGGGTTCAAATTAAGCTGGACAATGATGGGTAGAACTTAACATGTGACTTATGATATGTTGGCCTTCGTCAAGATCATAAGAGCATGGGGCAAAAATCCACATCGGGTGTTTCTAAAGAAACTGAAACTTGCTAGTTTTGCATACCATTTGGAGTGTGATAATGTTGGTAGGATTCCTTCAACTTTATCACATGATGATATTTGGATTCCGATCCTACTGGGAGTATATGCTACTCCTCGGGAGATTCTTTCACTTAACGATCAATGCTATAAACCAATTAGGTGTCTAGAAAGGTGTTAGCGGGGCTCATCCCCCAGGGAAAAGAGGTTATTTAATTAAGGAACTTCGCGAAAGCGTCGTAAAACCTTTCTCTAAGTACCGACACTGGCCTGGCTGAAAAGTTAAGCAAGTATTGTACGGTGAGATTAATCCTGACTAGTTCTTCTTTTATAGTTTGATGAGGGATTCGAGAAACAGTGGGAGCCATCCTGTTTAGATAAACTAAAAAACCATTCTAAACTTGCAAGAGTATCATGCTAAAGTGTTTCTTCTCTCTCTCCTAATTGCAGCGACCAGAACATGATGGGCCTTAAGTTATTATTAGATAAAAATATTTTGACAGGGCAAAATTATAAAGATTGGTTCAGGAATGTCAAGATGGAAATCACTTATGACAAGTTGGGGTATGTCCTTACTACTAAAGCCCCTGCCGTCCCAGGTCCAGAATCCAGTGTCGCGGATAAGGAAATCTGCAAGACCTGGGAGATTGACTGCACGAAGACCAAATGCATCGTGCTTGCCTCTATGGACAATGAACATCAGAGGAGGCACGAGAATATGGATCTTGAATGCATATTTCTCCACACCAAGGAACTGTATGGAGAACAATCTCGTATCGCTAGATACGAGACCTCGAAGAAGCTATTTCAGTCGAGGCTGGCCTTCGGATCATCTGTGGGGGAATACGTCCTTAGGATGATTGGCTACATTGAGGAGCTCGCGGACCTCAGGACCACGTTAAAGAATGAGCTGTATACATACTTGATTCTCCAATCCCTTCCTTCCACTTACACCCAGTTTATCTTGAATTTCAATATTCAAGGTAAAGAAGTTGAACTTCCGGAACTCTTCAACATATTGAAGAGTGCAGAGGGCACCTTGCAGAAAGCAAGGGAAACACCCGCTATATTTGTTGGTGGTGCTTCCTCTTCTAGGTCCAAGACGAAAGCCAAAGGAAAGAAGAAGAAGGCCCCTACCAAACCGAGAGGAGGTGTTGGTAAGGTGGAAGCCAAGGGAAAGGCAAAAGTAGCAAGGCCGATAGTAGGAAAGGACGAATGCTTCCACTGTCATAGAAAGGGCCATTGGAAGAAAGATTGCAAAGCTTGGAACACCAAGAACCAGGACCCGAGACAGGTTGTGGCTTCGGTTTTAGGTGTGTTTGTAATTGAAAATTGTCTGTCAATCAACTCTACTTCCTGGGTATTGGATACCGGATCAGAATCTCATATATGCAATTCTTTGCAGGCACTGAGAAGCCGTAGAGTTTGTGCAACTGTTTTTGTGTACCTAGTTTAACTTGTAATATCATATCAGTATCCTTGTTATCAAAAGAAGGTTATGATTTTACATTTGTAAGCGATGTTGTGAACATCCACCTTAATCATAGTTTGATTAGGTCAGGTACACTAAACAACGGTATATACGTATTAAACCAATTGCAGATTTTCAATGTCCAGAACACACTGAAAAGAAAGTCTCCGGATACAAATCAGGCTTTCTTATGGCATTGTAGACTGGGTCACATCAATGAAACAAGGTTAACTAAGCTACATAAAGAAGGATATTTGGATCCGTTCGAATATCAATTTTATGCAACTTGTCTATCATGTCTCAAAGGAAAGATGACAAAGACTCCGTTCACTGGACACGAAGTAAGAGCGAGCGAGCTCTTAGGATTCATACAAAGCGATGTATGTGGTCCAATGTCTATACTTGTAAGAAGTGGTTATTCCTAATTCATTACTTTTACGGATGATTTCTCTAGGTATGGACATATTTTCTTGATGAAACGTAAATCCGAGGCCTTTGAGAAATTCCGAGAATATAAGAATGAAGTAGAAAAACAAATCGGCAAAAATATCAAGACATTGAGATTTGATCGAGGTGGTGTGTTTACCCCAATCAGAGCAAAGCTCTGTTCAAATTCCAAGGCGGGAAATGAAGCAACGCTTCTGTTTCCCCTAATCAGAGCAAAGCTCTGTTTTGGAAATTAAAATGAAAATTAAAATAAAAATAAATGAAGCAACGCTTCAGCTGACTTGCACTCTGCGCTGCGCGACACGTGTCAGCGCAGTTGCGCTGTACTCTGCACTGTGCGATACGTGTCAAGCGCTGATGCATTTGTGCCAAACATAATTAAAATTCTAGTAAGATCTTTCTGTTCTTGTTAAAACAAGAAGATTGTTTTCTGTAAAACAGAAGCTCTTGGATCAAAGATCCAACGGTGGGGAAAATTCCCCAAATCACTCAGAGAATGATCTCTTTAACAAATTTAACAAATTAATGGGCACTATATAAAGGTCCCTAGACCCCCTCTAAAAAAAACAACACAGAGAGACAAAAACACAGAAACAAAGAGAGAACTCTAAAAAATTTTGAGAAGAACTCAAAAGAGGAAAAAAGGTAAACCCTTTGAATAAAAAAGAAGAATTTCTTCTGAAAAGATCATTGATCTAAGAACAAGATCAAGGATTTTCAATAAAAAAAATAAATAATAAAAAATGCATTGCCTTTTTTATGAACCATTGGTTCTGGAATCTTAAAGATTCTTTTCTTGAATCCAAAATTGGATCAAGATATTAAAACAGTGCCTTGCACTTGTAAATCTGCACTGTTGCGCTCCTGGGTTGGCGTAAGCCAGCAGAGAGCGCCACGTGTCAGCACCAGAATAACTTGCGCTATGCGCTTTTAAAAATAGAGCACTGCTCTCTGAATTGGCGCAACTCACCAGAGCGCGCCACGTGTCAACAGTGCAACAGCGCAGCGCACTGCCGCAGTGCACTGCGCTTGCGCTCACCAGAGCGTGACACGTGTCACCTCCACATGCACTTTCGCTCAATAATTGGCGCAAAGCGCCTAACAGGCCACGTGGCCACTGTCAGTTTGATCAATGCACTGCATTATTTACAGAAGGGCCAAGCCCAATTAAAAAGGGCCTAACAGGCCTAATAAAATGCAATGCATTATTTTAAGAAGGGCAAAGCCCAAACATAAAACAGATGCTGTGCATCATTTAAAAGGGACAGAGCCCAATTCAAAAAGGCCTAGCAGATCAAAAGAAAATGCAGTGCATTATTAAATAGGGGCAAAGCCCTAGCACATGCCTAATATGCTAAAGATAAAAATATTGAATATTCTCAACTGGATTTAGCCCAATCATGGCCGTAAGTCCTCAAATTAAATTGACTGAGCAAGACTGCTCTCTTAAATCAATTTACATCCGGTTCAAGGGTACATCTCCGAACTCCTCTGACACCTGTCGTTGTAATCTTTCAACGACGTCAGAGAGGTGACGGGTCCTGACAACCACGCATTAATACGGACTGTGGGGTCCTTAACCCATGGACTTATGCGTCCCACAACTGTCAGTACGTCGTACTTGAGATAGTATGCGGGTGCTCGTTAGGTTACGAGTACACTGGACAGGACTCGTCGAGAACTGTTGGTTGGTATTATACCTATCGTCGGTTATCAGTTCCCAGGTGACATGAGTACAGCTTAGTCCGTTGACTTGACACTGTCACTTCGCCTCGAGTGTGTTCCCACTGTACTTTGATTACTACCCTACCACGGCTCAAAGGAGTCGTGCAAACAGGTAGTAGTTGGGTGCAGTCCCGAAGCACTTGGAGACAGCGACGGTTAGACAGGATTCGTCTCTCCCGGTATTGGGGGTCGACATCGTGCTGTGTCTAGGAGAGCCATAAAACAAGTAGTCCCTGGCCAGGGCAAGCGAGATATACTGGTAGGTTTCCAGTGTTATCTCAGGGTGTTCTGGGCTACACTCCGACACGACTTGTACCGCTATTAGGGGACTGACGTTTACCACCCGCTAGGCCCGCCATGCGATGTCCTCAGACGAACAGACCGGACTGTACGGAGATTGTCACATACAGGCTCAGTAGGAGTTCAGATGGGTTTCACCTCGTCAGTATTCTTATCGGCATCTACCTGGGGGCCGTTACGCACAGCTAGTGCCGCTTGCGGTCTGTGGTTAAACCCACTGCCAGCGTAGTGTCGAGTCTTTAGAGTCCCACACAGAGGGTTATTCGCCTTTGGGCAAAACAGAGTAGAGGTCGTATGGTTTTGCGACGGGGTTCGTTCACATCCGCGCACTTGTGCACGTTTTGTGTCCGGACAGTCATTACTAGCGGGCTCTGGTTTGAGCCGGATCCTAGTATATGTTTTGGGGTTAGTTTTATCTCATTGTATTCGTGTTCCTCGGAACACGAATGCGGGTGTGTATGCACAGTTGTTTGAGGCGGAGGAAGAAGATTTTCATTAGGGTTTTGGAACGGGTGTGTATGCACAGTTGACAGTTGTCTTTTTCCAAACCCTAATGAATACGTGAAATATCAATTAATAATATTAATTAAATGAAATTGTGTCATGGTTAGAGTTGTTGACTTGTTGACCATGGTTGAAACATTGACCATCATCATTTCACTCCAAAGATGCTCTTTGATCTTTGCAAAAATATTTAATGTGAAATGATAATGGTCTTATCAAACCAACCATCACCTTTTTCATTTGATTAAAATTATTAATTAGATTAATTCACAAATATTCTAGTTATGGTTGTAAAACTCTCTCATTCTAATGTTCTCATTCTCTCTCATGCTTTCTTCTTCCTCCTCCTCTAGTTCAAGGAAAAACATTCTCATGAGTTGAGAAACCTTTTCTTGGAGATAAAACACCCAAAGCCACTATCTACTCATCCTAAGGTTGAAGGTCTAGAAAGCCGAACTCTTTAGTTTTCTCAAGTTCGAGAAAAGAGCTCAAGGTAGAGACCCTCAGGTGGATCCATCTTCGGCAAGAGAAGGCGACGAGGAGAGAACCATCCGACCACCACAAGGAGTCCAAGAGAAGGAGTTCAAGTTGAGGTATAACCCCTAACCGAATAAGTAAAGCTCTAGTTAGTTGCTAGTGTGTAGTTTAGCAAAAATCCGTATTTTATAGTCTATGTTACCATAACCTGAAAAATCGTTTTTCACCGTTTTCGCAAGCCCGAAAGGACCGGGAGAGGTAACGTGGAGTTACAGTGGTATCAGAGCCTAGCTAAACACACCCTAGCATGTTAGCAAAGTATTTAGAATTTCGATCGGACGAAAAACCTCAAAACACCCCGTAAAATTCAAGTTTCTGCCGATTTTTATTTCTGCTTAAAAATAATAAATCATGTACTAAAAATCGGCTCAGGCTTTTTAAAGAACAGGCAAGAAAACCGATCCAGTGAACCGACCAACTCACCGCGGTTCCGCGGCCGAGTTGACTCGGCCGTGGATCGTTTCTCCTGCAGTTTTCTTCTGGTGGTGTTTTCTGATTTTTGAGATGGTTTGTTTCTGCCCAAAATTTCCAGAGAACAAATTTGTTTTTGGGGTGGATACAAATCCGTATTTTGGTCGATTTTCTGTAGACTTTGGCTAATGGGTTGTATCTGTAATGTTATATATGTATTGAACGTCTGTTAATCGCTATACGTCGATTAGTGGGGGTTATACATATCTGTGATCTGTAATGTTGATGGTATATGTATATGAATTCGTTGGATTGTCGCGGATGAATAGCCGGGGGGATTGTGAGATGATAGTTTTGTTTATCTTTCAATTCATGTAATATGTAAATTTGATGTAATATTATTTGTATGGCCGCACATCCGGGATGAGCTTGTAGCCGCCATTGTATAATTTCTTTTTACTGTTTTTGCTCCTAGGATAGACCCAAGATGGGGTGCACAAACTACCGGGTATCTCGAAGTGCCGAGTGGCCTACTCATGTCGTTGACGGAGGTTGCTTCGCTTCGGGTACTTGGCGGGTAGTTTGCCGCACCCGTAGGGGTCTAGGGTTGGGTATTGGCTATTCATCGCAACCGTGTAATCCGCTTTTCGTTACAGGCTCGAACGGAATGCGGATTCCTAGTATATCCAATGTATTCATCTGTAATCTGGAATGGCTATCATTGCTATATATCTATATACGATATCTATTTAGACGTTGCTTATGTTTTGCATCCGCGCTAGTCCAGCCCCTGCTCTGTCGTTAGTTAAGTAACCTAACGGGTGATGACGGGACCCCGTGGCGAATGCGGATGGCATAAGCGTACGTCGTATTTTCGTTGTTTTCTGCAATGGTAGGATTAAATGATGGGACACATTAAAATTAATGCAAGAAAATAAACCAAGTAAAAGTCGTTGGAACACTTTCAAAACCACTCGGTTCTTTTCAAAAACCAACTTTTAAATGCGGAGCTTGAACCACTCCTTTTAAAAGCTATCTCGTTCCATCGATTATATCAAGTTCACTACGTTCACGGTTTTGCCAAAACCATTCGTAGCCTTCCATCATTTCAGTTAAATATTCGGTAGTATTCAAGCTATGTATTTTGACCTCACGCCAAGGAATAGTGATTGGTAGCTGCCAGATATTTATCTATTGCATAGATAGAATGCGTTGGTTTGAGACAGTCGTACTGCCATTTTGGCCTACGTCAATGGTAGGTACGGGTGGGTTCAAATTAACCTGGATAATGATGGGTAGAACTTGACATGTGACTTATGACATTTTGACCTCACGCCAAGGTCATAAGAGCATGGGGCAAAAATCCACATCGGGAGTTTCAAAAGAAACTGAAACTTGCTAGCGCTGCATACCATTTGGAGTGTGATGATTTTGGTAGGATTCCTTCAGTTTTGTCACGCGATGATATTTGGATTCCGATCCTACTGTGAGTATATGCTACTCCTCGGGAAATTTCTCATTTAACGATCAATGCTATAAACCTAGTAGGTGTCTAGAAAGGTGTTAGCGGGGCTACGCCCCCAGGGAAAAGAGGTTATTTAATTAAGGAACTTCGCGAAAGCGTTGGAAAACCTCCCTCGAAGTACCGACACTGGCCTGGCTGAACGGTTAAGCAAGTATTGTACGGTGAGATTGATCCCGACTAATTCTTCCTTTATGGTTTGAGGAGGGATTCGAGAGACAGTGGGAGCCATCCTGTTTAAACAAACTAAAAACCACTCTAAACTTGCAAGAGCATCATGCTAAAGTGTTTCTTCTCTCTCTCCTAATTGCAGCGACCAATCGACATGACCGGACTTAAGTTATTACTAGATAAAAACATACCGACAGGGCCAAACTACAAAAATTGGCTCAGGAATGTCAAAACGACAATCACTTACGACAAGTTGGGGTATCTCCTTACCACCAAAGCTCCCCCTATCCCAGGTCCCACCTCCAGCATCGCGGATAAGGAAATCCGTAAGACTTGGGAGATCGATTGCGCGAAGGCCAAGTGCCTCGTGCTTGCCTCTATGGACAATGAACATCAGAGGAGGCACGAGAATATGGACCTGGAATCCATATTTCTTCATACAAAAGAACTGTATGGAGAGCAATCTCGTATCGCTAGATACGAAGTGTCGAAGAAGCTGTTTTCGGCAAGATTAGCTGTCGGATCATCGGTAGCGGAACACGTGCTTAAGATGATTGGCTATATTGAAGAGCTTGCGGACCTTGGGACCACGTTAGAGAACGAGCTCTATACGGACTTGATTCTCCAGTCCCTTCCTTCCACTTATACCCAGTTTATCCTGAACTTCAACTTGCAAGAAAAAGAAGTTGAACTTTCAGAACTCCTCAACCTGCTGAGGAGTGCAGAGGGCACCTTATAGAAAGGTAGGGAAACATCCACTTTGTTTGTAGGAGGATCCTCCTCTTCTAAGTCCAAGGCGAAAGCCAAGGGAAAGAAGAAGAAAGCCCCCGCCAAACCAAGAGGCGGTGTTAGTAAAGTGGATACGAAGGGAAAGGCAAAGGCAACAAAGGTAGCGGGAAAGCTTATGAGAAAGGAAGAATGCTTTTACTGTCACAAGAGTGGACACTGGAAAAAGGATTGCAGGGCTTGGAAGGCCAGAACCCAGGATCTGAAGCAAGTTGCGGCTTCAGCTTCAGGTGTGTATGTTATTGAAAACTGTCTATCAATAAACTCTACATCCTGGGTTTGGATACTGGATCAGGATCTCATATCTGTAATTATTTGCAGGCATTGAGAAGGCGTAGTGTTTTGTAGGCAGGTGATATGACCCTCAGAGTTGCAAACGGAGCTGGCATGGATGTTGAGTCCGTGGGGGACTATCACCTGGGATTGTCAGATGGGCATGTTTTGATTTTGCGTGATTGTTATTTTGTACCCAATGCAACCTGTAACATCATGTATGTATCTTTATTATCTAAAGAAGGTTATGAATTTGCATTTGTAAGTAATGTTGTGAACATTCACCTTAATCAAGTTTTGATTGGGTCAGGTATATTAAACAATGGTATATACGTATTAAACCAACCACAGATTTTCAATGTCCAGAATACACACAAAAGAAAGTCTCCATAAATCAATCATGCTTTCTTATGGCATTGTAGACCGGGTCACATCAACGAGAGAAGGTTGACGAAGTTACATACAGAAGGATATTTGGATTCGTTCGAATATCATTCATATGCAACTTGTCAATCCTGTCTCAAAGGAAAGATGACAAAGACTCCGTTCACTGGACACGGGGTAAGAGCGAGCGAGCTCTTGGGGCTCGTACACAGTGATGTGTGCGGTCCAATGTCTACACATGCGCGAAGCGGTTATTCTTACTTCATTACTTTTACGGATGATTTTTCGAGGCTCGGACATGTCTTCTTAATGAAGCATAAATCTGAAGCCTTTGAAAAGTTCCAGGAATACAAGAATGAAGTAGAAAAACAAACAGGCAAAAGTATCAAGACACTAAGATCTGATCGAGGTGGTGAATACTTAAGTGCCGAGTTCCTAGATTACTTAAAAGAGAATGGAATTCTCTCTCAGCTTACTCCTCCATACACTCCGCAACATAACGGTGTATCGGAGAGACGGAACCGAACCCTATTGGATATGGTACGTTCCATGATGAGTAACGCTGAGTTGTCGCGATCATTCTAGGGATATGCGCTAGAATCAGCTGCATACCTTTTGAACCGAGTTCCAACTAAGACTGTGCCTACCACACCATATGAGATATGGAGTGGGAAGAAACCGTATCTTCAATATCTGAAGATCTGGGGATATCCAGCTTTTGTCAAAAAGCAGCATGCGGACAAACTCGAAGCACGCTCAGTACTGTGCAAGTTTGTGGGATACCCAAAGAACTCCAGGGGGTATCTTTTCTATTACGCAGAGGAACAAAAGGTCTTTGTTTCTCGTAATGCCCACTTTCTAGAACACCAGTTCTTAGAAAAGGAAATTAGTGGGAGCGCAATAGAACTGGAAGAAATTCCAGAACCACAGACTATTACTGAAAGCTTAGTAGAACCAGAAGGTTCAAAAGAACAAGACAATCCTGCACCGCTCCGCAGGAGTAGTAGGAAATCTCATCCGCCCGAGAGATACTACGGTTTTCTCATAGACGGGGATAGAGAGGATTGCATCATTGATTATGATGAGCCGACTACCTTCCAGCAGGCCATTCAGAGCGTTGACTCGGTAAAATGGCTGGATGCAATGCGGACCGAAATGGAGTCCATGTACACCAACAAAGTATGGACTTTGGACGTTGCTCCAGAGGGGGTAAAACCCGTAGGATGCAAGTGGATCTTCAAAAGGAAGATTGGTGTAGATGGACAGGCCGAGACCTATAAGGCTAGACTTGTTGCAAAGGGTTTTCATCAAAGACCTGGTTTGGACTATGATGAAACCTTTTCTCTAGTGGTTATGCTGAAATCCATTCGGATCCTTCTTGCCATTGCTGCCTTCCACGATTATGAAATCTGGCAGATGGACGTAAAGATCGCTTTTCTAAATGGAAATTTAGAGGAGTGTGTCTATATGGACCAGCCAGAGGGTTTCATTCAGAGTGGGAGCAGCGGAAAGGTGTGCAAGTTGCTTAAGTCCATTTATGGACTAAAGCAGGCATCGCGGAGTTGGAACATCTGTTTTGATGAGACGGTAAAAGAATTTGGCTTTATCAAAAATCCAGATGAACCATGCATCTATAGTAGATTTGTAGCACGAACTGTCGTATTCCTCGTTTTATACGTGGATGACATTCTCTTGATAGGAAATGACATTCTTATGCTACAATCTGTCAAAGGATTCTTGTCACACAGGTTCTCCATAAAAGACCTGGGTGATGCCTCTTACATTCTGGGGATCCGGATCCATCGTGATAGATCCAAGAGGATATTAGGACTTTCACAGTCCAGGTACATTAACACCATACTGAAAAGATTCAGTATGGAAGATTCCAAGCGCGGTAATCTACCGGCTTGTCACGGGATCACCCTCTCCAAAGAGATGTCTCCCAAGACTGATTTGGAAAGGGATCGCATGTCTATTATACCCTACGCTTCTGCGGTAGGCTCTATAATGTATGCGATGTTGTGTACCAGACCAGATGTTGCTTACGCACTGAGTGTGGTAAGCCGGTATCAGTTAAACTCTGGGGAGAAGCACTGGATAGCGGTAAAGAGCATTCTCAAGTACCTGAGAAGGACTAAGGAGATGTTCTTGGTGTATGGCGGAAAAGACCTCCAGATTGAGGCCTTTGCTGACTCCAGCTTCCAGAGTGACAAGGATGATTCCAAGTCCATGTCGGGTTTTGTCTTTACCCTCAATGGAGGGGTGGTGTGTTGGAAGAGTTCCAAACAGGAAACCGTTGCTGACTCGACTATGGAAGCGGAATATATCGCTGCATCTGATGCCGCAAAAGAAGCCGTCTGGATGAGGAAGTTCTTGAAAGAACTTCAGGTGGTTCCGTCCACTGTTGATCCAATACCTCTGTATTGCGACAACAACGGGGCTATAGCTTTAGCGAAGGAACCCAGGTCCCATCAGAAATCCAGACACATCTTAAGGTGGTATCACCTGATCAGGGAGATCGTAGATTACCAGGAGATCGAGGTTCGGAGGGTTGCTTCAGAAGATAACACTGCAGATCCACTCACGAAGGCCTTACCCCAGACTCAGTTCGAGCGGCTGATCGAGATGATAGGTCTTCGATACGCCAGTACATGGCCTTAGTGCAAGTGGGAGATTATTAGTGTATATGCCCTAGAGGCCATTACTGTATCATACTAGTTTGTATATTACTTGATGGAAGCTTGGGATATTCACAGTTGTATAGACAATCTTGCTCGAAATGGTAGTATGCTACTTGGTTTGTCTCTGCTTTAATGTGTACATGTGTTTCTTTTAATATATCACCTATACACATTAGTAGAGCCCTTAGGATCTTTGCTTGATTACCAGCGTTGTGATGGCAGTCACACTCGTGGGGGCTGGGTAATCTACAAGCACATCCTTATATACACGTCCCTGGTCATGAGATTATCGAGACAGGGCATCGATACTCTGGAGTAGACTAGCGTATGCGCTTCTCATCCCAGCACGGGAGACGGTCTGTCCCACAGCTGTCAGTACGTCGTACTTGAGATAGTATGCGGGTGCTCGTTAGGTTACGAGTACACTGGACAGGACTCGTCGGGAACTGTTGGTTGGTATTATAGCTATCGTTGGTTATCAGTTCCCAGGTGACATGAGTACAGCTTAGTCCGCTGACTTGACACTGTCACTTCGCCTCGAGTGTGTTCCCACTGTACTTTGATTACTACCCTACCATGGCTCAAAGGAGTCGTGCAAATAGGTAGTAGTTGGGTGCAGTCCCGAAGCACTTGGAGGCAGCGACGGTTAGACAGGATTCGTCTCTCCTGGTATTGGGGGTTGACATCGCGCTGTGTCTAGGAGAGCCATTATACAAGTAGTCCCTGGCCAGGGCAAGCGAGATATACTGGTAGGTTTCCAGTGTTATCTCAGGGTGTTCTGGGCTACACTCCGACACGACTTGTACCGCTATTAGGGGACTGACGTTTACCACCCGCTAGGCCCGCCATGCGATGTCCTCAGACGAACAGACCGAACTGTACGGAGATTGTCACATACAGGCTCAGTAGGAGTTCAGATGGGTTTCACCTCGTCAGTCTTCTTATCGGCATCTACCTGGGGGCCGTTACGCACAGCTAGTGCCGCTTGCGGTCTGTGGTTAAACCCACCGCCAGCGTAGTGTCGAGTCTTTAGAGTCCTACACAGAGGGTTATTCGTCTTTGGGCAAAACAGAGTAGAGGTCGCATGGTTTTGCGACGGGGTTCGTTCACATCCGCGCACTTATGCACGTTTTGTGTCCGGACAGTCATTACTAGCGGTCTCTGGTTTGAGCCGGATCCTAGTATATGTTTTGGGGTTAGTTTTATCTCATTGTATTCGTGTTCCTCGGAACACGAATGCGGGTGTGTATGCACAGTTGTTTGAGGCGGAGGAAGAAGATTTTCATTAGGGTTTTAGAATGGGTGTGTATGCACAGTTGACAGTTGTCTTTTTCCAAACCCTAATGAATATGTGAAATATCAATTAATAATATTAATTAAATGAAATTGTGTCATGGTTAGGGTTGTTGACTTGTTGACCAAGGTTGACTTGTTAACCAAGGTTGACTTGTTGACCATGGTTGAAACATTGACCATCATCATTTCACTCCAGAGATGCTCTTTGATCTTTGCAAAAACATTTAATGTGAAATGATAATAGTCTTATCAAACCAACCATCACCTTTTTCATTTGATTAAAATTATTAATTAGATTAATTCACATATATTCTAGTTATGGTTGTAAAACTCTCTCATTCTAATATTCTCATTCTCTCTCATGCTTTCTTCTTCTTCCTCCTTTAGTTCAAGGAAAAATATTCTCATGAGTTGAGAAACCTTTCCTTGGAGATAAAACACCCAAAGCCACTCTTTACTCATCCTAAGGTTGAAGGTCTAGCAAGCCGAACACTTTAGTTTTCTCAAGTTCGAGGAAAGAGTTCAAGGTAGAGACCCTCAGGTGGATCCATCTTCGGCAAGAGAAGGCGACGAGGAGAGAACCATCCGACCACCACAAGGAGTCCAAGAGAAGGAGTTCAAGTTGAGGTATAACCCCTAACCGAGTAGGTAAAGCTCTAGTTAGTTGCTAGTGTGTAGTTTAGCAAAGATCCGTATTTTATAGTCCATGTTACCATAACCCGAAAAATCGTTTTTCACTGTTTCCGCAAGCCCGAAAGGACCGAGAGAGGTATCGTGGAGTTACAATCTTAGTCTCAAATCAGACTAATGTATCCTTAACGAACGTTTAAGTTGATCTTAGCCTCAATATGGCTAACGTATCCTTAAACTAAAACACCAAACCCAAATCTAAGTAAATACGGATTTGGACTAATCCACGTCCTACGGGCGATGGCATAACTTAGTCTCCGTATACAATCCACGGGCAACCACAAACAAAACGAACACACACGACACGAAGTGAAATTCTGGAGAAGGAGAAAGTGGTTACCGCGATGCGGTAGCGTAATTAACTGCAGGGGCTTGCGCCTGCAGGGAAGAGCGTCCCCACAATCAAAAACCCCTCAAGCGAGGGGGAATCTGACGAAGTCTGCTATATCGGCCGCATCCGTCTAAACCTCCGATACACGGTGCCATAAATCAAGTTGGCATCTTCGAAGAGGTGGACGGATAAAACCAAATAGCATCTGCCCTGAATCACTGGCAAGACGTCCATGTCTTGGCCGCCGTTCGGAGGGGAACAGATTCTGGCACGCCCGGTGGGACATTTTCCTCTTTCCACTCCACACTTCATGTGTCATCTTCGCGTACGAATCGCGATTTGTTAATGGTTGCCCTAGGATTTCAAGTTACTAAGATTCGGTCTTTTGCCTGGCGCAGAAATCAAGCATCAATGGCATCCAACTGCTCGAGCTGCTCCAAATGCAAGTGCAACCGACGCTCCGCCTCACCTGGAGGTGTAGCCTATGGACCTCAAGTGGCCTCCATCCTTGCTATGCCGGTGGAACAAGTGACTCAGGCCACCATCGGTCTGTTTTTCGGGACCATGCTCCCGCCGGCAGGCTTCTCTATTCCAGTGCCCGCACCAGAAGCGCATAAGAAGTCGGTCTTCGATCGGCTCACTGCTACAACGACCCCTTTTAACGGGTCATCCAATATCAAACCGGCAGCCTCTGTCTTTACCAGGCTGAACCAGAACTCTGATGGGCCCGCTAGGAAGCCCATGAACCCTGAAATAGCCGTCCCGAGGAAGACAGCCACCTCTGCTCTTGAAGTCGTCAAGGCGGCTTCTCCTGTTAAAGAGTCGGTCTTTTCAAGGCTGACCATTCCGACTCCTGCTCCTGCTCGAGGGTCTGTCTTTGACAGATTGAACATCGCCACTCAAAGGACAACATCAGTCTTTAAGAGGCTGGCACCGGCAGCGCCTCATCCGGGCAGGGGGCAAGACGAAACTATCCCTATCGCCGAGCCTGTCCCAACAGCTCGACACGCTCGACGTCGCCACTGGCGCCGAGTAAGGAAGGCCGGGGGCAACTCCCCCTCCGGGCTAACCCCATCTGCTCCAGTGGTGGAAGTTAATGTTGTTGTTCCAACTGGGAACAGCTTTGAACCGCTAAGGAGGGTACGCAAGAACTCTCCGACTGCCACGCTTAAAAGATCTCCTCCACCTGCGGAGAGGGTTACAGAAACAAAGCTGGAGCAGCCCCCTCAACGGCTGTCCTCCAAAATTTACAAGGTCTGGCGGAGGGTTCAAGATTCCGTAATCGACCAAGATCACTCTCGCCGGCAGAAAAGGGAGAAAGTGCAGGAAGAAAAGAATCGTCCTGACAAACAGCAAAGGACGACAACCGCCAGGGTGCCGCTCCAACGGCCCCCTCAACTTCAAAGGCCCACAAGAGAAGAAGGCCGCAGAAGGTCCCCACGCCTGCGGCAAATGCCAAAGGCGGCGAGCCCAAACGTCCTAAGTCCGGGGGCATTGTAGTCCATACCGTTTACATGGCGTTCGGGAAAGAGGACAGCCGTACATCTACAAGTCATAGACCGCTTACGCGATCAGTGACTAAAGCGCAGGAGCAGCAGCAGAAGCTCCAGGAAATGATGACCACGATGGCCGCACTCACTGGGCCAAAAGAAAGCCCCGAAGCGTCGTCGGATCAGCGCCAGGAGCAAGAAACTGACGCTGAGTTCCTTCGGAGGATATTAGAGAAGAAGGACAAAGAGGCTGCAGAACAAGCAGCCAACATAAAACGAATGGCCCTCCTGTTCCAGGACATGGTGGGTATGATGATCCAACAAGATCCTCCTGCTGAAGATCCTCCGATCGTCCTTGAAGATGACAGGGGAGAAACGTCAAATCCTCCACCGGCTCTGTCAACAGCCAAGGAGGAGACAATCTCCAAAGCTGACCTGGACGAATATATAGCTCAGCAGATAAGGGTTCATCAGGCGACTGAGGCAGCCGACCAAGTTGTCAAGATGGGGCGACCGTATCCAAGCTGGTACGATCAGATCAAGTACCCGCCGGGCTATACAATACCGAAATTCCATGTGTATAAGGGGACTGGCAATCCCCACCAGCATGTTGCCCAGTTCAGGGCGCTTTACAGCAACACCGGCGGTGATGATAAATTGTTGCTTCGCCAGTTCGTTGGTAGCTTATCAGATACAGCATTCGAGTGGTATTCCGAGCTCCCAAACGACTCTATCAAGACATTTGCGGAGATGGAACTGCTGTTTACCCAGCGTTTCGCAAGCGCCAGCGAACGCACCCCGATAACGGCATTGATTAATGCCAGGGTGAAGCCAGGAGAAACATGGGTTCAGTATGCGATACGGTGGCGGAACTTATGGTCAAAATGCGAGCAACGCATTGAAGAAGCGCCGGCAGTAGGGATGTTTGTGGGAACCCTCGATCCGCAGGCAACCATATCCCAATTCATGATGTTCTTCAAGCCGACTACCTTTCAGGCCCTGATCGACAAGCTAGCTCAAATGGATCAGATGGGTCATAGACCGCCCCCTCCAAAGCCGGACTCTCGAAATGAGAAGGGGAAGGGAAAAGCGATCGTTGTCGCCAATACTCAACAACAGCCGAGCAACTTGAAACCGGCTGTCCGTCAAAATAATATGCGCCCGCGTGTACCCCTTGAGGAGAGGCTAGGACGTCCTTACTCGTTTCCCCGAGATAAAACGAGAAGACTGTTTGAGCTAGCATTGCGCAACCGACTCATAAATCTGCCGGATCCAAGATGTCCATCGCAGCCAAATGATGTCAATGATCCCAACTACTTTTCTTACCATAGAGTATTGGGTCATCCGATCGAGGATTGCTATGTCTTCAAAAATTGGATCGAAGACCAGTACCAACAGGGCAAGTTCGCATTGTCCGAAAGATGGAAGGTGAACCCGCCGCAGCCTCACACCCCTAAAAGGGTAAATACGCCGGGGGCAACGTGCTCTCTCGTTGAAGAAGCTCCATGGGAGGTTGTGCTATCAGCCAAAACAAAGAGGATGCTGAACGATCTTCAAACATGCCCAGCGATTAGGTGGAAAAACCTGTTGGAACCTCAGATCATTGAAGGGATGTTGAAGCCGCGCCCAACTCCAAAGACCGATGGTGGTGGCCCAAGCACTCACAACCAGCCGTCAAAATCTTTAGAGAAGAAGAAAAAGAAATCCAAGAAGCACGTGAAGCCTGGCGACAAGCGCACGGACTTACAAAAGCAGATTGATGCGCTGGAGGAGTACAACCAGAAAGCACGGACTCCCATCACACTCCAAGAGTTCCTTAACCACGTCTTTCAAGAGGAAGATGAGGGAGAGAGCTCGTTAGATGAATCCGAGGAATACGTGGCGAGCTGTCATATGATTTCCCATTCGTTTACACACGATGAGGAAACTCCTTGCACTGAAAATCTGGGGGCAGATCCTAAACCGGAAATTCTGGAGCCATCGGATGAAACAATTGACGCATTCCTCAGTGAAGTTCTGTTGAAAAGTAAAGCTGATCGGGAACGCGAGACGGCCATATTTGAAAGGGCCAAGTGCCAGCGACTTGACGAAAGAGTTGAGACACTCCCGCTGGAGCAGAATACATCCACCGCAGATAAAAGCAAATTCAAGACAAGGAAAAGGTTTGCTAAAGCCATATTAATGGGTATGAAGCTACCACCCTCTGGAGGAAACATTGCTGGTGAAGCGGAAATGCACCCCTCCTATTGCTTATATCATCGAAAGATTTCGCGCCCCACCGAAGAGTGCAAAGCTTTTAATAAATGGTGGCAGGGATATGTTGCTCACCGACAACATTTTAAGCGGGAGAAGCGCAAAACTCGTCGGGAGCAGAAAGGTACGACCGAGGGGCTTAACAGAACCACCGGCGATTGTCGCATGGTTAACGCCGGGGGATCGCAAGTTCTCACATTCGGGAGCGACTCTGACGAGGAAATGGCTCTTAGCCCCCTCTTTAAAGAGTCCACCTCGGGTAAAGAAGAAGAGCCGAAGGTCTGCGAAAATATCCGGTTGCGTAATCATACGCTACCTGAAAAGAATCTCGGACCCTCAAATAAAAAAGATAAAGGGAAAGAAAAGGTCTCTGACGATATTGCCCTAGATGACCAAGTTATGGAAGAGCTAACTGCCAAGGACCCGCCGAAGAAAAATAAGGTGGATTACAACGTTCTAACGCATCTGAGGAAGCTACCCTCGCAGCTCAGCATTCTTGACGCCCTTCTACTATCAAAAGAGGCAAGAGATTCGTTAATCAAGGCACTACAGGAGCCGGAGCAATTCCAAGCTTTTCTCGCCGAAGAAAAGATGAAGGACGAGCTGGAGGAAGTACACACGGCCGATGTCACTTTCGGTGATGAAGACCTCCTCCTTGGGACGTGCGAACATAATCGCCCCCTCTATGTCTCAGGGTATTGCCATGATATAAAGATAGGAAAAATCCTGGTCGACAATGGATCTTCCGATAATCTCCTTAACGTGCGGGTGTTAAAGGAAATCTACATGAGCGTCCAGCACCTAGCGCGGGATAAGATCACCATCTCCGGGTTCGACTCTCAATCATCAAGAACTCTTGGGTCTGTGATACTGACGCTACGCTTTGGGTTGCTCGTCACAGACATTAAATTCCACGTCATAGACGCCAAGACATGCTACAATGCTCTGCTCGGCCGACCATGGTTACACGAGTACAACATCATCCCTTCTACACAGCATCAGTATATGAAATATTTTAAGGATGGTCTCGAGTATACCGTGACGGGAGAACTGAACCCGTTCTCCGTGAACGAAGTCCGCAAATATGAAGATGCAAAATACTTCTTACCGGATTTTGAAGACACGGAGAGGTGTCACAAGCCGGAGAACAAAGCTAACGCCACCATCCCTGTCTTCGGCAGTGATACTGAGGAGGAAGAGGAGATAGTTTATTCGGATCCGCCCCAATACAACAAGCCGGGACCATCCGCTCCTACGCTGATCTTTGGTAGTGACTCAGAAAATGAGGTCCATGCTATATTCTCTGCTCGGCCTTCAATACAAACATCCGCTGATGAAGAGCAAAGCCTGTAAATCGCCATGGTGCCGCTTAAACATCATAAAGAACTGGATGCGCTCGATACCTATAGCGTAAAGGAGTTGCGGACGTTCTATGTCCCTCCCAGGCGAGAAGGCGAAAATGCAATTCTATTCTACCGCTCTGAGGAAACCAAAGTGGAGAAAGAAATCTGGCACGGTGCGGATCCTACGCTTGACAGGCTTCAGCCCATTCGTCTACCCAGATATTATACAGAAGGCTTGAAGAGGCTGCTAAAGCGCCAAGGGATACCCTTTAAACAGACCGCTCGAAAAGCCAAATTCTATGACAGGGTCTGGAACGTCCCCGGAACTCAACACAAGTTGCCTAGTGGGAGGATGGAAACAATCGGGCTCGGATACATTCGGTCCAAGAAACGAGAGCTACTCCATGATTGCTACGTCGTACATGACTTCAATGAAGAAGCGGATGCTCGATGGGAGGACGCTAATCCTGAACCAGTAAAAGTTCCTGATGCAAAAGTGCCCAGTCCGTCGTTCGAAGAACAAATGAACAGGCTTATAAGGAAAGCTGGTCAAAAAGTCCGAGACGACCATACCCGCGAAATGGACATCTACGAGAAAGCCAAAACGCAACGCCTTCTACAACAGGCCACGAAAAATGCAAATGCCGCTCCCTGTCAACCTGTTATAAAAAAGGCTCGACGTAGAGGCAGAAACAAGTCGAAAGGCGAAAAAGGCTCTCGACAGCAACAAAGCGGGACTAAGAAGACACGCAAGAGGGAATCGAGCGGTCCAGATTTGTCCCTTGTAAAGAAGATGAGTCGAGCATACTCTTTTCCTCGGGACAAGACGAAGAAGATAGTTGACCGAGCTATAAAATACCAGATGCTTACACTGCTGGAGTCTAAGCACCCAGAGCAAGCAGGAGAAATCTCACACCCGAACTATTGCTCCTATCACCGAGTAATAGGGCATCCTCTCGAAGACTGCTTCACCTTCAAGAACTGGGTTGAAGATCAGTATCAGCTCGGCAAGTTCGCTTTATCTGACAGTTGGAGGGTAACGCCGCCACAGAAGCACGAACCCAAAACCGCGAGAGCAGAACCAAATCCACATCGGTCTTGGAAATGAGCTCGTACTTGTCACATGAAAACAATATCAAAAGAAGGGTCCGAGAACATGGATGACCTCCCCTGGTGCTTCGAAAACAGCGATGACGAGGTAATCTCAGAATTTCCACCAGCACCGAAAGAGCTGGAAGATGGAATACACACCACTGCAGATAACCTCAAGAAAATTGAGTTGGGGATGGCGAACGACCCGCGACCGACGTTCGTTAGTGAGCTGCTATCTGAAGAAAGGGTGGCTTCCTTAAAAGACGTGCTTATGCAGTATAGAGATTGCTTCGCGTGGAACTATTCCGAAATGCTAGGACTAGATCCAGAAATTGCTGTCCATAAATTGGCGATATCCCCGGACGTTAAACCAATCAAATAAGCACCGAGAAGAATGCGGCTCGAGCTTGAGATGAGCATTAACGCCGAAGTCAAGAAGCTGATCGACTCTGGTTTCATCCAGGAAGTTCAATATCCTGACTGGATCGCCAACATCGTCCCGGTGATGAAGAAAAATGGGACAGTGCGCATATGCATGGACTTCCGGGATCTCAATAAAGCATGCCCGAAGGATGATTTTCCAGTACCAGTCACCGAATTGATGATAGATAACACATCCACTCATGAGGTTTTCTCCTTCATGGACGGCTCGTTAGGATATAATCAGATAAAGATGCATCCCGAAGACCAGAAGCACACCGCTTTCCGGACCCCTCTGGGTATATTCTGCTACAAGGTGATGCCCTTCGGTTTAAAGAACGCCGGTGCCACCTATCAAAAGGCCATGACAAAGATCTTCGATGACCTTATACATGAAATCGTCGAATGCTATATCGACGACCTCGTGGTTAAAAGCAAATCATACGAGGAACATCTGGAGCATCTGAAGACCGTATTTCAACGCCTTCGACAATACAACTTGAAGATGAACCCTCTCAAGTGCGCATTCGGAGTTTCCTCAGGGAAATTCCTAGGATTCATCGTCCGACACAGAGGTATCGAGATAGATCCATCAAAGATCAAGGCGATCACGGAAATGCCTCCGCCTAGAACTCTCAAGCAATTGCGGTCTCTCCAAGGGAAGCTCGCGTACATTCGGCGATTTATAGCCAACTTTTCAAGCAAGTGCCGTCCTTACAGCCACTTGATGAAGAAGGGAACTCCGTTCGTCTGGGATCATAAATGCCAAGAAGCGCTGGATGAAATCAAGAAGTACCTCCAAAACCCGCCAGTGTTGGCTGCTCCGGTTAAGGGAAAACCCCTCATCCTTTATACAACAGCCCTCGAAGGTTCCTTAGGTGCATTATGGGCGCAAGTGAACGACCAAGGGAAAGAAAGAGCTCTTTATTACTTAAGTCGAGTTCTCCTGGGGGCAGAAAGCAACTATTCCCCCATCGAAAAACACTGCCTGGCGTTGATCTTCACGATAACAAAGCTCAGGCACTATGCGTTGGCACATGAAGTCCGTCTCATTTCGAAGGTGGACCCCCTTAAATATTTAATGTCGAAGGCCACATTGACAGGGAGACTCGCTAAATAGGCCTTGGTTTTAATGGAGTTCTCGATAACCTATCAGCCTCTCAAGGCGGTGAAAGGCCAGGCCATCGCCGACTTCCTCCCCGAGCATCCAATACCTGCCGACTCTCCTTTGAATTGCGAACTGTCAGACGAACATGCGTTCGACGCGATCGATGGGAGCGATACCCGATGGGAGCTTTATTTCGATGGAGCATCTTCCATGAAGAAGCGCAAACAAAGTACGCCTATAATCAAATCAGGGGTAGGCCTCATCTTCGTAACTCCACAAGGAGGGATAATGCGCTTTGCTTTCTCCTTAACAGAGCCGAGGACGAACAATGAAGCCAAATATGAAGCTCTGATAGCAGGCCTCGAGATCGCCATTGACATGGGAATTGAAAACCTCCTCATATACGGAGACTCCCAACTGGTCGTCAGTCAAGTAAACGGCGACTACCAAACGTGCAAACCAGAGTTGGTGAAGTACGGCAAAAAGGTGTAACAACTGTTGACTCAAATTCCCTCCTACACTTTGGAAAACATACCGCGCGCGGAAAACAACAAAGCGGACGCATTAGCCAAGCTCGCTAAAGAACTGGCCGACGAGAACCTCGATGACGTAAGAATCGTGGTACAAAGCCGTCGGGTGCTTGCTCCAGCAGAGATATCTCCGGAATCATCTGATGGAAAGGAAGCGACTAAGCAGACGACCCTGCAAATAAAAGACCGGGAAAAGGCTGAGGATTGGAGAGAAGTCTTTATAGACTACTTCAAATCCCGTCGAACACCTGAAGATGTGTCCTCAAGACATCAGCTTATGAAACGAGCTCTGTCTTTCGCCTTCGTCAATGATACTTTATACAAGAGATCGTTTGACTCTCTGTGGTTGAGATGCCTGGGGCCCGACGAAGCGAAAAGAGTCATTCAGGAAGTTCACGACGGACTCTGCGGTTCTCACCAAGCAGGCCCGAAGATGAAGTTGAAGATAAAACGGATGGGTTACAACTGGCCCACAATGATCCAGGACTGCCTCGAATATGCGAAGCAATGCCACTCATGCCAAATACATAGGGACTTCATCCACCAACATCCAAATCCGCTACATCCAACGGTGGCTAGCTGGCCATTCGAGATGTGGGGAACTGACATAGTCGGCCCTATCGAACCAGCATCGGCTAGAGGACATCGTTTCATCCTGGCGACGACTGATTACTTCTCCAAATGGGCAGAAGCAGTACCGTTGAGAGAAGTGAAGACGGAGAATATCCTCCATTTCTTCAAGACGCACGTCATATACCGGTTTGGAATGCCGAGACGGATCATCTTCGATAACGGGCCAGCTTACAGAAGCCACAAGATCAGTCGCTTCGCACGACAGCATAACATAGACTGGAGATATTCCTCAGTTTATAATCCGTGAGCTAACGGTCTAGCTGAGGCCTTCAACAAGACATTGACAAAGATCGTGAAGAAGACGGTGTCCCGAAATAAGAAGGACTAGCACGAGAGACTGCAAGAAGCTCTCTGGACGTATCGAACTACGTTCAAGACGTCCACGAACACAATGCCATACGCGTTGGTATTCGGTACCGAAGCAGTACTCCCCCTCGAGATAGAGCTACCCTCTCTACGAGTGGCAGTCCACTATGAGCTGACGGATGAAGAAAATGCTCACCTTAGGCTTGAGGAGCTTGACGCCCTAGATGAAACCCGGCTCATAACGCAATAAAATCTGGAGGCTTATAAAGCAAAGATGACGCGCTCATATGAAAGATTGACCCGGCCGAGGACATTCCGCCAAGGTGAACTCGTGCCAGTGGTCAAAAGGCCTATGATCCCCAATTGCGCCAAGCGGGGAAAATTCGAGCCGAACTATGAAGGCCCGTACATCATAGACAAGGTCTACCAGGGTGGAGCCTATCTACTCATGGATATGCACGGTGAAAGGCCTTTCAGGCCAATAAACGGCCGCTTCCTAAAGAAATACTACGCTTAATGAGCCACAGCCTAGGTCAATGATAGATGACGATGACTATGTCCGCTCGCTGTCTTCCTAAGCCCAAACTCTATAAGTAGTAGCCGGCCTTCTCCTAATGACGGACCGAAACGTCCTTAAACTAGTGGCGGACCGAAACGTCCTTAAACTAATGGCGGACCGAAACGTCCTTAAACTAACGCAGGACTGAAACGTTTTTAAACTAATGACGGACCGAAACGTCCTTAAACTAATGACGGACCACTATGTCCTAAAACTAGTTGATGACCGAAACGTCTTTAAACTACTACCGCAACATCCTCAGGCTGACGCGATAAAAAAAAAGAAGAAAAAAAAGAGAAGAAAAAATAAATAAAAACGGTATGTCCATAAGCAAAATGGGCACGGATGAAAACCTGAAAGGGCTCCGTGAGTAAAAACAGCAGGACTACCGGCGAGTGTTCGTCAAAACCCGAAAGGGCGCGACCTCATTAGAAAAAAATATATAAAAAGAATAAAAGAAAAAAAAAGAGACGGTATGTCCATAAGCAAAATGGGCACGGATGAAAACCCGAAAGGGCTCCGTGAGTAAAAACAGCAGGACTACCGGCGAGTGTTTATGAAAACCCGAAAGGGCGCAATCTCGTTAAAAGACACTTGCAGGGTCCTCTCGACCTTGTAAGGAGAAACCACCCGCGTGAGATCCTTATGACTCACAAGGGAGAAACACACTTAGGGATTCTCACGATTCCTAAGGAGAAATTACACTTGCGAGATCCTCATGACTCGTAAGGAGAACTCTCTTATGGGACCCTCACGGCTCATAAGATTTGAAAGTCTTAAGTTACAGAGACCAGAACCTGTTCTTAAGAAACTCCCACGACCTTCGATAGTGCCCTACAAGCGGCTCAATACTGACCCTTGTATACAATCCACAGGCGCGAATAAACATTTCCCTAACAAAGTCCCATCCGTGACTGGGGATATGTTTGCATGGTGAACAACCCTTGTAAGTCCCCTCAATTTACAAGGAGAAAACCCTCTTGTAGGATCCTTACGACTTACGGAGGAGCATGCACTTAGGAATCCTCACGATTCCTAAGGAGAAAATACACCTACAAGATCCTCATGACTTGTAGGGAGAAATACCTCTGTGAGACCCTTACGGCTCATGAAGTCAAAAGCCTTAGTCGACAGGACCTTAACCCTGTTCGTTAAGCCACCTTTGTTCGACATCGACAGAGGCAAATGATGATTCGCTCCTGGCAATATCCCAGTTGTAGCGGTGCTGATGCCGAAATTGGTGTCTACTTTTAGGTTTACGGTGGAAAGCCAGTAGGCCGCACATGCATACGAAATAGCCGAAATGATGGGGAAATCTGCAATAAAAAGCAGCAACTAAAAACGTATGCACATAAAATACCCGAAATGATTGGGCAACTCGCAATAAAAAGCAGCGAGTAAAAATAAAATAAACAGCCGAAATGATTGGGCACCGCGAAAAATAGCCGAAATGATTGGGCAATCGCGACCTTCGCGATATAAAAGCTGAAATGATATAGCATCGCGGAAATAAAACAATAATAAAAAAAATGTGAATGAAACTTCTGCCCTACAGGTGAGATCACGTCGATCTCTGTATACAATTCAAGGGCATAAACAAAGAGAGAACCATACCTTCCCAACAGGCTCCGCCAGAAAGCGAAGCCAAATCTCGACGGTTCACCAACAACCTAGAGACAACCGTAACATTCATCTCGATACAGCAGACGCAGTGTCAGCAAATGAAGCGAAGATAAAAATCCTAGCTTCACGGTTTTGACGGTAACTTATATAAAACCTGAAAGACCACTAAAGATTACTTCGACTCAGGGAAACCAGTGTCCTTGACGAGAACCTCTTGATTCGCGTCGACCCGCAGAGAAACTAGCGTCTTTGCAGGAATACATCGATTCGTTTCAACCCCAAGGAAACTAGTGTTCTTGGCAAATACCTCAATTCAGGGAAACTAGCGTCCTTGATGAGAGCTTCTTGATTCGCGTCGGCCCGCAGAGAAACCAGTGTCTCCGCAGGAATACTCCGATTCATTTCAATTTCGAGGAAACCGGCGTCCTCGGCAAAATACTTTGACTCAGGGAAACCAGTGTCCTTGACGAGAACCTCTTGATTCGCGTCGACCTGCAGAGAAACTAGCGTCTTTATAGGAATACATCGATTTGTTTCAACCCCAGGAAAACCAGTGTCCTTGGCAAATACCTCAATTCAGGGAAATTAGCGTCCTTGATGAGAGCTTCTTGATTCGCGTCGGCCCGCAGAGAAACCAGTGTCTCCGCAGGAATACTCCGATTCGTTTCAACTTCGAGGAAACCAGCGTCCTCGGCAAAATACTTCGACTCAGGGAAACCAGTGTCCTTAACGAGAACCTCTTGATTCGCGTCGAACCGCAGAGAAATTAGCGTCTTTGCAGGAATACATCGATTCGTTTCAACCCCAGGGAAACCAGTGTCCTTGGCAAATACTTCAATTCAGGGAAACCAGCGTCCTTGATGAGAACTTCTTGATTCGCGTCGGCCCGCAGAGAAACCAGTGTCTCCGCAGGAATACTCCGATTCGTTTCAACTTCGAGGAAACCAGCGTCCTCGGCAAAATACTTCGACTAAGGGAAACCAGTGTCCTTGACGAGAACCTCTTGATTCGCGTCGACCCGCAGAGAAACTAGCGTCTTTGCAGGAATACATCGATTCGTTTCAACCCCAGAGAAATCAGTGTCCTTGGCAAATACCTCAATTCAGGGAAACTAGCGTCCTTGATGAGAGCTTCTTGATTCGCGTCGGCCCGCAGAGAAACCAGTATCTCCGCAGGAATACTCCGATTCGTTTTAACTTCGAAGAAACCAGCGTCCTCGGCAAAATACTTGGACTCAGGGAAACCAGTGTCCTTGACGAGAACCTCTTGATTCGCGTCGACCCGCAGAGAAACTAGCGTCTTTGCAGTAATACATCGATTCGTTTCAACCCCAGGGAAATCAGTGTCCTTGGCAAATAACTCAATTCAGGGAAACTAGTGTCCTTGATGAGAGCTTCTTGATTCGCGTCGGCCCGCAGAGAAACCAGTGTCTCCGCAGGAATACTCCGATTCGTTTCAACTTCGAGGAAACCAGCGTCCTCGGCAAAATACTTCGACTCAGGGAAACCAGTGTCCTTGACGAGAACATCTTGACTCGCGTCGAACCGCAGAGAAACTAGCATCTTTGCAGGAATACATCGATTCGTTTCAACCCAAGGGAAACCAGTATCTTTGACGAGAACATCCTGATTCGCGTCGACCCGCAGAGAAACTAGCATTTTTGCAGGAATACATCGATTCGTTTCAACCCCAGGGAAACCAGTGTCCTTGGCAAATACCTCAATTCAGGGAAACCAGCGTCCTTGATGAGAGCTTCTTGATTCGCGTCGGCCCGCAGAGAAACCAGTGTCTCCGCAGGAATACTCCGATTCGTTTCAACTTCGAGGAAACCAGCGTCCTCGGCAAAATACTTCGACTCAGAGAAACCAGTGTCCTTGACGAGAACCTCTTGATTCGCGTCGACCCGCAGAGAAACTAGCGTCTTTGCAGGAATATATCGATTCGTTTCAACCCCAGGGAAATCAGTGTCCTTGGCAGCATCCTCGATTCAGGAAACCAGCGTCCTTGATAAGAGCTTCTTGATTCGCGTCGGCCCGCAGAGAAACCAGTGACTCCGCATGAATACTCCGATTCATTTCAACTTTGAGGAAACCAGCGTCCTCGGCAAAATACTTCGACTCAGGGAAACCAGTGTCCTTGACGAAAACCTCTTGATTCGCGTCGACCCGTAGAGAAACTAGCGTCTTTGCATAAATACATTGATTCGTTTCAACCCCAGGGAAACCAGTGTCCTTGGCAAATACCTCAATTCAGGGAAACTAGCGTCCTTGATGAGAGCTTCTTGATTCGCGTCGGCCCGCAGAGAAACTAGTGTCTCCGCAGGAATACTCCGATTCGTTTCAACTTCGAGGAAACCAGCGTCCTCGGCAAAATACTTCGACTCAGGGAAACCAGTGTCCTTGACGAGAACATCTTGATTCGCGTCGACCCGCAGAGAAACTAGCGTCTTTGCAGGAATACATCGATTCGTTTCAACCCCAGGGAAACCAGTGTCCTTGGCAAATACCTCAATTCAGGGAAACTAGCGTCCTTGATGAGAGCTTCTTGATTCGCGTCGGCCCGCAGAGAAACCAGTGTCTCCGTAGGAATACTCCGATTCGTTTCAACTTCGAGGAAACCAGCGTCCTCGACAAAATACTTCGACTCAGGGAAACCCGTGTCCTTGACGAGAACCTCTTGATTCGCGTCGACCCGAAGAAAAACTAGCGTCTTTGCAGGAACACCTCGACTCGTTTCAACCCTAGGGAAACCAGTGTCCTTGGTAGCATCCTCGATTCAGGGAAACTAGCGTCCTTGATGAGAGCTTCTTGATTCGTGTCGGCCCGCAGAGAAACCAGTGTCTCCGCAGGAATACTCCGATTCGTTTCAACTTCGAGGAAACCAGCGTCCTCGGCAAAATACTTCGACTCAGGGAAACCAGTGTCCTTGACGAGAACCTCTTGATTCGCTTCGACCCGCAGAGAAACTAGCGTCTTTGCAGGAACACCTCGACTCGTTTCAACCCCAGGGAAACCAGTGTCCTTGGCAGCATCCTCGATTCAGGGAAACCAGCATCTTTGATGAGAGCTTCTTGATTCGCGTCGGCCTACAGAGAAACCAGTGTCTCCGCAGGAATACTCCGATTCGTTTCAACTTCGAGGAAACCAGCGTTCTCGGCAAAATACTTCAACTCAGGGAAACCAGTGTCCTTGATGAGAACATCTTGACTCGCGTCGACCCGCAGAGAAACTAGCGTCTTTGCAGGAATATATCGGTTCGTTTCAACCCCAGGGAAATCAGTGTCCTTGGCCAATACCTCAATTCAGGGAAACTAGCGTCCTTAATGAGAGCTTCTTGATTCGCGTCGGCCTACAGAGAAACCAGTGTCTTCGCAGGAATACTCCAATTCGTTTCAACTTCGAGGAAACCAGCGTCCTCGGCAAAATACTTCGACTCAGGGAAACCAGTGTCCTTGACGAGAACATCTTGATCCACATCGACCCGCAGAGAAACCAATATCTTTACAGGAGTACTTCGATTCGTTTCAACTTCGAGGAAACCAGTGTCCTCGGCAAAATACTTCAACTCAGGGAAATTAGTGTCCTTGACGAGAAATGCTCGATTCGTCTCGACTCGTGAGGAAATTAGTGTCTTCGCGAGGACTTCCCAATTCGTCTCAACTTGCAAGATAAAGCCTTAGGCAGCAGGGATAAAAAAAACTTGATTTCCTAAGCACTGGAACCCTGCAAGTTGGCTTAAAACGGTCTCTTGCATACTATTCACGGGTCTCACTCTCCAAAGTCGAATCTCGACAAGGAGGGAAATAACCGCTTATGCGTCCTCTCGACTCGTAAGAGGGAAAATTCTCTTATAAGATCTTTACGACTTGTAAGAGAAAACACGCTTAGGAATCCTCACGATTCCTAAGGAGAAAATACACATATGAGATCCTCTCGATCCGTAGAGAGAAAAGTCTCTATGAGACCCTCACGGCTCATAGAGTTGAAAAGTCTTAGGCAGCAGATCTGAACCTGCGGCCTAAGCCATTGCTACCTCTTGAAGAAACAAAGACAGAATGCTCGCTATATCATCTATCGACCATGTTTACTAAGGCAACATGCTGATAATCAAAGAAAGAAGAAAGCGACAGAAAGAACATCCGATTTGCATTTGATCAAGCGTTCGAGACACCTCTATTCATGCATGTGCAAAAGACTCAGAACGAGAAATAAGACAAACTGAAATGAGAAATTTTCCATTCATATTGCAAAAGGTTCTTACAATTATAAAGAAATAGACAAAGACATTATCGAGATGATTACAATGGCAAAACCTCAAATTCAGGACATGGATTGAGGAACTCATAAGTGACCTTGTTCAGAACTTTCCAAGCCTGGCGAACCATCCTAGTGTGCTTCCCTTCGCGAGCACGGGCGTCAGGATCCCCACTGATGTCCTCCACCCTCCAATAGGCAGTAAGAATGGCGGACTGTTGAAAAGCCTGGTGCAAGAGATCGACAAGATTGTCTCACCGTCTCTTCGAGATTAGGTTCATCAGGTACATTGAGTGCACCTTATCCTCCGTGACATCCAATGCCCCAAGTGGCACACCAGTACAGAATAGGGGAAGCGCTTCCCAGATGGCTCCCACGATAAGCTTCAGGAGAGAGGAACGTCGGGGAAGCAACTGACCGTTGTATGCGTCGAAGCGACTCATGATCTCGGCACACTCGGCATTAGTAAATTCTCGATTTTGGGAATGGCCGAGTCGGCGGATGTCCCCGTAGGAGATGATCTCGTCGAGGTCGTACATGTGGGCGTCCATCAATCCTATAAAAGAAGATCGACAAAAATCAGCAACTCTTAAGAGTTCTGCTATATGATTTAAAAGGAGCAAAGCTCCATTAATGAATCAAGAAATTATAAATGACATCTTTTGGAGAGCAGAACTCTATTGATGGAATCCTAACATGGTTCACTTTAGTTCTCTTTAGATCCTTTTAGAGCAAAACTCTGCTAAGTGAAACCCTAAATGGGTTTTCTTTAGATCATGGATCTATTGAGAGCAAGGCTCTGTCAATGAAAATTAATTTAATTTAATTAAAATTTTTACCTAAAAAGTGTTTTCTAAAGAAACTCTAATTCTTGGAGTTCTTGAAGGCAAGAGCAAGGCTCTGAAGTTTTGAAAGTAAAAATCTTAAAAGATGATGATCATCTGTGGAGGACCAAAAGTCCTATTTATAGGCATCAAATGCTCTTTCAACTTCCAAGAGTTGCCATGGCGGTTGGAATTCTGCCACCGCTGCGCTCACGTTTGGAGGGCCATGTAAGCGCAACGTGGGGGGGGGGCATTTGTTTACCCCAATCAGAGCAAAGCTCTGTTCAAATTCCAAGGCGGGAAACTAAGCAACGCTTCTGTTTCCCCCAATCAAAGCAAAGCTCTGTTTTGGAAATTAAAATGAAAATTAAAATTAAAATAAATGAAGCAACGCTTCAGCTGACTTGCGCTCTGCGCTGCACGACACGTGGCAGCGCAGTTGCGCTAAGCGCAGAGTGTGCACTGCGCGACACGTGTCAGCACAGTTGCGCCTAGCGCAGTTGTGCTACGCTCTGCGCTGCACGACACGTGTCAGCGCAGTTGCGCTAGCGCAGTTGCGCTGCGCTGTGCGCTGCGCGACACGTGTCAACGCAGCGCACTGCGCTAGCGCAGTTGCGCTGCGTTGTTGCGCTGCGCTGCGCGACACGTGTCCGCGCAGTTGCGCTGCGCTCTGCGCTGCATGACACGTGTCAAGCGCTGGTGCATTTGCGCCAAACAGAATTAAAATTCTAGTAAGATCTTTCTGTTCTTGTTAAAACAAGAAAATTGTCTTTTGTAAAATAGAAGCCCTTAGATCAAATATCCAACGGTGGAGAAAATTCCCCAAATCACTCAGAGAATGATCTCTTTAACAAATTTAACAAATTAATGGGCACTATATAAAGGCCCCTAGACCCCAACTCTAAAAAAACACAGAGAGACAAAAACACAGAAACAAAGAGAGAACTCTAAAATTTTTTGAGAAGAACTCAAAAGACGAAAAAAGGTAAACCCTTTGAATAAAAAAGAAGAATTTATTCTGAAAAGATCATTGATCTAAGAACAAGATCAAGGATCTTCAATAAAATAAATAAATAATAAAAAAAGGCATTGCCTTTTTTATGAACCATTGGTTCTGGAATCTTAAAGATTCTTTTCTTGAATCCAAAATTGGATCAAGATATTAAAACAGTGTCTTGCACTTGTAAATCTGCACTGTTGCGCTCCTGGGTTGGCGCAAGCCACCAGAGAGCGCCATGTGTCAGCACCAGAATAACTTGCGCTGTGCGCTTTTAAAAATAGAGCACTGCTCTCTGAATTGGCGCAACTCAGTAGAGCGCGCCACGTGTCAGCAGCGCAACAGCGCAGCGCACTGCGCTTGCGCTCACCAGAGCGTGACACGTGTCACCTCCACATACGCTTGCGCTCAATAATTGGCGCAAAGCGCCTGACAGGCTACGTGGCCACTGTCAGTTTGATCAATGCACTGCATTATTTACAGAAGGGCCAAGCCCAATTAAAAAGGGCCTAACAGGCCTAATAAAATGCAATGCATTATTTTAAGAAGGGCAAAGTCCAAACATAAAACAGATGCTGTGCATCATTTAAAAGGGACAGAGCCCAATTCAAAAAGGCCCAGCAGACCAAAAGAAAATGCAGTGCATTATTAAACAGGGGCAAAGCCCTAGCACAGGCCTAATAGGCTAAAGATAAAAACGTTGAATATTCTTAACTGGACATAGCCCAATCATGGCCGTAAGTCCTCAAATTAAATTGACTGAGCAAGACTGCTCTCTTAAATCAATTTACATCCAGTTCAAGGGTACATCTCCGAACTCCTCTGACACCTGTCGTTGTAATCCTTCAACGACGTCAGAGAGGTGACGGGTCCCGACAACCATGCATTAATACGGACTGTGGGGTCCTTATACCCATGGACTTATGCGTCCTTAAACTAAATGGACTAATGCGTCCTTAAACACATCCATACGGACTGTGGGGTCCTTAAACCCACGGACTTATGCGTCCTTAAACTAATAGACTAATGCGTCCTTAAACACATCTATATGGACTATGGGGTCCTTAAACCCATGGACTAATGCGTCCTTAAACACATCTATATGGACTATAGGGTCCTTAAACCCATGGACTAATGCGTCCTTAAACTAATATCCGTCCCTAAAACGGGAACCATGGACCACCATGTCCCTAAACTGGCAATGGACCGCAATGTCCTCAAACTACCTATGGACCACTATGTCCCTAAACTGGAACATGGACCACCATGTCCCTAAACTGGCAATGGACCGCAATGTCCCTAAACTACCTATGGACCACTACGTCCCTAAACTGGAACAATAAAGCCCCCAAACGCTCTTTCGTCGGATCTAAACGATCCCGTTTAAGTTGATCTTAGCCTCAAATATGGCTAACGTATCCTTAAACATTCAAACAGACTTTAGTCCCAAATTGGACTATAAGACCCCCAATCAACTTTGGCTCAAGGGTACATCTCCGAACTCCTCTGACACCTGTCGTTGTAATCCTTCAACGTCGTCAGAGAGGTGACGGGTCCCGACGGCCATATATTAAATGGACCACTATGTCCCTAAACTGGAACAATAGAGCTCCTAAATGCTCTTTCCGTTAAATTGATCTTAGTCTCAAATAAGACTAACGTATCCTTAACGAACGTTTAAGTTGATCTTAGTCTCAATATGGTTAACGTATCCTTAAACTAAAACACCAAACCCAAATCTAAGTAAATACAGATTTGGACTAATCCACATCCTACGGGCGACGGCATAACTTAGTCTCCGTATACAATCCACGAGCAACCACAAACAAAACGAACACACACGACACGAAGTGAAATTCTGGAGAAGGAGAAAGTGGTTATCGCGATGCGGTAGCGTAATTAACTGCAGGGGCTTGCGCCTGCAGGGAAGAGCGTCCCCACAATCAAAAACCCCTCAAGCGAGGGGGAATCTAACGAAGTCTGCTACATCGGCCGCATCCGTCTAAACCTCCGATACACGGTGCTATAAATCAACTTGGCATCTTCGGAGAGGTGGACGGATAAAACCAAATAGCATCTGCCCCGAATCACAGGCAAGACGTCCATGTCTTGGCCGCCGTTCGAAGGGGAACATGGCGAATACTTAAGTGCCGAGTTCCTGGATTACTTAAAATATAATGGAATTCTCTCTCAACTTACTCCTCCATCCACACCATAACAAAACAGTGTATCGGAGAGACGGAATCGAACCCTATTGGATATGGTACGTTCCATGATGAGTAATGCTGAGTTAACGTGATCATTCTGGGGCTATACACTAGAATCAGCTGCATATCTTTTGAACATGGTTCCTACCAAGACTGTGCCTACCACACCATATCAGATGTGGAGTGGGAAGAAACCCAGTCTTCAGTATTTGAAGATATGGGGATGTCCAGCTTTTGTTAAAAAGCAGCATGCGGACAAACTCGAGGTACGATCAGTACAGCGTAAGTTTGTGGGATACCCAAAGAACTCCAAGGGGTATTTTTTCTATTACGCAGAGGAACAAAAGGTTTTTGTTTCTCGTTATGCCTACTTTCTGGAACATCAGTTTTTAGAAAAGGAAACAAGTGGGAGCACAATAGAACTGGAAGAAATTCCAGAACCACAAGTTATTACTGAAAGCTTGGTGGAACCAGAAGTTCCAAAAGAACAGGACATTCCTGCACCACTCCGCAGGAGTAGTAGGCTGTCTCATCCGCCTGAGAGATACTACGGTTTTCTCATATATGGGGATCGAGAGGATTGCATCATTGACAATGATGAACCTACTAGCTTCCAGCAAGCCATTCAGAGCGGCGACTCGATAAAATGGCTGGATGCAATGCGGACTGAAATGGAGTCCATGTACACCAACAAAGTATGGACTTTGGACATTGCTCCAGATGGGGTAAAACCCATAAGATGCAAATGGATCTACAGAAAGAAGATTGGTATAGATGGAAAGGTTGAAACCTATAAGACTAGACTTGTTGCAAAGGGTTTTCGTCAAAAACCTGGTTTGGACTATGATGAAACCTTTTCTACAGCGGCTATGCTCAAATCTATTCGGATCCTTCTTGCCATTGCTGCCTTCCACGATTATGAGATTTGGCAGATGGACGTAAAACCCGCTTTTCTAAATGGAAATTTAGAAGAGTGTGTCTATATAGACCAGCCAAAGGGTTTCATTCAGAGTGGGAGCAGCGGGAAAGTGTGCAAATTGCTTTAGTCCATCTATGGACTAAAGCAGGCATCGCGGAGTTGGAACATCGAAGAAACGGTTAAAGAATATGATTTTATCAAAAATCCAGATGAACCGTGTATTTATAGTAAGATTGTAGCACGAACTGTTGTATTCCTTGTCTTGTACGTGGATGACATTCTCTTGATAGGAATGATATTCCTATGCTATAATCTGTCAAAGGATTCTTGTCACACAGATTTTCTATGAAAGACCTGGGTGATGCCTCTTACATTCTCGGGATCCAGATCTATCGTGATAGATCTAAAAGGATGTTGGGACTTTCGCAGTCCAGGTATATCAACACTATACTGAAAATATTCGGTATGGAAGATTCTAAGCACGGTAATTTACCGGCTTGTCACAGAATCACCCTCTCCAAAGAGATGTCTCTCAAAACTGATTTAGAAAGGGATCGCATGTCAATTATACCCTACGCTTCCGTGGTAGGCTCTATAATGTATGTGATGTTGTGTACTAGACCAGATATAGCTTATGCACCGAGCGTGGTAAGCCGGTATCAGTCAAACCCCGGGAGGAAGCACTGGATAGCAGTAAAGAACATTCTCAAGTACCTGAGAAGAACTAAGGAGATGTTCTTGGTTTACGGCGGAAAAGACCTCCAGATCGAGGATTTAGCTGACTCTAGCTTCCAGAGTGACAAGGATGACTCAAAGTCCATGTCAGGTTATGTCTTTACCCTCAATGGAGGGGCAGTCTGTTGGAAGAGTTCCAAGCAGGACACCGTTGCTGACTTGACGATGGAAGCGGAGTGTATGGCAGCTTCTGATGCCGCAAAAGAAGCAGTCTGGATAAGAAAGTTCTTAACGGAACTTCAGGTGGTTCCGTCCATCGTTGATCCAATACCTCTGTATTGTGACAACAACGGGGCTATAGCTTTAGCAAAGGAACCCAGGTCCCATCAGAAGTCCAGATACATCTTGAGGCGGTATCATCTGATCAGGGAGATCATAGATCGTCGGGAGATCGAGGTTCAGAGAGTTGCTACAGAGGAAAACACTGCAGATCCATTCACAAAGGCCATCCCTCAGACGCAGTTCGAGAGGCTATTCGAGATGATAGGTCTGCGATGCGCCAGCACATGGCCCTATTGCAAGTGGGAGATTGTTAGTGATATGCCCTAGAGGCCATTATTGTATCATACTAGATTGTATATTACTTAATGGAAGCTTGGGATATTCACAGTTGTATTGACAGTCTTGCTCAAAATGGTAGTATGCTACTTGGTTTGTATCTATCTTAATATGTGTATATGTTTCTTTTAACGTATCACTAATACATATTGATAGAGCCCTTAGGATTTTTGCTTGACTACCAGCGTTGTGATGGCAGTCATACTAGTGGGGGCTGGGTAGTCTACAAGCACATCCTTATACAGGTCCCTAGTCATAGGATTATCGAGACCGGGCATCGATAATCCGGAGTAGACTAGTGTATACGCTTCTCATCCCAGCAGGGGATATGGTCTGTCCCACAGCCATTAGTACGTTGTACTGGAGATAGTATACAGGTGCTCATTAGGTTACGAGTACACTGAACAGGACTCGTAGGGAACTGTTGGTTGGTATTATACCCGTCGTCAGTTAGCAGTTCCCAGGTGACATGAGTACAGCTTAGTCCGTTGACTTGACACTGCTGCTTTGCCTCAGGTGTGTTCCTACTGTTCTTAGATTGGTACCCTACCACGGCTCTATTGAGTCATGCAAATAGGTAGCAGTTGGGTGTAGTCCCGAAGCACTTGGAGGCAGTGGCGGTTAGATAGGATTCGTCTCTTCCGATATTGGGGGTTGATGTCGCGCTGTGCTCGATCTCCATTATGCAAGGTCCCTGGCCAGGTCAAGTGAGATTTGCTGGTAGGTGCTCCAGTCGTTTCTCAGGGTGTTTTGGACTGTACTTCGACACGACTTATATAGATATTAGGGGTCTGACGCTTGTCGCCCCCCTAGGCCCAATATGCGACACTCTTAGACGAATAGACCGGACTGTACGGAGATTGCCACAGACAGGCTCAGTAGGAGTTCAGATGGGTTTCCTTATTGGCCTTCTTATCGACATCTACCTGGGGACCGTTACGTACGGCTAGTACCGCTTGCGGCCTATGGTTAAACCCACTTGTTCCCCTCCGAAAGACGGCCAAGACAGGAACGTCTTGCCTGAGATTCGGGGCAGATGCTATATGGGTGCTATCCGTTTACCTCTCCGAAGATGCCAAGTTGATTTATGGCACCGTGTATCGAAAGTTTAAATGGATGCGTCCGATATAGCAGACTTCGTCAGATTCCCCCTCACTTGAGGGGGTTTTGATTGTGGGGACGCTCTTCCCTGCAGGCGCAAGCCCCAGCAGTTAATTACGCTACGCGTTGCGGTAACAACTTTCTCCTTCTCCAGATGGTCACTTCGTATCGTATGTGTTTAATTTGTGTTTGGTTGCCCGTGGATTGTATACGGAGACAGAGTTATGTCATCGCCCGTAGGGCGTGGACTAGTCCAAATCTGTATCATCTTAGATTTGGGTTTGGGGGTTGTGTTTAAGGATACGTTAGCCTTGTTTGAGACTAAGATCGACTTAAACGTTTGTTAAGGATACGTTAGTCTAGTTTTAGACTAAGATCAACTTAACGGGATCATTTAGATCCGACAAGAGAGCAATTAAGGGAGCCCTGTTGTTTAGTTTAGTGACAATGCGGTCAATAGGTAGTTTAAGGACATTGCGGTCCAATGTTAGTTTTAAGACATTGCGGTAAAGTTAAGGATGTCGTAGTCCGTGGATTTAAGGACTCCACAGTCCGATGTTAGTTTTAAGACATCACGGTCAAGGTTAAGGACGTCATAGTCTATTGTTAGTTTTAAGACATTCCGGTCAAGGTTAAGGACCTTATAGTCCATGGGTTTAAGGACCCCACGGTCCGATATTAGTTTTAAGACATCACGGTCAAGGTTAAGGACCTCATAGTCCATGAGTTTAAGGACCCCACAGTCCGTATCAATGTGTGATCATCGGGACCCGTCACCTCTTTGAAGACGTTGAGGGATTACAACGCCAAAAATCAAAGGAGTGAAGAGATGTACCCTTAAACCAAGATAGATTAAGTGATCTGTAGTCCAATTTGGAAACTAAGATCAATTATTATATTATGATCCTATTGGCCCAGTTAAGTTTGAATTGAGGACTTATGGCCAGCTTGGGCTAAGTCCAATTGTATCTGGGATATTGGCCCTCTGTTGATTCATTGAAGGAGAGGCTTTGCCTCTGGAAACTTAGCCAATTGAGGTAAGGCTAGTGTTAAACACTAGAGACCAACAGTGTTGAACACTGGGAAAAGATTAACAAGTTAGTGTTGAACACTAAAAGATAATCGGTGTTGAGCACTGGGAAAAGGGTTTTTAAATTAGTGTTAAATACTAAGCAAGTCAGTGTTGAACATTGCAAATATAGTTTTCCAAATTAGTGTTAAACACTAAGTAGAGTCAGTGTTAAGCACTGGATACAGAGGGTTCAATTTAGTGTTAAACATTGAGGCAAGAGGGGTCACGTGGTAACACGTGAGAGCGCCCTTCTTCTCTTTATTTTGTTCTGCAGGTAAGTGTTTAACACTTTCAGTTCTGAAAGCCATCACGTGCGGGCACGTGATGGGGGCTCATGCTCTGGTTTATTAGAATACTCATTAGGGGTCACGTGGTGACACGTGAGGGCGCCCCAGAGTTCTCTTTTATTTTTTTGTTTCTTTATGTGCTTCAGGGATCACGTGGGACACGTGAGGCATTGCCTCAAAGTTCTCTTTATATATCTTCGCAGGAGTCACATGGTAACACGTGAGGTGTCTGCTTCAGAGTTCTATTCTGTGGGTCTTAGCAGGGGTCACGTGGTAGCACGTGGCTCTGCGTGTTTTTAAAGTTCTGTTCATAGGGTTAAACCCTAAACTTTAGAGGAATTAAATTCATGTTTTCTTCTGAAGAATTATATTCTTAGTTAGGGTTAAACCCCGATTTCTTTTAATAAAGGAATTAAATTCCTGTGAGTTTGAGAGAATTATATTCTCAGTTAGGGTTGAACCCTAGTTCTGTTCATCTTGAAGGAATTAAATTCCTATATCATAGGGTTAAACCCTAACTTTTTGTCAAAGGAATTGAATTCCTATCATTTTGTGAGAATTAAATTCTCTGAACTCAGTTCCTCCTCTGTGTTTTGGATCTACCTGGCAGGATCTCAACCCAATGAGAATTAAATTCTCAATTCATGAGGAGATGTGCACTTTACAGATCCTCCACCAGAGAAAGAACTAAGTTCTCTTCTTTTATGTAAGAGTTAAACTCTTTTGAGAATTAAATTCTCCTTTGAAGCCTCCCTTTTCCTTTCTTACCTAGGGTTTTCCTTTTTGCAGAGAATTCAAGGCTCTCTCTCTCTCTCTCTCTATGTATATCAAAAAAAAAGATCCAAAGGTCTCAAGGTTTCAGAGAAAGGTTGTAGAAAGAAGGTCTTCGAAAAAAAGGGGGCCCTCTCTTCTTTTCTTGGCTCCTATTTATAAGAGAAGGAAGAGAATCAATCTGCTTAGTAAATTTCTCATTTAGAGATTTGATTTATATTTATCATTAATCCGGGCCTTTAGATTGTTAGGTGAATTTTATTCACCATTGGATTTTAAATCCAAACATATCTCTTTGTTATTTCGGTTAGATTTTAAGGGGAAATCTTTCCAAGTTCAAGATTTTTCCATAAATAGGTGATATTTAATCAGCTTTAGATTTTTAATCCAACGGTTCCAAATAATCATTCTCCATTTGGAAAGATTTGAATGATCTCTTCTCAGAATTTAATTCTGTTAAATAATAAGGCTTTTAAAGCCGGTCACGTTTGGCCACGTGACCCTTGGTCACGTGGCCCCTGGAACGGGCCTTTCTTCTCCTTTTGCGCTCTGTTCTCTGGCCGCTGCTCAGCCGTCACGTGCCAACACGTGACCCCTGGTCACGTGTCACACGTGAGCCTTTTCTTGAATGAGCTTTGTGCTGCTGCTTTGAACGTCACGTGCCAACACGTAACCACTGCTCACGTGTGAGCACGTGATGCCTCTTCCGAGTCCTTTCCTGATTTGATTTTTGATTTTTTTTAATCAGGGAACAAATGCCCCCACAGCGTTGTTCTCACGTGTCTGCACGCGAGTGCAACGCTATCTCTTTTGTGACCGTTGGATCCCTCTAAGGACTCGGGGAGATGAAGCGTCTCCATCACATCCTATAAATATAGGGGTCACTTCAGAAGCGCCTCCACTTTAGCTTATCTTCCTCCTTGCAACTTTTCATTTTGAGAATTTAATTCTCGCCTCCAGAGCTTAGTTCTCTGCCTCAAAATTTTTTTAGAGTTTAACTCTGTTGATCGAGTCCTTTACCTCAGGTAATCACTTTGAGCGAATGAAGAACTTTCCATGCATAACATTCTCTGGATCAAGGGTTTCACCCTTTTAACACAAACCCATTTTCTTCAAGTTCATCTTCAAAAACAGAAAACCACTTAATCTTCGAACAGTAGATTTCGTAGGTTTCACATGATCTTTAGGGAAATGCTGGTGACAGTTCAAATCCATGGAGTTTAACTCCGTCCACAGAAAAAATGTTTCTGGGAATTTAATTCCCCTTTTCAAAAGGAATTTAATTCCTGTGAAGAACTAAGTTCTTCCCATGGAGGCTTCTTAGGGTTTTCTTGCCCTTGGTTGTCTCTTTTGTAATCAATAAAGCAGAAGCTTGCAATGATGTCTTCTGTGGGAATTTAATTCCCTTGATCCTGTTTGATTTGTTGTAGAGTCCAAGGTAGATTTGTCTTCTAGGGGATGTGCAGGGCCACTTGAAACCCACTACCTATTTAATGAGGATATCCCCTTTGTCTTATTATGATTTCTTGGCCTCAATATTAACGAGCCGTCAACCTGATTCTGTGGGGCCCATGTTTTTTGTAGCCAACGGTCTCATAAAAAGAGTCTGCTGTCGCTTTCTTCAACTGTCTTCATATATATATTTATGCCCATATATACATATATATATATATTGTTGGCTTCGTTTTTGACAGTTTTCCTTTTCTTTATTTCAGGTGCAATGGCTTCTGTTCCGTGCTTTCCCTTCACTCGCTCAGAGGCCGCTTTTTCTCAATCACCATCCGACGAGGAAGCGATGGCGATGATCCGGGCTCATGACCCGAACTGCACCAGCTTACTTCTATGGGGATCTTGGTACAGTCATATCATCCGGGGTCGCCGGAGTTTCCTCTGCGCAGTACCGACAGAGCCTACTTTCCCATTCTTGCCGATGGACCCTCCGAGGACGGTTTTTGCTGTGGAGATGCCAAATTGGACTCCAGCAGGATGGCTCGAGCCTTCAACGATCGGTATCCCGAACCATCCGATCCCGGCTATAGATATTCTGGGGTGGCATATTTGCCACGGTGAGGCCCAACCATGGGGACAAATCTACAAGATAGGGCTCACCCCTTGACACCCTACGAGGTACCTTCTCTGGGCTCGTTACATCCTGTCCGCCCATCGCGCGCGGCTACAGAAGGTCAGGCTGTACCAGGCGATATATGCGTCGCTCTTTCACTACCAATCCCCGCATGTCTGGTGGGTTAAGACGTTCTTGAACCAGTGGAACCTCCCCACCAACACTTTCCTTTTAGGGGACCGCGAGGTCTCGATCTCTTTGGCAGAATTTTATGAAATCTCGGGATTGCCAATCAGGGGTACATTGTATGAGGAGTTGCTGCCTCCTGACGAGTATGTCTTTGAGCCCGAGCCTGCTCCGGTTGACGGCCTGTCCGCTGAGAATGCCGTCCGCCACAGGCGTCCCAGCTTGATCAAGGCGCTAGGTATCTTCGACCGATTGTTCACTGAATCTGACGAGCAGGGTGTTACTTTTAAGAGCTTCATTGCCTGCTTCCTTCGCGAGGACGTCTTGTCGAAGACAGCTCCGAAGTTCGCCAACATCAAAGCCCCCTTTGGTTTTCGTCCGAAGAAGCTGCCGACCACTGAATCGGATCTACCGCAGTACTACATCCCCATTATGTCGCCGATGTCTTTTGAATCCATTGCAGCTCCCGGCATGGATGAGGAGACGTTCTTCGTGGGGTTTGTCAGTGTCTGGCTCAGTTGGTTTGTCATCCCCATGCATCGTCGCTTTATGAGGGCTTCGGTTATCTACCCGGCTCATTGTATCGCTGAGGGGACGCGGTTGGCCATCGGTGTCCCGGCGTTGGCGCATCTTTATCACGGGTTGGGCACCGCAGCTAACACTTCTACTCCTGGCGTGGATGTAGTAAACTTTTCGCTTCATTACTTCACGTCTTGGATCGAAATGCACGTGTTGGGGGCTTTCGCTATGCATCAGAGGCCCGCATTTTACGATGCCTACCCCTTCCCGTGACTTATGCGATTGGTGGATGCTTCTGCCACTGACCCGACCCAATTCGGGGCTATTCGGGTGCTGATTTCTCCTTACGCTACTGCTGGCGGGCTGGTTTTTAATGATCGGGTCTTGTCTTCTCCTTCAGGTCCAGTTCAACAACTCTGGGACCGGTCAAAAGAAAACGTACCCTCTTTGAGGCCCCGGGAGGCCGTGCACTTGTATGCCATTAGACCAGGCTATTTGGTATTCCGCCAGGATAGTGCGGCTCTTTTCATGCGGTACAATCCGCATCGCTTCGCTCGACAGCTTGGGTAAGACCAGTGCGTTCCCTTCGAGGCTTTCATAGTTGCGCCGGTCCCTTCACTTGATGCCGTTCGTGATGCCGCTCATCATTTCGTGAGATTGAACACCGGCTCCCACTTCATGATCCCTGAAGCTGAGCACATGCCCCGGTGCGTGGGATCGTTCACAGGTTGGTATCTCCATCGAGTCAACCCAATTATTCTTGAGGAGAGAAGGGTGCTTCTTGGTCATGATGCCCCTCCTCAGGTTCCGGCCATGGGAGCTACGCTGCGACCGCGAGCTCCGGTCCGCTTCCCTCTGAGGGATATTGGCACCGCGCTCATTCCGGAGGAGTCGGGGGTGGACCTTACTCCAACAGCTGGCATGCTCCTAGGTACCCGTTCACAGGGTAGACGGGCCCCAGTAGCAGCACCACCGCCCGCGGCAGCACTGCCACCCGTGGCATCGACAATGGCGGTGTCATCCTCGGCCGTAGCACCAAGCGAGGGTAATAGGGATGAGGGTGTTGAAGGCGACGTGGGCCGCCGCCGTACCAAGGCTCCACGGGGAAAGAAACGGTCGTCTTCGGCGACCGGTTCTGGATCTAAGAGGCGGAAGAGGGTGGCCACCAACTTACTTGATTCTTTAACGGAGTCAGAGCCCATACTTCCAGATGAGTCGTTGGTCGTGCAAGAGTCGGACGATGGTCTTCTTTTCCCGGGTTCGGCTGCTGAAGAGGCCGCACAATTGGCTGAGGCTATAAGACGTTCCCAAGATGAGTCCCAGAACGTCAGGATTCCGAAGAAGCCCTATCCTGCCATAATCTTTTATGAAGACCCTTCATGGATCCGGCGGCGGTTTATTGGCCCCTTGGAGGAGTGGGGTGAAAAGGCGTTGAAGTAGGCCATCTCGAAGGATGCTGCGGACGCGCTCTACTTATGGACCGGCGGCCACGAGTCCACCCTTGAACCCCGACGAGCACACCTCCTTGAGAAAGGGCATCGGCTTAAAGAAGCCATATCGAAGGCTTCGTTGCGCATTTGTATGCCGTTTATACTTCTTTGTAGCATTTCAGATTGTTTGCACCTGTATGTACATATCCTTATTCTTGCGTGAATTGTGCAGAGTCTTCGGCAATGGGAGAGGTTCCTACGGGCTTATTGAAGCTAAAGCCTATCGACATTCCTGATGAAGCATTGCTCGATGTGGAGGGGGTTGATGAGGCTGCTCCTCTTACAACAGAGCCTCCGGTGGCAGTTCTTGATCACGGAGCGCTTGCTCCTTTGGGGGAGACCCCTTTGGTGGTCGTCGCCCTGATGACTCTTCCTGAGGGCGGCCCAGAGGCTGGAAGAGAGGTAGTCGGGACTACCCTTCCTTTGTTAGAGCCCGAGGTCATGGCGGAGGCCGTTGAAGCCGCTATCCCCCCGGCTCAGAATGGGAGGAGTGTTGAAGGTAACCTTTAATATTTTAAATTAGCAATCTTTCTGTTGTCTAAACTCTTTTGTGTTTTCAGAATTGTGCGGGCTGGCGGCCTCCATTGCCGATCTGTCTCCCCGGCAATCGTTTTAGCGTCTGCTGGAGATGGCAGCTCCGCAGGCGATAACCCCTCAACGCATCATCCTCTCATCTGGACAAGGTTAGTGTTGTTCATCATTTCTCATAGCATCGTTGTTACTTTGCGTATTGACATTGAGGTTCTCTATAGTTTTGGAGGCCGATGATGAGGTTGAGGTCCTCGAAGGGCCAGGGGAACTTTCAGCTCCTACTTGCATGACCATAGGTAAGTGACATTTCAATATAGTCTCACTTGTTCCTTCGCTTAAGAGTCTTACGGACATTTTTCAAATCTGAACAGCCCTGCTAGCTCCCGTAGCGTTGGAATCGCGTATCGCCATGCCGCCCGGCCCTTATGCTTTGCGAGCTTCAGAACGCTTGGCCCAATTAAGCCTTGTCTCCCTGTCGTCTTTGATCAAGAAGCTTCGTGCTGGTAGCGCAACCACAGCTGAAGCATTTGCTACCGAGGCTAACGGTTCTCTTCCTTTTCTTGCCACCTACCATAGCGAAGAGGTGGTGTGAGTCTGGGTGGAGTTCTGTCGGCAGGTGGAGGCCTGCTTGCACGCCCTTGAATGTTCCCGCCTTTCGTCGGAGGCCGTGGCTGCAAAGACGGACTTGCGGGGGCTGATAGCGCGGTGCGCGGCAAACATGACATCGTGCGAGAAGAGGCTCGGCCGTAAATTCTCGGAGAGGGAGCTGGCTTCTAAAGCGCTGGGCGAGCTTCAAGCTAATCTTACCGCCAAGGCCAACAAAGCATATGAACTCTGGCGGGTGCTTCAAGAGTCTATCAGGGAGGTAATGACTCTTGATAAAGCTGCCACGTTCACTCGCGAGAGGGTCGAGGCTCACAAGGCCATCGAGAAAGAGCTTGAAAGCCGGCTTGCTTCGTATCAGGCCCAGCAGGCTCAGGCGGAGGCTCGTCTTCTGGCGATCCTGAATAATGAAGCCGTGACCCAGCAAAAGCAGGATGAGCTAGCGAAATTACTAAATCGCCCGCCAGCTTATAAACTTGTATCTTTTCTTTTCTTTTTGTACATACTCCTGAACGAGAGTATTTTCTTTTTGTTCTTTCATGAATCGTACTTTGTATCCATCTTGGTTTATGAAAAGACATATTTTTTCTTCTCAATGGTGTGTCCCTTTTCTATTGAATGTGTTCTGCGGACAATTTATCTTGGCCTATTTGCTGGGTAGCGATGGCTTAGGATTCAGGGTTAAGCTCCACCTCCTAAGACTTTTGAGCTTTATGAGCCGTGAGGGTCTCATAAAGAGTTTTTCTCCCTGCAGGTCGAGAAGATCCCGTAGGTGTAAGTTCTTCTTAAGAGTCATGAGGATTCTTAAGCGGGTTCTCCCTTGGGAGTCGTAAGGATCTCACAAGAGAGTTTTCTTCCTTGCAGGTCGTGAGGACCCACAAGTGCTGAGTGCGGTCGCCCTTATCCGTATTTCACGGGGTCAAGGGTTGCTTTGGGATGTTCTCTAGGGCACAATAGTTTAAAGACATCGCGGTCAAGGTTAAGGACCTCATAGTCTGTGGGTTTAAGGACTCCACAGTCCAACGTTAGTTTTAAGACATCACGGTCAAGGTTAAGGACCTCATAGTCCGTGGGTTTAAGGACTCTACAGTCCGATGTTAGTTTTAAGACATCACGGTCAAGGTTAAGGACCTTATAGTCCGTGGGTTTAAGGACTCCACCGTCCGATGTTAGTTTTAAGACATCACGGTCAAGGTTAAGGACCTCATAGTCCGTGGGTTTAAGGACTCCACAGTCCGATGTTAGTTTTAAGACATCACGGTCAAGGTTAAGGACCTCATAGTCCGTGGGTTTAAGGATTCCACCGTCTGATGTTAATTTTAAGACATCACGGTCAAGGTTAAGGACCTCATAGTCCGTAGGTTTAAGGACTCCACAGTCCGATGTTAGTTTTAAGACATCACGGTTAAGGTTAAGGACCTCATAGTCCGTGGGTTTAAGGACTCCACCGTCCGATGTTAGTTTTAAGATATCACGGTCAAGGTTAAGGACCTCATAGTCCGTGGGTTTAAGGACTCCACAGTCCGATATTAGTTTTAAGACATCACGGTCAAGGTTAAGGACCTTATAGTCCGTGGGTTAAAGGACTCCACCGTCCGATGTTAGTTTTAAGACATCACGGTTGTCACGACCCGAAAGTACGGAACGCGACTGGTACTTAGATTACGAGATGTCTAAAGGCGTACCGTAACCTAAGTCAGCCAAAGCCCAAAAGAATCTAAACCAAAATCAAAAGAGAGTGAAGGAAAACCTTTAATGAAAATGGTTTTTAAAAATCATTTAGGTTGCATAGAATCCCATTTTAAAAACATCATAAATTTCTGAAAATTTCGGCAGAGTCTCCCCTGTATTTTCTATCCCCCAAAATGGGTACAACAAGATAATAAACCTGTAATCATAAAAATGGCATCCCCAAGCGGGAGCTAGCTCTTCACCCAAGGCGGATCACAACCACATGCAATATAATAGTAATATCAAGAAAAAGAGCATAAAAGAAATGCAAAATACGAGAAAACACACGTCGGCTCAAGTGAGCTCGACCCAAAAGAAACCACAAATATACAAACCTCTCAGTCTCGTCACTAGGTCGCATATACAATATAAAGTGGTAGATGGAGAATACTAGATACAATGATAAAGCAAAAGAAGTAAAGTGTGCTCGCAACCCACCTACGGGCGATGTCGCGAGTCTGCGCAAAAGGAGCTGATAATAAGATAGCCCGCCGCTACAAGACTGACGGGTCCGACCTGCAAGACACTGTGGCACAACGGGGGTGAGTTGCCAGCTCGTGAGTAAATATAACATCTAATAAGGCAATCGTAAGAATGCACGCAATGCACCACAACATGCATGTCCATATGTGGTATAATATCTCTAGTATGCATGCACATGTATGCAATGTCATTTCTAACTCTTTAAGTGTTTTAAATGCTAAGGGTACTGCGTTCTTAACTTTAGAAAATGAATATCTGTATAATAGCTAAGTACCGTCAAGAAATCATCTGAAAACCCGTGTCAAGCATCGACACCAAATAGGAATCATATCTGTCTCAATATCGGGCTCCGTCAGTCCGGATCGGCCCATATCATAAATCTCACGACAACGGTCGGTATCCTCCGGATATCCGCCGCGCCAGACATCACCGGTAGGTAGTCTTCCCCTGCCAGGCTCATCGTCTACAACTCGATCTTCTTGCCCCGGGGTACCACACCGGGCCCACCATGTACCCGAGACGGTTCATCCACTCCTCGAATCGGGTCTCGAAATCCAACAGAAAACATGAAAACTCATGGTGGACGACACATACATCACGAGAAAACCGCAACTTTGTTTTGAAAATGATAAATATAAGGTTTTGTTAAATTCATGCGGTTTTCCCCAAAAATCCAGAAATCGCAGCAATACTGAAATCCTCAAGAAAATCATAATGTCCACTTGTTATATATGATAAATGTCTATGATATCAATGCATACGATGTGAATTTTGCTAGAAATCTATATAAATATGATGATGATGCGAGGTATACGTATGCTATGCAATTTCATATATCAAGTATGAATGCAAGTGGCGATATTATGATAAACAGGTTCTATAGTGCACGTGGCATGGCAATTACCAAAGGCGTGTGTGTCACATGAATGGTGCGCGTGCAACAGATGCCAATGGTAATGGTGTTCGTGTCCTACAAAGTGATATCGCATAAGTATAGATGAATGTTCATGCAATCTAATATACTGTTCGCTATAAGGGTATGCAGTGTACATGAATGGATAAGCTAGCTAACAATATGAATCTTGCAAAAAGTAGGGTAATCCTAACTAGGGGGGCGCCTCGCGCCATTCAGACGATTCCCCCATAGATGAATACATCTACTCACCTGAAATCCCCGCTAATCCGATCCGACCACCGCCTTGCCTTTACGCGCCGTGTCCGATGTTTCCCCGACCGATCCTATATTTGCACAACACCAAGCATAAGATTACAAAACCTAAAACGATGCAAGTCACAATATACAATTATCAACGCTCTCGAATTAATCATAGCATGCACTCGGTGCGCGGAAAAACGCACGAAAATCGCTAACCTTTAACTAGAATCGTCATTTCGGGGAAATCGACAAAACTACAACCCGACTAGACGAAACCCCGCGTTCACGCACTCTAATAGTCCTATACGAAGCTAATTATATCGCTAACATAACGCAATTTGATTGCATTCTAATTTTCGTAAAAATCTAGTAAGCAAATTCAATACTGATTCGATGCAAACATCGAAATTTAATCGATTTAGCGAGCATATCATTACACAATTAACCACTATAATCAATTAGATAATCAAAACCCTAACTTAATTCTAACAACCATGTTTCAAACCCTAACTCAACATCAAAACCCCTTCTTGATTTTCATGAACAAGAATTTACAACTAAATTAATACTTCAAAATTGAATTTTAGCACACATAAACTACAACTTAACAAACTAGTTTTGGATTTACCTCACAAGTGGAACCCTAGCATGATCAAGTCACCAAGAAAGCCTCCTTTCATCAAGTTTTTGAACCAAATTTTGTTGAGGAGAGAGTGGATTAAGGTTTAGTGTTGAATTGAGAATGAAATTTGTGAGTTTTTTGTTGAATTTTTGCAAGAAAATGAAGCAAGAAGGAAGTGAGAAATGAAGGGGGAGCTGCTGAAATTCGACCAGCAGGAAGAGGAGGAGGGTGTGGGGAAATTTGGAGAAGTTTCTAGGTCAATAAACACCCCATGTTCTCATTTAATGCTTTCATATCAACAATTTACAAAAAAAACCTCATTTTACACCATTTTTCCATTAAATTTCCCACCCTAAAACCAAAATTGTGCAAGTCATGATATAATTTTATTAACACCATATTTTAGCTTATAAAGATTCCTAATTATGAAATTTACCTAATTAAATTTGTATTTATCCCTAATTTAATGTATTTAAAAAGGCTTAAAATAATAATAAAAATAATTAATTACGAAAAAAAATTTATTTAACTAGAAAATTATAAGTGACATTTTAGTGACAAAATTATAGTAATATCGTATCTAAATTTTGTATAATTAGTTCTACAATGAAAAATACCTATTTTGACTTTTTACGGAAAAAGCCGAAAATTTAGCCAATTACCGAAAACTGCCTAAACGATTTTCGAAGGGTTACAATCTTCCCCCCTTAAAGAAATTCGGTCCCCGAATTTAGAATTTAACTACGCGTACCTTCAAAAAGATGGGGATATCTCTTCCTCATCTCGACCTCAGTCTCCCAGGTGACCTCCTCACTGTTCGGGCCACGCCAAAGGACCTTGACGGACGGTATAACCTTCGACCTCAATTTCTTCACCTGCCGATCCAAAATGACCACCGGCTGCTCGGTGAAAGAAAGATCACGCTCTAGCTGGATCGTCTGGTGCTGAATCGCCTGGGAAGGATCATGAAGGTACTTGCGGAGCATCGAGACATGGAATACGGGGTGAACATCGGGGAAGCTAGGCGGAAGAGCTAACCGATAAGCGACTGGACCAACACGCTCTAGGATCTCGAAAGGACCAACATATCTAGGACTCAGCTTACCTTTCCGCCCAAATCTCATCACACCTTTCATCGGAGAGACCTTCAGGAAAACATGATCGCCAACAGCGAACTCGAGTCGGCGACGACGCCTGTCAGCATATGATTTCTGCCTGCTCTGTGCCGCTCTCATCCTGTCCCGAATCAGCTGTATCTTCTCGGTCGTCTCCTGTACAATCTGTGGCCCCAAAATACAGCTCTCCCTGAGCTCTGTCCAACATACAGGCGATCGACATCTCCTCCCATATAAAGCCTCAAAAGGTGCCATCTGAATCGTCTCCTGGAAGCTATTATTGTAGGAAAACTCGATCAAAGGCAAATGACGATCCCAGCTACCACCGAAATCTAAAACGCAAGCTCTAAGCATGTCCTCAAGAGTCTGAATAGTACGCTCCGACTGACCGTCAGTCTGCGGATGAAAGGCTGTGCTAAAACTCAATCGGGTGCCCAATGCTTCCTGGAGTTTCTGCCACAATCGGCTGGTAAACTGGGTGCCACGGTCGGACACGATGCAAGTCGGAACGCCATGCAGTCGCACTATCTCATCAATATAAACCTGGGCGTACTGAGAAAATCCAAAAGTGGTCTTCACTGGCAGAAAGTGAGCCGCTTTCGTTAGTCGATCCACAATCACCCAAATAGAGTCATACCCTCGACTAGTCCTGGGTAGACCCACAATGAAGTCCATGGAGACCTGCTCCCACTTCCACTCAGGGATGGGCAAAGGCTGTAACTCGCCGGCTGGCCTCTGGTGCTCGGCCTTGACTTGCTGACAAGTCAGGCATCTCGACACAAAGTCTGTAATATCCTTCTTCATCCCGTCCCACCAGTAAACCTCTCTCAAATCATGGTACATCTTGGTGGAACCTGGGTGAACACTGTATACTGATCTATGTGCCTCCTCGAGAATATCACGCCTCAGTCCCTCTGAATCTTGCACGCACAGTCGAGTCCCAAATCGAAGTATCCCCTGATCATCAATCACGAACTCGGAAACTCTGCCCTGCCGAATCTGCTCAATAATCTCTAAGATGCGGGCATCGCCGGACTGTGCCTCGTGGATACGGTCAAGTAACTGTGGGCGTGCTCTGAAATGGGCCAGCTGTCCCCCTGTAGGAGTAAACTCAAACTGCACTCTGCTGTCACATAAAACCTGCCAATCCGCCGTCGACTGCATCTGTACTGCGCTCAAACAAGATAAGCTACCTCCGGGCCTCCTACTCAAAGCATCTGCCACCACATTCGCCTTGCCCGGATGGTATAAAATCTCGCAGTCATAATCCTTCACCAACTCCATCCAACGGCGCTGTCTCAGGTTCAAATCTCGCTGCTGGAAGATATACTTCAAACTCTTGTGGTCAGTGAATATCTGGCACGACTCACCGTATAGGTAATGTCTCCAGATCTTAAGTGCAAATACCACTGCAGCCATCTCTAAATCATGGGTGGGGTAGTTCTGTTCGTGTTTCCTCAGCTGTCGAGAAGCATACACGATAACTCTGTCGTGCTGCATCAATACACATCCCAGCCCCACTCGAGAAGCATCACAATATACTACGAACCCGCCTGATCCTGAAGGCAATGCTAACACTGGTGCAGTAGTCAGACGAGTCTTCAACTGCTGGAAACTATCCTCACATGCCTGGGTCCAATCAAAAGGAACCCCCTTCCGGGTCAACCCGGTCAACGGTGCAGCAATGCGGGAGAAATCCTGGACGAAACGTCGATAATAGCCGGCCAGACCTAGAAAGCTGCGAACCTCTGTAACTGATACTGGTCTAGACCAACGCTGAACTGCCTCGATCTTCTTCGGGTCCACACAAATACCGTCTCTCGTTACCACATGACCTAAGAAATCGACACTGTCTAGCCAGAATGCGCACTTGGAGAATTTGGCGAACAGCTGATACTCCCTCAAAGTCTGCAATGTGATACGTAAGTGCTGCTCATGCTCCTCCCGGCTCCGAGAGTAAACCAAGATGTCGTCAATGAACATAATAATGAACAGATCGAGATACGGCCTGAATACACGGTTCATCAAATCCATAAATGCTGTCGGGGCATTAGTGAGCCCGAACGACATCACCAAGAACTCATAATGACCATATCGAGTACGGAAGGCGGTCTTCGGAATATCCTCCTTCCGAACTCGCAACTGGTGATAACCTGACCGTAAATCAACCTTCAAGAAAAACCCTGCACCCTGGAGCTGATCAAATAAGTCATCAATGCAGGGTAGGGGATACCTGTTCCGCACAGTAACTCGGTTCAGCTGACGATAATCAATGCATAAGCGCATACTTCCGTCCTTCTTCTTAACAAACAAGACGGGAGCACCCCAAGGTGACACACTCGGTCGGATAAGCCCTTTGTCCAGCAAGTCCTGTAACTGATCCTTTAGCTCTCTCAGCTCCGCCGGGGCCATCCGATATGGCGGTATAGAGATAGGCCCCGTGCCGGGGATCAAGTCAATACAGAACTCAATCTCGCGCTCTGGTGGAAGACCAGGCAGCTCGTCAGGAAATACATCAGGAAACTCTCTCACAACAGGGACCTGGTCCAACGGAACCTCTGTGGAGCTAGTATCACAAACATAGGCTAAGAATCCCTGACACCCTTTCCTTAAGAGCTGACCAGCGCGAAGAGAAGAAATCAAGCTGGGAAGGGTAGCGCTACGATCTCCTTGAATAATAAGAACCGGCTCACCAGGAAAACTGAATCTGACTGCCTTTTCACGGCAGTCCACGGATGCATAACAGGTGGCTAGCCAGTCCATACCAAGAAGAACGTCAAAGTCTAGCATATCGAGGAGAATCAAATCAACTGAAGAATCTCTCTCCCCGATACGAACGAAACACGATCGGTACACAAAACGGGCAACAAAAGACTCGCCTACCGGTGTAATAACGACAAGCGGCTGATCTAACGGAGAAGACTCTCGGCCCAACCTCGGTGCAAAGTACGTGGATACATAGGAATGTGTGGAGCCTGGATCAAATAATACCCGTGCATCAAAAGAACATACTGGCAGAGTACCTGTCACGACGGCATTGGATGCCTGTGCATCCTGAGGAGTCAGCGCGAACACTCGGGCCTGTCCACCACTAATAGCTGGCTGTCCTCTGCCTCTACCTCGGCCTCTGCCTCTGCCTCTGTCGCCTCGTCCTCTCGGAACTGGACCGCCACGCCCACGGCCTCTAGAAGCATCTGACTGACGTGGAGCATCATCAGGAGTGGGTAGGAGAGCTCTCTGAGAAGGTGGTGAGGGTGGTAAAGTCACATGCGGGACGGTCGCCGCGCCCTGACGTCCCATGGTATAGTCTCTGACACGGTGGTACTGACTCCCACACCGAAAACATCCTAGCGACGACTGCTGGGTCTGTGGATATGAACCAAATAACTGACCTCGTCTCAATCCTCTGCCTCCACCATCTCCCGGAAATAATCTATCGCGGTGTCTACCCATCTGCCGCTGAGCTGGCGTATCAGTACGGATCCTCTTCGGCCCAGAAACGACCGGAGTCTCAGAAATACGCTCCTCCAAAAGTAAAGCTGCATCCATCGCGGCTGCTTATGTATCAAAGTGCTGGGTGCCGATGGCAAGGAATAGCTGTGTATCAAGCCCTCGCACGAACCTCTTTATTCTCTTCTCTTCTGTGTCTACTAGGTACGGAGCATATCGAGACAACTGGGTAAACTGTATATCATACTCCGACACTGTCATCCCAGGAGTCTTGTGCAAAGACTCAAAACTACGGGCTCGAGCATCTCGGACACTCTCCGGAAGAAAACGGGCAAGAAATGCAGCTGTAAACTCATCCCAGGTCATAGAAGGTAGACCTGCAGCTCGGCCTCTCTCTACTGAATTGTACCATGTCTGGGCAAGACCCTCCAGACGAAAACTCGCAAACTCCACCAATCTATCATCAGAACACCTCAATGAACGGCAAATCCGAGCCATCCTATCAAGAAAAGCCTGTGGGTCCTCTGTCGCATCTGTACCGGTAAAAGCTGGAGGTCTCAATCTCATGAACTCCTGTAGTGAAACAGGGATAGTCTCCGTAGTAGCAGCAGGAGTGACCATCTGTGCAGTAGGTACGATCGTGGTCTGTGCGGTGGAAGGAACGTCCTCGGATCTCTGTGCCCGGCTGGACTCAACTAAAGATCCCATCATCTGCCGCAACTCTTGCATGCCGGCCTCTAATCTGGCAATACGGTCAGGATAAGGCGGATCAGTATGACCCTGAGGGACAGGCGTATCGTCCCGCTCGATCCTCGCCTCAGACGGGCCCGCCCGAATCTCATCCCTAGCGGCAGCCCGCTGAGCTCTCGTAGACTTTGGCGGCATCGAAGCTGGAATAAGAAACATGACTGATAAGGACATTGCAATTGAATCAAGGAATGCAAGGAATCAAGAAAGGAAATACAAGCAATTATGTCCTAAGGTCACTTAGGCGGAGTACCGTATCGTAAGTATGCCGCGGATCATACCCACGGTACGCCACTCTGCTTAAGTCACCTACTCCATCTACCAAGGTCGTCCTACACTCAGAAAGGTAAAACCTACGCTCTGATACCAACATTGTCACGACCCGAAAGTACGGAACGCGACTGGCACTTAGATTACGAGACGTCTAAAGGCGTACCGTAACCTAAGTCAGCCAAAGCCCAAAAGAATCTAAACCAAAATCAAAAGAGAGTGAAGGAAAACCTTTAATGAAAATGGTTTTTAAAAATCATTTAGGTTGCATAGAATCCCTTTTTAAAAACATCATAAATTTCTGAAAATTTCGGCAGAGTCTCCCCTGTATTTTCTATCCCCCAAAATGGGTACAACAAGATAATAAACCTGTAATCATAAAAATGGCATCCCCAAGCGGGAGCTAGCTCTTCGCCCAAGGCGGATCACAACCACATGCAAAATAATAGTAATATCAAGAAAAAGAGCATAAAAGAAATGCAAAATACCAGAAAACACACGTCGGCTCAAGTGAGCTCGATCCAAAAGAAACCACAAATATACAAACCTCTCAGTCTCGTCACTAGGTCGCATATACAATATAAAGTGGTAGATGGAGAATACTAGATACAATGATAAAGCAAAAGAAGTAAAGTGTGCTCGCAACCCACCTACGGGCGATGTCGCGAGTCTGCGCAAAAGGAGCTGATAATAAGATAGCCCGCCGCTACAAGACTGACGGGTCCGACCTGCAAGACACTGTGGCACAACGGGGGTGAGTTGCCAGCTCGTGAGTAAATATAACATCTAATAAGGCAATCGTAAGAATGCACGCAATGCACCACAACATGCATGTCCATATGTGGTATAATATCTCTAGTATGCATGCACATGTATGCAATGTCATTTCTAACTCTTTAAGTGTTTTAAATGCTAAGGGTACTGCGTTCTTAACTTTAGAAAATGAATATCTGTATAATAGCTAAGTACCGTCAAGAAATCATCTGAAAACCCGTGTCAAGCATCGACACCAAATAGGAATCATATCTGTCTCAATATCGGGCTCCGTCAGTCCGGATCGGCCCATATCATAAATCTCACGACAACGGTCGGTATCCTCCGGATATCCGCCGCGCCAGACATCACCGGTAGGTAGTCTTCCCCTGCCAGGCTCATCGTCTACAACTCGATCTTCTTGCCCCGGGGTACCATACCGGGCCCACCATGTACCCGAGACGGTTCATCCACTCCTCGAATCGGGTCTCGAAATCCAACAGAAAACATGAAAACTCATGGTGGACGACACATACATCACGAGAAAACCGCAACTTCGTTTTGAAAATGATAAATATAAGGTTTTGTTAAATTCTTGCGGTTTTCCCTGAAAATCCAGAAATCGCAGCAATACTGAAATCCTCAAGAAAATCATAATGTCCACATGTTATATATGATAAATGTCTATGATATCAATGCATACGATGTGAATTTTGCTAGAAATCTATATAAATATGATGATGATGCGAGGTATACGTATGCTATGCAATTTCATATATCAAGTATGAATGCAAGTGGCGATATTATGATAAACAGGTTCTATAGTGCATGTGGCATGGCAATTACCAAAGGCGTGTGTGTCACATGAATGGTGCGCGTGCAACAGATGCCAATGGTAATGGTGTTCGTGTCCTACAAAGTGATATCGCATAAGTATAGATGAATGTTCATGCAATCTAATATACTGTTCGCTATAAGGGTATGCAGTGTACATGAATGGATAAGCTAGCTAACAATATGAATCTTGCAAAAAGTAGGGTAATCCTAACTAGGGGGGCGCCTCGCGCCATTCAGACGATTCCCCCATAGATGAATACATCTACTCACCTGAAATCCCCGCTAATCCGATCCGACCACCGCCTTGCCTTTACGCGCCGTGTCCGATATTTCCCCGACCGATCCTATATTTGCACAACACCAAGCATAAGATTACAAAACCTAAAACGATGCAAGTCACAATATACAATTATCAACGCTCTCGAATTAATCATAGCATGCACTCGGTGCGCGGAAAAACGCACGAAAATCGCTAACCTTTAACTAGAATCGTCATTTCGGGGAAATCGACAAAACTACAACCCGACTAGACGAAACCCCGCGTTCGCGCACTCTAATAGTCCTATACGAAGCTAATTATATCGCTAACATAACGCAATTTGATTGCATTCTAATTTTCGTAAAAATCTAGTAAGCAAATTCAATACCGATTCGATGCAAACATCGAAATTTAATCGATTTAGCGAGCATATCATTACACAATTAACCACTCTAATCAATTAGATAATCAAAACCCTAACTTAATTCTAACAACCATGTTTCAAACCCTAACTCAACATCAAAACCCCTTCTTGATTTTCATGAACAAGAATTTACAACTAAATTAATACTTCAAAATTGAATTTTAGCACACATAAACTACAACTTAACAAACTAGTTTTGGATTTACCTCACAAGTGGAACCCTAGCATGATCAAGTCACCAAGAAAGCCTCCTTTCATCAAGTTTTTGAACCAAATTTGGTTGAGAAGAGAGTGGATTAAGGTTTAGTGTTGAATTGAGAATGAAATTTGTGAGTTTTTTGTTGAATTTTTGCAAGAAAATGAAGCAAGAAGGAAGTGAGAAATGAAGGGGGAGCTGCTGAAATTCGACCAGCAGGAAGAGGAGGAGGGTGTGGGAAAATTTGGAGTAGTTTCTAGGTCAATAAACACCCCATGTTCTCATTTAATGCTTTCATATCAACAATTTACAAAAAAAACCTCATTTTACACCATTTTTCCATTAAATTTTCCACCCTAAAACCAAAATTGTGCAAGTCATGATATAATTTTATTAACACCATATTTTAGCTTATAAAGATTCCTAATTATGAAATTTACCTAATTAAATTTGTATTTATCCCTAATTTAATGTATTTAAAAAGGCTTAAAATAATAAAAAAAATAATTAATTACGAATTTTTTTTTATTTAACTAGAAAATTATAAGTGATATTTTAGTGACAAAATTATAGTAATATCTTATCTAAATTTTGTATAATTAGTTCTACAATGAAAAATACCTATTTTGACTTTTTACGGAAAAAGCCGAAAATTTAGCCAATTACCGAAAACTGCCTAAACGATTTTCGAAGGGTTACAACGGTCAAGGTTAAGGACCTCATAGTCCGTGGGTTTAAGGACTCCACCGCCCGATGTTAGTTTTAAGACATCACGGTCAAGGTTAAGGACCTCATAGTCCGTGGGTTTAAGGACTCCACCGTCCGATGTTAGTTTTAAGACATCACGGTCAAGGTTAAGGACCTCATAGTCCGTGGGTTTAAGGACTCCACAGTCCGCGAAATGTGTGGTTACCGGGACCCGTCACCTCTTTGAAGACGTTGAGGAATTACAACGCCAAATATCAAAGGAGTGAAGAGATGTACACTTTAACCAAGGTAAAATCAGTCTAGAATCATCATGGTTGATCGTTAGTTTTAAGACATTACGGTCGAGGTTAAGGACATCATAGTCCGTGGATTTTAAGGACTCCACAGTCCGATGTTTGCTCTGGATGCTTCACACGGGTTCACTGCCGTGCTTGGCGAGGACCAGGCTCCGCTCTGGGCGTTTTCCGCGGGGTCAACGAGTGACGTTATCCGCGTTCCACGTGACCAGGAATTTTGCACTAGATGCTTCACACGGGTTCACTGCCGTGCTCGGCGAGGACTAGGCTCCGCTTTGGATGTTTCACACGGGTTCACTTTCGTGCTCTGCGAGGACCAGGATCCGCTCTGGGCGTTTTCCGCGGGGTCAAAGAGTGACGTTATCCGCGTTCCACGTAACCAGGAATTTTGCACTAGATGCTTCACACGGGTTCACTGCCGTGCTCGGCGAGGACTAGGCTCCGCTCTGGATGCTTCACACGGGTTCACTGCCGTGCTCTGCGAGGACCAGGATCCGCTCTGGACGTTTTCCACGGGGTCAAAGAGTGACGTTATCCGCGTTCTACGTAACCAGGAATTTTGCACTAGATGCTTCACACGGGTTCACTGCCGTGCTTGGCGAGGATTAGGCTCCGCTTTGGATGCTTCACACGGGTTCACTGCCGTGCTCTGCGAGGACCAGGATCCGCTCTGGACATTTTCCACGGGGTCAAAGAGTGACGTTATTCGCGTTCCACGTAACCAGGAATTTTGCACTAGATACTTCACACGGGTTCACTGCCGTGCTCGGCCAAGACTAGGCTCTGCTCTGGATGCTTCACACGGGTTCACTGCCGTGCTCTGCGAGGACCAGGATCCGCTCTGGACGTTTTCCACTGGGTCAAAGAGTGACGTTATCCGCGTTCCACGTAACCAGGAATTTTGCACTAGATGCTTCACACGGGTTCTCTGCCGTGCTCGGCGAGGACTAGGCTCCGTTCTGGACGCTTCACGCGGGTTCACTGCCGTGCTCTGCGAGGACCAGGATCCACTCTGGACGTTTTCCACGGGGTCAAAGAGTGACGTTATCCGCGTTCCACGTAACCAGGAATTTTGCACTAGATGCTTCACACGGGTTCACTGCCGTGCTCGGCGAGGACTAGGCTCCGCTCTGGATGCTTTACATGGGTTCACTGCCATGCTCTGCGAGGACCAGGATCCGCTCTGGACGTTTTCCATGGGGTCAAAGAGTGACGTTATCCGCGTTCCACGTAACCAGGAATTTTGCACTAGATGCTTCACATGGGTTCACTGCCGTGCTCGGCGAGGACTAGGCTCCGCTCTGGATGCTTCACACGGGTTCACTGTCGTGCTCTGCGAGGACTAGGATCTGCTCTGGACGTTTTCCACGGGGTTAAAGAGTGACGTTATCCGCGTTCCACGTAACCAGGAATTTTGCACTAGATGCTTCACACGGGTTCACTGCTGTGCTCGGCGAGGACTAGGCTCCGCTCTGGATGCTTCACACGGGTTCACTGCCGTACTCTGCGAGGACCAGGATCCGCTCTGGGCGTTTTCCGCGGGGTCAAAAAGTGACGTTATCCGCGTTCCACGTAACCAGGAATTTTGCACTAGATACTTCACACGGGTTCACTGCCATGCTTGGCGAGGACTAGGCTCCGCTCTGGACGTTTTCCACGGGGTCAAAGAGTGACGTTATCCGCATTCTACATAACCAGGAATTATGTACTAGATGCTTCACACGGGTTCACTGCCGTGCTCGGCGAGGGCTAGGCTCCGCTCTGGATGCTTCACACGGGTTCACTGCCGTGCTCTGCGAGGACCAGGATCCGCTCTAGATGTTTTCCACGGGGTCAAAGAGTGACGTTATCCGCGTTCCACGTAACCAGGAATTTTGCACTAGATGCTTCACACGGGTTCATTGCCGTGCTCGGCGAGGACTAGGCTCCGCTCTGGATGCTTCACACGGGTTCACTGCCGTGCTCTGCGAGGACCAGGATCCGCTCTGGACGTTTTCCACAGGGTCAAAGAGTGACGTTATCCGCGTTCCACGTAACCAGGAATTTTTTGCACTAGATGCTTCACACGGGTTCACTGCCATGCTCGGCGAGGACTAGGCTCCGCTCTGGATGCTTCACACGGGTTCACTGCCGTTCTCTGCGAGGACCAGGATCTGCTCTGGACGTTTTCCACGGGGTCAAAGAGTGACGTTATCTGCGTTCCACGTAACCAGGAATTTTGCACTAGATGCTTCACACGAGTTCACTGCCTTGCTTGGCGAGGACTAGGCTCCGCTCTGGATGCTTCACACGGGTTCACTGCCGTGCTCCGCGAGGACCAGGATCCGCTCTGTACGTTTTCCACGGGGTCAAAGAGTGACGTTATCCGCTTTCCACGTAACCAGGAATTTTTTGACTTTGTCTGTATTTCATGGAGTCGGAATTTGACTCGCGGTCAGCTGTATGCCGGCGAGCCATGGAGCTGGGAGTTGTCGCTGTTCCGCTTTACTTGATGTTGTGTCTGCTGCAATGAGACGAACGTCGAGATGATCTTTAGGCTATCTGTGAACCGTCGAGATTTGGCTCCTTCTTATGATGAAACCCGGAGGAGGAGTATGATCCCTTCTTTGTTTGCACCCCTGATTGTATACAGGGATAGATGTAACATCACCTGTAGGGCGTAAATTTCATTTTTATTTTATTTCTTTTTTCGCGATGCTCTATCATTTCAGCTTTTATATCGCGAAGGTCGTGATTGCCCCATCATTTCGGCTAATTTTCGCGGTGCCCAATCATTTCGGCTATTTATTTGATTTTTACTCGCTGCTTTTTATTGCGAGTTGCCCAATCATTTCGGCTATCTTTCATGCATACATTTTTTTTACTTGCTGCTTTTTATTGCAAGTTGCCCCATCATTTCGGCTATTTCGTATGCATGTGTGACTCGCTTGCCTTTTTGCTGCAAGCTTGGATTTTAGACACCGATTTCGGCATCAGCACCGCTGCAACTGGGATATTGCCAGGAGCGAATCATCATTTGCCTGTTTCGATGTTGAACAAAGGTGGCTTAGTAAACAGGGTTAAGGGTCCTGTCGACTAAGGCTTTTGACTTCATGAGCCGTAAGGGTCTCACAAAGGTATTTCTCCCTACAGGTCGTGAGGATCTTGTAGGTGTGTTTTCTCCTTGGGAATCGTGGGGATTCCTAAGTGCATGTCCTCTTGCAAGTCGTAAGGATCTTACAAAAGGGTCTTCTCCTTATAAGTCAAGAGGACTTACAAGGGTTGTTTGCCATGTGAACATATCCCTAGTCACGGATAAGACTTGGTTAGGGAAATGTTTATTCATGCCCGTGGATTGTATACAAGGGTCAGTATTGAGCCACTTGTAGGGCCAAAATTGAAGGTTGTGGGGGTTGCTTAAGCACAGGTTTAGGTCTCTGTGACTTAAGACTTTCAAATCTTATGAGCCGTGAGGGTCCCATAAGAGAGTTCTCCTTATGAGTCGTGAGGATCTCGCAAGTGTAATTTCTCCTTAGGAATCGTGAGGACTCCTAAGTGTGTTGCTCTCTTGTGAGTCGTAAGGATCTCACGCAGGTGGTTTCTCTTTTACAAGGTCATGAGGACCCTGCAAGTGTTCTTTAACGAGATTGCGCCCTTTCGGGTTTTCACAAGCACTCGCCGGTAGCTCTGCTGTTTTTACTCACGGAGCCCTTTCGGGTTTTCATCCGTGCCCATTTTGCTTATGGACATACCGTTTTCTTTTCTTTTCTTTTTTTTTCTTTTTATTTTCTAACGAGGTTGCGCCCTTTCGGGTTTTCACAAGACTCGCCGGTAGCCCTGCTGTTTTTACTCACGGAGCCCTTTCGGGTTTTCATCCATGCCCATTCTGCTTATGGACATACCGTTTTCTTTTCTTTTTTATGTTAGCATCAGTTTTGGGATGCTGTAATCCACCGTAGTTTATCGACATCTCGGTCAACAGCTAATTTTAGGACATAGTGGTCCGTTGTTAGTTTAAGGACGTTTTGGTCCGTTGTTAGTTTAAGGACATTTCGGTCCGTTGTTAGTTTAAAGACATTTCGGTCCACCGTTAGCTTAAATACGTTTCGGTCCGTTGTTAGTTTAAGGACGTTTCGGTCCTTTGCTTGAAGAAGGCCGGTTACTACTCAGAGTTCGGGCTTAGGAAGATAGCGAGCGGACATAGTCGTCGTCATCTATCATTGACCTAAGCCTTAACCCGTTAAGCGTAGTATTTCTTTAGGAAGCGACCGTTTATTGGCCTGAAAGGTCTTTCACCGTGCATATCCATAAGTAGGTACGCTCCGCCCTGGTAGACCTTGTCTATGATGTACGGGCCTTCATAGTTTGGCTTAAATTTTCCGCGCTTGGTACGATTGGGGATCATAGGTTATTTGACCACTAGTACGAGTTCGCCTTGGCGGAATGTCCTCGGCCTGGTCAATCTTTCGTACGAGCGCGTCATCTTTGCTTTGTAGGCCTCTAGATTTTGTTGTGCTATTAGCCGGGTTTCATCAAGGGCATCAAGCTCCTCAAGCCGAAGGTGAGCATTCTCTTCGTCCGTCAGCTAGTAGTGGACCGCCACTCGTAGAGAGGATAACTCTATCTCGAGGGGGAGTACTGCTTCTGTACCAAACACCAACGCGTATGGCGTCGTGTTCGTGGCCGTTTTAAACGTAGTTCGATACGCCCAAAAAGCTTCATGCAGTCTCTCATGCCAGTCCTTTTTGTTTCGGGATACCGTCTTTTTCACGATCTTCGTCAAGGTCTTGTTGAAAGCCTCAGCTAGATCGTTAGCTCGAGGATTATAAACTGAGGAATATCTCCAGTTTATGTTGTGTTGTTGCGCGAATCGGCTGATCTTGTGGCTTCTATAAGCTGGCCTATTATCGGATATGATCCGTCGCGGAGTTCCAAACCAATATATGACGTGCGTCTTGAAGAAATGGAGGATATTCTCCGTCTTCACTTCTCTTAACGGTACTGCTTCTGCCCATTTAGAGAAATAGTCAGTCGTCGCCAAGATGAATCGATGTCCCCTGGACGATGCTGGTTCGATGGGGCCGATTATGTCAGTCCCCCACATTTCGAACGGCCAGCTGGCCACCGTTGGATGTAGTGGATTTGGGTGCTGATGGATAAAGTCTCCATGAATCTGGAACGAGTGGCACTGCTTCGCGTATTCGAGGCAGTCCTGAATCATCGTAGGCCAATAGTAGCCCATTCGTTTAATCTTCAACTTCATCTTCGGACCTGCTTGGTGAGAACCGCAGAGTCCGTCGTGAACTTCCTGAACGACTCTTTTCGCTTCGTCAGGTCCCAGACATCTCAACCACAGAGAATCAAATGACCTCTTGTACAGAGTATCATTGACGAAGGCGAAAGACAGAGCTCATTTCATAAGCTGATTTCTTGAGGACGCATCTTCAGGCGTTCGACGGTATTTGAAGTAGTCTATAAAGACTTCTCTCCAATCCTCGGCATTTTCCCGATCTTTAGTTTGCATAGACATTTGCTCAGTCGCTTCCTTTTCTTCGGGTGATTCCGGAGATTTTTCTGCTGGGGCAAGCACCCGACGGTTTTGTACCATGATCCTGACGTCATCGAGGTTCTCGTCAGCCAATTCTTTAGCGAGCTTGGCCAACGCGTCCGCTTTGCTGTTTTCCGTGCGCGGTATGTTTTCCAAAGTGTAGAACGGGATTCGAGTCAGCAGTTGTTGTACTCTCCCTCCATACTTCATCAGCTCTGGCTTGCATGTCTGGTAGCTGCCGTTTACTTGACTAACGACCAGTTGGGAATCTCCGTATATGAGGAGTTTTTCAATTCCTATGTCGATGGCGATCTCGAGGCCTACTATCAGAGCTACGTATTCGGCTTCATTATTCGTCCTTGGTTCCGTTAAGGAGAAAGCGAAGCGCATTATCCCTCCCTGTGGAGTTACGAAGATGAGACCCACCCCTGATTTGATTATAGGGGTGTTTTGCTTGCGCTTCTTCACGGAAGATGCTCCATCGAAATAAAGTTCCCATCGGGTATCACCGCCGTCAATCGCATCAAACGCGTGTTCATCTGGCAGTTCGCAATTCAAAGGAGAATCGGCGGGTATCGGATGCTCAGCGAGGAAGTCGGCGATGGCCTGGCCTTTCACTGCCTTGAGAGGTCGATATGTTATCGAGAACTCCATCAAGAGCAGGGCCCATTTAGCGAGTCGGCCCGTCAATATGGCCTTCGACATTAAATATTTAAGGGGGTCCACCTTCGAAATGAGACGGACTTCATGCGCTAACGCATAGTGCCTGAGCTTTGTTATCGCGAAGATCAACGCCAAGCAGTGTTTTTCAATGGGGGAGTAGTTGCTTTCTGCTCCCAGTAGAACTCGACTTAAATAGTAGAGTGCTCTTTATTTCCCTTGATCGTTCTCTTGTGCCCATAATGCGCCTAAGGAACCTTCGAGGGCGGTTGTATAAAGAATGAGGGGTTTTCCCTTGACCGGAGCAGTTAACACTGGCGGATTCTGGAGGTACTTCTTGATTTCATCCAGCGCTTCTTGGCATTTATGATCCCAGATGAACGGGGTTCCCTTCTTCATCAGGTGGCCGTAAGGACGGCACTTGCCTGAAAGGTTGGCTATAAATCGCCGTATGTACGCGAGCTTCCCTTGGAGAGACCGCAGCTGTTTGAGAGTTCTCGGCGGAGGCATTTCCATGATCGCCTTGATCTTTGACGGATCTATTTCGATACCTCGGTGTCGGACGATGAATCCTAGGAATTTGCCCGAAGAAACTCCGAATGCACACTTGAGAGGGTTCATCTTCAAGTTGTATTGTCGAAGGCGTCGAAATACAGTCTTTAGATGCTCGAGATGTTCCTCGTATGATTTGCTTTTAACCATGAGATCGTCGATATAGCATTCGACGATTTCGTGTATAAGGTCATCGAAGATCTTCATCATGGCCCTCTGATAAGTAGCACCGGCGTTCTTTAAACCGAAGGGCATCACCTTGTAGCAGAATATTCCTAGAGGAGTCCGAAAAGCGGTGTGCTTCTGGTCCTCGGGATGCATCTTTATCTGATTGTACCCTGATGAGCCGTCCATGAAAAAGAAAACCTCGTGAGTGGACGTGTTAACTATCATCAGCTCGGTTACCGGTACTGGGAAATCGTCCTTCGGGCAAGCTTTATTGAGGTCCCTGAAGTCCACGCATATGCGCACTGTCCCATTTTTCTTCATTACCGGGACGATGTTGGCGATCCAGTCAGGATATTGAACTTCTTGGATAAACCCAGAATCGATCAGCTTCTTGACTTCGGCGTTGATGCTCGTCTCAAGCTCGAGCCGCATTCTTATCGGCGCCTGTTTGACTGGCTTAACGTCCGGGGATATTGCTAATTTATGCATAGCAATTTCTGGGTCTAGTCCCGGCATTTCGGAATAATTCCATGCGAAGCAATTTCTATGCTGCATAAGCACGTCTTTTAACGCGGCCACCTTTTCTTCAGATAGCAACTCACTGACGAATGTCGGTCGTGGGTCGTTCATCGTTCCCAGCTCAATTTTCCGGAGGTTATCTGCAGTAGTATGTATGCCATCTTCCAATTCTTTCGGCGCTGGTGGCAACTCTGAGATTACCTCGTCGTCATTGTTCTCGAAGCACCAAGGAAAGTCATCCATATTCTCGAGCTCTTCTTTTGATATCGTTATTACGCGACAGGTACGAGCTCGCTTCCAAGACCGATATAGATCTGGTTCTGCTCCTGTGGCTTTGGGTTCGTGCTTTTGCGGCGGCGTTACCCTCCAGCTGTCGGATAGAGCAAATCTGCCTCGCTGGTATTGGTCTTTGACCCAGTTCTTAAAGGTGAAGCAGTCTTCGATAGGGTGTCCTATGGCTCAGTGATAAGAGCAATAGTCCGGATGAGAGACCTCATTAGCTCGCTCAGGGTGTTTAGACGCTGGAAGTGTAATCATTCGATGTTTTAAAGTGAGGTCAAGTATCTTCCGTGTTTTATTCTGAGGAAAAGAGTATGCCTGACTCATCTTCTTCATAAGGGACAAATCCGGACCGCTCGATTTCCGATCGCCTGACTTCTTGATCCCGCTTTGTCGCTGTCGAACGCCTTTTCTGCTCTTTGACTTGCCTCTACCTCTGCGTCGGGCCTTTTGCACAAGAGGTTGACAGGGAGGAGCATTTTCATCTTTCGCAGCCTGTTGAAAAAGGCGTTGCGTCCTGGCTCTTTCGTAGATGGCCATTTCGCGGTTATGGTCATCCCGAGCTTTTTGACCCGCTTTCCTGATAAGCTTGTCCATTCGCACTTCAAATGACGGACTCGGCGCTTTGATTGCGGGATCTAGTCCTGATGAGGGGCTGGCATTTCCTGACAGGGCGTCCTCTTCTTCATCGAAGTTGTATATGGCGTAGCTACCGTGGACTCGTTCCCGTTTCCCGGCTCTCACGTGTCCAAGCCCAAGTGTTTCCATTCTCCTATTGGGCAATTTGCGCTGAGTCCCAGGGACATCCCAAATCCTGTTATAGAATCGAGCTTGTCGAATAGTCTGTTTTAAGGGTATCCCTTGGCGCTTCAATAGCCTTTTTAGTCCGTTTGTGTAATATCTGGGCAAACGGATGGGTTGAAGCTTGTCAAGTGTAGAATCCGCGCCGTGCCAGATCTCTTTCTCCACTCTTGTTTCCGAGGATCGATAGAATAGGATCGCCTTTTCGCTTTCTCGCCTGGGAGGGACGTAAAATGTTCGCGGCTCTTGCACGTTGTGAGCTTCAAGCGCATCAAGATCTTTGTAGTGCTATGGTGGGATCATGGTGATTTGCAAACTCTGATCATCACCAGGGAATTCTTGTATTGGCGGCCGACTGGAGAACACAACGTTAACCTCATCCTCTGAGTCACTTCCGAAGATCAATATGGGGGCGGACGGTCCCGGGTCATCACGTCGAGACGGCCCAAAGTAAACTATCTATTCTTCTTCTTCTTCGGTATCACTCCCGAAAACAGGAATGGTGGCAGCGGCTTTGTTCTCCGGTTTGCGACATCTCCCTGTATCCTCGAAATCTGGCAAAAAGTACTTTGCATCTTCGTATTTGCAGATTTCGTTCACGGATAATGGGTTTAGCTCACCTGTTACGGTATACTCGAGACCATCCTTGAAATACTTCATACACTGATGTTGCGTAGAAGGGATGATGTTGTAGTCGTGTAACCAAGGTCGGCCGAGCAGAGCATTGTAACATGTCTTGGCATTTATGACGTGAAACTTAATGTCCGTGATGAGTAGCCCGAAGCGTAGCATCAGTATCACAGACTCAAGAGTTCTCGATGATTGGGAGTCGAACCCGGAGATAGTGATCTTGTCCCGAGCAAGGTGCTGGACGCTCATGCAAATCTCCTTTAACACCCGTACGTTGAGGAGATTAACGGAAGACCCATTGTCGACCAAGATTTTGCCTATCTTTATGTCGTGGCAATATCCAGAGACGTATAGGGGACGGTTGTTGTCGCACGTCCCAAGGAGCAGGTCTTCGTCACCGAAAGTGATATCGGCTGTATGCACTTCTTCCAGTTCATTCTTCATCCTTTCTTCGGCTAGGAAGGCTTGGAATTGTTCGGGCTCTTGTAGCGCCTTAATTAATGAATCTCTCGCTTCCTTTGATAACAGGAGGGCGTCGAGAATGCTGAGCTGAGAGGGTAGCTTTCTCAGGTGCCCTAGGATGTTGTAGTCCACTTTATTCTTCTTAGGCGGGTCCTTAGCAGTTAGCTCTTTCATGACTTGGTCATCTAAGGTGATATCCTCAGCGACCTTTTCCTTTCCCTTATCTTTTCTAGTTACGGGTCCGAGATTCTTTTCCGGGAGTGTGCGATTGCGCAGCTGAATGTTTTCGCAGGCTTCCGGTTCTTCTTCTTTTCCTAAGACGAATTCTTTAAAGAGAGGGCCCAGAGCCATTTCCTCGTCAGAATCGCTCCCGAATGTGAGCACTTGCGGTCCCTCGGCGTTGACCGTGTAGCAGTTACCGGCAGTTCTTTTATGTCCTTCGGTCATACTTTTCTGCTCACGACGAGTTCTGCGTTTCATTCGCTTAAAATGTTGCCAATGAGCAACATATCCCTGCCACCATGTCTTAAAAGTATCGCACTCCTCAGTGGGGTGTGAAATCTTCCGATGATATGAACAGTAATTAGGGTGCCTCTCCGCCCCATCGCGCGTGTTTTCTTCCGATGGTGGTAGTTTCATTCCCGTTGACATGGCTTTGGCAAACCTTTTCCTCGTCTTGAATATGTTTTTATCCGCATCGGATGTCGTTTGATCTGGCGGGAGTGATTCGACTCTTTCGTTTAATCGCCTGTGTTTGGCTCCTTCTGATGCGGCCATCTCACGCTCTTGGTCGGCTTTACTTTTCAAACGAATCTCGTCTAGAAAGGCGTCAATCATTTCGTCTGTTGGCCACACAAGCTCCGTCTCAGGCTCTGCCCCCAGTTTCTTAGTGCCAGGAGTTTTGTCATCGTCCGTAAACGAGTGGGAGATCACATGACAACTCGCCACATAACCCTCAGATTCATCCGACGAACTTCCCCCCTCATCTTCCTCTTGAAAGACGTGGTTGAGGAATTCTTGGAGTGTAATGGGAGTCCACGTCTTTTGATTGTACTCTTCCAGCGCGTCAATCTGCTTCTGCAAGTCCGTGCGCTTGTTGCCGGGCTTCACGGGCTTCTTAGATCTCTTCTTTTTTTTCTTCGAAGATTTCGACGGCTGGTTGTGAGTGCTCGGGCCATCACCACTGATCTTCAGAGTTGGGCGCGGCTTTAGCATCCCTTCAATGATCTGGGGTTCCAGCGGGTTCTTCCACCTGACCGCCGGGCATGTTTTAAGATCGTTCAGCATCCTCTTGGTTTTTGCTGAAAGCACGATTTCCCATGGAGATTCTTCAATGAAAGAACAAGTTGCCCCCGGTGTATCCATCTTCTTAGCAGTGTGAGGTTGTGGCGGGTTCACTTTCCACTTTTCGGACAGCGCGAACTTGCCCTGTAGGTATTGATCTTCAATCCATCCTTTGAAGACGAAGCAATCCTCAATCGGATGGCTTACTGTTTGATGGTAAGGGCAGTAGTTGGGATTATTCACCTCACTGGGTTGCGGCGGTCGCCTTGGGTTTGGCAAGTTGATAAGCCTGTTGCGTATTGCCAACTCGAAGAGCCTCTTTGTCTTATCCCGCAGGAATGAGTAGGGGCGCTTCATTTTCTCATTATAATACCGCCGTATTTCTTCCAGTTGATCCGCCAGCTTTGGGGTACTGGGTTGCTGCTGAGCGTTCGCAACGAAGGTTTCCTTCCCTTTACCCTTGTCATTCCGAGGTTCCGGCTTCGGAGGAGGCGGTCTGTGACCCATCTGGTCCATCTGGGCCAACCTGTCGATCAAAGCCTGGAACGTGGTTGGCTTAAAGAACATCATGAACTGTGAGATAGTTCCATGAGGATATAGGGTACCAACGAACATGCCCACCGCGGGCGCTTCTTCAATGCGATGTTCGCACTTTGACCATAAGTTCCGCCATCGGATCGCGTATTGGACCCAAGTTTCACCCGGCTTCACCCTTGCATTAATCAAAGCTGTTATCGGGGTGCGTTCGCTGGCGCTTGCGAAACGCTGGGTAAACAGCAACTCCATTTCAGCGAAAGTTTTGACGGAGTCGTTCGGAAGCTCAGAGTACCACTCAAACGCTGTCTCTGATAAACTGCCGATGAATTGGCGAAGCAAGAGCTTATCATCGCCGCCGGTGTTGCCACAAAGAGCCCTAAACTGAGCGACATGTTAATGGGGATTGCCTGTCCCCTTGTATATATGCGGGATTGTGTAGCCCGGCGGGTATTTGATCTGGTCATACCGGCTTGGATATGGTCTTCCCGTCCTGACAACTTGACCAGCTGCCTCAGTCGCCTGGTGAATGCGTATCTGTTGAGCTTTGTATTCGTCCAGGTTAGCCTTGGAGATTGTCTCCTCCTTGGCTGTGGACAGAGCAGGCGGAGGATTTGACGTTTCTCCCCTGTCGTCTTCAAGAACAATTGGAGGATCTTCAGCAGGAGGCTCTTGCTGGATCATCATATCCACCATGTCCTGGAACAGAAGGGCCATTCGTTGTATATTGGCTGCTTGTTCAGCAGCCTCTTTATCCTTCTTCCCCAGTATCCTACGAAGGAACTCAGCGTCAGTTTCTTGTTCCTGGCGTTGATCAGATGACGCTTCGGGGTTTTCTTTCGGCCCAGTGAGTGCGGCCACCGCGTTCATCATTTCTTGGTGCTTCTGTTGTTGCTCCTGAGCCTTGGTCACTGACCGTGTAAGTGGCCTATGACCCATGGATGCACGGCTGTCCTCTTTTCCAAGCGCCATGTATACTGTATACACAATCATGCCCCCAGACTTAGGGCGTTTCGGCTTATTGTTCTTGACATTTTCTGCAGGAGTGGGGACTCTATGCGGCTTCTTTCTCTTCTGAGTAGTCGATGTGGAGGGACCCGTTCTCGCGGGCACCCAAGTGGCTGGCGTCCTCTGTTGTTTGACATGACGGTTCTTTTCTTCCTGAACCTTCACCCTCTTCTGCTGGCGGGAGTGATCTTGAATGATTACCGAGTCCTGAACCCGTCGCCAGACCTTATAAATTTTGGAGGACAGTCGTTGATGGGGCTGCTCCGGCTTTGTTTCTATAACATTTTCGGCAGGTGGAGGGGATCTTTTGAGAACCGCGGTCGGCGAATTTCTGCGTACCCTGTTTAGCAGCTCAAAGCTGTTCCCAGTTGGAACAGCAGCCTCAATTTCCACCGTTGGAGCTGGTGGAGTTAGCCCGGAGGGGGAATTGCCCCCAGTCTTCCTTATCCGGCGCCAGTGGCGACGTCGGGCATGCCGGGTTGTTGGGATTGATTCAGTGATGGCTGCATCTTGCCCCCTGTTCTGGGGAAGGGCTGCTGCCGGTGTCAGGCTCTTGAAGACTGACGTTCGTTGAGAAGCTACAGTTTTCTGAGCGGGAGCAGGAACGGGGGTAGTTAGTCTCGAGAAGACCGACCCTCTGGGAGAAGAAGCCGCCTTGACGACTTCGGGAGCAACTGTCTTCCTTGGGATGGCAAGCACAGGTATTAGGGGCTTCTCGGCGGGCCCTTTGGAGTTCAGGCTTAGTCTGGTGAAGACCGAGGAGTTGGACGACCCGTTGAGAGGGGCCGTAGGAGTAGCAAGTCGATCAAAGACCGACTTCTTTGACGCTTCCGGTACGGGCATTGGGATGTTAACGTTTACCGGCGGGAGCATGGTCCCAAAGAATAAACCGGTGGTAGCTTGAGTCACTTGCTCCACAGGCATAGTGAATAGCGAAGCAGCCTGGGGTCTGTATGCTACACCTCCAGATGAGGCAGAGCGTCGGCTGCATTTGTAGTTAGCGCAGTTTGAGCAGTTGTCAGCCATTGATCCTTTTGCTTTCTGCAGCAAACGAAATGCCAAATCTTAGTACTTCGAAACCCAAGGGCAACCATTAGCGAACCGCGATTGGTTCGCGAATCACAACACACGAAGTGTGGAGTGGAAAGAGGAAAAGGTCCCACCGGGCGTGCCAGAATCTGTTCCCCTCCGAAAGACGGCCAAGACAGAGACGTCTTGCCTGAGATTCGGGGCAGATGCTATATGGGTGCTATCCGTTTACCTCTCCGAAGATGCCAAGTTGATTTATGGCACCGTGTATCGAAGGTTTAAACGGATGCGTCCGATGTAGCAGACTTCGTCAGATTCCCCCTCGCTTGAGGGGTTTTTGATTGTGGGGACGCTCTTCCCTGCAGGCGCAAGCCCCTGCAGTTAATTACGCTACCGCGTTGCGGTAACAACTTTCTCCTTCTCCAGATGGTCACTTCGTGTCGTGTGTGTTTAATTTGTGTTTGGTTGCCCGTGGATTGTATACGGAGACTGAGTTATGTCGTCGCCCGTAGGGCGTGGACTAATCCAAATCCGTATCATCTTAGATTTGGGTTTGGGGGTTGTGTTTAAGGATACGTTAGCCTCGTTTGAGACTAAGATCAACTTAAACGTTTGTTAAGGATACGTTAGTCTAGTTTTAGACTAAGATCAACTTAACGGGATCATTTAGATACGACAAGAGAGCAATTAAGGGAGCTATGTTGTTTAGTTTAGTGACATTGCAGTCAATAGGTAGTTTAAGGACATTGCGGTCCAATGTTAGTTTTAAGACATTACGGTCAAGGTTAAGGACGTCGTAGTCCGTGGATTTAAGGACTCCACAGTCCGATATTAGTTTTAAGACGTCACGGTCAAGGTTAAGGACGTCATAGTCCGTTGTTAGTTTTAAGACATTCCGGTCAAGGTTAAGGACCTCATAGTCCATGGGTTTAAGGACCCCACAGTCCGATGTTAGTTTTAAGACATCACGGTCAAGGTTAAGGACCTCATAATCCATGAGTTTAAGGACCCCACAGTCCTTATCAATGTGTGGTCATCGGGGCCCGTCACCTCTTTGAAGATGTTGAGGGATTATAACGCCAAAAATCAAAGGGTGAAGAGATGTACCCTTAAACCAAGGTAGATTAAGTGATCTGTAGTCCAATTTGGAAACTAAGATCAATTATTATATTTAATCATATTGGCCCAGTTAAGTTTGAATTGAGGACTTATGGCCAGCTTGGGCTAAGTCCAATTGTATCTGGGATATTGGCCCTCTGTTGATTCATTAAAGGAGAGGCTTTGCCTCTGGAAACTTAGCTAATTGGGCTAAGGCTAGTGTTAAACACTAGAGACCAACGGTGTTGAACACTGGGAAAAGATTAACAAGTTAGTGTTGAACCCTAAAAGATAATCGGTGTTGAACACTGGGAAAAGGGCTTTCAAATTAGTGTTAAACACTAAGCAAGTCAGTGTTGAACACTGCAAATATAGTTTTCCAGATTAGTGTTAAACACTAAGTAGAGTCAGTGTTAAGCACTGGATACAGAGGGTTCAATTTAGTGTTAAACATTGAGGCAAGAGGGGTCACGTGGTAACACGTGAGAGCGCCCTTTTTCTCTTTATTTTGTTCTGCAGGTAAGTGTTTAACACTTTCAGTTCTGAAAGCCATCACGTGCGGGCACGTGATGGGGGTTCATGCTCTGGTTTATTAGAATACTCATTAGGGGTCACGTGGTGACACGTGAGGGTGCCCCAGAGTTCTCTTTTATTTTGCTGTTTCTTTATATGCTTCAGGGATCACGTAGGACACGTGAGGCATTGCCTCAAAGTTCTCTTTATATATCTTCGCAGGAGTCATGTGGTAACACGTGAGGTGTGTGCTTCAGAGTTCTATTATGTGGGTCTTTGCAGGGGTCACGTGGTAGCACGTGGCTCTGCGTGTTTTTAAAGTTCTGTTCATAGGGTTAAACCCTAAATTTTAGAGGAATTAAATTCCTGTTTTCTTCTGAAGAATTATATTCTTAGTTAGGGTTAAACCCTGATTTCTTTTAATAAAGGAATTAAATTCCTGTGAGTTTGAGAGAATTATATTCTCAGTTAGGGTTGAACCCTAGTTATGTTCATCTTGAAGGAATTAAATTCCTATATCATAGGGTTAAACCCTAACTTTTTGTCAAAGGAATTGAATTCCTATCATTTTGTGAGAATTAAATTCTCTGAACTCAGTTCCTCCTTTGTGTTTTGGATCTGCCTGGCAGGATCTCAACCCAATGAGAATTAAATTCTCAATTCATGGGGAGATGTGCACTTTACAGATCCTCCACCAGAGAAAGAACAAAGTTCTCTTCTTTTATATAAGAGTTAAACTCTTTTGAGAATTAAATTCTCCTTTGAAGCCTCCCTTTTCCTTTCTTACCTAGGGTTTTCCTTTTTGCAAAGAATTCAAGGCTCTCTCTCTCTCTCTCTATGTATATCAAAAAAAAGATCCAAAGGTCTCAAGGTTTCAGAGAAAGGTTGTAGAAAGAATGTCTTCGAAAAAAGGGGGCCCTCTCTTCTTTTCTTGGCTTCTATTTATAAGAGAGGGAAGAGAATCAATCTGCTTAGTAAATTTCTCATTTAGAGATTTGATTTGTATGTTGAGAGATTTGATTTATATTTATCATTAATCCGGGCCTTTAGATTGTTAGGTGAATTTTATTCACCATTGGATTTTAAATCCAAAGATATCCCTTTGTTATTTCGGTTAGATTTTAAAGGGAAATCTTTCCAAGTTCAAGATTTTTCCATAAATAGGTGATATTTAATCACCTTTAGATTTTTAATCCAACGGTTCCAAATAATCATTCTCCATTTGGAAAGATTTGAATGATCTCTTCTCAGAATTTAATTCTGTTAAATAATAAGGCTTTTAAAACCGGTCACGTGTGGCCACGTGACCCCTGGTCACGTATGGGCACGTGACCCCTGGAACGGGCCTTTCTTCTCCTTTTGCGCTCTGTTCTCTGGACGCTGCTCAGCTGTCACGTGCCAACACGTGACCCCTGGTCACGTGTGACACGTGACCTTTTCTGGAGCCTTTTCTTGAATGAGCTTTGTGCTGCTGCTTTGAACGTCACGTGCCAACACGTGACCACTGGTCACGTGTGAGCACGTGATGCCTCTTCTGAGTCCTTTCCTGATTTGATTTTTGATTTTTTTTTTAATCAGGGAACACCACTGCCAGCGTAGTGTCGAGTCTTTAGAGTCCCACACAGAGGATTTCCCTGCTTCGGGCGAAACGATATAGAGGTCATATGGTTTTACGACAGGGTTCGAACATATACATGTACTTGTGCACGTATGATATTCGGACAGATTATACTAGTGGGCTTTGGTTTAAGTCGGATCATAGTATTAGATTATTGGATTTATTCAGTCTCAGTATATTCGTGTTTTTCGTAAATACGGATGGGAGGGGCATTCTCGTAATTTGTCGGGAAGCTTCTAGAAGGAGATGACTCATTAGGGTTTATTTCTTTTTGATTTAAACTTAATGAGGTGGAGGAGATGAGGTGTTGCTTTCATTAAATGAACCATGACTCATGAGATGATTCATCTAATGAATTAAATGAAGTATGGTTGATATTATGATAGATATTATTATTGAGATATTTTCATGCTTCATATTATTCACAATGAGTCAAGATTCATTTGATTATTAAAAACACTTTCTCTCTCCTCAAGAGCTCTCTTCTTCATCTTAACCCTAATTGTCTCATGAGTTGAGAATCCTAGGGTTAGTGAGGCTAACAAATCCTTAATCACACTCTATATTATCTAGGTCACTTAGATTAGCACTCTAAGCCACTTAGATACCTCATGTTGGAGGTCAAAACTCAAAGTAGGTACTCTCGGGTGGATCTTCTTCAACTTGAGGAGGCCGACGAGGAGGAGGACAACAAGAACAAGAAGGACCGGTATCTTGAGGTATAATCATCTTGCATAGTAGTTACAACTCCTAGTTTGTTTGTTAGATAGGGTTTAGCAAAGATCCTTATGCATAGTCGATGTTACCTTGATTGAAAATGATCGTTTTTAACTATTCCACCTCCCCGCATCATGTGGGGTGTGTAACGTTGACTTACAATATTCACTTCATGTTCAGTATAGCTACACTCCACGGCCATGCTATACTTGTTTGCTATGCTCGTGTTACATTACCATATTTACATAGTTGTCATTAACATTACCATTTTATACTTGTTCATGTTTTATTTCCATTTATACCATATATCATATTACACCTTTCATTTCATTTATATACATCACACCATCCATTTGGGGACTTACCGAGCATTAGTTCACTGACGGGCATTCCACCATTCTTTCTTTCTTTCTTGAAATATTCGTCAGGTGGTATTGAGACAGAAGAGATAGAAGCGGTCGAAGAGGAGTATAACCAGTTCGCATCACAATCGGACGTCTAGTTTTATTCAGCTTTTCATTTCAGCTTATTTATGTATGCCTCCTTATTAAGGCTTATCAGGTTATCATATCTTCTATTCAGATATTTTGTCAATTGTGAATCTTGAATGTAATAAATCAAAATTGGATTTCATTCTTTTGTTTATTCTTGTTATTTTATATTGCTTATAAACGCTTAGCGTATTTATTTTGAGAAATGATCTTCTCAGAATAAATACGCCGCGGCCCTTGTCATGTGCCGTTACCACTCTTTTGGGAAACGGGACATGACAGGTTTTATTGGTGGCTCATGCAGGTCAGTTCTGCATGAATATCATAAGCAATGTAATACAAGTAACATGAAATTCAACTATTACATTCAACTTTTTCTTTGAATCCCATCATATTCTTTGAATCCATCTTGAATTTAACTTTCAACTTCCTTGAATGTAATCTATCGACTCTTGAATCCTTAATTCTAGTCCACCCTTCTACTTGTATCTCTTAGACCTATTAGCTCAGTTGGTTAGATCATCGATCGATGAAACTTGATGATGTCATCCTTAGCGTTTCCCGTACCTTTGCGACGTACCTCTCGAGAGAATTTGTCACGCCCCGCTTCCCACTATACGGGTAAGAGGACGTGGTATGGACGCGACATATTTACTCAGAAGTAAATACACTAAGCGTAAATAAGCAATATAATAAATGTACACAAGAAATGACAAGAGGCATATAAATAAACAACAACTTTTTATTGATTAAACATTCTTTACATACAACTGGAAAGTAAAGTACAAATAAGAATTAGAACTATGGCTCCTCTGCAAACTGCTCCAATTCTTCCTGGCTGGGCTCGATCTCTTGAAATCAGGTCCTCCCGACAACATTCCAAAGAAAGAAGAGATAGGAATGTCGTCGGCGAACAATCACTCGGTAAGTCCCAAAAGAAGAGTAGAATAGAACAAGTAGGGAGAATATAACTGGTAATTGTACATATTTATATTTGCTATACTAACGTATTTGTTTGTAACTTGGTACAAAATATATCAGTGTATACGAGAGGAGTCCAACTTTCCCCATGGACTAAGGTAACCCGTAGTTCATGGATCCGTCAATACCCACGGAACAACGGCAATAGATGTTTATCTATGTCTTTTAGTCACCATCCCGTACCACTTTTAACACATTCCGTACCAGTCTACCCTTTTAAAAACCCCATAATGCATATCGTATTGATTGTAATGATTTATTGTATAAGACTTGCTGAAACCATTGTAGAAGTTGTTCATGTAAATGGATCAGATGTAAATGGATAGTCATGTAGTCAAGTTCAAAATATACCCATGGTTCGGTCAATTCAAGTCATGTTGCATATCCGTATTGTTCGGTATTCATGTTCAATTGTTCATATTTGATACATTGGATTCATGTTGAAATGGAGTTATAGTTGGATTCATATTTGGATTGTATTCAGATTAGACTGAGACTCAGATTGAATCAGACACTTTAAACAGATTTGAGTCCTGAATTAGGTTTAGGAGTTATCGGTAACTGCTGCACATGGACGGCAGGATTTGTGACTTTTTCCAAACCAATTACCATTGATAACCCCGTTTTAGTTTTCTACCTGAAATAGGCAAGCACCCACTTTCTCCGGCTCGCTGAGGCTCAAGATAATTGGTCCCGCTTAAACCTATATTTACTAGGGCCCTTAATGTAAATTTATATAAATTGAGGGGTTTTATGAAAAATATTTTTAGTATACTTTCAAAGTAAATCTCAAGTATTTATTTATCATATTTAGGATTTTCATGGATATAATCTTTAAAAGTGAGGTATTCTAGTGAATAAATACCTAGTTGAATAGTTCATGGTATTTTTGTGTAAATTTGACTTGTATGAATGCTTGATAGTATTTTCATGAAACTTGTAATTCTTTTGTTTAGAAAAACATGGAATTTAATATATATTTAAAATAGATGGTTTGATAATATTTATATATAATTATTAAAAATAAAATTTATTTATTAAATAGAAAATCACGTTTTTCTTAAAATTGCATTAAAGATTCCATCGAGATCGTATGCTCCGTGAGAAGGTCTGCATCTCACTCTACTAGTCCAATGGATGTGCGATAACCCGCACCAACCTAATCGGATTCCCCAAAATGGGTTGTAGAGGTATAATTGTAAGGAATTTAAATAATACAATTTTAAAAATACGGTTTTTAATAGTTTATGGTATTTTAATGTAAAAGTCGTATTTGTCCAAAAATATATATATATATTGTTAAAAACTAATCGTTCTATGTCATGATGCGTGTTGTGAGAGGTAGGTCATTATCTCGTGAGATTTTCTAAAGGTAAAATGAGCAAGAATGATAAAAGATGTCATATGTAATTTTATGGTATTTAAACGTAAAAGCTTAATAAAAGTTATTTTACATGAAGTTTTGAAATGAAACTTGTTCTAAATATTAGTTAATTTTTAACAAGCAAGATGTAATGATATGGTTAAGTGGTCCTTAAGAAAAAATTGAAATTTTAAAGAGAATAGAATTAAGAGTCGGTATAACTCCACTTACCGACGTGATTTGAAAAGAGATAGTTTTGAGATGTGAAAAGAGGAGAAGAGAGGGAACTTACTATTTGTTTGGGTTAAGAATAGAGGGAGGAAGGTATTGAGATCGTCGTGGTGTCACGGAGTCACCGGGAACATCTCAAATCCTCGCCGGAACTTGATCTAGTGCTAACTCCACTTGTACTCTACTTTAGCTTGGAAAATTTTGAGAATTTTAACAAGAGATTTTAGAATGAAGAGGGCTAGGGTATGATGTGGTATTTATAGGATGGAATTAGGATTTTGAGAATTGAAGAGAGAATTAAAATGTATTAAAAATATAATTTATGAGTGAATTTAAGTTCTCTGTTAATTTACAGAGAAATCAAACAGTACTGGAGTAGTGGGGGTAGGACAAACGACTAGTGTGCAGAGTTTGGAGACTTTTCCCTATGGAGGACCCGTCGCCGCCGGTCTATTCCCCGATCTCACCGGAAAATTTTTTGAGTTGGGCCGTCGGATGATCGCCACGTGTCTAGGTCGGTTCATATAACATTTAGCACATGTTTGTTTTCTCAGATTTTTCATTTTACGTGTATTGCACGTGTAAACTTTTGGGCTTCCAAAAAGTTTAAAATAAAAATCAGTAAAAATATATGTGGCTGATGGGATTCGAACACAAGAGCAACGTCACAGCAGTGTAAGGATTTACCAATGAGCTACAAGTGCTTTCTTGCTGTTTTTAAACAAAAACAACATTTAAAGTATACTCAGGCTTGTAAACTCCTTTCTGTACTTTTAAAAGAAAATTTTGTACAGAAAATTCAAGGTCGTTAAATTCTACCCTCCTTATAAAAATTTCGTCCTCGAAATTTATAGAAGAAAGTTGTAACAGATTCAAGAAAATTTTGATGACGGCGGTGGTGAAAGAACTACTGAAAGTGCATGAAAAATATTTGAAAGAACAAAAGGATGCAAGGGTTTTGAAAAGATTGAAGGGAATTACCAGTGTTACCTTGACCTAAAGCTTCGGCTTCCACAGTCGTTAAAGTGAAAGCCTGTCACCTGAGTACATTTTTCCTAGCTGGAGGCACATTCCTTCGTCCTTGGGGCATGTTTCGTTGCCTTTGAGATATGTTCCTCATTGCCTGGTGGAACTGATGAGGAGGCTGTGCAGGAGGTACACGAGTAGGTGGCGCAGGGAGAGCAAGACGAGGTGCAGGAGCATGAATAGCTGGCCGCTGCGGTAAGTTGATGTGTGCTGGAACTGGGTTGTGTCTATGAGGACATGTCCCAATATCGTGAGTGGATGCGCCACAAACTAAGCACAGGCCATTTGCGCGTCTGCAGTCTTTCAACAATTGTCCATCCCTCTTGCAGTAGTAGCAAAAGTCTGGACTTGGCCAGTTAAATCTTCTGAGATACTCGCATATCCGCCTAGGGGGATGGTAAACGTCAGACCCCTGACAACGTGATAAGTCGTGCCGGATGAGAGCCCAATACACCATGAGAAACTACTGGAGTATCTTACCAGTATTTTTCGACTTCCCTGGCCAGGGACTTTGTGTAATGTCTTTGGCGATATCAACCCCCAATACCAGGAGAGATGAATCCTATCTGATCGCCACTGTCTCCAAGTGCTTCGGGACTATACCCAACTACTACTTGTTTGCATGACTCCTTTGAGCGTGGTAGTGTCACGCCCCGCTTCCCAGTACACAGCAGAGGACGCGACGAGGCCGCTACAATAAAGAGAATGTCGTCATATAAAAGTAAAGCACAAGAGACATGATATAATAAACAGTAGCTTTATTTATTCACATTCTTTCTGTACAATGCATGGAAAGTAATTACAACTGAAATAAAAAGCGATGCCTAAACAATGGCAGAAATGAAAAGTACTGAAATGGAAAGTGTACAATGAACTAGAGCTCGGGGTCTTCACTGAATTGGTCCAAGTCTTCACTCGTGGGTTCGATCTCTAACGTGTCCAGATCACCTGACGACATTCAAAGAAGAAAGAAAAAGAATGTCGTCAGCGAACAGGTCGCTCGGTAAGTCCCAAAGATAAGGGAGAAATAGAATAGATAGAGAGAGAGTGTGTAACTTTTAAAGTTATATTTGATTGTTATAATGTTGTATTTAGTGTTAACGTTGTTGTTTGTGGCTTGATACAGAAGGATACCAGTGTATACGAGAGGAGTCTCTATATGCCAGAGACTAAAGGCAAATGGAAGTACAAGGCTCCGTTATACAACCCGGAACAACGGCAATTGGATTCATGTTAGGTGTCTTAATCTTGCAGTCTTGTGCCACTTTTAACACCTTCCGTACCAATCTACCCCTTAAACCCCATGTTATCTTGATTGTATTGTAAACTGTATAGATTGTATGTTTGGATGACTGACCGAAACCATGATATCAGTAAACGGATGTAACCGGAGAATCATGTAAATGGAATGTATATCCATGGTTCAGTTAAGTCAAGTTGTATAATGAATTCATGGACTCATGTTGAATTGTAATATTGTAGATTGTAGATTGTAGATTGTAGATTGTACTTGAATCATATTCAAGTCAGATTATAATGAGTCTCACTCTGAGTCAGACAATTAGAAAAGTAAATTAAAGTCCTGATTATTTTGATGTTATCGGTAACCGCTGCACATACGCGGCAGGATTTGTGTCTTTTTCAAAGACGATTACCGTATTGATAACACCATTATTAAGTTGTCTACCTTAAATAGACAAGCACCCACTTCTCCAGCTCTCTCAGGCTCAAGAGATTGGTCCCGCTTAAACCTATGTTTACTAGGGTCCTTAGGGTAATTTATAGAACTTGAGGGGGTTTTATGTAAAAATACTTTTATATACTTTTCAAAATACACCCCAAGTATTTATTAATCGTCTTTAGAATTGTAATGAATGTAGATTTTACATTGTGATATTTCTAGTAAAAATATCCTAATTCCATAATAAAGGATATTTATTTGTAATATTGACTTGTATGGAATTCATGGTATTTTATTGTAAAATGATTCTTGTGATTTTTAAAAAGAGTTGGAATATTTATAATAAGTCAAAATAGATATTTTAATGTTACATATACATATATTTATATGAAAATAATTTTAGTTTATATATTATATTCTAGAAATCTCATTTTTCTTAAGATGTCGTATTTTAAATCTTGCGAGACCGAATGCTCCTTGCGGAGGTCTGCATCTCGCACCACTAAGCCCGAGGATGTGCGATAATCCGCACCATCCCGAACGGATTCCCCAAATGGGTTGTAGCGGCGCTTTGCAAAGATTTGTATAAATACTAAATCCTTTAGAAAACGATTTTATTAAGTAAATGGTATTTATTTGTAAAGATATCGTTTTCCCGTATTCTATATTCCCAAGGGTATTGTGCTATGTTGCATATGAGTGTGTAAGGATATAGGTCGTTACCTTGTGATCTAGTTAAAAGTATAGCAAGTTTTGTGATGTTAAATGTAGAAATGAAACTATGTGGTATTTAAATGAAAAATACGGTGAAATGAAATAGCAACTACTTTATGATATGAAACTTGATCAATATGGTTGATTAGTGATTAATAGTCAACATGTAATGGTTTAAGCTTAATTGTATTAAAGAAAAGTGAGGTTTTATAAAGAAACCGAATCGGAAATCGGATTTGTTCCGATTCCGTCGGGTTTTGTAATTCCGTATTTTTTAGAAAGAAAAGAAAGATAAAAATGGGGACTTATGGGTTTAGGACAACAAAGAGAGGGAGAATGATCGGGAGGAGTCGCTGGTGCGTCGTTTCGTCGCCGGGAGCTCCTAGGATGGTCGTCGGAAGTTTGCCGGAAAATTCGCCGTAGCTTCGCTTCTTGCTCGTTTTCAAAGTACACAAGGTTTCTAATGATTTCTTGAGAGTTGGCTCAGAATTTTGGGGTGAGGGGGTAGTGTGTAGGGTTGGTATTTATAGGGTTAGGCTAGAGTTAGGGTAGATGAAGAGTTTTAAATTAAAAATGTAAAAAATATGTTAAAATGCATTAAAAATGGAGTAAAACGGACTTTATGGCTTCTCTGGAACCGATCTAAATAAATGGAGTGTGCAGGGGGTAGGGGAGGCCAAGAGCCAGAATTTTTCTGTTGGGGACTCGGTCGTCCAGCCGAGTCCGGCAGGCGGCGCCGGCCCGAGTCGGGCCGAGTCAGGAGGTGGGGAAGTGGGGAGTCTTCAGGTGATCACACTGGTATATTTATAATTTTGGGTGTAGTGGGGTTTTTTGTGAGAAATGCACGTGTAACTGTTGGTATTCTAAAAGATTCAAAACAAAATAATATTAAAAATAATGTAGGGTATGTGATTTGAACTCTGGTGGCTTGGTTCAGCAATGCAAGGTATTACCAATGAGCTACAAGCTCCTTCTTGTAATTATGGAGCTAATTAATTACTTAAAATAATAACAGTAAATGTAAATACCCCAAATATACATTAATTTTAAAGCAAATTTTTGTACACTAAAAATGGAGTTGTTACATTCTTTTAACTTGTAATTAAAAAGCAAAATAATTACTTATATTTTGTGCTCAGGCTAAAATACCCCTTTATGGATTTTGAAAAAATATTTTGAAAAAATTTGTATAGGAAATTTAGGGTTGTTACAGGTAGGATAGTAATCAAAGTGGAGTAGAAACACACTCGATACGAAGTAGAGATGGAAAGTCAACGAACTAAGCTGTACTCATACCATCTGGGAACTGCTACTTGACGATAGGTATAATACCAACCAGCAGTTCCCGTCGAGTCCTGTCCAGTGTAACTCACAACCCAGTGAGCACCTGCATACCTTCTCCAGTACTCCATACTAATGGCTGTGGGACAGACCATATCCCCTGCTGGGATGAAATGCGTACACACTAGTCTACTCCGGAATATCGATGCCCCGTCTCGATAATCCAACAACTAGTGACCTGTATAAGGATGTGCTTATAGACTACCCAGCGCCCACAAGTGTGACTGCCATCACAATGCTGGTAGTCAAACAAAAATCCTAAGAGCTCTACCAATATGTATAAGCGATATGCTAAAAGAAACATATGCACATATTGATGTAGAATCAAACCAGATATCATACTACCATATCTAGCAAGATTATTATAACTGTGAAATATCCCAAGTATCCAATATGTAATATACAATCCAGTATGATACAATAATGGCCTCTAGGGCATATATCACTAACATTTGTGACATATGATACGCGGCATTGGAAAGTACAAATTTGCCTGGTTTACCCGCTATCGGTTTAGAATGCAATTCACTTCTAATTTCCCAGTCCTGAAGATCCATCCGAGCACGGAGGTTGCTTTTCGATTTTTCGTCTTTACAAAGAAGCAAGTTCAGTACGTACTCGGATACTCTCTTCTCTATGTGCATGACGTTCAGATAATGACGCACTAAATTTATTAACCAGTACGGAAGCTCATAGAAAATGCTTAACTTGTTCTAGTATGATGGTTTGGCCTGTTTTGCCGGATCTATTCCAAAAGTCACATTATTGTAACCATCCCACTGAGCAATTAACCATCCCACTGAGCAATCACGTCCTCTCCGGACAATGAGGCTGTCAATACCCGGAAAAGGCACGCGACTGGCATTTGAATCATGTGAAGTCTATAGAACCCCACCTAATTCAAGTAAGCCAAAAAACCAGAAATCTAAACCTTTTTAGGGGAAAATTAATGGAGGTGCAGTTTTGAAATAAACTTTACTGAAATCAAACTTTACTGAAATCAAACTTATTCTTATATATACATAAGTAGCAATATATGAAAACGCTATATTTGTATCTAAATTGAAAAACCCTTTTTTGTCGTTTGAAATTTGGGCAGCACCTCCCTTGTAATTTTTAACCTAAAAACGAATACAAGCAATAATATATAAAACATCCCCAAGCGGGAGCTAGCACTTCGCCAATTGGCGGAAACAACCACGCAAGATAATATAAGTATACAACGCTGAAGGCGAGGATCAAAGCTCACAAAAAAAATGAGAAAACTAAACATCATAAAGAAAACAAAAAACAATAATAAAATATATAAGCGCGACTCTAAGGCCGAAAGAATATACAAACTGTGGTCATCTCAGTCTACTAAATATACAAGTTTGGTTGATGGCGCCTTTAACTAGATACAACAGAAATAAATAACAAGTACAACTTAAATGAAAAGTACATATACAACGGTGGTTATGATGCAAGTGAAACCACCTACAAAGCAATCGCCCGAAAGAAATGATGTGCCAGCAAGCCGCAATGGAACCTGTACGGCTAAACCTGCAAAGAAACTGTGACACAACAGGGGTGAGTTGCCAACTCGTGAGTAGAAGACATCACCGAGTAGAAATCGCATGAAAGACGATCTCCTAGGTCATATAGTATAATAAAAATACTAATAATATAACACCGATACATCTAGTAGTGACAAGGGCAGTAATATAAGCATAAGTATAATACCAAATACCCGTGTCCGTGATGTAAAGTAACTACTGTCATGTATATCATGTGTGAATGCATCATCTAATGGGTGTGCCCAGCATCGGCACACGAAATCATCAGAAAACCCGAGTGCCCAGTATCGACACTCGAAAACATCATGAAAACTGTGTCCATCAGCGACATATCATCCTCGTATCTCGGGCTTCGTCAGTCCGGATCAGCGCAAATCATCAAATCTCACGACTACGGTCGGTATCCTCCGGATATCCGCCGCACCAAATATCACCGGTCGATAGTCCTCTCCTGCCAGGCTCATTGTCTACAACTCGAGCTTCTCGTCCTGGGGTACCTTACCGGGTCCACCATGTATCCGCTGACAGTATCATCCTACTCCTCAAATCGAGTCTCGAAAACCAAACTCAGAACCAAGAAAACATCATGATGGACGCTACTCATCATATCAAGGAAAACCGCAGCTTTCTCTTTTAAAATAATCATAAGTTTATAAAAATTCACATGCGGTTTCCCAAATCCAGAAATCTCATGAAAGATCCAAAATCTCAAAATCACGAGTCAATGAACAGTGAATATCGGCATAAAGCCCCACAACAGTACATAACCGAATGAATATATGAATGCATCGGGTATCTAAGTAAGGAATGCGATATCTAAACTAGCATATGAGAGCAAGCATACTAATAATATGTTTAAACTACTAGTTAGCAAGTTATGCCAATGAAGTAACGTTTTCTAAAGTGTATGTGGTATGACAATTACCGATGATGATGCGTGTGAGCCGGCAAGCAAGTGTACGTGCAAGATGCGCATTTTCGGCAATGGTGCAGGTGTTCTAGCAGGTGAGATCATAACAGCTAGTAAAAACACAATTAAATCTACAATGTCATAACAGTGCTTCGATTCAATCATAACAATGCTTCGACTCAATCACATATCATAACCTCACGGTATCATGCCCGATCATATCGACTCATATCCATAAGCATATCATATTCTCATCTTGCACGTGTGTGTGTGTGTGTCTATATATATATATATATATATATATATATATATATATATATATATATATATATATATATATATATATATATATATCAACGCATCCATATATATATATATATATAGACACACACATACATACATACATACATATATATACATATACATATATATACATATATACATATATATATACATACACACACACACCATATCATCTCACTGGTGTGTATGTGCATGCAATAAAATAAACTAGTGGGTCGCGACTATAGAAGATGGACTAAGGGTAAGCACTTCCTACAAGTATGCCTATTCTAACCTAGAGTCATCTAGAGACCTACTTGCTAAGTATCTGCATATCGCAATAACACAAGTATATACATAGACATATAATATTCGCATCCTAATATACGAAATTGCAGGGGTGCTATACGTCATCCACCCGACTTCCCCCGTAGATATATATCTACTCATCTTGATCCTCGCTTGCCGAAGTCGATGTCGCCATGCTCTTCCCTTGTCGTATCAAATCCACGCGAGGTACCTACAGTTTTTCAATAGTTATATCGTAAACACGTATCAAACACGAAAACTAAAGCAGCATAAGAAACGCACATAGGTTAGAACCTATGGTCTACGCATGCAAAAACAATCATAACTCACTCGTCGTTGACGTATAAACGTCCTACGACCAAATCCACATTTAAATACCAAAAACCAAGTTTTAAAAATAGGAAAACATGTTAAAACCAACACTAAATGCTCCCAGTTTTGTGCTCAGATAGAAAGGGGCTAAACAAACAACACAGGTAATATGTTATAAGGATTGTGAGCCATAGTCAAAACCCCTACGCTAATAGCCCAATATGGCCCGGTGAGAATTGGAAAACGGCCGGCGCCGCCGGTCCCAATGTGAAGTCTTGGTCTCGTCTTGTGTTGGTGGTCTCCTAGGGTTCTGGTTAGGTCACAATACTTGTTTGATTTTTCTATGAAGATCCCAGATTACACCAGATTCCCTGCATGTCCTCAAACCTTACACAAAACCGACATTGAAATATTTCAAACTCAAGTCTTGGGTTTTACTCTCTGTTTTGGTCCATGAAACTAACACTATAAGGGTTATGGTCCCTAACCAAGCCTCAAATTTACCTTCACAAGTCAAGAAATCACCTAATCCTCAACTAGGAATTTTCAAAGTTCACTAAACCACATCGGTTAACCTCTAAACTATGGTAGGATATAAGAAACTCCAAAACTTAACTAAAATGGTAGTGATTATATCTCATTTGGCAACTCAAGAATTTTCTTGCGTTGCTCAAAATCTTCAAAGTCCAAACTTGATGCCTTCATTGGATTGGTAGTGGGGTTAGGATCATTTTTTATGAAGGCTGGAGGTGATTTTTGGTGGAATTTTGGGTATGTTTTAGATGATAGAGAGGAGGTGGAGGGAGTGGATAAGTATGAAGAGGAGGTGGAGGGATTGGATAAGTATGAAGAATGAGGGAATGAAGGAGGAAGAAGGGGTTAAAGCCATGGTGTGTGTGTGTGTAGAAGTATCTTCTTCTTCTCTCTCTCTCTAACCATACTCTCATGGTCCCCACCCTCTCTCTCTCCCCTAAATTCTTTTTATTTACATTTATCTTTTTATTTAAAAACAAAACAAAACCATACCAATAAAATGAAGTCATGGTCATAAATATGTAACAAGTGTTTTGAAATATGACATGGTGCATGTCCTATGCATAATTAGTAAATACTAATTGAGTTTAGTAAATAAACTTGTATGTAATTAATTGTATAAACATTTATAAAATGTCTAAATCACATAAATTCTTTCAAAATCAATATTTGATATAATTTCCAAATATTTTCCAAACTATAAGTATATCATCATACTGTTTCATTCAAACTAATTTCCATATTTTCATAATATTCATAAAATTAATTATTTTATTTATTTAAATTCGAAAATAATATTTTATTTTTCTAAAATGTTACAGAGGTTGGAGGCCCAAGAAGCACCTGATGACTATTAAAGTGAGCAGCGTCAAATCTGTAGGGATGGTCTAGTAGCAGGAAACGCCGATAACCGCAATAACAAACCTTCCTGCTAAAATTCAATCATTTCGATATTGTATCTTAATGACAATAAGGGCATACTTTGTGACCATGTACGGACCAACCTAATAGCATTCCATACGCAGGAAAGTCATTAATTGTTCACATTAAAACCGCACGCATTATGAATGTTGTATCTGTGTTTGTATCTTAAGTCTCTACACTATCAATAAATAAAGATTTTAACTTATCAATCAGAAGTCGGAAATAGACGTTGATATTGTTTCCCGGTGAGTTTGGTCCGTCAATAAAACGAGGCGTCATAAAGTAGTATTGATCCATAACCAACCAAGATAACAAATTATAAACTATCATTATAATGGGCCGTGTGTTGTAGCTTCCAGTCATATAGTTGAATGGGCAGAAGCCATCACCAGCCAGTCCGAGCCTGACATTGTGAGGATCACTACTGAATATTTGGTGTCTCTGTAGGGTGTTTTTCATCACCCCATTGAGATGAGAATACGCACGCGCTTGTCAGGCGTACTATAGATTCCTCCTGCCCAGGGTAGGCGGGGATTTATTGATTGTGGGGATCCGAACCTCCGGCAGCCGCGGGCTAAGCTGCCGTTAATTACCCCTCGCCTTTGGAGCGAGAGAACCTCCGATTGACAGGTCAAACAGGTCATGCGAACTCAATGTGCAATATTGTGTTTTGAAGGGGTTTTGGATATCGGGGGCCCCGCAGAGTTTTTACGGGGGTCCCGCTACCCGGATAGCGGGCTGGGTGTCAAAGGGGCTAGTAGCCCCCTTGCGGGGTGCGTGACATGTTTTGATGTGGAGTGAATAAAAAATAGGGGGAGGAGCATCTTAAAGACGCGTGCGTGGCATGTGGGCGCCTGGCGCCCGCGGGTCACGTGCCCGGCGTGTGGCGCCTGGCGCCCGCGGGTCACGTGCCCAGCGCGTGGACGCCCGCGGGTCACGTTCCAGGTGCGTGGGCGCTTGGCGCCCGCGGGTCAAGTGCGCGGCACGCCCGCGCGCTGGGCGCCCGCGGGCCACGTGTGAGGCACGTGACCGCTGGGCACCAGCAGGTCATGTGCACGGCACGCGACCGCTGGAAACACCAGCGGGAAGGGGCTTAGCCCCTAGGTTGGGGAGTTGAACTCCCAAGGGGTTTTGGGGTTGAACTCCTAACAGAAATTTAATTTATGGAGTTAAACTCTAACAGATCTTGAATGGACTTAAACTCCTAGAGATCTTTGGATTTTCTTTTGAGCCTTGGATATGGGATTTTTGGAGATGGGTCTCCTTCTTCCTCCTCTTCGTTGGCTGGCTCTTGACGGAAAAAGGGATGAGATTCAAAATCCCCCCTTTAGAGATCTGATGGGAGATCCGAGCTCCCCTTTGTGGGTTTTATGGTGAAAAACTATTTCCTTTTGGAAAAATAGAAGAGTTAAACTCTTGATTTAATTTTAAAAAGGGGAAGGTTTTAGAACCTTGAGAAAGAAGAAGGAGGCACAAACCCTAGTTTTTGGGGAGAATGAATTAGTTCTTTTTTATTTCATTATCATGTTGCCTTATATAGGCTTACACATTTACATATAGCCCCTTGGGCTTTACAAAATAGCATTTTGCCCATCCTATGCCTCATGTGCTCATTTCTTATGCACATAAGCCATGGGCTTTACAAAAATTTGGCTTTATGCCCATTTTGCTTACATTCATGAATAAAAAACTACATCAAAATTTTTTATTACATGATTTTTATTTTGGCATGAGGGAGGCTAGCCGCGGGGCTCGACTCGGGCATGGGCCCACTTGAGCTGGGCTTGGGCCCACCTAACTTGGGGTTGACTTGACTTTGACTTGGTCAACCGGGGTGCAATTTTTGACCCCAACAAAGTGCCCCCATCAATAAATGCACACTGCACATGTGGGTCGTGTGCATGAGATTGATAGATCTTCTTTCACGTGGAGGCGACTTGATTTGGTTCCCGCTTTTTGGGAAGCTAGCACTGCCCTTTTTACGACATGGATGGTCGATGCTTGACGTGTCTCCGAGATGAAGTGTCGGTAGTTGACGTGTCCCCGAGGCGGAGTGTCTGTTTGACGTGTCCCCGGCTCGAAGTGTCGCTGGTCGACTTTTTCCCGGCACGGAGTGTCACTGGTTAACGTATCCCCAGCACGGAGTGTCGCTGTTCGACTTGTCCCCGGCATGGAGTGTCGCCGGTCGACTTGTCCCCGGTACGGGGTATCACTGGTTGTTCGACTTGTCCCCAGCACGGGGTATCACTGGTCGACTTGTCCCCGGCATGGAGTGTCGCTGATCGACGTTTCCCCGGCATGGAGTGTCGCTGTTCGACTTGTCCCCGGCACGGAGTCTTGCTGGTCGACTTGTCCCCAGCACGGAGTGTCGCTGGTTGTTCGACTTGTCCCCAGCACGGAGTGTCGCTGGTTATTCGATTTGTCCCTAGCACGGAGTGTCGCTGTTTGACTTGTCCCCGGCACGGAGTGTCGCTGGTCGACTTGTCCCCGGCACGGAGTGTCGCTGGTTATTCGACCTGTCCCCGGCATGGAGTGTCGCTGGTCGACTTGTCCCCGGCACGGAGTGTCGCTAATCGACGTTTCCCCGGCATGGAGTGTCGCTGTTCGACTTGTCCCCGGCACGGAGTGTCGCTAGTCGACTTTTCCCTGGCACGGAGTGTCGCTGGTTGTTCGACTTGTCCCCGGCACGGAGTGTCGCTGTTCGACTTGTCCTCGGCACGAAGTGTCGCTCGTTGTTCGACTTGTCCCCGGTATGGAGTGTCGCTGTTCGACTTGTCCCCGGCACGGAGTGTCGCTCGTTGTTCGACTTGTCCTCGGCACGGAGTGTCGCTGTTCGACTTGTCCCCGGCACGGAGTGTCGCTGGTTGTTCGACTTGTCTCCGGCATGGAGTGTCGCTGTTCGACTTGTCCCCGACACGGAGTGTTGCTGGTTGAATTGATTCCGAGGCGGAGCATAATTCCGGCAGGGAAGGTAAATATCCCGAGGCGAAGCATGATTTCGACACGGGGTACATTCTTGGACAAAGCATGATTCCGCCGTAGAGCTTGTTGGTTTGATTTGGGTTGACATCAGCATCGCTATACTGGAATATGGTACCAGGAGCGAATCATCATTTACCATGAGTGGATTTGGGGATTTTGGTTTTGGTTTGGCATCAGCACCGCTTCACTGGAATATGGTACCAGGAGAGAATCATCATTTTCCATGAGGAGATTTCCCTCGTTCCCAGTTTAACTTAGGGGTCATACGTTTCCAGTTTAACGACTTAGAGGTCCTCTGTTTCCAGTTTAACGACTTAGAGGTCATCTGTTCCCAGTTTAAAGACTTAGGGGTCTATTGGATTGGAGTTTGGAATTTTGGGGCAAGGGTCGGCATCAGCCTTGCTAACACTGAAGCACAGGTGCTAGGAGCAATTCATCATTTGTCTTTACCTGTTAGGGAGCGATGGCTTAGGAGATAGGTTTAGGTCCCTATCATCTAAGGCTTTTCAATTTTATGAGTCGTAAAGGTCCTATAAAAGCATTTTCTCCCTGTGAGTCGAAAGGATCTCGTAGGTGTACTTTCTCCTTAGGAGTCGTGAGGACTCCTAAGTGTTTTTTTCCTTTGTGAGTCGTAAGGATCCCACGAAAGTTTGTTCTCTTCATGTATCGTGAGGACACATGAGTGGGTCTTCCCAATGGAGCATAATTCCAAGAGCGGAGACCGGCCGCTGGACTGGTGATTGCGGTGGGGTATGGGTATGATGAGAATTATTTGAGCCCGTGGATTGTATACAGTAGTCAATTTGGGGACTAACCGTAGGGCTGGGAGAATTTTAGAAAATTGAATTTTGGTTGGCGTCTGCATCGCTGCACTGGAATATGATATCAGGAGCGACTCATCATTCGCCATTTTGGGATTTGGAATTTGGTTGGCGTCTGCATTGCTGCACTGGAATATAGTACCAGGAGCAACTCATTATTCACCGTTGGGATATTCGGGGATTTGAGTTTTGGACGGCGTCTGTATCGCTGCACTGGAATATAGTACCAGGAGCGACTCATCATTCGCCATTGGGGCATTCGGGGATTTGTGTTTTGGTTGACGTCTGTATCGCTGCACTGGAATATGGTACCAGGAGCGACTCATCATTCGTCGTTTTTTTTCTTTTCTTTTTTTTTGTTTTACCGCGATTGCTCTATCATTTCAGCTTTTCTTATCGCGAAGGTCGCAATTGCCATATCATTTCGGCTATTTATTCGCGGTTGCCCCATCATTTCGGCTATTTATTCTCGATTGTCCCATAATTTCGGCTTTTTATTTTTTTTATTTTTGTTTTATTTACACATTTTTACATTCCCAGTTTAACGACTTAGAGGTCAATTGTTCCTAGTTTAACGATTTGGTGGTCAGTGGTTCCCAGTTTAACGACATGGTGGTCAGTTTGCTTATCCCAGCTCCTCGAACTTTGATCTTGCCGGAGTTGTGTTGATGACCGTAGCTCTGTGGCTTGTCGATACATTTGACGACCGTGGGGCTTTCCCAAGTTTGTATTTGTTCTCCACCCAATCTTTGAAAATATAGCAGTCTTCAATGGTATGACTCACTATTCTATGATATGGGCAGTATATGGGATTGCTGGTCATGTTCATTTCATGTGGCCTCTTTGGAATAGGCAGTTGCAGACCGTTGTTCAAGGCGTCCATGAATATTTTGCGGACTTCATCCCTCCTGAAGGAGTATACCTTCTTCTTTCTCTCCATTGGAGTAGGTGCCTTTACTGATGCTGGTCCTCGAGGCCGATCAGTCTTTGGTTCGCCCTATTCAAATAATGGCACATGTCTGAGAGAATCAGGTTCCCGAAGGGCTTCGGTCTCCATTTGTATGAAATCGGTGGTCGTAGCTTGACTTTTTTCTAACACGCCTTTAGACAGATCTATCTCTCCCGTCTTGTATTGCTTTTCGACCCAATCTTTAAAGACGAAGCAGTCCTCAATGGCATGATTTATCACTCTGTGATAGGGGCAATATTTTGGGTCGTCGGTCATATTCGCTTCTTGCGGTCTCTTTGATTCTGGCAGTTGTAAACCGTTTCTTAGGACGTCCTTGAATATCTTGTGGACATTGTCCCTTTTGAAGGAATAAACCTTATCCAGTTTCTCTTTCAGAGGCGATTCCCCTTCGGTGTATGTATCGGAGGGACTGGAGGCTGATCGCGGCCGTTTTTCGCGAAGGCGCTCTGCTCTTAGGCCTAAGGGGGTATCAGTTGGCTGCCTCCGGGTATCAATCCTTGGCTCATAAACCAAAATTTGATTCCGCTGTAATTGCAATTGGGCGACTTGGGTCGCGAGATCTGCCGCGACGTTTGCCAGTTCGTCGACCTTAGACTGTACCTTAGCTAACTTCTCATTCCTGTCCTGAAGCTACCTCTGAAGACATTGGAATAATGCTTGTTCTGTAGTTCCGGATATGACAACCGGGTCATCCTTATTGCCTGAGCTATTTCCGCAGGAACCCCGGGCTCCTTTGGCTTATCGGCCTGAGCGAGCTCTTCATCATTTAGACCGAGCCGATGCTGGGTAGCGTCAACCATATCATCATAATGGCTGTGAAGCATAGGAGGGTTCATTTCTTCATGTCCAGCCATGTAGACGGTGTGGACCACATATCCAGCCATCTCTTTATCTTTGGCGGGGTTATCCTGTTCTTGGAACCTCATGAAGTTCAGCCTAGTATGAGCCCTAGCCCTTTTGCTGGCTCTGTATCTGACCCTTTTCTGTCTTAGCTTCTCAATCTTGAGGGCTTGAAGGGCATCCGTCATCCAGGAAGCCATCATGAGCCGATTAACGGGGAGCTTAGAGAAGATATTCAATTGAGCAGTTGTCGGGGGCGCCGTTGGAGCTTGCCCGAGATGCCTTATTGCTTTGTTGGTGTTGATGGCCTTGCCCCCATCTAGGGCCAAGAAAAGTCGTTTAAACACCGACTTGCCTTTGGGTAGTGGTGCTCTCGAGATCGCCACATTTGTTCTCCTACCTTTCAAGGCCGGTTTGTCTGTTGCTGGAGCTTGAGGAGCTGGGATGGCACTAACTGGCATGAATATAATAGAGCCGAATGGTAGCAGCGGTTCCTTTCATTGTCGCCTGAGACTGGCCGGGAGGACCGTCCTGGCATCCATCTTCATCATGTAGGAGATGGGAGCCGTGCTGAGAGCTAAGTTCATCTTTGGAGACATTGCTGAAAATTATTTGCTTGAAAGCCCTGCATGAAAAAGCATTATTTTAGTATAAATGTCGATATATATGTTGATTGAGTTCACATGAATGTTTAAACCGAAATATGGGAGGAGAAATTGGGTCCCACCGGGTGTGCCAGAATCTGTAGGGTGTTTTTCGTCACCCTATTGAGATGGGAATACGCGCGCACTTGTCAGGCGTACTACAGATTTCCCCTGCCCAAGGTAGGAAGGGGTTTATTGATTGTGGGGATCCGAACCTCCGACAGCCGCGGACTAAGCTGACGTTAATTACCCCTCGCCTTTGGATCGAGAGAACCTCCGATTGATGGGTCAAACAGGTCATGCGAACTCAATATGCAGTGTTGTGTTTTGAAGGGGTTTTGGATATCGGGGGCCCCGTAGAGTTTTTACGGGGGTCCCGCTACTTGGATAGTGGGCTGGGGGTTAAAGGGGCTAGTAGCCCCCTTGCTGGGTGCGGGGCAGCACCCCATTAGAAAATTTTTCCAACGAGGGACGTGTTTTGATGTGGAGTGCATAAAAAAATAGGGGGAGAAGCGTCTTAAAGACGCGTGCGTGGCACGTGGGCGCTTGGCGTCCACGGGTCACGTGCCCGGCGCGTGGCACCCACGGGTCACGTGCTCGGAGCGTAGACGCCCGCGGGTCACGTGCCAGGCCTGTGGGCGCTCGGCGCCCGCGGGTCACTTGTGCGGCACGCGCGCGCTGGGCGCCCGCGGGTCACGTTCCAGGTGTGTGGGTGCCCGGAGCCCGCGGGTCACGTGCGTGGCCCGCGCGCGCTGGGCTCCCGCGGGTCACGTGCGCGGCCCGCACATGCTGGGCTCCCGCGGGTCACGTACGCAGCACGCGACCGCTAGAAACACCAGCGGAAAGGGACTTAGCCCCTAGATTGGGGAGTTGAACTCTCAAGGGGTTTTGGAGTTGAACTCCTAACAGAAATTTAATTTATGGAGTTAAACACCAACAGATCTTGAATGGAGTTAAACTCCTAGAGATCTTTGGATTTTCTTTTGAGCCTTGGATCCTCCCGGAATGGGATTTTTGGAGATGGATCTCCTTCTTCCTTCTTTTCGTTGGCGGGCTCTTGATAGAAAATGGGGGTGAGATTCAAAATCCTCCCTTTAGAGATCTGATGGGAGATCCGAGCTCCCCTTTGTGGGTTTTATGGTGAAAAACTATTTCTTTTTGTAAAAAGAGAAGAGTTAAACTCTTGATTTAATTTTAAAAGGGGGAAGGTTTTAGAACCTTGAGAAAGAAGAAGGAGGCACAAATCATAGTTTTTGGGGAGAATGAATTAGTTCTTTTTTATTTCATTATTATGTTGCCTTATATAGGCTTACACATTTACATATAGCCCATTGGGCTTTACAAAATAGCATTTTGCCAATCCTATACCTTATGTGCTCATTTCTTTTGCACATAAGCCATGGGCTTTAGAAAAATTTGGCTTTATGCCTATTTTGCTTACATTCATGAATAAAAAATTACATCAAAATTATTTATTACATGATTTTTATTTTGGCATGGGGGAGGCTGGCCGCGGGGCTCAACTCGGGCATGGGCCCACTTGAGCTGGGCTTGGGCCCACCTGGCTTGGGGTTGACTTTGATTTTGACTTGGTCAACCGGGGTGTAATTTTTGACCCCAACAGTCTTCTATAGAAATCTTTCCATGCCGGTGAATTTCTTGGATGACTCATTTTTCTATTTTCGCTTGGAGCAGTATGGTGATGCCAAATCATTGCCTCGGCTGTTTTCTTGCACCTAAATAGCCTCTGCACTCTCTGTGTTATGGGAAAGTATCGTGCTAGCTTGACAGGTATATTGGGCTTCTTATCATATTCTTTCGGTTTATACCTGGCATCTTCGCATGTTGGACACTCTTTCAAATCTGAATTCTCTTTTCGGTACAACACGCAATCTTTGGGATATACATGAATCTTCTCACACTGCAGACCCAAATCAGACATTATCTTCTGGGCTTCGTACCAATTGTCGAGCACGTTATTTCCCGGGGGTATATAATCTCTCAGGAACATCAGAAGTATCGTGAATGACTTGTTGCTCCATCCATTTATGCACTTAATCTGGAAAAGTTGGACGAACCATGATGGGGTGGAATACTTTGTATTCTCATAAATTGGTCTTCTAGCATCATTCATGAACTTTTCATACTTATCCGCACGCGGTCCTTGACCAAAAGGAATGTCATCTTCAGTAGGAATACTATCACCGAAGGCAGCCTCTTCCATATCCTCCATTTCTTCTCCTGAAAAGAAGTTATCGTCTTCTTCTGCTGCATTACCATCTTCTCTTTCTTCTTCTGCCGTATTACCGTCTTCTTCTTGTTCTTCCCTGTGATATAACCAAATTGTATAAAGTCTAGTAAAGCCATGTTTAACGATGTGAAGTTCTACGATTTCTATATTGTGACAAAACTTATTCCTACATCTATCGCATGGACAGAGAATTTTCTCTAACACGATCTTATTATGTGCGCATGCAAATTCAATGAAAGTAGCAACTGCTGTGACAAACTTAGATTGCATGCGTTGTTTCCAATCCACGTATATCCAGTCCTTAACTCTGATGTACTCATGGGCCATATCAGACTGTACAACATATAAATTGTAGGTTATGGTGACTATATTGAGAAATCTAAGAACATGATAGTTACTGGCAAAGAAGAAAATCTGTAAAGGTAAGTTTGTCATTGAAAAGAATAAATTATCAATTAACAAAGTTAAATTTGAAGATACCAAAGTATGAGTTGTATTTTGTGTATTTGTGTTTCAATTTATGATTTCGCTCAGGTGTAGGGTTGTTAGTGTGTATGTGCTTTGTGTGTGCGTTTGTTGTGTATTCGTGTTGTATGTGTGTGTTTCGGCTGTCGGGGGTAAGACTTCTATCCCATTAAGAATATATAGAGCATACACCCATTCGCTTGTACTTTTATCTGTTTCGAGTAAATTTCGGCAGCACCTCCCTGCTGTTCTCCGAGTACACTGTAATAGAATTGTTAATCATTTCAATACTGTGAAACAACGTTGAAATGAACATCTAATCTATCTTTGTACACAGAGAACCAGCGGAAAACTATTGACGAAATAATTTTGTCCAATTTGAATCGATCTCAAGCTACGCCCTCGAAACGAATGAAAACACAAGTGAATGCAGGTGTTTGCTTTATGCATTCCTAATTTGTCCACACTGGACAAATCTATCGGTTATCATACAATTGAATTTTCTCGTCCTATAGATTACACGACGGTTGTTAGCACTGAACGATACCGTCCGATATTTAACAACTTTCGTATAGTTCTATGTCAGGACAAACATCAAACATATGTTAACCGATAGACAAAAACTAAGTCGCGCTTTGATTTTCATATATGACTATCGATGAGAATATGAAAGTTTCATATTATCATCGAATATCATATATTGGTTTTAACTTGAACATTTAACTTGAATAGGTTTTACGTTTACGTTTCGTTTTTAAGGGTTTGAAGTTTTTAGTTTAGGATAAAGTTTTCATACGTTTACGGTAAAGTTTTACATTTACGTTATCATCGAGTATTCTACTGAAAGAACTAGTGCACTCTAAACTCTAACCCTAATTAACCCAAATTAACCCTAATCATCACCCTAACTCAAATTATCCCTAATTAACCCAAAATTAACTTAATTAAACCAAATTAACCCTAATCAACACCCTAACCCAAATTAACCCTATTTTACATAATTAATCCAAATTAACCCTAACCTTAACCCTAATCCTAATCATCACCTAAACCCTAACCCAAACCAAAATTAACCCTAATTAATCTAATTAACCCTAACCCTAATCATCACCAACCCTATTTTACCTAATTGACCCAAATTAACCCTAACCCTAATCATCACCCAAACCCTAACACTAACCCAAACAAAAATTAACCCCAATTAATCTAATTAAGCATAACCCTAATCATCACCAACCCTATTTTACCTAATTAACCCTAGCCCTAATCCTAATCATCACCCAAACCCTAACCCTAATTAACCCTAACCCAAACCAAAATTAACCCTAATTAATCTAATTAATCCTAACCCTAACCCTAACCCTAGTCATCACCGACCATATTTTACCTAATTAACTCAAATTAATCCTAACCCTAGTCATCACCGACCATATTTTACCTAATTAACTCAAATTAACCCTAACCCTAGTCATCACCGACCATATTTTACCTAATTAACTCAAATTAACCATAACCCTAATCATCACCCAAACCCTAACTCTAATTCAAACCAAAATTAACCCTAATTAATCTAATTAAGCATAACCCTAATCATCACCAACCCTATTTTACCTAATTAACCCTAGCCCTAACCCTAATCATCACCCAAACCCTAACCCTAATTAACCCTAACCCAAATCAAAATTAACCCTAATTAATGTAATTCCTAATCATCACCAACCCTATTTTACCTAATTAACCCAAATTAACCCTAACCCTAACCTTCACCAACCCTATTTTACCTAATTAACCCAAATTAACCCTAACCCTAATTATCACCCAAACCCTAACCCTAATTAACCCAAATTAATTCTAACCCAAACCAAAATTAACCCAAATTAATCTAATTAACCATAACTTTAACCCTAATCATCACCATATAACCAAAATTAACCCCTAATTAACCCGGCCCTATAACCCTAACTCCAACCCTAAAATCAATAACAATAACAATAAAAGCAAAAAAAAATTATAAATTAAATTCCTAATTAATTTACAGAAATAAAAAAACATAACTAATTAGGAAAATTCAATTTCAAACTAAATAAATTCAACACGCTGCCAAAGACCGGCCGGCGGCAAAGAGCTCGAGGAGGTGGAGGCTAAGAGCTCGACGAGGTGGAAGAGGCCAGAAAGATGGAGCTCAAAGAGGTGGAGGCGGCGACGAGAACCTCGATGTCGATTGGTGGCGACGAAGAACTCCACGACGAGCTCAATTGACGGCGATGGAGGAGGAACTCGCCGACGAACTTGATCGGCGACGAGGAGGTTGACAACGAGGGGCGAGGAAGTCGACGAGGGACGAGCTTGATCGACGGGGCACGGGAGAGATAAGCTTGGTGGAAAATTATGGGGGACGGCAAGAAATTACTTAGCTTTATTTTTTTTTAAATAACCCTTTGTTTCCCTTACGGTTCAATCCGTAGGGTTTTCTTTTGTGGCACCGTAAAACTAAATAAAGAGATTATATTTTAATATTTTTTAATTTATTTATGCCCCTACGGCGTAAACCGTAGGGGCAATAAAAAATTGCCCTTACGAAGTTCTCTATCCGTAGAGGCAACCCCTCATTGTAGTAGTGTCACCGGCCCCATGTGCTCTTTACGAAGAACTAAATGGGAGATGTCGGGTTCGATCCCAGTTCTCCCCTACAAACTCCTATCGCCCTCCACCGGGCAATGTGCCCGCACCCAGCCTTGGTAAATTGACTCTATAAATATTCTTATTTCAAAGTAGCAATTAACTGTTCCCCAATTCTAGACTTTAAGCTTCCTTTTGTGATAACAAGCTAAGAATTTATAAGTTTTTTAATACCTCCTTTCTTCATTAAGTGATTAATCTTTTAACTTTAGCTCCATAGAATACTAATTAGCTTGGCCACGATTAGGGTACTTAGGGGATTCTGCATGTCTGATTGGTGATCCCTAGCACCAAGTAAAGTATAGTTTTTTGTTTTTTCCTCTTTGGTAAATTGCTTGATAATCCACCCGTATTTCACCATTTCTGCATTTTAATAATTTATGGTTTTTCTCAACACTTTAATATTCTAAAGTACTTCGCCGATAATAATTTGCTACATCTATTTTTATCACCATGTCTAATTTACGTTGGTATATTCCTAACATCATTTACACAAACAATTATGGAAATATATAGTTCATAATAAATAAATCTATGCAAAATAGACATGACAGCAAAAGAAGTAAAGAAACAATGAGGGATTATGAAACAACTTACCGTTTCTTCTTCTTCTTTAAGTACAATGTACATATAAAATGGAGCCTAACCGTACTGAAAGCGGTCGAGAGAAGAGCCAGGATTGGCTAAGGAATGGGCTCCATTTCTGATAATAGATTACATTTTGAGTGTTCCATGTTTTGATTAAGCCAACGGATGCAAATAAAGTTATATTATTGAGAATTGTTCTGCACTTCAACAGAGAGGGAGAAAGTTGATGACAGTTTTTGAGCCGTGCTGAAAATATTTTGGAAGCATCTTTTCTTTTCGTCCTTAATTAGGACCAGTGCTTGTCAGTAAAATTTTATTAATTTGTTGCTAAAACATGATATGTTTAAAGTTTATTTTTCTTCAATTACTACATGAACAACAACAAGCTTTTATTTTTGTTCCAGAAGATAATGTTTTATTCGAAAGGTAAAAGCAACCAAATAATTTAGTAAGTTCAACAACATCCCAAGAATAATTACATTTAAATAGAGAAAATGAAGTGTCTGTGTGTTTTGGGGGGTTCAATGGCATGGTAGAAAAAGCTTTTTTAGTCCGGTCAAAATGTCAACAATTTATCATTTTTATTATTAATCGACATCGTGTATTTTGACCCACATACTCTAAGACATGCACTGATACAACCAGTTGGTTGTATCAGCAACGAATGAGGTGGGAGATCATCGGAGACAAGTTGTCTGCCGAGATTCAGATGAGAAAAAAGATAATTGGGGAAGATAAGACGAGCGAGATAGATTTTAGGGAAGATAAAAGTTCATCATTAATTAGGTTTTTAATAAGAATACTCTCTCAACCCTTGCTGTGATCTCCGTCAGATGTTATCTTCCGTTAATCCGCAGCGAGTGGTGACGAGTGGCTGAGATTGAATATGAGGGTTTCCCCTTGGTGCGTGTGGATCTCAATGGACTTGAAGTAGATGAAGCCGGGCTACCTGCAAGGAAGTCCCGGGGTGCTTTTGCCACCGAGGACCCTCCGACGATCAAGTTAGACGGGCTAAATGGGCAGAGTAGTGGCTTATTGGGGGTAAAATTGCCTTACCCGAGTCGTCTAAGAAAGGGGGTTTATATAGTGACAGCCGTGGGCTGGCGAGCGCAAGATTCACACCGGCCGTTACGCCCCTGGCGTTACGTCTGTGTGAAAGGCGGGATTTTCCATTAATGACGAGATATGCTCGTTAATTGGGGAACGAGATGGCGTGGAACGCGGGATCGTTGGCGGCGGATATCTCGCGTCAGGCGAGATTCGCGGAGCCGTGGTGGAGACGCCTGTGATCCGTGCTGTGGGTCGGTCGATGAGACCGAGGAAACTAAGCTCGGAGGGAGGCTCGGAGGCGAGCGGGAGGCCGAGCAGGCTTGGTTCATGTGATAGCTCGGAGGTGAGCTAGGAGGGCTGAGGGAACTCGGCGTGAGGGGGGGCTCAGAGGCGAGCCAATGGTTGTTGGTAAGGCGTTCACAGAGTGGTCGGGAAGGCCACTGAAGGTTGGGAACATCCTCGGGTCGGAAGCTCGGGGCACGCTTCCAATGTACCGATCCTGCTCCTTTTCCGTAAGCCTTAGGACACGTCATCTGCCACGTGTCACAATCTGGGGAGTGCTCAGTACCGAGCATCATCATTAGCCCCCCACTCTCGTCCTGACTGATTTATGGGTCGGGTCGAGAGTGGTCTAATCGGTCACCCGGGCTAAGCTCTTATTTGAAGACAGCGTCGACCCGGATTCTCGGGCAGTTAATCGTATTTTTTTTTGATGACGTCAGCGGATCAGGGAAAAGATCTTGCATTAAAGAGGAAGCGCCGATTCGGGCGCATGTTCTTCGGAGCGCTAGGTCACGTGTCCGACGCTGGTTGGCTGACGTGACGGGCCGCCGGTGTTTTCGCGTTTTCGCGCCCGATTGGACGTGCCTAATGCGCGTGCGACAGGTGGAGCATTGGTGTCTGTTGAATGCGAAGCGTCATTTTGGCGGGAGACGGTTGGCGCAGCTGGATGTGTTCACCGGTTGGTTATAAATAGAAATGGGACCCCCCGAGGGTCCACACTTCACCATAATTTCCTCTTCCCTTTGTGTGTTAGCTCAGCGCTCTTCCCTCTAGGTCGAATTTCCTGTGTTCTTTCCTCGAAGGACCCTTTCTCTTGATCAGGTTAGATGTCTTCCTCTGAGGAGTCCGTAGAAATAGTTCGGGTAGAGTCTAGCGAGTCCTTTGCAGCTTCCTCTTCTTCGTCCGGGTCAGAAGCTTCCCTTGGGTGGCCCTTGTCGAACAGAAGAAAGGGAGGAAGGCCGGAGGCGCCGGCCCGTCATGTCCCGCTTCGAGCCCGGCTCCACCGACGGCCGCTTTGGCCAGGCGTTCGAGCACGCCCCGGACCTCGGAGCCCTCCCGCGCGCAGAGCCGCAAACATGCTTGGGAGCAGGAGCCCCAGGCCCTGGACCTCAAAGACGAGGAAGATGTCCGTGCGCCCCTCCTTAAAGGGTACCTTAGGACGGTGCCTCATACCCCGGCTTCCCCGATCTTCATGGATGAAGAGGAGCTTCGCTTCAAGGTGCCTTCGGGCTTTCCGTCGCCGACAGCCTGCTCTCGGAGATGGAAAGGTCTTCCGGGGGCAGAATCCCTCGGGGGACCCTCAAGGCCTAAATGATGGCCATAGCCGAGGAGGCCGTGCAGGTCGGTGTTCGCCCCCACTCGGATTTTTATTCAGTACTTTTTGTTCGCAAGATTGGGTGCTCCGCTCTTCTTTTTAACCCCTCCTTTGTTTTCTTCAGGTCCTCCAGCACTGCGCCTTCGTTGTCAGCATGGAGGACAAGGAAATTGCCCTGGCGATGCAGACCGTGGGCGAGTCCTCCTCGCGGGAGGAGAGCTTGAGGCTGGAACTGCAAGCGGCGAAGGAGAGGGTCGCCGCCCTAGAAGACCGGGTGGCGGTCGGGGATCGGGAGATCGCCAACTGCCGAGAGGCTGTCCGAGTCTTGATGGAGTCCAACCAGGCCACCGAGGCCAAGTTGGAAGATGCCAGGGTGCTTGCCAACACCCTGAAGAAGACGGCGAGCACCCTCAAGAGGGAGAACGAGGCGGCGAAGGAAGGAGTTAGGCGTGCCGACCTCCGAGCGGCGAAGGCGGTGGAGAACTACAAGAAGTCGGACTAGTACCACACCGACCTCGCTGAAGCCGCTGCCCTCGTTTGGCATGAGGCCCTCGACGCCGTCAAGGCCTTGATGCTGGAGTTTCCTGACGGCGATCTCCGGGGTGAGTACCCCTTCGAGGTTGAGGCGCAGGGGAATGCCTCCAGAAGCGTCGCCGGGGGAAAGACCCCTGGTGGGAGCGTCGGGGAGAAGTCGGTGACCTTGGCTCCCGATGTCGAAGCTCCTACGGTGGGCTCCGACCCACAAGCCGCCATCCCGGCCATCGTGGTGGAAGCGGAGCTCGTCGAGGTTCTCCCCGGTCCTGAGGCCTGAATCTCTTTGCCTCTTTCTTATTTTCTTTTGCGCTGAAATTTTGTAAGCCTCCGGGCGTTTTTGTAAGGCTGGGGAGCCCATAATACTTCTGTAAAGACTTCCGACCTTTGTGAATGAAATCATTTTGTAGGAATCTTTGCATACATATTTTCCCTTTGTTTGTGGTAAAATCTCCATTTACGCGGTACTGTTTTCATGATGTGTTAGGTCGGAGACCGGTTCTTCATCTGGCGATCGTACATCGAGTTGAACTCAACCATTTGCCAAGTGTGCAAAGATCGGTGCAAGGTCGGCATCTCCATGGCCCCGAAATCGAGGTGGGGATTGCTTAGTAAAGACGGGTAGGAAGTCACCTTCTAAGAGTGGATTGAGCAAGGAAGCTGCTCGGTGGTCTCTTGATGAGGGCTTTGATCCTTAGCGTACGTGGGTAAGAAATTACCCGCTAAGGATGGACCGAGCAGGGTAGCTGCTCGGTTGCCTCTTGGTGGGGGCTTTGATCCTTAGCGTTGTTGGGTAAGAGATTACCAGCCAAGGATGGATCGAGCAGGGAAGCTAAGGATGGACCGAGCAGAGAAGCTGCTCGGTGACCTCTTGATGAGGGCTTTAATCCTTGGCGTCGTGGGGTAAGAAATTACCAGCCAAGGATGGACCGAGCAGGGAAGCTGCTCGGTGGCCTCTTGATGAGGGCTTTGATCCTTGGCGTCGTGGGGTAAGAGATTACCAGCCAAGGATGGACCGAGCAGGAAAGCTGCTCGGTGGCCTCTTGATGAGGGCTTTGATCCTTAGCGTCATGGGGTAAGAGATTACCAGCCAAGGATGGACCGAGCAGGGAAGCTGCTCAGTGGCCTCTTGATGAGGGCTTTGATCCTTGGCGTCGTGGGGTAAGAGATTACCAGCCAAGGATGGACCGAGCAGGAAAGCTGCTTGGTGGCCTCTTGATGAGGGCTTTGATCCTTGGCGTCGTGGGGTAAGAGATTACCAGCCAAGGATGGACCGAGCAGGGAAGCTGCTCGGTGGCCTCTTGATGAAGGCTTTGATCCTTGGCATCGTGGGGTAAGAGATTACCAGCCAAGGATGGACCGAGCAGGGAAGCTGCTCGGTGGCCTCTTGATAAAGGCTTTGATCCTTGGCGTCGTAGGGTGAGAGATTACCAGCCAAGGATGGATCAAGCAGGGAAGCTGCTTGGTGTCGTGGGGCTCTACTCGATCTTTCGAGATATGTGAATATCGGGGAGGGTGACCACCGGAGGCGGAACGTAGCAGAGGCGCATAGGTGAAGCGAGGCGTCTCAGAATCCGCGTCTTTCCGACTTCGATTCGCCGAGAAACACGGGATACCCGCCATGTAGCAGCGCAGCATTGGAAGAATCGATCAAATCTCAGGATTCGCGCCCATGCGCGAGCAAATTTGGGCTTTTGGGGATTCTGCGCAGGCTATAAATAGAGAGGGAGACGCTAACTTTCCAGCGTTGCTTTTTGAGATGGCCGGGCGTATTTATGCGATTAAAGAGATCATCACCTTCGACGACGTCTTCATGTATGACCAGTCCATAGCCGAGAACATGTATCGGGGTGCGGTTCAGCGCCTCGAGGGTTACGTCGGCCATCTCCTCCCTCGACGGTCGCCACCCCTCCAGTTGCTGATGTACGCAATTTGGAGGAGGTCCTCGGGGTTGTACAACCCCCTCTCCGAGGAGCTGCTGAACGAGACGCTCGACAAGGTGCGCTCGATCTATGTGCTCGGCCTCATCTCGAAGGACATGCACGATCGATCCTTGGCCCTCATTTTGGAGTGCTTCCAAAAGAGGCACATCGTGAGCCAGGGCATGGAGGGCGGAGCGCCGGGTGCCTCCGTGGCATCCCGGGTTTGTGTACAGTATCAGCGGGAGTGGGCTGCAGGGGCTTGGGCCTGGTTGGCGGAAATCTACTCTGAGTGTCACCGGGAGTACTTCCTCGATCTCGTTCCCCCTCTGCTGTAAATTTTCCCTTTTTCTTTTTCTGTAAGGTTGAGAAGCCTACAATACCTTTCGAATAAAATTCTCCTTTTTACGATGCTTTATTGTTTCCCTCTTATTATTAAATAAAAAGAACTTTAGAAAAATTTACATTGCTTTTATGAAAGAAGAAATATACATTCATAGATATTCTTTTCAGAGGTACAGCTTGAGCTTTTCAGCATCGTAAGGCAGTGGAAATTTGCGACCGTTTGCATCTTGTAAACGATAAGCTCCGCTGGGAAAGACCTCGGAGACGAGGAATGGACCGTCCCATTTCGGGGAAAACTTATGCAGCTTGCCTTGATCGAAGAACTCGTTCCGCCTTAGGACTAAATCTCCGGTTTTGAAGAAGTGACGCTTGACTCACGCATTGTAATAGCGGGCTGTTTGCTGTTGATAAGCGGCAGCTCTGATCTGAGCCCGGTCCCTTTTCTCTAACAACACGTCCAGATTAGTTCGGAGGGCCGAGGTGTTGGCTTCGTCTTCGAAGTGCTCGACCCTGTAACTGGGCAGCCCGATCTCCGCTGGGACCATTGCCTTAGTGCCATAGCAGAGGCTGAAAGGGGTCTCTCTGGTGGGGGTCTTCTTCGACGTGCGCAAGGCCCATAAGACCCGGGGTAGTTTCTCGACCCAACTGCCCTGTCGTCCTTCTAGGCGTGTCCGAAGACCTCGGATGACGTCCCGGTTAGCAACCTCGTCCTGCCCATTGCACTGGGGATGCGCGACTACGGCAAACTTCATAAGGATATGGTATTCGCTGCAGAATTCCTTTACTTTTTCGTTCTCGAAATTTGTCCCGTAGTCGGTAATGATACACCTCGGGATACCGAACCAGAGTATTACGTTGTTCTGCAGGAACTTGATAGTCATGGTGGCGTCCGGTTTCCTGATGGGGACGGTCTCGACCCACTTCATGAAGTAGTCCACTGCGACGAGGACGTACTTGTGTCTTCCCACACCGGTAGGGAACTGGCATATCATGTCCATTCTCTACTGGGCAAACGGCCAGGGGGAGTTAGGGCTGTTAGCTCGGTAGCCGGAAGGCGAGGTATGCTGCCATGGAGTTGGCAGCTTTTGCACCTCCTGACGAGCTTCTGGGCGTCCTGATGAATTGTCGGCCAATAGTATACTTGGAGCAATGCCTTCTGTATTAAGGTGCGGACCTCTTGATGCGCGCCGCCGACCCCCTCGTGAATCTCACGGAGGAAGTAGTCGGCCTCGTGGGGGTCGACGCACCGGAGCAGGGGTTGAGTGAAGGATTTCTTGTAGAGATTCCCATTACTCCAGATGAAATGGCGAGCTTTGGCTCGGATACGGCAGGCTTCTCCTCGATCTTCTGGGAGTGTACCTTCCTTCAAGAATTCCATGAGGGGCTTCCTCCAATCCCGGTCTCTTTCCCGGGCCGTGTACACTTGAAGTGACGTCGTCCTGTCTTCCACGCTGGGCTGTGGTAAGACCTCGAAGAGAATGTTTCTCTTTTTGTTGGCCATATAAGATGAAGCCAGCTTACTCAAGGCGTCGGCCAGGGCGTTTAGTTGTCTGGGGATCAGCTTCACTTGGACTTCGTTGAAGTCCTTTTGTAATCTTCTCACCTCGGCCAGTTATTCACCATCAGAGGTTCCCGTGTCTCGAATCGACCGGTCACTTGGCCAACGACTAGGGCGGAGTCACCGCGGATCCGGATCGTTTTCAGTCCCACTCCGGAGGCTATCCGTAGTCCGGCCAGCAAGGCCTCATATTCCGCTGCGTTGTTCGAGGCTTTGAACCCGAGCTTCAGAGAATACTCCATCTCTGCCTCGTTCGGGCCCCGAATTATGAGTCCGTCACCACAGCCTTCCTCGGTTGAGGACCCGCCAACGTAAAGGACCCAATCAGGGACCGAGTCGGGCCTCCCATCGGTTGAGAGTTGAGTTCCGGGGGCCGGCGTGGATTCCTCCTCTTTACCGGGGATGGTGCAATCGACGATAAAATCGGCCAGGACCTGTGCCTTGATAACCTGCCTCGGGCGGTATTTTATGTCGAACTGGGACAACTCCTACCTCCATTTCTCCAGATGACCAGAGGACTCAGGGGAGGTGAGGGTAGCCCCTAAAGGCCGCTCGGTAAGAACGAGGATGGCGTGCGCCTGGAAATAGTGTTATAGTTTCCTTGAGGCCACGATGAGTGCCAAGACAATCTTCTCTATGGCCGAGTAGCTCGTTTCCGCATCCTTGAAGACGTGGTTCACATAGTATACCGGCTTTTGGACTCTCTCGACCTCTCGGACAAGCACCGAATCTACAGCTTGGTCGGACACCGCTAGATATAGCGATAGCTTGTCCCTTTTAACTGGGCGGGTGAGCAATGGGGAAGTCGCAAGGTGCCTCTTTAATTGCTCAAAGACGGTCTAGCACTCCTCTGACCATTCGTGCCTTGGTATCTTCCTTAGAGCTTTGAAGAACGGGAGGCACTTTTCCTCAGATCTTGACATGAAACGATTCAGAGCAGCTACCCGCCCTGTTAGCCGCATGATTTCGACGTTAGTCTTGGACGCGGCCATGTTGAGGATGGCGTTGATTTTCTCCGGGTTAGCCTCGATTCCACGGCGGGTGACCATGAAGCCGAGGAACTTTCCACTGGTGACCCCGAATGCACACTTGGCGGGGTTCAGTTTCATCTTATATTTGTGGAGGACGTCGAAGGCCTCACCCAGATCCTTGGCGTGCTGATCTGACGAGGTCGATTTGACGAGCATGTCGTCGACGTAGACCTCCATGTTTCTGCCGATCTGAGGCTTAAACATCCTGTTGACCAAGCGTTGGTACGTAACTCCGGCGTTTTTGAGGCCGAAGGGCATCACCTTATAGAAGTATACCTCCCGGTCCGTTGTGAAGGCGGTGAGGTCCTCGTCTGCCGGATTCATACGGATCTGATTGTAGCCGGAGAAGGCATCCATAAAGCTGAGTAGCTCATGGCCTGCCGAACTGTCGACGAGCTGATCTATCCGAGAGAGGGGATAGTTGTCTTTCAAGCAGGCCTTATTGAGGTCAGTGAAGTCGACGCACATACGCCACTTACCGCTGGCCTTTTTAACCATTACCACATTCGCCAACCATTCCGAGTAAGCCACGTCCCGAATGAAGTTGGCCACGAGCAGCTTGTCAACCTCGTCCTCGATCGCTCTTTGCTTGATCGCGGCGAAACTTCGTTTCTTCTGCCTGACAGGTCGGACCGCCGGGTCGACCCCGAGTTTATGTGATATTATTTTTGAGTTGATCTCGGGCATGTCGGCGGGCGCCCAGACTAAGACGTCTGAGTTTCCTCTGAGGAAGTAGACCAGGTCGTCGCGCCGAGCCCACGTTAACAGTGACCCGATTTGGATGGTTCGTTCATTGTCCCCTTCGACGAGGGGGACCTCTGTTAGCGGCTCCACCGGGGCTCTTCGGATATCTTTATGCTCGTCCCGAGTATCCAAAGATCCCCTGAAATCATCCGTGCTCTCAAGATCGTCGTTTCTCTTCTCTGGCATGGACGTCGCTGTGTAGCAAATCTTCGCGGTTTGCTGGTTCCCGTAGGCCCAACCTATCCCGCCTTGGTCGAGGAGAAACTTGATTGCCAGGTGGTAGGTCGATATCTGGGCCCGGAGGAAATTCTGCGTTGGACGTCCCAGGAGGATATTGTAGGCCGATAGAATGTCGGCGACGATGAACTCCACAGGCATGGTACGCGATGGCCTGTTTCCCCAATGGTGAGCAGGAGGGTGACCACCCCTTCTGCCGGGAGTGGTTGGTGAACCCCGACAGAATGTGGGCAGTCGGCCTCAGGTCTGAAGGGGCAAGTCCCATACGCAGGAAGCAGTCATAGAAGAGGATGTCCGCCGAGCTTCCCGAGTCGACCAATATCCTTTGCACCTCGTAACGGTGGACCCGTGCGGTGATTACCACGGGGTCGTTGTGAGGCAGGGATATCCCGTGGAGATCCTCGTCGGTAAAGATAATGGGCTCGGCTGTTTTGACTTTCTTCCAGGGTTGGCTGCCAGTCCCTTCGACCGGCAAGAGGCGCTGTGTCTCATCGGCCCCAGGCACACACCCCGCTGATATGACCATGATTTGGCCGATCGTCAGCTCGCCGGGAGGGGGGTGGTGCTCTTGCTCTCGCTCGGCTTGTCGTTTGTTCCGCAAGTATCTTGTCAGGTGCCCCGAGCGGATTAACTTCTCGATGCAGTCTCGGAGCTGTTTGCAGTTCTCGGTGGGGTGTCCTTGCGATGATTATGAAGATCAAGATAGACGATACCGATCATCAAAACAATGTATGGAGAGTTGATTAGAAGTATATAATAAGGGTCAGGGAGCACTCAAGCATCCGATTCAAGTAAAAAACACCCTAATTTAGGAAAGGGAAACTTAATTATGTATGCTTCACACTCCCATGATCCATCCCTATGCCATGATTCAACGATCACATTTACATTCCTTGCTCTCATGGCTAATAAATGCAACCACCTTCATGTTCATCATACCAACGCGTACATGAAAAGTGTCGGTAACTACACTAATTATTATGACTACTAGCGCATCCAAAGTATAGTAATTAGTATATAAATTAATCAACCTTTGAGCAAAAAAAAAAAATTCAGTTAGAAACAGGTGATTCCTTCCACATAATTAATTAAACACAAACCAGTCTATCTTTCTAAATATTTTCTTTAAAAGATATCTTTTTACCGATTAGTGGGCATGTAACTGGAGCAAACGTATAAATTTGGCTGCGATCGACAGAGGTGTGATCACATTGCAGCTTAATTTCTAGATTTTTTTAATTTGGGCTGCAGAATTTGCTACGGTCACCGCAACCAGATCAATCGTAAGTAACTAGTCATTTTCAATTTGATTGCACAGATGTAATTTAAGAGTTTAATCTCACTGAGGTCGATCGGAGCCCTATGGATAGGGTCAGGAGACGCGGCTCCATGGAGATGGGCCTCGTCCACTTAAACCAGGTGCACCGTCACTGTTTGACCCCATTCCGAGACTGCATGCGGGCAGTGGCAAGGCCGCAGCGGACGGCATTCCCGGTTTACTGATCTGTTAACGTTTTACGGGCATAACAAAATTAATTTTATTTCTAAAGTTGACCGGTGACTAAAATTTCAACTTTCAAGCTGCTGCTGGTGAACCCAGAATCAAATCAACTAGTCAGGTCTTTTCTGTGGGCAAAACAAAATCCAAAAATTCCAATTGGAGAAGTACTGCTGAAATTCAGTCGTGGGGCCCACGCCTACCATCCACTTTGCATCGCCCCGTACAATCGAGGCGCCTGAACAAACCTTTTTAACCGTCACGTATCCCGCAACCCAGCAGACACGTGTCCCCCGAACCCCAAACCTCCATCGATAAATAAATAAAACGCAGCTACAAATTCCCAGGGGTTTTGTAACCGCTTCCTTTCCATCCCTCCTCCTCCTCCTCCTCCTCTCTCTCTCCCCGTTCGAGGATCCGGTCACCGCTGATGCTCCATTCTTACGATTCTCCGCCTCCACAGGCCCACCTCCTCAAGACCCCCAGATCCCCCGTCGACACCTCCTGTAAGCTCACCGCCGCCCTCTCCCTCTCTCCCCGCCACCGCGCCTTCCTCTTCGCCGCCGTCCTCGCCCTCCAGCTCCTCCTCCTCCTCTCCGCCCGCTCCTTCTCCTCCTCCCGCCTCGGCCACCGTCCTCCTCCTCCTCCTCTCACCGCCGCCGCCGCCGCCGCTATCGAATCCGACGGCTGCAGCTCCGGCAAGGTCTTCGTCTACGACCTTCCCCGATACTTCAACAAAGATCTCGTCGACAGCTGCGCCGACCTCAACCCCTGGAACTCCCGCTGCGCCGCCCTCTCCAACAACGGCTTCGGCCGCACCGCCTCCCCCGACCTCTCCGGCATCGTCCCATCCTCCCTCCTCCCCTCCTGGTTCGCCACCGACCAGTTCGCCGCCGAGCTCATCTACCACCAGCGCATCCTCTCCCACCGCTGCCGCACCCTCTCCCCCACCGACGCCGCCGCCTTCTACATCCCCTTCTACGCGGGCCTCGCCGTCGGCAAGCACCTCTGGTCCTCCAACTCCACGTCCGGCGACCGCGACATCGCCTGCGCGGCGCTCCTCCGCTGGATCCGTGAGCAGGACCCCTGGACCCGAGCCAGCGGCCGGGACCACTTCATCATGCTCGGCCGCATCACGTGGGACTTCCGCAGGTCGAGAGACGACGACTGGGGCGGCAGCTTCCTGTACATGCCGGGAATGGAGAACGTCACCCGTCTCCTGATCGAACGAAACCCGTGGGACGATAACGACATCGGCGTCCCCTACCCTACAGGGTTCCACCCCAAGTCCGTATCCGAGGTCAGGCGGTGGCAGCACTTCGTCCTGAACCGCACCCGGACCGCCCGGTTCAGCTTCGCTGGCGCGGCGAGGCCCGGGTTCAAGAACGACTTCAGGAAGCTGCTGCTTGACGAATGCGCCCGCGCGAACGGGACGTGCAGGTCGCTGGACTGCGGGGGCGGGCGGTGCGGGAACAGCAGCAGGGAGGCATTGGGGATGTTTCTTGATTCGGAATTCTGCCTGCAGCCGAGAGGGGACAGTTTCACCAGACGGTCGATGTTCGACTGCATGATCGCGGGGGCGATCCCCGTGCTGTTCTGGAAGCGGAGCGCGTACCTGCAGTACGAGTGGTATCTGAATTCTTCGACGGCGGCGGAGGCGGAGGAGTGGTCGGTGTTTATAGATAGGGGAAAGGTGAGGGAAGGGGCGGTGAGCGTGAGGGAGGTGCTGGAGGGGATAGGGGAGGAGAGAGTGAGGAGGATGAGGGAGAAGGTGGTGGAGATGATACCGAGGCTGGTTTACGGGGGAGCGGAGGAGGGGATCCGAGGGGGGATGATGGATGCCTTCGACGTGGCCGTGGATGGCGTCCTGAGGCGGTTACGGGACCGCGGAAAAGGGGCCAGAGATTGACGGTGAGGATTGTGGTACGTGTTGGAAAAGGCGAAGGGGTTTGTAAATCCTTTTTTTTTGTATTAAATCTTCTGTACTTTTACTTTGTTTTGTTGCTTCTATTGCTTAATTCGATTTACGGTTGGGATATGAGAGGTATATAATACCGGGAGAAAGTGGAGAGTTGGGTTGGGGGCATGTATTGCTGCTTGATTACATTGTATACTCAATAAATACTAAGTGAAAGGGATCACTGTTTTTACCTTTGTGCTTGTTTTATTTTTCTTCTTCACAATAATGACTCTACTTTTCACTGTTAGCAAAAGAAAACTTGGAAACATTGATTGTATTTCAAGCTACAGGTCTAAAAACAATGGATATTAGTCGGTCTGCCTAAAAAAATGTCTACAATATTCTATATCTATATATTTGACGGGATCTGTATTTGATGGAGATTTTTGGCGGAGAGAGGAATTGTGTTGGATTTTATGGGCTCTGTATAAGGTGATAGAGAGGAGAAAGAATGTGATGCAGGTAATTGAGTTTGGGGTTGGATGAGAAATCAATGAAACCTGTTTTATTTTTGGAGGGTTTTTGGAGGTTTGATACGGTATCTGAAAGAGAGAGGCTTTAGAAGACTGAAATGTGCTCTTGTTTGATGGTTTTTGAATGGCAAGATGTATGTGGCCATATGATGGTTATTTATACCATCTGTTCTTATGGCTAGTTTTAAAGGTGCTTTTGAAATTCCAATATGAGAAGCCTTCATGATTTATGCAGTCTTAAAATTAAGGATACGAGTAATCTCGTTGATTTGTAATGCCTAAAAATGAAGGAATCTTTTTTTCCCTCTTTTTCCAATTTTTACTTTCAATTATGATTGAAATCATCACACTTTCGCCTTATGCATGTTCTAGTTATAATGATAGAGATAATGTTAGAAATGACTGGCTAAAATATTCGGTTAATTTTATCCATTGCATAATCAAATCATTTTAATTTGTTTTGATCGAACAAATCCTTTGAATTAAATATTTTTTCTTTATCGATTTCAGTGATATGAAACGATAAGTTATATAATTATATTTCTATTGAATAAGAAGAAAAATTCTAATTTAGATGGAAAATCGATGGCACGGTTAGAGTGGCGGCGTCCGTCCACTCAATTTTTTAAATATCTAATTCCACAAATTATCTTCTTGCAACAGCTTATATGTCTTACCATTTGTCCGGGGTCTCTGCTATTGTGAGATGATAGCATCGGTGGTATTATATCATTGGAATGGTGAGTGTTGGCATAAAACAGCATGTCTCGGTGCCTTGGATCCGTTTCGATTTGTGATGAACGACCAAGATTATCAAAGCTTGTAAGGTTGTTTACACGTCGTAGCGAATCTACGGATTAAGAGAGGACTCGGAGCTGATTCTAGTGGATTTTGAGTGTTTGCTATTATCGCCGCTTTTCTATTAGAAATTATTAGATCCAGCGATGGATGGATGGGTAAAACATGAGGGTACATGAGTTTGTGTTTTATTGATTCTTGATGCGTGGGCAGGTTCTAATAACAGGGGAGTGTAGCAAAAATTAATAGCAGTGGTTCCTTATCTGATTTAAGTAAGGGACATTTGCATGTTGTTCTCGATTATTGGCTCCTTAATTCGCTTTCCAGTCTTTTCGAAAAGCTGGCCCCATAACATAGCAATGGCCCTGCCATGTATTTGTGTCGGCTTGTATAGATTAGAAAGTTCTTTCACCGTAATAAGTTCAAACATAAAATACCAGTGAGCTATAGCTCTGTTGGTATATCCATTTCATTTTTTGGATAAAGTGCGGGGTTCGAACCCCTACAGAAGAAGAATAGGCCATAAATCAATACTTTCGGGACAAATTCGTAGGTCTCATAGAAAAACGAGCAAAAACCCCAAACAAAAATTCTACAATCCGCTGGATGTTCATCCAGCGTTATAAGCATTTTACAAGCATAACCACCAGATTATTGATCCAGCCTATGAAGTCCACAGTGTTTTAAAAAGCTTGCATCTTCATTTATCTGAATTACCTAGATTTAATATAGAACTATTAAAATCGAGACGATCCAAAGTAGCCTATGAAGTACACAGGATTATAAAAAGTGTTGCGAATACGAGATGATCACAAAACAAACACAATCGATAACGAGAAGAAAATCAAACCACATGCAAGATAGAAATACAAGTACTAACCACAAAACAAATAGACGAAAGCGAAGCTTTATTAATAATCAAATATCCGGAGAAGTACAAATCGATGAAGAATTACAAATCCCTCTCAAACTCTAAATCTCTCACAATTATCAATAGGTTCTCACAAATTAACAAAAGTTATCTCAAAGACTTCCTCAATGTCTAGGGTTACAAAATACTATATTATATATAATATACTAGAGATAAGTATAAATAACTAGAGATAAGTCTAAATAACTAATTTCCCAACTAATAAATATCCACCTTGTTTGTAGATAAGTTTGAATATATGGGAAATCAATAGGGATTGGAATGGAAGACATACACAACAAATCTCTATCTTACCTCAATTCTTACAAACTCCTCTATCAAAATCAATAACAGCTCCACCTTCACCACAAAACCCTTAAAGGGCTCAATGAGTGCTATTCACTCTAATTAAGTTCAAGCAATACTCAAACTTAACAACCGAAAGAGACTTCGTCAACATGTCGGCCGAATTATCCGATGTGCCAACCTTCTTCACAATAATTTCTCTTTTATTCAACGACTCCTGAACAAACCAGCCCCTCACATCAATGTGCTTCGTTCTCTCATGATGCATCTGATCTTTCGTTAAGTGAATCGCGTTTTGGCTATCACAATAGACTATTATAGTATCCTTCGGAATGCCAAGTTCTAAAAATAGTCACTTCAACCAGATTGCCTTCTTAACGGCCGCAACAACGACCATATATTCTACATTCGTCATAGACAACGCTACCATAGGCTATAAAGAAGCATGCCAACTAATGACGCATCCTCCCAAGGAGAATACATAACCGGTGATCGATCTACGTCTGTCAAGATCATCTGTATAATCGAAATCTCTAAATCCAACTAAATTGTCGTCGTTCCTTCCAAACACCAACCCCATATTATACGTACCTCGTAGATATCGCAATATCCATTTCACCACCAGCCAATGGATTTTTCCAGAAGATACCATATAGCGACTAATAATACTAACGGCGTGTGAAATGTCAGGTCCTGTACAAACCATGGCATACATAACACTACCCACCACACTCACATATGGAACATTCGACATATATCTAATCTCATCCTCTATTTGCGGTGATGAATGAGCTGCCAACGGAGTACTTACAGAATTAGCGTCTGCCTTACTGAAATGCTCCAAAATTTTCTCAACATGTTGAGAAAAGTATAGCTTTCTTCCTTTACGATCGTGCCTAATTTCCATACTAAGTATTTTCTTGGCCGCTCTCAAATCCTTGGTCTCAAATTTGCCTTTCATCTGTGTAAATCCCCGCTCCCATCAATAAAATTTTTCCTATATTTTTCCTAGTCCCCCGATTGCTTCCCTATCTTTCCTCGTGGTTTTGTAGGTTTTTGGTTGCTCAAGTTTTACTAATTGTTTTTCCTAAGCCATTAAAATCAAAGCCCAAAATTTAAAACTAAATATTTATTAATATAAACAACCCCAGTCCAAACAATTAATTAAAACCAAAGAAAATAAATTAATTTTTCCCTTCCCCAGCCCGTTACACTCCTCAGTCTAAGCAAATAAAAAGGGTTAATTAACCTTCAAAAATCCCCGGCCCAACCTCCTTAAGCCGGCCTAGCTTTCAAATTCCTTATCCCTTACCCGACCCGTTTAAACCTTCTCCCCCCTCACTCTAAAAAATTTCCCGCTCGTTTCTTCCTTCACACCCACGTCCCTGAGCCTCCCGCTCGCGCCCACGTCGCCCGCGCCGTTGCCCCACGTCCCCGCGACCCCGACCACGACCGTGCGCCCCTCAAACATCTCCTCGTCTCAAACTCCTCGCTCCCTTTCACTCTCCAACGCACTCCTCTTCTCTCTCTTTCTACAGAAAACCCAACTTCGAACCCACTGCACTCGCTCACCCCCGACGACGACGACCGACCTCCTCCTTCATCACCGAGCACCCTAGCCTCCTCCTAAAGCCCTCATCCTTCCTCCCTCGCTCTCTTCTCTCCATCAACAGAGCCCCTACACTACACCACTCTTCAACCGCCGAGCACCGACCCTCGATTCCCCTCGGCCACCACCTGCAACCACCTCGTCGACGAGCCCCCACTGCCTCAGTCGACACCTCTACACCCTCAGCAGCATCCCCATCACCTCCAAACCGAGCCCCCCACTACCTCTCTCTTTCACAAACCCAAATCGCTGCGAGCCTCGAACCTTACTGCTGCCCATCACCGGAGCGACCACCGCCGGCCATCGTCGACCCCAGCATATCCCAGGAGATCCACAGAACATCCCACTCCGCTTCCAGCGAACACGAGCCATCTCCGGGCAACTCCGACGACGAACCCGAAACGCGAGCCGAGGCCGCGAATCCAAACCGTGCCGTTCGTAGCGCGTTCGTGCCGTTGCCGCTGCCGTGCGTCGCCAAAACGTCTCCAGGCAATTACCCTACTTGCTACATGCTAGATTATTTCCGTTACAAATTAAAACCGTATAAATTCCCTGTTTGCGATTCATGAAAACTTATACGACATAGCTGTTTGATGCAAAACCCGAACGAAAATATTCCATTAATCTGACGGAACTCGATTGCATATGCTGGGCCGTGTGATAATGAACACTGTGTAGAAACTTGACTGAAAAATATGTTTGTTACTGACTTAAACGATCACCCCCAATTATACCCGTAAAAACTGAGAATTTCCCGCACCTGAAATTTGTTAAAATCATAATTAATTGTGTACATATTGAAATGATGCGTTCGAGGGCTCAAATCAAAGCCGACTCGACGACCTGTAACCTTGTACAAGTTCCTAATTGTTTTTGTACTGAAATTATGACAAGAATTGGTTCGGAGAGCGGCTCTGGACTGCAGTCCAGAGCAGCTCTGGTTGTTGTTTTATGTCTCATAATGCTTACCCCTTCGCTACCTGAACTTGTATGTTGCGGAACCCTATATTTTATTGAAGATAAATCTGTTAGATAAATAACGCAAGTGATTTTACCCCTTTATATCATCGTTTAATATTTAAACTGCAATTTAAAAGATCAGGACGCATAGCAGTCCCAAACAGAAACAGAACTGATACCCTAGTGTTGAACAGTGCATAACTTTTGACGTACAGACGCGATTGAGAATACTTCTGTTGCGTTGAAAACCCTACTGAAAACACTAATTTTTATTTAACTTTACCGTCGCTAAATTCTGAGCCCAACTAGGTGAAAATTGTGCCGCGAAACGGACGTTCAGTTCAGAAACTGAATTTCCTGCAGCGTGCACTAAAATTGAAATGGCTGTAACTTGAATACCAGTAATCCGATCGCACTGAAACAAATTTTTATGAATTTATGGCTAAGTCTACTTTTTACCGTCTTTGTATCGTTTTGCTAAATTCTGAGCATATGAATTACTGCAATTTTTGTAAGCTTATGACGTGCATAATAGTTCATATCACACATGACTTGTTAACTACATAAATGTACATACCTTACCCAACTTCCATATACATAGTGATAGTGCGCGTTATTATTCAGTGGACATTGCATTATCGTGCGTGAATGGTATTGGTTTAGGAGTGTCAAGTACACTAATGGAAAAGTGAATGATTCATGACCGTGATTAATACAGTGAACAGTGACAAAACCGTGTTATTGGTGTATACTTGTACACGACTAAATCATAATCATCAATAGTGTAAATCTGGGGAAAAAGGGGAAATCGAAGTGGAAAGAGCATCGTATTTAGCGGGACCGTGTTTTAGAGGATGATCATTCGAACAGTGATTCTTATATATATTAGGTAGGATCCAGCGATCCGGCTGACAGGGTTATGTCCCGGACGTGTGGGCCGTTGTCTCGGGTATGTACGAGACTCCCGTTAAACATGATCCTCCTTTCCACTATACGATTTTAAACATGACTTAGAGACCGATAGGGACACAGATCATACTTTGCATCATTTAGGGACTTAGTGATTATCCACATTTTACTTTCGCTGTTATTACCTTATTTACCTGTTTCATGTTATTATTATAAAATTGCTATTACGTCGCTCTGACGACCTGAGTATGCATACTCAGACCTCGAGGAAGAACCAGCGCAGGAGTCAGATTTACCTTTCGAGCTAGCGGAGATCTAGTCTGGAGTACCTCTTTCTTCTTTTCTGCTTTCCCTAAAGAGATCTTGTACTCGAACTTGGTTAGTAGTTCTTTTCTTGTTTATTTGTAAATTGTGAACAATGAACTTGATGTAATAATTTAGTGATGTATTTCCTTTACTGCTTTGCTTTGTTTACTGATTACCATGTAATGCTAGAAGCCGAAGTGTGACTACGACGGGATTATTCCTTGACCGTAGGAGCATGGCTGGCCTAGACATCCCTCGTTTTCTGTATTTTGGGAAGCGGGGCGTGACATGGTTTTGTTGGTATCAGAGCCAGGTTTAGTAGTAAGGGATAACATTAACTACACTATATTACATTATTTTCGCTTCACTATTCCTGATTTTCATTCTTGAATCTAATCATATCCTTTTAATCTTCCAGCGATATGACGTCCCCGAACGACTACTCCTCGGACTCAAGTTCTCAGGATCGCACGGAAAGAATACTTAATGCACTGACCTCTCTCGCAGAAGCTCAGGAGAAGAAGACGGACTTACTCGCCGAGGGACTCAGGGCTATTACCGCTGCAGGGGGACCCTCCACACTCATTACCGCCCCCGAAGGCACTACTCCACCAGCTTACTCTGCCAGGGATGGAACCGTGTTAGATTTCCGGAGGTTGCATCTAGCTGCATTTACAGGGCTAGCCGAGCCACTCGAGGCCGGGCAATGGCTAGTGAACATGGAGAACTTACTGACGGCCGCCAGGGTACCAGATGAAGATAGGGTGAATGTGATAAAGATCCAGTTGGAAGATGAAGCCCGTACATGGTGGTCAGTGGAAGAAAGCAGGCTAGACAAGCCAATTGAATGGAGCAAATTCAAGGAGTGCTTCCTGGACCATTATTTCCCTTCAACCGCCAAGGCAGAGATGGAGGAAAGATTCATTCTACTGAAGCAGAATGGCAGCCCCGTGGACGTATATACGGCAAAGTTCAACCGTCTGAGCCGATTTGCTCCATACATGGTCGCTTCAGAGGCCACCAGGGCTAGACGCTTCTTGCAGGGACTTGATTTCGAGCTGCAGCAGTTGATCGCGTCACTTGAGTTGCAGACTTTTGCACAGGTACTCAACGCGGCGCGAATTCAGGAAAAACTGATCAACAAATTCAGGAAGCCCCCAGTCGTTCCAGCACGCACCCTTGCACCGACTCGAGGAGTCATACCAGTTCACAGGCCTGGAACGACTCAGATGAAGCGTCCTTTCATGCCCCAGCATCGCCCCCAGAGACAGAACGTAGTTTGCGGCTACTGCAATAGAGATGGGCATACCCAGAAGGATTGTCGCCGCGCCAAGGGACAATGCTTGATTTGCGGATCCAGTCAGCACAGGATTAGCGGTTGCCCCGAGCGAGCAGAGTTACAGGGAGGTTCTGGACCACAGCAGCAGAGTCCACAGGAGCAGAGGCAACCCTACACGGGCCGCAGTCAGGGACGGGCTTTCACCTTGACCGCCGAGCAGGCAGAGGCTTCAGGAGAAGTGGTTACAGGTACTCTACTCGTACATTCCTTACCAGCTAGAGTACTATTTGCATCTGGAGTATCGCACTGTTTCATATCTGAGCATTTCATTGATACACACTCCATACTACATGAACCACTAACCAAGGGCTGGGAGATACATACGGGCAATGGCGTTATAATATCTAGTCGAGAATGTATATCATGTCAGGTTGTAGTGTGTGGCAGGGAATTCTATGTGAATTTCCTTTTGATCGGGACAGGCAGTTATGACGCAATTCTCGGGATGGATTGGATGAGTATCTTCCATGCAGTTATTGATTGCCGTGCAAGGAACGTGATCTTCCGCATTCCCAATCACCCGGAGTTTATTTTCGAAGGCGGGAGCGAATCTTTGGAGCCAGCCAAGTGTAGAGCCAAGCCAAAAGAGCTGACAGCTATGGAGATTGATGAGAGCGCAGCCCCAGAGATTGTTCGGAACTTTCTGGACGTGTTTCCTGAAGATCTACCAGGTCTACCACCTCCACGCGTCTTGGAATTCTCGATCGATTTGACTCCAGGTACAGCACCAGTTTCCAAGGCCCCGTACAGAATGGCACCGGTTGAGTTAGCAGAATTGAAGAAGCAAATTGAAGAACTCCTGGAGAAGGGATTTATTCGGCCGAGCGTTTCACCGTAGGGTGCACAAGTTTTGTTAGTGAAGAAGAAGGATGGATCGCTGCGGATGTGTATAGATTATCGGGAGCTGAACAAAGTCACAATAAAGAACAAGTACCCAATTCCGCGCATCGACGACTTATTCGATCAGCTAAGTGGGGCCAAGGTATTCTCGAAGTTGGATCTCCGTTCTGGATATCATCAAATCAGAGTAGCAGCCGAGGATGTATGCAAGACGGCTTTCAGGACCCGATACGGACATTATGAATTCCTTGTGATGCCGTTCGGTGTTACCAATGCTCCAGCAATATTCATGGACTTGATGAACAGGGTGTTTGCAAAGTACTTGGACACGTTTGTCGTTGTATTTATCGACTACATACTTGTCTACTCGAAGACCCGGGAGAAGCATGTTGAGTATTTGCGCACGGTTCTACAAATCCTTCGGGAAGAGAAGCTGTATGCGAAATTAAGCAAGTGTGAATTCTGGCTCGACAAGGTTCAGTTCTTGGGACACATTGTTTCGGGCGAAGGCATCTCAGTGGACCCGGCAAAGATAGAGAGATTGGCCGACGCCGAAGTCAGTGGCCGAGATCAGAAGCTTTCTGGGATTGGCAGGTTATTATCGGAGGTTCGTCCAAGACTTTTCAAGAATCGTTGAACCGTTGACGAGGCTGACACGGAAGGATGTATCGTTTGCGTGGATAGAGGAGTGTACTCAGGCATTTGACATACTGAAGCAGAAGTTAACTACGACGCCCATTCTCACAGTACCAGATGATTCCGGTGGTTTGGTGATACATAGTGATGCCTCAGGGAAGGGATTAGGCTGTGTTCTGATGCATCACGGCCGAGTGGTTGCTTACTCCTCTCGACAGTTGAGAAATCACGAGAGGAACTACCCTACGCATGACTTAGAGTTAGCTGCAGTGGTTTTTGCGTTGAAGATTTGGAGGCACTATCTGTTGGGCGAGAAGGTGGAGGTGTACACGGATCATAAAAGTCTGAAGTACGTCTTCACTCAGAAAGAACTAAATATGAGGCAGCGCCGATGGCTAGAGCTGATGGCAGATTACGACTTGGACCTTCAGTATCACCCGGGAAAAGTAAATGTTGTACAAGATGCTCTCAGTCGCAAGCCAGCGGTCATGATGTTGACCAGTCAGAGGAGCATTATTGAGGACTTTCAGAGACTCGAGCTTGAAGTCGTTACACCGAGCGCACTCAGTTAATTCTGGCAACTACAGGTGCAGTCTTCCCTTGTGGATCGCATCAAGGCTGCACAAGCGGATGATCCTCGATTGCAAAAGTTCAGAGCGCAAGTAGAAGCCGGGCTGAGAACGGACTTAATCATACATGAAGACGGTTCTCTGAGATTCGGTAGCAGACTCTGCGTACCCAAAGGAGATGTTCGAGAAGAGGTACTGGTTGAGGCGCATAGTTCAGTTTATTCTGTGCATCTGGGAGGTACAAAGATGTATCGGGATCTAAAGCAGCATTTTTAGTGGAACGGGATGAAGCGAGAAATAGCGCGGCTCGTATCCAGATGCTTGGTATGCCAACAGGTGAAGGCAGAATATCAGAGGACAACAGGATTGTTACAACCGCTTCCGATACCAGAATGGAAGTGGGAGCACATTACTATGGACTTCGTGACGGCCTTACCACGGAGCCTTAGGGGCAATAACGCCATTTGGGTTATCGTCGACCGCCTCACGAAAGCTGCACACTTTTTACCTTTCCGAGTGGGGCAGTCGACAGAGTCACTGGCAGAGAGATACATGCAGGAGATAGTGCGACTTTACGGAGTTCCGGTCAGCATTGTGTCAGATTGAGACACCAGATTCGTTTCGCACTTCTGGAGGAGCTTACAGAAGAGTTTGGGTACTCGCCTCAAATTCAGCACAGCTTATCACCCGCAGACGAACGGACAGTCCGAGCGTACGATTCAGACGCTCGAGGATATGTTGAGGGCCTGCATGTTGGATTTTCAGGGTTCCTGGGAAGATCATCTGCATCTAGTCAAGTTTTCCTATAACAACAGTTATCAGGCTAGCATCCAGATGGCTCCTTTCGAAGCACTTTACGGGCGGAAGTGTCGATCCCCAGTGTGTTGGGATGATGTGGGAGAACGAAGATTACTGGGTCCCGAGCTCATTGTTCAGACAGTCGACAAGGTCCAAATGATCAGGCAGCGCATTAAGACGGCTCAGGATCGACAGAAGAGTTGGGCGGATACCAGCAGGAGAGCACTAGAGTTTGAAGTCGGAGATCACGTGTTCCTGAAGATTTCCCCTACCCATGGAGTTATCAGGTTTGGAGGTCGGGGAAAGCTCAGTCCCCATTTCATCGGACCTTTTAAGGTGCTAGAGCGAGTAGAAGAGGTGGCCTATCGACTTGCCTTGCCTCCATCGCTAGCTGGTGTGCACAACACCTTCCACGTGTCACAGTTGCGGCGTTATGTTTGGGATGAGAGCCATGTTCTGGACTATTCAGAGTTAGTTTTGGGTACCGATCTATCATATGAGGAGCATCCTACCACCATCCTCGACCGCAGAGAGAAAATGCTGAAGAACAAGGTCATTCCGTTAGTCCGAGTGTCTTGGGGCGGTCGTTCCCCAGGAGAATCTACCTGGGAGCGGGAGGAAGATATCTGTGCACGTTTTCCACATCTCTTTGTTTACTACATTTGTTTCGTTGTATCCTTGTTAAATTTCGAGGACGAAATTTTTGGTAAGGGGGGTATGATGTAAATCCCCGCTCCCATCAATAAAATTTTTCCTAGTCCCCCGATTGCTTCCCTATCTTTCCTCGTGGTTTTGTAGATTTTTGGTTGCTCAAGTTTTACTAATTGTTTTTCCTAAGCCATTAAAATCAAAGCCCAAAATTTAAAACTAAATATTTATTAATATAAACAACCCCAGCCCAAACAATTAATTAAAACCAAAGAAAATAAATTAATTTTTCCCTTCCCCAGCCCGTTACACTCCTCAGCCCAAGCAAATAAAAAGGGTTAATTAACCTTCAAAAATCCCCGGCCCAACCCCCTTAAGCCGGACCAGCTTTCAAATTCTTTATCCCTTACCCGACCCGTTTAAACCTTCTCCCCCCTCACTCTAAAAAATTTCCGGCTCGTTTCTTCCTTCACACCCACGTCCCCGACCTCCCGCTCGCGCCCACGTCGCCCGCGCCGTTGCCCCACGTCCCCGCGACCCCGACCACGACCGCGCGCCCCTCAAACATCTCCTCGTCTCAAACTCCTCGCTCCCTCTCACTCTCCAACTCACTCCTCTTCTCTCTCTCTCTCTACAGAAAACCCAACTTCGAACCCACTGCACTCACTCACCCCCGACGACGACGACCAACCTCCTCCTTCATCACCGAGCACCCTAGCCTCCTCCTAAAGCTCTCATCCTTCCTCCCTCGCTCTCTTCTCTCCATCAACACAGCCCCTACACTACACCACTCTTCAACCGCCGAGCACCGACCTTCGATTCCCCTCGGCCACCACCTACAACCACCTCGTTGATGAGCCTTCACTGCCTCAGTCGACACCTCTACACCCTCAGCAGCATCCCCATCACCTCCAAACCGAGCCCCCCAATACCTTTCTCTTTCACAAACCCAAATCGCTGCGAGCCTCGAACCTTACTGCTGCCCATCGCCGGAACGACCACCGCCGGCCATCGTCGACCCCAGCATATCTCAGGAGATCCACAGAGCATCCCACTCCGCTTCCACCGAACACGAGCCATCTCCGAGCAACTCCGACGATGAACCCGAAACGCGAGCCGAGGCCGCGAATCCAAACCGTGCCGTTCGTCGCGCATTCGTGCCGCTGCCGCTGCCGTGCATCGCCAAAACGTCTCCAGGTAATTACCCTACTTGCTACATGCTAGATTATTTCCGTTACAAATTAAAACCATATAAATTCCCTGTTTGCGATTCATGAAAACTTATATGACATAGCTGTTTGATGCAAAACCCGAGCAAAAATATCCCATTAAACTGACGGAACTCGATTGCATATGCTGGCCCATGTGATAATGAACACTGTGTAGAAACTTGACTGAAAAATATGTTTGTTACTGACTTAAACGATCACCCCCAATTATACCCGTAAAAACTGAGAATTTCCCGCACCTGAAATTTGTTAAAATCATAATTAATTGTGTACATATTTAAATGATGCGTTCGAGGGCTTAAATTGAATCCGACACGACGATCTGTAACCCTGTACAAGTTCCTAATTGTTTCTGTACTGAAATTATGACGAGAATTGGTTCGGAGAGCGGCTCTGGACTGCAGTCCAGAGCAGCTCTGGTTGTTGTTTTATGTCTCATAATGCTTACCCCTCCGCTACCTGAACTTGTATGTTGCGGAACCCTACATTTTATTGAATATCAATCTGTTAGATAAATAACGCAAGTGATTTCACCCCTTTATATCATCGTTTAATATTTAAACTGCAATTTAAAAGATCAGGACGCATAGCAGTCCCAAACAGAAACAGAATTGATACCCTAGTGTTGAACAGTGCATAACTTCTGACATACAGATGCGATTGAGAATCCGTCTATTGAGTTGAAAACACTACTAAAAACCCTAATTTTCATTTAACTTTAGCGTCACTAAATTCTGAGCCCAACTGGGTGAAAATTGTTCCGCGAAACTGACGTTCAGTTCAGAAACTGAATTTCCTGCAGCGAGCACTTAAATTGAAATGGCTGTAACTTGAATACCAGTAATCCGATCGCACTGAAACAAATTTTGCTGAACTGATGGCTAAGTCTACTTGTTACCGTCTTTGTATCGTTTTGCTAAATTCTGAGCAAATGAATTACTGCAATTTTTGTAAGCTTATGACGTGCATAATAGTTCATATCACACATGACTTGTTAACTGCATAAATGTACATACCTTACCCAACTGCCATATACATAGTGATAGTGCGCGTTATTATTCAGTGGACATTGCATTATCGTGCGTGAATGGTATTGGTTTAGGAGTGTCAAGTACACCAATGGAAAAGTGAATGATTCGTGACCGTGATTAATACAGTGAACAGTGACAAAACCGTGTTATTGGTGTATACTTGTACACGACTAAATCATAATCATCAATAGTGTAAACCTGGGGAAAAAGGGAAAATCGAAGTGGAAAGAGTATCGTATTTAGCGGGACCGTGTTTTAGAGGATGATCATTCGAACAGTGATTCTTATATATATTAGGTAGGATCTAGCGATCCGGCTGACAGGGTTATGTCCCGGGCGTGTGGGCCGTTGTCTCGAGTATGTACGAGACTCCCGTTAAACATGATCCTCCTTTCCACTATACGATTTCAAACATGACTTAGAGACCGATAGGGACACAGATCATACTTTGCATCATTTAGGGACTTAGTGATTATCCACATTTTACTTTCACTGTTATTACCTTATTTACCTGTTTCGTGTTATTATTATAAAATTGCTATTACGTCGCTCTGACGAACTGAGTATGCATGCTCAGATCTCGAGGAAGAACCAGCGCAGGAGTCGGATTTACCTTTCGAGCTAGCGGAGATCTAGTCTGGAGTACCTCTTTCTTCTTTTCTGCTTTCCCTAAAGAGATCTTGTACTCGAACTTGGTTCGTAGTTCTTTTCTTATTTATTTGTAAATTGTGAACAATGAACTTGATGTAATAATTTAGTGATGTATTTCCTTTACTGCTGTGCTTTGTTTACTGATTTCCATGTAATGCTAGAAACCGAAGTGTGACTACGGCGGGATTATTCCTTGACCGTAGGAGCATGGCTGGCCTAGTCATCCCTCGTTTTCCGTATTTTGGGAAGCGGGGCGTGACAATCTGTTCCTTCAAATTTTGAATATCAACCATATACCTTGCTGCTATCAACATATTATCAACATAAAGTAACAAGTATATGAAAGAACTATCGGCGAACTTCTTCGAATATACACAAGTGTCTCCCATACTTCTCGTGAGCTCAATTTCTTTCATGCAGGAGTCAAACTTTTTATACCAACGCCTAAGTGACTGCTTCAAACCGTAGAGTTACTTCTCTAGCAAACAAACGTGGTCTTCTTCGCCTTCAACTTCAAAAGCCTCGGTTTGTTGCACGCAGATCTTCTTTACCAAATCACCGTGCAAGAATGTTGTCTTCACATCAAGCTGCTCGAGCTCCAAATCTTGCATAGCTATCAAACCGAGCAAAACACATATAGAGGCGTGTTTAACGACCGAAGAAAATACCTCATTGATGTCAACTCCCCGCACCTGCGAATAGCCTTTAGCTACCAATCGCGTCTTGTAACTTGTATCCAATGCCCTTGGTCACCTTCTTTCTTCTTGAAAACCCACTTACAACCAACTGTCTTTTTTTCTCTTTCGAGTTTCATGAGCTTCCAAGTTTGGTTCTTATGAAGTGACTCAATATCTTCATTCATAGTAACTAACCAACGAACTGCTTCATTGGATGAGATGACTTCTTTATAGTTCTTCAGTTCGCTACTATCAACTGTCTCTCCAACAGACAGCGCATATGCCACTAGATCATCGTAGCTATAACTTTATGGCAGTCTAATGTCCCTACTTTATCGGCCACGAGTGAGCAAATACTCCTCATCATGGGACTGCTGTCACGACCCGAAATATTAGCTCGTGACCGGCATTTAGATTATGCAACGTCTACAGGCGTAACGTAACTTAAGTAAGCCGAAACCCAGAAATCTAAACTTTCAAAAGAAGTAAGTAATGAAAACATTGATACAACATTTGGAAACCTCAAGTAAAAGTCCTTAAATCTCTTTTTTTTGTAATTTCGACAGCACCTCCTTTGTAAAAACTAGCCCTGAAACGGGTACAACATAGAATATAAAGAAAGCATCCCCAAACGGGAGCAAACCACGCCCAACGGCGGAAACAACCACCACAAGCATATATATATATATATATATATATATATATATATATATACACACACACACACACGACACCCAACGGCGAAGATCAACACAAAGTAAAATGAAAAGCAAGACATCAAACCCATCAAGCGAACATATAACCCATCGCTCTAAGTCTCGCAACTATAAGTCTTGCTAAGTCTTACTGCTTATACAAATACTAGTTTCTGATTTGATAGAGTTGACTAAATACAATAAGAATAATAATACAAGAGGGGTACGATCCAACATGTACCACCTACCAAAGAAAATCACCCGAAACAGCTGTGTGCCAGCGATGCCGCTACTGATCTATGCGGTCAACCTGCAAGAACTGTGGCACAACGGGGGTGAGTTTCCAACTCGTGAGTAGAAAATATCATCAGGTAGAAATCAAAATATACAACGATTCCTAGATCAACTATATCATAAAGATAATACTATGATATCGAGGGTGACCGTATCTGCATATATGCTAACAATAATCAATGCCTGTATGCATGTTGATATCATCCAACAATATAATTAATGCCTGTATACATGTGGATATCATCCAACAATATAATCAATTCCTGTAAATATCATGATAGCATATGCATTAAAATATGAGGATATAAGTCAACGTGTGTCCATAAATGACACAACAAAATCATGGAACCTGAGTGTCCAATATCGACACTCGAAACATCATGAAAACCCGTGTCCAGCATCGACACGTAAATACTCATCTCTCAGGCGCCGTCACCAGGACTGGCCCTCATATCCATACATCTCACGGAACCTGAGTGTCCAACATCGACACTCGCAATCCACGGAACCTGAGTGTCCAACCTCGACACTCGCAATCCACATATCCATACATCTCACGGAACCTGAGTGTCCAACATCGACACTCGCAATCTACATATCCATACATCTCACGGAACCTGAGTGTCCAACATCGACACTCGCAATCCACGGAACCTGAGTGTCCAATCTCGACACTCGCAATCCATATATCCATACGTCTCACGGAACCTGAGTGTCCAACTCCGACACTCGCGATCCACGTATCATATTGTGTTTCTAACACAAGTCTCAGAACCGAGAAATCTCAGGGTGGATGCATCGAAATATCAAGTAAAGAATAAGAATACTTGCATAGATCATTATGATGATATATTATATATATACATATATAACAGCGTCCCATACCACTGATATATATACACATATATAACAGCGTCCCATACCACTGATATATATCATCAGGAGTAAAACATCCAGAAAACATCATATGGAATCCATATCTCAATGCGTAAATCCATGAAATATAATATATGCAACATAAAACCGTAATATGAGCATAACAAGGGAACAACCGCTATTTAAATGCATCAAGTTATTAAATATATCACGCGGTTCTCAATTATCCAAAATCAAATGCAATATCATATAAAGTGAACATGTAGCTATAGCAAGGTATATGTGTAAGCATGTAGGTATGCAACATATAACAGAATGTAAGCATATCCGTATATCTCATGCAACGTGGAACAGTGATATGAACATAGAAAGTATATCATGCAACATAGCATAGTGATGTGAGCATAGCAAGTATATCATGGCATGATGTGGCAATTCTACTGTGTAGTGACATAGCAATTATCGATGATGAAAGTGTGTGAGCCGGCAATTTGTGTAAGTGTAACATACGCATCATCAATAATGGTGTAGGTGTACTATCACATGTACATATATAATGCAATGAGAATATTATAAACGTAGCATAAGGTATATCGTCAGCTAAATGCTATAAGGTACACGCGTCTATAATATATCCGAGTCGGTGAATCTATCAATCGGCATCCAGCCTCACAATATCACGTACGGTATAATCCATCGTACGGCATATCACTCAAGATTCGCAACATTTTATAAATCTATATACCTATATCCCATGTCATATCTGTATCAATCTCATATCGTGGACCGACAAAGGTATCAACCATCTCATATCGACTCGCATCCATATAACGACATATCACACTAAGTCATCATATCACATCGTATACTCGTCCTCTTTCAATTCGTACATATCATGATTCATTTCTCATTTCATATTCTCATATGTCACTATGTTCATTAGTGTTAACGTTTACCATATTAGCGTTATTAAATCCTATAATCATGTCATTCGCATATCATTTATCAGGATATAATAATCAAACGATCTTCCATATCAATGTTTGCGGGGGTGCTATACGCCATCCACCCGACTTCCTCCGTAGATATAAATCTACTCACCTGCTAAACTCCTCGCTTAGCCGTAGTCGATGTGTTTCGTCGTCTCGGAATCCACGCGAAGGTACCTGCAATATCAACACGTATCGCAATACCATTAAAATCAAGTTCCGAAATCCAATACGGCACGCGGTGCGCTCATAGGTTAGAACCTATAGCCTACACATGCAAAACAATCAAACAACCCCTGTCGTTGATGTACAAACATCCAACGACCAAATACAATATCAAATATCAAAACCAAGAAATCCCAATTCCGGAAAACATAGCCAAAACCCTAACTAAGGTCGCTATTCATGAAAACTGCCAATCGTACCAATCGCTCATTCACAACACAATATATATCGTAGAAAATAATATATATATCATCACCACGTAAATTTAAAACTCACGTCAAATTTTACCGATAACCTAGTAAGCATCTTTTAAATATTTTAGCACAAATCTAGATGTTTGTACAAATCTGGTGGCCACAATCATCACATAATAGCTTAATCATGCCACACAAACCCTTACTAACTTTTTAACGTCACCCATATTAGATTTAGTAAAAGTTAGTTTCCAAATCAAGCTTAGTTTGGACAATTAGAAAATAACAAATTACAATTTCACAACTAGGTTAGATTTTCCATGTCTAAACATGTTAACCTACACATAAACCATAACTAATTAATCACAATTGATTGTCACGTTTTCACCGTGTCGTATTTAAAAAGAGTTTTGAAATTACCGCAATCAAAACGGTGTCGCGTGTAGCGAGCCGCGATGAGTACGGGTCGTCCGCAGGGAGATGGTAAGTTTTTAGGCTTGTTTTAACGAGTTAATACCGTGTTTTGATTTGTTGGTTAAACTAAATGTTGTAACAAGGATATGTATAAAAAAAAGAGAATTGTTAAGGGAAGTAATAGGTTAGATTGTATGAAGGTGATGTTTGTCGATTCCTTATAGCCCTAGCTTTGGTATTGACACTAAAGCAATAGGTAACAACACGGATTAGGGAACTTGAAGTACGGTATTTGCGGCATTTCGCTAAATCCGTCTTCCTTATCCCTTGTCCTTCCGTTGTTATCTCTTGATTTTAGCCTTCGGCAAACCACTAGCAATCCGGTCACGATTAGGAATCATCACTATCGTGGTAGGATAGAATGCCTAGCGGAGCGGAATTGCGAGTGATTTGCACGGAGTTTCAATTGCAAAGTTTAAGGTTTTTAAAGTTTTAGCAAAGAACATCTTCAAATAAAATCTAACCATATTCCACCCTTAACAAGTAAATAGATTACTCACACATATTCACAAAGTAAAAATAAAGAAAAGAGACAAGAATAAGAAACATAATGAACGATGCAAGAAAAGAAAGATAAAAAGAGAACCGATGAATCCAAGTGCGAATATCTCCAAGTGTTCTTAAGCTCGGTGCAATGTGAAATCCAAATACCAAACTTTAAGGTTGCAAGCTCACTTAAGAGGTTGCAAGATCAAAGTAAAGCAAGAATTTCACAAGTTCAAATATGTAAAATAGAACAAGACATGGTAATAAAAATGAGAAATTTTTATTGAATTGCAAACAAGTTACAAGTGATCTGGAAGTCAAGAACCTAAGCCTTAAGCTTGCAAGTTCAAATGAGAAGTTGCAAGGTCAAGACAAAGGGGCAGGAGCTCAAGAATTCAAAGAGAAATAACAAACAAATTACAAGAATTCTAAAACAAAACTAAAAAAAAAAAGTATTCTTCCCCATTGCCCTCTAGTCTGTATTTATAGGCTCCAAAGAAAATTAAACAAACAATAAAAATGATATGAGATGGCAGCAAGGGAGGGTCTGTGAGAGACTAGGGCCCACAGCAGAAGATGGGGCCGGCCACATGGGGTGTGATCTCGGGTCAAATCCGAGTCCCATGGCTCGTTCTTGGTGTGTTGGTATTTGTGCTCCCCCACATCACTTTGGTCCAGTTTATTTTCTCTGTTTTGACCTAGTTTGCACCCAGTGCTTGGAGGGAAATTTGAATCTTTAAATCAACACATAATCTTTAACATTGAATGCACATTACTTCATGTCCATTTGTGCTTTGATTCATGGCTGCCCCTATCATGGTCCAGCTGATTTGTCTATTTGAATTTGATTTGCACTCGGTTTTGGAAGGAAATTTGAATATTTAAATCAACACACAATCTTTAGCATTGAATGCACATTACTTCATGTCCACATCTGCCTAAAAGTCTTGTGTACACACTTGTTTGTGTTGGACCATTTAGATAAAAAGTGTGTACACAAACTTGTTGCAAAAAGAAACTCAAGAAGTATCGGTCAGTTTGCGGTTCTGGTTGCAGTGTCGGCTCTCAAATGATATATCAGTGCTTTTGAATGTATTTCCAGTATTTTTTCATGGATACCTGTAATCTGTATTATTGAGCAGACACAGTTAATAGTACCGATAAATACAACAAATAGATAATGAATGAGCGGTATTAAAATACAGTTTTCTGATATGAACAAATACCCCCAAACTTATCTTTTGCTCGTCCCGAGCAAAACAAAAAGAATTCTGACCTCACTTTCGTAGGGAACGCGATTGCACTGAACTTGTGCAACAAGACGTTAAACCTCTAGGTGTCCCTAGTAGGAGGAGTGTTGTCTCCTGAGTGTTTTTAGCGGATTCTACCCACAAAATCCCGTCAAGCTAGTTTTGCGAAATAACTATGATTCAAACCCTAAGGTTTTATTTTAAAGCTTGAAATTCTATTATCCTAAATTTAGAACTATCGAACCTTTATTTTTCACACCTCGCTTCTTATTTAACTTAAGATTTTATATGTCTTTACGTGCAGTGCAAATAGTGTCATTAAGTTTCAAAATGATCGATTAAAGTCGTCATGTCACAAAATAAAGCCCAGATAAAAACTTAAAAAGGATCACATAAGTTTTATAAAGAGTTAAGTATTTCTCAAGTTTCGTTTTCCAGTTAGGTTTCAAATTCAGAATTTCTATCTTCCTTAACAGGAAACTAGGTCTTATTTTTCACTCCACCTTTTTTAAATTTTCGTTTCATACACACCTCTGTGAACGTGCAATAGTCTTCATCATAGGATAAAACCTTCATATCTCCGCTAGAAATATTTTATAAAAACATGTCTTTTGTCAAGATTATTCTCACACAAAGAACCGTTAGGAATTTTAATCGGAGAGAACACTTGCTTGACTTTGTTTTAATTTGGACTTTCTAGGCTTCTTAGCGAGCTTTGGGCCAATGCTCCCAAACCAGTTGGTTTTAGGCCATTAGGTGTAGAGACATCCCAGCGGACTTAATTACTCAAGTTACCTAGGCCCTAAAACAAAAGACCAATTTTAGCGTGAAAATCATGATGATTTAATGTGAACAGAGATATAACCGGTAGTTCAATTATTATTTTTTTTTGGATAAAAGACGTGTTTAGTGGGTTAGGTGTGTAATCACTCCAATCAAGTTCCAGAGGGGTTATTCTTCAGAATTAGTTCCAATTAAGGCATCAATAACATCCCTTCATATCCGCTTCACTTCATAAACTATTCTTGATATTACTTATTTCAGAACAAACCTATTTGATCCTCAGAAAATAATTTATCAATTTAAAAGTTTTTAGACATAATAGACTTGTCATCTAATTTTTAAAAACTCATGACACGTGTAGTGTGATGTAAAGACGTATATTAGCTATAGTTAACTTCAAAGGAGGGTTATCTTTCAGGTTTTCAAAATTTAAAAATAGGATTTAGTTGTTCCTATCTTATCAAACAAAACCGTCGAAAATATTGAATCTAAGTTCTCCCACTAGCTACCTTGACGACAAAGTTTTTATGTTTTAAGAATTTTTTTTGATTTTTATGGGTTTTACTATGCAAATGCAAAATATACACATGAATGCGAAGGTTAGAAATGCGTACCGAGCGTACCCCCAAACTTAAACTGGACAGTGCCCCCACTGTCATTGTACATCAAGAAGGCAAAAATATTGAAGGGTCAAAAACGTCGGTTAGATATACATTATTTTTTATTTTTATTGTTTATTTTTTATTTTTATTTTTGAAATGAAATGAAACTGAGCAATCACCAGACAAGATTGCTCATCAAAAATGGATATGCACCGGACAAGAATATCCACATACATATACAAAAGAAAATCGTATATACATATCCCCAAACTTATTTGAAACAGTGTCTACTGTTTTGGCTGGATAACCGAAATTTGGTGGTAGGCAGAGGAAGATTATGTAGGGTAAACCGGCTCCTGCAAGACCAGGAGCTCCTCTGATGGTTCAGCGCTAAGGTACGGTTTCAGTCTGTGTCCGTTTACTTTGAAAAACGAACCGTCCTTTGGATTTTCCAAATCCACTGCGCCGTGCGGATATACAATCCGCACAAAAAAGGGTACTTTCCAGCGAAATCTGAACTTACCGGGATGAAAATGTAGTCGGGTGTCGTAAAGAAGCACCTGCTGTCCAGGTGTGAAAGTTTTGCGCGTAAAGTGTTTATCATGAAATACCTTCATTCGGTTCTTTACAATAACCGCGTTGTCGTAAACCTCATCCCGAAGCTCGTTCAATTCGTTCAGCTGCAGCTTCCGATAGCTGCCCGCATTTTCAAGGGTCAAATTCAGCTCTTTGATCGCCCAAAATACGCGATGCTCGATTTCCACTTGAAGGGGGCAAGCCTTTCCGTAAACAAGCCGATAAGAAGACATGCCAAGATCAGTCTTATAAGTAGTTTGAAATGCCCAAAGGGCATCAGTGAGTTTTAAAGACCAATCCTTACGGTTCTTGGAAACCATTTTCTCCAATACCTGCTTGATTTGCCAATTTGAAACTTCGACTTGCCCACATGTTTGGGGGTGGTAGGGCGTTGATAGCTTATGATTAATGGAATATTTCCACATCAAGACCTCGAAAGTCCTATTACAGAAATGAGTTCCATTGTCGCTAATGATCGCACGGGGGTGCCCAAACCGGGAAAAGATGTTTTCCTTTAGAAATCTAACGACAACCTTGTTGTCGTTAGTCCGGCTGGGCACAGCCTCGACCCACTTAGAGACATAATCAACGGCGAGAAGAATATACAAGTTCCCAAAAGAGCTGAGAAACGGCCCCATAAAATCAATTCCCCAAACATCGAAAATCTCCACAACCAAGGTTGGTTGGAGCGGCATCTCGTTTTTCCTGGATATCCGGCCCAAGTGTTGGCACCGGGAGCAAGTCTTGCAGTAATCATGAGCGTCTTTGAAGAGTTGTGGCCAGTAGAAGCCACACTGCAAGATCTTCTCGGCTGTCTTTCTGGGGCCAAAATGCCCGCCACACGCTTGATCGTGGCAAAATGACGGCATACTCTTGAATTCATTGTCAGGGACACACCGACGAATAATCTGGTCGGGACAGTACTTGAACAGATAAGGTTCGTCCGAGTAAAAGTGTTTTATTTGGGATAAGAATCGAAGTCTGCCCTGTCTTGACCATTCATTCGGTAGTAGTCCTGTGACCAAATAGTTCATAATATCTGCGAACCAGAGTTCGCATGATACTGTCAAAAGCTTTTCATCCGGAAAAACGTCGTCGGAATTTGAAGCGACGGCGAAGAAGGAAGTCGTGAGAGATGGTCGGCGACTACGTTTTCACATCCTCTTTTGTCCTTGATGACAAGGTCAAACTCTTGAAGTAAGAGGATCCAACGTATCAGCCTAGATTTTGCATCCTTTTTTGCAAAAAGATGGCGAAGAGCTGAATGGTCCGTGTAGACGATGACTGGAGAGCCGATCAAGTAGGGCCTGAACTTTTCTAAAGCAAACACAACAGCCAAGAATTCCTTCTCGGTTGTTGTATAGTTCAGTTGGGCATCGTTCAAGGTTCGGCTAGCATAATAGATTACGTGCGGCATCTTATCGATGTGCTGTCCAAGGACAACACCGACGGCAAAGTCGGATGCATCTCACATAATCTCAAATGGATACGTCCAGTCAGGAGAAGAAAGAACGGGAGCAGAAGTGAGTGAGCTTTTTAATGACTCGAACGCAGTCACATAGCTCGAGTTGAATTCGAATGTCGTGTCCTTGGCCAGCAAAAGAGTCAAGGGCCTAGCAATCTTGCTAAAGTCCTTGATGAACCGTCTATAGAAACCTGCATGGCCAAGGAAGGCTCGGATGTCTCTGACGCATCTGGGAGGAGGGAGATTGGAAATGACTTCAATCTTTGCTTTATCTACCTCAATGCCATTTTGCGAGATGATATGTCCAAGGACAATACCTTCGCGTACCATGAAGTGGCACTTTTCCCAGTTTAAAATGAGCTTCTTATCCTTACACCGGGTAAGGACAGCGTTGAGATACAACAAACACTCATCAAAGGAATCGCCGAAAATGGAGAAATCATCCATGAAGATCTTCAAGAATTTTTCCACCATGTCTGAGAAGATTCCTATCATACACCGCTGGAAGGTAGCGGGCGCATTGCATAACCCAAAGGGAATGCGACGATATGCAAACGTGCCGAAAGGACAGGTGAATATGGTCTTGTCCTGGTCTTTTTCAGCGATGGGAATCTGATTATAGCCCGAGTAGCCATCCAGAAAGCAGTAGTACTCGTATCCAGCCAATCGTTCAAGCATTTGGTCAATGAAAGGTAGCGGAAAGTGGTCTTTCCGCGTTGCAGCGTTGAGTTTTCTATAATCGATGCATACTCGCCACCCAGTCTGGGTGCGAGTAGGGATTAACTCGTTCGTCTCATTGGTTATGACCGTTATGCCCGACTTCTTGGGGACAACGTGAATGTGGCTAACCCACTGGCTATCAGAGATAGGGTAAATGATACCACTATCCAGACACTTTACGATCTCCTTTTTTACAGCCTCCTTCATGACTGGGTTGAGTCGCCTTTGTGGATCCCTGGCTGGTTTGGTATCATCCATCAGATGAATGTGATGTTCAACGATCAGGGGACTAATCCCCTTGATGTCCGCCATTGTCCAGCCAAAAGCTTGCCTATTGCTGTGCAAGACCGTAAGAAGGGCTTTCTCTTGCTCTGGAGCTAGAGAAGCCGAGATGATAACAGGGAGGGTCTCGTTCTCACCCAAGTAAGCGTACTTAAGGTGAGACGGCAATGGCTTGAGTTCGTGCGTTGGAGGTGAAACGATTGAAGGCAAGATTGGTGAAAAGGTCTCGAACTCAAAGGATTCCAGTAGAGGTTCAAAACGAGTGTAAGTGACCGAGTTGGATGGTTCAGCTAACTCATCCGGAAATTCAAAGGATTCAAACTAGGGTAGTGACTGGCCAAGATCGTTCGAGAAAGTGAAACACTCGTAGTCATTGTCGGGCGCAGAAGCAGCAGCAGGTTCGAAGAGGAACGCACTAGTGGCGTCAAGATTGCTGTGATCGAACAAAAACTCCTCGAATTCACAGTCTTCCGGGGTGATCTCCTGGATCGAACAAACGTCTAGTATATGAGCATTAGGTTCAGAGGGCTGATTCCCCAACCTAAAAATGTTGAGTTCAATTGTCATGTTTCCAAAAGATAGGTTCATCGAACCATTTCGACAATTGATCATAGCATTTGAAGTTGCAGGGAATGGACGACCGAGTATCACCGGAATTTGATTCCGGGGGTTAGCTACAGGTTGTGTGTATAATGCAATGAAGTCAACGGGGAATATGAAGTCCCCGACTTTTATTAACACATCCTCTAGCTCACCCCTAGGATGGGTGATAGATCGGTCGGCCATTTGGAGAGTACAGTGTGTGGGTTCAGCTCTCCTACACCTAGTTGCTTATATACAGAGTAAGGAAGCAGGTTAACACTGGCACCAAGATCAAAAAGTGCGCGGTTGATGTTCTTATCCCCAATGGTTATTGAAATCGTAGGACAGTCAGGGTCCTTCCGTTTTTGAGGTAAAGCTTGGGTAAGAGCTTCACTCATAACACTATCTAAGAAAACTTTCTTGGGTACCTGAGATTTCCTCCTTTTAGTGCACAAGTCCTTCAAGATTTTTGCGTAGGAAGGGACTTGTTGGACTGCATCTAAAAGGGGAATGTTGATGTTAACCTGCTTAAACAACTCCAGAATTTTTCTCCATTTATGGATTTTGTTTATTGGACCTCAACCGGTTTGGAAATGGAACGTTTTTGAAATTGGTTGAGTCCAATGCTTGTGGAGGAGATTGTGGAGTTGGAACGGATCCCAGAGCTGGAGTTTTCGTGGAGTGAAATGTGGGTCCGTTCAGAGCAGAAGAAGGAGATGAGCCTTTTGAAGAATGGAGAATAGGCTCGGAAGACGAAGAAGAAGAAGAAGAAGAAGCGGCCGGGGTGTCATCATCTGTGCCAACATTGTTGTGCAGTATCCTTCCAGATCTCAATGTAGTCACGGCACTCACATTATGGTTTTGTTGTTCAAGAGCAACATGTACATTATGTGGGTGATCAGGATTTGGGAGTGGTTGAGATGGAAGCTTCCCTTTCTCTCGTTCGCTTAAAACCGCATTCAGTTGTGCAATCTGGGCTTCGATGGTTTTGATGCTTTGCCCGTGTGCAGCAGTGTGTTGCATCAAAGACTGAATGGAAGATTAGATGTTGGCGGTGGATTGAGTTGATTGTTTTACAAACGCCTCCAGGCTCCGTTCTAGAGAGGAAACCTTATCGTTGTTTGACGGAACAAAGTTGTTTTGAGGAAAAGAATTGTTGGGTGCAAAATTGTTCGTCGGATTTTGAAAAGGTTGGGGTTGGAAGGGCTGCTGATATTGTTGTTGAGTTTGTTGCTGAGCTTGTTGTTGAGGAGGCCCCATTTGAAAGTTGTTCTACCCTTGGAACTGATTTTGATTCTGGTTCCAAGCGAAATTGGGGTGGTTCCTCCAACCGGGATTGTAACTGGAAGAGTACGGATCATTTCTTGGTCTCTGCTGAAATGCAGCATTGACCTGATCCTGTCCTTGGGAAGGTGAGTTGTAAGGACACTCTTCGGTCAAATGGGATGGATCAGAACAATAAGTGCAGATGGTACGAGGGGGAAGAGCAGGGGCAGGAGAAGGAGATGAGAATTTGCTCTCAATTGCTTCCAGTTTTCGCGTGATTGCAGCCATCTCTGCCTTCATTGCAATTGAGATATCAAGTTGATGAATGCCTGCCCTAGACTGACCGAAAGAAGTAGAAGAGGAAGAAGAAGTGCTCGGTCTGGTGCTCTCCTATTGAAGCGTTTGTTCCGTCAGATCGTCGAAGAATTGCCAAGCTTCCTCGTCAGATTTGGATAGGAAGTGGCCTTGACAAATGGTCTCCAGCAACTGCTCAGTTGCTGGATTCAGGCCCTCGTATAAGGTCTGGCAAAGTTGCCATCTCTCAATACCGTGATGAGGGCACTGAACAAGAAGGTCTTTGTATCGGTCAAAGCACTTCCAAAAAGGTTCGGTAGGAAGCTGGGAAAATTGGTTGATTTCGTTTCGGATTCTCGCGGTCTTGTGATTTGGGTAGAACTTTTTAAGAAACGCTTTTACAAACTCATTCCAACTGGTTATGGAATGCGATGCGGTGCTGTACAGCCACTTCTCAGCAAGGTCACACAGAGTGAAAGGAATGACTCATAGCTGTATAGTATCGTCGGACAGTTGGGTTGTCTTCATCATTGCACAGACGTTCTGGAATTTGTTGATGAAGATGTAGGCATCTTCGGATTCCAGCCCGTGAAATTTAGGCAACATGTTGATGAAGTGGGGCTTAATTTAGAAATTATCCCCATTGGCCGGCGGCAATAAAAGACAGGTTGGAAGTGCGGAGCGGGTAGGATAGAAACGATCCTGGAGCGCGATTCGCTGTGGCGCTTCAACATGAGGTGGTTGCGGGTTATTCGCACTCAGATGAGGTGGAATCAGTCCCAGGACAGGTGAAGGGATGTTAGGAGGAAATCTTGACATCTCAGAATAAGAATTTGGTGATGGTAAAGATGTATGAACAGAATCTCGGTCAACGTCGGAGTTGGGGGCAAAGAAAAAGGTGAAAGAGGCGTAGAAGGAGTTTCGACTGCGGTGTCGATTGCGTAGTCCGTAGGGACTAACAAAACGCGGACTAAACGGGCACTGGGGTCCCTATTCCAAGCGGACATACACTAAATGAGTTTAGTGTAGTAAGGGTAAGAAAACGAAAGTGGAGAAAAATTGGGTGATGGTGGTAAAAATGGCGAATTTGTGTTTGTTTCAAAAGAATGGGAAAATGAAACGACGGTTCAACAAACACAATCACAAATGCACAGTCACAAATGCATAATCAATACCTAGACTAGGGTCCTCTAAGTCTACTAGACCTGCTCCTAACTGTTCCAAAGCGACAAATTGTGAAATAACCCTCAAATCGCCTCTTCACAGCCAGTTGTGGCCAGGTAAGCACAAGTGAGGTAAGGAGGGTTCCGCTCACAAATCACCGTGAGACGGGCCTTTTAAAATTACCTCCTCACTTGTCTAGCCTAGGCACCACAAAAGTGATGTTTAGATAAATGACTGAATGCCCACAATCTTCTTTTGTCCTATTGAGCGCGACAAGTCCTTAGTTGGCCCAGTCTAGATATTTTTTTATTAAGCTTGAGGTGACACTTATGCAATTAGTGATTTCCGAGGTCTTAGGAAGGGTGATGAAATCCATACCCAATCTGGATTGGTGTTAGAGCCCCTTAAGTCCGTATTAAATGATGCAATGCGCAAATTCAACAAAGTTTTGTTTTCAAACAATCATTCAATTCGTTTTTTTTAAATGTGGTGCTGCAACAAATACGGTTAGTCTTTTCTTTGCCATTTTGCGGCGATATTGCTAAGAATCCTGCAAAGACAAGAATATTGGAGCGTCGGGTTCGAGAAGAGGAAGTTTAGAAAAAAATACGTACCACAAAGTATCGAGTTTAAGAAACTCGTGTTGATATTGCCTCCGAGTGGTCGAATGGTTCGCTTGCGCGGGTCCAACTATCCGGATCTTTGACACTGAGTGTTCACTCCTCTTGTACTTGAAAATGCCCCCTTGTTCCGCACGATCGCTACTCACAATCCATCAAATTTGCATATGTCGGAAAAATACGGATATTTGAGCCAAAAAGCGATATGGATAGCCAAAATTCTGAACACAAATAATTAAGAAAATCAAACAATAAATATGGGATGCTATTAGAACACTGGAGGCAACATAAAAAACCAAAATTGAAAATGTCACTACAAGGCCGGCGAGCTCGGAAATCAAGGGGATGTCGCCGGTTTTTGTGTGAGGGAATGGGCTAAAATTTTGTGTGTTTCCTCAGTGAAGTAATGTCATTCCACTTTTATAACTTGATTTATTTCTTTAAACCTCAGAGTGTTAGCAGAATACAAATCCAGAGAAGGAAAAAAAGAGTGTTATTGTGTTTGTGTTGGTTTTAAAAAGAATGGTTTTATCTGTTTGAATGTGTTAGAAAATTAGTTTTATACAAAATATGCACAAATTAACCCGAGACTACAAGTATAAAAGCGTTACCGTCTCCCCGGCAACGGCGCCATTTGATTGTCACGTTTTCACCGTGTCGTATTTAAAAAGAGTTTTGAAATTACCGCAATCAAAACGGTGTCGCGTGTAGCGAGAAGCGATGAGTACGGGTCGTCCGCAGGGAGATGGTACGTTTTTATGCTTGTTTTAACGAGTTAATACCGTGTTTTGATTTGTTGGTTAAACTAAATGTCGTAACAAGGATATGTATAAAAAAAGAGACTTGTTAAGGGTAGTAGTAGGTTAGATTGTATGAAGGTGATGTTTGCCGATTCCTTATAGCCCCAGCTTTGGTATTGACACTAAAGCAATAGGTAACAACTCGGATTAGGAAACTTGAAATACGGTATTTGCGGCATTTCGTTAAATCCATCTTCCTTGTCCTTCCGTTGTTATCTCTTGATTTTAGCCTTCGGCAAACCACTAGCAATCCGATCACGATTAGGAATCATCACTATCGTGGTAGGATAGAATGCCTAGCGGAGCGGAATTGCGAGTGATTTGCACGGAGTTTCAATTGCAAAGTTTAAGGATTTTAAAGTTTTAGCAAAGAACATCTTCAAATACAATCTAACCATATTCCACCCTTAACAAGTAAATAGATTACTCACACATATTCACAAAGTAAAAATAAAGAAAAGAGACAAGAATAAGAAACATAATGAACGATACAAGAAACAAAAGATAAAAAGAGAACCGATGAATCCAAGTGCGAATATCTCCAAGTGTTCTTAAGCTCGGTGCAATGTGAAATCCAAATACCAAACTTTAAGCTTGCAAGCTCACTTAAGAGGTTGCAAAATCAAAGTAAAGCAAGAATTTCACAAGTTCAAATATGTAAAATAGAACAAGACATGGTAATAAAAATGAGAAATTTTTATTGAATTGCAAACAAGTTACAAGTGATCTTGAAGTCAAGAACCTAAGCCTTAAACTTGCAAGTTCAAATGAGAAGTTGCAAGGTCAAGACAAAGGGGCAGGAGCTCAAGAATTCAAAGAGAAATAACAAACAAATTACAAGAATTCTAAAACAAAACTAAACAAAAAAGCATCCTTCCCCTTTGCCCTCTGGTCTGTATTTATAGGCTCCAAAGAAAATTAAACAAATAATAAAAATGATATGAGATGGCAGTAAGGGAGGGTCTGTGAGAGACTGGGGCCCACAGGAGAAGATAGGGCCGGCCACATGGGGTGTGATCTCGGGTCAAATCCGAGCCCCATGGCTCATTCTTGGTGTGTTGGTATTTGTGCTCCCCCACATCACTTTGGTCCAGTTTATTTTTTCTGTTTTGACCTGATTTGCACCCAGTGCTTGGAGGGAAATTTGAATCTTTAAATCAACACATAATCTTTAGTATTGAATGCACATAAATTCATGTCCATTTGTGCCTTGATTCATGGCTGCCCCTATCATGGTCCATGCTGATTTGTCTATTTGAATTTGATTTGCACTCGGTTTTGGAAGGAAATTTGAATATTTAAATCAATACACAATCTTTAGCATTGAATGCACATTACTTCATGTCCACATGTGCCTAAAAGTTGTACACACTTGTTTGTGTTGGACCATTTAGATAAAAAGTGTGTACACAAACTTGTTGCAAAAAGAAATTCATGAAGTATCGGTTAGTTTGCGGTTCTGGTTGCAGTGTCGGCTCTCAAATGATATATCAGTAATTTTGAATGTATTTTCAGTATTTTGTCACGGATACCTATAATCTGTATTACTGAGCAGACATTGGTTAATAGTACCGATAAATACAACAAATAGATAATGAATGAGCGGTATTAAAATGCAGTTTTCTGATATGAACAACAATCCTCTCTTGAATTTCAAAACTTGCTAATTAACACCATATTTAAACACCCCATAAGCTAAATTAAAGTATTTAAACAACAACTAAACCTTAGGGTTAGGATTTATACCTCACACTAGATTCACAAACTTGCAACTAGACTTCTAAATTAGCCTCCAAGATACTAACTTTTATCTTGATCCAAGCTAGATTTAGGCTAAAGAATAAAGGTTAGGGATTTAATTTGGAGTTTGTGGGATTATTTGATAATTTTTGATGAATTTTTGAAGCTTGAAGAAGTGGAAATGGGGTGAAGAATAATAATGGGCAGCAAGGGGAGGGGTCGGCCAAGCATGGAGGAAAATGGGGTTGTTTTGGATGTGTGTGGAAATATCTAAGTTAAAAACATCATTAAAGTTAATAATAAACACTTTACTTTATGCCACATATTAATTCCTTATTTAAAATTTACATTAAACATTCAAAATATCTTGATATTTCCGAGATATTTTGGAAACAAGACAAAGTGCTTAAATCTTGTGATTAGTTTGACATGGATTCACATTAGCATAATTAACCCAATCCAAATTGTAATTACCACTAATTAAGTGCATAATTAAAAGCTTTTAATAATATTTAAATTAAGGAAAAATATTTAAGTGAACTAAAATTCCCAAGTGACCACTAAATACCGCAAACTAGCAATTTCCTAGTTAAACTAGGTGCAGTTAAGTCTAAACTGAAAAAATGATCACAACTTGGTTTTTACGGAAAACCCAAATTATTTATCGATTAACGGAAAAATTTCGCCTAAACGATTTCTGAAACGTTACAATCTTCCCCCTTTAAAGAAATTCGGTCCCCGAATTTAAAATTTAAAATCCCCAAGTGCTAAAACATTTCAATAATCAGCTCAAATCAACGGGGTTTCGAAATCACGGAAGATACTGAAATACAACAGCGCATCAAGTGCGCCTGAAGCCGTATATGAAACTCAAAACCGAACTCCGTCAAGCGTCACGCAAATCATCGGACTTGCACGCATATCATCAGAGTTAAAATGGAGATAAAGATCTAGAAATCCACTACTGAAATCCCATATGCACTAATCAAATACTATAATACATATATAGTACGCATCCTTGAAAAAGCTCTTAACACAGAATAAAACATATGCAAAATCTTTCCTAAATCGCCGTGTGATGCGTAACTCACGGCACAAGTGACGGACGCTCATTTATGAAGTAATAAATGTATGTTCATATATGTTTTGCCAAAATATACATTCCGCCCTTTTTTTAAAAAATATCCCAAAAGGTTTTCCTTTGTAAACGTTTGTGTCACTCGCGGTCACATAAGAAATAGCGAGACCATAACTATTTTTTGAAAACCTCTTGTAAACTTTTATGCCTGCAAAGTACTCAGGTACTGTCCTCGGATCAGTCCCGTTTGGCTACTACATAATATAATGCCCATCATGAAAACAAAGCGCTCAAAAGCGAAATCTGCCTCAAAAAGCGTATCCAACATCACATGCGTTTGGTGCGCACGGAAAAACCAAATCCAATACAAGTGCTATGAATGTGTACAAAAGCAAAACTAAGTGCAATGGGTGTGCACGAAAGCATCTGTCCAGTGCAACGGATGTGCACGACAATAACATCTAGTGCATCTATAGTGCACGAAAATCTCAATCCAGTGCAACTAACATGCACGAAAGAAAATCCAAATCGAGTGCATCAGGTATGCACAAAATCATATCTCATATCATGCGCCCAACGTGTGCGAAAATCCAAATCAAGTGCATCCGATATGCACGAATAAAATCTAAGTCAAGTGCATCCAACATGCACGAATAAAATCTCAATCAAGCGCATCCGATAAGCACATAATCCAATACCAAGCGCCTAATATTCACAAAATCCAACCCAAGCGCGTCAGGTTCGTTTAAAACATCTAGTGCAGTAGCATGCACGAAAACGAACATCAAGTACACACGCGCACGAAAACACAAATCTGGTAAAACGAATGCTCAAAACATAAATCGGATGTGACCAATGTACGGAGTATAAATCTAGTGCAACCAATACACGAAATACCCACCTGGTGCAGCAAACGCATGAAATGCAAATCTAGTACAACAAATGCATGAAATACGAATCTGGTGCAACAAATGCACAAAATACAAATCGGGTGCATCCAGTGCACGAAATACCAATCTAGTGCAACAAATACACGGAAACTCATCACTAAATCAAATGCGTATGAAAACTACACCGAGTGTACCAAGGTGTATAAAAATCATAAACGTGTGCAACTGCGTGCACAAAACACGTATCAATGCACTGCAAGCATATGTGAGCTATACCGAGTGCAAAAATCAAATCGAGTGCGTACCATATGCACAAATCAAATCAACTGTATGAAATCCACGAAATCATAAACATGTGCTATCAAGGCACAAAATCGATATCAAGTGCAATCGACATGCACGAATCATAAACCGATGTAGAGTGTATAAACATAAATCAAGTGCCATAAATACGCACAAAGTGTAAATACCCAGTAGGTACAGCCATGGTGCATGAAAACAATATCATGAAACTCAATCATCAAAACTCAAATCCAAGCGATATAAGCATGATACTCGGATCATAACGCAAATCACAACAAATGACATTGAGGTACACTTCCTACAATGTCAAAAAATGTCGGTGCGCCCAAATTGGCAGAGCAAGAACATTCGCTTGCCTCCTGCTCACGGTCTGGCGTCTTCTGTCTCTGGGTCCTCATTTCTCTGCTGATTACCAATCTCGCAATCTATCTGCTCATCGGCCCGGTCAGGTGTGCTAACGGAAACGATTCCGCTCGGGCACTCCTCTGGTCAATTAGTATGATCACTCGTAAAGCAGCACGTCAGTGGCGGCAGCCTCTGGCCCTATGAATACACGTAACATAACTGATCCTCGGTGCAAATCTTGTTACAGCAGTGTCCTGGAAAGAACCTGCTCAAGGTCTCTTCCGATCTCGCCTATGCCGAACTTTACGGAGGCTGGTACTCTTACAAATCTTTTCTCGCTTTCTGGACATCTGCGTTCTAAGCACAACATTTCTTCAGAAACTGGCTGTATCCCAACGCCTCTGTATACATATCAGATCTCTAATCTCAACGGGGAGTAACAACAGCTCGTCACCATCTCGCACGAACCTCTTGCTCTACTCGTCTCTATTATCGTCCACTTCGACGTCACGTCATGCTATCTGTGTACGGCAAATGTTCTCGGGTACAGTCAATCCGGAATCTCTCGCACGGACCCGAAATCGCGAACTCGGTATCTTCATCACTCTCTAGAAGATATCTAGCCGAACACGTCCTCGGGAACTCGTTCCAATCATCGGAGGAATACTCAATACTCGTCCATTCTCGAACAACTCATAACGCATCTGGGTGAGGTCCTCTATCTGACGCTGGTCCACTTATCGATCTCACATCGGGACATCCGACGAACAACGTCATCTCTGGATCGATCTGCTCTAGATCTGAGTAAGACTCTCCACACTGGAAATCTTCAATTCAACAGGGCCTGCGTCGGTGCATCAAATCTGACGAATCACTTTCGTCTCTCAACTCAAGATAGACTAGATATCTCCTGTCGCATCTCTGCCTGAAAGCTCCAGCGATCTCAGCTCGTAAGCTCTGGAAGAGATATCACATCAATCTCAACAACAGCTGGGTCATCTGCCTGCACGGTAGATGACATCACAATCTCTGAGGTATGCTGTGCATCAACAGTCCTCTTACCACAGGCAGCCTCTAAAAATGGCCAGATCATCCGGTACAAACCGCACACTCGTCTCAAACGAGAGGTCACTACACAACACGACATCGCTACGTTCCTATATCACCAGAAAACACGATGGTCAGTCCTTGTCCACGACGAGCTCGCCCTGACCGCATCACTAGCAGCAGCTCAACTGCGCTCAAACCATGGTGACAGGAACCTCAATCATGTATCGACGAAAAAATAGATCAAAGGGATGAAATGAATCAACAGATCCAGAATGAATACATGATCATAAGGAGGAACGGAATCAGTGACGGTATAATCATGGAAACGAAAATAAATCAAGAATCTCAAATGGATGTATAATCAAGGGGACGAAGAGAATCACAAGTCTCAAGATGTGAACATCCTAAGGTCACTTAAGTGGAGTATCGTATCGTAAATATGCCGCGGGACATACGTACGGTACGTCACTCTACTCAAGCTACCTACTCCATCAATCAGGGTCAGCCTATATAATGAAAGTTCGGGTCTAATACCCCCTCCTCCCGTTCAAGTCTAAGTTCCGTAAGGTCAAGCCTAGGTTCCGAAATAGATTACACCCCAAACTCCACATAGTCAAACCTAAACTCGAACTAAGGTTAAACCTAGCGCTCTGATACCAACTTTGTCACGACCCGAAATATTAGCTCGTGACCGGCACTTAGATCACGCAACGTCTACAGGCGTAACGTAACTTAAGTAAGCCGAAACCAAGAAATCTAAACCTTTCAAAAGAAGTAAGTAACGAAAATATTGATACAACATTTGGAAACCTTAAGTAAAAGTCCTTAAATCTCTTTTTTTTTGTAATTTCGGCAGCACCTCCATTGTAAAAACTAGCCCCGAAACGGGTACAACATAGAATATAAAGAAAGCATCCCCAAACGGGAGCAAATCACGCCCAACGGCGGAAACAACCACCACAAGCATATATACACACACACACACACACACACACACACACACACACACGACGCCCAACGGCGAAGATCAACACAAAGTAAAATGAAAAGCAAGACATCAAACCCATCAAGCAAACATATAACCCATCGCTCTAAGTCTCGCAACTACAAGTCTTGCTAAGTCTTACTGCTTATGCAAATACTAGTTTCTGATTTGATGGAGTTGACTAGATGCAATAAGAATAATAATACAAGAGGGACATGATCCAACATGTACCACCTACTAAAGCAAATCACCCGAAACAGCTGTGTGCTAGCGATACCGCTACTGATCTATGCGGTCAACCTACAAGAACTGTGGCACAACGGGGGTGAGTTACCAACTCGTGAGTAGAAAACATCATCAGGTAGAAATCGAAATAAACAACGATTCCTAGATCAACTATATCATAAAGATAATACTATGATATCGAGGGTGACCGTATCTGCATATATGCCAACAATAATCAATGCCTGTATGCATGTTGATATCATCCAACAATATAATTAATGCCTGTATGCATGTGGATATCATCCAACAATATAATCAATGCCTGTAAATATCATGATAGCATATGCATGAAAATATGAAGGTATAAGTCAACGTGTGTCCATAAATGACACAACAAAATCATAGAACCTGAGTGTCCAACATCGACACTCGAAACATCATGAAAACCCGTGTCCAGCATCGACACGTAAATACTCATCTCTCAGGCGCCGTCACCAGGACTGGCCCTCATATCCATACATCTCACGGAACCTGAGTGTCCAACATCGACACTCGCAATCCACGGAACCTGAGTGTCCAACCTCGACACTCGCAATCCACATATCCATACATCTCACGGAACCTGAGTGTCCAACATCGACACTCGCAATCCACGGAACCTGAGTGTCCAATCTCGACACTCGCAATCCATATATCCATACGTCTCACGGAACCTGAGTGTCCAACTCCGACACTCACGATCCACGTATCATATCGTGTTTCTAACACAAGTCTCAGAACCGAGAAATCTCAGGGTGGATGCATCGAAATATCAAGTAAAGAATAAGAATACTTGCAAAGATCATTATGATGATATATTATATATATACATATATAACAGCGTCCCATACCACTGATATATATATACATATATAACAGCGTCCCATACTACTGATATATATCATCAGGAGTAAAACATCCAGAAAACATCATATGGAATCCATATCTCAGTGCATAAATCCATGAAATATAAGATATGCAACATAAAATCGTAATATGAGCATAACAAGGGAACAACCGCTATTTAAATGCATCAAGTCATTAAATATATCACGCGGTTCCTAATTATCCAAAATCAAATGCAACATCAAATAAAGTGAACATGTAGCTATAGCAAGATATATGTGTAAGCATGTAGGTATGCAACATATAACAGAATGTAAGCATATCCGTATATCTCATGCAACGTGGAACAGTGATATGAACATAGCAAGTATATCATGCAACATAGCATAGTGATGTGAGCATAGCAAGTATATCATGGCATGATGTAGCAATTCTACTGTATAGTGACATAGCAATTATCGATGATGAAAGTGTATGAGCCGGCAATCTGTGTAAGTGTAACATACGCATCATCGATAATGGTGTAAGTGTACTAGCAAAGGTACACATATAATGCAATGAGAATATTATAAACGTAGCATAAGGTACATCGTCAGCTAAATGCTATAAGGTACACGCATCTACAATATGTCCGAGTCGGTGAATCTATCAATCGGCATCCAGCCTCACAATATCACGTACGGTATAATCCATCGTACGACATATCACTCAAGATTCACAACATTATATAAGTCTATATACCTATATCCCAGGTCACATCTGTATCAATCTCATATCGTGGACCGACAAAGGTATCGACCATCTCATATCGACTCACATCCATATAACGACATATCACACTAAGTTATCATATCACATCGTATACTCGTTCTCTTTCAATTCGTACCTATCATGATTCACTTCTCATTTCTTATTCTCATATGTCACTATGTTCATTAGTGTCAACTTTTACCATATTATCGTTATTAAATCCTATAATCATGTCCGTCGCATATCATTTATCAGGATATAATAATCAAACGATCTTCCATATCAATGTTTGCGGGGGTGCTATACGCCATCCACCCGACTCCCCCCGTAGATATAAATCTACTCACCTGCTAAACTCCTCGCTTAGCCGTAGTCAATGTGTTTCGTCGTCTCGGAATCCACGTGAAGGTATCTACAATATCAACACGTATTGCAATACCATTAAAATCAAGTTCCGAAATCCAATACGGCACGCGGTGCGCTCATAGGTTAGAACCTATAGTCTACACATGCAAAAAAATCAAACAACCCTTGTTGTTGACGTACAAACATCCAACGACCAAATACAATATCGAATCTCAAAACCAAGAAATCCCAATACCGGTAAATATAGCCAAAACCCTAACTAGGGTTGCTATTCATGAAAACTGCCAATCGTACCAATCGCTCATTCACAACACAATATATATCATAGAAAATAATATATATATCATCACCACGTCAATTTAAAACTCACGTCAAATTTTACCGAAAACCTAGTAAGTATCTTTTAAACATTTTAGCACAAATCTAGATATTTGAACAATCTACTGGCCACAATCATCACATAATACCCTTATCATGCCACACAAACCCTTACTAACTTTTTAATCTCACCCATATTAGATTTAGTAAAAGTTAGTTTCCAAATCAAGCTTAGTTTGGACAATTAGAAAATAACAAATTACAATTTCACAACTAGGTTAGATTTTCCATGTCTAAACATGTTAACCTACACATAAACCATAACTAATTAATCACAACCCTCTCTTGAATTTCAAAACTTACTAATTAACACCATATTTAAACACCCCATAAGCTAAATTAAAGTATTTAAACAACAACTAAAACTTAGGGGTTAGGATTTATACCTCACACTAGATTCACAAATTTGCAACTAGACTTCCAAATTAGCCTCCAAAATACTAACTTTCATCTTGATCCAAGCTAGATTTAGGCTAAAGAATAAAGGGTAGGAATTTAATTTGGAGTTTGTGGGATTCTTTGATGATTTTTGATGAATTTTTGAAGCTTGAAGAAGTGGAAATGGGGTGCAGAATAAAAATGGGCAGCAAGGGGAGGGGTCGGCCAAGCATGGAGTAAAATGGGGTTGTTTTGGATGTGTGTGGAAATATCTAAGTTAAAAACATCATTAAAGTTAATAATAAACACTTTACTTTATGCCACATATTAATTCCTTATTTAAAATTTACATTAAACCTTCAAAATATCTAGATATTTCCAAGATATTTTGGAAACAAGACAAAGTGCTTAAATCTTGTGATTAGTTTGACATGGATTCACATTAGCATAATTAACCCAATCCAAATTGTAATTACCACTAATTAAGTGCATAATTAAAAGCTTTTAATAATATTTAAATTAAGAAAAAATATTTAAGTGAACTAAAATTTCCAAGTGACCACTAAATACCGCAAACTAGAAATTTCCTAGTTAAACTAGGTGCAGTTAAGTCTAAACTGAAAAAATGATCACAACTTGGTTTTTACGGAAAACCCAAATTATTTACCGATTAACGGAAAAAATTCGCCTAATCGATTTCTGAAACGTTACAACTGCTCATCATGACCTTCTTCGGACAATGGTGAAGGAGAGATCTCCTGCGAACCCGAACTCTCACCGACCTCAATATCAACTCTCGGCTCATCCTTCTTCAAATCGTCTTTAACTGGAGATTCCTTATTGCTCGGTTTCAACATAGCAGATTCATCAAACATCACATCTCTGCTAATCATAAATTTAGGCGATTTTGGATCCGAACACCATAAGCTATAACCCTTTACGCCGGTAGCATAACCAAGAAATATGCACTTCTTCGCTCGAGGAACCAACTTGCCTTCACAGCAATGTGCATAAACGGGGCAACCAAACACCTTAAGTGTTGAATAATCAGCATACTTTCTCGACCATACCTACTCCGGTGTCTTACAACCTAGCGATGTATGAGGTGACCGATTCACAATATAACACGTTGTATTTACCGCTTCTGCTCAAAACTCTTTTCCGAGCCTTGCATTGGACAACATGTACCGCGCTTTCTCCAAAAGAGTCCGGTTCATCCACTCTGCAACTTCATTCTGCTGTGGTGTATGGACAACGGTATGATACCGAACTATGCCTTCGTTTTTTGCAGAAATTGTTGAAATCCCCACCACAAAACTCTAACCCATTGTCTGTTCTCAGTCTCTTGATCCGTTTCCCTATCCGCTTCTCAAGCAACGTCTTCCATTACTTGAATATAGTAAACATATCACTTTTATGTTTCAAGAAGTAGACCAAAACCTTCCTCAAAAAATTATCAATGAAGGTAAGTAGATATATGGCACCGCTTCCTTTAGAAGCAACTGGAGAGGGTCCTCACAAATCGGAATGGATATAATCAAGAATACCTTTTTTGTTGTGCACAGCCGAACTGAAGCTAACACGTTTCTACTTCCCAAAAATGCAATGTTCACAAAACTTCAGTTTCGGCGTACTCTTCCCACCAACTAGAACCTGCTTCGAAAACTTAGCAATACCTCTCTTGCTCATATGTCTGAGCCTCATGTGTCACAATCTGGTAATTTCCGAATCTGTCATAGATTTGGATGATGAAATATCCGTTGATCCGATAGTTGTCAAACCCTGCAACGCATATAAGGACCCCTTCTTTGAGCCCTTTATCATAACTAGAGCATCTTTGGTTACTTTCAAAACTCCACCTTCAGCGGAAAACTTGTAATCCTTGTCGTCGAGTGCACCCAAAGAGATGAGATTCTTCTTCAAGTCAGGTACGTGCCTGACTTCTGCCAATATACTCACAACACAGTCAAATATATTGACTTGGATTGCCCCTTTACCAATAGCTCGATACGAACTATTGTTTCCCATCAAAACCACTCCACCATCAACAAACTCATAAGTGGTAAACAAATCCCTATTGGGACACATGTGGTAGGAACAACCCAAATCCATAATCCACTCATCCTTGATTCGATGTGTGCTGTCAAGAACCACAAGAATATCCTCTTCTCTTTCTGCTATACCCGCCTCAGCCGAAGACTCCTTCGATTTGCAGCTTATTCAGCAATTTCAAGCAATCGACCTGAAGTGTCCCTTCTTCTTACAATAATTGCAGGTAATATTTTTAGCCTTATATTTTGACCGTGACTTCTTTTTATTCTGCTTTGAATCTCTCTTCTACGCACAACCCCGAACAAATAAGCCAGACGACGAACCATCCGTTTCGGTAGAAGTCAATTCCTTATCGATCTTCTCTTTGTTCATCAAGTTCTCTTTGACATCTTTGATTGAGATTGTATCTTGTCCATAAACCATCGTGTCATGAAAATGCTTATATGAGGATGGCAGCGAACACAACAAAAGAAGAGCATGATCTTTATCATTAATCTTAATATCAATCTTATCCAGATCTGTAATGATTGAATTAAACTGACCGACATGAGATTTAATTAGAGGGCTTTTTGACATACGAAGTGTATAGAGGCGCTGATTCAACAGTAGTCGATTCGTGAGAGATTTCTTTATATATAACTCCTCTAATTTCTGCCACAAATTTGCCGCCGTCTTTTCCACCAAAACTTCTTGCAAAACTTCGTTCGTCAGATACAACTAGATAGCCGTGAGGGCCTTTTCATCCATCTCCTCCCAAGCTTTCTCTGTCATAGTCGAAGGTTTTGCATCCTTTCCAAGAATCGCCTTTTTCAAATTATTGAGTCAAAATGGCAACCATACGGACTTGCTGCAAATAGACACTAATATTTCCATCGAACTTCTCGATATCGAACTTCATGATTGTCGGAGACATTATGTGGGATCAAATCAAAATACCTTAAGTACTAACGAACCCTAAAACTTCAAAATCACGATTTAAGAAAGTAGGAAAGAGGACACAAGCATCATTACCCACTGATAACCTAGATCACAAAATTAAAGACCTAACGGTTCAACCAAAAAATCCCACACAAACGCAACAATGCTTTGATAACGGTTTGTTGTGAATACAAGACGATCACAAAGTAAACACAATCGATAATGAGAAGAAAATCAAACCACAGGTAAGATGAAATATGAGTACTAACCACAAAACAAATAGGCGAAAGCAAAGCTTTATTAATAATCAAATATCCGGCGGAGTACAAATCGATGGAGAATTATAAATCTCCTTCAAACCCTAGATCTCTCACAATTATCAATGGGTTCTCACAAATTAACAAAAGCTATCTTAAAGGCTTCCTCAATCTCTAGGGTTACAAAAAACTACAATATATATAGTATACTAGAGATAAGTCTAAAAAACTAGATATAAGTCTAAATAATTAATTTCCTAACTAATAAATATCCACCTTACTTGTAGATAAGTTGTAATGACTCTGAAATTCCTGTACAAAATTATTTGTTTATTGTATAGAAAAGATATTTCAGCATGCTGTGGAGTTATAAGTAAAATTTGTTTAACAAAAGAAAGAAACAACTTGTAGCTCACTGGTAAAGCCTTTATACTGCTGTGACATAGCCTGTATGTTCAATTTCCATCAGTCCCAATTATTTTAAAGATTTTTCTTTTTAATGTTTTGGAAGCCCAAGAGTTGCACGTGCAATTCACGGAGAATCGAAAGGTTTCAGAAAAATCAAACAGGCGCAATGAGGAGTAAACACTGATTAAAGCACGTGGCACGAATCTTGAGGCAAGAGGACAAATCCCGACTGCTCATTTCCATCAAATCCCCGCCGCTGCCGGTCCATATTGCTCCAAATGACTCCGTGCTTTGCACACAAGTCACTTCAACTCCCTTTTACCCTATTTTATTATTTTATTTCTCTGAAATTAATCAGAGACCTACAGACCTTTCATTTCCTCCATAATCACAATTTTTAATGTCATTAATCTTGTTTTAATTCACCCTAGTCCTTCATGTCATCTCTATAAATACCACACCTTTTCCCTAGCTCTCCCATTCTAAAATTTCTATCAAAATTCTCTCAAACTCTCTATGTATCAAGTGGAGTAGCCAAGGCCGACGACCGAAGCCTTTCCGACGAAACCATGACCTCCGAAGGCTTCCCCTCTCTCTTGTTAACAATCTAAACCAGTAAGTCCCTTCTCTTTCTAATTCTTTTCAACCTAAATCACATTTTAAAATCATACCGACGAAGTGGAGTTAACATGTAATAATCTTCTCTTTTAAATATTTTATCATGCTTGATAGGTCTATATGTCACATAATCACCCTAATAACTTTTTAAAACAAAATTTACATCTTTTGCCTTTTTGTGTAAAATTTCATGTGAAACAATCATATAACAAACTTTTCATTAAAATACCATGAACTTTAATATAACCGTTATTTCAATAACTAATTTACCAACCTATAGAACCTTCACGGGGTAACGACTTACCCCACACACACACTATGGTTGCATTGCACGATATTCTAAATATATGGTTGGTTCAAAGAATAGGTTTTGTATTAAAATACTATAGTTTTACAAAAATGTTTCTTTTAATTGATATTTTTGGAATTCTTGGCAATTGCGCCTCTACAACCCTCGTTAGGGGACCCACTAATAGATGGTGCAGATTATCACATATCCTTGGAATAGTAGAGCGAGATGCAGAACTCTTCACGGTGTATTCGGTCTCAAAAGGAAATAAAAAATACGGTTTTTAAGAAGTACAACTTTTCTAAACAAATCAAACTTTGAAAAATTTATATAAAACTATAAATCTGTATTTACAATAAAAACAACTTGTGAAAAAATATATTTTTAAATGAATATTAAAATTTTAATAAAATACCAACAAGTTTCCAAAAGTCGTAGTTTTCATAAAAATACCATAAACTTTTAAAAGCTAGGTTTTATCACTAAAATACCACAACAATTAAAAATACATGTTCATGAAAACCCTAAATATTATAAATTATCCTCAAGGTTTATTTTAAACCATATTAAAGTATTTTTCACAAAACCCCTTCGAGAAGTGCAAATAATATAAATTCAAAGTAAACAACAATAATAAATATTCAAGAACTCTAAATTAATATAGGCTTAAGCGGTATCATTTCTCTTGAGCCCCAGGGAGCCGGAAGTAGTGAGTGCTTACCTATTCAGGCTAGACAACTTAACGGAGTTATCAAGTGGCAATTGTCTTGGAAAAAGACACAAATCCTGCCGTGCATGTACAACAGTTGCCAATTTCTCCCGAACATAAGATTTTTAACCGTTAACTCAATTCATATGAAAAAAGACTATAACCCAAATCTAAACTTAAACATGAACTCGAACCCAGTCTACTCGAACTAACTTGACTCGAACTAAGATTGCGATTGACATGACTCGCATTTCACTCGACTTCATTCTACACCTTTGCAATCTATGGTTTCGATTAATACATGTTATAATCAATCAATAAAATTAATTAAGTATATCATACAGTTATAAACTATTTATACTCGGGGTGTTTGGGATAGTTTCTTGTGTGAATCCAACGAAGTTTCAGGAGTCCCGTATTAATCTTTTTTTATTTTACTCGATTATCAGTCAGGTCGACTCATCCACAGCCTAGAGCCCCGATACTAACACATGAAATGGGTCCGTATTTTCTTACTCCTAGGGCCCCACTCTTGAGCTCGTGAATATTTCTACGGTTGCGTTGACATTCACACTTGGAACTTAACGTTAATATAGTGACCATATAGAGACATATAGTATATATTTACCCATGAACATATACTTTTACTTGTCATATATATATTCTACCCCTGTCATTTTTTACTCTTACTTTATCATTGGGACTTACCGAGCGCTAGTTCGCTGACGAGCATTCCACCCACCCTTGTTTTCTTGGAATGTTCGTCAGATACGGTCAAGACGGAGGAAGTGAAGGCGACAGAGGAGCGCTACAACCGGATTGCTATTCAGGATTAGCTTAGCTTCAATTTTATTTCAATTTATGTATGCCACATGTTTAAGTATTTTCTTTTATTGTATTTACTTTTCAGCTGAAACTCATGTACTTGTAAATATTTGAACTTGAATGTAAATAAAGATGTTTTGTTGAAAATTTTATCGTCTCAATTTATTCTTTCATTGTGTATTATTGTTTCAATACGATTAGTATATTTATTTAGGGAATGACCTTCTCTGGATAAATATGCCATGGGCTTGCCACGCCATCATTTCCGTCTACTGGGAAGCGGGACGTGACATGTTTTATTGGTGCCCCATGCAGGTCAGTTCTACATGAAGTCGTAAACAATATACCACAAGAATTAATGAGTTCAACAAACATTTATATTCCTTCCATTTCAAATTCCTTGAATATATCATAACCTATCTTTTATATCATGTTGATGGACTCTCCGAACAATATCAGCACAAACGTCAATGGCAATACTCCACCACCTACACTACCACCACCACCTACCGTTGCAGCTCCTATCAATGAGCAAACGATACTTCTTGAGGCTATCAAGAGCCTATTAGAGGGTTAGCAGCAGCAAACTGCTATCCTTATGAACCGCCCTGAACAAGCACCCGGAGTTAAGCAGTTTCGGGCACTGCACCCAAAGAACTTTTCGGGTAAGGAGCCCACTTGAAGTAGAAGAATGGGCTCAAGCGATCAGGGATGGTCTGGCAGCGGATCAAGTGCCAGATTTAGCTTGGGTAAGAGTTTCTAAATTGCAACTGACTGATAATGCCAGAGTTTGGTGGAAGGCTGAGGAGATCCGTCTCGTGCTACCGATAGAATGGAGAATATTTCGAGACCTCTTCGATGCCAAGTACTTCCCAGAGATTGCCCGCTTTGACATGGAGTAGCAATTCATCCATTTACAGCAAGGCTCGATGTGGGTCAAGTCGGTGGATGAATATGATGCTGAGTTTACCATGCTCAGCAGGTAAGATATAGTCTCAAATTCAATTTTCTTATCTCACTTACAACACTGCTAACATAAGGTCGTAACAGGTTCGCTGCACACCTTATTCCCACTGGGCACGATGATTTCAGAAAGGGTTGGACCCTGAAATCCAAGCTGCACTCGCTCACCATGAGCCTGTTTTGTAGGCTGCCCGATGATCGCACGCTTTCGGCGTGTCGCTATTCAAAGTTCTAAAGTTTAACAGCGATCAGGACGGTATCGCTTCGTAGCTAGCCGGTTGAGCACGGGTCGATCCGCAGGGAGATGTTAGTATGCCCATTAGTATTTTAGACGAGTCAATAAAGAATGTATATGTGTACGTTTAATTCTATGCTAAATGTTCGTATTTTATGTTCAAGTAAGCTTGTTAAGGTTAAGCTTGGTTAGTAGAGTTAGGATTAGTCTTGTGCTTTGTTCTCCGCCGAAAACCGGGAAGACAAACGTCCTTCCTGAATTTGGAGGCAGATGCTATTTGGTTTTATCCGTCCACCTCTCCGAAAGTGCCAAGTTGATTTATGGCACCATGTATCGAAGGTTTAGATGGATGCGGCCGATGTAGCAGACTTCGTCAGATTCCCGCTCATTGTGAGGGTTTTTTGATTGTGGGGACGCTCTTCCCTGCAGACGCAAGCCCCTTCAGTTAATTACGCTACCGCATCGCGGTAACCACTTTCTCCTTCTCCAAATGGTCACTTCGTATCGTGTGTGTTTGTTTTGTTTTTGGTTGCCCGTGGATTGTATACGGAGACTAATTTATGTTGTCGCCCGTAGGGCGTGGATTAGTCCAAATCCGTATTTTCTTAGATTTGGGTTTGGGTTGGGTTTAAGGATCGTTAATCTCATTTGAAACTAAGATCAATTTAAACGTTTGTTAAGGATACGTTAGTCTAATTTTAGACTAAGATCTGCTTAACAGGATCGTTTAGATCCAACAAAAAAAGCATTTGGACTCTATTGTTTTAGTTTAGGGACGTTGCGGTCCAGAAGTTTAAGGACGTCATAGTCCGTGACAGTTTAAAGACGTCATAGTCTGTAAAGTTTAAAGACATCATAGTCTATGAGTTTAAAGACCCCACAGTCCATAAAGTTTAAGAACATCATTTTCCATGAGTTTAAGGACCCCACAGTCTGTAAAGTTTAAGAACATTATAGTCTAGTTTAAAGACGTCATAGTCTGTTTGGTTTTGGTTCAACCGTTTGGGGATGCACCAAAAATTATTGGTTATTGGGACCCTCCATCTCTCTGAAGACGTGGAGGAATTACAACGACGTATATCAAAGGTATGGAGAGATGTACCCGTGAACCAATGTTGGTTGGGAGATCTGTAGTCAAGTTTGGGACTAAGATCAAAGATTTATGAGCATCTGAGCTCAATTAGGGGTCTGTGGCCAACTTGGGCTCGGCCCATTCAGTTAAAATGTTGGACATTTAACAATGCTGAGCATTGGTTTGGGTTCTGAAAATCTTTTTGTCTTTTATTGAGTGTTGAGCACTCAACATAGCTCTGGGGCTTTATTTAAAGAACAGTTTATGTTCTCTCAGCGCACACGTGAGGAGTACGTGGTGCGCTTAGCGCTGAGCGCCAGATTCAGAGCGCTAAGGCGCTTTATGTGAGATAGCGTACACGTGAGGAGCACGTGGCGCGCTTGGCGCTGAGCACCAGTCAATGAGCGCAGAGCGCTTTCTGTGAGATAGCGCATATGTGAAGAGCACGTGGTGCGCTTGGCGCTGAGCGCCAGCCTTGGAGCGCTGAGCGCTTCTTGTGAAAGAGTGCACACGTGAGGAGAAAGTGGTGCGCTTGGCGCTGGACGCCAGTAAATGAGTGCAGAGCGCTCCTTTTGAAAGAGCACACACGTGAGGAGCACGTGGTGCGCTTGGCGCTGAGCGCCAGTAAATGAGTGCAGATCACTCCTTTTAAAATAGCGCTTGGAGCGCTGCGGCGCTGTGTGCCAGTCTTGGAGCGCTGAGACGCTTCTTTAAATTGGAGCGCTGCGGCGCTGTGCGCCAGTCTTAGAGCGCTAATGTGCTTCTTTTCAATTGGAGCGCTAAGGCTCTTTTTAGGCAACTTTGATCAGTTCTGCGCTCTGAGATTTAAACTCTCATTTATAGGAGACCTTGTCTCATAAATCTAAGAACCAAGTTCTTATTTTAATAGAAGATTTTACAATCACTTCTGTTCTTGTGAAAGACTTCGTCTTCATTTTATATATCTATGATCTGAAGAGAATTAAATTCATTCCCCTCACTTTTTATGATGAGATGTTATGATCTCTTTTGTGAAAGACCTCGGTCTTATAGATCTATGATCTAGAAAAAGAAATAGGTTCTTCTTCTCTTATGAGATGATTTTATCTCTCTGTTTTATTTACCTTGAAGAAATTCTTCTTCTTCCGAGAGCTTGCTCTTCTCTTTGAAATTTCTCAAAGTTTGTAGAGGCGGGGGGGGGGGGGGGGGGTTCCTCTCTGCAAGACTTGAAGTCTTGGGGTCTTTATATAGGGTAAGCTGATTTGTTGAATCAGTTGAAGAGATCTTTTCTCTAATTGATCTGGGAATGTTACCCAACGTTGGGTCTTTGATCCAAGGGCTTCTGTTTTACAGAAAGAAATCTTCTTATTTTTAACAAGATTGGGAAAATATTTTCCCAAACAGAGATTGTTCTGTACCTTGGTGATTTTTAATCACCATTGGATGATTGATCCAACGGTGCTCTGATTTACAGAGATAATCATTCCTGTTTGGAAAGATTCTGACGAGTATTTCCTTAACAGAATTTTATTATGAATTTTAATGATTTATCATCTTCGTTGGATCTTTGATCCAACGGTGGAGAATATTTAGTTCTGGCGCTTGGCGCTCTCATACTTTGCACGTGAACGCTGCCTCAGAGTCTTTGACTCTTAGCGCTTGGCGCTCAGCGCTCTCGTGCTTTGCACGTGATGCGCTGCTTCAGAGTCTTTGACTCTTTAGCGCTGGCGCTCAGCGCTCTCGTGCTTTGCACGTAAGGCGCTGCCTCAGAGTCTTTGACTCATGGCGCTGGCGCTCAGCGCTCTCGTGCTTTGCACGTGAGGCGCTGCCTCAGAGTTTTTGACTCTTTAGCGCCGGCGCTCAGCGCTCTCGTGCTTTGCACGTGAGGCGCTGCCTTATTACTGAAGGTGTCTTTTCACCTTCCTTCTCCACTTTTCCTGAGTCAAGCTTCTCTTTCCCAGAGCTTGGAAATAGTTCCATCATGCACAGCATTTTCTGCGTCTAGACTTAAATGTCTCCCTTCATAATCTGAAGCAATGCTTCTTTTCTCTCTCATTTTCAGAGAATTATTTTAACAGAGAAGAGCTATGGCTTGTAATCGCCCACATGCTCGCCGTCAGCCATGGGAGGTGCCCATTGAGAAAATTGTTCCTCGTTTTGCTGCGTGCTTGGTGAACCCTACTCTTACGGATGACCAATGCGACACGGTGCTGCACGAGCTCTTGACTCATATAGGATCTCCTCTCCCCATCGGCTCCATTTGGCTTCGGATGGTTTTCTTGTCTGTGATCAATGATATTCCCCCTCCTCCGGTGGAGATGACTCCGGTAATGCTCAACGCCGTGGAAGACAAGATCGAGTGCTTCCACGATGCATTTTTATCACCACAGCTCTGAGGGATCGCTCTGTCCGGTTGCTAAGCCAGATACGGGCTCAGCGGGTCGTCATGTCTTCTTTTACTGATGGGTGCGGTGCCGACCGATGGGTATCTACTCTTCATGAAGATCGCCGCTTTGTCATAGTGGAGAAGGAAGAGAGGGAGTAAGATAATTTTATCCATAGTTTTGTGAATCCCTGTACTTTCGATCCCATGTTTGGTGATCTATTTCCTGTAGAATAAAATGTTCAATTAAATACTTTATTTTTGTCGTTGAACACCTGTTCTTCCTCTGATGTTTGCATTTGAGTATATGAATGAGCCTGGTTTCACATATATCTGTAAACGAAACTTAAGCCGGCATAAACAGGAACTAATATCTCTTGGCCAAAGATTTTGGCGGGAACAAATGCCCCCACTACTTTGCCCACGTAAGTATATACGTGGGTGAAGTAGTGCAGAGTAATTCATAGCGAATGACCAGTTTCGGGTTGGTATATAACTTTCAGAATCTTGATCTGAGAAGATAACGAGCGGACACAAGCGTCGTCATTTATCATTGACTCAAATCTCGACTCTTAAGGGATATAGTTCCAAACCCTCAGCCCCATGAGCCGCACCCTTCTATTTCTTTATGTCTTACTCTGGCGTGAAGTAGTTTATATGCTCATGAGTAACTTCTCCATTTTAGTGGCATGTAGCTTTGGCAAGTGTGGCCTATAGATGGTAAATAACGATTCATCTTGAACTCTTTATAGGGTAGCGATGGCTTAGGAAACAGGGTTAGGATCTGTTGCCTAAGACTTTCCAACTTTATAAGCCGTGAGGGTCTCATAAAGATTTTTCTCCCTACGAGTCGAGAGGATCTCGTAGGTGTATTTTCTCCTTAGGAGTCGTGAGAACACCTAAATGCGTCTTCTCTTGAGAGTCGTAAGGATCTCACAAGAGAATTTTCTTTTCATGCACGGGGACACTGATTTCCCTGCGAGTTGAAACGAATCGAGAGATTCTCGTCAAGAACGCTGATTTCCTTGAATCGAGATATTTGTCAAGAACACTGATTTCCTTGGGGTTGAGACGAATCGAGGTATTCCTGCAAAGACACTGATTTCCTTGCAGGTCGACGCGAATCGAGAGGTTCTTGTTAAGAATGCTGATTTCCCTGAATTGAGATAAGAAGCGATGGCTTAGGAAATAGGCTCAGATCTGCCGCCTAGAACTTTTCAACTTTATGAGCCGTGAGGGTCTCATAAAGACTTTTCTCCCTACGAGTCAAGAGGATCTCGTAGGTGTATTTTCTCCTTAGGAATCGTGAGGATTCCTAAGTGTGCTTTCTTTTGAGAGTCGTAAGGATCTCACAAGAGAATTTTTCCCGCTTACAAGTCGAGAGGATTCGTAAGTGGTTGTTTCCCTCCTAGTCGAGATTCGAATTTGGAGAGTGTGGCCCGTGAATAGTATACAATAGTCCATCTTGGACCAACTTGCAGGGCCCCAGTGCTTAGGAAACAGGTCCTTATCCCAATTTCCTAAGGCTTTGCCCTACGAGTCGAGACGAATCGAGAAGTTCTCGCAACGGTTTCCTAACGTCGCAGTTAACTCCTGCTAATAGGAGTCCGTTAGGGTCTGTGGTACTAGGGTTTTTTTTACCCGTCGCACAGTCGTTTTGGCTGACATATTCCCCGATATGCAATCTTGTTGTTCGGGTAGCCCCGCGACTGTCGTGTCTCTGATCCCTTCGGGGGCTGGACAAGACGTCTTCAAGTAATCTTCCAGGTAATATTACCGTCGAAAGAGCAAGCGTTGGGGTATTCCAAGTCGCTTTTTAGCTGAGGTTAGGCTCAGTTTGGGAGCCCCGATAAGTCATGACCACTCCGCGCTAGTATGGGATGATCTCCGATAGTCTTTTCAGGTTTCATTTGAGTTGCCGTCAAGATCCTGAAGCGGGGGATTTTCCTTAGCTTCATTGGTTTACATTGTGCTTGCAATATTGCGTCGAATGTCGAGGTTTTCTCTGGGTTGTTTGTGAACCGTCGAGATTTGGAACTAGGGGACTTTGTCGTGGCTCCGTTTTGCTGACGTCGTATATTCCTGCAGAGACACTGATTTCTCTACGGGTCGACGCGAATCGAGATGCTCTCGTCAAGGACAATGATTTCCCTGATTCGATATTTTTGCCAAGGACACTGATTTCCTCGGAGTTGAGACGAATCGAGGTATTCCTGCAAAGACACTGATTCCTCTGCGGGTCGACACGAATCGAGATGCTCTCGTCAAGGACGCTGATTTCCCAGAATCGAGGTATTTGCCAAGGACGCTGATTTCCTCGGAGTTGAGACGAATCGAGGTATTCCTGCAAAGACACTGATTCCTCTGCGGGTCGACGCGAATCGAGATGCTCTCGTCAAGGACGCTGATTTTCCTAAATCGAGGTATTTACCAAGGACGCTGATTTCCTCGGAGTTGAGACGAATCGAGGTATTCTTGCAAAAACACTGATTTCTCTGCGGGTCGACGCGAATCGAGATATTCTCGTCAAGGACACTGATTTCCCTGAATCGAGGTTTTTTGCCAAGGACGCCAATTTCCTCGGAGTTGAGACGAATCGAGGTATTCCTGCAAAGACACTGATTTCTCTGCAGGTCGACGTGAATCGAGATGTTCTCGTCAAGGACACTGATTTCCCTGAATCGAGGTTTTTTTGCCAAGGATGCTGATTTCCTCAGAGTTGAGACGAATCGAGATATTCCTGCAAAGACACTGATTTCTCTGCGGGTCGACGCGAATCGAGATGTTCTCGTCAAGGACACTGATTTCCCTGAATCGAGGTTTTTTGCCAAGGACGTTGATTTCCCTGGGGTTGAGACGAATCGAGGTATTCCTACAAAGACACTGATTTCTCTGCCGGTCGACGCGAATCGAGATGTTGACACTGATTTCCTTGAATCGAGGTTTTTTGCCAAGGACGCTGATTTCCCTGGGGTTAGTTGACTTGTTTCCGAGACGGAGTGTTGAACCGGCGGGGAGGTCATTGGTTGATTTGTTTCCAAGACGGAGCGTTGATCTGGCGACGGGGTCATTTGCTGACGTATTTCCGTGACGGGGTCATTTACTGACGTATTTCCGCGACGGGGTCATTTGCTGACGTATTTCCACGACGGGGTCATTTGCTGATGTATTTCCGCGACGGGGTCATGGGATGACGTATTTCCGCGATGGGGTCATGTGCTGACATATTTCCGAGACGGGGTCGCTGGATGACGTATTTCCGTGACGGGGTCATGTGCTGACGTATTTTCGAGACGGGGTCGTTGGATGACGTATTTCCGAGACGGGGTCATTTGCTGATGTATTTCCGAGACGGGGTCATTTGCTGACGTATTTCCGCGACGGGGTCATTGGATGACGTATTTCCGCGACGGGGTCATGTGCTGACGTATTTCAGAGACGGGGTCGTTGGATGATGTATTTCCGCGACGGAGGTCATTGGCCGACGTACTCCGCTTTCTGCGGTGTCGGGGCTGACTCTAGGTTGTCTGTGAACCGTAGAGTCTTGGAACTGGAGACTTTGTTGTGGCTCCGATTGGTGGTGTCGCGTCCGTGCCCTACTGGCATGAGGAGGAACGCCGTTGTTGGTCTTCTGGGATGCAGATGTTGCTGTCGAGATCTGACTTTCATTTTTGACGGGATCTGGTGGGGGACATGTGATTCTCTTTTCGTTTATGCCTATGGATTGTATACAGGGGTCAGTATGGACTTACCTGCAGGGGCAAAGTTTCATTTTATACGTATTTTGTTTTCTTTCCGCGATACTCTATCATTTCAGCTTTTTGTATCGCGGAAGTCGCGATTGCCCAATCATTTCGGCTATTTTTCGCGGTGCCCAATCATTTCGGCTATTTTTTCTTTTTACTCGCTGCTTTTATTGCGAGTTGCCCAACCATTTCGGCTATTCTATATGCATATATTTTACTTGCTGATTTTGTTGCAAGTTGCCCTATCATTTCGGCTATTTCATATGCGTTTCTTTTACTTGCTAATTTTGTTGTAAGTATGGAACTTGGAACCTGATGCCAATCTTAGCATCAGCATCGCTGCGACTGGAATATTGCCAGGAGTGAATCATCAGTTGCCGTGAAAGGACTTGGAATTTGATACCGATTTAGGCATCAGCATCGCTACCACTAGGACATTGCCAGGAGCGAATCATCATTTGCCTCTGTCGATTCGAACAAAGGTAGCTTAGCCAACATGGTTAGGATCCTGTCGAATAAGGCTTTTAACTTCATGGGCCTTAAGGGTCTCATAAAGGTGTTTCTCCCTACTAGTCATGAGGATCTCATAGGTGTATATTCTTCTTAAAAGTCGTGGGGACCTCTAAGTGATGTGTTCTCTTGTAAGTCGTAAGGATCTTGCAAGAGTATTTTCTCCTTATAAGTCGAGAGGACTTACAAGGGTCGTTCACCTTGTGAGGATATCCCTTGTCGCTGGTGGGACTCTGTTGGGGAAATGTTTATTCGTGCCCGTGGATTGTATACAGGGGTCAATATTGAAATGCTTGTAGGGCAGTCTGGGAAAGGTGATGGCTTAAGAACAGGTTCAGATCCCTGTAGCTTAAGGCTTTTGAATCTTATGAGTCGTGAGGGTTTCATAAGAGGGTTCTCTTTATGAGTCGTGAGGATCTCGTAAGTGTAATTTTTCCTTAGGAATCGTGGGGATCCCTAAGTGCGTTGCTCCCTTGTGAGTTATAAGGATCTCACGCAGGTGGTTTTCTCCTTACAAGGTCGAGAGGACCTTGCAAGTGTCTTTTAACGAGATTGCGCCCTTTCAGGTTTTCACAAACTCGCCGGTAGCCCTGCTGTTTTTACTCACGGAGCCCTTTCGGGTTTTCATCCCTGCTCTTTTTGCTTATGGACGTACCGTTTTTTCTATGAGTCTGCGCCCTTTTGGGTTTTCACAAACTCGCCGGTAGACCTGCTGTTTTTACTCACGGAGCCCTTTCGGGTTTTCATCCGTACCCATTTTTCTTATGGACGTATCATTTTTTTAAACGCGTCAGCCCAAGGATGCTGCGGGTTTGTAGTAGTTTAAAGACGTTTCGGTCAGTAGTTAGTTTTAGGACATTTCGGTCCATTGTTAGTTTAGGGACGTTTCGGTCCATAGTAGCTTTGAGGCGAAGTTTCGCCGGATGCTCTATGAACAAGTAGGTTTCCCCTTGATAGACCTTGTCATATAATCCAAGGATTTTGGCACTGCTCCTGCCCCCAGCTCCTCTATGTTATCTTTTAACGCCGAGTGAGCTTCTTTGTTACTTAGCAATGAATGAGAGATCATGTGGCAACTTGCCACATAATCTTCGGGTTCCTCTGACGAGTCCTCTCCCTCATCATTGTCGTTATCTTCACTTTCAAGGATGTGATTGAGAAACTCTTGAAGCGTGACCGGGGTTCGCGCCTTCTGGTTGTATTCCTCCAGCGCGTCAATATGCTTTTGCAGACCCGTGCGCTTGTCGTCAGACCGCGCGGGCTTTTTGGTCTTCTTCTTTTTTTCGAAAACTTTGACGGCGGGGCCCGGGTGTTTTTCCCATTGCTACTAACTCCTGATGTTGGGCGTGGTTTCAGCATCCCATCGATGATCTCCGGCTCTTGCGGGCTTTTCCACCTCATCGCCGAACATGTTTGAAGATCTTTCAGCATTTTTTTAGTTTTTGCTGAAAGAAAAACTTCCTATGGAGCTTCCTCTATGAATGAGCACGATGCCCCCAGCATGTCCATCTTTTTCGGAGCATGTGGTTGTGGCGGGTTCACATTCCAGTTTTCAGACAACGTGAATTTGCCTTGCTGGTATTGGTCTTCAACCCAGTTTTTGAAGACGTAGCAATCTTCGAGTGGGTGACCCATTACTCTGTGGTATGGACAATAGTTAGGATGGTTAACGTCACCAGGTTGCGACGGATGTCTTTGATCCGGCAGAGTGATGAGCCCGTTGTGCACTGTCAGTTCGAACAGTCTCCTTGTTTTATCCTAGGGAAATGAGCAAGGACGTCTTAACTTCTCATCGAGGGATCGCCGCTTGTTGCCTTGGCGAGCAGCTGGTTTCGGCTCACTCGGCTGTTGTTGAGCATTGGCGACGAAGGTCGCTTTCCCTTTCCCCTTTTCATTCCGCGGCTCCGACTTTGAAGAGGAAGGCCTATGGCCCATCTGGTCCATTTGGGCTAGCTTGTCAATCAAGGCCTGGAAGGTGGTCGGCTCAAGAACATCATGAACTGGGATATGGTCGCCTGAGGATTGAGGGTTTCTACGAACATGCCCACAGCAGGAGCTTCTTCGATGCGTTGTTCGCATTTCGACCATAGGTTCCGCCACCGGATTGCATACTGAACCCATGTTTCTCCCGGCTTCACCCTGGCATTGATCAATGCCGTGATTGGGGTGTGTTCACTAGCGCTTGTGAACCTTTGTGTAAACAGTAACTCCATTTCTGCAAATATCTTAACGGAGTCGTTCGGGAGCTCAGAGTACCATTCAAACACTGTCTCTGACAAGCTGCCAACAAACTAGCGAAGCAGCAGTTTGTCGTCACCCCCAGTATTACCGTACAAGGCTCTGAATTGAGCAACGTGCCGGTGTGGATTCCCCGTCCCCTTATATACGTGGAATTTAGGGATCGTATATCCTGGCGGGTACTTTATTTGATCGTACCAATCCGGATAGGGTCGTCCAGTCTTGATGATTTGGCCAACCGCTTCGCTCGCCTGATGAACTCGTATCTGTTGAGCTATATAATCATCAAGGGTGGCTTTCGAGATCGTCTCCTCTTTGGCTATTGAACAAGCAGGAAGAGGGTTTGACGTCTCCCCTCTGTCATCTTCAAGGATAATCGGAGGGTCTTCAGCTGGAGGATCCGGCTGTATCATCATTCCGACCATATCTTAGAATAAAAGCGCCATTTATTTTATGTTAGCCGCTTGTTCCGCGGCCTCTTTGTCTTTCCTCTCGAGCATTCTTCGGAGGAATTCGGCATCAGTTTCCCGTTCTCGGTGCTGCTCTGAAGATGTCTCCGGGCTTGCTTTTGGCCCGGTGAGTGCAGCCATAGTTGTCAGCATCTCCTGGAGCTTTTGCTGTTGTTGCTCCTGAGCCTTTGTCACTGATCGGGTGAGTGGTCGATGGCCCGTGGAGATACGGCTATCCTCTTTCCCGGATGCTATATAAACAGTGTGCACCACCATGCCCCCATACTTGGGGCGTTTAGGTTCAGTGCCCTTTAGATTCGTCGCAGACACGGGGATTTTCTACGGCCTTCTTCTTTTGTGATCGGTCGAAGTTGAGGGAACCGTTATAGCGGGCACCGAAGTAGACGACACCTTATGTGGTACGATAGGGTGGTCCTTCTCTTGCCGAACCTTCATTTTCTTTGATTGGCAGGAGTAATCTTGGTTAACTACAGAATCTTGGACCCTTCGCCAGACCTTATGAATTTTGGAGAACAGCCGCTGAGGGTGCTGGTTCGGCTACGCCTTTGTGATGTTTTCAGGAGGCGGAGGAGACCTTTTTAGCACGGCAATTGGAGAATTCTTGCGCACCCTCCTGAGCGGCTCAAACCTGTTCCCAGTTGGAACAGCAGCGTCAATTTCCATCGTTGGAGCCGGCGGGGTAAGTCCAGATGGGGAATTGCCCCCAGCTTTCCTCACTCTGCGCCAGTGGCGACGTCGAGCGTGTCGAGCAGACGGTACTGGCTTAGCTATGGGGGTGGCTTCATCATGCCCCTTGCTCCGGTGGAGGGTTGCCGTTGGTGCCAGCCTATTGAAAACTAATGTCCGTTGAGTGGGGATGGCCAACCTGTCGAAGGCAGACTTTCGAGTAGGGGAAGCAGCCTTGGTGGCTTCGCCTGAAGCGGGAGTTAGAGCGGACAGTCTAGCGAAGACTGATCTCTTAGCAGGAGAAGCCTCTCTGATGATTTCGTTCACTGGAGCAGGGATGGCTATCCGTTTCGGAATAACCCCCTCAGGTATCGCGGGCTTCTTCACGGGCCCATTAGAGTTTTGGCCCAGTCTGTTAAAGATTGAGGCGTTGGATTTGGGCGACCCGTTGAGAGGGGCCGCGGTAGTCGTAAGCCGATCAAAGACCGACTTCTTCGGAGCTTCTTGCGACGGCAGTGGGGCGTTGAAGCTCATTGGTGGGAGCATGGTACCAAAGAATAGCCCAGCGGTGGCTTGTGTCACCTGTTCCACTGGCATCGTGAAAACGGAGGCCGCTTGAGGCCCATAGGTCACTCCTCCGGCAAGGACGTAGTGGGAGTTATTGCCGTTGTTGCAGTTGGTGCAGTTGAAAGCCATTGATCTTCTATTTTCTGCACGGAGCAAGACACCAAATCTTAGTACCTCGAATCCAGGGGCAACCATAGCAAACCGCGATTCGTTCGCGAAATACGACACACGAATTGTGGAGTGAAAAGAGGAAAAGGTCCCACCTGGCGTGCCAGAATCTGTTCTCCGCCGAAAGCCGGGAAGAAAAACGTCTTGCCTGAATTTGTGGGCAGATGCTATTTCGTTTTATCCGTCCACCTCTCCGAAGGTGCCAAGTTGATTTATGGCACTATGTATCTAAGGTTTAGATGGATGCGGCCGATGTAGCAGACTTCGTCAGATTCCCCCTCATTGTGAGGGGTTTTGATTGCGGGGACACTCTTCCCTGTAGGCGCAAGTCCCTGCACTTAATTACGCTAACGCATCGCGGTAACCACTTTCTCCTTCTCCAAATGGTCACTTCGTGTCGTGTATGTTTGTTTTGTTTTTGGTTGCCCGTGGATTGTATACGGAGACTAATTTGTGTTGTCGCCCGTAGGGCGTAGATTAGTCTAAATCCGTATTTTCTTAGATTTGGGTTTGGGTTGGGTTTAAGGATCGTTAATCTCATTTGAGACTAAGATCAACTTAAACGTTTGTTAAGGATACATTAGTTTAATTTTAAACTGAGATCTACTTAACATGATCGTTTAGATCCAACAAAAAGCATTTGGACTCTATTGTTTTAGTTTAGGGACGTTGTGGTCCAGAAGTTTAAGGACATCATAGTCCGTGACAGTTTAAAGACGTCATAGTCTGTAAAGTGTAAAGACGTCATAGTCTATGAGTTTAAGGACCCCACAGTCCATAAAATTTAAGGACATCATAGTCCATGTAACAACTCCATTTTTAATGTACAAAGAATTGATTTAAATTCAAAGTATACTTGGAGTATTTAATGTTTCTGATATCTCTTTAAGTATTTATTTCACACCATAATTACAAGAAAGAGCTTGTAGCTCATTGGTAATACCTTGCACTGCTGAACCAAGCCACTAGAGTTCAAATCCCATGTCCCACATTATTTTTAATATTATTTTGTTTTGAAATTTTTAGAATACCAACAGTCAACACGTGTTTTCTCATAAAAACCCCCACTACACTAAAAACTTAAATATACCAGTGAGATGGTGGGACGGCGGCGGCCCTCCCGATGGCCGGACTCGGTCGAGTGGGCCGGCGGGCCGGCCGACTTGGGCCAGCGCCGCCGGGTCCCCTGAAGAAATTTGTGCTTCTTCACCTCCTCATACCCCCTGCACACTCCAATTTATGAGATCGGTTCCAGAGAGCACATTAACACCCATTTACTTCAATTTTTAATGATTTTTACACTTTTTACATTTTTTTAAATTAAAAACCCTCCACCTACCCTAATCCTAGCCTAACCCTATAAATACACCCCTACCCCCTACCCTCTCATCCCAAAATTCTGAGCCCACTCTCTCAAAATCTCAAGAAATCTTGTGTACTTTGAAAACGAGCGAAAGGCGAAGTTCCGACGAAATCTACGGCGAACTTCCGGTGATCGTGCTAGGAACACTCGGCGACGAATCGACGCACCGGCGAACCCTCTTCTTCCTTATCACTCTCGTGTTTGTCCAAACCCGTAAGTCCCTTTCTAACTTCTCTTCTCTTTTCTAAAAATACGAATTTACAAAACCCGACGGAATCGGAACAACTCCGATTTCCGATTCGGTTTTCTTATAAAACTCCACTTCTCATTAATACTATCGTGCTTAAACATCCTCATGTTGACTATTAATTCACTCATCAAACCAAATCGATCAAGTTTCAATTCATAAAAGGATAGCTATTTCCAATTATCGTATTTTTACTTAAATACCATATTGTTTCAATTATGCCTTTAACTCCATTAAAATTGCTATACCTTTAAGTAGATCACGAGGTAATGACCTACCTCCTCACACACTCATATGCAAACATAACACGCTACCTCGAGAACTTAGAATACGGGAAAACAAACATTTTCATTTAAATACCCTTTACTTAATAAAAACCAATTCTAAAAGATTAGTATAAATAAATAACTTTTGGGAACTAATAAAAAATATCTAGACTCAGTCAATTAAGGACCGTCGCATTCGTTAGGACATAGCAAGGTTGTGGGCATCAGTCGTTTATCTAAACCTAACTTTGTGGTGTCTAGGCTAGACAAGTAAGAAAGGTAATTTTAAAAGGCCCGCCTCACGGTGATTCGTGAGCGGATTCCTCCTTTCTTCACTTATACTTACCTAGCCACAATTGGCGGTGAAGAGGCGATTTGAGGTATCTCACAACTTGTAGCCAACTAGGAACAATCTAAACCATAGAATACTGGAAATCGACATCTTTTGCAAATAAATACCATTAACTTAATAAAACCGTTTTTGTTTAAAGATTAGTATTTAAACAAATCTTTGCAAAGCGCCGTTACAACCCATTTTGGGGAACCTGTTCGGGATGGTGCAGATTATCGCACATCCTCGGGCTTAGTAGTGCGAGATTCAGACCTCCGCGAGGAGCATTCGGTCTCGAAAGATTTAAAATACGACATCTTAAGAAAATGGGATTTCTAGATTATATTAAATATATAAAAATTTATTTCCATATAAATATATGTATATGTAACTCCAAAATACCTACTTTGAATTATTATGAATATTCAACTTTTTTCTAAAAATGTCACAAGAATCTGTTTACACTAAATACCATGAATTCAATATAATCACTATTTACACATAAATACCTTTATTTATGGAATTAGGATATTTTCACTAGAAATATCACAAAATAAAATTACACTCATTACAATTATAAAGACGAATAATAAATACTTGGGGTGTATCTTGAAAACTATATAAAAGTATTTTTACATAAAACCCCCTCAAATTTTATAAATTACCCTAAGGACCCTAGTAAATATAAGACTTCGATTTGCATTTCTAACTGTCTGACTCTGCTTTGAGTCTAATTATAATCTGACTTGAATATGATTCAAGTACTATATACAATCTACAATATTTCAATTCAATATGAACAGATGAATCCATGAATCCAGTTATCAATCTATACAATTTGACTGAATCAAACCATGGATATACATCCCTTATCCAGTTATTCCATTTACATGATTATGCAGTTACATCCGTTTACTGATATCATGGTTTTGGTCAGTCGTCCAACTATACAGTACAATACAACAATACAATCAAAACACTACGGGGTTTAAGGGGTAGATTGGTACGGAAGGTGTTAAAAGTGCCACGAGACAGAAAGATTAAGACACCTAACCTATATTCCGTTGTTGTTGTACCGTGGCTTAACGGTTTCTTGTACATTCCGTTTGTCCTGGTCTCTAGCATACTGAGACCCCTCTCGTATACACTGGCATCCTTCTGTACCAAGCTACAAACAACATCGTTAACACAATATTCTACAATATTATACAACTTTAAAAGATACCTTCTTATTCTGTCTTTTCTATTTCTCCCTTATCTTTGGGACTTACCGAGCGACCTGTTCGCTGACGACATTCTATTTCCTTTTTTTTTTGAATGCCGTCAGGTGATCTGGACACAGCAGAGATCGAGCCCATCAGTGAAGACTTGGATCAGTTTCTCGAAGACCCCGAGCTCTAGACATTGTACCTTTTCTATTCAGTATTTTTCATTTCCTGTTATGCCATTGTTTAGGCATCGCTTTTTAGTTGTATTTACTTTTCATGCATTGTACAAAAGAATGTTAATAAATAAAGTTGCTGTTAATTTTATATCTCTTGTCTCTTGTGATTACTTTTATATTGCTTAGATACGCTTAGCGTATTTACTTCACAGTAAATACGTAGCGGACTGGTCCCGTCACCCTCGCCGTATACCGGGAAGCGAGGTGTGACAGTCCATAAGTTTAAGGACCCCACGGTCCGTAAAGTTTAAGGACATCATAGTCCAGTTTAAAGACGCCATAGTCTGTTTGGTTTTGGTTCAACCGTTTGGGGATGCACCAAAAATTATTGGTTATTGGGACCCTCCATCTCTCTGAACACGTTGAGGAATTACAACGACGTATATCAGAGGTATGGAGAGATGTACCCTTGAACCAATGTTGATTGGGAGATCTGTAGTCGAGTTTGGGACTAAGATCAGTTAAAAACATTTATAAGCATATGAGCTCAATTAGGGATCTGTGGTCAACTTGGGCTCGGCCCATTCAGTTAAAATGTTAGACATTTAATTAGGCTCAGTCCTTTTTCATTTAACAATGCTAAGCATTGGTTTGGGTTCTGACAATCTTTTTGTCTTTTATTGAGTGTTGAGCACTCAACATAGCTCTGGGGCTTTATTTAAAGAACAGTTTATGTTCTCTCAGCGCACACGTGAGGAGCACGTGGTGCACTTGGCGCTGAGCGCCAGATTCAGAGCGCTAAGGCGCTTTATGTGAGATAGCGCATACGTGAGGAGCACGTGGCGCTGAGCGCCAGTCAATAAGCGCAGAGCGCTTTCTGTGAGATAGCGCACACGTAAAGAGCACGTGGTGCACTTGGCGCTGAGCGCCAGCCTTGGAGCGCTAAGCGCTTCTTGTGAAAGAGCGCACACGTGAGGAGCACGTGGTGCACTTGGCGCTGAGTGAGAGTAAATGAGTGCAGAGCGCTCCTTTTGAAAGAGCGCACACGTGAGGAGCACGCCGTGCGCTTGGCGCTGAGCGCCAGTAAATGAATGCAGAGCACTCCTTTTAAAATAGCGCTTGGAGCGCTGCGGCACTGTGCGCCAGTCTTGGAGCGCTGAGGCGCTTCTTTAAATTGGAGCGCTAGGAGCGCTGTGGCGCTGTGCGCCAATCTTTGAGCACTAAGGCTCTTTTTAGGCAACTTTGATCAGTTCTGCGCTCTGAGATTTAAACTCTCGTTTATAGGAGACTTTGTCTCATAGATTTAAGAACTAAGTTCTTATTTTAATAGAAGATTTTACAATCACTTCTGTTCTTGTGAAAAACTTCGTCTTCATTTTATAGATCTATGATCTGAAGAGAATTAAATTCTTTCCCCTCACTTTTTATGATGAGATGCTATGATCTCTTTTTTGAAAGACCTCGGTCATATAGATCTATGATCTAGAAAAAGAAATAGGTTCTTTTCTCTTATGAGATGATTTTATCTCTCTGTTTTATTTATCTTGAAGAAATTCTTCTTCTTCCGAGAGCTTACTCTTCTCTTTGAAATTTCTCAAAGTTTGTGGGGAGATTCCTCTCTCTCGGACTTGAAGTCTTGGGTCCTTTATATAGGGGGGCTGATTTGTTGAATCAGTTAACGAAATCTTTCCTCTGATTGATTTGGGAATGTTTTCCACCGTTGGATCTTTGATCCTAGGGCTTCTATTTTACAGAAGGCAATTTTCTTATTTTTTAACAAGATTGGGAAAATCTTTTCCCATACAGAGCTTATTCTGTATCTTTGTGATTTTTAATCACCCTTGGATCTTTGATCCAACGGTGCACTAATTTTTAGAGGTGGTTTGATGATTTTTTAGTCATCTTTGATGGATCTTTGATCCAAGGGTGGGGAACATTTAGTTCCAGCACTAGCGCTCTCGTGCTTTGCACGTGAGCGCTGCATCATAGTCTTTGACTCTGGGTGCTAGCGCACTTAGCGCTAGCGCTCTCATGCTTTGCACGTGAGCGCTGCATCAGATTCTTTGACTCTTAGCGCTGGTGCTGCTAGCGCTAGCGCTCTCGTGCTTTGCACGTGAGCGCTGCATTGGAGTCTTTGACTCTTTAGCGCTGGCGCTTTTATGAAGCGCTGCTTCATTTCCAATTTCAAAATTTGAACAGAGCTTTTCTCTGATTGGGGGAAACATGCTTATCTTTTGCCATTCTTAAAACGATGTTGGGATAATCGAAAGCAGCGGGGATTAGGAGGACATAGGAATGGGATTTGCGAGTTTAAGCGAGCTTTCCAACGCTAAATCCATTCCTAGTGCCCCTTGTCCGTCCGCTAAATACGCTTATCCCAACCCTCGGCCAAACACCCGCAACTATGTATCCAATTAAGTCACAACTACATGTCACGTTGTAGTGCGCTTAAAAGACTTCTCGACTTAGGCCGCGACTATATATCACGTATAGCGCGCCTAAGTGAGGGGGTTGCGTTTGTTTGGTCGAGGTTCGTTTCAAGATGTTTGGCGAAAAGAAGCACAAGGGATTTTTCCGTCCCTCATACCACCTTTCTTTGCCTTAATAAATGTGGAATTATTCACACATTTTAAAAGAAAAGAAAAACAAAACAAGAAGGAAGAAAAGAATGAAAAGGAAAAAATACGGTTTTATAAGTTAACTACTTGGTTTCCTCGCCTAAGCAAGGAACTCCGTCGAGTATCACGGCTTGAAAAATATGGATAAGAGAAGAAAAGAAAAGAGAACCAGCAAAGAAATATCAACAACTTCTTAACAACAAGAATAAAATTACACTAGAAATTAAAAGAAAATGCAAGAATTAAAAGATACAAGTTAAAAAATAACAAACCCTCATCTTCATTTCATCATCCACTCAATACTCTCACTACATTTTAATGGAGGAAGACAAGAAGAAGAAGAAGAAGCTAACTAGAACTAAACTAAATCCTAACAAAAAAAAATCTTTGGCTTGGCACAAAACTGGGCTATTTATAGGCAGAGAGCTGAAACCTTAGGGTAAGATTCTGAGCCCATATGAAGTTACCAAACTAACCCCAAAATCCGAGTTGACACTGAGTCAACTCGGCCGCAGATCCGCTGCCGAATTGCCACTTAGGCTGCGGATCCGCGGCTCTTTGGTGGAATTGGCATGTCGTTTTTTCTGGGGTTTCTTGTGTTGCTTTCTTCAGTTGTTTTACATGTTCTAAATTGCAAATTGCTTCCACAATTTCTTCAGATCTGCAACAGTCCAAATTGGCATCAAAAATAATTCTTTTGACCTCATCTCTCTCGAGCTCCGCGCACCCATTGATTCTTGTGTAGCCCTCTCGTGCTATATGCTTGTCCGAGACACGAATGACCACTGTCATTTGTCTTGTCTCTGGAACTGGTACGCGGCACTGGACGGATACGGATGACCGGAACCCGGCTTTTATCTGTTGGCAACAGATGTTCTGGATTTTGGCGTAACAGTGGAGATTTTGTATCATTTTCGTTATTTTGGACTAAGAACCTGTAGCCTGTAAATATGTAGCAAACACGGATTAAAAGCACCTGCCTATAAACAAATGAGCATAAAAATGGGCGGTATTAAATGCAATATTCTGGTATGAACAAATACCCCCAAACTTAACATTTGCTCGTCCCGAGCAAAACTGTAACAACCCTAAACTTTCTATACAACTTTCTGTACAATTTTTCAAAAAAATACAGAAAGAGGTACTTTTGCCTGAGCACAAGTTATAAGTTTGTTTTGCTTTTTAATAGCAAGAAGGAGCTTGTAGCTCATTGGTAAGAACTTTCACTGCTGAACCAAGCTACCAGAGTTCAAATCCCACACTCCACATTATTTTTAATATTGTTTTATTTTGAATTTTTAGAATACTAAGAGTCTACACGTGCATAACTCGTAAAAACCCCACTACACATATAAAAGTAAATGTCCCAGGGAGTAGACCAAGAGACAACGGACCCACGGTGACAACTCCGGCCTTGACTCGGCCCGAGTCGGCCGGCGACTCGGCCGACTCGGCCGGCACCGCCGACCGGACTCGGCCGGACCGCCGGGTCGTCAACATGAAATGTTTGCCTCTTCATCTTCCCAGTAACCCTGCACACTTTAATTCTGTAGATCAGTTCCAGAGCCCCTTTAAACCACATTAAACCCTATTTTAATACAATTTTTATTACAAATTTCAATTAAATATTTCACCTATTCTAAACCCCAGCCTTACCCTATAAATACAACCCCTAGGCACACCCTCCTCACTCCAAAATTCTGATCAAAACTCTCAAGAAATCTCTAGAAATTTTAGTGTACTTTTGGAGTTAGCGAAGGGCGAAACTCCGACGATTTTCCGACGACGACCCTAGGAGCTCCCGGCGACGAAACGACGTACCGGAACTTACGTTCACTTCCTCTTCCTCATCCCTAGCATCTAAGCCAGTAAGTCCCACCTCCCTCTTCTCTTTTCTTTTCTAAAAATACGAAATTCCAAAACCCGACGGAATCGAAATTAATCCGATTTCCGATTCGGTTCTTCTAAAAATTCAACCTTTTCTTAAATACAAATCATATCAAACCATTACATGTTGACTATTAAACATTAATAAACATATTGAACAAGTCTCATGACAATCTATTTCATTTTGTAACTTTTACCGCTCTTTTTCATTAAAATACCATGTAGTTTCATTTCGACATTAAAACATCGCAATCTTGCTATACCTTTAAGTAGATCACGAGGTAATGAACTACCTTCTCACAACACTCATATGAAATAGAGCACAATACCTTTCGGGAACATAGAATACGGGAAAACGAAACCTTTCAAATAAATACCATTTACTAATAAAACCGTTTTCTAAAAGATTAAGTATTTTACAAATCTTTGCAAAGCGCTGCTACAACCCACTTTGGGGAACCCGACTGGGATGGTGCGGATTATCGCACATCCCTGGGCTTAGTAGTGCGAGATTCAGATCTCCGCAAGGAGCATTCGGTCTCGAAGATTTAAAATACGAATATCTTAAGAAAATGAGATTTCTAGAAATATAATATATATTAAAATTTATTTTTATATAAATATAATATATATATATATGTATCATTAAAATATCTATTTTTGTGGTAATATAAATATTCCAACTTTTTCTAAAATCTCAAGAATCGTTTTACAATAAAATACCATGAATTCCATACAGGTTCTGTTCCCCTCCGAAGGACGGCGCGCAGGACTGCGACGTCTTGGCGCTGAGATTCGGGGAAGATACTAATTGGTGCTATCCGTCCACCTCTCCGAAGATGCCGAGTTGATTTATGGCACTATGTATCGAAGGTTTAGACGGATGCGTCTGATGTAGCAGACTTTGTCAGATTCCCCCTCGTTTGAGGGGTTTTTGATTGTGGGAATGCTCTTCCCTGCAGGCGCAAACCCCTGCAGTTAATTACGCTACCGCATTGCGGTAACAACTTTCTCCTTCTCCAGATGGTCACTTCGTGTCGTGGGTGTTTGTTTTGTATTTTGTTGCCCGTGGATTGTTTACGGAGACTGAGTTATGTCGTCGCCCGTAGGGCGTGGACTAGTCCAAATCCGTATTATCTTAGATTTGGGTTTGGGGGTTTGGTTTGAGGATACGTCAGCCGTACTTGAGGCTAAGATCAACTCAAACGTTTGTTAAGGATACGTTAGTCTAACTTTGAGACTAAGATCAACTTAACGGGATCGTTTAGATCCGACAAAAGAGCATGCGGGCTCTATTGTTCCAGTTTAGGGACCTAGTGGTCCATTGAATGTATGGCCGTCGGGACCCATCACCTCTCTGACGACGTTGAAGGATTACAACGACAGATGTCAGAGGAGTTCAGAGATGTACCCTTGAGCCAGAGTTAATTGGGGGGGATTCATAGTCCAGTCTGTTTGAAGGTTTAAGGATACGTTAGCCATCTTTAAGGCTAAGATCAGCTTAAACGGGACCGTTTAGATCCGACAAAAGAGCATGCAGGGGGAGCTCTATTGTTCTAGTTTAAGGACATTGCGGTCCATGGGTAGTTTAAGGACATTGCGGTCCATGGGTAGTTTAAGGACATTGCGGTCCATGGGTAGTTTAAGGACATTGCGGTCCAGTATGTGCTCTGGATGCTTCACACGGATTCACTGCCGTGCTTAGCGAGGACCAGGATCCGCTCTGGACGTTTTCCGCGGGGTCAAAGAGTGACGTTATCCGCATTCCACGTAACCAGGAATTTTGCACTAGATGCTTCACACGGGTTCACTGCCGCGCTCTGCGAGGACTAGGCTCCGCTCTGGATGCTTCACACTGGTTCACTGCCGTGCTCTGCGAGGACCAGGATCCGCTCTGGACGTTTTCCGCGGGGTCAAAGAGTGACATTATCCGCATTCCACGTAACCAGGAATTTTGCATTAGACACGGGTTTAAGGACCCCGCAGTCCATATCAATGTGTGGTCGTCGGGACCCGTCACCTCTTTGAAGACATTGAAGGATTACAATGCCAAATATCAAAGGAGTGAAGAGATGTACCCTAGAACCGGAATGGCTTAAATAGTCCTTGACCCAATCTGGGATCAAGACCGATTAATTATGTTATGAGCCCATTAGCCCAGTTGATTACGAATTGAGGACTTATGGCCAGCTTGGGCTAAGTCCAATCAGGTCTGGAATATTGGCTTCTTGTTGGTCCATTGAAGGAGAGGCTTTGCCTCTATCCATTTAGCCAATTGGGCTAAAGCCTAGTGTTAAACACTACAGAGCAATCAGTGTTGAACACTGGGAATGAGGTCGACAAGTTAGTGTTTAACATTAAAAGATAATTGGTGTTAAACACCAGCAACAAGGCTATTATCATAAACACTAAAACAGATCAGTGTTGAACACTGGCAATGGAGATCTCAGATCAGTGTTAAATATTAAGGTAATCAGTGTTGAACACTGCAAATAAAGTTTTTTGATTAGTGTTGAACACTAAGGCCCAACAGTGTTTTAACACTGGGTTCGGGAGTTTCAATTTAGTGTTAAACACTAAGGCAAGAGGGGTTACGTGGCAGCACGTGAGAGCGCCCTCCCTTCATTTATTCTGCTGAGACTATCACATCTTTCAGAGCATCACGTGTCATCACGTGACGGGCATTCAAATGCCTATATGTTAAAGCTTCTGCCGAAGGTCACGTGGGTCACGTGGGGTGCTGCCTCAAAGGGGGTTTCTGTAGATCTCTTGGGGGGGTCACGTGGTGACACGTGACCCTGCCTCTATGTATGTTGTTTAGAGGATCTGTTAACCTTTTCTCAGGAATTAAGTTCCTCGAGCTTCAAACTTCAGAGGGATTAAATTCTTACTTCCTTTTGAAGACTTATATTCTGGAATAGAGTTGAACTCTGAATTTTCTGTAGGAATTAAATTCCTCATATATGTGAAGAACTGAATAGGGTTAAACCCTAATAAAAACTTTTAAGGAATTTAAACTTCCATCCTCTGTTAGATTATGACTAAGGGAATTAAATTCCCGCTGTTTCAACAGAACTAGGTTCTTAATTAGGGTTAAACCCTGTTTCTTTCTGTTCTGAAGGAATTAAATTCCCATGATACAGGGTCAAGCCCTAATTTTATTTTGAAGGAATTAAATTCCTATAGTTCTGTGAGAATTAAATTCTCGTGCTTGCATTCCCTCTCTATGTTTTGGATCTGCATGGCAGGATCTCAACCCATTGAGAATTAAATTCTCAACTTCAGAGGGAGATGTGCTCTTTACAGATCCTCTATCAAAGAGAGAAGAAATATATTCTTCTGTTTTATATATCAGAGTTAAACTCTGTTGAGAATTAAATTCTCTTTTTCTTTCAAGGAGCTTTTCCCTTTCTTACCTAGGGTTTTTGCAGAAGATCCAAGTTTCTCAAAGTATCAAAGCTCTCTTCCTTTTCTTTTTCTCTCCCTGTCTCTGTATGTTTTTTTTATCTGTATCTCTTGGCTCCTATTTATAGGAGAAGCAGCCGAATCAATCAGTTTTTGACGAATCTTCATTGAGAGATTTGATTTGCATCCATCATTCGTTTTGGACCTTTGGATTATTAGGTGAATTTTATTCACCATTGGATTTCAAATCCAGGGATTCCCCTTTGTTATTTCGGTTAGATTTAAAGGGGAAATCTTTCCAAACCCGAGATTTTCCCATAGATAGATCACCTCTGAATCTTCGATTCGATTGGTTCCAGATAATCGCTTTCCTTCAGAATTTAATTCTGTTGACAAAATGGGCTTTGAAAGCCGATCACGTGTGACCACGTGACCCATGGTCACGTGTGGACACGTGACCCTCTTTGGAATGAGCCTCCCTCCTTCTTTTTGCGCTGTCTTCTGGTTGCTGCTTAACCGTCACGTGCCACCACGTGATCCCCGGTCACGTGTGAGCACGTGACCCTTGTTTGGATTCTTTTTCTTGGTTTAACTGGAGAACAATTCTGATGTTTTGAGCGTCACGTGCCAACACGTGACCCCTGGTCACGTGGGAGCACGTGACCTCTTTTGAAGCTTTTTCCTTGATTTGATCAGGGATCCGGTGTGCCTTTGACGCTTGCATTTAAATGTCACGTGCCGACACGTGACCCTGGTCACGTGGGAGCACGTGACTCTTTCTGAAGCCCTTCTCTTCGATGTAGTCAGAAAACTGAACTTTCCTTGATGATGCGTTTAGGTGTCACGTGCCAACACGTGACTGCTGGTCACGTGTAAGCACGTGACCCTCTTCTGAAGCTTTTTCCATAAGCTTTTCTGATTTTAAATCAGGAAACAAATGCCCCCACAGCGTTGTTCTCACGTGTCTGCACGTGAGTGCAACGCTGTCACCTCTTGTGACCGTTGGATTCCTCTAGGGATCTGGGGAGATGAAACGTTTCCATAGCTTTCTATAAATACCTCTGTCTCTTCATAGGAGCCTTCACTTTGCTCATCTTCTTCTTCTGAGAACTTTTCTCTTGAGAATTTGATTCTCGCTTCCAGAGCTTAGTTCTCTGTCCTGAAACAATCTTCAGAGTTTTAACTCTGTTCGAAAAGAATCCTTTTCCTCAGGTAATTTTCTTGGACAACGATGGACCCTCATATTCCTCTGGATTTTAAATCCCGAAACAAGGGTTTTTACCCTTTTTCTTCATATTTTTCCATAAGAACATGAAACCGCTTAACCTTCAAACTGTAGATCTCTTAGGGTTTAGATGATCTTTGGGGAGATGATGATGGCGTTTCAACTCCATGGAATTTAATTCCATCAAAAATGTTTCTGGGAATTTAATTCCCTTTTCTTAATAGGGAATTTAATTCCAATGAAGAACTTGATTTCTTCACGCGGAGGCTTCCTAGGGTCTCTTGGCCCTAGTTTGTTCTTCTGCAATTAATGCAATGGGGGTTTTGTAATGATGTTTTCTGTGGGAATTTAATTCCTTTGATTTTGTTGGATTCATTGTAGAGCCCGAGACAGATCCTGTTGGGGGGGATGTGCATGGTCATCATCCTTTATTAAATGAGGATATTCCCTTTGTTTTATTGTAACTGTTTGGCCTCATTATTAATGAGCCGTCATCCGGATTCTGTGGGGCCCATATGTTTTGTAGCCAATGGTCCCAGAAAACTCTGCTGTTGCTTTCTTTGACTAGTCTTCATGCTCATGCATGAATATATATCGCTGACTTTTCTTTTAACGGTCTCCCTTTACTGGATTTCAGGTGCGATGGCTTCTGTTCCGCGCTTTCCTTTTTCTCGCTCGGAGGCCGCTTTTCCTCAGTCACCATCTGATGAGGAAGCGATGGCGATGATTCGGGCTCATGATCCGAACTGCACCAACCTTCTTCAGTGGGGATCTTGGTATAGTCAGATTATTCAGGGTCGCCGGAGTTTTCTTTGCGCGGTGCCGACGGAACCCACTTTCCCATTTTTACCGATGGATCCTCCAAGGACAGTTTTTGCTGTGGAAATGCCCAACTGGACTCCAACGGGGAGGCTCGAGCCTTCGACGACCGGTATTCCGAACCATCCGATCCCGGCCATAGACATCTTGGGGCGGCGTATCTGCCAGGGTGAGGCCCACCCGTGGGGGCAAATTTACAAGATAGGGCTCACTCCCCGACATCCTACGGGCTACCTTCTCTGGGCTCGCTACATCCTTTCTGCCCATCGTGCGCGGTTGCAGAAAGTCGGGCTTTATCAGGCCATATACGCGTCACTATTCCATTATAAGTCCCCGCATGCCTGGTGGGTTAAGGCGTTTTTAAACCAATGGAATCTTCCCACCAACACTTTCATTCTAGGAGATCGTGAGGTCTCGATCTCTCTTGCAGAATTTTATGAAATCTCGGGATTGCCAATCAGGGGTGCACTGTATGAGGAGTTGTTGCCTCCTGACGAGTATGTCTTTGAGCCCGAGTCTGCACCGGTTGACGGCCTGTCTGCTGAGATTGCTGTTCGCCATAAGCGCCCCAGTTTAATTAAGGCCCTAGGCATCTTCGACCGATTATTCACCGAGTCCGAGGAGCAGGGTGTCACTTTCAAGAGCTTCATTGCTTGTTTCCTTCGTGAGGACGCCTTATCGAAGACAGCCCCGAAGTTTGCCAACATTGGGGACCCCTTTGGGTTCGGTCCGAAGAGGTTGCCGACCAACGAGTCAGATTTACCTCAGTATTACATCCCTATTATATCGCCGATATCTTTTGAATCCATTGCTGTCCCGGGCATGGACGAGGAGACGTTCTTTGTTTGTTAGTGTCTGGCTTAGTTGGTTCGTTATCCCCATGCATCGCCGCTTCATGAGAGCCTCGGTCATCTACCCGGCTCATCGTATTGCTGAGGGGATGCGGTTGGCCATCGGCATCCCGGCCTTGGCGCACCTCTATAATGGATTGGGCACCGCAGCTAATACCTCTACGCCTGGCGTGGACGGAGTGAACTTTTCGCTTCATTATTTCACGTCGTGGATCGAAATGCATGTGCTGGGGTCTTTTGCTATGCATCAGAGGCCCGCCTTTTACGACGCCTATCCCTTCCCGTGACTTATGCGACTGGTGGGTGCTTCTGCTGCCGACCCGACTCAATTTGGGGCCATTCGGGTGCTGATTTCTCCTCATGCCACCGCTGGCGGGTTGGTTTTTAATGATCGGGTTTTGTCTACTCCTTCGGGTCCCGTTCAACAACTCTGGGACCAGTCGAAAGACAACGCGCCTTCTCTGAAGCCCCGGGAGGCCACGCATTTGTATACAATTAGACCGGGCTACTTGGTGTTTCGCCAGGACAGTGCGGCTCTTTTTATGCGGTACAATCCGCATCGATTTACCCGGCAGCTTGGATACGACCAGGGTGTTCCTTTTGAGGCTTTTATAGTCGCCCCGATCCCTTCGCTTGATGCTGTTCGCGATGCCGCTCATCATTTCATGAGGCTGAACACCGGCTCTCATTTCATGGTCCCTGAAGCCGAGTACATGCCCCGATGCGTAGGGGCATTTACGGGCTGGTATCTTCATCGGATCACCCCAATTATTGCTGAAGAAAGAAGGGTTCTTCTTGGTCACGACGCCCCTCCTCAGGTTTCGGGAGCTAAGCTGCGACCGAGGGTTCCAGTCCGCTTCCCTTTGAGGGAGATTGGCGCCGCCTTCATTCCGGGGGAGTCAGGGGTCGACCTTACTCCGACAGCTGGTATGCCCTTGGGTTCCCGATCGCGGGGTAGACGGGCCCCAGTAGTAGCACCTCTGCCGGTGGCAGCACCGCCCCCCGTGGCGTCGACAATGGCGATGTCGTCCTCGGTTGTGGCACCGAGCGAGAGTAACAGGGATGAGGGTGCTGAGGGCGACGTGGGTCAGCGCCGCCCTAAGGCTTCGCGAGGGAGGAAGCGGTCGTCCTCAGCGACCGGCTCTGGATCTAAACGGCGGAGGAAAGCGGCTACCACCCCCGCTTGATTCTGTGGTGGAGTCTGAGCCTATCCTTGAAGACGAACCATTGGCCTTGCAAGAGTCAAACGCTGGACTTCTCTTCCCGAGTTCGGCTGATGAGGAGGCTGCACAGTTGGCTGAAGCCATACGGCGTTCAAAAGACGCGTCCCATAACGCCAAGGTTCCGAAGAAGTCTTATCCCGCTGTAATTTTTTACGAAGACCCTTCGTGGATTCGGCGGCGATTTATCGGCCCTTTGGAGGAATGGGGGGAAAGGGCTTTGAAGCAGGCCGCTTCAGAAGACGCAGCTGATGCACTTTCTTTATAGACCGGCGTTCATGAGTCTACCCTTGAACCTCGGCGAGCTTACCTCCTTGAGAAGGAGATGCGGCTTGAAGAAGCCATATTGAGGGCTTCTTTGCGTATAGGTATGTTGTGCTTCTTCTGTAATCTTTCCGATTATTTATGCCCATGCATATGTATCATTATTCTTATTTGAATCGTGCAGAACCTTCGACGTTGGGGGAGCTCCCTACTGGCCCATTAAAGCTAAAGCCCGCCGAAATTCTTAATGAAGCCTTACTGGATGTGGAGGGGGCTGATGAGACTGCTCCTCTCATGGTAGAACTTCCAGCGGCGGTTCTTGATCAGGGAGTGCTTGCCCCTTTGGGGGAGGCTCCTTTGGAGGCCGCCGCCCCAGTGACTCTTACTGAGGGCGGCCCAAAGGCTGGAAGCGAGGTAGTCGGGACTACTCTCCCCTTGTTGGAGCCTGAGGTCGCGGCGGAGACCGTTGAAGCTGCTATCCCCCCGGCTCAGAACGGGAGGAGTGTTGAAGGTATCCCTTTACGTTTTAATTTAGCAACCCCTTCATAGTCTGAGCTCTTTTATCTTTCCCAGAATTGCGCGGTTTGGCGGCCACGATCGCGGATCTGTCGCCTCGACAGTCATTTCAGCGTTTATTGGAGATGGCAGCTCCGCAGGCGATCTCCCCCTCAGCGTATTGTCCTTTCTTCTGGGCAAGGTCAGTGTCATTCGCCCCCCCCCCCCTTTTTTTTTTACCATAGCATTGTTACTATTTTGCGAAATGACGTTGATGTCTCTTGTAGTTTTGGAAGCCGACGATGAGGTCGAGGTCGTTGAAGGGCCAGGGGAACCTTCAGCTCCTACTTGCATGACTGTCGGTGAGTGACATTTTATTATAGTCCCGTTCGTTCTGCGTTTAAGAGTTTTGCTGACGTCTTCCAAATTTGAACAGCTCTGCCAGTCTCTACGGCGTTGGAGTCGCGCATCGTGGTGCCACCCGGCCCATTATGCCTTGCGGGCTTCAGAACGCTTGGCCCAATTAAGTCTCGTCTCCTTGTCGTCTCTGATCGAGGAGCTACGTGCTGGCAGCGCGACCACGGCTGAAGCATTCGCTGCCGAGGCTAACGGTTCACTTCCTTTTCTTGCCACCTACCACAGCGAAGAGGTGGTGCGAGTCTGGGTGGAGTTCTGCCGGCGAGTGGAGGCTTGTTTGCACGTCCTCGAATGTTCCCACCTTTCCTCGGAGGCCGTGGCTGCAAAGGCGGAGTTACGGGGGCTGATAGCACGGTGCGCGGCAAACATGACGTCATGTGAGAAGAGGCTCGGTCGCAAGTTCTCGGAGAGGGGAGCTAGCCTCCAAGGCGCTGGGCGAGCTTCAAGCCAATCTCACAGCCAAAGCCAACAAAGCGTATGAACTCTGGCGGGTGCTTCAGGAGTCCATCAAAGAGGTGGTGGCTCTCGATAAAACTGCCACGTTCACTCGTGAGAGGGTCGAGGCTCATAAGGCCACTGAGAAAGAGCTTGAAGCCCCGGCTCGCTTCGTATCAAGCTCAGCAAGCTCAAGCAGAGGCTCGTCTTTTGGAGATCTTGCGTCATGAAGCCGTGGTCCAACAAAAGCAGGATGAGCTGACCAAGCTGCTGAATCGCCCGCCGGCTTGAAACATTTGTATCTTTTCCTTCCTTTTTGTACATACTCATGGATGAGAGTATTTTCTTTTCGTTTCTTTCATGAATTGTACTTTGTACCCATTTTGGGTTATGAATAAAAGATACATTCTTCTTCTCAATGATGTGTCTCCTTTTCATTGAATGTATTCTGCGGATATTCTATCTTGATCTCCTCGCAGGACAGCAATGGCTCAGGACTCAGGGTTAAGATCTGCTTCCTAAGACTTTTGCTTTTTACGAGCCACGAGGGTCTCATAAAGAGTTTTTCTCCCTACAGGTCGAGAGGGTCCCATAGGTGTGAGTTCTTCTTAGAGATCGTGAGGATCCTTAAGCGGGTTTTCCCTAGAGAGTCGTAAGGATCTCACAAGAGAGTTTTTCTTCCTTACAGGTCGTGAGGACTTGTAAGTGTTGGATGCGGTCACCCTTGTCCGTGTTTTACGAAGTTAGGGGTTTCTCCAGGTATCGTAGTTTAAAGACATCACGGTCAAGGTTAAGGACCTCATAGTCCGTGGATTTAGGGACTCCACAGTCCGCTGTTAGTTTTAAGACATCACGGTCAAGGTTAAGGACCTCATAGTCCGTGGATTTAGGGACTCCACAGTCCGATGTGTGGTTGCAGGGACCCGTTACCTCTTTGAAGACGTTGAGGAATTACAACGCCAGGCATCAAAGGAGTGAAGAGATGTACCCTTAAACCAAGGCAAAAATCTGTAAGGAATCGGGGTGGTTGATCGTAGTTTTAAGACATCACGGTCGAGGTTAAGGACGTCATAGTCCGTGGATTTTAAGGACTCCACAGTCCGGTATTTGCTCTGGATGCTTCACACGGGTTCACTGCCGTGCTTGGCGAGGACCAGGCTCCGCTCTAGACGTTTTCTACGGGGTCAAGGAGTGACATTATCCGCGTTCCACGTGACCAGGAATTTTGCACTAGATGCTTCACACGGGTTCACTGCCGTGCTCGGCGAGGACTAGGCTCCGCTCTGGACGTTTTCCACGGGGTCAAAGAGTGACGTTATCCGCGTTCCACGTAACCAGGAATTTTCCACTAGATGCTTCACACGGGTTCACTGCCGTGCTCGGCGAGGACTAGGCTCCGCTCTGGACGTTTTCCACGGGGTCAAAGAGTGACATTATCCGCGTTCCACGTGACCAGGAATTTTGCACTAGATGCTTCACACGGGTTCACTGCCGTGCTCGGCGAGGACTAGGCTCCGCTCTGGATGCTTCACCACGGGTTCACTGCCGTGCTTTGCGAGGACCAGGATCCGCTCTGGACGTTTTCCACGGTGTCAAAGAGTGACGTTATCCGCGTTCCACGTAACCAGGAATTTTGCACTAGATGCTTCACACGGGTTCACTGCCGTGCTAGGCGAGGACTAGGCTCCGCTCTGGACGTTTTCCACAGGGTCAAAGAGTGACATTATCCGCGTTCCACGTGACCAGGAATTTTGCACTAGATGCTTCACACGGGTTCACTGCCATGCTCGGCGAGGACTAGGCTCCGCTCTGGACGTTTTCCACGGGGTCAAAGAGTGACATTATCCGCGTTCCACGTGACCAGGAATTTTGCACTAGATGCTTCACACGGGTTCACTGCCGCGCTCGGCGAGGACTAGGCTCCGCTCTGGATGCTTCACACGGGTTCACTGCCGTGCTCTGCGAGGACCAGGATCCGCTCTGGACATTTTCCACGGGGTCAAAGAGTGACGTTATCCGCGTTCCACGTAACCAGGAATTTTGCACTAGATGCTTTACACGGGTTCACTGCCGCGCTCGGCGAGGACTAGGCTCCGCTCTGGATGTTTCACACGGGTTCACTGCCGTGCTTTGCGAGGACCAGGATCCGCTCTGGACGTTTTCCACGGGGTCAAAGAGTGACGTTATCCGCGTTCCACGTAACCAGGAATTTTGCACTAGATGCTTCACACGGGTTCACTGCCGCGCTCGGCGAGGACTAGGCTCCGCTCTGGATGCTTCACACGGGTTCACTGTCATGCTCTGCGAGGACCAGGATCCGCTCTGGACGTTTTCCACGGGGTCAAAGAGTGACGTTATCCGCGTTCCACGTAACCAGGAATTTTGCACTAGATGCTTCACACGGGTTCACTGCCGTGCTCGGCAAGGACTAGGCTCCGCTCTGGATGCTTCACACGGGTTCACTGCCGTGCTCTGCGAGGACCAGGATCCGCTCTGGACGTTTTCCACGGGGGTCAAAGAGTGACATTATCCGCGTTCCACGTAACCAGGAATTTTGCTGATTGTATCCGCATTTCACGGGATGGAGATTTGACTGTTGGCGATATGTATACCACCGAGCATGGAACTGGGCGTTGCCGCTGTTCCGCTTAGCTTGAAGTTGTGTCCGTCGTACGAGACGAGTGTTGGGATGATCTCTAGGTCGCTTGTGACCCGTCGAGATTTAGCTTCCTCTCATGATGAAACCTGGGGGAGGAGTATGATCCCTTCTTTGTTTTCGCCCCTGGATTGTATACAGGGATAGATATAACATCACCTGCAGGGCATACATTTATTTTTATTTTATTTCTTTTTCCGCGATGCTCTATCGTTTCAGCTTTTATATCGCGAAGGTCGCGATTGCCCCATCATTTCGGCTATTTTTCGCGGTGCCCAATCATTTCGGCTATTTATTTATTTTCTACTCGCTGCTTTTTATTGCGAGTTGCCCCATCATTTCGGCTATTTTTTATGCCTTCATTCTTACTTGCTGCTTTTTATTGCAAGTTGCCCCATCATTTCGGCTATTTTGTAGGCATGTGTGGCTTGCTAGCTTTTTCGCCGCAAGCTTGGATTTTGGACACCGATTTCGGCATCAGCACCGCTGCAACTGGGATGTTGCCAGGAGCGAATCATCATTTGCTTCTGTCGATATTGAACAAAGGTGGCTTAGTAAACAGGGTTAAGGGTCCTGTCGACCAAGGCTTTTGACTTCGTGAGCCGTAAGGGTCTCACAAAGGTATTTCTCCCTACAAGTCGTGAGGATCTTGCAGGTGTATTTTCTCCTTAGGGATCGTGAGGATTCCTAAGTGTATGTTCCTCTGTAAGTCGTAGGGATCCTACAAGAGGGCTTTCTCCTTATGGGTCAAGAGGACCTACAAGGGTTGCTCATCATATGGGCATATCCCTAGTCACGGGTGGGACTTTGCTGGGGAAATGTTTTTTCGTGCCCGTGGATTGTATACAAGGGTCAGTATTGAGCCTCTTGTAGGGCAATATCGAAGGTTGTGGAGGATTTGCTTAAGAACAGGTTTAGGTTTCTGTAACTTAAGACTTTCAATTCTCATGAGCCGTGAGGGTCCCATAAGAGAATTCTCCTTACGAGTCGTGAGGATCTCGTAAGTGTATTTTCTCCTTAGGAATCGTGAGGATCCCTAAGTGTGTTGCTCCTTTGTGAGTCGTAAGGATCTCACGCAGGTGGTTTCTCCTTACAAGGTCGAGAGGACCGTACAAGTGTCTTTTAACGAGATTGCGCCCTTTCGGGTTTCACAAACACTCGCCGGTAGTCCTGCTGTTTTTACTCACGGAGCCCTTTCGGGTTTTCATCCGTGCCCATTTTGCTTATGGACATACCGTTTTTTTTTAATTCTTTTTCATATATATTTTTTTTTATTTTTTCTTTCTCTCTCCTTTTTTTATCTCGTCAGCCTAAAGATACTGCGGTAGTAGTTTTAGGGACGTTTCGGTCCGTCGTTAGTTTAAGGACGTTTCGGTCCGTCAATAGTTTAAGGACGTTTCGGTCCGTCGTTAGTTTAAGGACGTTTCGGTCCGTCATTAGTTTAAGGACGTTTCGGTCTGTCGTTATGGGAAGGCCGGCTGCTGCTTGTAAAGTCTGAGCCTAGGAAGATAGCGAGCGGACATAGTCGTCGTCATCTATCATTGACCTAGGCTGTGGCTCATTAAGCATAGTATTTCTTTAAGAAGCGGCCGTTTATTGGCCTGAAAGGCCTTTCACCATGCATGTCTACGAGTAGATAGGCTCCACCCTGGTAGACCTTGTCTATGATGTACGGGCCTTCATAGTTTGGCTCAAATTTTCCCCGCTTGGCACGATTAGGGATCATAGGTCTTTTGACCACTAGTACGAGTTCGCCTTGGCGGAATGTCCTCGGCCTGGTCAATCGTTCGTACGAGCGTGTCATCTTTGTTTTGTAGGCTTCTAGATGTTGTTGCGCTATGAGCCGGGTTTCGTCGAGGGCGTCAAGCTCCTCAAGCCGAAGGTGAGCATTCTCTTCGTCTGTCAGCTCGTGGTGGACTGCCACTCGCAGAGAGGGTAACTCTATCTCGAGGGGGAGCACTGCTTCCGTCCCAAATACCAACGCGTACGGCGTTGTGTTCGTGGCCGTCTTGAACGTAGTTCGATAAGCCCAAAGAGCTTCTTGCAGCCTTTCGTGCCAGTCTCTCTTATTCCTGGAAACGGTCTTTTTTATGATCTTCGTCAAGGTCTTATTGAAGGCCTCGGCCAGACCGTTAGCTCGTGGATTGTAAACCGAAGAATATCTCCAGTCTATATTGTGCTGCTGTGCGAAGCGGCTAATCTTATGGCTTCGGTAGGCCGGCCCATTATCGGAGATAATCCGCCGTGGAGTTCCGAACCGATAGATGACGTGCGTCTTGAAGAAATGGAGGATATTCTCCGTCTTCACTTCTCTCAGTGGTACTGCTTCTGCCCATTTGGAGAAGTAATCAGTCGTCGCCAGGATAAAACGGTGTCCCCGGGATGATGCTGGCTCAATGGGGCCTACTATGTCAGTCCCCCACATTTTGAATGGCCAACTAGCCACCGTTGGATGCAGTGGATTCGGATGTTGGTGGATGAAGTCTCCATGAATCTGGCATGAGTAGCATTGCTTCGCATACTCAAGGCAGTCCTGGATCATCGTGGGCCAGTAGTAACCTATCCGTTTAATTTCTAACTTCATCTTTGGGCCTGCTTGGTGAGAACCGCAAAGTCCGTCATGAACTTCCTGAATGACTCTTTCTGCTTCGTCAGGTCCTAAGCATCTCAGCCATAGAGAATCAAACGATCTCTTGTATAGAATATCGTTGACGAAAGCGAAAGATAGAGCTCGTTTCATGAGCTGATGTCTTGAGGACGCTTCTTTGGGCATTCGGTGGGACTTAAAGTAGTCTATGAAGACTTCCCTCCAGTCTTCGGCCTTCTCATGGTCTTTTATTTGTAGGGTCGTCTGCTCAGTCGCTCCCTTTTCTTCGCATGATTTCGGAGATATTTCTGCCGGGGCGAGCACTCGACGGCTTTGTACCACGATTCTGACGTCATCGAGGTTCTCGTCAGCCAGTTCTTTAGCAAGTTTAGCCAACGCATCTGCTTTGCTGTTTTCCGCGCGCGGTATGTTCTCCAAAGTATAGGAGGGAATTTGGGTCAATAGTTGTTGCACTTTTTCGCCGTACTTCACCAACTCCGGTTTGCACGTTTGGTAGTCACCTTTTACTTGACTAACGACCAGTTGAGAATCCCCGTATATAAGGAGGTCTTCAATTCCCAGGTCAATGGCGATTTCGAGGCCTGCTATCAGAGCTTCGTATTCAGCTTCATTGTTTGTCCTCGGCTCTGTTAAGGAGAAGGCGAAGCGCATTATCCCTCCTTGTGGAGTTGCAAAGATGAGGCCTATCCCCGATTTGATCATTGGGATACCTTGTTTCTGCTTCTTTATGGAGGACGCTCCATCGAAATAGAGTTCCCATCGGGTGCTTCCGCCGCTAATCGCATCAAATGCATGCTCGTCCGGCAAATCACAGTTCAGAGGAGAATCGGCCGGTATCAGGTGCTCAGCGAGGAAGTCGGCAATGGCCTGGCCTTTCACTGCCTTGAGAGGTTGATACGTTATCGAGAACTCCATCAAGAGCAGAGCCCATTTAGCGAGTCGACCCGTCAATATAGCCTTCGACATCAAGTATTTAAGGGGATCCACTTTTGAAATGAGACGGACTTCATGTGCCAACGCATAGTGCCTGAGCTTTGTTATCGCGAAGATTAATGCCAAGCAATGTTTTTCAATGGGAGAGTAGTTGCTTTCTGCCCCCAGTAGAACTCGACTTAAGTAATAGAGTGCCCTCTCTCTCCCCTGATCGTTCTCTTGTGCCCATAACGCGCCCAAGGAACCCTCAAGGGCGGTCGTATAAAGAATGAGGGGTTTTCCCTTGACCGGTGCGGCCAACACCGGAGGGTTTTGCAGGTACTGCTTGATTTCGTCTAGTGCACCTTGACATTTGTGATCCCAAGCGAATGGAGTTCCCTTTTTCATCAGGTGGCTGTAAGGACGGCATTTGCCCGAAAGATTAGCGATAAACCGCCGGATATATGCGAGCTTCCCTTGGAGAGATCGCAACTGCTTGAGGGTTCTTGGCGGAGGCATTTCCATGATCGCCTTAATCTTTGACGGATCTATTTCAATACCTCGGTGTCGAACGATGAATCCCAGAAATTTGCCCGAGGAGACTCCAAACGCGCATTTGAGGGGATTCATTTTCAAATTATATTGCCGAAGGCGTCGAAATACAGTCTCCAGATGCTTTAAATGATCTTCGTATGACATGCTCTTTACTACGAGATCATCGATATAGCACTCGACGATGTCGTGTATGAGGTCATCAAAGATCTTTGTCATGGCCCTTTGATAGGTAGCGCCAGCGTTCTTTAGACCAAAGGGCATAACCCTGTAGCAAAATATACCCAAAGGGGTGTGGAAAGCGGTGTGCTTCTGGTCTTCGGGATGCATCTTTATCTGATTGTATCCTGACGAACCATCCATAAAGGAGAAAACCTCGTGAGTGGACGTGTTATCTATCATTAGTTCGGTTACTGGTACTGGGAAATCATCCTTGGGACAGGCTTTATTGAGATCCCTGAAATCCACGCATATGCGTACCGTCCCATTCTTCTTCATTACCGGGACGATATTGGCGATCCAGTCGGGATATTGGACTTCTTGGATAAATCCAGAATCGATCAGCTTCTTGACTTCGGCGTTGACGCTCATCTCAAGCTCGAGTCGCATCCTCCTTGGCGCCTGCTTGACTGGCTTGATATCTGGGGATATTGCTAATCTATGCACAGCAATCTCCGGATCTAATCCTGGCATCTCGGAGTAGTTCCACGCGAAGCAGTCTTTATGCCGTAGAAGCACGTTCTTTAATGCAGCCACCCTTTCTTCAGATAGCAACTCGCTGACAAATGTCGGTCGCGGGTCATCTGCCGATCCCAACTCAATCTTCTTTAGGTTATCTGCAGTAGTATGTATACCATCTTCCAGTTCTTTCGGAGCTGGCGGAAATTCCGAGATCACCTCATCATCGCTGTTCTCAAAGCACCGGGGAAGGTCATCTACGTTCTCGGGCTCTTCTCCTACTATCGTAATCGTATAACAAGTGCGAACCCGCTCCCCGGACTGAGGTGGGCCCGGTTCTGCTCTTGCGGCCTTGGGCTCATGCTTTTGCGGCGGCGTTACCTTCCAGCCGTCGGATAAAGAGAATCTGCCCCATCGGTACTGGTCCTCGACCCAGTTCTTGAAGGTGAAGCAGTCTTCGGTAGGATGTCCTATGGCTTGGTGATAAGAGCAATAACTCAGATGAGAAGCCTTGTTAGCTTGCTCAGGATGTCTAGACTCTGGAAGCGTGATCATTTGATGTTTTATAGCGAGGTTGAGTAACATCTCCGTCTTGTCTCGGGGGAAGGAGTACGCTCGACTCATCTTCTTCATGAGGGACAAACCCGAGCCGCTTCTTGATTTATTTCCGTCTCTGCATCGGGCCTTTCATACAGCGGATTGACGAGGATAAGCGTCTTTGTCTTTTGCAGCACGTTGAAATAGACGTTGCGTCCTGGCCTTCTCGTAGATGGCCATTTCGCGGTTGTGGTCTTCCCAAGCTTTCTGACCCACTTTCCTGATAGGCTTGCCCATTCGTTCCTCAAACGACGGACTCGGCGCTTTAATCGCGGGGTCTAGTTTTGATGGGGGGTTGGCATCTCCTGACAGGGCGTCCTCCTCTTCATCAAAGGTATATATAGCGTAGCTGCTGTAAGCCCGTTCCCGTTTTCCGGCTCTTGCGTATCCAAGCCCGAGTGTTTCCATCTTCCCGTTGGGCAATTTGCGTTGAGTCCCGGGGACATCCCAAATCCTGTTGTAGAACCGAGCCTGCCGAACGGTCTGTTCTAAGGGTACTCCTTGGCGCTTCAATAGCTTCTTTAATCCATTTGTATAGTATCTGGGCAGACGGATGGGTTGGAGCCTGTCAAGTGTAGCATCCGCGCCATGCCAGATCTCTTTCTCTATTTTCGACTCTGAGGATCGGTAGAATAGGATCACCTTCTCACCCCTTTGCCTGGGAGGGACGTAAAATGTTTGCAGGTCCTGCACATTGTGAGCTTGAAGTGTGTCGAGATCCTTGTAGTGTTCTCGCGGTACCATGGTGATTTGCAAACTTTGGTCATCGCCAGGGGGTGCTTGTATTGACAGCCGATTGGAGAACACAGCATTAACTTCATCTTCTGAATCACTTCCGAAGCCCAACATGGGGGCGGGCGTCCCCAGGTTGTTGCGTTGAGATGGCCCTGCATAAACTATCTCTTCCTCTTCTTCGGTATCGCTTCCGAAAACAGGGATGGTGGCGGCGGTTTGGTTCTCCGGGTTGCGACACCTTTCTGTATCTTCGAAATCTGGCAAAAAGTACTTCGCGTCTTCGTATTTGCGGACTTCGTTCACGGAAAATGGGTTTAACTCTCCTGTTACGGTATACTCGAAACCATCCTTAAAATATTTCATACACTGATGTTGTGTAGAAGGGATGATGTTGTACTCGTGTAGCCAAGGACGACCGAGCAATGCGTTGTAGCAGGTCTTGGCGTCAATGACATGGAATTTGATGTCTGTGACGAGAAGTCCAAAGCGTAAGGTTAGTATCACAGATCCGAGAGTCCGTGACGATTGTGAATCGAAACCGGAGATAGTAATCTTGTCACGAGCGAGGTGTTGCACGCTCATGCAGATTTCCTTCAACACCCGAACATTAAGGAGATTGACGGAGGATCCATTATCCACCAGAATCTTTCTTATCTTGATATCATGGCAGTATCCGGAGATATATAGGGGACGGTTGTGGTCGCACGTCCCGAGAAGGAGGTCTTCATCACGGAAAGTGATGTCGGCCGTATGCACTTCCTCCAGTTCATCCTTCATCTTTTCAGTGGCGAGGAAGGCTTGGAATTGCTCAGGTTCTTGTAACACCTTAATTAGTGAGTCTCGCGCTTCTTTTGATAATAGGAGGGCATCGAGAATGCTAAGCTGAGAAGGTAGCTTCCTTAGGTGCGCGAGGATGTTATAGTCCACCTTACCCTTCCTAGGAGGGTCTTTGGCAGCCAGCTCTCTCATGACTTGGTCATCTAAAGTGATATCTTCAGTGACCTTTTCCTTTCCCTTATCCTTTTTACTTACGGGCCCGAGATTCTTTTCTGGGAGTGTGCGATTGCGCAGCTGAATGTTCTCGCAGATCTCCGATTTCTCCTCTTTCCCTGAAGCGGATTCTTTAAAGAGAGGGCCCAGAGCCATTTCTTCATCAGAGTCGCTCCCAAAGGTGAGAACTTGTGACCCCCTGGCGTTAACCATGTAACAGTTTCCAGTAGTTCTGTTGTGCCCGTCGACGGTACTTCTTCGCTCCCAACGGCTCTTGCGTTTCATGCGCTTAACATGTTGCCGACGAGCAACATATCCTTGCCACCATATCTTAAAGGCGTCGCACTCCTCCGTGGGGTGTGATATTTTCCGGTGATATGCGCAATAATCAGGGTGCCTTTCCACCCCATCGTGTGTGTTTCCTTCCGAGGGTGGTAGCTTCATCCCCATTGACATGGCTTTGGCAAACCTTTTTCTCATCTTGAATATCTTCTTGTCTACTTCGGATGCCTTTCGCTCTGGCGGAGGTTCAACTCTTTCGTTCAGTTGCCCGCATTTGGCTCCTTCCGATGTGGCCATCTCACGCTCCTGGTCTGCTTTACATTTTAGACGGATCTCGTCTAGAAAAGTGTCGATCATTTCGTCTGTTGGCCATGCACGCTCTGGTACAGGCTCTGCCTCCAGCTTCTTAGTGCCAGGGGTTTTCCCATCATCGGTAAACGAGTGGGAGATTACGTTACAACTCGCCATATACCCTTCAGATTCCTCCGAAGAGCTCTCTCCATCGTCTCCCTCTTGAAAGATGTGGTTGAGGAACTCTTGCAGTGTGACAGGAGTTCGCGCCTTTTGATTGTATTCTTCCAGCGCGTCGATTTGCTTCTGCAAGTTTGTGTGCTCGTTTCCAAGCTTCACGGACTTCTTGGATTTCTTCTTCTTTTTCTTCGAAGATTTTGACGATTGGGCGTGAGTATTTGGGCTCTTACCGCGAGTCTTTGTAGTTGGGTAGCGCCTTAGCATCCCTTCGATAATTTGAGGTTCAAGAGGGTCCTTCCATTCGATCGCAGGGCACGCATGAAGGTCTCTCAGCATTCTTTTGGTTTTGGTTGATAGCACGACCTCCCATGGAGCTTCTTCAATAAAGGAGCAGGTTGCCTCCGGTGTATCTGCTTTCTTAGGAGTATGCGGTTGTGGTGGGTTCACCTTCCACTTTTCGGACAGTACAAACTTCCCCTGGAGGTATTGATCTTCAATCCATCCATTGAAGACGAAGCAATCTTCAATCGGATGGCTTACCGTTTGATGGTAAGGGCAATAGTTAGGGTTATTCATCTCGGTAGGTTGCGGCGGTCGCCTTGGATTTGGTAGGCTTATAAGTCTGTTGCGTATTGCCAGCTCGAATAACCGTTTCGTCTTGTCTCGTGGGAACGAGTAGGGACGCTTCATCTTCTCATTATAATACCGGCGTCTTTCTTCCAGTTGATCTGCCGGTTTCGGGGCGTTAGGTTGCTGTTGGGCATTCGCAACAAAGGTTGCCCTTCCTTTACCCTTGTCATTCCGAGGTTCCGACTTCGGGGGAGGTGGTCTATGACCCATCTGGTCCATCTGAGCCAACTTGTCGATTAAAGCCTGAAGTGTGGTTGGCTTAAAGAACATCATAAACTGGGAGATAGTTGCGTGGGGGTCTAGGGTTCCCACGAACATGCCCACTGCGGGTGCCTCCTCAATGCGTTGTTCGCATCTCGACCACAAATTCCGCCAGCGTATAGCATACTGGACCCAGGTTTCGCCTGGTTTTACCCTGGCGTTAATCAATGCAGTTATTGGAGTGCGTTCGCTGGCCTTGCGAATCGCTGAGTGAATAACAACTCCATTTCAGCGAACGTTTTGATAGAATCGTTCGGGAGTTCCGAATACCATTCGAACGCTGTTTCTGATAAGCTGCCCACGAACTGGCGAAGCAACAGTTTATCATCACCGCCGGTGTTACCGCAGAGGGCCCGGAACTGGGCGACATGTTGATGGGGGTTGCCGGTCCCCTTGTACACGTGGAATTTTGGTATCGTATAACCTTACGGGTATTTGATTTGGTCATACCAGCTTGGATACGGCCGCCCCGTTTTCACGACTTGACCAGCTGCATCAGTCGCGTGATGAACCCGGATTTGCTGGGCTATGTAGTCAGCCAAGTCAGCCTTAGAGATTGCCTCCTCCTTGGCCGTTGAGAGGGCTGGTGGTGGATTTGACGTTTCTCCTCGGTCGTCTTCAAGAACGATTGGGGGATCCTCGGCGGGTAAGTCCTGCTGGATCATCATTCCTATCATATCTTGGAAGAGAAGGCCCATACGTTGTATGTTGGCCGCTTGTTCAGCAGCCTCTTTGTCCTTTTTCTCCAGTGTCCGGCGAAGGAATTCAGCGTCGGTTTCTTCCTCCCGGCGTGCGTCTGAGGACGTTTCTGGGTTTTCTTTTGGCCCGGTAAGTGCGGCCATAGCATTCATCATTTCCTGAAGCTTTTGCTGCTGCTCCTGGGCTTTCGTCACGGATCGGGTTAGCGGTCGGTGGCCCGTAGAAGTGCGGCTTTCCTCCTTTCCAGAGGCCATGTAAACAGTGTGCACCGCCATGCCCCCATACTTAGGGCGTCTGGGCTCCGTGCTTTTAGTCATCGTTGCATGCTGGGGGGTCTTCTCTGGCCTCCTCCTTTTATGAGCCATGTGTAAGTCCGTGTTGCCCATCCCGGTGCTTACGGGAGGCGGAAAACATAATAAAAATCGGATTTTTAATGACTTAGGCAACATGGACTATGCTTGTGAGGATCTTTGCTAAACTAAAACTAGCTAAAGTAAACTAACAACTAACAAAGTTGTAGAAAGGTTATACCTTTGGTCTTTAGTCCTTCTCTCCTTGCTCCTAGGTATGGTAGAAAAGGATCACCTTGCTTGTCTTCTCCCGTCAAAGAAGGATCCACCCGAAAGCCACCACCTTTAGCTTCAACTCCAAGCTAGGAGTAACTAGAGTGCAAGAAATGCCAAGACTTGAACCCTAGAAGTGAGTAGAGAAGATCAAGAGAGGGTTTTTCTCAAGCTTTTTGTTTCTCAACACATGAGAGGGAGAGAGCTTGAGGGAGAGGATGAGCAAGAGAGAGAAAAGAAATGAGAGAATGAGAATAATAGTGAGCCATTCTCACTAATATGTGAGGATAAGTTTAATTAGATAATTAGCTTGAAAATTGTCATGATAAATCATGAATTGACCATTATCATTTCATTTTTGCAAAGATCAAAGAGCATCTTCCAAATGAAATGATTATGGTCAAGTTGTCAACATGGTCAACAAGTCAATGAAGTCAAATTGTCAACAACAACCATGCACAATAATTAAGCTAATTATCAATTAACAATAATCCACACAAAATCAATAGGGTTAATAAAATGACAAAGGCCATTAACCCTAAACAAGGTCCTCTCCCCCAATCTCAAGCAACTGTGCATACGCACCCGCATTCGTGATCCGAGGAACACGAACACAATGAGAAAAACCAATCTCAAATCATATACTAGGATCCGGCTTAAACCAAAGCCCGCTAGTATAAACTGTCCGGACAGCAAACGTGCACAAGTGCGCGGATGCGAACGAACCCTGTCGCAAAACCATGCGACCTCTACTCGTTTTGCCTAAAGGCGAATAGCTCTCTGTGTGGGACTCTAAAGACTCGACACTACGCTGGCAGTGGGTTTAACCACAGACCGCAAGCGGCACTAGCTGTACGTAACGGTCCCCAGGTAGATGTCGATAAGAAGACTGACGAGGTGAACCCCATCTGCACTCCTACTGAGCCTGTATGTGACAGTCTCCGTACAGTCCGGTCTGTTCGTCTGATACATCGCATGGCGGGCCTAGGGGGGCGGTGAACGTCAGTCCCCTAATAGCGGTACAAGTCGTGTCGGAGTGTAGCCCAGAACACCCTGAGATAACACTGGAAACCTACCAGTATATCTCGCTTGCCCTGGCCAGGGACTACTCGTGTAATGGCTCTCCTAGACACAGCGCGATGTCAACCCCCAATACCGGGAGAGACGAATCCTGTCTAACCGTCACTGCCTCCAAGTGCTTCGGGACTGCACCCAAAAACTACCTGTTTGCACAGCTCCTTTGAGCCGTGGTAGGGTAGTAATCAAAGTGCAGTGGGAACACACTCGAGGCGAAGTGACAGTGTCAAGTCAGCGGACTAAGCTGTACTCATGTCACCTGGGAACTGATAACTGACGATAGGTATATTACCAACCAACAGTTCCCGACGAGTCCTGTCCAGTGTACTCGTAACCTAACGAGCACCCGCATACTATCCCAAGTACGACGTACTAACGGCTGTGGGACAGACCGTCTCCCACACTGGGATGAGAAGCGCATACGCTAGTCTACTCCGGAGTATCGATGCCCTGTCTCGATAGTCCAACGACCAGGGACCTGTATAAGGATGTGCTTATAGATTACCCAGCTCCCACGTGTGCGAGCGCCATCACAACGCTGGTAATCAAGCAAAGATCCTAAGGGCTCTACTAATATGTATACCAGCAATATGCTAAAAGAAACACATGCACATATTAAAGCAGAGACAAACCAAGTAGCATACTACCATTTCGAGCAAGATTGTATATACAACTGTGAATATCCCAAGCTTCCATTAAGTAATATACAAGCTAGTATGATACAGTAATGGCCTCTAGGGCATATACACTAACAATCTCCCACTTGCACTAAGGCCATGTACTGGCGTATCGAAGACCTATCATCTCGATCAGCCGCTCGAACTGAGTCTGGGGCAAGGCCTTGGTGAATGGATCTGCTGTGTTATCCTCTGATGCAACTCTCCGGACCTCGATCTCCTGGCGATCCACGATCTCCCTGATCAGGTGATACCGCCTTAAGATGTGTCTGGATTTCTGATGGGACCTGGGTTCCTTCGCTAAAGCTATAGCCCCGTTGTTGTCGCAATACAGAGGTATTGGGTCAACAATGGACGGAACCACCTGAAGTTCTTTCAAGAACTTCCTCATCCAGACAGCTTCTTTTGCGGCATCAGATGCAGCGATGTATTCCGCTTCCATAGTCGAGTCAGCAACGGTTTCCTGTTTGGAGCTCTTCCAACACACCGCCCCTCCATTGAGGGTAAAGACAAAACCCGACATGGACTTGGAATCATCCTTGTCACTCTGGAAGCTGGAGTCAGCAAAGGCCTCAACCTGCAGGTCTTTTCCGCCATACACCAAGAACATCTCCTTAGTCCTTCTCAGGTACTTGAGAATGTTCTTTACTGCTATCCAATGTTTCTCCCCTGGGTTTGACTGATACCTGCTTACCACACTCAGTGCATAAGCCACATCTGGTCTGGTACATAACATCGCATACATTATAGAGCCTACCGCAGAAGCGTAGGGTATAATAGACATGCGATCCCTCTCCAAATCAGTCTTGGGAGACATCTCTTTGGAGAGGGTGATCCCGTGACAAGCCGGTAGATTACCGCGCTTGGAATCTTCCATACTGAATCTCTTCAGTATGGTGTCGATGTACCTGGACTGCGAGAGTCCTAATATCCTCTTGGATCTGTCACGGTAGATCCGGATACCCAGAATGTAGGAGGCATCACCCAGGTCTTTCATGGAGAACCTGTGTGACAAGAACCCCTTGACAGATTGTAGCATAGGAATGTCATTTCCTATTAAGAGAATGTCATCCACGTATAACACGAGGAATACTACAGTTCTCGCTACAAATCTACAATAGATGCATGGTTCATCTGGATTTTTGATAAAGCCAAATTCTTTGACCGTCTCATCAAAACAGATGTTCCAGCTCCGCGATGCCTGCTTGAGTCCATAAATGGACTTGAGCAACTTGCACACCTTTCCGCTGCTCCCACCCTGAATGAAACCCTCTGGCTGGTCCATATAGACACACTCCTCTAAATGACCATTTAGAAAAGCTGTCTTTACGTCCATCTGCCAAATCTCATAATCGTGGAAAGCAGCGATGGCAAGAAGGATCCGAATGGATTTCAGCATAGCTACTGGAGAAAAGGTTTCGTCATAGTCCAAACCAGGTCGTTGACGAAAACCCTTTGCTACCAGTCTAGCTTTATAGGTCTCAACCTGTCCATCTACACCAATCTTCCTTTTGAAGATCCACTTGCATCCTACGGGTTTTACCCCGTCTGGAGCAATGTCCAACGTCCATACTTTGTTGGTGTACATGGACTCCATCTCGGTCCGCATTGCATCCAGCCATTTTACCGAGTCGACGCTCTGAATGGCTTGCTGGAAGCTAGTAGGCTCATCACAATCTAGGATGCAGTCCTCTCTATCCCCGTCAATGAGAAAACCGTAGTATCTCTCGGGCGGATGAGACTGCCTACTACTCCTGCGGAGCGGCGTAGGAATGTCCTGTTCTTTTGAACCTTCTGGTTCCACTAAACTTTCAGTAATAGTTTGTGGTTCTGGAATTTCTTCCAGTTCTATTGCGCTCCCACTTATTTCTTTTTCTAAAAACTGATGTTCCAGAAAGTGGGCATTGCGAGAAACAAGGACTTTTTGTTCCTCTGCGTAATAGAAAAGATACCCCCTGGAGTTCTTTGGGTATCCCACAAACTTGCACAGTACTGAGCGTGCCTCGAGCTTGTCCGTATGCTGCTTTTTGACATAAGCTGGACATCCCCAAATCTTCAAGTATTGAAGATAGGGTTTCTTCCCACTCCATAACTCATATGGTGTGGTAGGCACAGTCTTAGTGGGAACACGGTTCAAAAGATATGCAGCTGTTTCTAGCGCATATCCCCAGAAAGATCGCGGTAACTCAGCATTACTCATCATGGACCGTACCATATCCAATAGGGTTCGGTTCCGTCTCTCCGATACACCGTTATGTTGCGGGGTGTATGGAGGAGTAAGCTGAGAGAGAATTCCATTCTCTTTTAAGTAATTCAGGAATTCGGCACTTAAGTATTCTCCTCCTCGATCCGATCTTAGGATCTTGATACTTTTGCCGGTCTGTTTTTCTACTTCATTCTTATATTCCTGGAACTTATCAAAAGCTTCGGATTTATGCTTTATTAAGAAGACATGTCCGAATCTTGAGAAATCATCCGTAAAAGTTATGAAGTAAGAAAAACCGCTTCGCGCATGTGTAGACATTGGACCGCACACGTCGCTGTGTACGAGTCCCAAGAGCTCGCTCGCTCTTTCTCCGTGTCCAGAAAACGGAGCCTTTGTCATCTTTCCTTTGAGACAGGATTGACAAGTTGCATACGATTGATAATCGAACGAATCTAAATATCCTTCAGTATGTAACTTAGTCAATCTTCTCTCGTTGATGTGACCCAGTCTACAATGCCATAAGAAAGTTTTATTAATATCTGGAGACTTTCTTTTATGTGTATTCTGGATATTGAAAACCTGTGGTTGGTTTAAAACGTAAATACCGTTGTTTAATGTACCTGACCCAATCAAAACTTGATTAAGGTGAATGTTCACTACATTACTTACAAATGCAAATTCATAACCTTCTTTAGATAATAAAGATACAGAAATGATATTACAGGTTGCATTTGGTACATAATAACAACTACGCAAAACCAAAAAGTGTCCATCTGATAATCCCAGGTGATAGTCCTCCACGGCCTCTGCATCCATGCTAGCACCGTTCGCAACTCTGAGGGTCATGTCACCTGCCTTCAAAACTCTACGCTTTCTCAACGCCTGCAAAGAATTACAGATATGAGATCCTGATCCGGTATCCAATACCCAGGATGTAGAGTTTATTGATAGACAGTTTTCAATAACATACACACCTGAAGCTGAAGCTGCAACTCGCTTCAAATCCTGTGTTCTGGCTTTCCAAGCCTTGCAATCTTGTTTCCAGTGGCCACTTTTGTGACAATAGAAGCATTCTTCCTTCCCCACCAGCTTCCCCGCTACCTTTGTTGCTTTACCCTTTCCCTTCGTATCCACTTTACCGACACCGCCTCTTGGTTTGGCGGGGGCTTTCTTCTTCTTGCCCTTGGCTTTCGCCCTGGACCTAGAAGAGGAAGATCCTCCTACAAACAAAGTGGATGTCTCCCTACCCTTCTGTAGGGTGCCCTCAGCAGTCCTCAACATGTTCAGAAGCTCGGCAAGTTCAACCTCCTTTCCTTGCATGTTGAAGTTAAGAATGAACTGGGCGTAAGTGGAAGGAAGGGACTGGAGAATCAGATCAGTATAGAATTCATTCTCCAACGTGGTCCCAAGGTCCGCGAGCTCCTCTATGTAGCCGATCATCTTAAGCACGTGGTCCGCTACCGATGATCCGACGGCCAACCTTGCCGAAAAGAGCTTCTTCGACACTTCGTATCTTGCGATACGAGACTGCTCTCCATACAGTTCTTTTGTATGGAGAAATATGGACTCTAGGTCCATATTCTCGTGCCTCCTCTGATGGTCGTTGTCCATCGAGGCTAATACGAGGCATTTGGCCCTCGCGCAATCTATCTCCCATGTCTTACGGATTTCTACATCCGCGACGCTGGAGGTGGGACCTGGGACGGGGGGAGCTTTGGTGGTAAGTATATACCCCAGCTTGTCATAAGTGATAGCCATCTTGACATTCCTGAGCCAATCTTTGTAGTTTGGCCCTGTCAATATGTTTTTATCTAATAGTAACTTAAGTCCGGTCATCTTGAATGGTCGCTGCAATTAGGAGAGAGAAAAGAAACACTTTAGCATGATGCTCTTGCAAGTTTAGAGTGGTTTTTAGTTTGTCTAAACTGGATGGCTCCCACTGTCTCTCGAATCCCTTCTCAAACCATAAAGAAAAGGATTAGCCGGGATCATTCTCACCGTACAATACTTGCTTAACCGTTCAGCCAGGCCAGTGTCGGTACTTCGAGGGAGGTTTTCCAACGCTTTCGCGAAGTTCCTTAATTAAGTAACCTCTTTTCCCTGTGGGCGTAGCCCCGCTAACACCTTTCTAGGCACCTACTAGGTTTATAGCATTGATCGTTAAGTGAGAGTTTTCCCGAGGAGTAGCATATACTCACAGTAGGATCGGGATCCAAATATCATCGCGTGATAAAACCGAAGGAATCCTACCAGAATTATCACACTCCAAATGGTATGCAACGCTAGCAAGTTTCAGTACTTATGAAACTCCCGATGTGGATTTTTGCCCCATGCTCTTATGACCTTGGCGTGAGGTCAAAATGTCATAAGTCACATGTCAAGTTCTTCCCATCATTATCCTGGTTAATTTGAACCCACCCGTACCTACCCTTGACGTAGGCCAAAACGGCAGTACGACTGTCTCAAATCAACGCATTCTATCTATGCAACGGATAAATATCCGGCAGCTACCAATCACTATGCCTTGGCGTGAGGTCAAAATACATAGCTTGAATACTACCGAATATTTAACCGAAATGATGGAGGGCTACGGATGGTTTTGGCGAAACCGTGAACGTAGTGAACTTGATATAATCGATGGAACGAGATAGCTTTTAAAAGGAGTGGTTCAAGCTCCGCGTTTAAAAGTTTTAGTTTTGAAAAGAACCGAGTGGTTTTCAAAGTGTTCCAATCGACTTTTACTTGGTTTATTTCTTGCATTAGTTCTTTTAATGCGTCCCATCATTTAATCCTACCATTGCAGAAAACAACCAAAATATGACGTACGCTTATGCCATTCGCATTCGCCACGGGGCCCCGTCATCACCCGTTAGGTTACTTAACTAACGACAGAGCGGGGGCTGGGCTAGCGCGGCTGTAAAACATAAGCAACGCCTAAATAGTTATTATATATAAATATATAGCAATGATAGACATTACAGATCACAGATGAATACATTGGATATACTAGGAATCCGCAATGCGTTCGAGCCTGCAACGCAAAGCGGATTACACGGTCGCGGTGAATAGCCAATACCCCACCCAAGACCCCTACGGGTGCGGCAAACTACCCGCCAAGCACCCGAAGCGAAGCAACCTCCCTCACCACCGTGAGTAGGCCACTCGGCACTTCGAGTACCCGGTAGTTTGTGCACCCCCTCCATGGGTCTATCCTAGGAGCAAAAACAGTAAAAAGAATTATACAATGACGGCTACAACCCCGACCCGGTTGTGCGGCCATACAAAGAATATTATTACATCAATTTACATGTTACAAATGAATGAAAGAAAAACAACGCTCATCTCACATCCAACCCGGCTATTCACCCGCGACAATCCAATCCATTCATATCCACAAACCAACAACAAACACAGATCATGTATAACCCTGACTAATCGTCTTATAGCGATTAGCCGACGTTCAATACATGCAAGCATTACAGATATAACCGATGTAGTTAAAGCGTAGTGAAGTTCCGGAAAAATACGGATTTATAGGCCCGCAAAAGCAAATTTTAGTTCTGGAAAATCTGGGCATATAATATATATCCTAAAAATCCCAAAAACAATACAGAAAAACACTTCACGAAAAACGATGCAGTGAAGACATCAAACCGCGGCGCTTCCGCGGCACGAGCCTACCTCGTGAGGCGGAAGCGCGGCGGTTTGGATGATTCTCTGTCTCGTTTTTCGTGGGTGTTTTTAAAAAACCCTGAGATGAATTTACAAATATAAAGTTTTCTATTTTGAGCAGAAAAAATTTCAACAGAAACTAGGGTTTTTCAAAGTTCGGTTTTTGGATTTTTCGGTTTCGAAACTTCGCTACACTTTACTACCTAGCTAGTTTGAGTTTAGTTAGGCTCTGATACCACTGTAAGTCCGTGTTGCCCATCCCGGTGCTTACGGGAGGCGGAAAACATAATAAAAATCGGATTTTTAATGACTTAGGCAACATGGACTATGCTTGTGAGGATCTTTGCTAAACTAAAACTAGCTAAAGTAAACTAACAACTAACAAAGTTGTAGAAAGGTTATACCTTTGGTCTTTAGTCCTTCTCTCCTTGCTCCTAGGTATGGTAGAAAAGGATCACCTTGCTTGTCTTCTCCCGTCAAAGAAGGATCCACCCGAAAGCCACCACCTTTAGCTTCAACTCCAAGCTAGGAGTAACTAGAGTGCAAGAAATGCCAAGACTTGAACCCTAGAAGTGAGTAGAGAAGATCAAGAGAGGGTTTTTCTCAAGCTTTTTGTTTCTCAACACATGAGAGGGAGAGAGCTTGAGGGAGAGGATGAGCAAGAGAGAGAAAAGAAATGAGAGAATGAGAATAATAGTGAGCCATTCTCACTAATATGTGAGGATAAGTTTAATTAGATAATTAGCTTGAAAATTGTCATGATAAATCATGAATTGACCATTATCATTTCATTTTTGCAAAGATCAAAGAGCATCTTCCAAATGAAATGATTATGGTCAAGTTGTCAACATGGTCAACAAGTCAATGAAGTCAAATTGTCAACAACAACCATGCACAATAATTAAGCTAATTATCAATTAACAATAATCCACACAAAATCAATAGGGTTAATAAAATGACAAAGGCCATTAACCCTAAACAAGGTCCTCTCCCCCAATCTTAAGCAACTGTGCATACGCACCCGCATTCGTGATCCGAGGAACACGAACACAATGAGAAAAACCAATCTCAAATCATATACTAGGATCCGGCTTAAACCAAAGCCCGCTAGTATAAACTGTCCGGACAGCAAACGTGCACAAGTGCGCGGATGCGAACGAACCCTGTCGCAAAACCATGCGACCTCTACTCGTTTTGCCTAAAGGCGAATAGCTCTCTGTGTGGGACTCTAAAGACTCGACACTACGCTGGCAGTGGGTTTAACCACAGACCGCAAGCGGCACTAGCTGTACGTAACGGTCCCCAGGTAGATGTCGATAAGAAGACTGACGAGGTGAACCCCATCTGCACTCCTACTGAGCCTGTATGTGACAGTCTCCGTACAGTCCGGTCTGTTCGTCTGATACATCGCATGGCGGGCCTAGGGGGGCGGTGAACGTCAGTCCCCTAATAGCGGTACAAGTCGTGTCGGAGTGTAGCCCAGAACACCCTGAGATAACACTGGAAACCTACCAGTATATCTCGCTTGCCCTGGCCAGGGACTACTCGTGTAATGGCTCTCCTAGACACAGCGCGATGTCAACCCCCAATACCGGGAGAGACGAATCCTGTCTAACCGTCACTGCCTCCAAGTGCTTCGGGACTGCACCCAAAAACTACCTGTTTGCACAGCTCCTTTGAGCCGTGGTAGGGTAGTAATCAAAGTGCAGTGGGAACACACTCGAGGCGAAGTGACAGTGTCAAGTCAGCGGACTAAGCTGTACTCATGTCACCTGGGAACTGATAACTGACGATAGGTATATTACCAACCAACAGTTCCCGACGAGTCCTGTCCAGTGTACTCGTAACCTAACGAGCACCCGCATACTATCCCAAGTACGACGTACTAACGGCTGTGGGACAGACCGTCTCCCACACTGGGATGAGAAGCGCATACGCTAGTCTACTCCGGAGTATCGATGCCCTGTCTCGATAGTCCAACGACCAGGGACCTGTATAAGGATGTGCTTATAGATTACCCAGCTCCCACGTGTGCGAGCGCCATCACAACGCTGGTAATCAAGCAAAGATCCTAAGGGCTCTACTAATATGTATACCAGCAATATGCTAAAAGAAACACATGCACATATTAAAGCAGAGACAAACCAAGTAGCATACTACCATTTCGAGCAAGATTGTATATACAACTGTGAATATCCCAAGCTTCCATTAAGTAATATACAAGCTAGTATGATACAGTAATGGCCTCTAGGGCATATACACTAACACCATGGAGGTTGAGGGGGCCGTTGAGGTGGGCGTCCAGACAGCCTTTTGGGGTTTAGCCAGGTGACCAGCTTCCGGTTGGATTTTCAGCTTCTTGTGCTGGCGGGAGAAGCTTGGATCGATGATCGAGTCCCGGGCCTGCCGCCAAACCTTATAGATTTTGGAAGACAGCCGTTGAGGAGATCGGGGCTGTTCGGGTTTTATTTCCACAACCTTTTTTAATGGGGGAGGAGACCTCTTCAGCACTGCAATAGGAGAATTCCTTTGCACCTTATTTAGCATTTCGAAGCCGTTCCCAGTTGGAACAGCAGCATTAACTTCTGCCATCGGGGCTGATGGAGTTAACCCGGAGGGGGAGTTGCCCCCAGCCTTCCTTACTCGGCGCCAATGGCGACGTCGAGCGTGTCGAGCGGACGGCGTCGGGTCAGCGGTAAAAATGGTTTCGTCTTGCCCCCTGTGTAGGTGGGGGGTCGTTATTGGTGTTAGCCTGTCAAAGAACGATGTCCTTTGGGCAGCAGGAGCGGGAGCTGAAGCCGTCAATCTTGTAAAGACCGACCTTTTGGCCGGAGAAGCTGCCTTGACGACTTCGGGGGCAGGAGCGGCCACCTTCTTAGAAGCAGTCTTCTCTGAGATTGTAGGCCCCATGATGAGTTCGCAGGATTTCTGGCCCAATCTAGAGAAGACCGAGGCGTTAACGTTGGGCGACTCGTTGAGAGGAGCCGCGACAGGGGTAAGACGATCAAAGACCGACTTCTTGAGAGCTTCCGTTGTCAGCACTGGAGCGGTGAAGTTTGTCGGCGAGAGCATGGTCCCAAAGAACAATCCTGTGGTGGCGCGAGTGACCTGTTCCACGGGCATTGTGAATAGCGAAGCAGCTTGGGGTCCGTAGGCTATACCTCCTGGCGAGGCAGAGCGTTGGTCGCAATTGCAGTCTGAGCAGTTGGAGAATTTCACGGAAGTAGAAGCCATCGATCCTTTGCTTTCTGCAATAAGCGAGATGCCAATTCTTAGTATCTTGAAACCCAAGGGCAACCATTAGCGAACCGCGATTGGTTCACGCGTCACGACACACGAAGTGTGGAGTGGAAAGAGGAAAAGGTCCCACCGGGCGTGCCAGAATCTGTTCCCCTCCGAAGGACGGCGCGCAGGACTGCGACGTCTTGGCGCTGAGATTGGGGTTAGATGCTAATTGGTGCTATCCGTCCACCTCTCCGAAGATGCCGAGTTGATTTATGGCACCATGTATCGAAGGTTTAGACGGATGCATCCGATGTAGCAGACTTCGTCAGATTCCCCCTCGTTTGAGGGGTTTTTGATTGTGGGGACGCTCTTCCCTGCAAGCGCAAGCCCCTGCAGTTAATTACGCTACCCCATTGCGGTAACAACTTTCTCCTTCTCCAGATGGTTACTTCGTGTCGTGGATGTTTGTTTTGTATTTTGTTGCCCGTGGATTGTTTACGAAGACTGAGTTATGTCGTCGCCCGTAGGGCGTGGACTAGTCCAAATCCGTATTATCTTAGATTTGGGTTTGGGGGTTTGGTTTGAGGATACGTCAGCCGTACTTGAGGCTAAGATCAACTCAAACGTTTGTTAAGGATACGTTAGTCTAACTTTGAGACTAAGATCAACTTAACGGGATCATTTAGATCCGACAAAAGAGCATGCGGGCTTTATTGTTCCAGTTTAGGGACCTAGTGGTCCATTGAATGTATGGCCGTCGGGACCCATCACCTCTCTGACGACGTTGAAGGATTACAACGACAGATGTCAGAGGAGTTCAGAGATGTACCCTTGAGCCAGAGTTAATTGGGGGGATTCATAGTCCAGTCTGTTTGAAGGTTTAAGGATACGTTAGCCATCTTTAAGGCTAAGATCAGCTTAAACGGGACCGTTTAGATCCGACAAAAGAGCATGCAGGGGGAGCTCTATTGTTCTAGTTTAAGGACATTGCGGTCCATGGGTAGTTTAAGGACATTGCGGTCCATGGGTAGTTTAAGGACATTGCGGTCCATGGGTAGTTTAAGGACATTGCGGTCCAGTATGTGCTTTGGATGCTTCACACGGGTTCACTGCCGTGCTTAGCGAGGACCAGGCTCCGCTCTGGACGTTTTCCGCAGGGTCAAAGAGTGACGTTATCCGCATTCCACGTAACCAGGAATTTTGCACTAGATGCTTCACACGGGTTCACTGCCGCGCTCGGCGAGGACTAGGCTCCGCTCTGGATGCTTCACACGGGTTCACTGCCGTGATCTGCGAGGACCAGGATCCGCTCTGGACGTTTTCCGCGGGGTCAAAGAGTGACATTATCCGCATTCCACGTAACCAGGAATTTTGCATTAGACACGGGTTTAAGGACCCCGCAGTCCATATCAATGTGTGGTCGTCGGGACCCGTCACCTCTTTGAAGACATTGAAGGATTACAATGCCAAATATCAAAGGAGTGAAGAGATGTACCCTAGAACCGGAATGGCTTAAATAGTCCTTGACCCAATCTGGGATCAAGACCGATTAATTATGTTATGAGCCCATTAGCCCAGTTGATTACGAATTGAGGACTTATGGCCAGCTTGGGCTAAGTCCAATCAAGTCTGGAATATTGGCTTCTTGTTGGTCCATTGAAGGAGAGGCTTTGCCTCTATCCATTTAGCCAATTGGGCTAAAGCCTAGTGTTAAACACTACAAAGCAATCAGTGTTGAACACTGGGAATGAGGTCGACAAGTTAGTGTTTAACACTAAAAGATAATTGGTGTTAAACACCAGCAACAAGGCTATTATCATAAACACTATAACAGATCAGTGTTGAACACTGGCAATGGAGATCTCAGATCAGTGTTAAATATTAAGGTAATCAGTGTTGAACACTGCAAATAAAGTTTTTTGATTAGTGTTGAACACTAAGGCCCAACAGTGTTTTAACACTGGGTTCGGGAGTTTCAATTTAATGTTAAACACTAAGGCAAGAGGGGTCACGTGGCAGCACGTGAGAGCGCCCTCCCTTCATTTATTCTGCTGAGACTATCGCATCTTTCAGAGCATCACGTGTCATCACGTGACGGGCATTCAAATGCCTATATGTTAAAGCTTCTGCCGAAGGTCACGTGGGTCACGTGGGGTGCTGCCTCAAAGGGGCTTTCTGTGGATCTCTTGGGGGGGTCACGTGGTGACACGTGACCCTGCCTCTATGTATGTTGTTTAGAGGATCTGTTAACCTTTTCTCAGGAATTAAGTTCCTCGAGCTTCAAACTTCAGAGGGATTAAATTCTTACTTCCTTTTGAAGACTTATATTCTGGAATAGAGTTGAACTCTGAATTTTCTGTAGGAATTAAATTCCTCATATATGTGAAGAACTGAATAGGGTTAAACCCTAATAAAAACTTTTAAGGAATTTAAACTTCCATCCTCTGTTAGATTATGACTAAGGGAATTAAATTCCCGCTGTTTCAACAGAACTAGGTTCTTAATTAGGGTTAAACCCTGTTTCTTTCTGTTCTGAAGGAATTAAATTCCCATGATACAGGGTCAAGCCCTAATTTTATTTTAAAGGAATTAAATTCCTATAGTTCTGTGAGAATTAAATTCTCGTGCTTGCATTCCCTCTCTATGTTTTGGATCTGCATGGCAGGATCTCAACCCATTGAGAATTAAATTCTCAACTTCAGAGGGAGATGTGCTCTTTACAGATCCTCTATCAAAGAGAGAAGAAATATATTCTTCTGTTTTATATATCAGAGTTAAACTCTGTTGAGAATTAAATTCTCTTTTTCTTTCAAGGAGCTTTTCCCTTTCTTACCTAGGGTTTTTGCAGAAGATCCAAGTTTCTCAAAGTATCAAAGCTCTCTTCCTTTTCTTTTTCTCTCCCTGTCTCTGTATGTTTTTTTTATCTGTATCTCTTGGCTCCTATTTATAGGAGAAGCAGCCGAATCAATCAGTTTTTGACGAATCTTCATTGAGTGATTTGATTTGCATCCATCATTCGTTTTGGACCTTTGGATTATTAGGTGAATTTTATTCACCATTGGATTTCAAATCCAGAGATTCCCCTTTGTTATTTCGGTTAGATTTAAAGGGGAAATCTTTCCAAACCCGAGATTTTCCCATAGATAGATCACCTCTGAATCTTCGATTCGATTGGTTCCAGATAATCGCTTTCCTTCAGAATTTAATTCTGTTGACAAAATGGGCTTTGAAAGCCGATCACGTGTGACCACGTGACCCATGGTCACGTGTGGACACGTGACCCTCTTTGGAATGAGCCTCCCTCCTTCTTTTTGCGCTGTCTTCTGGTTGCTGCTTAACCGTCACGTGCCACCACGTGACCCCCGGTCACGTGTGAGCACGTGACCCTTGTTTGGATTCTTTTTCTTGGTTTAACTGGAGAACAATTCTGATGTTTTGAGCGTCACGTGCCAACACGTGACCCCTGGTCACGTGGGAGCACGTGACTTCTTTTGAAGCTTTTTCCTTGATTTGATCAGGGATCCGGTGTGCCTTTGACGCTTGCATTTAAATGTCACGTGCCGACACGTGACCCTGGTCACGTGGGAGCACGTGACTCTTTCTGAAGCCCTTCTCTTCGATGTAGTCAGAAAACTGAACTTGCCTTGATGATGCGTTTAGGTGTCACGTGCCAATACGTGACTGCTGGTCACGTGTAAGCACGTGACCCTCTTCTGAAGCTTTTTCCATAAGCTTTTCTGATTTTAAATCAGGAAACAGGTTCAATATTACAATTAAATACCATGTATTAGGAAAAAATAGGTTATTTTCACTAGAAATATCACAAATATAAAATTTATATCTATGATAACTCTAAAGACGATAATTAAATACTTGGGGTGTATTTTAAAAATTATACAAAAGTATTTTTACATAAAACCCCCTCAAGTTCTATAAATTACCCTAAGGACCCTAGTAAATATAGGTTTAAGCGGGACCAATCTCTTGAGCCTCAGGGAGACGGAGAAGTGGGTGCTTGCCTATTTAAGGTAGACAACTTAACAACGGTGTTATCAACACGGTAATCGTCTTTGAAAAAGACACAAATCATGCCGCCTATGTGCAGCGGTTACCGATAACATCAAAACAATCAGGACTTTAATTTCTTTTCTAATTGTTCTGACTCAGACTGAGTCTTATTATAATAATCTGACTTGAATATGATTTAAATACAATCTACAATCTACAATCCAATATGAATCCCTGAATACATATATTCAATCTATTCAATCCGTATTGACCGAACCGAACCATGGATATACTTCCATTTACATGATTCTCCAGTTACATCCATTTACTGATATCATGGTTTCGGCAAGTCATACAATTACACAATCTATATTACAAGACAATACACGTTGCAATACAATAAAAACAATACAATCAAGATTTCGCGGGGATTAAGGGGTAGATTGGTATGGAAGGTGTTAAAAGTGGCACGAAACTGCAAGATTAAGACACCTAACCTGAATCCAATTGCAGTTATTCCGGGTTGTATAACGGAGCCTTGTACATTCCGTTTGCCCTGATCTCTAGCATATAGAGACTCCTCTCGTATACACTGGCATCCTTATGTACCAAGCTACAAACAACAACGTTAACACTAAATACAACATTATAACAATATAATACAACTTTAAAAGCTACACTCTCTCTCTTTCTATCTTTTCTACTTCTTCCTTATCTTTGGGACTTACCGAGCGATTGTTCGCTGACGACATTTCTTCTCTTTCTTCTTTGGAATGTTGTCAGGTGATCGGGATACTCAGGAGATCGAGCCTACTAGTGAGGACTTGGACCAGCTTTCCTACGACCCAGAGCTCTAGCATTATACATATTTTTATTTCAGTACTTTTCATTTCTGTTATGTCATTATTTAGGCATTGCTTTCATTCAGTTGTATTTACTTTTCCATGTATTGTACAAAAGAATGTTAATAAATAAAGTTTTTGTTTCATTACATTTGTCTCTTGTGTACATTTCTTTTATATTGCTTAGTTACGCTTAGCGTATTTACTTCACAGTAAATACGTAGCGGCCAGTCGCGTCCCCTACGCCGTACACCAGGAAGCGGGGCGTGATAAAAACCAATTATTCATAAAAAGTCTTAACCTCACTTTCGCAGGGAACGCGATTGCACTGAGCTCATGCAACAAGCCGTTAAATCTCTAGGTGTCCCTAGTAAGAGGAGTGTTGTCTCCTAAGGGTTTTCAGCGGATACTACCCACATAATCCCGTCAAGCTAGTTTCATAAGTTAATATCGATTCTACTCTTACAGTTTAGTATCTAGATTAGAAATTCTATCATTCTAAGTTAGAAATATTCAACCCTTATGTTTCACACCTCTAATGTATTCAACCTCGGATCCTATACGTTTTTCAGTTTAGAAAGATCTCGGTCTCTCCTGAGTTTTCCTTCTAAAGTGCGGTCTCCAATCAGGGATTTTTATCATCTTTAAAGAAAACATAAGTCTTATTCTTTATTTCTATCTTTCCTCCAAACATCGATTGTATACCCCTACGTGTGTGTATTATTTCACCCCTACACTTGAGAATTCAATTCAAGCTATAGTACTCTTTCCCTAATACCTAATACTACTTCTTTTCATTAATAATGGACGGAGTTGCTCACACACCTTTCATGCGACTATTAATGATTCTTGAGGCACTAACGGCCGATTACTGAATGTGTGAGCCTAAAGCGTAAATAGCAGTTTTCAGGTCTTGACTTTATTCTATTTTTTTCTTTTTTCTTTTTTTTTCTTTTCAAGACCGGATATATTTTTTTCCAATGATGCTCTTTTGGTGGTTATCTTTAAATACCGTTTTTTTCTTCTTTCATACTAGGCTTTTAGGCAAGAGTATTTCTAGGTATCCTCTACCATGCCAAGTTTCAAGGTGCGTGTAAGTGCAGTTTGTAGGGTATATACTTTCTGAATTTGGACTTAAGAGTAGAAACTATTTTTCAGACTTATCCTTTAGTAAAGTTTCAATACTTTCCCTTCATCTCGACTTAACTCAAGAACTGAACTCAAGATTACCTATTTCTCAAAAAAAACAGTAAAGACGTATATTTACCAAGTTTAAAGAGAAGGAAGGTTATTTTTAGGATTTTCAATTCCTAAGCCTAGGATTTAGTTATTTCTAATGTATCAACTAAACTTTCGGAATCAAAATCTAGGTTACCTAATTAGCTAAGTTGACGAAAAAGTTTTTATATTTTTGAGAAATTTTTTCAATTTTTATGGGTTTTTAAATATGTATGCAAGTGCAAAAATATACAAATGAATGTGAAGGTAGAAAGCTTACCAAGCACACCCCCAAACTCAAACTTGACAGTGCCCTCACTATCAGGCTACACCAAGATGGTCAAAATTGTCGGCGCTCCCTTAAAAAAAAGTTTTATACAAAACAAAAAACAAAACAAAAATATATACACAAAAAGGTCCCCTCCCAAACTTAAGTGAAATAGTGTTTCCACTGTTTAAGTGGTGAAGTTCAGGATTAGGGGGAAAGAGAACAGTATTAATTTATACAAGGCCTTACACAGGCCAAAGGTTAACACCAACCATTCAAAAAATTTATCGGGATAAGGCCCAGGCTGGTGAAAGAATACGGTGAGGAAAGAAATGGAGAATACGCGAGACCGTATGGGGATAGAAACGGTATACGGTCTCGGTATATGAGGAGAAGAATGGCGGAAGGGAAAAAGAAGTGGAATACGAACTTGAGGGTGGAAATGGATTGAATAAATTAGTACAATCTGTAATGATCGATATGAAAAAATGGATTGTACTAATCTATCAATATGGCGAGAAATTGGGTCAAATCCCTCAAGATTCGTGAGAAACCATGGGTAAGCTGAACTTGGTAAACCAGACACTGGAAATGATAGTAAGATGGTGTCTTGCAAGGTCGGAATGATGGAAAGGATAGGGGAAGTGATTGAGGAAGGGTATCTGTTAAAAGTTCTGGAGGGTGTGCACAGTCGGTGGAAGGGATAGGATGAGTTGGAAAATCCGACTCATCAATTAAAACCGGTTCATCCAAAAAAAATTCCTCAATATTTTCCTCAAAAATCTGCTCATCCATGCATTTGTCATCATCAATATCAAGACGCATATGGAGGTTGGGAAAAACAGTTAATGACTCAGGATGATGTCCACACGGAAGTGAAAGGATATGATGAATTGGAGAGACAAACTCATCCAAAACTGTGGGTTCATCATCCAAAATATTCCCAGCGTCAATATTCTCAATCAAGTGAAAGTCAATAGTCTCAGACACCTTATCAAAAGCATGGAGTTCAATCAATTGTGGTTCTAAGATGGAGGTTCACCCGAAAGGGACCCTTCATAATCAGGTAAATCAAACACTACAAAATCGCACAACTCATTAAACGTTCTATCTTCAACTGGTGAATCATTTGGAACACTTGATAGACATTCAAAACTGGAGTTGTGGGATTCAAGTTGAAACGTGTAGGTTTGATTTGGAAAGGTATACATCTCACTCTCTCCACTCAAATTCTCACTCTGTCCAACCGCCTCATCATACATTGGAAAGTTTGGAGCTAGTTGGAAACTAGCTACCGGGTCACTAGGTTGTATGAGGGCGGCCATGGACGCATTCAAATCCATCATCTGTTGGTACGACACTACCCGAAAGTCTTCCAACGACTGTTCTAGACTAGACATGGGTTATGAAGGGGTTTCAGTAAAAGATTCAAAGTTATCTGGATATGTGAAACTCCCAAATGGCTGTGTAGAAGCAATGTCTAGGGAAGGTGCAACAGTTGGGTAGGATGGACAAGAATTGAATGGTTGGACAGGAGTAGGATCAATATTTGGATAAGAAGGTGAATGGAATTGTTGATCCTAAGAATTCGCAGTAGTGAAAGGAGTGAAAGATCGGTTACGAGATTGTTCAATACGTTCAGCAAGAGATATAGGTCTTGGAGTTACAACTGGACTCTCGAAAGGGGTATCAACGTAAGAAAGCGGGGAAGGTTGAAACGGTTGATACAGAGTGGATTGCGGAGTCCAGTTGTTTGTCCTAGACGCGTCTATCCGATCTTTCAAAGAAATTTTTGGTATGGATGGATCGTTTGACATTTGACCAAAGCAAGAACCGTATGAAGTAATGTTTGGTTATGGGTACCAAAATTCGGCAAGAGTTTTCCGAGATGGAGTACCCATGTTAGAAGAGTGAAAAGGTAAGGAGGGAGGGAAGATATCTTTTTTTTATTTTTTTATTTTTTTATTTTAAAAAAATGTTTGTTTTTGGAGTTTTGAAATTGTTTGTTTTGAAAGAATACGGAATTATGGGACTAACTTTTTACAAGCACAATCACAATCACAATATGCACAAACAATACCAAGAATTAGGGTCTTCAAAGTCCAACTAGACCGCTCCTAGACTTCCAAGCGACAAGTTGCAGGATAACTCTCGAATCGCCTCTTCACTGCCAATTGTGGCTGGGTAAGCACAAGTGAGATAAGGAGGGTTCCGCTCACGAACACCATGAGACGGGCCTTTTAAAATTACCTCCTCATGTCTAGCCTAGGCACCACAAAGTCAAGTTTAGATAAACGACCGATTCCCCGCAACCTTCACTTGTCCTAATTGAGCGCGACAAGTCCTTATAGGTTTGGTCTAGATATTTTTTATTAACTCAAGGTGATGCGTATGCAATTAGTGATTTGTGGGGTCTTAGAAAGGGTGATGAATTCCCCACCCAATCTTAATTGGTGTTCAAGCCCCTTAAAATCCGTATTATTATATGCAAAGAGTATAAACAAACAAAATCTAAAACAAAAAAAAAATTATTTTGGCGGCGACGCAATTCTGTGCAAAGAGACCTGCAGAAAATACAGTTCAGTGAGCTCAAAGAGGGACTAGAGCAAAGAGAAGGGGAGTAAAAAAAATTGGGGACAGAATCCACAATAGGACCGCGGAACCGCCGCGAAACTTCCTCTTTGACCACGGTTCCGCGGTCAAATTGTTGAGTTGGCGCTTGAAACTTTGGTCAATGCACTTCCCTTTCTCTATACACCCTAATAAAAACCTCTGTTTATTAATTCACTTACTGTAATTGCTCCACATCACCTGCACACTTGCAGAAAAAATATATAAAATAACAAAAAGATTTTTTTATTGTTATATTTATAATTATATATATATATAAAGAATATTAACCCGAATAACAAGAAAGAAAATACGTTACCGTCTCCCCGACAACGGCGCCATTTGATCGCACGCTTTCGGCGTGTCGCATATTCAAAGTTCTAAAGTTTAACCGCGATCAGGACGGTGTCGCTTCGCAGCTAGCCGGTTGAGCATGGGTCGATCCGCAGGGAGATGGTAGTATGTACATTCGTGTTTTAGACGAGTCAATAAAGAATGTATATGTGTATGTTTAATTTTATGCTAAGTGTTCGTATTTTATGTTCAAGTAAGCTTGTTAAGGTTAAGGTTGGTTAGTAGAGTTAGAATTAGTCTTATGCTTATCTTTTTCCATTCTTAAAACGATGTTGGGATAATCGAAAGTAGCGGGGATTAGGACATAGAAATGGGATTTGCGAGTTTAAGCGAGCTTTCCAACGCTAAATCCATTTCTAGTGCCCCTTGTCCGTCCGCTAAATACGCTTATCCCAACCCTCGGCCAAACACCCGCAACCATGTATCCAATTAAGTCACAACTACATGTCACGTTGTAGTGCGCTTAAAGGACTTCTCGACTTAGGCCGCGACTATATATCACGTATAGCGCGCCTAAGTGAGGGGGTTGCGTTTGTTTGGTCGAGATTCGTTTCAAGATATTTGGCGAAGAGAAGCACAAGGGATTTTTCCGTCCCTCATACCACCTTCCTTAGCCTTAACAAGTGTGGAATTATTCATACATTTTAAAAGAAAAGAAAAACAAAACAAGAAGGAAGAAAAGAATGAAAAGGAAAAAATACGGTTTTACAAGCTAACTACTTGGGTTCTCACCTAAGCAAGGAACTCCGTCGAGTATCACGGCTTGAAAAATACGGATAAGAGAAGAAAAGTAAAGAGAACCAGTAAAGAAATATCAACAACTTCTTAACAACAAGAATAAAATTACATTAGAAATTAAAAGACAATGCAAGAATTAAAAGATACAAGTTAAAAAATAACAAACTCTCATCTTCATTTCATCATCCACTCAATGCTCTCACTACATTTTAATGGAGGAAGACATGAAGAAGAAGAAGAAGCTAACTAGAACTAAACTAAATACTAACAAAAAAAGCATCTTTGGCTTGGCACAAAACTGGGCTATTTATAGGCAGAGAGCTGAAACCCTAGGGTAAGATTCTAAGCCCATATGAAGTTACCAAACTAACTCCAAAATCTGAGTTGACACTGAGTCAACTCGGCCGCGGATCCGCCGACGAGTTGCCACTTAGGTCGCCGATCTGCGGCTCTTTGGTGGAATTGGCATGTCGTTTTTTCTAGGGTTTCTTGTGTTGCTTTCTTCAATTGTTCTACATGTTCCAAATTGCAAATTGCTTTCACAATTTCTTCAGATCTGCAACAGTCCAAATTGGCATAAAAAATAATTCTTTTGACCTCATCTCCCTCGAGCTCCGCGCACCCATTGATTCTTGTGATGCCCCTCTCGTGCTTTGTGCTTGTCCGAAACACGAATGACCACTGTCATTTGTCTTGTCTCTGGAACTGGTACGCGGCACTGGACGGATACTGATAACCGGAACACGGCTTTTATATGTTGGCAACAGATGTTCTGGATTTTGGCGTAACTGTGGAGATTTTGTATCATTTTCGTTATTTTAGACTAGGAACCTGTAGCCTGTAAATATGTAGAAAGTACGGATTAAAAGCACCTGCCTATAAAAAAACGAGCATAAGAATGGACGGTATTAAATGCAATATTCTGGTATGAACACCCGGCGCTATGAAGCAGTTGTGAAGAAGAAGGGCAGGCCGCAGACTGTCGGTGTGAAATGCTCTATGCACTAAATCACGGGAGGGGCCTCTTCCAGGCCAGCTTTCCATGGATCACCTCGGAGGCCACTAGGTTCGTTCACCAACAACAGGCAAGACTTTTGCATCTATTGCAAAAGAATAAGGCACCTTGTGAAGAACTGTCGTAGGGCGAACAACTTGTGCCTGATCTGTGGGTTTACTCACACTATCGGAGCATGCCCCCAGAACCGAGGACCCAACAACCCTCCAGCTAGACCGGCGATCCAAGCTCCTCCTCCTCGGTTAGCTTTACCAGCTCCAGCTCACCGCACCCAGACCGCTCAAGCCCAACGCCAAGTGTTTAACCAGGCACAGAGGAAAGTGCGGTGACGCAAAGCATTCACTATGTCGGTCTAAGAGGTCGAAACTACGGGTCAGGTTATCACTGGTAAATCTTTTCAATATTCTCTTTCAATCCTTTCAATCCAGTTGCGCACCGGTATTAAGTCAAAGCTGAATTCAAGAGCTCGATCGGGAGGCAAACCTGTTATATCTTCTTGGAATACATCCTCAAACTCTCAAACTACCTTTGGATTTTCTTCTTCTGTCGGGAGAGAAAACACTTCTGCATTCTTTGGTTTAGCACGGAAGATTCCTGGCTCCAAAGTTCTATCTCCACTCTTGAAGTAGAAGACTGGGTGATCTGGTATCTCAAATACTACCCTCTTTCGACGGCAGTCAATCGTAGCATAGAAAACTCCCAGCCAGTCCATTTCCAACACAACATCGAAGTTTGGGATGTCCAGTACTTTGAAATTCACGTAAAATTCTCGTCCGCAAACTACAACTGGACACTGATAAAATCCCATAGTTGCTTTCAATACTCCATTCCCGGAACTGACATTCCAGCTTGAAATGGGTGGTTTCACGGGAATCGCATGCGTTCTCACGAATCGGTGCGACATGAAGCAGTGTGACGCTCCAGTGTCGAACAGTGCGAGTGCAGGAAGGGTGGCTACTAGTATAATACCTAAGTTGTGTGAGGTTGGTTTTAGATACAGGAAAAATATATAAGTATACAAGGATTGAAAAGATGAAAGGATTAAGAATTACCAGTGATTACTTGGCCAGTGGCTTCGGCTTCCTCAAACGTCATTGTGAAAGCCTAATGTCTGGGTACATTCCTCCTTGCTGGAAGCACATTCCTATGTCCCTGGGGCATGTTTCTATGCCCTTGAGGCATGTTTCTTTGTGCTTGATGGAATTGACGAGGAGGCTGTGCAGGAGGTCCATATGGAGGTGGAGTAGGTAGGACTAGTCAAGGTGCAGGAGCCTAAATAGCTGGCCGCTGTGGGACTGTGATTACGGGTCTAGGTGCTGGAGCTGGGTTGAGTCGATATGGACATGCTACTATGGCGTGAGTGGATGCGTCACAAACCAAACACAGGCCATTTGCATGCCTGCAGTTTTTCGCCAGGTGTCCATTCCTCTTGCAGTAGAAGCAAAAGTCTAGACTGGGCCGGTTAAATGTTCCTCACGGTCTCTTGGGTGCAAATGTTATAGCCTGGAGAGGCTCCTCCTGCCATTTGGGTGGCAGGGCGTTTCATACCGACAGTCTGCGGTCTGCCCTTCTTCTTCACCACTGCCTCATAGCGTCGGGCTGCCTTCAAAGCGAGATCATGGATTGGGACATCCCCTGTAGCAAGTGCAGCTTGGATTTCTGAGTCCAACCTTTGCTGAAATCGTCGTGCCCGGATCTCAGCAATAGGAATCAGGTGTGCCGCGAACCTATTACGGTCTTGTGTTAACAGTGTAATAAGTGATATCAGGAATTTGAATTTGAGATAATATCTTATCTGCTAAGCATGGTAAACTCAGCATCGTATTCATCCACGGAATTGCTCCACATCGAGCCTTGTTGTAAGTGGATGAACTGTTGTTCCATGTCGAAACAGGCAGTCTTAGGGAAGTACTTCGCATCGAACATATCGCGAAATTTCTTCCATTTAATCGGTTGGGCGAGACGGCTTTCTTCAGCCTTCCACCAGACTCTGGCTTTGTCTGTTAGTTGCAGCTTTACAACTCTCACCCCAAGAAATCTCTAGCACTTGTGCTACTGTCAGATCATCTTCTATTGACTGGGCCCATTCTTCTGCCTTTAGTGGGCTATTTTTCCCAGAGAAATGTTTCGGGTGCAGTGCCCGGAATTGCTCGACTCTGGGTGCCTCGACTACTGGGCGATGCATGAGGATAGCAGTATGTTGCTGCTGACCCTCCAAGAGACTTTTAATTGCCTCAAGCAGTACCGTTTGCTCGTTGATGGGAGCTGCAATGGTAGGTGGTAATGGTAAAGTAGGCGGTGGAGTGTTGCCATTGACGTTTGTGCTTGTGTTGTTGGGAGAATCTATGACTTTGATAGAAAAAGAAAGGTTATGATAGATTTAAGTAATTTGAAATGTAAGGAATGTATAGTTGCTGATTCTTATTATTCTTGTGATATATTGCTTAAGGTTCCATGCAGATTTGACCTGCATGGGCCACCAAAAAAACCTGTCACGCCCCGCTTCCCAGTGTACGGAAACGGTGACGTGGCGGACCACAACGTATTTACTAAGCAATAAATACGTTAAGCGTAATTGAGCAATATATATAAAATGCACAAGAATGACAAGAGGTATAAAATAAACATAAACTTTTATTAACATTTATCTTTACAATACAACTGCTTTGAAAAGAAAAGATATAATGATATAAAGCAATACCTAAACAGTGGTATAGAAACTGAAATAAGTACAAGATGAGCTTCATACGATATTGCTTGTTATGCAAGGAAATTGGCATAAGAGACCCTCTTCGGCAATTATCGGCATTCTTATGACTCTGTGAGGTCGTATCAAAGAAAGTGCATGGAAACCAATCCCGGGAGCGTAATTAGCATCGATAAATCAGCTGATGATAGATACATAAGGATATTTTGTTTGCTATGGTGCTTGTATTAACGAGTTCTTAGATGGTTACCGACTTCTTATATTTCTTGATGGAACATCACAATTGAATATGGTTTTTAGCTCAGTTAAAAACTGTATTGTTTGATGGTCTTAGGACTTACCACCCACCGCACATCCTTGTGTTTGTGTTCGATTCCGACATGGGAATTAAATAAGCGGTCAGGATGTGCTTTCCCACCGCATTGCATTCATTTTGCATTCTTCACTTGAAACAGAATTTTAAGAATAAGCTCAAGGGTCTTGGTATGAAGAATTCTGAAGCCGAAACTTATGCAAATCTGATGGAGAGTGCGTGTTACCAGTACACAACGGTTGAATTATTAGAAAAGATGAACCTATTGAAGAATGAATCGATATCTGCTTATAACGCATTGGTTGAACTTATAGTCCTTAACATTAGGCTAATTGTTACTTCCCTGAAATAAGGTATAATCTCAATTCTTGCTCCTCGATACACCTTATTTGGTGATGAACATGATTAGCATAGATATGTATAACATCTGAACAGTTGCCTGCAACATCTGGACAGTCTGCCTGCAACATCTGGACAGCTATGGTCATCGTATGGTCTTGATTTATTTATGTGTTTATTGAATGCAGGTATGATTTGTAAGTCCATGTCGCGCACCCCGCAAGTTCACAGGGAGGCAGAATACGCAAGAAACAAATTTTACGGGCTTCGCAACACCGACTGTTCCACAGAATCAATATTAAACCTTTACTAGCATAACAACTATGAGGTTTTTAACTACTCTGAAAAAAGTTATACCTCATAGTATCAAGTCCTTCGGTTCTTGATGTCCTCCTCCTCTTCTTAAACTCCTTGAAGAGTGTTTGGATCGTGTTTGTTCGTCAGCCTTCTTACGCCAAAGATGATCCATCCGAGAGTGTCAATTTTGAGCTTCTACCTCTAAATTGAGGTAACTAGGATACCTAGTGTGCTAAACCAAGCAACCTAGATGAAGTAGAGATTTATTATGGATTGTTTTGTCTCTAAAATCCTTTGTTGCTCAACTCATGAGACACTTAAGGATTTGAGGAAGAAGAAGAGATCTTGGAGAAAATATAGTATTAATCTTGGAATTAAAGAAGATGGCTCACTTACTTATATAGCAAAGATATTTTCATAAACATAAAAATATCTCCATGTCACCTTACCTAAATAGTAAACCATGAGTCATAAGGTGATTCACCTTACTTCAATAGTAAACCATGAGTCATGTAAGTGATTCATCTTATCTTCCACTCCATTAAAATTAAATGGTAAAAAAATAAACGAGGTGTCTTCTTCTAGAAGTATTTTTGCCAAAATTACAAAAATACCCCTCATCGTATATACATATCTGTATCCGTATTTCGACAAAATACGAATACAAAGAGACGAAAACAATCCAATAATATAATACTAGAATCTGGTTTAAACCAAATCCCACTAGTATTATCTTCCCGATTATCATCCGTATGTGATTGAACCCTGCCGTAAATCCATAAGCCTCTATATCGTTTCGCTCGAAATAGAGAAACCCTCAGTGTGGGACTCTAAAGACTCAACAGTACGTTGGCAGTGGGTTTAACCACAAGCACGTTAGCGGTACTAGCTTGACATAACGGCTATCCAGGTATCCGTCAAAAAAGAAAGGTGACGAGCAAACTCATCTGAACCCCTACTGAGCCTGTCCGTAACAATATCCGTGTAGTCCGGTCTATTCGTCTGAGAGTATCGCATGTAAGGTCTAGGGGGTGGAAATATATCAGACCCCTACTAACCAAACAAGTCGTGTCAGTGTGGCTCAAGACCATCCGAGAATCTACTGGTCCGTCCACCGGTAATTCTCAATTCACCCTGGCCAGGGACTTATGGTGTTGACCAACCGATCACAGCGCGACATCGACTCCCTATACCGGGAGTGACGAATTCCCAACAGTCGCTCACTGCCTCCATGTGACTCAGGATTGTACCCAACTAAAACCTATTTCCACGACTTAGTAGAACCGTGGTAGGGTATTAATCAAAGTACAGTGGGAACTCATACGAGACAAATGACGACCTCAGGTCAACAGACTATTTGCACACATGTCATCAGAGAACTGCTATCTGACGATAGGTATAATACCATCTAGTCAGTCCTCGGCGAGTCCTGTCCAATGTACTTCAGTGAGCATCTGTATACAATTTTAGGTGCACCTCACCAATGGTTGTGGGACCAATCCATCGCCCCTCGTCAGGGTTTAGATATGTATACACCAGTCTACTCGGGAGTATTGATGCCCAGTCTCGATACTCCGTCGACTAGGGACATTTTAAGGATGTGCCTATCGACTACCCAGCTCCCACAAGTATGATTGCCATTATAACGCTGGTAGTCAGGCAAATATCCTACGAGCTTTATCAACATGTATATTAGATATGAAATACTAGGTAAAACACATTACATGTTAAGATAAAAGCAAACCAAATAGCATACTATTATATCGAGCAAGATTGTCCTATACATACATATCCCTAGCATCCTATACAAATGAAGGCCTCTAGGGTATATATATCCAACATGATCATGTTACATCCAATGTTACTGAATCATATAATAACTGGATACGTGAGGCTCACATTTTTCCTATTCTTCAAATAGTTGACTACATAAGGGTATGTTTGACGGATCGCTTTAACAGTCGTCAAGAAAAATCTAAAGGATGGAATGGAGTGTTATATAAGTCGGAGGAAATTCTGAAAAAGAATTTGGAAGCTGCGGGAGTATTTTCTGTTCATCAAGCCGATATAGAGCATAATGAGGTGTTCGACATTAAAACTGTTCGGATCAATATGTCGGCTTGATCATATACATACCGAGAATGAGATGTTACTAGAATTCCTTATAGGCATACTTGTGCAGTTATCAATTTTTTGACGCAATCAATTTATAACTACTGTGACCATTTCTTAACAATTGAATATTTCATGGCTAGTTATGCGAATACAATATACCCAATACCTGCATTTGACAAGTCGACAGTGACGGAAGAGAATATTGAGATTCAGCCTTCTATGACGAGAAAACGGCCGGAAAGACCCCTTACAAGGCACATAAACAACAGGGATGTTAAAAAAAAGAAGATAAACTGCGGTAGGTGTGGCAACGAGAGTCACAATAAATAGACATGCACTGCTCTAATCGACTAAATTTAAAATAGCTACATGTTTGATATTTTGTTTTGTGTCTATGTATCCACCGGCAAGTTTCGAGGACTTTTTGTATTAAAACATTACGATATTTGGTATAATTTTGCTATAAAAATTGCTCATGGTAAAGTATGCATCTGAATGAAATTTAAATATTGTTTCATGAAAAGCATTTATGGTTGCATGTAATATCTAAGCAATTGCCTGTAACATCTTTGCGGTTGCCTGTAACGTCTAGAAAATTTGTCTGTAATATCTAAGCAGTTGCCTGTAAAATCTAAACAGTTGCCTGTAACGTCTAGAAAAGTTGCCTGTAACGTCTAGAAAAATTGCTTGTAACATCTAAACAGTTGCCTGTAATATCTAAGTAGCTGCATGTGTGCATCCTCTCAAGCAATTTGTTGTCATTCATAAAATAATTAACAATATCGGCCAAATAAAAATAGATCAATACATGTACGAATAAAGCGACGAAGAGTTTAAATTTAAATCAAGAATTATGAAGCTTCTCCTATTTGAGATGGTACCAGAGCAAGTGTATGGCAACGAGGGTCACAATAGACAGACATGCACTGCTCCTGTCGACCGAATTTGATATTGCTACATATTTTTGGTATTTTGTTTAAATATCCACCGTCAAGTTTTGTGGATGTTTTGTGCTAAAATGTTACGATATTTGTTATAATTTTGCTGTAAGAAATGCTCATGATTAAGTATGCATCTGAATGAAATTTATAAGCAGTTTTATGAAAAGAATTAGCATTTGTCTATAACACTAACCACTTGCCTTTAATATCTGCAATATCTAACCACTTTCTTGTAACACTTAAACAGTTGCCTTTAACATCTGAATAAAATGCATGTAACATCTAATCAGTTGCCTGTAATATCTAAACAGTTGCCGGTAACATTTTAAAAAAAAGTCTGTAACATCTAAGCAGTTGATTGTAACATCTAAAAAGCCGTTTGCAACATCTGCATAGCTGTGTGTAGATTCAGTCAACAAAAGTAATCCACATTATCAACCAACAATTGTTTGGCAGTCATAACACAATCTATGAAGAATCGGCTAATATCGGCGAAATAAAACTAAATACATCAACAATTATTTGACACTCATAACACAATCCACATTATCGGCCATCATCGGCGAAATAAAAGCATATCAATACATCTCCGAATAAACTCACAAAATGTTTAAACTTAAATCAACCAATATCAAGACTCTTGTTGCGAAAATAGAATTTGCACTGCTAGTATCGGCAAGCCACTGCTCCAAAGGTTTTCCCTCATGTGCATCTGCTGCGGATCGGCCCTCAATCAAGACCTTCATGAACAAGTACACAAACACTCCACAATTCTTTTTGTTAAAGAACATATATAGTTAACAAATGCATATAATTATAAATGTTAACATAAAATTCCTAAAATAAAAATCGTCTATAAAAGAAGAAAGTAAAAACTTTAAGCAAAGGAAACATTTCTTACGAGTTTCCTTCAAGTGGGCAAGCGTCAACCCTAACACTAACGTAATCAAATTCATTGAAGCCCCCATGTGCGTGGAATTTTCTTGTCTCAAAATTCCTTATGAACTGCATATATAGCTTAGCCCCTTGCTCTCAATGGCTGTTGATCTCAAGTGAGGATTAATGCCGCATTTCTTTGTTGGCGAAGTCTACAACGAACAATGTCCAATGGTCATTATGACATATAGGGTCATAAGAATGGTCGAGGGGGAATTCCATGCATCTTCAATGTATATATTCCATGCACTACTATTCATGTGCAAAGCTCCCTTGTCTGTGTGTCGACACTCATGCTCTGTCACATGTATTTAGCTTGTTAATAATTGAACGAATGTAATCATGACAACCGAATAAAAATTAGCCAATTAATGAAAATAGCATGAGAACGTATGATTCAGAAACAATCGCTACTAAAATGAAGTTATTGAAGATTATTAACATCCTTTAAGCATTAGGCTCAAGCATAAACAGACATCCATGAACATGTATAAATAGCTGTCTCTAACTCACCAAACCCCTCTTGCACCATTACAATTATAGAAGATTATTTGAGAATCACGTCTCTAAAATACACTAAATCCAGCCACCAAGAAAATACATTTTGGTACTGTACATTATCATCCATCAATCTGCATTGTACATTTTTTTTCCTTATGGTTTTGTTAAAAAACAACAAAACTTACTGTTAAAACGCTGCCAAGCCGAGATACAGGGAGATGCTGATTAGGGACGCAGATGCAGGTCTGGCACAGGGAGGCTAGACAAGGCCATGAAGAGCCGCAACTTTAAATTTTGTCACAAAGAAATACAGTTGTGATAATTTTTGGAATACAAAGAAAAATAGTGCATGGAATTAGTGAGTATACCATCACAAATGACAAGCTAGGATTAAAGTCTTCCAGTGCCTTTGAAGAATGATAAACTCACCGTCAACGAAATTGAAAAGTTCAAGTACACCATATAATTGTTGGCCCGGACAATCTGAGTGGCCACCCACACAGCCAAGTTCAAATGATCGGACGCTATCATCCTCCAAACCGAAAACTCTCATACCTCAATTGAAAAGTGAAAACCTACAATAAGGAAAGTAAACTGCATTTTTGATCGGGCCATCATAGATAAAAAAAAAAAAAAATACTTACAATATTTCAATAATTAATGATGATTGCTTCATTCATAATGTGGAAAAGCTCACTAACCAAATCTCATCACTGCTTCCTTTTCATGTTTAATAAAACAATTTAGGAAGGAATCAAATAAAAGAAAATAATCTAACATGGTTTCACTATACAAGATTCAGCAAGCAATATACAACAACAACAACAACAACAACTGAGCCTTTTATCCCAAGCATATGGGGTAGGCTACATGAACCAACATGAGAATCACGCCGGGTCCAGCACATGAATCCTCTGTCTCCACTCACTTCTATCGAACAATATACTTTCATTGAGTCCTTTGGCAACCATATCGTTTCGTATCACCTCCATCCATGTTTTCTTCGGTCTCCCTTTTGCCTTTTTGCCATTGCCCATCTCGAGAGTATCTATTCGTCGGACCGGTGCTTCCATAGGTCTGCGTCGCACATGACCAAACCATCGTAGCCGGTTTTCCCGCATCTTCTCCTCCACAGGTGCTACACCAACTTTTGCACGAATATCCTCATTCCGCACCTTATCTTTTCTAGTGTTACCGCACATCCAACGAAGCATGCGCATCTCCGCTACGTGCATCTTCTGTGTATGATGCTTCTTAGGAGCCCAGCAAGCAATATCATGTCCAAAATACCAACATATGGTTCTAAAACTAAACAAAAAGATGGTAAGTTTTCTCGTCATATGCATGGTTTATTATTCTATTCATTTACCCTTAAATTTGCACAACCAATTGGATGAGAGAAAGAAATTTCAATTAGTTTAGCTAAATGCTGCAGAAATTCTACCCTCAAAAAATTGTTACACAAGCTCTCTTATAAAGTTATAGTATCAGCTCAATTATCATATATAATATTTTATCGAGCAAGTTAAAAGCATGGTATTCATGGTTACAGGCTAGATATCTAAATTTCCTTTATAAACAGAAGCACAAACTTGTAGAACAAATTAGAACTTATCATTTTTTAAACAAGAGAACGACACAGAGCTCCTAAGAAAATTCAATACATATAAGGATTCAATCAGATAATTGCAAACTCAACTAGGAAACTAGAAATCTTATTAGCACACGCATATGCCTAAACAGTTGTGAAGCATGGCTCATCAGAAGCCATTTGTTCTGTTCAAAATTGGATAGACAAGCATGAACAGAAACCCATCTTAATTCAATGAAAATGAAAAGCATATATGGTTAGCGAGAACTTTTTACAAACACCTTCATGGCACGCCCTGTATAGAATTGAGACCGAGGGCCTGGTGGATTTTTTTCAGTAAGATGAAGAGAAAATCATAAGCAAGCACCATGGTCTATGTTCTCATACAACGAAATCTGTCAACATACAACAAATTCAAATATTGCAATATTTTGAAAAAAAAAATCCTAGTATAATTTAAACACTTAATATAAATTTTACCTGCTCCAGTTGAGTTGGGGCTGAGGGAGAGGTGAGATCTGAAGATGAGGGACGGCCTCATTTGGGAGAAGGGCACTTTTGTAACTTCATGTGTACGCTATCGTCGGTAACCCATTTACCAATAGGGCCAAAAGATAAAGAATTTGTATTTTGGGGTGGGCTTTTATTTCATAAACAGGAAGGGAAAAAAGCAAACTTGTAAAAGATAAAAGGCAAAAAGAAGAAAGAACTAACAGCCTTTGTTCCATGCAAGTTGCAAGAACTCATATTGAGAAAAAACTCTCATCAAACTCTGTGATTCTTAATGGACGCCTGCTTGGCTAATGGTCGGAGAATTATTTAAAATTAGAATCCGTGCACGTGTGCAATGCACGATTTATATAAATTAGTCCACTGTTCTTGTATTTGATAAATTATTGGGTTTTTTTTTACTTAAAACTCCCCAAAACTTAGCTAATCACTGAAACACCCAAAACTAGGTAATCACTTATTACCCAAAAAACTTTGAAGTTGCTCATAAACGCACCCCCACTAGCCATTTACCCAAAAAACTTTGAAGTTAATAGAGAAACTCGGGATAGAGTTATTAAAACCATCCAAATCACTTGTCTTCATCAAAAATTCCCAAATAGAGTCCCAATTCAAATTAGGATTTAAGAATTGCACTTCAAATTCTTTAATTAGCAATGGAATATGGTTCTTTTTTCTCAACTTTCTCCAGCCATGAAGCAACGGAATGCCAATGCGGGCTTAACTGCAAGTTTCGTATAAGTGGAAAACTGAAAACGAAGGAGGAGGAAAAGTTCTTCAGTTGCCCTAAGTATGAGGGCCCAGATCAATAGGAGAAAAGGAGGATGAAAAACACCAGAGAAATGACGGTTTTATTGAATAGAATCGTGGAGTTATAAGTGAGGTAGATGGGGATATTATAAATTAACCAACGGCTATACTTTCTTTGGACGGAATTTTTTTATTTTTGGATTGGGGTTGAATTAGCAACTTAAAGGTTTTCTGGAACATAAGTAATTATCAAATTTTTTTGGGAGCATGGAGGTTTAAGTAAAAAAAACCCTAAATTATTTGAGAAATTAATGGCATTTTTATTACTTTTAAGAAAAGAGAGATAAATAAAGGGATGACAGTAGGGCTATTTAAAAAGCTCAAAGCTCGGAGCTTGGTTCAGAATTGGCTTGTTAAAAGCTCGGTTCGGACTCGTTTGATAACTAAATGAGCCGAGCATGAGCAAAAATCTAAGCTTGGCGAAATAAATAAGCAAACACGAACGCAACAGGCTCGAGTTCGGCTCGTGTTCAAGCTCGGCTTATTCAAGGCTCGTGTAAAATTGGATAATCTATATCATATTTGGAATTCAATATGAATAAACATATAATTACTTATTCTTAAATTTATATTATAATTTATTAGCTTGTTGATGTTAACTTGGTCTTATATCATGATAAATATCGAATCAAATATTGTTATATTAAAATATTAAAGAATTTAAATAATCAACAACTTTAAATTTTATCGAAAAAGTTCAAAACAAGTTTTAACCTAGTTTATTTAATAATAACAACTGCATTTCCCGCAACTCAATTTATTAGATATAATATTGAACATTGATATCATGTTTTTAAATATTGATGTAATTACTTATATTTTTTTGGGATTTTAGATAGGCTCTATAAAGCTCGAGGCTCAATGAAGAATCGGCTCGGTCTCATTTGATAAATTAACGAGCCAAGCTTAAACTAGTTTTTATGCTCGTTTAAATAACCGAGCCAAACCGAAAAACCTGAAGTTTCGCTCGTCTCGCTCGTTTAACCGCCTTGGATTGGAGAGAGAAAGAGAGATGAGGGGAGAGAACTTAAATAGGACTGGGAAGGGGTGGGGGTGGATCAACTGGTTTCGCCCGACGCGGTCCATTACAAGCTGGGCCTAGAACCAGACTGGGCTTGGATTTAGGGCACTCATGGTGGCCCAAGGCCCGGCCAACTCGAGCTTGGCCCGGCCCTAAGACCGACTAAGCATGACGGGCTTAGGATGGGACCGGCCCCACTGCCACCTTGATATTTGTGGGTACAGAGCTTTTCAAAATTTTGATTATTTGAAGAAAATAAAAAGAGAAAAGGTCACATCACTCGTCTCCAGCTCTAACTGTAACAGAGGAAATGATGTGAACAACAACTTATTGAATTTGGCCTTTCACTAGCATTCCACCTCATGATTTGTCATGTTGGACACAACTTGAGTGGACATTAAGCTGTACATAGATCCATTTCTGAGCCGATTGGTTGCAAGATTTGAGTCGGATTCTAAAGTTTTGAATGCTAAATTCATAAGGAATTGATAATTGAGGAGAATAGACGATAGGAGGGAATTTTCTTCTTCAGGGTCGAAAAAATACACCCTCCATGATTTTTTCGGACAATCGGAATCCATCATTTTCATCTTTATCATCTAGGACATGGACACATCAAATTTCATACGATTTTACAACTTTTTCACCGTTGATTTAGCGGGTGCAAAATTAATGGTGTACCGACAATAGAATTTCTTACATTGCTAATCCAATGGTGAAAAAGTGGCAGAAGCAAATGAAATTTGGTATGTCCGCATCTTAGATGATAAAGATGATGATGGATGACGATCATCGAATAAAACGTTGGAAGGTGTAGTTTTTCGACACCGCCTGACGAAAAACCCTTTTTTCTTCATTATTTTCTTGATAATTTGTTGTTTGGTTTGCAAAGCTAAAAAGAGTTTGGAAGAAAGGTTAGAATTACTCATTTGCAAAGAGCTGTTGAGAAGGAGTATTGTCTTTATATGGAGTTCATCCAACTTATACTCACATTGATAATTTTACCTCCAGATCCATATATGGATTCCATGATCAATTTGAGTGTTATCAAACAACGGAATGGATTGTGGAGCAAATAACCCTTTCATTTTTTAACCAACCAAACATGAGAACAACAAATCCATGAGATTACTCTTCTATGGAATGAGGATTCCATTTGTGGGAGTTTAGCAACCAAACAGCGCACTAACATCATCCATTTTCATTCAAAAGAAATAGAGAAATTGGTATCGGTGTTAGAACGGTCTATAGTTGACCAAAAGGTACAGAATTCAAAGCTCCCTTGTATTGGATTACGGCAGATTATTTAATAAAAGAATAAAATATATACCATAAAATTACCGGATACAAATTTATTAACTAACAATGCTGACATCAAATGTAATATCTTATTAATCACTGTCCCATATCAATATGAAGAACTAACCCATTGTTTTAGTTATCAAAACAAGTTTAAGAAATAAATCAACCCATTCCAATTAAGCGTACATCAAAATAGTATTTTATTTCTAAAAATATTGAACTTAGCATAACTTTGGCAGTGGCTCCTCCTTCAATATATTAGATATCTCTGCTTCTCTACTATTATCACAAGAACATTAAAATGGAAGTGTGACACTTTTAATTTCCGTTCAAAAAAAATTAGAAAAATGATTTTTTATATTTTTATTTTTTTTATAGTTGACATAACCAAGATTTCTCACTTAAAGTTTCAAAAGTAACTGTTTAAAATGATTCATAAAAAACCAATGAGCAATAGCTCAGTTGATATGTGCACTTCCCCTCTTGGAGAGTATTATGATGATATATAAAATAATGGACGGCTATGATGTATTCAGGGTATATTTATAATAAGTTATGATATTTATATAAAGAGCTGATGGGTTAGAATTTACCTATCATCATAATTATCCTCCTAAATACTTCTCACCTCTCTCTCTCTCTGATATGGTATCCGACCCTCTGATCCAATCCTATATTGAATCTCCACCATCCAATAAAAAAATTAGAAAAAATTAAATAAACGCTGAGTTGCCGCCAAGCCACCTCCTTCATCAACCTCATCACCTTCGATGAAGCATACACCTCAGATCTGAAGCTCGCCGACCTTTGATCCAAAGCTCAACCCTCAGATCTGAAGCCTCCAAAGCCATTGTTTACCGCCGAAAACTGGACTGAGATATTGGGACGTCCAGCTTGAATTTGAGGGCAGATACTATTTGGACATATCCATACAGCTCTCCGAAAATACCAAGTTGATTTATGATACCGTATATTGGATGTTTTGATAGATGTGACCGATGCAGCAGACTTCATCAGATTTCTTCTCATTTGTGAGAGGCTTTTGATTGTGGGGATACTCTTCTCTGTAGGCGCAAGGTCCTACAGTTAATTACGTTATCACGTTGCAATTACTTTCTCGTGTTCCGGTAAGTCACTTCGTATCGTGTTATATTTTTTTATTTTGGTTGCCCGTGGATTGTATACGGAGACTAGTTTATGTCGTCGTCCGTAGAACGCGGATTAGTCCAAATCCGTATATATGTATGAATTTGGATTTGAACTTAGAACGCAGATCTCGGATGAACGAGGTCCATCGGTTCAGAATATATTATCTGAGAATCGTTAGTCATTTTCGAAGCTAAAATCAACTCATCAGTATATAGTTAAGGCTCGTTAATCCTTTTTAGATTAAGATCAAATTAACAAATATTGATTAAAGATCTTTAGTCATTTTTTAGACTAAACTCACTTGGCTTTACAGATGTTTTGATCAATAGAGGCTTCATTATTTAATTAAACTTTGTTTAAGTGATTAAATGATATTTTATGGTACAAGTGCGCAGGTATATATGACGCACATGTTCATTTATTTCATTTGAAAGGGAACGTACGTATGTTACTCGTGGTTACGCACTGTTTTATTCCAAGAATGTTGCACAAGTGTGTATCACATAACGCGCATCTGTTACAGGTTTCAAGTTATATATGCGCGCATGTATGTATGTGCGCATGTAGTTAATAAGTCAGTATACATTGTACATCAGTACGCATTCCTTTGTATGCGACTTTTATTAAGTACGTACACGCGCGTATCACGTGATGCGCATGCCTTTATAAGCCATTTTTATCGAGTGCGCACACGTGTGTATCACGTGGTGCACATGTCTTCAGAGCCAATTTTTATCAAGTGTGCACATGTGGATATCACGTGATGTGTATGCCTTCATAGGCGGCTTTCGTCAAGTGTGCACACGTGGATGTATATGATATGCATGCTTTCAGAGGTTGTTTTTGTTAAGTGCGCAGACGTAGATATACATGATGCACATCCCTATAGCATTATTTTCCCAAGGATAGCAATTTTTATCATTAAGCACGCACTAATTCGAGTGCGCACTTATTTTCATCAGAAAGCAAAAGTTTTTGCTAAGAAGCAATGGCTTCTGTTTCACTATCTTTTCATTCTCTTATTTTCCGAGAAGTGAAAACCTTAGTTTTCATCTATTTTCGAGTCGGGTATTCATGTGTTTTATAGCGCGCATTTTATATTTCTTTGGTTCTTAACATCAATCTCTCGCAAAAGTATAAATTTTATGAACGAGAGACAAATTCTGAGATTATTTGATCTTTTAATGGCGAATCGATAGATTCGAAAAGAAGCAAAGGCTTCTGTATAAAAGCAAAAGCTTTTTAATGGAAGAAAAGAGAATTTTTTCTTTTTATTTCTTCTACCTTGCGCAATTTTACCGATGAAGGAGAAGTCTTGATATTTTCAAGCTTATAAGAAGATTTTTTTCTGTCCTTCATTTCTTCATATGGGACTCCTATTTATAAGAGGGAAGAAATTAGGGTTTGTTCAGTTTTTTTAGTTTGTTTCTATCTCAATCCGAATTTAGATTGATTTAAAAATATTTAATTGATTTATATCAATTAGGGGTGACATGCGCACCGTTAGATTTTTGATTCATAGATCTTTTGGTTAAGGTATTTAATTAACAGAATATTTTACTATTAATTAAAAATTTGATTGCTTATTAATCAAGATTTAATTCTTTTTTAATAAACGTATATTTTCAGGGATTGCGCACGCATTTTCACTTGTTGTCGATTAAGTGTGCATTGCGTCCGTGTGTTGCACGTGTATGTGTGCACCTATTATTTGCGCACTTATTGCATGTACGCTCATGTCTTATGACTTTGTCATTAAACACGCGTGCGCACTTACTTATTCGTATGTTTTCGAAGCGACAAACAAGTGGCGAGCTATGATTTATTAGTCCTGCCTCGAGACTTGCCAGAATGCAAACCGTCTTTTCAAAACCCTATAAATATATGTCTTTTTCTTCACTTTCTTTAGAGTTATACCCTTTTAAAGTTCTTGTTTTCTACCGGAAGCCTTTGCTTCCTTACTAATTTGATAAGTGCACTTACGCCCCTCTGCCTTGCGCATCCCTTTTTAGTTTGTGTTTTTAATTTTACTTACGCACTCTTTGGGTTGGGTATTTGACTTATCTTGTGCACCTTTTTGGTTGCGCACTTAAGAAAATCTTAAGAGTTTTTTTTTTACTTTAAGGACGTCACTTAAGTTTAACTTTAATCAAATTTTAATTTTGAATTTGGATATTTTTAGTCCACCTTTGTAGTGAACTAACGCTTTTTCAGTCTTTTTCTTTCAGGTGCCATGGCCAACCGTCTTTACACGATTAGGGAGATTGTTTCCTATGCTGACATCCGCTTTTACGAGCCGGCTTTTACCGATGCTCAGTGTGAAGACGTACTTCATCGTTTTGAGGCTCATAGTGGGCGAAAAATTCATCGACGCTCCACCTTACTCCAGCTGATATTTCAAGCCATCCATGATACCATTTCTGAGGCTATGGATGTAATGTCTCTCCTTACTCTTAACCAAGCCACGGATAAGGTGCATTCAGTTTTTCTAATAGAGTTTATTTCCAAAGGGTTGAGAGACCGTGCAACCATATTTCAGTGTGTAATCTTCCAACAGCAGGCCATCTTGTCCGCATATGATAGAGGCGAACAGATATGCACAGCGGTGGAGAATAAGGCTTTCGAGTTTTTGTCGGAGTCTGTTTATAACTTCACTCACCCTTATAACTCGGCCAATCTATTGCCTCTCTAAAATTTCAGGCGATGTAACATCCTTTGCTTTTATTTATCTTTTACTTTTCAGTATTAATCTGCAATCCTCCTTTTTGACGTATTAATGAAAAGTTTCTTTTCTTTTAAATTTGCACTTTTTTGCTGAAATTTGCTTTTGTTGCAAGACCCCTTCATTAGCATATGTGCACGTATCGTGTATTAGCCTTTATGTGCGCACTTACATATGTGCGTATGGTAATGGAATCAATTTCATGATGTACGCATGTATATAGGTGCAGAAGTCAATTGAATCAACTTCTTGATGTGCGCATGTATATAGGTGCATAAGTCAATTGAACCGGTTTCATCGGGTGTGCATGTATATAGGTATGCAAGTCGATTAAATCAACTTCTTAATGTGCGCATGTATATAGGTGTGCAAGTCAATTGATCCAGTTTCGTCAGGTGTGCACTTGAACAGGTGTGAACAAATACCCCCCATCGATCGCGCACACATGTCCTGCATGTGGGTGCAATCGATGTCGAATTTCGAATCATCGGATTTTCTTCAAGATCCGCTGAAGGTGACCCGACTTTTTGACCTCCTATAAAAAGGGTGCACCCTTTTTTCTGAAGCGCATCACTTTCACTTTTACTTGCGCATTTTAAGAACTTCTCCTTCTTTTGCGCACTTTTTTCTCTAGTGTTTACACACTTGTTCGAAACTTTTGCTTTCTTTAACTTCAAACGGTAAGTACGTTGCACAATTTTTGTTTTTACCCACTTACTTAGTGCGCACTTATGGCTTGTGCACTTGTCTAGTACGCACTTATGACTTGCGCACTTGTCTTTAACTTGTCGATTGCGCACTTTGAACGTGCAATTATGGACCATTTTGACCTAGGACTTATCCTAGAAACCTTAAAGCAACTCACAGTTTAGTTTAAGGATTTTAAAGAAACTTAATCATTTTAGTCTAAGTACTTTAGAGGAACTTTAGACGATTTTGCGCAAGAATTCTTGTGAAGTTTCTTAACTTTGCAATTAAGACTCCCACCGTTCGGGATATCCCATGACTGCTATTTTAACGCTATCTTTTTTTCTTTTGCCTTTTCAGGTAGCATGGTATATTCGTCAGACTTTGGTTATAAGCGTCCAAAAAACTTGCGCTCGGATGAGCGACCGGACTCAGATATCTTTCAATTGATACGGGCTTACGATGCTCCGCAATAGGGTTTGCATCTATGGGCTGGATGGTACAACCAAATAATACAGGGCCGAGTCAGCTTTCAATGCGAGGCGCCCTCCGATCCTTTGGGGGCTATCCAGTACACAGATCCTCTACCAACTACTTTCACGGCGAAGGTGGAAGACTGGACATCTTATAATAGGTTGCAGCCGTCTTCAAAAGGCGACACCAACACCAATAGATCTTTTGGGCCGTCGAATGAGCCAGGATGAGGCGAGACCATGGGGAATACCCTACAACGTGGGTATAATCCCAAGGTATCTGACCAGCTACATTAGATGGGTCAGGTTTATCTTGTCAACGGAGAGTACTTTGCTGGAACGCACTGGGCTTTATGTAGCAGTTTACGCTTTCCTGTTTGAGTACCCTAAGATCGGACCGTGGTGGGTGAAGTCTTTCTCCGAGCAGTGGAACATGCAAACCAACACCTTTATGATGTCTGATAAGGAGGCATCCATTTCTTTGTTGGAATTCCAACATATCTTCGGGCTGCCAATCACGGGTGAACATTACGAGGAGCTAGTTTCCCGTGACGAGTTTGTTTTTACTGCGGGTCCGGCTGCCGAAGATTTGACGGGCGATAATGCAATAGTTTTCTTGCGACCAGGCCTTAGGAAAGTGCTAACCATTTTCTAGAAGATGCACAAGGCCTCTAAAGGAGAAAGGGTTACTTTTGAGGCTTTCATTTCTAGGTTTGTGAACCCGCATGTCCTTAGTGCCGATATCGATAGGCATGCAGACATGAGAAATCTTTTTAGTTTACGGATGCAGGAGAAGGATCCCGCGGCGGTGGAAGAATATTTTCGTCCTAGCGCATCCCTTCATGAGTTCAAGGACGTTGCTGCTCCGGGGATCAACCGGAACTCTATTTTTATTGCTTTCATAGGCTTGTGGCTGAGCTAGTTCGCAATCCCTATTCACCTAAGGCTGATGCGGGTCTTCATCTTTTACCCTGATGATCGCATAGCTTCTGGTGCAAGGCTAGCCATTAGTATCGCCGAGCTGTCATTTCTATATCGAGGAAGCGAATACTTGAGTACGAAATTCCGAGATTATTTAAAAGAGAATAGGATTCTCTTTCAGTTTACTCCTCCGTATACACCATATCACAATGGTATATCGGACGGAGGAATCACACTCTATTGGATATGGTGCGCTCTATGATGATTAGTGCTAAGTTACCTCTTTCATTCTGGGGATATGCGCTTGAGACAACGGCATATTTATTGAATCAAGTTCCGTCCAAATCTGTTCCTGAAACTCCATATGAGATATAGAGTGGGAAGAGACTATTTCTTAAATTTATTAAGATATGGGGTTGTCCGGCTTATGTTAAAAAGCAAAATCCAGACAAACTCGAGGCACGATCGGTACTATGCAAATTTGTAGGAAATCCAAAGAAATCTATGATATATTTTATACCTCACTGAGGAACAGAAGATGTTTGTTGCTTGTCACGTTATATTTTTGGAAAAGGAATTTCTTGCAAAAGTAATTAGTGGGAGCACGGTAGAGCTGGAAGAAGTTTTAGAAGTACAGACTGTAGCTGAAAATTTAGTAGAACCAGAGGATTCAATAGTCCCTGACGAATCTCATCCACTCCGCAGATTTAGTAGGGTTTCCCACTCACCTGGGAGATACTATGGTTTTCTCATAGATTGTGGGAGCGGGAATTTCACCATGGAAGATGATGACCCGACTAATTTCAAGTAGGCCATCATAAGCGGGGACTCTGTGAAATGGCTGAATGCTATGAGATCTGAGATGGAATCCATGTAAACCAACAAAGTATGGACTTTGGAGGTTGCTCCTGAAGGGCTAAAAGCTATTGGGAGCAAATGGATCTTCAAGAAGAAGATCGGTGTAGATGGAAGATTGAGACCTTCAAAACTAGACTTGTAACAAAAAGTTTTCGTCAATGACTAGGTGTCGACTATGACGAGACCTTTTCTTCAATGGCTATACTTAAGTCCATCCGGATCCTACTTGCCATTGCTGCATACCATGACTATGAAATCTGGCAGATGAATATTAAGACCGCTTTTCTAAATGGTGATTTAGAAGAGAGCGTGTATATGATATAACCAGAGGGTTTTGTAGACAGTGGGAGCAGCAGAAAGGTGTGCAAACTGTTTAAATCAATCTACGAATTAAAGCAGGCGTCGCGGAGATGGAACATTTGCTTTGATGTAGCAAGTCAAAGAGTTTGACTTCATCAAAAATGTAGATGGACCCTGTATATATAAAAAGGTAGTAGAGAGTTTGGTTGTATTCCTCGTATTATACATGGATGACATACTCTTGATAGAAAATAATGTTCCTATGCTGCACTCGATCAAACTCTTTCTATCACAAAAGTTCTCCATAAAAAATCTGGGTGATACCTTTTACATCTCGGAGATAAATATCTATAGAGATAGATCTAAAAGGCTGTTGGGATTGTCCAAATCTAGATATATAGATACCATACTAAAGAGGTTTAGTATGGAAGATTCCAAGCATGATAACTTACCCGCATGCTCAGGAATCACCCTCTCCAAAGAGATGTCTCCCAAGACTGGTGAGGACAAGGCTCGCATGAACATGCTATCTTATGCTTCTGCAGTCGGGTCTATCTTGTATGCGATATTATGTACCAGACCGGATGTAGCTTATGCACTTGGTATGGTAAGCATGTATCAATCAGACCCAGGGGAGAAGCATTGGATAGTTGTGAAGAACATTCTTAAGTACTTGCGAAGGACTAAAGAAATATTCTTTGTGTATAGTAACGGAGAACTCTAAATGGGGTCCTTTACCGATTCAAACATCCAGAGTGATAAGGATGACAGCAAGTCTGTCTCGGGTTTGTCTTCATATTCAATGGAGGGGTGGTATGTTGGAAGAGTTCCAAGCAAGATACTATTGCAGACTCAACAATGGATGCTGAGTACATCGCTGCTAACGATACTGCCAAGGCGGCTATTTGGATAAAGAAGTTCATCATTGAACTTGGTGTGGTTCCATCCATTATTGATCCAGTACCCTTGTATAGTGATAACAATGGAGCTGTGACTTTGGCCAAGAAACCTCGGTCCCATCAACGATCCATACATATTCTGAGACGGTATCACCTGATCCGGGAGATAGTAGATCGCCGCGAGATCGAGATCAGGAGAGTTGACACGAAAGACAACATGGCGGATCTACCCACGAAGGCCCTTCCCCAAACGCAATTCGAGAGACTTTTTGGGATGTTGGGTATGGGATACTACAACAACTGGTCTTAGTGTAAGTGGGAGATTGTGAGTGATATGTATGCCCTAAAGGCCATTATTGTAAATTATTGTGGATGCTTGGACACACACACACACACACGCACACACACACACACATATATATATAGGAATTTCTTACTCAACATGATAGTATGCTATCTGACTACTCTTTATCTTAACATGTACATTTGCTCTAATTTACTATTTCACTGATACATGTTGATAAAGACCTTATGATATTTTGCTTGACTACCAGGAATATGATGTAGATCATACTAGTGGGGCCTGAGTAGTCTACAAGAACATCCTTGAAGTGTTCCTAGGCGAGAGAGTATGAGGCAGGGCATCGATATTCCAGAGTAGACCAGTGTGTATGTTTTTTGACCTTGTATGGGGGCGATGGTTGATCCCACAACCATCGGTGTTTGACACCAAAGATTATACGAATGTGCTCATTGGAGAATGAGTACACCGAACGAACTCGCCGAGAACTCCTGGACGGTACCATACCTATCATCAGATAGCAATTCTCTGGTGACGTTTATACATGTTAGTCTGTAGACCCGAGATCGTCACAGTGTCTTGTGTGGTTCCCACTGTGCTTTGATTACCTCATTACCACGGCTCTACTGAGTCGTACAAACAGGTGGTAGTTGGGTACAGTCCCGAGTCACATGGAGGCGGTGAGCGATAGGAAGGGTTTTGTCTCTCTCGATATTGGGAGTTGATGTTGTGTTATTCTCGATTGGCTATAACAGCAAGTCTCTGGCCACGGCTGATGAGATTTACTGATAAGAGTTATCTGTAGTTTCTTGATTCGTTATAGGCCACACATCGGCATGACTTATCAAATTATTGGGGCCTAACGATTTCACCCCCCAGACTCAATATGCAACATATCAGACGAAAAGACCGAACTGTACGGTAAGTGTTGCTTAAAGGCTTTACGGGAGTTTGGACAAGTTTACTTGTTGATCTTCTATTCGTTCAATACCTGGGTAGCCGTTACGTGCAGCTAGTACCGCTAACGGCTTGTAGGTGTTTGATATGATCATTACCTACTGCCAGCGTATTAGCGAGTGTTTAGAGTCCCACATAGAGATTTCCTAACTAAAGCGAAACGAAGTAGGGCATGTATAGAGATATGTGCGGGAGCTTGATTAAATACGGATATTTGATACCGTATTCTAATCTAGCGTTAATTGGTATTAGCCGGGTTATATATGATATAACCGGATTATTGAATCAAGTGTTGATTTAATAATTATATATATATATATATATATTTATATATATATATATATATATAAACTAATATTATACTCACTTGATATTTTTCATCACTTTATATATTATTTGTATGTGATATAAATAATATATATAAATTTGAAATGATTGATTATACACAAGAGTTGTGTGTGAGAGAATTACATTGTGTTTAGGATAAGAGGATAATAATTTCCTTTTTGAATTTGTGAAAAGATTCAATGAGTCATTACTTTGGAACCTTGGAGAGTGTATGACTCATTTTCTCTTTTCATTTAATTCATATAGATTATCATTTGCACTTATTCTCACAACACTTGCTCATTCTCATATCCATCTGCATCTTCTTCATTTCTTCTTCTCTTGAGACACTATTCACTCAAAAGAAAAGAGAAGAGAGAAGAGAGAAAAGAAAGATTTTTAGTGAGCTTACCCCCTATTTCATCAACCTAAACCATTCTAGCAAATTGATTTAGGTTGTTATCCTCACTAATACTTTGATTAGTGAAGTGTAAACTTGAGTGTGAGTTACCCCAAGATGGATCATTTTCGACAAAGAAGATTTTGAGCAAGCCTGTTCCTTTCTTTAAGTGGAGCCCTAGAAAGAGTTCAAGATATTACTACAAGTAGTTTTTGAAGTGAAGGAGTTGGCTACAAAGATTGTAGCTTCTTTTCACTTAGTTATTCTTTGTTTAGATTTCATTTGCAACCCTAATTCTTTAGTTCGATTTTGATAGTAGATTTAGCGCTCTAGAAATTTTTAAATTGCATACTTGATGTTCTTAAAACCCTAGTAGAGGTGTTAGAATCTACTTTTAATATATACTAACTGATTTGTTATGCTAATACAACCCTTTCAGAGAAATTACTACATTTATTTTTAAAAATATAATATTTTATAAAATGAGAATAATGGAGGAAATAGGCCCCAAAAGGCTTTTTTCGTTAGGTGGCGTCGAAATCTACATCCTCTGTCATTTTATTCGACGATCAGTACGGTCTATTTTGATTTTCATTGTCTAATATGTAGATATACCAAATTTCATGTGATTTTAACCTTTTTTCACCGTTGATTTAGTGGGTGCAAAATTAACGGTTTATCGACAATAGAACATTTTACATTACTAAATCAACGGTGAAAAAGTGTTAATATCATATGAAATTTGGTGTATCGACATATCAGACGATGAAGATCAAGATGGATGGTATCGATCGTCGAATAAAATGGCAGAGGATATAGATTTCGACGCCACCTAACGAAAAAGCCTCCTGAGACCTCTTTCCTCCATTTATTTCTTATAAAATACTATGTTTATCATATAAAATATTACATTTGTACTGAATATATTATATTTATGTTAAAATACTACATTTAACCCAGATTACTACAACTATTGGTAAAACTGCTACAACTAGTAATAAGATAAATGTATATTGTACTTTATAAGATAAATATATTACTTTGAAAAGTAAATGCAGTGGTTTATAAAACATCAGTGTTGAAAAAAGACATTAGTTAATGTACTTATAATGATTAAAATAAAGAAAATTTTGAGTTTGAGAGTTGTTGATAAGTTTTTTTGGTTCGTAGACTAAACCCTATTGTTTTTGAGCCATAGGGGTTCCTTTTTTTGATAAAAAAATATTTCTGAAAATCACAAAAACAAGGTTAACCCTATTGTTTCAAATTCTCTGAAGAGCAGTTTTTGTATCCACCAACATTGAGGAATTTGTAGAAAGAATCCGTAATAAAGAGGTCATCAGTCGATGGAAGCCAAACTGATTTATAGGCGTTGACTGAATAGCCGATGCCATGGACTTGTCAAATAGACTACTAATAAGATTTGAGTTGCACTACGTGTTGCTAAGATCAATGATGTTTTGCACAAGTAATATAGAACCATCCCAAGGTTGTGGTTGAGATATAGTTGAGCAAATGGCCGGAGTCCAAAGATCTTTGAAAATATGGGTTTTCTCGCCGCTATATACAGACCAAGCCGGCCTCGAAGAAGATGTCAAAAATCCCTGGAAATTTTTCATGTCGTATCTGTATAGTTTCTTGCTATATTTGAATAGGTCATACGTATCACAGGCAGCTGTATAGATATTACTGGCAACTGCATACATATCGAATAATAACTAGATATAGCATGCAAGGGGTTTTTTGACGACTGAAAGCTTTTTCAGGGTTTTTTTGACAAGCGCTCCGGGGCCAGGGTTTGACAGCAGGAAACCTATTTGCGGTATTTTTTTTGACAATTTACTGTATATGTTATTTTCATTAAGAACACAAGTTGCAAATCAAGCCTAGCTCGCTAGAATATCAAGAAGAAGAATTCTCAACACAAGTCTTCTAAGCGTGTTTAATTTTGATTAGTCTAAAATATTGCACATTTGTATGAACATTTTTCCTACTATTATTAATAAATAAAAGGTGTTAATTGTAAATAAAGAACATATGTGGGTTTATTTGTAATAGTTTATTATCATATGTTTCTTCATATAATTAATATAATTAGGGAAAATATATGCATATAATATTTAAATCAAATATTAGTAATTAAAATATGCAATCATATCAAATATTCCTAATCAATATTCTTAAGATATTATATCATATAAATGGTTGGAAAAATATCTCAAAAATACCAAATGCTCAGCTCTGAAATCTATGTAGGAGATCTAAGTCAAATCGGGATATCAAAACCGAATCTGCCAAATTTTAGAAGCAAATCAAGAAATCTAGCAACGACAGAGATTAGGGGCAATATTTTCAGAATCTATTTATCAAAAGAATCTCCAAATATCTAGATAAAAAGCCAGAAAAAATCCCAAGTCCCAATCCCACTAGGAGGCAGCGGATCCGTGGTCATACGTGGCATTAGGCGGCGGAACCACAGTTCTTCGGTGGCCACTGGACGTGGGATTTTAGGGGTATGATCGTAACTATATCTACTCACATATGGAATCTAAGATTTCTAGTTTTAGAGATTATATAAAGGACCGAAAGCCGTATATTTGAAAATCATCAAAAAAAAATTATCCAATAATTGAAGATCCCAAACTCAAAATTCAAGAGAGAGATCTACGAGCAAAACTAGGATTCTTATAATCTACTTTTCAAGAAGAAAAATTTGTAATGCAATAGTGGATTAATAAAAGTAGTTTTTGTTTTAATTCTTGTCGCATTTACTTTTTTTATATTTACTTTTACGCATTACTTTTTCTGCATTACTTTCTGCGCTTTTAATATAACTTCATTCATCTTCCACCTCTCTTTTAAATCACTACTAATCATGAGCGAGTAATTTCTTACTTGGTAGGGTTTGTAGGATAGGGTAGAATAATGGATGAAATAACTTTTAACTTCTTTTGACATTTTAATGCTTATAAACTTTAGCAAAATAAATTTTAACCCTCTTATCGGGCGCACTATCAATTTATTGATAGTCACGACCACGATTTGAGATTAATTAAACACTTGTTTTGTTAAAGGTTTGAGATTAATAAAGATCAACGGAAGGACAAGAGGCAGTAGTGGGAAACCCTAGTTCCCCCCAAGAACTCCTAACTCACATTCATCGCTATCTCTTTATGTTTTAAACTACTAAAAGATCAAAAGAGACATTTCTAAACTCGAGCTGGTAGTAGCGACAAGGGAGGTAAAACATTCATTCATTAACTACTAAGTTCTATAAACCCTACAAGCCCTTCTATTACAAATTTTATATTCATATTAAAATAAAACGACAACAATCTCTCCTCTCTTTTATTAACTCGTCTAAAACAAGAAAAGAAGTTCACGTTTCCCTGCGGATGACCCGTACTCATCGCGGCTAGCTATTTGCGACACTGTCTTAATTGTGGTTATTTACAAAACACATACAAGAACCTATTTTTGCACACTAATCAAATGGCGCCGTTGCCGGAGAAACGGTCGTAATTAATTTTCTTGTTATTCGGCTTGATTTCTTATAAAAACCAGAAACATAAAATAAAAGAGAACCAAAACCGCATTTTGTGTTTTTAACAATTATTGTGCGAGTTTTGCAAGGGAATCTAGACTAATTGGAGCAAACCAATAGAGAGTCAGAGACTTTAAACTTGGACCAGAGAAGTATAGGGGTGCTCTGAAGAAATTTGAACGGAAGATCTTTCCACATGGCGGCGGAACCGTGGCCAAAGTGTGCATTAGGCGGCAGAACCATGGTCTCTTTGAAGAGTTGGGCCCCCAATCTTCTGTGGTATTTTCCTATATCCTTCCTCTCTCCTCTAAAACTCTAATAATCTGATTGTACCTGCAGGATTCTTTGCAAACAGCGCCGCTAAAAAATTCTTTTTTGCGTGTTTTGATTTCGGTTTGTTTTGCATATTTAAACCAGATTTTAAGGGACAATAAACCCAAATTCAGATTTGGTGGGGATTTCACCACCTTCCTAGACCCCACAAATCACAAACGAGTATACTATCATCCTATATTAATAAAAAAATATCTAGACCGACCCTCTAAGGACTGTCGCACTCAATTAGGACAGAGGAAGGTCATTGGTAATCTATTACTTATCCGCATTTATTTTGTGTTGTCTAGGCAAGTGTGACTAAGAACAGTGGTTACTTAATTAGGCCCGCTATTTCGGTGATTCGTATAGCGGATACCTCCCACTTATCTGGCACTTACCTGGCCGCAAGATTGATAAGAAAGTTGTAGAGGATTGATCCTACGTCTTGTCTTTTGGAAGTCTGGGAACGGTCTAGTGACTTGACTTAGGCGACCATAGCTTTAGGGATTGATTGTGCATTTATTGATTGGTTGAGTCAAGCCTCACGTCCGACATTTTTTTCAAAACAAGCCTTCTTAAAATTGTTCTCACACATATCACATGCTGCCACATGCACTAAACCCGCTTAATGCATGATCGGCTGGACACGGAATTCTAGTGCCCGTCTAGTCCTCATTTTTGCTGTCGACTCTGAAGTCGATACTTCTTCATCTTCTATTTCTCCTCCATTTACCACATATCCCGAGATGGACGGATCTCCATCCGGTTTTAACAACACCACCTTGCCACCACTTGTAGATGCGCAAATTCAGAATCCACCCCACACCACTCTTTAAGACAGATGCTATCCCATACACAGACCTCTTCCTACGTGTCTGTCTCTTTCACCAGCCGATGAGGATAATTTCGAAATTAAACCCCACTTCATCAACTTGTTGTCCAAATTTCACGGGCTTGAATATAAAGATGCATATGTTTTTATAACCAAATTCGAAAACGTATGTGCGATGATGAGCACAACTTAACTTTCAGGGGATGCTCTGTGATTACGTCTTCTCCCTTTTACCTTGTACGATCTCACAGAAAAGTGACTTTACAGCACCGCCACACATTCTATCGCTAAATAAGATGAATTCATTAAAGCATTCCTTAAGAAATTTTATCCTCATCACAAGACTGCCCGTATTCGGAGCGAGATTAACCAGTTTGCCCGACTTCCTAACGAACCCTTTTGGAAATGTTTTGAACGGTTTAAAGATCTCCTTGTCTAATGCCCACGTCACGGAATCGACAGATGGAAACTATTCCAAATCATGTATGAGGGTATTAATCCAGCTACAAAACAAATGTTAGAAACCATTTGTCAATGTCATTTCATGTCAAAAGACGACGACGAAGCATGGCAATTTCTAGAAGATCTCACCGAACAGACATTATAGTGGGAGAGCACTAGACCAACAACATCGTCTTCATTTAGGGTAGGTATCCATCAGCTCAATATTTCCATCGCAGTGAAAGCCGAAATGGCTGCGATGCAAAAGAAACTCGAAACTATGGAAAGCAAATTCTCTTTAGCCGCCATAAACCAAGTTACGCTCCCTAAAACTGTGTGTGGTTGCTGTTTTGACTCATCACATTTAACGGAAGAATGTCTTTTGAATCCTCCGTCTCAAGGTCAAGAACAAACTAATGCTGCTTTTCAGCATCGACCTGGAAACGATCCTTATTCCTCCATATATAATTAGGGATGGAGGAATCATCCTAATTTTTCTTGGAAAGAAAACCAAACTCAAACTCAAAATCAGTTTCCAAGCCAAAATAACTATCAAATGTTTCCCCCACAGCAACAACAGCCACCACAACAAATTCAGCAGCCTTTTCAACCGCAACGTTTCTAAAATCCGGCCAACAACTTTTACCCTCATAATAATTCTTTCCAACCACAGACTAATATTCCAACGGCCGGCACCGATAAAATCTCTGCACTCGAAAGAAGCTTAGAAATGTTTATTAAACAATCTGCACAAACATCGGCCAATTTTGTTGGAGATAGTGCCCTCAGAGTCAATTATTGGATCACATGCACGTGATTGCAATGATTGAGGGAGGACCTATCCCGGTAGGACAGTCTTACTCAGGATGATAGTATGCTATCTGGTTTATCTTTATCATCGTGTACTGCTTTAGGTAACCTGACAGGTCGCTATTACACGTTGATAGAGCCCCTAGGATTCTTGCTTGACTGCCAGCAGTATGAGGGCGATCATATACGTGAGAGCTGGTGGTCTATAAGCACATCCTTAAAAGGTCCCTAGTCGTGGGAGTTTCGAGACAGGGCATCGATTCTCCAGAGTAGACTAGTGTATACATTCGAGACCCCGACGAGGGGCGGTGGCCGGTCTCACAAGCCACTGGTGTCAGTTGGATCACCTAAGATGTATACAGGTGCTCATTGGGTTATGAGTACACCGGACAGGACTCGCCGGGAACATGCTAGTTGGTCTTATACCTGACGTCAGATAGCAGTTCCCTGGTGACATGTATACAGGTTAGTTCATCGACCTGAGAATCGTCATTTGTCTCGTATGAGTTCCCACTGTACTTTGATTACTACCCTACCACGCTTAAAGGAGACGTGCAAACAGGTTTTAGTTGGGTACAGTCCCGAGCCACATGGAGGCAGTGAGCGAATCTTCGGGGGTTCGTCTCTCCCGGTATTGGGGGTGAGTTCGCGCTGTGTCTAGGAGAGCCAGAACATGAAAAGTCCTTGGCCAAGGCAGGAGATTTACCGGTAGGTATTCCAGTAGTATCTCAGGGTGTTCTGGGCTGATCTCTGACACGACTTGTACCGCTTTTGGGGGTCTGACTTTTACCAACCCCCTAGGCCCGCCATGCGATGCTCATAGACGAACGGACCGGACTGTACGGATATTGTCACTGACAGGCTCAGTAGGGTGTCAGGATGAGTTGGCTCATCGACGTCCCTTTTTTTCAATAGCTGGTTGCCCGTCACGTATGGTGATTAGTGTCAAAATATTAAGTTTACCGTAATCAGAAACGGCGTCGCTTCGCAGCTAGCCGGTGAGTACGGGTCGATCCACAGAGACGGGTAAATTTCTTTTATATGTTTTAACGAGTTGATTCAAAATGTCGTTTTGATTGGTTTATAAAAATCTATAAAAACTAGATATAATTAATCTAATTAAGAGTCTTGCTAGGGTTAGGCTTAGGGGAAGTTTTGGAGATTAACGTTTTTCCTCACCGCTTTCAATGCCTTCTTTTTTAGATCTATTAGATGTTAATGTAATTATTAATAAAGTGGATCCAAATCTTTTGGGAAGATGTTTCTTCCTCTAGATTTGTATCCTTTCTTTGTTGATAATTACCCTAACCCCCACGGAAAACGCGCGCAACCGGCCTTTTATACTACGGTTCATCGTTATCTCGAAGGGTAGGATGCCGCAGGGAGCGGTTGTGCTCGTATGCGTAGAGTTCTAATTCATTAGGTGAAAGTGGCATTGAAAGGGGTGAGAGATCTCATCTCTCAACCCTTTCCCTAAGGCTAACCCTAACAAGCGAGGAGATTACTCGCTCATTAGGAGATGAGAAAACATTTTAATTAAAAGAAGAAAAAACATAATTTACCTTACTAGGTTGACGGCTCCCTCCAAACAAGAAGAACAGATCTGAAAATAACTCCCAGAAAGTCTGAATTTTATTGATTGAAAAGAGGCATCACTTTTTACAGATCTGGGAATACAATATATAGGAAAACAGAAAACCTAGGGTTACAGACTCTCGCACATGCGCAATTACAGATTTGCCCACTGAAAATCCCAACACCTGCACCGTCGCACCGACACGCCAAAAATCCACCGACGTGCGCTCTATATGGCCGCGGAACCGCGGCTCCAGGCTGGGTTTGGCCGCGGTTCCGCGGCCAAGTTGAGGATTTGGGACACTGAAATTTTTGGGCTTTTTCTTGGCTTCTTGGGCTTCCTATTTCCATATGTATTTTTCTCTGTTAGGCTTTTTATTCTCCTCCAGATGTTTCAGTGAATACTTGTAGCGATCTTTTAACCGTTCACTTGACATTTTGGACCTTGCACTGTTCTTCGACTAGGCTTGACTAGGATCCGTCTACTTGTTGGTTAAAAGTCCCTTTTCTGTATCAGCTTTCGTCTTTTTCACTGTATTCGCTTTCAAGCCCTGTATCCTGTAACATGTAACAAACGTGCGTCAAGAGTACCTGTTTATTTATAAAATGGATAAGAATAGGGGAATGAAAAATGCAATATTATGGTCTGAACAAATACCCCCAAACTTACCTTTTGCTCGTCCTCGAGCAAACTTAATTTTTTTTATTCACTAAAATCCTAACCACACTTTCGCAGGGAAACGCGATTGCACTGAGCACGTGCAACAAGCCGTTAAACCTCTAGGTGTCCCTAGTAGGAGGAGTGTTGTCTCCTGAGGGTTTTCAGCGGATTACACCCACAAAATCCAATCAACTCGGCCCATTAACTTTTGTTCTCCAATTAGGTCTTCTAATAAGAAATTCTATTATCTTCTACTTGTAAATTATCCACCCATATTCTTCACGCTTCCTCATTATTTAACTTAAGATTATATATGTTATGTAGATCTACTTAGCTTTCGGCATCTCTTAAGTCTTCCTTCTAGGGTTTCATCTCTACTTAGGAATTTTCTATCAACTCTATTAAAGATACAAATTTTATCTTTCATTCCTCTCTCTTATCTAAATTCCAATCACATACCCCTACGTGTGTGTATAGATCACCCCTACACTTGGAAATTCAATTCAAGCAATCTTGCCCTTGTCCATTGTCCAAAGTACTTATTAATACGTGAATTTTTAATTGAATTTTTGCTTACACATCCTTCATGCGACCGTTAATACTTCTTGAGGTACCAACGACCAATTACAAAATGTGTTTGCACTTTAAAAGCGTACTTCCTAATTTTTGCAACACCCAAGGCTTTTAGCAGTGACTCCCAAACCAGTTGGTCTAAGGCACTAGGTGATGAAGCACCCTCGCTAAAGATTTTTCTATTTTTACAGCCTTAAGTAATCACAAAAACCAGTGTCCATTTTTTTAATTCTTTATTCACATTTTTTTTTCTTTTATTTTCATTGTACTAAGGACTTTAGACAAGAGTATTTCAAGGTCTCTTCTACTATTCCAAGTTTCAAGGTGCGTGATAGTGCAAATTGTAGGGTATACATTTTCATAATCTAGACTTAAGCTAGGAACTATTTTTCAAATTTATACTCTAATAAGAACATCAATACTCTTCCCTTGTTTCGAATTAGCACAAGAAGTCAACCCAAAATTTGCCTATTTCTAAATAAACTACAAGGCATATACTTTCTACCGTTAAACTTTAAGAAAGGTTATTTTTAGGGTTTTTAATTTACTAAGTCTAAGATCTAGTTTTTCCTAGCCAGTTGACCTATTTACCAAACTCAAGTCAATTAACCAAATTGAATACATTAATTTTTATAATTTTTGAAAATTTTCAATTTTTATGGGTTTTCGAATAAATATGCAAATGCAAAAATATGTACAAATGAATGCGAAGGAAGAAGACGTACCGAGCGTACCACCAAACTTGAACTTGACAGTGTCCTCACTGTCATGCTAAACCAAGAGGGTCAAAATGTCGGCACACCTCTGTTTATTTATTTACAATTTATTTTTATTGTTAAGAAATACAAAGAATATATACAAAAAGGGCCTCCCCCAAACTTCATTTAAACTATGTTAGACATTACTGCCAAACTTTGCCTAGACCAAACGTCAACACCAACCAGTTGAAAAATTTATCAGTAAAGAGTATTGGTTGGTGGAAGAATAAATTGTAGCGATCCGCAAAGAATTGGGAAAGGTAGAAGTAGAGGTATGGAAGGGGTGGAGGTAAATATACAGGCGATGGTGATATATCAAAATGAGAATGTAAATGATCAGCAATCAGTGGAGTGTTAGCATTCTCGTAACTTATTAAAAGAAATGGGGGTATTTCAACTTCTAAAGGAGGTTGACTCACCACAATACCCCCAAGATGTTCCTGTGGGTCCTCTATTGAATTGGCATCATCCATCAATTTCATATGATATTCAATTATGAGGGAACTTATCTCCTCGATGTCTGCCATAGTCCAACCGAAAATTTGCCGCCTATCTTGTAAGACCATTAAGAGGGCGTTCTCTTGCTCGAGGGCTAGAGAGGCCGATATGATAATGGGAAAGGTCTCATTCTCACCTATGTAAGCATATCTAAGGTGAGACGGCAAGGGCGTGAGTTCGAGTTTCGGAGGTGAAAGAATCATTGCGGAATCTACCTCGAACTCAAAGGACTCCAACACAGGTTCGAAATCACTGCAGACAACCAATTCGGATGGCTCGACTGGCTCATCCAAAAATTCAAACGACTCATATTCGGGCTGTGAGTCGTCATCATCCAAAAAAGTGAAACATTCATAATCAATATCGGTTGTGTCAACGGTGGTAGGCTCAAGAAGGGACGCACTAGTGGCGTCAAAACCGTTTTCATCAAACAAGAATCTTTCAAGCTCGCAGTCCTCCTGCGTGATTTCATGAATAGAGCAAACTTCTCGTGTACTACTTTTAGGCACGGGGGGCAGACTTTCTATCTTATAAATATTGAACTCGCTGGACATTTTCCCAAAGGATAGAGTCATGGAGCCATTGCGACAATTTATTACGGCATTGGAAGTGGCCAAAAATGGTCGACCTAGGATCACCGGAATTTGGTTTCTTGGGTTAGCAACAGGTTGTGTATCCATAACAATAAAATCAACGGGGAATATGAACTCCCCAACTTTGATCAACACATCCTCTAGTTGACCCCTTAGATGGGTGATTGATCGATCAGCCATTTGGAGAGTGCAACGAGTGGGTTTCAACTACACGGAGTAGGGAATCAGGTTAACACTAGACCCAAGATCTAAAAGTGCTCGATTAATTTTCTTATCCCCAATTGTGATGGAAATCGTAGGACAGCCGGGGTCCTTTCGTTTTTGGGGTAAGGTTTGATGGTGGTTAATAGCATTGCTCACTGCACTAGCCACTAGCACTTTCTTGGGTACTTGAGATGCCTTTCTCTTCGAGGTGCATAAGCCCTTTAAGATTTTCGCGTATGAAGGGACTTGTTGGATTGCATCCAAGAGAGGTATATTTATGCTAACCTGCTTAAATATCTCCACAATCTTTTCCACTTGTGCAGTTGGTTTATTAGGACTCAACCTATTAGGGAATGGAGCATTTTGAAAATTCGTTGAGTCAAAAGTCTGTGGAGTAGAATGTGGAGTAGGAACGGATCCCGGTGTAGATGTGTTCATGTTGTGAGAAATGGGTCCGTTCGAGCTAGAAGAAGTAGAGCCATGTGAAGGGTGGAGAATAGGCTCTAAAGAAAAAGGTGAAGAAGAAAGTGAAGAAAATGAAGAAAGGGAAGATGACGATGGAAAAGACGAAGAAAAAGAAGAAGAAGAACCACCGGCGGGGATGTCATCATGAGTTCCCACATTATTTTGCAACTCTCTTCCGGATCTCAACGTGGTCATCGCATTTACATTGTGATTGTGATATGCGTTTTGTGGGTGACCGGGATTTGGCAATGGTTGAGATGGAAGCTTTCCCTTTTCTCTCTCGCTCAACGCAGCAGTTAATTGTGCAATTTGTGCCTCAATAGATTTGATACTTTGATCGTGTGAAGCAGTGTTAGTCATCAAAGATTGAACATAATTTTCAAATCTTGCTGCGGATTCTGTAGATTGCTTGAGAAATGCATCTAGACTTTTTTCGAGCGAGATAACCTTATCATCATTTGGTTGAACCAAATTGTTCGTTTGATTTGTATATGGTTGTTGTTGGAAAGGTTGCTGGTTTTGAGTTTGTGAGGGTGCTTGTTGTTGTTGTGGAGGAGGAAGTCTTTGAAAATTGTTATTTCCTTGGACTTGTTGATTTTGGTTCCAAGCGAAATTTGGGTGACTTCTCCACCCCGAATTGTATGTCGAAGAGTACGGATCGTTTCGTTGTCGTTGCTGAAATGCAGCATTGACTTGATCTTGTCCTTGAATAAGTGCATTATAAGGACACTCTTCGGTTAGATGTGATGGATTAGAACAACAAGCACAAACAGTTCGTGTGGGTAGAGTAGGGGCAGGAGAAGACGATGAGATTTTTGTCTCAATGGCTTCTAGCTTTTTCATAAGTGAGGCCATCTCGGCCTTCATAGCAATCGACATATCTATTTGATGTATGCCTGCCCTAGATTGACCAACTGAAGAAGATGATGTGGTCTTGGTACTCTCCCACTGAATTGTTTGCTCACTAAGGTCCTCAAGAAACCGCCACGCTTCGTCACTAGACTTGGAGAGAAAATGACCTTGACATATTGTTTCTAGCAACTGCTTCGTTGCTGCATTCAATCCCTCGTATAATGTTTGGCAAAGTTGCCAACTTTCGATCCCATGATGAGGGCATTGAACAAGTAAGTCTTTAAATCTCTCGAAACACTTCCAAAATGGTTCGGAAGGAAGCTGTGAAAATTGTATTATCTCGTTTCGGATTCTAGCAGTTTTGTGATGAGGATAGAACTTTTTCAGAAAAGCTCTCACAAACTCGTCCCAATTTCTAATGGAATGTGATGCGGTGCTGTATAGCCACTTCTCGGCTAGGTCACATAAGGTAAAAGGAATGACCCTTAGCCTTATCGCGTCATCACTTAATTGGGTTGTTTTCATCATAGCGCACACATTTTGGAATTTATTAATAAAAATATACGCATCTTCAGATTCCAAACCATGAAATTTTGGCAGCATATTGATGAAATGTGGTTTTATTTCAAAGTTGTCCCCATTTGCCGGTGGGGGTGAAAGACAAGTAGGTAAAGAAGTGCGGACGGGATAGAAGAGATCCTGGAGCGCAACTCGTGCGGGCGCTTCAACAGGCGGCTGGTTCGGGTCATTCGCACCTAACGGAGGTGGAATCCTTCCCGTCGGTAAGGTATTGTTGGGGTTGAATCCCGACATACCTTCGGTGAAAGAAGTTGAAGGTGAAGGTAAGAAAGTGGACGGATTTTCGACTTCGGTGTCGAAGGGTTCGCTAGTCGGTACCAACGAAACGCGGACTAATCGGGAGTCTGTATCCCTAGTCCAAAGTGACATACACTAAAGGGGATAGTGCAGTCAGAAAAAAAAAGAAAAACAGAATGTGGGGGTAAGATAACGTCAGTGAGGGAAAGTGGTGTGGTGAATTTGCAGGTTTTCTTTTTGCGACAAATTGCAAGTTTTGAAAAGTTTTATTGATTTTGTTTTTTTTTATGTGAGAGTTTTGCAAAGATGTTTTTGAAAAAGGACTCGTGACACAACTGTATCAACCACACATGCACAATCAGGCCTAAATCTAGGGTCGCCTAGGTCTACTAGACAGCTCCAAACTAGGGCTAGAAATAGGACCTCGAACCGCCTCTTCACGGACAAGTACGGCCAGGTAAGTGGGAAGGAACCACCACTACAGTGGGCCTAATTAATAACCACTAGCCTAGACACCGCAATGTCGGTTAGGATAAACGGCCGATGCCTACCCTAGTCCTTTTCCTATTGAGCTCGCTGTCCTTAGGTCTGAGTCTAATCTTTTTTAATTAATTGTGGTCGATGCAAAATGCTTTAGGTGTTTTCTGGGTTCCTGAGAAGGGTGATGAAATCCCCACCCAATCTGAGTTTGGTCAATTAGCCCCTTAAGTCCAATTAAATTATGCAAAACAAAAATTCACTTGCAATCAATTTTAGCACGGCGCAAAGAAACCTGCAGCAAATCTGTTATTTAGAAGGGGGAAGAAGATTTTTTTTAGCGCAAAGAAACCTGCAGAAAATTTTTACAGTGGAGATATGGAGGTTGCAGAGGGGAGAAAGAGGGATCTAACCATGCAAATTTTATGTGCTGACGTGGCTAGATGGCGGCGGAACCGCGGTCTGGGGCACTACTATGCGGCGGAAGCGCGGCACCTTGGTGGATTCAGCCTCTGAGAAATTTTGTGCTGCTCTGTACTTGTGATTCCTCTCTGTTCTTATGTTCCCTTTTCTGTTTTGACCTTCTATAAAACTCCAGATCCAAAAGTCTTTGCTGTTCCTGCAAGATTCCAACGAGAAACCCTTCAAACAGATAAAAATAATGAAAAGATAATTTTTGTATTTTGTATTTTCTGATTTTTATAATTTTTCAAAATTTATATCAACCCGAAATCATACAAAAAGAGAAAATTACGCCATCCCCGGCAGCGGCGCCATTTGATTAGTGTCAAAATATTAAGTTTACCGCAATCAGAAACGGCGTCGCTTCGCAGCTAGCCGGTGAGTACGGGTCGATCCACAGAGACGGGTAAATTTCTTTTATATGTTTTAACGAGTTGATTCAAAATGTCGTTTTGATTGGTTTATAAAAATCTATAAAAACTAGATCTAATTAATCTAATTAAGAGTCTTGCTAGGGTTAGGCTTAGGGGAAGTTTTGGAGATTAACGTTTTTCCTCACCGCTTTCAATGCCTTCTTTTTTAGATCTATTAGATGTTAATGTAATTATTAATAAAGTGGATCCAAATCTTTTGGGAAGATGTTTCTTCCTCTAGATTTGTATCCTTCCTTTGTTGATAATTACCCTAACCCCCACGGAAAACGCGCGCAACCGGCCCTTTATACTACGGTTCATCGTTACCTCGAAGGGTAGGATGCCGCAGGGAGCGGTTGTGCTCGTATGCGTAGAGTTCTAATTCATTAGGTGAAAGTGGCATTGAAAGGGGTGAGAGATCTCATCTCTCAACCCTTTCCCTAAGGCTAACCCTAACAAGCGAGGAGATTACTCGCTCATTAGGAGATGAGAAAACATTTTAATTAAAAGAAGAAAAAACATAATTTACCTTACTAGGTTGACGGCTCCCTCCAAACAAGAAGAACAGATCTGAAAATAACTCCCAGAAAGTCTGAATTTTATTGATTGAAAAGAGGCATCATTTTTTACAGATCTGGGAATACAATATATAGGAAAACAGAAAACCTAGGGTTACAGACTCTCGCACATGCGCAATTACAGATTTGCCCACTGAAAATCCCAACACCTGCACCGTTGCACCGACACGCCAAAAATCCACCGACGTGCGCTCTATATGGCCGCGGAACCGCGGCGCCAGGCTGGGTTTGGCCGCGGTTCCGCGGCCAAGTTGAGGATTTGGGACACTGAAATTTTTGGGCTTTTTCTTGGCTTCTTGGGCTTCCTATTTCCATATGTATTTTTCTCTGTTAGGCTTTTTATTCTCCTCCAGATGTTTCAGTGAATACTTGTAGCGATCTTTTAACCGTTCACTTGACATTTTGGACCTTGCACTGTTCTTCGACTAGGCTTGACTAGGATCCGTCTACTTGTTGGTCAAAAGTCTCTTTTCTGTATCAGCTTTCGTCTTTTTCACTGTATTCGCTTTCAAGCCCTATATCCTGTAACATGTAACAAACGTGCGTCAAGAGTACCTGTTTATTTATAAAATGGATAAGAATAGGGGAATGAAAAATGCAATATTATGGTCTGAACATATGGCTAATACCTCTGACGTGCCAGTGGTTAAATCCACAGCCATAGTATTGACGAGTCTTTAGAGTCCCCCACATTCAGTTACTCAAGTTTCGGGCGAAACGCTGTAGAGGCCGTATGGAAATATGGCAGGGTTCGATCAGATACGTGCGGTATTGCACGGATCAGGATCGGACGGATAATACTAGCCGGCTTTGGTTTAAGCCGGATCCTAGTATAGTACAGTATAGATTTTGTCTCATTGCATTTGTATCCGGTCGGAATACAGATGCAGGTGTGTATACACAGTATCGGGGTTTTCCTGTAATTTATTACGGGACCAGTTTTCTGGAGTTGCCAGTTTGCTTTCCGTTTCGGCCATATTTCTTTGTATCCTTCATAGGCCGAAAATTGGTGGAGGAGGGCTTATTTGCATTTGTGCAAATAAGCAATTTGGAAGGGGGTCTTTGCATATTGTTGGATCATGATGGAGGACCATTCCTTGACTTTCCATGGTTCATGATTGCTTGACTTTGTGAGCAATCATGGTTGGTGATGATGGTTGATTTGGAGTGAGGTTTATTTGTGTGATCATTACTTTTCTTGATCACTTTTCTCTCTCTCTCTTGTGATTGCTCCCCCCCTTTGAGATAATCACTCATTTTTTTTTCACTCTCCCATTCCAAGCCTTGGCCGGCCAAGCATATGGTGGGCTGTCCAAAAATTTGTAGTGGGGATTTTTGCTCTCTTGATGCTAGAAAAATCCCCAAGTTCCTCCACAAAAGTTCACAGTTAATTTCCTCCACCAAAGGCGACTCCATGAACCCCAAAATGAGACATGGTTCTACACACATTCTACAGCAAACCTTGGGCACGTCGGCTCGCCAACTTCATACCCGAGTTGCCTCGGTATAGAGGCGGGAGCCCGTAATAGAAGCAGGCGACGTGGTGCCCTTCCGGCGGGGAGGTGGAGACCGGACATTCCGCGGGAGATCGGGACGACGGCGAGAAGACCGGAGGACACGTATCGCTCGGTATATCTCTCTTCCCCATCTTGTAGTTAGCTAGGACTAGTTTAATGGCCCGATCCGGGTTTATAGTGCGCGGCGGTGCCGGTTTGAAAAGTTAAAGTAAATCACCGCTTCCGCATTCCGGCGTCGGATTGACGGTCGGGGCGCCGCCGTGCACTTACAGTGGTATCAGAGCCTCGCCATTAACCTAGTCTAACTTTGTCTAATGTGTTTTACACTTCCGATCGAACAAATGTTCCGAAAACCCCGTAACACATGCATCAATTTTTTGTCGATTTTTTTCTGGCTCGAAATTTTTTTCAGGTTGTTGAAAAGTGATGTACTGGAAGTTCTAAGAATTCTGGAGAAATTTCATACAGTGATTCGATTATGGGGGCGCGGAACCGCGGCCAAACCCCTCTTTGGGCCGCGGTTCCGCCGCACTATGATCTCCTTGATGTATCAAATTTCTGCAGTTTCTTTCTGGGTTAAAAATAGGGTTTTTGGAATGTTAATTTTTGGGTCCAGATTTCTTCATGTGCTACAGTAGTGCTTGGGGGCCCACTTGGTAAAATTTGATCGATCGGATATTTTAAACACATTAGTTCACAGTATTTACATTATATCTGCGACCGTGAATGTCACTTGATCGGTAAATCCTGTCTAACTGCTATAGCCCGGTTAGACGGATTTGCGAACGTGACATTCACGTTGATATTCTGTGATTGTGCTGTGATGTTGCGGATTGGTCATGGGGGATAGCCTGGATGCAATGCTAGTACAGTTTTTGTTGTATTATGTACATTTGATATTGCGGGGCGAGCGTCCGACATGTGGACTGCCTTCACTGCCTGATTGTATTATTATTTTGGGGCACGACCAGGTTGCGGTCGATGTACCCGTTGTATGTATATTTTACTTTCTGTACTAGGATTGCCCCGCGGAGGGGTGCACGGATAGCCGAATTCTAGAGGGCAACGGGCCCGCATCTCATGGCATTGAGACGGAAGGAGCTTCACTCTAGAATTGGCGGGCTATTCGCCGCACTCGTAGGGGGTACAGGTTGACCCAGGAGGGGTGCCCAAGTTACCGGATTCCGTGAAGTGCTGGGTGGTCCATTCACGTTGCTGAAGGAGGCTGCCTCGCTTCAGGTTTTGGCGGGTAACTTGCCGCGCCCGTAGGGGTCTAGGATTTCATTGCACAGGCTATCCACACGACCAGGGGAACGTTGGGTTTCAGTAGCGGCTCTGTGAAACCCGGGGATCCCAGATATCTGTATTGTTCTGTGATACTGTACATTTCTGTGATGTTGCATTTTATCATGCCTTGAGCGAAATATTATATATTGATATATATATACTAGTAGATGTTGTATATGTTTTGCATCCGCGCTAGTCCAGTCCCCGCTCTGTCGTTAGTTAGCTAACCTAACGGGTAATGACGGGACCCAGTGGCGAATGCGGATGGCATATACGTACATCAGTATATTTTCGTTCTTTGTGGTGTGATCAATTGATGGGACTGCATTGATTCGGATCAATGCAAGTTAAAAACAAACCTAATCTGATGTTGTTGGAACACTTTTTCAAAAAGCTGTTATTGCAAAGACGTTCACTTTTGTTTTGCACAGTAGTATTCAGTTGGAATATCCTGCTCCTCAGTCGACGAGGCAAGGGCCGAGATCCCTTCACCGGGAGTGACCTCTTGGACAAAAAGTTTGCGTCAGGGCAATAACTTCACTATAACCGATTACTTTTGCTTTGCACTATGGTATTCAGTTGGAACATCCTGCACCTTATTCTACGGGGAAAGAGCCGAGATCCCTTCATCGGGAGTGACCTCTTTAGCAAAGGTTTTCGTCACTATATTTTTAAAAGCTATCCGTTCCTTCAACGATATCAAGTTCATTACGTTAAAGGTTTTCGCCAGAAACCATTCGTAGCCCTCCGTCGTTTCATATGGATGGTCAATAGTATTCAAGCTGTGTATGTTGGCCAAAGTCAAGGCACAGTGATTGATAGCTATTGGGTATTCATATGCAACATAGATATATGCGTTGGTTTGGGACAGTCGTACTACTATTTTGGCCAAAGTCAAGGGTATGTACGGATGGGCTCAAATTAACGTGGAGAATGACGGGTAGAACTTGACATGTGACTTATGATATGTTGGCCAAAATCAAGGTCATAAGAGCATGGGGTAAAAATCACTTCGGGAGTTTCTAAAGAAACTGAAACTTGCCAGATATGCGCATACCTTCTGGAGTGTGATGACGTGAGCGGATTCCGTCATGTTATCATGTGATGATAGTTGGATCCCGACTCCCACTGATGAGTTGGTTTACTCCTCGGGTGACCCCGACTAATTCTTCTTTCAGGTTTGGAGGAGAATTTGAGGTGACAGTGGGAGGTTTCCAGATTAGATAAATTGGTAACCATTCTGATCTAGGTTAGAGTGCACGCTGAGTGTTTCTTTTCTCTCTCTCCTTGGCAGCGACCATTGACCCGACCCTAGACTATGACTCAGTGACCAAAATTAACCGAACCTTCTTAACACTGGCTATTGGATTGTCAGAGTTGCAAACCTCATTGCCACTCCTACTTTTACCCTTTTCTCCAGGACACCCCGTATTACTACGAACGTCCACTTCCATTGGACAAAACCATCGTATGGTTAGATACGAACTCGAAAGAATTTATTCGAGGATGGTTTCAGGTTCTGGAGGAAACGGATAGGACTATTCAGTTGTCTTTTCCTTTTACCTTCTCTCAGGTTGCGAGTACTCCTTGGTTTAGGAGATAGTACACCTATTACGCAAATTGGATAGTCTTCTTCCAAACCTTAGGCTGGTGCTGAACAGTGGGGAATGAAGAAAACCAATTAGCCTAAACGGTGTACAGAAGGTATTAAGTTAAGACAAAGAAAGGGATTAGTAAGAGGGCAAAGTAAAATTGCGACTGCTATTCATGACCAAACCAAGTATTTCGTTACCACTCCCATTTCACTTTTGTATTTCTCCAGGACACTCCGTATCACTACGAAGATCCACAGTTTATTGGATACTCCATCGTATGGTTATATACGAACTCGAAAGGAACTTGTTCCAGTTCGGGAATGGATTCTGGTTCAGGAGAAATAGGAATAAGGTTTATTCGGTTGTCTTTTATCCTCACCTTCTCTCGCATTGCGAGTGCTCCTAGGATTAGGACAGTACACCCATTATGCTTATTGGATAGTCTTCTTCCAAACCATAGGCTGGTGCCGAACGGTAGGGAAGGAAGAAAACCATTTGGCCTAAAGGGGGTGTGCAGAAGGTAATGACTAAAAACATATAAAGGGATTTGGAGAGGTGGAAAAGAATTACACGGTTATAGTCGTGAATCTGGATAATGGAAGAGGCATTACTAGGAATACCAGGATACCCCATCGAAATATTTCAATGTTTCAGTTTCACTATGTACTGTTAAAGGAAAACTGATTTCCCAATTAGACACTTGCTCCAGGGTATGTATTTACCAGGTGTGATTCTCGCATCTGTATGGTTTTACAGATGATGAGTGGGAGTAAGTTATTGGGAATTAGGTGATCATCCTCATTTATCAGGATTCGTTGTAATCGGTGATATTTGAGGAAGTCACCTGGGTTGTTTGCCGGACGGCAAATATTTGGTTTTGAATATCCGCTGTTATGCACCAATTTCAAATTGTTATATCTGTACGTCTATTTTTATATAGTGAGATATACCTTTTTGAAATTATGTCTGTGACATTTACCTATATCAGTGGATGGTTAGGTGAGGAGCATTAAACAACGGTGTAATTCTTCTTAACCATAAATACACTTTTCAACCTACGACACACAGTGAATGAGTTATCAGACTCAAGGGACTTATACAGAGTATTGTATGTTGTCCAGGGTCCATCAGGACAGAGGGGTTGGTCCTCGTACTATATTCGGTTTACTTATGACTTCTCTAGTTTTTAGACAGGTGTTTCGTAGAAACACAGGGTCCAAATTTTGAGAAGTTATAGGTATTTGAATAGAGTAGAGAACCAGGTGTAGCAAGTATCGGGATTCTTCAATGTGATCGAAGATTTAGATACTTGTGTGTGGTATTCAGTTGATAGTAATGATTAAGAGAGCTTGCTTCTCTTTTCAGGTTACTCATAAATGGTAGCATTCCTAAGTTGAGTAACGCTGATCGGCCTCCTTCCATTTAGTTGACATGCACTGGAGACAGCTGCATGATTTGAATCTGGTTCAATTAAATCAGTGCCTCTGTTTCTGTATTGGATATAGAACAGTTCATATCTTAACGATGTTAAGGTACGGGGAGTTGTCCGGATTATGCTTAAAACCAGACTCTGGATAACTCAAGGCACGTTTCTGTAATGGCTGTTTGTGGGTTGACCCTGGCTATGACGAGGGTTGACTTTCTACCATCTGGAAGATCAATAGTGATATTATTCTTAACCAGCCACAGTTTTAATAAAAAAAATTGGATTTTTTCAGAAAATAGTAGTGGGAGTATGGTAGAACTGGAAGTGATTCCAGAACCATAAACGATTACTAAAGATTTGATAGGAACCTAAAGATTCAATCTAGTTTGACATTCCATTAGCCACTCCGCAGATAAGGTGGGTAACTTCAGGCACCCGAGAGGTACTCCGGTAGCCTCAAGGACGGTGATAGGGAAGTTCTTGTTTGCCCAGACTTGCCATTGCTGTTGTTCTAGGCTGCGAGACCCGGCAGGAGGATGAGTATAGCGTCGTTCTAAACTAGCTTTAGAAGTGTACGTGTATATGACTCTGCCAGAGGGTTGTCGTAGTCAGTGGGAGCAGCGGAAGCATTGGTGGACAGGTAGCTTATGTCTATTTATAGACTAAAGCAGATATAGCGGAGATAGATCATCAATTTCTGATGTGACAGTCATATGTTTGACTTCATCAGAATAGGGGATGGATCTGTTGAGAAGGTAGTAGGGTGTGATGTCATGGTATTTGGATGACATACACAGAATAGGAAGTGATATTCCTGTACTACAATCGGTTATACTTTGGTCGTCACACAGTGGTTTCTCCACGTGGGACTTGGACACTATATCAGACATACTGGTTACTAGATCTATGGTTTTAGATCTAGATTTGGGTGGTTTCCCAATTAAGGGTACTTAGACAGCATTCTAAGAGTATTTAGAATGGACGACTCCTGGCACGGTAGTGTACCTGCAGGTGATGGAGTCACCCTCTCTAAAGGTGTCTTACAGACTAAAGAGGAGAGAGATGTACATGATTGGCAGATCACTTGCTCAGGCAATTGAGTCAATCATGAGATGTCAAGTACCACACCAGATGTTGTTCTTGCACTAGATGCAATAAGTTGATATTGATCCTATCCTAGAGAAACAGTCGGAAGCAGTTTTAGAACATAAGTGGATATTCTAGGGATATGATAACGACAGCCCCATTCGGGAGACAGTTATCATTCCAGGTTTCCAAGGTGACCTAGACGACAAGGAGGTTGTCAGAGTTATAGTTTTCCTTCTGACGATGGGCAGTATTTTGGACAGGTGGTCCAAGGCAATACTGAGGGAGGCATGGCGTAGGATACTGATTAAGTTCAGTTGACGATACAGTCTAAGAAGTTTGGATTTGGAGTTCATTTATGAGCTAGGTCCCATCAGACATCCAGACACATTCTAAGACAGGTATTGCTCATTTCGGGAGATGGCTTTCTCCGCGAATTTGAGATATAGAGAGACATAGAAAGAAACATCAAGGCGGATCCACTCACTGAGGCTATTCCTCGAACGCAATAGTTTCGCAAGCGAGCTTTGTGAGACTGAATAGTAGAGGAGTTGGGTGTTCGGTATCACACGGGCTGTGAGTATGCGACATCGCAATAATTAGCCTTGAGTGCAAGTGGGAGATTGTTGGAGATAGTGCCCTCAGAGTCAATTATTGGATCACAGGCACGTGATTGCAATGATTGAGGGAGGACCTATCCCGGTAGAACAGTCTTACTCAGGATGATAGTATGCTATCTGCTTTATCTTTATCATCGTGTACTGCTTTAGGTAACCTGACAGGTCGCTATTGTTAGTGTTTATGCCCTAGAAGGCCATTACTGTATCATACTAGTTTGTATATTACTTAATGGAAGCTTAGGATATTCACATGTATATAACAGTCTTGCTAAACATGGTAGTATGCTACTTGGTTTTTCTATCTTAATATGTGAGTATACGTATTGATAGAGCTCTTAGGATCTTGCTTGACTACCAGCGTTGTGATGGCAGTCACACTAGTGGGGGCTGGGTAGTCTACAAGCACATCCTTATTCAGGTCCCTGGTCGTTGGATTATCGAGACAGAGCATCGATACTCCGGAGTAGACTAGTGTGTACGCTTCTCATCCCAGTTGGGGAGATGGTCTGTCCCACAGCCGTCAGTACGTCATACTGGAGATAGTATACAGGGCTCGTTAGGTTACGGGTACACCGGACAGGACTCACAGGGAACTGTTGGTTGGTTTTATACCAGTCGTCAGTGAACAGTTCCCAGGTGACATGAGTACAGCATAGTCCGCAGACTTGACACTGCTACTTCGCCTCGAGTGTGTCCCACTGTTCTTAGATTGCTACCCTACCACGGCTCAAAGGAGTCGTGCAAACAGGTAGCAGTTGGGTGCAGTCCCGAGCACTTGGAGGCAGTGGCGGTTAGACAGGATTCGTCTCTCCCGGTATTGGGGGTTGATATCGCGCTGTGTCAGAGAGCCATTACGCAAAGTCCCTGGCCAGGGCAAGCGAGATTTGCTGGTAGGATCCAGTAGTTTCTCAGGGTGTAATGGGCTTCCCTCCGACACGACTTATACCGCTATTAGGGGACTGACGCTTGCCGCCCCTAGGCCCGATATGCGATAGTCTAAGACGAACAGACCGGACTGTTTGGAGATTGTCACATCAGACTCAGTAGGAGTTCGGATGGGTTCCCTCATCGGCCTTCTTATCGACATCTACCTGGGGACCGTTACTTACAGCTAGTGCCGCTTGCGGTCTGTGGTTAAACCCACTGCCAGCGTAGTAGTCGAGTCTCTAGAGTCCCACACAGAGAGTTTCCCTACTCCAGGCGAAACGATATAGAGGTCGTATGGTTTTACGACAAGGGTTCGGACGCATACGTGCGTTTACGCGCGTACGACTTTCGGACAGTTTTTACCAGTCGGCTTTGGTTTAAGCCAGTTACTGGTATCCGGTTATTGGATTTATACAGTCTAAAGTTTTTCCATATTTTTGCGGATAGGAGGGGCGTTCTCGTAATTGTGCGAGAAGCTTCTAGAAGATGGTGACTAAGGAGGTTTAGGTGTCATATGCATTGAATGAGTTTAGTGAGTCATGAGAGTGATTCATCCATATCATTAATGCACAATAAATGCTTAATGAGTCATGGTTATGAATCACCATTAGATATTTATGAAACTTGATTATTCATCATTTGTTTTTCTTTTATTGATGAATTTTAATGTTTCATATATATTATGATAACTCATTATTCTCATATGATAATTATCCTCACCTTCTCTCTCCTCAAGCTCTCCCTCTTCAAACCCTAATCCTCCCCTCTCATGTGTTGAGTACAAGGATTAGTTAGACTACTTAATCCATAACACTCTCTATATTACACCTAGCTTCTTTGATTAGCACTTAGAGAAGTTTAGTTGCCTCAAGTTTAGAGGCTAAGCTTGGAGTAAAGCTCTCGGGTGGATCGTCTACTACTTCGAGAAGGCCGAGGAGGAAGAGGAGTTCACAAAGACGAAGGACACGATTCGTTAGGTATAATCCCTAAACATAGTAGCATAGAAACTCTATGTTTTAAGTTAGTTATCGTTTAGCTTCGATTCAAGCGGTTAGTCGATGTTTGTTCACTAAACAAGTTCGTTTTTGAAAATTCCGCCTCCCCACAAGTATTGGGGTGTTGTACATCGACTTACAGTGGTATCAGAGCCTCGCTAAACAATAAATAACTTTTTTGCAAATTTGTATGAATTTCGAACGGAAAAAACGAAACCTGAAAACCCTAAAATATCAAGTTTCTGTCGATTTATAAATGAAGTCCAAAAATTTTTCAGGGATGTTCAGAAAGCTTAAAATGACAGTAGTAGAACACACAAAAAATTTGGTCCCCTGAATCGCCTACGGCGCCGCGGAACCGCGGCGAATAGCACAGATCTCGCCGCGCTTCCGCCGCCGAGTTGACGATTCAGGGACCCATTTTTCTTGTGATGGTTCTCTGTGATATTTGGGATTTTCTGGTATTTTTTAATTTTGCTCAGGTTTCAAGTTTACAGAGAAGTATTGGAGCAATATTAAATGTGTTTAATCGATCGAAATTATACAGTATTTGCTTATTGGATTATATCTGTATTTGTATAATGTGTTCGTAAACCTCCCCTAACTGCTAGTATGTCGGTTGGCAGGGGGTTGCATATTTCTGTAATGGTTTTTACTGTTTGTGGATATGAACTGTGTTGGACTGTTGTGATGTATAGCCGGGGTTATGTGATGGGTTATTATTTAATTCATTTGATGTAAATGTAATTTGTTGTAATATTATTTTGCGGGGCACATCCAGGTTGCGGTTGTAGCCACCGTTGTATTATTTCATTTTACTGTTTTTGCTCCTAGGACAGACCCAAGGTGGGGTGCACAAACTGCCGGGTGGGTAGTTTGCCGTACCCGTTGGGGTCTTAGGTGGGGTAATGGCTATTCATCACAACTGTGTAATCCGTCTTTTGTTGCAGGCTCAAAACAAACACGGATTACTTGCAAATCCAATAAAGTTCATCAGTGATCTGGAATGCCTATTATTGCGTCTGACGAATGTACAATATCTATATATGATAGCTATTTAGACGTCACTTATGTTTTACACCCGCGCTAGCCCAGCCCCCGCTCTGTCGTTAGTTAAGTAACCTAACGGGTGATGACGGGACCCCGTGGCGAATGCGGATGGCATAAGAGGACGTTGTATTTTCGTTGTTTTCTGCAATGATAGGTTAATGATGGGACGCATTATCTATAATGCAAAGAAAAACAAACCAAAGTTTAAATCGTTGGAACAATTTAAAAGAAACCACTCGGTTAATTTTAAAAACAGATATTTTTAAATGCGGAGCTTTAACCACTCCTTTTAAAAGCTATCAGGTTCCTTCGGTTATATCAAGTTCACTACGTTCACGGTTTCGCCAAAACCAGTCGTAGCCCTCCGTCATTTCTTATGAATGGTCAGTAGTATTCAAGCTATGTTTGTTTGGCCCTTAGTCAAGACATAGTGATTGGTAGCTGCTGGGGTATTCATTTGTTGCATAGATAGATGAGTTGGTTTGGGACACTCGTATTACTTTGTTTGGCCCTTAGTCAAGAGTATATACGGATGGGTTCAAATCAACAGGATAATGATGGGCAGAACTTGACATGTGACTTATGATTTGTTGGCCCTTAGTCAAGATCATAAGAACATGGGGCAAAAATCAATATCGGGAATTTCTAAAGAAACTGAAATTTGCAAAGAGATGCATACCATTTAGAGTTTGATGAATGTTGGTAGGATTCCTTCAACATTATCATACGATGATATTTGGATCCTGATCCTACTGTGAGTATATGCTACTTATCAGGATATTCGTCACTTAACGATCAATGCTATAAACCTAGTAGGTGTCCAGAAAGGTGTCAGCGGGGTTACGCCCCCAGAGAAAAGAGGTTATTTAATTAAGGAACTTCGCGAAAGCGTTGGAAAACCTCCCTCGAAGTATCGACACTGGCCTGGCTGAACGGTTAAGCAAGTATTGTACGGTGAGAATAGTCCTGGCTAATTCTTCTTTTATGGTTTGAGGAAGGATTCGAGAAACAGTGGGAGCCATCCAGTTTAGATAAACTAAAAACCACTCTAAACTTGCAAGAGCATCATGCTAAAGTGTTTTCTTCTCTCTCTCCTAATTGCAGCGACCCTGAAAATGACTGGACTTAAGTTACTTTTAGAGAAAAATATACTGACAGGGCCAAACTATAAAGATTGGCTGCGGAATGTCAAAATGGCTTTGACCTATGACAAATTGGGGTACATCCTCACCGCTACGGCACCTGCTGTCCCTGGTCCCAAATCCAGCAATGCGGATAAGGAAATCCGCAAAACCTGGGATTTAGATTGCGCGAAAGCCAAGTGCATCGTGCTTGCCTCAATGAACAATGAACATCAGAGGAGGCACGAGGATATGACCCTAGATGGCATATTTCTCCATACAAAGGAACTTTATGGAGAGCAATCTCGTATAGCAAGATACGAGACCTCTAAGAACTTGTTTCGAGCGAGGTTGGCTGTCGGGTCATCGGTAGGAGAACATGTCCTAAAGATGATCGGCTATATTGAAGAGCTCGCAGACCTTGGGACGACTTTGGATAATGAGCTATATACAGACCTTATTCTCCAGTCCCTTCCTCCCACCTACGCCCAGTTTATCCTGAACTTCAACCTTCAAGGAAAAGAAGTTGAACTTCCGGAACTCCTGAACATGTTAAGGAGTGCAGAGGGCACCTTGCAGAAGGCAAGGGAAACACCCACTATGTTTGTTGGCGGTGCATCTTCTTCCGGGTCCAAGGCTAGGGCCAAAGGAAGGAAGAAGAAGGCCGTCCCCAAACCTAAAGGAGGTGTTAGTAAGGTGGGAGGGAAGGGAAAGAAAAAGTTTGCAGTACCGGTAGTTGGCCAGGATGAGTGCTTCCATTGTCACAGGAAAGGGCACTGGAAGAAGGATTGCAAGGCGTGGAACGCCAAGAACCAGGAACCGAAGCAAGCTGTGGCTTCGACTTCAGGTGTGTTTGTAATTGAGAATTGTCTGTCGATCAACTCTACTTCCTAGGTATTAGATACCGGATCAGGATCTCATATTTGCAATTCATTGCAGGCACTGAGAAACCGTAGAGTGCTGAAGGAAGGTGATATGACCCTAAAGGTTGCTAACGGAGCTAGCGTGGGAGCTGCGTCCGTCGGGGATTATCACCTAGGATTGATGAGTGGACACATTTTGGTTTTACATAACTGTTATTTTGTACCAAGCTTAACGTGTAATATCATATCAGTTTCCTTGTTATCAAATAAAGGTTATGATTTCACGTTTGTAAGAGATGTTGTTAACATCCACCTTAATCATGGTTTGATTGGGTCTGGTACTCTAAATAACGGTATATATGTTTTAAACCAACTCCAAATTTTCAATGTCCAGAACACACTAAAAAGAAAGTCTCCAGATTTAAATAAAGCTTTCTTATGGCATTGTAGACTGGGTCACATCAATGAGAGAAGGTTGACTAAGTTGCATAGAGAAGGATATTTGGACTCGTACGAATATCAAACTTATGACACTTGTCAATCTTGTCTCAAAGGAAAGATGACAAAGACTCCATTTACTGGACAAGGAGTAAGAGCGAGCGAGCTCTTAGGACTCATACATAGCGATGTATGCGGTCCGATGTCTACACATGCAAGAGGTGGTTATTCCTACTTCATTACTTTTACAGATGATTTCTCTAGGTATGGACATGTTTTCTTAATGAAACATAAATCCGAGGCCTTTGAGAAATTCCTGGAATACAAGAGTGAAGCGGAAAACCAAACAGGCAAAAGTATTAAGACACTGAGATCTGATCGAGGTGGAGAATACTTAAGTGCCGAGTTCCTAGGTTACCTGAAGGAGAAAGGAATTCTCTCTCAGCTTACTCCTCCATACACTCCACAGCACAACGGTGTATCGGAGAGACGGAATCGAACCCTATTGGATATGGTACGATCCATGATGAGTAATGCTGAGTTACCGCGATCTTTCTGGGGTTATGCGCTAGAATCAGCGGCATATCTTTTAAATCAGGTTCCAACCAAGACTGTGCCTACCACACCATATCAGATGTGGAGTGGGAAGAAACCCTGTCTAAAACATTTTAGGACATGGGGGTGTCCAGCTTTTGTAAAAAAGCAGCATTCGGACAAGCTCGAGGCACGCTCAGTACAGTGTAAGCTTGTGGGATATCCAAAGAACTCCAAGGGATATTATTTCTATTACGCAGAGGAACAAAAGGTTTTTGTTTCTCGTCATGCTCACTTCTTAGAAACTGAATTTTTAGAAAATCAGAAGAGTGGGAGCGCAGTAGAACTGGAAGAAATTCCAGAACCATAAGCTGTTACTGAAAGTTTGGTAGAACCAGAAGTTCAAAAAGAACAGGACATTCCCGCACCCCTCCGCAGGAGTAGTAGGCCGTCTCATCCGCCTGAGAGATACTACGGTTTTCTCATAGATGGGGATAGAGAGGATTGCATCATAGATGATGATGAACCTACTGACTTCCAGCAGGCCATCCAGAGCGGCGACTCGGTACGATGGCTAGATGCAATGCGGACCGAAATGGAGTCCATGTACACCAACAAAGTATGGACTTTGGACTTTGCTCCAGATGGGGTAAAACCCATAGGATGCAAATGGATCTTCAAGAAAAAGATTGGTGTAGATGGACAGGTGGAAACCTATAAGGCTAGACTTGTTGCAAAGGGTTTTCGTCAAAGACCTGGTTTGGACTATGACGAAACTTTTTCTCCAGTGGCTATGCTCAAATCCATTCGGGTCCTTCTTGCTATTGCTGCCTTCCATGATTATGAAATCTGGCAGATGGACGTAAAGACGGCTTTTCTGAATGGAAATTTAGAAGAGTGCGTCTATATGGATCAGCCAGAGGGTTTCAATCAGAGTGGGAGCAGCGGGAAAGTATGCAAGCTGCTTAAGTCCATTTATGGACTAAAGCAGGCATCGCGGAGTTGGAACATCTGTTTTGATGAGACAGTCAAAGAATATGACTTTATCAAAAATCCAGATGAACCGTGCATATATAGTAAAGTTATAGCCAGAAGTGTCGTATTCCTCGTCTTGTACGTGGATGACATTCTATTGATAGGAAATGACATTCCTATGCTACAATCTGTCAAAGGATTCTTGTCACACAGGTTCTCCATGAAAGACCTGGGTGATGCCTCTTACATTCTGGGGATCCGGATCTATCGTGATAGATCCAAGAGGATGTTGGGACTTTCGCATTCCAGGTATATCGACACTGTACTGAAAAGATTCAGTATGGAAGATTCTAAGCGCGGTAATCTACCGGCTTGTCACGGAATCACCCTTTCCAAAGAGATGTCTCCCAAGACTGATTTGGAAAGGGAACGCATGTCTATTATACCCTACGCTTGTAGGGTCCCTAGGCACCCTAGTGAGGTCTCACAAGGCATCGAACATGCCAATTTCAAAAATTCTAGGTGCCGAGAGACCCGACTACGGATCGTTTGCTAGAAAACTAGGCGAAAAAGCTAACTAGTTAACACTTAACTAAGGGATACGGATATACAACCTTTGTAGATCCGGTCCTCCACCTCCACGGCTCCGTGATGAAGTCCTCTCCGCTGTCCAAATCAAAGTCCGGGCTCTTGCGTCGGCTTCATCGGAGAAGAAGCGGGCTAGGTCATCGACGACGTGCCGAAGATGATCTACGTCGAAGCATCACTAGATCAAGCTCCACCTTCACCAAGCCATGATAACTTGTGAAGGAAACACACTCTACTACTTGGCAAGAGGTAGAGGATGAAGAAATAGGAAGTGGGTTCACTTTAGATTTGGATTTCTCACTCAAAAACATCAATCACCATTGATGAAGAGAGCTTTCTTCTTGTGAGGAAGAAGAAGAAGATGAAGATAATGTTATGATAAGATTAATTGAAAAAGAAAAGAAAATGAATTCTTATCAGAAAATTAACCATGGTCAAGTGTAGAGACTAAACTAGGGTTAGTGGGAATGGTTAGGGTTAAGGATGAGATAAGAATGGTTGACTTGATCAAAGCTTCATGAAGCTTCAACTAAAGAACAAAAAAAGCCACCATTCTTTTCTCTTTTCCATTTATTTTCCAAAATGTATAAACAAATAAATAAATGAATAAATAAGTAATGGAAAATAAAACCCTAACCACTCTCACAACCATGGTTTAATCTTCACACAAATCCAAGTTAGTATGCATCATCAAACATGATACATACAAGTGCACAAAAATATATCACATATACAATGTGCACAAACCAAGTGAGAAAATCCATTCAAAGTGAACCGATACTAGTTAATGCAAAGTAATATATCAAATATATAATTATACATTAAATCATTAAATCAACACTTGATTCAATGATCCGGTCATGTCGCACATAACCGACTGGTATCAACAGTAACAACTTATCGAATCAACACTTGATCCGATAACCCGGCTATATCGCATATAACCGATCAATGTTACATCGCGAGAATCGAATACAGTATCACATACTGGTATCATTCTCGGTCCCGCACATATCTCATATGCACTCCTATTTCGTTTCGCTTGAGCCAGGAAACCTCTGTGTAGGACTCTAAAGACTCGTCAATACGCCGGCAGCAGATGATGATCATATCAAACATCCACAAGCCGCAAGCGGTCTGCTAAACGTAACGGCCACCCGGGTATTGAGCGATCTGAAGATCGACGAGCATTCCCGCTCACACTCCAGTGAATCCAACCAGTAACACTACCGTACAGTCCGGTCTGTTCGTCTGATATGTCGCATATCTCGCCTAGGGGTGGTAAACGTCAGACTCCAATAGCTCGATAAGTCGTGTCGATATGAGGTCTATAACAATTCGAGAAACTACTGGTAACACTTACCAGTAAATCTCAGCAACCCTGGCCAGGGATTTCCTGTTATAGCCAATCGAACACAGCGCAACATCAACCCCCTATACCGGGAGAGACGAATCCCCTCCTATCGCTCATTGCCTCCATGTGACTCGGGACTGTACCCAAAAACCACCGTTTTGCACGCCCTCTTGGACGTGGTAAGATGGAAATCAAAGCACAGTAGGAACCATACAAGACTCTATGACGATCTCGGGTCAACAGACTACTCTGTACCAGTGTCACCAGAGAACTGCCATCTGACGTGAGGTATAATACCATCTGGGAGTTCTCGGCGAGTCCGTCCAGTGTACCCAGTCTCTACTGAGCACCCGTATATCATCTCTGATGTCAAACACCGATGGATATGGGATCATCCATCGCCCATCTATATGGGTCGAGAAGGTATACGCTAGTCTACTCTGGTATATCGATGCCCCGTCTCGATACACCCACGACTAGGGACAATGAAGGATGTACTTATAGACTACCATGTCCCCACTAGTATGATCCGCATCATAGTCCACGTAGTCAAGTACAGATCCTAAGGGCTTTACCAACATGTAACAGAGAGACAATCAGTATACACGTTAAGGTAAAGGGTAACCAGATAGCATACTATCATGTCGAGCAAGAAAGTCCTCCCTATATATGTCCCAGCATCCACTACAATATACATCCTATGTACAGTAATGGCCTCTAGGGCATACATATAACTAACAATCTCCCACTTGCACTAGGGCCATCTGTAGCAGTGGTTGCAGTATCTCATACTCAACCATCCCATAAAAGTCTCTCTCTGGGAACAGGCCTTTGTGAGTGGATCCGCTGTGTTGTCCTCTGAGTCTACTCTCCTAACCTCGATCCCCTGAAGATTAACCATCTCCATGATCAGGTGATACTGCCTTAGAATATGTCTGGATCACTGATGGGACGGACGTTCCTTGGCATAAGCCACAACTCCATTGTCACACAATGGGAGGAACATAGTTCATCTCATGAACCAATATACACCCAAACAGCCTCTTTGGTAGCATCTTAAGTAGCGATCTATCCTGCCTTTATCGTCTAGTATGTCACGGTATCTAGCTTGGAACTCTTCCAACATACCGTCCCTTTACTGAGGGTAAAGACAATGCCTGCGACTGACATTCAGTCGTCTTTATCACCCTGGAACACTTCCAGTGATTCTCCCCAGGATCGATTGATACCATCTCACTACAACTAGTGAGTATCCTAACATCCATTTAGATCTATCTCACAGATCCAAAATCCAGGATTTAGGAGGTATCATTTTGATCCTATGTGGAGAATCATTGTGATAAGCGGAGATTGACCGAGCGTAGCATAGGAAACTCCTTCCCCATCAAGAGTATGTCATCCACGTACTCTACGAGGATCGTCACCATACTCCCTACTACCTTTTTGTTTATACAAGGTTCATCTACCATTTTGATGATGTCAAACTCTTTGACTAATTCATCAAAACAGATGTTCCAACTCCGCGATGCCTGCTTTATCCTATAAAGCATCTTGTACACGTTTCCGCTGCTCCCACTGTCTACGAAGCACTCTGGCTGTGTACTTACAGACGTTCTCTTCTAAAACATCATTTAGAAAAGGAGTCATGACACCCAACCGCCAGATATCGTAGTCATGGTATGTAGCCGTGGCAAGTAGGATCTGGATGGACTTAAGCATAGCTACTGAAAAGGTTTCATCATTATCCACGCCTGGTCGATGACGAAAACCTTTAACAATTCTAGCTTTGAAAGTCTCAACCTTTCCATGTACACCAAGTAATCTTCTCAAGATTTACTTGCTCCTGATGGGGATTTAACCCTTCAGATATAGCAACTAAAGTCCATACTTTGTTGGTGTATAAGGATTCCATCTCAGATCGCTAAGCATCCAGCCATTCTTACAGAGTCCCACTCCTGATGGCCAGCTCGAAACTAGTTGGGTCATCATCTCATGATGCATTCCTCGCTCCCACTGTCATAGAGAAACAGAAGTATCTCTCAGGTGGGTGAGGAACCCTACTAGATCGACGGAGAGGCTGAGGTTCGTTGGAATCTACTGAATCCTTTGGTTCTACCAAATCATCTGCTGTTGTTTGTATAGCTGGAACCTTTCCAGTTGTACATAACAGATCTTGCCTCGAGCTTGTCCGGATTTTGCTTTTAGACATAGGCCGGTCAACCCCAAATCTTAACTATCTTAAGAGATGGGCTCTTCCCTTTCCATATCACATATGAAATGGTAGGCAACTTATTTGATTGGAACCCTATTCAATAGGTATGCAGCTTCATAAGTGCATAACTCCCTAAAAGAAATAGGCAACTCAGTAGTACTCACCATAGAGCACACCTTATCATATAGGGTGTGATTGCTCCGCCCTGATATACCATCGTGCTATGGTGTATACAGAGGAGTAATGCTGAGAGAGAATCTCATTCTCCTTTAGAATAGTCCAGTATTTCCGTGCTCAAGTATTCTCCTCCTTGATCTCATCATAGGACATAATACTTATACCTGTATTTTGGTTCTCTACTTCTAACTTATATTCTGTGAATATCTCAAAAGGTTCGGACTTGTGTTTCAACAGGAACATATGTCTGAATCTTGAGAGATTTATCAGAGAATGTAACGAAGTACAAAGAACCAGTCTTGGCATGTGTAGACAGGGGACCTTACATACATCAACATGTATTATCCCAAGAGTTCAGTAACTCTTTCTCTGTTTCCAGTAAACGGAGCTATGGTCATCTTATCTCTGTGACATGACTGGCAAGTTTCATAAGATGTAAATTCAAACTGATTTAAATATGCATCTAATATGTAACTTCAGCCAGTCGGATCGCATTGATATGACCTAGTCTACAATGCCTGAAGAAGGATCCGTTCATTTCTGAACTCTTCCTCTTCTGTGTGTTCCGTATACAAAGAACTGTAGTTTGATTTAGAACATTAATGCTTTTAGATAACGTGCCTGAACCGATCAACTTTTGATATAGGAAATGTTCAAAACATTGTCCAACAATACAAAATTTTATCGTTTCTTTACTAATAAAGAGACAGATATGATTTTGCATAACAGGTTCGGTATCTAATAACATTCGTTCAGAATCAATGTATTGTAATACAGGGTGACAGTGACCAACAGACTTGGCTGCAACACTTGCCCCGTTTTCTGCCTCATGAAACTTATCACCCGTTCTCAGTTCTCTACATTTCTGCAGCCCTATGTAACATATTACATATCTGGGATCCTGATCTGGTATCACATACCCAGGACGTAAAGGATACTGAGAAACAGTTCTCTGTAATGAACACACCCGAAGATGATGCATCAGCATGCACTCTCTTCGTTTGGGCGGCACGGGAATTCTGGTAATCCCCTATTTCCTGCTCTGTCTTATAACAATTATAAGTCGGAGCGGGACCAACGTTCCCCAGCTCAGTATAACAAGCGGGTTCGGTCAAATATCCGTATTATTATCTTGATTAAGGCGTGATATGGTCGCTACCTGGAGAGAGAGAGAAGAAAACACTCAGCGTGCGCTCTGTCAAGAATAGATTGGTTATTATTTTATCTAATCAGGATGGCTCCCACTGCTTTTTATCAAATCTTCCTTCAAACCCTAAAAGGAAAGACTAGCCGGGATTAATTACACACTACAAGTTCGCCAATCTTTCAGCCAGGCCAGTGTCGGTACTTTGAGGGAGGTCCCCCGTGCTTTCGCACGAACCTAATTAATGTAAACCTCGTTTTCCCAGAGGCGTAACCCCGTTAACACCTTTCTAGACACCTACTTGATCGGCTAATTGTAATGTATAAAACTCTCCCAGGAGTAACACTTACTCGCAGCGGGTATCGGGATCCAACTATCTCATAGAAGGTATGCAATCTCATTGCAAATTTCAACACTTGAAATTCCCGATAATATTTTGCCCCTAGCAGCTATATGACCTTAACATAGTCAACAAATCATAAGTGCTAGTCAAGTTCAACCCATCATTTCCCGATTGAATTAAACCCACCCGCACGACCCTTAACATAGTCAACAAAGTCGCACGACTACCCTAATCCAATCACATCATATGCTTATGCAGATAATCACTAATTAGCTACCGCACACTACGCCTTAACATAGTCAACAAACGTAGCACGAATACTAACCAGTACTTTTCTGAAATGACGGAGGGCTACGACAGGTTTTTCTGAAAACCTATTGCGTAATGAACTTGATATCGTTGTAGAATCAAATGGTTTTTAAAATGGAGTGTTTTTGAGGCTTTTCTAGTTTTGCTAAAGGAGTCACTCCCGGTGAAGGGATCGTCGGTCCTTTCCTCGTCGAATGAGGTGCGGGATATATCACATATATCACTGTGCAAAGCAAAACACTTAAAAGCAATCAAAAGACAAACCGAGTGTGTAGCATCTGCCAGTTATTGCTAAAGGAGTCACTCCCGGTGAAGGGATCTCGGTCCTTTCCTCATCGAATAAGGTGCAGGATATATCACATATACCGCTGTGCAAAGCAAGAACTGTAGCTACCTGTTTTATTTTGAAATTCGATTCTACAACATCTTAGGTTTCTTTTATTTTCATTAATCACATTAATGAAGTCCCATCATTTAAATACCTAAACATCACAGATAAATACGACGTACACTTATGCCATCCGCATTCGCCTCGATGTCCCCTCGTGCACCGTTAGGTTAGGTAACTAACGACAGAGCGGGGCAGGGCTAGCACGGGTGTAAAACATAAGTAACGTCTATATAATATATCATATATACTATATATGTATCTATCACAGAACATCACATGATCACATCACAGATATCGCAGCAGAAGAATCATATGAAATATTGGATATACTAGGACGTCCGTGTTTTCAATACGAGCCAGTATAAAACACAGATTCCACGGTCGTGATGAATAGCCAAACCCACACCCCTAGACCCCTACGAGAGCGGCAAGCAACCCTACCAATTCTGGAGTTAGGAGACCCGGACCCGACTCCTCGAGTTGGTCTCCCACTGGACTCCAGAACCCGGTTATTTGTGCCCTCCTCCTTGGGTCTATCCTAGTGCAGAAAAGTAAATAATATACAAACGGTGACAACTTCCGCAACCTGGAAGTGTCCCAATAAAAGAATATTACATACAAGTTTTTACATGAATGAAAATGAAAAACACTCATCTCACATAAAAACCCCCCGGCTATTCAAACACGACGATCCAATATAACATATCCAGCAACACATAACATCACATGTCATCAACGTAAGTAAATATGTCCATCCCAATTGTCGTTGACATATAACAACGAAACCGGCGATATCACATATTACACTTACGGTCACAGAAAAGAAAGTGTAAAACTACAACAGTTGGAATCCGCAACCTTTTCAGACATCGCATGCCTGACCAAATGAATTACTTAGACATCACATGCCTAACAATTATAAACCCCGCATTTCAGTCTCATTATCGAAAACACTTTTCAATATCGAGTCGGGCAATTCAACAAGATTCCCGACAGTCTGATCGAATACTCGTCGCAAACTTCAGTAGGCGGCCGCACCCCCGATACCGTCGACGAAGTGCACCAAGGCGGAACACCGCTACCGCGAGCACCCGGACGGATGCTTTCGGCGACGGGGTTCTCCTACAGTCACTTGGTCGGGGCTATGGAGTGAGGCTGTCTGTTAAGTTTACCCGGCGAGTATCCGCGTACGCTACGTGATTGCGACGGACTTTTGATCGCATCAAAATTCCGTGGCAACCGATCAAGTGAGACTAAAGTGCTATGTTTATAACATTCATTCAGTTATCTCATAACTACATGTGAATTCCAATTATTGTATCCCATTCCAGATAATTAGAATATGTTAAACTTTCCGATTGAACATTCGAACACCCAAGTTTTCCCGATACAGATCAACACATGAAACAAGTCTAACAACATTCCGTTCGTGCCTCAGTACCAACGGTCCAGCCGTAGAAGGGTCAAGCCAACGCCTCACATGTGGCACGCCGTACTGCCTCAAACCCTAAGGTTCAAAGGGCAGTTCAAGACGGTCACATAATCGAGTTAAGGTTTGTTGTCTTCTAGAGGGTCCATCGCGTTACTTGCACTACTTAGAACGTCGTTAAACTACGGAAAGATCCAACACTTGGAAATTTCCCGACAGGGGAAAAGTTGGGTATTTATATCCGGTCGAACTTTTTAACATATTCTAAAAATTATCCGGAAAGCCACACAGACAAAATTTAATACTCCGATCGAAACACCGAATCCCCAAAATAATCCCAGAAAATACAACTCTGGAATAAATTTTAAAAATACCCAGAAAATCCAGCATAAAATAATAGGAGTTACTGTGCAAACAGTGTACGATGACGTCATCATTCCGCCGCTGAACCGCCGCAGAAGGCAGGCTTCCGCCGCGGTTTGTACTGTTCATCGAAAAAATTTTGCATCATAATTCTTATTTTTTCCTACTGAATTTTTTAGCAATTTTTAATTTGAAAAAATCCACGTTTTCAGAAAACGTCCAGAGAGCATTTTCCGGTTGGGGTTTCGGGTCGTTCGGACTTCAAAATCCGTCTAGACTTCGCCTAAGGCTCTAGCTAGGCTCTGATACCACTGTAGGGTCCTTAGGCACCCTAGTGAGGTCTCACAAGGCATCGAACATGCCAATTTCAAAAATTCTAGGTGCCGAGAGACCCGACTACGGATCGTTTGCTAGAAAACTAGGCGAAAAAGCTAACTAGTTAACACTTAACTAAGGGATACGGATATACAACCATTGTAGATCCGGTCTTCCACCTCCACGGCTCCGTGATGAAGTCCTCTCCGCTGTCCAAATCAAAGTCCGGGCTCTTGCGTCGGCTTCATCGGAGAAGAAGCGGGCTAGGTCATCGACGACGTGCCGAAGATGATCTACGTCGAAGCATCACTAGATCAAGCTCCACCTTCACCAAGCCATGATAACTTGTGAAGGAAACACACTCTACTACTTGGCAAGAGGTAGAGGATGAAGAAATAGGAAGTGGGTTCACTTTAGATTTGGATTTCTCACTCAAAAACATCAATCACCATTGATGAAGAGAGCTTTCTTCTTGTGAGGAAGAAGAAGAAGATGAAGATAATGTTATGATAAGATTAATTGAAAAAGAAAAGAAAATGAATTCTTATCAGAAAATTAACCATGGTCAAGTGTAGAGACTAAACTAGGGTTAGTGGGAATGGTTAGGGTTAAGGATGAGATAAGAATGGTTGACTTGATCAAAGCTTCATGAAGCTTCAACTAAAGAACAAAAAAAGCCACCATTCTTTTCTCTTTTCCATTTATTTTCCAAAATGTATAAACAAATAAATAAATGAATAAATAAGTAATGGAAAATAAAACCCTAACCACTCTCACAACCATGGTTTAATCTTCACACAAATCCAAGTTAGTATGCATCATCAAACATGATACATACAAGTGCACAAAAATATATCACATATACAATGTGCACAAACCAAGTGAGAAAATCCATTCAAAGTGAATCGATACTAGTTAATGCAAAGTAATATATCAAATATATAATTATACATTAAATCATTAAATCAACACTTGATTCAATGATCCGATCATGTCGCACATAACCGACTGGTATCAACAGTAACAACTTATCGAATCAACACTTGATCCGATAACCCGGCTATATCGCATATAACCGATCAATGTTACATCGCGAGAATGGAATACAGTATCACATACTGGTATCATTCTCGGTCCCGCACATATCTCATATGCACTCCTATTTCGTTTCGCTTGAGCCAGGAAACCTCTGTGTAGGACTCTAAAGACTCGTCAATACGCCGGCAGCAGATGATGATCATATCAAACATCCACAAGCCGCAAGCGGTCTGCTAAACGTAACGGCCACCCGGGTATTGAGCGATCTGAAGATCGACGAGCATTCCCGCTCACACTCCAGTGAATCCAACCAGTAACACTACCGTACAGTCCGGTCTGTTCGTCTGATATGTCGCATATCTCGCCTAGGGGTGGTAAACGTCAGACCCCAATAGATCGATAAGTCGTGTCGATATGAGGTCTATAACAATTCGAGAAACTACTGATAAAACTTACCAGTAAATCTCAGCAACCCTGGCCAGGGATTTCCAGTTATAGCCAATCGAACACAGCGCAACATCAACCCCCTATACCGGGAGAGACGAATCCCCTCCTATCGCTCATTGCCTCCATGTGACTCGGGACTGTACCCAAAAACCACCGTTTTGCACGCCCTCTTGGACGTGGTAAGATGGAAATCAAAGCACAGTGGGAACCACACAAGACTCTATGACGATCTCGGGTCAACAGACTACTCTGTACCAGTGTCACCAGAGAACTGCCATCTGACGTGAGGTATAATACCATCTGGGAGTTCTCGGCGAGTCCGTCCAGTGTACCCAGTCTCTACTGAGCACCCGTATATCATCTCTGATGTCAAACACCGATGGATATGGGATCATCCATCGCCCATCTATATGGGTCGAGAAGGTATACGCTAGTCTACTCTGGTATATCGATGCCCCGTCTTGATACACCCACGACTAGGGACAATGAAGGATGTACTTATAGACTACCATGTCCCCACTAGTATGATCCGCATCATAGTCCAGGTAGTCAAGTACAGATCCTAAGGGCTTTACCAACATGTAACAGAGAGACAATCAGTATACACGTTAAGGTAAAGGGTAACCGGATAGCATACTATCATGTCGAGCAAGAAAGTCCTCCCTATATATGTCCCAGCATCCACTACAATATACATCCTATGTACAGTAATGGCCTCTAGGGCATACATATAACTAACAACGCTTCTGCGGTAGGCTCTATAATGTATGCGATGTTGTGTACCAGACCAGATGTAGCTTACGCACTGAGCGTGGTAAGCCGGTATCAGTCAGACCCAGGGGAGAAGCACTGGATAGCAGTAAAGAACATTCTTAAGTAGCTGAGAAGGACTAAGGAGATGTTCTTGGTTTACGGCGGAAAAGACCTCAGGTTGGAGGCCTTTGCTGATTCCGGCTTTCAGAGTGATAAGGACGATTCCAAGTCCATGTCGGGTTATGTCTTTACCCTCAATGGAGGGGCGGTGTGCTGGAAGAGCTCCAAGCAGGACACCGTTGCTGACTCGACGATGGAAGCGGAGTATATAGCTGCTTGCGATGCCGCAAAAGAAGCAGTCTGGATGAAGAAGTTCCTAACAGAACTTCAGGTGGTTCCTACCATTGTTGATCCAATACCTCTGTATTGCTATAACAACGGAGCTATAGCTTTAGCAAAGGAACCAAGGTCCCATCAGAAGTCCAGACACATCTTAAGGCGGTATCACCTGATCAGGGAGATCATTGATCGTCAGGAGATCGAGGTTCGGAGAGTTGCTTCTGAAGAGAACATTGCTGATCCATTCACGAAGGCCCTACCTCAGATTCAGTTCGAGAGGCTACTCGAGATCATCGGTCTACGATACGCCGGTACATGGCTCTAGTGCAAGTGGGAGATTGTTAGTGTTTATGTCCTAGAAGGCCATTACTGTATCATACTAGTTTGTATATTACTTAATGGAAGCTTGGGATATTCACATGTATATAACAGTCTTGCTAAACATGGTAGTATGCTACTTGGTTTTTCTATCTTAATATGTGAGTATACGTATTGATAGAGCTCTTAGGATCTTGCTTGACTACCGGCGTTGTGATGGCAGTCACACTAGTGGGGGCTGGGTAGTCTACAAGCACATCCTTATTCAGGTCCCTGGTCGTTGGATTATCGAGACAGAGCATCGATACTCCGGAGTAGACTAGTGTGTACGCTTCTCATCCCAGTTGGGGAGATGGTCTGTCCCACAGCCGTCAGTACGTCGTACTGGAGATAGTATACAGGTGCTCGTTAGGTTACGGGTATACCGGACAGGACTCACAGGGAACTGTTGGTTGGTTTTATACCAGTCGTCAGTGAACAGTTCCCAGGTGACATGAGTACAGCATAGTCCGTAGACTTGACACTGCTACTTCGCCTCGAGTGTGTCCCACTGTTCTTAGATTGCTACCCTACCACGGCTCAAAGGAGTCGTGCAAACAGGTAGCAGTTGGGTGCAGTCCCGAGCACTTGGAGGCAGTGGCGGTTAGACAGGATTCGTCTCTCCCGGTATTGGGGGTTGATATCGCGCTGTGTCAGAGAGCCATTACGCAAAGTCCCTGGCCAGGGCAAGCGAGATTTGCTGGTAGGTTCCAGTAGTTTCTCAGGGTGTAATGGGCTTCCCTCCGACATGACTTATACCGCTATTAGGGGACTGACGCTTGCCGCCCCCTAGGCCCGATATGCGATAGTCTAAGACGAACGGACCGGACTGTTTGGAGATTATCACATCAGACTCAGTAGGAGTTCGGATGGGTTCCCTCATCGGCCTTCTTATCGACATCTACCTGGGGACCGTTACGTACAGCTAGTGCCGCTTGCGGTCTGCGGTTAAACCCACTGCCAGCGTAGTAGTCGAGTCTCTAGAGTCCCACACAGAGAGTTTCCCTACTCCAGGCGAAACGATATAGAGGTCGTATGGTTTTACGACAAGGGTTCGGACGCATACGTGCGTTTACGCACGTACGACTTTCGGACAGTTTTTACCAGTCGGCTTTGGTTTAAGCCAGTTACTGGTATCCGGTTATTGGATTTATACAGTCTAAAGTTTTTCCGTATTTTTGCGGATAGGAGGGGCGTTCTCGTAATTGTGCGAGAAGCTTCTAGAAGATGGTGACTAAGGAGGTTTAGGTGTCATATGCATTGAATGAGTTTAGTGAGTCATGAGAGTGATTCATCCATATCATTAATGCACAATAAATGCTTAATGGGTCATGGTTATGAATCACCATTAGATATTTATGAAACTTGATTATTCATCATTTGTTTTTCTTTTATTGATGAATTTTAATGTTTCATATATATTATGATAACTCATTATTCTCATATGATAATTATCCTCACCTTCTCTCTCCTCAAGCTCTCCCTCTTCAAACCCTAATCCTCCCCTCTCATGTGTTGAGTACAAGGATTAGTTAGACTACTTAATCCATAACCCTCTCTATATTACACCTAGCTTCTTTGATTAGCACTTAGAGAAGTTTAGTTGCCTCAAGTTTAGAGGCTAAGCTTGGAGTAAAGCTCTCGGGTGGATCGTCTACTACTTCGAGAAGGCCGAGGAGGAAGAGGAGTTCACAAAGACGAAGGACACGATTCGTTAGGTATAATCCCTAAACATAGTAGCATAGAAACTCTATGTTTTAAGTTAGTTATCGTTTAGCTTCGATTCAAGCGGTTAGTCGATGTTTGTTCACTAAACAAGTTCGTTTTTGAAAATTCCGCCTCCCCACAAGTATTGGGGTGTTGTACATCGACTTACAGCTATTACACGTTGATAGAGCCCCTAGGATTCTTGCTTGACTGCCAGCAGTATGAGGGCAATCATATACGTGAGAGCTGGTGGTCTATAAGCACATCCTTAAAAGGTCCCTAGTCGTGGGAGTTTCGAGACAGGGCATCGATTCTCCAGAGTAGACTAGTGTATACATTCGAGACCCCGACGAGGGGCGGTGGCCGGTCTCACAAGCCACTAGTGTCAGTTGGATCACCTAAGATGTATACAGGTGCTCATTGGGTTATGAGTACACCGGACAGGACTCGCCGGGAACATGCTAGTTGGTCTTATACCTGACGTCAGATAGCAGTTCCCTGGTGACATGTGTACAGGTTAGTTCATCGACCTGAGGATCGTCATTTGTCTCTTGTGAGTTCCTACTGTACTTTGATTACTACCCTACCACGCTCAAAGGAGACGTGCAAACAGGTTTTAGTTGGGTACAGTCCCGAGCCACATGGAGGCAGTGAGCGGATCTTCGGGGGGTCGTCTCTCCCGGTATTGGGGGTGAGGTCGCGCTGTGTCTAGGAGAGCCAGAACATGAAAAGTCCTTGGCCAAGGCAGGAGATTTATCGGTAGGTATTCCAGTAGTTTCTCAGGGTGTTCTGGGCTGATCTCTGGCATGACTTGTACCGCTTTTGGGGGTCTGACTTTTACCAACCCCCTAGGCCCGCCATGCGATGCTCATAGACGAACGGACCGGACTGTACGGATATTGTCACTGACAGGCTCAGTAGGGTGTCAGGATGAGTTCGCTCATCGACATCCCTTTTTGTCAATAGCTGGTGGCCCGTCACGTATGGCTAATACCTCTGACGTGCTAGTGGTTAAATCCACAGCCATAGTATTGACGAGTCTTTAGAGTCCCCCACATTCAGTTACTCAAGTTTCGGGCGAAACGCTGTAGAGGCCGTATGGAGATATGGCAGGGTTCGATCAGATACGTGCGGCATTGCACGGATCAGGATCGGACGGATAATACTAGCCGGCTTTGGTTTAAGCCGGATCCTAGTATAGTACAGTGTAGATTTTGTCTCATTGCATTTGTATCCGGTCGGAATACAGATGCAGGTGTGTATACACAGTATCGGGGTTTTCCTGTAATTTATTACGGGACCAGTTTTCTGGAGTTGCCAGTTTGCTTTCCGTTTCGGCCATATTTCTTTGTATCCTTCATTGGCCGAAGATTGGTGGAGGAGGGCTTATTTTCATTTGTGCAAATAAGCAATTTGGAAGGGGGTCTTTGCATATTGTTGGATCATGATGGAGGACCATTCCTTGACTTTCCATGGTTCATGATTGCTTGACTTTGTGAGCAATCATGGTTGGTGATGATGGTTGATTTGGAGTGAGGTTTATTTGTGTGATCATTACTTTTCTTGATCACTTTTCTCTCTCTCTTGTGATTGCTCCCCCCCTTTGAGATAATCACTCACTCATTTTTGTTTCACTCTCCCATTCCAAGCCTTGGCCGGCCAAGCATATGGTAGTGGGGATTTTTGCTCTCTTGATGCTAGAAAAATCCCCAAGTTCCTCCACAAAAGTTCACAGTTAATTTCCTCCACCAAAGGTGACTCCATGAACCCCAAAATGAGACATGGTTCTACACACATTCTACAGAAAACCTTAGGCACGTTGGCTCGCCAACTTCGTGCCCGAGTTGCCTCGGTATAGAGGCGGGAGCCTGTAATAGAAGCAGGCGAAGTGGTGCCCTTCCGGCGAGGAGGTGGAGACCGGACATTCCGCGGGAGATCGGGACGACGGCGAGAAGACCGGAGGACACGGATCGCTCGGTATATCTCTCTTCCCCATCTTGTAGTTAGCTAGGACTAGTTTAATGGCCCGATCCGGGTTTATAGTGCGCGGCGGTGCCGGTTTGAAAAGTTAAAGTAAATCACCGCTTCCGCATTCCGACGTCGGATTGACGGTCGGGGCGCCGCCGTGCACTTACAAATTTAACATCTTCCATCCAAACTCTAGTGCAACACACTGCTTCACACGGTGAAAGCATAAAATCCATTGAAGCACAATTGCATAGTTAAATGCCGCGATGAGTGAGAGAGAAAGGGAAACTTCCATTGCAATCTCTACCAAATTTCGTCCACTTACAAAGTGCTAACATCGTCCTTAACCAATAAAATCATAACGTGAGTGCCATAACTGTTAGTTATATGTATGCTCTAGAGGCCATTATTGTACATGATTGTATATTATAGTGGATGCTTAGACATATATAGAGAGGACTTTCTTACTCGACATGATAGTATGCTATCTGGTTACTCTTTATCTTAACATGCACGCTTATGTATCTTTATACTGTCTCTCTGTTACATGTTGATAAAGCCCTTAGGATGTGGACTTAACTACCAGGACTATGATGTAGATCATACTAGTGGGGCCAGGGTAGTCCACAAGTACATCCTTTAATTGTTCCTAGTCGAGGGAGTATTGAGACGGGGCATCAATATTCCAGAGTAGACTAGTGTGTATGATTCTTGACCCTGTATGGGGCGATGGTTTATCCCACAACCATTGGTGTTTGACATCAGAGAATGTGCACAGGTGCTCATTAGAGAATGGGTACACCGAACAAGACTCGCCGAGAACTCCAAGATGGTATTATACCTGATGTCAGATAGCAGTTCTCTGGTGACACTGGTACAAGTTAGTCTGTAGACCCGAGATCGTCATAGAGTCTTGTGTGATTCCCACTGTGCTTTGATTTCCATCATACCACGTTCAAGAGAACGTGCAAACCGGTGGTTTTTGGATACAGTCCCGAGTCACATGGAGGAAATGAGCGATAGGAGGGGTTTCGTCTCTCCCGGTATTGGGGGTTGATGTTGCGCTGTGCTCGATTGGCTATAACAGGAAATTCCTAGCCAGGGTTGCTGAGATTTACGGGTAAGTGTTATCAGTAGTTTCTCGAACCGTTATGGACCTCACATCGGCATGACTTATCAAGTTACCGGGGTCTGACGTTTACCACCCCTAGACTCGATATGTGACATATCAGATGAAGAGACTGGACTGTACGGTAGTGTTACTTATTGGATTCACGGGAGTATGAGCAAGCTTGCTTGTTGATCTTCTGATCGCTCAATATCTGGGTAGCCGTTACGTCCAGCTAGTACCGCTGACGGCTTGTGGGTGACTGATATGATCATTACCTACCACTGGCGTATTGACGAGGCTTTAGAGTCCTATGCAGAGGTTTCCCGGCTCGAGCGTAATGAAGTAGGGCACATATGTGATATGTGCAGGACCGAGATAAATATGTGTATATGATACCGTATTCTAATCTCGTGATAAAGGTTATATGTGATATAACTGGATTATTGAATCAAGTGTTGATTCGATGATTTGATATTAGTCGGGTATATGTGATATAGCCGGATTATTAAATCAAGTGTTGATTTAATAATTTAATATATATATATATATATGATATATTAATATATATTAACTAATATAAATTAGCTCACTTAAATATTTCTTTTCCTAGTTTACATTTATATAACACACACACACACAAATATATATATATATATATATATATATATATATATATATATATATATATATATGAGAATAATGGAGAAAAGAGGCCATAGGAGGAAATTTCCTCCTATGACGTGGAAAAAATACAACCTCCACCAATTTTTTCGACGATCGGCTTTCATCATCTTCATCGTTATCATCTAAGATGTGTGTACACCAAATTTCATGTGATTCTACAACTTTTTCACCGTTGATTTAGCAATGTAAAAAGTTCTATTGTCGGTAAACCGTTAATTTTGAACCCACTAAATCAACGGTGAAAAGGTTGTGGAATCACATGAAATTTGGTGTACGCACATCTTAGATGATAACGATGATGATGATGGGTGCCGATCGTCGGAAAAAATGGTGGAGGTTGTATTTTTTCCATGCCATAGGAGGAAATCCCCTCCTATGGCCTCTTTCCTCCATTAATCTCATATATGATATATACATATATATAAATGTATTTAGAATATTGTATCATGCTTGATGATACATGGAACTTGGGTGTATGAGACTCACACCTTAGTTAAGATAATGTGGGGTTTTAATTAGTTAGAGAAAACCAAAATTAGGTGGAAATTAGCATGATTGTGAAGCTTGAAGAAGTTTGTGGAAACCTTGACTAAACTCCACTAATTTTTGTTTTACTCAAGATATTTATTAACCTAACCATTATCTTAGCCTTAGTTAAGTCTCTACATGAGTTTATATTAGATATTTTCTCACCCATGGTTCAAGATGTCTTCATCTTCTTCATCTCTTTTCATTACTTGATTTTCTTAAGGTGAAAAAGAAAGAGAGAAAAAAATATTCTAAAGTGGGCTAAATTCCTACTTCATCAATCTATACCATATTAGCCATTAAGTATAGGTTGTTTGCTTCACTAACTCATCCATTAGTGAAGAGGTAGCTTGATTTAGAGTCTCCTCAAAGTAGATCATCTTCGTCCTCGAAGATCATTGAGCAAGCTCGTTCATTTCGACTAGTAGAGCCTACGGAGAGTCCGGGATACTACTACTTGGAGCGAATGGACTTCTACATGGAGCTTTTTGTTAGTTATATGTATGCCCTAGAGGCCATTACTGTACATAGGATGTATATTGTAGTGGATGCTGGGACATATATAGGGAGGACTTTCTTGCTCGACATGATAGTATGCTATCTGGTTACACTTTACCTTAACGTGTATGCTGATTGTCTCTCTGTTATATGTTGGTAAAGCCCTTAGGATGTGTGCTTGACTACCTGGACTATGATGCGGATCATACTAGTGGGGACATGGTAGTCCATAAATACATCCTTCAAAGTCCCTAGTCGTGGGTGTATCGAGACGGGGCATCGATATACCAGTGTAGACTAGTGTATACCTTCTCGACCCATTCAGATGGGCGATGGATGATCCCATATCCATTGGTGCTTGACATCAGAGATGATATACGGGTGCTCAGTAGAGACTGGGTACACTGGTCGGACTCGCCGAGAACTCCCAGATGGTATTATACCTCACGTCAGATGGCAGTTCTCTGGTGACACCGGTACAGAGTAGTCTGTTGACCCGAGATCGTCATAGAGTCTTGTATGGTTCCCACTGTGCTTTGATTTCCATCTTACCACGTCCAAGAGGGCGTGCAAAACGGTGGTTTTTGGGTACAGTCCCGAGTCACATGGAGGCAATGAGCGATAGGAGGGGATTCGTCTCTCCCGGTATAGGGAGTTGATGTTGCGCTGTGTTCGATTGGCTATAACAGGAAATCCCTGGCCAGGGTTGCTGAGATTTACTGGTAAGTGTTACCAGTAGTTTCTCGAACAGTTATAGACCTCATATCGACACGACTTATCGAGCTATTGGGGTCTGACGTTTACCACCCCTAGGCGAGATATGCGACATATCAGACGATCAGACCGGACTGTACGGTAGTGTTACTGGTCGGATTCGCAGGAGTGTGAGCGGGCTTGCTCGTCGATCTTCTGATCGCTCAATACCCGGGTGGCCATTACGTTTAGCAGACCGCTTGCGGCTTGTGGGTGTTTGATATGATCATCGCCTGCTGCCGGCGTATTGACGAGTCTTTAGAGTCCTACACAGAGGTTTCCTGGCTCAAGCGAAACGAAATAGGAGCGCATATGAGATATGTGCGGGACCGAGAATAATGCGTGTATGTGATACCGTATTCCATTCTCGCGATGAATGTATCGAGTGGTTGTATGCGATATAACCTAGTTATCGATTCAAACGTTGATTCGATAAGCCGATACATTGTATACTAGTCGGTTGTGTGCGACATGACCGGATCATTGAATCAAGTGTTGATTTAATGATTTAATGTATAATTATATATTTGGTATATTACTTTGCATTAACTAGTAATGGTTCACTTTAAATAGATTTTCTCACTTGGATTGTGCAAGTTGTATATGTGATATACTTTTATGCACATGTTTGTATCATGTTTGATGATGCATATTAACTTGGTTAAGTGTAAAGATTAAACCATGGTTTACTTAATGATTAGGGTTTTGATTATCTTATTCATTTATTTATATATATTCATTTTGGAAATTATTTAAGGATGGTGGCTTATTTTGTTTTATGTTGAAGTTTCTTGAAACTTTGATCAAGTCAACCATTCTTATCTCTTCCTTAACCCTAACCATCATATCTAACCATGGTCCATTCTCTACACTAAACTAAGGTTAATATTATGATAAGAATGGATTTTATTTTCTATTCTATTATTCTTATCATAACAATATTCATCTTCTTCATCTTCTTCTTCATTGAAGAAGCTTGAGGTCATCAATGGTGGATTGATGATTTGAGTGAGAAATCCAATTCTAAAGTCTACCCACTTCCTATTTCTTCATCCTCTACCTCTTGCCAAGTAGTAGAGTGTGTTTCCTTCACAAGTTTTTAGGGCTTGGTGAAGGTGGAGCTTGATTTAGCGATGCCTCGACGTAGATCATCTTCGGCATGGACATCGACGACCTAGCTCGCTTTTTCTCCGACGAAGCCGACTCTAGAGCCCGGATTTGATTTGGACAGCGGAGAGGACCTCGTTGCGGAGCCGTGGAGGTGGAGCACCGGATCTACAAAGGTTGTATTTCCGATATCCCATTAGTTAAGTGTTAACTAGTTAGCTTTTTCGCCTAAACTTCTAGCAAACGATCCGTAGTCGGGTCTCTCGGCACCCGTAAATTTTTATATTGGCATGTTCGATGCCTTGTGAGACCTCATTAGGGTGCCTAGGAACCCTACAGTGGTATCAGAGCCTAGCTAGAGCCTTAGGCGATGCGTAGACGGAGTTAGAAGTCCGATCGACCCGAAACCCCGACTTTAAAATGCTCTCTGGACATTTTTGTAAAATGTGGATTTTTGCAAATTAAAAATATGCAGAAAAATCAGCAGGTAAATCTAAGAATTACGATGCAAAAATTACCTAATGATCTTTCTAAAGTGCGGCGGAACCGCGGCATTAGCGTGCTAATGCTGCCCTTCCGCGGCCCTTTTGTCTTATCTGCCATTGAATTTTGCACAGTAACTCCTATTTTTCAGTGCTGATTTTCCTGGGAATTTTTAATCTGAAATAAACAGTTGAGCATTTTTGGGTTGTATTGGGAATCAAAGATTCGATCGGGGTTTCAAATTTTGTTTGTGTGGCTTTCCGAATAAATTTTAGAATATGTTAAAAAGTTCGACCGGATATAAATACCCAATTTTTCCCCTGTCGGGAAATTTCCAAGTGTTGGATTTTTCCGTAGTTTAACGACGTTCTAAGTAGTGCAAGTAACGCGATGGTCCCTCTAGAAGACAACAAACCTTAACTCGATTATGTGACCGTCTTGAACTGCCCTTTGAACCTTCGGGTTTGGGGCAGTACGGCGTGCCACATGTGAGGCGTTGGCTTGACCCTTCTACGGCTGGACCGTTGGTACTGAGGCACGAACTGAATGTTGTTAGACTTGTTTCATGTGTTGATCTGTACCGGGAAAACTTGGGTGTTCGATTGTTCGATCGGAAAGTTTAACATTTTCTATTTATCTGGAATGGGATACAATAATTGGAATTCACAAAAGTTATGTGATAACTGAATGAATGTTATAAACATAGCAGTTTAGTCTCACTTGATCGGTTGCCACGGAATTTTGATGTGATCAAAAGTCCGTCGCAATCACGTAGTGTACGCGGATACTCGCCGGGTAAACTTAATAGACAGCCTCACTCCATAGCCCCGACCAAGTGACTGTAGGAGAACCCCGTTGCCGAAAGCATCCGTTCGGGTGCTCGCGGCAGCGGTGTTCCGCCTTGGTGCACTTCGTCGACGGTATCGGGGGTGCGGCCACCTACTAAAGTTTGCGACGAGCATTCGATCAGGATGTCGGGAATCTTGTTGAATTGCCCGACTTGATATTGAAAAGTGTTTTCGATTTTGAGACTAAAATGCGGGGTTTATGCAGATTGCGGATTCCAACTGTTGTAGTTTTACACTTTCTTTTCTGTGACCGTAAGTGTAATATGTTATATCGCCGGTTTCGTTGCTATATGTCAACGATAATTGGGATGGACATATTTACTTACGTTGATGACATGTGATGTTATGTGTTGCTGGATATGTTATATTGGATCGTCGTGTTTGAATAGCCGGGGGTTTTTATGTGAGATGAGTGTTTTTCATTTTCATTCATGTAAAAACTTGTATGTAATATTCTTTTATTGGGGCACTTCCAGGTTGCGGAAGTTGTCACCATTGATGTATATTATTTACTTTTCCGCACTAGGATAGACCCAAGGAGGGGAGCACAAGTAACCGGGTTCTGGAGTCCAGTGGGAGACCAACTCGAGGAGTCGAGTCCGGGTCTCCTAACTCCAGAATTGGTAGGGTTGCTTGCCGCTCTCGTAGGGGTCTAGGGGTGTGGGTTTGGCTATTCATCACGACCGTGGAATCCGTGTTTTATACTGGCTCGTATTGAAAACACGGACGTCCTAGTATATCCAATATTTCATATGTTTCTTCTGCTGCGATATCTGTGATGTGATCATGTGATGTTCTGTGATAGATACAGTATATAGTATATATGATATATTATATAGACGTTACTTATGTTTTACACCCGCGCTAGCCCTGCCCCGCTCTGCCGTTAGTTACCTAACCTAACGGTGCACGAGGGGACATCGAGGCGAATGCGGATGGCATAAGTGTACGTCGTATTTATCTGTGATGTTTAGGTACTTAAATGATGGGACTTCATTAATGTGATTAATGAAATAAAAGAAACCTAAGATGTTGTAGAATCGAATTTCAAAATAAAACAGGTAGCTACAGTTCTTGCTTTGCATAGCGGTGTATGAGATATATCCTGCACCTTATTCGATGAGGAAAGGACCGAGATCCCTTCACCGGGAGTGACTCCTTTAGCAATAACTGGCAGATGCTACATACTCGGTTTGTCTTTTGATTGCTTTTAACTGTTTTTGCTTTGCACAGCGATATATATGATATATCCCGCACCTCATTCGACGAGGAAAGGACCGACGATCCCTTCACCGGGAGTGACTCCTTTAGCAAAACTAGAAAAGCCTCAAAAACACTCCATTTCAAAACTCATTCGATCCTACAACGATATCAAGTTCATTACGCAATAGGTTTTCAGAAAAACCTGTCGTAGCCCTCCGTCATTTCAGATAAGTACTGGTTAGTATTCGTGCTACGTTTGTTGACTATGTTAAGGCGTAGTGTGCGGTAGCTAATTAGTGCTTATCTGCATAAGCATATGATGTGATTGGATTAGGGTAGTCGTGCGACTTTGTTGACTATGTTAAGGGTCGTGCGGGTGGGTTTAATTCAATCGGGAAATGACGGGTTGAACTTGACTAGCACTTATGATTTGTTGACTATGTTAAGGTCATATAGCTGCTAGGGGCAAAATATTATCGGGAATTTCAAGTGTTGAAATTTGCAATGAGATTGCATACCTTCTATGAGATAGTTGGATCCCGATACCCGCTGCGAGTAAGAGTTACTCCTGGGAAAGTTTTACACATTACAATTAGCCGATCAAGTAGGTGTCTAGAAAGGTGTCAACGGGGTTACGCCTCTGGGAAAACGAGGTTTACATTAATTAGGTTCGTGTGAAAGCACGGGGGACCTCCCTCAAAGTACCGACACTGGCCTGGCTGAAAGATTGGCGAACTTGTAGCGTGTAATTAATCCCGGCTAGTCTTTCCTTTTAGGGTTTGAAGGAAGATTTGATAAAAAGCAGTGGGAGCCATCCTGATTAGATAAAATAATAACCAATCTATTCTTGCAAGAGCGCACGCTGAGTGTTTTCTTCTCTCTCTCTCCTGGTAGCGACCATATCACGCCTTAATCAAGATAATAATACGGATTATTGACCGAACCCGCTTGTTATACTGAGCTGGGGAACGTTGGTCCCGCTCCAACTTATAATTGTTATAAGACAGAGCAGGAAATTGGGGATTACCAGAATTCCCGTGCCGCCCAAACGAAGAGAGTGCATGCTGATGCATCATCTTCGGGTGTGTTCATTACAGAGAACTGTTTCTCAGTATCCTTTACGTCTTGGGTATGTGATACCAGATCAGGATCCCAGATATGTAATCTGTTACATAGGGCTACAGAAAGGTAGAGAACTGAGAACGGGTGATAAGTTTCATGAGGCAGAAAACGGGGCAAATATTGCAGCCAAGTCTGTCGGTCACTGTCACCCTGAATTACCAATACATTGATTCTGAACGAATGTTATTAGATACCGAACCTGATATACCAAATCATATCACTCTCTTTGTCAGAAAAGAAAGGATATAATTTTGTATTGATGGATAATGTTTTGAACATTTCCTATATCAAAAGTTGATCGGTTCAGGCACGTTATCTAAAAGCATTGATGTTCTAAATCAAACTACAGTTCTTAGTATATGGAACACACACAAGAGGAAGAGTTCAGAAATGAACGAATTCTTCTTGAGGCATTGTAGACTAGGTCAGATCATTGTGACCCGACCAGCTAGAGTTACATATAGATGCATATTTAAATCAGTTTGAATTTACATCTTGTGAAACTCGCCAGTCATGTCACAAAGATAAGATGACCATAGCTCCGTTTACTGGAAACAGAGAAAGAGTTGGTAAACTCTTGGGATGATACATGTTGATGTATGTAGGTCCCCTGTCTACACATGCCAGGACTGGTTCTTTATACTTCATTACATTCTCTGATGATCTTTCGAGATTCAGACCTATGTTCCTATTGAAACATGAGTCCGAACCTTTTGAGATAGTCACAGAATATAAGTTAGAAGTAGAGAACCAATTCGGGTATAAGTATTATGTCCTATGATGAGATCAAGGAGGAGAATACTTGTGCACGGAAATCCTGGATTATTCTAAAGGAGAATGAGATTCTCTCTCGGCATTACTCCTCCGTATACACCATAGCACGATGGTATATCGGGGCGGAGCAATAACACCATATGTGATAAGGTGTGCTCTATGATGAGTACTACTGAGTTACCTATTTCCTTTTGGGAGTTATGCGCTTGAGAAGCTGCATACCTTTTGAACAGGGTTCAAATCAAATCAGTTGCTTACCACTTCATATGTGATATGGAATGGGAAGAGCCCATGTCTTAAGCTAGTTAAGATTTGGGGTTGTCCGGCCTATGTCTAAAAGCAAAATCCGGACAAGCTCGAGGCAAGGTCTGTAATGTAGAACTGGAAAGGTTCCAGCTATACAAACTACAGCAGATGATTTGATAGAACCAAGGGATTCAGTAGATACCAACGAACCTCAGCCTCTCCGCCGATCTAGTAGGGTTCCTCACCCACCTGAGAGATACTTCGATTTCTCTATGACAGTGGGAGCGAGGATTGCATCATGAGATGATGACCCAACTAGTTTCGAGCTGGCCATCAGGAGTAAGACTCTGTAAGAATGGCTGGATGCTTAGCGATCTGAGATGGAATCCTTATACACCAGGAAAGTATGGACTTTAGCTGCTATATCTGAAGGGTTAAATCCCCATCAGGAGCAAGTATATCTTGAGAAGATTACTTGGTGTACATGGAAAAGTTGAGACTTTCAAAGCTAGACTTGTTAAAAGTTTGCATCATTGACCAGGTGTGGATAATGATGAAACCTTTTCAAGTAGCTATGCTTAAGTCCATCCAGATCCTACTTGTCACGGCTACATACCATGACTGCGATATATGGTGGTTGGGTGTCATGACTGCTTTTCTAAATGATGTTTTAGAAGAGTGCGTCTATAAGTACACAGCCAGAGGGCCTCGTAGACAGTGGGAGCAGCGGAAACGTGTGCAAGATGCTTTATAGGATAAAGCAGGCATCGCGGAGTTGGAACATCTGTTTTGATGGATAAGTCAAAGAGTTTGACATCATCAAAATGGCAGATGAACCTTGTATAAACAAAAAGGTAGTAGGGAGTATGGTGGTGATCCTCGTAGAGTACGTGGATGACATACTCTTGATAGGGAAAGAGTTTCCTATACTACGCTCGGTCAATCTCCGTTTATCACAATGATTCTCCATATAGGATCATAATGATACCTACTAACTCCTGGATTTTGGATCTATGAGATAGATCTAAATGGATGTTAGGATTCTCACTTGTCGAAGTGAGATGGTATCACATGATCCTGGGGAGAATCACTGGAAGGGTTCCAGGGTGATAAGGACGACTGAATGTCAGTCACAGGCATTGTCTTTACCCTCAGTAAAGGGGCGGTATGTTGGAAGAGTTCCAAGCTAGATACCGTGGCATACTAGACGATAAAGGCAGGATACTCGCTACTTAAGATGCTACCGAAGAGGCTGTCTGGGTGTATACAGGTTCATGAGATGAACTACGTTCCTTCCATTGTGTGACAATGGAGTTGTGGCTTATGCCAAGGAACGTCCGTCCCATCAGTGATCCAGATATATTCTAAGGCAGTATCACTTGATCATGGAGATGATTGATCTCCAGGGTGATCGAGGTTTGGAGAGTAGACTCAGAGGACAACACAGCGGATCCACTCACAAAGGCCTGTTCCCAGAGAGAGACTTTTATGGGATGGTTGAGTATGAGATACTACAACCACTGCTATCAGATGGCCCTAGTGCAAGTGGTAGATTGTTAGTTATATGTATGCCCTAGAGGCCATTACTGTACATAGGATGTATATTGTAGTGGATGCTGGGACATATATAGGGAGGACTTTCTTGCTCGACATGATAGTATGCTATCTGGTTACACTTTACCTTAACGTGTATGCTGATTGTCTCTCTGTTATATGTTGGTAAAGCCCTTAGGATGTGTGCTTGACTACCTGGACTATGATGCGGATCATACTAGTGGGGACATGGTAGTCCATAAGTACATCCTTCAAAGTCCCTAGTCGTGGGTGTATCGAGACGGGGCATCGATATACCAGTGTAGACTAGTGTATACCTTCTCGACCCATACAGATGGGCGATGGATGATCCCATATCCATTGGTGTTTGACATCAGAGATGATATACGGGTGCTCAGTAGAGACTGGGTACACTGGTCGGACTCGCCGAGAACTCCCAGATGGTATTATACCTCACGTCAGATGGCAGTTCTCTGGTGACACTGGTACAGAGTAGTCTGTTGACCCGAGATCGTCATAGAGTCTTGTGTGGTTCCCACTGTGCTTTGATTTCCATCTTACCACGTCCAAGAAGGCGTGCAAAACGGTGGTTTTTGGGTACAGTCCCGAGTCACATGGAGGCAATGAGCGATAGGAGGGGATTCGTCTCTCCCGGTATAGGGAGTTGATGTTGCGCTGTGTTCGATTGGCTATAACAGGAAATCCCTGGCCAGGGTTGCTGAGATTTACTGGTAAGTGTTACCAGTAGTTTCTCGAACAGTTATAGACCTCATATCGACACGACTTATCGAGCTATTGGGGTCTGACGTTTACCACCCCTAGGCGAGATATGCGACATATCATACGATCAGACCGGACTGTACGGTAGTGTTACTGGTCGGATTCGCAGGAGTGTGAGCGGGCTTGCTCGTCGATCTTCTGATCACTCAATACCCGGGTGGCCGTTACGTTTAGCAGACCGCTTGCGGCTTGTGGGTGTTTGATATGATCATCGCCTGCTGCCGGCGTATTGACGAGTCTTTAGAGTCCTACACAGAGGTTTCCTGGCTCAAGCGAAACGAAATAGGAGCGCATATGAGATATGTGCGGGACCGAGAATAATGCGTGTATGTGATACCGTATTCCATTCTCGCGATGAATGTATCGAGTGGTTGTATGCGATATAACCTAGTTATCGATTCAAACGTTGATTCGATAAGCCGATACATTGTATACTAGTCGGTTGTGTGCGACATGACCGGATCATTGAATCAAGTGTTGATTTAATGATTTAATGTATACTTATATATTTGGTATATTACTTTGCATTAACTAGTAATGGTTCACTTTAAATGGATTTTCTCACTTGGATTGTGCAAGTTGTATATGTGATATACTTTTATGCACATGTTTGTATCATGTTTGATGATGCATATTAACTTGGTTAAGTGTAAAGATTAAACCATGGTTTACTTAATGATTAGGGTTTTGATTATCTTATTCATTTATTTATATATATTCATTTTGGAAATTATTTAAGGATGGTGGCTTATTTTGTTTTATGTTGAAGTTTCTTGAAACTTTGATCAAGTCAACCATTCTTATCTCTTCCTTAACCCTAACCATCATATCTAACCATGGTCCATTCTCTACACTAAACTAAGGTTAATATTATGATAAGAATGGATTTTATTTTCTATTCTATTATTCTTATCATAACAATATTCATCTTCTTCATCTTCTTCTTCATTGAAGAAGCTTGAGGTCATCAATGGTGGATTGATGATTTGAGTGAGAAATCCAATTCTAAAGTCTACCCACTTTCTATTTCTTCATCCTCTACCTCTTGCCAAGTAGTAGAGTGTGTTTCCTTCACAAGTTTTTAGGGCTTGGTGAAGGTGGAGCTTGATTTAGCGATGCCTCGACGTAGATCATCTTCGGCATGGACATCGACGACCTAGCTCGCTTTTTCTCCGACGAAGCCGACTCTAGAGCCCGGATTTGATTTGGACAGCGGAGAGGACCTCGTTGCGGAGCCGTGGAGGTGGAGCACCGGATCTACAAAGGTTGTATTTCCGATATCCCATTAGTTAAGTGTTAACTAGTTAGCTTTTTCGCCTAAACTTCTAGCAAACGATCCGTAGTCGGGTCTCTCGGCACCCGTAAATTTTTATATTGGCATGTTCGATGCCTTGTGAGACCTCATTAGGGTGCCTAGGAACCCTACACTTTTGAAGTGATGGACCGGTCTACAAAGGTTGTATTCAATATTCAATTAGTGTAATGTTTGATTACTTGATGTTATACCCTAATTCTCTAATTCGATTCTAAGTTTGAGTTCATCAGCACACTAATTTTAAAAAAATTGTATACTTAATACACCTTGAAACCCTAGTGAGAGTGCTAATAAACCCCCAACGTGGTATCAGAGTCAAGCTAGAGAATTAGGCGTCGTCTAGACGAAGTTAAAGTTCTCGAACGAACTCCGAAACCCTAATTTTCCATGCTCTTTGGAAATTTTTCCAAACGTTGGAATTTTTGAGATTAAACATATTCAAAAAATCATGCAGGTAATTCTATGGACTCTTTAGAAGAACGAAACCCTAACTCGATCACTTGACCACGGAACCGCGGCCAAATAGGGGTATTTGCGGCGGTTCCGCGGCGGCAAGTATGAGGCTTGGGTTGGCACTTCTACAGTTGGTCCGTAGGTACTATAGCATGTTCTGGATATTTTTTAACCGTGCTCAAGTGTTGAGCTCTCTGGGAATTTTAGGAATTCGTTGATTCGATCGAAATGTTTAATATCGCCTAGGTTTTTGTGATTTGTGATACAATATTTGGAATCCCCAATAATAAGTTTTGTGAAAACTGGTTTAAATCTTATAAATCTAGCAATTTAGTCTCGAATCATCGGTTGCCACGAAGTTTCGATTTGGATCAAAACTCCGTCGCAATCGTGTAGTGTACGCGGATCCTCACCGGGTAACATTACTAGATAGCCACGCCCCATAACCCCGACCAAGTGACTGTAGGAGAACCCCGTTGCCAAAAGCATCCGCTCGGGTGCTCGCGGCTACGGTGTTCCGCCTAAGTGCACTTCGTCGACGGAATCGGGGGTGCGGCCATCTACTGAAGTTTCCGACGCGCATTCGATCATGTTGTCGGGAATCCTGTTGAATTGCCCAACTAATTATTGAAAAGTGTTTTCAAGTCGAGACTAAAATGCAGGGTTTATAAAGTTAGGCATGAAATTCGAAATATGTGATATTCCAGGTTTATGATCTCTAAGGTATTTACTGTGTTAGGCATGAAATCCGAAGTATGTGATATTTCGGGTTTATGATGTTTAAGGATGATTGCGGATTCTAATTATTGTAGTTCACATTTCTATTCTGCGACCGTAAGTGTAATATGTGGTGTATCGCCGGTTTCGTTGCTATACGTCAACGACAATTGGGATACGCATATTTACTTACGTTGATGACATATAATATTATGTGTTGCTGTGATATGATATATTGGATCGTCGTGATAGAATGGCCAGGGGTTTTATGTGAGATGAGAGTTTTTATTTTCATTCATGTAAAATTCATTGTATGTAATATTCTTTTATTGGGGTACTTCTGGGTTGAGGATGATGTCACCATTGATGTATATTATTTACTTTTCCGCATTAGGATAGACCCAAGATGGGGAGCACAAGTAACCAGGTTCTAGGGTTCAGTGGGAGACCATCTCGAGGAGTCGAGACCGGGTCTTCTAACTCTAGAATTGGCAGGCTTACTTGCCGCTCTTGTAGGGGTCTAGGGATGTGGGTTTGGCTATTCATCATGACCATGGAATCCGTGTTTTTTACTGGCTTGATTTAAAACACGGAAATCCTAGTATATCCAATATTTCATATGTTGACTTCTGCTGCAATGTTCTGTGATGAGATCATATTAATGCCTGAGACGAATGCTTTATTATTATATATATGATATATAATAGACGTTGCTTATATTTTGCACCCATGCTAGTCCCGCCCCGCTCTGCCGGTAGTTAAGTAACGGGGCTCAGTGGCGAATGCGGATGGCATAAGCGTATGTTGTATTTTTGTTTCTTTATCAATGATTCTTAGGAAGCATAAATGATCGGAATTCGTTAATGAGATTAATGAAAAGAAAATAAGCCTAAAAGATGTTGCAGAATCGAATTTGAAACTCACTCGGCCTTTTTATGAAAAAGAAAAGTTTCAAAAGATGCGGAGCTTAAGCCACTTCTTTTCAAAACCATTCGATTCTACAACGATATCAAGTTCAAAGCATTAAAGGTTTTCTAAAATAACCATCGCAACTTTCCGTCATTTTAGGAAGTAGAGTACTTAGTATTCGTGCTGCGTTTGTTGACCATAGTTAAGGCGCAGTGTGCGGTAGCTAAGTGATGTCTTCCTACACAGCATATGATGCGATTAATTAGGACAGTCATGTGACTTTGTTGACCATAGTTAAGGGTCATGTGGGTGGATCTAATTAATCACGAAATGACGGGTAGAACTTGACTAGTGCTTGTGATTTGTTGACCATAATTAAGGTCATGAGCTACTAGGGGTAAAAACCATTATCGGGAATTTCAAGTGTTGAAATTTGCAATGAGATTGCATACTTCTATTAGATAGTTGGATCCCGATACCTGCTGCGAGTAAGAGTTACTCTTGGAAGAGTTTTGCATTATACAGTTAGCTAACCCATTAGGTGTCTAGAAAGGTGTCAATAGGGTTATGCCTTTGGGAAAACGAGATTTATTTTAATTAGGTCCGTGCGAAAGCACGGGAACCTCCCTCAAAGTACCGACACTGGCCTGGCTGACCGGTTAGCGAACTTATAGGGTGTAATTAATCTTGGCTAGTCTTACCTTTAGGGTTTGAAGGAAGATTTGATAAAAAGCAGTGGGAGCCATCCTGATTAGATAAGATAATAACCAATCTAATCTTGCAAGAGCATACGCTAAGTATTTTTCTTCTCTCTCTCTCTCCAGGTAGCGACCATGACATATCTTAATCAAGATAATAATATGGATGTATTGACCGAAACTGCTTATTATACTGAGCTGGGGGATGTTGGTTCCGCTCTTCGTTATAACTGTTATAAGACTGAGCAGGAAATAAGGGAATATTAGGATTCCCATTCCACCCAAACAAGGAATGAGCATATTGATGCGTCTTCTTCGGGTGTGTTCGTAACCGAGAACTATTTCTCAGTACACTCTACGTCCTGGGTATTAGATACCGGATTAGGATCCTATGTATGTAATATGATACAAGGGCTTAGAAGAGGTAGAGAACTGGGAAAATGTGAACATTCTCTAAAAGTAGGGAATGGTGCAACTGTTGCAGCCAAAGCAGTTGGCGAGTATCACCTTGTGTTACCAACTAGGAATACATTGGTTCTAAACGACTGTTACTACGTACCAAACATGATGTGCAATATTGTATCGGTTGCTTTGCTAACTAAAGAAGGATATAATATCATATTAGAGAATAATGTTATGAACATTTTCCTAAATAAAGTGTTGATTGGATTTGGTATGTTGTGTAACGACATATATGTTCTGAATCAAAATACAGTTCTTAATGTACAGAACACACACAAGAGGGAAAGTTCAGAAATGAACGAATCCTTCTTGTGGTATTGTAGACTAGGTCATATCAAAGTGACACGGCTAGCTAAGTTACATAAGGATGGATATTTGAATCCGTTCGAATTTTCATCTTATGAAACTTGCCAGTCATGTCTCAAAGGCAAAATGACCAAAACTCCATTTACTGGACACGGAGAAAGAGCTACCAAACTCTTGGGACTGATACATAGTGATGTATGTAGTCCTATGTCTACACATGCCAGGAACGGTTTCTCGTATTTCATTATATTCACCGGCGATCTCTCAAGACTCGGACATGTGTTCCTGTTGAAACACAAGTCGGAAGCTTTTGAGAAATTCAAGGAATATAAGTGCGAAGTAGAGAACCAAACGGGTAAAAGTATTAAAATCTTTCGATCCGATCGGGGAGGAGAATACTTGAGTATGGAGTTCCTGGATTGTTTAAAAGAGAATGGGATTCTCTCTCAGCTTACTCCTCCGTATACACCACAGCACAACGGTGTATTGAAGCGGAGCAATCACACCCTATTAGATATGGTGCGCTCTATGATGGGTATTGCTGAGTTATCCATCTCCTTTTGGGGTTATGCACTGGAGACAGCGGCATACCTATTGAATAGAGTTCCAACCAAATCAGTACCTACCACTCCATATGAGATATGGAATGGGAAAAGACCATCTCTTACGCGAGTTAAGATATGGGGTTGTCCGGCCTATGTCAAAAGGCAAGATCTGGATAAACTCGAGGCACGATCAGTTCTTTGCAAGTTTGTGTGATATCCAAAGAATTCATATGGATATCAATTCTACCATAGTGAGGAACATAGGGTGTTTGTTGCTCAACATGCCACCTTTTTAGAAAAGAAATTTCTTGTAAAAGAAATTAGTGGCAATGAGATAGAACTGGAAGAAGTTCCAGCTACACAAACTGTAACGTTTTAAAAATAAATAAATAAATAATTAAATAAATAAAATCCTTTAGGTGAATTTTCTGATAATCGGTAAAATAAACCGTATTTTTCGTAAAACTTAACTATAATTATTTTTCAATATAGATTTAAATACGCCTATTTTAACTATGTAATTGCTAGTAATTGGTATTTATTTAGTCACTTATAAATTATTAGTTTACTTAAATATTTTTCCTTAATTAATTATTTCTAATATTAATATAAGCTTTTAATTATACATTAAATTAGTGTAAATTACAAATTGGAATGGGTTAATCATACACTAATGAACCATGGTAACTTAAAAACAGGTTTGTAACATACTTTTTAGTAGAGATATATCTCCATAATTCTAGAGGTTTCTAGGATTTAATTAGAAAGAAAAATAAGGTAATTAGTGAAAAGACTTAAAGGAAGTATTAATAAAGAAGTTTCTACTCTTATACACTCACCTCACTCTCTCTCCTCTCCTCCATTCCCTTGGCCGAGCCATTCATTTCTGCAGCCCCCCATTCTCCATCTCCTATTCTCTTTTAAAAAATTCTTCAAAATTCATCAAAAAATAATATAAATCCCCACTAAATCCTAATTAAACCTTTAACCATTATTCTTTGGCGAAACAAGCTTGGATCTTGGAGCCAAGTTAGCATTTTAGAGGCTATGATTTGCAAGTTTGATCTCAAATTGTGAGGTATAAATTCTAACCCTAAAGTTTAATTTTTGGTTAATTACTTTAATCTAGCTTAAATTGGTGTTTAATATGGTTTTAAATTGTAGATTTAAAATTCAAGAAAGGGTTTGTGATTAAGTTAGGGTTTTTATCAATTGTTCATGGTTTTAATGTGTAGCTTAACACATCAAGGCATGTAAAATCTAGATTGTTAAGTTACTAATTGTTACAATTAATTTATCCGAATTGCATAATTTTTGCAAACTAGGTTTTTGTGTAATATATATATATAGGTGAGATAAAATTCTAGTGATAATTTTTATTAATTATTCATGGTTTTAATGAGTGGATTAACATGTTAGTAGAATGCAAAACCTAATCTAGTTACTAGTTTACTAATTGTTACTTTTAAATTGTGATAATTATGCTATTTTGCAAACTAGGTTTTTAGAAATTGATTAATTAATTGAGATTAAAATCTAATTAGGGTTTTCATGACATTATTAACATTATAAATTGTAGTTTAATACTTTAGATCATGCAAAACCAAGCTTAGTTATTGTTTTGTGCATTTTTACTTTGAAATTGTTAAAATTGGATAAATTTGCAAACTAGAATTTTGGGTTTAATAAAAATTGATGAGATTAAATTATGGTGATGGTTTGTATGACTTAGTTATGATATTTAGTGAATATTATGGCCATTAGTTTTGTTAAAATATCAAGTTTCAAATTAAAACGGTAATTAAGTGCTTTCTAGGTTTTTGCGAAATAAAACGATTTGATTAATTTTAAGGTTTTGATGATTTAAACCCTATTTTATATTATAATTAGTGAGTTTTGGAGCTACGATTTGTACATTTGTGTTTTATCTCGATCAATCGGCGTTTGTACGCCGATGTTGAGAGTTATTTGATTCTTTTGCATGAGCGGGTCATAGGTTTTAACCTATGCGCGTTTCGTGCGCCATTTTGGTTTTTATCCGCGATTTTGATTTACGATATTATATATGTTTACATATAGGTACCTCTCATGTGGACTTCGGACGATGAAGAAGAGGATGGCGGCATCGACTTCGGCAGACAAGGACCAGGTGAGTAGATTTATATCTACGGGGAAAGTCGGGTGGATGGCGTATAGCACCCTCGCAAACGTAGAATAAGGATATTACGTACTATTATTAGGAAGTCGAACGTGACCTTAGATTCTTGGCGAGTAGGGTACCATTGAAGACTTTAAGTTGGATTAGACTGATTTAGAAAGATTTAACCAGAGGATGATTGCCTTGGAGGGAATTCGTAGGTTTCATGTAGACACACACACACACACATAAACTTGACTTGGTGTATATGTGTGTATATATTTATATAGGAATGTGTGTAGGTGTATATGTATACACACACACACACACAACATATACATGTGATATGAGGATGTTATATGATACTTGGGGATGAGTCGATATGATCGGGCATGATGCCATGGGATATTTGATATTATAGTGGATCAATGGGAAATGAGAAAATATATACCTATACGATGAAATGTGTGATGACATTGGCATGTATGGGACTTAAATTAGTAACCAGATCATGATATTGTTTGACGATGATACCATATGAATGATGATATATATAGATATGATAGTTGACAATTGATCGAGATGTGATATGAGATATGGTATGATATTTATAACGGATCGTTTGGGCGATGTGCGTTCATATATGATGATTTGTGTTGATGACATCGGAATATACGAGACTTTAGAATAGTACCTAGATTGTGATATTGATTGATGATGATACCCAAATGAATGACCTATATATGATAGCTGACCCATACCCCAATTTTGGGATGCCGTACGATGGATTTTACCGTACGAGGTATAGATGTGATGATTGATCTGCACTCTTGACTTAAGGAAGTCGTACTTTATACGTGACGTTATTGAGGCTGGATCGCCCACTGCTAGAGATATCGACTCAGACTTTAGGTGGACTCATCTTACCTATCGACTAGCGTCTTTAGTTCAGTCCTTTAGTTGGTTAGATAGATACTGGTTAAGGCTCGAGTCATACCTATTTTTTCAAAACTAACGAATCGTGTGCATTTTTAAAGACAGCATGGGGGATACTACGGATTTTTCAAAGGACACATCTTTTCTATAAAACCCCGTAGCCCCTACTTTTCTGAAAACCATGATTCGTGCTATTTCAAACGTCAAAATGTATGACTCGTAGTTGGATAATGTATATTCTTCAGTGTTATGGTTACTTCATTATTCTTTGTATGTTCATGTTGCTCTCATCGCATTTTATGCTTATGCACGTGTTTTCTTTAATAATTATGAACTCTGCTTGTTAGGACACCAGCACTATTACCGATGATGCGCATATTTCATATACACTTGTTTGCCGGCTCACACACATCATCATCGGTAATTGCCATATCACGTACATTTTAGAACATATTATCTCATTGATATAATCAGCTAAATGCTAGTTACTGCATAATATTTATGTGATTGCTCTTATGCGTTAACTTAGAGATTGCATTCTTTACATAGATACTTCATGCATTCATGTATTCGTTCATGTACTATTCTGGGGCTTTATGCCGATATTCACTATTTACTTACTTTGGATTCTTGGATTTCGGATTTCCATGAGATTTCTGGATTTTGGGGAAAGCCGCAAGAATTTTATAAAACTTTTATCATTATTTAAAAATAGAAATTTGCGTTTTTCTCGTGATATGATGCGTGTGGCGTCTACCATGAGTTTTCTCGGTTCTTGAGCTATATATATACCCGATTCGAGGAGGGGGATGCACCGTCTGCGGGTACATGGTGGACCCGGTGCGGTACCCCGGGGCAAGAAGATCGCAGAAAATAGCGTTGAGCCCGGCAGGGGAGCACTACCGACCGGTTATTGTTGTTGTTTTTGGACGCGGCGGATATCCAGAAGATACCGACCGTAGTCGCGAGATTGGATGATAGGGGCCGATCCGGACTGCCGGAGCCCGAGATACAGAGATATTGAGATTTGAGATACAGAGATATGAGATTTTGAGATATACCTATTTTGTGTCGATGCTTGACACAGATTTCTGTTGATTTCACTGATGAGGTTTCAGTCTTATTATACAAGATCATTGATGTTTTTCTTATATCAGATTATTCAGATTTCGTGGTTGATTTTCCCATTCATGATGCATTCATACATCAGATATGTGGCTCATTACTGTTTAGTGACACTGATACGATGCACTGAGTATTGCACTTATGCATAGATTATTACCCTGTCACTACTAGATGTGTTCTATATGTATATTATTATGACCTAGGAGATCGTCGTGCATGCGATTTCTACTCGCAGATATCTTCTACTCACGAGTTGGCAACTCACCCCCGTTGTGCCAAATTTTCTTACAGGTTTCGATGTACAGGTTTTCTTGGCGGCTTGTTGGCACACCATTTCATTCAGGGTGATTGCTTGGTAGATTGGCTCACTTGTATCGGGACCGCCGTTGTACTTTCATTATTTCATTGTATCCAGTAAGCTCCATCAACCATACTTGTATTCTTAATAGATTTAGTAGACCAGTTGTTTATTCTTTCGACCTTAGAGGCGCGCTTATATTATTATGGTTTTCTGGTGGATTTGGTTTTCTTCTGAGTTTTGTTCCTCGCCCTTCGGCGTTGTATATTATATTGCTTGTGGTTATGTCCGCCAATTGGCGAAGAGCTAGCTCCCGCTTGGGGATGCCTTTATTATTGCTTTTGTATATTATTCTTGTTTGTACCCGTTTGGGGCCAATTTTTACAAAGGAGACTCTGCCGAAATTTTTGAGAAAATTTGATATTTCTTTTAAACATGTTTTCCTGCACTTCTTCTTTTAAATGGTTTAGATTTCTGGGCTTCGACTTACTTAGATTACGTTACGCCTCTAGAAGTTTCGTAATTTAAGTACCGGTCACGTTCTGTACCTTCGGGTCGTGACACAAACTGCGATTGATGATTTAATGGAATCAGAAGATTCGATAGTCCCCAATGAACCTCGGTCTCTCCACCGATCTAGTAGGGTTCCTCTTCCGCCTGAGAGATACTATGGTTTTTTCATAGACGGTGGGAGCGAGAATTGCATCATGGAAGATTATGACCCTACTAGTTTCGAGCAGGCCATCACGAGTGGAGACTCTGTAAAATGGCTGGATGCAATGCAATCTGAGATGGAATCTATGTACACCAACAAAGTATGGACTTTAAAAGTTGCTCCTGAAGGGGTAAAACCTATCGGGAGCAAGTGGATTTTCAAAAAGAAAATTGGTGTAGATGGAAAAGTTGAGATTTTCAAAGCTAAACTTGTAGCAAAAGGTTTCCGTCGACGACCATGTGTGGATTATGACGAAACCTTTTCTCCAGTAGCTATGCTTAAGTCCATCCGGATCCTACTTGCCATCGCTGCATACCATGACTACGAAATCTGTCATATGGGCGTCAAGACCGCTTTTTTAAATGGTGATTTAGAAGAGAGCGTGTATATGACTTAGCCAGAGGGCTTCGTAGATAGTGGGAGCAGCGGAAAGGTGTGCAAGCTGCTTAAATCAATCTACGGGTTAAAGCAGGCATCGCAGAGGTGGAACATCTATTTTGATATCGCAGTCAAAGAGTTTGACTTCGTTAAAAATGTAGATGAACCTTGTATATACAAGAAGGTTGCAGAGAGTAAGATTGTCTTCCTCGTATTGTACGTGGATGACATACTCTTGATAGGAAATGATATTTCTATGCTGCACTCGGTCAAGCTCTTCTTATCACAAAGATTCTCCATCAAAGATTTGGGTGATACTTACTACATCTTAGGGATTGAGATCTATAGAGATAGATCTAAAATGGATGTTGGGAGTGTCCCAAATCCAGGTACATTAACACCATACTAAAGGGGTTTAGTGTAGGGTTCCTAGGCACCCCAAGGAGGTCTCACAAGGCATCGAACATGCCATATTAAAATTTTACGGTGCCTACAAACCCTAAACTACGGATCGTTTGCTAGATGTCTAGGCGAACATTGAACTAGTTAACACTTAACTAATGAGAATACGGAAATACAACCTTTGTAGATCCGGTCCTCCACCTCCACGGCTCCGCAACGAGGTCGTCTCCGCTGTCCAAATCAAATCCGGGCTCTAGGATCGGCTTCGTCGGAAAATGGGCAAGCTAGGTCGTCGATGTCCATGCCGAAGATGATCTACGTCGAGGCATCGCTAAATCAAGCTCCGACTTCACCAAGTCAAGAAACTTGTGAAGTAAACACACTCTACTACTTGGCAAGAGGTAGAGGATGAAGAAATAGGAGTTGGGTTAACTTTAGAATTGGATTTCTCACTCTAATTCATCAATCACCATTGATGAGGTAAGCTTTCTTCTTCAAGTTCAAGGAAGAAGAAGAAGGAAATAGTTATGATAAGTTAATAGAAAAAGAAAAGAAAATGAATTCTTATCATAATGTTAACTAGAGTTAAGTGTAGAGAATGAATCATGGTTAGTGGGAATGGTTAGGGTTAAGGATGAGATAAGAATGGTTGACTTGATCAAAGATTCATGAAGCTTCAACTAAACTCCAAAATAAGCCACCATTCTTTTCTCCTCTTTTCCAAAATGAATAAACAAATAAATAAATGAATAAATAAATAAAGGAAATGAAACCCTAACCATTCTTTTAACCATGGTTTAATTCTTTGCACTTAACCAAGTAATCATGTATCATCAAACATGATACAATCAAATGCACAAAATCATATCGCATATGTAATGCGCACACCCGAGTGAGAAAATCCATTTAAAGTGAACCAATACTAGTTAATGCAAAGTAATATATCAAATATATAATTATACATTAAATCATTAAATCAACACTTGATTCAATGATCCGGTCATGTCACACACAACCGACTAGTATACAATGTATCGGCTTATCGAATCAACGCTTGAATCGATAACTAGGTTATATCGCATACAACCATTCGATACATTCATCGCGAGAATGGAATACGGTATCACATACACGTATTATTCTCGGTCCCGCACATATCTCATAAGCGCTCCTATTTCGTTTCGCTTGAGCCAGGAAACCTCTGTGTAGGACTCTAAAGACTCGTCAATACGCCGGCAGTGGATGATGATCATATCAAACATCCACAAGCCGCAAGCGGTCTGCTAAACATAACGGCCACCCGGGTATTGAGCGATCTGAAGATCGACGAGCAAGCCCGCTCACACTCCAGTGAATCCGACCAGTAACACTACCGTACAGTCCGGTCTGATCGTCTGATATGTCGCATATCTCGCCTAGGGGTGGTAAACGTCAGACCCCAATAGCTCGATAAGTCGTGTCGATATGAGGTCTATAACTGTTCGAGAAACTACTGGTAACACTTACCAGTAAATCTCAGCAACCCTGGCCAGGGATTTCCTGTTATAGCCAATCGAACACAGCGCAACATCAACCCCCTATACCGGGAGAGACGAATCCCCTCCTATCGCTCATTGCCTCCATGTGACTCGGGACTGTACCCAAAAACCACCGTTTTGCACGCCCTCGTGGACGTGGTAAGATGGAAATCAAAGCACAGTGGGAACCACACAAGACTCTATGACGATCTCGGGTCAACAGACTACTCTGTACCCGTGTCACCAGAGAACTGCCATCTGACGTGAGGTATAATACCATCTGGGAGTTCTCGGCGAGTCCGTCCAGTGTACCCAGTCTCTACTGAGCACCCGTATATCATCCCTGATGTCAAACACCAATGGATATGGGATCATCCGTCGCCCATCTATATGAGTCGAGAAGGTATACGCTAGTCTACTCTGGTATATCGATGCCCCGTCTCGATACACCCACGACTAGGGACTTTGAAGGATGTACTTATGGACTACCATGTCCCCACTAGTATGATCCGCATCATAGTCCAGGTAGTCAAGTACAGATCCTAAGGGCTTTACCAACATGTAACAGAGAGACAATCAGTATACACGTTAAGGTAAAGTTCAACCAGATAGCATACTATCATGTCGAGCAAGAAAGTCCTCCCTATATATGTCCCAGCATCCACTACATTATACATCCTATGTACAATAATGGCCTCTAGGGCATACATACAACTAACAATCTCCCACTTGCACTAGGGCCATCTGTAGCAGTGGTTGCAGTATCTCATACTCAACCATCCCATAAAAGTCTCTCTCTGGGAACAGGCCTTTGTGAGTGGATCCGCTGTGTTGTCCTCTGAGTCTACTCTCTTAACCTCGATCCCCTGGAGATAAACTATCTCCATGATCAGGTGATACTGCCTAAGAATATGTCTGGATCACTGATGGGACGGGCGTTCCTTGGCATAAGCCACAACTCCATTGTCACACAATGGGAGGAACTAAGTTCATCTCATGAACCAATATACACCCAGACAGCCACTTTGGTAGCATCTTAAGTAGCGATGTATCCTGCCTTTATCGTCTAGTATGTCACGGTATCTAGCTTGGAACTCTTCCAACATACCGTCCCTTTACTGAGGGTATAGACAATGCCTGTGACTGACATTCAGTCGTCTTTATCACCCTGGAACCCTTCCAGTGATTATCCCTTGGATCGATTGATACCATCTCACTACTACTAGTGAGATACCTAACATCCAATTAGATCTATCTCATAGATCCAAAATCCAGGATTTAGTAGGTATCACTTTGATCCTAAGTGGAGAATCATTGTGATAAACGGAGATTGATCGAGCGTAGCATAGGAAACTCCTTTCCTATCAAGTGTATGTCATCCACGTACTCTACGAGGATCGTCACTATACTCCCTACTACCTTTTTGTTTATACAAGGTTCATCTACCATTTTGATGATGTCAACTTCTTTGACTGTTTCATCAAAACAGATGTTCCAACTCCGCGATGCCTGCTTTGTCATATAAAACATCTTGCACACGTTTCCGCTGCTCCCACTGTCTACGAGGCCCTCTGGCTGTGTACTTATAGACGCTCTCTTCTAAATCATCATTTAGAAAAGCAGTCATGACACCCAACCACCAGATATCGTAGTCATGGTATGTAGCCGTGGTAAGTAGGATCTGGATGGACTTAAGCATAGATACTTGAAAAAGTTTCATCATTATCCACGCCTGGTTGATGACGAAAAACCTTTAACAAGTCTAGCTTTGAAAGTCTCAACCTTTCCATGTACACCAAGTAATCTTCTCAAGATATACTTGCTCCTGATGGGGATTTAACCCTTCAGATATAGCAACCAAAGTCCATACTTTATTGGTGTATAAGGATTCCATCTCAGATCACTAAGCATCCAGCCATTCTTATAGAGTCTTACTCCTGATGGCCAGCTCGAAACTAGTTGGGTCATCATCTCATGATGCATTCCTCACTCCCACTGTCATAGAGAAACCAAAGTATCTCTCTGGTGGGTGAGGAACCCTACTAGATCGGCGGAGAGGCTGAGGTTCGTTGGTATCTACTGAATCCCTTGGTTCTATCAAATCAACTGCTGTAGTTCGTATAGCTGGAACCTTTCCAGTTCTACATTACAGACTTTGCCTCGAGCTTGTCCGGATTTTGCTTTTAGACATAGGCTGGACAACCCCAAATCTCAACTAACTTGAGAGATGGGCTCTTCCCTTATCATATCAAATATGAAGTGGTAGGCAACTGATTTGATTTGAACCTTATTCAATAGGTATGCAGCTTCTCAAGTGCATAACTCCCAAAAAGGAAATAGGTAACTCAGTAATGCTCATCATAGAGCACACCATATCATATAGGGTGTGATTGCTCCGCCCCGATATACCATCGTGCTATGGTGTATTCGGAGGAGTAATGCCGATAGAGAATCTCATTCTCCTTTAGAATAGTCCAGGATTTCCGTGCTCAAGTATTCTCCTCCCTGATCTCATCATAGGACATAATACTTATACCCGTATTTTGGATCTCTACTTCTAGCTTATATTCTGTGAATATCTCAAAAGGTTCAGACTTGTGTTTCAAAAGAAACATAGATCTGAATCTCGAGAGATTATCAGAGAATGTAATGAAGTACAAAGAACCGGTTTTTGGCATGTGTAGACAGGGAACCTACATACATCAACATGTATCATCCCAAGAGTTCAATAACTCTTTCTCTGTTTCCAGTAAACGGAGCTATGGTCATCTTATCTTTGTGACATGACTGGCGAGTTTCACAAGATGTAAATTCAAACTGATTTAAATATACATCTATATGTAACTCTAGCCAGTCAGGTCAAATTGATCTGACCTAGTCTACAATACCTCAAGAAGGATTCGTTCATTTCTGAACTCTTCCTCTTGTATGTGTTCCGTATACTAAGAACTGTAATTTGATTTAGAACATCAATGCTTTTAGATAACGTGCCTGAACCGATCAACTTTTGATATAGGAAATGTTCAAAACATTATCCAACAATACAAAATTTTATCATTTCTTTACTGATAAAGAGACTGATATGATTTTGTATATCAGGTTCGGTATCTAATAACATTCGTTCAGAATCAATGTATTGATAATACAGGGTGACAGTGACCAACAGACTTGGCTGCAACTCTTGCCCCGTTTTCTGCCTCATGAAACTTATCACCCGTTCTCAGTTCTCTACCTTTCTGTAGCCCTATGTAACAGATTACATATCTGGGATCCTGATCTGGTATCACATACCCAGGACGTAGAGGATACAGAGAAACAGTTCTTTGTAACGAACACACCCGAAGATGATGCATCAGCATGCACTCTCTTCGTTTGGGCGGCACGGGAATTCTGGTAATCCCCAATTTCCTGCTCTGTCTTATAACAATTATAAGTTGGAGCGGGACCAACGTTCCCCAGCTCAGTATAACAAGCGGGTTCGGTCAATATTCCGTATTATTATCTTGATTAAGGCGTGATATGGTCGCTACCTGGAGAGAGAGAGAAGAAAACACTCAGCGTGCGCTCTTGCAAGAATAGATTGGTTATTATTTTATCTAATCAGGATGGCTCCCACTGCTTTTTATCAAATCTTCCTTCAAACCCTAAAAGGAAAGACTAGCCGGGATTAATTACACACTACAAGTTCGCCAATCTTTCAGCCAGGCCAGTGTCGGTACTTTGAGGGAGGTCCCCCGTGCTTTCGCACGAACCTAATTATTGTAAACCTCGTTTTCCCAGAGGCGTAACCCCGTTGACACCTTTCTAGACACCTACTTGATCGGCTAATTATAATGTATAAAACTCTCCCAGGAGTAACTCTTACTCGCAGCGGGTATCGGGATCCAACTATCTCATAGAAGGTATGCAATCTCATTGCAAATTTCAACACTTGAAATTCCCGATAATGTTTTGCCCCTAGCTCGCTATGACCTTGACGCATGCCAAACAACCCATAGTCTGCTAGTCAAGTTCAACCCGTCATTTCCTGATTGAATTAAACCCACCCGCACGACCCTTGACGCATGCCAAACAACGCCGTACGAATACCCTAATCCAATCGCATCATATGCTAGCAGATAAGCACTAGTTAGCTACCGTACACTACGCCTTGACGCATGCCAAACAACCGCAGCACGAATACTAACTAATACTTATCTGAAATGACGGAGGGCTACGACAGGTTTTTCTGAAAACCTATTGCGTAATGAACTTGATATCGTTGTAGGATCGAATGAATTTTTTGAAATGGAGTGTTTTTGAGGCTTTTCTAGTTTTGCTAAAGGAGTCACTCCCGGTGAAGGGATCGTCGGTCCTTTCCTCGTCGAATGAGGTGCGGGATATATCATATATATCACTGTGCAAAGCAAAAACACTTAAAAGCAGTCAAAATACAAACCGAGTGTGTAGCATCTGCCAGTTATTGCTAAAGGAGTCACTCCCGGTGAAGGGATCTCGGTCCTTTCCTTATCGAATAAGGTGCAGGATATATCACATATACCTCTGTGCAAAGCAAGAACTGTAGCTACCTGTTTTATTTTGAAATTCGATTCTACAACATCTTAGGTTTCTTTTATTTCATTAATCACATTAATGAAGTCCCATCATTTAAGTACCTAAACATCACAGATAAATACGACGTACACTTATGCCATCCGCATTCGCCTCGATGTCCCCTCGTGCACCGTTAGGTTAGGTAACTAACGGCAGAGCGGGGCAGGGCTAGCGCGGGTGTAAAACATAAGTAACGTCTATATAATATATCATATATACTATATACTGTATCTATCACAGAACATCACATGATCACATCACAGATATCGCAGCAGAAGAATCATATGAAATATTGGATATACTAGGACGTCCGTGTTTTCAATACGAGCCAGTATAAAACACGGATTCCACGGTCGTGATGAATAGCCAAACCCACACCCCTAGACCCCTACGAGAGCGGCAAGCAACCCTACCAATTCTAGAGTTAGGAGACCCGGACTCGACTCCTCGAGTTGATCTCCCAGTGGACTCCAGAACCCGGTTACTTGTGCCCTCCTCCTTGGGTCTATCCTAGTGCGGAAAAGTAAATAATATACAACAGGTGACAACTCCCGCAACCTGGAAGCGCCCCAATAAAAGAATATTACATACAAGTTTTTACATGAATGAAAATGAAAAACACTCATCTCACATAAAAACCCCCGGCTATTCAAACACGATGATCCAATATAACATATCCAGCAACACATAACATCACATGTCATCAACGTAAGTAAATATGCACATCCCAATTGTCGTTGGCATATAGCAACGAAACCGGCGATATCACATATTACACTTACGGTCACAGAAAAGAAAGTGTAAAACTACAACAGTTGGAATCCGCAACCTCCTCAGACATCGCATGCCTGACCAAATGAATTACTTAGACATCGCATGCCTAACAATTATAAACCCCGCATTTTAGTCTCAAAATCGAAAACTCTTTTCAATATTAAGTCGGGCAATTCAACAAGATTCCCGACATCCTGATCGAATGCTCGTCGCAAACTTCAGTAGACGGCCGCACCCCCGATACCGTCGACGAAGTGCACCAAGGCGGAACACCGCTACCGCGAGCACCCGAACGGATGCTTTCGGCGACGGGGTTCTCCTACAGTTACTTGGTCGGGGCTATGGAGCGAGGCTGTCTATTAAGTTTACCCGGCGAGTATCCGCGTACGCTACGTGATTGCGACGGACTTTTGATCACATCAAAATTCCGTGGCAACCGATCAAGTGAGACTAAACTGCTATGTTTATAACATTCATTCAGTTATCACATAACTATTTGTGAATTCCAATTATTGTATCCCATTCCAGATAAATAGAAAATGTTAAACTTTTCGATCGAACAATCGAACACCCAAGTTTTCCCGATACAGATCAACACATGAAATAAGTCTAACAACATTCCGTTCGTACCTCAGTACCAACGGTCCAGCCGTAGAAGGGTCAAGCCAACGCCTCACATGTGTCACGCCGTACTGCCCCAAACCCGAAGGTTCAAAGGGCAGTTCAAGACGGTCACATAATCGAGTTAAGGTTTGTGTCTTCTAGAGGGACCATCGCGTTACTTGCACTACTTAGAACATCGTTAAACTACGGAAAAATCCAACACTTGGAAATTTCCCGACAGGAGAAAAATTGGGTATTTATATCCGGTCGAACTTTTTAACATATCCTAAAATTTATCCGGAAAGCCACACAGACAAAATTTGATACCCCGATCGAAACACCGAATCCCCAAATCAATCCCAGAAAATTTAACTCTGTAAAAAATATTAAAAATTCCCAGGAAAACCAGCAATAATATATAAGAATTACTGTGCATAAAGTGATGCACAAAACTCCAAACAGGCCGCGGATCCGCCGCCTCAGCCTACTGTGAGGCCGCGGATCCGCGCTAAGTCCAATGAATCAGTCGCCTGAATTTGTACAGTAATTCTTAAAATTATCTATTGAATTTTTTAGGTATTTTTAATACACAAAAATCCAGAAATACAGAAAACGTCCAGAAAGCTAATTTTTGGGTCGAGTTTCGGTTCGATCGGACTTCAGATTCCGTCTGGACTTCGCCTAAGGCTCTAGCTAGGCTCTGATACCACTGTAGGGTTCCTAGGCACCCCAAGGAGGTCTCACAAGGCATCGAACATGCCATATTAAAATTTTACGGTGCCTACAAACCCTAAACTACGGATCGTTTGCTAGATGTCTAGGCGAACATTGAACTAGTTAACACTTAACTAATGAGAATACGGAAATACAACCTTTGTAGATCCGGTCCTCCACCTCCACGGCTCCGCAACGAGGTCGTCTCCGCTGTCCAAATCAAATCCGGGCTCTAGGATCGGCTTCGTCGGAAAATGGGCAAGCTAGGTCATCGATGTCCATGCCGAAGATGATCTACGTCGAGGCATCGCTAAATCAAGCTCCGACTTCACCAAGTCAAGAAACTTGTGAAGTAAACACACTCTACTACTTGGCAAGAGGTAGAGGATGAAGAAATAGGAGTTGGGTTAACTTTAGAATTGGATTTCTCACTCTAATTCATCAATCACCATTGATGAGGTAAGCTTTCTTCTTCAAGTTCAAGGAAGAAGAAGAAGGAAATAGTTATGATAAGTTAATAGAAAAAGAAAAGAAAATGAATTCTTATCATAATGTTAACTAGAGTTAAGTGTAGAGAATGAATCATGGTTAGTGGGAATGGTTAGGGTTAAGGATGAGATAAGAATGGTTGACTTGATCAAAGATTCATGAAGCTTCAACTAAACTCCAAAATAAGCCACCATTCTTTTCTCCTCTTTTCCAAAATGAATAAACAAATAAATAAATGAATAAATAAATAAAGGAAATGAAACCCTAACCATTCTTTTAACCATGGTTTAATTCTTTGCACTTAACCAAGTAATCATGTATCATCAAACATGATACAATCAAATGCACAAAATCATATCGCATATGTAATGCGCACACCCAAGTGAGAAAATCCATTTAAAGTGAACCAATACTAGTTAATGCTAAGTAATATATCAAATATATAATTATACATTAAATCATTAAATCAACACTTGATTCAATGATCCGGTCATGTCACACACAACCGACTAGTATACAATGTATCGGCTTATCGAATCAACGCTTGAATCGATAACTAGGTTATATCGCATACAACCATTCGATACATTCATCGCGAGAATGGAATACGGTATCACATACACGTATTATTCTCGGTCCCGCACATATCTCATAAGCGCTCCTATTTCGTTTCGCTTGAGCCAGGAAACCTCTGTGTAGGACTCTAAAGACTCGTCAATACGCCGGCAGTGGATGATGATCATATCAAACATCCACAAGCCGCAAGCGGTCTGCTAAACATAACGGCCACCCGGGTATTGAGCGATCTGAAGATCGACGAGCAAGCCCGCTCACACTCCAGTGAATCCGACCAGTAACACTACCGTACAGTCCGGTCTGATCGTCTGATATGTCGCATATCTCGCCTAGGGGTGGTAAACGTCAGACCCCAATAGCTCGATAAGTCGTGTCGATATGAGGTCTATAACTGTTCGAGAAACTACTGGTAACACTTACCAGTAAATCTCAGCAACCCTGGCCAGGGATTTCCTGTTATAGCCAATCGAACACAGCGCAACATCAACCCCCTATACCGGGAGAGACGAATCCCCTCCTATCGCTCATTGCCTCCATGTGACTCGGGACTGTACCCAAAAACCACCGTTTTGCACGCCCTCGTGGACGTGGTAAGATGGAAATCAAAGCACAGTGGGAACCACACAAGACTCTATGACGATCTCGGGTCAACAGACTACTCTGTACCTGTGTCACCAGAGAACTGCCATCTGACGTGAGGTATAATACCATCTGGGAGTTCTCGGCGAGTCCGTCCAGTGTACCCAGTCTCTACTGAGCACCCGTATATCATCCCTGATGTCAAACACCAATGGATATGGGATCATCCATCGCCCATCTGTATGAGTCGAGAAGGTATACGCTAGTCTACTCTGGTATATCGATGCCCCGTCTCGATACACCCACGACTAGGGACTTTGAAGGATGTACTTATGGACTACCATGTCCCCACTAGTATGATCCGCATCATAGTCCAGGTAGTCAAGTACAGATCCTAAGGGCTTTACCAACATGTAACAGAGAGACAATCAGTATACACGTTAAGGTAAAGTTCAACCAGATAGCATACTATCATGTCGAGCAAGAAAGTCCTCCCTATATATGTCCCAGCATCCACTACATTATACATCCTATGTACAGTAATGGCCTCTAGGGCATACATACAACTAACATTTAGTATGGAAGATTCTAAGTGTGGTGGTTCACCCACTTACTCAGGAATCGCTCTCTCCAAAAAGATGTCTCCCAAGACTGATTTGGAGAGAGCTCGCATGCAAGAGATACCCTATTCTTCAGCAGTAGGCTCTATCATGTATGCGATATTATGTACCAGACCAGATGTAGCCGACTCACTAGGAGTAGTGATCAGGAATCAATCAGATTTTGGGAGAATCACTGGACAGCTATGAAGGACATTTTTAAGTACTTGAGAAGCACTAAAGAAGTATTCTTGGTGTATGGTAACGGTGAACTCCAGTGGGAGTCCTTTACCGACTCGAGCTTCAGAATGATAAGGTCGATTGAAAGTCGGTTTCAGGCTTTGTCTTTACCCTTAGTGGAGGGACGGTATGTTGGAAGAGTTCCAAGCTAGATACTGTGGCAAACTAGACAATAAAGGCTGAATACATCGCTACCAATGACGCTACCAAAGAGGCTGTCTGGAATTTTTTTTCATGATATGAACATGGTTCCTACCATTGAGCGTCCAATAACTGGTATCGTGACAACAATGGAGTTGTGGCTTTGGCCTAGGACCCCGGTCCCAACAACGATCCAGATAAATTCTGAGGCAGTGTCACCTGATCATGGAGATAGTTGATCTCTAGGGGATTGAGGTTAGGAGAGTTAACTTGAAGAATGACACGGCGAATCCACTCATGAAGGCTTTTCCTAAGAGAGACTTTTATGGGATGTTGGGTATGAGATACTACAACAGCTGACCTTAGTGTAAGTGGGAGATTGTTAGTTATATATATGCCCTAAAGGCCATTATTGTACATGATTGTATATTATAGTAGATGCTTGGACATATATAGAGTAGACTTTGTTGCTCGACATGATAGTATGCTATTTGGTTACTCTTTATCTTAACATGTACGCTTATATATCTTTATACCGTCTCTCTGTTACATGTTGATAAAACCCTTAGGATGTGGACTTTACTACCAGGACTATTATGTAGATCATACTAGTAAGGCCAGGGTGGTCCACAAGTACATCCTTTAATTGTTTCTAGTCGAGAGAGTATCGAGACGAGGCATCGATATTCTAGAGTAGACTAGTGTGTACGATTCTTGACCCTATATGGGGCGATGGTTGATCCACAACCATTGGTGTTTGATATCAGAGAATGTGCACAGGTGCTTATTAGAGAATGGGTACACCGAACATGACTCGCCGAGAACTCCTAAATGATATTATACCTGATGTCAGATAGCAATTCTCAGGTGACACTGGTATATGTTAGTCTGTAGACCCGAGATCGTCATAGAGTCTTGTGTGATTCCTACTGTGCTTTGATTTCCATCATATCACGTTCAAGTGAATGTGCAAACCGGTGGTTTTTAGGTACAGTCCCGAGTCACATGGAGGCAATGAGCGATAGGAGGGGTTTCGTCTCTCCCGGTATTGGGGGTTGATGTTGCGCTGTGCTCGATTGGCCATAACAGGAAATCCCTGGTCAGGGTTGTGAGATTTACTGGTAAGTATTATCAGTAGTTTCTCGAACCATTATGGACCTCACATTGACATGGCTTATAAAGTTTCTAGGGTCTGACATTTACCACCCCTAGACTCGATATGCGATATATTAGATGAAGAGACCGGACTGTAGGGCACATATGTGATATGTGCGGGACCGAGATAAATACGTGTATATGATACCGTATTCTAATCTCGCGATAAAGGTTATATGTGATATAACCGGATTATTGAATCAAGTGTTGATTCAATGATTTGATATTAGTCGGGTATATGTGATATAGCCGGATTATTAAATCAAGTGTTGATTTAATAATTTAATATATATATATATATATTTGATATATTAATATATATTAACTAATATTAATTATCTCACTTAAATATTTCTTTTCCTAGTTTACATTTATATAACACACACACACACACACACATATATGTATGTAGAATATTGTATCATGCTTGAAGAGAGAAGAGATGGGATGTTTACCACCGAATACGGGAGAGACAAACGTCTTGCCTGAATTTGGGGGCAGATGCTATTTGGTTTTATCCGACCACTTCTCCGAAGATATCAAGTTGATTTATGGCATCGTGTATCAGAGGTTTAGACGGATGCAACCGTTGTAGCAGACTTCGTCAGATTCCCCCTCATTATGAGGGGATTTTGATTGTGGGGACGCTCTTCCATGCAGGCGCAAGCCCCTGCAGTTAATTACGCCGCATCACGGTAACAACTTTCTCCTTCTCCAGATGCTCACTTCTTATCGTGTGTGTTTGTTTTATTTTTGGTTGCCCGTGGATTGTATACGGAGACTGATTTATGTTGTCGCCCGTAGGGCATGGATTAGTACAAATTCGTATTTTCTTAGATTTGGGTTTTGGGTTGGATTTAAGGATCGTTAATCTCATTTGAGACTAAAATCAACTTAAACGTTTGTTAAGGATATGTTAGTCTAATTTTAGACTAAGATCAACTTAACCATTTGTTAAGGATACGTTAGTCTTATTTTAGACTAAGATCTACTTAATAGGATCATTTAGATCCAACAAAAGAGCATTTGGGCTCTATTGTTTTAGTTTAGGGACATTGCGGTCCAGTTTAAAGACGTCAGTCTGTAAAGTTTAAAGACATCATAGTCTATGAGTTTAAGGACCCCACAGTCCATAAAATTTAAGGACCTCAGAGTCCATGAGTTTAAGGACCTCACAGTCCGTAAAGTTTAAGGACATCATAGTCCATGAGTTTAAGGACCCTACAATCCGTAAAGTTTAAGGACATCATAGTCCAGTTTAAAGACGTCATAGTCTGTGTGGTTTTGGTTCAACCGTTTGGGGATGCACCAAAAGTTATTGGTCATTAGGACCCTCCATCTCTCTGAAGACATTGAAGAATTACAACGACATATATCAGAGGTATGAAGAGATGTACCCTTGAACCAATATCCCGATTTGGGGAATGAGATGAACATCAGTTTAGATGTCATCTGTTAGGAGAATACTAGTCATCTTTGGGACTAGGATTAGTTTGGGGAGACCCTGAGCATGAGGGCTCGTTTGATTGGTCACAAAAATGGTCTTGGCTTCAAAAGACTTAGGTAATTTGAGCTAAGGTTGATTTCCCTTAGTCACCCGATAGTGCTAAGCACTGAATCAGTGTTAAACACTGGACTTTGGAGGAGCTCACGTGTGAACACGTGAGGGCCCCGAAGTGGGCATTGTTCCTTGAGTTTATTCCCTCATATATATATAAAAGTGCTGAGCACTTGGCTCACATGTGAGCACGTGAGGCGCCCGAGGTGAGAACTGTTCTCTGGATTTTATTTCTCTTTCATTTATAAGTTCTAAGCGCTTGGTTTATCTAATAGTCAGGTGCAGACACGTGAGGTGCCTTCAAAATTCGAGCGCTGTCTTTGGAATTTTCTCCCTCTTTTATACACCACTGTTTCGGGGTCACGTGGGAACACGTGAGGTGCCCCCGAAATGGGAGCTATCTTGGGTTTATTCCCTTTTTCCTTTTCTGAGTGCTAAGCACTATTGGGTCACGTGAGATCACGTGAGGCGCTCTGAAGAATGAAAATTGCCTTTGTTTTATTCTCCTTTTCTTTTTCTGAGTGCTAAGCACTATCAAGGGATCACGTGAGGTCACGTGAAGCGCCCCCAAATTGAGATGTATTTTAGATTTACTCCCCCTTTTTGAAAAGCTTGTTCGATGGTGCGCCAAGAGTTATTGGTTATTGGGACCCTCCACCTCTCTGAAGACATTGAAGGGTTACAACGACATGTATCAGAGGTGTGGAGAGATGTATCTTTGAACCAAATTCTATATCAAGGGGAGAGATCATGGTGGGATGAACATCATTTTAGATGCCATCTGTTAGGAGCTCATTAGCTATCTCTGGGACTGAGATCGGTTTGGGGGACCCTGAGCATGAGGGCTCGATTGATTGCCCTCGGGAGATTTGATCTAAGTTTGGATAATATTGGTATCTCATAGTGTTAAACACTAAGAATTTGATGCACTCATGTGGGGTCACGTGAGGTCACGTGAGACGCTTGAAGTTGGCGCTGCTCCTTTGGTCTTATTCCCTTGTTCTTTTCTGAGTGCTAAGTACTATCGGGTCACGTGGGATCACGTGAAGCTCCCCAGAATAGGAACTGTCTTGGGTTTATTCCCCTTTTCTCTTTTATAATTGCTGAGCACTTCTCAGGGGTCACGTGGGATCACGTGAGGCTCCCCAGAATAGGAACTGTCTTGGTTTTATTCCCCTTTTTTCTTTTATAAGTGCTGAGCACTTCTCAGGGGTCACGTGACTAGATCTCATTCTTTCCCTCTTTGTTCCTCAAAGGTGCTCACGTGGGATCACGTGAGCTTTTATGTAGCGTTTGAATGCTAATAAATCATCAGGCTGTTCTTCTATGGTTCTGAGGGATCAGGTTCTCCTTTTGTTCTTTGTAGGGATTAAATTCTTTTTAAATGGTTAAACCCTAGTTTCAGAGGAGTTAAATTCCTATATGTTTTGTAAGAGTTAAACTCTTTTGGATTCAGTTCTTTCCCCTAGGTTTTGAATCTGCATGACAGAATCTCTCCGATGAGAATTAAATTCTCAACTGGGGAGATCCGCTTCTGCAGATCTTAACCAGAGGAAGAACTAAGTTCTTTTTAGAAGAGTTAAACTCTTGGTTTGAGAATTAAATTCTCTTTTTATGCGAGCATTTGGGAGGGGTTCCCTTTCTTTAGAGAATTAAATTCTCTCTCTATTTTTCTTCCCCTCTCCCTCCGTATCTCTCTTTTTGAACTTGAAGTTTATGGGGGGTTCCTCCCTCTTTGAAAAGAGATATCATTGGTCGTTGGGACCCACCATCTCACCGACGACGCTGACGGATTACAGCGCCATATATAGAAGGTGTGGAGGGATGCACGCTTTGAACCATGTCCCACTTATCAGGAGGAAGAATATGTTGAAGTTTAAACTCCTAACTGCTGAAAAAGGCCTCTTTGCGTTCGCGCACGTGCGTCGCATGTATTGGGCGCACGTGCGTTGCGCATATGCACATTATGGAGGGGCAGCTAAGATCCTAACTTGGAGAACTATGCTCCTTTGAGAATTGAATTCTTCCACATGCGTTGCACGTATTTGGCTCACATGCGTTGCACGTGGGGTGCATATGGCGGGCGCACGTGCATTGCACGTGGCGCACATAGCGCTTGCGCATATGCCCATTATGGGGGGCAGCTATGGCCCTAACTTGGAGAACTAAACTCCTTTGAGAATTGAAGTCTCCCACGCGCGTTGCATGTGTTTGGCTCACGTGCGTTGCACGTGGCGCACATGGCGTTTGCGCATTTACGCATTATGGGGGGGGGCAACTATGGCCCTTGGAGCAAGCTCCTATGGAGAACTAAGCTCTTTTGAGAATTGAATTCTCTCCCTTTTCTAAGAGGTATCCCCTCTTATTTATATGGGAGTGGTAGAGAAGGGATCTCTCTTTTTCCCGATGTCGGACTAAAAATGCATCCCCCATGTAGTAGATCATTACTTTAGATTACACGTGCGTAGCACATTTGCTCATAACTTTTGATCCCGGATGAATTATGAGGCCCATAATATATCAAATCGAAGGAGTTTTCGAGACACTTTTGATACTTTCAGAACTTAGCTGTTTCCCATTCGGGAGTTTGTCAAAATATAGTCCGGAAAATACTGGTTCTCATTTTCTTCCTTAGATTACACGTGCATAGCACATTTGCTCATAACTTTTGATCCCGGATGAATTATCAGGCCCATAATATATCAAATCGAAGGTTTTTTCGAAACGCTTTCGATACTATCAGAATTTAGCTGTTTCTCCTACGGGAGTTTGTCAAAATATAGCCCGAAATATACTGGATCATATTTTCTTAAGCGTATCGCTGCCATTTGATAGCTTGGGCTCTTTTGCGCAGAAATTTTTGGCAGGAACAAATTCCCCCACTATTTTGCCCACATAAGTATGTATGTGGATGAAGTAGTGCAGAGTTATGCATGGCGTATGACCAGTTTCGGGTTGGTATATAATTTTCAGAATCTTGATCTGAGAAGATAATGAGCGGACATAAGCATCGTCATTTATCATTGACTCAAATCTCGACTCTTAAGGGATATAGTTCCAAACCCTCAGCCCTATGAGCTACACCCTTCTATTTCTTTATGTCTTACTCTTGCGTGAAGTAGTTTATATGCTCATGAGTAACTTCTCCATTTCAGTGGCATATAGCTTTGGCAAGTGTGGCCCATAGATGGTAGATAACAGTTCATCTTGAACTCTTTATAGGGTAGCGATGGCTTAGGAAACAGGGTTAGGATCTGTTGCCTAAGACTTTCCAACTTTATAAGCCGTGAGGGTCTCATAAAGATTTTTCTCCCTACGAGTCGAGAGGATCTCGTAGGTGTATTTTCTCCTTAGGAGTCGTGAGGACTCCTAAGTGCGTTTTCGCCTCCGTGAGTCGTAAGGATCTCACTCGGATATTTTTCCTTACGAATCGTGAGGACCCATAAGTAGCTTCTTTATTTTAGTGGCCTGTAATTTTGGCAAATGTGGCCCGTAGATAGTTCATCTTGACCTCCTTGTAGGGTAGTGATGGCTTAAGAAACAGGTTCAGATCTGCCGCCTAAGATTTTTCAATTTTATGAGCCATGAGGGTCTTATAAAGTCTTTTTCTCCCTACGAGTCGTGGGGATCTCGTATGTGTACTTTCTCCTTAGGAATCGTGAGGATTCCTAAGTCCGTTTCCCCTTGAGAGTCGTAAGGATCTCACAAGAGAATTCTCTTCCTTATAAGTCGAGAGGGCTTGTAAGTGGTTATTTCCCCCTTGTCGATATTCGACTTGGGAGAGTGTGGCCCGTGGATAGTCCATATTGACCTCCTTGCAGGGCAGCAATGGCTTAGGAAACAGGTTCAGATCTGCCGCCTAAGGCTTTTCAATTTTATGAGCTGTGAGGGTCTCATAAAGACCTTTCTCCCTATGAGCCGAGAGGTTCTCGTAGATGTATTTTCTCCTTAGGAGTCGTGAGAACTCCTAAGTGTGTTTTATCTTGAGAGCCGTAAGGATCTCACAAGAGAATTTTTTCGCTTACAAGTCGAAAGGACTTGTAAGCGGTTATTTCCCTCCTTGTCGATGTTCAACCTCGGAGAGTGTGGTCCATACATAGTCCATCTTGACCTCTTTGCAGGGTAGTGATGGCTTAGGAGACAGGGTTAGGATCTGCCACCTAAGACTTTTCAACTTTATGAGCCATGAGGGTCTCATAAAGACTTTTCTCCCTACGAGTCGAGAGGATCCCGTAGGTGTATTTTCTCCTTAGGAGTCGTGAGGACTCCTAAGTGTGTGTTTTCTCTTGAGAGTCATAAGGATCTCACAAGAGAATTTTCCCGCTTACAAGTCGAGAGAACTCGTAGGTGGTTGTTTCCCTCCTTGTCGATATTCGACTTTGGAGAGTGTGGCCCGTGAATAGTATGCAATAGTCCATCTTGGACCAACTTGCAGGGCCCCAGTGCTTAGGAAACAGGTCCTTATCCCCATTGCCTAAGGCTTTTCCCTACGAGTCGAGACGAATCGAGAAGTTCTCGCAAGGACACTAATTTCCTCACGAGTCGAGACGAATCGAGAAGTTCTCACAAGGATGTCCTAACGTCACAGTTAACTCCAGCTAATAGAAGTCCGTTAGGGTTTGTAGTACTGGGTTTTTTTTTTACCCGTCATACCGTCGCGTTGGCTGATGTATTCCTCGATAGGCAATCTTGCTATTCGAGTAGCCTTGCGACTGTCGTGTCTCTGATCCCTTCGGGGGTTGAAAAAAACGTCTTCAAGCAATCTTCTAGGTAGTATTACTGTCGAAAGAGCAAGCGTTAGGGATATTCCATGTCGTTTTTTACTTGAGGTTAGACTCAGTTTGGGAGCCCCGATGAGTCATAACCACTCCGCGCTGGTGTGGGATGATCTCCGATGGTCTTCAGGTTTTATTTGAGTTGCCGTCAAGACCCTGAAGCTAGGGATTTTCCTTTGCTAAGTTTTCTGGCATTGCGTCTACTGTAACGAGACAAATGTCTCGGTTGTCTCTGGGTTGTCTGTGAACCGTCGAGATTTGGAACTAGGGGACTTTGCCGTGGCTCCGTTTTGCTGACGTCGTATATTCCTGCAGAGACACTGATTTCTCTGCGGGTCGACGCGAATCGAGATGCTCTCATTAAGAACGTTGATTTCGCTGAATTGAGGTTTTTTCCAAGGACACTGATTTCCTCAGAGTTGAGACGATTCGAGGTATTCCTGCAAAGACACTGATTTCTCTGCGGTTCGAGCGAATCGAGATGCTCCCGTCAAGGACGTTGATTTCCCTGAATTGAGGTTTTTGCCAAGGACACTGATTTCCTCGGAGTTGAGAAGAATCGAGGTATTCCTGCAAAGACACTGATTTCCTTGCGGGTCGACGCGAATCGAGATTCTCGTCAAGGATGCTGATTTCCCTGAATCGAGATATTTGTCAAGGACACTGATTTCCTTGGTGTTGAAACGAATCGAGGTATTCCTGCAAAGACACTGATTTCCTTACGGGTCGACGCGAATCGAGATGCCCTCGTCAAGGACGCTGATTTTCCTGAATCGAGGTTTTTGCCAAGGACACTGATTTTCTCAGAGTTGAGACGAATCGAGATGCTCTCGTCAAGGACGCTGATTTCCCTGAATCGAGGTTTTTGCCAAGGACACTGATTTCCTTGGAGTTGAGACGAATCACGCGATTCTTACAAAGATACTGATTTCTCTGCGGTCGACGCGAATCGAGATGTTCCCGTCAAGGACGCTGATTTCCCTGAATCGAGGTTTTTGCCAAGGACACTAATTTTCTCGGAGTTGAGACGAATCGAGGTATTCCTGCAAAGACACCGATTTCTCTGCGGGTCGACGCGATCGAGATGCTTTCATCAAGGACGCTGATTTCCCTGAATCAAGGTTTTTTCCAAGGGCACTGATTTCCCTAGAGTTGAGACGAATCGAGAGATTCCTGTAAAGACACTGATTTCCTTGCGGGTCGACGCGAATCGAGATGCTCTCGTCGAGGACGCTGATTTCTCTGAATCGAGATCTTTGTCAAGGACACTGATTTCTTTGGGGTTGAAACGAATCGAGGTATTCCTGCAAAGACACTGATTTCCTTGCTGGTCGACGCGAATCGAGAGGTTCTCGTCAAGGACGCTGATTTCCCTGAATCGAGATATTTGTCAAGGACACTGATTTCCTTGGGGGTCGTTTGTTGATGTTGCATCTGCATCCTGCTGGATTTGAGAAGGAACGCCATGTTGATCTCTAGGCTGTAGAGGTGGCCGTCGAGATTTGGAACTAGGGACTTTGTCATGGCTCCGCTTCGTTGCGACCTTGAGGTCGGTTGTTGACGTTGCGTCTGCACTCTGTTGGCATGAGGAGGAACGCCGTTGTTGGTCTCTAGGCTGTAGAGGTGGCCGTCGAGATTTGGAACCAGGGACTTTGCCATGGCTCTGCTTCGTTGCGACCTTTAGGTTGGTTATTGACGTTGCGTCTGCATCCTGCTGGAGTTGAGAAGGAACGCCGTTGTTGATCTTCTGGGATGCAGATGTTGCTGTCGAGATCTGACTTTCCTTTTTGACAGAGTTAGTTGGGACATGTGGTCCCCTTTCGTTTATGCCCATGGATTGTGTACAGGGGTCAGTATGGAATCACCTGCAGGGCAAAAGTTTCATTCTTTCATCATTTTTAATTACTTTCTGCGATGCTCTATCATTTCAGCTTTTCTTTCGCGATGCCCAATCATTTCGGCTATTTTTCGCGGTGCCCAATCATTTCGGCTATTTTTTCTTTTTACTCGCTGTTTTTTTATTGCGAGTTGCCCAATCATTTCGGCTGTTTTTGTATACATATATTTTACTTGCTGATTTTGTTGCAAGTTGCCCTATCATTTCGGCTATTTCATATGCATTTCTGGCTCGTCAACTTTTTGCCACGAGTATGGAACTTAGAATCTGATTCCAATCTTAGCATCAGCATCGCTGCGACTGGAATATTGCTAGGAGCGAATCATCATTTGCCGTGAAAGGACTTGGAATTTGATTTCGATTCAGGCATTAGCATCGCTACAACTGGGATATTTCCAGGAGCGAATCATCATTTGCCTTCGTCGGTTCGAACAAAGGTGGCTTAGCAAACAGGGTTAAGATCCTGTCAGCTAAGGTTTTTGACTTCATGAGCCGTAAGGGTCTCATAAAGGTATTTCTCCCTACGAGTCATGAGGATCTCATAGGTGTACGTTCTCCTTAAAAGTCGTGAGGACTTCTAAGTGGTATTCTCTCATATAAGTCGTAAGGATCTTACAAGAGTGTTTTCTCCTTATAAGTCGAGAGGACTTACAAGCGTTTGTTCATCAAATGAGAGCATTCCTTGTTGTTGGTGGGACTCGGCAAGGAAATGATTATTTATTCCCGTAGATTGTATACAAGGGTCAGTATTGAACCGCTAGTAGGGCAATCTGGGAAAGGTGATGGCTTAAGAACAGGTTCAGATCCCTGTAGCTTAAGGCTTTTGAATCTTATGAACCGTGAGGGTCTCATAAGAGGTTTCTTCTTATGAGTCGTGAGGATATCGTAAGTGTATTTTTTCCTTAGGAATCGTAGGGATTCCTAAGTGTGTTGCTCCCTTGTGAGTCGTAAGGATCTCACGCAGGTAGTTTTATCCTTACAAGGTCGAGAGGACCTTGCAAGTGTCTTTTAACGAGATTGCGCCCTTTCGGGTTTTCACAAACTCGCCAGTAGCCGTGCTGTTTTTACTCACGGAGCCCTTTCCGGTTTTCATCCGTGCCCATTTTTCTTATGAACGTACCGTTTTTTTTACGAGTCAGCCCAAGGATGCTGCGGGCTTGTAGTAGTTTAAAGACGTTTCGGTCGGTTGTTCGTAGGTCCAAGATTTTTCCTAGGCAACGTACGATTACGCAGCTAGATGTCCTCGCAAGTCTTCGTATCTTTTGTGACGGAGGTGGATTCCTTGAAGAGAGGGTTGAGGGCTATTTCTTTGTCAGAGTCGCTTCCAAAGGTGATAACTTGCGATCCCTTAGTGTCAACCCTGTGACAGTTGCCGGCAGTTCTTTTGCGCTCATCTGTTGTGCTTCTCTGTTCCCGACGAGCCTTGCGCTTCACTCGCTGGACGTGTTCTCGGTGGGCAACATATCCTTACCACCAATTTTTAAAGGCTATGCACTCTTCGGTAGGGTGCGTGATCCTCCGATGGTATAAGTAGTAATTTGGATGTACATCCGCTTCGTCAAGGTGTATGCTGCCAGGAGAATTTCTTTTAAAAGGCGGCAACTTCATTCCCATTGACAGGGCTTTGGCGAACCGTTTCCTCGTCTTAAGTTTGCGTTTGTTTGCGATGGACGTGCTTTGATCTGGTAGGAGTGTTTTAACCCTTTTGTCCAGCCGCCGGCGTTTAGCTTTTTCGAATATGGCCATTTCGCGCTCCCGATCAGCTTTGCTTTTCTGACGGGCTGCGTTCAGCAGCAGATCGATCATCTCGTCAGACGGTTCCAAGGGTTTTGGTTCGGGATCTACTCCCAATTTCTCTGCCTCAGGAGCTTCTTCACCATCTATTAACGAGTGAGAGATCACGTGGCAGCTTTCCACATAATCCTCAGGTTCATCTGACGGGTCTTCTCCCTCATCTTTGTTGCCATCTCTGTTTTCAAGGATGTGGTTGAGAAACTCTTGGAGTGTGACCTGGGTTCGCGCCTTCTGGTTGTATTTCTCCAGCGCGTCAATGTGTTTCCGATGGCCCTTGCGCCTGTCATCAGGCTTCACGGGCTTTTTGGTCTTCTTATTTTTCTTTGAAGACTTTGACGGCTGGGCCGGGCATTTTGACTATTACTGCCAATTCTTGGCGTCGGGCGCGACTTCAGCATTCCCTCGATGACCTCGGGTTCTAACGGGCTTTTCCACCTGATCGCCGGGCATGTTTGAAGATCCTTCAGCATTCTTTTTGTTTTTGCCGAAAGAACTACTTCCCATGGAGCTTCCTCTATGAATGAGCATGATGCCCTCGGCGTGTCCACCCTTTTAGGAGTGTGCTGTTGTAGCGGATTTACCTTCCAGTTTTCGGACAGTGCGAACTTGCCCTGTTGGTACTGGTCTTCAACCCAATTTTTGAAGACGTAACAGTCTTCAATCGGATGGCCCAATACTCGGTGGTAGGGGAAATAATTGGGATCATTGACGTTGTTCGGTTGCAGTGGGTGTCTCGGCTCTAATAGAGTAATGAGCCCATTGCGCACCGCCAGTTCGAACAGTCTCCTTGTTTTATCCCGGGGGAATGAGTAAGAGCACTTCAACTTCTCATCGAGGGATCGCCGCTTGTTGCTTTGGCGAGAAGCTGACTTCGGGTCATTTGGTTGTTGAGCATTGGTGACGAAGGTTGCTTTCCCTTTTCCCTTTTCATTTCAGAGCTCCGTTTTTGAAGAGGACGGCCTGTGGCCTATCTGGTCCATCTGGGCCAGCTTATCTATCAGGGCCTGGAAGGTGGTCGGCTTAAAGAACATCATGAACTGGGATATAGTCGCCTGCGGATCAAGGGTACCCACGAACATGCCTACTGCAGGAGCTTCTTCGATGCGCTGTTCGCATTTCGACCATAGGTTCAGCCACCGGATTGCATACTGAACCCATGTTTTGCCTGGCTTCACCCTGGCGTTAATTAGCGCGGTGATTGGGGTGTGCTCGCTAGCGCTTGCGAAACGCTGGGTGAATAGCAATTCCATCTCCGTAAAAGTTTTGATGGAGTCGTTGGGAAGCTCTGAATACCATTCAAACGTCGTCTCTGCCAAGCTGCCGACGAATTGGCGAAGTAGTAACTTATCGTCACCTCCACTATTGTCGCATAGAGCCCTGAACTGCACGACAGGTTGGTGTGGATTCCCTGTCCTCTTATATACATGGAATTTAGGGATCGTATACCCCGGCGAGTACTTTATTTGGTCATACTAACCCGGATAGGGTCGTCCGGTCTTAACAATTTGGCCGGCCGCTTCGCTCGCCTGATGATCTCGTATCTGTTGAGCGATATAGTCATCCAGAGCAGCTTTGGAGATCGTCTCCTCTTTGGCCGTTGATAGAGCCAGAAGAGGGTTCGACGTCTCCCCTCTGTCGTCTTCAAGGACAATCGGAGGGTCTTCAGCTGGAGGATCCGGCTGTATCATCATCCCGATCATATCTTGGAATAAAAGCGCCATTCATTTTATGTTGGCCGCTTGTTCCACGGCCTCTTTGTCTTTCCTCTCGAGCATTCTTCGGAGGAACACAGCATCGGTTTCCTATTCTTGACGTTACTCTGACGACGTCTCCGGGCTTTCTTTTGGCCCAATGAGTGCGTCCATCTGTGTTAGCATCTCCTGGAGTTTTTGCTGTTGTTGTTCCTGAGCCTTTGTTACTGATTGGGTGAGCGGTCGGTGACCCATAGAAGCACGAATTTTCTCTTTTTCGGAAGCCATATAAACAGTATGCACTACCATGCCCCCAGACTTGGGGCGTTTGGATTCATTGTCCTTACGATTCGTCATGGACATAAGGAATTTCTCCGGCCTCCTTCTTTTGTAGGCGGTCGAAGTTGAGGGAGCCGTTGTAGCGGGCACCCAAATAGATGACATCTCCTGTGGCATGACAGGGTGGTCTTTCTCTTGCCGAACTTTCATCTTCTTCGGTTGGCGGGAGTAGTCTTGGTTGATCACCGAGTCTTGGACCTGTCGCCAAACTTTATGAATTTTAGAGGACAGCCGCTGAGGGGGCTGCTCTGGATTCACCCTTGTAGCGTTCTCCATAGGTGGAGGAGATCTTTTTAGCACGGCCTTCGGAGAGTTCTTGTGTACCCTCCTAAGTGGTTCAAAGCCGTTCCCAGTTGGAATAGCAGTATCAATTTCCACCATCGGAGCTGGCGGAGTCAGTCCAGAAGGAGAGCTGCCCCCAACCTTCCTTACTCGGCTCTAGTGACGATGGCGAGCATGTCGTGCTGACGGGAACGGCTCAGTTATGGGGGTGGCTTCGTCATGCCTCCTGTTCTGGTGGAGGGTTGCTGCCGGCATTAGCCTCTTGAAAACTGACGTATGTTGAGTGGAGATGGACAATCTATCGAAGGCAGACTTTCGCGCAGGGGGAGCAGTTTTGATGACTTCGCCTGGAACGGGTGCTGAAACGGTCAGTCTTGCAAAGACCGATTCCTTAGCAGGGGAAGTCGCTCTGATGACTTCAGGAACAGGAATGACTATCCGCTTTGGGATGGCCGCTTTAGGTATCGCGGGCTTCTTCATGGGCCCACTTGAGCTTTGGCCCAGTCTGTTGAAAACTGAGGCACTGGACTTAGGCGACCCGTTGAGAGAGGTCGCGGTAGTTGTAAGCCGATCAAAGACCGACTTCTTCGGAGTTTCTTGCGACGGCAATGGGGCGTTGAAGCTCATTGGTGGGAGCATGATCCTAAAGAATATCCCTGTGGTGTCTTGTGTCACCTGGTCCACCGGCATCGTAAAAAGGGAGGCCGCTTGAGGCCCGTAGGTCACTCCTCCGGCGAGGACGGAGTGGGAGTTGTTGCAGTTAGTGTAGTTTGAAGCCATTGATCTTCTGTTTTCTGCACGGAGCAAGACACCAAATCTTAGTACCTTAAATCCAGGGGCAACCATAACAAACCGCGATTCGTTCGCGAAACACAACACACGAAGTGTGGAGTGGAAAGAGAAAAAGGTCCCACCGGGCGTGCCGGAATTTGTTTACCGCCGAATACGGGAGAGACAAACGTTTTGCCTGAATTTGGGGGCAGATGCTATTTGGTTTTATCAGTCCACCTCTCCGAAGATGCCGAGTTGATTTATGGCACCGTGTATCTGAGGTTTAGACGGATGCAGCCGTTGTAGTAGACTTCGTCAGATTCCCCCTCATTATGAGGGGTTTTTGATTCTGGGGACGCTCTTCCCTGCAGGCGCAAGCTCCTGCAGTTAATTATGCTACCGCATCACGGTAACAACTTTCTCCTTCTTCATATGGTCACTTCGTGTCGTATGTGTTTGTTTTATTTTTGGTTGCCCGTGGATTGTATACGGAGACTAATTTATGTTGTCGCCCGTAGGGCGTGGATTAGTCCAAATTCGTATTTTCTTAGATTTGGGTTGGGTTTAAGGATCGTTAATCTCATTTGAGACTAAGATCAACTTAAACGTTTGTTAAGGATACGTTAGTCTAATTTTAGGCTAAGATCAACTTAACCATTTGTTAAGGATACGTTAGTCTTATTTTAGACTAAGATCTACTTAACAGGATCATTTAGATCCAACAAAAGAGCATTTGGGCTCTATTGTTTTAGTTTAGGGACATTGCGGTCCAGTTTAAAGACGTCATAGCCTGTAAAGTTTAAAAACATCATAGTCTATGAGTTTAAGGACCCCACAGTCCATAAAGTTTAAGGACATCATAGTCCATGAGTTTAAGGACCCCACAGTCCGTAAAGTTTAAGGACATCATAGTCCATGAGTTTAAGGACCCCACAGTCCTTAAAGTTTAAGGACATCATAGTCCAGTTTAAAGACGTCACAGTCTGTGTGGTTTTGGTTCAACCGTTTGGGGATACACCAAAAGTTATGGTCATTAGGACCCTCCATTTCTCTGAAGACATTGAAGAATTACAACGACATATATCAGAGGTATGAAGAGATGTACCCTTGAACCAATATCCTGATTTGGGGAATGAGATGAACATCAGTTTAGATGTCATCTATTCGGAGAACACTAGTCATCTTTGGGACTGGGATTAGTTTGGGGAGACCCTGAGCATGAGGGCTCGGTTGATTGGTGACAAAAAGGGTCTTGGCTTCGAAAGACTTAGCTAATTTGAGCTAAGGTTGATTTCCCTTAGTCACCCCATAGTGCTAAGCACTGAATCAGTGTTAAATACTGGACTTTGGAGGAGCTCACGTGTGAACACGTGAGGGCCCCGAAGTGGGCATTGTTCCTTGAGTTTATTCCCTCATATATATATAAAAGTGCTGAGCACTTGGCTCATGTGTAAGCACGTGAGGCGCCCGAGGTGAGAACTGTTCTCTGGATTTTATTTCTCTTTCATTTATAAGTTCTAAGCGCTTGGTTTATCTAATAGTCAGGTGCAGACACGTGAGGTGCCTTCAAAATTCGAGCGCTGTCTTTGGAATTTTCTCCCTCTTTTATACACCACTATTTGGGGGGTCACGTGGGAACACGTGAGGTGCCCCTGAAATGGGAGCTATATTGGGTTTATTCCCTTTTTCCTTTTCTGAGTGCTAAGCACTATTGGGTCACGTGAGATCATGTAAGGCGCTCTAAAGAATGAAAATTGCCTTTGTTTTATTTTCCTTTTCTTTTTCTGGGTGCTAAGCACTATCAAGGGATCACATGAGGTCACGTGAAGCGCCCCCAAATTGAGATGTATTTTAGATTTAGTCCCCTTTTTTGAAAAGCTTGTTCGGTGGTGTGCCAAGAGTTATTGGTTATTGGGACCCTCCACCTCTATGAAGACGTTAAAGGATTACAACGACATGTATCAGAGGTGTGGAGAGATGTACCTTTGAACCAAATTCCAGATCAAGGGGAGAGATCATGGTGGGATGAACATCATTTTAGATACCATCTGTTAGGAGCTCATTAGCTATCTCTGGGACTGAGATCGGTTTGGAGGACCCTGAGCATGAGGGCTCGATTGATTGCCCTCGGGAGATTTGATCTAAGTTTGGCTAATATTGGTCTCTCATAGTGTTAAACACTAAGAATTTGATGCACTCATGTGGGGTCACGTGAGACGCTTGAAGTTGGCGCTGCTCCTTTGGTCTTATTCCCTTGTTCTTTTCTGAGTGCTAAGTACTATCAGGTCACGTGGGATCACGTGAGGCTCCCCAGAATAGGAACTGTCTTGGGTTTATTCCCCTTTTCTCTTTTATAAGTGCTGAGCACTTCTCAGGGGTCACGTGGGATCACGTGAGGCTCCCCAGAATAGGAACTGTCTTGGTTTTATTCCCCTTTTTTCTTTTATAAGTGCTGAGCACTTCTCAGGGGTTACGTGGGGTCACGTGACTAGATCTCATTCTTTCCCTCTTTGTTCCTCAAAGGTGCTCACGTGGGATCACGTGAGCTTTTATGTAACGTTTGAATGCTAATGAATCATCAGGCTATTCTTCTATGGTTCCGAGGGATCAAGTTCTTCTTTTGTTCTTTGTAGGGATTAAATTCTTTTTAAAAGGTTAAACCCTAGTTTCAGAGGAATTAAATTCCTATATGATTTGTAAGAGTTAAACTCTTTTGGATTCAGTTCTTTCCCCTAGGTTTTGAATCTGCATGACAGAATCTTCCCGATGAGAATTAAATTCTCAACTTGTGGGGAGATCCGCTTCTGCAGATCTTAACTAGAGGAAGAACTAAGTTCTTTCAAGAGTTAAACTCTTGGTTTGAGAATTAAATTCTCTTTTTGTGGGAGCATTTGGGAGGGGTTCCCCTTCTTTAGAGAATTAAATTCTCTCTCTATTTTTCTTCCCCTCTCCCTCCGTATCTCTCTTTTTGAACTTGAAGTTTATGGGGGGTTCCTCCCTCTTTGGAAACAGAGATCATTGGTCATTGGGACCCACCACCTCTCCGACGATGCTGAAAGATTACAGCAACATATATCGAAGGTGTGGAAGGATGTACCCTTTGAACCATATCCCACTTATCAGGAGGAAGAATATGTTGAAGCTTAAACTCCAAACTGCTGAAAAATGCCTCTTTGCGTGCGTCGCACGTGTTGGGCGCACGTGCGTTGCGCATATGCACATTATGGAGGGACAGTTAAGGCCCAAACTTGGAGAACTAAGCTCCTTTGAGAATTGAATTCTTCCACGTGCGTTGCACGTGGCGCGCATGTGGCGGGCGCACATGCATTGCATGTGGCGCACATGGCGATTGCGCATATGCGTATTATGGGGGGCAGCTATCGCCCTAACTTGAAGAACTAAACTCTTTTGAGAATTGAATTCTCCCACGTGCGTTGCACGTGTTTGGCTCACGTGCGTTGCACGTGGCGCACGTGGCGCACATGGCGCTTGCGCATATGCGCATTATGGGGGGCGGCTATGGCCCTAACTTGGAACAAGCTCCTATGGAGAACTAAGCTCTTTTGAGAATTGAATTCCCTCCCTTTTCTAAGAGGTATCCCCTCTTATTTATATGGGAGTGGTAGAGAAGAGATCTCTCTTTTTCCCGATGTGAGACTAAAAATGCATCCCCCATGTAGTAGAGCATTAGTTTAGATTACACGTGCGTAGCACATTTGCTCATAACTTTTGATCCCGGATGAATTATGAGGACAATAATATATCAAATCGAAGGATTTTTCGAGAAACTTACGTTACCATCAGAATTTAGCTGTTTCCTATTCGGTAGTTTGTTAAAATACAGCCCGGAAAATACTGGTTCGCATTTTCTTCCTTAGATTACACGTGCATAGCACATTTGCTCATAACTTTTGATCCCGAATGAATTATGAGGCCCATAATATATCAAATCAAAGGTTTTTTCGAGAAACTTTCGATACCATCAGAATTTAGCTGTTTCTCTTTCGGGAGTTTGTCAAAATACAGCCCGGAAAATACTGGTTCACATTTTCTTAAGCGTTTCGCTGTCATTTGTTACCTTGGGCTCTTTTGCGCAGAAATTTTTGGCGGGAGCATGGGCATGGCTCTCATGAGCCATCGCTATTTTTTTCATTCTCTCATCTTTCTGCTCTCTTCTTCTTCTTTCTCCCACTCACCTCCTCTCTCAGAAAAATTTTTCCCACAACAAATTAAGCTTTAATCACTACAAACCATCACTAAACCCTCACTTAATCATGGTTAGTCTCTCTTGAGAGCCTTGGAGCTTGCATGGTTAAGGTTTCCTTTAAGTTTTGGTGAGGTAAGAATCAAAACACTTAAGTAGGCTCTAGAAAAGTTTTTATATCAACAAGATTTTGCTAATCAAACTCTTAATCTTAACTAGAGTTATGTTTTGTGATATTTGGACTTAAGAGATGTTCTTGGGGTTATGAAGTTCACATGTTAGCTATGACCTAATCTAGGTTAAATAGAGTGTTTTGGTAACTAAACATCCTTGTTTAAATACCAAGTTTTCCCTAAACCACCTCAATGTTTTAATTTAGTGTCAAAACTAGTTTTAGTTAATATTAGGGTCTCGTTTTAGAATCTGCTATGAACCCAGAGAATTTTGAGAGAAGTTGTCATTACTGGGAGCTAGTCTTAGGGCCACGAATACAACCCCAAAACCTGAGCTCCCCTCTCCATTTCCAGGACGCAAATTTAATGTTTTTGACCGCAAATTGCGACCCATTTGGGGTCTTTGGGTGTGAATCTTTGTCGTGTGCTCTCTGGAACTCCAATTAGGCCTATGGAATGTGTAACTTTCTCTAATTGTTTGTATATAAAAATCTGGGACCATTTTACCATATTGTAGGCGTTTTGTTAACGTGCGATACGGATTTTTTCGACTCTCGTTTAAGTGTTTTGTGTGGTTAACAACCCTTAGGGGTAGTCTTAGATGTTGTTGCATACGTTTAACACACTAAGCTCACACATGATAACTTATAGGAGTTGGTTCGTTCGTGTAGCATATGTGTACGTGTCATATCGGAAATTTATTAGCTCATGTGTTATGATTTTATGCGATGCTAGGATTGATTGCGGAGACTTTGGACGCAGCTTGAAAAGGGAAGGAGGTGGTCGGATTCGAGTAGCTCGAGACCGTTCCGGTGAGTAGATTTAACATCTACGGTGGAATTGTCTGGATGGCGTTAAGTACCGATGACTACATTCTAATTATTAAACCTTATACTATATGCTTATACATTTATGATTTGTGCATGAGTATCATAATGTGCATCCTATTACTTTTTACGCATTAACATATCCTCATTAGGACACTGCACCATTACCAATGGTTCATGTCGCACATGCACTGACTAATATGTACACACACCATTGGTAATTGCCATGCCACGCACACTATAGAACTTACTACAAATAACTACATCATATTACATCTCATTTGGTAGTTATACATTCGTTATCATACTAGCACGCATCATGTCAATATCATACACATTGCTATTAGCACCATATTCTTATATGATGTTTCATGAGATTTCGGTTTTCATGGATTTGAGAAACCGCAAAGTACAATTTCAAAACTTGGATTATTTAAAAACGCGGTTTTCCCCTTGATATGATATTTGGTGTCCACCATGAATTTTCTCGGTTTTGAGTGATGGGTATACCCAATTCGAGGTGTGAGGACCAGGTAAATGGTAGACCCGGTATGGTATCCTGTGGCAAGAAGATCGTATAGAAAGGCATTGAGCCCGGCAGGGGAACACTACCTACCGGTGATTGTATGGAAACTCGACGAATATACGGAGAATACCGAACAGAGTTATATGATCAGATGGATATGAGGGCCGATCAGAGTGACGGCGCTTGAGATATTGGGATTTTGAGTGTCGATGCTTGACACCGGTTTTATGATGATTTATCGATGGTACCTCTGTTTTAATCCACATTCAGGACTTATTATGACATACTCTGTTTCATATAGTTGTTGCACCCTGATGTTATACCTTGCTCATGATTTATACTGCATCCATACTATTATGTATGCCATCATAATCTCATACTTGGGATTTGTCGCTATTACGTTCATACCTGCGATTACCACGTATGATATTATTTACTACTCATCCCCGTTGTGCCACAGCGTCTTGCAAGGCCGATCCTCAGTGTAGTCGCGGCGGGGCACACTACTTTTGCTTCTTCTATTGCTATCGTTGCTTTTGGGAGTGATATATTTTGTAGGTGGGTTGCGAGTATTCATGTACCTTCTACTTTGTACTCTTTTCATTGTATCTAGTATACTCTATCTACCATATGTCTGTATTGACTTAGAGACAAGACTGGGAGATTGAGATTGTATTTTATTTGACTCTGGGCATCGTGCTAGTGTGAGCCGACTTTTGCTTTTATGTTGTGGTTATTGTTTGCATTTTGCATTTGCTTATTTCTTTGCATTTGGCATCGTATATTTGCTTTGTGTTTGTGTTCCGCCTAGAGGTGTGAGATTGCTCCCAAGTGGGGATGCTTTTATATATATTATTGATGTATCTGTTTGGATCAGTTTTTACAAAGGAAATGCTGCCGAATTTTTAGTAACAACTTAAGATTTAAAAAGGGTTTGATATAACTCTTATACTTTTAAAAATTGATATCTTGAAAACAAATATTTTACCACTCTAATTTTTTTCACGGTTTAGATTCTGGATTTTGGCTTACTTGAATTACATTACGCCTTTAGACGTTGCGTGATTTAAGTGATGGTCACGTTTTGGGTCATGACAAAGTTGGCATCAGAGCGTTAGGTTTTACCTTTCAGAGTGTAGGATGACCCTTGGTATGATGGAGTAGCTAACTTAAGTAGAGTAGCGTAGCGTGTGTATGTTCCACGGCATACTCACGACACGATACTCTGCCTAAATGACCTTAGGACATATGTCTTATGATTCTTTCCTTGATTCCACGCATCCTTTTGTTCTGGTTACTGTGTTCTTACCAAATCCTGTTTCTTGTTCCTGCCACCATGCCGCCAAAAATTACGAGGGCCTAGAGGGCTGCCGATAGATATGAGGTCAGGGCGTGCTTGTCCGAGACGAGGGCCGACCAGGGTGGTACGCCTATCCCTCAGGAGAAGATTGATCCACCTTCTCCCGGCCGGATTGCTAGGCTGGAGGTGAGTATTCAGGATTTGCGCCATATGATTGGATCTTTGGTTGAGGCCAGCCGAGCACAGAGATCAGATGATGTTCCGCCTACTATGGGGACCGTGATAGTACCTACTGCTCAGACGGTTGTACCTGCCGCTACCGAGACTATTGCAGTATCACTATTAGAGTTTATGAAACTGAAGCCTCTGGTTTTTACTAGCACAGATGCAGCAGAGGATCCACAGCCGTTCTTCGACAGGATGGCTAGGATTTTTCGTTCCCTAAGGTGTTCCGATACGAGATCGGTTGAGCTTGCTAGTTTCTGTCTTGAGGGTCTTGCCCAGACTTGGTGCGTGTCTATTGAGAGAGGCCGAGCCGCAGGTCATCCTCCTATGACCTAGGATGAGTTCACGACGGTTTTTCTTTCTCGTTTCCTTCCGCAGAGCGTCAAGGATGCCCGAGCTCGCAGTTTTGAGTCTTTGCGCAAGACTCCTAATATGACAGTGGCCGAATATGATATCCAGTTCACCCAGCTATTCATATAAGCTCCTTATTTGGTGGACACCGAAGAGAAGCACGTCAAAAGATTCATGTGAGGTCTTGATACACAATTGTTCCTCTCTATTGACACCCAACACTTTGATACTTATGCATCGGTGATGGATGCAGCCACGCTAGTGGAAGATTGTATTGCCGAGACTACGACCGTTTTGGGACCGAAGCAGATTCGTACTGGCGTATCAGCTCTCGGGCAGTTTGGCAGAGGTTGGCAGGCAGAGGCCTTAGCGGATTCTTTCTAGGCCGTGATGATATAAGAGGCTTGAGACATGGCCAGTTATATAGGTCTTACCTATGGGGTCAGCAGCCATCTCCAGGATATTTTCGGTGTGGGAGTCCACATCACCGCATCAGGGATTATACTATGAGACGCCAGGGTGGGGCGGCAGTTCCACATGTTACTTTACCCCCTTCATCTTCTACTTTACGAGCATTGCCTCCTCCGCCCGTCGCTACTGTTGGCTATAGTTCTCTCAAGTCAATTATTGAATTGCAGGAATACGATTGTGATGATTGAGAGAGAACCTATATGGATAGAACAATCTTACTCAAGATGATAGTATACTATCTGGTTTGTCTTTATCATTATATACATACTTTATATGGTATTACAGATCACTATTACATGTTGATAGAGCCCTTAGGATTCTTACTTGACTACCAGCATTATGATGGCGATCATATACGTGGGAGCTGGATGGTCTATAAGCACATCCTTAAATATCCCTAGTCATGGTAGTATCGAGACTGGGCATCGATACTCCAGAGTAGACTAGTGTATACTGATCGAGACCCCGATGAGGGGCGGTGGTCAGGTCTCACAAGCCATTGGTGTTAGTTTGTTCACCTAAGATAGTGTACAGGTGCTTATTGGGTTATAAGTACACTGGACAGACTCGCCGGGAACATGCCAGTTGGTATTATACCTATTATCAGATAGCAGTTCCCAGATGACTTGTGTACAGATTAGTCTATTGATCTAAGATCATCATTTGTCTCGTCTGAGTTCCCACTTTGCTTTGATTACTACCCTACCATGGCTCAAAGGAGTCGTGCAAACAGGTTTTAGTTGGGTACAGTCACGAGCCACATGGAGGCAGTGAATGGATCATCGGGGATTCGTCTCTCCCGGTATTGGGGGTTGATGCATGTTGTGCACGGGTGGCCATCACCAGAAATCCTTGGCCAAGATAGTCGAGAATTACTGATCTAGGATCAGTAGTTTCTCAGGTGATAACGCGTTATTAGGGGTCTGACTTTATCCACCCCGTAGACACGATATGCAATACTCTTAAACGAACGGACCGGACTGTACGGATATTGTCATGGACAAGCTCAGTAGGGGTCAGGATGAGTTTGCTCGTCAGCCTCCCTTTCGCTCAATACCTGGGTAGCCGTTACGTACAGCTAGTGCCGCTGACGTGCTTGTGGTTAAACACACTGCCAGCATATTGACGATTCTTTAGAGTCCCACACAGAGGGTTTCCCTGCTTCGGGCGATACGATGTAGAGGTCGTATGGTTTTATGGCAGGGTTCGATCATATACGTGCACTTGTGCACGTATCATGATTCGGACGGATAATACTAGTGGGTTTTGGTTTAAGCCAGATCCTAGTATTATATTGTTGGATTATTTTCGTCTCTTTGTATTCGTATTTTTCGGAATACGGATACGGGTATGTATATACGGATGAAGGGTATTCTTGTAATTTATTACAAGATAGTTTATAGAAGATTACACCTCATTTTGTTTTAAACCATTTAGGGTTAAATGGTTAATGAGGTGGAGGATAAGTTGCTTTTGGCATTAATTTAAGCATGCTCACTTGGTGTCTTATGGAGTGACTCATGGGGTGACTCATAGTGCACTATTAAGGTATGCTTGATATTTGTAAGTGGTGTGAGATATTTTCTTTAGTTGGCATGGAGATATTTTCTTGCCTTGAATATAGTTCACAATACTTAGCCATTTTTCTTCACTTGATATGTTTGCTTCACACTCTCATCCTCAAGCTTCTTCTTCTAGCTCCACCCTTTAAGTCTCATGTGTTGAGAAACCTAGGGTGTTTAGAGACAAACTAATCCATCATTAGATTCTACATCCTCTAGGCTATCTAGTTTAGCGAACTAGGTATCTTAGTTACCTCGGCTATGAGGTTGGAGCTCAATTCATAGACTCTCAGGTGGATCATCTTCGATGGAGGGAGACCGGCGACCAAACTTGATCATGGTGGCCTCTAGAAGTTTGGGAAGGTGGTTGAAAACCGAAGGACATGGATCATTCGGTATATCATTCCTAACTCTTTTATATAGATTGCTAGATTAAGGTTAATGGTAGATCCGTAGCTTCGGGTTGTGTTAGCGCCAGTTTAGAAAATTTTGTTCTGCAATCGGCCACTATTTGATGGCCAGGGCGCTGGCATAACCCAATATGGTATCAGAACCAACCCATAAACCCTAAACTAGTAGTAGACGATGCATTAGTTTCAAAACCGAAAAAATGCGATTTCAAAACCCACTCTCTGTTCTGAAAAAAATTTTGTTCTCTAAATTTTTTTAAAACGATTGCAGTCTTAGTTTAAACATGAGAATGACACAGAATGAAAACGAGGCATTTTCATGAAAATTTGGCCGGCCACATTTCCAAAATTCCCGATCTCACCTTTTTTACTATTCACTTTGGGCCCTATTTTCATTCTGTGTCTTTGGTTTTGTAAATTGGTGTTTTTGGTCTTGTTTGTTTTCCCCAGATTTCACTTAGTGTTGTCTTTGCTTTGGGTGGGACTTGGAAAGTTTCAAAACTTGAAATTTTGCATCGTTGGTATCTGTGATGTGGTGTATGTGTTTTTCAAACGCCGTCTATTTGTTATATGTCGTTTAGACGGGGTTGCACATACTTGCTTATACTGCTGTAATGTTGATATCTGTGATGGCTATGGTTGGATTGTCATGGTGGACAGCTTGTTATGCAATGGTAGTTGTACAATTCAGATTCATTTGTACATTTAATATTGCGGGGCGAGCGTCCGACACGTGGACTGCCGTCTCTGCCAGTTTGTATATTATTTGTTTGGGGCACGACTGGGTTGAGGTCGATGTCACCCTTGTACATATCATTTTTTTCTATACTAGGATTACCCTGCGGTGGAGTGCTCGAATAGCCGGGTTCTAGAGGGCAACAAGCCCGCATATCATGGGGTTGAGATGGAGGGGACTTCACTCTAGAATTGGCAGGCTATTCGCCGCACTCCTAGGGGATATAGTTTGACCCACAGAGGGGTGCTCAAGTTATCGTATTCCATGAAGTACTGGGTGACCCATTCACTTTGTTAATTGGGGTTGCCTTACTTCTGGGATTTGCAGTAACTTGCCGCACTCGTAGGGGTCCAGGTTCATTACACATGCTGTTAACACAACAGGGAACCTCGGGTCTCATTTGCGACTCAAATGAAACCCGAGGCTCCAGGATTATCCACCACTCTGTGTTGCTTGCTTAGATTCTGTGGTGTTGCTTATATCATGCCTGGGATGAATGTTATATATATTTATATATATACTAGTAGATATTGTATATGTTTTGCACCTGCGCTAGTCCAGCCCTCGCTCTGCCGTTAGTTAAGTAACCTAACGATGCATGACGGGGCCCCGAGGCGAATGCGGATGGCATATACGTACATTATATTTTTGTTCCTTTTTCTGGTGTGATATGTTTAATTGATGGGACTGCGTTGATTCTGATCAATGCAAGAAAAAATTAACCTATATGATGTTATTGGAACCAAGTGTTTGAAAACTGATATTACATACATTTTCTTTTGCTTTGAATAGTGGCATTCGGTTATGAATATACTGCACCTCATTCCACGAGGCAAGAGCCGAGATCCCTTCATCAGGAGTGACCTTTTGAGAAGAAGTTTGCGTCATCGTAATAACTTCACTATAGTCGATTCTTTTGCTTTGCATCATGGTATTCGATTGGGAATATCCTACACCTCATTCGATGAGGAAAGAGCCGAGATCCCTTCACAGGGAGTGACCTCTTTAGTAAAAGTTTTCGCCACTATATATTTGTAAAACCACTTGGATTCCTTCAACGATATCAAGTTCATTACGTTAAAGGTTTTTCGCCAAAAACCATCCGTAGCCCTCCGTCATTTCAGATGAGTTTTGCTTAGTATTCGTGCTACATAGGTTGACCTAATCAAGGCGTAGTGTTCGGAAGCTCTGTAGTACTTTTCTGTTGCTTGGATATGCGATTGGTTAGGGCAGTCGTACGGTCATGTTGACCTAGTCAAGGGCTCATACGGGTGGATCTAATTAATCCAGAATAATGACGGGTTGAACTTGACTTGCGACTTATGATATGTTGACCTAGTCAAGGTCATAAGTCCTTTGGGGTAAAAATCACATCGGGAGTTTCAAACATACAGGAAACTTGCTAAGCATGCGCATACCTTCTGGAGTGTGGTGACTTGAGTGGATTCCATCAAGTTATCATGCAATGATAGTTGGATCCCGATTCCCACTAATGATTAGGTGTTACTCCTTGGGTTATTTTAGATGATCCCGACTAATTCTCCTTTTTGGTTTAGAAGGAGAATTCGAGGAAACAGTGGGAGCCATCCTGATTAGATAAAGTGATTAACCATTCTGATCTAGGTTAGAGTGCACGCTGAGTGTTTTCTCTCTCTCTCTCTCTCTCTCTCTTGGGTAGCTCCCATGACCGACCCTAGAATAGAACTCATGAACCCAGTTAAGCGAACCTTCTTAAAATACTTTGGCTTTTGGATTGTCATAGTCGCATATATCATTGCCGCTCCTACACTTATCCTTTGAATTTCTCCGGAACATTCTGTATCACTACAAAGATCTATATTTATTGGATATGACCATCGTATAGTTACATACGAACTCGAAGAAACTTGTTTCAGATTCGAGGATGGTTTTCGGTTCTGGAGAAATAAAATAGGACTATTCGGTTGTCTTTTCCCTTTACCTTCTCTCAGGTTGCGAGGGCTCCTGGTATTTAGGAGAGTACACTTATTACGCTTATTGGATAGTCTTCTTCCAAACCTCGGGCTGGTGCCGAAAGGTAGGAAAGGAAGAAAACCAATTAGCTTAAGTGTGGTGTACAGAAGGTAATAAGTAAAGACATATAAAGGGATTATAAATAGAGCAAAGGAAATTGCGACTGCTATCATTCACGACGAAACCGTGTATATCATCACCACTCCTATTTCACATTTGCATTTCTTCCTGTTAGTTGTATGTATGCCCTAGAGGCCATTATTGTACATATGATGTATACTATAGTGGATGCTGGGACATATAGAGGGAGGACTTTCTTGCTCGACATGATAGTATGCTATCTGGTTACTCTTTATCTTAACATGTACACTTATACTATCTCTCTGTTACATGTTGATAAAGCCCTTGGGATGTGTACTTGACTACCAGGATTATGATGGAGATCATACTAGTGGGGCAAGGGTAGTCCGTAAGTACATCCTTCAATTGTTCCTAGTCGTGGGAGTATCAAGATGGGGCATCGATATTCCAGAGTAGACTAGCGTATACGTTTCTTCACCCATATGATGGGCGATGGATTATCCCACATCCATTGGTGTTTGATATCAAAGATTATATACGGGTTCTCAGTGGAGACTGGGTATACTGAACAGGACTCGCCGAGAACTCCTAGATGGTATTTTACCTCATATCAGATAGCAGTTCTCTGGTGACACTGGTACAGGTTAGTCTGTAGACCCGAGATCGTCATAGAGTCTTGTGTGATTCCCACTGTGCTTTGATTTCCACCTTACCACGTTCAAGAGAGCGTGCAAAATTGTGGTCTTTGGGTACTGTCCCGAGTCACATGGAGGTAATGAGTGATAGGAGGGGATTTCGTCTCTCCCGGTATTGGGGGTTGATGTTGCACTGTGCTCGATTGGCTATAACAGGAAGTCCCTGGCCAGGGCTGCTTATGAGTTTTACTAGTAAGTGTTATCAGTAGTATTTCGACCCGTTATGAGCCTCAGATCGGCATGACTTATCAAGCTATTGGGGTCTGACGTTTACCACCCCCCAGGCTGGATATGTGACATATCAAACGAAGAGACCAGACTGTACGGTAGTGTTACTTATTGGATTTATAGGAGTATGAGCAGGCAAGCTTGTTGATCTTCTGATCGCTTAATACCCGAGTGGCCGTTACGTGCAGCTAGTACCGTTGACGGCTTGTGGGTGACTGATATGATCATCACCTACCGCTGGCGTATTGACGAGTCTTTAGAGTCCTACACAGAGGTTTCCTGGCTCAGACGAAATGAAGTAGGAGCACATATGTGATATATGCGGGACCGAGATTAATACGTGTATGTGATACCATATTCTATTCTCGCGATATGTGATATAACCGGGTTATCGAATCAAGTGTTGATTCGATAAGTTGATACAAATGATATTAGTCGGTTGTATGCGATACAGCCAGATTATTAAATCAAGTGTTGATTTAATAATTTAATGTATAATTATATATTTGATATATTAATTTACATTAACTAAAATTAGCTCACTTAATAATTTCTTTTTCTCACTTGTACACATTTAATATATATGTGATATATAGTATTGTGTCATGCTTGTTGCTACATTCTACATGGGTGTATGAGATTCACACCATTCCTAAGATAATTGAGGGTATTTATTTATTTAAGGTAATTCAAAATTAGGTGGAAATAATAACATGGTTTGATCGTTTGGAAGCTTGTGGAAACCATTGACTTAGTCCACTAATTTTGTTTTACATTAGATATTTATTAACCCAACTATTATCTTTAGCCATGGTTAAGTCTCTACATGAATTATATATGATATTTTCTCACCTATGGTTGCTTGGTCTCATTCATTCCATTCTCCACTTGATCTTCTTCTTCATCTCAAGAAAGCTCTCTAGCTTTTCTTTAGGTGAAGAAATATTGTGAGAAGAATTATTCTAAAGTGAGAAAAATTCCTACTTCATCAATCTAAACTAGACTAGCCATTTAGTATAGATTGTTTGCTTCACTAATTCCTAATTAGTGAAGAGGTAGCTTAAGGTAGAGTCTCCTCAACGTAGATCATCTTCGGCCTCGAAGACTTCAAGCAAGCTTGTTCATTTCGCCTTGTGGAGCCTAACTTGAGTCCGGGAGATCACTACTTGGAGCGAAGGGACTTCTACACAGAGCTTTAGAAGTGAAGGACCGGTCTACAAAGGTTGTATTCCTTGTTCACTTAGATGTAAACTTGTTTACATGTATAGTTAACCTTAATTCTCTAGTTAAGATCTTGTGTTTGAGTTTTTTAGCATGCTAAATTTTTGAAAACGGCATTGTCGATGGCTTCCAGAACCTTGTGGTCGTGCTAGGGAACCCTACACTTCCGTATCACTTCGAAGATCCATATTTATTGGATATGCCATCGTATAGTTACATACGAACTCGAAGGAACTTATTCCAGTTCGAGGATGGTTTCGGGTTCAGGAGAAATTGAATAGGATTATTCAGCTTGTCTTTTCTCTTTACCTTCTCTCAGTTTGAGTGAGCTACTAGTATTAGAAGAGTACACTGTTGGATATATGTATGCCCTAGAGGCTATTATTTGATAGTGGATGTATCATTATGTGTGTGTGTGTGTGTATGTATGTATGTATGTATGTATGTATGTATATATATATATATATATATATATATATATATATATATATTCAGAGGACATTCTTGCTCGACATGATAGTATGCTATCTGGTTTTTTTTATCTTGACATGTTCATTTGATCATGCATATTATTCATTTGGTACATGTTGATAAAGCCCTTAGGGTATTTGCTTGACTACTCTGATTATGATGCGGATCATACTAGTGGGACTTGTGTAGTTTATAAGCATATCTTTAAAATGTTCCAAGTCGTGGGTGTATCGAGATGGGGCATCGATAATCTAGAGTAGACTAGCGTATACGTTTCTTAACCCATATGATCGGCGATGGATGATCCTATATCTATTGGTGTTTGACATCAAAGATTGTATACGGGTGCTCAGTGGAGACTGGGTACACTGAACGGACTCGCCGAGAACTCTTATATGGTATTATATCTAACGTCGGATAGCAGTTCTCAGGTGACACTGTTACAGGTTAGTATGTAGATCCGAGATAATCATAGAGTCTTGTGTGTGCTCCCACTGTACTTTGATTACCACCTACCACGGCTCTATTGAGTCGTGCAAACATGTGGATTTTAGGTACAGTCCCGATACACATGGAGGCAATGAGCGATAGGAGGGGTTTCGTCTCTTCCGGTATTGGGGGTTGATGTTGCGCTGTGCTCGATTGGCTATAACAGGAAGTCCCTGACTAGAGCTGCTGAGATTTACTGATAAGTGTTATCAGTAGTTTCTCGATCTATTGTACGCCATACATCGGCATGACTTATTGAGTTATTGGGGTCGATGATGCCATCCCTAGACTCGATATGCAGCATATCAGATGAAGAGACCGGACTGTACGGTAAGTGTTGCCAGTTGGCTCGACGGGAGTTTTGACAGGTTCGATTGTTTTTCTTCTGATCGCTCAATACCTGGGAGCCGTTACGTACAGCTGGTGCCGCTGACGGTTTGTGGGTATTTTCACGATCCGAAATAGCACGTGACTGGCACTTGAATCATATGAAGTCTATTGGACCCCATCTAATTCAAGTAAGCCAAAAATCCCAGAAATCTAAGCCATTTGAATGAAGGAAGTGAAGGAAAACTTGTTTTAAAGTTTGTATATAATCACTTTGAAAAGTCGTAGTAAACCTTTTTAAAACATCAAGTCTTTTCCGAAAATTTCAGCAGAGTCTCCTTTGTAAATATTGGCCTTAAACGGGTACAAACATGAATAATATGAATAAAGGCATCCCCAAGCGGGAGCTAGCTCTTCGCCAATTAGCGGTCACAACCATGCAGGCAATATAATATACAACGCCGAAGGGCGAGGATCAAAACTCAAAAGGAAACCAATATCATTAAGAAAACCATAATAATACAGCACGCGACTCTAAGGTTGAAAGAATATACAACTGGTCTTCTTAGTCTAATAAATATACAAGTCTGGTTGATGGAGTTTACTAGATACAACTGAATAAATAAAATACAATGGTGGTCAAGATGCAAATGAGTCACCCACCAAAGCAATCACCCGGAAAAAGCAGCGTGCCAGCAAGCCGCCAAGAAACCTGTACGGCAAACCTGCAAGAAACTATGGCATAACGGGGGTGAGTTGCCAACTCGTGAGTAGAAAACATCACCGAGCAGAATCGCATGTATGACTCACTCCTAGGTCATACGATAATAATATATCCTCAATAATATCCTAAACCATCTACACATAAGTGTAATACCACGTGCTCATGTCAGTGCCTCAGATAGCAACATATCATATATATGATGTATGAATGCATTACGAATGAAAACAGAATACATCATGAATGAGAAAACTGTTTTCTTAATTTAGTGAGATTTCTGTATATATATGAATCGAGGTATCATCAATGAAATCAACATAAAATCCGTGTTAAGTATCGACACAAAACATAAATCCAAATCTCCAATATCTCGGGCTCCGGCTATCCGGACTGGCCCCTGGGCTCCGGCAAATCCGGACTGGCCCAAACCATCAAATCTCACGACTACGTCGGTATCCTCCAGATATCCGCCGCGTCATAAATAACCGGTCAGTAGTGCTCCCCTGCCAGGCTCAACGCCATCATCTACGACCATCTTGCCCCGGGTACCGCACTGGGTCCACCATGCACCCACAGATGGTTCCTCCTCCTCCTCGAATCGGGTGTATGATATCGCTCAAGAGCCGAGAAAACTCATGGTGGACGTATCCCACATCATATCATGAGAAAACCACACTTTTTATCTTTTGAAAATGATAAATGAGTTTATAAAATCGGCGGTTTCTCAAAATCCAGAAATCTCATGGAAAATCCGAAATCTCAAAATGACGGGTCAATAACAGTGAATACCGGGCTCCGGCAATCCGGACTGGCCCATAATATCGCATGGCAAATGAATATATATATGCATGGAATATCACAGTAATAAATGCAATATCTAATCTAGCACAGTAATGATATATCGGAACTATCAGCTAGCAAGCGATATCAATGAATTAATATTCTCTAAAGTGTACGTGACATGGCAATTACCGATGATGATGTGTGTGAGCCGGCAAGAAAGTGTTCGTAGACGTACGCATTATTGGTAATGGTGCTGGTGTCCTGATAACATGGGTTCAATATAACAATAAAAACACATTTAAGCATGCAATGCGATGCGAATAGCAGGAATATATGGCAAATGAATAGTAAATACAACAATAATGAATGTACATAATATATATGAGTCATACAGTTTTGGAATTTGAAATAACACGAATCGTGATGTTTAGAAAATAGGGGCTACGGTGTTTTTAAGAAGAGGCACGTTCTTTGAAATATCCGTAATTTCGCTTGGCCTGTCTTTGAAATACTCACGATTCGTTAGTTTTAGAAATAGGTATGACTCGAGCCCAGTCTAACATCTACTAAGTGAACTACAGGACTAAACTAACAGACTAATCGAAAGGGTAGGAAAACCACCTAAGTCTGAGTCGATATATATATATATATATATATATATATATATATATATATATATATATAGTAGTCGGTGATCCCGCCTCGGTAGTATCACGTACGATACAATATATAATATGGCATCCTCGAGTCAAGAGTGCGGATCTATCATCATCATTATATCTCGTACAGTAAATCCATCGTAAGGCATCCCAAATCTGGGTATGGGTTGAATATCATATTTATCTCATTATTCATCTGGTATCCTTGTCATCATATCCTGAATTAGGGGTACTGATATAAAGTCTAGTACATTCCGATACCATCAACTTATATATATGTGTGTGTATGAAAACGCATCGCCTAAAGACCCGCTATAATAGCATGTCGTATCTCATAATACGAATCAAGTCACATCACCGATCTCATGGCATCATACCCAATCACATCGACTCATCTCTAAGTACCATATACTATCATCATCATCCATGTATATGTATATATATATATACATACATACATACATATATACATACTCACATACATATATGTATATATATATATATCCCTATATACGCACAAGAAAATAAAGTGTATGCGTGTGTGTGTGTGCGTGTACCTTATTCTAGGGTTTCGCGACTAAGGAGCTAACTAACGACACTATCATCCAATTACACTAAAATTTTACCCATGATCTTCTAAGGTCATACTTGCTAATTACCCATGTTTCACATAACACATAATCATATATAAATATAATATATCATAGGCTACACTACGAAACTACGGGGGTGTTATACGCCATCCACCCGATTTCCCACAGATATATATCTACTCACCTGATTCTTGCTTGCCTAAGTCGATTTCGCCACGCTCTTGCTTGTCTTACCGAAGTTCACGCGGAGGTACCTACATATCATAACATATCATGTCGCATTAAAATCCAATTTGAAACCAAAACGACACACGCATCGCACAAAGGTTAAAACCTATGGTCTACGCATGCAAGAATAACCAACAACCCTCGAGATTGACGTGCAAATGTCACACCACCGAGTCAAACCCCAAATACTAAAATCCAAGTTAAAACGAAGTTGCAAAACAAAGCAGCAACTCAAGAAAACACCTCCAGATTTTACCCCAGGTGAAATTAGCCAATTTTGCACATGTGGAGGGTCTGGTTTACTGAAAATAAAGCTCTGGACCAAACACGGACCCAAACAACCCTACCCTGGCCACAAATTGCGTCCAAAATGAATAAAATTGCGGCCATGAAATGGAATTAGGGTCTCGGGTCTTGGGTTTAGCTTCTAGGTTGCCTGTACGACTCACTGTGATCGCTATAAAATTTTCAGGTCCCCCGGGTCATAGCAGGTTTCACTTTCCCATCACAATTTCCACAAAATACGATATCAGGGATTTCTAAGTTTGCTAAATGGGGTTCTAGTCTCTGGTTTAGTCCAATATACAATCACTACAGGGGTTGTATGGCCTCTACTAACCTCAATTACACCTTCACAACTCAAGAATGCCTCAACCCTCATCTATGAATTTTCTAAGTTCACTAAACCAAACTAAAACACTTCTAAACATGCATGGAAGCTAAAGTGAATGAAATACTACACTAATGGTGTAAGAACTACCTCATTTGGCAACTCAAGAATTTTCTTGAGTTGCCCCAAGTCTTCAAAATCCAAACTTTCTTGGTCCAAAGTGCTTGTAGTGAGCTTGTGCACGTTTTTAATGATGATGAAGAGGAGGTGGAGATGTTTTGATGTTGATTTGGGGTTGTTTGTGAGGATGAAGAGGAGGTGGAGAAGAGGGCAGCCATGAAAGAGAAAGAAGAAGAGGAAATGATGAAGATAATGAAGAATGAGCCCATGGTCAAAGACCCCTCACCTCTCTCTCTCTTCTCTCTCTTGCCCATACCTATTTGTTTATTCCCTTTTCTTTTCTTTTCCTTTTTCTTTTCTTTTCTTCTCATTATCTTTTCATCTCATTTCAAAACAAAGCCATGCAAGAAAAAAAGAAGAAAAGACTATGGTAGGAAAATGTAACAATGTGTAATATGACATGGTACATGTCATGTGCACAAATTAAGCTTAATGCACGATTAGTGATATTTAATCGCGATTAGCATTAAAATGGAATATAATTAATCATAAAGAATTTATAATTGTTTAAATCATATAAAACACTCTCATTTCAGTAATTCCTATAATTTTCCAAATATTTCCCAATTTATCGGTAATTAATTATACCGCCTTATCAAAATATTCATAATATTTATTATTTAATTATATAAATTCCCAAAAATAATATTTTATTTTTCTGAAATGTTACAGGTATGTGATATGATCACTGCCTACTGCTAGCGTATTGACGAGTCTTAGAGTCCCACAGAGGGGTTTCCTAGCTCAGGCGAAATGATGTGGGGGTACATATGAGATATGCGCGGGAGCTCGATTAAATGTGTGTATATGATATCGTATTTTAATCGGGCGTTTTCTATTGGTCGAGTCGTATGTGATATGACCGGATTATTAAATCAAGTGTTGATTTAATATTATTGACTTTTAGCTCATTTATTTAAAACATTTTCTTTATGGATGTATGCATGAATGTATGTATGTACATATATGTTGATATTAGTGTACACATGCATGCATACATGTGTCATGGTTGTTGATACATTAGAGATGACAATGCAAGACTCACATGGTATAAATATTTATATATTTGATTTTGAGAAAAAGAAATTAGAATTAAATCATGGTTGATTATTCTTCTACACTCTTCTTTAGTTGACCTTAACTAGAAATCATGGTTTAATTTCTAATTGATCTTTAACTCATTTAAAAAAATATCTAGATATTTTAGAACCATGGTTGTGAGTGAGTGTGACTCTCTCATAAATATTTTTTTTCTCATTATTCTTGAGGATTATCACAAAAAGAGCTTAAGCTTAGTCATCTCCTTCTTCTTTCTCCTTCTTGCTCTCTAGCTTTTTCAAGTGAGTGAAGGAAACAAAAAGGAAAAGTTTTTAAGTGAGATTACAACCCACATCACCAATCTATATTAGTTTAGCCCATTAGTGTAGGTTTTTTGCTCCACTTCCTTTTAGATCAAGTGAAGTTACGAGCTTGAGCCAAGGGATTTCGTGGTGGATCCTCGTGGACTTGGAAGGACTTAAGCGAACCGGTTCAAACCTAAGTTGATCCAAGGTGTTAAGGAGGGAGGTCTACAAAGGTTGTATTTCTCACCTCTTAGTGTTAGACACTAGCTAGTATGAGTTACTTGCTTCTTGTTACCCTAAATTTCTAGTTCGATTCATGAAAGGTTTTGTTTAGCACCTCATAATTTTTTAATATAGCATGTTTGATGCTTGAAAAATATAGTTTAGGTGCTAAGCAAACCCTACAGTGGTATCAGAGCCAAGCTAGATCTTTAGAGTAATCTAGACGACATTAAAAACTTCGAACGGACATCAAAAGTTCACCCGATCATTGCTCTTTGGAATTTTTTCAAAAGTTGGAATTTTTGGGTTTAAAAATATTCAGAAAATCATGCAGGGTATTGTAAGGGCCCACAAGAAGAACGAAGCCCTAACTCGACCTAACGACCGTGGAACCGCGGTCAAAAGGGATTTTTGGCGGTTCCACGGCGCCGTTGGTGAGGCTTGGACTGTGCCTTCTTGTGCTGGCCCGTATATGCTTGTAGCAGTCTCTCGTATTTTTGAATCTGACTCAACTGTTGAGTCATCTGAGAAATGTTTGGGTGATTGATCGATCGATCAAATAGTTTAACTGCGCCTAATTTATGTGAATGTGACACAATAATTGGAATCTACACTAATTAGTTTTGTGAAAAGTAATTGGTTGCGTGTAAATTTAACATTTCGGTTTCGGGCGGAATCGGGAATCTTGTTGAATTACCCGACTTCTTTTGAAAAGGTGTTTTCATTGATGAGACCTAAATGTAAAATTTGCATTGTTAGGCATGAAATCCAGAATATGTGATATTCCAGGTTTATGATGTCTAAAGGCAGCGTCGATTCCAAATATTGTTGTTTGACATTTTATTCTGCGACCTTAAGTGTAGTATATGGTGTATCGCCGGTTTTGTTGCTATACGTCAACGACAATTGGGGTACGCATTGTTAGTTGTATGTATGCCCTAGAGGCCAGTATTGTACAGATGATGTATATTATATTGGATGCTTGGACATATATAGAGAGGACTTTCTTGCTTGATATGATAGTAATCTATCTGGTTGCTCTTTATCTTAACATGTATACTTGTCTCTTGATACTGTCTTATAGTTACATGTTGGTAAAGCCCTTAGGATGTGTACTTGACTACCAGGACTATGATGCAGATCATACTAGTGGGGCCATGGTAGTCTATAAATTCATCCTTTAAATGTTCCTAGTCGTGGGTGTATCGAGATAGGGCATCGATATACCAGAATAGACTAGCGTATACGCTTCTCAACCCATGTAATAGGCGATGGATCCATTAGTGTTTGACATCAGAGATGGTATACGGGTGCTCAGTGGAGACTGGGTACACTGGACGGACTCGCCAAGAACTCCCAGATGGTATTATACCTCACGTCAGATGGCAGTTCTCTGGTAACACTTGTGCAGGTTAGTCTGTAGACCCGAGATCGTCATAGAGTCTTGTGTGATTCCCACTGTGCTTTGATTTCCACCTTACCACGTCTAAGAGGGCATGCAAAACGGTGGTTTTTGGGTATAGTCCCGAGTCACGTGGAGGCAATGAGCGATAGGAGGGGTTTCGTTTTTCCCGGTATTGGGGGTTGATGTTGCGCTGTGCTCGATTGGGCATAATAGGGAAGTCCCTGGCCAGGGCTGATTTAGAGATTTACTGGTAAGTGTTACCAGTAGTTTCTCGACCCGTTATGAGCCTCACATCGGCATGACTTATCGGTTATTGGGGTCTGACGTTTACCACCCCTAGACTTGATATGCGACATATCAGACGAGGAGACCGAACTGTACGGGAAGTGTTACCGTTTGGCTTTTACAGGAGTTGGAGCGGGCTTGCTTGCTGATCTTCTGATCGCTCAATACCCAGGTAGCCGTTACGTCCAGCTAGTACCGCTGACGGCTTGTGGGTGCTTGATGTGATCATCACCCACTGCCGGCGTATTGACGAGTGTTTAGAGTCCTACATAGAGGTTTTACTGGCTCAGGCAAAACGAAATAGGAGCGCATATGTGATATGTGCAGGACCGAGAATAATACGTGTATGTGATACCGTATTCAATTCTCGCAACTTTTTGTATCGGTCGGTTATATGTGATATAGCTGGGTTATCGAATCAAGTGTTGATTCGATAAGTCGATACAATGGATATTAGTCGGTTATATGAGATATAACCGGATTATTAAGTCAAGTGTTGATTTAATAATTTAGTGTATAACTGTATATTTGATATACTAATTTACATTAACTAACATTTGTTCACTTAAGGATTTTTCTCACATGTGCACAACTTTAATATATATGTGATATATATTAAAAATGTGTTTTCTTTTTGTATCATGGTTGTTGATACAACATTCATGGGTGTGCAAGACATACACCATTCTATTTTAAATGGTGGTTTATAATTATTTAAGGTAATTACAAATTAGTGGAGCTTTTGTCACAAGCATGAAACTTGTAGAACCTTGTGGATGCTTTGACAAAGTCCACTAACTTTGTTTTACTTTAGATTTTTATTAACCCAACCATTTTGGATTAGCCATGGTTATGTCTCTACATGAGTTAGTATATGATACTCACTCACCCATGGTTAACTCGCTTGATCATTATCCTTCTATCTTTTCTTTTGTTCATCTTCTTCTTCTTTGAGCAAAAGAAAAGCTTGCTAGGGTTTTCAAAAGAGAGTGAAATATTATGAGAAAATTAATTCTAAAGTGAACCCACTTCCTATTTCTCCATCCTCTACTAGACTAGCACTTTAGTTTAGGGTGTTTGCTTCACTAATTCTCTAGTTAGTGAAGTAGAATCTTGAGTTGGCATCCCCTCAACGTAGATCATTTTCGGCCTCGAAGACTTCAAGCAAGGACGCTCCTTTAGCCTCGTGAAGCCATGCAAGAGTCCGGGAGAACCACGATCACAGCGAAGGGACTTCAACAAGGAGCTAATGAAGTGAAGGACCGATCTACAAAGGTTGTATTTTCTTCTTCACTTAGAAAGTAAAGTTGTTTACTTGCATGTGAAACCCTAATAATCTAGCAAAGATCTTGTTTAGGGTTGTTCGGCACGGCTAAAATTTTAACCGGGCATGGTTGATGCCTTGTAGTACCTTCTTAGAGTGCCTAGTAACCCTACAGTGGTATCAGAGCCTAGCTAGAGTATTAGGCGACGTGTTTACGAACTTAAAACTCCGATCGAACCCCGCTACGACAAAATAGACCTCCTCTCTGGAAATTTTTTAAAATGTGATTTTTTTCTGCATTAAAAATACTCAAAAAAATCAACAGGGAATTCTAAGGATACTTGTAAAATACGACCCTCTAATTCAATTAAAGCGCCGCGGAACCGCTGCAAGACCCCTGATTGCGCCGCGGTTCCGTGGCCGTCTCTGTGAATTGGGGTTTTATTTTTCTACAGTTTGATCCGTAGGTGTTTCTGCATATTTCTGGGTATTTTTAATCTGACTCAAGTGTTGAGTGTTCTGGGGATTATTTTGAATTCGTTGATTCGATCGGAAAATTTAATTTCGTTCTTTTTCTGGATAATTTAGAAAGTATTAAAATGTTCGAACGGATATCATTAACTCACTTTTTCCCGACACGAAAAACTTTCAAGTGTTGAATTTTTCTTGGGTTTAAATCTTTCGGAAAAACGTGCAAGTAACGCGATGGACCCTCTAGAAAAACACAAACCTTAACTCGATTATGTGACCGTCTGAACGACCTCTAAACCTTAGGGTTTGGGGCAGTACGGCGTGCCACATGTGAGGCGTTGGCTTGACCCTTCTACGGCTGGACCATTGCTACTGTGACGTATTCTGGAATTTTTGAACTCTGCTCAAGTGTTGAGCTATTAAGGAAATCTTGGATATTTGATTATTCGATCGAAAAGTTTAATACTGTCTATTTATCTGGAATGTGATACAATATGTGGAATTCATAGAATTAGGCATGAAATGCGAAGTATGTGATATTTCGGATTTACGATGTCTAAAGAGATTGTGGATTCCAAATATTGTAGTTTTACACTTTCTTTTCTGCGACCGTAAGTGTAATATGTGATATCGCCGGTTTCGTTGCTATATGTCAACGACAATTGGGATGCGCATATTTACTTACGTTGATGACATGTGATGTTATGTGTTGCTGGATATGTTATATTGGATCGTCATATTCTGAATAGCTGGGGGGTTTTATGTGAGATGAGGGTTTTTATTTTCATTCATGTAAAATTCATTGTATGTAATATTCTTTTATTGGGGCACTTCCGGGATGAGGATGATGTCACCATTGTATATTATTTATTTTTCTGCATTAGGTAGACCCAAGGAGGAGAGCACAAGTAACCAGGTTTTAGAGTCCAGTGGGAGACCAACTCGAGGAGTCGAGTCCGGGTCTTCTAACTCTAGAATTGGAAGGGTTTCTTGCCGCTCTCGTAGGGGTCTAGGGGTGTGGGTTTGGCTATTCATCGCGACCGTGGAATCCGTATTTTATAGAGGCTCAAAAATAAAACACGGACCTCCTAATATATCCATTATTTCATATGTTTCTTCTGCTACGATATCTGTGATGTGATCATTTGATATGATGAGATAGATACTGTATATAGTATATATGATATATTATATAGACATTACTTATGTTTTACACTCGCGCTAGCCCTGCCCCGCTCTGCCGTTAGTTACCTAACCTAACGGTGCATGAGGGGACATCGAGGCGAATGCGGATGGCATAAGTGTACGTCGTATTTATCTGTGATGTTTAGGTGACTTATATGATGGGACTTCATTAATATGATTAATGAAAGAAAAGAAACCTAAAAGATGTTGTAGAATCAAATTTTCAAAAAGAGTAGCTACAGTTTTTGCTTTGCATAGCGATATATATGATATATCCTACACCTTATTCGATAAGGAAAGAGCCGAGATCTCTTCACCGGGAGTGACCCTTTTAGCAAAACTGGCAGATGCTACAACACTCGGTTTGTCCTTTGATTGCTTTTGAAGTTTTTGCTTTGCATAGCGATATATATGATAAATCCTGCACCTTATTCCATAAGGAAAGAGCCGAGATCCCTTCACCGGGAGTGACCTCTTTAGCAAAACTAATGAAATCCTCAAAATCACTCCATTTCAAAATTCACTCGATTCTACAACGATATCAAGTTCATTACGCAATAGGTTTTCAGAAAAACCTGTCGTAGCCCTCCGTCATTTCAGATAAGTCCTGCTTAGTATTCGTGCTGCATTTGTTGACCTTGTCAAGGCGCAGTGTGCGGTAGCTGACCAGTATTTATCTGCTTATGCATTTGATGCAGATTGGATTTGGGTAGTCGTATGGCCTTATTGACCTCGTCAAGGGTCGTGCGGGTGGGTTTAATTCAATCAAGAAATGACGGGTTGAACTTGACTTACGGTCTATAGTTTGTTGACCTTGTCAAGGTCATAGATCGTTTGGGGCAAAATATTATCGGGAATTTCAAGTGTTGAAATTTGCAATGAGATTGCATACCTTCTATGAGATAGTTGGATCCCGATACGCACTGCGAGTAATTGTTACTCCTGGGAGAGTTTTACACTGGACAATTAGCCGATCAAGTAGGTGTCTAGAAAGGTGTCAACGGGGTTACGCCTCTGGGAAAACGAGATTTACTTTAATTAGGTCCGTGCGAAAGCACGGGGAACCTCCCTCAAAGTACCGACACTGGCCTGGCTGAAAGATTGGCGAAATTGTAGGGTGTAATTAATCCCGGCTAGTCTTTTCTTTTAGGGTTTGAAGGAAGATTTGATAAAAACAGTGGGAGCCATCCTGATTAGATAAAATAATAACCAATCTGATTTTGCAAGAGCATACGCTAAAGTGTTTTCTTCTCTCTCTCTCCAGGTAGCGACCATATCATGCCTTAATAAAGATAATAATATGGATGTATTGACCGAACCCGCATGTTATACTGTGCTGGGGAACGTTAGTTCCGTTCTTTCTTATAAAAGTTATAAGATTGAACAGGATATAGGGGAATACCAGGATTCCCATACCACTCGAATGAAGAAAGTACATGTTGATGCATTTTCTTCGGGTGTGTTCATTACAGAGAACCGTTTCTCCATTTGCTCTACGTCCTGGGTATTAGATACTTGGTCAGGATCCCATATATGTAATCAGTTACATGGGCTTAGGAAAGGTAGAGAACTTGGAGAAGGTGATAAAGACATAAGGGTTGGAAATGCTGCAATTGTTGCAGCTAAAATCGTCGGGGAATATCACCTTGTATTGCCAACTGGTAATACATTGATTCTGAACGAATGATATTACATGCCGAACCTGATATGCAACATTATATCGGTTTCTTTATTGAGTAAAGAGGGATATAATTTTGTATTACAGGATAATGTTATGAACATTTTCCTGAACCAAAAGTTGGTTGGATCAGGCACGTTGTGCAATGGCATTTATGTTCTAAATCAATCAACAGTTCTGAGCATAACAAACACACAAAAGAGGAGGAGTTCAGAAATGAACGAATCCTTCTTGTGGTATTGTAGACTTGGTCATATAAATGCGACACGGCTAGATAAGTTGCATAAGGATGGATATTTGAAACTGTTCGAATTTTCATCTTATGACACTTGCCAGTCATGTCTTAAAGGCAAGATGACCAAAACTCCGTTTACGGGACACGGAGAAAGAGTTATTGAACTCTTGGGACTGATACATAGCGATGTATGCGGTCCCATGTCTATACATGCCAGGGATGGTTCTTCGTACTTCATTACATTCACTGACGATCTCTCAAGATACGAACATGTGTTCTTGATAAAACACAAGTCTGAAGCTTTTGAGAAATTTAGAGAACATAAACAAGAAGTCGAGAACCAAACCGGGAAAAGTATTAAAATCCTTCGATCTGATTGAGGAGGTGAATACTTGAGCAATGAATTCCTGGACTTCCTAAAAGGGAATGGGATTATCTCTCAGCTGACTCCTCCATATACACCACAGCACAACGGTGTATCGGAACGGAGGAACCGCACCCTATTAGATATGGTGCGCTCTATAATGAGCACAGCTGAGTTACCTATTTCCTTCTGGGGGTATGCACTGGAGACAGCAGCATACCTATTGAATCAAGTTCCATCTAAATCTGTGCCTACCACACCATATGAGATATGGAGTGGGAAGAGGCCATATCTTAAACGAGTTAAGATATGGGGTTGTCCGGTCTATGTCAAAAGACAAAATCCGGACAAACTCGAGGCACGGTCAGTTCTTTGCAAGTTTGTGGGATATCCAAAGAACTCATATAGGTATTTTTTCTACCACGGTGAAGAACAAAAGGTGTTTGTTGCTCAACATACCACCTTTTTGGAAAATGAATTTCTTGTAAAAGAAATTAGTGACAAAGTGGTAGAGCTGGAAGAGGTTTCAGATACACAAACTGCAACTGAAGATTTAGTAGAACCGGAGGATTCGGTAGTTCCCGATGAACCCCAGCCACTCCGCCGATCTAGTAGGATTCCTCACCCACCTGAGAGATACTATGGTTTTCTCATAGATGGTGGGAGCGAGTATTGCATCATGGAGGATGATGACCCAACTAGTTTCAAGCAGGCCATCACGAGTGGGGACTCAGTGAAATGGCTGGATGCAATGCGCTCCGAGATGGAATCCATGTACACCAACAAAGTATGGATTTTGGAAGATACTCCTGAAGGGGTAAAACCCATTGGGAGCAAGAGGATCTTCAAGAAAAAACTTGGTGTAGATGGGAAAGTGGAGACTTTCAAAGCTAGACTTGTTGCAAAGGGTTTTCGTCAAAGACCAGGTGTAGACTATGAAGAAACCTTTTCTCCAGTGGCTATGCTTTAATCCATCCGGATCATGCTTGCCATCGCTGCATATCATGACTACGAAATCTGGTAAATGGACATTAAGACCGCCTTTCTGAACGGTGATTTAGAAGAGAGCGTGTACATGACTCAGCCAGAGGGCTTCGTAGCTAGTGGGAGCAGCTGGATTGTGAGCAAGCTGCTTAAATCCATTTATGGATTAAAGCAAGCATCGCGGAGTTGGAACATCTGCTTTGACGTCGTTATCAAAGAGTTTGATTTCGTCAAAAACGTAGATGAACCTTGTATCTACAAGAAGGTGGCAGAGAGTAAGGTTGTCTTCCTCGTATTGTGCATGGATGACATACTCTTGATAGGAAATGACATTCCTATGCTGCAATCGGTCAAGCTCTTCTTATCACAAAGATTCTCAATGAAAGATCTAGGTGATGCCTCCTGCATACTGGGAATTATGATCTATAGAGATAGATCGAAAAGGATATTGGGATTGTCCCAATCCAGGTACATTGACACCATACTAAAGAGGTTTAGTATGGAAGAATCCAAGCATGGGAACTTACCCACGATCTCAGGGCTCACTCTCTCCAAAGAGATGTCTCCCAAGACTGATTTGGAGAGAGCTCGCATGCAAGGGATACCCTATGCTTCGGCAGTAGGCTCTATCATGTACGCGATGCTATGTACCAGACCCGATGTAGCACACTCACTAAGTATAGTGAGTAGGTATCAAGCTAATCCTGGAGAGAGTCACTGGACAGCTGTGAAGAGCATTCTCAAGTACTTACGAAGGACTAAAGAGATGCTCTTGGTGTATGGTAACGGAGAACACCAAGTGGAGTCCTTTACCGATTCGAGCTTCCAGAGTGATAAGGACGAATCTAAGTCGCACTCGGGATTTGTCTTTACCCTTTACGGAGGGGCGGTTAGCTGGAAGAGTTCCAAGCAGGAAACCATGGCAGACTCGACGATGGAGGCTGAATACATCGCTGCCAACGATGCTGCAAAAGAGGCTGTCTGGATCAAGAAGTTCATTACTGAACTTGGAGTGGTTCCATCCATTGAGCATCCAATACCTTTGTATTGTGACAACAATGGAGCGGTGGCTTTGGCCAAGGAACCCAGGTCCCATCAGCGATCCAGGCATATTCTGAGGCGGTATCACCTGATCCGGGATATAGTAGATCGCCGGGAGATCGAGGTCAGGAGGGTGACACGAAGAACAACACTGCGGATCCACTCACGAAGGCCATTCCCCAGATACAGTTTGAGAGACTCTTCGGGATGCTTGGTATGCGATACTATAGCAGCTGGCCCAAGTGCAAGTGGGAGATTGTTAGTTGTATGTATACCCTAGAGGCTAGTATTGTACAGATGATGTATATTATATTGGATGCTTGGACATATATAGAGAGGACTTTCTTGCTCGATATGATAGTATGCTATCTGGTTGCTCTTTATCTTAACATGTATACTTTTCTCTTGATACTGTCTTATAGTTACATGTTGGTAAAGCCTTTAGGATGTGTACTTGACTACCAGGACTATGATGCAGATCATACTAGTGGGGCCATGGTAGTCAATGAGTTCATCCTTTAAATGTTCCTAGTCGTGGGTGTATCGAGACAGGGCATCGATATACCAGAGTAGACTAGCGTATACGCTTCTCGACCCATGTGATGGGCGATGGATGATCCCATATCCATTGGTTTTTGACATCAGAGATGGTATACGGGTGCTCAATGGAGACTGGGTACACTGGACGGACTCGCCGAGAACTCCCAGAGGGTATTATACCTCACGTCAGATGACAGTTCTCTGGTGACACTTGTGCAGGTTAGTCTGTAGACCCGAGATCGTCATAGAGTCTTGTGTGATTCCCACTGTGCTTTGATTTCCACCTTACCAAGTCCAAGAGGGCGTGCAAAACGGTGGTTTTTGGTATAGTCCCGAGTCACGTGGAGGCAATGAGAGATAGGAGGGGTTTCGTCTCTCCCGGTATTGGGGGTTGATGTTGCGCTGTGCTCGATTGGCCATAACAGGGATGTCCCTAGCCAGGGCTGATTTAGAGATTTACTGGTAAGTGTTACCAGTAGTTTCTCAACCCGTTATGAGCCTCACATCGGCACGACTTATCGGTTATTGGGGTCTGACGTTTACATCCCCTAGACTTGATATGCGACATATCAGACGAGGAGACCGGACTGTACGGGAAGTGTTACTGTTTGGCCTTTACAAGAGTTGGAGCGGGCTTGCTTGCTGATCTTCTGATCGCTCAATACCCGGGTAGCCGTTACGTCCAGCTAGTACCGCTGACGGCTTGTGGGTGCTTGATGTGATCATCACTTACTGCCGGCGTATTGACGAGTCTTTAGAGTCCTACATAGAGGTTTTACTGGCTCAGGCAAAACGAAATAGGAGCGCATATGTGATATGTGCAGGACCGAGAATAATACGTGTATGTGATACCGTATTCAATTCTCGCAACCTTTTGTATCGGTCGGTTATATGTGATATAGCCGGGTTATCGAATCAAGTGTTGATTTGATAAGTCGATATATTGGATGTTAGTCGGTTATATGAGATATAACCGGATTATTAAGTCAGGTGTTGATTTAATAATTTAGTGTATAATTGTATATTTGATATACTAATTTACATTAACTAACATTTGGTCACTTAAGGATTTTTCTCACATGTGCACAATATATATGTGATATATATTAAAAATGTGTTTTCCTTTTGTATCATGGTTGTTGATAAGAAGTCCAGGAGGAGCCCAGCTCTCTTCTTTCAACATTCATGGGTGTGCAAGACATACACCATTCTATTTTAAATGGTGGTTTATAATTATTTAAGGTAATTACAAATTAGTGGAGCTTTTGTCACAAGCATGAAACTTGTAGAACCTTGTGGATGCTTTGACAAAGTCCACTAACTTTGTTTTACTTTAGATTTTTATTAACCCAACCATTTTGGATTAGCCATGGTTATGTCTCTACATGAGTTAGTATATGATACTCACTCACCCATGGTTAACTCACTTGATCATTATCCTTCTATCTTTTCTTTTGTTCATCTTCTTCTTCTTTGAGCAAAAGAAAAGCTTGCTAGGGTTTTCAAAAGAGAGTGAAATATTGTGAGAAAATTAATTCTAAAGTGAACCCACTTTCTATTTCTCCATCCTCTACTAGGCTAGCACTTTAGTTTAGGGTGTTTGCTTCACTAATTCTCTAGTTAGTGAAGTAGAAGCTTGAGTTGCCATCCCATCAACGTAGATCATCTTCGGCCTTAAAGACTTCAAGCAAGGACGTTCTTTTAGCCTCGTGAAGCCTTGCAAGAGTCCAGGAGAACCATGATCGCAGCGAAGGGACTTCAACAAGGAGCTAATGAAGTGAAGGACCGATCTACAAAGGTTGTATTTTCTTCTTCACTTAGAAAGTAAAGTTGTTTACTTGCATGTGAAACCCTAATAATCTAGTAAAGATCTTGTTTAGGGTTGTTCGGCACGGCTAAAATTTTAACCGGGCATGGTTGATGCCTTGTAGTACCTTCTTAGAGTGCCTAGTAACCCTACAGCATACTTGCTTACGTTGATGACATGTGATGTTATGTGTTGTTTTGATATGATGTATAGGATCATCGTGATTGAATGGCCGGGTTTTTTTATATGAGATGAGAGTTTTTCTTTTCATTCATGTAAAATTCATTGTATGTAATATTCTTTTATTGGGGCACTTCCGGGTTGAGGATGATGTCACCATTGTTGTATATTATTTATTTTTCCGCATTAGGATAGACCCAAGGTGGGGAGCATAAGTGACCGGGTTCTGGGGTCCAGTGGGAGACCATCTCGAGAAGTCGAGACCGGGTCTCCTAACTCCAGAATTGGTAGGGTCACTTGCCGCTCTCGTAGGGGTCTAGGGGTGTGGGATTGGTTATTCATCATGACCGTAGAATCCATATTTTCTATTGTTGGGTAAATACAAAATACGGACCTCCTAGTATATCATATATTTTTATATATGTGCTTCTGATGTTTATATTTTGTGATTTGATCACTTGATATGATGAGATGAATGGAATATTATATATATTATATATAATAAATGTTGCTTATGTTTTGCATCCGCGCTAGTCCCGCCCTGCTATGCCGTTAGTTAAGTAACCTAACGGTGCATAACGGGACACTGTGGCGAATGCGGATGGCATAAGCGTACGTTATATTTTCGTTTCTTTTCTGTGATGGCTTAAGGAATTAAATGATGGGACTACATTTATGAGATTAATGTAAAGAAAAAGAAACCTAAAGGATGTTGTAGAATTGGATTTGAAACCCACTCGGCTTTTTATGAAAAAGAAAAGTTTCAAAATTGCGGAGCTTAAGCCACTCTTTTTAAAAACCATTTGATTTTACAACAATATCAAGTTCAAAGCGTTAAAGGTTTTCATAAAAACTATCTGCAACCCTCCGTCATTTTAGGAAGTAGAGTACTTAGTATTCATACTACGTTTGTTGACTATAGTTAAGGCGTAGTGTACGGTAGCTAAGTGATGTCTTCATATACAGCATATGATGCGATTAATTAGGACATTCATATGATTTTGTTGACCATAGTTAAGGGTCATGTGAGTGGGTCTAATTAATCATGAAATGACGGGTAGAACTTGACTAGTGCTTATGATTTGTTGACCATAATTAAGATCATGAGTGTTAGGGGTAAAAACCATATCGGGAGTTTCAAGAGTTGAAATTTGCAATAAGATTGCATACCTTCTATATGATAGTTGGATCCCGATCCCACTGTGAGCAAGAGTTGCTTCCAGGAGAGTTTTGCACTTTACAATTAGCTAACCCATTAGGTGTCTAGAAAGGTGTCAACGGGGCTACGTCTCTAGGAAAACAAGGTTTATTTTAATTAGGTCCGTGTGAAAGCTCGGGGAACCTCCCTCGAAGTACCGACACAGACCTGGCTGAACGATTAGCGAAATTGTAGACTGTAATTAATCCTGACTAATTTTCTTTTTAAGGTTTGAAGGAAAATTTGATAAAAGCAGTAGGAGACATCGATTAGATAATATAATAACCAATCTGATCTTTGCAAGAGCTTTCGCTAAGTGTATTCTTTTTTCTTTCCTAATGGCAGATACCAATGACTGGCCTTAAGCGTTTACCAGATAAAAATAAGTTTTCCGGATCGAACTATAAAGACTGGCTGAGGAACATTAATATTGCTCTCACATATGATAAGGTATCATATGTCCTCACTGCTAAAACCCTGCCCGTCCCAGGCCCTGAATCTTCAGTAGAGGATAGGGAAATCCGCAAGACTTGGGATATTGACTGTGCCACCGCCAAATGCCTCACGCTTGCATCTGTAATACCTTAGGATGTGATTAGTGGCTAATTATATTTTAATATATGATTTTTAATAAAAAAAAAGTTTACCAAAACGATTTTCAAATAATTTATCAAATTTAATGAATATTTTATTAGAATTTTTCTAAGCTTGCACACACATGTGCATGTAAACTAGAGTTAAAATGGGGTTAGACCATGATTAGCAACCATGGTGGACTAACCATTTTGTTAAGCTAACTTAAAGTTTTTATTTAAGTGTTTTGGGTTGTTTTATTTTTAAAATGGAAATGATTTGTGTTATGGTTGACTAGGAGGGAGAGAGAGAGAGAGGATGGGCATCATGGCATGAGCCCATGCTTGCATTAAATGAGAGAGAGGGAGAGGGTGTTGACTCTTTTGTTCTCTCATTTCTTTTTTTGTGTTAACCCTTTCTCACTTCTCTCTCTCACTCATACACACACTCACACACACTCACAACAATAGCAGCAGCAGCAGCAGCAGAAGACACAGCAGCAGCAGCACCCAGTAGCAGCAGCTGAAGCAATAGCAGAAGCACCAGCTTCAGCAACAGTAACAGCATCAGCTCCAGCAGCATCAGCAGCAGCAGCACCTCATCATCTTCTTCTTCTCCTCCTTCTGCTTCCTAGGGTCTATTGGGGTATATTTCTTAAACCCAACTCCTTTTTGCTAAGCTTGTGTGTTAAATAGCTTCGGTTAGTGTTAATTATGCGTTTTAATGCTAGAAATGGTGTTTTGTATGAAGTTGTGGCCAAGTGATAATTTTATTGGTTAGCCTAGCCTAATTAAGTGTTATTAGGGCCACATAAATCTAACTTCAACCCAGATTTCACCAAAATACCCTAGATCTTCTTTTTGTGCAAAATATAATGTTTTTAAGCAAAACTTGGCCTTTCTGTGATCTGCTATAGACCCGGTTATTTCAGAGAAAAATTGAGATAACTGGAGCATATTTGATAGACCTTGAGCACACCACCAGAGAACGAGACCCCCTAACAACCCTTTGGCCGCCGATTTATTCTTTCTGGCCGCCAATTGCGGCCAGATAAGGGAGTTTTTGGGTTGGGTTTGCATGGGTAGGAGTCTGTTGTATATTTAAGGTCTGTGGTATGTGCAATTTTGTAAGTTTTCACCTGGGTAAAAATCTGGAGCGTAGTATCGTTTTTCCAATACGTTTTGTTTGCGCGACACGTGTGATACGTGAATGGGTTCTGTGTTCCAGCATATCACGACGTGTCGGGGTAGTTTCAGATGTGTATACACACGTTTTAGCATATCGGACACACGCGCGTTTAGTTCGCGACGCGAGTTTCACGTTTGATTTCGATATCGCGTTTTGCGAGATATTTGCTTATGTGGATTCTCTATGTGAATTCTAGGTTCGCAGGCGGGTACGTCGGACGCCACAAAAAAAGGGAAGCAAGTGGTCGGCTACACTTAGCACGCGACCAGGTGAGTAGATTTAACATCTACGAGGAAATCGCCCGTATGGCGTTAAGAGTCAGGGCGTAATAGGATGTTTAGTCGTAGATGTTTATAGATATTCATATTAGTGCATACCTTCATTGATATATCACTAGTGTACACATATATTAATATCTTCATACCTGCGCACATGCACACTGTATATTCATACCAGTGCACACATATATTGATATCTTCATACTTGGGCACATGCACACTGTATATTCATACCAGTGCACACATATATTGATATCTTCATACCTGCGCACATGCACACTGTATATTCATACCAGTGCATACATATATTGATATCTTCATACATGCGCACATGCACACTGTATATTCATACAAGTGCACACATATATTGATATCTTCATACCTGCGCACATGCACACTGTATATTCATACCAGTATACACATATATTGATATCTTCATACCTGCGCACATGCACACTGTATATTCATACCAGTGCACACATATATTGATATCTTCATATTTGCGCACATGCACACTGTATATTCATACTAGTGCTACACTCATATTCGCGTATATATCCATTTGCACATCCATACCTACATACATACATATGTTACATACATGGATGATATTGATTTGATTTCATGAAAATAGGGACCGCATGAGATATTTTCAAAACTGGATTCTTTTAAAAGAGCGGTTTTCCCTTTTTACTCTTAGTATCATACGACACATTGCATGGATTTACGCATTGAGTTGGATTTATGGGATTTCTGGATTTGAGAACCATGGTATTATTTTAAGAAAATACGCACTGTTTTAAAAACCCGGTTTCTCTTGATATGATATTTCAGTGCGTCCACCATGAGTTTTCCCGGTTCCAGAGAGCTTGTGTGAGTATTCCCGATTCGAGAAGTCGTAGGAACCGATTGTGGGTACATGGTGGACCCGGTATGGTACCCCAGGGCAAGAAGACTAGTATTTTTAGACGGTGAGCCCGGCGGAGGGACTACTACCTACCGGTGATTGGTTGGACCTGGCGGTTATCCGGAGGATACTGACCGGAGCTGAGAGATGGATACGGGACGACACGTACTGCCGGGGGCCGAGGGCCGATTCCGCAGACGGAGCCCGTGGGCCGATCCGGACTGACGGAGCCCGATATTTGAGGATTTGCGTGTCGATGCTAGACACGATTATTTTATGATATTTCGAGTGTCGATATTGGACACTCACGATTCTACGAGATTTACAGGATTTGAGGGCCGATTGGAGTGACGGCGCCTGAGTTTTACTGGGATTTGGGTGTATTGATGGACACCGGTTATTTTCCACGTTGACATTCTGTGTAGATATTATTTATTCCCATGCTCAGCATTCAATATTATACATCTCATCCTGTATTTGTAGTACCTGATAGAGTACACTTGCTATGCACGATTATTGCATACCCTGCTCATCCTATGTAGATGTTATTAGATTGTAGTTGCTATGCACGATTATTGCATACCCTGCTCATCCTATGTAGATGTTATTAGATTGTAGTTGCTATGCACGATTATTGCATACCCTGCTCATCCTATATAGATGCTATTGGATTGCACATGCTATGCACGATTATTGCATACCCTGCTCATCATATAGAGATGTTATTAGATCGCACTTGTTGCATGATTATTACTCATCTAGCTCATCATATAGATGCTATCTATTGGCATAGGTTAGAGTATCGCAGCACGTGCATACTCGCGATTACCTTTATATGTTATCTACTATTCACGAGTTGGCAACTCACCCCCGTTGTGCCATAGTGCTTGCAGGTTGCCCCTCAGAGTAGTCGCGGCAGGTTATTTTCTTGCATATTTTGATACAGATACCATTGCAGTTGGCGTGCGAGCCTTTTGCTGATAGGTGGGTTTTGTACGGTATCTGTTTATTTCCAGTTGTATGCACTGTTGTATCTAGTACTCTCCATCTACTACTTATGTATTGACTTAGAGACCAGTTGTGAGGACGATGTATATTATTTTGTACTCTGGTGTCGAGCTCGTTGTGAGCCGACTTTATTTATGCAGCTTTATCTTTCATGGTACTTGTTTTCACTTATATTGCTCATTCTTCGCTACGGTGTCGTATATTATCATTGTGATGATTGTTTCCACCGTTGGGCGTGATTTCTCCCGTTTGGGATGCTTTATTCCTATTGTATATCATTTTACTCATATATTGTCTTGTACCCGATTTCGGGGCTAGTTTTTACAAAGGAAATACTGCCAAAATTTTTAAGATAATAACTTGAACTTTAAAGAATTTTACTAAATTACTTAAGGTTTTCTAAACGTTTTAACAAATGTTTCTATCAAACGTTTTAACACTCAATACTTTTAATGGTTTTGATTTCTGGGTTTCGGCTTACTTAGTCGCGTTACGCCTGTAGACGTTACATGGTTAAGTGCCGGTCACGGGCCGAACTTTGGGTCGTGACAGCATCGATGGAAAATACACATCATCAGCAGCATGAGAAGATGGACGTTTAATTCATCTTTCTCCATACAAAGAAGTTGTATGGGGAGCAATCTCGTACCCTCCGATACGAGGCATCTCGAAAGTTGTTTCGGATGTGGATAGCTCCTGGCACACCAGTAGGTGACCATGTCTTGAAGATGATAACTCTTATCGAAAAGCTGGAGGTCCTCGGATGGACAATGGAGAACGAACAATATGCTGATATTGTTCTACAGTCTCTCCCCTCTGCCTTTGCTCCATTCATAGTGAACTTCAACATGCACAACATGGAGAAGTCACTACCTGAACTTCTCAATATGTTGAGAAGTGCTAAGAGCACCCTCAAGACTGCTAAGACTCCCTCTCTAATTGCTAGGCCTTCTTCCTCTTCTTTCCAAAAAGCTAAGGCTAAAGGAAAGGAAAAGAAGAAGCCTATCAAGCCGAGAGGAGGAGTAAAGAAGGAAAAGGGGAAAGATAAATCCAAAGCTAAAGAGTCGGAAAAAGGAGAATGTTTCTACTGCAAGAAGTCGGGACACTGGAAGCGAAACTGTACTGAGTACCTTGATCTCAAGAAAAAGAAGCATGGTGATGCTTCCGCTTCAGGTGTGTTTGTGACTAAAAACGGTTTCTCTATTAACTCTGCTTTCTGGGTATTAGATACCGGTTCGGGTTCTCATATCTGCAATTCTGTGCAGGGCTTGAGAAATAGCAGAGTTTTGAAGACCGGTGATCACACTCTCCGAGTTGGAAATGGTTCCAATGTACATGCAGTTTCAGTGGGAGAGTATCACCTGGGGTTGCCGTCGGGTTGTATATTGGTTTTGAACCCATATTATTATGTACCTAGTATGCTTTGTAATATAATATCCATTTCTATGTTAGACAATGAAGGATATCATTTTGTATTTCAGAATAATGTTATGAACATCAACCTCAATCAAGAGTTGGTTGGGTATGGTACACTTAATAACGGGATATACGTCCTAAATCAACACACAGTTTTCAGCATACAACACACAAATAAAAGAAAGTTTTCAGATATAAGTGAAGCTTTTCTTTGGCATTGTAGACTTGGTCATATTAATGAAACAAGACTAAATAAGCTTCATAAAGATAGATATTTGAATCCTTTTGAGTATAAATCTTATACAACTTGTCAGTCTTGTATCAAAGGAAAAATGACCAAAACTCCGTTTACTGGACACGGAGAAAAAGCTATAGAGCTCTTAGGACTCATACATACCGATGTATGCGGGCCAATGTCTACATATGCGAGAGGCGGTTTTTCTTACTTCATAACTTTTACTGATGATTTCTCAAGATTCGGTCATGTGTTTTTGATAAAGCATAAGTCTGAAGCTTTCGAGAAATTCAAGGAGTACAAACTTGAAGTAGAAAAACAGACAGGAATGAGTATCAAGATACTTCGATCAGATCGAGGTGGAGAGTATCTCAGTAAAGATTTTTTGAATTTCCTAAAAGAGAATGGGATTCTCTCTCAGCTCACTCCCCCTTACACTCCACAGCACAACGGTGTGTCGGAACGGCGGAATCGAACCCTATTAGATATGATACGATTCATGATGAGTGATGCTGAGTTACCCCTCTCCTTTTGGGGGCATGCATTAGAGACTGCAGCATATCTGTTGAACAGGGTTCTAACCAAGACCGTGTCTATTACTCTATATGAGATATGGTTTGGGAAGAGACCATCTCTTAAACGAGTTAAGATTTAGGGTTGTTGTTCATATCATAATATTGCATTATTATATTCCCCATTCTTATTCTTTTTATAAATAAACATGTGCTTTTGACGCATGTCTGCTGCATATTACAGGTTACAGGTTCTTGGAGCGAAAACAGTGAAAACGATGAAAAGACGATGCAAAAGTGGACTTTGACCAACAAACAGAAGACTCTTGATCAAGACTACATCAAAAATAAAATTCACAAAGTACAAGGCAATGCAAGGTCCAAGATTACAAAGTGAACGGTTAAAAGTCCACCGCAATTATTCACTGGAGATCTGAAAGAAATAGAAAAGCCAAATTGAATAAAGATCCAAAAAAATAAAAAGCCCAAGAAGCCCAGAATCAGTTCCAAAATTTCCAGACATAAAATTTTACCAAAGCTTGGAAGTCTACTTTGACTAGGTCTTCCTAAGGATATTTTGGTAAATGTAGACATGCGAATCAATTGTAACCTAGGGTTTCTATCTCCTATAAATAGAAGCCCAAATCATTGTATTCTTTTCATGCCTCCCTTCATTAATAAATTTCAGCATTCTTTTGGAGAGCATCATTTTTTGTAAGTTCTTTATTTTCTGCCCTAGGTTAATTTTTTATTCTTGCCTTAGATAAATTTAATTGCTTGCCCTAGTTAATCTTTTATTCCCTGCCCTAGATAAATGTATTTTAATTCCCTAATGAGTGAGTAGTCTCCTCGCTTGTTAGGGTTATATCTGAGGAAGGTTTGACAGACGAAGATCTCCCATCCCCTTTCTTGCCCTTCATATATTTTCATAGGACTCTATGCATACATGCACATACCGCTCCCTAAGGCACCCTATCCCTCGAGGTAGCGATGATACCGTAGTATAAAGGCCCGGTTGTGATGTTTTCTATGGAGGTTAGGGTAAGGATTTCTAAAGGAAGGACAAGAACCTAGAGAAAGAAACATCTTTCCAAATGATTCTAATCCCTTTTATTAATAATTACCATAACACCTAATTAGATCTTCATATGGGTATAGAAAGCGGTGAGATTTATTGACTTTCCAAACTTAACCTAGACCTAACCCTAGCAAGATTTAGATATAGATTAATTTAGTTTTTAGATTTAACAATCCGGCTTCCATCGGAATTAACTCGTTAGAGCGATTAGGAAATTCACAACATCCCTGTGGACCGACCCGTACTCACCGGCTAGTTTCATGCGACGCCGTTCTTGATTGCGGTAATAGATAGTTTTTGACACACAAATCAAATGGCGCCGTTGCCGGGGATGGCGTAGAGTTTTCTTTTCGCGATTTCGGGTTAATCATAAAATTAAAAAATCAGAAAAATCTGAAAAATCCCAAAAATTATAAAAATATATCAATTGTTATTTTTTGGAAAGGATACTTTGTTGTTTGAATTTTTGCAGGATTTACAAACAAAGAAGGATCTGGAAATTTCCAGAAAGCAAAACAGAAAAGAGAAGATCAGAACAGAGGAGAATTTCAGAAACAGAACAACAGAAAAATTCTCGAGACGTGAACCGCCCACTAGACCGCGAATCCGCGGCAAAAACCGCCTTCTGCCGCCTTTCCGCCGCGCTCTGGAGAGATCTCGGGATCTGCGCCTCTTCAGCCGCCGCGCTTCCGCCGCGCCAAGCCGCCTACGACCGCGATTCCGCGGCTATCTAGTGTCTTCAGCGCAGGAAATTTGCTCTGTAAGCTTCTCTGGTTCATCCTCTGTAATTTTTGAAATATATTTTCTGAAAAATGCCTGCAGGATTTTGTGTACTTTAAAAATATATTCCCTTCCATATAACAATCTTGTGCAGGATATTTAGGCCCCGCTTAAACTAAATTGATTGCAAGAAATATTTTGTTGTTGCATATCTTTTCTCGAATATCTTTTTGCAACAATTTTTTCCAAATAAAGATTCTTGTGATATGCTTAAAATAATAATTGATTGCAAGTAATATTTTGTTGTTGCATATCTTTTTTCTCTAAAATCTTTTTGCAACAAAATTTTTCCAAATAAAGAGAAAAAGAATAAAAATAAAAAGGACTAATTTTATTAGAAACTTGCAAAAATTATGGCCTCAAATAAATCCTTGCACACAATAAACTTTCCTTCTTTCCCCTTTTCTTACAACATGGGTACCCCACATAATAAATCATTAGCCGAACTTTGGTATCCTGAACCTAATTCTGCGTCATATGTCAATTTGTTCGGTCAATTTAAAAACGATCCCTCCATGCCTAAAAAATCTTTGAAAGATCACATAGAGACGTCTAGGAGAAACAGTTTGACTTTTCAACCCACTTTGTGTCAACCAAGTCAACCTTCACCACCTTTGTATGTTGACACCACTTTTTCAAGTTCAGCTGTAACTCCTAAGCCGATGTCCATTGCTGAGCATATTGCTCAATCTCGCAGTCGATCTTTCACCCCTCTCCACTCATCTAGTTCTAGGGATCCGCACGACTATTCACCTTTTTATCCACATGTTGACCCTATCCCTGTCCAATCACCCACTTCCTACCAGTCCTACCCGACTTTCCCACCTTCACTAGACACTGTTTCTACACAGTCATTAGGGAGTTTCACATATCCGCACCATTTTGAATCCTTTACTGAAACCCCCTCACCACCTAAGTCTAGTTTGGAAGAGTCGTTGGAGGCTTATATTACTGCAACAAATAAAATGACTAGGAATGTGGAAGCGTCCGTGGCCGCCCTTATGCAACCTAGTGAACCGGTAGCTAGTTTCCCGCTAGCTCAAAAATTTTCAATGTATAAGGAGGCGGTTGGGCAGAGTGAGAATGAGAAAGGATTTCCAAATCAAACCTACCCATACCCAATTGAATCCAACAACTCCAATTTTCAAACATGTGTCCAAAATGATATGTTGTGCAAATTTGTAGTGTTTGATTTGCCAAATTGTGAGGAACCCCTTTCGAGTGAAACCGCACCTAATCCTTTCGATCTTTACACCTCCCATCTAGAACCTAAATCGATACCTATCCATGCTTTTGATGAGCTGTCTAAAGAAATTGATTTTCACTTGATTGAGGATATAGACGCCAGGAATATTTTGGATGATGAACCTGTCGATTTGATTGAACTTTTATGTCCAATTCATCATCCCGAGTCATTAATTGTTTCTCCCGAACTTCATATGCGTCTTGATTTTGATGATAATGGCATGGATGAGTTGAATCTTGAGGAGAATTATAAGGATAGTATTGAGGAGAGTCTTGAGGATAATATTGAGGTTGCATCATTTTTGTTTGATGTGTCTGATTTTCCAATTCATCCTCTTGAACCTTTGACTGTTATATCACCCTCCCTCCTTCCCATCGTTCCGACCCCGCTTGAAGACTGTGAGCTTGAAACCTTTTCCTTTGAATCTGACACAATTCTCACAGACGATAACACCTACGAGTGTTTCACTTTTTCGGACGATGTTGATGACTCACCACCCGAGTTTGAGTCCTTTACATTTTCAGATGAGCCATCAGACTCGGTTGATTATAGTAGTTTCGAACCATTAATGGAATTTTTCAAGTTCGAAACAGTTTATTACGGTGAGAATAAAACTATCCCTACTTTACTCCCTTTCATCTTTCCCATTATTCCGACCGAACAAGAGACCGTTACGCTTTCATCTCCTATACCAAGTTCGGCGTACCCATGTTTTGTTGCGAATCTTGAGGGATTTGACCCCATTTCACGACGGGTTGATAGGTTAGCGCAATCGCTTTTAACACATCGGTCATCACAAATTGCGCTAATTTATTCACTCGATTTACACCCTCAAGATCGCGCGACTCTTCTTTCTCCTTTCCGCCCTTCTTCTCCCCCACCGAGACCATATTCTGCCATTCTTCTTTCCACACGGTCTCGTGTGTTTCTCATTTCTCTCATCCACATCCCATTTTTGCACCAACTATACCACTACCACGATAATATCTTTGAATGGTTGGTGCTAACCTTTGGCTTGTGTAAGGCCAAGCTTAAGTTTGGGGGGAACCTTTGTATATAAGTATATATATTTTTTGTTTTCTTTTTCTATAAAAAAATAACAAAAAAATTTCAAAACAATAAAATAAAAAAAATTGTAAATAAATAAACAGGGGAGTATCGGTATTTTGACCCTCTTAGTTTAGCATGACAGTGAGGACACTGTCAAGTTCAAGTTTGGGGGTATGCTCGGTACGTCTTCTTCCTTCGCATTCATTTGTACATATTTTTGCATTTGCATATTTATTTGTAAAACCATAAAAATTAGAAAATTTCAAAAAAATTATAAAAATAATTGTATTCAATTTTGGCTAATTGACTTGAGTTTGACGAATGGGTTAACTGGCTAGGAACAACTAGATCTTAGACTTAGTAAATTAAAAACCCTAAAAATAGCATTCCTTAAAGTTTAACGGTAGAAAGTATATGCCTTTGTAGCTTATTTAGAAATAGGCAAATTTTGAGTCTATTTCTTGGGCTAAGTTAAAACAAGGGAAGAGTATTGATATTTTTATTAAAGTATGAGTTTGAAAAATAGTTCCTAGCTTAAGTCTAGATTCTGAAAACGTATACCCTACAATTTGCACAATCACGCATCTTGAAACTTGGAATAGTAGAAGAGACCTTGAAATGCTCTTGTCTAAAGTCCTTAGTACGAAAAAAATAAAAGAAAAAAGTGTGAATAAAGAATAAAAAAAAAATGAACACTGGTTTTTGTGATTACTTAAGGCTGCAAAAATAGAAAAATATTTAGCGAGGGTGCTTCATCACCTAGTGCCTTAGACCAACTGGTTTGGGAGTCGCTGCTAAAAGCCTTGGGTGTTGCAAGACTAGGAATTACGCTTAAATGTGCAAACACATTTTGTAATCGGTCGTTGGTACCTCAAGAAGTATTAACGGTCGCATGAATGATGTGTAAGCAAAATTCAATTAAAAATTCACCAATTAAGAAGTGCTTTGGACATTGGACGAGAGTATGATTGCTTGATTTGAATTTCCAAGTGTAGGGGTGATTTATACACACACGTAGGGATATGTGATTGGAGTTTAGATGAGAGAAAGGAATGAAGAATAGAACTTGTATCTTTAATAGAGTTGATAGAAATTCCTAAGTGGAGATGGAACCCTAGAAGGAAAACTTAAGAAATGCCGAAAACTAAGTAAGTCTACAGAACATATATAATCTTAAGTTAGATGATGAGGAAGCGTGAAGAATATGGGTGGATAATTTACGAGTCGAAGATAATAGAATTCCTTGTTAGAAAATCTAATTGGAGAACAAAAGTCAATGGGCTGAATTGATAGGATTTTGTGGGTAGTATCCGCTGAAAACCCTCAGGAGACAACACTCCTCCTACTAGGGACACCTAGAGGTTTAACGGCTTGTTGCACGTACTCAGTGCAATCGCGTTTCCCTGCGAAAGTGCGGTTAGGATTTTAGTGAATAAAAATAATTTTGCTCTAGGACGAGCAAAAGATAAGTTTGGGGGTATTTGTTCATATCATAATATTACATTATTATATTCCCCATTCTTATTCTTTTTATAAATAAACAGGTGCTTTTGACGCATGTCTGCTGCATATTACAGGTTACAGGTTCTTGGAGCGAAAACAGTGAAAACGATGAAAAGACGATGCAAAAGTGGACTTTGACCAACAAACAGAAGACTCTTGATCAAGCCTACATCAAAAATAAAATTCACAAAGTACAAGGCAATGCAAGGTCCAAGATTACAAAGTGAACGGTTAAAAGTCCACTGCAATTATTTACTGGAGATCTGGAAGAAATAGAAAAGCCAAATTGAATAAAGATCCAAAGAAATAAAAAGCCCAAGAAGCCCAGAATCAGTTCCAAAATTTCCAGACATAAAATTTTACCAAAGCTTGGAAGTCTACTTTGACTAGGTCTTCCTAAGGATATTTTGGTAAATGTAGACATGCGAATCAATTGTAACCTAGGGTTTCTATCTCCTATAAATAGAAGCCCAAATCATTATATTCTTTTCATGCCTCCCTTCATTAATAAATTTCAGCATTCTTTTGGAGAGCGTCATTTTTTGTAAGTTCTTTATTTTCTGCCCTAGGTTAATTTTTTATTCTTGCCTTAGATAAATTTAATTGCTTGCCCTAGTTAATCTTTTATTCTCTACCCTAGATAAATGTATTTTAATTCCCTAATGAGTGAGTAGTCTCCTCGCTTGTTAGGATTAGATCTGGGGAAGGTTTGAGAGACGAAGATCTCCCATCCCCTTTCTTGCCCTTCATATATTTTCATAGGACTCTATGCATACATGCACATACCGCTCCCTACGGCACCCTATCCCTCGAGGTAGCGATGATACCGTAGTATAAAGGCCCGGTTGTGATGTTTTCCATGGAGGTTAGGGTAAGGATTTCTAAAGGAAGGACAAGAACCTAGAGAAAGAAACATCTTTCCAAATGATTCTAATCCCTTTTATTAATAATTACCATAACACCTAATTAGATCTTCATATGGGTATAAAAAGTGGTGAGATTTATTGACTTTCCAAACTTAACCTAGACCTAACCCTAGCAAGATTTAGATATAGATTAATTTAGTTTTTAGATTTAACAATCCGGCTTCCATCGGAATTAACTCGTTAGAGCGATTAGGAAATTCACAACATCCCTGTGGACCGACCCGTACTCACCGGCTAGTTTCATGCGACGCCGTTCTTGATTGCGGTAATAGATAGTTTTTGACAGACAAATCAGTTGTCCGGCTTTTGTCAAAAAAATAGAATCCGGACAAACTCGAGACATGATCGGTTCAGTGTATATTTGTGGGATATCCAAAAGATTCATATGGATATCTTTTCTACCATAAGGAGGAACAAAGGGTGTTTGTTTCTCAGTATGCCACATTTTTAGAAAATGAATTTTTTACAAATGATACTGATGGCAATGTGGTAGATCTAGAAAAAGTTCTAAAGACACAAGTTACAAATGACGACTTGGTTGAACCTGATGTTGCAACAGAACCTTATGAATCTCAGCCACTCCGTAGATCTGGTAGGACTTCTCGCCCACCGGAGAGATACTACGGTTTTCTCATTGATGGTGATAGAGAAGATTGCATCATGGATGATGATGACCCTACCAGTTTTCGGCAAGCTATCACGAGTGGTGACTCAGTGAAGTGGCTGGATGCCAAGAGATCCGAAATGGAGTCTATGTACACCAACAAAGTATGGACTTTAGAAGATGTGCCCTCTGGGGTAAAACCCGTAGGATACAAATGGATCTTTAAAAGAAAGATCGGTGTAGATGGGCAGATAGAGACCTATAAGGCAAGACTGGTAACGAAAGGATTTCGTCAAAGACCAGTTTTGGACTATGACAAAACTTTCTCTCCGGTAGCCATGCTTAAATCCATTCGGATCCTATTTGCTATTGCTGCTCACTACGACTATGAAATCTGGCAGATGGACGTTAAAACTGCATTTCTAAATGGTGATTTAGAAGAATGCGTTTATATGGATCAGCCAGAGGGCTTCATTGATAGTGGGAGCAGCGGGAAAACATGTAGGTTGCTTAAATCCATTTATGGATTGAAGAAGGCATCACGGAGTTGGAACATCTATTTTGATGATGTTATCAAAGAGTTTGATTTCGTCAAAAATCCAGATGAACCTTGTGTTTATAAGAAGACTGTAGGGAGTTCTGTCGCATTCCTCGTATTGTACGTGGATGACATTCTTCTGATAGGAAACGATGTTTCTATGCTACAGTCGGTCAAACTGTTCTTATCACAAAGGTTCTCCATGAAGGACCTGGGTGATGCCGCGTACATATTGGGCATTAAGATCTATAGGGATAGATCGAAGGGGTTATTGGGATTGTCCCAAACCAGATACATCAACACCATCCTAAAGAGATTTAGTATGGAAGAATCAAAGTGAGGTGCCTTACCCGCTTGCCATGGAGTCTCTCTTTCCAAGGACTTTTGCCCAAACTCCATTGAAGAGAAAGCTCGCATGAGCATTATTCCCTACGCTTCAGCCGTAGGATCTATAATGTATGTGATGTTGTGTATATGCCCTGATGTAGCTTATGCACTAGGTGTAGTAAGCAGGCATCAGTCCAACCCAGGGGAGAAACACTGGACAGCTGTGAAGAACATTCTTAAGTATTTGCGAAGGACTAAGGAATTGGTCTTGGTGTATGGTAACGGGGATCTCTAAATGGAGGCCTTTACCGATTCGAGCTTCCAGAGTGATAAGGATGACATCAAATCTATCTCAGGGTTTGCATTTATTCTCTACGGAGGGGCGGTGTGTTGGAAGAGTTCCAAACAGGATACCGTTGCAAACTCTACGATGGAAGCTGAGTACATTGCTGTGAATGATGCTGCCAAGGAAGCCGTCTGGATGAGGAATTTCATCTCGGAGCTAGGAGTAGTTCCAACTATTATTGATCCAATACCATTGCATTGTGATAATAATGGGGCTGTGGCGTTGGCCAAAGAGCCCAGGTCCCATCAGAGGTCCATGCATATTCTGAGGCGATATCATTTGATCCGGGAGATAGTTGATCGCCGTGAGATCGAGATTCAGAGAGTAGATACAAAGAATAACACTGCGGATCCACTCACTAAGGCCCTCCTTCAGCTGCAGCATGAGCGACTTTTTGAGATGTTGGGTATGGGATAAGCCAATAATTGGCCTTAGTGCAAGTGGGAGATTGTTGGATATATGTATGCCCTAGAGGCCATTATTTGATAGTGGATGTATCGGTATGTGTGTGTGTGTGTATGTATGTATGTATGTATATATATATTCAGAGGACATTCTTGCTCGACATGATAGTATGCTATCTGGTTTTTTTTATCTTGACATGTTCATTTGATCATGCATATTATTCATTTGGTACATATTGATAAAGCCTTTAGGGTATTTGCTTGACTACTCTGATTATGACGCGGATCATACTAGTGCGACTTGTGTAGTTTGTAAACATATCCTTAAAATGTTCCTAGTCGTGGGTGTATCGAGATGGAGCATCGATATTCTAGAGTAGACTAGCGTATACGTTTCTTGACCCATATGATCGGCGATGGATGATCCCATATCTATTGGTATTTGACATCAAAGATTGTATACGAGTGCTCAGTGGAGACTGGGTACACTGAAGGGACTCGCCGAGAGCTCTTATATGGTATTATATCTAACATCGGATAGCAGTTCTCAGGTGACACTGGTACAGGTTAGTCTGTAGACCCAAGATTGTCATAGAGTCTTATGTGTGCTCCCACCGTACTTTGATTACCACCCTACCACGGCTCTATTGAGTCGTGCAAACATGTGGCTTTTAGGTACAGTCCCGAGACACATGGAGGCAATGAGCGATAGGAAGGGTTTCGTCTCTTCCGGTATTGGGAGTTGATGTTGCGCTGTGCTCGATTGGCTATAACAGGAAGTCTCTGGCCAGGGCTGCTGAGATTTACTGATAAGTGTTATCAATAGTTTCTCGATATGTTGTACGCCATACATCGGCATGACTTATTGAGTTATTGGGGTCGACGATGCCATCCCTAGACTCGATATGCAGCATATCAGATAAAGAGACCGGACTGTACGGTAAGTGTTGTCAGTTGGCTCGACGGGAGTTTTGACAGGTTCTCTTGTTTTTATTCTGATCACACAATACCTGGGAGCCGTTACGTACAACTAGTGCCGCTGATGGTTTGTAGGTATGTGAAATGATCACTGCCTACTTCTAGTGTATTGACGAGTCTTAGAGTCCCACAGAAGAGTTTCCTAGCTCAGGCAAAATGATGTGAGAGTGCATATGTGATATGCGCGGGAGCTCGATTAAATGAGTGTATATGATTTTTTTTATTGGTCGGGTCGTATGTGATATGACCGGATTATTAAATCAAGTGTTGATTTAATATTATTGACTTTTACCTCATTTATTTAAAACCTTTTCTTTATGGATGCATCTATGAATGTATGTGTGTACATATATGTTGATATGAATGCACACATGCATGCATACGTGTGTCATGGTTGTTGATACATTGGAGATGGCTATGCTAGACTCACATGGTATAAATATTTATATATTTGATTCTGAGAAAAAGAAATTAGAATTAAATCATGGTTGATTATTCTTGTACACTCTTCTTTAGTTGACCTTAACTATAAACCATGGTTTAATTTCTAATTGATCTTTAACTCGTTTAAAAAAATATCTTGATATTTTAGAACCATGGTTGTGAGTGAGTGTGACTCTCTCATAAATATTTTCTTTTCTCATTATTCTTGACGATTATCACATAAAGAGCTCAAGCTTAGCCATCTCCTTCTTCTTTCTCCTTCTTGCTCTCTAGCTTTTTTAAGTGAGTGAAGGAAACAAAAAGGAAAGGTTTTTAAGTAAGATTACAACCTACATCACCAATCTATATTAGTCTAGCCCACTAATGTAGGTTTTTTGCTCCACTTCCTTTTAGATCAAGTGAAGCTAGGAGCTTGAGCCAAGGAATTCCGTGGTGGATCCTCGTGGACTTGGAAGGACTTAAGCGAACCGGTTCAAACCTAAGTTGATCCAAAGAGTCAAGATGGGAGGTCTACAAAGGTTGTATTTCTCACTTTTTAGTGTTAGACACTAGCTAGTATGAGTTACTTGCTTCTTGTTACCATAAATTTCTAGTTCGATTCATGGAAGGTTTTGTTTAGCACCTCATAATTTTTTAATATAGCATGTCTGATGCTTGCAAAACCTAGTATAGGTGCTAAAAAAACCCTAAATACACTTATTACACTAATTGAATAGTCTTCTTCCAAACTTTAGATAGGTGTCGAAAGGTAGAGAAGGAAGAAAACCAATTAGCCTAAGTATGGTGTACAGAAGGTAACAAGTAAAGACATATAAAAGGAATGGAGTGGGGGTAAGGAAATATACGGTTACAGCCATGAATCTGGATAGTGGAAGATGCATTACTAGGAATACCCGGATACCCCTTCAAAACATTTTTAATGTTTCAGTTTAACTGTGCAGTGTTAATTGAAAACTGTTTTCGCAATTAGATTCCGACTCCAGGGTTTGTATTTACCAGATTTGATTCTCACGTCTGTATAGCATTACAGATTATGAATGTGAGTAAGATATTGGGAATTGGGTGATTAGATCCTCAAACTATCGGAATTCTTTGTAATTAATGATATTTGAGGAAATCACCTGGGTTTTTGCCGGACGACAAATATTTGGTTTTGAATATCCGTTGTTATGCACCAATTTCAAACTGATATATCTATACATTTATTTATAAAGTGAGATATAACTTTTTGAAATTATGTCTATGACATTTACCTATATTGGTTGATGATTAGGTAAGGTGCATTCAACAACGGTGTAATTCTTCTTAGCCATAGTACAGTTTTCAACTTATGACGCACATGGTTTGAGTTATTAAACTCAGGGGACTTATACAAAGTATTGTATGTTGTCCAATGTTCATTAGGACAAAGAGGTTGGTACTCGTACTATATTCTGTTTACTTTTGACTTCTCTAGTTTTAGACAAGTATTTCGTTGAAATACAGGGTCCAAATTTTGAGAAGTTATAGGTATAAGCATAGAGTAGAGAACCATATGCTGCAAGACAAAGAGGTTGGTACTCTTACTATATTCTGTTTACTTTTGACTTCTCTAGTTTTATACAAGTATTCTGTTGAAATACATGGTCCAAATTTTGAGAAGTTATAGGTATAAGAATAAAGTAAAGAACCCTTATGCGGGAAGTATCAGGATTCTTCGAGATGATCGAAAATATAGATAATTGTGCTAGGTATTCCGTTGTAAGTAATGGTTTTGAGAACTAGATTCTCTTTCAGGTTACTCATATGTGGATGCACTCCTAAATGAGTAATATTGTTTGTCCTCCTTCCATTTGGTTGATATGCACTGGAAACGGCTGCATATATTTTGAATGTGGTTCCAATTAAATTAGTGTCTGTTGTTTCTATAGTGGATATAGAATGGATCATACCTTAACGATGTTAAGGTATATGGAGTTTTCCGGCTTATGCTTAAAACCAAAATCCGAATAAACTCAAGGCACGTTTCAGTAATGGCAGTTTGTGGGTTATCTTGGGCTTTGATGAGGGTTAACATTCTACCATTAGAAAGATCAATAGTTATATTGTTCTTAACTCGCCACCAGTTTTAGTAAAATAAATTCTTTTCAGAAAACATCAGTAGGAGTATGGTAGAACTGGAATTTATTCCTGAACCACAAACGATTACTGAAACTTTAACAGAACCTAAAGATTCAAATTGGATTCGATATTCTATTAGCCACTCCGTTGATTTTGTGGGTAACCTTAGGCACCCGAAAGGTACTTCGATTTCCTCAGAGACGGTGACAGGGAGGTTTATGTTTACCCAAACTTGCCAATGCTATTGTTCTAGACTATGAGATCCAGCAGGAGGATGAGTATAACGTCGTTTTAAATTAGCTTTAGAATTGCACGTGTATACGACTCTGCCAGAGGATTGTTGTAGTCAGTGGGAGCAGCAGAAGCATAGTGGGCAAGTAACTTATGTCTATTTATAGATTAAAACAGGTATAGCGGAGATAGATCATCTATTTTTGATATGATAGTCATAGAGTTTGACTTCGTCAGAATAACAGATGGATCTGGTAAGAAGGTAGTAGAGAGTGATGTCCTGGTATTTTGATGACATGTACTTGATAGGAAGTGATCTTCCTATACTACGATCGGTTACACTGTAGTTGTCACAGGTGTTTCTCCACATAGGATATGGATAAAATATCAGAGATATTGGTCACTAGATCTATGGTTTTAGATCTAGATTTAGGAAGCATCCCAATTTGTGTACTATAACAATATTCTAAAGGTGTTTTAGAATAGACGACTCCTGGTATGGTGGTGTACCTGCAGGTGATGGAGTCATCCTCACTGAAGAGATGTCTCCTAGACTGATTTGGAGAGGGATTTGCATGATTGACATATCACTTGCTTAGGAAATTGAGTTAATCATGAAATATCAAGTACCACACCAGATATTGATTTTGCACTAGCTGCAATAAATATATATATTAATCCAATCCTGGAGAAACGAAGAGAAGCAGTTTTGAACATAAGTAGATGTTTTTTTTGGAATATGGTAACGACATCCTCCTTTGGGAGGCGGTTATCATTTTAGGGTTCCAAGGTGACATGGATGATATAGTGGCTGTCAGAGTTATAATTTTCCTTCTTTTGAAGGACAATATGTTGGACAGGTGGGGCAAGCGGAAACTGAGGAAGACATGGCGCAGGATACTGATTAAATTCAGTGGATGATACAGCCTAAGAAGTTTGTTAGATTTAGAGTCCATTTGTGAACTGGGTCCCATCAGATATCCAGACAAATTCTAAGACAGGCATTGCTCATTTCGGGAGATAGTCTTTCTCGATGAAGTTGAGATATAGAGAGATAAAAGAAAGAAACATTGGAGCGGATCCACTCACTGAGGCTATTTCTCGAACGCAATTATTTCACAAACGGGCTTTATGAGACTGATTAGTAGAGAAGTTGGGCGTTTGGTATCACACAGGCTGTGAGTATGCGACACCGTAATAATTATCCTTAAGTGCAAGTGGGAGATTGTTGGCTATAGTGACCTCAAATCAATTATTGAATCACAGGCACGCGATTGTGATGATTGAGGGAGGACCTATATGGGTAGAACAGTCTTACTCAAGATGACAGTAAGCTATCTGGTTTGTCTTTATCATCATGTACATGCTTTATGTGGTATTACAGATCACTATTAAATGTTGATAGAGACCTTATGATTCTTTCTTGACTACCATCATTATGATGGCGATCATATACGTGGGAGCTGGGTGGTCTATAAGCATATCCTTAAATGTCCTTAGTCGTGGGAGTATCGAGACTGGGTATCGATACTCCAGAGTAGACTAGTGTATACTAATCGAGACCCGGCGAGGGGCAGTGGCCAGGTCTCACAAGCCATTGGTGTTAGTTTGTTCACCTAAGATAGTGTACAGGTTCTCATTGAGTTATAAGTACACTGGACGGACTCCCCGGGAATATGCCAGTTGGTATTATACCTATTGTCAAATAGCAGTTTCCACGTGACATGTGTACAGATTAGTCTGTCGACCTAAGATCATCATTTGTCTCGTGTGAGTTCCCACCGTGCTTTGCTTACTACCCAACCACGGTTCAAAGGAGTCATGCAAACAGGTTTTAGTTGGGTACAGTCCTTAGCCACATGGAGGCAGTGAGCGGATCGTCGGGGATTCGTCTTTCCCGGTATTTGGGTTGATGTCGTGTTGTGCACGGGTGGCCATCACCAGAAATCCTTCGCCAAAATAGTCGAGAATTACTGATCTAGGATCTCAGGTGGTGATGGGTTTCATACCGACACGAAATGTCGCGTTATTAAGGGTCTGACTTTATCCACCCCCTAGACACAATATGCGATACTCTTAAACGAATGGACCGGATTGTACGGATATTGTCACGAACAGGCTAATTAGGGGCCAGGATGAGTTTGCTCGTCGGTCTCCCTTTCGTTCAATACCTGGGTATCGGTTACGTACAACTAGTGCCGCTGATGTGATTGTGGTTAAACCCACTGCCAGCGTATTGACGAGTCTTTAGAGTCCCACACAGAGGGTTTCCCTTCTTCGGACGATACGATGTAGAGGCCGTATGGTTTTACGGCAGGGTTCGATCATATATGTGTATTTGTGCACGTATCATGATTCGGATGGATAATACTAGTGGGCTTTGGTGTAAGCCGAATCCTAGTATTATATTGTTGGATTATTTTCATCTCTTTATATTCGTATTTTTCGGAATACGGATACGGGTATGTATATACGGATGAGGGGTATTCTTGTAATTTATTACAAGATAGTTTATAGAAGATTACACCTCATTTTGTTTTAAACCATTTAGGATTAAATGGTTAATGAGGTGGAGGATGACTTGCTTTTGGCATTAATTTAAGCATGCTCACTTGGTGACTCATGGAGTGACTCGTGGGGTGACTCATGGTGAACTATTGAGGTATGCTTGATATTTGTAAGTGGTGTGAGATATTTTCTTTAGTTGACATGGAGATATTTTCTTGCCTTGAATATAGCTCACAACACTTAGCCATTTTTCTTCACTTGATATGTTTGCTTCACACTCTCCTCCTCAAGATTCTTCTTCTATCTCCACCCTTCAAGTCTCATGTATTGAGAAACCTAGGGTGTTTAGAGACAAACTAATCCATCATTAAATTCTACATCCTCTAGGCTATCTAGTTTAGCGAACTGGGTACCCTAGTTACCTCAGCTATGAGGTTGGAGCTCGATTCATAGACTCTCAGGTGGATCATCTTCGATGGAGGGAGACCGGTGACGAAACTTGATCATGGTAGCCTCTAGGAGCTTGGGAAGGTGGTTAAAGACCGAAGGACACGGATCATTCGGTATATCATTCCTAACTCCTTTATATAGATTGCTAGATTAGGGTTAATGGTAGATCCGTAGTTTCGGATTGTGTTAGCTTCTGTTTAGAAAAATTTTGTTCTGCAATCGGCTACGGTTTGATGGCCAGGACGCTGGAATAACCCAACATGGTATCAGAGCCAACCCATAAACCCTAAACTAGTAGTAGACGATGCATTAGTTTCAAAACCGAAAAACTGCGATTTCAAAACCCACGCTCTGTTCTGAAAAAAATTTTGATCTCTAATATTTTTTAAACAATTACAGTCTTAGTTTAAACATGAGAATGACACAGAATGAAAATGAGGCATTTTTATGAAAATTCAGGTATCAATACTTCATAAGTATCTTCATGACCCTTCTCACGTGATTCAGCACCAGACGATCCATCTGGAGCGCGATCTTTCTTTTACCGAGCAGCCGGTAGTCATCCTGGACCGACAGGTGAAGAAATTACGGTCGAAAGCCTTACCGTCCGTGAAGGTTCTGTGGCGTGACCCAAACAGTGAAGTGGTCACATGGGAAGCCGAGAGCGAGATGCGGAAGAAATTTCCCTATCTCTTCGAAGATACGCATAGTTAGATTTTAAATTCGGAGACCGAATTTCTTTAAGGGGGAAGATTATAACACTCTATAACGCGATTAATGTTACTTATAAGTTAATTAAGCGATATAACATAGGTTTTTGATAAAGCTTAGTTAGTAATTATTTTCGCATATTTTTATTTAATTAATTATTTATATATTTACTTTGTTATATATACACACACACTTATGTTATGCTAATCTAGTTTTAACAACATATTAAATTAAGTTAATATATGTTTTTCTATCCATGGAAAAATTAACTATATTTATTTTGTTCATAAAATATTTTAAGTAATTAAAGGGTTTTAAAAAGAAAAGAAAAGAAAAGAAATGATGAAGGAGACATGGATGTGAGGTGCATTTAATGAAGAGAGAAGAGATGGGCATGGCTCTCATGAGCCATCCCTCTTCTCTTCATTCTCTCATCTTTCTCCTCTCTCCTTCTTTTTTCTCCCACTCACCTCCTTTGTTGGAAAAAATTTTTCCACAACAAATTAAGCGTTAATCACCACAAACCATCATTAAATCACTTAATCATGGTTGGTCTCTCTTGAGAACCTTGGAACTTGCATGGTTAAGGTTTTCTTCAAGTTTTGGTGAGGTAAGGATCAAAACTCTTATGTAGGCTCTAGAAAAGCTTTTATGTTAACAAGTTTTTGCCAATCAAACTCCTAATCTTAACTTGAGTTATATTTTGTGATATTTGGACTTAAGAGATGTTCTTGGGGTTATGAAGTTCATATATTAGCTATGACCTAATCTAGGATAAATATAGTGTTATGGTAACTAAACATTCTTGTTTAAACACCAAGTTTTCCCTAAACCACCTCAATGTCTTAATTTAGTGTCAAAACTAGTTTTAGTTAAGATTTGGGTCTCATTTTAGAATATGCTATCAACCCAGAGACTTTTGAGAGAAGTTGACCTTACTGTGAGCTAGTCTTAGGGCCACGAATACAACCCCAAAACCTGAGCCCTCCCTCCATTTTTAGATCACAAATTTAATGTCTGGCCGCAAATTGCTGCCCATGTGGGGTCTTTGGGTGTGAATCTTTGTCGAGTGCTCTCTGGAACTCTAATTAGGCCTATGGAATTTGCAACTTTCTCTAATTGGTTGTATATAAAAATCTGGGACCGTTTTACCATATTTTAGGCGTTTTGTTAATGTGCGATACAGATTTTTCTGACTCTCGTTTAAGTGTTATGTGTGGTTAACAGCCCTTAGGGGTAGTCTTAGATATTGTTGCACACGTTTAACACGCTAAGCTCACACATGATAACTTGTGAAAGTTGGTTCTTTCGTATAGCGTATGTGTATGTGTCATATCGGAAATTTATTAGCCTCATGTGTTATGGTTTTGTGTGATGCTAGGATCGATTGCGGAGATTTCGGACACGGTTAAAAAAAGGAAGGATGTGGTCGGATTCGAGTAGCTCGAGACCGTTCCGGTGAGTAGATTTATCATATACGGGGGAATCGCCTAGATGGCGTTAAGCACTGATGGCTAGATTCTAATTATTAAACCTTATACTATATTCTTATACATTTGTGATTTGTGCATGAGTATCATAATGTGCATCCTATTACTTGTTACGCATTGACATATCATCATTAGGACACTGCACCATTACCAATGGTTCATGTCGCACATGCACTGACTTATATGTACACACCATTGGTAATTGACATGCCATGCACACCATAGAACTTGCTATGAATAACTACATCGTATTACATCTCATTTGGGAGTTAGACTTTCGTTATCGTACTAGCACGCATCATGTCAATATCATACATACATTGCTATTACCACTATATTCTCATATGATGTTTCGTGAGATTTCGGTTTTCGTCGATTTGGAAAACCGCAAAGTACAGTTTTAAAACTTGGATTATTTAAAACCGTGGTTTTCCCCTTGATATGATATTTGGTGTCCACCATGAGTTTTCTCAGTTCTGAGTGATGAGTATACCCGATTCGAGGAGTAAGGAGGCACCGTCTGCGGGTACATGGTGGACCCGGTACGGTACCCAGGGTAAGAAGATCGTATAGAGGCGTTGAGCCTGGCAGGAGAACACTACCTACCGGTGATTGTATGAAAACTCGGCGGATATCCGGAGGATACCGACCGGAGTTATATGATCAGATGAATATGAGGACCGATCAGAGTGACGGCGCCTGAGCTATTGGGATTTTGAGTGTCGATACTTGACAACGGTTTTATGATGATTTATTGATGGTACGTCTATTTTAATCCTCATTCCGGACTTATTATGACATGCTTTGTTTCATATAGTTGTCGCACCCTGATATTATACTTTGCTCATGATTTATGCTGCATCAATATTGTTATATATGCCATCATAATCTCAGACTTAGGATTTGTCGTTGTTACATTCATACTTGCGATTACCACGCATGATATTATTTACTACTCACGAGCTGACAACTCACCCCCATTGTGCCAAAGTGTCTTGCAGGGCCGATCCTCAGTGTAGTCGCGGCAGAGCACACTACTTTTGCTTCTTCTACTGCTACCGTTGCTTTTGGGAGTGTTCACACCAGAAAATTGCATTATTATATTCCCCATTCTTATTCTTTTTATAAATAAACAGGTGCTTTTGACGCATGTCTGCTACATGTTACAGGTTACAGATTACAGGTTCTTGGACAGAAAACAGTGAAAACGATATAAAGACGATGAAAAAGTGGACTTTAACCAATGAACAGAAGATCTTGATCAAGCCTACATAAGAAACAGTTCACAAAGCAAGATTCAAGATATCGACTCAAGGCGAAAGTTTAAAGTTCACTACAAATTGTTCACTGGAAATCTGGAACCAACCTAGAAGCCCAAATGGAAAAGAACATATAGAAATAGGAAGACAAAGTCACCAGAAGCCAGCACCAGAAATTACAGATCCCAAGTCTTCAAGTTGGCTGCGGAACCGCGGCCAAACCCTGGCTGCGGCCGCGGTTTCGCGGCCGTATTGCGCAATCAGGAGCTGATTTTTTTACTAAAACTTGTGGCGGCTTTGACTGGTCTTTATAGGGCTATTTTTGTAAATGTAGACATGCGAGTCATTGTAACCCCAGGGTTTCCTATTCTTTATAAATAGGAACCCAAAACATTGTATTTTCTTTATGCCTCCTTTTAATAAAATACAAATTCAGATCTCTTTATGGAGAACATCGGTGCCTCTCTTCAATTCATCTATTCAGATCTGACAACCCTGCGTAAATGGTTGGAGAGATCCATCTGTAAAGTAAGTAGATTTATTTATTTCCTTGCCCTAGATAATTTCAATTCCCGCCCTAGATTAAATTTATTTTCCTTCCCTAGTATAGATTTTATTTATCTGCCCTACTTATAACTTTCAATTAATTGCCCTAGGTAGAATAATTAGGTTTTTAGATTTAATAACCAATCCGAACACCCTTCAGAATTAACTCGTTAGTGCGATTAGGAGATTCACAACATCCCTGTGGACCGACCCGTACTCACCGGCTAGCTACAAGCGACGCCGTTCTTGATTGCGGTAATAGATAGTTTTTGACACAAATCAAATGGCGCCGTTGCCGGGGATGGCGTGTTATTTCCTTTTCGCAATTTCGGGTTAATCATAAAATAAAAAAATCATAAAAATCATAAAAATCAATAAAAATATAAAAATATATAATCTGTTATTTTTGGAAGGGATACTTTCTTGTTTGAATTTTTGCAGGATATACAAATTCGGATCTGGAAATTTCCAGAAAGCGAAACGGAAAAAGAGATATCGGAACATAAGGGATTTTAAAAAACAGAGAAGCACAAAAATTTTGGAGCCCCAAACCCACCAACCCGCCGCGATTCCGCGGCCAAAACCCACCTTAGGCCGCGGAACCGCGGCCGTCTCGTCGAATCAGGGCACCGAATTTTTTTTAGGGATTCGCGCCCGCTTCTCCACCGCGGAACCGCGGTGGGAACATCACATTGGCCGCGTAAGGGCGGTCATCTAGAGGCATCATCTGGCGAAAATTTTTCTGTAAGCTCCGCTCTTTCTCTTCTGCAAATATTGATATATTCTCTGTGGATTTGCCTGCAGGATTTTTTGTGGTTTAAAAATATATTCCCTTCCAAATAACGATCTTGTGCAGGATTTTTGGGCCCCGCTTGAAATGAAATTAGATTGCAAGTAATATTGTGCTGCTGCATATCTTGTGTTGAAAATCTTTTTGCAACAAAATTTTTTCCAAACAAAGAGAAAAAGAATAAAAATCAAAAGGACAAATTTTATTAGAAACTTGCAAAAAATTTTGGCCGCAATTAGATCCTTGCACCACAAACCTTCCTTCTTTTCACCCCTTCTTCTAACATGGGTACCCCACACAATAAATCATTAGCCGACCTTTGGTATCCCGAACCTAATTTTGCGTCGTACGTTAATTTGTTCGGTCAATTTAAAGACGATCCTTCCTTACCTAAAATATCTTTGAAAGATCAAATAGAGGCGTCTAGGAGAAGCAGTTTGACTTTTCAACCAAATTTGTGTCAACCAAGTCAACCTTTACCACCTACATATGTTGATACCACTTCTTCAAGTCCTTCTGCCACTCCTAGGCCGATGTCCATTGCTGAGCATATTGCTCAATCTCGTAGCCGATCTTTCACCCCTCTCTACTCATCTAGTTCTAGGGATCCACACGATTATTCACCTTTTTATCCACATGTTGACCCTACTCCTGTCCAATCACCCACTTCCTACCAGTCATACTCGACGTTCCCACCTTCACTAGACACTGTTTCGACACAGCCATTAGGGAGTTTCACATATCCAACCAATTTCGAATCTTTTACCGAAATCCCCTCACCACCTAAGTCTAGTTTGGAAGAGTCGTTGGAGGCGTATATCACAGCAACAAACAAAATGACTAGGAATGTGGAAGCATCCGTGGCCGCCCTTATGCAACCTGCTGAACCGGTAGCTAATTTTCCGCTAGCTCCAAATTTTTCAATGCATAAGGAGGCGGTTGGACAGAGTGAGAATGTGAGAGGATTTTCAAATCAAACCTACCCTTACCCAATTGAAGCCCACAACTTCTGTTTTCCATCGATTGCCCTAAATAGTTCACCTGTTGAAAATAAAAATGAGTTGTGTGATTTTGTAGTGCTTGATTTGCCAAATTGTGAAGAACCCCTTTCGAGTGAAACCACACTTAATCCTTTCGATCTTTACACCTCCACTCTAGAACCTACATTGATAAACATCCATGCTTTTGAGGAGGTGTCTAAAGAAATTGATTTTCACTTGATTGAGGATATAGAAGCCGGGAATATTTCGGATGATGAACCTGTCGATTTAATTGAAATTTTATGTTCAAATCATCATCCTGAGTTATTAGATGTTTCTCCCGAATCTCATATGCGTCTAGATTTTGATGATAATGGCATGGATGAGTTAAATATTGAGGATAGTATTGAGGAAAGTCTTGAGGATAATATTGAGGTTGAATCATTTTTATTTGATGTGTCTGATTTTCCAATTCATCCTCCTGAACCTTTGACTGTTATATCACACTCCCTCCTTCCCATCGTTCCGACCCCGCTTGAAGACTGTGAGCTTGAAACCTTTTCCTTTGAATCTGACACAATTCTCACAGACGATAACACCTACGAGTGTTTCACTTTTTCGGACGATGTTGATGACTCACCGCCCGAGTTTGAGTCCTTTACATTTTCAGATGAGCCATCAGACTCGGTTGATTATAATAGTTTCGAACCATTAATGGAATCTTTCAAGTTCGAAACAGTTTACTACGGTGAGAAAGATACTATCCCTAATTCCCTCCCTTTCGTCTTTCCCATTGTTCCGACCGAACAAGAGACCGTTACACTTTCATCTCCTATACCAAGTTCGGCGTACCCATGTTTCCTTGCGAATCTTGAGGGTTTTGACCCCATTTCAAGACGGGTTGATAGGTTAACGCAATCACTTTTAACACATCGGTCATCACAACTTGCGCTAATTTATTCGCTCGATTTACACCCTCGAGATCGCGCGACCCTTCTTTCTCCTTTCCGCCATTCTTCTCCCCCACCGAGACCATATTCTACCATTCTTCTTTCCACACGGTCTCGGGTGTTTCTCATTTCTTTCTTATACACCCCATTATTTCACCAACTCGGCCATTACCACGATAAGATATTTGAATGGTTGGTGTTAACCTTTGGCTTGTGTAAGGCCAAGCTTAAGTTTGGGGGGAACCTTTGTATATATGTACATATTTTTTTTTTATTTTCTTTTTCTATAAAAAATTAAAAAAATTTCAAAACATTAAAAAATGAAAAAAATTTATAAATAAATAAACAGGGGAGTGCCGGTATTTTGACCCTCTTGGTTTAGTATGACAGTGAGGACACTGTCTAGTTCAAGTTTGGGGGTATGCTCGGTACGTCTTCTTCCTCCGCATTCATTTGTACATATTTTTGCATTTGCATATTTATTTGAAAATCTATAAAAATTGAAAAATTTCAAAAATTATAAAAATCATTGTATTCAATTTTGGCTAATTGACTTGAGTTTGACAGATAGGTTAACTGGTTAGGAACAACTAGATCTTAGACTTAGTGAATTAAAAACCCTAAAAATAACATTCCTTAAAGTTTAACGGTAGAAAGTATATGCCTTGTAGTTTATTTAGAAATAGGCAAATTTTGGGTTCACTTCTTGGTCTAAGTCAAAATGAGGGAAGAATATTGAAGCTTTTATTAGAGTATAAGTTTGAAAAATAGTTCCTAACTTAAGTCTAGATTCTGAAAACGTATACCCTACAATTTGCACAATCACGTACCTTGAAACTTGGAATAGTAGAGGAGACCTTGAAATGCTCTTGTCTAAAGTCCTTAGTACGAAGCGAAAAAATATATAAAAGTGTGAATAAAGAATAAAAAAAAATGAACACTGGTTTTTGTGATTACTTAAGGCTGTAAAAATAGAAAAATATTTAGCGAGGGTGCTTCATCACCTAGTGCCTTAGACCAACTGGTTTGGGAGTCACTGCTAAAGCCTTGGGTGTTGCAAGACTAGGAATTACGCTTTAAAGTGCTAACGCATTTTGTAATCGGTCGTTGGTACCTCACGAAGTATTAACGGTCGCATGAAGGATGTGTAAGCGAAATTCAATTAAAAATTCACCAACTAATTAGTACTTTGGACAACGGACAAGGGTATGATTGCTTGATTTGAAATTCCAAGTGTAGGAGAGATTTATACACACACGTAGGGGTATGTGATTGGGATTTAGATGAGAGAAAGGAATGAAAAATAGAACTTGTATCTTTAGTAGAGTTGATAGAAATTCCTAAGTGGAGATGGAACCCTAGAAGGAAAACTTAAGAGATGCCGAAAGCTAAGTAATTCTATAGAACATATATAATCTTAAGTTAGATGATGAGGAAGTGTGAAGAATATGGGTGGATGATTTATGAGTCGAAGATAATAGAATTCCTTGTTGGGAAAACTTAATTGGATAACAAAAGTTAATGGACCGAATTGATAGGATTTTGTGGGTGTAATCCGCTGAAAACCCTCAGGAGACAACACTCCTCCTACTAGGGACACCTAGAGGTTTAACGGCTTGTTGCACGAGCTCAGTGCAATCGCGTTTCCCTGCGAAAGTGTGGTTAGGATTTTAGTGAATAAAAATAAGTTTGCTCGAGGACGAGCAAAAGATATGTTTGGGGGTATTTGTTCACACCAGAATATTGCATTATTATATTCCCCATTCTTATTCTTTTTATAAATAAACAGGTGCTTTTGACGCATGTCTGCTACATGTTACAGGTTACAGGTTCTTGGACAGAAAACAGTGAAAACGATATAAAGACGATGAAAAAGTGGACTTTAACCAATGAACAGAAGATCTTGATCAAGCCTACATAAGAAACAGTTCACAAAGCAAGATTCAAGATATCGACTCAAGGCGAAGGTTTAAAGTTCACTACAAATTGTTCACTGGAAATCTGGAACCAACCTAGAAGCCCAAATGGAAAAGAACATATAGAAACAGGAAGAGAAAGTCACCAGAAGCCAACATCAGAAATTACAGATCCCAAGTCTTCAAGTTGGCCGTGGAACCGCGACCAAACCCTGGCTGCGGCCGCGGTTCCGCGGCCGTATTGTGCAATCAGGAGCTGATTTTTTTACTAAAACTTGTGGCGGCTTTGACTGGTCTTTATAGGGCTATTTTTGTAAATGTAGACATGCGAGTTATTGTAACCCTAGGGTTTTCTATTCTTTATAAATAGGAACCCAAAACATTGTATTTTCTTTATGCCTCCTTTTAATAAAATACAAATTCAGATCTCTTTATGGAGAGCATCGGTGCCTCTCTTCAATTCATCTATTCAGGTCTGACAACCCTGCGTAAATGGTTGGAGAGATCCATCTGTAAAGTAAGTAGATTTATTTATTTCCTTGCCCTAGATAATTTCAATTCCCGCCCTAGATTAAATTTATTTTCCTGCCCTAGTATAGATTTTATTTATCTGCCCTAGTTATAACTTTCAATTAATTGCCCTAGGTAGAATAATTAGGTTTTTAGATTTAATAACCAATCCGAACACCCTTCGGAATTAATTCGTTAGTGCGATTAGAAGATTCACAACATCCCTGTGGACCGACCCGTACTCACCGGCTAGCTACAAGCGACGCCGTTCTTGATTGCGGTAATAGATAGTTTTTGACACAAATCAGGGAGTGATATATTTTGTAGTGGGGTTGCGAGTATTCATGTACCTTCTACTTTGTACTCTTTTCTTTGTATCCAGTATACCCCATCTACTACATGTATGTATTGACTTAGAGACGAGACTAGGAGATTGAGATTGTATTATATTTGATTATGGGCATCGTGTTCGTATGAGCCGACTTTTGCTTTTATGTTGTGGTTATTGTTTGCATTTCGGATTTTCTTATTTCTTCACCTATGGCGTCGTATATTTGCTTTGTGTTTGTGTTCCACCTAGAGGTATGAGATTGCTCCCAAGTGGGGATGCTTCTATATATATTGTTTATGTATCTATTTGGATCAGTTTTTACAAAAAAAAATGCTGCCGAATTTTTAGTAACAACTTGAGATTTAAAAAGGGTTTGATATAACTCTTCTATTTTTAAAAATTGATATCTTGAAAACAAATATTTTACCACTCTAATTTATTTCACGGTTTATATTCTGGGTTTCGGCTTATTTAAATTACGTTACGCCTTTAGACGTTGCGTGATTTAAGTGCCGGTCACGTTCCGATTTGGGTCGTGACAATAATGGTATAATTTACTCAATATCTAATAGCTAATGAGCAAGTTCTATTCTTGTGATCCTTAAAAATTCTGGCATCATGGCTATAACTAATGAGGCTAATGAATTGATTCAAACTCGCACCCAAACTGGGTGGCCGGTATATATTAATTATAGAAAACTCAATACCGCAACGAGGAAAGATCACTTCCTTCTACCTTTATTGACCATATTTTGGAACGATTAGCCGGGCATGAGTACTACTGTTTCTTGGACGGATGCTCCGGCTATAACCAGATTCCCATTGCCGAAAAGGATCAAGATAAAGCAACTTTTACTTATCCTTTCGGTACTTTTGCTTATAGACGCATACCCTTTGGCTTATGTAATGCTCCCGCTACAGTTTAGGGTGTATGATGGGGATATTCTCGGACATGGTCGAGATTTTTTTGGAGATATTTATGAACGATTTATCTATATTTGGGGACTCCTTTTAGGAATGCTTACGTCATCTTAACACTGTTCTTACCCGCTGTAAGGATAAGAATTTAACTTTGAATTGGGAAAAATGTTATTCCATGGTTCAAGAAGTTACTGTCTTAGGGCATATCATTTCATGAAAAAGCATTGACGTAGTCAAAGCTAAAATAGATGTCATTTCCAACCTTCCTCCTTCTAAATGCGTCAAAAATATACGATCCTTTCTTGGTCATGCAGGATTTTATAGGCGATTCATTAAGGACTTTAGAAAAATTGCTAGACCCTTAACACTTCTCTTGGCCAAAAATACAACATTTCACTTCGACTTGGATTGCATGGCTGCTTTTGAATTATTTAAACGTTTTCTTACTACAGCCCCCATTCTATCATCTCCGGATTGGAATCAACCTTTTGAGCTTATGTGTGATGCATCCGATTTTTCTATTGATACAGTCTTAGGACAACACATTGATAAGATGCCATATGTAATTTACTATGTAAGTAGGACCTTGAAAGATACCAAAATGAATTATACAACTACCGAGAAAGAACTCTTGGTAGTTGTATTTGCATTAGAAAAATTCAGGCCCTACTTAATTGGCTCTCCAGTTGTAGTTTACACCGATCATTTCGCTCTAGGACATCTTTTATCAAAGAAAGATGATAAATCCAGGCTAATACATTGGATTCTGTTGTTACAAGAATTTGATCTTGTCATACGAGACAAGCGTGGATGTGAAAATGTTGTAATCGACTATCTTTTATGACTTTCTTCTTCGCCAACGTTGACCTTACCAATAAACAATTCCTTTCCAGACGAACAGCTCTTGACCATATCCTGCGAACATTGGTTCGCGTATATTGTGAATTATTTTTCAACGGGACTTCTACCTAGCGAATGGTCAAAACAAGACAATCACCGATTTCTATCTCAAGTAGAACACTTTTACTGCGATGAACCCTATTTTTTTAAGTATTGTCCCGATCAGATTATTCGCCGATGTGATCTTAATAATGAGTTCAAGAGTGTATTGTCTTTCTACCATGATCAAGCATGTGGCGGTCACTTTGGTTGAAGAAAAACGGCGGAGAAATTTTGCAATGTGATTTTTATTGGCCAACGTTATTTAAAGATGCATATGATTATTGCAAAACTTGTTAACGGTGTCAACACATGGGTCGGATTTCATGGAGAAATGGGATGCTACTCCAATCTATCTTGGTTGAGGAGATATTTGATGTTTGGGGAATTGATTTTATGGGTCCATTTCCTAACTCTTTTGGGAATTTATATATTTTATTAGCGGTTGATTATGTCTCTAAATGGTTGGAAGCGATACCGTGTCGTACTAATGACAAAAAGGTTGTTGTTAAGTTCCTTAAAGAAAATATCTTTTCGCGATTCGAACACCCTCTCGCTATAATTAGCGACAATGGGATGCGTTTTCTGTAATCGGTCTTTCAAGGTTTTGATGCGGAAATATTCAATCAACCACAAGCTTTCTACGCGCTATCATCCCCAAACGAGCAGGCAAGCTGAGATCTCCAATAGACAGATTAAATAAATTTTGGAGAAAACGGTTTCTAAGTACCGTAAAGATTGGTCCACCAAATTGAAGGATGCACTTTGGGTATTTCGTACCGCCTATAAGACAGATCTTGGTATATCTTCATACCGACTAGTGTTTGGGAAAGCTTGTCACCTTCCTGTCGAGATCGAACATAAAGCAATGTTGGCTATTAAAGAGCTTAATTATGAATTTGATCAAGCTGGTAGCTATCGGAAGCTGCAATTAAATGAGCTAAGCGAACTTTGTGATGAAGCTTACGATAATGCGGTAATAGTATAGAACCGGACAATGGAGTTCCATGACAAAAACCTTTTGAGAAAAACTTTCACACCGAGACAGCAAACCCTTCTTTACGATTCCCGTCTTCATCTTCATCCGGGTAAACTAAGATCTTGTTGGAAAGGACCTTTTGTGGTGCAAAATATATACCCGCACCGTGCAGTGGATGTATAAATGTTAAAAACGGTTTTATTTTCAAAGTAAATGGCATAGATTAAAATCGTACTTTTCCGCTGACCCATCGGAGGAGCTTCTGTTCTTGCAGTAGCCGCTTTATCACTACTAATTTTCCTCTGCCTCACCTCCATGTTTCGATAACATTGTTTCATTTAAGAATGGAGGTGTGTAAAAAAAATATAACTGAATATATGTGCATGCTTAAGAACAAGTTTGTGGGTGGTTTTTCATTTAACTATCTTTGCCTTATTATTTTCCTCCCAAGTCTACAGGTTTATGCACTCAAAGAACAATATCAGTAGGAACACTGATGCCAAAAGGTTTGGGAAGAGTTTTGTATTTACTAAAATATCATTTAGCACTGGGCACTATATACGAAAAAATTGAATGAAATTTTTTTCGAAATAAAAATTAGAAAGTGAATATACATATAAAAGATAGAAAGAGATTTAAGAAATGCAAGAAAATTAGATGTCTTAAAACGAAGCTAATAATAGATAGTAATAAGCTGTTGTCTTAAGGGTTAGTAAGATGAAGAAAATTACTAATATGAGAATAGAAATAAATCTGAAAAATAGTTCTTATTTTTGAATCTAAACTTCTGAATGTTGACACCCTACTATATGCACTTGCACATATCTTGAAATTTGAGATAATAGAGAATACCTTGAAATGCTCTTGTCTAAAAGAATGAAGAAAAAATATATAAACAAAAATATAAATGACACATAAAAAAATAAATGGTGAAGAAAAATGAACACCGGTTTTGTAATTATTTAAGGCAGCATAAAAAATGTAGCGAGGATACTTTATTACCTAGTGCCTTAGACTAACTGATTTCGGAGCCACTGCTAAGACTTGGTTGTTGCAAGACTAGAATATTGCTAATTACGCCTTAAATAGTGAGCACATTTGGTAATCGATAGGTTAGTACCTCAAGAAGTATTAACGGCCGTATGAAGAATGTGTAAGTAAATCTATCTAAATCATTCACCGACTAAAAAGTACTAAGAAATAAGGATAATGTGTATGATTGCTTGAATTGAATTGTTCAAGTGTAGGGATGTCTTTACACACACGTATGGGTATATGATCGATATTTGGAGGAAAAGTAAGGAGGAAGAATAAAGACGTTGTTTTATTGAGAGATAATATGATTTCTGATATCTTTTCATGACTATTAAGATAGGGCTCATGACAACTAAAAAGCCAGTATAGTTTGAAACACTTCTTTTCATGTTTTTTCTTGTATATGTTCGTTATCTTTGCATGTAATTTTTATATTCTTTCTTTTGTTTTGGGATTTTGTGGGTGAAATCCGCTGAAAACCCTCAGGAGACAATACTCCTCCTACTAGGTATACCTAGAGATTTAAAGGCTTGTTGCATAAGCTAAGTGCTATCGTGTGTTGCCTACAAAAATGTGCTAGGTTTTTCCTTTTCTTTTGATAATAAATAGTTTGCTCGGTACGATCAAAAATAAGTTTGGGGTATTTGATTAGTCTAAAATATTGCACATTTGTATGAACATTTTCCCTACTATTATTAATAAATAAAAGGTGTTAATTATAAATAAAGAACATATGTCGGTTTATTTGTAATAGTTTATTATCATATGTTTTTTCATTTATAATTAATATAATTAGGGAAAATATATGCATATAATATTTAAATGAAATATTAGTAATTAAAATATGCATATCATATCAAATATTCCTAATCAATATTCTTAAGATATTATATCATATGAGTGGTTGGAATAATATCTCAAAAATATCAAATGTTATTAACACTTTGATTTGAGATATTGTGCAGGTATTAGCTCGGTCTGAAATCTATGTAGGAGAACCAAATCAAATCGGGATATTGAAACGGAATCTGCCAAATTTTAGAAGAAAATCGAGAAATTTAGAAACGGCTTGGATTATGGGCAATATTTTCAGAATCTATATATCAAGAGGATCTCCAAATATCGAGACAAAAAGGCAGAAAAAATCTCAAGTCCCAATCCCACTGGGAGGCGGCGGATCCGCGGTCATATGTGGCATTAGGCGGCGGAACCGCAGTTCTTTGGTGGCCGTTGGATGTGGGATTTTAGGGTATGATCGTAACTACATTTACTTACATATAGCATTTAGGGTTTCTAGTTTTAGAGACTATATAAAGGACCGTGAGTTATGCATTTGAAAATCATCAAAAAAAAACTATCCAACAATTGAAAATCCCAAATTCAAAGTTTAAGAGAGAGATCTACGAGCAAAACTAGGGTTCTTGTAATATACTTTTGAAGAAGAAAAATTTGTAATGCAATAATGGATTGATAAAGGTAGTTTTTGTTTTAATTTTTTTCGCATTTACTTTTTCTGCATTTATTTTACGCATTACTTTTTCTGCATTATTTTCTGCACTTCTAATATGACTTCATTCATCTTCCATATCACTTTTAAATTGTTACTAACTATGAGCAAGTAATTTCTTACTTGCTAGGGTTTGTAGTATAGGGTAGAATAATGGATGAAATAATTTTTAATTTCTTTTGACATTTTAATACTTATAAACTTTAGTAAAATAAATATTAACTCTCTTATCGAACGCGCTATCAATTTATTGATAGTCATGACCACGATTTGAGATTAGTTAAACACTTGTTTTGTTAAAAGGTTGAGATTAATAGAGATCAATGAAAATACAAGGGTGGTAGTGGGAAACCCTAGTTCCCTCCAAGAATCTTTACTCCACATTCATCGCTATCTCTCTAAATTTTAAACTATTAAAAGATCAAAAGAGACATTTCTAAATATTCATCTATTAACTACTAAGTCCTATAAAACCTACAAGCCCTTCTATTATAAATTTTGTATCCATATTAAAATAAAATGACAATAATCCCTCATCTATTTTATTAATTCGTTTAAAATAAGAAAAGAGGTTCATGTTTCCCTACAGACGACCCGTACTCATCGCGGCTAGCTATTTACGACACCGTCTTGATTATGGTTATTTACAAAACACATACAAACACCTATTTTGGTACACCAATCAAGTTGCAAGATTGCTTAGGAATGAAGGGGACAAGACTTGTGAACATGTACAAATCCATATGGAATTGCAAGTGTCTGTGTTTGGTTCAAAATAATTGTAAGAACCTGTTTGGTTGCAAAACTTCAGAATAGGATGTTTCGATTCCTAAAATAATTATCTCTGATGGAATCTAAAAACTTTTATCTCTAAAATTTTTCTAAACAATTGCAGAGTCTTAGTTTAGACATGAGAATGACACAGAATGAAAACGTGGCATTTTCATGAAAATTCAGGTATCGATACATCGTAAGTACCTTCATGACCCATCTCACGCGATTCAGCACCAGACGATCCAGCTGGAGCGCGATCTTTCTTTCACCGAGCAGCCGGTAGTCATCCTGGACCGGCAGGTGAAGAAATTACGGTCGAAAACCTTACCGTCCATGAAAGTTCTATGGCGTGGCCCGAACAGTGAAGAGGTCACATAGGAAGCCGAGAGCGAGATGCGGAAGAAATTTTCCCATCTCTTCGTAGGTACGCGTTGTTAGATTTTAAATTCGAGGACCGAATTTCTTTAAGGGGGAGGATTGTAATGTTCTATAACGCGATTAGAGTTACTTATACGTTAATTAAGCGATATAACATAGGTTTTTGATAAAACTTAGTTAGTAATTATTTTCGCATATTTTTATTTAATTAATTATTATTTATTTATTTATGTACTTTTTTATATATGTACACACTTATGTTATGCTAATTTAGTTTTAACAACATATTAAATTAAGTTAAAACATGTTTTTCTATCCATGGAAAAATTAGCTATATTTATTGTGTTCTTAAAATATTTTAAGTAATTAAAGGGTTTTAAAAAGAAAAGAAATGAAAAGAAATGATGGAGGAGACATGGATGTGAGGTGCATTTAATGAAGAGAGAAGAGATGGGCATGGCTCTCATGAGCCATCCCTCTTCCCTTCATTCTCTTATCTTTCTCATCTCTTCTTCTTCTTTCTCCCACTCACCTCCTCTCTTGGAAAAAAAATTTCCACAACAAATTAAGTGTTAATCACCACAAACCATCATTAAACCCTCACTTAATCATGGTTAGTCTCTCTTGAGAGCCTTGGAGCTTGCATGGCTAAGGTTTTCTTCAAGTTTGGGTGAGGTAAGGATCAAAACTCTTAAGTAGGTTATAGAAAAGCTTTTATGTTAACAAGCTTTTGCTAATCAAACTCCTAATCTTAAACAGAGTTATGTTTTGAAATATTTGGACTTAAGAGATGTTCTTGGGGTTATGAAGTTCAAAGATTAGCTATGACCTAATCTTGGTTAAATAGAGTGTTTTGGTAACTAAATATCCTTATTTAAACACCAAGTTTTCCCTAAACCACCTCAATGTTTTAATTTAGTGTCAAAACTAGTTTTAGTTAAGATTAAGGTCTCGTTTTAGAAGCTGCTATCAATCCAGAGACTTTTGAGAGAAGTTGCCATTACTGTGAGCTAGTCTTAGAGCCACAAATACAACCCCAAAACCTGAGCCCTCCCCTCCATTTTTAGATCGCAAATTTAATGTCTGGCCGCAAATTGCTGCCCATCTGGGGTCTTTGGGTGTGAATCTTTGTTGAGTGCTCTCTAGAACTCTAATTAGGCTTATGGAATGTGCAACTTTCTTTAATTGGTTATATATAAAAATCTGGTACCGTTTTACCATATTTTAGGCATTTTGTTAACGTGCGATACGGATTTTTCTGACTCTCGTTTAAGTGTTTTGTGTGGTTAACAGCCCTTAGGGGTAGTCTTAGATGTTGTTGCACACGTTTAACACGCTAAGCTCACACATGATAACTTGTGAGAGTTGGTTCGTTCGTATAGCGTATGTGTACATATCATATCAGAAATTTATTAGCCTCATGTGTTATGGTTTTGTGTGATGGTAGGATCAATTGCGGAGATTTCAAAAACGGTTAGGAAAGGGAAGGAGGTGGTCGGATTCGAGTAGCTCGAGACTATTCCGGTGAGTAGATTTATCATCTACGGGGGAATCGCATGGATGGCGTTAAGCACTGATGGCTAGATTCTAATTATTAAACCTTATACTATATACTTATACATTTGTGATTTCTGTATGAGTATCATAATGTGCATCCTATTACTTGTTACGCAATGACATATCCTCATTAGGACACTGCACCATTACCAATGGTTCATGCCGCACATGCACTGACTCATATGTACACACACCATTTGTAATTTCCATGCCATGCATACCATAGAACTTGCTACGAATAACTACATCGTATTACATCTCATTTGGGAGTTAGACTTTCGTTATCGTACTAGCACGCATCATGTCAATATCATACATACATTGCTATTAGCACTATATTCTCATATGATGTTTCGTGAGATTTTGGTTTTCGTTGATTTGGGAAACCACAAAGTACAGTTTCGAAACTTGGATTATTTAAAAATGTGGTTTTTACCTTGATATGATATTTTGTGTCCACCATGAGTTTTCTTAGTTCTAAGTGATGAGTATACCCGATTCGAGGAGTGAGGAGGCACCGTCTGCGGGTACATGGTGGATCCGGTACGGTACCCCAGGGTAAGAAGATCATATAGAAAGGCGTTGAGCCTGGTAGGGGAACACTACGTACCGGTAATTGTATGGAAACTCGGTGGATATCCGGAGGATACCGACCGAAGTAATATGATCAGATGAATATGAGGAACGATCAGAATGACGGCGCCTAAGATATTTGGATTTTGAGTGTCGATACTTGATAACGGTTTTATGATGATTTATTGATGGTACCTCTATTTTAATCCACATTCAGGACTTATTATAACATTCTTTGTTTTATATAGTTTTTGCACCCTGATGTTATACTTTGCTCATGATTTATGCTGCATCAATATTGTTATATATGCCATCATAATGTCATACTTAGGATTTTTCGCTGCTGCGTTCATACTTGCGATTACCACGTATGATGTTATTTACTAATCATGAGCTGGAAACTCACCTCCGTTGTGCCACAGTGTCTTGCAGGGCCGATCCTCAATGTAGTCGCGGCGCGGCACACTACTTTTGCTTCTTCTACCGCTACCGTTGCTTTTGCAAGTGATATATTTTGAAGGTGAGTTGCGAGTATTCATATACCTTCTACTTTGTACTCTTTTATTTGTATCTAGTATACTCAATCTACCACATGTATGTATTGACTTAAAGATGAGACTAGGAGATTGAGATTGTATTATATTTGACTATGGGCGTCGTGTTTGTATGAGCCGACTTTTGCTTTTATGTTGTGGTTATTGTTTGCATTTCGCATTTGCTTATTTCTTCGCCTATGGCGTCGTATATCTACTTTGTGTTTGTGTTCCGCCTAGAGCTGTGAGATTGCTCCCAAGTAGGGATGCTTCTATATATATTGTTTATGTATCTATTTGGATCAGTTTTTACAAAAGAAATGCTGCTGAATTTTTAGTAACAACTTGAGATTTAAAAAGGGTTTGATATAACTCTTCTACTTTTAAAAATTGATATCTTGAAAACAAATATTTTACCACTCTAATTTATTTCATGGTTTATATTCTGGGTTTCGGCTTACTTAAATTACGTTACGCCTTTAGACATTGCGTGATTTAAGTGACGATCACGTTCCGATTTGGGTCGTGACAATAATGGTATAATTTATCTAATATCTGATAGCCAATGGGTAAGTCCTATTCATGTGGTCCCTAAAAACTCTGGCATCACAATCATAACTAATGAGGCTAATGAATTGATTCAAACTCGCACCCAAACTGGGTGGCGGATATATATTGATTATAGAAAACTCAATGCTGCAACGAGAAAAGATCACTTCTCTCTACCCTTTATTGACCAGATGTTAGAACGGTTAGCCGGTCATGAGTACTATTGTTTCTTGGACGGATACTCCGGCTATAACCAGATTTCCATCGCCGAAAGGGATCAAGATAAGACAATTTTTAGTTGTCCTTTCGGTACTTTTGGTTATAGATGCATACCCTTTGGGTTATGTAATTCTCCCGCTACATTTCATGGTGTATGATGGGGATATTCTCGGACATGTTTGAGAATTTTTTGGAGATATTTATGGACGATTTATCCATATTTGGGGACTCCTTTGAGGAATGCTTACTTCATCTTGACACTGTTCTTACCCGCTGTAAGGATAAGAATTTAATTTTGAATTGAGAAAAATGTCATTTCATGGTTCAAGAAGGTATTGTCTTAGGGTATATCATTTCATGAAAAGGCACTAAGGTAGTCAAAACTAAAATAGATGTCATTTCCAACCTTCCTCCTTCCAAATGCGTCAAATATATACGATCATTTTTTGGTCATGCAGGATTTTATAGGCGATTCATTAAGGACTTTAGAAAAATTGTTAGACCCTTAACTCTTCTCTTGGCTAAAAATACAACATTTTACTTCGACTTGGATTGCGTGGCTGCTTTTGAATTACTTAAACGTTTTCTCACTACAGCCCCCGTTATATCATCTCCGGATTAGAATCAACCTTTTGAGCTTATGTATGATGCATCCGATTTTTCTATTGGTGTAGTCTTAGGACAGCACATTGATAAGATCCCACATGTAATTTACTATGTAAGTAGGACCTTGAACAATACCAAAATGAATTATACAACTATCGAGAAAGGACTCTTGGTAGTTGTATTTGTATTAAAAAAATTCAGGCCATACTTAATTGGCTCTCCAATTGTAGTTTACACCGATCATTCCGCTCTAAGACATCTTTTGTCAAAGAAAGATGCTAAATCCAGGCTAATACATTGGATTATGTTGTTACAAGAATTTGATTTTGTCATACGAGACAAGAGTGGATGTGAAAACGTTGTAACCGACTATCTTTTACGACTTTCTTCTTCGCCAACGTTGACCTTACCAATAAACAATTGCTTTCCATACGAACAGCTCTTGACCATATCCTACGAATCTTGGTTCACGGATATTGTGAATTATTTATCAATGGGACTTCTACCCAGCGAATGGTCAAAACAAGACAATCACCGATTTCTATCTCAAGTAAAACACTTTTACTGGGATGAACCTTATTTGTTTAAGTATTGTCCCGATCAGATCATTCGCCGATGTGTCCTTAATAATGAGTTCAAGAGTGTATTGTCTTTCTGCCATGATCAAGCATGTGGCGGTCACTTTGGTCGAAGAAAAATGCCGGTGAAAGTTTTGCAACGTGGCTTTTATTGGCCAACGTTATTTAAAAATGCATATGATTATTGCAAAACTTGTTAACGGTGTCAATACATGGGTCGGATTTCATGGAGAAATGGAATGCCGCTCCAACCTATCTCGGTTGTGGAGATATTTGATATTTGGGGAATTGATTTTATAGGCCCATTTCCCAACTCTTTTAAGAATTTATACATTTTATTAGCGATTGATTATGTCTCTAAATGGGTGGAAGCGATACCATATCGTACTAATGACAACAAGGTTGTTGTTAAGTTCCTTAAAGAAAATATCTTTGCTTGATTCGAACACCCTCGCGCTATAATTAGCGACAATGGGACGCATTTCTGTAATCCGTTTTTCGAGGTTTTGATGCGGAAATATTCATTCAACCACAAGTTTTCTACGCCTTATCATCCCCAAATGAGCGGGCAAGCTGAGATCTCCAATAGACAGATCAAACAAATTTTGGAGAAAACGGTTTCTAAAAACCGTAAAGATTGGTCCACCAAATTGAAGGATACTCTTTCGGCATTTCGTACCGCCTATAAGACAAATCTTGGTATGTCTTCCCGACTAGTGTTTGGGAAAGCTTACCACCTTCCTGTCGAGATCGAACATAAAGCAATGTGGGCTATTAAAGAGCTTAATTATGATTTTGATCAAGCTGGCAGCTATCGGAAGCTGCAATTAAATGAGCTAAGCGAAATTTGTGATGAAGCTTATGATAATGTGGTAATAGTAAAGAACCGGACAAAGGAGTTCTATGACAAAAATCTTTTAAGAAAAACTTTCACACCGGGACAACAAATACTTCTTTACGATTCCCGTCTTCATCTGCATCTGGGTAAACTAAGATCTCGTTGGAAAGGACCTTTTGTGGTGCTGTATGTGTACCCACACGGTGCAGTGGATGTATAAATGTTAAAAACGGTTATATTTTCAAAGTAAATGGCATAGATTAAAATCGTACTTTTCCGCCGACCCATCGGAGGAGCTCCTGCTCTTGCAGTAGCCGCTTTATCACGACTGATTTTCTTCCGCCTCACTTCCATGTTTCAATAACGTTGTTTTATCTAAGAATGGAGGTGTGTAAAAAAATATAACTGAATATATGTGTGTGATTAAGAACAAGTTTGGGGGTGGTTTTTCATTTAACTATCTTTTGCCCCTATTATTTTCCTCTCAAGTCTACAGGTTTATGCGCTCAAAGAACAATATCAGTAAGGACACTGCTGCAAAAAGGTTTGGGAGAGGTTTGTATTTACTGAAATATCATTTGGCACTGGGCACTATATATGAAAAAAATGAATGAAAATTTTTTGGAAATAAAAATTAGAAAGTGAAAAATACATATAAAAGATAGGAAGAGATTTAAGAAATGCAAGAAAATTAGATGTCTTAAAACGAAGCTACTAATAGGTAGTCATAAGCTGTTGTCCTAAAGGTTAGTAAGATGAAGAAAATTACTAATCCGAGAATAGAAATAAATCTGAAAAATAGTCATTATTTTTGAATCTAAACTTCTGAATATTGACACCCTACTATATGCACTTGCACACATCTTGAAACTTGGGATAGTAGAGAATACCTTGAAATACTCTTGTCTAAAAGAATGAAGAAAAAAATATATAAACAAAAATATAAATAACACAAAAAAATAAATGGTGAAGAAAAATGAACATTGGTTTTGCAATTATTTAAGGCAGTATAAAAAATATAGCGAGGGTGCCTTATCACCTAGTATTTTAGACCAATTGGTTTGGGAGCTACTGCTAAGCCTTAGGTGTTGCAAGACCAGAATATTACTAATTATGCTTTAAATAGTGAGCACATTTGGTAATCGGTAGGTTAATACCTCAAGAAGTTTTAACGGTCGCATGAAAAATGTGTAAGTAAATCTATCTAAAATATTCACCCACTAAAAAGTACTAAGGTATAAAGATAAAGGGTATGATTACTTGAATTGAATTTTCTAAGTGTAGAGATGTCTTTACACACACGTAGGGGTATATGATTGATGTTTGGAGGAAAAGTAGGGAGGAAGAATAAAGACGATGTTTTATTGAGTGATAATGTGATTTCTGATATCTTTTCATGACTATTAAGATAGGGCTCATGACAACTAAAAAGCCAGTATGATTTGAAACACTTCTTTTCAAGTTTTTTCTTTTATATGTTTATTATCTTTACATGTAATTTTTATATTCTTTCTTTTGTTTTGGGATTTTGTGGGTGAAATACGCTGAAAATCCTCAGGAGACAACACTCCTCCTACTAAAAACACTTAGAGATTTAAAGGTTTGTTGCATGAGCTAAGTGCAATCGTGTGTTGCCTACGAAAATGTGCTAGGTTTTTCCTTTTCTTTTGATAATAAATAGTTTGCTCGGAACGATCAAACATAAGTTTGGGGGTATTTGATTAGTCTAAAATATTGCATATTTGTATGAACATTTTTCCTACTTTTATTAATAAATAAAAGGTGTTAATTGTAAATAAAGAATATATGTGGGTTTACTTGTAATAGTTTATTATCATATTTTTTCATTTATAATTAATATAATTAGGGAAAATATATGCATATAATATTTAAATGAAATATTAGTAATTAAAATATGCATATCATTTCAAATATTCCTAATCAATATTCTTAATATATTATATCATATAAATGGTTGGAATAATATCTCAAAAATACCAAATGTTACTAACACTTTGATTTGAGATATTGTGTAGGTATTAGTTCAGGTCTGAAATTTATGTAGAAGATCCAATTAAAATCGGGATATTGAAAATGAATTTGCCAAATTTTAGAAGCAAATCGAGAAATCTAGCAATGGCAGAGACCAGGGGATATATTTTCAGAATCTATATATTAAGAGGATCTCTAAATATCGAGACAAAAAGGAAGAAAAAATCCCAAGTCCCAATCCCATTAGGAGGCGGCGGATCCACGGTCATACGTGGCATTAGGCGACGGAACCGCGGTTCTTTGGTGGCCGTTGGATGTAGGATTTTAGGGTATGATCGTAACTATATTTACTTACATATAGCATCTAGGGTTTCAAGTTTTAGAGGCTATATAAAGGACCGAGAGCTGTGCATGTTAAAATCATCAAAAAAAAGCTATCCAACAATTGAAGATCCCAAACTCAAACTTCAAGAGAGAGATCTACGAGCAAAACTAGGGTTCTTGTAATATACTTTTGAAGAAGAAAAATTTGTAATGCAGTAGTAGATTAATAAAGATAGTTTTTGTTTTAATTTTTTTCGCATTTACTTTTTCTGCATTTACTTTTACATATTACTTTTTCTGCATTATTTTCTGCACTTCTAATATGACTTCATTCATCTTCCACATCTCTTTTAAATCGTTACTAACAATGAGCGAGTAATTTCTTACTTGCTAGGGTTTGTATTATAGGGTAGAATAATGGATGAAATAATTTTTAACTTCTTTTGACATTTTAATGATTATAAATTTTAATAAAATAAATATTAATTTTCTTATCGGACGCGCTATCAATTTATTGATAGTCATGACCACGATTTGAGATTAGTTAAACACTTGTTTTGTTAAAGTCTTGAGATTAATAGAGATCAATGGAAAGACATGAGTTGTAGTGTGAAACCCTAGTTCTCTCCAGGAAGCTCTAATCCACATTCATCGCCATCTCTCTAAATTTTACACTATTAAAAGATCAAAAGAGACATTTCTAAATATTCATCCATTAACTACTAAGTCCTATAAACCCTACAATCACTTCTATTATAAATTTTATTTTCATATTAAAATAAAATGACAATAATCTCTGCTCTCTTTTATTAACTCGTCTAAACTAAGAAAAGAAGTTCACGTTTCTCTGCGGACGATCCGTACTCATGGCAGCTAGTTATTTACGACACTGTCTTGATTACGGTTATTTACAAAACACATACAAACACCTATTTTCGTACACCAATCAAGTTTTAAGATTGCTTAGGAATGAAGGGGACAAGACTTGTGAACATGTACAAATCCATATGGAATTGCAAGTTTCTGTGTTTGGTTCAAAATAATTGTAAGAACCTGTTTGGTGGCGAAACTTTAGAATAGGAAGTTTCGATTCCTAAAATAACTCTCTCTGATGAAATCTACATTTTCTTGTTTGGATGCATGGAATAAGATAAGTACTTGTTTTCTGAAATAACCATTCTTTTAGAACCTAATCGATTATTTTGTAGGAGTCGAGACAAGAATTAGGCTAAAGTATTTGCAACATAAATAAAATTTGGAATTAAAAGTTCGTGAATTTATTTTAGTATTTGGATAGAGATGAGTAAAACAAAAAAAAAATTCAACAATTGAATATTTTATTAAAGCTAACAACTTTATTTATTTATTTCCCACACAACATTTGACAAATGTATTTAACCATCTTTTTCTTTTTTTCAAAGAAAAAAGCCAAATCTATCAAGCTAGTGGGTGATCCTCCTTTTCTACTACATCATTAAAAGTGATATCTAAACCCAATATAAAGGCTAGTGGGGAATAAAAAACCGAGTAGCCTGGTAGTAAAGTAACAACCTTTTGAAAAATACTTAACCTAAGTGACAAATATCATTGGCCCACTTGTTTACCACTAGTATTTAGATGTTGTGGATTCTATAATTTAGCCTATTGGATTGATTGTAGTAGAAATTCAAGCTCGTAGACAAAGTATTACTCTATTCTTTTTCAACTCCACCAAACAAATATGAATGGATAAACTAAAGACAAGAATTTATATCATTATTCGGTGAAACCAAACAATAAAATAGAGAATCCTTATGGAATCTTGGAGAGAACATTTTAGGAATTTAGATTTTGAAATTATTCAACTAAACAGGCCCTAATATCTTACTTTGAGATATATATTGATCATGATCAAGCTATATATATGCTTTTATATTAGGTTTTTTACTCTTAACCCTCCCCAAACATAGCAAATTACTTTATACCTCAAAAACTTGGTATTTACTTCTTATCTCCAAAACTAATAAAATACATCATTTTGCCCCCTTTTACTATTTCCGTCAACTTTTAACGGCATAACATCAGTTTTTCTTTAAAATATCCCAACCATTTCTCTTGAAATACTCAATTTCTTTTCCAAATTGAAATTAGGGTTTAGACTTATGCTGCACCTTTATCAAAATCGGCGTAAAATTAGGAGCATCTTCAATATCTTTTTCTAGTTATGAAGAAATTGAATATTTCTGCATTCTTACTTGTTGTTTTCAGGTAAATGGTAAAGCTAAAATTTATGGAGAAAAATTAAAGTTAAAGTTAAAGGGATTTTTTTCTGACGGAAATCGTAAAAGGGGCAAAATGGTATATCTTATTAGTTTTGGAGAGGTAAAATGTAAATACCAAGTTTTTGGGATAGAAAATAATTTGCTATGTTTTGAGGTCTGCAGGTAAAAAAAACCTTTATATTAAGTGTCGGTTTGCTCAGATCATTATCGATTACAAGGTGACACGTCGTTCTTCTTCTAGAAGCTCTAGAAGCAGACACCTTTGAGAGCTATAATTGAGATACCTTTATAATTCAGATACCACGACTTTTCTTTTTTCTTTATTACTTTTGGCATTTAATTAGTCTTCATATGTTGTCACCATTTTGCATGTGATTTTGAAATTAATGAAAGCCTCTGATAACAAGTTTGAAACCACAACTGACCCATCCAGACAAAATTCAGAGACAGACAGAGAGAGAGAGAGACCAAATTGTTGCTATTTTAGTGAACGTGGGCAAAAACTATACTTGTTCACTATTTTGGTTCTAGACTTCCCAAAATAAGATTTTACAATGGCTATAGAAGGACACAAGAAGAGAAGAGATTTGTTAATACAAATAATCTCAATTAATGTAATACAAATTCTTGTAAGGATAATAGTTTTAGAATTCAAATTTTGGTTTCATAGTAATAAATTGGCATGCATCCTAACCTAGCTAGTTTTCTGATTAATATATAGAAGAGGAAGAAAAAGATACTTTGTGGAGTACTCGCATCTTGCATATATATAGAGAGAGACACACACACACACAAGAATCTATGCACGTGCGTTGCACGTGTTGGTTTAAAAAAAATTGATGGGAGGGAGGAGAGATAGATGTGGAGGGTTTTAGACTTTTTTTTATATTTATTTTAAAAGGGGGGAGAGATGAGGTGGAGGGCCTAGAAATTTAGGATTCTTTCTTTTTTCTTGTCTTTTTAAAAAAAATTTGGAGGGGAGTCTCTAACCAATCCCTATTTGCATTATATATATATATATATATATATATATATATATAGAGAGAGAGAGAGAGAGAGAGAGAGAGAGAGAGATGGAGGAAAGAGGCCATATGAGGGGATTTCCTCCTATGGCGTCGAAAAAATACAACCTCCATCATTTTTTTTCCGACGATCGGCATCCATCATCATCATCGTTATCATCTAAGATGCGCATACACCAAATTTCATGTGATTCCACCACTTATATACCGTTTAATGAGCAATGTAAAAAGTTCTATTGTCGGTAAACCATTAATTTTGCACCAACTATATCAACAACTATATCAACGGTAAAAAAATTGGTATAATCACATGAAATTTGGTGTATATATCCACATCTTAAATGATAAAGAAGGAGTTAATGTATGCCGATCGTCGAAAAAAATCATGGAGGGTACATTTTTCCGACGCCATAAGAGGAAATTCCCTTCTATGACCCCTTTCCTCCATTAACCTCGTGTGTGTATATATATATATATATATATATATATATATATATATATATATATATCTTAGGAGAAATGATATGGAAGGTTCTAGATAAACAATTAATTGTTTTTTTAGGAGTGATAGATGATGCGGAGGACTTGAGAGGTGAGAGAGGTGATGTGGAGAGCTTGAGAGGTGAGAATTTTTCTCATTTTTTCTATTTGTTTTAAAAAGGAAGAAGGGTGAGCCTCTAGCCAAGGATATTTGCATTATATATAGAGATATATACATAAATAGAGAGAGAGAGGGGGAGAGAGGGAGGGAGGGGGCATAGGAGGAAATTTCCTCTTATGACGTCGATAAAATATACTCTTCCCCATTTTTTTCGACGATCGGGATCCATCATTTTCATCTTTATCATCTAAGATGTGCACACACCAAATTTAATATGATTCTACCACTTTTCATCGTTGATTTAGTGGATGCAAAATTAACGGTTTACTGATAATAAAACTTTTTACTTTGCTAAATCAACGGTGAAAAGGTTATATGATCACATGAAATTTGGTGTGTCCACTTCTTAGATGATAAAGATAATGATGATGGATGCCGATCTTGGGGGAAAATGGTGGAGATTGTATTTTTTCGACGCCATAGGAGAGTTGCCTTTTTCCATAGGAGGGAGTTCCCTTCTATGGTGTCGAAAATGAGAATGATGAAGGAAAGAGGTCATAGGAGGTATGGTGTCGAAAATGAGAATGATGGAGGAAAGAGGCCATAGGAGGGAGTTCCCTTTTATGACGTTGGAAATATACAGCCTCCAACATTTTTCCTAAGATCGGCATCCATCATCATCATCTTTATCATCTAAGTGTGGACACACCAAAATTCATCTGATTTTACCACTTCTTCACCGTTGATTTGATGGGTGCAAAATTAACAGTTTACCAACAATAGAATTTTTTATATTGCTAATTCAACGGTGAAAAAGTGGTAGAATCTCATAAAATTTGGTGTACCCACATGTTAGATGATAAAAATGGTGGTGATAGGTATCGATCGTTGAAGAAAATCATGAAGGACGTATTTTTTCGACGTTATAGGAGAAAATCCACTCCTATGTAACATATTCTCTCTCTCTCTCTCTCTATATATATATATAGAGGGGGGGGATAATGGAGAAAAGATGCCATACGAAGGAATTTCCTCTCGTGGCGTCGAAAAATACACCCTTCATAATTTTTTTCGACGATCAATATCCGTCATCTCCATCTTCATCATCTAAGATGTGGATACACAAAATTTCATGTGGTTTTATCACTTTTTCACCGTTGATTTAGTTGATGCAAAATTAACGGTTTACCGACAATAGAACTTTTTACATCGCTAATTCAAGGATGAAAAAGTGGTAGAGTCGTATGATATTTGGTGATGGTGAAGAAGAAGATGATAGATGCTGATCGTCGAAAAAAATGGTGGAGGATATAAATTTTACCGACACCTAACGAAAAAGTCTCACAGAGTCTCTTTTCTTCACACCCACCCACACACACATGAGGTTAATGGAGAAAAGGTGCCATAGGAGGGAATTTCCTCCTATGGCGTCGGAAAAATACACGTTCCATAATTTTTTTCGACGATCGAACTTCCATCTTTATCATCTAAGATGTGGATACACCAAATTTCATGTGATAATACCATTTTTTCACCGTTGATTTAGTTGGTACAAAATTAATGGTTTACCGACTATAGAACTTTTTATATTGCTAATTCAACGGTGAAAAAGTGGTGGAATCACATGAAATTTGGTGTATGTACATCTTAGATAATAATGATGATGATGATGGGTGCTGATCGTCGGAAAAAATGGTAGAGGTTGTATTTTTGACGCCACAGGAGGAAATTCCCTCATATGGCCTCTTTCCTCCATTACTCTCTCTCTTTATATATATATATATATATATATATATATATATATATATATATATATATATATAGGAAGATGATCCTATAAGGCTGGTTCTCATTTTTTATTTTGAGGATAAAATTTTAAACACTAAACCCCTGTATTTTTTATCGCTCCGTACCAGTCATTTTGATCAACTTGTATGAGATAGGCTATATATAAAGTTTCATTAGATTTAGATACCTCCAACACATACATCAAGCGATCATGTTTTTCATGCATCGTAAAGCCGTCGATTTTTTAGTCTATTTGATGGATTGGTTAGAGATCTTCAAATCTTGTAAAAGTTGAAGCTTATCCTATCTAACATGTGTAGATCACGATGATCGGTGCGGATCGGTGAAAAACATGACATATTGTGTGTTTGAAAAGTGGACCTTAAAATAAGAAATGAGGCTGGACTTCATAGGATCAGCTAGCTCTCTTTCTTTCTCTCTCTCTCTCTCTATATATATTATATGCTAAAGGGGGATGTACAAAGCACGTGCAAAAGAAACTTTCTAATTTTCCGCCACGTCAGCAAGCTGAAGTGTCAAAAATTGATAATTTTGATTTATATTATAGTTGAAATAAAATATAAAACATAAAGCTTTTGGGGTATTGTTACTATTCACTCATAAAAACTAACCACAACTGAAAGAGTTTAGATTCATATCATCTCTGTAACTCTTCTCATTTCCACGTTCCCGTCACTCCAATTAATTCTTTAAAAATTATCGAAACTTTGTGATCTCAAAATATACAAACAAGCATCGCAGGTGCAATATACCAGTGTGTGTATATGCTAAAGGAGGGATGCACGGATCATGTGCTAAAGAAACCCCTCTGATTTTCCGCAACATAAACGGTGATGGCGTGTCAACTTATTATGGCAGGCGCACTGCACATAATTAAATTTATAAAATATTGAAAAAAAGAGATTTGTTAGGTTTGTCAGTTTAAATCACTTTAATATTTTGTTTGAGATATATCTTAATTACTTTTAGTTAATGATTTTTTAAAAAATTATTTAAGATAGATAACTTATTAAACTTCTAAGAAATAAAAATCCATCGAAAAACCTTTAAAATCTTTATTATTTTAATCAAGTCTTTAAAAAAATTCCAACTCTTTGTCATGATTATTCTCTCAAAAAGTTTATTCTTATGATTTTCTTTCATGACTATTATGCTTTGCTTCTTTCTAAATTTCTATTTTATCTTCCCAATCATTTTTCCCAAAATCTGCATCTTCTTCTTTTTAAATCGCTCATATTCCCCATCTCTATTTCTATTTTTTGCATCTTCTCATTTAAATCCCTAATTTTCGATCCAATTCTCCGAATTTTTTTTTTATCTCAATTCCTTAATTTTCTCTCCTTTTTCCAGTTGAAATTATGATAATCATTAATAAAGAGGGCAATAATAAAAAAAGTGTAAATTACGGTAAACAATAATGAAGAGAGTAAGCAACAATAAAGAAGATGGTTTAGAAAAGAAATTAGGACAAATAATGATAAAGAAAGAATAATAAAAATGTCATGGAAAATATAGGTACAAAATAAAAAGTCTCATGTTTTAATATCTTGAGAAATAAAAAATAAACTCATTTCCTGTTGGTGCCCTCAAGGCAATTATTGTAATTGCAGGCACGCGATTATGATAATTGAGAGATGAGCTATACAGATAGAACAATCTTACTCGAAATGATAGTATGCTATCTGATTTGTCTTTATCATTGATATGCACACGTTTTACTTGTTATTACATGTCGCTAATATATAATGATGAAGCCAGTAGGATTCTTTCTTGACTACCAGTATTATGATGGTGATCATATACGTGAGAGCTGGGTAGTCTAAAAGCACATCCTTAAATGTCCTTAACCGTGGGAGTATCGAGACTGGGTATCGATATTCCGGAGTAGACTAGTGTATACGTTTCGAGACCCCGACGAGGGGCGGTGGCCGGTCTCTCAAGCCATTTGTGTTATGTCACCTAAGATAGTATACAAGTGCTCACTGTAGGTGAGTACAGTGGACGGACTCGCCGAGAACTTCTAGATGGTATTATATCTATCGTTAGATGGAAGTTCTCAGGTGGTATGAGTACATGTTAGTCTTTTGACCTGAGATTGTCATTTTTCTTATATGAATTCCCACTGTACTTTGATTACTACTCTACTACGGCTCAAAAGAGTCGTGCAAAGAGCTTTTAGTTGAGTACAGTCCCGACCCATATGGAGACAGTGAGCGATTGTCGGGGATTCGTCTCTCCTGATATTAGGAGTCAATGTCGCACTGTCACTGATATAATAAGGGGTTGCCCCTACGGATATATCCGTAGGGGCAAAAAAAAACCCGTAGGTGCAAAGGCCGCAGGTGCATGTCTTCGCCCTGAACATGCCCCTACGGAGTAATAATTGTCCCTACGCATTTATCCGTAGAGACATTTATCCCTACGGATTACTCCGTATGGACTGATAAATATTTTAATTTATTGGTTTATAAAATAAAATAATTGCCCCTATGGATGTTGTAACAACCCTAATTTCTTATACACTTTTTTCCTATACAAAATTTTTCATATATATTTTTAAAAATCCACAAAGGGGTATTTTAGCCTAAGCACAAGATTTAGGTAATTATTTTTGTTTTTAATTACAAGCTACAAGAATAAAATAACTCCATGTTTAGTGTACAAGAATTTACTTTAAAATTTAATGTATACTTGGAGTATTTATTCTTGCTGCTATCAGTTTAAGTAATTAAAAACCACAATAATTACAAGAAGGAGCTTGTAGCTCATTGGTAATACCTTGCACTGCTGAACCAAGCTACCGGAGTTCAAATCCCATGCCCTACAATATTTTTGTATTTAATTTGTTTTAATTTTTTTTGGAAGTCAACGGTAAAAAGGCCATAACTCCCAAAATATGTACTGGACAGCAAAAAGTAAAAATACCAAGTTGTTCCTCAGGAAAACCCCTGGCCATTGGACCCTTGACTCGGCCCGACTCGGCGCCGCCGGCCGGCGACTCGGCCGACTCGGTCCGGCGCCGCCGGCCGGACTTGGCCGGACGGCCGAGTCACCAACTGAGAAAAGTTGGCTCTTGACTTGGTCAACCCTCTTGCACACTTATTATACCTGGATCGGTTTTGATTTGGCCAATAAATCCCTTTTACTCCTAAGTTTAATGATTTTTAATGAATTTTTAATGTTTTTATATTTTCTTTTTATATTTTTTTATCCTAACCCTAACCCTAGCCTAGCCCTATATAAAGACCCCTACCCTCTACCTTTTCACCACACAACTCTAAGTCCACTCTCTCAAATTCTCGAGAACTCGGTACGAAGAGCGAGAAGCGAAGCGCTGCCGAAATCGACGACGGATTCCGGCGACCGGATCAGAACCTTCGCGACGTTTTCGACGAATCGACAACCACCACACCCATTAGCTTCCTTAGCTTGTCCAAACCGTAAGTCCCACCTCTTCTATCTCTCTTTTCTATAAATGTAAAAATGCGACTTTTTGGAACCCGACGGAAATCGGACAAACCGATTTCCGATTCGGTTTTTCTATATATTTCCACTTGTCACCTAATACATATTATCTACCCATATTCATGTTGACTATTAATCACCCATAAATCAATTTAATCAAACTTTTTCACATGAAATGATAACTTCTTTGCAAAACCGTATTCCTTTCATAAAAATATCATGAAGTTCATTTTTCTTAGTTTAATTAATTACCTCACTCCTAAATTTGTTTATTTTGATCACTAAACTTGTAGAACCCAATTTGAATGAAATTTCACACATAAAATGATAACGTTTTCGAATACCGTATTCTTGCGTTTTAATACCTTCAAGTTTAATACATCATATTTAATCTCTAAAACTTCATTAAACCTTAAAATAAGTCACGAGGTAATGACCTACCTCTACACACACTCAATATAACCCTAATTGATAGATATCAAAATACAGAATACGAAATTATAGGACTTTTCACTAAAATACCCTAATCTTTATAACCTTTATTGAAAGCTTTAAGTTGTAAACATTTCTAGATAAAATCTATTAATAAAATGAAAACACGATTGGTCATGGACATCGATCGTTTATCTAAACTGTCTTGTGGTGACTAGGCAAGTGTGTCTAAGGCTAGTGATTTTTAATTAGGCCCATGACTGTGGTTCCTTCCCACTTACCTGGCACTTACCTGGCCGCAATTGAAGGTAAAGAGGCGATTTGAGGCTTCTAATGACTCATCGTTTAGACCTTAGAAGTAGGCTAGTTGGCTTAGGAAACCCTAACAACTAAAATACGGAAAACTGTACTTTTTGCAAATAAATACCTTATATTTATAAAACGTTTTCCCAAATGAAAAGTATTTGTTAAACCTAAGCAAAGCGCCGCTACAACCCATTTTTGGGGAACCTGTTAGGGATAGTACGGTTCATCGTGCACCCGCAGGCTAGTAGTGCGAGATTCAGACCTCCGCAAGGAGCATTCGGTCTCAAAAGGTTCAAAATACGATATTTAGGGAAAATGAGATTTTTTTAAAATAAAATATTTATATAAAATTATTCATGTGTTAATATATATATAATTATCATTTAAACGCCTATTTTATCATAATATAAAGTTTCCACATTTTTCTAAAAAAAAATTACAAGATTAAAAGTTACACTAAAATACCATGAATTTCAGACAAAACAATTAATACTTTTATTAGGATATATTCACTAGAATAACACAAATAAAATTCACATTCATTATAACAATAAAGACGATTATTAAATACTTGAGGTGTATTTTGAAACTATACAAAAGTATTTTTACATAAAACCCTCTCAAGTTTTACAAATTACAATAAGGCCCCTAGCTAATATTGAACTTCAAATTATCTTCTTTTAGTCTGACTCGGGTTAGATTTTGACTATTTCTGACTTGAATACGATTCAAGTCAATCTATATTCTTTTATGTTCCAACACAATTTGAATACATGAATCCCTGAATCCAATTAACAATATATTCATTTTGACTGAATCAAACCATGGATATTCATCCATTATCCTGATATTCCATTTTCCTGATTACACAGTTACAACATATTTACTGATATCATGGTTTTGTTCAGTCATCCAACTTACATATTTCAATACTATAATACTGTTAAAACACTACGGGGTTTAAGGGGTAGATTGGTACGGAAGGTGTTAAAGGTGGCACGAGGTGGTCAGATTAAGACACCTAACCTGAATCCTATTGCTGTTGTACCGTGGCATAACGGTTCCTTGTACTTTCCTTTTGCCCTGATCTCTAGCATATAGAGATCCCCTCGTATACACTGTCATCCTTCTGTACCAAGCTACAAACAACAGCGTTACACAATGTTCCATAATATCCGACAATATAACACTTTAGAAAATATAAATACTGTTACTCTGTCATTCTCATTCTTCTTATTCTTTGGGACTTACCGAGCGATCTGTTCGCTGACGACATTCTATTTCTGTCTTCTTTGAATGTCGTCAGGTGCGTTGGACCAAGCTGAGATCGAGCCCACCGGTGAAGATTTGGAGCAATTCCAGGAAGATCCAGAGCTCTAGATACTGTACCTTGTTTCTTTCCAGTTTATTTCATTACCTGTTATGCCACTGTTTAGGCATTGCTTTTCATTCCAGTTGTATTTTCTTTTCCTGCATTGTAAAAAGAATGTTATTAATAAAAGTTGCTGTTATTTCTATATTTTTCGTCTCTTGTAATTTACTTTATATTGCTTAGTTACGCTTAGCGTATATACTTCTGAGTATATACGTAGCGGGCCTCGTCACGTCCGCTTCGCCGTACACTGGGAAGCGGGGCGTGACAGGTTTTGATGGTGGCCCATGCAGGTCAGAGCTGTTTGAATCCCTGTCATGCAGTTCTGGTCTGCGTGAACAACCTAAGCAATATAACATAAGAAACAGCAACTTTAACATTCTTTACAATTCATGTTCCTTGAATCTTGCAAATCTCTATTCCTTGAAATCTTATCATTTCATGAGTTTGAATCTGTCCTAACCCAAATTTTTCTTCAGGGTTATGGATTCCCCGAACAACATCAGTACCAATGGCAACAACACACCTACACCTCCAGCACTACCTCTCACACCTGCCGTTTCTGCTCCACCCAACGAGCAGACGGTTCTGCTTAAGGAAATCCAAGGCCTCCTGGTTGGACTGCAGCAGCAGACTGCCATATTATTGAACCGACCAGAAGCAGGAGCAACCGTCAGGAAACGCACTGCCACCCAGATGGCAAGAGGAACCTACACTACACAACCTGCAAAACCCAAGAGACAGAAGGAAATAATTAACCAGTCAAGTTCAGGATTTTGCTACTACTGCCATAAGAATGGACACTTGTGGAAGGACTGTAGGCGCGCAAAAGGCCTGTGCCTAGTTTGCGGCGCATCCGATCATAGAATTGGAGACTGTCCCTATAGACGCAACTCAGCCAACACACCCACTATCTACCCGAAGCAGCCAGCTATCCAGACCTCTGCACCTAGTCTTGCACGTCCAGCACCACCTCCACATGGACCATCCCTACCTAGTCAGGCATCGATGTATCGGCTTACTCAGAAAAATATGTCGAGTCGTCAAGCCTCCACCTTAACAGCCTTAGAACCTGAGACTAAGAACCAAGGTAACCCAGGTAACTCCCTCACTTTGATCAAAACATTTTGCAATATTTCTTCCTTCTAAATATTTTCATACACTACCAATAGTTCTGCCACCAAACTTCTTTGCACTGTTACACTTTCCTTTTACAAATTTCGAGGACGAAATTTTTATAAGGAGGGTAGAATGTCCTATACAAAATTTTTCATATATATTTTTTAAAATCCACAAAGGGGTATTTTAGCCTGAGCACAAGATTTAGGTAATTATTTTTGTTTTTAATTACAAGCTACAAGAATAAAATAACTCCATGTTTAGTGTACAAGAATTTACTTTAAAATTTAATGTATACTTGGAGTATTTATTGTTGCTGCTATCAGTTTAAGTAATTAAAAACCACAATAATTACAAGAAAGAGCTTGTAGCTCATTGGTAATACCTTGCACTGCTGAACCAAGCCACCGGAGTTCAAATCCCATGCCCCACATTATTTTTGTATTTATTTTGTTTTAATTTTTTTTGGAAGTCAACGGTAAAAGGGCCATATCTCCCAAAATATGTACTGGACAACAAAAAGTAAAAATACCAAGTTGTTCCTCAAGAAAACCCCCGGCCATTGGACCCTTGACTCGGCCCGACTCGGCGCCGCCGGACGGCGACTCGGCCGACTCGGTCCGGCGCCGCCGGCCGGACTTGGCCGGACGGCCGAGTCACCAACTGAGAAAAGTTGGCTCTTGACTTGGTCAACCATCTTGCACACTTATTACACCTGGATCGGTTTTGATTTGGCCAATAAATCCCTTTTACTCCTAGGTTTAATGATTTTTAATGAATTTTTAATGTTTTTATATTTTCTTTTAATATTTTTTTATCCTAACCCTAACCCTATCCTAGCCCTATATAAAGACCCCTACCCTCTACCTTTTCACCCCACAACTCTAAGTCCACTCTCTCAAATTCTCGAGAACTCGGTACGAAGAGCGAGAAGCGAAGCGCTGCCGAAATCGACGACAGATTCCGGCGACCGGATCAGAACCTTCGCGACGTTTTCGAAGAATCGACAACCACCACACCCATTAGCTTCCTTAGCTTGTCCAAACCGTAAGTCCCACCTCTTCTATCTCTCTTTTCTATAAATGTAAAAATACGACTTTTTGGAACCCGACGGAAATCGGACAAACTGATTTCCGATTCGGGTTTTCTATATATTTCCACTTGTCACCTAATACATATTATCTACCCATATTCATGTTGACTATTAATCACCCATAAATCAATTTAATCAAACTTTTTCACATGAAATGATAACTTCTTTGCAAAACCGTATTCCTTTCATAAAAATATCATGAAGTTCATTTTTCTTAGTTTAATTAATTACCTCACTCCTAAATTTGTTTATTTTGATCACTAAACTTGTAGAACCCAATTTGAATGAAATTTCACACATAAAATGATAACGTTTTCGAATACCGTATTCTTGCGTTTTAATACCTTCAAGTTTAATACATCATATTTAATCTCTAAAACTTCATTAAACCTTAAAATAAGTCACGAGGTAATGACCTAACTCTACACACACTCAATATAACCCTAATTGATAGATATCAAAATACAGAATATGAAATTATAGGACTTTTCACTAAAATACCCTAATCTTTATAACCTTTATTGAAAGCTTTAAGTTGTAAACATTTCTAGATAAAATCTATTAATAAAATGAAAACACGATTGGTCATGGACATCGATCGTTTATCTAAACTGTCTTGTGGTGACTAGGTAAGTGTGTCTAAGGCTAGTGGTTTTTAATCAGGCCCACGACTGTGGTTCCTTCCCACTTACCTGGCACTTACCTGGCCGCAATTGACGGTGAAGAGGCGATTTGAGGCTTCTAATGACTCATTGTTTAGACCTTAGAAGTAGGCTAGTTGGCTTAGGAAACCCTAACAATTAAAATACGGAAAACTATACTTTTTGCAAATAAATACCTTATATTTATAAAACGTTTTCCCAAATGAAAAGTATTTGTTAAACCTAAGCAAAGCGCCGCTACAACCCATATTTGGGGAACCTGTTAGGGATAGTACGGTTCATCGTGCACCCGCAGGCTAGTAGTGCGAGATTCAGACCTCCGCAAGGAGCATTCGGTCTCGAAAGGTTCAAAATACGATATTTAGGAAAAATGAGATTTTTTTAAAATAAAATATTTATATAAAATTATTCATGTGTTAATATATATATAATTATCATTTAAACACCTATTTTATCATAATATAAAGTTTCCACATTTTTCTAAAAAAAAATTACAAGATTAAAAGTTACACTAAAATACCATGAATTTCAGATAAAACAATTAATACTTTTATTAGGATATATTCACTAGAATAACACAAATAAAATTCACATTCATTATAACAATAAAGACGATTATTAAATACTTGAGGTGTATTTTGAAACTATACAAAAGTATTTTTACATAAAACCCCTTCAAGTTTTACAAATTACAATAAGGCCCCTAGCTAATATTGAACTTCAAATTATCTTCTTTTAGTCTGACTCGGGTTAGAGTCTAACTATTTCTGACTTGAATACGATTCAAGTCAATCTATATTCTTTTATGTTCCAACACAATTTGAATACATGAATCCCTGAATCCAATTAACAATATATTCATTTTGACTGAATCAAACCATGGATATTCATCCATTATCCTGATATTCCATTTTCCTGATTACACAGTTACAACATATTTACTGATATCATGGTTTTGATCAGTCATCCAACTTACATATTTCAATACTATAATACTGTTAAAACACTACGGGGTTTAAGGGGTAGATTGGTACGGAAGGTGTTAAAGGTGGCACGAGGTGGTCAGATTAAGACACCTAACCTGAATCCTATTGCTGTTGTACCGTGGCATAACGGTTTCTTGTACTTTCCTTTTGCCCTGATCTCTAGCATATAGAGATCCCCCTCGTATACACTGTCATCCTTCTGTACCAAGCTACAAACAACAGCGTTACACAATGTTCCATAATATCCGACAATATAACACTTTAGAAAATATAAATACTGTTACTTTGTCATTCTCATACTTCTTATTCTTTGGGACTTACCGAGCGATCTGTTCGCTGACGACATTCTATTTCTGTCTTCTTTGAATGTCGTTAGGTGCGTTGGACCAAGCTGAGATCGAACCCACCGGTGAAGATTTGGAGCAATTCCAGGAAGATCCAGAGCTCTAGATACTGTACCTTGTTTCTTTCCAGTTTATTTCATTACCTGTTATGCCACTGTTTAGGCATTGCTTTTCATTCCAGTTGTATTTTCTTTTCCTGCATTGTAAAAAGAATGTTATTAATAAAAGTTGCTGTTATTTCTATATTATTCGTCTATTGTGATTTACTTTATATTGCTTAGTTACGCTTAGCGTATATACTTCTGAGTATATACGTAGCGGGCCTCGTCGCGTCCGATTCGCCGTACACTAGGGAGCGGGGCATGACAGATGTATCCGTAGAGTCTGGTAGTTGCCCCTACGAATAAATCTGTAGGTCCAGATAAATGCCCCTACGGATAAATTCGTAGGGGCCATTTTTATTGAGTCCATAGGGACAAAATATCAGGTATCTTGATATTTTGTCCCTACGGCTAACTGTGTGGGGGAAAACCGTGTACCTACGGATTAAGCCATAGGTGCAAAAGATGGCCTTACGGATTAATCCGTAGGTACATAATATCATTATTTTTTTTAAAAAGGGCTTCCGGTTTTTTCCCCGCCCTGTGCACAATAATATATACATCATATAACCAAATATAGAAATATTCATAATCAACTTCTCACGCATAATATATAAAAGAAGTAGACAAACAGAATACGATATCAAACTAAATCATCGTGAACAAGTAAACAACCACCAATATCATCCAAAATTTATACAATATGTATCAAATAAGTATATACATCCTCAAAAATATAAATAAAGCTACCCTAACTCGGTCCAGCTCCTCCACCTCTGATAATCACCGTAATCTGGCGCATCTGTTCCTCGGTGCACCCTGAGTCATCAAAAACTCGACTAATGAAAGAGCGGACCGTTCGGTAGTCTGAGCGGGCTGTGGAGCTGCAGGAGCGGTCTGCGCAACAGCAGCCAAAGTAGTGGTTTGCGGAGCCGCAGCCGAAGGAGATGCATGTGGAGCTGCAGCCGAAGAAACCTGTCGCACCTGTTAAATTTTGTGTGTAATAAACGAGTAAGAACGGTGTATTAAATTTTTGTCGAGTTCGTATCATTATCAGGTTATTGCGAAACCCCAATCTAAGAATACTTATGGACTTAGGCCTCGTTTGGGTATCTAGTTTGGAAAGCCGTAGTTTATTTTAATTAAATAGTTTTATGTAAGTATGATTAATTAAAGCTAAGTCTACAACCAAATAAGTTCAAGCTACTAATATTGCATATGTTACTATCTATAATGTGATATAATATTTTACTATTAAGTAGTATACGTACCATCTCCTTCAACTCCTCGACGGTGGTCTTCAAGACGGCAACATCATGCTCTAGACGTCGCTCACGGGGGGTAGGGGAAGTAACCGCCGGAGTGGAGTCCAACCTCATATGGGCCTTGCTATGACCCAGTCCCTGGCCTCTCTCCCAACCTCCGTGGTGCCCTTCGTGTGCGGCGTCTAAGACTGAGGTCAGCAGCATCGGATCGGTCTGTGTAATAAAATCGATCCACGATGCCTCCGCCTGCTCCACCACCCGCTCCTACACCCACATTAACCATTTAAATATAAGCATATCATTTAAATTAGAACTTTTGAAAACAAAAATTTCAAACTTGTTGGAATAAATATTAACACTTACGCAATACTCCTGGGTAGCGGTGTCGGGGAATCGAAGCTCGCCCGCGGCGGAATCTGTCGAGGTGCCGTGGATAGCAAGATACGCGGTCAGCACGCTCGGTATACCACCCTGCGCCAGCGTCTGAGCTCTCTGCAATTCGAATTTTTTTTACATATATTATAAAATAACTCTTAATATTACATTATATCAAAATAAATCTATTGTTATTTACCGATGCCTCCATGGCACGAGTAATGTTCCTCGAGCCACCTGTATAAGTGGGGCGGACGCTCTTCGCCAACTTCCTATTCTCTTTATTTTGATCAGCCTGTTTCTGCACAACACATTCAGATTTAGTTTTCTAATTAAGCAACACAAAAAATAAATTATATACTAAACAATGAATTACATTTAAATTACAAACCTGTTTGTGCTGAGAGTCGAAATATTGGTACAAGAAAGGCCATGTATCTATGGCGACTCTCGCAAAGGCCGTATTATGTAGGAGAGCCGCTCTCTCTGTCTCGGGGGTCGCCATCCACAGGGAATAGCAGTCGATCTCCAGCTTGTTCCTATTGTATCGGACCATTGATTGCATGTTCTTCATTAGGCCATTATACAGAACGTGAAGATCGAGCACTCTTTCAGGGTAATCAAGGTCGGGTATAGGCTGAAAGTCGTAATCCAACTGCAAATACAAAAAAAACAATGTATTTAAATTGCAAGTGTTAAATAATAATAAATATATTCCCCAAGTCAAATGAAAATATATATTAATACCCAAGCCTGATCCCAGAAGAGGGCAAATGAGCGCCGGTGTTGATTGCCCCACTCAACGTGAAGTGGATACTTCTTCACGAAGTGGCTCTCATCCCCCATATACCGGCCGAACTTCTCGGCATAATCGCCGGTATAGCGATAATCGGTGGTAAAGAAGAGGGGGAATGCTTCCTCCCTACTAGCTCTATCGGGCCTCAGCCTGTGGGACTGATTCGGCCCTCGAGTCCCCCTCTCGGGATGGGGCTGTCCTGCATCTACAAGAAATATCAAGACAATCAATATTAAGACAAAGTGGTATTAAGAAATCTAAGATTTAACAAAAATTAAAGTGCGATATATACCTTCGGTGACAGCGGCATGAGTCTGGGCCCGGGCAGCAGCACGAGCGGGACGATAGTTCCTCCGGTGACCCGGACGTGGACGCATCCCCTCCAACTAGAAAATAAACATTGACGATAAAATTACATGAAGTTCGTGTTTATTCTTAAAGGATATGTAAAATGAATAAATATTTTATATTTATTCATACTAATCTGCAGACTGAGCGGAGGGTACGGAAGTGGAGGGAGTGGCCCCTGCGCCAGATGCGGACGCACCATCTATAATTAGACAATTAAAAATAGATTATATAAGTAATTGTAAAAAGAATATATAGATCAATAATATAACATTCTAAATCAATATGTATGCACTATAGGATATATAAACATACCCGCTGGTGCGGTGGTGACTTCTGTCCGAGATGTGGAGGCACCACCTACAGCTAGACGATAAAAAATGATTATCTAAGTAAGAGTAAAAAGAATGCGTGTATATTTTGTTAGTTGTATGTATACCCTAGAGGCCATTATTGTACATGATTGTATATTATAGTGGATGCTTGGACATATATAGAGAGGACTTTCTTGCTCAACATGATAGTATGCTATCTGGTTACTCTTTATCTTAACATGTACACTTATATTGTCTCTCTGTTACATGTTGATAAAGCCCTTAGGATGTGTACTTGACTACCAGGATTATGATGGAGATCATACTAGTGGGCCAGGGTAGTCCATAAGTACATCCTTTAATTGTTCCTAGTTGTGAGAGTATTAAGACGGGGCATCGATATTCCAGAGTAGACTAGCGTATAGGTTTCTTAACCCATATGATGGGCGATGGATGATCCCACATCCATTGGTGTTGACATCAAAGATTGTATACGGGTGCTCAGTGGAGACTGGGTACACCGAACATGACTCGCCGAGAACTCCTAGATGGTATTATACCTCACGTCAGATAACAGTTCTCTGGTAACACTGGTACATGTTAGTCTGTAGACCCGAGATCGCCATAGAGTCTTGTGTGATTCCTACCGTGCTTTGATTTACACCTTACCACGTTCAAGAGAGAGTGCAAAACGGTGGTTTTTAGGTACAATCCCGAGTCACATGGAAGCAATGAGCGATAGGAGGGGATTTCGTCTCTCCCGGTATTAGGGGTTGATGTTGCGCTGTGCTCGATTGGCTATAACAGGAAGTCCCTGGCTAGGGCTGATTATGAGATTTACTGGTAAGTGTTATCAGTAGTTTCTCGGCCCGTTATGAGCCTCATATCATCATGACTTATCAAGCTATTGGGGTCTGACGTTTACCACCCTTAGGCTATATATGCGACATATCAGACGTAGAGATCGGACTGTATGGTAGTGTTACTTATTGGATTCACAGGAGTATGAGAAAGCTTGCTTGTTGATCTTCTGATCGCTCAATATCCATGTAGCCGTTATGTCCAGCTTGTACCGCTGACGGCCTGTGGGTGACTGATATGATCATCACTTACTGTCGGCGTATTGACGAGTCTTTAGAGTCTTACACAGAGGTTTCCTAGCTCAAGCGAAACGATGTAGGGCACACATGTGATATGTGCGGGACCGAGATTAATACGTGTATGTGATACCGTATTCTAATCTCGTGATATGTGATATCGGTAGGTTATATGAGATATTGCCGGGTTATCGAATCAAGTGTTGATTCGATAAGTTGATATAAATGGTATTAGTTGGTTGTATGCGATATAGCCGGATTATTAAATCAAGTGTTGATTTAATAATTTAATGTATGATTATATATTTGATATATTAATATACATTAACTAATATTAGCTCACTTAAGAATTTTTTTTTCTCACTTGTACATTTAATATATATGTGATATATATTAATGTATTGTTTTCTTTGTGTCATACTTGATGATATATTGTACATGGGTGTATGAGACTCATACCATACTTAAGATAATTAGGGTATTTAAATATTAAAGGGAAAATCAAAATTAGGTGGAAAATTGTCATGGCTAAGATGCTTATGGAAGCTTGTGGAAAGCTTGACTTAGTCCTCTAATTTTGTTTTATCTTAGATATTTATTAAGCCAACTATTATCTTTAGCCATGGTTAAGTCTTTACAATGGTAATATGTGATATTATCTCACCCATGGTTTCCATTCTATTCTATTCCATTCTTGTCTACTTCATCATCTTCTTCATCTCAAGAGAGCTCTCTAGGTTTTCTTGAGGTGAAGAAAAAGTGAGAGAAAAATAATTCTAAAGAGAGCAAAATTCCCACTTCATCAATCTACAGTAGACTAGCCATTTAGTTTAGATTGTTTGCTTCACTAATTCTCAATTAGTGAAGAGGTAGCTTGAGTTGGAGATTTCTCGACACAGATCATCTTCGGCCTCGAAGTTCTTCAAGTAAGCTTGTTCCTTTCGCCTAGTGGAGCCTAACGAGAGTCCGGGAGACCACTATTTGGAGCGAAGGGACTACTACACAGAGCTTTAGAAGTGAAGGACCGGTCTACAAAGGTTGTATTTCTCATTCACTTAGAGTAAAGTAGTTTACTTACTTTGTTTTACCCTAATTCTCTAGTTAGATCCTCGGTTAGGGTTGCCTAGCGCTCTAGATTTTTTAAAAACGGCATGGTCGATGCCTTAGAAAGCATTGCCGGGGCGCTAGGGAACCCAGCAGTGGTATCAGAGCCGAGCTAGAGCATTAGGAATTGTTTTGGCGAAGTTAAAGTGCTCGAACGAACATCAAAACCCTATTTTCCTTACTCTTTGGAAAATTTTCCAAATATTGGATTTTTCCATGTTAAAAATATTCAGAAAATTATGCAGGTTATTCTATGGATCCCCAAGAAGAATGAACTCCTATCTTGACTATACGACCGCGGAACCACGGCCAAATCCTAGGGTTTGCGACGGTTCCGCGACGCCGTTGGTGAGGTCAGGAACGACCCTTCTTAGGTAGGTCTGTAGGTGATTGTGGTATGTTTTGGGTGTTTCTAACTGTGCTCAAGTGTTGAGCTCTCTGTGAAATATGGGTGTTTGTTGATTCGATCGAAATGTTTAAAATCGTCCAGCTATCTGTGAAATGTGATACAATATTTGGATTATCAGCATTTCTTCGTTGTTCCAATTATGAATAATGATATCTCAGATTCTACAATATCTGCTTTTCTCCACAATAATTAGTTTTATGAAAATTAGTTTGAATTTTGTAAACCTAGCAATTTAGTCTCATTTGATTGGTTGCCGCGTGGTTTTGATTCGGATCAAAACTCCGTCGCAATTACATAATGTACGCGGATACTCACCGGGTAACGTTACTAGATAGCCACGCCCCATAGCCCCGACCAAGTGAATGTAGGAGAACCCCGTTGCCTAAAGAATCCATTCGGGTGCTCGCGGCCACGGTGTTCTGCCTAAGTGCACTTCGTTGACAGTATCAGGGGTGCGACGTCTACTAAAGTTTCCGACGAGCATTCGATCAGATTGTGGGGAATCTTGTTGAATTGCTCGACTTGTTATTGAAAAGTGTTTTCAATATCGAGACTAAAATGCGGGGTTTATAATGTTAGGCTTGAAATTCGGAATATGAGATATTCCGGGTTTATGATGTCTAAGAAATTCATTTGGTTAGGCATGAAATCCAAAGTATGTGATATTTTGGGTTTATGATGTCTAAGGATGTTGTGGATTCTAATTGTTGTAGTTTTTCATTTTCTTTTCTGCGACCGTAAGTGCAATATGTGGGGTATTGCCGGTTTCGTTGCTATTTGTCAACGAAAATTGGGATACGCATATTTACTTACGTTGATGACATGTGATGTTATGTGTTGCTGTGATATGTTATATTGGATCGTCGCGTTTGAATAGACGGGGTTTTTATGTGAGATGAGGGTTTTTCATTTTCATTCATGTAAAAACTTGTATGTAATATTCTTTTATTTGGACACTTCCGGATTGAGGATGATATCACCATTGATGTATATCATTTACTTTTCCGCATTAATATAGACCCAAGAAGGGGAGCACAAGTAACCGGGTTCTAGAGTCCAGTGGGAGACCATCTCGAGGAGTCGAGACCGAGTTTCCTAACTCTAGAATTGGGAGGGTTGCTTGCCTCTCTCATAGGGGTCTATGGATCTGGGTTTGGCTATTCATCGCGACCGTGGAATCCGTGTTTTTACTGGCTTAATTTAAAATATAGAAATCCTAATATATCCAATATTTCATATGTTGTTTTCTGCTGCTGATATTCTGTGATGTGATCACTTTATATGCTGAGATGCATGGTATATTATATATATGATATATAATAAACGTTGCTTATGTTTTGCATCCGCGCTAGTCCCGTCCCGCTATGCCGTTAGTTAAGTAACCTAGCGGTGCATAACGGGACACTGTGGCGAATGTGGATGACATAAGCATACGTTCTATTTTCATTTCTTTATCTGTGATTCTTAGGAAGCATAAATGATGGGACTTCGTTAATGAGATTAATGAAAAGAAAGAATCCTAATGATGTTGTGGAATCAAATTTTCAAAAAGGGTAGCTCTAGTTCTTATTTTGCATAGTGGTATTCCTTGTAGAATATCTAGCACCTTATTCGATAAGGAAAGAATCGAGATCCCTTCATCGGGAGTGACCTCTTTAGCGAAACTAGCAAATGCTACAACCCACACGTTTTTTTTTTATTGCTTCTCTAGTTCTTGCTTTGCATAGTGATATTCCTTGATGAATATCTAGCACCTCATTCGATGAGGAAAGAGCCGAGATCCCTTCACCGAGAGTTACCTATTTAGAGACACTAGTAAAAACCTCAAAAACGCTCCTTTTCAAAATCACTCGATTTTACAACGATATCAAGTTTATTACGTAAAAGGTTTTCTTAAAAACCTGTCGTATCCCTCCGTCATTTTAGATAAGGACTATTTAGTATTCGTGCTGCGTTTGTTGACTTTGTCAAGAGGTAGTGTGCGGTAGCTGATTAGTGCTTATCTGCTAAAGCATGAGATGCGATTGGATTAGGGCAGTCATGCGGCCTTGTTGACCTTGTCAATGGTCGTGCAGGTAGGTTTAATTCAATCATGAAATATACGGGTTGAACTTGACTTGCGATTTATGGTTCGTTGACCTTGTCAAGGTCATAGATCGCTTGGGGCAAAATATTATCGGGAATTTCAAGTGTTGAAATTTGCAATGAGATTGCATATCATCTATGAGATAGTTGGATCCCGATTCCCACTGTGAGTAAGTGTTACTCCTGAGAGAGTTTTGCATTTTACAATTAGCTAACCCATCAGGTGTCTAGAAAGATGTCAACGAGGTTATGCCTCTAGGAAAACGAGGTTTACTTTAATTAGGTCTGTGCGAAAGCACGAGGAACCTCCCTCAAAATACCGACACTGGCCTGGATGACCGGTTAGCGAACTTATAGGGTGTAATTAATCCCGGCTATTCTTACCTTTTAGGGTTTGAAGGAAGATTTGATAAAAATAGTGGGAACCATCCTGATTAGATAAAATAATAACCAACTTAATCTTGGAAGAGCGCACACAGAGTGTTTTCTTCTCTATCTCTCTCCTGGTAGCGACCGCGACATGCCTTAATCAAGATAATAATATTGATGTATTGACCGAATCTGCTTATTATACTGAGCTGGGGAACGTTGGTTCCGCTCTTCCTTCTAATTGCTACAAGTCTGAGCAGGAAATAGGGGAATGCCATGATTCCCATGCCACCCGATCGAAGAAAGAGCATGTTGATGTATCTTCTTCAGGTGTGTTCGTTACCGAGAACTGTTTTTCAGTATACTCTACGTCCTGGGTATTTGATACTGGATCAGAATCCCACATATGTAATCTATTACATGGGCTAGAGAGGTAGAGAACTGGGATCGGATGATGGTGCAATTGTTGCAGCCAAATCAGTTGGCAAATATCACCTTGTATTACCAAGTGGTAATACATTGATTCTGAATGAATGTTATTACATACCGAACCTGATATACAATATTATATCAATCTCTTTATTAAGTTAAAGAAGAATATAATTTTGTATTGTAGGATAATGTTATGAACATTTTCCTAAATCAAAAGTTGATTGGATCAGGCACGTTATATAATGGCATGTACGTTCTAAATCAAATAACAGTTCTAAGTACACAGAACATATACAAGAGAAAGAGTTCAGAAATGAACGAATCCTTCTTGTGGTATTGTAGACTAGGTCATATCAATGCGACACGACTAGCTAAGTTACATAAGGATGGATATTTGAATCCGTTCGAATTTTCATCTTATAAAACTTTCCAGTCATGTCTCAAAGGTAAAATGACCAAAACTCTGTTTACTGGACAAGGAGAAAGAGCTATAGAACTCTTAGGATTGATACATAGTGATGTATGCGGTCCCATGTCTATACATGCCAGGGATGGTTCCTCATATTTTATTATATTCACTGACTATCTCTCAAGATTCGGACGTGTGTTCCTGTTGAAACACAAGTCTTAAGCTTTTGAGAAATTCAAAGAATATAAGTGTGAAGTAGTGAACTAGACGGGTAAAAGTATTAAAATCCTTCCATCTGATCAGGGAGGAGAGTACTTAAGCATGGAGTTGTAGGATTATCTAAAAGATAATAGAAATCTCTCTCAGCTTGCTCCTCCGTATACACCACAGTACAACGGTGTATCGGGGCGGAGGAATCACACCCTATTAGATATGGTACACTCTATGATGAGTACTGCTGAGTTACCTATTTTCTTTTAGAGTTATGCACTTGAGAAAGCTGCATACCTATTGAATGGGTTCCAACCAAATCGGTGCCTACCACTCCATATGCGATATGGTATGGGAAGAGACCATGTCTTAAACGAGTTAAGATATGGGGTTATCCGGCCTATGTTGAAAAGCAAAATCCGGACAAGCTCGAGGTAAGTTCAGTTCTGTAAGTTTGTTGGATATCCCAAACATTCGTGAGGAAATATCTTCTACCACACTGAGGAACAAAAGGTGTTTTGTTTCTCGGCATGCCACCTTTTTAGATAAAGGAATTTCTTGAAAAACAAATTTGTGGTCATAAGGTAGAACTGGAAGAAGTTCCAGCTATACAAACTACAACTGATAATTTAATGAAACCAAAGGATTCGATAGTCTCCAACGAACCTCAGCCTCTTCGCAGATCTGGTAGGGTTCCTCATCCACCTGAGAGATACCACGGTTTTCTCAGTGACGGTGGGAGCTAGGATTACATCATGAAAGATGATGACTCAGCTAGTTTCAGGTTGGCCATCATGAGTGGAGACTCTGTGAAATGGCTGGATGCAATGCGATCTGAGATGGAATCCATATACACCAACAAAGTATGGATTTTGCATGTTGCTCCTGAAGGGGTAAAACCCAATGGGAGTAAGTGGATCTTTCAGAAAGATACTTGGTGTAGATGGAAAGTTGAGACTTTCAAAGCTAGACTTGTAGCAAAAGATTTTCGTCATACAACCAGGTGTGGATTATGATGAACCTTTTCTCCAGTGCCTATGCTTAAGTCCATCTGAATCCTATTTGCCATCGCTGCATACCATGACTACGAAATCTGGTAGTTGGACGTCAAGACCACTTTTCTAAATGGTGATTTAGAAGGGAGCGTGTACATGATAGCTAGAGGGCTTCGTAGATAGTGGGAGCAGCGAAAAGGTGTGCAAGCTGCTTATATCAATCTACGAGTTGAAGCAGCCATCGTGGAGATGAAACATCTGTTTTGATGTGGCAGTCAAAGAGTTTGACTTAATCAAAAAGATAAATGAACCTTGTATATAAAAAAAGGTTGTAGAGAGTAAGATCGTCTTTATCATATTGTATGTAGATGACATACTCTTGATAGGAAATGGTGTTCCTATGCTACACTCGGTAAAGCTCCTCTTATCATAAGGATTCTCCATGAAAGATCTGGGTGATGCCTCCTACATCTTGGTGATTAAGATCAATAGAGATAGATCTAAACGGATGTTGGGATTGTCCCAATCCAGGTACATTAACACCATACTAAAGGGGTTTAATATGGAAGATTCTAAGTGTGGCAGTTTGCCCACTTACTCAGGAATCACTCTCTCCAAAAAGATGTCTCCCGAGACTGATTGGAGAGAGCTCGCATGCAAGGGATACCCTATGCTTCGGCGATAGGCTCTATCATGTATGTGATGTTATGTACCAGATCAGATATAGCTAACTCACTAGGTGTAGTGATCAGGAATCAAACGTATTTAGGGAGAATCACTGGACAACTGTGAAGGACATTATTAAGTACTTGAGAGGCACTAAAAAAATGTTCTTGGTGTATGGTAACGGTGAACTCCAGTGGGAGTCCTTTACCGATTCGAGCTTCCAGAGTGATAAGGTCGACTGATAGTCAGTCTCGGGTTTTGTCTTCACCCTCAGTGGAGGGATGGTATGTTGAAAGAGTTCCAAGTTAGATACCGTAGCAGACTCGACGATAGAAGCTAAATACATCGTTACCAACGATACTACCTAAGAGGCTATCTGGATATTTCTTGTTCATGAGATGAACTTGGTTCCTACCATTGAGCGTCCAATAACTAGTATTGTAACAACAATGGAGTTGTGGCTTTGGCTTAGGAACCCCGGTCCCATCAGCGATCCAGACAAATTCTTAGGCGGTATCACCTGATCGGGGAGATGGTTGATCTCCAGGGGATCGAGGTCAGGAGAGTTGAGACGAAGGATAACACGGCGGATTCACTCACGAAGGCCTTTTCCAAGAGAGACTTTTATGGGACGTTGGGTATGAGATACTACAACAACTGGCCTCAGTGCAAGTGGGAGATTGCTAGTTGTATGTATGCCCTAGAGGCCATTATTGTATATTATAGTGGATGCTTGGACATATATAGGGAGGAATTTCTTGCTCGACATGATAGTATGCTATCTGGTTACTCTTTATCTTAACATGTACACTTATACTGTCTCTCTGTTACATGTTGATAAATCTCTTAGGATGTGTACTTGATTACCAGGATTATGATGGAGATCATAATAGTGGGGCCAGGGTAGTCCATAAGTACATCCTTTAATTGTTCCCAGTCTTGGGAGTAACGAGACGGGGCATCGATATTCCAGAGTAGACTAGCGTATACGTTTCTTGACCCATATGATGGGCGATGGATGATCCTACATCCATTTGTGTTTGACATCAAAGATTGTATACGAGTGCTCAGTGGAGACTGGGTACACTGAACATGACTCACCGAGAACTCCTAGATGGTATTATACCTCACGTCAGATAGCAGTTCTCTGGTGACACTGGTACAGATTAGTCTGTAGACCCGAGATCGCCATAGTGACTTGTGTGATTCCCACTGTGCTTTGATTTCCACCTTACCACGTTCAAGAGAGCGTGGAAAACGGTGGTTTTTGGGTACAGTTCCGAGTCATATGGAGGCAATGAGCGATAGGAGGGGATTTCGTCTCTCCCGGTATTAGAGGTTGATGTTTCGCTGTGCTCGATTGGCTATAACAGGAAGTCCCTGGTCAGGGCTGATTATGAGATTTACTGGTAAGTGTTATCAGTAGTTTCTCGATCCATTATGAGACTCATATCAGCATGAATTATCAAGCTATTGGGGTCTGACGTTTACCACCCTCAGGCTATATATGCGATATATCAGACGAAGAGACCGGACTGTACGGTAGTATTACTTATTGGATTCACGGGAGTATGAGCAAGCTTGCTTGTTGATCTTCTGATTGCTTAATACCCAGATAGCCGTTACGTCCAGCTAGTACTGCTGACGGCTTGTGGGTGACTGATATGATCATCATCTACTACCGGCGTATTGACGAGTCTTTAGAGTCCTTCACAGAGGTTTCCTAGCTCAAGCGAAATGAAGTAGGGCTCATATGTGAAATGTGCGGGACCGAGATTAATACATGTATATGATACCGTATTCTAATCTCGCGATATGTGATATCGGTAGGTTATATGAGATATAACCGGGTTATCGAATTAAGTGTTGATTCGTTAAGTTGATATAAATGATATTAGTCGGTTGTATGCGATATAACCGGATTATTAAATCAAGTGTTGATTTAATAATTCAATGTATGATTATATATTTGATATATTAATATACATTAACTAATAGTAGCTCACTTAAGAATTTCTTTTTCTCGCTTGTACATTTAATATATATGTGATATATATTAATGTATTGTTTTCTTTTTGTTATGCTTGATGATATATTGTACATGGGAGTATTAGACTCATACCATACTTAAGATAATTAGGGTATTCAAATATTAAAGGGAAAATCAAAATTAGGTGGAAAATTGTCATGGCTAAGATGCTTATGGAAGCTTGTGGAAAGCTTGACTTAGTCCACTAATTTTGTTTTATCTTAGATATTTATTAACCCAACCATTATCTTTAGCCATGGTTAAGTCTCTACAATGGTAATATGTGATATTATCTCACCCATGGTTGCCATTCTATTCTGTTCCATTCTTGTCCACTTCATCATCTTCTTCATCTCAAGAGAGCTCTCTAGGTTTTCTTGAGGTGAAGAAAAAGTGAGAGAAAAATAATTCTAAAGTGAGCAAAATTCCTACTTCATCAATCTACACTAGACTAGCCATTTAGTATAGGTTGTTTGCTTCACTAATTCTCAATTAGTGAAGAGGTAGCTTGAGTTGGAGATTTCTCGACGTAGATCATCTTCGGCCTCGAAGTTCTTCAAGTAAGCTTGTTCCTTTCACCTAGTGGAGCTTAACGAGAGTCTGGGAGACCACTACTTGGAGCGAAGAGACTACTACATGGAGCTTTAGAACTGAAGGACCGGTCTACAAAAGTTGTATTCCTTATTCACTTAGAGTAAAGTAGTTTACTTGCTTTCTTTTACCCTAATTCTCTAGTTAGATCCTCAGTTAGGGTTGCCTAGCGCTCTAGATTTTTTAAAAACGGCATGGTCGATGCCTTGGAAAGCATTGCCGGGGCACTAGGGAACCCAACATATTTATGATATAACATTCTAAATCAATATGAATGAACTATAGGATATATAAACATACCTGGAGGTGCGGGAGTGGCCTCTGCCTCTGATGTGGACGCACCACCAACCGTTAGACAATCAAACATTGACTATATAAGCAATTTTGAAAAAAATATGCGTTTATATCTATAATATTACATTCAAAATGAATATGCAAGCAATATACCTGGAGGTGTGGCAAAGTCCACACGGAAGGAGTCATCCGAACGGGTCTCCGATCGGGGTGCAAGACCGGCCCTCTGAAGCTCCCTACGCAGCTCTCAGGGCGGCAGAACCGCTCCGCCTCTGCCTCTGCTGCGACTGGTGCTCCTGCTGCCTCTCACTGCTCCGTTCGTCGTCATCAAATTTAGACAAGAGTACAATCATTACATATTCATGCAATATATGTATAGATCATAAAACTGTGAAGTAATAATATAATATTACTGATAACCTTTTTCATTTCGTGGACGCGTTAGACATATCTTCTTGGATTTCATCTTCGATATCATTTCTAACCCACGTAATTTCACGATCAGCCGAAGACAACCCGTCTTTTGAAACAGACGGTCGAAGCACTCTAAGTCTTCTCTCTTCTTCGTCCTCATCGCTGTCCTCCATACGATCCTCGAATTCTGAGACATCGTAAACATCCCTGGGTTTCCAACGGCATACGACACTCCATCCCGGATGCTTTAAGTACTTTGAGTCGTATACTTGGAACGCTTGGTCCGGAAAGATAAATGGATCATCCTGACCGTAAAATCGAAATGTGTTCACACTAGTCAATCCATATTCATCTTTCCAAGTCCCGAAATGTGTTCACACTAGCCAATCCACATACATCCAGTTCTTAACTCTGATGTACTCATGGGCCGTATTAGACTGTATAACATATAAATTGTAGGTTATGATGACTATATTGAGAAATCTAAGAACGGGATGGTTACTGACAAAGAAGAAAATCCGTAGATACGAGTTTGTCGTTGAAATGAATAAATTATCGATAAACAAAGTTATATTTGAAGATAACCAAGTATGAATTGTATTCTGTGTATCTGTGTTTCAATTTATGATTTCGCTTAAGTTTAGAGTTGTTAGTGTGTATGTGCTTTGTGTAGGGTTGAAAAGAATAAATCATAATTTTTTTGAAGAACTAAGTTCTTTATATAGGGTTAAGCCCTAATTTTTGGAAGAATTAAATTCGCATATGTTCCTGTTATTTCTTTTTATTCGTTTGAAGCATTCACGTGGTAAACATGTGAGGCTTCAAAATAGTGCTAAGCACTAACGAGTCACCAAGCTATTCTTGTGTTTTCATAGAGATATTGGTCTCCTGTTAATGACATTTTTAGTCATTGACGATCATCAAGATTTCGGTTTTGAGGATCTTGGATCATCATCATTTTTTGAAGAACTAAGTTCTTTATATAGGGTTAAACCCTAATTTTTGGAGGAATTAAATTCCCATATGTCTCTGTTATTTCTTTTTAACTTAGTTCTTTTCCCCTAAGTTTTGAATCTGCAGAACAAAATCTCCCCGATGAGAATTAAATTCTCAACTTGTAGGGAGATTCGCTTATGCAAATCTCAACCAGAGGAAGAACTAAGTTCTTATATGAAAGGTTAAGTTTACGGTAAAGTTGTACGCTTACATTATCATTGAGTATCCTACTGAAGGAACTAGTGCACCCTAAACCCTAACCCTAATTTTTGGAGGAATTAAATTCCCATATGTTATTTCTTTTTAACTTAGTTCTTTTCCCCTAAGTTTTGAATCTTTAGAACAAAATCTCCCTGATGAGAATTAAATTCTCAACTTGTGGGGAGATTCGCTTCTGCAAATCTCAATCAGAGGAAGAACTAAGTTCTTAAATGAAGGGTTAAGTTTACGGTAAATCTATGTGTTTACGTTATCATCGAGTATCCTACTGAAGAAACTAGTGCATCCTAAACCCTAACCCTAATTTTTGGAGGAATTAAATTCCCATATGTCCATGCTATTTCTTTTTAATTTAGTTCTTTTCCCCTAAGTTTTGAATCTGTAGAACAAAATTTTCCTGATGAGAATTAAATTATCAACTTGTGGGGAGATTCGCTTCTGCAAATCTCAACCAGAGGAAGAACTAAGTTCTTATATGAAGGGTTAAGTTTACGGTATAGTTGTGCGTTTACATTATCATCGAGTATCCTACTGAAGGAACTAGTGCCCTAAACCTTAACCCTAATTTTTGGAGGAATTAAATTCCCATATGTCCCTATTATTTCTTTTTAACTTAGTTCTTTTCCCCTAAGTTTAAGTTTTGAATTTGCAGAACAAAATCTCCCTGATAAGAATTAAATTCTCAACTTGTGGGGAGATTCGCTTCTGCAAATCTCAATCAAAGAAAGAACTAAGTTCTTATATGAAAAGCTAAGTTTACGATAAAGTTGTGCGTTTACGTTATCATCGAGTATCCTACTGAAGGAACTAGTGCACCCTAAACCTTAACCCTAATTAACCCAAATTATCCCTAATTAACCCTAAATTAAATCCTAATCATCACCTTAACTCAAATTATCCCTAATTAACCCAAAATTAACCTAATTAACCCAAATTACCCAAATTAACCCAAATAAACCTTAATCATCACCATAACCTAAATAAACCCTAATCAACCCAAAATTAACCCAAATAAAACCTAATCAACACCCTAACACAAATACACTCTATTTTACCTAATTAACCCAAATTAACCCTAGCCCAAACCTTAACCCAAATCAACCTAACCCTAATCATCACCTAAACCCCAACCCAAATTAACTCTACCCCAAACCAAAATTAACCCTAATTAATCTAATTAACCCTAACCCTAATCATCACCAACCCAATTTTACCTAATTAACCATAACTAACCCTAACCCTAACCCTACCTAATTAACCCTCATCCTAACCCTAACCGTAGCCCTAACCCCAAACCGAACCCTAACCCACTACTACAATATGGGGTTGCCTTACGGATAAAGGAATCCATAGGGGCAGATTTTTCTTGCCCCTACGGACTAAGCCGTAGGTCCCAATGGTTGTCCCTATGGTGTCCGGCGTTTTAATTTAAAAATATTAAATCGTAATTTGTTGTTTGGCCTTACGGAGCCGCAAACCAATGACCTACGGTTAAGTCCGTAGGGGCATCTAAATGGGAATTTAATAAAAAAAAGGCACAGAAATGCCCTACGCCTCGATCTCTTTCCCTCGTTCCCAAAATTCCTAAAATTCTCCGTGATCTCGTTCCCGCGTCTCCAATTTTCTCCTCGTCGCCACCGCCCTCCGTTCGCGGCCCGCCACCGCCCTCGTTCTTCCTTGTCGAGTTCCTCGTTGCCGATTGCGCGCTTCGTCGACCGCCGAACGTCTCCGTCGTCTCCTCCACCGCTTACAGGTTAGTAAATCTCCAATTAAACATAATTTTGATGATGTTAGGGCTAGGGTTCAGGGTTCGGGTAGGGATGAGGGTTAGGGTTAGGGTTAGGGTTAGGTTAGTGTTGGGGTTGGGGTTCGGTTGGGGTTAGGGTTAGGATTAGGGTTAGGGTTCGGTTGGGGTTTGGTGTTGGGTTGGGGTTGGGGTTGGGGTTAGGGTTAGGGTTCGGTTGGGGTTTGGTGTTGGGGTTGGGGTTCGGATGGGGCTGAGATAAAAAAGAAACGTAAATATTGTGTTTATTCACCGAATATTCTATTTGTTCATGATGATGAGCTGGACAGATAATTTGCCTTAAAGCTGAGTCCTAGTCCATTCCCACAAGCTTGATTTGATCCAGTAAAATGAGAGAGAATTCAATTTTTTTTAAAAAATAGTTTAGCATAAAGATTTGCAAAGAGAATATGTTAATTAATAGAAATGCCCATTAGTGAATAAGCACTACTATTAGGCACTACTTTTTCCCAAATGGCGATATCATTATATATTATAATGTAACGAACCCGTATCTAATTTGGGTTTGTTAGGCTCTAGCGTTTCATTAGCTCAGGGCATTTTCATCTTTAACATATTCTTTGTAAACAATAGTGGGTGCTTAATGCTTTGCAAGAATGTAAAATTTGAAGCCGTAATCAAAAGTGAGCTCATGTCACGCCCCGCTTCCCAAAATACAGAATACGAGGGGTTGACAAGGCCAGCCATGCTCCTACGGTCGAGGATATATCCTGCCGTAGTCATACTTCGGCTTCTAACTTTACGTGGTAATCAGCAAACAATACACAGGTAATGAGAAATGCAGTAACTAAATCAAAAGAACTAACCATGTGGAGATTAATGAAGTATAGCTCTGAGTCGCTGATCAAGATGTCCGCGATATCCTCGAGGTACGTCAGGTCCTGGTCCAAGCTAGATCCACTTCTCGCTCTGAGCATGCATACTCAGGTCGTCAGAGCGACACGATAGCAATATATATATAGATACAAATGGTAACTCATGCAGTAATAATGAATATGTAATAGTAAATCAAACGAGTAAAGACGTGAACACGAAGTAGCCAAAATGGGTGTCTAATAAAGCAGGTAAACAGTAAAGCAGTAGATAGTATGTCAGGGGTATTGGATCAATAAATAATGCATGTCAATATCATTAACCCTATCTGTCTCTAAGTCTCACTGTACAGGTCACTAAGCCTATCGTCAGTCCAAGTGTGAGAGTCAACCACTCGTGAGTATCCCCCACCCAAGGGTAGAACCCAAGGACAAGGGAACACGGGCCCGAGTCGCTCTCTAATAATCAGTGATATCCCTATATATCTCCATATATCTCCATATGTACCGGTATGGGACTCCCGAGAATCTGTTGAACTCACACTCAAACTATCCCACACCCCGTGGTCTACATCAAACGCCAACCATAAACTCAAATACCAGTCGGCCCATGACGAGTCTACGCGAGAACTGAAGACAGGGTCTCCATCAAGCATGTCTCGACTGATACCCAAGATAAATGGACAGTGTTTGGTGCCTTACCTGTGACACCCATACAAGTGCTTCCATAATTGTCCCATACCAATTATAGTCACATTTATACACGTCCCACAGACGTCGACAATGCAATAAATCAATAGAGTTCACTGATTGTGTACTAGTACGTGTCACTTTCACTTATCCATTCATGCTCAAACACTAACGTAATTGCCATAATCACCACTAATACCTAACACTGGGTAATGCACATGATCACTAGGTTACCAATGCAATGACATATATGTGACGTGATGAGAAAACAATATTTATGGCATGATTAAGATGTCATCACTCGGTGTCTTACCACTTGCATAATTCTTCAATAAATCATACATGCACAATTTAGCGAAACAATGAACATGGGATAAGTAGTATGTTTGATTATCTAACCATAAAAATTGGTTTCACGTTAATCGGGTTTCGGGATCACTAGATATGACCATTTCATTTTAAGCGTTCACTGCTGGAAATCCGGTTTCAGAATCGGAAGTCCGTTTCGTAACGCATTTTAATCCCAGTTGGGATCAAAATTTAGCGGCTCTACAGTTGAATGAAATTTAGGGTTTTCAATAAGGTTTCCAACTCAATTAGAGGATCAGTATTACATTACTCCAATAGAGAGTTATGGCCAGATTAAGTTTGGGGTGTAAAATCTGCTTCTGCAGAATTCAGCAAGACATGTCGACAAGGTAAAATGAATTAAAATATCAAACGGTTCAGGAATCCAGTGAAGCTAGTCGAGTAAGAAAGCTAATCCAATTTCCTACGTAACGATATAGGATTCTGTGCATTCTCTTATATGAACAGTGATGTACAGGGGTTTAGAAACATGGGTTATCCTGGATTTCCATTCTTGACTGCAGTCCATAATTATAATCCACCATAGTTATCTCCATCATAGTGTACTAAAATTCAGTGATCAATAATATTTTACAGTAGGTTAACCAGTTAGCTTCATTACGAGCCATCAAACGCTAAAATCCGGTTTATACACAATTTAATATAAATTTTATAGTTTGACATGTACGAAGTTTTCAGGTTTTACAACAGAAACCGAGACCTCATTTTATGTGAGTAAACGACATAGTTTTGGAACCAAAGTCTCAAGGAATATTCCTAACTACTCGGGCCATCACATTTTTATATTTTACCGTCAATTTAACGTGAGTTTCCCATTCGGCCGTGCATCGAGTACTTGAATTATACGGTTCACGTAAAAGGGTTTGCGACAAATATAGTAACTAGAATTGTAACATATACAAGTAGCATGAAGCAAGTATTAAAGTTGCCTGGAGGCGTGTCGACGATGGTCCGGCAGCGGCAACAGCACGATCGCGTCACGGCGCAGCACAGCACAGGTTCGGCCTTTGGAATCAGATAATTGTACTCAATCCAGTTAATCTCCATGCACTCATTTTCATCACTGCCTCAAGTTGTTTCTTGTTTTGATGTGAGGGAGGTAGAGATGCTGAGAGAGAGAGAGAGAGAGACAGAGAGAGAGATTTAGAGAGACAGAGAGAGAGAGAGAGAGATCTAGAGAAACAGAGAGGGATAGAGGTTTGGAGAGACAGAGAGAGAGAGATAGAGATTTACCGAGTACCGATGTGGGGTTGACGGAGGCGCCGTCGGGGTAGTCAAGGCGGCCGATGGGAGGAGGCAGTGAGATCGTCGAGAGGATGGCCGGGTGTGAGGAGACGGCGAGGGAGGAGCCCGAGGCGTTGGAGGCGTCGGTGGTCGTGCTGGGGTGTCGACGGCGGCAGCGAGGGGAGCTCGTCGTGGTGTAGGAGAGGTGTTTTGTGTTCGGCGGTGGGGGCTCGGTGTGTAGGCGGTGGGTGAAGAGGACTTTGTTAATGGAGGAGGAGGAAGGAAAGAGGGGAGAGTCGTGGTCTTCCTTGTCGTCGTCGTCGGCGGCGACGTCGGCGGGGTGAGGGAGCTGGCAGTGGGTTTCTGAGAGCAGAGGAGGAGGGAAGCAAAGAGATCTAGAGTGTGATGAGGGAGAGAGGAGAAAAGGGAAATGAGGGGTTAAGGGCGCGCGGTCGTGGTCGGGGTCGCGGGGACGTGGGGCAACGGCGCGGGGACGTGGCGACGTGGGTTCGTGAAGAGGGAAAAATGGGCGGGAAGTTTTACGTGGGGAAGATAGAGGGAAGTGGGTCGGGTCGGGTGAAGGTTGGGTGCGGGCTTGGAGTTGGGCTGGAAAGCCGGGCCGGAGGAAAAAGATTTGAGGTAAATTAAATTTGAATTTTCTTTGGGCCTTTTGATTAATTCAATTGGAAAAATGAAGTGTTGGGCTGGGTTGTGGGTTAAGGATTATATTATAGGTTTAATTTATAAAGAAGGGGAGTGGGCCGTCTTAGGTTGCTGGGCTGGGTTTTATTATTTATTTTCTTTGCTTTTAATTAATTGATTTGGGCTGGGGAATTAATTTGGGTATGTTAAGAATTTGGGTTGGGTTGTAAGGGAATGGAAAATATAAAAAGAAATAGGTAATAGGATTTTGGTCTAGTTCAGGGAAAAGTGATGAAGGAGAAGATGGAAGAGTGGTTAGGGTTTTTGGAAAAATAAAAAGGGGGAAAATAAAAATGGTTTAGATAAATTAGGGTTAGGGAAATTCAGGGGCGCGGGTAGGAGCTTGGCAGATTGGGCCGGGAAAAGGGAATTAGGGAAAAGGGAGACGAATGGGGAAAGGGAGGGGTGCGATGGGCTAAGTTCAGGGAATTAGATGAAATGGGAAAAGAGATATAGAGAAGTGGGCTGGGCTGTGAGGGGTCATAGGAAAAGCAGGGGAAATGAAACTGGGGCTAGGGTTTGGGAAAAGAGAGAGGGAAAATATATAAGGAAAATAAAAAGGGTCGGGAGTTTGAAATACTCAAAAATAATTTATAAATATAAATAAATAAATTTGTAAGTAGCCCTTCTTATAAAAATACGGATATTGGTGTACAAAAAGAACTGGGTATTACAGCTCATATAAGATTGATCCCATCTAAAGTCGGCTGTTTTTGGCACAAATTAATACTAGTTAGACTACCAAGTTGAAACCATGTAAGGTCATTAGATCAATAGATTTATATATTTTTTGCATAGGCATCTTCCACATAGGGTTGGATTAATTCATTTTTACAAGCATGTACATGTACTTACGTGAAGACCGTCGACTTTCATGACTTGCATATTAAATTGCTCCGTCCATGTATTAATTTAGATGGCAAATACTTGAGCACCGATTTAATTGTCATAGATGAGAATTAAATCTTTGTTGTTTTCTTTATGGTCCTTTTAATTTGCTAGTTGTAATGATACACTTTTGTTTGTTTTTCATTAGTGATTAATTTTTAGTTTCCTATTTATTCTTTTTCAGTCTGGATACTTGATATAATTACAATTGCTTTACTATTGTTTGCCTTTTTCCTTTTGTGTGGAAAATATATCCATTGTGTCATATGCATACTATTAATTTCACATCGATTCAAGGGAAAAATTGAGGAAGGTTGTGTTTGTTATATCAAAAACCTTTTTGTTGAACCCAACATGTGAAAGTTTAAAGTTGTTATAGATAGCTCTTACATATTGTTTAATGCATGTACCATTGTTAAGAGAGTGCAAGGTGGAGAACAATAATTTGTTTCAACGGCACGTTTTTCAAGTTAAAACCAATATATGATACTCGATAATAATATGAAACTTTCATATTCTCATCGATACTCATAGTGCCACTTAGTCCCCGTCTATCGGTTAACATATGTTCGATATTCGTCGTGACATAGAACTATACGAAGGTTGTTAAATATCGGACGGTATAGTTAGGTACTAACAACCGTCGTGTAGTCTATGTGACGAGAAGATTCAATCATATGATAACCGATAGATTTGTCCCGTGTGGACAAGTTAGGAATGTATAAAGCAAACACCTGCATTCACTTGTGTTTTCATCCGTTTCGAGATATTTCGTCGGTACTTTTCCGCTGGTTCTCCATGTACAAAGATAGATTAGATGTTCATTTCAACGTTGTTTCACAGCTTTGAAATGATTATCTATTCTATTACAGTGTACTCGGAGAACAGCGGGGAGGTGCTGCCGAAATTTACTCGAAACGGTTGAAAGCACAAGCGAATGGGTGTCCGCTCTATACATTCTTAATGGGATATAAGTCTTACCCCCGACAGCCGAAACACACACATACAACAAGAATACACAACAAACGCATCATTAGAGAGTGATTCAAGATGTTCAAGTTAAAACCAATATATGATACTCGATGATAATATGAAACTTTCATATTCTTATCGATACTCATATATGAAACTCAAAGCGCCACTTAGTCCCTGTCTATCGGTTAACATACGTTCGATGTTCGTCGTGACATAGAACTATACGAAAATTGTTAAATATCGGACGGTATAGCTCGGTACTAACAACCGTCGTATAGTCTATGTGACAAGAAGATTCAATCGTATGATAACTGATAGATTTGTCCCATGTGGACAAGTTAGGAATGTATAAAGCAAACACCTTCATTCACTTGTGTTTTCATCTGTTTCGAGATATTTCATTGGTACTTTTCCGCTGGTTCTCCGTGTAAAAAGATAGATTAGATGTTCATTTCAACGTTGTTTCACTGCTTTGAAATGATTATCTATTCTATTACAGTGTACTCGGAGAACAACATGGAGGTGCTGCCGAAATTTACTCGAAACGGTTGAAAGCACAAGCGAATGGGTGTCCGCTCTATACATTCTTAATGGGATATAAGCCTTACCCCCGACAGCCGAAACACACACATACAACAAGAATACACAACAAACGCATCATTAGAGAGTGATTCAAGATGTTCAAGTTAAAACCAATATATGATACTCGATGATAATATGAAACTTTCAAATTCTCATACATGAGTATCCTCAAATCTAACTTTGATTATCGATAATTTATTATTTTCAACGACAAATGCACACACAAAGCATATACACGGATTTTCTCCTTTGTCAGTAACCATCCCGTTCTTATATTTCTCAATATAGTCATCATAACCTACAATTTATATGTTATACAGTCTAACATGGCCTATGAGTACGTCAGAGTTAAGGACTGGATGTATGTGGATTGGCAACAACGTATGCAACCTAAGTTTATCCCAGGAGTTGCTGCTTTTATTGAATTTGCACACGCACATAATAAGATCGTGATAGAGAAGATTCTCTGCCCGTGCGATAGATGTAGGAATAAGTACTGGCAGAATGTAGAATTGGCAGAGCTTCATATCATAAAAAATGGTTTTACTGGACTTTATACAACTTGGCTATATCACGGGGAAGGAGAAGAACGCAGTAATGCGGCAGAAGAAGAAGGAGACGACGATAATGCGGCAGGAGAAGAAGGAGAAGACGATAATGCGGCAGAAGAAGAAGATGGTAATTGCTTTCCATCAGAAGAAATGGAGGATATGGTAGAGGCTGCCCTAGGTGAATCTATTCGTACCGAAAATGACATTCCTTCCTGTTAAGGACCGCGTGCGGATAAATATGAAAATTTCATGAATGATGCTAGAAAACCAATTTATGAGAATGCAAAGTATTCCACCCTCTCATGATTCGTCCAACTTTTCCAGATTAAGTGCCTAAATGGATGGAGCAACAAGTCATTAACAATGCTTCTTTCGTTCTTGAAAGATTCTATGCCCCCGAGAAATAACATGCCTGGCAGCTGGTACGGAGCAGAAGATGATGTCTGATTTGGGTCTGAAGTGTGAGAAGATTCAAGCATGTCCTAAAAATTGCGTGTTGTACCGGAAAGAGAATTCAGATTTGAAAGAGTGTCCAACATGCGGAGAGACCAGGTATAAGCCGAAAGATTTTGTTAAGAAGCCCGATATATCTGTCAAGTTAGCACTGTACTTTCCCATAACACAGAGGCTGCAGAGGCTATTCAGCTGCAAGAAAACAGCCGAGGCAATGATTTGGCATCACCGTGCTCCTCCAAGTGAAGATGGAAAAATGAGCTATCCAAGAGATTCACCGGCATGGAAGGATTTCGATAGGAGGCACGCAATATTCAGTAGCGATCCTCGCAATGTCAGGCTCGGACTGGCTAGTGATGGCTTCTGTGCATTCAACTATATGGCTGGAAGCCACAGCACATGGCTCATTGTAATGATAATTTATAATCTGTCGTCTTGGTTAGCTATGGACCAATCATACTTTATGATGCCTCTTTATCGATAGACCAAACTCACCGGGAAACAATATCGACGTCTATCTCCAACCTCTGATCGAGAAGTTAAAATCTTTGTTCATTGATGGTGTAGAGACTTACGATGCAAACACAAATACAACCTTCATACTGCGTGCGGCTTTAATGTGGACAATTAATGACTTTTCTGCATATGGAATGCTATCAGGTTGGTCCGTACATGGTCACAAAGCATGTCCTCATTTCCATCAACACACAACATCGAAATTCTTGAATTTTAGCAGGAAGGTTTGTTATTGTGGCCATCGACGTTTCCTGCCTCTAGACCACTCCTACATGTTAGACGCTGTTCACTTTGATGGTCATCAGGAGCTTCTTGGACCTTCAGCCCCATTTTCCGGAGAGGACGTGACTGCTCAGTGGGATGGTTACAATAATGTGACCTTCGGGATGGATCCGACAAAACAGGTCAAACCACCATTCTGAAACAAGTTAAGCATTTTCATCGAGCTTCCGTAATGGTCAACAAATTTAGTGCGTCATTGTATGAATGTCATGCATATAGAGAAGGGAGTATCCGAGTACATACTCAACTTTCTTCTTTGTAAAGACGGGAAATCGAAAGACAACCTCAATGCTCAGATGGATCTACAGGACTGGGAAATAAGAAGTGAATTGCATCCTAAACCGGTAGCTGATAAACCAGGAAAGTTTGTATTTCCCAATGCCGCTTATCATATGTCACAACCGGAGAAGAAAAGATTCCTGCAGGTGTTGCATGATTTGAAAGTTCCCACAGGTTTCTCAGGATCATTCAGCAAGAAGATAAAAATTGTGAAAGGCAAGATCGATGGGCTGAAAAGTCATGATCACCATGTTATCGTGGAGCACCTTCTTCCATTAGCCCTCAGGACTTCTCTCCCCGAATCGGTTAATCTAGTAATCAACGACTTATGTTGTTTTTTCAGAGAGTTATGCGCTAAAACACTGGATGTTGTGACGCTGGATAAGCTAGAAAATTCTATTGCGTTGATACTTTGCAAGTTTGAGCGTATTTTCCCACCGTCATTCTTCGATATCATAATACACCTGACAGTTCATCTTGCAACTGAGGCTAAGTTAGCCGGACCGGTACAATATCGATGGATGTATCCTGTCGAGAGGTATGTGGAATTTTTCGTTTCGCGTAATTTTTAAAATTATTATTGTCCTGTATGCCCGTATTTATTTATTCAACATATTTTCTTTAGGTAGCTCTACACTCTTAAAAAGAATATATGCAATAGAAATCGACCAGAGGGTTCTATCATGCAAGGTTATCTTCTAGATGAAGCAACGACATTTTGTTCCCGCTATCTGGACGAGAACATTGAGACGAGACTTAACCGGCCTCGAAGAATTCAAGACGGGCCATATGGTAAAGCCGATTATAAGAGGGTAGACACTATGTTTATCAACAAGATATACCGATTTATCTTGCTTAATTGCGCATGTCTTGAAAAAATTAGAGAGTATGGTTTTTGGATTAATTGTTATATTTGTATTTGTATGTGTATAAAATGATATAATATTAATGTCATAATTTATTGTCGAGAACATAATTCATTTTAACGAGGTACGTGAGGGGCATCCTGATTGGAACGATGAACGATTGGAAAAATATCATCAGGATAATTTTTGCAATTGGATTGTAGATCATGTAAGTTATTCGAATAACATGTTATTGCTATCAGTTTTAATCTAAACTTATATCATTATGTATTTGTCGTAAAATTTATTTTGTTAGATCCACGATCCGAACTTGTCTGCATCATTAGAGAGTGATTCAAGATGTATAGCTCAATTTTTTAGTATGGAGGTTCCATATTATAAAGGATTCGGTGTTCTTGGATACAAATTCGAAGTTAAGTACATAGAAACATCTAGAACCACTCAGAATAGTGGGATTACGACGGTATGATCGGATGGTGTGATTTATTATAGTATGGAGGTCTACAAGAACAGATATACATGCATGTTCATGTTAAAATTACTTACATTATCAATGTTTGATTGTCTAGCTGTTGGTGATGCGTCCACATCAGGGACAGAGGCCACTCCCGCACCTCCAGGTATGTTTATATATTATATATTGCATGTATATTGATTTAGAATGCTATATCATAAATATACATACATTCTTTTTGCTCTTACGTACTTACATCTCGGGCTGTAGGTGGTGCCTTCACATCTCCGGCAGAGCCCACCACCGCACCTGCGGGTATGTTTATATATCCTATAGTGTATACATGTTGATTTAGAATGTTATATTATTGATATACGCATTCTTTTTGCAATTACTTATATAGCTGATACTTGATTGTCTAATTATAGGTGGTGCGTCCTCGTCTGGTGCAGGGGCCACTCCCGTCACTTCGATACCCTCCGCTCAGTCTGCAAGTTTGTATGAATAAATATAAAATATTTATTCATTTTACATATCCTTTAAGAATAAACATGAACTTCATGTAATTTTATCGATGTTTATTTTCTAGTTGGAGATGCGTCCACGTCCGGGTCACCGGCTGTTCCTCACCGGAGGAACTATCGTCCCGCTCGTGCTTCTGCCCGGGCCCAGGCTCGTGCTTTAGTCGCCGGAGGTATATATCACACTTCAATTTTCGTTAAACCTTGATTTCTTAATACCACTTTGTCTTAATATTGATTGTCTTGATATTTCTTGTAGAGGCAGGGCCTCCCCATCCCGAGAGGGGGACTCGAGGCCCGAATCGGTCCTACAGGCTGAGGCTCGACAGAGCTAGGGGGAGGCAGTATGCCCCCTCTTTTTTACCCCTGATTATTGCTATACCGGCGATTATGCCGAGAGGTTCGGCCGGTATATGGGGGATGAGAGCCGCCTCGTGAAGAACTATCCACTTCACGTTGAGTGGGGCGACCAGCACCGGCGCTCATTCGCCCTCTTCTGTGATCATGCTCGGGTATTAATATATATTTTCATTTGATTTATCCAATATATTTATTATTAACACTTGAAATTTAATAACATTGTTTTTTTTTGTATTTTCAGTTGGATTGCGATTTTCAGCCTGTACCCGACCCTAATCACCCTGGGAGGGTGCTCGATCTTCACGCTCTGTACAATGGCCTGATGAAGAACATGCAGACGAAGGTCCGATACAATAGGAATGAGCTGAAGATCAACTTCTATTCCCTGTAGATGTCGACCCCCGAGGCAGAGAGAGCGGCCCTCCTATATACTCCGGCCTTTGCGAGAGTCGACGTAGATACATGGCCTCTATTGTGCCAATATTTCGACTCTGAGCGCAAACAGGTATGTATTTTAAATGTAATTCATTGTTTAGTATATAATTTATTTTTTTGTGTTGCTTAATTAGAAAACTAAATCTGAATGTGTTGTGCAGAAATAGGCCGATCAAAATAAAGAGAATAGGAAGTCGGCGAAGAGGGGTCGCCCCACTTATACTGGTGTCTCGAGGAATATTACTCGTGCCATGGAGTTATCGGTAAATTACAATAGACCGGCCTTTGCGATATAATGTAATATTAAGAGTTATTTTCTAATATATGTAATTTTTTGGCGAATTGCAGAGAGCTCAGACCCTGTCGCAGGGTGGTACACCGAGCGTGCTGTCCGCATATCTTGCCGTCCATGGCACCTCGACAGATCCCGCCACGGGCGAGCTTCGATACCCCGACACTGCTACCCAGGAGTATTGCGTAAGTTTTAATATTTATTCAACCCGTATTTGAAATTTTTGTTTTGAAAGGTTCAAATTTAAATGTTATACTTATATTTTACTGGTTAATGTGGGTGTAGGAGCGGGTGGTTGAGCAGGCGGAGGCATCAGGGATCGACTTTACTGGACAGAACGATCCGATGCTGCTGACCCCAGTCCTAGACGCCGCACACAGAGGGCACCATGGAGGTTGGGAGAGAGGCCGGGGACTGGGTCCTAGCAGGGCCCATATGAGGTTAGACTCCACTCCGGCGGTTACTTCCTCTATCTCCCGTGAGCGGCGTTTCGAGCAAGAACTGGACACCTTGAAGGCCACCGTTCAGGAGTTGAAGGAGATGTTGGTATGTATACTACTTAATAGTAAAATATTATGTCATATTATATATAGCAACATATCCAATATTAGTACGTAGCTTGAGCTTATTTGGTTGTAGACTTAGCTTTGATTAATCATACATACATAGAACTGTCTAATTAAAATAAACTACGGTTTTCCAAACTAGATATCCAAACGAGGCCTAAGTCCCTAAGTATACATAGATTGGGGTTTCACAATAACCTGATAATGATACGAATTCGACTAATACACAGTTCTTACTCGTTTATTACACACAAAATTGAACAGACGCGACAGGGTATATCGGCTGAGCCTCTATATGCATTTCCTTCGGCTGCGGCTCCGCAAGCCACTACCTCGGCTGCGGTTGCGCAGACAACTCCTATAGCTCCACTGCCCGCTCAGACTCCCGCAGCTACGGTTCCGCAAGCCACTACCTCGGCGGCGGTTGCGCAGACCACTCCTACAGCTCCACAGCCCGCTCAAACTCCCGCACACTCCGCATTGCTCAAGATATTGACTCAGGGTATATCCGAGGACCAGGCGCGCCAGATTACGGCGTTTATCAGAGGTGGAGCAGGACTGAGCTAGGGTAGCTTTTTGATTCTTATATTTTAAACATGTATTTACTTATATGATACATATTGTATATATTTTGGACGATATTGATATTGGTGGTGTTTGAGTGTTTATATTTATTTAGATTGATACCGTATTATGCTTGTTGATTTCTTTTATATATAATGCGTGAGATGTGATTATGAAAACTGCGGTATATATTCTGCGTGTTGATTAATTTTATATATGATGTATATATTATTGTGCACAGGGTGAGAAAAAAACAGACAGCCCATTTTAAAAAAAAACCCTGATAATATGTCCCTACGGATTAAACCGTAGGGCCAAACATTGCACCTACGGATTAATCCGTAGGGTCCTACTTTTCCCCTACACATTTATCCGTAGGGGCAAAATATCAGGTATCCTGATATTTTGCCCCTATGATCTCAGTAAGAGGGGTTATACATGTACCTACGGATTAGACCGTAGGGGCATAAAAATGCCCCTACATAGGTATCCGTAGGGGCAAAATATCAGTTTTCCTGTTATTTTGCCCCTACATATCTGGACCTACGCATGTATCCGTAGGGGCAAAAAGTTGGCCCTACGGATAACTCTGTAGGGACACCTATTTTATTTTAAAAACCGATAAATTAAATAACTTTTTTTCCCTACGGTCTAATCCGTAGGGACATATGTCCTTACGTATTAAGCTGTAGGGGCACGTATTTAACTATAGGGGCATGTTCAAGGCTAAGAATTGCACCTACGGCGTTTGCACCTACAGGGTAATTTCATGTCCCTACGGCTATAGCCGTAGGGGCAATGGTTTGCTCCTACGGATTTATCCGTAGGGGCAACCCCTATTTGTAGTAGTGACCCTAACCTAACCTACCTAATTAACCATAATCTTAATCCTAACCCTAACCTTAACCCTAATCCTAACCCTAAACTGAAACCTAACCCTAACCGTAACCCCTAACCAAACCCTAACCCTAACCCCAAACCGAACCTTAACCCTAACCCTAACCTACCTAATTAACCCTAACCCTAATTAACTCCCAATTAACCCGGAACTAACCCTAACCCTAATTAACCCCCAATTAACCCGGAACTAACCCTAACCCTAACCCTAAAATAACCAATAACACAAATTAAGAATAATTAATACTTCAAAATGGAAATTAACTCACCTCGCTTGTAGTTTTTCCGGCGGATGGAGCTTGAAGAGGTAGAGGAGGCTGGGGATGGAGCTCGACGAGGTGGCGGCGGCAAGATGGCGACGAGTGGAAAATTTTGAGATTGTGGAGAGGCTGAGGTGGTAGCGGAGACTGAGCTGACGACGAAGATGAGAAGTTTTGGCGACGAGAAGTCCGGCGGGTGACGAGACTGAGGGGACGACGCACGTGCGGGGAAGTTGGTGGGAAAAATTGGGGGAGATGGGGAAATTTCAGAGGCTTTTTTTTAATAAATTACCCTTCTTTGCCCCTACGGATTAATCCGCAGGTCCTTCTTTTGCGGCTCCGTAGGGCCAAATAAAAGATTACATTTAAATATTTTTAAATTAATCCGTAGGGCACCGTAGGGACAACCAGATGGCCCTACGGATTAATCTGTAGGGGCAATAAAAAGTTGCCCTTACGGATTACAGTAGCCGTAAGGGCAAACCCTTATTGTATTAGTGTGTGTTCGGTTGGCTATCATCTTAAATCCGTGGCCACGGTATTTACTGATATGAGTTTAGTAGTTTCTCGGTTAGTGATGAGCTTGATTCCAACACGACTTATTGGGTTATTAGGGGTTTGACGTTTCCACCCCTAGACCCTGTATGTGATATTCTTAGCCAAAGAGAGACTGTATGAAGATTGTCACATTCAGGCTCAGTAGGGCACGGACGGACTTGATTGTCGACCTTCCTTTCGACAGATACCTGGGTAGCCGTTACGTACAGCTAGTGCCGCTGACGTGCTTCTGGTTTTTGGATTTATTCAGTAAATCATTGCCAGCGTATTGTCGAGTGTTTAGAGTCCCATACAGAGGGTTTTCCCGGTTCATGCGATATAATGTAGATGACATATGTTGGTAGATATAGGGTGTCTGATTAAATTTGTGTACAGGCTATACAGATTTTAATCGGACGGTTGATAATACTAGTGATTTATGATTATGCCAGATTATTAAATTAGGTTTCGATTTAATAAAATATATAGATATATATTTAATATATATATATTTTAGTATTATTGTTCGCTATTCATTCTCTCTCTCTTGGCTATTCGTATTTTTGTACGAATTCGTGTATATGTATTTCGATACGTATACCGGGTTATATTCCTTATTTATACGGAATTTGTTTTAGAAGATGGACACTTCATTTATTGATTTTTCCTTTAAAGAAAATCAAAAATGAGGTGGAGGATGAGGTGTAAAGAAGTATGGTATAGAGGTATGGCCTTGGTTTTAAATATTGCAAAATCATTTGTGGTTACTATTCTTTCATGGTTGTTTAAAGAAAATGAGCCATATTCTTTTCTACCTTGGTTTTTTCTTCACTTCAACACTTAGCTATTTTTCCATAGCTACAACTTCTTCACCTCCTCCTCCTTCATCTTCGATGCTCTCTTGAGTTTCAAAATAGAGAGAAAAAGATAGTGAAATATCCCTATTTCTTCACTCTCCATTCGTAGTGAGCTTGGAGCGTCGGTCGCTTCAGTAGGTGAAGCAGGAGTTTGGACCGGTTCTCTCGGATGGATCATCTTCGGTAAGGGCGGTCGCCATTCAAGCTTGATCCGGACAGCATACACGGAGATTGGAGGGATCTTCTACGATTGGGTAGAAACACGTCGAAGGTAGTATCCCTAACCTTTGCATGCTTGGTTGCTAGATTTTGGTGTTTGGTTCGATCGCTGGGTTATAGTCTCTAGTTGCCCCTTCATAAATTTTCATTTTCCGCTTCCACAACAGCAGAGACCTCCGTGGAGAGGGCATTAGGAACTTATACTGGTATCAGAGCCAACCATACACCAAAAATTGCTTGCATGACCGAAGAATTCGTTGCAAACTCCGTTTTTCTAAACTGTTTTTTTCTAGACAGCCAAACCCAGCGACTAAACTATTGTTTTCATGCGTGTATTCGATCCCCGGAGTTCTCATTTTGGAATGGGGACTCCGAAGGGGTTCGATGGTGATCCGGGGAGTCTCGGGGATCCGTTTTTTAAAGTTACAGCATGTTTTGTCGCTGTTTTTCGGAGCTAAAAATTGTTTTTGTTTTGCTGTCCAAAACTGCGCTTATTGCCACTAAACTTGTGTTTTCGTGAGTGTACTCGATGCTCGGAGCTTTCATTTTGGAACGGGGATTTCGTAGGGTATTGAGGGTGACCCGTGGGGTCTTGGGAATATATTCTTTTAAAAAATATGTGATGTTTAGTGGCTATTTTTGCATGTTTAATTCTGCCGTATAGTGTGCACTCGATTTTTGGTGTTGGAAAATTTTAATTGTTCGCTTCGTGTGTGATGAATTCTATGGTCATGGTTTTCATATTTGTGTATATGTGTTGTTGAATATTCTCTAATTGCTATATTTTCAATTAGACGGGATTGCACACTTGTTTCAGTTACTTATTTCTGTGGTGATATATATCTAGTTTTATTGTTTAGTTGGATTATCGTGTCGGATTGCCCCTCATGCGTTGCTTATACAGTCTTGATTTATTTTGTTGTATTCATCTGTTCGGGACGAGCTCTAACCCGTGGCCGCCGTTTTTGTATTATGTATATTCTTTTATTGGGGCTCGATCAGGATGTGGTCGATGTTACCATTGTATATATTTCATTTCTGTACTAGGATTTACTCAGAAGAAGTGCTCAAGTAGCCGGGTTTTAGATTGCAACAGGTGACCATATCATGGAGTTAAGACTGGGCCGCTTCATTCTAGAATTGGCGGGTTGCTCGCCACGCTTGTAGGGGTTATAGGATTCGACCCGCGGAGGGGTGCTTAAGTTACCGGATTTTAGAAAGCGGCGGGTGATCGAATCATTTCATTGAGGGCGTATTACCTAGTTTCTAGAATTGGCAGGTGGCTTGCCGTACTCTTAAGGGTCAAGGATCGATTATGTACGGTCTATCCACACGACTGGGGAACGTCGTGTTTCATTTACGGCTCAGATGAAACGCGGGGCTCCAAGTTTATCCGTTATTCCATATTGTTGTTTGCATGCCTGTGATGATTCATATCTGCCTGTGATGACTATTATCTGCCTGCGATGTTATATATATATATATATATATATATATAAGTTGATGCATCTATATGTTTTGCATCTACGCTAGCCCTGTCCCCGCCCTTCCGTAAGTTAAGTAATCTTACGGTGAAGACCGGGGACCCTGTGGCGAATGTGGATGGCATATAAAAGCATACTATTTTGGTTGTTTCTTTTGTGGTTTAGAAACTAAAAATGATGGGACTGTATTATATCTTTAATGCATGGAAAACAAACCTATTTGATATTGTTGGAACCAATTTTTAAATTGCTCGGTTTTCTTCGAAACAATTGTCGTATTCTTTTGCTTTGTATTGAGGTTTTCGGTTAGGAATATCCTGCACCTCATTATATGAGGAAAGAGCCTTGATCCCTTCACGGGAAGTTCGCTCTTAAGCAAAAGTTTATGTTACTAGTTTTAAAATACAGAGTCTGAACCACTCCATTTCAAAGATACTAAAGTTCCTTCAACGATATCAAATTCATTACGTTAAAGGTTTTTCGCCAAAACCAACCGTAGCCCTCCGTCGTTTCAGATAAGTGTCAACTAGTATTCATGCTATGTGTTTTGACCTTCACCAAGGTATAGTATTTGGTAGCTAGCGAATACTTGTCTGTAGCATAGTTAGATGCATTAATTTAGGACATACGTTCAACTGTTTTGATCTTCATCAAGAGCTTGTACGAATGGGTCTAGATTAATCAGGACAATGATAGGTTGAACTTGACTTGCGACTTATGATGTTTTGACCTTCGTCAAGGTCATAAGCGCTTGGGGCAAAAACTATATCGGGAGTTTCAAATATAAGGAAAACTTGACAAGTTTGCGCATACCATCTGGAGTGTGGTAATTTTGGTCGGCTTCCATCAATATTATCATATGATGATAGTTGGGTCCTGATTCCCACTGATGAGTAGGTATTACTTCTCATGAGAGTTTCACTTCATAATTAGCTAACTTATTAGGTGTTTAGAAAGTGTTAACGAGATTACGCTTCTGCGGAAATGGGATTATTAATTGGGTCTGTGCGATAGCACAGGGGACCTCTCTTGGAGTACCAACACTGACCTGGATGAACGGTTAGCAAACTTATAAGGTGTACATGATCCCGACTTGTTCTCCTTTTAGGGTTTGAATGAGAACTCGAGGAAATAGTGAGAGCCATCCTGATTAGATAAAGTGATTACCAATCTAATCTTGCTAGAGTGCAAGTTGAGCGTTTCTTTTCTCTTTCTGGTTTAACGACCCATGACTTACCTAAAACTTAATTAACCAAGTTAACCGAACCTTCTTACATATGTTGGTTTTGGATTGTCCTGATTTACGACAAAATTACAAATATCCCTGCTACTCCTACTTTCCTTTTGCACTTATTCAGAACACTCTGTATGACTACGATGATCCATATTGCTTGGAAATGGCCATCGTATAGTTATATACGAACTCGAAGAAATTATTTCAGTCGAGAATGGCCACTGGTTCTGGAGAGTTTAGATTGTATCATTCGGTTGACTCTTTATTTTACCTTCTCTCAGGTTGCGCGAGCTCCATGCATTAGGAAAGTACACGCTTATTGGATAGTTTTCTTCCAAACTTTAGGCTGGTGCCGAAAGGTAGGGAAGGAAGAAAACCAATTAGCCTAAGTGCGGTTTACAGAAGGTAAGATGAAGTGACACATAAAGTGATTGAAGCGAGGGCAAAGGAAATTGCGATTACTGTCATGAATCTGGATAGTGAAAAGGCATTACTAGGTGTACCCGGCCATCCCCTTGAAACATTTATGTTTCAGATTTTCCGTGTACTTGTAAATGAGAATTGTTTTCCCAATTAATTCTGAATCTAGGGTATGTATTTACCTGATTTGGAACTCACAACCGGTACAGTGTTATAGATGCTGAGTAGGAGTAGAATATTGGGAAATGGGCGATTCGATCCTTAATATCGGAATTCGTTACAATTGGTGATATTGGATTAAATAGCCTGGTTTTTCCTAACGGCAAATACTTGGTTTCGAATAACCGTTATTATGCACCAATTTTTAAAATAATATATCTGTATGTTTATTTTATAAAGTGAGATATAAATTTTGAAATTTATGTTCCAAACATTTACTTTTATCAGTTGAGGATAAGGTAAGGTGCATTGAATAACGGTGTAAGACATTCTCGACCAAAATACAGTTTTCAACTTACAAAACATGGAATTTAAGTTAGTATACTCTTGGGACTTATATATGAAAATGTATGTTGTCTAGTATCCTTCGGGACAAAGGGTTAGTACTCTTATTTCATTCAAGTTTACCTATGAGTTCTTTTGTTTTAGACACGCATTCGTTGTGATGTAAGGTCTAAAGATTTTGAGGAGTTTATAGTTATAAGAATAAAGTACAGAACCATACGTTGGAAGTATCAGGATTCTTTGAAGTGATCGAAAATATAGATACTAATGCTAGATATCCCATTATAATAATATTGAGAACTTGATTCTCTCTCAGATTACTCATCCGCGGGTTCGCTCTTTGATGAGTAATGATGTATTGTTCTTTTTCCATTTAGGTGATATGCACTGAAAACATCTGCTTGATATTTGAGTCGGATTCCATCTAAATTAGTGCCTTTGATTCTATATGGACATAAATTGGTTGCATATCTTGAGATTATTAAGATATGAAGTTATCTGGTTCCTGTTTAAAAGCAGAATACGGATAAACTCAAGGCACTCTTCGGTAATGGCTGTTTGTTGATTATCCTAAGCATTTGCTAGTGTTTTGTTTCTACCATTTTCAAGATCAATAGTTACATTGTTCTTGACTCGCCACCTTTTTGTAAAAGGAATATTTTTGCAAAAGAAACTAGTGGGAGTATGGTAGAACTAGAAGTGATCCAGAACTATAAATGGTTACCGAAAATTTAATAGAACCTGAGCATTCAATTGGACTTGACAAACTCTTTGCCACTCCGCAGATTTTAGTAGGTGACCTCAGCCACCCGAGAGATACTTCGGTTTTCTTGGAAACGGTGACAGGGAGGTCAGCATCATGGTTATGATGGCTCTACTAGTTATCTGTAGGATATAGGAAGTGGTAATTTGCAGGTGACCAAATACTTTATATCCAAGTTGGACTTTACGCACTTTAGCAAATTTTGGATTTTGGGCTTTTCTGGGTGCTCCTAAAGGGGTAAAACCCATCAGGAGCAAATGGATCTTTTGAGATCTGTGCAGGTGAACCTAATAAGGTTAGACTTGTTGTAAATATTCTCATCAAATACCTGTTGTGGATTGTGATGAGACTTTTACTTCAATGTATATGCTAAAGTCCATACGGATATGACTTGCCACTGTTGCTATTCAGATATCTGTTAGGGTTTACTGGCACCCTGGCAGTCGACCGCGACCGTTGCGAAAAACTTGGCTCTAGAAACAACTACCTTGAATCGAAACCAAAAATGAAACTAGCAAGCTACAAAGATGTTATCTACTGTGATAGAGTTGTTTTACCAAAAAATCCATGTCTTTCGGTCTTCTACCCTTTTCCTTAGCTCCTTGAGGTCACCTTGAACGAGCTTGACCACCGGTCTTCTTCCGTCGAAGATGATCCACCCGAAAGATGTGGCTCATGGCTCTAGCTCCATACTAAGAATCTAGTGAAGTAACTAGGCACTCTAGGTTGTTAATCTAGAGTGCTTAGGCATGTATTGAGTTTCTTTAAGTGAATATCTATCTCTCTTCTACTCTTGATTCTTAACACATGAGATGGTAGGGTAGAAGATGAAGATGAAGGAGGAGTACAAGAAAGACTAATAAAGAAAGATAACCACAAAAATGGTGAGAATGAGAAATCCCATGTCAAAATGACCATCCAAGAGAGAGAAAACCATGAAGCATGGTTTTGTGAAACTCATTTTCTAAATATAATATATCAACTATACTTGAATAGTTTGCACAAATGAATTAACAATTCATTTGTCAACACTATTCAAGCATGGTTTCCACCATTCTCTCTTCATCACCTTTACACCTCATTTCTATTTATTAAAAATAAATGGGTAAACCAAAATGAGGTGTCCTTCTTCTAGATTGTTTTCCGTATAAATACGGATTACACTCAACTGTATATACATATCCGCATTCATATCAAAATACGAATACTCAAAGAGATAGAATAACACAAAGAAAATAATACTAGAATATACATATCGAAATACATATATGTAAATTATTAAACCAATACCTGATTTAATAATCCGGATCAATCAAGAGCCGGCTAGTATTATCAACCGTTCGATCGAAAGTCCGGGTAACTAGTACAATCATTCGATCGGAGCCTTGGATATTGTTTCCCCCAATAAGAGAGCAATGCTCTGTTCAAAATTTGAACTGAGGCAGCGCCTCACGCGCAAAGAACGAGAGTGCCAGTGCCAAGAGTTAAAAACTCTGAGGCAACGCCTCACGTGCAAAGCACGAGAGCGCCAGCGCCAAGAGTTAAAAACTCTGAGGTAGCACCTCACGTGCAAAGCACGAGAGCGCCTGCGCCAGTACTAAAAGTTCTCCACCCTTGGATCAAAGATCCAACGGAGATGATAAATCATCAGAGTGCAGAATTAAATTCTGATTGAGGAGATACTCCTCAAATCTTTCTAAACAAGAAAGATTGTGCTCTGTAAATCAGAGCACCGTTGGATCAATGATCCAATGGTGATTAAAAATCACCAAAATACAGAATTAAATTCTGATTGAGGAAATACTCATCAAATATTTCTAAACAAGAAAAACTGTGCTCTGTAAATCAGAGCACTGTTGGATCAAAGATCCAATGGTGATAAAAAATCACCAAGATACAGAATTAAATTCTGATTGAGGAAATACTCCTCAAATCTTTCTAAACAAGAAAGATTGTGCTCTGTAAATCAGAGCACTGTTGGATCAAAGATCCAATGGTGATTAAAAATCACCAAGATACAGAATAAGCTCTGCATAGGAAAATATTTTCCCAATCTTGTTAAAAACAAGAAAAATGTCTTTTGCAAAACAGAAGTCCTTGGATCAAAAATCCAACGGTGGATAAATTTCCTAAATCAATTAAAAAATCTCTCAATAAAAGATTTCCTTAACTAAATCAACAAATCAGCCTCCCCTATATAAAGTACCCAAGACTTCAAGTCTTGTAGAGAGGACCCCCCATAAACTTCAAACTTCAAAGACGAGAGCAATTTCTTCTCAAGGTAAATAACAATAAGTAAGATCACAGCAACTCCTCCATATTTAAGAGTTTAACTCTCACATAAGAAGAACTTAGTTCTTTTTCCAGATCTCAGATCTATAAGACAAAGTCTTTCATAAGTGAGAATCTAATTCTCAGAGATTGAATTGAGCAGAATAGAGAACTCAGTGCTTAAGAGTTTAACTCTCACATCAGAAGAACTCAGTTCCTTTTCCAGATCTCAGATCTATAAGACAAATTCTTTCATAAGTGAGAATCTAATTCTCAAAGAATTGAATTGAGCAGAACAGAAAATTCAGTGCTTAGCACTCAAAGTCTGGCGCTCAGCGCCGAGCGCTCCACGTGTTCCATACGTGGGCGCTATTTTATAAGAAGCGCTTAGCATTCCAAGTCTGGCGCTCAGCGCCGAGCTCTCCACGTGCTCCTCACGTAGGCGCTATTTTATAAGAAGCGCTTAGCACTCCAAGTCTGGCGCTCAGCACCGAGCGCTCCACGTGCTCCTCACGTGGGCGCTATTTTATAAGAAGCGCTTTGCACTCCAAGTCTGGCGCTCAGCGCCGAGCGCTCCACGTTCCTCTCACGTGGGCGCTGATGAAATAAAGAGCGCTCTGTAAATAGAGCCCAGCGCCATAAAGAGTCTTTAACATTCAATAAAAAACAAAAAGGGTGAGCATCAAAGCCCATGTCAATGCTCAGCATTGTTGAACAAAAGGGGATCAAAGCCCAAATAAGTAATCTGAGCCCAAGGTTGGTCAAACCCCAAATCGACCGAGCCCATAGATCTTCTTCTAGGTTGGCCTTAGTGCCAAACAGGACTACCAAGTCCCTGATGAATATTCTTTGGTTCAAGGGTATATCTCTCCACACCTCTGATACACGTCGTTGTAATTCTTCAACGTCTTCCGAGAGGTGAAGGGTCCCAATAACCAATCACTCTTGGTGCATCCCCAAACCAATGAGCCAAAACTTTATGGACCGCAACGTCCCTAAACTAAACTCTATGGACCATGACGTCGTTAATCCCAAAGGACCGCAACGTCTCTAAACTAAACTCTATGGACTATGACGTCCTTAAACCCAACGGAATGCAACGTCCCAAAACCAAACTCTTTGGAATATGACGTCCTTAAACAAGGACTATGATGTCCTTAAACCCCATAGACCGCAACGTCCCTAAACTAAAGCAATAGATCCCCAAATGCTCTTTTGTTGGATCTGAATGATCCCAAAATCCTGTTGAGTAGATCTTAGTCTAAAATTGGACTAACGTATTCTCAACAACCGTTTAAGTTTGATCTTAATCTCAAATAGGATTAACGATCCTTAAATCAAACAAACCCAAATCTAAGATAATATGGATTTGGACTAATCCCCGCCCTACGGGCGACAACATAAATTAGTCTCCGTATACATTCCATAGGCAACCTAGAACAAAACAAACACACACGACACGAAGTGAACATCTGGAGTAGGAGAAAGTGGTTATCGCTATACGGTAACGTAATTAACTGCAGGGGCTTGCGCCTGCAGGGAAGAGCGTCCCCACAATCAAAAACCCCTCGCAAACGAGGGGGAATCTAAGGAAGTCTGCTACAACGACCGCATCTGTTTAAACCTTCGATACATGGTGCCATAAATTAACTTGGCATCTTCGGAGAGGTAGACGGATAAAACCCAATAGCATCTGCCCCCAAATTCAGGCAAGACGTTTGTCTTTCCCGGTTTTCGGCAGTAAATAGATTCTGGCACGCCCGGTGGGACCTTTTCCTCTTTCTACTCCACACTTCGTGTGTCAAGTTTCGCGAACAAATCGCTATTTGCTATGGTTTCCTGTGGATTCGAGATACTAAAATTTGGTGTCTTGCTCCCGTGTAGAGAAAAGAAGATCAATGGCTTCCAGCTGCACCAACTGCAACAACAACTCCCGCTCTGTTCCGTATGGAGGAGTAACTTACGGGCCCCAAGTGGCTTCCATGTTCGCAATGCCGGTGGAAAAGGTAACACAGGACACCACTGGGTTGTTCTTGTTAGGTCCACGTTACCTCTCCCGGTACTTTCGGGGTTGCGGAAACGGTAAAACAAAATTTTTTCTAGACTTGGTAACATGGATCGTAAAAGCCGGATCTTTACTAAATAACACACTAGCATTCTAACTAGAGATTTATCTACTCGGTTAGGGGTTATACCTCAACTTGAACTTCTTCTCTTCTTGTTGTTCTTCTCCTTGCTTGCTCCGAGGGTTGATCCGGACATTGGTCACCTCCGCGGCCTCCTTGAGTCGAAGACGATCCACCCGAGAGATGTACACCGAGCTCCACCTTGAGCCGAGGTAACTAGGGCAAAGAGATTGCTAGTCTAGAAGCCCTAGGTTGTGTAGAAGTGGTAGAGGGATGGTTTTGTCTTTGTGGGATCTTTATCTCTCAACACATGAGATCAAAAGATGAATCAAGAGGAGGAAGAAGGAGGAGCTAGCAACCATGGTGCATTTCTTTTCTTCTCATAAGAAAGAGCAAGAGAGAGAACGAGAAAAGAATTATGAAAAGATTAAGCCAAATGAAATGAACCATGGTTGCAATAATACACCAAATCATCATTACTAATCCTATCATGATAAAAGTTGATGGCACATTGAATTGACCATTATCATAACACAAGAAATAAAAAGAAAATGAAAGAAGAGTGTGGATCTCTCTTGAAGGTCAATGGTCAACACGGTCAACGGGTCAACAAAGTCAAGAGAGATCTAAGTGGTCAAATGGTCAATGCAATTAGCCATCACTAATCTATCACTAAAAGGATCAGTAAACAATGTCTCCGGCTCATAACGGTTTTGACCAAACGAATTGTCAAAACCCTAATGAGTGTGCCACATTACGGTTTTGGCCGAACCAACTGCCAAAACCCTAATGGGGTACCTCCTCCTTCATCTCTCCTCAAAACTGTGCATACACACCCGCATCCGCTTTCCGTAGAATGCGGATGCATAGAAGACAAAAACAAATCCATCCGTGCAATACTAGGATCCGGCTTAAACCAAAGCCCACCAGTATTGCCTGCCCGAACACCACACGCACACAAGTGTACGTAAGTGATCGCAGCCCTGCCGTAAAACCATACGGCCTCTACACGTTTTGCTCAGTGCAGGGAAACTCTCTGTGTGGGACTCTAAAGACTCGACACTACGCTGGCAGTAGGTTTAACCACAGACCGCAAGCGGCACTAGCTGTACGTAATGGTCCCCAGGTAGATGTCGATAAGAAGGCCGATGAGGTAAACCCATCCGAACTCCTACTGAGCCTGTATGTGACAATCTCCGTACAGTCCGGTCTGTTCGTCTGATACATCGCATGGCGGGCCTAAGGGGGCGGTAAACGTCAGTCCTCTAATAGCGGTACAAGTCGTGTTGGAGTGAAGCCCAGAACACCCTGAGATAACACTGGAAACCTACCAGTATATCTCGCTTGCCCTGGCCAGGGACTACTCGTGTAATGGCTCTCCTAGACACAGCGCGATGTCAACCCCCAATACCGGGAGAGACGAATCCTGCCTAACCGTCACTGCCTCCAAGTGCTTCGGGACTGCACCCAACTACTACCTGTTTGCACGGCTCAGTAGAGCCGTGGTAGGGTAGTAATCAAAGAACAATGGGAACACACTCAAGGCGAAGTGACAGTGTCAAGTAAGCGGACTAAGCTGTACTCATGTCACCTGGGAACTGATAACTGACGATAGGTATAATACCAACCATCAGTTCCCGACGAGTCCTGTCCAGTGTACTCGTAACCTAACGAGCACCCGCATACTATCTCAAGTATGACATACTGACGGCTGTGGGACAGACCGTCTCCCGTGCTGGGATGAGAAGCGCATACGCTAGTCTACTCCGGAGTATCGATGCCCTATCTCGATAATCCCACGACTAGGGACGTGTATAAGGATGTGCTTGTGGATTACCCAGCCCCCACGAGTGTGATCGCCATCACAACGCTGGTAATCAAGCAAAGATCCTAAGGGCTCTACTAATGCGTATAGGTGATATAATAAAGAAACACATGTACACATTAAAGCAGAGACAAACCAAGTAGCATACTACTATTTCGAGCAAGATTGTCTATACAACTGTGGATATCCCAAGCTTCCATCAAGTAATATACATACTAGTATGATATAGTAATGGCCTCTAAGGCATATACACTAACAATCTCCCACTTACACTAAGGTCATGTACTGGCGTATCGAAGACCTATCATCTCGATCAGCCGCTCGAACTGAGTCTGGGGCAAGGCCTTCGTGAATGGGTCCGCTGTATTGTCCTTTGTGTCCACTCCCCGCACCTCGATCTCCTGGCGATCAATGATCTCCCTGATCAGGTGATACCGCCTTAAGATGTGCCTGGATTTCTGATGGGACCTTGGTTCCTTCGCTAAAGCTATAGCCCTATTGTTATCGCAATACAAAGGTATTGGGTCAACAATGGACGGAACCACATGAAGTTCACTAATGAACTTCTTCATCCAGACCGCCTCTTTTGCGGCATCGCTTGCAGCAATGTATTCAGCCTCCATCGTCGAGTCTGCGACGGTATCCTGTTTGGAACTCCTCCAACATACCGCCCCTCCGTTGAGGGTAAACACAAAACCCGAGACAGACTTGCTGTCATCTTTGTCACTCTGGAAGCTTGAATCGGTAAAGGACTCGACCCTGAGGTCTCCATTACCGTAAACCAGGAGCATCTCTTTAGTCTTTCTCAGGTACTTGAGAATGTTCTTCACTGCTGTCCAGCGGTCCTCACCTGGGTCTGACTGATACCGGATTACTGCGCTCAGCGCGTAAGCTACATCTGGTCTTGTACATAGAATCGCATACATTATAGATCCTACCGCCGAAGCGTAGGGTATAGTGCTCATGCGAACCCTCTCCTCGTCAGTCTTAGGAGACATCTTCTTGGAGAAGGTAATTCCGTGCAATGCGGGTATGTTACCGCGCTTGGAATCCTCCATACTAAATCTCTTTAGTACAGTCTCTATGTACCTGGACTGCGAAAGTCCCAGTAGTCGCTTGGATCTATCTCTATAGATCTTGATCCCCAGAATGTACGAGGCATCACCCAGGTCCTTCATGGAGAACCGTTGTGACAAAAATAGCTTGACCGATTGTAGCATAGGAATGTCATTTCCTATCAAAAGAATGTCGTCCACGTATAAGACTAGGAATACGACAGTTCGTCCTACAATCTTCTTATAGACACAGGGTTCATCTTCGTTCTTGATGAAATCAAATTCCTTGATTGCCTCATCAAAACAGATGTTCCAGCTCCGCGATGCCTGCTTAAATCCATTGGATTTAAGCAACTTGCACACCTTCCCGCTGCTCCCACTGTCTATGAAACCTTCTGGCTGATCCATGTAAACGCACTCTTCCAAACAACCGTTTAGGAAAGCCGTTTTAACATCCATCTGCCAGATTTCATAGTCATGGAAGGCAGCAATGGCAAGTAGGATCCGAATGGATTTGAGCATAGCCACCGGAGAAAAAGTTTCGTCATAGTCCAAACCAGGTCTTTGACGAAAACCTTTTGCAACGAGTCTAGCCTTATAGGTTTCCACTTGCCCATCTACACCAAGTTTCCTTTTGTAGATCCATTTGCATCCAACGGGTTTTACCCTAGGTGGAGCAATATCCAAGGTCCACACTTTATTGGCGTACATGGACTCCATTTCGGATTGCATTGCTTCCTGCCACTTATCAGAGTCCCTACTGATAATGGCCTGCCTGAAACAGTAGGGTCATCTTCTTCCAAGATGCAATCCTCTCGATCCCCGTCTATGAGAAAACCGTAGTATCTCTCGGACGGACGAGAAATCCTACCAGATCTGCGGAGTGGTTGAGGTTCGTTGGTTGTAACTGAATCTAGCGGTTCCACCAAATCTTTTGTTAAAGCTTGTGTTTCTGGAATTTCATCCAGTTCTACCGTGCTGCCACTAATATTTTTAACAAGAAATTCTTTTTCTAAAAATATGGCATTTCTTGAAACAATTATCTTCTGTTCCTCTGCATGGTAGAATAGATACCCACTTGAATCTTTTGGGTATCCCACAAACTTACACAAAACTGCCCGTGCCTCAAGTTTGTCTGGGTTCTGCTTTTTGACATAAGCTGGGCAACCCCAAATCTTAATACGTTTAAGATACAAACTCTTACCACTCCATATTTCATACGGAGTCTTAGGCACGGATTTGGATGGAACTTGATTCAATAGATGTGCTGCAGTTTGAAGTGCATATCCCCAGAATGAAAGAGGCAACTCAGCACTACTCATCATGGAGCGAACCATATCCAATAGGGTACGATTCCTCCGCTCCGAAACACCGTTGTGCTGTGGTGTATAAGGAGGAGTAAGCTGAGAGAGAATGCCATTCTCTTTTAAGTAATCTAGGGATTCCGTGCTTAAGTACTCCCCTCCCCTGTCAGACCGGAGGATCTTGATACTTTTTCCAGTCTGGTTCTCTACTTCGTTTCTAAATTCCTTAAATTTCTCAAAAGCTTCAGATTTGTGTTTCATAAGATACACATATCCGAACCTAGAGAGATCGTCAGTGAATGTGATGAAGTACGAGAACCCACCCCTTGCATGTATAGACATCGGACCACATACATCACTGTGTATGAGTCCCAAGAGCTCTGCTGCCCTCTCTCCATGTCCGGTGAACGGAGATTTGGTCATCTTCCCTTTGAGACAAGACTGACAAGTTTCATAGGATGAAAACTCGAACGTATTCAAGAGTCCATCTTTATGCAACTTACTCAGTCTTTTCTCTCCGATATGACCAAGTCTACAATGCCACAAGTAGGATTCATTCGTATATGAATTCTTCCTCCTGCGTGTGTTTTGTACATTGAGAACTGTATTCTGATTTAGAACGTAGATACCATTACACAGTGTACCTTCTGCAACCAGTACCTTATAAAGGTAAATGTTCATGATATTTCTATCAAGAACAAAGTTATATCCATCTTTATCGAGTAAAGAAACTGATATGATGTTGCAAACCATGGAAGGTATATAGTAGCAATCGTTCAAAATCATAGTCTTGCCATTTGGCAATACTAGGTGATATTCACCGACGGCTGCCGCATTAACTTGTGCTCCGTTCGCTACTCTGAGCGACATATCACTCGGTGCAACTTTCCTACTTTTTCTCAGTCCCTGCAATAAATTACAGATATGAGATCTAGATCCGGTATCAAGTACCCAGGAGGTAGGGCTGACCGTAAAACAGTTCTCAATCACAAGAACACCTGAAGTAGATGCAAAACCATGCTTCTTCTTCAACTGGGTATCCTGGGAATCCATATAATCCCCTTTCCCTTGCTCATATTTATGACTGTTGTCATAAGTTAGAGCCGAACCAACGTTCCCCAGCCCCGAATAAGAAATCGGATCGGTCAAGCGATACATTTTATTATCTTGATTAGGGCGTGAAATGGTTGCTACCTGGAGAGAGAGAAAAGAAACACTTAGCGTGCTCTCTTGCAAGTTTAGATTGGTTTTTAATTTATCTAAACAGGATGGCTCCTACTGTCTCTCGAATCCCTCCTCAAACCATAAAGGAAGAATTAGTCGGGATCAATCTCACCGTACAATACTTGCTTAACCGTTCAGCCAGGCCGTCGTACCACGGAAAGTATTGTCTGCAACAACCCCCTCAAATTTGACCGCCCATAAAAGGAGAAAGTCGGAGAAGATCCCCGTGTCTACGACAAATCTCAAAGGCACTTAATCCAAACGTCCTAAGTCTGGGGGCATGGTAGTGCACACCATCTACATGGATTCCGGAAAAGAGGAAAGCCGTACTTCTACGGGTCATCGACCACTCACACGGTCTGTGACGAAAACTCAGGAGCAGCAACAAAAGCTCCAGGAGATGCTGACAAAGATGGCCACACTCACTGGACAGAAGGAAAGCCCAGAAGTATCGTCGGATCAACGCCAGGAACAGGAAACCGACGCCGAGTTCCTCCGAAGAATGCTCAAAAAGAAAGATAAAGAGGCCGTGGAACAAGTGGCTAACATAAAACAAATGGCGCTACTATTCTAAGATATGGTAGGCAGGATGACTCAACCGGACCCTCTAGTCGAAGATCCTCCAATAATCATTGAAGACGACAGAGGGAAGACATCAAACCCTCTTCCGACTTTATCAGCAGCCAGGGAGGAGACGATCTCGAAAGCTGCGCTTGATGACTACATAGCTCAACAGATACGAACTCATCTGGCAAGCGAAGCCGCTGGCCAAGTCGTCAGAACTGGATGACCTTATCCAAGCTGGTACGATCAAGTTAAGTACCCGCCAGAATACACGATCCCTAAATTTCACGAGTATATGGGGACGGGCTATCCCCATCAGCACGTCGCTTAGTTCAGGGCTCTATGCGGCAATACTGGAGGTGATGACAAATTGCTGCTTCGCCAATTCGTCGGCATCTTAGCGGAGACGGCATTTGAATGGTACTCAGAACTTCCGAATGACTCCATCAAAACATTCACAGAAATGGAGTTGCTATTCACCCAACGTTTCGCAAGCGCCAGCGAACGCACCGCGATCACGGCATTGATCAATACCAGGGTGAAGCTAGGAGAGACTTGGGTTCAGTATGCAATTCGGTGGCGGAACCTATGGTCGAGATGCGAACAACGTATAGAAGAAGCTCCTGCCGTGGGCATGTTCATGGGGACCCTGGATCTGCAGGAAACTATATCCCAATTCATGATGTTCTTCAAGCCGACCACTTTCTAAGCCTTGATCGACAAGCTGGTCCAAATGGACCAGATAGGCCATAGACCGACCTCCTCGAAAACGAAGCTTCGAAACGAAAAGGGTAAAGGGAAAATTACCTTCGTCGCCAACGCTCAGCAACAGCCGAGTGATTCGAAACCAGCTGCTCGCCAAAACGATAAACAACAATCACTCGGAGAAAAGCTGAGACGTCCTTACTCATTCCCTCGGAATAAAATGAGAAGACCGTTCGAACTGGCGGTGCACAACAGGCTCATCACTCTGCCGGATCCGAGACGCCCACTGCAACCAGGTGACGTCAACAATCCCACTTACCGCCCCTACCACCGAATAGTGGGCCACCCAATCGAAGATTGCTTCGTCTTCAAAAACTGGATTGAGGAGCAGTACCAACAAGGCAAATTCGTGCTGTCTGAAAACTGGAGGGTAAACCCGCCACAATCACATGCTCCGAAAAAGATGGACACGCCGGGGACATCATGCTCATTTATAGAGGAAGCACCATAGGAAGTTGTTCTTTCGGCTAAAACTAAAAGAATGCTGAAAGATCTTCAAGCATGTCCGGCGATTTGGTGGAAAAGCCCGCTAGAGCCCGAGATCATTGAGGGGATGCTGAGACCGCGCCCAACACCGAGGATTGGTAATGATGGGCAAAACACCCAGGCCCAGCCGTCAAAGTCTTCGAAGAAAAAGAAGAAGACCAAGAAGCCCGCGCAGCCTGACGATAAGCGCACGGATCTGCAAAGGCATATTGACGCGCTGGAGGAATACAACAAGAAGGCGCGAACCCCAGTCACGCTCCAAGAGTTTCTCAACCATATCCTTGAAAGTGGAGATAACGACAATGATGAGGGAGACGACTCGTTAGAAGAACCCGAAGATTATGTGGCAAGTTGCCACATGATCTCTCATTCGTCTCTAAATAACGAAGAAGCTCACTCGACGTTAGAAGATAACATAGAGGAGCTGGGGGAAGGATCGGCGCCAAAATCCTTAGAATCGTCAGACGAGATGATTGACATGCTGCTGAACGAATCCCGTCAGAAGAGCAAAGCTGATCAAGAGCGTGAAATGACCATCTTCGAAAGGGCCAGGCGACGGCATCAAGTTGAAGAAGTCATGATAGGGACGAGTCACAAAGTGCTCCAACCAGATCAAAGCACGCTCACGGCAGACAAAAACATGCTTAGAACAAGGAAACGGTTCGCTAAAGCCCTGTCAATGGGAATGAAGCTGCCATCTTTTAAAGGAAATACTCCTGGCGGTATACGCCTTGACTAAGTGGATGTACATCCTACCTACTGTTTATACCATCAGAGGATTGCACACCCTATCGAAGAATGCAGGGTCTTTAAAAAGTGGTGGCAGGGATACGTTGCTCACCGACAATATTTCAAGCGGATGAAGCGCAAAACTCATCGGGAGCAGAGAATCATGAAAGATGAGCACAAAAGAACTCCTGGCAACTGTCACATGGTTGATTCCGAGGGATCGCAAGTTCTCACCTTCGGAAGCGATTCTGATGAAGAAATAGCCCTCGTCCCTCTCTTCAAGGAATCTACCTCAGGAAAAGAGGAAGAGATATATGAAAACATTCAGTTGCGTAGTCGTACGTTGCCCGAAAAGAATCTCGGACCTACTAACAAGGGATTGAACAAAAAAGATAAGGGGAAGGAAAAAGTCCCTTAAGATATCGCCCTCGATGACCGAGTCGTCGAAGAGCTTACAGCCAAGGACCCGCCCAAGAAAAGCAAAGTGGATTACAATGTCCTAGCACACCTGAGAAAGATACCCTCACAACTAAGCATCTTGGATGCCCTTCTGTTGTCTAAAGAGGCATGAGATTCTCTCATCAGGGCATTACAAGAGCCCGAGTAGTTTTAAGCTTTCCTTACCGAAGAAAAGATGAAGGACGAGCTGGAAGAAGTGCACACAGCTGACATCACTTTCAGCGATGAAGATCTCCTCCTCGGAACGTGCGAGCACAACCGCCCCCTGTATGTCACCGGGTACTGCCATGATATCAAGATAGGGAAAATCTTAGTTGACAATGGGTCCTCTGTCAACCTCCTAAATGTGAGGGTGCTAAAAGAAATCTGCATGAGCGTTCAGCACCTCGCTCGGGATAAAATCACCATCTTTGGGTTCGACTCCCAGTCATCACGGACGCTCGGGTCTGTAATACTGACATTACGCTTCGGGCTGCTCTTCACCGACATCAAATTCCATGTTATTTATGCCAAGACTTGCTACAACGCTCTGCTCGGCAGGCCTTGGTTACACGAGTACAACATCATCCCTTCTACGCAATATCGGTGTATGAAGTATTTCAAAGATGGTCTCGAGTACACCGTGATGGGGGAACTAAACCTATTCTCCGTAAATGAAGTCCGCAAATACGAAGATGCCAAGTACTTTCTACCAAACTTCAAAAACACGGAAAGATGACATAAAGCGGAGAATAAGCAAAAATCTATCACCACTATTCCGGTCTTCGGGAGAAATACCGAGAAGGAAGAAGAGATAGTCTATTCGGGGCCGCCCTAATACAACAAGCTGGGACCATCTACCCCTATTCTGGTCTTTGGCAGTGACTCTGAAGACGAAGTCAACACAGTATTCTCGGTCCATCCATCAATGCAGGCCCTCACTGGAGATGATCAGAGTTTGCAAATCGCCATGGTTTCGTGGAAGCACTACAGAGAGCTTGATGCGCTTGAAACATATAACGTGCAAGAGCTGCAGACATTTTACGTCCCTCCCAGGCGAAGAGGTGAAAAGGCAATCCTATTCTATCGATCCGGGGAAACCAAAATCGAGAGAGAAGTCTGGCGTGGTGTTGAACCTGTGCTTGACAGGCTCCAACCAATCCGTCTGCCCAGATACTACACAGAGGGATTGAAAAGGTTATTAAGATGCAAAGGCGTACCCTTTAAGCAAACCGCGTGACAGGCCCAATTCTACAACAGGATCTGGAACGTCCCCGGAACTCAGCGAAAATTGCCTAATGGAAAAATAGAAACGATCGGGCTTGGATATGTCCAGTCCAAGAAACAGGAGCAGTTCTATGGCTGCCATGTCATAAAGGACCTTGATGAAGAAGAGGATGCTCTTTTAAAAGACGCTGACGCTGAACCAGAACACGCTCCTGCCATAAAAATGCCGAGTCCGTCATTTGAAGAACATATGGACAAGCTAGTGAGGGAAGCAAGTCAAAAGGTTCGGAACGACCACAGCCGCGAAATGGCCATTTACGAGAAAGCCAAGACGCAACGCCTCCTTCAGCAGGCCACGGAGGACGACGATGCCCTTCACCATCAGCCCTCCATGCATTCCCTAGGTAAGAAAAAGGCCCGCCGCGGAGGCAAAAACAAGTTAAAGAACAGAAAAACGTTCGACAGTGGCGAAGCGGGTCCAAGAAGCTACGCGATCGGGAAAAGGTCAGCTGGAATGCATCGCTGATGAAAAAGATGGATCGGGAATATTCCTTCCCTTAAGACAAGACAAGGAAGATATTCGACCTCGTCGTGAAACATCAAATGATTACACTCCTGGAGTCCAAGCACCCCGAACAAGCAAACGAGGTCTATCAACCAGATTATTGCTCCTATCACCGAGCAATAGGACATCCTCTTGAAGACCGCTTCACCTTCAAAAACCAGGTCGAAGACCAATACCGACTCGGCAGGTTCACTCTATCCAACAGTTGGAGGGTAGCCCCACCACAAAGGCATGTGCCAAAAGCGACGTATATGGCGAGAGTAGAACCAGATCAACACCGGTCTTGGAAACGATCTCGTACTTGTCACGTGATAACGTTGTCGGAAGAAGGAGAGTGCGAGAATATGGATGACCTCTCCTAGTGCTTCGAAAATAAGGATGAAGATGAGGTGATCTCAGAATTTCCATCGGCGCCAAAAGAGCTGGAAGATGGAATACATACTACTGTGGATAACCTGAGAAAACTCGACTTGGGGACGGTAAACGACCCGCGACCAACGTTTGTCGGTGAACTGCTGTCTAAAGAGCAGGTGGCTATGCTAAAAGGCGTGCTCATGCAGTATGAAGACTGCTTCGCATAGAACTATTCCGAGATGCCGGGGCTAGATCCAGAAATAGCTGTGCATAAATTGGCGATATCTCTGGACGTCAAGCTAGTCAAATAAGCCCCAAGAAGAATGCGGCTCGAACTTGAAATGAGTATCAACGCCGAAGTCCTGAAGCTAATCGATTCCGGCATCATCCAAGAAGTTCAATACCCTGACTGGATCGCCAACATTGTCCCAGTGATGAAGAAAAATGGGACGGTGCGCATCTGCGTGGATTTCCGAGATCTCAATAAAGCTTGTCCGAAGGATAATTTTTCCGTACCGGTTGCCGAGTTAATGATAGATAACACGTCCACCCATGAAGTGTTCTCCTTCATGGACGGATCATCGGGGTACAATCAAATAAAGATGCATCCCGAAGACCAGAAGCATACCGCTTTCCGGATCCCTCTGGGCATATTCTGCTACAAAGTGATGCCCTTCGGTTTAAAGAACGCCGGCGGTACCTACCAGAGGGCCATGACGAAGATCTTTGATGACCTTATACACGAGATTGTTGAATGTTATATTGACGACCTCGTGGTGAAAAGCAAATCGCATGAGGAGCATTGGGAGCATCTGAAGATAGTGTTCCAGCGTCTTCGGAAATATAATCTGAAGATGAACCCTCTTAAATGCGCGTTCGGAGTTTCCTCGGGCAAGTTCCTAGGATTCATTGTACGACACCGGGGCATCGAAATAGACCCGTCAAAGATCAAGGCAATTATGGAAATGCCTCCGCCAAGAACTCTTAAGCAACTGCTGTCTCTCCAAGGAAAGCTCGCGTATATCCGGCGGTTCATAGCCAACCTTTCCGAAAAATGCCGTCCCTACAGTCACCTGATGAAGAAGGGAACCCCGTTCGTTTGGGATCGCAAATTCCAAAGCGTACTGGACGAAATCAAGCAATACCTGCAGAATCTGCCGGTACTGACCGCTCCAGGCAAGGGAAAGCCCATCATCCTATACACAACAGCTCTTGAAGGTTCTTTAGGCGCGCTATGGGCATAAGAAAATGACCAAGGAAAAGATATAGCCTTTTACTATTTGAGTCGAGTTCTCCTGGGGGCAGAAAACAACTACTCCCCTATCGAAAAACACTGCCTGGCGTTAATCTTCGCGATAACGAAGCTTCAGCATTATGCTTTGGCGCATGAGGTCCAACTCATATCAAAAGTGGATCCTCTCAAATATTTGATGTCAAGAGCCATACTAACGAGACGGCTCGCTAAATGGGCCCTACTCTTAATGGAATTCTCGATAACATATCGAACTTTCAAGGTAGTGAAAGGCCAGGCCATCGCTGACTTCCTCGCTGAGCATCCGAAACTTGCCGATTCATCCCTAAATTGCGAATTGCCAGACGAGCACGCGTTTGACACGATCGACGGAGAGAAAGGAGGGAGTGATACCTGATGGGGACTCTACTTCAATGGGGCATCTTTCATGAAGAAGCGAAAGCACAACTCCCCCATAATCAAATCTGGGGTAGGCCTCATCTTTGTGACTCCACAAGGAGGGATAATGCGCTTTGCCTTTTCCTTAACGGAGCCAAGAACAAACAACGAAGCGGAATATAAGGCTTTGATAGCAGGTCTTGAGATCGCTGTTGACATGGGAATCGAAAATCTCCTTATATACGGAGACTCCCAGCTGGTCGTTAGTCAAGTAAACGGCGACTATCAAACGTGCAAACCAGAGTTGGTAAAGTACGGCGAGAGAGTGCAACAATCGCTGACTTAAATCCATTCCTACGCCCTAGAAAGCATACCGCGTGCGGAAAATAGCAAGGCGGATGCGTTAGCCAAGCTCGCTAAAGAACTGGCTGACGAAAACCTCGATGACATAAGGATCATTGTATAAAGCCGTCGGGTTCTTGCAACAGCAGAAATATCTCCGGAGTCGTCTAGAGAAAAGGAATCGTCCAAGCAAACAGCCCTACAAACAGAGGACCGGGAAAAGTCTAAGGATTGGAGAGAAGTCTTTATAGACTACTTCAAATTCCGTCGAACACCTGAAGATGCATCCTCAAGACATCAGCTCATGAGACGAGCTCTGTCCTTTGCCTACATCAATAATACTTTGTATAAGAGATCATTTGACTCTCTGTGGCTAAGAAGCCTAGGACCGGAAGATGCAAGGAGAGTCGTCCAAGAAACTCACGACGGACTTTGCAGTTCTCATCAAGCCGGGCCAAAGATGAAGCTGAAGATTAAAAAGATTGGCTACTATTGGCCCACGATTATTCAGGACTGCCTCGAATACGTGAAGCAGTGCCACTCATGCTAAATTCATAGAGACTTCATCCACCAGCATCTAAACCCGCTACACCCAACAACGGCTAGCTGGTCGTTCGAAATGTGGGGAACCGATATAATTGGGCGCATCGAACCGGCGTCATCCAAAGGACATCGGTTCATATTGGCGACAACAAATTACTTCTCCAAGTAGGCAGAAGCTATACCGCTAAGAGAACTGAAGACGGAGAACATACTCCATTTCTTCAAGACACACGTAATCTATCGATTCGGCACTCTGCGTTAGATTATCTCCGATAACGGGCCGGCCTACAGAAGTCACAGGATCAGCTGCTTCGCACAGCAGCATAACATAGACTGGAGATACTCTTCGGTCTATAATCCCCGAGCTAACGGTCTATCCAAGGCTTTTAACAAAACCTTGACAAAGATCATAAAGAAGACGGTGTCCAAAAATAAAAAGGACTGGCACGAGAGACTTGTAATACCCAGTTCTTTTGTATATCAATAACCGTATTTTTGTTACTCTTAAATTTACTTATTTTATAATTATTATTTATTTATTATTTTAAAAACCCTAACAAAATCTAATCTAATATCTTCTTTAATTTTCCATAACCAATCCATAACCCAAACCCTAAACCCAGCCCACTCCTTTCCCAATTCCTCGAATTCTTTTCCTAACCTTTTTCCTTTTCATATTTTCTTTTCCTAAACCCTTTATAACCCTAAACCCTTTTTCCCTTTCATTTTTCTTTTCCTCTTATTAGCCGGCCCACTTCCCCATATCTCTTTTCTATTTTTACTTAATTTCCTACCCAAACACCAGCCCAAACCAAATTTCAAATTAAATAAATTCTCCAAGCCCAGCCCACTTTCTTTTCCCCTTTACCAAAATTTATTTAAACCAAACAACAAAATTCCCAAGCCCGACCCAATTCTCTAATTCTATTTAATTATTTCCCTACTCCCCGGCCCGGCCCTTGCACCTTCAAGCCCGCGCCCATACACCTACGCCAACCCGACCCGACCCGCTCGCTTAACCTCCTTCCCCACGTCGCTCCTTTTTCCTGCTCCTTTCTTTCTCTTTTCCCTCTACGTACCCCACGTCGCCTTGCCGACGCCCCGCTCGTGCCCACGCCCCCACGACCCTACGCATGAGAAGCCTCACCTCTCCTCGTCTCTCCATCTCGCTCACCTCCTCATCCCTCAACCTCTCTCTACATTCTCCTCCTCTCTTCCTCCACCTAGCTCCCCACTCCTCCAGAAAACCCACATCGGACGACCCCACCGTTTGAGCTGACAACCGGAGCTACCTCCATAGACCACGACGAGCCCAGCCACCCTCCTTCACCGACGAGCCTACACTGCCGCCCTCCTTCGTCAAGCCCCCTGCAACCTGCCATCTCCCGCTACTTCGACCATCTCCCCCGAGCACCGCTCGCCCTCACCTGCTCCTCAACCGAGCCCTCGCTGCAACCTCCGCCAACACCTCACCCGCCTCCACTTCCACGAACCATCGACCCCAAAGCTGACCCCTCACACCCGAGCACACCCATCGACAGCCGAGACCCTAACCACAATCACCAGCGCCGCTGCTCCCCTCATAGCTACAGGAGCCATGCCGACGAGCCACCACGACATCCTCCGCCATTCTTCTTCTCTACTATAACCCCATGGCCACAACCCCACCATCAAGCCTCATCATCAACCGTCTGAGTGCCGCGTCACCACCTGCAACTCCGCCGACCATCGCCGACCTCAGCACACTCCCATGGGATCAACAGCACCCCGCTCCGCTTCCAGCTATCGCGAGCCATCCCCGGGCAACCCCGACGACGAACCCGAACTCGAGCCGAGGCCGTGAACCCAAACCGTACCGTTCGTTGCGTGTTCGTGCCGTTGCCGCTGCTGTGCATCGCCAAAGCGTCTCCAGGCAAGTACCCTACTTGCTACATGCTAGATTATACTGTTATAATTCAAAATACTATTAATTCCATGTTTACGATTCGTGAAAACCTATATGACACAAGTTCTTGATGCAAAACCCGAATGAAAACCTTCCATTAAACTGACGTAACTTGTTTATATATGCTGGCCCGTGTGGCAATGAACATTGTGGTGAAATTTTACTGGAAAATATAATCGTTACTGGCTTGAACGATCACCCCCAATTACACCCGTTAAAACTGAATATTTCCCGTGTCTGAAACTTGTTAAAATCATAATTAATCGTGTACACATTGAAATGATGCGTTCGAGGGCTCAAATCGAAGACGACTCGACGAACTGGAACCTTATAAAAGTTTTTAATTGTTTCTGTACTGAAAATATGACGAGAACTGGTTCGGAGAGCGGCTCTGGACTGCAGTCCAGAGCAGCTCTGGCTGTTGATTTCTATCTCGTAAGGCTTACCCCTTTATTGTTTGAACTTGTGCATTGCGGAACCCTATACTTTATTGAATATGAAACTGTTAGCTAAATATCTCACGTGGTTTCACCCCTTTTTACCATCGTTTACTATTTAAACTGTAATTTAAACGGACAGGGCGTATGGCAGTCCCAAATAGAAACAGAACTGATACCCTATCATGGAACAGTGCATAACTTCTGACGTAGAGACGCGATTGAGAATACGTCTGATGGGTTGGAAACCCTATTGAAAAACCTAAATTTCATTCCACTGTAGCGTCGCTAAATTCTGATCCCAACAGGATGATAATTGTGTCGCGAAACGGACGTTCAGTTCAGAAACTGAATTTCCTGCAGCGAACGCTTGAAATGAAATGGCCATATCTAGGGATCATGAAACCCGATTGACGTGAAACTAATTTTGTTGGATAGATAATTAAACATACTACTTACCCCCTTTTTATTGTTTCGCTAAATCTTTTATGTATGATTTATGATAAATTATGCAAGTGGTAGGACACCGACTGATGATATCTTAATCAGGCCTTAATTATTGTATTCTCATCACATTATATAGACGTCATTGCATTGGTAACCTAGTGATCATGCATTACCCAGTGTTAGGTATTAGTGTTTGATTGTTGCAAGTACGTTAGCGTTTAAGTATGAATGGATAAGTGAAAGTGACACGTACTTGTACACAATCAGTGGACCCTGTTGATTTATTGCATTGTCGACGTCTGTGGGACGTGTATAAGTGTGACTATAATTGGTATGGGACAATTATGGAAGCGCTTGTATGGGTGTCACAGGTATGGCACCAAACACTGTTCATGTATCTTGGGTATCAGTCGAGACATGCTTGATGGAGACCCTGTCTTCAGTTCTCTCGTAGACTTGTCATGGACCGACTGGTATTTGAGTTTATGGTTGGCGTTTGATGTAGGATACGGGGTGTGGGGTGGTTTGAGTGTGAGTTCAACAGAATCTCGGGAGTCCCATGCCGGCACATACAGCGATTCTGGAGATATATGGAGATATTACTGATTATTAGCAAGCGACTCGGGCCCGTGTTCCTTTGCCCTTGGGTGGGGGATACTCACGAGTGGTTGACTCTCACACTTGGACTGACGATAGGCTTAGTGAACTGTACAGTGAGACTTAGAGACTGATAGGGTTAGTGACATTGACATGCATTGCTTACTGATTCCACATACCTGCCATACTGTTTACTGCTTCACTGTTTGTATGCTCCATTAGCTACCTGCATTGGCTACTTCATGTTCACGTATTTATTTCATGATTACCGTTCCATGTTCATTATTGTTGCATGAGTTCACATTTGTATCTACATATATATATTACTATCGTGTCGCTCTGATGACCTGAGTATGCATGCTCAGAGTGAGAAGTGGATCTAGCTTGGACCAGGACCTGACGTACCTCGAGGACATCGCGGACATCTTGATCAGCGACCCAGAGCTATACTTCTTTGATCTCTATCTGGTTAGTTCTTTTGATTTAGTTACTGCATTTCTCATTACCTGTGCATTGTTTACTGATTACCACGTAGTGCTAGAAGCCGAAGTGTGACTACGGAGGGATATTTCCTCGACCGTAGGAGCATGGCTGGCCTTGTCAAGTCCTCGTATTCCGTATTTTGGGAAGCGGGGCGTGACATGGTTTTGTTGGTATCAGAGCCAGGTTTTGCTTCGATCGGGATTGCAGTTTCCGTGTAGTGCTTGGCAAGCTAAGACCTCCTTCGGTCTAGATTGAAAATTTGTTATTCTTAATATCGATTCACATAGTGTATGCTGCTATACATATTGATCTATCCGCTAGAGTTTTGGGTGACTTAGTAGAGTTACGTGGTTTTAGTTATGAACTGCAGCATAGCTACAATACTGTACTCTATTGGGTAACTTGGAGTTCTACATTTGTTTTCCGCTCGATTGAGTTTCACCTCACCCGATATTCTTGTTTCATTGTCTATTCTATATCTTGTTCTGATTTTTACCCCTTGTATCTTATGTCGTCCTAAAATTGTTGTTTCAGGATCATGTCTTCCAACGACTCTTCCTCTATCTCCACTCCCTAGGATCAGACCGTCGAGATTTTGAAAGTACTGCAAAGTCTGAAGGAAGCCCAGGAGCGATCAAACGACCTGTTAGCTGAAGGATTAAGAAGACAGGCTACTCAGGCACCAGCGAAAGTCTCCAATCGTAAAGGGATCCCCGTTAGGCATGGAAAAGAGGTGAAGATGCAGCGTCCACTTTTTCCCCAGCAACGGAAGCAGCGGAAGACCCAACGTTGTGGGTACTGTAAGAAGCCAGGACACCTTCAGAGAGATTGTCGCAGCGCCAAAGGGCAATGCCTGATTTGCGGATCCAGCGAACACCTTATCAATGGTTGCCCTAAAAGGAAGGAGCTACAAGGAGGCGGTTCGTCCACACTCTCCACTCCTGCTAAGTGATGGTTATTTCGTAGTTCGAGCTTCGAGGATAGTGCGGACCCAGCGCAGGATTCAACTCGCGTGACGAGAATGCAGCGGCCTGGAAATCAAAGAAGAATTATCGCCTTTCCGCTTTCAATAAAAATGTTGTCACTCTTTTGTAAATATTTTCTTTCCGTTTGAGATCTTGTATCCGTTGAACTTTTAGTTGAATGTAATAAAATTCTGAGTTGTGATGTATGTATCGTCCCCTTCCCACTCACTTTACTTATACCATTCATTGCAGCAGTATTCTAAATTTTGATTTTATCAGTCCTTGCTTACAGCATATCTTCCGTGCGCTACCACATCCTTGGTTATCTTCTTAATGTGTCCTACTGTCTAATCATGACTCTTTCTTTTCAGGCCATGGCTCACTCTGGAGCAGCGTCGCCTCTAGATGAGGACACACGGTCGTGCGTTTCCTTGGACTGCATGCTGCTAAGTTCAGATAACGAGATCAACGGCCCACAGGTTATTTTCGGAAACAGCGATTCCGAGAGTGAGGGATTCGCAGCCCCAGAAGTCGACATGATCAGCGACTCTGACGACGAAGAAGAGGACCCCAAAGAAAACCCGATAGAGGAAGATCCCGAGGAGAGCCCGATGGAAGAAAATCCCGGGGAGGAAAACCTTGAGGAGAACCCAGTTGAAGGAAATCCCGTGGAAGATCCAGAAGAGGCGAATCACGGGGAAGCGTACCTCGATGAAGAAACTCCAGCCGAGGAAGAAGGGCCAGAAGAAGAAGACCCCATGGCAGAAGAACTTCCAGCGGCGATCCCTGCGAGGCGATATGGGAATGGACGGCCCTATCTGAGCGCGCGAGCCTACCGTAACCTACTGAACTTCCACAACCGCGACTGACATGATTTAGCTTTGTCTCCTCTGGCCAAATAAATCTATGTATAGCTTAGGGCCACTCTTTATCTTTCGTGTGTACCTTGTTTGAAATTTTCGGGAATAAAATAAAACTTCTGAGTTCGCTAACCTTATGGATTTTTGGTTCGCTTGATGCTTTGACTGATTCCCCCTATGCATCCTTCTCCTCCTGAGATTCATGGCTGTTCACCCTTGCACCCCGTGCCGACCCCAGTCTCTTCGACATTCAGTCTGAAGTACTACAGTCCGACCTTTTGAGTGGGCCATACCCTATTGTAACCCCTACCCTGACTAGCCCTAATACATCAGTAGTGCTTCCTTTTATTACATGCAGTGATGTCGTTATTCGAAAATTTAGCTTTCACTATTATGTATTTATCGAAAAATTGCGTGTTATTGACTACTTCCGTTTTATCCATTTTTTTAATGCTTTGCTATTCTCCATGTTTTCAATAGCGCAAATATGTATCACACATACTATTTTGTTCTATATTTCTTATATTCACCACGTGGGTTTCTAAGTTATTTTAAAATCGTTTGATCGATATAGTTATTCTAAAATACTTTAGCCAATCGACAAATCTTCCACTATTTTATTATTGTAACTTATTTTTCCCGGGTATTGTGCTTATAGTTTGCTATTATAAATGGTTATGCCTGATGCCCTGCGCTATTTTGATATACGTATGTATACATATATTTAGGATTTCGATTTTATCTAGCATGCCTCGAATGTTATTGTTCGTTATTGCTATATTTATTCTCTTGTACATATAGTTTGCCCTTATAGTTGATTCAGCCCTATACTTACTTAGACCTTCGATTTTCTTTTCTTTTTAACTGCTTTAAGTAAACCACTATATGTGAGTGTTCGAGGCCGTAGCTTTTCGCATGTTATTTTATATAGCTTATCGCTTGTTTTAAATTTCGAGGACGAAATTTTTGTAAGGGTGGTATGATGTAATACCCAGTTCTTTTGTATATCAATATCCGTATTTTTGTTACTCTTAAATTTACTTATTTTATAATTATTATTTATTTATTATTTTAAAAACCCTAACAAAATCTAATCTAATATCTTTTTTAATTTTCCCTAACCAATCCATAACCCAAACCCTAAACCCAGCCCACTCCTTTCCCAATTCTTCAAATTCTTTTCCAAACCTTTTTCCCTTTCATATTTTCTTTTCCTAAACCCTTTTTCCTTTTCATTTTTCTTTTCCTCTTATTAGCCGTCCTACTTCCCCATATCACTTTTCTATTTTTACTTAATTTCCTACCAAAACCCCAGCCCAAACCAAATTTCAAATTAAATAAATTCTCCAAGCCCAGCCCACTTCCTTTTCCCCTTTACCAAAATTTATTTAAACCAAATAACAAAATTCCCAAGCCCGGCCCAATTCTCTAATTCCATTTAATTATTTCCCTACTCCCCGGCCCGGCCCTTGCACCTCCAAGCCCGCGCCCATACACCCACGCCAACCCGACCCGACCCGCTCGCTTAACCTCCTTCCCCACGTCGCTCCTTTTTCCCGCTCCTTTCTTTCTCTTTTCCCTCAGCGTACCCCACGTCACCTTGCCGACGCCCCGCTTGTGCATACGCCCCCATGACCTTACGCACGAGAAGCCTCACCTCTCCTCGTCTCTCCATCTCGCTCACCTCTTCATCCCTCTACCTTTCTCCATTTTCTCCTCCTCTCTTCCTCCACCTAGCTCCCCACTCCTCCAGAAAACCCACATCGGACGACCCCACCATTTGAGCTCACTACCGGAGCTACCTCCATCGAGCCCGACGAGCCCAGCCACCCTCCTTCACCGACGAGCCTACACCGCCGCCCTCCTTCGTCAAGCCCCCTACAACCTGTCGCACCCTAAGCTCCAACCGCCATCTCCCGCTACTTCGACCATCTCCCCTGAGCACCCCTCGCCCTCACCTGCTCCACAACCGAACCCTCGTTGCAACCTCCGCCAACACCTCACCCGCCTCCACTTCTACCAACCATCGACCCCAAAGCTGACTCCTCACACCCGAGCACACCCATCGACAGCCAAGACCCTAACCACAATCACCAGCGTCGCTGCTCCCCTCGTAGCTACAGGAGCCATGCCGATGAGCCACCACGACATCCTCCGCCATTCTCCTTCTCCACTATAACCCCGTGGCCACAACCACACCATCGAGCCTCATCATCAACCGCCTGAGTGCCGCGTCACCACCTGCAACTCCGTCGACCATCACCAACCTCAGCATACTCCCAGGGGATCAACAGCACCCTGCTCCGCTTCCAGCGATCGCGAGCCATCCCCGGGCAACCCCGACGACGAACCCGAACTCGAGCCGAGGCCGTGAACCCAAACCGTACCGTTCGTTGCGCGTTCGTGCCGTTTCCGCTGCTGTGCATCGCCAAAGCGTTTCCAGGCAAGTACCCTACTTGCTACATGCTAGATTATACTGTTATAATTCAAAATACTATTAATTCCATGTTTACGATTTGTGAAAACCTATATGACACAAGTGCTTGATGCAAAACCCGAATGAAAACCTTCCATTAAACTGACTAAACTTGATTATATATGCTGGCCCGTGTGGCAATGAACATTGTGGTGAAATTTGACTGGAAAATATAATCGTTACTGGCTTGAACGATCACCCCCAATTACACCCGTTAAAACTGAATATTTCCCGCGTCTGAAACTTGTTAAAATCATAATTAATCGTGTACACATTAAAATGATGCGTTCGGGGGCTCAAGTCGAAGAAGACTCAACGAAATAGAACCCTATAAAAGTTTTTAATTGTTTCTGTACTGAAAATATGACGAGAACTGGTTTGGAGCGCGGCTCTGGACTGCAGTCCAGAGCAGCTCTGGCTGTTGATTTCTATCTCGTAAGGCTTACCCCTTTGCTGTTTGAACTTGTGCATTGCGGAACCCTATACTTTATTGAAGATGAAACTGTTAGCTAAATATCTCAAGTGGTTTCACCCCTTTTTACCATCGTTTACTATTTAAACTGTAATTTAAACGGACAGGACGTATGGCAGTCCCAAATAGAAACAGAACTGATACCCTATCATGGAACAGTGCATAACTTCTGACGTAGAGACGCGATTGAGAATACGTCTGATGGGTTGGAAAACCTATTGAAAAACCTAAATTTCATTCAACTGTAGCGTCGCTAAATTCTGATTCCAACAGGGTGATAATTGTGTCGCGAAACGGACGTTCAGTTCAGAAACTGAATTTCCTGCAGTGAACGCTTGAAATGAAATGGCCATATCTTGGGATCCTGAAACCCGATTGACGTGAAACCAATTTTGTTGGATAGATAATTAAACATACTACTTACCCTCTATTTATTGTTTCGCTAAATCTTGTATGTATGATTTATGATAAATTATACAAGTGGTAGGACACCGACTGATGATATCTTAATCAGGCCTTAATTATTGTATTCTCATCACATTATATAGACGTCATTGCATTGGTAACCTAGTGATCGTGCATTACCCAGTGTTAGGTATTAGTGTTTGATTGTGGCAAGTACGTTAGCGTTTAAACATGAATGGATAAGTGAAAGTGACACGTACTTGTACACAATCAGTGGACCCTATTGATTTATTGCATTGTCGACGTCTGTGGGACGTGTATATGTGTGACTATAATTAGTATGGGACAATTATGGAAGCACTTGTATGGGTGTCACAGGTAAGGCACCAAACACTGTCCATGTATCTTGGGTATCAGTCGAGACATGCTTGATGGAGAACCTGTCTTCAGTTCTCGCGTAGACTTGTCATGGACCGACTGGTATTTGAGTTTATGGTTGGCGTTTGATATAGACCACGGGGTGTGGGGTAGTTTGAGTGTGAGTTCAACAGAATCTCGGGAGTCCCATGCCGGCACATACAGCGATTCTAGAGATATATGGGGATATTACTGATTATTAGCGAGCGACTCGGGCCCGTGTTCCCTTGCTCTTAGGTCCTACCCTTGGGTGGGGGATACTCACGAGTGGTTGACTCTCACACTTGGACAGACGATAGGCTTAGCGACCTGTACAGTGAGACTTAGAGACTGATAGGGTTAGTGACATTGACATGCATTGCTTACTGATTCCACATACCTGCCATACTGTTTACTGCTTCACTGTTTGCATGCTCCATTAGCTACCTGCATTGGCTACTTCATGTTCACGTATTTATTTCATGATTACTGTTCCATGTTAATTATTATTGCACGAGTTCACATTTGTATCTACGTATATATATTGCTATCGTGTCGCTCTGACGACCTGAGTATGCATGCTCAGAGTGAGAATGGATCTAGCTTGGACCAGGACCTGACGTACCTCGAGGACATCGCGGACATCTTGATCAGCGACCCAGAGCTATACTTCCTTGATCTCCATCTGGTTAGTTCTTTTGATTTAGTTACTGCATTTCTCATTACCTGTGCACTGTTTACTGATTACCACATAGTGTTAGAAGCCGTAGTGTGACTACGGAGGGATATTTCCTTGACCGTAGGAGCATGGCTGGCCTTGTCAACTCCTCGTATTCCTTATTTTGGGAAGCGTGGCATGACAAGACTGCTTGAAGCTCTCTGGGCTTATCGGACTACGTTCAAAACGGCTACGAATACAACGCCGTATGCATTAGAATTCGGCACGGAAGCAGTACTCCCCTTAGAGATAGAGTTACCCTCTCTACGAGTGGCGGTTCATTATGAACTAACGGATGAAGAGAATGCTCATCTTCGGCTCGAAGAGCTCGATGCCCTCGATGAAACTCGTCTCATGGCGCAACAAAACTTGGACGCTTACAAAGAAAAGATGACACGCTTATATGAGAGATTGACTAGGCCAAGAACGTTCCGCCAAGGCGAACTCGTGCTAGTTGTCAAAAGACCTATGATTCCTAATCATGCTAAACGAGGAAAATTCGATCCAAACTATGAAGGCCCGTACATCATAGAAAAGGTCTACCAAGGTGGGGCTTTCTTGCTCATGGATACGCATGGCGAAAGACTCTCCCGGCCAATAAATGGCCGATTTCTTAAGAAATACTATGCATGACGAGTCACAGCCCAGGTTAATGATAGATGACGACGCTTGTGTCTGCTCTCTGTCTTCCTGAGTACCAAACTCTGTAAGTGCTATCCGGCAAAACTTCGCCGCAAAAAACTAGCAACGGACCGAAACGTCCCTAAACTAACAACGGACCGCAATGTCCTGAAACTAGCTACGAACCGAAACGTCCTGAAACTAGCTACGGACCGAAACGTCCTTAAATTACTACGAACCGCAGCCTCCTTAGGCTAACGCGGCTAAAAAAAACGGTACGTACATAAGCGAAATGGGCACGGATGAAAACCCAAAAGGGCTCCGTGAGTAAAAACAGCAGGGCTACAGGCGAGTTTGTGAAAACCCGAAAGGGCGTAGACTCGTAAAAAAAATTCATGACCACTTGCAAGGGCCTCTCGACCTTGTGAGGAGAAAATACCCGCGTGAGATCCTTACGACTCACAAGGGAGCAACACACTTAGGGACCCCCATGATCCCTAAGGAGAAATAACACTTACGAGATCCTCACGACTCGTATGGAGAATTCTCTTATGAGACCCTCACGACTCATAGGATTCAAAAGCCTTAAGCTACAGGGATCTGAACCTGTTCTTAAGCCATCACATTCCCCAGTTTGCCCTACAAACGGTTCAATATTGACCCTTGTATACAATCCACATGCACGAATAGACGTCTCCCCCACCAAGTTCCACCAATGACGCGAAATGTCCTCATGTGGTGAACGACACTTGTAAGTTCCTCTCGACTTATAGGGAGAAAACGCTCTTGTAAGATCCTTATGAATTATAAGAGAACATGCACTTAAGAATCCTCACGATTCCTAAGGAGAAAACGCACCTACGAGATCCTTACGACTTGTAGGGAGAAATACCTTTATGAGACCCTTACGGCTTATGAAGTCAAAAGCCTTAGTCGACAGGATCCTAACCCTGTTTGCTAAGCCACCTTTGTTCGAATCGACAGAGGCAAATGATGATTCGCTCCTGGCAATGTCCCAGTGGTAGCGATGCTGATGCCTAAATCGGTATCAAATTCCAAGTCCTTTCACGTCAAATGATGATTCGCTCCTGGCAATATTCCAGTCGCAGCGATGCTGATGCTAAGATTGGCATCAGATTCCAAGTTCCATACTCGCAGCAAAAAGTCAGCGAGCCATAAATGTATATGAACAAGCCGAAATGATAGGACAACTTACAACAAAATCAGTAAGTAAAATATATGCATACAAAAATAGCCGAAATGATTGGGCAACTCGAAATAAAAAGCAGCGAATTAAAAAGAAAAATAGCCGAAATGATTGGGCACCACGAAAAATAGCCGAAATGATTGGGCAATCGCGACTTTCGCGATTAAAAAAAGCTGATATGATAGAGCATCGCTGAAAGAAAACAAAAAATGAAATGAAACTTTTGCCCTGAAGGTAAGTTCATAGTGACCCTTGTGTACAATCTATGGGCATAAGCGAAAAGGGAATTACATTTCCCAACTGGACTGCGTCAAAGGGATGTCAGATCTCGACGACCACATCTACAACCTAAAGATCAACAACGGCGTTTCTTCTCACTCCAATCGGATGTAGACGTGACTTCAACAACCGACCTCGGAGTCGCAACGAAGTGGAGCCATGGCAAAGTCCCTAGTTCCAAATCTAGACAGCCTGGAGACCAACGACGGCGTTCCTCCTCATTCCAGCAGGATACGGATGCGACATTACCAATCGGAGCCGCGGCAAAGACCCCAGTTCCAAGACTCTACAGTTCATAGACAACCTAGAGTCAATCAATGACCTCCCTACCGGAACAACGCTCCATCTCGGAAACAAGTCAACCAATGACCTCCCTGCCGAAACAACGCTCCGTCTCGGAAACAATTCAACCAATGACCTCCCCGCCGGAACAACGCTCCGTCCCGGAAATAAGTCAGCCAATGACCGGAACAACACTCCGTCCCGGAAACAAGTCAGCCAATGACCTCCCCGCTGGAATAACGCTCCGTCTCGGAAACAAGTCAACCAATGACCTCCTCGCCAGAGCAACGCTCCGTCCTAAAATCAAGTCAACCAATAATCCCTCGGTTCGTCTCGATCCGTAGGGGAAAGCCTTAGGCAATGGGGATAAGGACCTGTTTCCTAAGCACTGGGGCCCTGCAAGTCGGTCCAAGATGGACCATTGCATACTATTCACGGGCCACACCCTCTAAAGTCGAATCTCGACAAGGAGGGAAACAACCACTTACGAGTCCTCTCGACTTGTAAAGGGGAAAAATTCTCTTGTGAGATCCTTCGACTCTCGAGAGAAAATACACACTTAGGAATCCTCATGATTCCTAAGGGGAAGATACACCTACAAGATCCTCTCGACTCGTAGGAAGAAAATTCTTTATGAGACCCTCACGGCTCATGAAGTTGAAAAGTCTTAGGCGGCAGATATGAACTTGTTTCCGAAGCCATCGCTACCCTACAAGGAGTTCAAGATGAACTGTTATCTACCATCTACAGGCCACATTTGCTAAAGTCACTTGCCAATGACACGTCAAAGAAAAGAAGATGATAGTATGAGATAAAATATGTCTTTTATTCATAAATTCAAGTGAATACAAAATACATTTCACAAAGGAATCAAAATGAAGACATGTTATTCATAGACCGCAAGTTTACAGTAAAAAAAAGGGATACAAAGACGGTTATTGAGGAGGAGGCGTTTTCAACAAATCAGCCAGCTGCTCGCGCGCTCCTCTCAATCCTTTCGCATAATCGGCCGCCGCGGCCAACTCCGCTTCGACTTAGGCCCATTGTCGCAAAAAAGATGAAAGCTTTTCATCGGTTCCTAGCATGGCAACTTCGCAGTCCTGCACGACCCGCTCGGTAGAGTCAAGCACCCATCTCAGCGTCAACCCATCCGAGATGCTTCGCTGGAGATTGTCGAAGACAGCTTTTAACCGCGCAGCATTCGCTTCAATCTGAGCGCCTAACTGGGAAGATTCGCTTGAAGCCACTTTATATTCCTTTGGCCTCAGGGTCGCCTCTTGTTCAAAATGGCAGATGAAAGGAACACTACTTTCGACCCACGCAGCCCGCTGGGAGTTCAAAGCTGATACTTCAGGAGCGGGATGCTTGAGCTCAATCGCATGCAGGCAAGCTTCGATCTTTCTGCAGTAATTAACCCAAGACTCGACGACACCTTCGTCATGGAAGTTCACGAGCATAGGATTTACCTCAGAAGCAAAATCTGCAGCGAATGCGAGGGCCTCGGCGTCAAGATCCTCAACAAATTCGCTCAACATTCGCAGGCTAGTCACAGCTCCCCTGGAAGATGGGCGTTTAGCAAAGGGACCTGCCGTCATTAGGATGCGAGACTCAAAGGGAGCTGGAGCCGGCACGATTGCTGAAAAACAAATTATGGTCAAATTTCGACTCGGAAGGTAAAGAGAATACACGAGCGATGGAGTCTACTATACCGGCTGTGGCAGATGGCAAAATTGGGAGTACCGGAGGTGCGGCTATCCCCTCGTCTCCTCCTCCGATCCGTGACGCTGCGATCATTATAAAGAAGACTTAGTAACAATACGACTATTCATAAAAGAAAAAGAGAAACATTAGCTAAAGAATATACTAACCAATACCAGCAGGCGGAATGACTTCCGACTGGAAGAAGAAATGCGGGTTCAACACCTGGTATAGATGGTCGAAAAGGACTCCTGCAGAGTTACGACAATATACTGTCAATACAAGAAAGATGGTGTTCACAGTTAAACTAAATAAATCAAAAACTTATACCTTCCAGCATTTCGGAGGACATAGAAGAAGGCGAGGGAACAACAACTGTCATGGCAGCGACCGGAGGTGCTTCAGATGGCACAATCTCAGTGTTCACTGCACCTACAAACAAAATACCGTCAAAAGAAGCTGAACTAGATTGTGAAATAAAAAGAGAACAGTGACTCAAGACTTACCTGATGGGTCATCAACCAAAACCGCGATGGAAGCATCACCAGGCGTAGCGGCTTCTTCGCTCTCCCTCATAGGAGTAGTTTTTGCGCCCATGGCTTCATCCCCTAATTCGACGAGGGCCGTCGTGACGCTTGCGACGCTTGCCGATACTAGGGAGCCACACGGGGAAATAGCAGCGGTCTGGACAGTCCCGGATTCTAGAGAAAGGGTAGCAATTTCGGGTACGGTAACCGTCAGGCTTTCACCCGTCATCCCATCGCCAAGACTCGGCCCTAAAAGAAAATGCATGCGTCAAAATTCGAAGATCAAGTTCTAATAAAAGACTCAGCGTTATGTTACCTGGGGGCAGCTCTTCAGTCTTTTCCCGAGCCGCGCGAGCAACCTGTCTACGGGCGGTAGACAACGCAGGGGAAACATCCGCCAAAAGAGTATCAACAAGGGGGATGCTGCTTGAGCCTGCACCCACGGCCAAACTAGCATCGCGTTCCCTTGCCACATGCTTCCTATGCTTCTTTTCGGTCTGAGCAGTGAGAAATGATCTCCTCAAGACCTCTGACAAAGAGATGTCGTCGTCCGAACCAAGCTCCGCCTCCGGAGCCGTTACGACGTCTGCCATTGGCTGCTTAAGCGAAGCCTCCTACGGTAATGTTGGGGGAGCTGGGGCCATAATAGTTGGCTCTGGAAGCGTCGCTGCACCACCCCCGGGATCCGTACCGCACTCGGAATAACCTGAGTCAAGGTAGCCCCTGCAACAAAATAAAGGAGAGGGACAAAGCACGAATAAAAAAGGGGGGAATGAAGGCACAATGAGCCGAATTATACCAAGACCCAAAGAAGAGCGGAGCCTCTCTTCCTCCTCGAAAGTCTTCAGGGAAGCCGCGAGAGTCTCTTCGGTAGAAATACCTGTTGAAGAAAAGGGCATTAGTAAAAGAATAATAATAAGGAAGGAATGAACGCGGAAAAATTCAATTGAAGTATACCTGACTTCGCAATGGTGATCAGGGCCGCTTCTTCGCGCGCTAGTCGCTCGGAGGCCATAAGGGCAGCCTGTAGATAGGTGTCGGTCACAGGCGTGTCGAACAAGCCATTGTTAGTGCCATATTCACACAAGCCTTCGCTGTAGGGAGCATGGGGCTCCTGGCCGAGTACAACGTCAGCAGAAAAGAGCGACTTCTTCTTTTTCTGTGAGCGAACGCCGGCGGCCGATGACACGAGCTTACGCTTGACGGGGATTTTTGGGCGACGCGTCCCAATTTCTATACCCACTCCAGACTCCATGGATGCTGCAGCTACCGTTTCTACAGGAACTCGGGGTAGAGGCTTCTCAAGAAAAGCACGCGGGACCGCAACCGCAGCAGCTTCTCTTTAAAAAGGACCACCAGTGGTCCGTCGCTTTAAGGGGACAACTGGATTACCGGTAGGGACCGCACCCTTACGATTGAGCAGTAACCTCCTTTCTTCCCTAATAACAACACCCTTCGCGTGCTGCTACCACGCCACGTATGAGTTCGAGTCTTTCGGAACGCAGCTCGGCTCACTGATAAAAAAGTTGGACCCGGTGTTTAGCCGCATGAAATGGTGCAGCGCGCTGCGGATACTCTCTTCCGTAGCAACCGGCTCAGCTAAAAAGGCCTCAAGCGGGAGACCCTGATCGTAACTCGACTGTTGAGTGGAACGGTGTGGGTTGTACCTCATGAACAGCGCTGAGTCGTTCTGCCTGAACACTAAAATGCCCGGCCTGATTGAATACAAATGCAGAATCTCTCGAGCCTTCAATGTAGGAGCCCTGTCTTTGAAGGTATCGCACAGCGGCTGCACCGTTTTAGTGGATTCCTTGCCGATAGTTAAGACCTTATCGACGAAGGTCATGCTATCCCCGACCGTACGCGGGTGAAGGACCAGACCCCGAGCCTCTCGCTGTGATGGATCTAAAGCAGAAGCGTCAACTAAAAGCATAACCCGGGGGAAATTATAACTGTCATAGAAACGGGACCGTTTGTGGACTCCAAAAGCGCCGAGCACATGCAGCTCGATCCACGACATGAAATAGTGCAGCAGGAGATTTACGGGCTGTACCCCCGGCTGAGTGGTGTCTGCCGCTAAGCTGAGGCCATGATACAAGTGAGCCAGCCCAGCAATCCTAATGGCCACTCGCGTCCTAGCAACCATTCGGTGAGCCGGATAGAAGACGGATGGCCTCATATGGCGAGGGTGCATTGGGAGCACAAACCAGCTTAACCATCGGGCAAGGAACCCCAAAAAGAACGCTTCTTCGTCGATGACTGAAGCTGCGAGCTCTGCAAAGGGGGCGACCGGGGTATCTGTGAGGAAGAAATTCTTTTGATCTGCTTCCGCTCTCGGCTGGCTGTCTAAGACAAAACCAAAAGGATCGTCAAGCTTGGCAAATTTCGTGGTTTGTTTTGACAAGGCTTCCGGGCGAAGAAAGCGGGCGATGAAATGCGCGAAGCCGACTCTGTGCTCCCCGGACTCGAGGAACAGACTCTCGTAAATATTCAACACTTTGATTAGACTCGGGAATCGATGTTGAATGGCATTCTCCGGAGTGAGACCCATCACCACTGATTTGGTGGCGAAGATGTACTTGTCACGAGGAAGTAATTCCTCATAATGTTCCCCTCTGACGTGTAGGCCTGAAATTTCTGCAAATTCCTCCAAGGAAATCGAAACCTCCCAGTCCGATAAAAGAAAGGTGTGAGTCGGGGTATTCCACTGTTCCAAGAAAGCCTTGACCCACTATACGTGAGGCGTGGGATACTGGAAATGAGACGCGTAGATGGCAGGGTACAACCCGAGCTTCAGCAGCTGCGAATTTTTGGCCGACAAGATGTATCGAGCCCACTGCAAGTATCCGGATGATGGTGAGGAGTCAAGCATATCATGTATGCCTGTCCCTAAGGGCGTGACTCGCCTTGACATATACGCTGCCCCAGAATATCTAAAGTCATCGGCGGCTGTACAGGTATCGAGCCCATAGAGAGCTGGAGGCGTCCATCCATAATCCAATTAACCTCCTCCACAACGTAATTCACCTGGGGTGAGTCAGCATAATGAATGGAGGAAATTGGCTCTGAAGGCACCGCACAGGAGAAACTGCGCCGACCCTAAATAATTTGGTTGTACCACAACTCCCATAAGTTAAGAGACTTCTGTTCCGGGTCATGATCTTTAATCAGTGCAAAAACTTTCCGATCCACAGGTGCGTCGGCGTATGCACTCTTTGGGCGAACAAACGGGAAAGAAGAGTCAAAAGACGTAGTACCCGCGCGGAAAGAAATGAGGGTTAGATGTCAATACTACGTCACAAATTCGGACATTTGGTACTTTAAATTTGTACCACACTGCAATGCAGGAAAAAGGGACCAATGGGGACCCACAAAATCAAAGTGACGGCTCATCATTGATGAGACAGTCAATTATTAAGGAGGAGATCCTAAAATGATTCTCATTTAATGAGAAACTCATTGGGCCAAGGAGTTAAACTCCCTCGAAAGCAGTGCTCTGCAAACAGAAATGACATCTGTCAATTTTAATTATGAAGGGAATAAAAATTCCCCAAAATTTCTAAGAGCCATGCTCTGTGAAGACGATGGAGTAATCCATCAGAACCCTAAAAAAGCAAAGCTTTTTACAGAGTAAAAACTCCAAGATCTTTAAGATCTACAAAACGATCTCCAAGAGTTCTTCTTAAAGATGAACAATGTTCTAACTAATGGGTTAAGTCACCTTAAAAATCCATTTTTTTAGATCTATGATCTAATAAGAGCAAAGCTCTGTTAAGGGGTTCGATTATGATCCTTACCAAATTTGGACAGAGTTCTAACTCTAAAAGGAATTTTCTTGGGCAGAGATCTAAGCTTTGAAGGGAGAATTAAATTCTCAGAAACAAGAAAGAAAGAAGATGAACAAGAAATCATCTCAAGGGCCAAAGGCCCTACTTATAGGCACTGGAAGACGATCCAACTTCCCAGATGATCCAACGGTGAAAAATTTGCCACCGCTGCACTCACGTGTGAGCACGTGAGCGCAACGGTGGGGGGGGAATTTGTTTCCACCAATAAGAGAGCAAGGCTCTGTTCAAAATTTGAACTGAGGCAGCGCCTCACGCGCAAAGCATGAGAGCGCCAGCGCTCAGAGTTAAAAACTCTGAGGCAGCGCCTCACGTGCAAAGCACGAGAGCGCCAGCGCCAAGAGTTAAAAACTCCGAGGCGGCGCCTTACGTGCAAAGCACGAGAGCGTCAGCGCCAGAACTAAAAGTTCTCCACCCTTGGATCAATGATCCAACGGAGATGATAAATCATCAAAGTACAGAATTAAATTCAATTTAAGGTGATACTCCTCAAATCTTTCTAAACAAGAAAGATTGAGCTCTGTAAATCAGAGCACCGTTGGATCAATGATCCAATGGTGATTAAAAATCACCGAGATACAAAATTAAATTCTGATTGAGGAAATACTCCTCAAATCTTTCTAAATAAGAAAGATTATGCTCTGTAAATCAGAGCACTGTTGGATCAAAGATCCAATGGTGATTAAAAATCACCAAGATACGGAATTAAATTCCGATTGAGGAAATACTCCTCAAATCTTTCTAAACAAGAAAGATTGTGCTCTGTAAATCAGAGCACCGTTGGATCAAAGATCCAATGGTGATTAAAAATCACCGAGTTACAGAATAATCTCTGTATGGGAAAGTATTTTCCCAATCTTGTTAAAAACAAGAAAAATGTCTTCTGTAAAACAGAAGTCCTTGGATCAAAAATCCAACGGTGGATAAATTCCCCAAATCAATTAAAAAATCTCTCAATAAGAGATTTCCTTAACTGAATCAACAAATCAGCCCCCCTATATAAAGGACCCAAGACTTCAAGTCTTGTAGAGTGCAACCCCCCCATAAACTTCAAACTTCAAAGACGAGAGCAATTTATTCTCAAAGTAAATAACAATAAGTAAGATCACAGCATCTCCTCCATATTTAAGAGTTTAACTCTCACATAAGAAGAACTTAGTTCTTTTTCCAGATCTCAGATCTATAAGAAAAAGTCTTTCATAAGTAAGAATCTAATTCTCAGAGAATTGAATTGAGCAGAATAGAGAACTCAGTGCTTAAGAGTTTAACTCTCACATCAGAAGAACTCAGTTCTTTTTCCAGATCTCAGATCTATAAGACAAAGTCTTTCATAAGTGAGAATCTAATTCTCAGAGAATTGAATTGAGCAGAACAGAAAATTCAGTGCTTAGCACTCAAAGTCTGGCGCTCAGCGCCGAGCGCTCCACGCGCTCCTCACATGGGCGCTATTTTATAAGAAGCGCTTAGCATTCCAAGTCTGGCGCTCGGCACCGAGCGCTCCACGTGCTCCTTATGTGGGCGCTATTTTATAATAAGCGCTTAGCACTCCAAGTCTGGCGCTCAGCGCCGAGCGCTCCACGTGCTCCTCACGTGGGCGCTATTTTATAAGAAGCGCTTAGCACTCCAAGTCTGCGCTCAGCGCCGAGCGCTCCATGTGTCTCTCACGTGGGCGCTGATGAAATAAAGAGCGCTCTGTAAATAGAGCCCAGCATCATAAAGAGTGTTTAACACTCAATAAAAAACAAAAAAATGGATGAGCATCAAAGCCCATGTCAATGCTCAGCATTGTTGAACAAAAGGGGATCAAACCCAAATAAGTAATCTGAGCCCAAGGTTGGTCAAACCCCAAATCGACCGAGCCCATAGGTCTTCTTCTAAGTTGGCCTTAGTGCCTAACAGGACTACCAAGTCTCTGATGAACATTCTTTGGTTCAAGGGTACATCTCTCCACACCTCTGATACACGTCGTTGTAATTCTTCAACGTCTTCAGAGAGGTGAAGGGTCCCAATAACCAATAACTCTTGGTGCATCCCCAAACCAATTAGCCAAAACTCTATGGACCGCAACGTCCCTAAACTAAACTCTATGGACCATGGCGTCCTTAAACCCAATGGACCGCAATGTCCCTAAACTAAATTCTATGGATTGTGACGTCTTTAAACCCCAACGGACCGCAACGTCCCTAAACTAAACTCTATGGACTATAACGTCCTTAAACACGGACTATGATGTCCTTAAACCCCATGGACCGCAACGTCACTAAACTAAAGTAATAGAGCCCCAAATGCTCTTTTGTTGGATCTGAATGATCCCAAAATCCTGTTGAGTAGATCTTAGTCTAAAATTGGACTAACGTATCCTCAACAACCGTTTAAATTTGATCTTAATCTCAAACGGGATTAACGATCCTTAAATCAAATAAACCCAAATCTAAGATAATACGGATTTGGACTAATCCCCGCCCTATGTGCGACAACATAAATTAGTCTCCGTATACAATCCGTGGGCAACCTAAAACTAAACAAACACACACGACACAATGTGAACATCTGGAGTAGGAGAAAGTGGTTATCGCTACGCGGTAATGTAATTAACTGCAGGGGCTTCCGCCTGCAGGGAAGAGCGTCCCCACAATCAAAAACCCCTCGTCAACGAGGGGGAATCTGACGAAGTCTGCTACAACGGCCGAATCTGTTTAAACTTTCGATACATGGTGCCATAAATTAACTTGGCATCTTTGGAGAGGTAGACGGATAAAACCCAATAGCATCTGCTCCTAAATTCAGGAAAGACGTTTGTCTTTCCCAGTTTTCGGCGGTAAACACACGTATCAAAATATGGCTACTGCATCATTTCGCTGAACCAGGGAAACCCTTTGTGTGGGACTCTAAAAACTCATCAATACACTGGCAGTGGGTTTAACCACAAGCACGTCAGTGGCACTAGCTGTACGTAACGGCTACCCAGATATTGAGCAAAAGGAAGGCCGATGAGCAAACTCATCCGAACCCCTACTGAGCCTATCAGTGACTATCTCCATATAGTCCGGTTTGTTCGTCTAAGAGTATCGCATATCGGGTCTAGGGGCTGGATAAAGTCAGACCCCCTAATAACGCGATATTTCGTGTTGGTGTCAAGCCCATCACCTACTAAGAAACTACTGATCCAAATCAGTAATTCTTGTTTACTTTTGCCAAGGATTTCTGGTGATGGTCACCCATGCATAGCGCGACATCAACCCCCAATATCGGGAGAGACGAATCCCCGACTATCCGCTCACTACCTCCATGTGGCTCGGGACTGTACCCAACTAAAACCTGTTTGCACGACTCTTTTGAGCCATGGTAGGGTAGTAATCAAAGCATAGTGGGAACTCACACGAGACAAATGACAATCTCAGATCGACAGACTAACATGTACTCATGTCACCTGAGAACTGCTATCTGACAATATGTATAATACCATCTAGCATATTCCCGGCGAGTCCGTCAAGTGTAAGTCATAACCCAATGACCACCTGTATACTATCTTAGGTGACTAACTGAGACCAATGGCTTGTGAGATCGGCCACCGCCCCTTGTCGGGGTCTCGAAAAGTATACACTAGTCTACTCCGGAGTATCGATACCCAGTCTCGATACCCTCTAGACTAAGGACATTTAAGGATGTGCTTATAGACTACCCAGCTCCCATGTATATGATCACCATCATAATGCTGGTAGTCAAGCAAGAATCTTATGGGTTCTATCAATATGTAATAGTGATATATAATACCACATAATACATGTACATGATGATAAAGACAAACCGGATAGCATACTATCATTTTGAGTAAGACTGTTCTACCCGTATAGGTCCTCCCTCAATCATCACAATCATGTGCCTGCGATTACAATAATTGACTTGAAGGCATTATAGCCAACAATATCTGGCAGGTGGATGACTATAACATCTTTCCAAATAGGAATTTGAAAGTGTACGTGTATATGACTCTGCCAGAGAGTTATCATAGTCAGTGGGAGCAGCGGAAGGTGTGAAAGTTGCTTATGTCAATTCGTAGACTAAACCATGGATAGCGAAGACGGATCATCTATTTTGATGTGAAAGTCAAGGTGATTGAATTTTTCAAAACAATAGATGAACCTAATAAGAAGGGTGCCGAGAGTACGGTCCCGGGATTTGGATGACATACTTCAGATTGGAAGTGATGTTCATAAACTACAATCTGTCAAACTTTGGTTGTCGTATAGTGTTCTCTCCACGTTGGATATGGATAAAATATCAGGAATTCTGGTGACTAGATCTATAATTTTAGATCTAGATTTAGGAGGTGTCCTAATCTGGGTACTTAGATTGCATTCTAAACTGATGAGGAGAGGGACTAGCATGAATAACATATCATTTGCTTAGACAATTGAGTCAATCATTAAATGTATTATACAAAGCCAGATGTTGCGTATACACTTGCTGTAGTAAGCAGATATTAATCCAATCCTGGAGAGACAAAAGAAAGCAATTATGAACATTAGAGGATGTTCTTGGTATATGATAATGGCAGCCTCCTCCGAAAGGCGGATATCGGTTCAGGCTTCCAAGGTGACCTGGATTACAGAGATGTTGTCAGAGTTTTGAATTTAGCCTCTTTTGAGGATCAATATATTAGATAGGGTTACAATAGGGATGCTGAGGTAAGCATGGTTCAGGATGCTGGTTATGACTGAACGGAGGGTACAACTGTTCACACTAGAATATTGTATTATTATATTCCCCATTCTTATTCTTTTTATAAATAAACAGGTGCTTTTGACGCATGTCTGCTACATGTTACAGGCTACAGGTTCTTGGACAGAAAACAGTGCAAATGATGTAAAGACGATGAAAATGTGGATTTTAACCAACAAACAGAGAATCTTGATCAAGCCTACATAAGGAACAATTCACAAAGCAAGATTCAAGACATCGACTCAAAGCGAACGGTTAAAAATCCATTGCAAATTGTTCACTGAAGATCTGGAACCAACCTAGAAGCCCAAATGGAAAAAGATATATAGAAATAAGAAGCCCAAGCCAACAGAAATCAGCCCAGGAAAATTCATGGCACAACTCAATCTTTTGGCCGCGGAACAGCGGCCAAACCAGGCCTCGGGCCGCGGTTCCGCAGCGGTCCTGGGCGATCAGATGAAACAATTTTTTTACCAAAAGGCAGTGGCGGCGTTGACTGGTCTTCATAAGGGCAAATATGTAATTGTAGACATGCGGGTCAATTTGTAACCTAGGGTTTCCTATTCTCTATAAATAGGAACTCTAAACATTGTAATTTCTTATGCCTCTTTTTAATAAAAAATTCAGATCTCTTTATGGAGAGCATCGGTGCCTCTCTTCAATTCATGGATTCAGATCTGACAAACCTGCATTGATGATTGGAGAGATGCATCTGTAAGTAGATTTAATTCCTCGCTCTAGTTTAGATTTCAATTCTTTGCCCTAGGTAGATTTAAATTCTTGCCGTAGATAAATTGCTTAGAGTTAGCTTTGGGGAAGGATTTTGAGAGATGAGATCTCTCATCCCTTTCTTACCCATAATACATTTTCAATAGGACTCCATGCATACACGCACACACCGCGTCCTACGGCACCCTATCCCTCGAGGTAGCGGTGATACCGTAGTATAAAAGCCCGGTTGCGCGCGTTTTCCATGGAGGTTAGGGTAAGGATCTCTAAAGGAAGGACAAGAACCTAGAGGAAGGAACACCTTCCCGAATGGATCTAATCCCCTTTATTGATAATTACCATAACTCCTCAGAGATCTTCATTCGGGTATAGAAAGCGTTGAGATTTACCTGCATTTCCAAACCATCCCTGAACCTAACCCTAGCAAGACTAGATCTAGATAATCATAGTATAGAATAATTAGCTTTTTAGATTTAATAATCAATCCGAACACCCTTCGGAATTAACTCGTTAGCGCGATTAGGAGATTCACAAAATCCCTGTGGACCGACCCGTACTCACCGGCTAGCTATCAAGCGACGCCATTTTTGATTGCGGTAATAGATAGTTTTTGACATACAATCAAATGGCGCCGTTGCCGGGGATGGCGTAGAACTTTCCTTTTCGCAATTTCGGGTTAATCAAAATAAAAAAAAATCTTAAAAATCTGAAAAATCATAAAAAATTTAAAAATATTTCATATGTTATTTTTGGAAGAGATACTTTGTTGTTTTAATTTTGCAGGATACACGAAAATCGGATCTGGAAATTTCCAGAAGGCAAAACAAGAAACAAAATATCGGAACAGAAGCGATTTTAAATAACAGAATAGGAAAATTTTTCTGGAGATCTAAATCCCCCATCCCGCCACGTTTTCGCGGCCAAACCCCACCTTAGGCCGCGGAACCGCGGCCGTCTCGTCGAATCAAAGCACCAAAATTTTTCTGGGGCACTGTGCAGTCAATTTGACCGCGAAATCGCGGTGGGAGCCATGTTTTGCCGCGGAAGGGCGGTGGAACAGTGAAATCATCTGACCAACTTTGCTCTGTAAGCTTCTCTCTGTTCCCCCTATGTAATTCTTAATAAATTTTCTGAAAAATGCCTGCAAGATTTTGTGCACTTTAAAAATATATTCCCTTCCAAATAACGATCTTGTGCAGGATTTTTGCACCCCGCTTAAATTTGAAATAAATTGCAAGTAATATTTTGCTGTTGCATATCTTTCATCAAAATCTTTTTGCAACAATTTCCAAATAAAAAGAAAAAGGAAAAAGGAAAAATCTTTTTAGAAACTTGCAAACTTTTGCTGCAAATAAATCCTTGCACCACAAACTTTTTTTTTCTTTTCCCCTTCTTCTAACATGGGTACCCCACATAATAAATCATTAGCCGAACTTTGGTATCCCGAACCTAATCTTGTGTCGTACGTCAATTTGTTCGGTCAATTTAAAGACGATCCTTCCTTACCAAAAATATCTTTGAAAGATCAAATAGAGGCGTCTAGGAGAAATAGTTTGACTTTTCAACCCACTTTGTGTCAACCAAGTCAACCTTTACCACCTACATATGTTGATACCAGTTCTTCAAGTCCTTTTGTCACTCCTAGGCCGATGTCCATTGCTGAGCATATTGCTCAATCTCGCAGCCGATCTTTCATCCCTCTCCACTCATCTAGTTCTAGGGATCCACACGATTATTCACCTTGTTATCCACATGTTGACCCTATCCCTTCCCAACTACCCACTTCCTACCAGTCCTACCCGACCTTCCCATCTTCACTAGACACCGTTTCTACTCAGTCTGTTGGGAGTTTTGCATATCCACACGATTTCGAATCTTTTACCGAAACCCCCTTATCACCCAAGTCTAGTTTGGAAGAGTCGTTGGAGGCGTATATCGCAGCAACAAACAAAATGACTAGGAATGTGGAAGCGTCCGTGGCCGCCCTTATGCTACCTGCTGAACCGGTAGCTAGTTTCCCGCTGGCTCAAAATTTTTCAATGTATAAGGAGGCGGTTGGACAGAGTGACAATGAGAGAGGATTTTCAAATCAAACCTACCATTACCCAATTGAAGCCCACAACTCCTGTTTTCCATCGATTGCCTTAAATAGTTCACCTGTTGAAAATAAAAATGAGTTGTGTGATTTTGTGGTGCTTGATTTGCCAAATTGTGAAGAACCCCTTTCAAGTGAAACCACACTTAATCCTTTCGATCTTTACACCTCCTATCTAGAACTTAAATCGATAAATATCCATGCTTTCGATGAGGTGTCTAAGAAAATTGATTTTCACTTGATTGAGGATTTAGACGCCGGGAATATTTCGGATGATGAACCTGTCGATTTAATTGAGATTTTATGTTCAAATCATCATCCCGAGTTATTAAATGTTTCTCCCGAATCTCATATGCATCTTGACTTTGATGATAATGGCATGGATGAGTTGAATTTTGAGGAGAATTATAAGGAAAGTATTGAGGAGAGTTTTGAGGATAATATTGAGGTTGAATCATTTTTGTTTGATGTGTCTGATTTTCCAATTCATCCTCCTGAACCTTTAACTGTTATATCACCCTCCATCCTTTCCATCGTTCCGACCACGCTTGAAGACTGTGAGCTTGAAATTTTTTCCTTTGAATCCAATACTGTTCTCACAGATGATAGCACTTACGAGTGTTTCACATTTTCGGACGATGTTGATGACTCACCGCCCGAGTTTGAGTCTTTTACATTTTCAGATAAGTTAGATGAACCATCAGACTCGGGTGCTTACAGTAGTTTCGAACCATTAATGGAATCTTTCAAGTTCGAGACAGTTTACTACGGTGAGAATGAGACTATCACTAATTCACTCCCTGTCGTCATTCCTATCGTTCCGACCATACAAGAGACCGTTACGCTTTCATCTCCTATACCAAGTTCGGCGTACCCATGTTTTCTTGAGAATCTTGAGGGATTTGATCCCATTTCTCGACAGGTTGATAGGTTAGCGCAATCGCTTATAACATATTGGTCATCCTATATTGCGCTAATTTATTCACTCGATTTACACCCTCAAGATCGCGCTACCCTTCTTTCTCTTTTCCGCCCTTCTTCTCCCCCATCGAGACCATATTCTACCATTCTTCTTTCCACACGGTCTTGCATGTTTCTCATTTCTTTCATCCACACCTCATTCTTGCACCAACTATACCACTAGCACGATAAGATCTTTGAATGGTTAGTGCTAACCTTTGGCTTGTGTAAGGCCAAGCTTAAGTTTGGGGGGGACCTTGTTGTATATATGTATATATATTTTTGTTTTTTTTTTAAAATAAAAAAAAATTCAAAACAAAAAAAATATATAAAAAAAATTGTAAATAAATAAACAGGGGAGTATCGGTATTTTGACCCTCTTGGTTTAGCATGACAGTGAGGACACTGTCAAGTTCAAGTTTGGGGGTATGCTCGGTACGTTTTCTTCCTTCGCATTCATTTGTACATATTTTTGCATTTGCATACTTATTTGAAAACCCATAAAAAATTGAAAAATTATAAAAAATTATTGTATTCAATTTTGGCTAATTGACTTGAGTTTGACGAATATGTCAACTGGCTAGGAACAACTAGATCTTAGACTTAGTGAATTAAAAATCCTAAAAATAACATTCCTTAAAAAGTTTAGCGGTAGAAAGTATATGTCTTTGTAGTTTATTTAGAAATAGGCAAATTTTGGGTTCACTTCTTGGGCTAGGTCGAAACGAAGGAAAAATATTGAAGCTTTTATTAGAGTATAAGTTTGAAAAATAGTTCCTAGCTTAAGTCTAGATTCTGAAAATGTATACCCTACAACTTGCACAATCACGCACCTTGAAACTTGGAATAGTAGAAGAGACCTTGAAATGCTCTTGTCTAAAGTCCTTAGTACAATGAAAATAAAAGAAAAAAAAGTGAATAAAGAAAAAAAATGGACACTGGTTTTTGTAATTACTTAAGGCTGTAAAAATAGAAAAATATTTAGCGAGGGTGCTTCATCACCTAGTGCCTTAGACCAACTGGTTTGGGAGTCACTGCTAAAGCCTTGGGTGTTGCAAGACTAGGAAGTACGCTTTAAAGTGCTAACGCATCTTATAATCGGTTGTTGGTACCTCAAGAAGTATTAACGGTCGCATGAAGGATGTGTAAGCAAATGTCATTTAAAAATTCACTAATTAATAAGTGCTTTGGACAATGGACGAGAGTACGATTGCTTGATTTGAATTTCCAAGTGTAGGGGTGATATTTACACACACGTGGGGATATGTGATTAGAGTTTAGATGAGAGAAAAGAATGAAGGATAGAACTTATATCTTTAATAGAGTTGATAGAAATTCCTAAATGGAGATGGAACCCTAGAAGGAAAACTTAAGAGATGCCGAAAGCTAAGTAAGTCTATAGAACATATATAATCTTAAGTTAAATAATGAGGAAGTGTGAAGAATGTGGGTGGATAATTTACGGGTCGACGATAATAGAATTCCTTGTTAGAAGACCTAATTGGAGAACAAAAGTCAATGGGCTGAATTGATAGGATTTTGTGGGTGTAATCCGCTGAAAACCCTCAGGAGACAACACTCCTCCTACTAGGGACACCTAGAGGTTTAACGGCTTGTTGCACGAGCTCAGTGCAATCGCGTTTCCCTGCGAAAGTGTGGTTAGGATTTTAGTGAATAAAAATAAGTTTGCTCGAGGACGAGCAAAAGATAAGTTTGGGGGTATTTGTTCACACTAGAATATTGTATTATTATATTCCCCATTCTTATTCTTTTTATAAATAAACAGGTGCTTTTGACGCATGTCTGCTACATGTTACAGGCTACAGGTTCTTGGACAGAAAACAGTGCAAATGATGTAAAGACGATGAAAATGTGGATTTTAACCAACGAACAGAGAATCTTGATCAAGCCTACATAAGGAACAATTCACAAAGCAAGATTCCAGACATCAACTCAAAGCGAACGGTTAAAAATCCATTGCAAATTGTTCACTGAAGATCTGGAACCAACCTAGAAGCCCAAATGGAAAAAGATACATAGAAATAAGAAGCCCAAGCCAACAGAAATCAGCCCAGGAAAATTCATGGCCCAACTCAATCTTTTGGCCGCGGAACCGCGGCCAAACCAGGCCTCGGGCCGCGGTTCCGCGGCGGTCTTGGGCGATCAGATGAAACAATTTTTTTACCAAAAGGCAGTGGCGGCGTTGACTGGTCTTCATAAGGGCAAATATGTAATTGTAGACATGCGGGTCAATTTGTAACCTAGGGTTTCCTATTCTCTATAAATAGGAACTCTAAAACTTGTAATTTCTTATGCCTCCTTTTAATAAAAAATTCAGATCTCTTTATGGAGAGCATCGGTGCCTCTCTTCAATTCATGGATTCAGATCTGACAAACCTGCGTTGATGATTGGAGAGATGCATCTGTAAGTAGATTTAATTCCTCTCTCCAGTTTAGATTTCAATTCTTTGCCCTAGGTAGATTTAAATTTTTGCCGTAGATAAATTGCTTAGAGTTAGCTTTGGGGAAGGATTTTGAGAGATGAGATCTCTCATCCCTTTCTTACCCATAATACATTTTCAATAGGACTCCATGCATACACGCACACACCGCGCCCTACGGCACCCTATCCCTCGAGGTAGCGGTGATACTGTAGTATAAAAGCCCGGTTGCGCGCGTTTTCCATGGAGGTTAGGGTAAGGATCTCTAAATGAAGGACAAGAACCTAGAGGAAGGAACACCTTCCCGAATGGATCTAATCCTCTTTATTGATAATTACCATAACTCCTCAGAGATCTTCATTCGGGTATAGAAAGCGTTGAGATTTACCTGTATTTCCAAACCATCCCTGAACCTAACCCTAGCAAGACTAGATCTAGATAATCATAGTATAGAATAATTTGGTTTTTAGGTTTAATAATCTATCCGAACACCCTTCGGAATTAACTCGTTAGCGCGATTAGGAGATTCACAAAATCCCTGTGGACCGACCCGTACTCACCGGCTAGTTATCAAGCGACGCCGTTCTTGATTGCGGTAATAGATAGTTTTTGACATACAATCAACAACCCAAGAAGTTTTTAGGATAGAGTTGTTCATTTATGAACTTGGTCCCATCAAGTATCCAGACAAATCCTTGAGGTGGGGTATCGCTCAGTTCGGAAGATTGTTGATCTTCGCGAAGTTGAGATATATAGAGAGGAAGTTGGAATATTGAAACGGATCCACTCACTGAGGCAATTTCTCGAACACGGATGTTCCTTAAACGAGCTTTGAGAAACTGATTAGTAGAGAAATTTGGTATTCGATAGCACAAGAGATGTAGGTATGCAATACCGCAATAATTAGCCTTAAGTGCAAGTGGGAGATTGTTGGATATAGTGCCCTCAAGAAAATTATTATAATTGCAGATACGCGATTATGATAATTGAGGGAGGACCTATACATGTAGAACAATCTTACTCGAAATGATAGTATACTATCTGGTTTATCTTTATCATTGATATGTACACGTTTTACTTATTATTACGTGTCGCTAATATATAATGATGAAGCCCGTAGGATTCTTGCTTAACTACCAGTATTATGATGGCGATCATATACATGAGAGCTGGGTAGTCTAAAAGCACATCCTTAAATGTCCATAGTCGCTGGAGTATTGAGACCGGGCATCGATATTCTGGAGTAGACAAGTGTATACGTTTCGAGACCCCGACAAGGGGTGGTAACCGTTCTTACAAGCCATTGGTGTTATGTCACCTAAGATAGTATACGGGTGCTCACTGGAGGTGATTACACTGGACAGACTCACCGAGAACTTTTAGATAGTATTATATCTATCGTCAGATGGAAGTTCTCGAGTGGTATTAGTACATGTTAGTATTTTGACCTGAGATCTCCATTTGTCTCGTGTGAGTTCCCACTATACTTTGATTACTACTTTACCACGGCTCAAAGGAGTCGTGCAAATAGGTTTTTGTTGGGTACAGTCCCGAGCCAAAGATACAGTGAGCGATTATCGGGGATTCGTCACTCCTGGTATTAGGAGTCGATGCCATGCTATGTTCGGATAGCTATCACCTTAAATCCATGGGCCTGATAGATGAGATTTACTGATATGAGTTCAGTAGTTTCTCAGTTGGTGATGAGCTTGACTTCGACACGACTTATTGGGTTATTAGGGGTCTGACGTTTCTACCCCCTAGACCCGGTATGCGATACTCTTAGACAAAGAGATCGGATTGTATGAAAATTGTCACATTCAGGCTCAACAGGGTATGGACGGATTTTATTGTCGACCTCCCTTTCGACTGATACCTGGGTATCCGTTACATACAGCTAGTGTCGCTGGCGTGCTTGTGGTTTTTGGATTTATCCAGTAAATCACTGCCAGCGTATTGTCGCGTCTTTAGAGTCCCACACAGAGGGTTTTCCAGGTTCATGCGATATGATATAGATGACGTATGTTGGTACATACAGGGTGTCTGATTAAATACGTATACATGCTACACGGACTTTAATCAGACGGTTGATAATACTAGCGATTTATGATTAAGCTGGATTATTAAATCAGGTTTTGATTTAATAATTTATATATATATATTCTAGTATTATTGTTTACTGTTCATTTTCTCTCTTTTGGATATTCGTATTTTTGTAAGAATACGCGTATATGTATTTCGATACGTATATCGGGTTGTATTATGTATTTATACAGAATTTGTTCTATAAGATGGACACTTCATTTATCGATTTTTTCTTTAAAGAAAATAAAAAATGAGGTAGAGGATGAAGTGTAAAGAAGTATGGTAGAGTGGTATGGCCTTGGTTTTAAATATTGCAAAATCATTTGTGGTTACTATTTTTTCATGGTTGCTAAATGAAAATGTGCCATATTCTTTTCTGCCTTGGTTTTTTCTTCACTTCAACACTTAGCTATTTTGCCATGGATACAACTTCTTCATCTCCTCCTTCATTTTAGATGCTCCCTTGAGCTTCAAAATAGAGAGAAAATTATAGTGAAATATTTCTACACCCCCACTCTCCATTCGTAGCGAGTTTTGATCGTCCGTCGTTTCACTAGGTGAAACCGGAGCTTGGACCGGTTCTCTCGGGTGGATCATCTTTGGTAAGAGTGGTCGCTATTCAAGGTTGATCTGGAGATCATACACGGAGCTTGGAGGGGTCTTCCACGATTGGGTGGACACGTGTCGAAGGTAGTATCCCTAACCTTTGCATGCTTGGTTGCTAGATTTTAGTGTTTGGTTCGATCGCTAGGTTATAGTCTTTAGTTGCCCCCTCATAAATTTTCGTTTTCTGCTTCTGCAACGGCCGCGGCCTTCTCGGCGAGGGCACTAGGGACTTGCATTTCTAATATCTAAGAAATATTAAAAGGGTATTCTAGGAAATGCATACATAAATACGTATACAAATCAGGGTTTGGATTTAAAATAATATCAAAGCATATTCTTAGATTGTTTCACGATTTTGAAACTTTATGGGTTTAAAAATAAGTTGTCTCTTCAAACTTGGCTAGGAAACAATTTTCCCTTATCCTAAATATAGACTGGGAGTGTTAGTCTCAAGTCATTTGAAAATGTAATTCTGGAATTTGAAAATTCATGTTAGTCCCGAATTATTTAAAATTAGAATCTTCTTAATAGTGTTAGTTGAAACTTCATTTTAGAATACGAGAATTGGGATTTTAAAATTCATTATTCGGGTTATAAAACAAAAATGAGAACACCAATCGATTTTCAAATCATCATGTACATCTAGGTTTTCTAAATTGCCGTAGTAAACATAATAGATGAAAATTTAAATAAACCGTCCCATCTAGCTTCACCACCATCAACTGCCGCCACCATTAACCATTGCCACCCCTGATGCCGCAAATTGCCGACCATCCCCACAACCGTCACCGTTTGACCATCCACACTGCCGCCGCCGTGATTGACCCCCCGCTGATCGTACCGTCCCTCGTCGCTGCCATCAGCCGGCTGCCCCCGATCGTCACCGATTGCCGCCATCGATCGTCGCCGTCGTCGATTGCCGCCGCCGATCACTAACGACTATAGACTGAACATCCTCATCGTCGGTCGTCTTCGCCACCATCGACTATCGACCGACTATTTTCTTTGCCGGTCGACGGTCGCCTTCGTCGCTACCGGTCATCCTCATAGACGATCAAAAAAAATTATAGCTGAATATTTACATTACACATAATCGCTACAAATTAATATGTAACCAATGTAGGATAAAAAGAATGTATAAATCCTGCTTTTTCTAGCTCAAAATAATCTTCATGAATTAAAGTTTATATAGACTTTGATATTTCTTCATAAATACTATAGTTTTGGAAAAATTAATAAAGTCGGCATTTATATTTAGCTTCATATACATTATAAGTATATTATTAGTTTTTGATGGAAAAAATAATTATTGAATTGTAATTTAAAAAATAATAATTATATACGTATATACCATGCGTTATAAATAATATAATATGATTTAAACTAAAACTCTTAAAATTGACTGTGAATATACATATAATAAAATTTTAATAAATCTTTTTGAAGGATTAATTTTTTTTCGTTTTATAGAAATGATAGTCCATTATTAAGTAGAAAATCAACATTGAATAAAATATTTGTATTTTTCTAAATGATATTGATAAGTTTCGAATCATACTCTAATTTAGAGATGATTTTCTTCTTTGTTGATTTTTAATTTCTAAATATTTTGCCTCTTTATTGAATATCAAGATTGTACTTAGTTTCTTTCTTTTTAAGAAATATCATTGGAGAGTATAGATATGAGTTTAACATTTCACAATTGCGTAAAGGCTGAATTTCACTTCAATACCAAAAGCTTTTGGCATTTTTATAATATAAATACCATATACTTTATGAATTGTAAGTAGATACCTAGAAAAATTATGATGCCTAAATTAAATACCATGTTTTGATGTTTTTCGATTTCTAATTTACAAATGCAAATATCAAATTATAACATGCATTATTGTGGCTATGAACCTAAATAAATAATAAAATTTGTCAATATTTTAGCTAAAAAAATTCTTTTTCTGTGAATTTTAATTTTTTAAATAATGATATTTATTTGAACTGTGAAATTTTAGTATAAACTTTAAAGTAAGTATAGTTTCTATAACCAAATATAAAATAATTGTTATTATTGTAAACATTAATTCTTGATTTGATATGTCTGAAAAAAGATATATGATATTAGTTTTTTTATTAAAGATACAAATATTATTCATGCTCCTTTTATTAATTCCAATTACCTACCAAGTATTATCAGCCATAGGATCCATGGATAGATTAAGAGAATATGAATAAATTCAAGGGCAAAAGTGGAAAGGCCAAATTAGTGTTTTGATTTGCAAAAGATTTTGACCAACCCAACTTTGTATTAGAGTAATAGATATATGTTTACCTTCTTTGGGACTCCCAACGCTTGAACGTTGAAACAAAAGCGGGTTTGAACAAAACAAGTTATTTTAGTGTTTTTAGAGTTGACCAGAAGGTCCTGAGTTCGAGACTTCAAGCAGCGCAAGCGTATACTGTTAATTATATCATAGTGTCTTAGAGCACATCTAGGACAGGACACCATACTAGTTCGCTTTAAAATCGTATCGTTATGAAAAAAGCACGTATAAAACACTTGCAAGAGATGAACAAAAGAATTTGTATTTTATTCATTCATTCATGTTTTGTATACAAATTGAATGTAAATTACATTGATATTTTCAAAAAGAATGTAAAATTATATAGAGTTCTCATTTGGGAGTTGAATGGAAATACTTGGGGTTTTTTTAGTGTTAACTTTGTAAAACTTGATGGGCACTGCTCTATGTGGAGGCTACATCATTTGAAGTGTAGGCAGGACATCCTATGTGGGGTCCTGAACATGTAAGTATCACTTCATTTGAAGTGTGGGTCTTATTTTATTTGAAGTGTGGGTGTTACTTCATTAGAAGTATAGGTGAAACACTTCATTTGAAGTGCAAATTGTTGGGGATTGGCGTTAGGGCTGCAATGATTGCGGACCGCGGCGAAATTGCATAACAAAAATTTATAGAAAATATAGCACCAATTCCAAGCCCAAGATCATATCAAATACGAGCATTGTAACAAAAACAAGAAAACTAGAGAGGAGTTTAGGGGGCTACAACCTTTGTAGTGTGTCCACCCAATCGTGGAAAATCCATGCTAAACTCCGTTGCCATAGGAACGAGCTTGAAAGCCAATCTTCTCGCTAAAGATAATCCACATCGAGAAAACCCCAACTCAAGCTCCAATTTCACCGAAAGCATGATTCAAGTGAAGTAACTTGATATAATAGATTGCTAAAATATGATATGAAGTGATGCAGTGAGTTCACTTTCATATTTCTCTCTTTTATTTTCTTTCTCTTAAAATGAAGAAGAATGAGAGAAGAGAGAGTGGGCAAGAGAGAATGGATAAAGATTTTTGCAACCTTGCAAGAATTAAAAACATTTTTCAACAAACAAATAAAATTTCCATTCCTCTCTACGCATACTTGTCTTATGATTCATTTTTCTTTTTCTTTAAAGAAAAAGAATAAAGGAAATAAGGAGTCTCCTTCTCGATGTATTTTGTGTAACAATTACACCATACAAACTAGTATATGTATCGTATGCATATACACTGTTCTCTTAAAATAAAGAAAAGAAAAGATGAAAGAAAACCCTCACGTTATATCCACATGAGCACTCACATGCAAAGTATGTGAGTGCCGGCTTTAAATAGGATTAAATACTTTGATATCCGTCATGTGATATCTACGCGAGCGCTCACATGCAAAGCTGTGAGTGCCGGGTTCAGATAGGATTAAATCATATGATAGCCTCCACGTGATATCTACGTGAGCGCTCACATGCAAGGCATGTAAGTGCTGATTTCAGATATGATTAAATCCTATGATAGCCCCCACATGATATCCACGTGAGTGCTCACATACAAGGCATGCTAGTCCCGGCTTCGGATATGATTAAAACCCATAAAGACCCTACGTGTTAAACATGTGAGCATTCATGTGCAAAGCACGTGAGCGCTGCTACCATATATATATGACAGCACTAACGTGATATTCATATGAGTGCACCATCTTAAAGCTCTGGCTTCCAATAGAATTAAATTCTTTTTGGTAAATATTTCTTCTAATCTTTCTAATATAGAAAGATTTTCTCTGTTAAATAGAGATCTTTTGGATTTAAAATCCAAAGGTAATTACAATATCACAGATCAAATCAGAAGATAGAATTAAATTCTATATTAGAAAAATATTTTCTTAATCTTGTTAAAACTAACAAGTATCTTCTGTTAAACAGAAAGTCACTCGATCTTTGATCCAACGGTGGATAAAATTTCCTGAGTGATCTTTAAGATCAATTGAGTCAATTGATATCTCAATGAGAGATTTTTTCAAACTAATTGATAATTTTTCTCTCCTATATAAAAGACTCGAGACATCAAGTCTCATATACAATACAGAAAATCCACTATAAACTTCTGCAAGAGAGAAAATCCCCTTTACAGACTTCCACAAAAACAACTGAGAATTTAATTTTCTTTTGGAAGAAGATCATCCCGTTGTTCAAACCCTAGATAAAAATAGAGATAAAAGTATCTCCCTTCTGCCTATCTTCATATATGAAACAAGGGTTTAACCCTCTAAAAAGAACTTAGTTCTTCCTCTGGATATGTGATCCACAAGATAAATCTCTTACAAGATGAGAATTTAATTCTCATCAGGAAGATATTGTTCTTCAGACTCAAGATATAGGGGAAAACTATGATGTTTTTCACCCTCCATAAGAACAGAAGAAAGGAACATGAAAAAAATGGAATTTATATTTCAGGAGCTTAGTTCCTTCAATATACGATAAAGAAATTAGTTCTCACAAAAAAAGAAAGAACTTAGTTCTTGTAAAAAAAGAAGATCTGCAAGGATAAATAGAGTTTAACTCTATTAATCTCTGCATGAATATTGAAGAATATCACACGCTATTCACATGAAAACCCAAGAAAATGTGGCTCACGTGAAAAACACATGAAGACTCAAGAAAAACATGTCTCACGTGAAAGACACGTGAAAACCTAAGGAAACTTCTCACGTGATATTCATATGAGCATCCACATGAAACAGTGTCTCACGTGATATCTACGTGAGTGTTCAAAAGATGTCACCCAAGACATAAATCTTACGTGAAAATCACGTGAGCGCCCATGAAGACAGCACATCACGCGAAAGACATATGAGCGCTGGGAAGAAAAGCATACCGAAATGCTTCACGTAAAAGACACGTGAGCGACCATGAAGACAGTGCTTCATGCGACACTCACGTGAGCCTAGATGAATGCGTGCTTAACACTATTCATGTGAAAGACACGTGAGTGATCATGATGACAGTAGTTTATGCGATATCCACGTGAATGCTATATGAATGAGTGGCTAGTACTCCTCACGTTAAAGGCACGTGAGCACCAAGGGACTAGATACTTACGTGATATCTATGTGAACATTAAATAGGGAAGGATATTATATCCTATTATGAAGCTTAAGTTTCTGTACCCAGTGCTTAGTACTGTTGGGTTATGTAAAGCTCAAAACGAAAAATATGTCCTAGTGCTTAGAATTGTTGGGTAACACAAAGCCCGACGCTTAGTCTAAAAATAGACTAAGTCCTTGAAGTTTCAAAATTCTTTGATTTTAAAGAGAAAATCAATTATGATTATATATTTTAAGTCGACCTTAATCTAAAACAAGGTTAACGGTCCTTAAACATATTTTAATCCGATCTTAATCTAAAGTTGATTAACGATCCTTAAACCCTCGAACTTATGGACCTCATTTATATGAGATCTAGATCCTAGGTTCATCCCCAAATCTAATGTACGGATTTGGACCAATATGCACCCTGCGGGTAACCATATTAGTCTCTGCATACAATCCAAGGGCAACCCCAAAATAAACAAATTATAACACAAGGAAGTGATGCACATAGAGAAGGTAAAAGTTGTTGTCACGTGGTGATAACATAATTAACCGCAGGGGCTTACTCCTGGAGGAAAAAGCATCCTCACAATCAAAAACCCCTCACAAATGAGGAGAAATTTGATAAGTCTGCTAAAACGGTCGCATATATCCAAACCTCCGATTGACGGTGCCATAAATCAATCTGGTATCTTAGAAGAGGTGGATGGATATATTTTATATAGCATCCGCCCTTAAATTCAGACAAGACGTTTATCTTCCTAGTTTTCGGCGGTAAACAGATTCTGACACATCCGGTATGACCTTTTCTTTTTCCACTCCACACTTTGTGTGTCTTGTTTCATGAACCAATCATGGTATATTATTTTTATGTTGCCTTTGGATGCTTGGGATACCGAAGTTGGTGTTTCACTTCAACCTAGATCAATGGCCTCATTCAACAACATCAAATGTAACGCTAGCTCCAGTGCCACTCCGGTCGGAATAACTTGGTCAGGGCAAGCCATGGCCCCGGTGCTTTGCATCCCTATGGCTTAGGTGGCTCAGCAACTGGACATGCTTTTCTTTAGAATAATACTTTCGCCTCCCTCCCTCGACATTCCATCACCAAAGGAGGATACTTAGAAGAAGTCGGTCTTCGATCGGCTAGCTACTGCTTCAAGCTTTGCTGATAAGCCTGAAGGTTCCGTCTTCAAGAGATTGGGAACAAGCTCCATGGTTGTAACATTTCAGAGAAATAAAATATTATTTTTGGAATTTAAATAATAAAATAATATATTTCATGAAAATTATTCGATTTGCAAATTAGGGTTTTCATAAAATGGTATAAATATATACCAATATTTGGAAAATATTTGGAGACTAATATTGTGATATTTAATAACGTGGTATTTATTAAATTTGGGCATTTTATAATTAATTATATGCAAGTTTAAATTAAACTTGATTAGTGCACTACTAATCACGATTAAGCCAAATCCGTAATTTTAAATAGCCATGCTTAGTGCACCATATTATGTTGCATTTTGTTACATGTTGGCTTCATTTGCATTGTTGATATTTGGTTTTATTTGTGAGAGTGAAAAAGAGAAAAGAAAAAGAAAAGAGATGGCATGATTTAGGTGAGAGAGAGGACAACATGATGAGGCTTGAGTCATGGGCTTGAGAGAGAGAGAGAGAGTGTGAAAATGGTTAGCTCCTACACTTGACTATTCTATTCATTCATTTTTCTTCATCACTTCATTTCTTCATCTTCATCCTCCTCACCTTCTTCCTCCACCTCCTCTACCTCCATGAATCATCTCTAAATCATTACCAAAACGTCACACTCCTTTCATAAAAGTTGATCTCCATCCCATCCTACACCCAATGGACCAATCAAGTAGAGATTTTGAGCACTTTGGGCAACCCAAGAATTTTCTTAAGTTGCCAAATGAGGTAATCCTTACACTTTTAGTTAAGTGTTTGTATTTAGTATATCCTATTGTAGTTTAGAGTTAAACTATTATGGTTTTGTGATCTTAGAAATTTCCAAGTTGATGTTTAGTTGGAGACTTGACTTGTAAGTGGTAAATTGAGGTGTAGTGAGTGTTTGTAAGAACTTAGTGATGCTTTTACTGGCCAAGACCACAGACTAGAACTCAGAACACAACTTAGAATTTCCCAACATCGATTATTTGACAGTTTGTGAGGGTATATTGGAATCTGGGATGACCCGAGAGACCCATAAAATAAGTTCCCTTCACTGTGAGACGAGCAGGCAACCTTGAAGCACCCCCTAAAACCTGAGCCCTTCCTCTTCAAGTGTAGCCGCAGATTTATTCCATGTGGCCGCAAATTGCGGCCACATTAGAGTTGGATCTTGTGATTTTTGGACCATAGCTTGTTTATGTGATATCTAGAGCAACCCTATATGCAAAATTCCCTATTTTGGCCTAGGGTAAAATCTGGGAGTGATTTCCATTGTCCCTGATTTCGCGTTTTTCAATTTCTGAACTTGGGTTTTGGTAATTGATAATGTATTTCATCGTTGGACATTTGTACGTCAACAACGAGGGTTGTTTGGTTATTTTTGCATCCGTAGGCTATAAGTTTTAACCTATGAGCACACTGTGTGCCGTATCGGTTTTCCGGACTTGGTTTTAATAGCATTATGATGTGTTTTGATTGAAGGTACCTTCACGTGGAATTCCAAGATGACGAAGCACATCGACTTCGGCTAAACAAGGAGTTTAGCAGGTGAGTAGATTTATATCTACGGGGGAAGTCGGGTGGATGACATATAGCAACCCCGGAACCGTAGTGCTAAGGATATTTATATGTATAGTCTATAGGGTTATTAGAATACCTTATGCGATAGTAGTAGAATTGGTAGAAAGAGATATTTCTAGCTTTATTTTCTTAACCTTTGAGATATATATGCACACATATGAGAAAAGGAAAATTACGATATGATGATACGAGTCGTTATGACACGATATAATGAGATAAGGCGATGTGATATGATATGAATACGAGATGACATGAGATGATATATGATGACATGAGATGAGATGATGTACGTGACTATAGATCCGTACTATTGATTTGATGATATCATACGATGGATATTCCGTACGTGATATAATAAGGATGAATCGCCGATATTTATTTCGACTCGAGTGATTTTATTGTATATCACGATGTAAATATTGTGATTTGTTTGGAGTCATACGTATTTCAAAATCAACGAATCGTTATGCACTTTTAAATGATGATTTCAAGGAGATGCTACAAACTTTTCAAATGGTATCTTTTTCAAAATATCATAGCCCCTATTTTCTAAACAACGATTCATACTATTTTAAACTATAACTGTATAACTCATACGTAGTTGCATATTTTTATACTGTTCGCGCTTACGATTCCTTTATTTCTGTATACGCTTGGATATCTTCATTTATGACATATTTATACAACGTTTCATACCCTTTCGTCTACATGACTTTGTCTGATAGTATACCTGTACAATTACCAATGATGCGCATGTTACACTTGCACAGATTTGCCGGCTCACACACATTCATCACCGGTAATTGCTATGCCACTTACACAGTAGAATTCCTATATCCTGATATTATTCTTAATTATAAAGTACATTCATTATTCAGTACCATCATATGACACATTGCATGATATACTTGATATGCTCATATTACTGTTTTATGTTTGCATACATCGTACTTTTATTGTAGCATGCATTGAAATACTATTTTCATGAGATTTCTGGATTTGAAAACCGCTGATATATTTCAAAGAAAATTATAAATTGTTTTAAAAATGTGGTTTCTCATGATGTGATTTCGAGGCGTCCACCATGAGTTTTCTCGGTTCTGAGATTTTTTTTCGAGACTCGATTCGAGGAGTTGGATGATCCGTCTGCGGGTACATGGTGGACCCGGTATGGTACCCCGGGGCAAGAAAGGATTGTTGTGCAGCAGACAATGATCCTGGCAGAGGGAGTACTACCTACCGGTGATAGTTTAGAACCGGCGGTTATCCGGAAGATACCGACTGAAGTCGTGAGATAGATATGAGGGCCGTTCAGAGGATGCGGCGCCTGAGATATGAGAATTTACATGTCGATACTGGACACGGGTTTCATGATGTTTCGAGTGTCGTTGTTGGATACTCAGGTTCGATGATTTTGATGTGTCGTTGATGGTCACATGTCGTTTAATTCTTATATACGTATAGGCTTATGATTCAGATGTTTGGTTTGTAAATGTATCATTGGTATTGAGTATATTGTTGATACATATACCTGCATGGACACCGTCGATATCATAGTATTACCTTTATGATATAGTATGACCTAGGAATCGCTGTTTTATTCCATTTCTACCTGCTGATATTTTCAAGTCACGAGTTGGCAACTCACCCCGTTGTGCCACAGTTTTCTTGCAGATTTGACCGTTTGGATCAGCAGCGGTATCGCTGGCACACAGTTTCATTCAGGGTGTTTGCTATGGTAGGTGGGACACATTGGATCGTGCCCACTCTTGTTTTTATTATTTCTATTGTATCTAGTTAAACTCCATCAATCAAAAACTAGATTTTATATATTGGTAGATTTAGACAGACTTGTATTAGCGAGACTTAGAGCGATGGGTGTATATTCGCTTCTTTTGAGGTTTTGATGTCTTGCTTTATTTATCTTTTCTTTCTAGGTTGATCTTCACCGTTGGATGTCATATATATATTGCTTGCTTGCGTGGTTGTGATTCCGTCGATTGGCGAAGAGCTAGATCCTGCTTGGGGATGCCTATATATATATTACTTGTATGTGGTTTTGGATCAAAATTTAAAAGGGAGGTGCTGCCCAAATTTTTAAGAGGATGAAAAAATGTTTTCAACTAGCATATAACCCACTTGTATCTTCATAAATTATTATCTATGCATTTTAAAGAAACACTTAATTTCATTATACCTTTATTTCAAATTTGCATTTCCACTATTTTCCCTAAAAAGGTTTAGAATTCTTGGCTTTGGCTTACTTGAATTAGGTGGGGTCCTATAGACTTCATATGATTCAAGTGTCAGTCATGAGCTAAATTCTGGGTCATGACAAAGTTGGTATCAGAGCGCTAGGTTTAACCTTGGTTTGAGTCTAGGTTTGACTATGCGGAGTCTAGAGCATAATATATTTCGGAACCTAGGCTTGACTTTACGGAACTTAGACTTGACTGGGGGTTATTAGACCCGAACTTTCGTTACATAGGTTGATCTTGATTGATGGAGTAAGTAGCTTGAGTAGAGTGACGTACTGTGCGTATGTTCTGCGGCATACTTACGATACGATACTCCGCTTAAGTAACTTTAGGATGTACATATCTTGAGATCCATGATTCTATACGTTCCTATGATCATATATCCATTTTGGATCTGTTGATTCCTTTCGGCCCTTTGATCTATCTTCTTCGATACCAGCTTGAGGTTCCTATCACCATGGTTGAGTATAGATTGAGCTGCTGCTAGAGATGCAGTCAGAGCGAGCTCGTCACGGACGAGGATTGACCCTGATGTTTTTCTGGTGACATAGGAAGTATCGGTATTGTATTTGTGTTGAGATCTCTCTTAGAGGCGAGTGCTCTATTTTGCACCGGATGATCGGGCCATGGATAGAGGCTGCTAGATTGAGAGGACTGTTGATATACAGCCTACTTCAGAAATCACGATGTTGTCTACCGTGCAGATAGATGACCCAGTTGTTGCTAAGATTGATGGGATGTCGCCTCCAGAGTTTATGAGCTGAAACCGCCGGAGCTTTCCAACAAAGATGTGACTGAAGATAGCTAGTCTATTTTGAGTTGAGCGACTGAGATGATTCGTCTAATCTGATGCACCGACACATGCTCAGTTGAGTTGAAGAATTCCAGTTTGAAGGATTTTACTCAGATCTAGAGTAAATCGATCAAGAGAGGACGTTGTTCGTTGGATGCTCTGATGTGAGATCAGTAAGTTGACCAGCTTCAGATAGAAGGACCTTACCAGATGTGAGTTGATCGAGAACGGACGAATGAAGCATATTCCTCCGATAAATTGGATGAGTTCCTGAAGATAGAATCGGCTAGATATCTTCCACAGAGTTATGAAGATACTTGAGTTCATGGTTTCGAGTCCTTATGAGAGACTCCGGATTTTTGACTATAGCCGAGAACGAATTGCCATACGCAGACAGCAAGACGTGATTTCGATGTGGATGATAATGAAGAAAGGTGGAAAAGAGAGGTTCGTGCGGGATATTAGCGAACTATTGCTACTCCCTGTTGAGATTAGAAGATTGCTATATATGCAGAGGTGTTGGATACTGCCAAATTCTAGAGGAAAGCCATGCTGAGGATGCAGATGTCCGGACATGAGAAAAAGATTTAAGTAAAAAGTACGAACCTCCATATAGTTCGGCATAGTTGAGATCGGAAGAGACCCTAAGAAGGTTCTTCCAGGATGCCGCAGCGATGAAGATTGCACCAGGATCAGTTGTATCGCACGTATTCAGAGGGCCAGATGTCGTCACCAGTGACGTACTGCTTTGCGAGTGGTCATGCTAAGAGGCCGAGAGATGACCAGAGGAGTGCCAGAGCGGAATTATTTCCGTTGTTGCACCTAGCCGGGCCGACGAGCAGAAAAATTATAGGATTGGTAACCCACAGAGACAACAAGGACACAGAGACAGAGGACGCCAGACCATGAGCAGGAGGCAAGCGTATGTTCTTGTTCTGCCAGCTTGGGCGCACCGGCATTTTTCGACATTGAAAGAGGTGTACATCAATGTCATTTATTGCGATTTGTAATCCGAGTATCACACTTTTAGCTCTTGGACTCTGAGTTTTAATGATTGGGTTTCGTGATATTTGTTTTCGTGCACCATACCTGCACCTACTGGATATTTTCATTTGTGCACAGTTATTACGCTTGATGTATATTTTATACACCATTACATCAGTTGATGATTGTGCATATCTGTTGCGCTTGATATTGATTTTGTTCCTTGGCCGCACGTATTTATGATTCCGTGGATTTCGATACCGTTGATTTGATTTGGTGCTCGTTGTATGCACTCGATTGGACTTATGCACTCAGTATAGCTCACATGTGCTTGCAGTGTATTGGTATGGGTTTTGTGCACGCAGTTGCACACGTTTATGATTTTATACACCTTGGTATACTCGGTATTGTTTTTGTGCGCTCTTGAGATATTGATGAGTTTTAGTGCACTTGTTGCACCAGATTTATATTTCGTGCATTATTGCACCAGATTGTATTTCGTGCATTGGTTGCTCCAGATTGTATTTCATGCATTTGTTTCCCCAGATTTGTATTTCGTGCATTTGTTGCACCAGATTTATACTCCGTGTATTTATAGCACTAGATTTATGTTTTCGTGTGCGTTTGCACTTGACATTCGTTATCGTGCATACTACTGCACTAGATGTTTGTACGGACCTAACGCACTTGATTGAGATTTTATTCTTACATGTTGGATGCACTTGATTGAGATTTTATCTGCGCATGTTGGTTGCACTTGATTGAAGTTTTATTCGTGCATGATTGTTGCGCTTGATTTAGATTTTCTTGCATTCTAGACGCACTTGATGTTGTTGTCGTGCACACCTGTTGCATTTGACAGATATTTTCGTGCACACCCATTGCACTTGGTTTTTGTTTTTGTGCACACTCGTGGTACTTTTATTGGACTTGGATTTCCATGCGCACCGGACACACGTGGTATTGGATACGTCTTTTGAGGCTGATTTTTGCTCTTGAGCATCATATTTTCAGGTTAGGCACTATATTATACAGTACCCGAGCAGAACAGATCTGAGGACAGTACCTGAGTACTTTTGCAAGTATCAAATGTTTACCAAGAGGTTTTGAAAAGGAGCTATAGTCTCACGATTTTTCTACGTGCCGAGGAGTGACACGAACTTTCACAAAGAAAACCTTTTGGGATATTTCAAAAAGGCGGGATGCATATCATTAGCAAACCTATATAAATGTATATCTATTTCTTTACCAATTGAGCGTTCGCCACATGTACCGTGAGTTACACATCACACGGCGATTTAGAAAAGATTTTGCATGTGTTTTATTCAGTGTTTAGAAGGTTTTACAAGGATACATACTATATACGTATTATGATTTTGATTATAGTATATTTGAGAATGGCATTGGATTTCGAGATTTGCATCTCTTTTATAACTCCTATGATTGCATGATACTTGATGGGTTTCGATTTTGAGTTTCGCACTCGTTTGCATGCGCACACGATGCGCTGAGATGTGTTTGAGTTTTCCGTGATTTCGGAGCCCCGTTGAGTTAAAAGGATTGTTGAAATGTTTCAGTATTAGGGGTTTAAATTTAAATTCGGGGACCGAATTTATATATGGGGGGAAGATTGTAACAATTCAGAGAAATAAAATATTATTTTTGGAACTTAAATAATAAAATAATATATTTCACGAAAACTATTCGATTTGCGAATTGGGGTTTTTGTAAAATGGTATAAGTATATACCAATATTTGGAAAATATTTGGAGATTAATATTGTGATATTTAATAAAGCGGTATTTATTAGATTTAGGCATTTTATAATTAATTATATTCAAGTTTAAATTAAACTTGATTAGTGCACTACTAATCACGATTAAGACAAATCTGTAATTTTAATTAGCCATGGTTAGTGCACCATGTCATGTTGCATTTTGTTACTTGTTGGCTTCATTTGCATTGTTGATATTTGGTTTTATTTGTGAGAGAGAAAAAAAGAAAAGAAAAAGAAAATAGATGGCATGATTTAGGAGAGAGAGAGGGGACAATATGATGAGACTTGAGGCATGGGCTTAAGAGAGAGAGAGAGAGAGAGAGTGAGTGAGAAAGGATGGCTCCTACACTTTACTATTCCCTTCATACATTTTCCTTCATCACTTCATTTCTTCATCTTCATCTTCCTCACCTCCTTCCTTCACCCCCTCTGCCTCCATGAATCATCTCCAAATTATCACCAAAACCTCACACTCTCTTCACAAAAGTTGATCCCCACCTCATCCTACATCCTATGGATCAATCTAGTGGAGATTTTGAGCACTTTTAGGAACCCAAGAATTTTCTTGAGTTGCCAAATGAGGTAATCCCTGCACTTTTAGTTAAGTGTTGTATTTAGTATATCCTATTGTAGTTTAGAGTAAAACTATTATGGTTTTGTGATCTTAGAAATTTCCAAGTTAATGTTTAGTGGGAGACTTGACTTGTAAGTGGTAAATTGAGATGTAGTAAGTGTTTGTAAAACCTTAGTGATGTTTTTTGTAGCGTCTTGAAAAGTCGTTTTGGTGTTTTCCTGAAAATCGGTGAAAATTCGGTATTTTTCCGTAAACCGTCTTTTTTGTTATTTTGCAGTTAGAACTAATTATTCCTAATTTGGATAGGTAATTGCTAGTTTTTAGTAGCTAATGAGTTACTTATTAATTTTTGGTCATTTAAAATTTTTTCCCTATTTTTCAATTTTTTAATATTATTTTAAGCCGGTAAGAAAATACATTAAATTAGCGATAAATATAAATTTCTTTGGGCTAATTTTAATCTTTAAAATTATGTTAATTAAAATCTAGTTGTAATATAAATTTTTAGTATTTTATTTTAAGTTTTAACTAATTTTTATTATGGAAAACGAAATTTATTGAATTTAAGCTAAAACTTGCAATTTTGGACTTGTAGGGGGTCTTTTTGCATAGAATTTTTTTTGTAAAACCCCTCTCACTCTTCCCTCACCCCTAGGCCGGCCCACCTTCAGCAGCACAAGGAAATTTCCTTGCCTCCTTTGACTTTTAATTATGTGTTGAATGAGGTGTCTTGAAAAGGGTTTTGATTTTTTTAATGTGGGTATGGGTCTTTAGTTGATTGGTATGGGTTGACCATGACTTTTCCATCATCACCCACACCAATCTCCCTCCCTCCTCTGGCCGAATGCAGCAGCCCTCCCTCTTCATTTTTTTTTCTTTTCATTTCCTTCAAAATTCCATCATATTGCTCCAAAAATTCCAATTTAAACATCACAAATTAACCCCCATCCTACATCCCATTCTCCTTAGCCTTTCTTGCTTGGGTTATGGTGCTATGAAGCCATCTTTGGAGGCATTTTGTTCTTGCTAGATCTCTAGTTGAGGTATAATTTCAATCCTTAGCTAATTTGTAGTTAAAGTGTCCTAATTAGAACTTGAATGTTGTGTTAGTGTTAAAATTATAGCTAAATCCTAATCTAGTTTTTTCCTAGTTCATAGTTTGAAATTAAACTAGGGTTATAGAAATCCTTAGTAGGTTAATTAAATCTACTTTGTTATCTAGTTATTTTGTTAGCCTAATCTAAGTGGTTAACTTGCCTTTTGGACTTTAAATTAGAGTTAATTTAGTGTATCATATATGATTTGGGTTGGATTTTGCTAAGTTTTAAAAAAATCAAGAAAGGGTTGTTCATGGAAACATAGGATTTGAAGCTTTGTAATGTGTTTTAATCAAAGTGATTGTGGTTAACTAGTTATACGGTTGGATGTTATGCTAGGTTGTAGTCCTTTTTGTCGCAAAAACGGCGATGTTGCACCGATTTTTGGAATGTTTATGCTTGCTAGTTTTATTAAATTATTGTGGTGATATATTTGCGATATCTTGATGATATTTTTGGCATATCCTATGACATTTAGGATGTGTGAGTGCGGATTTTTGAGTGATCGGGTTTTAGCTTTGCCGGGCGACCAAATCGACGATTTTAGTTAGTTTTTGCGATTTTCGCGTGTGTTCCGCGCACCTTGTGCACGTTGTACCTAGCTTGTGAACGTTGGTATTTTCGTTTGGGATTTGCGTCGTTCTTGATATGTAACCTTATGTTTTGTATTGATGTAAATTCCAGGTTCGGTCGCGGAGACGTCGGACGCGGCACGAAAAGGGAAAGCGTTGATTGGACGTAGCTAGCTGGGGATTCCGGTGAGTAGATTTAACATCTACGGGGGATTATCGTGTGGATGGCGTAAGTCTCCCGATAGTTTAAGTAGTTAAGATTTTAGTGATATTAGTAACTACATCCACACCTTATTTGACCTACATATGCGAACCCATTCTATAGGACACCTGCACCATTGCCAGGATTTTTATATGCAGCACGAGCACTATTCATGCTTACACACACGTCCTGGTAATTGCCATGCCACCACACTAGATAACCTACAATTTGAAACCTTTTACTATAATTGATGCTTAAACCTGTGCTATTGCCTTTAATTCCTTAAAATGAAATCGTTGGATTGCTATTCATGTGCATGTACCTCATCATATTATTTGTTCATGCCTAGTCTATTAATCATACATCGCAACTTGATTATTGATACCATATGCATTCATTATCATTGACATATGCACTTATGAGGATTTCTTGAGATTTTATGATATTTCTGGATTTCGGGGGAAAGCCGCAAAAATTTCTAAACTTATTACTTTTTTTAAAATATGTAAATTGCGGTTTTCTAGTGATGTAAGTGTCGTCCACCATGAGTTTGCTGTGGTTTTTGAGACCCGTTTAGAGGAGTTGGATGAACCGTCTTGGGTATATGGTGGGCCCGATAAGGTACCCCGGGGCAAGAAGCTCGTGTTGCTGACGATGAGCCTGGCAGGGGACGGATTACCTACCGGTGACTGTTTGGCACGGCGGATATCCAGAGGATAGCGACCGTGGCCGCGAGATGATGAGATATTGATATTGAGATGGGTCAGCCGGACGGCTGAGGCCCGAGATACTACGATATGGATATATGAGATTTGATACAGTTTTGAGGTGTCGTTGCTGGACACGGATTCTGGTTGATTCTATTGGTATTGTGCTGATATTTCAAAAGAGATGCCTAAGGGAAAAAGACGATTTCTTATATTTACACATGCAGATCACGAGTATATTCATATTGCATACATACCTGCTAGTAGATTCATATTGCATTCGTACCTGCTAGTATATTCATATTGCATATATACCTGCTATTATATCCTGCCATGTCTGTATTATAGATGCTAGGATGCTTGTGTGCATACTTGCGATAGCCTCTATAGATGTTATTTATTACTTACGAGTTCGCAACTCACCCCCGTTGTGCCACAGTCTTTTGCAGGTCCGCTTCGTCAGCACAGTAGCGGCGGGCGCACCGCTTCTTTTGCCTCTCTTGCCAGGACTCGAGGTTTTTGCTCGTAGGTGGGTTGTATTATTATTTTTGTACCCTCTTGTATATTCTTTGTATCTAGAGTACTCCATCTACTGTATCTACCAGTATTGTTGTATATTGACCTAGAGATGAGACTGCGAGATTTGTGGACTTTTTATGCTGTATTTTGGGGTCGAGCTCACTTGAGTCGACATGCGGTTTTTCTTATGCTTCTTTATGTTTATTTTGCATGTTGTTGTTTTATATTGCGTGGGATTTGTGACCGCCTTGTGGCGAAGAGCTAGCTCCCGCTTGGGGATGCCTTATTTGTTGTATTTATATATATTCTTGTTGTACCCATTTTGGGGGCCAGTATTTACAAAGAAGACTCTGCCGAAATTTTCGGAAAAATTGATATTGTTTTTAAAAAGGGTTGATATGACTTATTTGATAAACTCGCTTTCAATTGATTGGTTTTCATTCACTCTTTTGCTTATTTGGTTTTGGTTCCTGGGCTTTGGCTTACTTATTTTACGGACGTCTTGAGACGTTTCGTAAACTTAAGTGCCAGTCACATTCCGTACCCTGCGGGTCGTGACAAAGTTGGTATCAGAGCGATAGGTTTTACCTTTTTGAGTGTAGGATGACCCTTGGTAGATGGAGTAAGTGACTTAAGTAGGGTAACGTAGCGTGTGCATGTCCGCGGCATATTTGCGATACGGTACTCCGCCTAAGTGACTTTAGGATATACTTGCTTGAAATTCCTTCTTCAATTCCGTATATCCTATGATTCTATTGCACTGTTCTTATTATCCTTTTTCCTGTACCAGCCACTATGCTGCCGAAGGCTACGAGAGCATAGAGGGCTGCCGCCCGAGACGAGATTCGAGCTGGCTCGTCCGAGACTAGGACTGAGCAGGGTGGTATGCCTACGCCGCAGGGACAGACCGATCCACCTTCCCCAAGCCGTATGGATAGGCTTGAGACTGGTATGGAGGAGTTGCGACAGATGATGGGGAGTATGCAGGAGCTACGTCAGATGGTAGGATCCCTAGTTGCAGCCAGTCGTACACCGAGGCCGGATGACGCACCTACTACATCCCAGACTACTATGATACCTGCTCCTACTACTACCACCGTGACCATCCCGGTTTCACTATAGGATTTCATGAGGCTGAGACCTCCAGTATTCACCGGCACCGAGGCAGCGGAGGACCCACAGATGTTCCTTGACAATTTAGCCAGGATCTGCCGTTCGCTGAGATGTTCGGATGATCGATGGGTGGAGCTTGCGAGTTTCCGTCTAGAGGGTCTCGTGCAGATATGGTGGGAGTCAGTCTTGAGAGGTCGAGCTGCAGGTCTACCGCCTATGACTTGGGTCGAGTTTACAACAGTCTTTCTGGCTCGTTTCCTCCCAGACAGCGTTCGTGACGCCAGAGCTCGTAGCTTCGAGGCCTTGGTCAAGACACCTGGGATGACAGTGTCTGAGTATGACGTTCAGTTTACACAGTTGTCCCGATATGCCCCGTACCTGGTAGATACCGAAGCGAAGAGGGTGAAGAGGTTTGTACAGGGACTTGATACCCAGCTATATCTTGCCATTGGCGCCCAGCACTACGACACTTATTCAGCTGCTATGGATACGGCATTGCGGATGGAGACACGTATTTCAGCGACGTCGGCCATTCCCGGGCCGAAGAGGATTTGTACCGGCACACCAGATCAGAGACAGCATGCCAGATTCATTCCGAGAGATAGGGCCGGCAGAGGGTTCGGACGAGGTCAGCTGTACGGATCGTATACGCAGGGACAGCAGTCGTTGCCAGGGTGCTTTAGGTGCAGGAGTCTGCACCATCGTATTAGAGATTGTCCAGTGAGACGACTGGGAGCGGCGACAGTTCCGCATGTGACTCTACCTCCATCACCGCCCCCTCCTCAGAGAGCTCTACTTCCTGCTACAGGCGATGCTCCACGCCAGTTAGGTGCACCCAGAGGCCGTGGGCGCGGCGCACCGATCCAGAGAGGATGAGGAGGCAGAGGCCGAGGCCGAGGTCAGCCCGCTATTGGAGGAGGTCAGGCCCGAGTTTTTGCATTGACACCCTAGGATGCGCAGGCATCCAATGCCGTCGTTACAGGTACCCTGTCAGTATGCTCTGTTGATGCTCACGTGTTGTTTGATCCCTGATCCACCCACTCTTACGTTTCCACCCACTTCGTGCCGAGTTTGGGTAGAGAGTCCGGTTTGCTTGATCAGCCGCTCGTTGTGACCACTCCTGTGGGAGAGTCTTTTGTTGCTAGGCACGTGCTCCGATCCTGTACCGTTTGTATTGGCGAGCGAGAGCTGCCTGTCGACTTGATCTTTCTGGAGATGTTGGACTTCGACGTTCTTTTGGGCATGGATTGGTTAGCCACGTGCTATGCGTCGGTGGACTGCCGCGAGAAGACAGTTAGATTTTGTTTTCCCGGCGAGTCGGCTTTTGTTGTGCAGGGGGACCATGGTGCCGCCCCTTACATTTTGATTTCTTCCCTTCGCACTAGTCAGCTGTTGAGGAAGGGATGTCGGGGATTTCTAGCCTGCGTATGTGATACTAGAGCTACGGATGTACCATTGGACCAGGTTCCGATTGCATGCGAGTTCCCCGATGTTTTCCCTGACGAGCTGCCAGGACTGCCACCTGAGCGCGATGTCGAGTTCTGTATTGATTTGATTCCCGGCTCGGGGCCTATTTCTATACCGCCTTATCGGATGGCCCCAGCGGAGCTTAGAGAGTTGAAGGTTCAGCTGCAAGATTTGCTAGATAAGGGACTTATTCGACCCAGTGTTTCTCCATGGGGTGCTCCGGTCCTGTTTGTCAAGAAGAAGGACGGAAGTTTACGCTTATGTATCGACTACCGCCAGCTGAACAAGGTGACCGTTCAGAACAGATATCCGTTGCCACGCATTGATGATTTGTTCGACCAGCTCCAAGGTGCGGGTTATTTTTCGAGGATCGACTTGCGATCAGGATACCATCAGCTGCGAGTTCGACAGGAGGATATACCGAGGACAGCTTTCCGCACGCGCTACGGCCACTATGAGTTTTTGGTGATGTCGTTCGGACTCACCAACGTCCCAGCAGCATTCATGGATTTGATGAACCGTACATTCAGGCCGTATCTTGACTTGTTCATCATCGTGTTTATCGACGATATCTTGGTGTACTCCTGGAGCAGAGAGGAGCACGAGCAGCACTTGCGGATTACGTTACAGACTCTGAGGGAGCACCAGCTGTTCGCAAAGTTCTCCAAGTGTGCATTCTGGCTGGACAGCGTCGGATTCTTGGGTCACGTGATTACGAGAGACGGCATATGTGTGGACCCGAAGAAGATTGAGGCTGTTCAGCAGTGGCCCCGACCTACATCGGTTACTGAGATCCGTAGTTTTCTAGGCCTGGCGGGCTACTACTGACGTTTTGTTCAGGACTTCTCCCATATAGCTGCACCTTTGACCGGTTTGACCCAGAAGGGAGTTCCTTTCATTTGGACGGAGGAGTGCGAGCACAGTTTTCAGCAGCTACGGACGTGTTTGACTACGGCGCCGGTATTATCTTTGCCTTCGGGATCAGGCGGATTTGTGGTCTATTGTGACGCTTCACGAGTAGGGTTAGGATGCGTATTGATGCAGCATGGCCGGGTGATCGCATATGCTTCTCGGCAGTTGAAGAAGCATGAACAGATCTACCCCACTCACGATTTGGAGATGGCTGCAGTGGTCTTTGCACTGAAGATTTGGCGACATTACCTATATGGCGAGTCGTGCCAAATATTCACAGACCACAAGATCTTAAAATACATATTTCAGCAGCGAGACCTGAACCTCAGACAGCGTCGTTGGATGGAGTTGGTGAAAGACTATGACTGCGGGATCTTATATCACCCAGGCAAGGCGAATGTAGTGGCAGATGCTTTGAGCTGGAGGCCCGGGGGTAGTCTATCGTATTTGCGCGCAGTGCAGAGGCAGTCGTCAGCAGATTGGCAGATTTTATGCGACAGCCGAGTTGAGTTCGAGTTCACTCAGACAGGGGGACAGTTCGCACATGTTCGTGCACGCCCACAGTTGCTTGACCGTATATATGAGGCACATCGCAGCGATGACCGTTGTTCAGAGATCATGGCACAGATGGGACAAGGAAGATTTTCCGAGTTCGTGATTGATGATCAGGGGATTTTACGATATGGATCTAGACTGTGCGTACCAGATGCTGATGGATTGCGGCGCGACATTCTTGAGGAGGCACACCGATCAGTGTATAGTGTCCACCCCGGTTCCACCAAGATGTACCATGATATGAGAGAGACCTACGGGTGGGACGGGATGAAGAGGGACATTGCGGAGTTTGTATCGAGATGCCTGACTTGTCAGCAAGTCAAGGCCGAGCACCAGAGGCCCGCAGGAGAGCTACAGCCGTTACCCATTCCGGAGTGGAAATGGGAGCAGATTTCGATGGATTTCGTTGTGGGTCTACCCAGGACCAGTCGAGGGTACGACTCCATCTGGGCGATCATAGATCGATTGACGAAAGCGGCTCACTTCCTGCCAGTGAAGACCACTTTCAGCTTCGCTCAGTATGCCCAGCTTTACATCGACGAGATCGTGCGGTTGCATGGCGTACCGACTTGTATCGTGTCAGATCGAGGCACCCAGTTTACCAACCGACTTTGGCAGAGACTTCAGGAGGCTTTGGGCACTCGTTTGAGCTTCAGCACAACATTTCATCCGCAGACCGACGGACAGTCAGTGCGGACCATTCAGACTCTCGAGGACATGCTCAGAGCGTGCGTTTTAGACTTTGGCGGTAGCTGGGATCGTCATTTACCTCTAGTGGAGTTCTCCTATAACAACAGCTTCCAGGATACTATTCAGATGGCACCTTTCGAGGCGTTGTATGGGAGGAGATGTAGATCGCCCGTTTGTTGGACCGAGTTGAGCGAGAGCAGTATTTTCGGGCCGCAGATTGTGCAGGAGATGACCGAGAAAGTGCAGTTGATTCGAGACCGGATGAGAGCAGCTCAGAGCAGACAGAAATCATATGCGGACAGGCGCCGTCGCAGATTAGAGTTCACAGTTGGCGACCATGTTTTTCTGAGAGTCTCTCCGATGAAGGGCGTGATGCGTTTTGGGCGAAAGGGGAAGCTTAGACCTAGATTCATAGGTCCCTTCGAGATTCTCGAGCGTGTCGTAACTGTTGCATATCGTTTGGCTCTTCCACCCAGCTTTCCCGATGTTCACCCCGTCTTCCATGTTTCGATGCTCCACAAGTACCTTCACGACCCTTCGCATGCGATTCAGCATCCGACAGTCCAGCTAGAGCGCGACCTTTCTTTTGCAGAGCAGCCGGTGGCCATCCTGGATCGGCAGGTGAAGAAATTGAGATCGAAAGTTATACCGACCGTCAAGGTCCTTTGGCGTGGCCCGAGCAGCGAGGAGGTCACCTGGGAGACCGAGGGCGAGATGAGGAAGAAATATCCCCATCTCTTTGAAGGTAGGCGTAGCTATATTTTTAAATTCGGGGACCGAATTTCTTTAAGGGGGGAAGATTGTAGCGCCTTAAAAAGTGGTTTTGGTGTTTTCCTGAAAATCGGTGAAAATTCGGTATTTTTCCGTAAACCGTCTTTTTTGTTATTTTGCAGTTTAGGACTAATTATACCTAATTTGGATAGGTAATTGCTAGTTTTTAGTAGCTAATGAGTTACTTATTAATTTTTGGTCATTTAAAATTTTTTCCCTATTTTTCAATTTTTTAATATTATTTTAAGCCGGTAAGAAAATACATTAAATTAGCGATAAATACAAATTTCTTTGGCCTAATTTTAATCTTTAAAATCATGTTAATTAAAATCTAGTTGTAATATAAATTTTTAGTATTTTATTTCAAGTTTTAACTAATTTTTATTATGGAAAACGAAATTTATTGAATTTAAGCTAAAACTTGCAATTTTGGACTTGTAGGGGGTCTTTTTGCATAGAATTTTTTTTGTAAAACCCCTCTCACTCTTTCCTCACCCCTAGGCCGGCCTACCTTCAGCAGCACAAGGAAATTTCCTTGCCTCCTTTGACTTTTAATTATGTGTTGAATGAGGTGTCTTGAAAATGGTTTTGATTTTTTTAATGTGGGTATGGGTCTTTAGTTGATTGGTATGGGTTGACCATGACTTTTCCATCATCACCCACACCAATCTCCCTCCCTCCTCTGGCTGAATGCAGCAGCCCTCCCTCTTCATTTTTTTTTCTTTTCATTTCCTTCAAAATTCCATCATATTGCTCTAAAAATTCCAATTTAAACCTCACAAATTAACCCCCATCCTACATCCCATTCTCCTTAGCCTTTCTTGCTTGGGTCATGGTGCTATGAAGCCATCTTTGGAGGCATTTTGTTCTTGCTTGATCTTTAGTTGAGGTATAATTTCAATCCTTAGCTAATTTGTAGTTAAAGTGTCCTAATTAGAACTTGAATGTTGTGTTAGTGTTAAAATTATAGCTAAATCCTAATCTAGTTTTTTCCTAGTTCATGGTTTGAAATTAAACTAGGGTTTTAGAAATTCTTAGTAGGTTAATTAAATCTACTTTGTTATCTAGTTATTTTGTTAGCCTAATCTATGTGGTTAACTTGCCTTTTGGACTTTAAATTAGAGTTAATTTAGTGTATCATATATGATTTGGGTTGGATTTTGCTAAGTTTAAAAAAATCAAGAAAGGGTTGTTTATGGAAACATAGGATTTGAAGCTTTGTAATGTGTTTTAATCAAAGTGATTGTGGTTAACTAGTTATACGGTTGGATGTTATGCTAGGTTGTAGTCCTTTTTGTCGCAAAAACGGCGATGTAGCACCGATTTTTGGAATGTTTATGCTTGCTAGTTTTATTAAATTACTGTGGTGATGTATTTGCGATATCTTGATGATATTTTTGGCATATCCTATGACATTTAGGATGTGTGAGTGCGGATTTTTGAGTGATCAGGTTTTAGCTTTGCCGGGCGACCAAATCGACGATTTTAGTTAGTTTTTGCGATTTTCGCGTGTGTTCCGCGCACCTTGTGCACGTTGTACCTAGCTTGTGAACGTTGGTATTTTCGTTTGGGATTTGCGTCGTTCTTGATATGTAACCTTATGTTTTGTATTGATGTAAATTCCAGGTTCGGTCGCGGAGACGTCGGACGCGGCACGAAAAGGGAAAGCGTTGATTGGACGTAGCTAGCTGGGGATTCCGGTGAGTAGATTTAACATCTACGGGGGATTATCGTGTGGATGGCGTAAGTCTCCCGATAGTTTAAGTAGTTAAGATTTTAGTGATATTAGTAACTACATCCACACCTTATTTGACCTACATATGCGAACCCATTCTATAGGACACCTGCACCATTGCCAGGATTTTTATATGCAGCACGAGCACTATTCATGCTTACACACACGTCCTGGTAATTGCCATGCCACCACACTAGATAACCTACAATTTGAAACCTTTTACTATAATTGATGCTTAAACCTGTGCTATTGCCTTTAATTCCTTAAAATGAAATCGTTGGATTGCTATTCATGTGCATGTACCTCATCATATTATTTGTTCATGCCTAGTCTATTAATCATACATCGCAACTTGATTATTGATACCATATGCATTCATTATCATTGACATATGCACTTATGAGGATTTCTTGAGATTTTATGATATTTCTGGATTTCGGGGGAAAGCCGCAAAAATTTCTAAACTTATTACTTTTTTTAAAATATGTAAATTGCGGTTTTCTAGTGATGTAAGTGTCGTCCACCATGAGTTTGCTGTGGTTTTCGAGACCCGTTTTGAGGAGTTGGATGAACCGTCTCGGATACATGGTGGGCCCGGTAAGGTACCCCGGGGCAAGAAGCTCGTGTTGCTGACGATGAGTCTGGCAGGGGACGGATTACCTACCGGTGACTGTTTGGCACGGCGGATATCCAGAGGATACCGACCGTGGCCGCGAGATGATGAGATATTGATATTGAGATGGGTCAGCCGGACGGCTGAGGCCCGAGATACTACGATATGGATATATGAGATTTGATACAGTTTTGAGGTGTCGTTGCTGGACACGGATTCTGGTTGATTCTATTGGTATTGTGCTGATATTTCAAAAGAGATGCCTAAGGGAAAAAAGATGATTTCTTATATTTACACATGCAGATCACGAGTATATTCATATTGCATACATACCTGCTAGTAGATTCATATTGCATTCGTACCTGCTAGTATATTCATATTGCATATATACCTGCTATTATATCCTGCCATGCCTGTATTATAGATGCTAGGATGCTTGTGTGCATACTTACGATAGCCTCTATAGATGTTATTTATTACTCACGAGTTCGCAACTCACCCCCGTTGTGCCACAGTCTTTTGCAGGTCCGCTCCGTCAGCACAGTAGCGGCGGACGCACCGCTTCTTTTGCCTCTCTTGCCAGGACTCGAGGTTTTTGCTCGTAGGTGGGTTGTATTATTATTTTTGTACCCTCTTGTATATTCTTTGTATCTAGAGTACTCTATCTACTGTATCTACCAGTATTGTTGTATATTGACCTAGAGATGAGACTGTGAGATTTGTGGACTTTTTATGCTGTATTTTGGGGTCGAGCTCACTTGAGTCGACATGCGGTTTTTGTTATGCTTCTTTATATTTATTTTGCATGTTGTTGTTTTATATTGCGTGGGATTTGTGACCGCCTTGTGGCGAAGAACTAGCTTCCGCTTGGGGATGCCTTATTTGTTGTATTTATATATATTCTTATTGTACCCATTTTGGGGGCCAGTATTTACAAAGGAGACTCTGCCGAAATTTTCGGAAAAATTGATATTGTTTTTAAAAAGGGTTGATATGAATTATTTGATAAACTCGCTTTCAATTGATTGGTTTTCCTTCACTATTTTGCTTATTTGGTTTTGGTTCCTGGGCTTTGGCTTACTTATTTTACGGACGTCTTGAGACGTTTCGTAAACTTAAGTGCCAGTCACGTTCCGTACCCTGCGGGTCGTGACATTTTTACTGGCCAAGACCAGAGACTAGAACCTAAAACACAAACTTAGAATTTCCCGATATCGATTATTTGACAATTTGTGAGGGTATATTGGAATCTGGGATGACCCAAAAGGCCCATAAAATAAGTTCCCTTCACTGTGAGACAAGCATGCAACTTTGAAGCACCCCCTGAAACCTGAGCCCTTCCTCTTCAAGTGTGGCTGCAGATTTATTCCATGTGGCCGCAAATTCCGGCCACATCATAGTGGAATCTTGTGATTTTTGGACCATAGCTTGTTTATGTGATATCCAGAGCAACCCTATATGCAAAATTCCTTATTTTGGCTTAGGGTAAAATATGGAAGTGATTCCCTTGTCGCTGATTTCATGTTTTCCGATTTCTGAACTTGTGTTTTGGTAATTGATATTGTATTTCGTTATTGGACGTTTGTACGTTAACAACGAGGGTTGTTTGGTTATTTTTGCATACATAGGCTATAGGTTTTAACCTACGAGCACACCGTGTGCCGTATCGGTTTTCCGGACTTGGTTTTAATAGCATTATGATGTGTTTTGATTGTAGGTACCTTCGCGTGGAATTCTGAGACGACGAAGCACATCGACTTCGGCTAAACGAGGAGTTTAGCAGGTGAGTAGATTTATACCTACGGGGGAAGTCGAGTGGATGGCGTATAGCACCCCCGCAACCGTAGCGCTTAGGATATTTATATGTATAGTCTATAGGGTTATTAGAATACCTTATGCAATAGTAGTAGACTTGGTAGAAAGAGATATTTCTAGCTCTATTTTCTTAACCTTTGAGCTATATATGCACACATATGAGAAAAGGAAAATTAGGATATGATGATACGAGTCGTTATGATACGATATAATGAGATAAGGTGAAGTGATATGCTATGAATACGAGATGACATGAGATGATATATGATGACATGAGATGAGATGATGTACGTGACTATTAATCCGTACCATTGATTTGATGATATCGTATGATGGATATTCCGTACGTGATATAATAAGGATGAATCGTCGATATCTATTTCGACTCGAGTGATTTTATTTTATATTACGATGTAGATATTGTGATATGTTTGGAGTCATACCTATTTCAAAACTAACGAATCATTACACACTTGTAAATGATGATTTCAAGGAGACGCAACAAACTTTTCAAATGGTATCATTTTCAAAATATTATAGACCCATATTTTCTAAACAATGATTCGTACAATTTTAAACTATAACTGTATGACTTATACGTAGTTGCATATTTTTATACTGTTCGCGCTTACGATTCCTTTATTTCTGTATATGCTCGCATTTATTCATTCATGACATATTTATACGACGTTTCTGTAAGTCCATGCTACGCACCCCACGGGATCACGGGGAGGCGGAAAATATGAAATACGAAAATTATATACTTCGTAGCATCGAAAAACCACCAATATCGTTGTTCCCCTCCGAAGGACGGCGCACAAGACTGCGAAGTCCTGACGCTGAGATTCGGGGCAGATGCTATTTGGTGCTATCTGTCCACCTCTTCGAAGATACCAAGTTGATTTATGGCACCGTGTATCGGAGGTTTAGATGGATGCGGCCGATGTAGCAGACTTCGTCAGATTCTCCCTCGTTTGAGGGGTTTTTGATTGTGGGGAAGCTCTTCCCTGCAGGCGCAAGCCCCTGCAGTTAATTACGCTACCGCATCGCGGTAACCACTTTCTCCTTCTCCAGAATTTCACTTCGCGTCGTGTGTGTTTGTTTTGTTTGTGGTTGCCCGTGGATTGTATACGGAGACTGAGTAATGCCGTCGCCCGTAGGACGTGGATTAGTCCAAATCCGTATTTACTTAGATTTGGATTTGGTGTTTTTAGTTTAAGGATACATCAGCCGTATTGAGGCTAAGATCAACTTAAACATTCGTTAAGGATACGTTAGTCCTGTTTGAGACTAAGATCAACTTAACGAGGTGATCCATTTAATTATATGGCCGTCAGGACTCATCACCTCTCTGACGTCGTTGAAGGATTACAACGATAGGTGTCAGAGGAGTTCAGAGATGTACCCTTGAACCAAAGTTGATTTGGAGTTTTATAGTCCATTTGAATGTTTAAGGATACGTTAGCCGTATTTGGGGCTAAGATCAACTTAAACGTTCGTTAAGGATACGTTAGTCTGATTTGAGACTAAGATCAACTTAATGGGATCGTTTGGATATGACAAAAGAGCATTTAGGGGCTCTATTGTTCCAGTTTAGGGACATAGTGGTCCATATTCCAGTTTAAGGACATGATGGTCCATATTTCAGTTTACAGACGTGGTGATCCATATTCCAGTTTAGGGACGTGGTGGTCCATCGCCAGTTTAGGGACGTGGTGGTCCGTCATTAGTTTAAGGACGTTTCGGTCCGTCATTAGTTTAAGGACGTTTCGGTCCATCATTAGTTTAGGGACATTTCGGTCCAATATTAGTTTAAGGACGTTTCGGTCCAATATTAGTTTAAGGACGTTACCGTCCACCATTAGTTTAAGGACGTTTCGGTCCACGAGTTTAAGGACCCCGCAGTCCGTGTTGATGTGTGGTTATCGGGACCCGTCACCTCTCTGACGTCGTTGAAGGATTACAATGACAGGCGTCAGAGGAGTTCGGAGATGTACCCTCGAACCGGAGGTAAATTGATTTAAGAGAGCAATCTTGCTCAGTCAATTTAATTTGAGGACTTACGGCCAAAATTGGGCTAAGTCCGGTTGAAAATGTTCAACATTCTATTTGCTTTTGTATTGCATTTCTTTTTATTTTTATTTGGGCTCTACCCATAAAAGATGCAGAGCATCAATTTGTTTTGGGCTCTGCCTATTTATAAATGATGCAAAGCATCTACTTTGTTTGGGCTCTGCCCTTTTTAAAATGCATAGCATTTTTATTATTTCGTTTGGGCTCTGCCCATTTATAAATGATGCAGAGCATCAATTTAATTAGGCCTGCTTGGTATTTTTAATTTGGGCCTGGCCCTTTAGGAAATGCCTTGCATTTATCAGGCACTTTGCGCCAATCAGAGAGCGCAAGCGCTTGTAGTGTTGACACGTGTCGCACAAGCGCAGTGAGCTGCACTAATGCGCTGTGCCTGCGCTGCTGACACGTGGCGCGCTCTGGTGGCTTGCGCCAATCCAGGAGCGCAACAGCGCAGTTTGCAAGTGCAAGGCACTATGATTTAAGAATCTTTTAGATTCAAGAACCAATGGTTCATAAAAGAAGTGCAAAGCACTATTTGATTTCTTGATCTAATTTAGATCAAAGAAAAACAAGTTTTTCATATTTCAGGAACCTGAGGTTTATAAAAAGTGCAAAGCATTGTTTTTATTTTGTTTTTTATTAAAGATCATTGATCTTGTTTTTAGATCAATGATCTATCAGAAGAAATTCTTCTATCTAAAAGGTCTTTTACCTTTCCTTTTTTTTTTGGAAGTTCTTCAGAGTTTTTCTCTGCTTGAAGCTCTTGATTTCTCCAAAATGTTGATCCCTTTGAATTGAGGTCTAGGGTCCTTTTTATAGTGCCCATAAATTAGTTAAATTTGTTAAAGAGATCTCTCTCTGAGTGATTTGGGGAATTTTCCCAACGTTGGATCTTTGATCCAAGGGCTTCTTTTTTACAGAAGAAAATCTTCTTGTTTTAACAAGACCAGAAAAGATTTCTTTAGACTTTTAATTCTGTTTGGCGCAAATGCTCCAGAGCGTGACACGTGTCACGCAGCGCAAAGCGCAGCGCAACTGCGCTAGCGCATCTGCGCTGACACGTGTCGCGCAGCGCAGTGCTTGCGCAACTGAAACGTTGCTTCCTTTAATTTTAGTTTAAATAGAGTTTTGCTCTGATTGGGCGCGCTTTCTTGGACGCTGCGCTAATGCATCAGCGCCTGACACGTGGCGCGTTGCGCGGAGCGCAAAGAATCTGAAGCGTTGCTTCATTTATTAAAGTTTAAATTTTCAAAGCAAAGCTTTGCTCTGATTGGGGGAAGATGAAGCGTTGCTTCATCTCCCGCCACGGAATTTGAACAGAGCTTTGCTCTGATTGGGGAAAACAATCGTATCTAAACCTAAACTAGCACAAAGAATGTAAAGTATACACTACATGAACAGAAGTTATACTTTACGTAACCGGTCCTTCTTTTTCTCCTCGATGTCCTCCTTACTTGCGCGAGCTCCTTGGAGTGGTACGGATGTAGTCTCCTCGTCGGCTTTCTCCGAATCAAAGATGATCCACCCGAGTGTTTGTGTATCGAGCTCCTTCTTCTATACCGAAGAAACTAAGTCAAATAGTATGCTACACTAGATGACCTAGGATGTGTAGAGAGTGTAGATAGATTAAGGAGTCTTCTTTTTTCCTAGGTTACTCAAGACATGAGTGTTCTAGGGCTTGAGGGATTAGAAGATGGCTAAAAGAAAAACTAGTGAGCTAGAGAATGAAGAAGGAAATGGCTTTTCTATTCCCTTTCTAAATTGAACTCTTTTGATAATTCATTAGAAAAACTAATACCAATTATCAAAAGGGGTTCAATTTACTAAAGAATGACTCATGGATGGAATGAGCACCATGTGTCCTAAGCACCCATGTCCTAATTCATGCAATATCCACTTCATTTCCTTTTTACATAAATTTATTAATAATTTACACTAAAATGAATTAATACAATTATGTCATGTCATCTTCTAAATCATTTTTGAACAAATTACAAAAAGGCCTCTCGACCGTATATACATACCCGTATCCGTATTCCGAAAAATACGAATACAGAAGATGAAGACAATCCATCAGTACAATACTAGAATCCGGCTTAAACTAAAGCCCACTAGTATTGTCCGCCTGTATCGCCATACGTGCACAAGTACACGTACGTAACCGAACCATGTCGTAAAACCATACGACCTCTACATCTTTTGCCTGATACAGGGAAACCCTCTGTGTGGGACTCTAAAGACTCGACACTATACTGGCAGTGGGTTTAACCACAGGTCGCAAGCGGCACTAGCTATACGTAATGACCCCCAGGTAGATGTCGATAAGAAAGCCGATGAGCATAACTCATCCGAACTCCTACTGAGCCTGTCTATGACAATCTCCGTACAGTCCGGTCTGTTCATCTAAGAGTATCGCATATCGGGCCTAGGGGGCGATAAACGTCAGACCCCTAATAGCGCAATAAGTCGTGCCGGGATGGAGTCCAAAACTCCCTGAAAAACTACTGGAGTACCTACCAGTAAATCTCACTTGCCCTGGCCAGGGACTTTGTGTAATGACTTTCCGAACACAGTGCGATATCAACCCCCAATACCGGGAGAGACGAATCCTATCTAACCGCCACTGCCTCCAAGTGCTTCGTGACTGCACCCAACAACTACCTGTTTGCACGACTCAATAGAGCCGTGGTAGGGTAGTAATCTAAGAATAGTGGGAACACACTCGAGGCGAAGCAGCAGTGTCAAGTCAACGGACTATGCTGTACTCATGTCACCTGGGAACTGCTATCTGATGATATGTATAATACCAACCAACATTTCCCCACGAGCCTGTCCAGTGTAACTCATAACCTAATGAGTACCTGCATAGTATCTCCAGTACGACGTACTATTGGTTGTGGGACAGACCATCTCCACTGTTGGGATGATAAGCGTATACACTAGTCTACTCTGGAGTATTGATGCCCTGTCTCGATAATCCTATGGCTAAGGACCCAAAAAAGGATGTGTTTATAGACTACCCAGCCCACACTAGTGTGACTGCAATCACAACGCTGGTAGTCAAGCAAAAGATCCTAAGGGCTCTATTAATATGTATTAGCGATACGTTAGAAGAAACATATACACATATTTAGATAAATACAAACCAAGTAGCATCTACTATATTGAGCAAGAATGTCATAAATCTGTGTATATATCCCAAGCTTCCAAAATGTAATATACAAACTAGTACTATACAATAATGGCCTATAGGGCATATATCACTAACAATCTTCCACTTGCACTAAGGACATATATTGGCGTATCGCAGACCTATCATCTCGAATAACCTCTCGAACTGTGTCTGAGCGATGTCCTTTGTGAGTGGATCTGCAGTGTTGTTCTTTGTATCAACTCTCCGCACCTCGATCTCCTAGTGATTCACAATCTCCCTGATCAGGTGATACCGCCTCAAGATGTGTCTAGACTTCTGATGGGACCTGGGTTCCTTCGCTAAAGCTATAGCCCTATTGTTGTCACAATACAGAGGTATTGGATCAACAATAGACGGAACCACCTGAAGATCTGATAAGAACTTTCTGATCCAGACTGCTTCTTTTGCGGTGTCAGAAGCAGCGATATACTCCGCTTCCATAGTTGAGTCAGCAACGGTGTCCTGCTTGGAACTCTTCCAATAGACCGCCCCTCCATTGAGGGTAAAAACATAACCCTACATAGACTTGGAGCCATCCTTGTCACTCTGGAACCTAGAGTCAGCAAAGGCCTCGATCTGGAGGTCTTTTCTACCATACACCAAGAAAATTTCGTTAGACCTTCTCAGGTACTTGAGAATGTTCTTTACAGCTATCCAGTGTCTCTCCCAAGGTTTGGATGATACCGGCTTACCACGCTGAGTGCGTAAGCAACATCAGGTCTGGTACACAATATCACATACATTATAGAGCCTACCGCAGAAGCGTAGGGTATAATTGCCATGCGATCCCTTTCCAAATTAGTCTTGGGAGACATCTCTTTGGATAGGGTGATTCCGTGATAAGCCGGTAGATTACCGCGCTTTGAATCTTCCATAGTAAATCGTTTTAGAATGGTGTCAATGTACCTGCACTGTGAAAGTCCCAACATCCTTTTTGATCTATCACGATAGATCCAGATCCCCAGAATGTAGGAGGCATCACCCAGGTCTTTCATGGAGAAGCTCTGTGACAAGAATCCTTTGACAGATTGTAGCATATGAATATCATTTCCCATTAGAAGAACGTCATCTACATACAAGATGAGGAATACTACAGTTCTTCCTACAATCTTACTATAAATGCACGGTTCATCTGGATTTTTGATAAAGTCAAATTCTTTGACTGTTTCATCAAAACAGATGTTCCAACTCTGCGATGCCTACTTTAGTCTATAAATCGACTTAAGCAACTTGCACACTTTCCCGCTGCTCCCACTCTGAATGAAACCCTTTGGCTGATCCATATAGACGCACTCTTCCAAATGTCCATTTAGAAAAGCCGTCTTTACGTCCATCTGCCAGATCTCATAATCATGGAAGGCAGCTATAGCAAGAAAGATCCGAATTGAGCATAGCCACTAGAGAAAAGGTTTCATCATAGTCCAAACCGGGTCTTTGACGAAAACCTTTTGCAACAAGTCTAGCCTTATAGGTTTCAACCTGTCCATCTACACCAATCTTCTTTTTGAAGATACATTTGCAGCCTATGACTTTTACCCCTTCTGGAGAAAAGTCCAAAGTCCATACTTTGTTGGTGTACATGGAATCCATCTCGGCCCGCATTGCATCCAGCCATTTTACCGAGTCGCCACTTTGAATGGCCTGCTGGAAGCTAGTTGGCTCATCATCGTCAATGATGCAATCCTCTCTATCCCCGTCTATGAGAAAACTATAGTATCTCCTGGGTGGATGAGACAGCCTACTACTCCTGCGGAGTGGCGCGGGGATGTCCTGTTCTTTTGAATTTTCTGGTTCCACTATACTTTCAGTAATAGCTTGTGGTTCTGGAATTTTTTCTAGTTCTATTGTGCTCCCACTTATCCGATTTTCTAAAAATTCAGTTTCCAAGAAGCAGGCATGACGAGAAACAAAGGCCTTTTGTTCCTCTGCGTAATTGAAAAGATACCCCATAGAATTATTTGGGTATCCCACAAACTTGCACTGTACTGAGCGTGCCTCGAGTTTGTCCGCATGCTGCTTTTTAACAAAAGTTGGACGTCCCCATGTCTTAAAGTGTTTAAGACAGGGTTTCTTCCCACTCCACATCTGATATGATGTGGTAGGCACTGACTTAGTATGACCTAGTTCAAAAGATATGTGGTTGATCCTAGTGCATATCCCCAGAAGGATCGCGGTAACTCAGCATTACTCATCATGGAACGAACCATATCCAATAGGGTTCTATTCCGCCTTTCCGATACACCATTGTGTTGTGGTGTGTATGGAGGAGTAAGTTGAGAGATAATTCCTTTCTCTTTTAGGTAATCCAGGAACTCGGCACTCAAGTAGTCACCACCTCGATCAGATCTTAGTGTCTTGATACTTTTGCCAGTTCGGTTTTCCACTTCATTCTTATATTCTCGGAATTTCTCAAAGGCCTCGGATTTATGTTTCATCAAGAAGACATGTCCATACCTAGAGAAATCATCCGTAAAAGTAATGAAATAGGAATAACCACTTCTTGCATTTGTAGACATTGGACCACACACGTCGCTGTGTATGAGTCCCAAGAGCTCGCTTGCTCTTTCTCCATGTCCAGTGAACGGAGTCTTTGTCATCTTTCCTTTGAGACATGATTGACAAGTTGTATATGATTGATATTCGAACGGATCCAAATATCCTTCTTTATGTAATTTAGTCAACCTTTTTTTGTTGATGTGACCCATTTTACAATACCATAAGAAAGCATGATTTAATTCTGGAGACTTTCTTTTGTGTGTATTCTGGACATTGAAAACTTACGGTTGGTTTAATATGTATATACCGTTGTTTAATGTACTCGACCCAATCAAACCATGATTAAGGTGGATGTTTACGACATCGCTTACAAATGTAAAATCATAACCTTCTTTAGACATTAAAGATACAGAAATGATATTACAAGTCAAACTAGGTACATAAAAACAGTTGCGTAAAACCATAACATGTCCACTAGTCAATCCTATGTGATATTCCCCCACGGACACAGCATCCATGCTTGCTCCGTTTGCAACTCTGAGGGTCATATCACCCGCCTTCAAAACTCTACGGCTTCTCAGTGCCTGCAAAGAATTACAGATATGAGATCCTGATCCGGTATCCAATACCCAGGAAGTAGAGTTGATTGACAGACAGTTTTCAATTACATACACACCTGAAGCCGAAGCCACAACCTGCTTCGCTCCCTGGTTCTGGGCTTTCCAGGCCCTGCAATTTTTCTTCCAATGGCCCTTCTTGTGAAAATAAAAGCATTCTTCCTTCCCTACCGTTGGCCTCCCAACTTTTGTCTTGCCCCTCGCCTGCACCTTACTAACACCGCCTTTCGGCTTGGTGGGGGCTTTCTTTTTCTTCCCCTTGGCTTTCGCCTTGGATTTAGAAGAGGAAGCTCCAGAGCGGGTGTTTCCTTTGCCTTTTGCAAAGTGCCCTCGGCGCTCCTCAACATGTTGAGGAGTTCTGGTAGCGTGACTTCTTTACCCTGAATATTGAAATTCAGGATAAACTGGACATAGGTAGAGGGGAGGGACTGTAGAATCAGGTCTGTATAGAGCTCATTCTTCAACGTGGTCCCTAGGTCCGCGATCTCCTCAATGTAGCTAATCATCTTGAGGACGTGGTCCCTTACAGATGACCCGACAGCCAACCTCACTTGAAATAGCTTCTTCGAGGTCTCGAATCTTGCGATATGAGATTGCTCTCCATATAACTGCTTGGTATGGAGGAATATGGACTCAAGATCCATATTCTCGTGCCGCCTCTGATGTTCATTGTCCATAGAGGCGAGCACGAGGCACTTGGCTCTCGGCTCTCGCACTGTCAATCTCCCAGGTCTTGCGGATCTCCTTGTCTGCGCCACTGGAATCTGGACCTCGGATGGTGGGGGCTTTGGTAGTAAGTAGATAGGCCAGTTTGTCATATGTTAGGGCCATCTTGACATTCCTGAGCCAATGTTTATAATTTGGCCCTGTCAGTTTGTTTTTATCTAGTAGTAACTTAAGGTCGGTCATCTTTGGTCGCTGCAATTAAGAGAGAAAGAGAAGAAACATTTTAGCACGATACTCTTGCAAGTTTAGATTGGTTTTTAGTTTATCTAAATAGGATGGCTCCCGCTGTTTCTCGAATCCCTCCTCAAACTATAAAAGAGGAATTAGTCAGGATTAATCTCACCGTACAACTCTTGCTTAATCGTTCAGCCAGGCCAGTGTCGGTACTTCGAGGGAGGTTTTCCAACGATTTTGCGAAGTTCCTTAATTATATAACATCTTTTCCCTGGAGGCGTAGCCCCACTAACACCGTTCTAGACACCTACTTGGTTTATAGCATTGATCGTTTAGCGAAAAATCTCCCGAGGAGTAGCATATACTCACAGTAGGATTAGGATCCAAATATCATCGTGTGATAAAGATGAAGGAATCCTACCAAAATTATCACACTAAAAAAGGTATGCAGCACCATCAAGTTTTAGTTTCTTTAGAAACCCCCCGATGTGGATTTTTTCCCTATGCTCTTATGACCTTGACTAAGGCCAACAAATCATAAGTCACATGTCAAGTTCTACCCGTCATTTTCAAGGTTAATTTGAACCCACCCGTACATACCCTTGACTATGGCCAATAAAGTAGTACGACTATCCTAAAATAACGCATCTATCTATGCTTCATATGAATACCCAGCAGCTACCAATCACTATGCCTTGACTAAGGCCAACAAACATAGCTTGAATACTATTGAATACTTATATGAAAATGACGGAGGGCTATGAATGGTTTTGGCGAAACCTTGAACGTAGTGAACTTGATATAATCGAAGGAACTTGATAGCTTTTAAAAGGAGTGGTTTAATCTCCGCATTTAAAAAGTCTGCTATTTTTGAAAAAACCGAGTGGTTTTAGAATTTGTTCCAACGATTCAGTTTTGGTTTATTTGCTTTGCATTAATCTAATGCAGTCCCATCATTTACACCTATCATCTCAGAAAAATACAAATATACAACGTTTACTTATGCCATCCGTATTCGCCACTGGGCCCCGTCTAACACCGCTAGGTTACTTAACTAACGCCAGAGCGGGTGCTGGACTTGTGTAGATGCAAAACATAAGTAGCGTCTATTATATAATATATATAATAACCATTCTTCAGACGCAATAATAGGCATTTCAGATCACAGATGAACACATTGGATATACTAAGAATTCCGTATTTCGTTTAAGCTTGTAATGAAAGACGGATTCCACGGTCGTGATGAATAGCCAAACCCTACTCCAGACCCTTACGGGTGCGGCAAACTACCCGCCAAATTCAAGAAGTGAAGCATCCTCTCTCATCAAAGTTAGTAGGCCACTCGGTACTTCAAAGAACCCAGTAGTTTGTGTACCCCATCTTGGATCCATCCTAGGAGCAAAAAACAATAAAAAGAAATAATACAACGGTGGCTACAAGCTCAACCCGAATGTGCCCCGCAAAATAATATTACATCAATTTTACAATTTACATCGAATGAAAGATAAAAAAAAGCTCATCTCACATCCCCGGCTATTCATCATCGACGATCCAACAATGTTCATATACACAAACCAATCATAAATATATGCAACATCGACTAATTGACATATATCAATTAGTCGACGTTTCCAAACACATATAACAATATAGAAGGACCAAGTAGCTAAGTGCAATGGAAATTCGATCGAAACATATTTTTCGTATTTACCCCAATTGCAAACCAGTACTCAGAAACATACTGGGTAGAAACCAAATATTCCAGAAACTAAAATACCAAAAAGAAGAAATAACAGAAGAAAAATGAGTTGAATCGGCCTTGACTCGGCCGCGACTCCGCCGCAGAAAGGTCTATTCTGCGGCGGTTCCGCGGCCGTCTTGGCGGTTCAGTGGCTCATTTTTCTTATGTCATCTTAGGAAATCCTGCACATATTTTTCATGGTACTGAAATAATTTTCCAGACAATTTTAAAAATCGACAGAATGTAGGGTTTTCGGTATTTAGTTTTCTGGTTTTTCCGACGATCGAAATTCTAAAACTTGCTAATAAGCTAGAATAGGTTTAGTTGGCTCTGATACCACTGTAAGTCTATGATACGCACCCCGCGGGATCGCGAGGAGGCGGAAAATATGAAATACGAAAATTATATACTTCGTAGCATCGAAAAACCGCCAAGATCGTATCTAAACCTAAACCAGCACAAAGAATGTAAAGTATACACTACATGAACAGAAGTTATACCTTACGTAACCGGTCCTTCTTTTTCTCCTCGCTGTCCTCCTCACCTGCGCGAGCTCCTTGGAGTGGTACAGATGTCGTCTCCTCGTCGGCTTTCTCCGAATCAAAGATGATCTACCCGAGTGTTTGTGTATCTGGCTCCTTCTTCTATACCGAAGAAACTAAGTCAAGTAGTATGCTACACTAGATGACCTAGGATGTGTAGAGAGTGTAGATAGATTGAGGAGTCTTCTTTTTCCCTAGGTTACTCAACACATGAGTGTTCTAGGGCTTGAGGGATTAGAAGATGGCTAAAAGAAAAACTAGTGAGCTAGAGAATGAAGAAGGAGATGGCTTTTCTATTCTCTTTCTAAACTGAACTCTTTTGACAATTCATTAGAAAAACTAATATCAATTATCAAAAGGGGTTCAATTTACTAAAGAATGACTCATGGATGGAATGAGCACCATGTGTCCTAAGCAACTATGTCTTAATTCATGCAATATCCTCTTCATTTCCTTTTTACATAAATTTATTAATAATTTACACTAAAATGAATTAATACAATTATGTCATGTCATCTTCTAAATCATTTTTGAACAAATTACAAAAACGCCCCTCGACCGTATATACAAACCCGTATCCGTATTCCGAAAAATACGAATACAGAAGATGAAGACAATCCATCAGTACAATACTAGAATCCGGCTTAAACAAAAGTCCACTAGTATTGCCCGTCCGTATCATCATACGTGCATAAGTACATGCACGTGACCGAACCCTGTCGTAAAACCATACGACCTTTACATATTTTTCCCGATGCAAGGAAACCCTCTGTGTGGGACTCTAAAGACTCGACACTATGCTGGCAGTGGGTTTAACCACAGGCCGCAAGCGGCACTAGCTGTACGTAACGGCCCCCAGGTAGATGTTGATAAGAAAGCCGATGAGTATAACTCATCTGAACTCCTACTGAGACTGTCTGTGACAATCTCCGTACAGTTCGGTCAGTACGTCTAAGAGTATCACATATCGGGCCTAGGGGGCGGAAAACGTCAGACCCCTAATAGCGCAATAAGTCATGTCGGGATGGAGTCCAAAACACCCTGAGAAATTACTGGAGTACCTACCAGTAAATCCCACTTGCCCTGGCCATGGACTTTGTGTAATGACTTTCGAACACAGTACGATATCAACTTCTAATACCGGGAGAGACGAATCCTTTCTAACCACCACTGCTTCTAAGTGCTTTGGGACTGCATGTCACGTCCCGCTTCCCAGTGTACGGCGAAGTGGACGCGACGAGGTCCGCTACGTATGTACTCAGAAGTACATACGCTAAGCGTAGCTAAGCAATATAAAATATTACACAAGAGACAAGAGTATAAAAAGAACAGCAACTTTTATTTATTAACATTCTTTGTACAATACATGAAAGGAAATACAACTGAAATAAAAGATGCCTAAACAGTGGCATAACAGGAAATGAAAAGTACAGAAAGGAAAAGTGTACAATGAAACTACAGTGCAGGGTCTTCAGTAAACTGCTCCAAGTCTTCTTGAGATGGCTCGATCTCCGCCGGGTCCAAACCACCTGACGACATTCAAAGAAGAAAGAAACAGAATGTCGTCAGCGAACAGGTCGCTCGGTAAGTCCCAAAGATAAGAGAGGAATAGACAGAGAGTAAGAGAGGGAGAGTGTAGCTTTTAATGTTGTATTATAATATTGTAATGTTGTATTAACGCTGTTGTTTGTAGCCTGGTACAGAAGATGCCAGTGTATACGAGGGGAGTCCCACTTACACCGGGGACTTTGGTAACCTGTAGTACAAGGCTCCGTCGATAATACCACGGAACAACGGCATGGATGTAATTACGTCTTAAGTGACCACCTCGTGCCACCTTTAACATATTCCGTACCAGTCTACCCCTTAAACCCCGCGATGTCTTGTTTGTATTGTTATCTTGTAAAATTGTGTTGATTGTATGAGTGATTAACTGACTGACCGAAACCATGATATCAGGAAACGGCTATAACCATAGAGTCATGTAAATGGAATACTGGGAATCATGTAAAAGGAATATCCATGGTTCGGTTCAGTCAAGTTATATATTGTTAACTGGATTCTGGGATTCATGTATTCATCTAGAGTTGAAATATAAAGAATATAGATTGACTTGAATTATATTCAAGTCAGAAATAGTCAGACTCTAACCCGAGTCAGACTAGAGAAGATAATTTGAAGTTCTTTATTTGTTAGGGGCCTTATTGTAATTTATAAAACTTGAGGGGGTTTATTGTAAAAATACTATTGTATATTTTTCAAAATACAACTTAAGTATTTAATTATCGTCTTTATGTACATACAATAATTTAATGATCAAGATAAATATGTATACATGTTCGAATAACATGAAATGAGTCAAGTATATTATTCGAGTAACTACCATAAACAATGCTGTAAAGAAATATTATGTACGACTAATTAATCAAGTTGAACGAATGCGGAATATAAACAGAGATATGTCTCTAAATGTTTTGCATGCGTAAGTTCCAGTTTCACCTAAATACGACTACCGGTTTGAGAGATATATATGTTTTCGTATCGTCGTGCAAAACGGATCAGAATCTATTCGGCACCGTCACATATTTTTAAAACGCAGTTTGAGTTAATTTCTATCGGGTTTCAGGTTACAAAGCTTATTATAAAATTGTAGGTATTTCGATGTACTTATCCAAAACACCAAGATTCATAAGATTTGGATTTCTGAAGCTCTAGTTATGATCATTTTAATATCAGCGTTTAAAACAGAAATTCAGATTTCTGGACAGCAACTATATATTCTATTGCAAAGCCTATATCAGGTTGTTTCATGCATTCCTAAGTAATATAATATACAGAAAATTATAGTTCTATCAATGGTGCATCTACACATCTAAATTTTGTCACAAACGGACATCGGGTGTTCGAGTTATGTCCAATTTTAAAACAGTGTGCGAATCGGAACAGATTCTGTCCAGATCCGTCACTTAATATTGTAATGCAGTTTTCTTTATCTTAGATAGGTTTTCGGTAAAACTATAAAACTAAGAAAATCTATATCATTCGATGTAGATATCAAAAAAACCTGAGTTTGCTCAATTTGGATAGCGGTATACCAAGTTATGTGTCCTAGAAATTGACCGATAGCTGCAGTTTTCTGTTTTACGATCAGTGAATAAATACGATGTAATTCCTAAACCGTTATGCGGATCGATCTAAAATTTTTACAGAGTGTATAAAATAATATATTCTATTATATGTAAATTTCATGAAATTTTCAGAATTAAAAATTAATTTATAAAATTTATTTTAAAACTAAAGGTATTGATATGTCATATGTGAGAAATGAGAAAACTATGGTATTTATTCGTAACTTCATTTTTTTTTTACAAACTTTAAATAAAGTGATTTAAAATAAAACAACAAACATACAATCCTAATTGGTCACTATGAAATCTTAACATGTGAATTGAGAGTAATGAAAAAGACTTTACAAACTATATATGTGTGTATGTTTGTGTGTTCATTATTTATATATATATCCATTTAATTAATTATTTATGAACTATGATATGTCAAGTGAAGTTTTTCATGGCAATATAAAACAAGAGAAATATAAAGAGAAAAAGAAAGAGATGGAGGAAGGAAAAAGTGAAGGGACTTACATACACAAGCCGGTATTGTCACCGGGCTTGTCTATCCGCCGACAGCCTCGCGTTACTAGCGAGACCTTCTTGAAGAGTTCTTCATGTTCTTCTTCTTGGACTTTAGGTGAAGAGGGAGAAATGAGAGATAGAAAAATATGAGGAAGGAAAAGATGGAGGAGGACAATTAAGATGGTGTAATGGTGAATTATGTATAATAATATATGCATTTAACATAAGAATTAAAAGAGAAATGAAAGGTCACCATTCATTTTGGAAATGAAAGGTCTTATTTGTAGGTTATGAGAAGAATAAAAAAAATGATAAAAAATAATTGCAAGAATGGGGATTTGAACATGTGACTTATGGAATAACAATGCAAGGACTTATCCAATGAGCTATAAGGTTGTTCATGCACATATTTAATTAGAATTAAATATATGATGTTGCTTAAAAAGAAAATGGGCTTTTTAGATGGGCTGTAGAGAATAAGAATAAGGGATTTGGGTTAAATATTTATGAAAGGAAAAATAAGAATGAGAAGTTAAAAACTTAAATATAAGAAAAAGAAATTGTACCTAGAAAAAAAAATACATAATAGATTGAGAAATAAAATAATAATAAATTTAATAGAAAAAGGAAAATACCAAGTACAAATAAATACGGTATATTATTGAAGAGAGATAAAACAAATGTATAAAAATTTTGGGGTTGTTACATTCTACCCTCCTTAAAAATAATTTCGTCCTCGAAATTACTCAAGAAGGATGGTGTAATAGAGTAAGGAAACAGGATTAGGATGATATCTTCTTCGAGCTCCGTCAATTGATACTCTAACCAATTGAGCTAATAAGTCTACAAGATACAAATAGAAAGGATGAATAAGAATTAAGGATTCAAAAGTGGAGAGATGGAGTTCAAGGAAACCGAAGGTGGAGTTCAAGATGGATTCAAGGAATATATAATGTAAAGAATGTTTTCAGTTGCTGTTTCTTGTGTTATATTGCTTAGGTTGTTCACGCAGACCAGAACTGCATGATAGGGATTCATACAGCTCTGACCTGCATGGGCCACCAAAAAAAACCTGTCACGTCCCGCTTCCCAGTGTACGGCGAAGTGGACGCGACGAGGTCCGCTACGTATGTACTCAGAAGTACATACGCTAAGCGTAGCTAAGCAATATAAAATATTACACAAGAGACAAGAGTATAAAAAGAACAGCAACTTTTATTTATTAACATTCTTTGTACAATACATGAAAGGAAATACAACTGAAATAAAAGATGCCTAAACAGTGGCATAACAGGAAATGAAAAGTACAGAAAGGAAAAGTGTACAATGAAACTACAGTGCAGGGTCTTCAGTAAACTGCTCCAAGTCTTCTTGAGATGGCTCGATCTCCGCCGGGTCCAAACCACCTGACGACATTCAAAGAAGAAAGAAACAGAATGTCGTCAGCGAACAGGTCGCTCGGTAAGTCCCAAAGATAAGAGAGGAATAGACAGAGAGTAAGAGAGGGAGAGTGTAGCTTTTAATGTTGTATTATAATATTGTAATGTTGTATTAACGCTGTTGTTTGTAGCCTGGTACAGAAGATGCCAGTGTATACGAGGGGAGTCCCACTTACACCGGGGACTTTGGTAACCTGTAGTACAAGGCTCCGTCGATAATACCACGGAACAACGGCATGGATGTAATTACGTCTTAAGTGACCACCTCGTGCCACCTTTAACATATTCCGTACCAGTCTACCCCTTAAACCCCGCGATGTCTTGTTTGTATTGTTATCTTGTAAAATTGTGTTGATTGTATGAGTGATTAACTGACTGACCGAAACCATGATATCAGGAAACGGCTATAACCATAGAGTCATGTAAATGGAATACTGGGAATCATGTAAAAGGAATATCAATGGTTCGGTTCAGTCAAGTTATATATTGTTAACTGGATTCTGGGATTCATGTATTCATCTAGAGTTGAAATATAAAGAATATAGATTGACTTGAATTATATTCAAGTCAGAAATAGTCAGACTCTAACCCGAGTCAGACTAGAGAAGATAATTTGAAGTTCTTTATTTGTTAGGGGCCTTATTGTAATTTATAAAACTTGAGGGGGTTTATTGTAAAAATACTATTGTATATTTTTCAAAATACAACTTAAGTATTTAATTATCGTCTTTATGTACATACAATAATTTAATGATCAAGATAAATATGTATACATGTTCGAATAACATGAAATGAGTCAAGTATATTATTCGAGTAACTACCATAAACAATGCTGTAAAGAAATATTATGTACGACTAATTAATCAAGTTGAACGAATGCGGAATATAAACAGAGATATGTCTCTAAATGTTTTGCATGCGTAAGTTCCAGTTTCACCTAAATACGACTACCGGTTTGAGAGATATATATGTTTTCGTATCGTCGTGCAAAACGGATCAGAATCTATTCGGCACCGTCACATATTTTTAAAACGCAGTTTGAGTTAATTTCTATCGGGTTTCAGGTTACAAAGCTTATTATAAAATTGTAGGTATTTCGATGTACTTATCCAAAACACCAAGATTCATAAGATTTGGATTTCTGAAGCTCTAGTTATGATCATTTTAATATCAGCGTTTAAAACAGAAATTCAGATTTCTGGACAGCAACTATATATTCTATTGCAAAGCCTATATCAGGTTGTTTCATGCATTCCTAAGTAATATAATATACAGAAAATTATAGTTCTATCAATGGTGCATCTACACATCTAAATTTTGTCACAAACGGACATCGGGTGTTCGAGTTATGTCCAATTTTAAAACAGTGTGCGAATCGGAACAGATTCTGTCCAGATCCGTCACTTAATATTGTAATGCAGTTTTCTTTATCTTAGATAGGTTTTCGGTAAAACTATAAAACTAAGAAAATCTATATCATTCGATGTAGATATCAAAAAAACCTGAGTTTGCTCAATTTGGATAGCGGTATACCAAGTTATGTGTCCTAGAAATTGACCGATAGCTGCAGTTTTCTGTTTTACGATCAGTGAATAAATACGATGTAATTCCTAAACCGTTATGCGGATCGATCTAAAATTTTTACAGAGTGTATAAAATAATATATTCTATTATATGTAAATTTCATGAAATTTTCAGAATTAAAAATTAATTTATAAAATTTATTTTAAAACTAAAGGTATTGATATGTCATATGTGAGAAATGAGAAAACTATGGTATTTATTCGTAACTTCATTTTTTTTTTACAAACTTTAAATAAAGTGATTTAAAATAAAACAACAAACATACAATCCTAATTGGTCACTATGAAATCTTAACATGTGAATTGAGAGTAATGAAAAAGACTTTACAAACTATATATGTGTGTATGTTTGTGTGTTCATTATTTATATATATATCCATTTAATTAATTATTTATGAACTATGATATGTCAAGTGAAGTTTTTCATGGCAATATAAAACAAGAGAAATATAAAGAGAAAAAGAAAGAGATGGAGGAAGGAAAAAGTGAAGGGACTTACATACACAAGCCGGTATTGTCACCGGGCTTGTCTATCCGCCGACAGCCTCGCGTTACTAGCGAGACCTTCTTGAAGAGTTCTTCATGTTCTTCTTCTTGGACTTTAGGTGAAGAGGGAGAAATGAGAGATAGAAAAATATGAGGAAGGAAAAGATGGAGGAGGACAATTAAGATGGTGTAATGGTGAATTATGTATAATAATATATGCATTTAACATAAGAATTAAAAGAGAAATGAAAGGTCACCATTCATTTTGGAAATGAAAGGTCTTATTTGTAGGTTATGAGAAGAATAAAAAAAATGATAAAAAATAATTGCAAGAATGGGGATTTGAACATGTGACTTATGGAATAACAATGCAAGGACTTATCCAATGAGCTATAAGGTTGTTCATGCACATATTTAATTAGAATTAAATATATGATGTTGCTTAAAAAGAAAATGGGCTTTTTAGATGGGCTGTAGAGAATAAGAATAAGGGATTTGGGTTAAATATTTATGAAAGGAAAAATAAGAATGAGAAGTTAAAAACTTAAATATAAGAAAAAGAAATTGTACCTAGAAAAAAAAATACATAATAGATTGAGAAATAAAATAATAATAAATTTAATAGAAAAAGGAAAATACCAAGTACAAATAAATACGGTATATTATTGAAGAGAGATAAAACAAATGTATAAAAATTTTGGGGTTGTTACACTGCACCCAACTACTACCTGTTTGCACGATTCAATAGTGCCGTGGTAGGGTAGTAATCTAAGAATAGTGGGAACACACTCGAGGTGAAGCAGCAGTGTCAAGTCAACGGATTATGCTGTACTCATGTCACTTGGGAACTGCTATCTGACGATATGTATAATACCAACCAACAGTTCCCCACGAGCCCGTCTAGTGTAACTCATAACCTAATGAGCACCTGCATACTATCTCCAGTACGACGTACTAATGGCTGTAGGACAAACCATCTCCCCTCCTGGGATGAGAAGCGTATACACTAGTCTACTCTGGAGTATCGATGCCCTGTCTCAATAATCCTACGACTAGGGACCTGAAAAAGGATGTGCTTATAGACTACCCAGCCCCCACTAGTGTGACTGCCATCACAACGCTGGTAGTCAAGCAAAAGATCCTAAAGGCTCTATCAATATGTATTAGCGATACGTTACAAGAAACATATATACATATTTAGATAGATACAAACCAAGTAGCATACTACTATATTGAGCAAGAATGTCATAAATCTGTGTATATATCCCAAGCTTCCAAAATGTAATATACAAACTAGTACTATACAATAATGGCCTCTAGGGCATATATCACTAACAGTTTCATACCCTTTCATCTACATGACTTCGTCTGCTAGTACACCTGCACAATTACCTATGATGCGCATATTACACTTACACAGATATGCCGGCTCACACACATTCATCATCGATAATTGCTATGCCACTTACACAGTAGAATTGCTATATCCTGATATTATTCTTAACTATAAAGTACATTCATTATTTAGTACCATCATATGACACATTGCATGATATACTTGATATACTCATATTACTGTTCTATGTTTGCATATCGTACTTTTATGGTTACATGCATTGAAATACTGTTTTCATGAGATTTCTGAATTTGAGAACCGCTGATATATTTCAAAGGAAATTATAAATTTTTTTTAAAATGCGGTTTCTTATGATATGATTTCGAGGCGTCCACCATGAATTTTCTCGGTTCTGAGATTTTTTTTCGAGACCCGATTTGAGAAGTTGGATGATCCATCTGCGGGTATATTGTGGACCCGGTATGGTACTCTAGGGCAAGAAAGGATTGTTGTGTAGTAGACGATGAGCCTGGCAGAGGGAGTACTACCTACCGGTGATAGTTTGGACCTGGTGGTTATCTAGAGAATACCGACCAGAGTCGTGAAATGGATATGAGGGCTGATCAGAGGATGCAGCGCCTGAGATATGAAGATTTACGTGTCGCTACTGGACACGGGTTTCATGATGTTTCGAATGTCGCTGTTGGACACTCAGGTTCCATGATTTTGATGTGTCGTTGATGGACATATGTCGGTTGATTCTCATATACGTACAGGCTTATGATTCAGATGTTTGGTTTTTACATGTATCATTGGCATTGAGTATATTGTTGATACATATACCTGCATGGACATCGTAGATATTATAGTATTACCTTTATGATACAGTATGACCTAGGAATTGCTGTTTTATTCGATTTCTATTTGCTGATGTTTTCTACTCACTAGTTGGCAACTCACCCCGTTGTGCCACAGTTTTCTTGCAGGTTTGACCGCTTGGATCAGTAGCGGTATCTCTGGCATACAGTTTCATTCACGGTGTTTGCTATGGTAGATGGGACATATTGGATCGTGCTCACTCTTGTTTTTATTATTTCTATTGTATCTAGTTAAACTCCATCAATCAGAAACTAGACTTTGTATATTGGTAGACTTAGACAGACTTGTATTGGCGAGACTTAGAGCGATGGGTGTATGTTCGCTTCTTTTGAGGTTTTGATGTCTTGCTTTGTTTATCTTTTCTTTCTGGGTTGATCTTCGCCGTTGGGCGTCGTATATATATTGCTTGCTTGCGTGATTGTGATTGAGCCGATTGGCGAAGAGCTAGCTCCTACTTGGGGATGCCTATATATGTTGCTTGTATGTGGTTTTAGATCAAAATTTACAAGGGAGGTGCTGCCCAAATTGTTAAGAGGACGAAAAAATGTTTTCAACTAGCATATAACCTACTTGCATCTTCATAAATTATTATCTATGCATTTTAAAGAAACACTTGATTTCATTATACCTTTATTTCAAAACAGCACCTCCGCTATTTTCTCTAAAATGGTTTAGAATTCTGGGCTTTGGCTTACTTGAATTTGGTGGGGTTCTATAAACTTCACATGATTTAAGTGCCAGTCGCGAGCTAAATTCTGGGTCGTGACAATGGGCTTCTTTGAAAAGCCTATGATTCCGAAGAAAGCTATTTTCAAGCGATTGTCCTTGGAGGCGTCAACTGCTCCTAAGGCACTGAGGAGTGCTTCACCTCCGCGCCAGTCCATATTCAATAGGCTGGCACCACATGCTCATACTCCAATACAGCCAAGAACATCAGTCTTTCAGCAACTGACTCATGCACCAATTTCGAAGCCATGCAGGGGGTAAGATGTCCTTACTCTGAAAGAATACAAGGGGCAAGATATTCCATCCTAGAAGCTATACATGGGGCAAGCCTATGAAGCCCTTAAGATTGAAGAAGTTCCCCATCTGGGTTTATTCCGCCAGCTCCGCTGATCGAGGCTGCTTCTCTGACTGGAACAACTTTGAACCACCAAGGAGCGTTAAACCCAACTCTCCTACGGCAGTGCTAAAGAAATCTCCACCACCATCGATAACCAAGATACTAAGCGAGCTGAAGCCGACTCGTTAACTCAAATGACTTTCCTTGACCATCTATAAGGTCTGGAAAGAGGTACATGGGTCAGTAATCAACAAGAACTACTCTCCTCGACCCAAGAAGATGAAGAGTTATGACACTCTTTCTACCAACCCAAGGAGGCTCCTGCTATGATGGTTCCTCTAAAACCGGCTTCTCACAAAAGAGTGAGGTCAGAAAAGATCAAAAGACCCAAGGCAAACTCCGAAGGTCGACACAACAAATGCCCTAAATCTGGAGGCTTGGTAGTTCACACGATTTATATGGTGAAATCCAAAGATGAAAGCAAAACTTCCATCTCTCACAGATCAATCACACGATTTGTAATGAAGGATCCCCATAAGCTGCAGGAGTTGATGGCTCAGGCGGCAAAAATTATGACTCCTCCGCTGGGTATAAATCTGGACGGCTCTTCTGAGGAAAGAGCAGAGCAAGAATTGGATACTGATTATCTGAAGTGCATGCTCCAAATGAAAGATGAAAAGGCTGCGGAAATGGAGGCCAGAATGAATAAAATGGCCCGTTTATTCCAACGTTTGATCGGGATGATGGCTCATCCTGAACCACTAGCTATCGAACTGCCGTGGTCTTCATTAAAGATAAAGGAGAGACCTCCAACCCCCTCCAAGCCTCATCAGTGGCAAAGGAGGAATTCATCTCCAAATCATAGCTAGACGAATACATCGCCCAATAGTTCAAAGCTCACATAACCAGTGAAGTTGCCGGAAAGTTGACAAAGACTGGCTGACCTTATCCGGCGTGTTACAATCAAATACAATACTCGCCAGGAAATACCATCCAGCCATTCCGCATATATAAAGGAACCGGGAACCCGAAGCAGCATATCACCCAGTTCCGGTTCAAGTGCGGCAATACTGGGAGTAATGATATATTTCTTCTTCGACAGTTCATTAGCAGTCTAGTGGACGTGGCATTCGAATGGTACTCGGAGATTCCTAATTATAACACCCTAGTTCATTTATACCATATTTTTTTGAGTATTTTCTAATCTTGTGGCGATTTCGTGATTTTTATTTGTTTTGGGTACGAATAGTGTTTTGGTATCTGAGTTTAATATTCGACCCGACCCGCATGCTTGAAACCTGTCTTGGTTCTTGATTACGTCATATCACATATGTTCTGTATACATGTATCTTATATCTAGTATTGCATATATTTTCAAATACTAGAAATTATAGTCAAATAATATATTTTAAATATCTAGCATGGCCTGTATCATACCCCATACCCTATGGTTGGATCCGTACATCGTGTTCACTTTCTGTTTGTTGTAACGGACTCATTCGGATTGCTATGTGCATTTATATGTATTCATTCTTGGGGGTATGCTTTTTCTTTAACCGGATATCGCATTATGATTTTGGTTGATATATATATTATCCATATTTTCAAACTAGATTTTTAGACAAGATCCGAGTATTTTTCGGAGTACTTTTGTATTAGCTATAAATCCTATAAAATATATTATATTATATTTCAAAAACCTAATAATATATTTCTATTAATAATATATATATTTATAATCCTAACAAATTATCTATACCCACTCACTTTCTCCCCTCTCGCTTTATTCTCTCTATCTCTCTCTCCTCAATACTCTTTCTACCGTATCTCCCTCTCTCTCCTCTCTCTCTATATAAATATAAATATATATATATATATATATATATTAATTTTTGAAACCTAATTATAAAACTTCATAGCCCCCTACTCTCTTTTCTTCTCCTTCTTCTTTCCCTTCGTCTCCTTTCACCCCGAGAACCCTAATCCACGCCTCACCCTTGCCTTCAACCCCTCACCATCTCCTCGCCCTCGTCATCATCACCTCTACCTTCATCACCTCGCTCCACCACGACCCTGACCCCGGCAAACCCAACACCCGAGCTCCCACACAACCCATCACTTCCACCGCCGACTTTGTCGTCGCCCCCTCCATCTCCTCACCTCCCTATCTTTTCCCAACCTCGTGACACCACCTCATCTTCCTCCGCTCCTCTCTCTCATTTCCTGAGCTCCTCATCACCCTCGACCCCAACAACCGCAACTCGATGAGATCCCTGCAACCTATGACCACCTAAAAACCTCGACCTCGACCTCGACCTTGACCTCGACATCACCCCCTTCTCCTCTCCTAAGCATCCCCGACAACACCTGCAAACCTCAACTCATTCCCTGCATAAGAACCCGACCCCAATAACTAACCCGAGAAACCCAACCTCGCCGTGGACTCGTCATCGCCGTCACCTTGTTGTGGTTCTCACCATCTCAGAATCCAGAGCAGAGCAACCCCCATTCCTCTTCTCCTTTCTTTCTTTTTCATCTTCTTTCTTACTTTTCTTGCTTTCTTGGTTTTTCCGGCCAACGCCGGAGTCGCGCACATCGCCGATGATCCGGGCGACCCAGTCGTCATCGTAATCTAGCATGGTCACGTTCTTGAGTAGCTAAGTCTAATCCTGTGCGTGCATGTGTGCATCGCGATATTTACCCGACGTCGAACGCGGCGTACATACCCCGATGTGAGATCCAATGAGGTAAGTTTATCTTGCTACATGTATTTTTAATTGTGCATCCGATGTTATAGTTTACCGTTTTCCGATATCCGTTCATATTCGTACTGTCTATTGCATATCTAGTTGCATGCCGGAATCTCATTATATCATGTTACTTTTATATTAGTACAACATGCTATCTAGTTATATCTTATGTAGTCATGGATACATATAAAAGGTTATCACAGATAGACATATATGCATCCCGATATCCGTCGTGCTTACCGTGTTTAGATTTTCATTATAGTTTTAAATTGGGTATCCATTTGATACATATGCACCACATGACATGCTCTGATACACTACTTGACTTAATATTTTGATCTTGTTACTAACGCCAACAATCCTGACTTGTTTGTCCTGACGAACGTAATCTGTTGTCTACTTAGATAAAACCTGTACCTGCTTGATCATGTGTTGGCATTAGTTTCATATTATCAATACCTGACTTGAACACATAACCTTGGGGGTAAGGGGAAATCAATAATAAAACTTCACTTGTAACTCGACAGTTCGATACTTATACTGATCAGTCTTTACGGGCTAGGCCAGCCTAGGGATGATACTGCTGACATCATTCGTCTATACATGTTACCTGTTTACTGTCCAGCGGCACGTCTCGGATTCATCCCGAGAGTATTGACCGTGGTCCCGAGCACGCATGGGATACTATTGAGTTACATCGACGATTCCATTAAATTGATTTCAAAGACTTTAGAGTAGATAACCCAGTAGCACAGTTTAGATTACTCATCGCACTTCACATACACATACATACCTCACTGTTCATATCCGCGTTATTCTTTATATTCATGTTTACTTATATCGTTACATCCTGGTTATTACTATTATTTGATATTATGACGCACTGACGTCTGGGTTTTGTATGGCCCAGTTCCTCTATCTCTATCACAGGCCGAACATGAGTACTTTAGCCGTCAAGCCAAACAGTGAGGGATTGAGTTTAGTGATGTTTAGTTAAGTTTATTTTTCCGCTGTTTTGTTTCTTGATGTGAGCCCATATTGGGACGTATTTCCAGATGTTGTTATTGGATATTAATTCATTTCCGCTCATATATTTCTTGACTCTTTTATTTTGGCAAATTGACATGTACTAGCTACTTTTATTTTTTTATCATTCTTGATATCCTATAGACAGCCGTAATATAACTGTGGAGGGATAATTTCTACCCACATGTAGCATAGTTGGCTCTGTCACGTGCCGTCGTTAGTGCACTTTAGGAAGCAGGGCATAACAGGGTTTGTTTGGTATCAGATGTTGGTTATAGTGCCATCAAGTCAATTATTATAATCGCAGGAACGCGATTGAGATGATTGAGGGAGGACCTATATGGGTAGAACAGTCTTACTAAAGATGATAGTATGTTATCTGGTTTGTCTTTATCATCATGTACATGCATTATGTGGTATTATAGATCACTATTACATGTTGATAGAGCCAATTAGATTCTTGCTTGACTACCAGCATTATGATGGCGATCATATACGTGGGAGCTGGGTTGTCTATAAGCACATCCTTAAATGTCCCTAGTCGAGAGAGTATCGAGACTGGGAATCGATACTCCAGAGTAGACCAATGTATACTTATCGAGACCCCGACGAGGGGCGGTGGCCGGTCTCACAAGCCATTGGTGTCAGTTAGTTACCTAAAATAGTATACAAGTGCTCATTGGGTTATGAGTACACTGGACGGACTCACCGGGAACATGCTCGTTGGTATTATACCTATTATCAGATAGCAATTCCCAGATGACATGTGTACAGGTTAGTCTATCGATCTGAGATCGTCATTTGTCTCGTGTGAATTCCCACTGTGCTTTGATTACTGCCCTACCACGGCTCAAAAGAATCGTGCAAACAGATTTTAGTTATGTACAGTCCCGAGCCACATGGAGGCAATGAGCGGATCGTCGGGGATTCGTCTCTCCCAGTATTGGGGGTTGATGTCGCGCGGTGCATTGGTGGCCATCAACAGAAATTCTTAGCCAAGTTAAACGAGAATTGCTGATTTGGATCAGTAGTTTCTCAGGTGGTGATGGGTTTCATACCGATATTAAATATCGAGTTATTAGGGGTCTGACATTATCCACCACCTTAGACCCGATATGCGATACTCTTAGAAGAACAGACCGGACTGTATGGAGATTGACACGGATAGACTCAGTAAGGGTTCGGATGAGTTTGCTCGTCGGCCTTCCTTTCGCTCGATACTTGGGTAGCCATTACGTACAGCTAGTGCCGCTGACGTGCTTGTGGTTAAACCCACTGCCAGCGTATTGACGAGTCTTTAGAGTCCCACACAGATAGTTTCTCTACTTCGGGCGAAATGATGTAGATGCCATATGGTTTTACGGCAGGGTTCGATCATATGCGTGCACTTGTGCATGTATCATGATTCTGACGGATAATACTAGTGGTCTTTGGTTTAACCTGGATCCTAGTATTATATTATTGGATTATTTTCGTCTTTTTGTATTCGTATTTTTCGAAATACGGATACGAGTATGTTTATAAGGTGAGAGGTATTCTTGTAATTTATTACAAGATTGCTTCTAGAAGTTTACACCTCATTTTAGTTTTAATCATTTTTGTTAAATGGTTAAATGAGGTGGAGGATGAGGTGTGCTTGGATTTAAATGAAGCATGGCTTTATGGTGACTCATGGGAACTATTCTAGCATGCTTGATTTATTGGTGTTGTGAGATATTTTGGGAGGCTAGAGTTTTGTTCACAACACTTAGCCATTTTCTTTAGTTGCTACACACAACACTCTCATCTCTCCTCATACTTGCTTCTTCTACCTCCATCCTAATAGTCTCATGTGTTGAGAAATCTAGGGTGTTATGATACATATTAATCCATCATTAGACTCTACATCCTCTAGGCTATGTAGTTTAGCGAACTTGGTACTCTAGTTATCTCGGTTATGAGGGAGGATCTCGAATTACAAATCCTTAGGTGGATCATCTTTGGCCGAGGGAGACGGAAGATCAAGCTTGATCATGGTGGCCACTAGGAGCTTGGGAAGATGGTTAAAGACCGATGGGCATGGATCATTCGGTATAACTATTCTAACTCATTTTATGTTTGCTAGCTTTAGGTTTATGGTAGACCCGGCTTATCGGGTTGTTCTAGCGCCAGTTTATAAAATTTTTGTTCCGAAAATTGTTATGGTTGATGGCCAGGGCGCTGGCATAACCCAACATCAGAGCCATAGGAATTAGGATTAGTCGGGTTTGGTTCTTTTTTAGTTTGGTATGGGACCCAATACACTAACCAGAAAATCCATAATTAGGAACATATCCTGCCACATTGTTTCCGTGATTCTTGAATCTTATCTTTCTCTCGACCCTTTATCTTGACGATATGGAAATAACTTCGCATCTCCGCTTTGGAATGCTCCTGATTCCTTATTGGTTGTCCTCTCCTATTCTTTCGATTATGATACTAGGATTTGGGTGACTTGAATGGAGTTATGTGATTGTAACTATGAACCGAGGTATGGTTACAATGCGATACTCTATTAAAGTAACTTGGGGTCCTATTTTTGATTCATTTTCTTGATTTATGGTCATTATATTACTTTGTTTCTCTCGGTTTCATTGCTTACCAGTTTATGTTTTTTCGCAAGCTTGAATCTAACAACCACGTTGTATCTTTCCCCTTGTCCTGTAGTGACCAATCCATTTGTATTTCGAAGAAAAAGGAGAAACACAGGAGAAGCTTTTGATTGCAGTAGTACAGACTGCTTCAAGACCGTTCAAATGCAGGATGTTTCAAGGAGTTCCGATGAATCCGCCTCAGTTTATCAGAGTAGCGCAGCGGAAGAGTGGTGGGCTAATAACCTCAAGTCATAGAACAAACTTGCAAATTCATGATGAAGGAAACCGTTTACTGAAAGGTGAAGTTCGTAAACAAGTTGCAGATGAAGCGCTGATAGCAGTAGTTCGAGAGTTTATGAACGTGTTCGAAGACATCTTGGGTTTACCGCCAAAACGAGATGTGGAGTTCGCGATCGATCTTGTTCCTGGAGCAGCGCCGATTTCAAAGGTGTATTATCCGATGGCACCGGTGAAGCTAGAAAAAGTCAAGAAACAGGTCGCCGAACTACAAGAGAAGGGTTAGATTCACAAGAGCAATTCATCCCGGGGAGCTCCAGTTCTTCTAGTCAAGAAGAAAGATAGCACGCAGAGGATTTACATCGATTATCGATAATTAAACCGGGTGACTATTAAAAACAAGTACCCAGTCCCTCACATCGGCAAATTAGTCAATCAACTCAGTAGCACGAGCGTATTCTTAAAGATAGATTTGCAATCCGGATATCATTAAGTTTGAGTAAAATCAGAAGATATTTGCAAGACAACGTTCCGAACTCGATATAGGCATTACGAGTACTTAGTGATGCCATTCGGAGTCAAGAACACACCAGTGATATTTATAAACTTGATGAACCGAATCTTTTCACCGTATTTGGACCAATTTATAGTAGTGTTTATCGATGATATTTTGTTCTATTCGAGGAGCCAAGAAGAGCATGCAGAACACTTGAAGTTCGCACTGCAAACGTTGAGGCAAGAAAAGTTATATGCTAAGATGAGCAAGTGTGAGTTTTGGCTCGAAGAAGTGAAGTTTTTGGGTCATGTCGTATCCGGATATGGAATTGCGATTGATCCTAAAAAGATTGCAGCTGTTCATAATTGGCCGATTCCGAAGAACATAGCGGAGATCGGAAGTTTTCTTGCACTCGCCGGATATTATAGAAGGTTCGTGGAGAATTTCGCTCAAATTGCTGAACCATTGACCAAGCTTACGCGAAAGGAGGCACCGTTCATATGGAGGGATAGGTGTGCGTTAGCTTTTGAAGCGTTGAAGCAAAAATTGACCACCGCTCCTATCTTGACAGTGCGAGATAGTTCCGGAGGGTTGGTTATTCACAGCGACGCATCTGGGAAAGGCTTGGGATGTGTTCTGATACAGAATGGGAAGGTTATAGCCTACACATTGAGACAATTGATGACCCATGAGAAGAATTACCCAACTCATGATTTGGAGCTTGCAGCAGTGATTTTTGCTTTGAAGATTTGGAGACACTACTTATTGGGCGAAAGAGTTGAAGTATTTACCGATCACAAAAGCATAAAATATGTGTTCACGCAGAAAGAGCTTAATATGAGGCAACGTAGATGGTTAGAGCTGATGGCTGACTATGATCTTGTTCTAAAATACCATCCGACGAAAGTTAATGTAGTGCTAGATGCGCTATGTCAGTTGCCAGTTATACGGATGTTGACTGCACAGAAGGAGATTATCGCTAAGTTTCAGAGATTCGAGTTGGAGATTGTATTACCGTATTCTTTGGGAAAGTTGATGAAATTGCAAGTACAGTCATTCTTGATCGATAATATTAAAGCAGCGCAGTCGCATGATCTAAGGTTGAAGAAGTTTCGTGGACAAGTGGAAGCGGGACTTCGAACGGACTCGTTGATTCATGAAGATAGTTTGTTACGATATGGGAGCCGTTTATGTGTGCCTAATGGAGATGTTCGGGATGAAGTTATGAAGAGGGCATATAGTTCCGCATATTCCGTACATTCAGGGGCACGAAGATGTATCGAGATCAACGATAGCATTTCTGGTAGGAAGGCATGCAAAGAGAGATTGCTCACTACGTATCAAAGTGCTTGGTGTGTCAGCAAGTCAAGGCTTAACATCAAAGGATAGCTGGTTTATTGCCAACGCTTTCGATTCTTCAGTGGAAGTGGGAACATATAACCATGGATTTCTTGACAGCTTTACCGCGAAGTCCACGGGGCAATAATGCAATTTGGGTGATTGTTGATCGATTGACTAAGGCAGCTCATTTCATACCGTTTTGAGTTGGTCAGTCGATGGAAGCTTTAGAAGAGCGGTACATGCAGGAGATTTTGAGATTGCATGGAGTACCTGTGAGCATCGTTTTCGATCGTGATACCCGATTCTTATCGAACTTTTGGAGGAGTTTATAGAAAAATTTTGGGAATCGACTGAAGTTTAGCACCCCTTATCATTCCCAGACAGATGGCCAGTCAGAAAGGGAAATCCAAACTCTTGAAGATATATTGAGAGCATGCATGTTAGACTTCAAGGGTTCATGGGAGGATCATTTGCACTGGGTGGAGTTTTCGTATAACAACAATTTTCAGGCAACTATATAGATGGCTTAATTCGAAGCATTATATGGTCACAAGTGTCGCTCGCCCATCTGTTGGGACGATATTGGAGAAAGAAGATTATTGGGACCGGATCTTATTGTGAAAACCGTGGAGAAAGTAAATACGATCGAACTCATATGAAGGCAGCGCAAGATCGGCAGAAAAGTTGAGCCGATACAGGACGAAGACCTCTGGAGTTCGTAGTTGGTGATCTTGTATTCCTGAAGATATCACCAACCAGAGCAGTGATTCGATTTGGTAGTCGAGGCAAGCTTAGTTCTCGATTCGTGGGGCATTTCGATATTATCGAGCGTGTTGGAAAAGTAAGTTATTGATTGGCTTTATCACCATCCTTGGTGAGTGTTCATGACGTGTATCATGTATCTCAACACCGCAAGTATGTTCGAGATGAGACGCACATCCTAGATCACTCGGAGCTGACAGTAAGGGAGGACTTGACAAATGAAGAACGACTGATGGCGATTGTAGATCGAAGAGAAAAGGACCTCAAGAACAAGGTTATCCTTCTCGTACTTATTTCATGGGGGAATCGTTCGAACGGAGAATCAACTTGGGAACGAGAAGACGAGATTCGATGAAAGTTTCCACACCGCTTTTCTTAGATTCATGTTTTCTTGTCTTTTCTTGTTCCGGGAATTTCGATGAAGAAATTCTTTTTGTAGTTGGGTATAATGTAACATCCTAGTTCATTTATACCGTATTCTTTTTGAGTATTTTCTAATCTTGTGGCGAATTCGTGATTTTTATTTATTTTGGCTACAAATAGTATTTTGGTATCTGTGTTTAGTATCCGACCCGATCCGCATACTTGAAACCCGGCTTGGTTCTTGATTATGGCATATCCTTGCTGGTACTAAGGATCCGTGCACACATATGTTCTGTATACATGTATTTATATCTAGTATTGCATATATTTTCAAATACTATAAATTATAGTCAAATAATATATTTTAAATATCTAACATAGCCTGTATCATACCCTATACCCTATGCTTGCATCCGTACATTGTGTTCACTTCCTGTTTGTTGTAACGGACTCGTTCGGATCGCTGCGGGCATTTACGTGTATCCTTCTTTGGGGTATGCATTTTCTTTAACCAAACATCGCATTATGGTTTTGGTTGATACGTATATTATCCGTATTTTCAAACTAGATTTTTAGATAGGATCCGGGTATTTTTCGCAGTATTTTTTATTAGCTATAAATCATATAAAATATATTATATTTCAAAAACCTAACAGTATATTTTTATAATTCCAACAAATTATCTATACCCACTCTCTCTCCTCTCGCTCTATTCCCTCTCTATCTCTCTCTCTCCTTAATACTCTCTCTTTCGTATCTCCCTCTCTCCTCTCTCTCTCTCTCTCTCTCTATATATATATATATATATATATATATATATAAATATTAATTTTTTAAACCTAATTATAAAACCTCACAGCCCCCCTCTCTTCTTCTCCTTCTTCTTTCCCTTCGTCTCCTTTCACCGCGAAAACACAAACCCATGCCTCACCCTCGCCTTCATCCCCTCACCATCTCCTTGCCCTCATCATCATCACCTCCACCTTCATCACCTCTCTCCACCATGACCCCGACCCCTTCAAACCCAACACCCGAGCTCCCATGCAGCCCATCGCCTCCACCGCCGACCTCATCATCGCCCACTCAGTTTCCTCTCCTCCCTCTCTTCTCCCGACCTCTTGACACCACCTCATCTTCTTCCGCTCCTCTCTCTCATTTCTTGAGCTCCTCATCACCCTCGACACCCAACAACCGCAACTCGATGTGATCCCTACAACCTACGACCACCTGAAAACCCCGACCTCAACCTCGACATCACCCCCTTCTCCTCCTCTCCTCTCCCGAGCATCCCCAAAAACACTTGCAAACCTTGACTAACTCCCTGCAAAAGAACCCGACCTTAACAACCAACCCGAGAAACCCAACCTCGTCGCGGACACGTCATCACCGTCACCTCGCTGTGGTTCTCACCATCCTAGAATCCAGAGCAGAGCAACCTTTATTACTCTCTCCTTTCTTTCTTCTTCTTTTTCTTCTTTCTTTCTTTCTTGTCTTGCATTCTTGGTTTTTCCGGCCATCGCCGAAGTCGCGCATGTCGCCCACGATCAGGGCGACCCAGTCGTCGTCCCCATCCAATGTGGTCACGCTCTTGAGTAGCCAAGTCCAGTCCTGCACGCGTGTGTGTGCATCGCGACGTTTACCCGACGTCGAACACGGCGTACATACCCCGACGTGAGATCCGATCAAGCTAGTTTATCTTGCTACATGCTATGCTACTATATTTATATCTATCTGAATAAAAATAATACATGTATTTTTAATTGTGCATTCGATGTTATAGTTTACCGTTTTTCGATATCCGTTCGTATTTGTACTATTTATTGCATATCTAGTTGCATGCCGGAATCTCATTATATCATGTTACTTTTATATTAGTACAACATGCTATCTAGCTATATCATATGTAGTCATGGATACATATAAAAGGTTATCACAGATAGACACATATGTATCCCGATATCTGTCGTGCTTACCGTGTTCAGATAATCATTACAGTTTTACATTAGGTATCCATTTGATACATATGCACCACATGACATGCTCTGATACACTACTTGACTTGATATTTTGATCTTGTTACTAACACCAACAATCCTGACTTGTTTTCCTGACGAACGTAACCTGTTGTCTATATAAACAAAACCTGTACCTTCTTGATCCTGTGTTGGCATTAGTTTTATATTATCAATACTTGACTTGAACACATAACCTTAGGGGTAAGGGGAAATCAATAATGTAACCTGACTTCTAACTCAACAGTTCGATACTTATACTGATCAATCTTTACGGGCTAGGCCAGCCCCGGGTTGATGTTGCTGACATCATTTCATCTGTACATGTTACCCGTTTAGTGTCTAGCGGCGCGTCTCAGATTCAGCCCGAGAGTCTTGACCCTGGTCCCGGGCATGCACAGGATACCATTGAATTACATCGACGATTCCATTAAATTGATTTCAAAGACTTTAGAGTAGATAACCCAGTAGAACAGTTTAGATTACTCATCGCACTTCACATACACATACACACCTCACTGTCCATGTCCGTATTATTCTTTATATTCATATTTACCTATATCGTTACATCTTGGTTATTACTATTGTTTGATATTATGACGCACTGACGTTTGGGTTTTGCTTGGCCCGGTTCCTTTATCTCTATCGCAGGCTGAACATGAGTACTTTAGCCGTCAAGCCGAGCAGAGAGGGATTGAGTTTAGTGATGATTAGTTTAGTTAGTTTTTCCGCTGTTTTGTTTCTTGATGTAAGCCCGTATTGGGATGTATTTCTAGATGTTGTTATTGGATATTAATTTGTTTCCGCTCATATATTTCTTGACTCTTTTATTTTGGCAAATGGACATGTACTAGCTAGTTTTATTTTTTTATCGTTCTTGACATCCTATAGACAGCCGTAATGTGACTGTGGAGGGATAATTCCTAACCACAGGTAGCATGGTTGGCTCTGTCACGTGCCGTCGTTAGCAAACTTTAGGAAGCGGGGTGTGACAGGGTTTGTTTGATATCAAAGCTATAGGATTTCGGATAAGTCGGGTTTGGTACTTTTGTAGTTGGGTATTGGACCTAATACAAAAACCAGAAAACCCGTAATTAGGAACATGTTCTGTCATATTTTTGTCGTGATTCTTGAATTTTATCTTTTTTTTAACCCTTTATCTTGACGATATGGAAATGACTTTGCATCTTCGTTTAGGAATGCTCTTGATTCCTTATTGGTTGTCCCCTCCTATTCCTTTGATTTTGATACTAGGATTTGGACGACTTGAATGGAGTTATGTGATTGTAACTATGAACCGCGGCATGGTTATAATACAGTACTCTATTTAAGTAACTTGGAGTCCTATTTTTGATTCATTTCCTTGATTTATGGTCGTTATATTACCCTGTTTCTCTCGGTTTCATTGCTTACCAGTTTATGTTTTATCGCAAGATTGAATCCAATAATAACGTTGTATCTTTCTCATTGTCCCGTAGTGACCAATCTGTTTGTGTTTCGATGAATGAGGAGAAACACAGGAGTTTGCAGTAGTACAGACTGCTTCAAGACCGTTCAAATGCAGGATGTTTCAAGGAGTTCTGATGAACCAGCCTCAGTTTATCAGAGTAGCGCAGCGGAAGAGTGGTGGGCTAATAACCCACGAGTCTTAGAACAAACTTGCAAATTCATGATGAAGGAAACCATTTTCTGAAAGGTGAAGTTCGTAAACAAGTTGCAGATAAAGTGCTGATAGCAGCAATTCGAGAGTTTATGAATGTGTTCGAAGACATCTCGGGTTTACCGCCAAAACGAGATGTGGAGTTCGCGATCGATCTTGTTCCTGGAGCAGCGCTGATTTCAAAGGCGTATTACTCGATGGCACCGGTGGAGCTACAAGAAGTCAAGAAACAGGTCGTCGAACTACTAGAGAAGGGTTAGATTCGCAGCAGCAATTCACCCTGGGGAGTTCCAGTTCTTCTAGTCAAGAAGAAAGATGGCATGTGGATGATGTGCATCGATTATCGAGAATTAAACCGGGCGGCTATTAAAAACAAGTTCCCAATCCCTCGCATAGGCGAATTAGTCAATCAACTCAGGGCGCGAGGGTATTCTTGAAGCTGGATTTGCGATCCGAATATCATCAAGTTCGAGTAAAATCAGAAGATATTTCTAAGACAGAGTTCTAAACTCGATATGGGCATTACGAGTACTTAGGGATGCCATTAGGAGTCAAGAACGCATCGGCGATATTCATGGACTTGGTGAACCGAATCTTTTCACCAGTTTATAGTAGTGTTTATCGATGATATTTTGGTCTATTCGAGGAGCCAAGAAGAGCATGTAGAATACTTGAAGATCGCACAACAAATGTTGAGGCAAGAAAAGTTATATGATAAGATGAGCAAGTGCGAGTTTTGGCTCGAAGAATTGAAGTTTTTGGGTCATGTCGTATCCGGAGATAGAATTGCGGTTGATCTTAAAAAGATTGCAGCAGTTCATGATTGGCCAATTCCAAAGAACATAGCTGAGATCAGAAGTTTTCTTGGGCTCACCGGATATTATAGAAGGTTCGTGGAGAATTTCGCTCGAATTGCCGAACCATTGACCAATCTTACGCGAAAGGAGCTACCGTTCATATGGACAGATAGGCGTGCATCAGCTTTTGAAGCGTTGAAGCAATGATTGACCATCGCTTCTATCTTGACAGTGGCAGACAGTTCTGGAGGGTTGGTTATTCACAGCGACGCATCTGGAAAAGGCTTAGGATGTGTTCTGATGCGGAATGGGAAGGTTATAGCCGATGCATGGAGACAATTGAAAACCCATGAGAAGAATTTCCTAACTCATGATTTGGAGCTTGCAGTAGTGATTTTTGCTTTGAATATTTGGAGACAATACTTATTTGGCGAAATGGTTGAAGTATTTACCGATCACAAAAGCCTAAAGTATGTGTTCACGTAGTAAGAGCTCAATATGAGGCAGCGTAAATGGTTAGAGCTGATGGCTGACTATGATCTTGATCTAAAATACCATCCGGAAAAGTTAATGTAGTGTCGGATACACTAAGTCGGTTGCCAGTTATATGGATGTTAACTGCACAAAAGGAGATTATCGCTGAGTTTCAGAGATTTGAGTTTGAGATCGTATTACCGCATTCTTCGGGACAGTTGATGCAGTTGCAAGTACAGTCGTCCTTGATCGATAATATTAAAGCAGCGCAGTCGCACGATCCAATGTTGCAGAGGTTTCGAGGACAAGTGGAAGCAGGACTTCGAACAGAATTGTTGATTCATGAAATTGGTTCGTTACGATATGGGAGCCATTTATATGTTCCTAAAGGAGATGTTCATGAAGAAGTTATGAAGGAGGCATATAGTTCCGCATATTCCGTATATCTAGGAGGCACGAAGATGTACTGAGATCTACGACAACATTTCTGGTGGGAAGGCATGAAAAGAGAGATTGCTCGCTATGTATCGAAATGCTTGGTATGTTGTTCAGTTGATAAAACTGCACTTTTAATATGATATTTTTCCTATTATTTCTATATTATAAAAGATGTTTATTATAAATATGACACATATAAGGGTGGGTTTATCCGTAAAAATACTATTTTCATGTGTTTATATATTATAATTAACATTATGAAGGAAAATATAAGCATATAATATTCATATAATATTTGGTCTATTTAAATATGCTTACCTTATTAAATATCTTTGACCAATTCTCTTAAAACTAAAATATCATGACAAATGGTTAAGATAATATCTTAATAAAAAAAAATTCTACTAACATCATTTATTGAGATAATTGTGCAGGAATTATATCATGACTGAAATCAAGAAAATCTGAGTTGGCGAGATCAAATCTGCCGAAGATATTCAAGTAAATTGAAGAAACCAATTCTGACAGAAACGTAAAGAAGATTTTCAAAGTCTAAATATTCAAAAGATCACCAAGTGCTACATAGATGAAGCCCCAGAAATTGGAGCCCAAGATCCCACCAGAGAGCGGCGGTTCCGCGGCCAAAACCCACTATTGGAGGCGGATCCGCGGCCTGTTAGGGGAGTTAGGATATTGGATTTTCTACGCAGGATTTTATCAAAAAACCCTAACTAACACGATCTAGGATTTTCAACTTCTGTGACTATAAATAGAACCGAGAGCCACTTGGAAAATTAATCAAACCGACGCGATCACGAAGTCCATGACGGCTCAAGAATCCAGGTTGATCATCGACGGTTCATCTACCTCCTTAAGAAGAGATCGAGAAGCAAACTAGGGTTTTGTAATCATTTTCTAAAGGAACAAATTGTACTTGATCTTGTTGATTAATAAAAGTAGTTGCTTTCTTATATCATTTTATTCTTATTGCATTTTATTTACATCATGATCTCTATCTCTTCTTTTATCTCTAATATGCGTGAGTAATTCTCCACTTGTTAGGGTTCGTAGGATTAAGGTAGATCAATGAATGATGAAGATCCTTAAACTCTTTTTACGTTCTATAAAGTTTATAAACTTTATCAAAAGAATAGTTAACATCCTAATCGGGTGCGCTATCAATTCATTGATATTCACGACCACGATTAGAGATTAGATTAACAATTGTTTTGGTAAAGGCTAGACATGAACGAAGATCCATGTCAAGATAGGGGTTAAGAGTGGGAACCCTATTCCCTCCAGAAACCCTAATCTACATGCATCACTGTCGATCTAGTTTTAAATCTATTAAAGGATAAAAGGAGTAATCTTTAATTAATCATCCATGACTACTAAATCTTAACGAACCCTACAAGCCCCCTTCTAATACAAAACCTACATCCGTAGTTAATCTAGATCTATATCCTGCATCCGTATTTGACGTGGATCTAGAATCAACAACCATTCTTCACCATTCTTTATTCTTCCTCCTTTCTTAATCAACATGCCTAAAGTAAGATTAAAAGATTCAACGTTTTCCTGAGGACGACCCGTACTTATCTCGGTTTAGCTACACACGACACCGTTATTGATTGCGGTTACTATACACACTTTTCACGATCAATCAAATGGAACCATTGTCGGGGATACGCACGTAATTTATTTTTCTTACTATTCGTGTTGAATTATTATTCGATCCATATCATAAACAAAACAAAACTGCAAATTGTATATTTAATGATTATTATGTGAATTTTGCAAGGGGATCTGGAGTCACAGAATAGAGGAAACAGAGAGCCAAAGACATTCATCAAGATCTAGAGGAGCAAAGGAGGCCACGTAGCAAAAATAATCATGAGATCCCTCCACTTCGCGGCGGAACCGCGGAAAATAAGCAAAAGTGCGGCGGAAGGGCGGTGGATTTGAGTGATTAGGGTTACAAACTTCTCTGGTAAATTTCTCAACTCTTTCTCTCTCCTCTGAAATACAATAAAATATCTTTCCTGCAGGATTCTTTGCAAAATATCGCCGCTCAAAAATCTTTTTGCAAATTTTTTTACTTGGTTTGTTTATTCATATTATAATACGGATTTTAAGGGGCAAAACCAAAATCCAGATTAAGTAGGGATTTTATCACCCTTCCTGAGCCCCACAAATCACAAAACGAGCATCCGCATCAACCCTACATTAATTTAAAAAATATTTAGACAAGACTCTAAGGACTGTCGCGTTCAATAAGGACAGAAGAAGGTCGTGGGTAATCTATCGCTTATCCGCATTACTTTTGTGGTGCCTAGGCAAGTGTGTCTAAGGCAAGTGGTTACTTAATTAGGCCCGCTATTTTCAGTGATTCGCATAGCGGATAGCTCCCACGTACCTGGCACTTACCTGGCCGCAAGGGTAGTAAAGAGGTGATAGAGGATTGATCTTGCGGCTTGTCCTTTGGAAGTCTAGGAGCGGTCTAGAGACTTGACCTAGGTAACCTTAGTTCTAGGGTTGTTTGTGCATTTTTGTGTGATTTATCTTAAGTCCCACTTTTTCAAAACAAACTAATTTTAAATCACACACACGCTGTCACTTGCGCTAAACCCACTTAGTGCATGCTCGGCTAGACACGGTATTCTAGTGCCCGTCTTGTCCGCGTTCCTGCTATCGACTCCGAAGTCGGTACTTCTTCATTTTCTTTTTCCCCACCACCGACCGAGACGGATGATACTCCATCAAATTATAATACCACCCTGCCACCTCCCGTAGGTGAGAAGAATCTACCGCGCATCTTTCTCCAAGAAAGATACTATCCTATACGCGGTCCCTTTCCTACCCGTTTATCTATTCCACCAGCCAACGGGGATAATTTTGAAATTAAACCCCACTACATCAACCTGTTGCCCAAATTTCATGGGCTCGAGTCTGAAAACGCGTACGTTTTCATCACTAAATTCGAAAACGTATGCACAATGATGGGTACTTCACAACTGTCCGTGGATGCTATGCGCTTGCGTCTTCTCCCATTCACTTTGTGCGACTTGGCAGAAAAATGGCTTTATAATACTGCCGCACACTCTATTACCAATTGGGATAAATTCGTGATAGCATTCCTTAAGAAATTTTACCCAAATCATAAGACTGCCCATGTTAGGAGAGAAATCAACCAGTTCACCCAGCTTTCCAATGAACCATTTTGGAAGTGCTTTGAACGTTTCAAGGATCTGCTTGTCCAATGTCCTCATCATGGAATACATAGATGGGATCTGTGCCGAATTATATATGAGGGAATTAATCCAGCGACAAAGCAGATGCTTGAAACAATGTGTCAATGCAATTTCATATCCAAAAACGATGGTGAAGCCTGGAAATATCTAGAAGATCTCGCTGAAAACACTTGCAGTGGGAAAGCGTTAGACCACTTTCATCTAGGGGAGGTATTCACCAGCTCGATATTTCTATCGCAGTAAAATACGAAATGGCAGCGATGCAAAAGAAACTCGACGCTATTGAAAACAAATTCTCATCAGTCTCCCTAAACCAGGTAATGCTTCCTAAAACCGTGTGTGGTTGCTGTTCCGATCCATCATACTTGACGGAAGAACGTCCTACGAGCAAACTAATTCTACTTATCAGCAGCGACCTAGAAACGATCCTTATTCTTCCACATACAATCAGGGATGGAGGAATCATCCTAATTTTGCTTGGAACCAAAATCAAAACCAGTTCCAAAGCAATTACCAAAGACCTCCTCCACAGCAACAACAACCACCACCACAGAGTCAACACCCATTTCAATCGCAACCTGTTCAAAACCCGGCGAATAATTCTTTCCAAACGACCGGTACCGATAATTCTTCTTCACTCGCACAAACTTTGGATTTGTTTATGAAACATTCCATCCAAATGTCGGCTGATATGAGGTCTTCTATTGATTCCATAAAGAAAGACTCCGCCTCCCACGATGAGAATATTAAATCAATAGAAGCCCAAATTGCACAGTTGAATGTCGCGATGAGTGTGAGAGAAAAAGGGAAACTCCCATCTCAACCCCTACCGAATCATGGCCACTCACAACATCATAATGTGAGTGTCGTTACTACGTTGAGATCGAGAAGAGTGCTAGATAACCGAGTGGGTGAACAAGTTGATGACGTTAGTGATACCAATGATACCCCGGCTTCTACTTCTTCCCCTAATTCGTCTAGTCTCCCACCTACTTCCGAGCCTATTCTACGCTTCCCACAAGGCTCGAACCCTCAACCCACTTTCTCGAATCTATCTAAAGCGATCCCCACTCCAATTTTGGGATCCATTCCATCCCCACAATCTTCTCCAATGTTTGACCCAACCCTTATTGATAAAGCTCCGTTTCCAAACAGATTATGGGCCAACAAACCTAACCCAAAAATGGAGAAGATAGTGGAAATGTTTAAGAAAGTTAACATCAATATTCCTCTCCTAGATGCTATTCAACAAGTCCCATCTTATGAAAGAATTCTTAAAGACTTGTGCACTAGGAAGAGAAAAACTTAAGTGCCGAAAAAAGTTTTCATGACGAGTAATGTTAGCACAGCTTTTACCCAGCAAATACCAAAGAAACGTAAGGACCCTAGCTGTCCTACCATCTCTATTTCTATTGGGGGTAAAAATATTAATCATGCTTTACTCGACCTTGGCGCTAGCGTTAACTTGCTTCCATATTCCGTATATGAGCAGTTAAGGATTGGAGAGTTGAAACCCGCCCATTGTACTTTCCAGATGGCAGACCGATCAATCACCAAACCTAATGGTGAACTAGAGGATGTGTTAATTAAAGTCGGGGAATTCATATTCCCTGTGGACTTTATTGTTTCGGATACAGAACCTGTGGCTAACCCACGCAACCAAATCCCGGTGATACTCGGTCAACCTTTCCTAGCAACTTCCAACGCTGTAATTAATTGTCGTAACGGTTCTATGAACTTATCCTTCGGGAAAATGACAATTGAGCTTAATATTTACAAGAAAGGAAGTCAACCATCTGAACCTTCTGCTCATTTTCTGTTCCATCAACGAGATAGCTTCTGACAGCTGTGAAGCGGAAGCACTTTGCTGTGATGATCTTGACAACACTAGTGCGACATTGTTTGATTTAGAAAATTCTTATAGTGAGGATGTCTTCGATGAGTCCATCTCCGAGTTTGAATCCGTTGACTCGTCGCAAAAGTCAGTAGCACTTTTCGAGTCAATATCCTATGCAAGTTATGAACCTCTTAGGGAGTCCGAGCATCATTCGCTTACCCTACCTTCTATTGTCTCACCGCCAATACTTGATCTCAAACTGCTACCTTCTCATCTTAAATATGCATATTTAGGTGAGAATGAGTCTTTACCCGTGATCATATCCGCTTCTCTAGCTTTAGAGCAAGAGAACGCACTTTTGGTGGGGTTGAGATCAAATCGGCAAGCATTTGGTTGGACAATGGCTGACATCAACGGGATTAGTCCCTTAATTGTTGAACATTATATACATCTGATGGATGAAGCCAAGCCAACCCGATACCCACAAAGACGGTTAAATCCCGTTATGATGGAGGCGGTAAAGAAAGAAATCGTCAAGTGCCTTGATAGTGGTATAATTTGTTAGTTGTATGTATGCCCTAGAGGCCAGTATTGTACAGATTATGTATATTATATTGGATGCTTGGACATATATAGAGATGACTTTCTTGCTCGACATGATAGTATGCTATCTGGTTGCCATTTATCTTAACATGTACACTAGTCTCTTTATACTGTCTTATAGTTACATGTTGGTAAAGCCCTTAGGATGTGTACTTGACTACCTGGACTATGATGCAAATCATACTAGTGGGAACATGGTAGTCCATAAGTACATCCGTCAAGGTCCCTAGTCGTGGGTATCTCGAGACGGGGCATCGATTTACCAGAGTAGACTAGCGTATACGCTTCTCGACCCATGTGATGGGCGATGGATGATCCCATATCCATTGGTGTTTGACATCAGAGATGGTATACGGGTGCTCAGTGGAAACTGGGTACACTGGACGGACTCGCCGAGAACTCCCAGATGGTATTATACCTCACGTCAGATGGCAGTTCTCAGGTGACACTTGTACAGATTAGTCTGTAGACCCGAGATCGTCATGGAGTCTTGTGTGATTCCCACTGTGCTTTGATCTCCACCTTACCACGTCCATGAGGGCGTGCAAAACGGTGGTCTTTGGGTACAGTCCCGAATCACATGGAGGCAATGAGCGATAGGAGGGGTTTCGTCTCTCCCGGTATTGGGGGTTGATGTTGCGCTGTGCTCGATTGGCCGTAACAGGGAAGTCCCTGGCCAGGGCTGATCAGAGATTTGCTGGTAAGTGTTACCAGTAGTTTCTCGACCCGTTATGAGCCTCACATCAGCACGACTTATCGGGTTATTGGGGTCTGACGTATACCACCCCTAGACTTGATATGCGACGTATCAGACGAAGAGACTTGACTGTATGGTAAGTGTTACTGGTCGGATTCGCAGGAGTGTGAGCGGGCTAGCTCGTTGATCTTCTGATCGCTCAATACCCGGGTGGCCGTTACGTTTAGCAGACCGCTTGCGGCTTGTGGGTGCTTGATATGATCATCATCTGCTACCGGCGTATTGACGAGTCTTTAGAGTCCTACACAGAGGTTTCCTGGCTCAAGCGAAACGAAATAGGAGCGCATATGAGATATGTGCAGGACCGAGAATAATGTGTGTATGTGATACCGCATTTCATTCTCGCAATATATGTTTCGAATGGTTATATTCGATATGACCTAGTTATCGAATCATTGATTCGATAAATCGATGCATTGAATACTAGTCGGTTATGTGCGACATGACCGGATCATTGAATCAAGTGTTGATTTAATGATTTAATGTATAATTATATATTTGATATGTTACTTTACATTAACTAGTATTGGTTCACTTTAAACGGATTTTTCTCACATGGATTGCACATTGTATATGTGATATGCTTTCGTGCACTTTTTTGTATCATGTTTGATGATACTTGATCATTATGTTAAGTGTATAGAATTAATCCATGGTTAATATGATAATTAGGGTTTTGCATTTTCATTTATTTATTTATATGTTTATTTATTTATTTAGAAAAGAATAAGATGAGAATGGTGGCTTTCTTTGTCATTTGTTGAAGCTTCATGAAGCTTTGACTTTAGCAACCATCCTTATCTTCATGCTTAACCCTAACCCATCAAAGTGACCATGGTTAATTCTCTACACTTAACCCTAGTTCAAGTTATGATAAGTATTTGATTTATATTTATTTTTATCATAAGACTTATCATAATTTTTTCTAGAGCTCATCTTCTTCTTCTTCTTCAAGCTTGCTACTCCAATGGCAACTTGAGCTTTAGTGAGTTAAATCCAAATCCAAAGTGAACCCACCTCCTATTTCTTCACCCTCTACCTCTTGCCAAGTTGTTTTGGGTGTTTTCTTCACAAGTTTCACAAGTTTGTGAAGTCGGAGCTTGAGTTTGTGCAACCTCGACGTAGATCGTCTTTGACACAAAGCCGACGAGCTATTCCGCTTGCTTTCCCGATGAAGCCGATGATCGAGTCGAGGATTCATGATGGACAGCGAGGACATGACGTTGTGGAGCCGTGGAGGTAGAAATCCGGATCTACAAAGGTTGTATATCCGTATCATAGTAGTTAACTGTTAACTAGCTTTCTATTTCGCCTAAACATCTAGTTAAAGATCCGTAGTCTAGGGTTTCTCGGCTCTAAAATTTTTAATATGGCATGTTCGATGCCTTGTGAGAACCCACTAGGGTGCCTAGGAACCTTTCACTGGTATCAGAGCCTAGCTAGAGCCTTAGGCGAAGTCCCGACGATGTTTGAAACCCGATCGAACCGAAATCCAAAACCTAAAAATGCTCTCTGGACTTTTTCTAAAAATTCGGATTTTTGTCAATTAAAAATATGTAGAAAATCAAGAAGGGTGTTATATGAATTACTGTGAAATACGAGGACTTGATTCAATATTTCCACCGCGGAAGCGCGGCACATGCTAGGTATGTGCGGCCCTTCCGCGGCCGTACTGTTCCTTTATGTAATTATTTTTGCACAGTAACTCATATAATTCAATTATGTGTTTTCTGGGATATTTTATTTTGACTTCACAGAAGAGTATTTTGGGGTTGCTTTGGGGATTCGTTTATTCAATCGGGTTATCAAATTTTTGTCTAAGTGTTTTTCCAGATAATTGTAGAATATGTTAAAGAGTTCGACCGGATATAAATACCCAGGTTTTCCCCTGCCGAAATATCCAAGTGTTGGATTATTGTGTGGTTAAAAGACGTTCTAAGTAGTGCAAGTAACGCGATGGTCCCTCTAGAAGACACAAACCTTAACTCGATTATGTGACCGTCTTGAACTGCCCTTTGAACCTTCGGGTTTGGGGCAGTACGGCGTGCCACATGTGAGGCGTTGGCTTGACCCTTCTACGGCTGGACCGTCGGTACTGAGGTATGAAGTGAATGTCTTTGAACCTATTTCATGTGTTGATCGGTGTCGGGAAAACTTGGGTGTTCGAAAGTTCGATCGGAAAGTTTGATATATTCTATTTATCCGGAATTGGATACAATAATTGGAATTCACAAAAGGTTATGAGATAACTGGATGGATGTTATAGATCTAGCAGTTTAGTTTCACAAGATATCGAAAAGAGTTTTCGATGATGGGACTAAAATGCGGGATTTATAACTGTTAGGCATGTGATGTCTAAAGAGATTGCGGATTCCAATTGTTGTAGTTTTACACTTTCTTTTCTGTGACCGTAAGTGTAGTATGTTCATATCGCCGGTTTCGTTGCTATACGTCAACGACAATTGGGGTATGCATACTTACTTACGTTGATGACATGTGTTGTTATGTGTTGCTGGATATGTTATATTGGATCGTCGTATTTGAATAGCCGGGGGTTTTTATGTGAGATGAGTGTTTTTCATTTTCATTCATGTAAAAACTTGTATGTAATATTCTTTTATTCGGGGCACTTCCAGGATGCGGGAGTTGTCACCCTTTGTATATTATTTACTTTTCTACACTAGGATAGACCCAAGGAGGGGAGCACAAGTAACCGGGTTCTGGGGTCCAGTGGGAGACCAACTCGAGGTGTCGAGTCCGGGTCTCCTAACCCTAGAATTGGCAGGGTTGCTTGCCGCTCTCGTAGGGGTCTAGGGGTGTGGGATTGGCTATTCATCACGACCGTGGAATCCGTATTTTATACTGGCTCGTATTGAAAACACGGACGTCCTAGTATATCCAATATTTCATATGTTTATTCTGCTGCGATATCTGTGTTGTGATTCTGTGATGGATATAGTATATAGTATATATGATATATTATATAGACGTTACTTATGTTTTACACCCGCGCTAGCCCTGCCCTGCTCTGTCGTTAGTTACCTAACCTAACGGTGCACGAGGGGACATCGAGGCGAATGTGGATGGCATAAGTGTACGTCATATCTATCTGTGATGTTTAGGTATTAAATGATGGGACTTCATTAATGTGATTAATGAAAGAAAAGAAACCTAAGATGTTGTAGAATCGAATTTTAAAATAAAACAGGTAGCTACAGTTCTTGCTTTGCACAGTGATATATATGATATATCCCGCACCTCATTCGACGAGGAAAGGACCGAGATCCCTTCACCGGGAGTGACTCCTTTAGCAATAACTGGCAGATGCTACACACTCGGTTTGCTTTTGACTGCTTTTGGGTTTTTGCTTTGCACAGCGATATATATGATATATCCCGCACCTCATTCGACGAGGAAAGGACCGAGATCCCTTCACCGGGAGTGACTCCTTTAGCAAAACTAGAAAAGCCTCAAAATCACTCCATTTCAAAACTTTATTTGATTCTACAACGATATAAAGTTCATTACGCAAAGGGTTTTCTTAAAAAACCTAACGTAGCCCTCCGTCATTTCAGATAAGTAATAGTTAGTATTCGTGCTGCGTTTGTTGACTCAGTCAAGGCGTAGTGTGCGGTAGCTAATTACTATTTATCTGTTTATGCATATGATGCAGATTGGATTAGGGTAGTCGTGCGGCCTTGTTGACTTAGTCAAGGGTCGTGCGGGTGGGTTTAATTCAATCAGGAAATGACGGGTTGAACTTTACTTGCGGTCTATGGTTTGTTGACTCAGTCAAGGTCATAGATCGCCTGGGGCAAAATATTATCGGGAATTTCAAGTGTTGAAATTTGCAATGAGATTGCATACCTTCTATGAGATAGTTGGATCCCGATACCCGCTGCGAGTAAGAGTTACTCCTGGGAGAGTTTTACACATTACAATTAGCCGATCAAGTAGGTGTCTAGAAAGGTGTTAACGAGGTTACGCCTCTGGGAAAACAAGGTTTACATTAATTAGGTTCGTGCGAAAGCACGGGGGACCTCCCTCAAAGTACCGACACTGGCCTGGCTGAAAGATTGGCGAACTTGTAGTGTGTAATTAATCCCGGCTAGTCTTTCCTTTTAGGGTTTGGAGGAAGATTTGATAAAAAGCAGTGGGAGCCATCCTGATTAGATAAGATAAAAACCAATCTGATCTTGCACGAGCTTACGCTAAAGTGTTTTCTTCTCTCTCTCTCCAGGTAGCGACCATTTCATGCCTTAATAAAGATAATAAAATGGATGTATTGACCGAACCCGCATGTAATACTGTGCAGGGGAACGTTGAACCCGTTCTATCTTATAAGTGTTATAAGACTGAACAGGAAACAGGAGAATATCTGGATTCTCACACCGCCCAAACGGAGAACATGCATGTTGATGTATCATCTTCGGGTGTGTTTGTCATTGAGAACTGTTTCTCAGTTCACCCTACGTCCTGGGTATTAGATACCGGGTCAGGATCCCACATATGTAAGATGTTACATGGGCTGCGAAAAGGTAGAGAACTGAGAAAAGGTGAACATTCCGTTCATGTAGGGAATGGGGCAAATGTTGCAGCCAAAGCAGTTGGCATATATCACCTAGTATTACCAAATGGTGATACACTAGTCCTGAATGAGTGCTATTATATACCGAACATGATGTGCAACATTATATCAATTTCTTTATTAAGTAAAGAAGGTTATAATTTTGTAGTAAAGGATAATGTTATGAACATATTCCTAGATCAAAGGTTGATTGCATCAGGCTCGCTACATAATGGCATATTCATTCTCAATCAAAATACAGTCTTCAATATACAAAACACACACAAAAGGAAAAGCTCAGAAATGAACGAATCCTTCTTGTGGCACTGTAGACTTGGCCATATCAATGAGACACGACTAGCGAAGTTGCATAAGAACGGATATTTGAATTCATTCGAATTATCATCTTATGACACTTGCCATTCATGTCTCAAAGGAAAAATGACCAAAACTCCGTTTAAAGGACACGGAGAAAGAGTTACTGAACTCTTGGGACTGGTGCATAGTGATGTATGCGGTCCAATGTCTACACACGCCAGAAATGGTTCTTCCTACTTCATTACATTCACTGACGATCTCTCTAGATACGGGCATGTGTTCCTGTTGAAACACAAGTCTGAAGCTTTTGAGAAATTCAAAGAATATAAGCACGAGGTAGAGAACCAAACGGGCAAAAGTATTAAGGTTCTTCGATCTGATCGAGGAGGTGAATACTTAAGCAGTGAATTCCTGGATTATCTAAAAGAGAATGGGATTCTCTCTCAGCTTACTCCTCCTTATACACCACAGCACAACGGTGTATCGGAACGAAGGAATCGCACCCTATTAGATATGGTGCGTTCAATGATGAGTAATGCTGAGTTACCTATTTCCTTTTGGGGGTATGCGCTTGAGACAGCCATATACCTATTGAATCTGGTTCCGTCTAAATCTGTACCTACCACACCATATGAGATATGGAGTGGGAAGAGACCATATTTTAAGCGAATTAAGATATGGGGTTGTCCGGCCTATGTCAAAAAGCAAAATCCGGACAAACTCGAGGCACGGTCAGTCCTTTGCAAGTTCGTGGGATATCCTAAGAATTCTCAAGGATATTTTTTGTACCAAGCTGAGGAACAAAGAGTGTTTGTTGCTCAGCATGCCACCTTTTTGGAAAGGGAATTTCTTGCGAAAGAAACTAATGGCAAAGAGGTAGAACTGGAAGAGGTTCCAGCACCACAAACTGCAACTGACAATTTAGTAGAACCAGAGGATTCAGTGGTGCCCGACTTACCCCAGCCTCTCCGCCGATCTAGTAGGGTTTCTCGTCCACCTGAGAGATACTATGGTTTTCTCATTGATGGTGGAAGTGAGGATTGCATCATGGAGGATGATGACCCAACTAGCTTCGAGCAGGCCATCACGAGTGGGGACTCAGTGAAATGGCTGGATGCTATGCGGTCCGAGATGGATTCCATGTACACCAACAAAGTATGGACTTTGGAAGTTGCTCCTGAAGGGGTAAAACCCATTGGGAGCAAGTGGATCTTTAAGAAGAAACTTGGTGTAGATGGGAAAGTGGAGACTTTCAAAGCTAGACTTGTAGCAAAGGGTTTTCGTCAAAGACCAGGTGTGGACTATGACGAAACCTTTTCTCCAGTGGCTATGCTTAAATCCATCCGAATCATGCTTGCCATTGCTGCCTTTCATGACTACGAAATCTGGCAAATGGATGTTAAGACCGCCTTTCTAAATGGTGATTTAGAAGAGTGCGTGTACATGACTCAGCCAGAGGGCTTCGTAGACAGTGGGAGCAGCGGGAAGGTGTGCAAGCTGCTTAAATCCATTTATGGATTAAAGCAAGCATCGCGGAGTTGGAACATCTGCTTTGACGTCGTTATCAAAGAGTTTGATTTCGTCAAAAATCCAGATGAACCTTGTATCTACAGGAAGGTGGCAGAGAGTAAGGTTGTCTTCCTCGTATTGTACGTGGACGACATACTCTTGATAGGAAATGATATTCCTATGCTGCAATCGGTCAAGCTCTTCTTATCACAAAGATTCTCAATGAAAGATCTTGGTGATGCCTCCTGCATATTGGGAATCAGGATCTATAGAGATAGATCCAAACGGATTTTGGGATTGTCCCAATCCAGGTACATTGACACCATACTAAAGAGGTTTAGTATGGAAGAGTCCAAGCGTGGGAACATGCCCACGATCTCTGGAGTCACTCTCTCCAAAGAGATGTCTCCCAAGACTGATTTGGAGAGAGCTCGCATGCAAGGGATACCCTATGCTTCGGCAGTAGGCTCTATCATGTATGCGATGCTATGTACCAGACCCGATGTAGCATACTCACTAAGTGTAGTGAGCAGGTATCAAGCTGATCCTGGAGAGAGTCACTGGACAGCTGTGAAGAGCATTCTCAAGTACTTGCGAAGGACTAGAGATATGTTCTTGGTGTATGGTAACGGAGAACTCCAAGTGGAGTCCTTTACCGATTCGAGCTTCCAGAGTGATAAGGACGACTCTAAGTCGCAGTCGGGCTTTGTCTTTACCCTTTACGGAGGGGCGGTTAGCTGGAAGAGTTCCAAGCAGGAAACCGTGGCAGACTCGACGATGGAGGCTGAATACATCGCTGCCAACGATGCTGCTAAAGAAGCTGTCTGGATCAAGAAGTTCATTACTGAACTTGGAGTGGTTCCATCCATTGAGCATCCAATACCTTTGTATTGCGATAACAATGGAGCGGTGGCTTTGGCCAAGGAACCCAGGTCCCATCAGCGGTCCAGGCATATTCTGAGGCGGTATCACCTGATCCGGGAGATAGTTGATCGCCGGGAGATCGAGGTCAGGAGAGTTGACACGAAGAACAACACGGCGGATCCACTCACGAAGGCCACTCCCCAGATACAGTTTGAGAGACTCTTCGGGATGCTCGGTATGAGATACTACAGCAGCTGGCCCTAGTGCGAGTGGGAGATTGTTAGTTGTATGTATGCCCTAGAGGCCAGTATTGTACAGATTATGTATATTATATTGGATGCTTGGACATATATAGAGATGACTTTCTTGCTCGACATGATAGTATGCTATCTGGTTGCCATTTATCTTAACATGTACACTAGTCTCTTTATACTGTCTTATAGTTACATGTTGGTAAAGCCCTTAGGATGTGTACTTGACTACCTGGACTATGATGCAGATCATACTAGTGGGAACATGGTAGTCCATAAGTACATCCTTCAAGGTCCCTAGTCGTGGGTATCTCGAGACGGGGCATCGATTTACCAGAGTAGACTAGCGTATACGCTTCTCGACCCATGTGATGGGCGATGGATGATCCCATATCCATTGGTGTTTGACATCAGAGATGGTATACGGGTGCTCAGTGGAAACTGGGTACACTGGACGGACTCGCCGAGAACTCCCAGATGGTATTATACCTCACGTCAGATGGCAGTTCTCAGGTGACACTTGTACAGATTAGTCTGTAGACCCGAGATCGTCATGGAGTCTTGTGTGATTCCCACTGTGCTTTGATCTCCACCTTACCACGTCCATGAGGGCGTGCAAAACGGTGGTCTTTGGGTACAGTCCCGAATCACATGGAGGCAATGAGCGATAGGAGGGGTTTCGTCTCTCCCGGTATTGGGGGTTGATGTTGCGCTGTGCTCGATTGGCCGTAACAGGGAAGTCCCTGGCCAGGGCTGATCAGAGATTTGCTGGTAAGTGTTACCAGTAGTTTCTCGACCCGTTATGAGCCTCACATCAGCACGACTTATCGGGTTATTGGGGTCTGACGTATACCACCCCTAGACTTGATATGCGACGTATCAGACGAAGAGACTTGACTGTATGGTAAGTGTTACTGGTCGGATTCGCAGGAGTGTGAGCGGGCTAGCTCGTTGATCTTCTGATCGCTCAATACCCGGGTGGCCGTTACGTTTAGCAGACCGCTTGCGGCTTGTGGGTGCTTGATATGATCATCATCTGCTACCGGCGTATTGACGAGTCTTTAGAGTCCTACACAGAGGTTTCCTGGCTCAAGCGAAACGAAATAGGAGCGCATATGAGATATGTGCAGGACCGAGAATAATGTGTGTATGTGATACCGCATTTCATTCTCGCAATATATGTTTCGAATGGTTATATTCGATATGACCTAGTTATCGAATCATTGATTCGATAAATCGATGCATTGAATACTAGTCGGTTATGTGCGACATGACCGGATCATTGAATCAAGTGTTGATTTAATGATTTAATGTATAATTATATATTTGATATGTTACTTTACATTAACTAGTATTGGTTCACTTTAAACGGATTTTTCTCACATGGATTGCACATTGTATATGTGATATGCTTTCGTGCACTTTTTTGTATCATGTTTGATGATACTTGATCATTATGTTAAGTGTATAGAATTAATCCATGGTTAATATGATAATTAGGGTTTTGCATTTTCATTTATTTATTTATATGTTTATTTATTTATTTAGAAAAGAATAAGATGAGAATGGTGGCTTTCTTTGTCATTTGTTGAAGCTTCATGAAGCTTTGACTTTAGCAACCATCCTTATCTTCATGCTTAACCCTAACCCATCAAAGTGACCATGGTTAATTCTCTACACTTAACCCTAGTTCAAGTTATGATAAGTATTTGATTTATATTTATTTTTATCATAAGACTTATCATAATTTTTTCTAGAGCTCATCTTCTTCTTCTTCTTCAAGCTTGCTACTCCAATGGCAACTTGAGCTTTAGTGAGTTAAATCCAAATCCAAAGTGAACCCACCTCCTATTTCTTCACCCTCTACCTCTTGCCAAGTTGTTTTGGGTGTTTTCTTCACAAGTTTCACAAGTTTGTGAAGTCGGAGCTTGAGTTTGTGCAACCTCGACGTAGATCGTCTTTGACACAAAGCCGACGAGCTATTCCGCTTGCTTTCCCGATGAAGCCGATGATCGAGTCGAGGATTCATGATGGACAGCGAGGACATGACGTTGCGGAGCCATGGAGGTGGAAATCCGGATCTACAAAGGTTGTATATCCGTATCATAGTAGTTAACTGTTAACTAGCTTTCTATTTCGCCTAAACATCTAGTTAAAGATCCGTAGTCTAGGGTTTCTCGGCACTAAAAATTTTAATATGGCATGTTCGATGCCTTGTGAGAACCCACTAGGGTGCCTAGGAACCTTTCATAATTTACCCGATATCTGATAGCCAATGGGTAAGTTTTATTCACGTGGTCCCTAAAAAGTCTGGCATCACGGTCATAACTAATGAGGCTAATGAGTTGATCCAAACACGCACCCAAACTTGGTGGCGCGTATATATTGATTATAGGAAACTCAATACCGTAACGAGGAAAGATCACTTCCCTCTACTTTTCATTGACTAGATGTTAGAACGATTAGCTGGACATGAATACTATTGTTTCTTGGACGGATACTCTGACTATAACCAGATCCCCATCACCGAAAAGGATCAAGATAAAACCATATTTACTTGTCCTTTCGGCACTTTTGCTTATAGACGCATGCCCTTTGGGTTATGCAACACTCCCGCTGCATTTCAACGGTGTATGATGGGGATATTCTCAGACATGGTTGAGAATTTTCTGGAAATATTTATGGATAATTTCTCCATATTTGGGAACTCCTTTGAGGACTGCCTTCGTCATCTTGACGCGGTTCTTACCTGCTGTAAGAATAAGAACTTAATTTTGAATTGGGAAAAATACCATTTTATGGTCCAAGAAGATATTGTCCTTGGACATATAATTTCACGAAAAGGTATTAAGGTTGACAGAGCTAAAATAGATGTCATCCATAACCTCCCTCATCCCAAATCCGTCAAAGATATACGATCCTTCCTTGGCCATGCAGGATTTTATAGGAGATTCATTAAGGACTTTAGCAAAATTGCTAGACACTTAACTCTTCTCTTGGCCAAGGATAAAACATTTCACTTCGATTCGGATTGTGAGAATGTTTTTGAGTCGCTTAAAAGAACTCTCACGACAGCCCCCGTTCTATCATCTCCGGATTGGAACCACCCGTTCGAGCTTATGTGTGATGCATCGGATTTTGCTATTGGTGCGGTCTTAGGACAGCACATTGATAATATGCCACATGTAATTTACTATGCAAGTAGACCTTGAACGATGCATAAATTAATTACACAACTACCGAAAAAGAACTCTTGGCAGTTGTATTTGCTTTAGAAAAATTTAGGCCCTACTTGATTGGCTCGCCAATTGTGGTTTATACTGACCACTCCGCCCTACGACACCTTTTATCGAAGAAGGATGCTAAGGCCTGGCTAATAAGTTGGATCCTGTTGTTACAAGAATTTGATCTTGTCATCCAAGACAAGAGTGGATGTGAAAACGTAGTAGCTGACCATCTTTCACGCATTTTTCTTCACCAATGTTGACCGTGCCGATAAATGACTCATTTCCTGACGAACAGCTTTTGACCGTATCCTACAATCCTTGGTTCGTGGATATTGTGAATTATCTAGCGACGGGACGTATTCTTAGCAATTGGTCGAAACAAGACAAACTTCAATTTCTATCCCAAGTAAAATACTTTTACTGGGATGAACCTTATTTGTTTAAGTATTGTTCTGATCAAATCATTCGCAGGTGTGTCCCTAACGATTAATTCAAGATTGTGTTATCATTTTGTCATGATCAGGCATGTGGCGGTCACTTTGGACTTCGAAAAACGGCGGAGAAAGTTTTTCAATGTGGCTTTTATTGGCCAACACTATTTAAAGATGCTTATGATCATTGCAAAACTTGCCCGTGGTGTCAGCACTTGGGTCGGATTTCACGAAGAAATGAGATGCCGCTCCAACCTATCTTGGTTGTGGAAATATTCGATGTTTGGGGTATTGATTTTATGAGCCCTTTATCCAACTCTTTTGGGTATTGATTACGTCTCGAAATAGGTGGAAGCAATACCGTGTCGCACTAATGACAACAAAGTTGTCATTAAGTTCCTTAAAGAAAATATCTTTTCGCGATTCGGACACCCTCGCGCTATAATTAGCGACAACGGGACGCATTTCTGTAATCGGTCTTTTGAGGCTTTGATGCGGAAATATGCTATCAACCACAAACTTTCTACGCCCTATCATCCCCAAACAAGCGGGCAAGCTGAGATCTCGAATAGGAAAATCAAACAAATTTTGGAGAAGACGGTTTTTAAAAATCGTAAAGATTGGTCAACCAAATTGACGGATGCTCTTTGGGCATTTCGCACCGCTTATAAGACCGATCTTGATATGTCTCATACCGCCTTGTGTTTGGGAAGGCATGCTACCTTCCTGTCGAGATCGAACATAAGGCAATGTGGGCTATTAAAGAGCTAAACTTCGATTTTGATCAAGCTAGCAGTTACCGGAAGCTGCAATTGAATGAGCTAAGCGAATTTCACGATGAAGCTTATGATAATACGGAGATAGTAAAGAACCGGACTAAAGTGTTCCACGATAAAATCCTTTTTAGAAAAACTCACACCGGGACAACAAGTCCTTCTTTATAATTCACGACTCCATCTTCATCCGAGTAAGCTTAAATATCGTTGGAAATGACCTTTTGTGGTGCGGTATGTACACCCGCACGGGGCAGTAGAAGTTGAAAATATAAAAAATGGTTCAATTTTTAAAGTAAATGGGCATAGATTAAAACCGTATTTCTCTGCTGACCCAGCGGAGGAGCTCCTGTTTTTACAGGAGCCGCTTTATCATAACTAAATTCCTCCGCCTCACCTCCATGTTTCGGTAACATTGTATCATCTTCAAGAATGGAGGTGAGTGAAAAACAGGACTTAACTGAATATCTGTGCATGCCAAAGAACAAGTTTGGGGGTAGTCTTCATTTATCTATTATTTTACTCCTATTATTATCTCTCCAAGTCTTCAGGTCTATGCTCTTAAAAGACAACATCAGTGAGGACACTGCTGGAAATAGGTTTAGGGGGGAGGTTTGTATTCACTGAATTATCTTTGGCACCGGGCATTAAATTTTTTTTTTATAATAAAAGAGTTTGAAAGTGAAAATTTACATATGAAAGATAGGAATAGTTTGAGAAAAATAAGAAAATTAGATGTTTTCTTAAACGAAACTAGTATTACGTAGTAATGAGTTGTTGTCCCAAGGGTTAGTAAGATGAAGCAAAATTGCTAATCTGAAGATAAAAATAAGTCTGAAAAATAGTCCCTATTCTTAAGGCCAAACATTTGAATGTTGATACCCTATTATACGCACTTACACACATCTTGAAACTTAGGATAGTAGAGGATACTTTGAAATGCTCTCGTCTAAAATCCTTAGTATGAAGGAAAATAAAATAAAATATAAGTGGTGAAGAAAAAAATGAACACTGTTTTATAATTACCAAGGCAGCATAAAAAAAAATATAGCGAGGGTGCTTTATCACCTAGTGCCTTAGACCAACTAGTTTGAGAGCCACTGCTAAGCCTTTAGTGTTGCAAGACGAAGAATTACACCTTAATACGCAAGCACATTTTGTAATCGGTCAGTTAGTACCTCAAGAAGTATTAATGGTCGCATGAAGGATGTGTGAGCAATTTCATAAAAAATTCACCGACTAAAAAGTACTTGGAAGATGGACAAGAGTCTGATAGCTTGAATTGAATTCTCTAAGTATAGGGATGTCTTTTACACACACGTAGGGGTATATGATCAATGTTTGGAAGAAAGATAGGGAGGAAGACTAAAGGCTATGTTTTATTGAGGGATGATGTGATTTCTAATATTTTTTCATGATCATTAAGATAGGGCTGATAGCAACTGAAAAACTGGTGTAATTGAAAACTCTTATTTTCAAGTTCTTTCTTTCATAATTCTTATCTTTGTATGTAATTTTCATTATCTTTCTTTTATTATAGAATTTTATGGGTGTAATCCGCTGAAAAGCCTCAGGAGATAACACTCCTCCTACTAGAGACACCTAGAGGTTTAACGGCTTGTTGCACGTGCTCAGTGCAATCGTGTAGCCTACGAAAGTGTGCTACTTAATTTTTCTTTTTCTTTTCTCCTTCTCTTGAAAAACTATTTTGCTCGGGACGATCAAAGTTAAGTTTGGGGGTACTTGTTCAGTTGATAAAACTGCACTTTTAATATGATATTTTTCCTACTATTTCTATATAGTAAAAGGTGTTTATTATAAATATGACACATATAAGGGTTTATCCGTAAAAATACTATGTTCATGTGTTTATATATTATAATTAAAATTATGAAGGAAAATGTAAGCATATAATATTCATGTAATATTTGGTCTATTTAAATATGCTTACCTTATTAAATATATTTGACCAATTCTCTTAAAAATAAAATATCATGAAAAATGGTTAAGATAATATCTCAATATAAATAAATTCTACAAATATCATTTATTGAGATAATTGTGCGGAATTATATCATGACTGAAATCAAGGAAATCCGAGTTTGCGAGATCAAATCTACCGAAGATATTCAAGTAAATTGAAGAAACCAATTCTGGCAGAAACGTAGAAAAGATTTTCAAAGTCTAGATATTCAAAAGATCACCAAGTGCTACAGAGCTGAAGCCCCAGAAATTGGAACCCAAGATCCCACCAGAGAGCGGCGGTTCCGCGGCCAAAACCCACTATTGGCGGCGGATCCGCGGCCTGTTAGGGGAGTTGGGATATTGGATTTTCTACGCAGGATTTTATCAACAAACCCTAACTAACACGATTTAGGGTTTTCAACTTCTGTGACTATAAATAGAACCGAGAGCCTCTTGGAAAATTAATCAAACCGACGCGATCATGAAGTCCACGACGGCTCAAGAATCCAGGTTGATCATCGACAGTTCATCTACCTCCTTAAGAAGAGATCGAGAAGCAAACTAGGGTTTTGTAATCATTTTCTAAAGGAACAAAGTGTACTTGATCTTGTTGATTAATAAAGGTAGTTATTTTTTTATATCATTTTATTCTTATTGCATTTTTTTTACATCATGATCTCTATCTCTTCTTTTATCTCTAACATGCGTGAGTAATTCTCCACTTGTTAGGGTTCGTAGGATTATGGTAGATCAATGAATGATGAAGATCCTTAAACTCTTTTTACGTTCTATAAAGTTTATAAACTTTATCAAAAGAATAGTTAACATCCTAATCGGGTGCACTATCAATTCATTGATATTCATGACGACGATTAGAGATTAGATTAACAATTGTTTTGGTAAAGGCTAGACATGAACGGAGATCCATGTCAAGTTAGGGGTTAAGAGTGGGAACCCTATTCCCTCCAGAAACCCTAATCTACATGCATCACTGTCGATCTAGTTTTAAATCTATTAAATGATAAAAGGAGTAATCTTTAATTAATCATCCATGACTACTAAATCTTAACGAACCCTACAATCCCCCTTCTAATACAAAACCTACATCCGTAGTTAATCTAGATCTATATCCTGCATCCGTGTTTGACGTGGATCTAGAATCTACAACCATTCTTCACCATTCTTTATTCTTCCTCCTTTCCTAATCAATACGCCTAAAGATTAAAAGATTCAACGTTTCCCTGAGGACGACCCATACTCATCTCGGTCTAGCTACACGCGACACCGTTATTGATTGCAGTTACTACACACACTTTACAGATCAATCATGTGTCATCAAGTCAAGGCCGAACATCAAAGGATAGCTGGTTTATTGCAACCACTTCCGATTCCTCAGTAGAAGTGGGAACATATAACCATGGATTTCTTGACTGATTTACCGCGGAGTCCATAGGGCAATAATGAAGTTTGGGTGATTGTTGATCGATTGACTACGGGAGCTCATTACATACCGTTTCGAGTTGGTCAGTTGATGAAAGCTTTAGAAGAGTGGTACATGCAGAAGATTATGAGATTGCATGGAGTACCTATGAGCATCGTTTTCGATCGTGATACCCGATTCTTACCGTACTTTTGGAGAAGTTTACAGAAAAATTTGTGGACTCGACTGAAGTTACCACCGCTTATTATCCCCAGACAGACGGTCAATCAGAAAGGACGATCCAAACTCTTGAAGATATGTTGAGAGCATGCATGTTAGACTTCATGGGTTTATGCGAGGATCGTTTGCATTTGGTGGAGTTTTCGTATAACAACAATTTCCTTGCGACTATATAGATGGCTCCATTCGAAGCATTATATGGTCACAAGTGTCGCTCGCCCTTCTGTTGGGACGACATTGGAGAAATAAGATTATTGGGACCGGATCTAATTGTGCAAACCGTGGAGAAAATTTATACGATCCGAACTCATATGAAGGCAGTGCAAGATTGGCAGAAAAGTTGGGCCGATACAGGTCGAAGACCTCTAGAGTTTGCAGTTGGTGATCTTGTATTCCTGAAGATATCACCAACCAGAGGAGTGATTTGATTTGGTAGTCAAGGAAATCTTAGTCCTCGATTCGTGATGCCTTTTGATATTATCGAGTGCGTTGGAAAAGTAGCTTATCAACTGGCTTTACCACCATCTTTGGCGAGTGTTCACGGTGTGTTTCATGTATCTCAACACCACAAGTACGTTCGAGATGAGACGCACATCCTAGATCACTCGGGGCTAACAGTAAGGGAAGACTTGACAAACGGAGAACGACCGATGGCGATTGTAGATCGGAAAAAAGGTCCTCAAGAACAAGGTTATCCCTCTCGTACTTGTTTCATGGGGGAATCGTTCGCACGAAGAATCAACTTGAGAACGAGAAGACGAGATTTGACGGAAGTTTCCACACCTCTTTTCTTAGATTCATGTTTTCTTGTCTTTTCTTGTTCCGGGAATTTCGAGGACGAAATTCTTTTTGTAGTTGGGTATAATATAACACCCTAGTTCATTTATACCATATTCTTTTTGAGTATTTTCTAATCTTGTTGCAATTTCGTGATTTTTATTTGTTTTGGCTACGGAAGTGTTTTGGTATCTGTGTTTAGTATCCGACCCGACCCGCATGCTTGAAACCCGTCTTAGTTCTTGATTACGGCATATCCTTACTAGTACTAAGGATCCGTGCACACATATGTTCTGTATACATGTATCTTATATCTAGTATTGCATATATTTTCAAATACTACAAATTATAGTCAAATAATATATTTTAAATATCTAGCATGGCCTGTATCATACCCAATACCCTATGGTTGCATCTGTACATTGTGTTCACTTCCTGTTTGTTGTAACGGACTCGTCGGATCGCTACGTTCATTTACGTGTATCCGTTCTTGGGGGTATGCATTTTCTTAAACAGGACATCGCATTATGGTTTTGGTTGATGCGTATATTATCCGTATTTTCAAACTAGATTTTTAGACAGGATCCGGGAATTTTTTAGAGTATTTTTGTACTTACTATAAATCCGGTAAAATATATTATATTATATTTCAAGAACCTAATATATATATATATATATATTTATAATCCTAAAAAATTATCTATACCCATTTTCTCTCTCCTCTCGCTTTATTCTCTCTATCTCTCTCTTCTAAATCTCTCTCTCTCCTCAATACTCTCTCTTCCGTATCTACTCTCTTTCTCCACTTTCTCTATATAAATAAATATATATATATATTAATTTTTTAAATCTAATTATATAACCTCACAGCCTCCTTCTCTTTCTCTCTCTTCTTCTTCTTCATCTTCTTCTTTCCCATCGTCTTCTTTCACTGCGAGAACCCTAACCCACGCCTCACCCTTGCCATCGCCGCCGCCACTTTCGCCTTCATCCCCTCAACATCTCCTTGCCCTTGTCATCATCACCTCCACCTTTATCACCTCTCTCCATCATGACCCAATCCCTGCAAACCCAACACCCGAGCTCCCACGCAACCCATCGCCTCCACCGCCGACCTCGTCGTCGCCTCCTCCGTCTCCTCACCTCCCTCTCTTCTCCCGACCTCCTGACACCACCTCATCTTCCTCTGCTCCTCTCTCTCATTTCCCGAGCTCCTCATCACCCCCGACACCCAACAAACGCAACTCGACGAGATCCCTGCATCCCACGACCACCTAAAACCCCGACCCCGACCTCGACATCACCCCTTTCTCCTCTCCTCTTCTCCTATCCTGAGCATCCCCAACAACACCTGCAAACCTCGACTCACTCCCTGCATAAGAACCCGACCCTAACAACCAACCCGAGAAACCCAACCTTGCCGTGGACTCGTCATCATCATCACCTTGCTGTGGTTCTCACCATCCTAGAATCCAGAGCAGAGCAACCCCCATTCCTCTTCTCCTTTCATTCCTCTTCTTTCTTTCTTTCTTTTCTTACTTTCTTTGTTTTTCCGGCCATCGCCGGAGACGCGCACGTCACCGACGATGTGGGCGATCCAGTCGTCGTCCCCATCCAGCATGGTCATGTTCTTGAGTAGCCAAGTTCAGTCCTGTACGCGCATGTATGCATCGCGACGTTTATCCGACGTCGAACGCAGCGTACATGCCCCGCCATGAGATCTGATCAGGCAAGTTTATCTTGCTACATGCTATGCTACTATATTTATATTTATATGAATAAAAATAATACGTGTATTTTTAATTATGCATCTGATGTTATAGTTTACCGTTTTTCGATATCCGTTCGTATCCGTACTGTCTATTGCATATCTAGTTGCATGCTGAAATCTCATTATATCATGTTACTTTTATTTTAGTACAATATTCTATATAGTAATATCATACGTAGTCTTGGATATGTATAAAATGTTATCACAGATAGACACATATGCATCCCGATATACATTATGCTTACCGTGTTCAGATTTTCATTATAGTTTTACATTGGGTATCCATTTGATACATATGCACCACATGACATGCCCTGATACACTACTTGACTTAATACTTTGATCTTGTTATTAACGCCAACAATCCTGACTTGTTATACTAAAGGACGTAACCTGTTGTCTATATAGACAAAACATGTACCTGCTTGATCCTGTGTTGGCATTAGTTTCATATTATCAATACCTGACATGAACACATGACCTTGGGGGTAAGGGGAAATCAATAATGAAACCTGACTTGTAACTCGACAGTTCGATGTTTATATTGATCAGTCTTTACGGGCTGGGCCTGCCCGGGGATGTTGCTGCTGACATCATTCATCTGTACATGTTACTTGTTTACTGCCTAGCGGCACGTCTCGAATTCAGACCGAGAGTCTTGACCGTGGTCCCGGGCACGCATGGGATACCATTGAGTTATATTGACCATTCTATTAAATTGATTTCAATGACTTTAGAGTAGATATCCCAGTAGCACAGTTTAAATTACTCATCGTACTTCACATACACATACATACCTCACTGTTTATATTCGTGTTATTCTTTATATTCTTGTTTACCTATATTGTTACATCCTGGTTATTACTATTGTTTGATATTATAACGCACTGACATCTGGGTTTTGCATGGCCCAATTCCTCTATCTTTATCGCAGGCTGAATATGAGTACTTTAGCCTTCAAGCCGAACAGTGAGGGATTACGTTTAGTGATGTTTAGTTTAGTTAGTTTTTTCGCTGTTTTGTTTCTTGATGTGAGCCCGTATTGGAATGTATTTCCAAATGTTGTTATTGGATATTAATTCATTTCTGCTCATATATTTCTTGACTCTTTTATTTTGGCAAATGGACATGTACTAGCCAGTTTTATTTTTTTTTATCGTTCTTGATATCCTATAGACAGTCGTAATGTGACTGTGGAGGGATAATTCCTAGCCACAGGTAGCATGGTTGGCTCTGTCACGTGTCGTAGTTAGATTACTCTGGGAAGCGGGGTGTGACACTAATGATTTGATCGAAACCTTTGACGTGATGGAGCTCCTCTTTTGTCAGAGATTCTCTAGTGCGGTCTAGTGCACTACAGTGACCGCCTTGGTCAACGAGAGACCCAGATCAAATGAGACATGGCTTCAATACACGATAAGATAGAGAAATCTTTGGTCCAAATGCGAACAAAGAATCATCGAAGCTCCGGCCATAAGTATGTTCGTGAGCACTCTCAATAAGAAGGTGCAAGTATTCCCATATCTAGCCCTTCTCAGCCTAACAACTTTTTAAGAACTTATCGATAAGTTGGCCTAGCTGGATGCGATGAATCAAGTCCTCCCTCTTCCAATGGAGATTCATGAAACGTCAAAGGCAGGGGAAAGGCAGCGTTTGTCTCTAACACGCAGCAACAACCTAACGGTCCTAAGGCGGCTAATTGTCAAAATAACAATCGCATGGGACCCGTTCTTGAAGAAAGGATAGGACAAGAATACTCTTTCCCTCATGATAAAACGAGGATGTTATTTGACCTTGCAATAAAGAGTGTCTTTCTGACTTTTCCCGAGTCACGGAGACCAGCCCAAGACAACGACATCAACAGTCCAACTTATTGCCCATATCATCGGGTGATAAGTCATCCGATTGAAGATTGTTATGAACTAAGTCGAGGACCAGTATAAACATGACAAGTTCATACTCTACGATTAATAAAAAGTGAATCCTCCTCAGAAACATATCTTTAAAGGAACTAACGTACATGGGGCATCCTGCTCGTTCGTCGATGAAACTCTATGGGAGGTAATGTTGTTTCCCAAAACAAAGAGAATGTTAAAGGATCTCCAGGCATGCCTTGCGATCGGGTGGAAAAGCCCACTTAAATCAGAGACCACAGAAAGGATGTTGAAGCCGTGTACAACTTCGAAGGTTATTGATAAAGGGAAAAACCCTGAAGTCAAGTAGTCTTTTAAGAAGAAAAAGAAAAAGAAAGTGAACAAGCTTATACAGCCAGCCGAGCATGTCGACAACCATATAGATATCCAGAAGTATATTAACGCGCTGGAAGAATACAATCAGAAAGCGCGTTTTTCTATTACTCTTGAAGAGTTTATCAAACACATCCTCGAAAATAGCAGAGAGAACGAAGACAATGACTTGGAGGAAGAAACAGAAGACCATGTAGAAAGCTGCCGCATGGTCTCTCACTCCTCCATCTATGATGATGAGGCTCCATCCGCGTCCGAAAGAGATTCAGAAGAACAGGGGGCAGAATCATTACCTGAAGCTCCGAGTTCGCCATGACAGGACCCGATTGAGAAGCTCTTAAAGGATGCCGGAAAAATCAAAGGCGTGAGCTGGCTATCTACTAGAAAGCCAGACAACAACGTCTAATAAAGGACTCCGTGGAAGAAGAGAGTTATGTAACTCCCTAACCAAAGCCAAATGAACAAACGGAGTAGAAGATACTACTGAAGAAAAGCAAGGCCGAGAAACACTTCGCTAAGGCCTTATCCAAAGGGATGAAGCTTTCTCCCCTAAAATGTATACTCCTGAGGTTGTGGACTTTGAAGGTGGAACAGCGCATCGAAAAGAGCATCCTAAATATTGCCTCTACCACCGGAGGGTCTGTCATCCCATCGACGAGTGTAAAACATTAGGAAAATAGTGAAAGAAGTATGTTCTCTATAACATGCATCTTAAAAGAGAGAAGCAGATGGCCAAGGCTCACCCATCCCAAAGTTGTTACATGACCAAGGCTCAAACTTCAAGATAAGAAAGTTCGGTTGTGCCGACTTTCGAAAGTGATTTGGAGGATGAATCTCTCGTCGACCTCCCCTATGTAAGCTTCTCATCAGGAGACGAAGAAAAGGCAAAGTACTGCAACAACATTCGTCTACGGAATCACACTCTCCCAGAAAAGTACCTTGGGCCTGCAAATAAAGATCCCAAGAATCAAGATAAGGGTAAATGGAAAATGCCCGAAGAGATCCTTGATGAAGAAGTGGCCAAATAACTCACTGCCAAGGTGTTAGTGATATATGCCATAGAGTCCATTATTGTATACTACAGGATTGTATATTACATTTTAGAAGCTTAGGATATATGCATGTATAATAACAATCTTGCTTAATATGATAGTATGCTATGTGGTTTGTATCTATTTTAACATATGTATATGTTTCTTTTAATGTATCGCTAATACATGTTGATAAGGCCCTTAGGATTTTTGCTTGACTACCAGCGTTGTAAGGGCATTCACACTAGTGGGGGCTGGGTAGTCTATAAACACATCCTTAAACTTGTCCCTAGTCATAGGATTATTGAGACTAGGCATCATTACTCCAGAGTAGACTAGTGTATACGTTTCTTATCCCCATTAGGAGAGATGGTCTATCCCGTAACCATTGGTATACGGTACTAAAGATAGTATACATGTGCCCATTAGGTAATGAGTTACACTGGAAGGACTCGCTAGGAATGCTGGTTGGTATTATACCTATCATCGGATAGCAGTTCTCTGGTGACATGCGTACAAGTTAGTCTGATGACTTGAAATCACTATTAGTCTCGAGTGTATTCCCACTGTACTTAGATTACTACCTTACCACGGCATTAAAGAGTCATGCAAACAGGTAGTTGTTAGGTGCAGTCTTGAAGCACTTGGAGATAGTAGGTGATAGAAGGGATTTGTCTGTCCCGGTATTGAGAGTTGATATTACGCTGTGTACTGTTGGCCAATACTACAGGTCCCAGGCTAGGGCAAGTGAGATTTACTGGTAGGTACACCAGTAGTTTCTCAGGTTGTATTGGGTTCCACACCGACATGACTTATCACAATATTAGGGGACTGATGTTCACCACCCCCTAGGCCCGATATACAATACTCTTAGATGAACAAACCAGACTATATGGAGAATGTCACCTATAGGCTCAGTAGGGGTTCGGATGAGTTTTCTTGTCGATCTTCCTTTCGACAGATACCTGTGTAGCTGTTACGTATAGCTAGTGCTATTGACGTGCTTATGGTTAACCCCTCTGCCCGCGTATTGTTTAGTCTTTAGAGTCTCACACAAAGAGTTTTTCGGTTCAGGAGAAACGATGTAGTTTGCTTATTTCGATACACTCAAGTGTTCGATTAAACATGTGTATTTATACACGTGCTTTAATCATTCTATTTAGTAGTACAACAGGTTTGAAAGACAACCAGTTTTGATGCTAATATTATATTTCTCTCTTTTAGGTATTTGTATTTTAACACAAATACGGTATTTATACCAATACGAGTATTTGTATGAATACGGGTATGTTTTTATACAAATACATGTATTTCTTTCTAAATATGAATACGTGTATTTTGTATTTTTGGTACAAATACGGTATTTGTATTTTAGTTGAAAAACGGTATATGTATTTATTATAAATATGGGTTTTGGTTTACTTATTTATATACATACATTTATATGTGTGTGCGTGTGTGTGCGCGCGCGCGCGCGCGCACCAAGAGGTGGCTACTCTCTCTCTCTCTCTCTCATTTCTTCATGAATGATGGAGAAGTGTGTGGGGTTATGACTCACACTAGTGAGTTGCTAGCCTACCCACTTGTTTGTATTTTAGTATAAAGAGATAAGGGAAAGAGATTGGGATTTTTATCAAGTGGAGGTTTTTCTCTAGTTGCCATTCTCTCTTCTTCTTTTGCTCACTAGAGATTAGAGAAAAATTAAAAAAAAGAGCATCTTGTCTTAAACTACACCCCTGAGTATCTAGTCCTTGCAAGGATTGATTTTTAGTTGGTTCATAGAAGCTATCGCTTAAACCGGCATCCTCAGGTAAATCATCTTCGACACGGGAGAACGACTTCGAGAACTTGTTCCATCAACCCTACAAGCTTGAAGGGTGAACCTTTCAACACCCTAAGGACCGACTTCAATGGTTGTAGTACTAACTCCGTAGCTAAACCTCTGGTAGTTAAGTTTAGTTTAGAGTTTGGAGCTTTTATTCTATGGTTTTAGTGTGTAGTGCTCAAGTATTTTTAAAGTTTTTGATTCCGCAAAGCCGTAGTAGTCACGGCAAGGAGCATTATGAACTTTCACTGGTATTAGAGCCTACCCAAATACTTAACTAATGGAATAAACAAAGTTTAAAGTTTCGAAATCGAAATAGTTCCGTATCGAAAATCCAAACTCCAAGTTTATGTAAAAAACTTTTTGATCTCTGGAAATTATTTTTCCTATTGCAGAGAGATCTATATGCTATTAGATTACCACTGTAGAAACACGAGAGCACAATTTGCGGTTTTATTCTTATTTCCCGCAATTTGCAGCCGTACATTTGAGTTTGGTATTGTGCTTCGATCTGTGGTCTGGTCACTTGGATTTAGGGTTTTTGTGATACTTAATTTTGGCCCAGATTTTATATAGTGTTATCTTTGTATTCGAGCTTCACGGAATGTTTCGAAGTCAAGATTTTAGCATTGTTTGTTCGCTTTTCATTTTTATATGTGTTTCTAAATGTCGACTAATTGCTATACGTCGATTAGAAGGGGTTGCACATATCTTTCGTCTTGTTGTTGCTTGTTTGTGGATATGAAGTATTGGATCGTCATGTTGAATAGTCGGGGATGTGAGAAGAGTGTTCTTTTCTTTTCATTCATGTAATTTATAAAGTGATGTAATATTCTTTTGCGTATTATTCTTGCTCAGGACCAAGTTCCCCCCGGATTCAGGGTAAGATTCCAATAATAGCTTTTTGACTTTCTTAAGTCACAGGAACTTCCGGGCTGAGATTGTAGCCACCGTTGTATTGTTCATTTACTTTTCATGCACTTAGGATAGACCTAAGGTGGGGTGCATAAATTACCGGCTTCCTGAAGTGCCGAGTGACTTACTCATCTCATTGAGGGAGGTTGCTTTACTTCGAGGATTTGACGGGTAGTTTTTCGCACTCGTAGGGGTCTACGGTGAGGGTTTTGAATATTCATCATAACCGTGGAATCCGTTTTTCGTTAGAGGCTAAAACAAAACACGGAAATCTTAGTATATGCAATATTTTCATCTGTGTTGCTTTAGCTGTGATCTATGATCTGTGATGACTATTATCGTGTGAGACGGATGAATATATATAGATTATATATAATAAACGTTGCTTATGTTTTACAACCGTGGTAGCCCTGCTCCTGCCCAGCCGTAAGTTAAGTAACCTTATGGTGAAGACCCAGGGCCCCGTAGCGAATGCGAATGTCATAAGCATATGTTCTATTTTCATTTCTTCTGCAACGATAGGGTTAAATGATGGGACATCATTAATTTTGATTAGTGCAAAGAAAACAAACCAAAAGTTTAAATCATTGGAAAAATTTAAAAACCTCTCGGTTTTCTTAAAAAACAACTTTTAAATGTGGAGCATAAACCACTCCTTTTAAAAGCTATTCAGGTTCCTTTGACTATATCAAGTTCATTACATTCACGGTTTTTGCCAAAACCTGCCATAACCTTTTATCATTTAAGATGGGTATCTACTAGTATTCATGCTATATATTTTGACCTTCGCCAAGGCATAGTGATCGGTTGCTATTTGGATTTTTGTCAATAGCATAGATAGATGCGTTAATCTAGGACATGCTTACAACCATTTTGGCATTCGTCAAGAGTTCGTATGAATGTGTCTAGTTTAACCAGGACAATGATGGGTAGAACTTGACTTGTATCTTATGATATTTTGGCCTTCATCAAAGTCATAACCGTCTGGGGCAAAAATTCACATCGGGAGTTTCAAAGGAAAAATAAACTTTCTAGTTTTGCATACCATCCGGAGTGTGATGATTTTGGTAGGATTCCTTCAAAATTATCACACAATGATAGTTGGATCCCGATCCTACCGTGAGTAATTATTATTACTCTTCGGGAGAGTTTTTTCACTTTACGATCAATGCAACAACTCGTAGGTGTCTAGAAAGATGTTAGCGGGGCAACGCCTCCAGGGAAAAGTGGTTATTTAATTAAGGAATATCATGAAAGCATTATAAATATTCCCTCAGAATACCGACACTCGCCTGGACAAACGGTTAAAACAAGAATTGTAGGGTGTGCTTAATCCCGCTAGTTCTTCTTTTATGGTTTAAAGAAAAATTCGAGGAAGCAATGGGAGCCATCCTGTTTAGATAAACTAAAAATCAATATAAACTTACAAGAGCATATATACTGAGTGTTTATTCTCTCTCTCTCTCTCTCCTATTTACAGCGACTAAGATGACCGGACTTAAGTTACTATTGGATAAAAATATATTGATGGGATCAAATTATAAAAATTGGCTAAGGAATGTCCATATGGCCATTACTTATGATAAGTTAGGCTATCTCTTTACTACTAAAATCCCCGCCGTCCCAGGTCTAGGTTCCACCGTCACGGATAAAGAGATCCGTAAGACATGGAAAATAGATAGTGCGAAAGCCAAGTGCCTCGTGCTGGCCTCTATGGATAATGAACTCCAGAAGCGGCATGAGAAGATGGACTTAGCTTCCATATTCCTCCATACTAAGGATTTATATGGAAAGTAATCTCGTATCGCAAGGTACGAGACCTCGAAGAAACTCTTTTAGGCAAGATTGGCTGTCGGGTCATCTGTAGGGGACCACGCCCTTAAGATAATCAGCTTTATTGAAGAGCGTGCGGACCTTGGGACCATTTTGGAGAACGAGTTGTATACGGACATGATTCTACAGCCCCTCCCCTTTACCTATGCCCAGCTTATATTGAATTTCAATATTTAAGGGAAGGAAGTTACACTTCCAGGGCTCCTCTGTTAGGAATATGTATGCCTTAGAGGCCATTATTGTATATTATAATAGATGCTTGGAGATATATATAGAGGACTTTCTTTCTTGACATGACAGTATGCTATCTGGTTTCTCTTTATCTTAACATATACACTTGTATTATTATATTGTCTCTCTTATACATGTTGATAAAGCCTTTAAGATGTTAGCTTGACTTCCTGGACTATGATGCAGATCATACTACTGGGACCTGGATAATCTACAAGAACATCCTTTAATTATTCCTAGTCGTGGGAATATCGAGACAGGGCATTGATATTGTAGAGTAGACTAGTGTGTACGTTTCTAGACCCTGTTTGGGGGCGATGGTTGATCCCATAACCATTGGTGTTTGACATCAAAGATTGTACGTAGGTGCTCATTAGAGAATGTGTACACCAAACAGGACTCGTCGAGAACTCCTAAATGCTACCATACCTATCGCCAGATAGCAGTTCTTTGGTGACACTGGTACAGGTTAGCCTGTAGACTAAAGATCGTCATAGAGTCTTGTGTGACTCCTACTGTTTTTTGATTTACTCCCTACCATGGCTCAAAGGAGTCATGCAAACAGGTGGATTTTGGGTACAGTCCCGAGTCACATGGGGGAAATGAGCGATAGGAGGGGTTTCGTCTCTCCTGCTATAAGGAGTTGATGTTGCGCTATGGTCGATTGGCTATAACAGTAAGTCCCTGGTTAGGGCTGATGAAATTCACTGGTAAGAATTATCATTAGTTTCTCGAACCGTTATGAGCCATACATCAGCATGACTTATCAAGTTACTGGGGTCTGACGATTCCACCCCTAGACTTGATATGTGACATATCAGACGAAGAGACCGGACTATATAGTAAGTGTTACTTATAGGCTTCATAAGAGTTTAGGAAAGCTTGCTTGTTGATCTTCTAATCGCTCAATACCTGGGTAGTCATTACGTCTAGCTAGTACCGCCAACGGCTTGTGGGTGACTGATGTGATCATCACCTACTACTGGTGCGTTGACGAATTTTTAGAGTCCCACACAGAAGTTTCATAGTTCAAGCGAAACGAAATAGGGCACATATGCTGATATGTATGGGAGCCTAATTAAATACGTGTATGTGATACCGTATTGTAATCTGGCAATAATCTGATATCGATTAGGTTATATATGATATGACCGGATTATTGAATCAAGTGTTGATTTGATAATGTGATATACAGATAAATGATTTTAGTCGGTTATATGTGATATAACCGGATTATTAAATCAAGTGTTGATTTAATAATATGATATAAATTTATATTTGATATAATTATATATTAACTAATATTATTGCTCAGTAATTATTTTCTTATATATATATATATATATGAAGCATGGTTCATTTTCTATTTTGGGAAAATAGAAAATGAGGTGGAAAATTGAGGAGATATTTGAGGAATGGTGAAGCATGGCTTTGTTGATTAATATATTGGTCTTGACTCACCATTGAAGCATGGTTCTCATTATTTATTTGATAAATATTGGATGGTTCAATAAGTGAAAAAGTGAATAAGCCATTCTTCACATGATAGTTCATTTTGTGCTTGAGCTCATTTTTCATGAGCTCATATCCTTCTAGCTCTCTTCATCTTCTTCCTCCTCATTATCCAAGCCCTAACCCTCACATGTGATGTGAACAATATGGCTTTAGGTAAATATTAGTGAGCTTATAACCCCTACTTCATCATCCTACACTAGATTAGCACTTAGATGTAGCGTGTTTACTTCACTAAAGAAAGTTTGGTGAAGAGGTAGCTTGGATTAGCGGAGCTTTGGGTGGATCATCTTCAGCATGAAGATCTCATAGTAAGCTTGTACCTTCTTCTAGTGGAGCCTAGTGGAGTCGTAGGGACTACAACCAGGAGCTTTAGAAGTGAAGGACACGGTCATCAAAGGTTGTTACCTCCTTCACATGCTTTAGTTTAGCTTATATCATCATAGAAACCCTAATTATCTAGTTAGATCTATTTTAGTGTTCCTTAGCATCATGAATTTTTGAAAATTGCATGCTTGATGCCCGTTGTAACCTTGTCGTGGTGCTAGGAAACACTTTCATGGTATCAGACCCAAGATAGACCATTAGGGTAAGTCTTTACGACGTTAAAGTGTTCGATCGGTTTTCGAAGCCCGGAATTTGTTAAGTTTCTGTCGATTTTTCAAAAGTTGGAATTTTCGTGATTAAAAATATTCAGAAATTCATGCAGGGTATTTTATGGATCCCCATGAAATTAGAAACCCTAATTCCCTAAAAGCGTCGCGGAACCGCAGCCCAAACGCCAGTTTGGCCGCGGTTCCACGGCATGTTTTTGGTATTTTGGATTTTTTTTCTTGTGCTGCTCCATGGTTATATTTGGCACTTTCTGAGTGTTTTTAATGATGCTCAAGTTATTGAGATCTTTGGGATTTATGGGTGTTTGATAAATCGATCGAAATGTTTAACGTCGTCTAGATTTTTGATGATATATGATACAATATTTAGAATCCAGGATAATTAGTTTTGTGAAAACTAGTTAGTATATTGTAAAACTATCATTTTAGTCTCGGATAATCGGTTGCCACGGAGTTTTGATTCGGATCAAAACTCCGTCGCAATCGCGTTTTGTACACGAAGACTCGTCGAGTAACTCTAGTAGATAGCCACGCCCCATAGCCTCGACTAAGTGACTCTAGGAGAACTCCGTTGCTAAAAGAATCCATTCAGGTGCTCGCGGCCACGGTGTTCCGCCTTAGTGCACTTTGTCGACAGCATCAGGGGTGTGGCCATCTACTAAAGTTCCCGACGAGCATTCGATCAGGTATTCGGAAATCTTGTTGAATTATCCGACTAAGTAATTGAAAAGTGTTTCCAATTTAAGACTAAAATACAAGGTTTATAGGATTAGGCATGAAATCCGGAATATGAGATATTCCGGGTTTATGATGTTTAAGGATATGCGGATTCTAATTATTGTAGTTTTTTATTTCTTTTCTGCGACTGTAAGTGTAATATGTGGGGTGTCTCCGATCTCGTTGCTATATGTCAACGACATTCGGGATACGCATATTTACATACGTTGATAACATATGATGTGATGTGTTGCTGTGATATGTAATATTGGATCGTCATGATTAAATAGTCGAGGGGTTTTATGTAAGATGAGAGTTTTGTATTTTCATTCAAGTAAAATCTGTATGTAATATTCTTTTATTGGGACACTTCTGGGTTGAGGATGATGTCACCACTGATGTATATTATTTATTTTTCCGCATTATGATAGACCCAAGATGGGGGGAATAAGTAACCGGGTTCTAGATTCCAGTGGGTGGCCATCTCGAGGAGTCAAGACCGGGTCTCCTAACTCTACAATTGGCAGGGTTACTTGCCGCTCTCGTAGGGGTCTAGAGATGTGGATTTGGCTATTCATCACGACCATAGAATCCGTGTTTTTCTTTACTGGCTTGATTTAAAACACGAACCTCCTATTATATCCAATATTTCATATGTTGACTTCTGCTGCTTAAATCTGTGATGCGATCATATAACTGCGTGAGACGAATGCTATATATGTATATATATAATAATAATAATAAATATTGTTTATGTTTTGCACCCTCGCTAGTCCAGCCCCCGCTCTGCTGTTAATTAAGTAACTTAATGGTGCATGACGGGGCTCCGTAGCAAATACGGATGATATAAGCGTACGATCTTTTTTCGTTTCTTTTCTGTTATGTTTAGAAAACATTATATGATGGGACTTCATTAATGACATTAATGAAAAGATAAGAAACCTAAAATGTTGTAAAATCAAGATTTTCAAAAAGGTAGCACTAGTTCTTGCTTTGCATAGTGGTATTTCTTAATGGAAATCCAGCACCTCATTCGATGAGGAAAGAGCCGAGATCCCTTCACCGGGAGTGACCTATTTAGAGAAACTAGAAAATGCTACAACCCACTAGATTTGTTTTTCAAGCTGCTTTAGTTCTTGCTTTTCATAGTGGTATTCCTTGATGGATATCCAGCACCTCATTCGATGAGAAAAGAGCCGAAATCCTTTCACCGGGAGTGGCCTCTTTAGCAAAACTAGCAGATGCTACAAAAATACTCAATTTTAAAACAGAGCTTAAACCACTCTAAATCACCTAATTCTACAATGATATCAAGTTCATTACATTAAAGGTTTTCATCAAAACCATTCGTAGCCCACCGTCCTTTCAGATAAGTGATATTTAGTATTTGTGCTGCTTTTGTTGACCTTGTCAAGGAGTAGTGTGCGGTAGCTGATTAGTGCTTATCTGCCAGCATGTGATGTGATTGGATTAGGGTAGTCGAACGGCTTTATTGACCTTGGTAAGGGTCGTACGAGTAGGTTTAATTCAATCACGAAATGATGGGTAGAACTTGACTAGCGCTTATAATTTGTTGACATTGTTAAGGTCATAAGTGGCTAGGGGTAAAAACAGATATTTGGAATTTCAAGTGTTGAAATTTGCAATGAGATTGCATACCTTCTATGAGATAGTTGGATCCCGATACCCTCTGCGAGTAAAAGTTACTCCTGTAAGAGTTTTACACTTTACAATTAGTTGATCAAGTAAGTATCTAAGAAAGGTGTTAATGGGGTTATGCCCCTGCGGAAATGAGGTTATTTAATTAGTTCCATGGGAAAGCATGAGGAGACTCTATCGGATTACCAATACCTGCCTGGCCGAACGATTGGCGAACTTGTAGGGTGTAATTAATCTCAGCTAATCATACCTTTTAGGGTTTGAAGGAAGATTTGATAAAAATAGTAGGAGCCATCCTAATTAGATAAGATAATAACCAATTTAATCTTGCAAGAGTACACGCTAAACTGTTTCCCCCTCTCTCTCCAGGTAGCGACCAATGACACGCCTTAATCAAGATAATAATATTGATATATTGACCGAACTAGCCTTTTATACTGAGCTGAGGAACGTTGGTCCTGCTCTATCTTATGACTGCCATAAGTCTGAGCAAGGAATAGAGCAATATCTGGATTCCCACGACACCCAAACAAAGGATCATGCTGATGGATCTTCTTCGGGTGTGTTCGTTACCGAGAATTGTTTCTCAGTTTGCTCTATGACCTCGGTATTGGATACTAGATCAGGATCCCACGTATGTAATGACTCAATTTTTAATGTACATAATTTTTAAAAGTTATTGTACAGAATAGAGTATATGCAAGTCTGAGAAAACTTTAAGCATTTAATTTGCTTTTGAACAGTAATAAAGCACTTGTAGCTCATTAGTAAAGCGTTGCACTGCTGTGACGTAGCCCCTGTGTTCGAATCCCACCGGCTACATATTATTTTTAAATGATTTTTCTTTAAACTTTTTGGCAGCCTGAAAGTTTACACATGCAAAACACGTAAAAATGAAAAGTCAGATTAATCAAACATGTGCACAGGGTTATATGAACAGACACCAATACGTGGCATCAATCCAGACCGCACCCCCACTTAAACGACCGGCGAAGATCGCATTCTGGCCGGCGCCACCGGGCCAGACCGTCGGTAATGGCCCTAATTTTTACTCACCTGACCTTTGGCCTACCCCCTTAACTCTGATTATGTTTGATTTCTCTGCATTTATCCAGAGAGTGTAATTTCACTCTTTAATTTTATTTTAAATGCATTTGTAATTCCTTCCTTCAATCCTCAAAACCCTAATTTCTCCTATAAATACCATCCCATACCCTAGCCCTCTCCATTCTGAAATCTATTGTCAAAACTCTCAAATTTTTCCAAGTCAAAGAAGTGTACAAGTGGAGTTAGCCCAAGGTCACTTTCCTGCGACGACTCGGGAAGATTCCAGCGACACCGTGACTCCACAAACCTTCCAAAACCTTCCTCCAACTTTCCTCTCTACCCTAATCCAATAAGTCCCTTCTCTTCTTTCCTTTTCACCGCTCAAAAAGTTCTCTTTTCAAAACTCATCGGAAGTGGAGTTATTCCGACTTTCGATTCTAAATTTGCTAGAAACAAAATTTTTCTTAATAACCAAACATCCATATTGTTACATCTTGTATAATAATATTAAATGAAATATTGAGAATAAGTTTCAGTTCAAAATAACATGCTATGCAACTTTTATTACATTCTTACGGTTAAATACCACAAACTTTATATTCGACAATTTTATCGTAGTTGCTCATATTACCTTTAGGAAAAGCTCACGAGGTAATGATCTACTTCTCACAACACACATCATGACATAGCACGATTGCTTGAAAACAATATTTTTGTGGCCAATATGACTTTACATTAAAATACCATAACTATTAAAAACCTGTATTCCTTGAATTGTTTTAATTAAATTCCTTACGATTATGTCTCTACAACCAACTTTTGGGAAACCCGATCGGGATGGTGCGAGTTATTGCACATCCTCGGGACTAGTAGGGCGAGATGCAGACCTCCTCACAGAGCATCCGATCTCGATGGAATTTATTAATACAATTTTTAAGAAACGTGATTTCTATTTAATAAATAAATTCTATTTTTAATAATTCTATATATATATATTATCAAAACATCTATTTTATAAAAATAATAAATTTCATGTTTTATAAACCAAAAGATAAGAATCACAAGTTTTATGAAATTACCATCAAAATCCATACTAATTCAATTTAAACTAAAATACCATGTACTATTAAATCTAGATTTATATTCACTAGAATACCTCACATTTAAAAATTACAGCCATGAAAACCCTAAATAAGATAAATAAATACTTGAGAATTATTTTGAAAATATACCAAAACTATTTTTTCATAAAACCTCCTCAAGTTATATTAATTTACAATAAAACCATAGTAAATATATGTTTAAGCGGGACCAATTCTCTTGAGCCTCAGGAAGCCGGAGAAAGTGGGTGCTTGCTTATTTCAGGTAGACAACTAAAACGGGGTTATCAATACGGTAATTGTTTTGGAAAAAGACATAAATCCTGTCGTCCATGTGCGGCAGTGACCGATAATTCCAAAACCTAATTCAGGAATTCAATTCTGTTTAAGTGTCTGACTCAAAATGAGTCTCGGTCTAATCTTAATACAATTCAAACCATGAATATAATTCAAATATAACTCTAATACAACATGAATCCATATATACTAGAAACTTGAACATCAATATCCGAATTCTATTCAAATATCAACATGACTTGAATTGACTGAACAGTGGATATATATTGACTTGACTACATGACTTTCTATTTATATCCTTATCTGTTTACATGAACAATTGATATCATGGTTTTAGCAAGTCTTATATCTACAAAGCAATACAATCAATACAAAAGACATTACGGGATTTTAAGGTGGTAGACTGGTACGGAATGTGTTAGAAGTGGCACGAGACGGTCACTTTAATACACCTAATCTGAATATCCGTTGCCGTTGTCCCGTTGGTTTTGACGGGGCCTTATACTCCATATACCTTAGTCCACGGAGAAAGTTGGACTCCTCTCGTATACACTGGCATATTCTGTACCAAGCTACAAACAACCGCGTTAACATAACAAATATACAATATACCAGTTATATTCTCTTTACCTGTCCATTCTATTTCTATCTCTCTTTTGGGACTTATCGAGCGATTGTTCGTTGACGACATTTCTATTTCTTCTTTTTTTGGAATGTTGTCAGGAGGACCCGATTCTCTGGAGATCGAGCCCAATCAGGAGCATTTGGAGCAGTTCATAGAAGACCCAGAACTCTAGTTCACTTGTATATACTTTTACTTTCAGTTCATGCCATTGTTTAGGCATCGCTTTCTAGTATTGTATTTACTTTTCAGTTGTATTGTAAAGAGATATTTAATCAATAAAAAGTTTTTGTTTATTTATATCTCTTGTCATTTCTTGTGTACATTTATTATATTGCTTATTTACGCTTAGCGTGTTTGCTTTTGAGTAAATACGTAGTTGGCCAGTCACGTCTCCTTACCCGTACTTTAGGAAACGGGGCGTGACAGGTTTTGTTGGCGGCCCATGCAAGGTCAGTTCTGCATGAAGTCCTAAGCAATACATCACAAGAATTATAAGATCATCAAATAAACATTCTTTACATTTCATATTCCTTGAATCTATCCTAACCCTATTTTTCTTTCAAGCTTATGGATTCCCCGAACAACACGAGCACCAACGTGAATGGAAACACTCCCTCACCACTTCCACTAACACAGATCGTAGTAGCTCCAATCAACGAGCAGTCGGTTTTTCTCGAGGAAATCAAAAGCCTCTTGGAGGGACAGCAGTAGCAGACTGCTATTTTATTACGCCGCCCAGAATCAGAGGCACCCGGAGTGAAGCAATTCCGGGAACTGTACCCTAAGAACTTTTCTAGGAAAGAGAGCCCTTTGGAAGCTGAAGAATGGCCTCAGTCAATCGAGGATGATCTAGCAGCAGCACAAGTGCCAGAGATTTCTTGGGTAAGGTTTGCGAAGCTGCAACTCACCGATAATGCTAGAGTTTTGTGGAAGGCAGAAGAAAGCCGTCTTGCCTAGTCGATCGAATGGAAGACATTTCACGATATGTTCGACGCGAAATATTTTTCTGAGACTGCCCGATTTGACATGGAGCAGCAATTCATCCATCTGCAACAAGGTTCGATATGGACCAAATCTGTGGATGAGTATGATTCTAAGTTTACCATACTCAGTAGGTAAGATATGTCTCAATATTCGAATTTTCTAATATCACATAATACACTACTAACACGAAACCATAATAGGTTCGCGGCACACTTGATACCAACTCCAGAGATCAGAGCTCGAAGATTTCAGCAAGGGTTGGACCAGGAGATCCAAGCTGCTTTAGCTACTGGAGATTTCCCAACCCATTACTTAGTTATGAAAGCTGCCCGTCGATACAAGGCAGTAGCGAAGAAGAAGGGCATACCTCAATCTGCCGGTGAGAAGCACCCTGCTACTCAGATAGCAGGAGGAGCATCTTCCAGGCCACCGTTTGTACCCAGGAGACTGGGAGTAACAAATAACCGGTGCAGTCCAGATTTTTGCTTCTATTGCAAAAGGAATGGACACCTGGCGAAAGATTATAGGCATGCTAATCGCCTTTGCTTAGTCTGTGGCTCATCCACACACGATATTGGATCTTTTCCTCGCAGATTCAATCCAAACCCTACACCCAGACCAGCAATCACCTATCCACAGTGGCCAGCTATTCAGGCACCTGCTCCTCGTCTTGCTTTCCCAGCTCCACCTTCCCGTGGGCCTACTGCATCTCCTACTCATCAGTTCCATCAAGCACAAATGAACCTACCTTAAGGACAAAGGAACGGACAGAGGAATGCTCCTCTAGCAAGGAGGAATGTACCGAGGCGACAGGCTTTCACAATGACTATGGAAGAAACTGAAGTCACTGGCCAAGTCATCACTGGTAATCTCCCTTTCTTCTAAAACTTTCTTTCAATCTTTATATATGTCAAAATATCCTTTCCTATACCTAAAACCTATCCCACATAACTTAGGTATGATCTTAGTAGCCTCACTTCCTGCACTAGCGCTCTTCGATACTGGAGCATCTTATTGCTTTATGTCGCAACGGTTCGTCCTAACTCATGCGATTCCATTCAAACCACTCATATCCAGCTGGAATGTCTGTTCTGGGAACGATGTTCTAAAAGCAACGATGGGATATGATCTCTGTCTAGTGGTCATCTACAGCAGAGAATTCTAAGTTGACTTCAAGGTGCTGGACATACCGAATTTCGATGTAGTTTTGGGGATGGATTGGCTAGGAACCTTCTACGCTACCATCGACTGTCGTCAAAGGAGGGTAGTGTTCGAGATTCCAGACCATCCAGTCTTTTATTTCAAAAGTGGAGACCATACACTGGAGCCTAGTACATACAAAGAGAAACCAAAGAAGGTAGTGATTGCAACACTTCAGGCATGAGAAGACAAGCAGGAGGTAGTTCGACGATGTATTTCTTGAAGACATATCAGGTTTGCCTCCCAACCGAGCTCTTGAATTCGGTATTGATTTAGTACCTGGAGCATAACCGGTGATCAAAGCGCTATATCGCTTATGTCCAGAAGGTTTGAAGGAGATCTGTACTCAGTTGGACAAATTTCTGAAGAAAGGATAGATTCGTCCTAGTACTTTAAGTTGGGGATCTCCAGTTTTGCTGGTGAAGAAGAAGGAAGGTTCATACAGAATGCGCGTTGATTATAGAGCTGTGATTGAAGTAACGATAAAGAACAAGTATCCACTATTGCGCATCGACGATTTGTTTGATCAGCTAAGTAGGTCTTGTGTTTTCTTCAAGTTAGATCTTCGTTCGGGTTATCATTAGGTGAAGGTCAAAGGATCTGATATTCCTAAAATGGCATTTAGAACTCTCTATGGACATTACAAATATCTCGTGATGCCATTTGGAGTGACCAACACACCAGCCATATTCATGAACCCGATGAATCAAGTTTTCCGAGAGTACCTAGACATGTTTGTATTCACCTTCATCGACGACATCCTGATGTATTCAAAGAGTCGGAAAGAACACACCGAACATTTACGAATTGTCATGGAGACTTTGTGACAACACCTACTCTATGCCAAATGCAACAAGTGCGGGTTTTGTCTAGATCAAGTCGGATTTCTCAGGCATATAGTTTCAGGCGAAGGAATCTCTGTAGATCCAGCTAAAATATCAGTAGTAAGCGAATGGACGACACCAAAGATAGTGAAGGACATTCGAAGTTTCTTGGGATTAGCAGGATACTACCGAAGATTTATTGAAGGATTTTCAAAGATCGCAACACCCCTGACCAAGCTTACACGTAAAGATGAAGAATTCGTATGGTCAGAAGCATGCGAACGAGCTTTTATAGAACACAATTCAATATTGACATCATCACCTACTCTCGTAATACCGGACCAATCTGGAGGTTTTATAGTGCATTGCGATGGATCCGGTAAGGGATTAGGATGTATTCTACACCAGCACGGTAATGTTGTAGCTTATGCATCAAGACAGCTGAAAGTTCACGAGCGCAACTATCCAAAGCATGATCTGGATTTGGCAGCCGTCATCTTTGCACTCAAGATTTGGCGCTATTATCTTTTTGTTGAACGGGTAGATATATATACTGACTGCAAAAGTCTGAAATATTTGTTTACTCAGAAGGAATTGAACATGCGGCTGAGAAGATAGTTAGAACTTATGGCGGACTTCGACATCAACTTACAATATCATGTAGGGAAAGTGAATATAGTACTTGATGCACTTAGTCGTCAACCACTATCAATGAATCTCACTACACAGTGGAAACTACAGCAAGATTTACACCATATGGAGATAGAAGTGGTTATGCCAGGTAATAGTTCAAAGTTGATGAACTTACAAGTTCAGTCTACTATTGTCAATCAGAATAATGCAGCTCAAGAAAGTGATGCCAAGCTGCAAAAGATCAGAGAACAAGTAGAAAGTGGACTTAGAACAGATTTCATCATTCATGAAGAAGGATTTTTGAGATATAGGAGCAGATTGTGCGTACCACATGGTTCTGTTCGGGAAGAGTTGATGAAAGAAGCTCACAACTCCCATACTCAGTACACCCTGGTGGTACAAAGATATACAAAGATCTACGTCTGTAACATTTCCGAAAAATAAAATATTATTTTTGGGAATTTTTAAAATTTAATATTAATTTTAATGAATATTTTAATATTTCGGTATAATTAAATACCGATAAATGGGGAAAATTTTTGAAATTTTTTGAAATTACTAAAAAGAGGGTGCTTTATGATATTCATGCAAAATATGAAAGTTTATGATTTATTTGACACTATTTTAGTGCTAATCGCGATTAAAAATCGCTAATCGGACTTTAAGCGTGTTTTGTGCAAAACAAGCACCATATCATTTCACACTTGTGTTATATTTTCCTACATGGCTTTATCTTCATTTTTCATTCTTTGTTTTGGGTTTACTATTGCCAAGAGAAGGAAAAGAAAAAGAAAAGAAAAGAAATGAAAATATTAAACAATTATGCATAGTGTGAGGTATGGGCATGAGAGAGAGAGGGTGAGGGGTCAACCATTGGTTATGGCTCCCATTTCATTCTTCATCACCTTCATTTTTCCTCTTCTTCTTGCTCCATGGTAGCAGCTCCTCCCCCCTCCACTTCAAACCCTAAATCATCATCAATTTTTCACTAAAAGCCCATCCCCACTTCACAAATATTTTGCACAAGCTCACAAGCTACACTTTGGACCAAGAAAGTTTGCATTTTGGCGCTGTAGAGGATTCATGGGTGCTAAATGAGGTAATCCTTTCACACTTAGTATAGTTTTTCATTCGCTTTAAACCATTTATGTGTTTAGTGGTGATTTGGTGCGATTGGGTGAACTTTGGAGATTTCTAGAGAGGGTTAGGGTTTGATTTGAGTTGTGATTGTGAATTGAGGCCTAGTGGTGACTTTAAACCCCTCCCAATTGATAGAAACCCAGACCAACCCAACTGAAACCCAAAATATGGAAAAACAGAAACTTTTCATGTCGGTTTTGTGAGTTTTAGGGTGTGCAGGGAAATCTGGAATGAACTGGAACATTTATGAGATAAATAAACAACTTCAAAGACCTAGTTAGTGCCCCCCGAGACCACCCTACAAAGACGACACCCCATCTCTCCAGGAAAACCGAGGAGGCCGGTTTTGGCAAGGGAGTGGCCGGCCACTTGGTGATGGGATGTCTCCAGGTTGTTCCAGTAGCTCATATGTATCCTATACATCACCCCAGAGTTGTTTGCTTACCTTGTTTTCACCTGAGACAAAATCCGGAGCATGTTTTCTTAGTTGTTGCTTTACGTTTAGTGATGTTTATGGATTTAAGTTTTGGTATTTGTGTTTAGCATCGATCACTTGACGTTTGTACGTCTCTATCGGATGTCATTTGGTTAAGTTGCGAGGGCAAACCATAGGTTTGGACCTATGTGAGTTCCGTGTGTCGTTTTGGTTTTCGTGTGTCGTTTCGTCTTCGATTTGGTTTTAATGCGATACGATACGTGTGACATGTAGGTACCCTTACGATGATTCGAGACGATGAAGGAGATGGTGGCGACATCGACATCGGCACTCAAGAAGTAAGGTGAGTAGATTTATATCTACGGGGAGAAGTCGGGTGGATGGCGTATAGCACCCCCACAGTTCGATATATAGTATGCTATATATATACTATATATATATATGATATCTTTTATGTTAGACAAGGATATTCAGGATATGGTTAAGTGTTCATGGATTAGTAGTGTTACTTGCGAAACCATATAGTAGTTGTTGCACCCACACACGCACACACACTTGCATACATTCATTCTTTTACATGTGCGTATATGGGGATATGTACACACACACACACACATGGGTATGGGACTATGTGTGTGTATATATATATATACACGTGTATATATATACATGGATTATGAGGATAGTACTTGGGATTTGAGATGAGTCGATGAGATTGGGCTTGAGGTCGTGAGATCAGTGATGTAACAGGGTTCGTATTTGAGATACGACATGATGTTTTAGCGGGTCCTTTGACGTGGTGTTTTCATACACACGCATGCATACATAGATGGTATCAGTATTGTACTAGACGTAGATCTATACCCCGGATCATGATGTTTGATAAAGAGGATACCAGATGAATAACGTGATTGATGTGACATTGACCCGTACCCAGATTTGGGATGCCGTACGACGGATTTACCGTACGAGCTATATTGATGATAGATCCGCACTCTTGACTTGAGGATGACATATTATATATATTGTATCGTATGGGATGCTTTTGAGGCGGGACCACCGACTGTTATATTTATATATATATATATATATATGTATCGACTCAGATGTTAGGCGGTTTCCTTACCTTTCGATCAGCCATTTAGTTTAGCCCTGAAGTTTACTTGTAAATGATAGATTAGATTCGAGTCATACCTATTTCAAAAACTAACGAATCATGAGTATTTTTAAAGATAGGCCAAGGGATTCTACGGATATTTCAAAGGACGTACATTTTCTTAAAAACACCGTAATCCCTATTTTCTAAACACACGATTCGTATTATTTCAAATGACAAAACTGTACGACTCATACTTAGGCATATGTAGATTCGTTATCATTATATTTGATATTCAGCTCCCGCATATTATTGCTGTTCGCTTCGCATCGCATGCTTATATTGTGTTTTCATATACCATTATTGATATCATGTTGTCAGGACACCAGCACCATTACCGATGATGCGTATGTTCCACGTACACTTACTTGCAGGCTCACACACATGATCATCAGTAATTGCCATGTCACGTACACTTTAGAGAATACTATTTCATTGACATAGCTTGTTAGCTGATAGTTTCGACATGATATTAGTGTACTTGCCTTACATGCCAGTTTAGACATTGCAGTTATCACTTGCTACTTCATGCATATTATTATTCACTGTTATGCTGTATTATGGAGTTTTATGCCTATATTCACTGTTTACTCGCTATTGATGATTGGATTTCGGATTTTCATGAGATTTCCTAGATTTGGGAGAAAACCGCAAGAATATGTATAAACTTCTCTCTCTCTCTTTTTAAAATGAAATGTGCGGTTTTCTCATGATTTATGAGTCGTCCACCATGATGTTTTCTCGGTTATAAGATGGATTTTGAGACCCGATTCAAGGAGTTGGATAAAACGTCTGCGGGTACATGGTGGACCCGGTAAGGTACCCCGGGGCAAGAAGATCGAGGTGTAGACGATGAGCCCGGCAGGGGCAGACTGCCTACCGGTGATTTTACCTGACGCATCGGATATCAGGAGGATACCGTTCGTGGTCATGTGATTGATGTTAGGGGCTGATCCGGACTGACGGCGCCTTAGATAGTGAGATTTGAGATACTGAGATTTTGATATATTGAGGTATTGAGATTTGATTATACAGGCCAGTCCGGATAGCCGGAGCCGGAGATATTGAGATATTGGGATTTATGTTTTGTGTCGCTGCTAGACACTGTTTATGTTGATTTCATTGATGATACCTCGTTTTAAATATACAGAAATCTCACTAAGTTATGAAAGAAGTTTCTTCATTTACATGTATTCTGTTTTCATGCATTCATACCTCATTCATATGATATGTTGCTACTTGAGGCACTGACACGAGCACTCAGTATTACACTTGGGTTAGATGTTTACCTTTGCCACCTTTTCATGCTTTAGACTTTATCATATTGAGGATATATTTATATTTGATCATATTGACCTAGGATTGTATCATACATACAATTTCTGCTCGGTGATGTTTTCTACTCACGAGTTGGCAACTCACCCCCATTGTGCCACAATTTCTTGCAGGTTTTGCCGTACAGGTTCCGTTACGGCTTTGCTGGCACACTGCTTCATTTCTGGATGATTGCTTTGGTAGGTGGGTTCACTCGTATCGTGACCACTATTGTACCTCATTTTATTCAGTTGTATCTAGTGACTCCATCAACCAAACTTGTATATTTATTCAGATTTAGAGACCAGTGATGTTTATTCTTTCGACCTTAGAGTCGCGCGCTGTATTATTATGGATTTCATGTTGTTTTGAGTTTCCTTTTGAGTTTTGATTCTCGCCCTCCGGCGTTGTATACTATATTGCTTGCGTGGTTGTGGCCGTCGATTGATGAAGGGCTAGCTCCCTTTTGGGGATGCGTTTTATTATTGATGTATATATTTATCATGTTGTACCCCGTTAGGGGCCAGTATTTACAAAAGAAACTCTGCCGAAATTTTTAGAAAAGACTTATGATTTTAAAATGCATACTTCAGCTTATGTTGCTAAACTACTTGATTTAAATTGGTTCTTCCTTCACTCTACTGCTTTACTTGGTTTTGTTTTCTGGGTGTTGGCTTACTTAGATTACATACGCCTCGAGACGTTTCGTAATTTAAATGCCGGTCATGTTCCGTACTTTTCGGGTCGTGACAACGTCAACATTACTGGTCGTATGGAATGAAGCGTGAAGTAGCCAGAAATGTAGCCAAATGTTTGGTGTTTCAGCAAGTAAAATCTGAACATCATAGGACTGCTGGTTTACTTCAACCGTTACCTATCCCAGAATGAAAGTGGGAATACATCACCATGGACTTCGTGACTGCACTTCCTCGTAGCACGAAAGGTAATGATACGGTATGGGTTATTGTGGATGGATTCACAAAGTCGGCCAACTTTATTCCATTTCGAGTTGGCCAATCTTCTGAGACACTAGCAAAGAAGTACATTGAATTAAGTCTGAATCTAAGTATGATTTAACTTTTCAAAGTGTACTATCTCTGATACCCATGAACTCATGCAGGAGATCGTGAGATTAAATGGAGTACCGGTTTGTATTGTTTTCGATCATGACACCAGATTCCGATAGCAATTTTGGCAGAGTCTGCAAGCTAACTTGGGAATGAGTCTGAACTTCAACACATCTTACCATCCACAAACAGATGGACAGTCTGAGCGAACGATTCAGATTCTTGAAGATATGCAAACCCAACCATTCTTGTTAGCCATGGTTTAGTCTCTACATGAGTTAGTATATGATACTAATTCACCCATGGTTGCTATTCTCACTCATGGATTAATTCATTCATTATCCACTTCATCTTCTTCTTCATCTCCAAGAGCTCTCAAGGTTTTTAGGAGGGGGAGAAAATTAGTGAGAAAAATAAATCTAAAGTGAGCAAAATTCCTACTTCACTATCCTCTACTAGACTAGCCATTTAGTTTAGGGTGTTTGCTTCACTAATTCCCAATTTGTGAAGAGGTAGCTTGAGTTAGTGCCTCCTCGACGTAGATTGTTACGCCCCGCTTCCCAAAATACGGAATACGAGGGGTAGACAAGGCCAGCCATGCTCCTACGGTCAAGGAAATGCCCTGCCGTAGTCACACTTCGGCTTCTAGTTTTTCATGGTAAACAGTAATTGATGCACAGGTAATGAGAAAATGCAGTAACTGGAAGAAACAATGTAAATACTGACCTGAAGCGGAACAAACGAATGTAACTCGGAATGGCAAGTCAAGAAGTCTGTGATGCACGTCTAGTTCTGGTCCAGGCTAAATCTTCTCCTCACACTGACCATGCATACTCAGGTCGTCAGAGCGACACAAAGGCAATATAATATATATAAATCAAGTGACAGTTCTAATAGTGGTAAAGGATATGAATAACAGTAAATCAATGACAGCATGAGTATGAATGTGCAGTAATTAATGCAGCGGAACAGTAAGACAGTAGAACGATATGTCACGCATGTCAACACAGTATATATGGTATATAAATGTCAGTATTCCTATCAGTCTCTAAGTCTCACTGTACAGGCCACTAAGCCTATCATCAGTCCAAGTGTGAGAATCAACCACTCGCGAGTGTCCTCCACCCAAGGGTAGAACCCAAGGGCAAGGGACCACGGGCCCAGCATGTAACATGTATATCACGGTGTATATCACATACCCTGTAAATCTCCATATATCTCCCTAAATATATAAGCCGGCATGGGACTCCCGAAATTCCGTTGAACTCACACTTAAACTACCCCACACCCCGTGGTCTACATCAAACGCTAACCATAACCCTAAATACTAATCGATCCGTGACAAGTCTGCGCGAGAACTGGAGGCAGGACCTCCATCAAGCACGTCCCGACTAATATCTAAGATAAATGGCAGTGTCGGATGCCTTATCTGTGACACCTGTGCAAGCGCTTCCATAAGTGTCCCATACCACTTATAGTCACACGTACACGCATCCCACAGACGTCGACAATGCAATAGAATAATAGGGTCACTGATTGTGTACAAGTACGTATCACTTTCACTTAATCACGGATACACGAACACTGACTACTTGCCACAATCATCTCTAGAATCTAACACTGGGTAAATGCACGATATCACTAGGTTATCACTACAACGATATGGGTATAATATGATGCGTGAACAGTATATAAGCACGATTAAGGTGTCACAAAACAGTATTTTCCCACTTGCACGATTTATCATGAAACGTACATATATAATTTAGCGAAACGATAAACAGGTAGTAATTAGTATGTTCAGTTTTCCATCCATCAAATTTGGTTTCAAGACAATCGGGTTCCAGGGTCATTAGTTATAACCACTTCATTTTAAGCGCTCGCGGCTGGAAATCCAATTTCAGATTCAGAAGTCCGTTTCGCAATGCATTTTGATCCTAGTTGGGATCGGATTTTAGCGACGCTACAGTTGGATAAATTCTAGGTTTTTCATTAAGGTTTTCAACGTAATAGACGGATCTTCAATCGCGTCTGTACGTCAGGAGATATACTCCATTTAACTCTAATATGTCAGTTCTGATTCTGCTGGGACTGTTAGGTGTCCCGATCTATTAAATTACAGATTAAATATCAAATGATAACGGAACAGAATGAAACCAATGGTGTTACCTAGATAACAGATTCCCTTATAATAAACAGCAGAGTTCCACATCCTACGAGTTAAGGAAATCCTGTGGTACCCATTACGGAACAGCAAGCAACAATTTGAGTCGCTCTGGACTGCAGTCCAGAGTCGTACTCCGATCCAATTATCATCCCAATTTAAGTACAGGAATACCAGGAAACCAGTATAGGGTTAAATTTCGTCGAGTCGGCTTCCATTTGAGCCCTCGAAGGCACCATTCTAGTATGTATTAGATTTATGGTGAATTTAACGGTTTTCAGGTACAATAAAATTCCAGTTTTACGGTTAAACTTGGGGGTAGTTGTTTTAGTCGTTAACGGTCATATTTTCCAGCGAAATTTGCACACATTATCCATCCCTATAAGGGCCAATGCAATATATCCAGTTCTGCCAAATTTGATAATGATTTTCTATGAGAACAAGTATCGAACAGTTTTGTTGTAATATTTTACATAAGGCAAAACATGGGATATATATACGTTTATAATTTGTAGACTAATAATAAATAGGATGTAGCAAGTTGGGACTTGCCTGGAGACGTTGGAGCACACGGTAGTGACACGACACACGTGCGGCATGGCAGTGACACACGCGCGAGCGGTAACGTCAAGATTTGGCCTCGGCTTGAACTGTTTGGCAATTTTTGGTATCCGCCGGTTGATAGGAGAGTGAGAGAGAAAGAGATGGAGTACTGAGAGAGAGAGAGAGTTAGAGAGGCAAAGATTAGAGAGAGGTAGAGAGAGTATAGAGAGAGAGAGAGAAAGAGAGAGAGAAACTGAGAGAGGAACAGAGAGAGGGAGAAGGAGCAGAGAGAGAGAGAGAGAGAAGGAGTTGAGGTGGGGTGAAGGGAAAGCGAGGAGCTTGGGTATCTGGTGGTGTTGGGTCATGAGGCTCGGTGCAGGCGACGGCGGTAGAGCTTGTCGGTGAGGGAAAACGCGAGGTGGGCTCGGTTGGCGACGACGTACTCACGGGAGGAGGGATTAGTTTGATGTGGTGGTGTTTTGGAGGAGGTGCTCGGGTCGATGAGATGAGTTGTGGAAGAAGAGAAGGTGAAAGGTGGTCGAAGTCGTCGTCGTCGACGGCGGCGAGTGATGAAGGTAGTGGGTGCGCGGTGGTGCTTGGAAGGAGAAGGTGGCGGTGGGAGTGCACTGCTGGGGATTGGGTTCGGTGGAGGGGCTCGATGTAGGGAAGAGAAGTGATGGAGGTCGGAGCCCCGGCGAGAGGAGCGGTGAGGGGAATCGGAGTGCGGAGGTCGGTTTTTGGGTGCAGGGGGGAGAGAGAAAGCGAATGGAGGAGACGAGAGGGAAGTGGGAGATGAGGGAAAGTGATGGGAGTAAAGTGGGGTGAACGTTGAGGGAGCGGGTCGCAGGGAAACGTGCGCGTCGTGGGCGCAGGCGTGAGCGGGGGAGGCGGTCGAGGAACAGAAGGCGGGGATTAAGGGAAGTAGCCGTTGGAGACGAGGGAGATGAGGTGCGGGCCGGGTCGGGCTTACGCGAGCGGGCCAAGGGAGTGGGCTGCTGGCAAAATAAAATAAAGGAATTAAAGGGGAATATGGGAACAGAGGGCCTGGCCGGGGTTCTTGGAAAATAAATGGGAATAAAATGAGTGGGCCGGGCCGCGTTGGAGGGTTTGGTGAAGGCTGCTGAGGTGAGATGGGCTTGGCCGGAATTAGAAAGAAATCATTTAATTTTGAGTGGGCTGAGGGACGAGCCACAGAAAATAATAGTTTTAATAGAAAAGAAAATGGGTAGTGGCTGGGGAAAATTAATGTTTGGGTTCTAATACATTAAGTTATAAAAGGGATGCGCATGGATTAAAATGTGGGAAAAATCTGGGTTTGGGTTTAAGGAGGAGTTTTAAAAATAAATAAACTAATAAATAATTATAAGAAAATTTAAATAAATTTTATAAATGAAATGGAATTACAGATATTAGTATAAAAAGGGCTGGGTGTTACATCATACCACCCTTATAAAAATTTCGTCCTCGAAATTTAAAAGATACAACACGCTATAAAATAATAAGCGAAGAGTTATCATATCGAACACTAATACACGCTGATTTATTTAAAACGGGTAGACCAAATTTTGAAGGTACATATATATATGTAAGAACCACATACAAAGGATAGGTCTAATAGGTATAAAACAGGAATAATTTCAGGGGCAACTACATGTATACGAGAATAGCAATAACAACAACAACGAACAAAGATATTTGAGGAGTACTCGATATGTGCACATGTCAATATAACAAAAGTAGCACAACGGAATTAGTATAAGGCACAACCATTTATAATAGTAAACATAGGCACAATACTCGAAAACAAAGTGATGACAATAAAGTAGTGAAAGATTAGTCGGTAGGTTATAAAATTTTTAGGGTAACGTATCGATAAAATAGGCTTAAAATGATTTAGAAAATTTGTATAGTGAAACGAAGAAATATGGAACAAAATCTGCGCGGTGTAAGGGTGCGCTACCGAAAACTGAAGATAATAGTAGTGTGCTTACAATACATAAAACTAATTGGTCAATAACACATACTCTTCGATAAATGCAGACTACTGAAAATCATATTTCGAATAATAAGGTCCCTATTTATATATATATAAGGTATTAGGAAAACTCAAATAGGTATAGGGCTAGCCAGGGTACATGATTACAAGGAAGTGTGGCTCATTCAGAGGTCGGAATGTGGCGGCTTTAGACTGAAGGTCAGAGAGATTGGAATCGGGTCACACAGGAGGTAAGGATGAGCAACAAAGGATACCAGAGAAAAGTATGGGAGAAAACAACAGTCGGTACACCACACGAATCAAAATTTGAAGAGTTAGTGAACTCGGAGGTTTCACAAGAACTGTTCTCCTCCTAGAAGGATCTCAAACGAGGCACAGGTGAAGGATGAATGGTGGCTCATTCCAAGGATCAGGGTGTGGTACTTTCTAATTGAAACGAGGGTGAAAACTATACAATGAGTAGGGGTGGACAGTCAGGGATCTCAGCAGAAAAATAAATGGATATGGGCAATAAACAAGTATTAAGAGAACCGATAATCAAAAGGTTTACGAATTCAGAAGATTTATTTCATTCAAGAAAATTTGAAACAAGGCATTCCCATGGGCGAAAAGTGGCCCAAAACTATACACATTTTATTTGGCCAGAAAGACAACATCAAAAGATATTCCGTCGGTCGCGGTTGTGGAGGTTCAGTAGGTTGCGGTAGGCTCGCGCACTCAGGTAGGGGCGTCCATTACCATATCGCCTCGCGGGCATCGCCATTGGAAGTTCTTCCACAGCAGGGTCTTGATCTTCTGGTCCTTCTTCCTCGGACGGAGCTTCTTCATCGAGGTCCGATTCCATGTAATTCTCTCCTTCTGGATTTTCTTCCATGGGATTTTCCTCAACTGGATCTTCTTCTATCAGGTCTTCATCGGGATCTTCCTCTATCGGGTCTTCCTCTATAGGGTTCTCTTCAGAATCCCCTTCTTCTTCGTCGGAATCAGCTATCACGTTAAACTCTGGGGCGGCTACTCCTTCGTCCTCTGAATCGTTGTTTCCGAAGTTGACCTGGGGATCGTTGATCTCATCGTCAGAACTCATCAGTGTACGGTCTAGGGAAACGCATGACTGTGCATCCTCGTCTAGATGCGGTGCTGCTCCGGGGTGGGCCATGGCCTGAAAAGAAAGTGTCATGATTAAACAACGGAACACATCAAGAAGAATAGTTAAGTGTACGAAGTATAGAAAGATATGCGGTGGCAGGAATTTTAAAAGAATCAAGATTAAAATGTTGTGCTAACGAATAGTATGAACAAGGGAAATGACAAGGGAATGATGCATATATTTCGATTCAAATTTTATTTCATTCAACTAAAAGTTCGACGGATACAAAGGTTCAAACGGAAATAAATGTTTATAAAAGGATGGCAACATAATATTGAAATTGGAAAACATAAAATTCTTCTTTGATCGCCAGAACGCTGCATCATCGTTACGCGAGTTGAATCCTGTGTTGGGTCCGCTTTATCCTCGAAATTCGAACTACGCAGTAATCCTCACTTGGCAGTAGTGGAGAGTGTGGACAAGTCTCCTCCTTGTAGTTCTTTCCTTTCTGGGCAACTGTTGATGAGATGTTCGCTGGATCCACAAATCAGACATTTCCCTTGGGCGCGGCGACAATCCCTCTGAAGATGTCCTGGCCTCCTACAGTATCCACAACATGGTGGGATCTTCTTCTGCTTCTGCCGCGGAGAAATAAATTGGCGCTTCATCTTCCTCTCTTTTCCTCGTCTAACGGGGATCCCTTTATGATTTGAGACTCCCGCTGGTGCCTGATTCACCTGTCTTCTCAGTCCTTCAGCCAACAAGTCGTTTGTTCGCTCCTGGGCTTCCTTTAGACCTTGCAGTACACTCAGAATCTCAATGGTCTGATTCTGGGGAGTGGATATGGATGAACAGTCGTTGGAAGACATGATCCTGAAACAACAATTTTTGAGGATGATATAAGTCACAAGCTATACGAATCAAGATGTAATATGGATAGGTCAAAGACTCAAGAATATCAGAGATGATGAATTTATTACAAGTGGAGAATCAACTGTATGACTTTAAGTCACTTGAATAGAGTACGGTAGTGCAATTGCAACCACGTACCCTTGTCAAGTCACCCGAAACCATAGCGAATGGATAGCTGAACACACGATGTGAATATGGATCAAGAATGACAGTTTACAACCTAGACCGAAGAATGTCTTAGATTGCAAGACAATACACGGAAAACTGCAATCCCAATTGAAGAAAAACCTGGCTCTGATACCAACTAAACCATGTCACGCCCCGCTTCCCAAAATACGGAATACGAGGGGTAGACAAGGCCAGCCATGCTCCTACGGTCAAGGAAATGCCCTGCCGTAGTCACACTTCGGCTTCTAGTTTTTCATGGTAAACAGTAATTGATGCACAGGTAATGAGAAAATGCAGTAACTGGAAGAAACAATGTAAATACTGACCTGAAGCGGAACAAACGAATGTAACTCGGAATGGCAAGTCAAGAAGTCTGTGATGCACGTCTAGTTCTGGTCCAGGCTAAATCTTCTCCTCACACTGAGCATGCATACTCAGGTCGTCAGAGCGACACAAAGGTAATATAATATATATAAATCAAGTGACAGTTCTAACAGTGGTAAAGGATATGAATAACAGTAAATCAATGACAGCATGAGTATGAATGTGCAGTAATCAATGCAGCGGAACAGTAAGACAGTAGAACGATATGTCACGCATGTCAACACAGTATATATGGTATATAAATGTCAGTATCCCTATCAGTCTCTAAGTCTCACTGTACAGCTCACTAAGCCTATCGTCAGTCCAAGTGTGAGAATCAACCACTCGCGAGTGTCCTCCACCCAAGGGTAGAACCCAAGGGCAAGGGACCACGGGCCCAGCATGTAACATGTATATCACGGTGTATATCACATACCCTGTAAATCTCCATATATCTCCCTAAATATATAAGCCGGCATGGGACTCTCGAGATTCCGTTGAACTCACACTTAAACTACCCCACACCCCGTGGTATACATCAAACGCTAACCATAACCTTAAATACTAATCGATCCGTGACAAGTCTGCGCGAGAACTGGAGGCAGGACCTCCATCAAGCACGTCCCGACTAATATCTATGATAAATGGCAGTGTCGGATGCCTTATCTGTGACACACGTGCAAGCGCTTCCATAAGTGTCCCATACCACTTATAGTCACACGTACACGCATCCCACAGACGTCGACAATGCAATAGAATAATAGGGTCACTGATTGTGTACAAGTACGTATCACTTTCACTTAATCACGGATACACGAACACTGACGTACTTGCCACAATCATCACTAGAATCTAACACTGGGTAAATGCACGATATCACTAGGTTATCACTACAACGATATGGGTATGATATGATGCGTGAACAGTATATAAGCACGATTAAGGTGTCACAAAACAGTATTTTCTCACTTGCACGATTTATCATGAAACGTACATATATAATTTAGCGAAACGATAAACAGGTAGTAATTAGTATGGTCAGTTGTCCATCCATTAAATTTGGTTTCAAGCCAATCGGGTTCCAGGGTCATTAATTATAACCACTTCATTTTAAGTGCTCGCGGCTGGAAATCGAATTTCAGATTCAGAAGTCCGTTTCGCAACGCATTTTGATCCCAGTTGGGATCGGATTTTAGCGACGCTACAGTTGGATAAATTCTAGGGTTTTCAGTAAGGTTTTCAACGTAATAGACGGATCTTCAATCGCGTCTATACGTCAGGAGATATACTCTGTTTAACTCTAATATGTCAGTTCTGATTCTGCTGGGACTGTTAGGTGTCCCGATCTATTAAATTACAGATTAAATATCAAACGATAACGGAACAGAATGAAACCAATGGTGTTGCCTAGATAACAGATTCCCTTATAATAAACAGCAGAGTTCCGCATCCTACGAGTTAAGTAAATCTTGTGGTACCCATTACGGAACAGCAAGCAACAATTTGAGTCGCTCTGGACTGCAGTCCAGAGTCGCACTCCGATCCAATTATCATCCCAATTTAAGTACAGGAATACCAGGAAACCAGTATAGGGTTAAAGTTCGTCGAGTCGGCTTCCATTTGAGCCCTCGAACGCACCATTATAGTATGTATAAGATTTATGGTGAATTTAACGGTTTTCAGGTACAATAAAATTTCAGTTTTACGGTTAAACTTGGGGGTAGTTGTTTTAGTCGTTAACGGTCATATTTTCCAGCGAAATTTGCACACATTATCCATCCCTACAAGGGCCAATGCAATATATCCAGTTCCGCCAAATTTGATAATGATTTTCTATGAGAACAAGTATCGAACAGTTTTGTTGTAATATTTAACATAAGGCAAAACATGGGATATATATACGTTTATAATTTGTAGACTAATAATAAATAGCATGTAGCAAGTGGGGACTTGCCTGGAGACGTTGGGGCACACGGTAGCGACACGACACACGTGCGGCATGGCAGTGACACACGCGCGAGCGGTAACGTCAAGATTTGGCCTCGGCTTGAACTGTTTGGCAATTTGTGGTATCCGCCGGTTGATAGGAGAGTGAGAGAGAAAGAGATGGAGTACTGAGAGAGAGAGAGAGTTAGAGAGGCAAAGATTAGAGAGAGGTAGAGAGAGTATAGAGAGAGAGAGAGAGAAAGAGAGAGAGAAACTGAGAGAGGAACAGAGAGAGGGAGAAGGAGCAGAGAGAGAGAGAGAGAAGGAGTTGAGGTGGGGTGAAGGGAAAGCGGGGAGCTTGGGTATCTGGTGGTGTTGGGTCGTGAGGCTCGGTGCAGGCGACGGCGGTAGAGCTCGTCGGCGAGGGGAAACGCGAGGTGGGCTCGGTTGGCGACGACGTACTCACGGGAGGAGGAGGGATTAGTTTGATGTGGTGGTGTTTTGGAGGAGGTGCTCGGGTCGATGAGATGAGTTGTGGAAGAAGTGAAGGTGAAAGGTGGTCGAAGTCGTCGTCGTCGACGGCGGCGAGTGATGAAGGTAGTGGGTGCGCGGTGGTGCTTGGAAGGAGAAGGCGGCGGTGGGAGTGCACTGCTGGGGATTGGGTTCGGTGGAGGGGCTCGATGTAGGGAAGAGAAGTGATGGAGGTCGGAGCCCCGGCGAGAGGAGCGGTGAGGGGAATCGGAGTGCGGAGGTCGGTTTTTGGGTGCGGGGGAGAGAGAGAAAGCGAATGGAGGAGACGAGAGGGAAGTGGGGGATGAGGGAAAGTGATGGGAGTAAAGAGGGGTGAACGTTGAGGGAGCGGGTCGCAGGGAAACGTGCGCGTCGTGGGCGCAGGCGTGAGCGGGGGAGGCGGTCGAGGAACAGAAGGCGGGGATTAAGGGAAGTAGCCGTTGGAGACGAGGGAGATGAGGTGCGGGCCGGGTCGGGCTTACGCGAGCGGGCCAAGGGAGTGGGCTGCTGGCAAAATAAAATAAAGGAATTAAAGGGGAATATGGGAACAGAGGGCCGGGCCGGGGTTCTTGGAAAATAAATGGGAATAAAATGAGTGGGCCGGGCCGCGTTGGAGGGTTTGGTGAAGGCTGCTGAGGTGAGATGGGCTTGGCCGGAATTAGAATGAAATCATTTAATTTTGAGTGGGCTGAGGGACGAGCCACAGAAAATAATAGTTTTAATAGAAAAGAAAATGGGTAGTGGCTGGGGAAAATTAATGTTTGGGTTCTAATACATTAAGTTATAAAAGGGATGCGCATGGATTAAAATGTGGGAAAAATCTGGGTTTGGGTTTAAGGAGGAGTTTTAAAAATAAATAAACTAATAAATAATTATAAGAAAATTTAAATAAATTTTATAAATGAAATGGAATTATAGATATTAGTATAAAAAGGGCTGGGTGTTACATAGATCATCTTCGGCCTCGAAGACTTCAAGCAAGCTTGTTCCTTTTATCTTGTGGAGCCATTCTAGAGTACGAGAGATCACTACATGGAGCGAAGGGACTACTATACGGAGCTATTGAAGTGAAGGAACGGTCTACAAAGGATGTATTCCCTTTCACTTAGATGTAAAGTTGTTTACATTCTAGTTTACGTCTAATTCTCTAGTTAAGATCTTAGTGTCGAGTTGCTTAGCACGCTCAATTTTTGAAAACGGTATGGTCAATGCCTCCCGAAACCCAGTGGCCATGCTAGGGAACTCATCAGGATCTTCAGGATACAATCAAATAAAAATGCATCCTGAAGACCAAAAGCACACCACCTTCCGGATTCCGCTGGGCATATTCTGCTATAAGGTGATGCCCTTCGGTCTGAAGAACACAGGAGCTACCTATCAGAGAGCCATGATGAAGATCTTCGATGACTGATTGAAAGTGATTTTAGCGTGCTTATGCGCTTTCAAAAGATGAATCAAAGAATTATTAACCGCAATCAAGAACGGCGTCGCTTGGTAGCTAGCCGGTTGAGTACGGGTCGGTCCACAGGGAGATGGATTCCTTATCTTTGTGTTCTAACGAGTTAATCCAAAAAATGGTGTTTTTATTTTAAGATCTAAGAGTTCATTTTTGTGATTTTAATTTGACAACTACGGCAGCTAAATAAAATTAACAATTACGGCAGATAAATAAAATTTATAACTAGGGCAGAAAAGAAAATTATAACTAGGGCAGAAAAGAAATTTATAAGTAGGGTAGAAAAGAAATTAACTAGGGCAAGATAAAACAAACTTAATTCTTTATTGATGCGCTCTTTGACGATTACATTGAATTGAAAATCAAAGATCTGGAATTTAAAAGCGGCATCTCTAAAGAGGCACCCAAAAAGAGGCCCGCTCCAAAAAGAGCTGTAGGGTTCCTATTTTTAGAAAATAGAAACCCTAGGGTTTACATCTGATCCATATCTAGAATTACAAAAATACCCTTAAGAAAACTGAGTCAATGCACCGACGCACCGACACGCACCGCACATGCACAGCACGGCCGCGGATCCGCGGCCATAAGCATGGTTTGGCCGCGGTTCTGTGGCCATATGGTGGTCTTGATGCATAATTTCTTCAGGGCTTCATTCTGTTGCTTTTTCCTTCTATTTTCTTCACTTGGTTCTTCAGAATGTCTTCTAGTTTCTTCTAGATTTTCACATTGCAGAATGTCGTGGACTTTTACCGCTTGCTTCGTGTTGAAGTCTTGAATCTTGCGCTGCCTTTGTACTTTGTGAAATTGTTGATTGATCTTCGTTTGTTCTTCAAACTGTAGGCATGATAAAGATTCTCTATTTGTTGGTCGAAATCTCACTTTTGTAGCGTCTTTTCATCATTTTCACTGTTTTGTTCCGAGAACCTTTAACCTGCAACTATGTAGCAGACATAGATCAAAAGCACCTATTTATTTGTAAAATGATTAAGAATGAGGAATATAATAATGCAAAATTATGATATGAACAAATACCCCCAAACTTATCTTTTGCTCGTCCTCGAGCAAAACTAGTTTATTCTCGAAAAGAGCCTAACCTCACTTTCGCAGGGAAACACGATTGCACTGAGCTCGTGCAACAAGCCGTTAAACCTCTAGGTGTCCCTAGTAGGAGGAGTGTTGTCTCCTGAGGGTTTTCAGCGGATACTATCCACAAAATCATATCAATTCGGCCTATTGACTTTCATTCATCAATTCGGTGTTCTAGTAAGAAATCTATTATCTTCAATTTAGAAATTATCAACCCGTATTTTTCACACTCACTTATCATTTAACTTAAGACCGTATATGTTCTGCAAATTTATTCAGCTTTCAGCATCTTTTGAGTTTTCCTTCTAAGGTTCCATCTCCACTTAGGAATTTCTATCATTTCTACTAAAGATATAAGTCCTATTTTTCATTCCTACCTCTCATCCAAACCCAATCATATACCGCTACGTGTGTGTATGTATCACCCCTACACTTGGAAATTCAATTCAAGCTCTTATACTCTTGTCCATCGTCCAAAGTACTTTTAGTTGGTGAATTTTCAGATGAAATTGCTCACACATCTTTCATGCGACCGTTAATACTTCTTGAGGTACTAACGACCGATTACAAAATGTGTTTGCGCATTAAGGCGTAATTCCTCATCTTGTAATACCCAAGGCTTTTAGCAGTGACTCCCAAACCAGTTGGTCTAAGGCACTAGGTGATAAAGCACCCTCGCTATATATATATATATATATATATATATATATATATATATATATATATATATTACGCAGCCTTAAGTAATTACAAAACCTGTGTTCATTTTTTTATATCTCTTTATTCACACTTATAATTTTATTTTCGTTCATATTAAGGATTTTAGACAAGAGGATTTCAAGGTATCCTCTACTATTCCAAGTTTCAAGGTGCGTGCATGTGCTAATTGTAGGGTATATATTTTCATAATTTAGACTTAAGCTTCGGGATTATTTTTTAGACTTACACTTTAATAAAAATTTCAATACTCTTCCTTTATTTTGATTTAGCCCAAGAAGTGAACTCAAAATTTGCCTATTTCTAAGTAAACTACAAAGACATATATTTTCTACCATTAAATTTTAAGAAAGGTTATTTTTAGGGTTTTTAATTTACCAAGTTTAGGATCTAGTTTTCCCTAATTAGTCAACCGTCATGTCAAACTTAAGTCAAATATGGCCAAAATTGAACTTTTCAATTTTTATAATTTTTAAAACTTTTCAATTTTTATGGCTTTTAAAATAAATATGCAAATGAAAAAATATACACATGAAGGAAGAAAGCGTACCAAGCATACCCCCAAACTTAAACGTGACAATGTCCTCACTGTCAGGTTACACCAAGAGGGTCAAAATTGTCGGCACTCCCCTGTTTATTATTTATATATATATATATATATATATATATATATATATATATTTTATTGTTAAAAGAAAAATAAAAAATATATACAAAATGGTCCCCCCAAACTTAAGTGAGACAGTGTTTCCACTGTTTTAAGCGTTAAAGTTCAGAGTTAGGGAGGAGAAAAGTCAAACTATACAAGGCCTTACACAGGCCAAATGTTAGCACCAGTCATTCAAAAAATTTATCGTTATAATGGTAGGGTTGGTGAAAGAATGGTGTGTAGAGAAAGGAGATGAGAAGCACACGAGACCGTGTGGAGATAGAAGCAGTATACGGTCTCGGTGGAGAAGAAGAATGGCGGAAGAGAAAAAGAAATGGTGGTGGTTCGAATTCTTCAAGTGGAGGTTAATTAATCACAAAATCCGTGTCATTTAGGAATGTGAGTTCGTCGGCGAAAATATCTTCGAAACTTTCATCGAAGGTCCGATTGAACGTTTCAATGTCAATAAGTATCACGCCAGAATTCAACACACATGATTTTTCAAAAATTACGGAGGTAGGAGACTCGTAAAGCTCATCTACCTTATTCTCAAGTTGTTTTTCTAAAATTATCGAACTCAAAATATCGGATTGTGATTCATCATCACTCGGTATCATTAAAGGAAGATTAGAAGAACCAAAGAAAGTGGGAATACGAACTTGAGGGTGGGGATGGAGTGTATAAATTAGCATAATTTGTAATGACCGATGTGTAAAAAGCGATTGTGCTAGTCTATCAACCCACGAAGAAATGAGATCAAATCCCTCAAGATTCGTGAGCAAACATGGGTACGTCTAACTTGGTAAACCAGACATTAGAGATGAAAGCGTAACGGATTCTTGCGTGGTCGGAACGATGGAAAGGACGAAGGGGAGTGATTTAGGAAGGATTACAGTTAAAGGTTCAGGAGGGTGTACACAGTCAGTGGAAGGAACAGGATGAATTGGAAAATCCGACTCATCAAACAAAACTGGTTTATCCTCAATAATTTCCTCAACATTCTCCTAACAATTTAGCTTTTCCATGCCATTATCATCAAAATCAAGACGCATATGAAGTTCGGGAAAAACATTTAATGATTTGGGATGATGAATTAGAGAGGCAATTTCAATCAAATCCGCGGGTTCATCATCCAAAATATTCCCGGCGTCAATATCCTCGATCAAGTGAAAATCAATTTTTTTAGACACCTCGTCAAAAGCATGGATATTTATCAATTCAGGTTCTAGAGTGGAGGTGTAGAGGTCAAAAGGATTGGTGACGGTTTCACTCGAAAGGGGATCTTCACAATCAGGTAAATCAAACACTACAAAGTCGCACAACTCATTACACGTTTTATCTTTAACTGGTGAATCATTTGGGACACTTGTTTGAAAACCAGAGTTATGCGATCCAATTGGGGATGGGTAGGGTTGATTGGGATGTTGTTCCCCACCGAAGGACGGCGCACAAGACTGCGAAGTCCTGACGCTGAGATTCAGGGCAGATGCTATTTGGTGCTATCCGTCCACCTCTCCGAAGATACCAAGTTGATTTATGGTACCATGTATCGGAGGTTTAGACGGATGCAGCCGATGTAGCAGACTTCGTCAGATTCTCCCTCACTTGAGGGGTTTTTGATTGTGGGGACGCTCTTCCCTTACAGGCGCAAGCCTTGCAGTTAATTACGCTACCGCATCGCGGTAACCACTTTCTCCTTCTCCAGAATTTCACTTCGCGTCGTGTGTGTTTGTTTTGTTTGTGGTTGCCTGTGGATTGTATACGGAGACTGAATAATGCCGTCGCCCGTAGGACGTGGATTAGTCCAAATCCGTATTTACTTAGATTTGGATTTGGTGTTTTTAGTTTAAGGATACATCAGCCGTATTGAGGCTAAGATCAACTTAAACATTCGTTAAGGATACGTTAGTCCTGTTTGAGACTAAGATCAACTTAACGTGGTGATCCATTTAATTATATGGCCGTCAGGACTCATCACCTCTCTGACGTCGTTGAAGGATTACAACGATAGGTGTCAGAGGAGTTCAGAGATGTACCCTTGAACCAAAGTCGATTTGGAGTTTTATAGTCCATTTGAATGTTTAAGGATACGTTAGCCGTATTTGGGGCTAAGATCAACTTAAACGTTCGCTAAGGATACGTTAGTCTGATTTGAGACTAAGATCAACTTAACGGGATCGTTTGGATCCGATAAAAGAGCATTTGGGGGCTCTGTTGTTCCAGTTTAGGGACATAGTGGTCCATATTCCAGTTTAAGGACATGGTGGTCCATATTTCAGTTTACGGACGTGGTGGTCCATATTTCAGTTTACGGACGTGGTGGTCCATATTCCAGTTTAGGGACGTGGTGGTCCATTTCCAGTTTAGGGAGTGGTGGTCCATGTTCCAGTTTAGGGACGTAGTGGTCCATCATTAGTTTAAGGACGTAGTGGTCCATCATTAGTTTAAGGACGTTTTGGTCCATCATTAGTTTAGGGACGTTTCGGTCCAATATTAGTTTAAGGACATTTCGGTCCAATATTAGTTTAAGGACGTTTCGGTCCAACATTAGTTGAAGGACGTTTCGGTCCACGAGTTTAAGGACCCCGCAGTCCGTGTTGATGTGTGGTTGTCGGGACCCGTCACCTCTCTGACGTCGTTGAAGGATTACAACGACAGGTGTTAGAGGAGTTCGGAGATGTGCCCTCGAACCGGAGGTAAATTGATTTAAGAGAGCAATCTTGCTTAGTCAATTTAATTTGAGGACTTACGGCCAAAATTGGGCTAAGTCCAGTTGAAAATGTTCAACATTCTATTTTCTTTTGCATTGCATTTCTTTTTATTTTTATTTGGGCTCTACCCATAAAAGATGCAGAGCATCAATTTGTTTTGGGCTCTGCCCATTTATAAATGATGCAAAGCATCTACTTTGTTTGGGCTCTGCCCTTTTAAAATGCATAGCATTTTTATTATTTCGTTTGGGCTCTGCCCATTTATAAATGATACAGAGCATCAATTTAATTAGGCCTGCTTGGTCTTTTTAATTTGGGCCTGGCCCTTTAGGAAATGCCTTGCATTTATCAGGCACATTGCGCCAATCAGAGAGCGCAAGCGCTTGTAGTGTTGACACGTGTCGTGCAAGCGCAGTGCGCTGCACTAATGCGCTGCGCCTGCGCTGCTGACACGTGGCGCGCTCTGGTGGCTTGCGCCAATCCAGGAGCGCAACAGTGCAGTTTGCAAGTGCAAGGCACTATGATTTAAGAATCTTTTAGATTCAAGAACCAATGGTTCATAAAAGAAGTGCAAAGCACTATTTGATTTCTTGATCTAATTTAGATCAAAGAAAAACAAGTTTTTCTTATTTCAGGAACCAAAGGTTCATAAAAAGTGCAAAGCACTGTTTTTATTTTGTTTTTTATTAAAGACCATTGATCTTGTTTTTAGATCAATGATCTATCAGAAGAAATTCTTCTATCTAAAAGGTCTTTTACCTTTCCTTTTTTTTTTGAAAGTTCTTCAGAGTTTTTCTCTGCTTGAAGCTCTTGATTTCTCCAAAATGTTAATCCCTTTGAATTGAGGTCTAGGGTCCTTTTTATAGTGCCCATAAATTAGTTAAATTTGTTAAAGAGATCTTTCTCTGAGTGATTTGGGGAATTTTCTCCACCGTTGGATCTTTGATCCAAAGGCCTCTGTTTTACAGAAGAAAATCTTCTTGTTTTAACAAGAACAGAAAAGATTTCTTTAAAATCTCAATTCTGTTTTGCGTAAACGCCCCAGCGCGTGACACGTGTCGCGCAGCGCAGCTGTGCTTGTGCAAATGCGCAGACACGTGTCGTGCAGCGCAGTATTTGCGCAGCTGTGCTTGCGCAACTGCGCAGACACGTGTCGCGCAGCACAGCGCTTGCGCAGCTGTGCTTGCCCAACTGCGCAGACACGTATCGCGCAGCGCAGCGCTTGCGCAGCTGTGCTTGCCAACTGCACAGACACGTGTCACGCTGCACAGCGTTTGCGCAACTGAAACGTTGCTTCCTTTACCTTTTGTTTTAAAAGAGCCTTGCTCTGATTGGACGCACTGCCTCGGGTGCTGTGCTGACGCATCAACTTCTGACACGTGGCGCGTTGCGCGCAGCGCACGGGATTTTGAAGCGTTGCTTCAGAAAATTTGAATTTTTGAAATTCAAACAGAGCCTTTCTCTGATTGGGGGAAACAAATGCCCCCCCACCGTTGCGCTCACGTGGCGCGCACGTGAGTGCAGCGGTGACAAGATCCTGACCGTTGGATCAAAAGGGGTAAGTTGAAGAGGCGCAGGCGCCTATAAATAGGACTCTTGGTCCTTGGTAAATCCTACCGTTTTCTTGAATCTTGAATCCCAGAGCCTTGCACTTGCTTAAGAACTTTTAGAGCCTTGCTCTTGTTTCTTTTTAAGAACTTTCAAAGTTCAGAACCTAGCACCATCTTAGGTAAAAAAAATTTAAATTAAATTAAATTAAGTTTAATTAACAGAGCCTTGCTCTCATAGATCTTTTGATCTAAAGAAAACCCCTTTGGGGTCTCATTAACAAGAGCCTTGCTCTCAAAAAAATATCTACAGATCTATAGAGATCTTGTTCATAGGTTTTAACCCATGAACTGAGCTTTGCTCATAGATCAAATGTAGATCTTTTAGATATGAACATGGAGAACTTCTAAAGGTTTTCATGGACCTTTAAGATCCCCAAATTTTTAATCTTTTAGGAGTTAAAATTTCCTTCCTGATGGATTTTTCCATCATTATTATAGAGCTAGGCTCTTTTTTTTTAAAGAAACTTTATCCCTTTGAGACCAGAGTTTGACAAACGTCACTCTGTGACAGACCTTTGCTCTAAAAGAGGAGATTTTCTCTTTGTCACTAGGGACTTCCCATCAATGAGGATATTCTCTTGGAGATCTTTTCGTTAATTGACAGTCTCATCTAATGATGGGATTGTCTTATTAACTGATGCACCGTCATCCAGATTTTGTAGGTCCCTCTTTGGTCCCCTACCCACTGCATTGCAGTGTGGTGTAAGATTTTAAAATGCCAAGCGTTGGAACACTAACGGTTATTTTTTTCTTTCTACAGGAAACATGTCTGCCAACTTGTCTTTCCCATTTGTTCGCTCGGAGGGAGGATTTCCCCATGCACCAGTGGACCGGGTGGCGCTCGCTCTTATTAAGGATCATGACCCCGAGCACAAAAACCTTCACTTGTGGCGAAAGTGGTACAATGAAATCATCCAGGGTCGTCGCAGTTTCAGTTCCGCCACGCCATCTGAGCCCATAATTACGATCCCCTATGCAGACGAACCCCCGGTGAAGTATGCCGTGGAGGTTAAGAATTGGAATTCGGATGACCTCCTCCAGCCTGCAATTGGCGCTATTCCTGTGCAGCCACCGCCGGCAATAGACATTCTAGGAAGGCGAATCTGTCAGGGTGAAGCACGCCTTTGGGGACAGGCTTACAACATTGGATTGGTCCCGCGATCGCCCGCTGGATATTTGCAATGGGCTCGGTACATCTTATCGGCTAAAAGGACTCATTTGACGAAGATCGTTTTGTATTCGGCCATCTACGTTTCGCTCTTCGAATATCCTTCCCCTCTAACGTGGTGGATTAAAGCTTTTATCGAGCAATGGAATATCCCCACCCACACTTTCTTGATGACGGATAGGGCGATCTCTATTTCTTTGGAGGAGTTTGCCGAACTCTCGGGTTTGCCGATGAGGAGGGAGCATTACGAGTAGTTGCTCCCTCCTGACGAATACGTCTTTGCTACCAAGCCGCTGGTGTTTGACCTGACTCCGGAGAACGCCGTTCAGTATCAGTATCCGGGCTTGGTGAAGCTGTTGGAGATTTATGAAGGACTCCATCTGGAATCGGGCGACCGGGGCGTCAGTTTCGCAGATTTGATTGCTCGCTTCATTCGCCCGGAGTTCCTATCAGAGCGGAGTGAGAAGTTCGCCTAGCTCGATGACCATTTCGGTTTCGGCTTGGACCGCCGACCCATATCGGAGAATGGTCAAGGGGATTTTTATCTCCCCGGTGCTGCCATCGTCCCTTTCTCAGAAATCGCCGTCCTGGGCATGGATGAGGAGACCTTTTTTATTGGGTTCTTGGGCTTGTGGCTATGCAGCTTTGCGCTCCCCATGCACCCGCGTCACATGCGGCCCTCCGTCTTTTACCCAGCGCATCGGATGGTGGCTGGTTTGCAGTTATCGGTAGGAATCACCGGGCTGGCTTACCTTTATAATGGACTTAGCGTAGCGACGGACGCTAGTGAGCCTGGGGTGCAGCCCGCTAACTTCCCGATGCACTATTTCACCTCCTGGATGGAGATGCACGTGCAAGGGGTGTTCGGCGCCCATAAGATTCCTCCGTTCTTTGAGAAATGCAGACTCCCGAGAGTCATGCGGTTGGTCGGCGCTTCAATTGTGGTTGCATCCCCGCGGGAGTCTAGGGGGCTGCTCCTTCGTCCACATCTGGTCGGAGCGAAGGTTTCCTTTGTGGATAAGGTCATAACCACAGGCTCAGAGACCACTAAGTCAGTAGTGCCACTGCGCGATGATTTCAAGGACGGGGCTTCCATATTGAAGGCTCGGGAAATCCTCCACCTCTACTCTATTCGGCCGGGCTATCTAGTGTTTAGGCAGAATGAGACAGCACTCTTTATGAGGTATAACCCGCACCGGTTTGCTCAGCAATCGAGCTACAACCAAGGGATCCCGATGGAAGCTTTCTTGGAAAAGCCCGTGGTCAGCCGAGAGGGGATAAAGAATGCAATGCACCATTTCACACGGCTTAACACGGGTTCCTATTTCTTTATCAGCGAACCCAGCTGTGCCCCTAAGATGCTCAACACGTACGTGGCTTGGTATTCGCATGCGATGGGCCCAGTTATCTTAACGGAGAAGCGCATGCTGGTTGACCGTAGGGGTGCGCCTCCTAGCAGTGATCGCAAGGCCCCCTTGAAGCCAAGGATTCTGGTCATTCCTCCGCTAAAAGATGTCGGAGTCGATCGACCACGCGTGTTGAGCCCCCCGCGTGGATTGCCACTGCCTGCTATGGTGAATGCACCACCGGAGCCCCGTGCTCCCACGAAGACGGTTAATGTAATATCGCCAGAGTCCGGCGCAGGAGCGGATATCGGGACCCGCCGCCCCAAGGTGCCTGCCAAGCGCAAATCAATTCCAGGTGCATCTAGAGCTGGCAGGCAAAAGAAGAAGAAGTCGATCCTTTCCCTCGACGCGATCCTCAGTTTAGAGCCTGAGGCCCCTCTCACCGAAGGAATAAGTGAATATGGCAGCAATAAGGGCTTCTTGGTAGACCCCGCAGACACCAATTTGGCGGCCGCTATTGCAGCTTCTGAGCGATCAGCAAGGCTCGAAGCGATGTTAAGCAAACTCGCTGAGTCAGGTAACCATTAGCTGCTTTCTTCGTCATTTTATCGCACTTTTTATAATTTTAACTAATACTTTCCCCCATTTTCAACAGGTGTCTCTACCGAAGAAGCTATTGCTGCCTCTTTGAAAACCTTCCAAGAGGAGGAGGAGAAACACGCTCTAGCAGGCGCCGGTATGTCCCACCCCTCCCTTTTTTTTTTAAAAAAAACAGATTTTGTTATCTTTTTCGATGGTCAACCTAATTTTCTTCCTTTGTTTCTTGGCAGGGGCTACACCGGTTGATGCGGGGATCCTCCCCAAGCCTGTTATTGAAGTTCCAGTCTCGTTGGGGTTGCCGCAAGAGCCTCGACTTGACAAGTCGACGAGGGATGCCTTGAAGAATTTGGAGGCATGCCTTTACACGGACGAGGACGCTTCAATGAAAGAGGTTCTGGTGAGATCCGTCTCAACGACCCGGGAGGAGGGAAAGCGGCTAAGGCGCGAGGCGAAGGCGCACAGGGCTGCTTTGGCCACGGGAGCGGGCCCTAGCACCATCCCTCGTGCTGATACTCTCTCCGAAGAGGCCCCTGTCGCCCTATCTACTGCTCGCAGGCAAGTGGCGCGTGCGGTTCGGAGTGCAAATGATAAATCCTCTTCAGGTAACATTTCATTCAGAATCTTGTTGTAAGAATTATAAAGCCATCGATTCTTATGTATTCTATCCTGCAGGGCCAAGTCCGACCGAGGGGGAGGCGGAGACCGTTGAACCCAGAGAAACAGAGGAGGCGGTACCTGCCGAACCCGAGCTGACGGTGGGCAACGTCGTTGGGGCTATGGAGCCTGAAACAGAGGTTGAGGGATCTGCAGCCGAGAAGGTCATTGATGCGGAGCCTGAAGTGGCGGCAGATGAAATGATCGTTATAACCGAGCCGAGGGTAATGGTGGGCGAGGCGCTTGAGGCTGGCGACCTCATGGTGACGGTGGATGAGCCGATGGAGACGGCGGAGCCCGAAGAAGTAGCGGATGAGATGGGCACGACTCTTGGGGAAGAGTCAGCCGCTTCCTCCCAAGAGTCCGGCAACGCTCCAATCATTGCCCTCCCCGCCTATGATCTTCCGCCGTCTCCTGGTCGCGCGAGCACGACGACGGCCCCAATTGAGTCGGGTGATGAGGCTACGGGCGGTGGTCTTATGTCGATGGAGGAGGGAGTCTTCTCCGTTTCAGCCGGCAGCTCATCAGGTAAATTTTGAGTTACTGTCATTCTTTTCTATATCTTGCAATCTTTTCTAACAAGTTTGTCTTTGTTTTCAATGTAGGTGCGGCCAGCGCCGATGCCCCATTGCTCGAAGGAGCACCATCAACTACTACCTTGGCGGTGGTCACCTCCCAGCCTTCCCTTAAGCCATCGCAGATGTTAGAAGGTATGGATCTGCGATTCATTAGTTTATCTTTTAGCCGCATGATTCCTGTACTAACGTCGTACCACTGTGTCTTTTCAGGAGTGCTTTTTGATCATATCCATCAGGTGTTGCTTCCGCACTTCTCCTTCCCGTCTGAGCTCGCTTCTCCCTTTAGTGGTGTGATCGCACGCTTTTGGCGTGTCGGATGTTCAAAGTTCTAAAGTTTACCGCGATCAGGACGGTGTCGCTATGCAGCTAGCCGGTTGAGCACGGGTCGATCCACAGGGAGATGGTTGTATGTCCTTTCTTGTCTTAGACGAGTCAATAAAGAATGAGTATATGTTTGTTCGATTCTAACCTATGTGTATTATTTGCAAGTATAAAGTTGTTAAGAAAGGATACGATAATGTAAGCTAAAGAAATCCGTACTCAAAACCTTTGAGCCGAGTCTTGACCAATTGAAGCTAGAGCAATCGACAACAACGTGGATTAGGGGATTTAAGCGCGGTATTCGTGGAATACGGCTTATTTACCCTTGTCCTTCCGTTCTTGTCTCTTGCTTTCGCCTCCGGCTAAACCGAATGCAACCGGTCGCGGTTAGGAGTCACCGTTACCTTGTTAGGGTAGGGTGCCTAACTGAGCGCTTGCGTATGGTTTGGGCGGAGTTCAATGGAAAATAACGGGAAAAGGAGACGAGCAAAGAAATGTTAACTTACAATATCATATGGATTCTTAACAACAACAATAAATACAACATTCACAAAAAGAACCAAAAAGAGCAAAAGAAAAGAACATAGAAAAGAAAAGATTACAAGTAATTAAGTGCATGAATTAAATTGCAAGAAAGTAAAGCAAGGTAATAAAAAGCAAGTAATAAAAAGCGATAAAAAGAACAAGAAACTAGGACTCAAAACAAGCATGTGATCAATAGCCAACCCTTAAACTTGCAAGCTCAATCAAGAGGTTGCAAGATCAAGGGAAGGGTAGAGAACACATGTGAAATGAAGTGCTAATTCCATGAAAGAATACGACCCTTGAGATCAATAACTAACCCTTAACCATTCAAGCTCAATGAAGAGGTTGAATGATCAAGAGAAAGCAAGAATCTCAAGGGGAAGAAGAAACAAAAGAGAATGATACAAACCCCTCATCTTCATTGATCTCCCACTCAAAAGCTCTCACTACAATTTTCATGGAAAAAGAATGAAGAAGAAGAAGAAAAAGAACTAAAACTACAAAAGAATGGAGAACAAAGAATGACCCTTTGGCTTGGCTCAGATCTGCTGTATTTATAGGAAGAGGGTTGAAGATCTAGGGCAAGAATCTGCCACTATATGAAGTCCCCAAAATACCCCCAAAACACGACAAAGTGAGGACCCCACATGGCCGAGGATCCGCCGCCAATACCCCCTATTGGTCGCGGATCCACGGCCCTATGATGGAGTCAGGGCATCGTACTTGGTGGCTTTCCCTGGTTCTGTGTGTCCTTCAGTGTGGCATATGTGTTTTCTGAAAATACCTCCACATTTCTTCCAGTATTTCTGTTGAGGAAAGGTGGACTTTTGTGGATGCTTTTGTCATGATTGCCTCGAGCTCCGCGTAGATTTCTTGGAACTTGTTGTTGCCATTGAGCCTTGTGCATGAAGGTGACATTGATTTGACATTTTGTCTTCCTAAACTGGTATCTGGCAACATACGGATGACGAGCGGAGACCGTGTTTTCTCAGTGGTTGGCAGGAACCCGGATTTTGTCGTGTTTTCCATGAATTTTACCGTTTTAGAACCGAGAACCTGTATCCTGCAAATATGTAACAAACACGGATTAAAAGCACCTACCTATAAACAACCGAGCGTAAGAATGGGCGGTATAAAATGCAGTATTCTGTGATGAACAAATACCCCCAAACTTAACTTTTGGTCGTCCCGAGCAAAACCAATTATTCACAAAAATAAAATCCTAACCGCACTTTCGCAGGGAACGCGATTGCACTGAGCGAGTGCAACAAGCCGTTAAACCTCTAGGTGTCCCTAGTAGGAGGAGTGTTGTCTCCTGAGGGTTTTCAGCGGATACTACCCACAAAATCCGGTCAAGTTGGTTTTGTACAATAACTAAGATTCAAACCCTAAAGTTTTTGTTTCAGAAAATAACAATTCTATAATCCTAAGTCTAGACTATCGAACCTTTATTTTTCACACCTCGCTTCTTATTTAACTACAGATTTTATATGTCTTTACGTGCAGTGCAATTAGTGTCGTTAAGTTCCAGAAGGATCGATTAAAGTCATCATGTCGCACAATAAAGCCCAGATAACAATTTTAAAAGGATCACATAAGTTTTATAAAGAGTTAAGCATTTTTCAAGTTTCGTTTTCCAGTAAGGTTTCAACTTCAGAATTTCTATCTTCCTTAACAGGAAACTAAGTCGTATTTTTCACTCCACCTTTTTCTTGTTTTCATTTCATACACACCTCTGTGAACGTGCAATAGTCTTTATCATAGAATAAAATCTTCATATCTCCGTTAAAATTTTTTTATAAAAGCCTGTCTTTTAGCAAGATTATTCTCACACAAAGAACCGTTAGGAATTTTAACTCGGAGAGAACACTTGCTTGACTTTGTTTTAAACTGGACTTTCTAGGCTTCTTAGCGAGCTTTGGGCCAATGCACCCAAACCAGTTGGTTTTAGGGCATTAGGTGTAGAAACACCCCAGCGGACTTAATTACTCAAGTTACCTAGGTCCAAAAACAAAAGACAGTTTGACGTGAAAATCAGATGATTTAATACGAACGGAGATATAACCGGCAGTTCAATTATTTTTTGGATAAAAGACGTGTTTAGTGGGTTTGGTGTGTAATAATTCCAATCAAGTTTCCGATGGGTTATTTTTCAGACTTAGCTCCAATTACGGCATCAATAACATTCCTTCATATTCGCTTTACTTCATAAACTATTCTTGACATTACTTATTTCAGAACAAACCTATTTGATCCTCAGAAAATCATTTACCTGTTTAAAAGTTTAAACATGAAAGACTTGTCATCTAATTCCCAAAATTCACGACACGTGTAGTGTGATGTAAAGACGTATATTAGCTATAGTTAACTTCAAAGGAGAGTTATCTTTCAGGTTTTCAAAATCTAAACATAAGATTTAGTTATTCCTATTTTTTCAAACAAAAACCGTCGAATGTTGAATCAGAGTTCTTCCACAATCTAACTTGACAAAAAAGTTTTTATATTTTTAGAAAATTTTCAGATTTTTATGGATTTTATGGATTTAATATGCAGATGCAAAATATACATATGAATGCGAAAGAAGAAAGCTTACCGAGCACACCCCCAAACTTAAACTTGACAGTGCCCTCACTGTCAGGCTATACCAAGAGGGTTAAAATTGCCGGCGCTTCCTAGAAACAAATTATATACAACAAAAAAAGGAAAACAAAAATATATACAAAAAAGTGTCCCCCCCAAACTTAAGTAAAACAGTGTTTCCACTGTTACGCGTTGAAATTCAGGATTTAGGGGGGAAAGAACAGTATCAAGCTATACAAGGCCTTACACAGGCCAAAAGTGAGCACCAACCATTCAAAGATTTTATCGCTATAATGTACAGGTTGGTGGAAGAAAGTGTAGAGAAAAGAGAAGGACAATACGCGAGACCGTATGCGAAGAGAAGCGGGATACGGTCTCGGTATATGAGAGGAAGAAGAATGGCGGAAGGGAAAAAGAAGTGGAATACGAACTTGAGGGTGCAAATGGAGTAAATAGATTAGCACAATTTGTGATGACCGATGTGTGAAAAGCGATTGTGCTAATATATTTACCCGTCGAGAAATGGGGTCAAATCCCTCAAGGTTCGTGAGAAACCATGGGTACGCCGAACCTAGTAAACCAGACATAGTAAATGAAAGTGAGACGGGTTCTTGCAAGGTCGGAACGATGGAAAGTATGGAGGGAAGTGGTTGAGGAAGGGTATCGGTTAAAGGTTCTGGAGGGTGTACACAGTCAGTGAAAGGAACAGGATGAATTGGAAAATCCGACTCATCATCTAGAACTGTTTCATCCTCAAAAATATCCTCAAAATTTTCCTCAAAGTTAAGCTCATCCATGCATATTTCATCAAAGTCCAGACGCATATGGGGTTCGGGAAAAACATTTAATGACTCGGGATGATGAATTGGAGAGAGAAACTCAGTCAAATCTACAGGTTCATCATCCAAAATATTCCCAGCGTCAATATCCTCAATTAAGTGAAAATCAAAATTCTCTGACACCTCATCAAAAGCATGGATTTTAATCAATTCAGGTTCTAGAGTGGAGGTGTAGAGGTCAAAAGGATTGGGTATGGTTTCACTCAAAGGGGACCCTTCACAATTGGGTAAATCAAACACTACAAAGTCGCACAACTCATTAATCATTCTATCTTCAATTGATAAATCATGTGGGATACTTGATAGACTTTCAAAACAGGAGTTGTGGGATTCAATTTGGGATGGGTAGGTTTGATTTGGAAGGGGGTACATCTCACTCTCTCCACTCAAATTCACAGCCTGTCCTACCGCTTCTTCATACATTGGAAAATTTGGAGCTAGGTGAAAACTAGCTACCGGGTCACTAGGTTGTATGAGAGCGGCCATGGACGCATTCAACTCCATCATCTGTTGGCTTGACGCTACCCTAAAGTCTTCCAACGACTGTTCCAGACTAGACAAGGGTTGTGAAGGGGGTTCAGTAAAAGATTCAAAGTTGTTTGGATACTGAAAACTCCCAACTGGCGGTTCTGATGCAATGTCTAGGGAAGGTGCAAAAGTAGGGTAGGATTGGTAGGAATTGAATGGTTGGACAGGAGCAGGATCAACATTTGGATAGGAAGGTGAATGGAATTGTTGATCCCAAGAATTTGAAGTGGTGAAAGGAGTGAAAGATCGGCTACGGGATTGTTCAATACGTTCAGCGATGGACAAAGGACGACTTGCAAAAGGGGTATCAACATAAGCGGGTACGGGAGGTTGAAAAGGTTGATACGAAGTGGAATGAGGAGTGCAAGTGTTTGTCCTAGACGCTGCTATGCGATCTTTCAGTGAAACTTTGGGCATGGAGGGGTCGTTCGATGTTCGGCCAAAGCAAGAACCGTAAGAAGTAATGTCTGGTTGTGGGTACCAAAGTTCGGCAAGAGTTTTTCGAGGTGGGGTACCCATGATATGAAGAGAGAGAAAGAAAGGTAGAGAAAAGGAGGGGAAAAAGAATGTGATTTTTTGAATATTAACAAAAGAATGAAATATACAAAAAAAAGAATATTGAAAAAAACAATCACGACACAAAAATACCACACACCTAATCGTTCTAGGGTTCACCTAGGTCAACTAGACCTGCTCCAGAACTTGATTGTCGAAGTAAAACTGTGTCGAGAAACAGGCTCAAGATACACTGATCACGAGGCCAGGTAAGTGCAGAGATAAGGGGAGGTTTTCCAACGCTTTCGCGAAGTTCCTTAATTAAATAACCCTTTCTCTTTTGGCGGTTTCGCCGTTAACACTTTCCTAGACACCCCGTAAACAATATACCATTAAGCAAGGTTCTAAATACAGTTAACTTCTCCTAGTGAGCGCGAAGTCCTTAAGGCTTAAAGTCTAGTTTCTTTTAAATTTTGTGCGGGTAAACGTTATGCTCAAGTTCGTGATTTGTGGGCCACGGAAAAGGTGATGAAATCCTTTACCGTATATTGTGGGGTTCGCTTGCCCTTAAGTCCGTATTAATGTATGCAATGCGCAATTCAAAAAATTCTATAAAGAATCAAACAATCGTTTTTTAGTTTAAGCGCGGCGCTGCAACAAATACGGGTTAGTCAATTTTTAGCGTTTGCTAGCGAACTTGCAAAGAATCCTGCAAAGAATAGTATATTGGATGCGTCGGATTTGAGAAGAAGGTGTTAGTAAAGTACGTACCGTTAAGTTTTGGGTTAGGAAACCCCCGTTGAATCAAATCCGGTAAGCTTGAAAAGTTCGCTTGCGCGGGTCAAACTACCCGGATCTTTGGCACTGTACTTCGTAATCACCTTAACTTTGAACGTACACTTTACTCCCCACAATCGCAGTTTGCAAATCTGCAAAAATCTGCACTCTTGCCCACAAAAATGATCAAAAAAAAAAAAGAATTTTTTTTTGGATATATATACAAAAAGAATATTAACCCGAATAACAAGAAAGAAAATACGCTACCGTGTCCCCGGCAACGGCGCCATTTGATCGCACGCTTTTGGCGTGTCGGATGTTCAAAGTTCTAAAGTTTACCGCGATCAGGACGGTGTCGCTATGCAGCTAGCCGGTTGAGCACGGGTCGATCCACAGGGAGATGGTTGTATGTCCTTTCTTGTCTTAGACGAGTCAATAAAGAATGAGTATATGTTTGTTCGATTCTAACCTATGTGTATTATTTGCAAGTATAAAGTTGTTAAGAAAGGATACGATAATGTAAGCTAAAGAAATCCGTACTCAAAACCTTTGAGCCGAGTCTTGACCAATTGAAGCTAGAGCAATCGGCAACAACGTGGATTAGGGGATTTAAGCGCGGTATTCGTGGAATACGGCTTATTTACCCTTGTCCTTCCGTTCTTGTCTCTTGCTTTCGCCTCCGGCTAAACTGAACGCAACCGGTCGCGGTTAGGAGTCACCGTTACCTTGTTAAGGTAGGGTGTCTAACTGAGCGCTTGCGTATGGTTTGGGCGGAGTTCAATGGAAAATAACGGGAAAAGGAGATGAGCAAAGAAATGTTAACTTACAATATCATATGGATTCTTAACAACAACAATAAATACAACATTCACAAAAAGAACCAAAAAGAGCAAAAGAAAAGAACATAGAAAAGAAAAGATTACAAGTAATTAAGTGCATGAATTAAATTGCAAGAAAGTAAAGAAAGGTAATAAAAAGCAAGTAATAAAAAGCGATAAAAAGAACAAGAAACTAGGACTCAAAACAAGCATGTGATCAATAGCCAACCCTTAAACTTGCAAGCTCAATCAAGAGGTTGCAAGATCAAGGGAAGGGTAGAGAACGCATGTGAAATGAAGTGCTAATTCCATGAAAGAATATGACCCTTGAGATCAATAACTAACCCTTAACCATTCAAGCTCAATGAAGAGGTTGAATGATCAAGAGAAAGCAAGAATCTCAAGGGGAAGAAGAAACAAAAGAGAATGATACAAACCCCTCATCTTCATTGATCTCCCACTCAAAAGCTCTCACTACAATTTTCATGGAAAAAGAATGAAGAAGAAGAAGAAAAAGAACTAAAACTACAAAAGAATGGAGAACAAAGAATGACCCTTTGGCTTGGCTCAGATCTGCTGTATTTATAGGCAGAGGGTTGAAGATCTAGGGCAAGAATCTGCCACTATATGAAGTCCCCAAAATACCCCCAAAACACGACAAAGTGAGGACCCCACATGGCCGAGGATCCGCCGCCAATACCCCCTATTGGCCGTGGATCCGCGGCCCTATGATGGAGTCAGGGCATCGTACTTGGTGGCTTTCCCTGGTTCTGTGTGTCCTTCAGTGTGGCATATGTGTTTTCTGAAAATACCTCCACATTTCTTCCAGAATTTCTGTTGAGGAAAGGTGGACTTTTGTGGATGCTTTTGTCATGATTGCCTCGAGCTCCGCGTAGATTTCTTGGAACTTGTTGTTGCCATTGAGCCTTGTGCATGAAGGTGACATTGATTTGACATTTTGTCTTCCTAAACTGGTATCTGGCAACATACGGATGACGAGCGGAGACCGTGTTTTCTCAGTGGTTGGCAGGAACCCGGATTTTGTCGTGTTTTCCATGAATTTTACCGTTTTAGAACCGAGAACCTGTATCCTGCAAATATGTAACAAACACGGATTAAAAGCACGTACCTATAAACAACCGAGCGTAAGAATGGGCGGTATAAAATGCAGTATTCTGTGATGAACTTGGTGCCGGTGTGTATATTTTCGCTTCGATGTCTTTCTTTCTCTTCTTTTTTTTAGCAATGGGATTATTTCTGACTTTTCTTCTTCCTTATTGTAGTGCCACAAATCGAAGGAGGGGACACAAGACCCGCCACGCCCCCGGCCCTTCCGGCTTTGCCGTCCGTTGCAGCTGGTATAGTAAATTCCCTTTTTGATGACCCTTCAACATCTCTTGAACCGTCGTTTAACTATGTTTTGTTTTGCAGCTATCGTTCCGGCTCCGGTCCCTCTTGAGTCTCGTGTCCTTTCACCGGCAGGCCCCTTCTTGAAACGTCCATCTTCAAAGGGTGCCATGATGAGTTTGGGCATGCTGAGCGGGTATATCGAAGAGCTTAACGTGGACGCTCTCCCCTCTGCCGCAGATTTTGCTGTGGAGGTCAACCCAATGTTGGCGGCGCTCGTAAACTTTCACAACGAAGGCGTCGTCGAATCTTGGGTTAACCACTGCAGGGAGATCGAGGCCTGCCTACATCGGTTGGAGTCAACGCATCCTTCCCCTGAAGTTTTGGCCATAAGCACCCAACGGACAGCCTGGCTCGAGCAAAGCACTTCTTATTTCCGCCATTTGGAGCAAGAAGCAGCTTTACGGTTGAGGGAACATCAGGAATCCTCAAGCGCAACTGCTCGCCTGCGCGCTGAAGTTAGGACGAATGCTGCCGAGGTGAAAGCTGTCTTTGAAGACCTCCTGGAGCGTATCTCTGATGGGCTAGCACTGAAGCGGAAGCTTGATGCCGCCGAACGTGATGCCCGAGGCCGTGAAGCAACTCAACAGGTCGTTGGGGAACAGCTTGCATCCTTCATGCAGCAGCGGGCTCAAGTAGAGGACGAACTGGCGGTTGCGGCTGATCAAGAGAAGGCGTGGAAGGAAGTACGTGAGCAATTGATAGAGCTATTCAAGAGGCTTCCTTCTCCCTGAACATTTTGTATCATTTTCACACTTGTAATTTTTGCATAGTATATATACATTCTTTGTTCTTTATATGATTCGCCTTGTATTTGATTGAATTCATGAATAAAGATACACATTTCTTTTTGCAATGTTTTGTACTATTTCATTGCTTTCTCCCTTCTCAGCATGCTGTCTCGATAAACATAATTGGCAGATAACTTAATTTCTCCGAGAGATAGCGATGGCTTAGGCCGCAGGTTCAGATCTGCCTTCTAAGACTTTTCAACTCTACGAGCCGTGAGGGTCTCATAGAGACTTTTCTCCCTACGGATCGAGAGGATCTCGTAGGTGGGTTTTTCTCCTTAGGAGTCGTGAGGATTCCTAAGTGTGTTTTCTCTTGTAGGTCGTAAGGATCCTGTAAGAGAATTTTTCCCTCTTATGAGTCGAGAGGACGCGTAAGTGGTTGTTCCCTCCTTGTCGAGATTCGACTTTGGAGAGTGAGACCCATGAATAGTATGCAAGAGACCTTTTTAGATAGACTTGCAGGGTCCCATTGTTCAGGAAGCAAGTTTTTTAGTCCTTACTGCCTGAGGCTTCATCTTGTAAGTTGAGACGAATCGGGAATTTTCCCGCGGAGACACTGGTTTCTTTGCGAGCCGACACGAATCAGGAGGCTCTCGTCAAGGATTGTTTGTTTCCCTGAGTTGATGTATTTGCTAAGGATTATTTTTTTCCCCAGCGCTAAGGATTATTTGTTTCCTTGGGGTTGAAACGAGTCGAGAATTTCCCACGGAGGCACTGGTTGCTCTGCGAGTCGACGCGGATCAGGAGGTTCTCGTCAAGGATTGTTTGTTTCCCTGAGTTGAGGTATTTGCTAAGGATTATTTGTTTCCCTAGAGCCAAGGATTATTTGTTTCCTTGGTGTTGAAACGGGTCGAGAATTTCCCACGGAGGCACTGGTTGCTCTACGAGTCGACGCGGATCAGGAGGCTCTCGTCAAGGATTGTTTGTTTCCCTGAGTTGAGATATTTGCTAAGGATTATTTGTTTCCCTAGCGCCAAAGATTATTTGTTTCCTTGGGGTTGAAACGAGTCGAGAATTTCCCACGGAGGCACTGGTTGCTCTGCGAGTCGACGCGGATCAGGAGGCTCTCGTCAAGGATTGTTTGTTTCCCTGAGTTGAGGTATTTGCTAAGAATTATTTGTTTCCTTAGCGCCAAGGATTATTTGTTTCCTTGGTGTTGAAACGGGTCGAGAATTTCCCACGGAGGCATTGGTTGCTCTGGGAGTCGACGCGGATCAGGAGGCTCTTGTCAAGGATTGTTTGTTTCCCTGAGTTGAGATATTTGCTAAGGATTATTTGTTTCCTTAGCGCCAAGGATTATTCGTTTCCTTGGTGTTGAAACGAGTCGAGAATTTCCCACGGAGGCACTGGTTGCTCTGCGAGTCGACGCGGATCAGGAGGCTCTCGTCAAGGATTGTTTGTTTCCCTGATTTGAGGTATTTGCTAAGGATTATTTGTTTCCCTAGCACCAAGGATTATTTGTTTCCCTGGGGTTGAAACGAGTCGAGAATTTCCCACGGAGGCACTGGTTGCTCTGCGAGTCGACGCGGATCAGGAGGCTCTCGTCAAGGATTGTTTCTTTCCCTGAATTGAGGTATTTGCTAAGGATTATTTGTTTCCCTGGTGTTGAAACGAGTCGAGAATTTCCCACGGAGGCACTGGTTGCTCTGCAAGTCGACGCGGATCAGGAGGCTCTCATCAAGGATTGTTTGTTTCCCTGAGTTGAGGTATTTGCCAAGGATTATTTGTTTCCCTGGTATTGAAACGAGTCGAGAATTTCCCACGGAGGCACTGGTTGCTCTGCGAGTCGACGCGGATCAGGAGGCTTTCATCAAGGATTGTTTGTTTCCCTGAGTTGAGGTATTTGCCAAGGATTATTTGTTTCCCTGGTGCCAAGGATTATTCGTTTCCTTGGTGTTGAAACGAGTCGAGAATTTCCCACGGAGGCACTGGTTGCTCTGCGAGTCGACGCGAATCAGGAGGCTCTCGTCAAGGATTGTTTGTTTCCCTGAGTTGAGGTATTTACCGAAGACATTGGTTTCTTCGGAGTTGGGATGAATCGTCGAGATTTGGCTTCGTTTTCTGGCGGAGCCTGTTGGGAAAGTATGGTTCCCTCTTCGTTTTCGCCCTTGGATTGTATACAGGGATCGATGTGATCTCAGCTGTAGGGCCGAAGTTTTATCATCATTTTTTTTTGTTTTATTTCCGCGATGCTCTATCATTTCAGCTTTTATATCGCGAAGGTCGTGATTGCCCAATCATTTCGGCTATTTTTCGCGGTGCCCAATCATTTCGGCTGTTTATTTTATTTTTACTCGCTGCTTTTATCGCGAGTTGCCCAATCATTTCGGCTATTTCTTGTGCATACGTTTTTACTTGCTGCTTTTTATTGTAAGTTGCCCCATCATTTCGGCTATTTCATATGCACTGGCTTTTTGCCGTAAACCTGAAATTAGACACCGATTTCGGCATCAGCACCGCTACAACTGGGATATGGCCAGGAGCGAATCATCATTTGCCTCTGTCGATGTCGAACAAAGGTGGCTTAGCGAACAGGGTTAAGGTCCTGTCGACTAAGGCTTTTGACTTCATGAGCCGTAAGGGTCTCACGAAGTTATTTCTCCCTACAAGTCGTGAGGATCTTGTAGGTGTATTTTTTTTTAGGAATCGTGAGAATTCCTAAATGTATGTTCCTCTGTAAGTCGTAAGGATCCTACAAGAGGGTTTTCTCCTTGTAAGCCGAGAGGACTTATAAGGGTTGTTCATCATGCGCACATATCCTCAATCACGGATGAAATTTGGTTAGGGAAATGTTTATTCACGCCCGTGGATTGTATACAAGGGTCAGTATTGAACCACTTGTAGGGCAATATTGGAAGTTGTGGGGGTTGCTTAAGCACAGGTTCAGGTCTCTGTAATTTAAGACTTTCAAATCTTATGAGCCGTGAGGGTCCCATAAGAGAGTTCTCCTTACGAGTCATGAGGATCTCGCAAGTGTATTTTCTCCCTAGGAATCGTGAGGATCTCTAAGTGTGTTGCACCCTTGTGAGTCGTAAGGATCTCACGCGGGTGGTTTCTCCTTACAAGGTCGAGAGGATCTTGTAAGTGTCCTTTTAATTAGGTTGCGCCCTTTCGGGTTTTCACAAACACTCGCCGGTAGTCCTGCTGTTTTTACTCACGGAGCCCTTTCGGGTTTTCATCCGTGCCCATTTTGCTTGTGGACATACCGTTTTTTTTTATTCTTTTTATTTTTATATATATTTTTCTACGAGGTCGCGCCGTTTCTGGTTTTCACGAACACTCGCCGGTAGCCCTGCTGTTTTTACTCACGGAGCCCTTTCGAGTTTTCATTCGTGCCCATTTTGCTTATGGACATACCGTTTTTATCATCATTTTTTTTATTATTTTCTTTTTCTCTTCTTTTTTTTCTTCTCTTTTTTTTATTCATCTCGTCAGCCTAAGGATGCTGCGGTAGTAGTTTAAAGACGTTTCGGTCCGTCATTAGTTTAAGGACGTTTCGGTCCGTCGTTAGTTTAAGGACATTTCGATCCATCTGGAGAAGGCCGGCTACTGCTTATAAAGTTTGAGCTCAGGAAGATAGCGAGCGGACATAGTCATCGTCATCTATCATTGACCTAGGCAATAACTCGCTAAGCGTAGTATTTCTTTAGGAATCGACCATTTATTGGCCTGTAAGGCCTTTCACCGTGCATATCCATGAGTAGATAGGCTCCACCCTGGTAGACCTTGTCTATGATGTATGGGCCTTCATAGTTTGGCACGAATTTTCCCCGCTTGGCGCGATTGGGGATCATAGGCCTTTTGACCACTAGCACGACTTCGTCTTGGCGGAATATCCTTGGCCAGGTCAATCTTTCATATGAGCGCGTCATCTTTGCTTTATAAGCTTCCAGATTTTGTTGCGCTATGAGCCGGGTTTCATCAAGGGCGTCAAGCTCCTCAAGCCGAAGGTGAGCATTTTCTTCGTCCGTCAGCTCGTAGTGGACCGCCACTCGTAGAGAGGGTAACTCTGTCTCGAGGGGGAGTACTGCTTCCGTCCCAAATACCAATGCGTACGGTGTTGTGTTCGTGGCCGTCTTGAACGTAGTTCGATACGCCCAAAGAGCCTCTTGCAGTCTCTCGTGCCAGTCTCTCTTATTTCGGGACACCGTCTTTTTCATGATTTTCGTCAGGGTCTTGTTGAAGGCTTCAGCTAGACCATTAGCTCACGGATTGTAAACTGAAGAATATCTCCAGTCTATATTATGCTGTTGCGCGAAGCGACCGATCTTGTGGCTTCTGTAGGCTGGCCCGTTATCGGAGATGATCCGTCGCGGAGTTCCAAACCGATATATGACGTGCGTCCTGAAGAAATGGAGGATATTCTCCGTCTTCACTTCCCTCAATGGTACTGCTTCTGCCCATTTGGAGAAGTAGTCGGTCGTCGCTAGGATGAAACGATGTCCCCTGGACGATGCTGGTTTGATGGGGCCGACTATGTCAGTTCCCCACATTTCGAACGGCCAGCTAGCCACCGTCGGGTGTAGCGGATTTGGATGCTGATGGATGAAATCCCCGTGAATTTGACATGAGTGGCACTGCTTCGCATACTCAAGGCAGTCTTGAATCATCGTGGGCCAGTAGTAGCCCATCCGTTTGATCTTCAACTTCATCTTTGGGCCCGCTTGATGAGAACCACAGAGTCCGTCATAAACTTCCTAGACGACCCTTTTCGCTTTGTCAGGTCCTAAGCATCTCAGCCACAGAGAATCAAATGACCTCTTGTATAGAGTATCATTGACGAAGGCGAAAGACAGAGCTTGTTTCATGAGCTGATGTCTTGTGGACGCTTCTTCAGGCATTCGGTGGGACTTAAAGTAGTCTATGAAGACTTCCCTCCAATCCTCGGAATTTTCCCGGTCTTTTATTTGCAGAGTCGTCTGCTCAGTCGCTCCCTTTTCTTCGGGTGATTCCGGAGATATTTCTGCTGGGGCAAGCACCCGACGGCTTTGTACCACGATTTTTACGTCATCGAGGTTCTCATCAGCCAGTTCCTTAGCGAGTTTGGCCAACGCGTCGGCTTTGATGTTTTCCGCGTGCGGTATGCTTTCCAAAGTATATGAAGGAATTTGGGTCAACAGTTGTTGCATCTTTTCACCGTACTTTACCAACTCTGGCTTGCACGTTTGGTAGTCGCCATTTACTTGACTAACGACTAGTTGGGAATCTCCGTATATGAAGAGGTTTTCGATTCCCATGTCGATGGAGATCTCAAGGCCTGCTATTAGAGCTTCGTATTCGGCTTCATTGTTTGTCCTCGGCTCTGTTAGGGAGAAAGCAAAACGCATTATCCCAGCTTGCGGAGTTACAAAGATAAGTCCTAACCCCGATTTGATTATAGGGGTACTTTGTTTGCGCTTTTTCACGGAAGATGCTCCATCGAAATAGAGCTCCCATCGGGTATCACCACCGTCGATTGCGTCGAACGCATGCTCGTCTGGTAGATCGCAATTCAGAGGAGAATCGGCGGGTATCGGATGCTCAGCGAGGAAGTCGGCGATGGCCTGGCCTTTCACTGCCTTGAGAGGTTGATAAGTTATCAAAAACTCCATCAAGAGCAGGGCCCATTTAGCGAGTCGACCTGCCAATATGGCCTTCGACATCAAATATTTGAGGGGGTCCACCTTTGAAATGAGACGGACCTCATGCACCAACGCATAGTGCCTAAGCTTTGTTATCACGAAGATCAATGCCAGGCAGTGTTTTTCAATGGGGGAGTAGTTGCTTTCTGCTCCCAGTAGAACTCGACTTAAGTAATAGAGTGCTCTTTCTTTCCCTTGATCGTTCTCTTGTGCCCATAATGCGCCCAAGGAGCCTTCGAGGGCGGTTGTATAAGGAATGAGGGGCTTTCCCTTGACCGGAGCAGCCAACACTGGCGGGTTCTGCAGGTACTGTTTAATTTCGTCTAGTGCGCCCTGGCATTTTTGATCCCAGACGAATGGAGTTCCCTTCTTCATCAGGTGGCTGTAAGGACGGCACTTGCCTGAAAGGTTGGCTATAAATCGCCGTATATACGCAAGCTTCCCTTGGAGAGACCGCAGCTGTTTGAGAGTCCTTGGCGGAAGCATTTCCATAATCGCCTTGATCTTTGACGGATCTATCTCAATTCCCCGGTGCCGAATAATGAATCCCAGGAATTTGCCTGAGGAAACTCCGAATGCACACTTGAGAGGGTTCATCTTCAAGTTGTATTGTCGAAGGCGTTGAAATACGGTCTTCAGATGCTCGAGATGTTCCTCGTAAGATTTGCTTTTAACCACGAGATCGTCGATATAGCATTCGACGATTTCGTGTATGAGGTCATCGAAGATCTTCGTCATGGCCCTCTGGTAGGTGGCACCGGCGTTCTTTAAACCGAAGGGCATCACTTTATAACAGAATAAACCCAACGGAGTCCTGAAGGCGGTGTGCTTCTAGTCTTCGGGATGCATCTTTATCTGGTTATACCCCGATGAGCCATCCATGAAGGAGAAAACCCCATGAGTGGACGTATTGTCTATCATTAGTTCGGTGACTGGCACTGGGAAATCGTCCTTCGGGCAGGCTTTATTGAGATCCCGGAAGTCTACGCATATGCGCACTGTCCCATTTTTCTTCATCACCGGGACGATGTTGGCGATCCATTCAGGGTATTGAACTTCCTGGACGAAGTCAGAGTCGATCAACTTCTTGACCTCGGCATTGATACTCATCTCAAGCTCGAGCCGCATTCTTCTTGGTGCTTGCTTGACTGGCTTGATGTAAGGGGATATCGCCAATTTGTGCACAGCAATTTCTGGATCTAATCCCAGCATTTCGGAATAGTTCCATGCGAAGCAGTCTTTGTGCTGCATAAGCAGGTCTTTTAATGAAGCCACCTTCTCTTCAGACAGCAGCTCACTAATGAATGTCGGTCGCGGATCATCCGCCGTCCCCAACTCAATTTTCTTAAGGTTATCTGCAGTGGTATGGATTCCATCTTCCAGCTCTTTTGGCGCTGGTGGGAATTCTGAGATTACCTCGTCGTTGCTGTTTTCAAAGCACCAAGGAAGGTTATCCATGTTTTCGGGCTCTTCTTTTAATATTGTTATCATGTGACAAGTGCGAATCCGCTTCCAGTCCCAATATGGAGTTGGTTCTGTTCTCGTGGCTTTGGGTTCATGCTTTTGGGGCGGTGTTACCCTCCAGTTGTCGGACAGAGCGAACTTGCCAAGCAGATACTGATCTTCAACCCAATTCTTGAAGGTGAAGCAGTTCTCGAGAGGGTGCCCTATCACTCGGTGATAAGGGCAATAGTCCGGGTGGAGACTTCGCCTGCTTGTTCGGGGTGTTTAGACTCCAGCAGTGTAAGCATCTGATATTTTAAAGCGAGGTCAAGTATTTTCTTCGTCTTGTCCCGAGGTAAAGAGTACGCCCGACCCATTTTTCTTATGAGGGATAGATCGGAACCGCTCAATTTTCGCTCGCGTGGCCTCTTAGCCCCGCTTTGTTGCTTTTGAGCGCCTTTTTCGCGTTTCGACTTGTTTCTGCCTCTACGTTGAGCCTTCTTTATAACAAGTTGACAAGGAGCGGCATTTTCATCTTTCACGGCCCGTTGGAGGAGGCGTTGTGTTTTGGCTTTCTCGTAGATAACCATTTCGCGGTTATGGTCGTCTCGGACTTTTTGACCAGCTTCCCTTATAAGTTTGTCCATTTGTTCTTTGAACGACGGACTGGTCTCTTTTGCATCTGGAACTTTCACTGGCTCAAGATTAGCGTCCTCCCATTGAGCATCCGCTTCTTCATCGAAGTCATACATGACATTGCAGCTATTTAGTAGCTCCTGTTTCTTTGACCGGATGTATCCAAGCCATTTTGTTTCCATTTTCCCATTAGGCAATTTGCGTTGAGTCCCGGGAATGTTCCAGACTTTGTCATAGAACTTGGCTTTTCGAACGGTCTGCTTGAAGGATATCCCCTGGCGTTTCAGCAGCTTTTTCAAACCTTCCGTATAATATCTGGGAAGACGGATAGGCTGAAGCCTGTCGAGCGTAGGATCCGCGCCATGCCAGATTTCTTTCTCCACTTTGGTTTCTTCAGATCGGTAGAATAGATTTGCTTTTTCACTTTCTCGCCTGGGAGGGATATAGAACGTTTGCAGCTCTTCTACATTGTAAATATCAAGTGCATCCAGTTCCTTACGGTGTTTAAGCGGCACCATGGCGACTTGTAGATTTTGTTCTTCATCAGCGAACGTTCGTATTGAAGGTCGAGCAGAGAATACAGCGTAGACCTCATCTTCCGAGTCGCTACCAAAGATCAACGTAGGAGCAGATGGCCCCGGCTCGTTGTGTTGGGACGGACCTGAATAAACTATCTCCTCTTCCTCCTCGGTATCACTGCCGAAAACAGGAATGGTGGCATTAGCTTTGTTCTCCGGCTTGTGACACCTTTCCGTGTCTTCGAAATTCGGTAAGAAGTATTTGGCATCTTCATATTTGCGGACTTCGTTCACGGAGAATGGGTTCGGTTCTCCCACCACGGTATACTCGAGACCATCCTTAGCGTATTTCATACACTGATGTTGTGTAGAAGGGATGACGTTGTACTCGTGTAACCACGGTCGGCCGAGCAAAGCGTTGTAGCATGTCTTGGTGTCTATGACGTGGAACTTAATGTCCGTGACGAGCAGCCCAAAGCGTAGCGTCAGTATCACTGACCCAAGAGTTCTTAACGATTGGGAGTCGAACCCGGAGATGGTGATCTTGTCCCGAGCAAGGTGCTGGACGCTCTTGCAGATTTCTTTTAACACCCGCACATTGAGGAGATTACGGAGGATCCATTGTCGATCAAGATTTTGCCTGTTTTTACATCGTGACAGTATCCTGAGACATAAAGGGGGCGATTGTGTTCGCACGTCCCAAGGAGAAGGTCTTCATCACCAAAAGCGACATCGGCCGTGTGCACTTCCTCCAATTCATCTTTCATCTTTTCCTCGGCCAGGAAAGCTTGGAATTGTTCCGGATCCTGTAGTGCCTTGATTAACGAATCTCTCGCCTCCTTTGATAGCAAAAGGGCGTCAAGAATGCTGAGCTGTGAGGGTAGCTTTCTCAGATGCGCTATGACGTTGTAATCCACCTTATTTCTCTTCGGCGGTTCTTTGGCATTTAAGCTCCTCCATAACTTGGTCATCTAAGACGATATCTTCAGGGACCTTCTCTTTTCCCTTATCTTTTTTATTTGAGGGTCCGAGATTCTTTTCGGAAAGCGTGCGATTACGTAGCCGGATATTTTCGTAGACCTTCGGCTCTTCTTCTTTTCCCGAGGTGGACTCTTTAAAGAGAGGGCCAAGCTCCAGCTCTTCATCAGAATCGCTCCCGAATGTAGGCACCTGTGATCCCCCGGCGTTAACCATGCGACAATCACCGGTAGTTCTGTTAAACCCTTCGGTCATATTTTTCCGCTCCCGACGAGTTTTGCGCTTCTCCCGCTTAAAATGTTGTCGATGAGCGACATATGCTTGCCACCATCTATCGAAAGCTTTGCACTCTTCAGTGGGGTGCGAAATCCTCTGATGATATAAGCAATAGGAGGGGTGCATTTCCATTTCACCAGTAATGTTTCCTTCGGAGGATGGTCGCTTTATGCCCATTGATATGGCCTTAGCAAACCTTTTCCTCGTCTTGAATTTTCTTTAGTCGGTAGTGGATGTATTTTGCTTCAACGGGAGTGTTTCAGCTCTTTTGTCAAGTAACTGGCGCTTGGCCCTTTCAAATATAGCCGTCTCGCATTCTCGATCAGCTTTACTTTTCAACCGAGCTTCGTTAAGGAATGCGTCAATTACTTCATCTGATGGCCCCAGAATTTTTGGTTCAGGATCTGCCCCCAGCTTTTCAGTGCAAGGAGTCTCCTCATCGTCCATGAACGAATGGGAAATCACATGACAGCTCGCCACGTATTCTTCAGATTCATCAGATGAACTTTCTCCCTCGTCTTCCTCTTGAAAGACGTGATTGAGGAACTCTTGGAATGTAATGGGAGTCCGTGCCTTCTGGTTGTATTCCTCCAGCGCGTCAATTTATTTTTGCAAGTCCGTGCGCTTGACGCCGGGCGTTACGGGCTTCTTTGATTTCTTTTTCTTCTTCTTCGAAGATTTTGACGGCCGATTGCGAGTGCTTGAGCCGCCACCATCGGTCCTTGGAGTTGGACGTGGCTTCAACATCCCTTCAATGACCTGCGGTTCCAACGGATTCTTCCACCTTATCGCTGGGCATACTTGAAGCTCATTTAGCATCCTCTTTGTCTTGGCCGATAATACAACCTCCCAAGGAGCTTCTTCAACGACAGAGCATGTTGCCCCCGGCGTATTCGTCCCCTTAGACGTGTGGGGCTGCGGGGGATTCACCTTCCATTTGTCAGATAACGCGAATTTGCCCTGTCGGTACTGGGTTTCAAGCCAATTTTTGAAAACGTAGCAATCCTCGATCGGATGACCCAGTACTCGATGATAAGGACAGTAGTTGGGCTCATTGACGTCACTTGGTTGCGACGGACGTTTTGGATCCGGCAGATTTATGAGTCGATTGCGCAACGCCAGCTCGAATAACCTTTTCGTTTTATCCCGGGGAAACGAGTAAGAACGTCCCGTCCTCTCCTCAAGGGCCACGCACGGGCGCATGTTATTTTGACGAACAACCGGCTTCGATTCGCTCGGTTGTTGTTGAGCATTAGCGACAACGATTGCTTTTCCTTTCCCTTTGTCATTTCGGGAGTCCGGCTTTGGAAGAGGGGGTTTATGGCCCATCTGATCCATTTGCGCTAGCTTGTCAATCAAGGCCTGGAAGGTAGTCGGCCTGAAAAACATCATAAATTGCGAGATGGTTGCTTGCGGATCAAGGGTTCCCACAAATATACCCACCGCGGGAGCTTCTTCAATGCGCTGCTCGCACTTTGACCATAAGTTCCGCCACCGTATAGCATATTGAACCCATGTCTCGCCTGGCTTTACCCTGGCGTTAATCAGTGCCGTCATCGGGGTGCGTTCACTGGCGCTTGCAAAACGCTGAGTAAACAACAGCTCCATCTCCGCGAAGGTCTTGATAGAGTTATTCGGGAGCTCAGAGTACCACTCGAACGCCGTATCTGATAAACTTCCAACAAACTGACGAAGCAAAAGCTTGTCATCACCGCCGGTGTTGCCGCAGAGTGCCCTGAACTGGGCAACATGCTGGTGAGGATTGCCCGTCCCCTTGTAGACATGGAACTTGGGAATTGTGTAGCCCGGTGGGTACTTGATCTGGTCGTACCAACTTGGATATGGCCGCCCCGTTTTTACGACCTGGCCAGCTGCTTCAGTCGCATGATGAACCCGTATTTGTTGGGCTATGTACTCGTCTAAGTCAGCTTTGGAGATTGTCTCCACCTTAGCTGTTGACAAAGCAGGCGGAGGATTTGACGTTTCTCCCCTATCGTCACCGAGGACGATCGGGGGATCTTCAGCCGGAGGATCTTGTTGTATCATCATCCCTACCATGTCTTAGAACAGGAGGCCCATACGTTGTATGTTGGCTGCTTGTTCAGCAGCCTCTTTGTCCTTCTTCTCCAATATTCGGCGAAGGAATTCGGCGTCGGTTTCTTCCTCTTGGCGTTCATCCGAGAACGTTTCAGGGTTTTCTTTTGGCCCAGTAAGTGCGGCCATAGCGTTCATCATCTCTTGGAGCTTCTGTTGCTGCTCCTGTGCTTTGGTCACTGATCGCGTAAGCGGTCGATGACCCGTAGATATGCGACTTTCCTCTTTACCAGACGCCACATAGACGGTATGAACTACAATGCCCCCTGACTTAGGGCGTTTGGGTTCACCACCTCTGATATTTGTCGCCGGCGCGGGGGTTTTCTCCGGCCTTCTTCTTTTGTGGGCCGTTGAAGTTGAAGGGGCCGTTGCAGTGGGCACCCTAGCGATTGTTGTCCTCTGCTGTTTAACAGGACGGTCTTTTTCTTTTTGCACCTTCGTCTTCTTTTGTTGCCGAGAGTGATCTGGGTCGATCACGGAGTCTTGAACCCTTCGCCAAACCTTGTATATTTTTTTGGACAGCCGTTGAGGGGGTTGTTCCTGCTTTGTTTCCGGAACTCTCTCCGCAGGTGGGGAAGATCTTTTCAATGTAGCGGTTGGAGAGTTCTTACGTACCCTCCTCAACAGTTCAAAGCTGTTCCCAGTTGGAACAGCAGCGTTGACTTCTACCACTGGAGTCGGTGGAGTTAGCCCTGAGGGGGAGTTGCCCCCTGCCTTCCTCACTCCTCGCCAATGGCGACGTCGAGCTTGACGAGCCGTTGGGACTGGCTCGGAGATTGAGACAGCTTCTTTTTGCCCCCTGTCTGAATGAGGCGCCGCTGGTGTTAACCTCTTAAAGACTGAGGTTGTCCTTTGAGGGGTGATATTCAATCTGTCAAAGACGGATCCTCGAGCAGGGGTAGGAACCGGAATCGTCGGTCTTGAAAAGACTGACTCTTTGACAGGGGATGCCGCCCTGACGACTTCTGGAGCAGCAGTTATTGCCTTCCTTAGGATAGACAATTTAGAGTTCTGATCTAGCCTCGCGAAGACAGAGGCTGTTGGTTTGGTAGTGGGCGACCCGTTGACAGGGGTCGTCGTAGCAGTGAGCCGGTCGAAGACTGACTTCTTGTTCACTTCCGGTGCAGGTATTGGCATAGAGAAGCTTGTAGGTGGGATCATGGTCCCGAAAAACAGGCCGGTGGTGGCCTGGGTCACCTGTTCTACCGGCAGAGCGAGGAAGGAGGCCGCTTGGGGCCCATATGCTACACCTCCAGGGGAGGTCGAGCGTCCGTTGCAGTGGCACTTCGAGCAGTTGGTGCAGTTAGAGGCCATTGATGCTTGAGTTCTGCGCCAGACAAAAGACCAAATCTTAGTAACTTGAAAATCCAAAGGCAACCGTTAACAAACCGCGATTGGTTCGCGAAGACGACACACGAAGTGTGGAGTGGAAAGATGGAAAAGGTCCCACCGGGCGTGCCAGAATCTGTTCCCCTCCGAAGGACGGCGCACAAGACTGCGAAGTCCTGACGCTGAGATTCGGGGTAGATGCTATTTGGTGCTATCCGTCCACCTCTCCGAAGATGCCAAGTTGATTTATGGCACCGTGTATCGGAGGTTTAGACGGATGCGGCCGATGTAGCAGACTTCGTCAGATTCCCCCTCACTTGAGGGGTTTTTGATTATGGGGACTCTCTTCCCTGCAGGCGCAAGCCCCTGCAGTTAATTACGCTACCGCATCGCGGTAACCACTTTCTCCTTCTCCAAAATTTCACTTCGCGTCGTGTGTGTTTGTTTTGTTTGTGGTTGCCTGTGGATTGTATACGGAGACTGAGTAATGCCGTCGCCCGTAGGACGTGGATTAGTCCAAATCCGTATTTACTTAGATTTGGATTTGGTGTTTTTAGTTTAAGGATACATCAGCCGTATTGAGGCTAAGATCAACTTAAACATTCGTTAAGGATACGTTAGTCCTGTTTGAGACTAAGATCAACTTAACGTGGTGATCCATTTAATTATATGGCCGTCAGGACTTATCACCTCTTTGACGTCGTTGAAGGGTTACAACGATAGGTGTCAGAGGAGTTCAGAGATGTACCCTTGAACCAAAGTCGATTTGGAGTTTTATAGTCCATTTGAATGTTTAAGGATACGTTAGCCGTATTTGGGGCTAAGATCAACTTAAACGTTCGTTAAGGATACGTTAGTCTGATTTGAGACTAAGATCAACTTAACGGGATCGTTTGGATCCGACAAAAGAGCATTTGGGGGCTCTATTGTTCCAGTTTAGGGACATAGTGGTCCATATTCCAGTTTAAGGACATAGTGGTCCATATTTCAGTTTACGGACGTGGTGGTCCATATTCCAGTTTAGGGACGTGGTGGTCCATCGCCAGTTTAGGGACATGGTGGTCCATGTTCCAGTTTAGGGACGTGGTGGTCCATCGCCAGTTTAGGGACGTGGTGGTCCATCATTAGTTTAAGGACGTTTTGGTTCGTCATTAGTTTAAGGGCGTTTTGGTCCATCATTAGTTTAGGGACGTTTCGGTCCAATATTAGTTTAAGGACGTTTCGGTCCAATATTAGTTTAAAGACGTTTCGGTCCAACATTAGTTTAAGGACGTTTCGGTCCACGAGTTTAAGGACCCCGCAGTCCGTGTTGATGTGTGGTTGTCGGGACCCGTCACCTCTCTGACGTCGTTGAAGGATTACAACGACAGGTGTCAGAGAAGTTCGGAGATGTACCCTCGAACCGGAGGTAAATTGATTTAAGAGAGCAATCTTGCTCAGTCAATTTAATTTGAGAACTTACGGCCAAAATTGGGCTAAATCCAGTTGAAAATGTTCAACATTCTATTTGCTTTTGCCTTGCATTTCTTTTTATTTTTATTTGGGCTCTACCCATAAAAGATGCAGAGCATCAATTTGTTTTGGGCTCTGCCCATTTATAAATGATGCAAAGCATCTACTTTGTTTGGGCTCTGCCCCTTTTAAAATGCATAGCATTTTTATTATTTTGTTTGGGCTCTGCCCATTTATAAATGACGCAGAGCATCAATTTAATTAGGCCTGCTTGGTCTTTTTAATTTGGGCCTGGCCCTTTAGGAAATGTCTTGCATTTATCAGGCACTTTGCGCTGATCAGAGAGCGCAAGCGCTTGTAGTTGACACGTGTCGCGCAAGCGCAGTGCGCTGCACTAATGCGCTGCGCCTGCGCTGCTGACACGTGGCGCGCTCTGGTGGCTTGCGCCAATCCAGGAGCGCAACAGCGCAGTTTGCAAGTGCAAGGCACTATAATTTAAGAATCTTTTAGATTCAAGAACCAATGGTTCATAAAAGAAGTGCAAAGCACTATTTGATTTCTTGATCTAATTTAGATCAAAGAAAAACAAGTTTTTCTTATTTCAGGAACCAGAGGTTGATAAAAAGTGCAAAGCGCTGTTTTTATTTTGTTTTTTATTAAAGACCATTGATCTTGTTTTTAGATCAATGATCTATCAGAAGAAATTCTTCTATCTAAAAGGTCTTTTACCTTTCCTTTTTTTTTTGGAAGTTCTTCAGAGTTTTTCTCTGCTTGAAGCTCTTGATTTCTCCAAAATGTTGATCCCTTTGAATTGAGGTCTAGGGTCCTTTTTATAGTGCCCATAAATTAGTTAAATTTGTTAAAGAGATCTTTCTCTGAGTGATTTGGGGAATTTTTCCCCACCGTTGGATCTTTGATCCAAAGGTCTCTGTTTTACAGAAGAAAATCTTCTTGTTTTAACAAGAACAGAAAAGATTTCTTTAAAATCTCAATTCTGTTTTGCGTAAACGCCCCAGCGCGTGACACGTGTCGCGCAGCGCAGCTGTGCTTGCACAACTGCGCAAACACATGTCGAGGTGCGCAGCCTTGCGCAGCTGTGCTTGCGTAGCTGTGCTTGCGCAACTGCGCAGACACGTGTCGAGGTGCGTAGCGCTTGCGCAACTGCGCAGACACGTGTCACGCAGCGCAACGCTTGCGCAGCTGTGCTTGCCAACTGCGCAGACACGTGTCACGCTGCGCAGCATTTGCGCAACTGAAACGTTGCTTCCTTTACTTTTTGTTTTAAATGAGCGTTGCTCTGATTGGACGCACTGCCTCGGGCGCTGTGCTGACGCATCAACTTCTGACACGTGGCGCGTTGCGCGCAGCGCACGGGATTTTGAAGCGTTGCTTCAGAAAATTTGAATTTTTGAAATTCAAACAGGGCCTTGCTCTGATTGGGGGAAACAGATGTGTGTACTGCTCACTCTCACCACTCAAATTCTCACTCTGTCCAACCGCCTCATCATACATTGGAAAATTTGGAGCTACTTGGAAACTAGCTACCGGTTCACTAAGTTGTCTTGATGACTTAAGGGCGGCAATGGACGCATCCAAATTCTTCATCTGTTGGTTTGTTGCTACAATATAAGCTTCCAACGACTGTTCCAGACTAGACATGGGTTGTGAAGGGGTTTCAGTAAAAGATTCAAAATTGTTTGGATTCTGGAAACTCCCAAATGGCTGTGTAGAAGCAATGTCTAGGGAAGGTGCGAAAGTCGGGTTGGACTGGTAGGAATTGAATGGTTGGACAAGAATAGGATCAACATTTGGATAAAAAGATGAATGAACTTGTTGATCCCAAGAACTAGAAGTGTTGAAAGGAATGAAAGATCGGTTACGAGATTGTTCAATATGTTCAGCATTAGACATGGATTTCGGAGTTACAAGAGGACTTGAAGAAGGAGTATCAACGTAAGAAGGTGGTGAAGCTTGAAACGGTTGATACAAAGTGGATTGCGGAGTCCAACTGTTTCTCCTAGACGCTTCTATTCGATCTTTCAAAGAAATTTTGGGCATGGAGGGGTCGTCCGTAATTCGACCAAAACAATTCGCGTAGGAAGCAAAGTTTGGTTCAGGGTACCAAAATTCGGCAAGAGTTTTTGGAGGTAGGGTACCCATGATGTGAGAAAGGAGAAGAAAAAGAATGTGATAAATTTTTTTAAAAAAAAATTTATTTATTTATATTTTAAAAAAAATTGATTTTGGAGTTTTGAAATTTTTTTGAAAGTGTGTTTTTTTTAGAAATAGTTTTGCAAAAATTTGTACGGAACTACGGCACAATCACAATTTATATATGCACAATCAAGCCTAGAGCTAGGGTCTCCTAAGTCAGCTAGACTGCTCCTAACTGTTCCAAAGGGCAAGTTGTGAGATCCTCAAATCGTCTCTTCACCGCCAATTATGGTCAGGTAAGCACAAGTAATGAAAGGAGGGATCCGCTCACGAATCACCGTGAGACAGGCCTTTTAAAATTACCTTTCCTACTTGTCTAGCCTAGGCACTACAAAGTCAGGTTTAGATAAACGATCGATGCCTACAACCTTTCCTTTTTCCTAATGAGCACGACAGTCCTTAGTTGGCTGAGTCTAATATTTTTTATTTAACTCGAGGGTTGATGCAAAATGCTTTTTGTGATTTTTGGGGTCCTAGGAAGGGTAATGAAATCCCCACCCAATCTGGATTGGTGTTAAAGCCCCTTAAAAGTCCGTTTTAAAAAAAATGCAAAGCAGTAAACAGAAAAAAAAATCTAAAACACTTTCAAATTTTTTTTTTTTTTTGCAGCGCAAAGAATCCTGTACAAAACCAATTTATTAGAGAGGTAGAAGAATTTTGCGCAAAGAACCCTGCAGGAAAATTTTCAGTTGAGATCAGGAGGTTATAGAGGAGATAAAAAATACCCACAGAGGGATTTGAGGTGATGACGTCAGCGGTTCCGCGGTCAACTGCATATATCCGCCGCGGTTCTGCGGTGGTTCTGTTAGTTTGGATCTTCAAAATTTTTCTGTTTGTTGTTTGGATTCTCCCCTGTTTGTTCAGATTTTCTGTTTCTGGATTTGTTCACTGGGATTTTCCAGATCTGAATCTGTCCGTCTTCTTTTCCTGTACAATTCACACAATACCTCTCAAGAAGAACAAGATGAATTTTTTATTTTATTTTATTTATTTAATTATTATTATATTTTTGTTTTAAAATTTTTCAATTTTTATAATTTTTAAATTTTTTTATTTTTTATTTTTTTATTTTTTTTAATCCGAAATTACACAAAGAAAGAGACTACCGTCTCTCCGGCAACGGCGCCATTTGATTGAAAATGATTTTAGCGTTCTTATGCGCTTTCAAAAGATGAATCAAAGAATTATTAACCGCGATCAAGAACGGCGTCGCTTGGTAGCTAGCCGGTTGAGTACGGATCGGTCCACAGGGAGATAGATTCCTTATCTTTGTGTTCTAACGAGTTAATCCAAAAAAATTGTGTTTTTATTTTAAGATCTAAGAGTTCATTTTTGTGATTTTAATTTAACAACTACGGCAGATAAATAAAATTAACAACTACGGCAGATAAAAGAAATTTATAAGTAGGGCAGAAAAGAAATTAACTAGGGCAAGATAAAAAAAACTTTCTTCTTTATTGATGCACTCTTTGACGATTACATTGAATTGAAAATCTAAGATCTGGAATTTAAAAGAGGTATCTCTAAAGAGGCACCCAAAAAGAGGCACGCTCCAAAAAGAGCTGTAGGGTTCCTATTTATAGAAAATAGAAATCCTGGGGTTTACATCTGATCCATATCTAGAATTACAAAAATACCCTTAAGAAAACCGAGTCAATGCATCGACTCACTCACACGCACCGCACGTACAAAGCACGGCCGCGGATCCACGGCCATAAGCAGGGTTTGGCCGCGGTTCCGCGGCCATATGGTGGTCTTGATGCATAATTTCTTCTGGGCTTCATTCTGTTGCTTTTTCCTTCTATTTTCTTCACTTGGTTCTTCAGAATGTCTTCTAGTTTCTTCCAGATTTCCACAGTGCAGAATGTCGTGGACTTTTACCGCTCGCTTCGTGTTGAAGTCTTGAATTTACGCTGCCTTTGTACTTTGTGAAATTGTTGATTGATCTTCGTTTGTTCTTCAAACTGTAGGCATGATAAAGATTCTCTATTTGTTGGTCGAAATCTCACTTTTGTAGTGTCTTTTCATTATTTTCACTATTTTGTTCCGAGAACCTGTAACCTGCAATTATGTAGCAGACATGGATCAAAAGCACCTATTTATTTGTTAAATGATTAAGAATGGGGAATATAATAATGCAAAATTATGATATGAACAATGACCTCATACATGAGATTGTCGAATGCTATATCGACGACCATATGGTGAAAAGCAAATCGTATGAGAAACATTGGGAACATCTTAACATAGTGTTCCAACGTCTCCGGAAATATAATCTGAAGATGAATCCTATAAAATGTGCATTTGGGGTATGCACAGCAAAATTCCTAGGATTCATCATACGACACCGAGGCATCGAAATAGACCCATCAAAGATCAAGGCGATCATGTAAATGCCCACACCAAGAACTCTCAAACAACTTCGCTCTCTCCAAGGAAAGCTCGCATATATCCGGTGGTTCATAGCCATCCTCTTCGAAAAATACCGTCCTTACAGCCATCTGATGAAAAGGGGAACCCCGTTCGTCTAGGATCCTAAATGCCAAAGTGAACTAGACGAAATCAAGCAATACCTGCAGAATCCGCCGGTACTGACCGCTCCAGTTAAGGGAAAGCCCCTCATCCTATACTCAACAGTCCTTGAAGGTTCTTTAGGCACACTGTGGGCACAGAGAATGATCAAGGGAAAGGAGAGAGCTCTGTACTATTTGAGTCGAGTCTTCCTCGGGGTAGAAAACAACTACTCCCCCATAGAAAAGCATTGTCTGGCACTGATCTTCGCGATAACGAATCTTAGACACTACGCCTTGGCACATGAGGTCCATCTTATATCAAAGGTAGATCCTCTCAAATATATTATGTCAAGAGCCATACTAACAGGAAGGCTTGCCAAATGAGCCCTCCTCTTCATGGCGTTCTCGACAACGTATCGATCTCTCAAAGCAGTGAAAGGCCAGGCCATCGCCGACTTTCTCGCTGAGCATCCGATACCAGCCGACTCTTCTTTATATTGCGAGTTGCCGGATGAACATGTGTTCGACGCAATCGAAGGGGAGAAGGAAGAAAATAATGCCCATTGAGAACTCTACTTCGACGGAGCATCTTCCTTGAAGAAGCGAAAGCAAAGCACCCCCATAATCAAAGCCGGGGTGGACCTTATCTTCGTGACTCCGCAAGGAAGAATAATGTGTTTCGCCCTTTTTTTAACGGAGCCGAGAACAAACAACAAGGCTGAGTACGAAGCTTTGATAGCAAGTCTTGAGATCGCTGTCGACATGGGAATCGAAAAACTCCTCATATATGGAGACTCCCAGCTGGTCGTTAGCCAAGTAAATGGCGACTATCAGATGTGTAAACCGGAGTTGATAAAATTTGGCAGGAGAGTGAAGCAACTACCGACACAAATCATCCTGGAAAGCATACTGCATGCGAAAAATAGCAAGGCGGATGTATTAGCCAAGCTTGCTAAGGAACTGGCAAACGAAAATCTCGATGACGTAAGTATCGTTGTGCAAAGCCGTCGGGTTATCGCACCAGTAGAGTTACCTTCAGAGGATTTAACAGTGTCATCTGAAGAAAAGGAGACAACCAACCAAACAGTCTTCAAAGTAGAGGACGAAGAAAAGGCTAAGAATTGGAGAGAAGTCTTCATAGATTATTTCAAATCCCATCGAACACCCAAAGATGAGTCATCAAGACATCAGCTCATGAAACGAGCCCTGTCCTTCGCTTTCGTCAATGATACTCTATATAAGAGATCGTTCGACAGTTTGTAGCTAAGATGCTTGGGACCGGAAGAAGCAAGGAGAGTCGTCCAAGAAACTCACGACGGACACTGCGGTTCTCAACAAGCCGTGCTAAAGATGAAGCTTGAAGATCAAAAGAATGAGTTACTATTGGCCCACAATGATTTAGGACTGCCTCAAATATGTGAAGCAGTGTCACTCATGCCAGATTCACGGGGACTTCATCCACCAGCATCCAAATCCGCTACACCCAACACTGGCTAGTAGGCCGTTCAAAATGTGGGGAACCGATATAATTGGGCCCATCTAACCAGCATCATCCAAAGGACATCAATTCATATTGGAAACAACCGATTATTTTTATAAGTGGGCAGAAGCAGTACCGCTAAGAGAAGTGAAGATGGAGAACATCCTCCATTTCTTCAGGACACATGTCATCTATCGGTTCGGCACTCCGCAATGGATTATCTCGGATAATGGACCAACCTACAGAAGCCATAAGATCAGCCGCTTCACACAGTAGCATAATATAGATTGGAGATACTCTTCCGTCTATAATCCCCGAGCCAACGGTCTAGCTGAAGATTTCAACAAGATCTTGACGAAGATTATAAAGAAAATGGTGTCTGGAAATAAAAAAAAGGACTGGTTTGAGAGACTGCACGAAACTCACTGGGCGTACCGAACTACGTTCAAAATGGCCACGAATGCAACGCCATACGCATTGGTATTCGGCATGGAAGCGGTACTTCCCTTGGAAATAGATCTACCCTCTCTACGAGTGGCAGTTCGATATGAGCTGATGGATGAAGAAAATGCCCATCTTCGGCTTAAGGATCTCGATGCCCTCGATGAAACTCGTCTCATGGCGCAGCAAAAACTGGAAGTTTACAAAGCAAGGATGACGCGCTCATATGAAAGGCAAACCAGGACAGGAACATTCCGCCAAAGCGAACTCGTGCTAGTCATCAAAAGACCTATGATCCCCAACCGTGCAAAACGGGGGAAATTCGACCCAAACTATGAGGGCCCGTATGTCATAGACAAGGTCAACCAAGGCGGGCCTACTTGCACATGGATATGCATGGCGAAAGACCCTTCCGGCCAATAAACGGCCGATTCCTCAAGAAATACTACGCTTGACGAGTTACGACTTAGGTCAATGATAGATGACAACGCCCGTGCCCGCTCGCTATCTTCCTGAGTCGAAACTCTAAGTGGTATTTGGGGAAAAAAACTTCGCCTCAAACATGGCAACAATGGACCGAGATGTCCTTAAACTAACAATGGGCCGAGATGTCCCTAAACTAACAATAGACCGAGATGTCCTTAAACTAACAATGAACCGAGATGTCCATAAACTTGCGTGTCGCCTTCAAAATGGAAACAATGGACCGGAACATCCCTAAACTAGTGCATTGCCCCAGATATAGCGATGCGGTCTCTTCAGATCCATATCACAATCAAAGTCTTGGTAGCGAAGATTTCCACTCAAGCAATGAACGGCAAAACTGTTCTCGAGGGTCCGGGCGTCAAAAAAACGGTACGTCTATAAGAAAAATGGGCATGGATGAAAACACGAAAGGGCACCATGAGTAAAAACGGTGAGACTACCGGCGAGCTTGTGAAAACCCGCAAGGGCACAATCTCGTTAAAATAAAGACACTTGTAAGGTCCTCTCAATCTTGTGAGGAAAAAATGCCTGTGTAAGATCCTTACGACTCACAAGGGAACGACACGCTTAGGAATCCCTACGATTCCTAAGGAGAAATTACACTTGCGAGATCCCCACGACTCGTAAGGATAATTCTCTCCTATGAGACCCTCACGGCTCACGGGATTCAAAAGCCTTAAGATACAGGGATCTGAACTTGTTCTTAAGCCATCACATTCCCCAAATTGCCCTACAAGCAGTTGAATATTGACCCTTGTATACAATCCACGGGCACAAATAAACGTTCCCTCACCTAATTCCACCAATGGCGAGAAATTTCCCCATATGGTGGACAACACTTGTAGGTCCTCTTGACTTGCAAGGAGAAAACACTCTTGTAAGATCCTTACGACTTACGAGAAAAAATATCACATAGGAATCCGCACGATTCCTAGGGAGAAAATGCACTTACGAGATCCTCTCGACTCGTAGGGAGAAAACCCTTTATGAGACCCTTACGGCCCATAAAGTCAAAAGCCTTAGTCGACGGGATCCTAACCCTGTCTACTAAGCCAGCTTTGTTCAAATCAGTGAAGGTAAATGATGATTCGCTCCTGGCAATGTCCCGTTTGTAGCGATGTCGATGCCTGGATAAGTATCAAATTCCGAGTCCTCTCAAGGCAAATGATAATTCTCTCCTTGCAATGTTCTAGTCGCAACGATGCTGATGTCGGAATTAGTGTCAGGATCCAAGTTCCCTACTCGCAACAAAATATATTCTTATGAAATAGCTAAAATGATAGGGCAACTCGCAATAAAAATCAACGAGCAAAATTATATGCATATAAAAAAATAGCCGAAATGTTTAGGCAACTCGCAGTAAAAAGCAGCGCGTAAAAAATATATAAAAAATAGCCGAAATGATTAGGCACCGTGAAAGATAGCCGAAAAGATTGGGCAGTCATGAATTTCGCAATATAGAAAGCTGAAATAAGAGCATTGCGGAAAGAAATAAAAGAAAATGAAATGAAACTTTAGCCCTACAGGTGAGTCCACACCGACCCCTGTATACAATCCATGGGCATAAATAAATAAAGGGAACCATATTTTCCCACCAGGCTCCGTCAAAGGATTAGCCAAGTCTCGACGATTCACAAACAACGTAGAGACCACCTCGACCTTCGTCTCTTTACAGCAGACACAGTGTCAACAACGGCATTCCTTCTCACTCCAGCCGGATATAGACGCAACGTCAACAAAAACCCCACGGTCCAAACAAAATGGAGCCATGGAAAAGTCCCTAGCTCTAAGTCTCGACGGTTCACGAACAACCTAGAGACCATCTCAACATTCTTCTTGTTACAGCAGACACAGTGTCAACAACGGTGTTCCTTCTCACTCCAGCAGAATGCAGACACAACGTCAACAAAAGACCCCAGGGACAAAACAAAACGGAGCCAAGGAAAAATCCCTAGATCCAAGTCTCTACGGTTCACAAACAACCTATAGACCACCTCGACATTCGTCTCGTTACACCAGACACGGTGTCAACAACGGCATTCCTTCTCACTCCGGCAGGATGCAAATGCAACGTCAACAAAAGACCCCAAGGTCAAAAAAAAACGGAGCCATGGCAAAGTCCCTAGCTCCAAGTCTCGACGGTTCACAAAACAACGTATAGACTACCTCGACATTCGTCTCGTTACATCAGACGCGGTGTCAACAAAGGCTCCAAAACAGCCAAATCAAAAGAAGCGAAGGCAAAATTCCTAGCTTCAGTGTCTTAACGGAAACTCAATTAAAACCCGAAAGACTATCAGAGATCATCCCATGCCAGTGCAGAGTGGTTGTGACACATCGGGGCTCCCAAACTGAGCCTAACCTCAAGTAAAAAGTGGCATGATAAAATTCCTAACACTTTCTCTTCTGACGGTCAAGCTGCCAAGGAAGATTACTTGAAGACGTCTTGCCCAGCCCTCGTAGGGATCAGAGACACGATAGTCGCGGGGCTACTCGAACAGCAGCATAGAGACTGCATATCGGGGAATGCATCAGCCAATGCGACGGTACGACGAACAAAAACCCTAGTACCACAAAACCAAACGGACCTCTGTCATAAAAAGCAGGGGTTATCCATACGTTAGGGCAAATTTGCCGATAAACCCAAGTGAGGTAAACTAAACAAACTCCAACATGAGTTCATAAACTAGAGACTCCGGAATGAGTGAATAAACTACAGGCTCCGAAAAAAGCGCATAAAATAGAGAGTTCGGAATGAGTGAATAAACTACAGGCTCCGAAACGAGCGCGTAAACTAGAGACTCCGGAATGAGTGAATAAACTACAGGCTCCGAAATGAGTCCATAAACTAGAGACTCCGGAATGAGTGAATAAACTAGAAGCTTCGAAATGAGTTTATAAACTAGAGGCTCCGAAACGAGTACATAAACCGTCACGCCCCTCTTCCCATTATACGGGCAGAGGACGCGACGAGACCGCTATGTATTTACTCAGAAGTAAATACGCTAAGAGTAACTAAGCAATATAAAAGAAATATACACAAGAGACAAATGTAATGAACAACAACTTTATTTATTAACATTCTTTTATAGTACAAGGAAAAGTAAATATATGGAATGAAAAGCAATGCCTAAACAGTGGCATAACAGAAATGAAAAGTACTGAAATGAAATGTGTACAAGGAATCTAAAGCTCTGGGTTGTAAGCTAGCTGGTCCAAATCCTCGCTGGTGGGCTCGATCTCCTGAAGATTCGAATCACCTGACAACATTCCAAAGAAGAAAGAAAGGAATGTCGTCAGCGAACAATTGCTCGGTAAGTCCCAAAGATAAGGGAGAAGTAGAATAGGCAGAGAGAGAGAGTGTGTGTGTGTAGATTTTAAAGTTGTATTATTTTGTTATACTGTTGTATTTAGTGTTAATGTTGTTGTTAATGTAAGTTCAAGGGTGAATGTCAACCAATCTCAAGAGTGTTTTCAAATCCAACAGGCTGTAATCTAGGGGTAGGGAACCACGGGCCGGAATCAAATGTTAGAATCGAGACTTAGACCTAGTGTTGAAGTATTCCAAACTCAACAGGCTGTAATCCAGGAGCATAGAAACATGGGCCCTCATGATAGCTTTCTTGTGTTAGTAGATATGGATTCATGATCTAGGGGGACTCTTGAGATTTTGTTGGATTCACGCATGAAGTACCCCAATACCTCGTGTATTTATTGTATTGATAGTAATGATTGTACTGATGGTATTGTATTTTATTGTATTGTCTTGTGTTGTAGATGGTATAGATGTATGACTTGCCGAAACCATGATATCGTATAAATGGAAATGGAGGTATGGGATAATCATGCAAATGGAATATATCCACGGTTCGGTTCGGTCAATACAGATTGAATAGATTGAATATATAGATTCATGGATTCATGTTGAATTGTTATATATATACTTGAATCTCATTCAAGTAAGATTGATTATATCGAGACTCGGTCTGAGTCAGACAATAGAAAAGAAAGTGAAATCCTGAATTAGGTTTTGGTGTTATCGATAACCGCTGCACATGGGCGGCAGGATTTGTGTCTTTTTGAAAAACGATTACCGTGTTGATAACACCGTTTGTTAAGTTGTCTACCTTAAATAGGCAAGCACCCATATCTCTGGCTCCCTGAGGCTCAAGAGACTGGTCCCGCTTAAACTTATATTTACTAGGGTCCTTATTGTAATTTATAAAACTTGAGGGGGTTTTATGTAAAAATAATTTTGTATAATTTTTAAAATACACCCCAAGTATTTAATTATCGTCTTTAGAGTTTTCATAGATGTAGATTTTATATATGTGACATTTCTAGTGAATAGAACCTAATTTCATAATATATGGTATTTAATTGTAAAGTATTGAACTTGTATGGAATTGCATGGTATTTTCATGTAAAGTGATTCTTTTGATTTAGAAAAGTTGGAATGTTTATATTATATCAAAAATTAAATATTTTGATGATACATATATATATATATATATATATATATATAAAATAATTTTAATTTATTATTTTTCTAGAACTCTCATTTTCTTAAGATATTTGTATTTTTAAATTTTTCGAGACCGAATGCTCCTTGCGGAGGTCTGCATATCACACTAATAAGCCCAAGGATGTGCGATAATCCGCACCATACCGAACGGGTTCCCCAAAATGGGTTGGAGCGGTGCTTTGCAAAGATTTGTTTAAAATACATAATCTTATAGAAAAAGGTTTTTATAAGATAAATGTATTTAAGTGTAAATTCGTATTCCCGTGTTCTATATTCCCGAAAGACATCATGCTATGTTGCTTATGAGTGTTGTGAGGAGGTAGGTCATTACCTCGTGATTTGTTTAAAGATATAGGAAGGAATTATGATGTTTAATGTCAAAACTAAACTACATGGTATTTTACTTAAAAAGTACGATAAAAATTACAATATGAAATATTTTGCTATGAAACTTGTTCATGATGTTTCGTTAATATTTAATAGTCATAATGTGAGGGTTTGGTATGTTTTTATTTAAGAAAAGGTGGAATTTTTAAGAAGAACCGAATTGGAAGTCAGATTAACTCCGCTTCCGTCGGGTTTTAGAAAGAGAACTTTTTAGAGATCAAGATGGGAAGGAAGAATGGGACTTACTTGTTTTTAGGTTAGAGAAGAGGAAGAGGGTGTGGAAGGAGGTGCCGGTGCGTCGTTTCGTCGCCGGAAGCTCCTAGGGTCGTCGTCGGAAGTTCGCCGGAGCTTCGCCCTTCGCTAACTCCACTTGTACACAAAAGTTCTAGGGATTTTTCTTGAGAGTTTTGGACAGATATTTGGAGTGAGGGGTGTGTGAATTGGAGTGGTATTTATAGGAAGAGATTAGGGTTAGGGTAGATGAAAGGGTGTTAAAGAAAATGTATTTAATTTTGTATTAAAAAGAGTTTTAATTAGATTTTTAATCCTCTGTAATAATTCAGGAAAATTAAACATGACAGGGGTTATGGGGAGACAAAACGACACAAAGGTCAAGAAGAGAATCGGCCGATCAAACTCACCTGAACCGGCGCCGCCGGCCGATTCGGGCTGGGGCTCGTCGCCACTTGTCCAACGTCGATTGGCCTTTCTCCTAGGTCAGTTTGTTTTATATGTGACTTTTAGTTTTTACGAGTTATGCACATGTACGCTCTTGGGATTCTAAAAATTTAAAAGAAAACTAATTAAAAATAATGTGGCTAATGGGATTTGAACTCTGATACTTTGGTTCAGCAGTGTAAGGTCTTATCAATGAGCTACAAGCTCCTTCTTGCTATTAAAAAACAAAACAAACTTATAACTTGTGCTCAGGCAAAAGTATCCGTTTCTGTATATTAGAAAAAAGTTTAGGGTTGTTACATTCTACTCTCCTTAAAAAAATTCGTCATCGAAATTTGTAAAAGAAAAGTGTAACAGATTCAAGAAAAGTTTGAAGACTGAAGTACTGATAGTGTATGAAAAATAATAAAGTGATACAAAGGTTTTAAAAATGTGGAAGGGACTTACTAGTGTTATCTTGGTCAACTGTCTCGGCTTCTACGGCTGTTAAGGTGTAAGCCTATCGCCCTAGTACATTCCTCTTGGTTGGAGGCACATTCCTCTGTCCTCGAGGTATGTTCCTCAGTGCCTGATAGAATTGGCGATTTAGATGTGCAGGTGGTGGAGCTATGAGTGCAAAATGAGGTGCAGGAGCCTGGATAGCTGGCCGTTGCGGGTAGTTGGTGGGTGTGTGATCTGGGTTGCTTCTATAAGGACAGTTTCCAATTCCGTGATTGAATGCGCCACAAATTAGACACAGGCCTTTTGCGTGCCTACAGTCCTTCCACAAGTGTCCCTTTCTCCTGCAGTAGTAGCAAAAGTCTGGACTCGATTGGTTATTGATTTCTTCCGATCTCCTGGGTTCAACAGTTTGTCCTGAAGAGGCTCCTCCTGCCATCTGATTGGCAGGGCGCTTAACTCCGGCAGATTGAGGTCTGCCCCTCATCTTTACCACTGCCTCATAACGGCGGGCAGCTTTCAGAGCCGATTCATGAGTCGGAAAATATCCTGTGGCTAGTGCAGCCTGGATCTCCGAATCCAAACCTTGTTGAAATCGACGGGCTTTGATCTCATCCGTCGGTATCAGGTGTGCCGCGAATCTGTTGAAGTATTCTGTTAGCTGTGTAGTATGTGATTTAAAATCGAACATTGAGATATATCTTACCGACTGAGCATGGTGAACTCAGCGTCATATTCATATACTGACTTGGTCTACATTGAACCTTGTTGCAGATGGATAAACTGTTGTTCCATGTCAAAGTGGGTAGACTCAGGGAAGTACTTTGCATCGAACATGTCTCGGAAAGTCTTCCATTCGATAGGTTGGTCAAGACGGCTTTCTTCCGCCTTCCACCAGACCCGTGCATTGTCCGAAAGTTGCAGCTTCGCAACTCGGACACAAGCTACCTCTGGCACTTGTGCTGCTGCCAGGTCGTCCTCGATACTCTGAGCCCATTCCTCCGCTTCCGGAGGACTCTCTTTTCCCGAAAAGTTCTTAGGGTGCAGTTCCCGGAATTGCTTTACTCTGGGTGCTTCCGCTTCTGGACGGTTCAAGAGAATAGCAGTCTGCTGCTGTTGTCCTTCCAGGAGGTTGTGGATCGCCTCAAGCAAAATCGTCTGCTCATTGATCGGAGCAGCGATGGCAGGTGTGAGTGGTAGTGGTGGGGGAGTGTTGTTGACATTGGTGTTGGTGTTGTTTGGGGAATCCATATCCTTAAAAGAAAATAGGGTTAGGATAGATTCAAAGTATATGATTCAAAGAATATGAAATGATAAGATTCAAGGAGTATGGATTGTAAAGAATGTTTTTAGTTGCTGGTTCTTGTGTTTTATATTGCTTAGGTTGTCCACGCAGAACTGAACTGCAGGGTAGGGTTCCATACAGATCGGACCTGCATGGGCCACCAACAAACCCTATCACGCCCCGCTTCCCATTATATGGGCAGAGGACGCGACGAGGCCGCTACGTATTTACTCAGAAGAAAATACGCTAAGCGTAACTAAGCAATATAAAATAAATATACACAAGAGACAAATGTAATGAACATCAACTTTATTTATTAACATTCTTTTACAGTACATGGAAAAGTAAATACATGGAATGAAAAGCAATGCCTGAACAGTGGCCTAACAGAAATGAAAAGTACTGAAATGAAATGTGTACAAGGAATCTAAAGCTTTGGGTCGTAAGTTAGCTGGTCCAAATCCTTGCTGGTGGGCTCGAACTCCTGAAGATCTGAATCACCTGACAATATTCCAAAGAAGAAAGAGAGGAATGTCATCAGCGAACAATCGCTCGGTAAGTCCTAAAGATAAGGGAGAAGTAGAATAGGCAGAGAGAGAGAGAGAGTGTAGCTTTTAAAGTTATATTATTTTGGTATACTGCTGTATTTAGGGTTAATGATGTGGTTAATGTAAGTTCAAGGGTGAACGTCAACCAATCTCTAGAGTGTTCTCAAACCCAACAGGTTGTAATCCAGGGGTAGGGAACCACGGGCCCGAATCAAATGTTAGTAACGGAACTTCAACCTAGTGTTGAACTATTCCAAACTCAACAGGCTGTAATCCAGGAGCATGGAAACACGGGCCCTCATGATAGCTTGCTTGTGTTAGTAGACATGGATTCATGATCTAGAGGGCTCTTGAGATTTTGTTGGATTCACACATGAATTACCCCAATACCCCGTGTATTTATTGTATTGATAGTAATGATTGTACTTATGGTATTGTATTGTATTATATTGTGTTGTAGATGGTATAGATGTATGACTTGCCGAAACCATGATATCGTATAAATGGAAATGGAGGTACTGGATAATCATGTAAATGGAATATATCCATGGTTCGGTTCAATCAATACAGATTGAATAGATTGAATATATAGATTCATGGATTCGTGTTGAATTGTTATATATATACTTGAATCTCATTCATGTCAGATTGATTATATCGAGACTCAGTCTGAGTCAAAGAAGAGAAAAGAAATTGAAATCCTGAATTAGGTTTTGGTGTTATCGGTAACCGCTGCACATGGGCAAAATGTTGGATATAGTGCCTTCAAAGTCAATTATTGGATCGCAGGCACGTGATTGCAATGATTGAGGGAGGACCTATACCGGTAGGATAGTCTTACTCAAGATGATAGTATGCTATCTGGTTTATCTTTATCATCATGTACAGCTTTAAGTAATCTTACAGATTACTATTACACATTGATAGAGCCCTTAGGATTCTTGCTTGACTACCAGCAGTATGATGGCGATCATATACGTGGGAGCTGGGGTATATAAGCGCATCCTTAAAAGGTCCCTAGTCGAGGGAGTTTCGAGACAGGGCATCGATACTCCAGAGTAGACTAGTGTATACAGTCGAGACCTCGAAGATGGGCGGTGGCCGGTCTCACAAGCCATTGGTGTCAGTTGGATCACCTAAGATGTATACAGGTGCTCATTGGGTTATGAGTATACTGGACAGGACTCGCCGGGAACATGCTAGTTGGTTTTATACCTGACGTCAGATAGCAGTTCCCTGGTGACATGTGTACAGGTTAGTTCATCGACCTGAGATCGTCATTTGTCTCGTATGAGTTCCCACTGTGCTTTGATTACTACCCTACCACGGCTCAAAGGAGTCATGCAAACAGGTTTTAGTTGGGTACAGTCCCGAGCCATATGGAGGCAGTGAGCGGATCGGCAGGAGTTTCGTCTCTTCCGGTATTGGGGGTGAGATCGCGCTGTGTCTAGGAGATCCATTACACGAAGTCCTTGGCCAAGGCAGGAGATTTACTGGTAGGTATTCCAGTAGTATCTCAGGATGTTCTGGGATACACTCCGACACGACTTGTACCGCTTTTGGGGGTCTGACTTGTACCAACCCCCTTGGCCCGACATGCGATACTCATAGACGAACGGACCGGACTGTACGGATATTGTCACTGACAGGCTCAGTTGGGTGTAAGGATGAGTTCGCTCATCGATCTCCCTTTTGGTCAATACCTGGGCGCCCGTTACGTACAGCTAGCACCACTGACGTGCTAGTGGTTAAATCCACAGCCAGTGTATTGACGAGTCTTTAGAGTCCCTCACAGACAGTTTCTCAAGTTTCGGGCGAAACGTTGTAGAGGCTGTATGGTATTATGGCAGGGTTCGATCATATATGTGCAGTAGTGCACGGATCATGATCGGACGGATCATACTAGTGGGCTTTAGTTTAAGCCTGATCCTAGTATTAGATTTGTTGGATTACTTTAGTCTCATTGCATTCGCATTCAGTCGGAATGCGGATGCAGGTATGTATATACAGGTGAGGGGTATCCTTGTGATCCGTCACGAGTTTACTTTAGATGTTGTCGTATCTTTTTGTTGGACCAAACATTTGGATTAATGTTTGGATGGTGGAAATTGTGAGTGGATTTCATCATTTTGTGCATTAAATGAGACATGTACTTCATAGGTGACTCATGGTCTCATTTCTTGTGCAAATGTCACATTATGTGATTGATTAGGGTGTTGAATTGTTGTGAAGAGAGAGAAGGGGTAGCCACTAATATGGGGTTAGCTCTTGTATTTTGTTTTTCTAGTGCTGTCACAATAATTCAACACAACACAAAAGGAAAAGAGCCTCTTCTTCTTCTTCTTCCTCTAGCTCACCATTTCCACTAATGGCATCATCTCCAACCTCCATCCATACACTCTCATGCGTTGAGAATCAATGGATGCTTGAGATAAAGTGATCACACACATTCTCTACTTTACCTTGGACACGTCGGCTAGCAAACTTCGTGTCCGAATTACTTCGGATGAAGCAGGAGCCCGTAAAAGGATTCGAAGATGTGGTACCCTTTCCGATGAGGAGACCGGAGATCGGAGATGCCGCAAGGAGCAAGAGATGGTGGCTAAAAACCGAAGGACACAGATCGATCGGTATAGCCTTTCTAACATTTCTCTAGTTGCTAGTTAATGTTAATGGTTCGATCCGGGTTTAAAGTATACGTTAGCACCGGTTTCAAGTTTATGAAAAAGTTTTTGTTTCCGCATTTTGGCCTCGGATCGACGGCCGGGACGCTACCGTAGACTTACATGGTATCAGAGCCACGCCATTAACCTTTACTAGCTTGTTCTAACATGTTTAAAAGATCGATCGACGGAATTTTCTAAAACCGTATTTCCATTTTTCAAGTTTCTGCCGAATTTTAAAAGTGGTCGAAAAATTATTTTTTGTATGTCAGAAAATCGAGCAGGCTTTTCTAAGACCCCTGAAGAAATTTGAAAGCATGATCTCACCATACCGCCGCGTTAACGCGGAAGAACAGGCATGTTAGCCGCGGTTCCGCGATGGGATTGTGGACTTAGCGCTTCATTTTTCTTCTGGGTGTCAGGCATGGAATTGTGGTTTCTGGAATTTTTGTTTTGGGCCCAGATTTTGTTACTGTACTGGATTTGTGCTTGGGGCCCACTTCGGGAAATTTTGTCGATCGAAAATTTTAAATAAATTAGTTCGCAGTACTTACATTACTATTTGTGACCGTGAATGTCATTTGATCGGTAAATCTTGTCTAATTGCTATAGCTCTTTTAGACGGGTTTGCGAACGTGACATTCACGTTGATGTTCTGTGTTGTGCTATGATGTTGCGGATTTATAGTGTTGGATAGCCTGGATGAAATGGTAGTACAGTTTGGTTATACTTGTACATTTGTTATTGCGGGGCGAGCGTCCGACATGTAGACTGCCGTTACTGCCTGTTTGTCTATTATTCTTTTGGGACACGACCGAGCTGAGGTCGATGTACCCGTTGTATATATTTTTCTTTTCTGTACTAGGATTACCCCGCGGTAGGGTGCACGGATAGCTGGGTTCTAGAGGGCAACGAGCCTGCATCTCATGGCTTTGAGATGGAGGGGGCTTCACTCTAGAATTGGCGGGCTATTCGCCGCACTCGTAGGGGGTATAGGTTGACCTAAGGAGGGGTGCTCAAGTTACCGGATTCCGTGAAGTGCTGGGTGGCCCATTCACTTTGTTGAAGGGGGCTGCCTCTCTTCTGGTTTTGGCGGGTAACTTGCCGCGCCCGTACAGGTCTAGGATTTCATTGCACAGGCTATCCACATGACCAGGGGAATGTCGGGTTTCACTTGCGGCTCATAAGAAACCCGGGATCCCAGATTATCTGTATTGTTCTGTGATGCTTATTACTTTTCTGTGATGTTGCATTTATCACTCCATGAGCGATTATTATATATTGATATATATACTAGTAGATGTTGTATATGTTTTACACCCGTGCTAGTCCAGTCCCCGCTCTGTCGTTAGTTAAGTAACCTAACGGGTGATGACGGGACCCAGTGGCGAATGCGGATGACATATACGTACATCATATTTTCGTTCTTTATTGGTGTGATCAATTGATGGGACTGCATTGATTCGGATCAATGCAAGCTAAACAAACCTGTTTGATGTTGTTGGAACAATTTTCAAAAAGCTATTATTACAAGGACGTTCTCTTTTATTTTGCACAGTGGTATTCGGTTATGAATATCCAGCACCTCAGTCAACGAGGCAAGGGCCGAGATCCCTTCACCGGGAGTGACCCCTTGGACAGAAGTTTGCGTCAGGGTAATAACTTCACTATAGTCGATTACTTTTTGCTTTGCATCGTGGTATTCAGTTGCAATATCCTGCACCTCATTCTACGGGGAAAGAGCCGAGATCCCTTCACCGGGAGTAACCTCTTTAGCAAAGGTTTTCGCCACTATATTTTTGTAAAAAGCTATCCGGTTCCTTCAACGATATCAAGTTCATCGCGTTAAAGGTTTTTCGCCAAAAACCATTCATAGCCCTCCCCCCCGTCATTTCAGAAAGGTAGCACTTAGTATTCATGCTATGTATGTTGGCCTTCCTCAAGGCATAATGTATGGTAGCAATTTGTTACTTTTCTGTTGCATAGATAGATGCGTTAGTTTGGGACAGTCGTACTACTATTTTGGCCTTCGTCAAGGGTATGTACGGGTGGGTTCAAATTAACCTGGATAATGACGGGTAGAACTTGACATGTGACTTATGATATGTTGGCCTTCGTCAAGGTCATAAGAGCATGGGGTAAAAATCATATCGGGAGTTTTTAAAGAAACTGAAACTTGCCAGGCATGCGCATACCTTCTGGAGTGTGATAACGTAAGTGGATTCCATCACGTTATCATGCGATGATAGTTGGATCCCGATTCCCACTGATGAGTTGGTTTACTCCTCGGGTGATCTCGACTAATTCTTCTTTCAGGTTTGGAGGAGAATTTGAGGTTACAGTGGGAGTTTTCCTGATTAGATAAATTGGTAACCATTCTGATCTAGGTTAGAGTGCATGCAGAGTGTTTCTTTTCTCTCTCTCTTTGGCAGCGACCATGGCCCGACCCTAGACTATGAATCAGTGACCAACTTGACTGAACCTTCTTAAAACACTGGCTTTTGGATTGTCAGAGTTGCATACCTCATTGCCACTCCTACTTTTACCCTTTTTCTCCGGAACATTTCGTGTCACTACGAACATCCACTTCCATTGGATAAAACTATCGTATGGTTATATACTAACTCGAGGAACATGTTCCAGATTCGAGAATAGTTTCCGGTTGTGGAGAAAATGAATAGAACTATTCAGTTGTTTTTTCCTTTTACCTTCTCTTAGGTTGCGAGTGTTCCTTGGATTAGGACAGTACACCTATTATGCTTATTGGATAGTCTTCTTCCAAACCTTAGGCTGGTGCCGAAAGGTAGGGCATGAAGAAAACCATTTAGACTAAAAGGTGTACAGAAGGTATTAAGTAAAGACAAATAAAGGGATTAGTAAGAGGGCAAAGTAAATTACGACTGCTATTCACGACCAGACAAAGTATTTCATCACCAATCCTACTTCACCTTTGTATTTCTCCATAACACTCCGTATCACTACGAAGATCCACAGTTATTTGGATACTCCATCGTATGGTTATATACGAACTCGAAGGAACTTGTTCCAGTTCGGGGATGTATTCTGGTTCAGGAGAAATAGGAATAAGGTTTATTCAGTTGTCTTTTATCTTTATCCTCTCTCGCGTTGCGAGTGCTCCTAGGATTAGGGGAGTACACCCATTATGTTTATTGGATAGTCTTCTTCCAAACCATAGGCTGGTGCCGAACGATGGGGAAGGAAGAAAGCCATTTGGCCTAAAGGTGGTGTACAGAAGGTAATGAGTAAAGACAAATAAAGGGATTTGGGGAGATGGCAAAGAAATGTACGGTTACAGTCATGAATCTGGATAATGGAAGAGGCATTACTAGGAATACCCGGATACCCCTTCGAGACATTTTCATGTTTCAGTTTCACGGTGCATTGTTAGTAGAAAACTGATTTCCCAATTAGGTACTTACTCCAGGGTATGTATTTACCAGGTATGATTCTCACATCTGTATGGTTTTACAGATGATGAGTGAGAGTAAATTATTGGGAATTGGGTGATCATCCTCATTATATCGGGATTCGTTGTAATTGGTGATATTTGAGGAAATCACCTGGGTTATTTGCCGGACGGCAAATATTTGGTTTTGAATATCCGTTGTTATGCACCAATTTCAAATTGATATATCTGTACGTTTATTTTTGTAAAGTGAGATATAACTTTTTGAAATTATGTCCATGACATTTACCTATATCAGTTGATGGTTAGGTAAGGAGCATTCAACAGCGATGTAATTCTTCGTAACCATAGTACAGTTTTCAACCTACGACGTACAGGGTTTGCGTTATTCAACTCAGCGGACTTATACAAAGTATTGTATGTTGTCCTGTGTCCATTTGGACAGAGGGGTTGGTCCTCGTACTATATTCGGTTTACTTATGACTTCTCTAGTTTTTAGACAAGTGTTTCGTAGAAATACAAGGTCCAAGTTTTGAGAAGTTATAAGTATAAGAGTAAAGTAGAGAACCAGGTGTTGCAAGTATCGAGATTCTTCAAGGTGATCGAAGATGTGGATACTTGTGTTTGGTATTCAGTTGAAAGTAATGGTTTTGAGAAACTTGTTTCTCCTTCAGGTTACTCATAATTGGGTGCACTCCTAAGTTGAGTAATGCTGATCGGCCTCTCTCCATTTAGTTGACATGCACTAGAGACAGCTGCATGATTTAAATCTGGTTCTAATTAAATCAGTGCCTCTATTTCTATATTATATATAGAATAGTTCATATCTTAACAATGTTAAGGTACGGAGAGTTTTCCGGCTCTGGATAACTCAAGGCGCGTTTCTGTAATGACTGTTTGTGGGTTGACCCGGGCTATGACGAGGGTTGACTTTCTACCATCTGGAAGATCAATAGTGATATTGTTCTTGACTCACCACAGTTTTAGTAAAATGGATTTTTTCAGAAAACAGTAGTGGGAGTATGGTAGAACTGGAAGTGATTCCAGAACCGCAAATGATTACTGAAAATTTAATAGGACCTAAAGATTCAATCTGGTTTGACATTCCATTAGCCACTCCGCAGATATGGTGGGTAACCTCAGGCACCCGAGAGGTACTCCGGTAGCCTCAAGGACGGTGACAAGGAGGTTCTTATTTACCCAGACTTGACACTACTATTGTTTTAGGCTATGAGACCTGGCAGGAGGATGAGTATAGCGTCGTTCTAAACTAGCTTTAGAAGTACACGTGTATATGACTCTGCCAGAGGGTTGTCGTAGTCAGTGGGAGCAGCGGAAGCATAGTAGACAGGTAGCTTATGTCTATTTATGGACTAAAGCAGATAGAGCGGAGTTAGATCATCTATTTCTGATGTGACAGTCATAGGTTTGACTTCATCAGAATAGGGGATGGATCTGTTAAGAAGGTAGTAGGGTGTGATGTCCTGGTATATGGATGACATACACATAGTAGGAAGTGAAATTCCTATAGTATGATTGGTTGTACTTTGGTTCTCACACAATGTGGTTTCTCCACATAAGATATAGATATAATATCAGACATTCTGGTTACTAGATCTATAATTTTAGATCTAGAATTGGGTAGTTTCCCAATCTGGGTACTTAGACAGATTCTACATGTGTTTTAGAATCGACGACTCCTGACACGGTGATGGAGTCACCCTCTCTAAAGGTGTCTTACAGACTAAAGGGGAGAGGGATATGCATGATTAACATATCACTTTCTTAGGCCATTGAGTCAATCATGAGATGTCAAGTACCACACCAGATGTTGTTTTTGCACTAAATGCAATAAGTTGATATTAATCCAATCGTGGAGAAGCGCTCGGAAGCAGTTTATGAACATAAGCGGATGTTCTAGGGATATGATAACAACAGCCTCTTTTGGGAGACAGTTATCATTCCAGGCTTCCAAGGTGACCTGGATGATAGAGTGACTGTCAGAGTTACAGTTTTCCCTCTGACGAGGGACAGTAGTTTGGACAGGTGGTCCAAGAGGATACTGAGGGAGGAATGGCGCAGGATACTGATTAAATTCAATTGACGATACAGTCTAAGAAGTTTGGATTTGGAGTTCATTTATGAACTAGGTCCCATCAGATATCCAGACATATTCTAAGACAAGTATTACTCATTTCGGGAGATGGCTTTCTCCGCGAACTTGAGATAAAGAGAGACATAGAAAGAAACATCAGGGCAGATCCACTCACTAAGGCTATTCCTAGAACGCAATAGTTTCACAAACGGGCTTTGTGAGACTGATCAGTAGAGGAGTTGGATGTTCGGTATCACATGGGCTGTGAGTATGCGACATCGCAATAATTAGCCGTGAGTGCAAGTGGGAGATTGTTGGATTTAGTGCCCTCAAAGTCAATTATTGGATCGCAGGCACGTGATTGCAATGATTGAGGGAGGACCTATACCGGTAGGACAATCTTACTCAAGATGATAGTATGCTATCTGGTTTATCTTTATCATCGTGTACAGCTTTAGGTGACCTTACAGATCACTATTATACATTGATAGAGCCCTTAGGATTCTTGCTTGACTACCAGCAGTACGATGGCGATCATATACGTGGGAGCTGGGGTCTATAAGCGCATCCTTAAAAGGTCCCTAGTCGAGGGAGTTTCGAGACAGGGCATCGATACTCCAGAATAGACTAGTGTATACAGTCGAGACCCCGACGAGGGGCGGTGGCCGGTCTCACAAGCTATTGGTGTCAGTTGGATCACCTAAGATGTATACAGGTGCTCATTGGGTTATGTGTACACCGGACAGGACTCGCCGGGAACATGCTAGTTGGTTTTATACCTGATGTCAGATAGCAGTTCCCTGGTGACATGTGTACAGGTTAGTTCATCGACCTGAGATCGTTATTTTTCTCGTGTGAGTTCCTACTGTGCTTTGATTACTACCCTACCACGGCTTAAAAGAGTCATGCAAACAGGTTTTAGTTGGGTACAGTCCCGAGCCACATGGAGGCAGTGAGCGGATCGGCAGGGGTTTCGTCTCTCCCGCTATTGGGGGTGAGATCGCGCTGTGTCTAGGAGAGCCATTACATGAAGTCCTTGGCCAAGGCAGGAGATTTACTGGTAGGTATTCCAGTAGTATCTCACGGTGTTCTGGGCTACACTCCGACACGACTTGTACCGCTTTTGGGGGTCTGACTTTTACCAACCCCCTAGGCCCGACATGCGATACTCATAGACGAACGAACCGGACTGTACGAATATTGTCACTGACAGGCTCAGTAGGGTGTCAGGATGAGTTCGCTCATCGATCTCCCTTTTGGTCAATACCTGGGCGCCCGTTACGTACAGCTAGTACCACTGACGTGCTAGTGGTTAAATCCACAGCTAGTGTATTGACGAGTCTTTAGAGTCCCCCACAGACAGTTTCTCAAGTTTTTGGCGAAACGTTGTAGAGGCCGTATGGTATTATGGTAGGGTTCGATCATATACGTGCAGTAGTGCACGGATCATGATCGTACGGATCATACTAGTGGGCTTTGGTTTAAGCCAGATCCTAGTATTAGATTTGTTGGATTACTTTAGTCTCATTGCATTCGCATTCAGTCGGAATGCGGATGCAGGTATGTATATACAGGTGACGGGTATCTTTGTGATCCGTCACGAGTTTACTTTAGATGTTGCCGTATCTTTTTGTTGGACCAAACATTTGGATTAATGTTTGGATGGGGGAAATTGTGAGTAGATTTCATCATTTTGTGCATTAAATGAGATATGTACTTCATAGGTGACTCATGGTCTCATTTCTTGTGCAAATGTCACATTATGTGATTGATTAGGGTGTTGAATTGTTGTGAAGAGAGAGAATGGGCAGCCACTAATATGGGGTTAGCTCTTGTATTTTGTTTTTCTAGTGCTCTCACAATAATTCAACACAACACAAAAGGAAAAGAGCCTCTTCTTCTTCTTCCTCTAGCTCACCATTTCCACTAATGGCATCATCTTCAACCTCCATCCATACACTCTCATGCATTGAGAATCAATGGATGCTTGGGACAAAGTGATCACACACATTCTATACTTCACCTTGGACACGTTGGCTAGCAAATTTCATGTCCGAGTTGCTTCGGATGAAGCGGGAGACCATAAAAGGATTCGAAGATGTGGTACCCTTTCCGACGAGGAGACCGGAGATCGGAGATGCCGCGAGGAGCAAGAGATGGTGGCTAAAAACTGAAGGACATGGATCGATCGGTATAGCCTTTCTAACCTTTCTCTAGTTTCTAGTTAATGTTAATGGTTCGATCCAGGTTTAAAGTATACGTTAGCGCCGGTTTCAAGTTTATGAAAAAGTTTTTGTTTACGCATTTTGGCATCGGATCAATGGCCGGGGCGCTACCATAGACTTACACAACAAGATTTGTGTCTTTTTCAAAGATGATTACCGTGTTGATAACACCGTTTGTTAAGTTGTCTACCTTAAATAGGCAAGCACCCATATCTCCGGCTCCTTGTGGCTCAAGAGACTTGTCCCGCTTAAACCTATATTTACTAGGGTCCTCATTGTAATTTATAAAACTTGAGGGGGTTTTATGTAAAATTACTTTTGTATAATTTTCAAAATACACCCCATGTATTTAATTATCGTCTTTAGAGTTTTCATAGATGTAGATTTTATATATGTGATATTGTTCAGTTGAAAATATTGCACTTTGGTATAAATATTTTCCTTACATTTCTTAAATAATAAAAGGTGTTTATTATAAATATTAAACATATTTGGATTTATCTGCAAAATACTATTTGCCATATGTTTATATATTATAATTAATATTATGAAGGAAAATATAGGCATTTTATATTTATATAATATTTTGGTTTACAAATGGTTAGAATAATATTTCAAAATATATACATAATATTTTATTAATTAAAAGATGCATAGCATATCAAATATTCTTAATCATGTTTGTTAAAGATTTATTACCATATAAAGTGCATAGCATATTAAATATTCTTAATCAAGTTTCTTAAAGATTTATTACCATATATAGTGATTAAGACACTCTCTCTAATTTAATAAATAGTACTAACATTATTCATAGAGATATTGTGCAAGATTTAGCTCAGGTCAAGAGATCAAGATGTTCAAGATGTCAGGATCAAAAATCTGCCAAAATCATAAAATCAATATTGACAGGGACTCAGAATCCATATATGGAAAGTCACCATATTAGGAAGTCACCATATATGGTAACTAGTTTTTCTTCTTTGAGGGCTATATAAAGGACCAAGGGCTAAAGTTAGAAGGCATCAAGCCGAAGAGATCATGAAGTCCAAGACGGCTCACGCATCCAGGCTGATCATCAACTGTTCATCTACCTCCTTCGGAAGAGTTCGAGAAGCAAACCATGTTTTTGTAATCATTTTTTAAGGAATAAAGTGTAGATTGTTCAAGTTGATTAATAAAGATAGTTGTTTTATTTAATTCTTTTGCATTTTACATTATGTTTTCCCTCTCTATCTTTTCATCTTCTTTTCCCAATATGCGCGAGTAATTCTCCGCTTGTTAGGGTTCGTAGGATTAGGGTAGGCTAATGGATGATGAACATCCCTAAACCCTTTTTAAGTCCTATAAAGTTTATGAACTTTATCAAAAGAATCATTAACATCCTAATCGGGCGCGCTAACAATTCTTTGCTAGTTCCGACCGCGATTAGCGATTAGATTAATGATTGTTTTGGTAAAGGCTAGATATGAACGGAGTTCCGTGTCGAGATAAGGGTTAAGAGTGGGATTCCTTTTCCCTCCAGAAACCCTAATCTACACGCATCACCGTCGTTCTAGTTATAAATCTATTAAAGGATAAAAAGGGTAACTTTTAATTAATCGTCCATAACTACTAAATCCTAACGAACCCTACAAGCCCTTTTATTATATTAACTAAATCCCTAAAATAATCTAGATCTATATTTTTGCATTCTTGCTTAACGTAGATCTAGAAACCATTCTTCAAAATTCTTTATCCCTCCTCTCTTTCTCAACACATCTAAAGTAAAAGTAAAAGGTTCAACATTTTCCTGAGGACGACCCGTACTCACATCGGTCTAGCTACAAGCGATACGGTTCTGATTGCGGTTACACTACAAACACAACTTTTTCGAAACAATCAAATTAATACCCCCAAACTTATCTTTGATCGTCCCGAGAAAACTAGTTTATTCAAGAGAAGAAGAAAAAAGAAAGGAGAAAACTAAGCACACTTTCGTAGGCAAACACGATTGCACTGAGCACGTGCAACAAGCCGTTAAATCTCTAGGTGTCCCTAGTAGGAGGAGTGTTGTCTCCTGAGGGTTTTCAGCGGATTATACCCACAAAATCCTATAATAAAAGAGAGATGGTGAAATTTACATATAAAGATAAGACCCATAAAAGAAATACTTTGAAAATTTAGAGTTTCCAACTACACTAGCTTTTCAGTTGTCATGAGCCCTATCTTAATAGTCATGAAAAAATGTTAGAAATCACATCATCCCTCAATAAAACATCGTCTTTATTCTTCATTCCTACCTTTCATCTAAACATTGATCATATAACCCCACGTGTGTGTAAAGAACATCCCTACACTCGGAGAATTCAATTCAAGCTATCATACTCTTGTCCATCTACCTTAGTACTTTTTAATTTGATGAATATTTAGATTTGCTCACACATTTTCATGCGACCGTTAATACTTCTTGAGGTACTAACCGACCGATTACTCATGTGCTTACTGATTAGGTGATAATATTTTCCTCGTCTTGCACCACCTAAGGCTTAGCAGTGACTCCTAGACCAGTTGGCCTTAGGGCACTAGGTGAAGAGGCACCCTGACTATATTTTTTTATTGCTGCCTTGGCGATAACAAAACCAGTGTTCATTTTTCTTCTCACCATTTTTATATTTTCTTCATTTTTTTATTTCCTTCATATTTTGGCTTTTAGACAAGAGCATTTCAAGGTATCCTCTACTATCCCGAGTTTCAAGACGTGTGTAAGTGCAAATAGTAGGGTATCAACATTCAAATGTTTGGCTTCCAGAATAGAAACTATTTTTCAGACTTATTTTTATCCTCAGATTAGTGACTTCCTTCATCTTACTAACCGTTGGGACAACAGCTCATAACTACTTATTACTAGTTCGTTTAAGAAAACTTCTAATTTTCTTGGTTTTCTTAAACTATTCCTATCTTTTGTATATAATTTTTCACTTTCTACTCTTTTGTTATAAAAGAAAATTTTTTTTTCTTTTTTTCTAAAAAAGTTGTGCTTATGCAAAATATGATGCAAATTGATGTGTAAATAAGCACAAACCTCCCCCAAACTTGTTTTCAACAATGTCCTCACCGTTGCAATCTGTTGGATCACAAAAACCTGTAATCTTGGGAGGACATTATTAATGGGGGCAAAAATATATGAAAATGAAAATCCTCCCCCAAACTTATTTTTGGCTCACAAATTTGAGGACAAAAGTTATGTTCAAGAGCCAAAAATATACCCCCCTCAAACATAAGTTAGACAATACGAAGCATTTTAAGAGGGGGTGAGTCGTTTGGTCAAAGTAAGACTTTACAAAGACCAAAAGTTAACACCAACCATTCAAAGATTTTATCAGTATAGCGTATAGGTTGGTGGAAGAATGTGTTGTACCGAGTCAAGAAAAAATGGGGAAGGGATAAGAGGTGGTCTGGAAAGGGTTTGAAATTAGAGAAAAGAAAGAATGGGGATGAATGTGAATGATTAGGAAGAAGGAATGGTGACGGTTCAACCTCTATAGGTGGAGATTGATTAATCACGAAACCCGTATTGTTTAAAAATTCAAGTTCGTCAGCAAAAAGTTCATCAAAACTTTTATCAATAGTGTGATTGAACATTTTGCTGTCAAAGAGTTTTGTGCCAGAATTTATTCTACGTAATTCATCAAAAATCATTGAGGTAGAGGACTCGAAAAACTCATCTACCTCATTTTCAAAAATATCCAAATCAAGTTGAATTTCCGGTATTATTGAACTTGAATTAACGGATTATGATTCATCAAAACTCACTGAAACTATAGAAACAGAAGAAGAACCGGAGAAAATGGAAGGTGAGATGGGTAAACAAATTGGTGTGTCGAGTGTTGCTGTACCAGATGTGGAAGATGGAGGCTGTATTTCGGTCTGATCTTCGGGTATACCATTATCATCAACTTCAAGACATATTTGGGGTTCGGGAAGAATTAAAGGCTCAAGATGATGACCACAAGGAAGTGAAAGGATTTGATGAATTGGTGGGACAAAATCATCCAAAATTTCGGGTTCATCAATCAATATATCCCCAATGTCAATCACCTCATTCATGTGAAGGTTAAAATTCTCAAACACCTCATCAAAAGTATGGTTTTCAATCAGTTTTGGTTCAAGAGTGGAGGTGTAGAGATCACAAGGGTTGGGTATGGTTTCACTTGAAATAGACCCTTCACAGTCGGGTAAATCAAACACTACAAAGTCACACAACTTATCAGACATTGTACTTGATGAATCTATGGAACTGGAGTTGTGGATTTCAGTTTGGAAACATGAGGTTTGATTAGGAAGGGTGTACAGTTCTGTCTTACTACCCAAATCCTTCAAAATTTGGTTCGACAGTTCCAGAAATTTTTCTAATGTTTGCTCCAGACTAGTCTTGGGTTGATAAGGGGTTTCAGTATAAGATTGAAATTCCTGTGGATAATTAAAACTCCCAAATGACTGATTAGAAGAACTGTCTGGAGAAGGTGGAAAAGTCGGATTGGATTGATAGGAATAGAATGGTTGCGGAACTTGGGTAGGAGTAGGATCAATATTATGATAAGAAGAATATTGATATGGGTTAGTTGGTTGGCTATTTTCAATAGACATCTTATATGCCACAAACCACATATCAAACTCTTCTCTGGACAGTGGTGCTGATGGTTAATATTGGTCCGGGTTGAAACTTCGGCCTCTAGCCCTAACTATGTGCTCAGCAATGGACATCCGTCTAAGGGCTTCCTCACTCTGGGTATGAACTGAAACAGGTGTAGGATTAGGATACGGTTGATAAGACCTAGACTGAGGTGGCCAACTGTTTCTTCCCTCTTGTTCTATATGATCTCTTAAGGAGATGGAAGAGCCGGACGGTATACCGAAGGGGTTACGAAAACAAGAGATATCTGGTTGTGGACAGCAAAGCTCGGCAAGTGTTCTTCTGTTTAGGTCACCCATTATAAGAAGAGAAGAAAGGGGAAGGGGTAAAAAGGGGAGAAAATAATTGGTTTGTTTTGAAAAATGACGGATTTAGACAAATCACACAAAAATGCACAAACAACCCTAGAACTATGGTTACCTAGGTCCAGTCTCTAGACCGCTCCTAGACTTCCAAAGGACAAGCCGCAGGATCAATCCTCTACCGCCTCTGTACTACCCTTGTAGCCAGGTAAGTGCCAGGTAAGTGGGAAGGAACCACAGTAGTGGGCCTAATTAATAACCACTAGCCTTTGACACACTTGCCTAGACACTACAAAAGTAATGCGGATAAGCGAAAGATTACCCACGACCTTCCTCTGTCCTTATTGAGTGCGACAGTCCTTAGAGTCTGGTCTAGATATTTTTTAAATTAATGTAGGGTTGATGCAGATGCTCGGTTTGTGATTTGTGGGGCTTAGGAAGGGTGATGAAATCCCCACCTAATCTGGATTTTGGTCTTGCCCCTTAAAAATCCGTATTAAAATATGCAAAAAAAAACCGCAAAACAAAAGTTTGCAAAAAGATTTTTGAGCGGCGATATTGTGCAAAGAATCCTGCAGAAAATAGATTTTATTGGATTTGAGAGGAGAGAGAAGGAGTTAAGAAAGATACCAGAGAAGTGTGAAACCGTAGATCTCCTGTTTCCTCAAGTCCGTGACTCCAGATTCCCTCGCAAAATTCATACACAAATCGTTAAATATGCAATTTGCAGTTTTGTTTTAATAATGATATGAATCGTTTAAGAATTCAACACAAATAGCAAGAATAAAAAATTACGCATGTTTCCTCGGCAACGGCGCCATTTGATTGTTTCGAAAAAGTTGTGTTTGTAGTGTAACCGCAATCAGAACGGTGTCGCTTGTAGCTAGACCGATGTGAGTACGGGTCGTCCTCAGGGAAATGTTGAACCTTTTACTCTTACTTTAGATGTGTTGAGAAAGAGAGGAGGGATAAACAATTTTGAAGAATGGTTTCTAGATCTACGTTAAGCAAGAATGCAAAAATATAGATCTAGATTATTTTAGGGATGTAGTTAATATAATAAAAGGGCTTGTAGGGTTCGTTAGGATTTAGTAGTTATGGATGATTAATTAAAAGTTACCATTTTTATCCTTTAATAGATTTATAACTAGAACGGCGGTGATGCGTGTAGATTAGGGTTTCTGGAGGGAAAAAGAATCCCACTCTTAACCCTTATCTCGACACGGAACTCCGTTCATATCTAGCATTTACCAAAACAATCATTAATCTAATCGCTAATCGCGGTCGGAACTAGCAAAGAATTGTTAGCGCGCCCGATTAGGATGTTAATGATTCTTTTGATAAAGTTCATAAACTTTATAGGACTTAAAAAGGGTTTAGGGATGTTCATCATCCATTAGCCTACCCTAATCCTACGAACCCTAACAAGTGGAGAATTACTCGCGTATGTTGGGAAAAGAAGATGAAAAGATAGAGAGGGAAAACATAATGTAAAATGCAAAAGAATTAAATAAAACAACTACCTTTATTAATCAACTTGAACAATCTACACTTTATTCCTTAGAAAATGATTACAAAAACTTTGTTTGCTTCTCGAACTCTTCCGAAGGAGATAGATGAACAGTTGATGATCAGCCTGGATGCGTGAGCCGTCTTGGACTTCGTGATCTTTTCGGCTTGATGCCTTCTAACTTTAGCCCTTGGTCCTTTATATAGCCCTCAAAGAAGAAAAACTAGTTACCATATATGGTGACTTCCTAATATGGTGACTTTCCATATATGGATTCTGAGTCCCTGTCAGTATTGATTTTATGATTTTGGCAGATTTTTGATCCTGACATCTTGAACATCTTGATCTCTTGACCTGAGCTAAATCTTGCACAATATCTCTATGAATAATGTTAGTACTATTTATTAAATTAGAGAGAGTGTCTTAATCACTATATATGGTAATAAATCTTTAAGAAACTTGATTAAGAATATTTAATATGCTATGCACTTTATATGGTAATAAATCTTTAACAAACATGATTAAGAATATTTGATATGCTATGCATCTTTTAATTAATAAAATATTATGCATATATTTTGAAATATTATTCTAACCATTTGTATGATATTATATATTTTAAGAATTGTGATTAGAATATTTGATATGATATGCATATTTTCAATTACCAAAATATTATATAAATATAAAATGCCTATATTTTCCTTCATAATATTAATTATAATATATAAACATATGGCAAATAGTATTTTGCAGATAAATCCAAATATGTTTAATATTTATAATAAACACCTTTTATTATTTAAGAAATGTAAGGAAAATACTTATACCAAAGTGCAATATTTTCAACTGAACAGATATTTCTAGTGAATAAAACCTAATTTTATAATATATGGTATTTAATTGTAAAGTATTGAACTTGTATGGAATTGCATGGTATTTTCATGTAAAGTGATTCTTTTGATTTAGAAAAGTTGGAATATTTATATTATATCAAAAATTAGATATTTTGATGACACACACACACACACACACACACATATATATTTATAAAATAATTTTAATTTATTATTTTTCTAGAACTCTCATTTTCTTAAGATATTTGTATTTTAAAATTTTTCGAGACCGAATGCTCCTTGCGGAGGTCTGCATCTCGCACTACTAAGCCCGAGTATGTGCGATAATCCGCACCATCCCAAACGGGTTCCCTAAAATGGGTTGTTGCGGCGCTTTACAAAGATTTGTTTAAAATACATAATCTTATAGAAAAAGGTTTTTATAAGATAAAGGTATTTAAGTGTAAATTCGTATTCCCGTATTCTATATTTCCGAAAGACATCGTGCTATGTTGCGTATGAGTGTTGTGAGGAGGTAGATCATTACCTCGTGATCTGTTTAAATGTATAGAAAGGAATTATGATGTTTAATGTCAAAACTAAACTACATGGTATTTTACTGAAAAAGTACGATTAAAATTACAATATGAAATATTTTTCTATGAAACTTGTTCATGATGTTTCGTTAATGTTTAATAGTCAAGATGTGAGGGTTCGGTATGTTTGTATTTAAGAAAAGGTGGAATTTTTAAGAAGAACCGAATCGGAAGTCGGATTAACTCCGCTTCCGTCGGGTTTTAGAAAGAGAACTTTTTAGAGATCAAGATGGAAAGGAAGAATGGGACTTACTTGTTTTTAGGTTAGAGAAGAGGAAGAGGGTGTGGAAGGAGGTGCCGGTGCGTCGTTTCTTCGGCGGAAGCTCCTAAGGTCGTCATCGAAAGTTTGCCGGAGCTTCGCCCTTCGCTAACTCCACTTGTACAAAAAAATTCTAGGGATTTTTCTTGAGAGTTTTGGACAGAGATTTGGAGTGAGGGGTGTGTGAAAGAAAATGTATTTAATTTTTTATTAAAAAGAGTTTTAATTGAATTTTTAATCCTCTGTAATAATTCAGGAAAATTAAACATGAAAGGGGTTATGGGGAGACAAAACGACACAAGAGTCAAGAAGAGAATCGGCTGATCCAACTCACCTGAACCGGCGCCGCCGGCCCGTGCCGGGCCGGGGCTCGTCGCCACGTGTCAACCGTCGATTGGTCTTTCTCCGGGGTCTGTTTGTTTTATAAGTGACTTTTGGTTTTTACGAGTTACGCACGTGTAGGCTCTTGGGCTTCTAAAAATTTAAAAGAAAACTAATTAAAAATAATGTGGCTAATGGGATTTGAACTCTAGTGCTTTGATTCAGCAGTGCAGGGTCTTACCAATGAGCTACAAGCTCCTTCTTGCTGTTAAAAAACAAAACAAACTTATAACTTGTGCTTAGGAAAAAGTACCCCTTTCTGTATTTTTGAAAAAAGTTCGTACAGAAATTTTAGGGTTGTTACATAAACTATTTTACACCAAATCATGATATCAAGAAAACAGAAAGGCGCAACTCATGGGCAACAACCGTATGTCATGCCACCTCGAAACCAACCGTATGCTATGCAAAGCAGTAGGGAGAGCATATGAGTCACACCCGTTTAAGCGTTTGTTACAACGGCATACGTACTTGAATGGAAATAGTGTTCAAAGCGTACTGACTTATATATGTGTGAGAAAGATTAATGCATGATACGAACACGACAGTGGCATTTGCATGTATCAAAAAATTCCTAATGGTAAAGTATAAAGCTCATGCATAGATGCAAGATGCACACATGAATATGTGATGAAGATAAACATGCAACAGTCAACGATAAAGAGATACATTTAAATACACGGAACCTTACTCTATAGGGAAGAGATCACCAAAGATGGGATCAAAGATATAGGGGTTTACAAAACTAAAAATGAAATTGTCTAACACCCTCTATGCTTTCTTCACCGTGTCAAAACGATGATCTTCATGAGGAGTTGCTCCCCATCGGTCGGCGCCATGCTCATTAGTGAAGGCAGACATGATGGCTCGCTAAGCCCGTATCTGGCTCAGTAAATGAACCGAACAATCCTTTAGAGGCTGAGTAATCAAGTGTGCCTCGTGGAAACACTCAATCTTGTCCTCCGCCGCATCGAGAATCGCTGGAGTCATCTCCACTGGATGAGGAGGGATATCAGCAAGCACGGACAAGAAAATCATCCGGAGCCAAATGGAACCCATAGGAAGAGGAGAGCCCCTACGAGCAAGAAGCTCGTACACCACCGTGTCACATTACTCATCGGTGAGAAGAGGATCCGCTAACTGTGCAAAAAAACGAGGAATAATCTCTTCGATAGGGAACTCCCATGGTTGCTGACAAGCGTGGGGACGATTACAAGCCATAACTCTTGGTTTGTTTCTTCAAAAAAATGGTTACCTTAAGATCGGAAACATTCCCTCTTTGTGAAGAAGGAGGAGAGCATAGCTTCAGATTATAAAGAAAAATTTTCAAGTCTAGGCATAAGAAAATATTCATGATGGAACTATTTCCAAACCTTGAAAAGGGGCATGGAAAAGGAAAAAAGTTGACTCATAGGAATCAGGGCAAGAAGGTGAAACGATTCCAGTGCTTCATATGCATGTCACGTGAGCGCTGGCACCTTGGAATCAGCAATAGCGCCTCACACGCATCCTATGTAGGCGCCAGTGCCCATCCTTAGAATCTATGACAGTGCCTCACACGCATAGCACTTGGGCGCCGGCACCAGTTTTTTTATATGAGTAACCACTACTTTACATGAGGCACATATGAGTTGTGGTATAACAGAAGGGGAAATTTTGTCATTCATACTTGGAAAAATTTTGTCATTGGTGATAACAACACGATAAAAACATCATCGAAATGTTTACAACGGAAAAACAATGAACTCCAGACATGGATTTAAGAATTTAGAAGCAAGTTCGAGTAAAGCGCTTCTGGCTTCTCTAGCCATTTTCTTATGCGCTTTCTCACGATTGCAAGCATCGAGATCCCCGCTAATATCGTCCGTCCTCTGGTAGGCGGATACTATTGCCATCTGTTGGAATACGCGAAGCAAAATATCGACAAGATCTTCTCTCTGCTTTTTTGAGATCAGACTCATCAGATATACTGATTGCACCTTATCTTCAGTATCATCAAGTGCCTCGAGCGGCATAATTTCATCATGTCCAGGAAATGCTTTCCAAATCGCCCCCACGATAATTTTCAAAAGAGTGGAACGACGGGGGAGTAGGTGACCGTTGTAATCATCAAAGCGACGCATCACCTCAGCGTATTGAGCATTCGTACACTCCTGGTCTTGACAGCGGTCTTGGATACGAATGTCCTTGTAAGAGATAATCTCGTCAAGATCGTACAAATGAGAAGCCATAGTATCTGAAAATAAAAATCAATAAATGGTTATCAATCAAAATATCAAGATTCCTAAAATCTGAAAGAAAGGAAACAGTAGTTCTAATCCCCCATCAATGATGAGGAAAGCACTCAGTGTAAGAATCCAAAAATGAAAAATCTCATTAAACGGTGGAGTTAAACTCCATCAAGAAACGGGCTCTACAGCAGACCCAAAAGAGGGAATAAAATTCCCAATTTTTTTTTCAGAGCCAAGCTCTGTAGAACAACGGGATAACATCCAAAAACCTTCAAAAAGAAAAGTTTATAACAGGGTAAAACCCTAAAAAGATCTTTAAGATCTAAGATCTACTCGAATAAAAAAATTCTAGATCACAAAGAGATCATTGTAAAAGTAGACCAAAGCTCAGTTAATGGATTAAAAACCCTAAAGCATGAAGAGATTCCTTCAAGAGTTTGGTCATAATTATTACCGATTTTGACAGAATTTTGACTCTAAAAAGAGTTTCTTTAAACAGAGATCTGAGCCCTAAAAGGAGAATTAAATTCTCAAGAAAAGGAAAAAGTTTGAAGAAGATGAACAGCACCCATCTCAAGGGCCAAAGGCCCTATTTATAAGATTTTTAGAGACGGTTCAACTCTCCAGAAAATCGAACGGTGGAAAAGGTGCCACCGCTACACTCACGTGTGAGCCACGTGAGCGCAGCAGTGGGGGGTATTTGTTTCCCCTAATAAAAGAGCAAAGCTCTGTTAAAAAATTGTGAGGCGGCGCCTAGCGCCTCACGTGCCTTCCACGAGGGCGCCAGTGCCAGAGTTAAAAACTCTTATATATGCGGCATCAATTTGCAAAGCACATAAAAGAACCTTAAGTATCGCCCACGTGCACAACACGTGAGCGCCTGCATCTAGGTAGAATTAAATTCTACTCTCTGTTAAACAGAGCCGTTGGATCAAAAATCCAACAGAAATTATAAATCATCAAGACTCAGAATTAAAATTCTGTTGAGAGAAAATATTTCTCATATCTTTCTAAAATAAGAAAGATACCATCGGTTGGATCATAGAATAAAATTCTATGCCCTCTGTAAAACAGAGAACCGTTGGATTAAAAAATCCAATGGTGATTAAAAAATCACCGTTCTACAGAGTAAATTCTGTATGGGAAAATATTTCCTGTATCTTGTTAAAAACAAGAAAATACCCTCTATAAAATAGAAGTCCTTGGATCAAAGATCCAACGGTAGGTAAAATTCCCCGAATCAATTGGGATCTCTGAATGAGAGATTTCCTCAAAGCCAAATAATAAACTGCCTTTATTATATAAAGGACTCAAGACTTCAAGTCTTAAAAGCAGAAACCCCCCATAAGTTTCGGAGAAAAAAGAGAGAAAGCAAAAAAAAGAACAGAGAATTAAATTCTCGAAGAAGAAGAGTTCCCTTCTTGAAAATTTTAGGTAAACAAAATATAGATATACATATAGAGATAAAAAAAAAAACATATATCTCATTTACCTATTGGAAGGTTTAACCCTTCTCAAAGAACTGGGTTCCTTCTCTGGATCTGAGATCCACAACACAGGTCTCAATCCTATTGAGCGTCGAGGAAGAAAAGAACTCAGCGCCTCACGCTCCCTTCACGTGGGTGCCATAGAGGAGAGTGCTTAACACTCATTGAGTGACGCTCGGCGCTCAGCGCCCAGCGCCTCACGTGACCCTCATGTGGGCGCCACAGAGGAGAGTGCTTAGCACTCATTGAGTGGCGCCCAGCGCCTCATGTGACCCTCACATGGGCGCCACAGAATAAAAGTGCTTAGCACTTACTAGGCTGTGCCTAGCGCCTCACGTGCTTTGCACGCGGGCGCCACAAAAAGAGCCTAGCACTTCATATAAAGACTGAAGGTGTGAAATGTTTAACACTTATTGGGCAATCCCTAGGACTAATCTCCACATGATCACATAGGGACGCCAAAACTCGTATAAGTGCTCAGCACTTTTTGCAAAAAAAGGAGACTGTTTGGACAGAGCCCAAACAAGTGCTTAGCACTTTTTCAAATAAAAAAAGAACTGAAGGGACCAATCCCAAATTGGCTAAGCCTCCCTCTGAGGATGGAACCTCTTTGGTTTAGATAAACCGATCCCATAGGCTCACGACTCCCCAAACCGATCTTATTCGCAAATATGACTAATGATCTTCCGACAGATGATATCCCAAATGATATTCATCCCACATACGAGAATTGGTTCAAGGGTACATCCCTCCACTCCTCTGATACATGTCGTTGTAATTCCTCGACGTTTTTAGAGAGGTGGGGGGGTCCCGGCGACCAATGCCTCTACGGTGCACTTCCAAATTAACGTGCGCACCCTAAATTAGACCGCACCCCAAACTAGATGCATTCCATATTATCACTTTTCATCCCGTCACGTAACAAATACACGTGCATGCAAGATGGACCAAGGACCGAGACGTCCTTAAACTAACAATGGACCGTAATGTCCTTAAACTACAACAGACCGAGATATCCTTAAACTAAACCTCGCCTCCAAAATGGCGACAATGGACCGTAACGTTTTTAAACTACAATAGACCGAGATGTCCTCAAACTAAACCTCGCCTCCAAAATGGCAACAATGGATCGAAACGTCCTTAAACTACAACAGACCGAAATGTCCTCAAACTAAACTTCGCCTCCAAAATGGCGATAATGGACCGTAACGTCCTTAAACTACAACAGACCGAGATGTCCTCAAACTAAAACAATAGAGTTCAAACGCTCTTTTGTTGGATCCTAAATAAAAATGATCCTAATATCTTGTTAAGTAGATCTTTGTCTCAAATCGAACTAACGTATCCTTAACAAAAAAAACCCAATTGAGCCCCAATTGCTCACATACATTTAAGCTGATCTTAATCTCAAACCAGATTAACGATCCTTAAATAAACCAAACCCAAATCTAAGATATACAGATTTGGGCTAATCCACGCCCTACGGGTGACAACATAAATTAGTCTCTGTATACAATCCATGGGCAACCAAAATAAAACAAAACACGCACATGATACGAAATGAACTGCCGGAGCAGGAGAAAGTGGTTATCGCGATGCCGTAACGTAATTAACTGCAGGGGCTTGCGCCTGCAGGGAAGAGCGTCTCCACAATCAAAAACCCCTCCCAAATGAAGAGGAATCTGACGAAATCTGCTACAACGGCCGCATCCGTCCAAACCACTGATACACGGTGCCATAAATCAACTTGGTATCTTCGGAGAAGTGAACGGATAAATCCAAATAGCATCTGCCCCCAAATTCTGGCAAGACGACCTACGCGGTTCTGTCTCCTATTTTCGGCGGTGAACACTACCTACTCCATCAATCAAGGTCATCCTATAAAGTAAAAACTTGGCTCCCAAAACCCCCTCATTAGTAAAGTCTGAGTTCCGTAAGGTCAAGCCTAAACTCGAACCAAGGTTAAACCTAACGCTCTGATACCAAATTTGTCACGACCCGGAATTTAGATCGTGGCCGGCACTTAAATCACGCAACGTCTAAAAGCGTAACGTAATCCAAGTAAGCTGAAGCCCAGAAATCTAAACATTTTTGCGGAAAATAGTGGAGGTGCAGTTTTGAAATAAAGGTATAATGAAATCAAGTTTTTCTTTAAATGCATAGATAATAATATATGAAAATGCATGTGGATTATGCTATAGTTGAAAACATTTTTCGTCTTTAAAAATTTGGGCAGCACCTCCCTAGTATATTTTGATCTGAAACCACATACAAGCAATATATATAGGCATCCCCAAGCGAGAGCTAGCTCTTCGCCAATTGGCGGAATCACAACCACACAATAAGCAATTTATATACGACACCCAACAGAGAAAATCAACACAGAAGGAATAAATAAAGAAAGACATCAAAACCTTAAAGAAACGAACATACACCCAACACTCTAAGTCTCGCAAATACAAGTCTGTCTAAGTCTACCAATATACAAAGTCTAGTTTCTGATTTGATGTAGTTCATCTAGATAACATAGTATTACCTTCATGATATAGTATGACCTAGGAAATCATTGTTTTATTCGATTTCTACCTACTGATGTTTTCTACTCACGTGTTGGTAACTCACCCCCGTTGTGCCACATTTTCTTACAAGTTCGACCACTTGGATCAGTAGCGGTATCGCTGGCACACAACTTTCTTCAGGGTATTTTGCTGTGGTACGTGGGACACATTGGATCGTGCCCACTCTTGTACTTTTTATATTCTATTGTATCTAGATAAACTCCATCAAATCAAAAATTAGACTTTTTATATTGGTAGACTTAGACAGACGTGTATTTGCGAGACTTAGAGCATTGAGAATATGTTCGTTTCTCTGAGGTTTTGATGTCTTACTTTATTTATTCCTTCTGTGTTGATCTTTTCCATTGGGCGTCGTATATATATTCTTTATTACGTGGTTGTGATTCTGCTAATTGACGAAGAGCTAGCTCCCACTTGGGGATGCCTATATATATTGCTTGTATGTGGTTTTAGATCAAACTATACAAGGGAGGTGCTGCCCAAATTTTGAAAGATGAAAAATGTTTTCAACTTTACCATAATCCACATGCATTTTCATATATCATTATCTATGCAAAAGAAAAACTTGATTTCATTATACCTTTATTTCAAAACCGCACCTCCACTATTTTCCGCGAAAAGGTTTAGATTTATGGGCTTCGGCTTACTTGGATTACGTTATGCCTTTAGACGTTGCTTGATTTAAGTGTCGGTCATGAGCTAAATTCTGGGTCGTGACAAAGTTGGAAACATAGCCCAAGCACTCTCAAACAGCTCCCAGATTCTAGAACGGGTAGACTAGGAAAAAACAACTAATACAGTAGCTAGGATATAAGGTAATTGAGCTACAGGCAAAACCCCAACACCAGACACCCTAATTTGGCCGGCGAGAATACCCAAAAACCTGGTGTCGCCGGTTTTTCGGTGGGGTATGGGTCTCGTTTTCTAGTGGCGGTCTACTAGTGGTTTATCTAGGTCAATATACTTCTTTGTTTTTCTTATAACCATCCCTGTTGCTCCAGATTCCTTGTAGTCCAACAAAATCACTAGAAACCGACATCGTAAATTTCCAGCTTTCATATACTTGTTTTCTAGTCTTCTAGTCTTGGTCAGAAATCATCTCTAAGGTCTTGTAAATACTCACTATATATCAATTACACCTTTTCAATACACGCAATCACCTAAAACTCCTCTCAGAAAATTCTAAGGTCACCAAACCATATCGGTTTAACTCTAAACTACTATGTGACATAAGAAAATTGTCACGACCCAAAGTTTGGCCCGTGACCGGCACTTAACCACGTAATGTCTACAGGCGTAACGCGACTAAGTAAGCCGAAACCCATAAATCAAAACCATTAAAAGTAGTAAATGATGAAAACATTAGTTTAAAACATTTAGAAAACCTTGAGTGATAATCTTTAAAGTTTAAGTTATTTTCTTAAAAATTTCGGCAGCACCTCCTTTGTAAAAACTAGCTCCGAAACGGGTACAACACAAGATATAAATAAAATGACTGATAATAAGAATAAAGCATCCCCAAACGGGAGCAATCACGCCCAACGGCGGAAACAACCACCACAAGAATAATATACGACGTCGTAGTGAAGAATGAGCAAAATAAGTGAAGACAGCATAAAAGATAAAACTGCACAAATAAAACCGGCTTACACGAGCTCGACACCCAGAGTACAAAATAATATACATCGTCCTCACAACTGGTCTCTAAGTCAATACATGAAATGGTAGATAGAGAGTACCAGATACAATAGAGTGTACAAATGGAAAATAAACGGATACCGCAAAAACCCATCTATAAGCAAACGGCTCACACGCCAACTGCAGTGGTATCCGTAGAAAAAAGATACAAGGAAGTAGCCCTGCCCCAACTACTCTGAGGGTCAACCTGCACACACTGTGGCACAACGGGGGTGAGTTGCCAACTCGTGAATAGTAAATAACATATAAAGGTAATCGCGAGTATGCACGTACTGCGATGCTCTAACATGTGCAATCTGATAACATCAATATGGTAATCTGGATATGCAATAATCTTGCAAGGTACTCTATCAGGTACTACAACTACATGATGCAATGCATATCTATGAATGCTGAGCATGGGATAAAATATCATCTGCACGAATCATCAACGTGGAAAAATACCCGGTGTCCATCAAATACACCCTAAATCCCAGTAAAACTCAGGCACCGTCAATCTAATCGGCCCTCATATCCTGTAAATCTCCTGGAAAACATGAGTGCCCAACATCGGCACTCGAGAATATCATAAAATACCCGTGTCCAGCATCAACACGCAAATCCTCATATATCGGGCTCCGTCAGTCCGGATCGGCCCACGGGCTCCGTCTGCGGATTCGGCCCTCGGCCCCGGCAGTACGGGTTGGCCCGTATCGATCTCTCGACTCTGGTCAGTATCCTACGGATAACCGCTAGGTCCAACCAATCACCGGTAGGTAGTAGTCCCTCTGCCAGGCTCACCGTCTGTATACACAGCATCCCTTTCTTGCCCCGGGGTACCATACCGGGTCCACCATGTGCCTGCAATCGGCCTCATCCAGCTCCTCGAATCGGGTTCACATGTCACACGTCTCAGAACCGAGAAAACGCATGGTGGACGCATACTTTCTTAAAATAACACCACGGTTCTCAAATCCAGAAATCACATGAATTCAAAACTCAATGCGTAAATCCATGCAGTGTGTCGTATGCCGCATAAAATCGTACTATGAGAAAAAGGGGAAAAACCGCTCTTTTAAATGGATCCAGTTAAAAATATTTCATGCGGCCCCTAATTTTCCAAAATCGAAGTCAGCATCATCTATGTATGTGCAAGAGTATGTATGTAGGCATGGATGCACAAGGATATATATACGCAAGTATGGATGAACAATATGCATGTGCGCCAATGTGGATGTACAAGTGGGTATATACGCAAGCCTTAGTGTACAATATGTGTACGTGCCAATATGGATGTACAAGTAGTATATACGCAAGCATGATTGTACACAAAGGGACAGAATCATGTCTAAACATCAACGATGAGGTGATCTAAACAATGTATGGTTCGTAGCAATCCTATAGTGCGAGTGTCATGGCAATTACTAACGGTGTGCGTGTAACATACAATTGTGCTTGTGTAGCATGAACCGTTAGTAACAGTGCGGTGTCTCATAACTACTATATCCATATGAAACAAGAGAGTGGTATCCAACTATAGTACATATGCACAACCTATAACTATATGAATATAACATGTGGCTACAACATCCTATCAAGCCCTGACGATAACGCCATACGGGCGATTTTCCCGTAGATGTTAAATCTACTCACCGTGATCTCGAGCTAAGTGTAGCCGACTATCTGCTTCCCCTTCTTCGCGGCGTTCGACGTCCCCGCCTGCGATCCTAGAATTTACACAAACGCACATAAGGCAAAATCCTGCAAAAACGCGATATCAAGACAATACGAAAAACTAGCGTCGCAAGATAAACGCGTGTGTATACGTAACACCAAAACGTGTGTGCATACGTCAAAAACCACCCCGACACGCTGTGGCACACAGAAACACGCTGTGACACACATCAACACCAAACCCATCTCGTAACGTACGTGTCGCGCAAGTCCCGCTACACAAACAATAGGTAAATGGTCCCAGATTCTTACCTGGAACAAAACCAAGAAAATAAACAATACCAAACACATAAAAACACACACAGACACCCCCCAACACAGCACCAAGCCCTAATTCCCTCAGGAGGCCGGGGAGCTCGGATTTGGGAGGGGTCTCGCCGGGATTTGGGTAGGGAAACGGGCTCTAAATCCTACACAAAACTCTAAAATGCCTGCAGATCATTCTTTATATGTTTGCAAAACAAGGATAAAATCATAGATATAGCAGATTTACCGTATCCCGTGATTTTGTTTAAAAACGTTTTAAAAACACCAATTTGGTACATTAGGGTACATTTGTGTAATCAGAAGAAAAGGCTTCGATTAAAAGACACCATCAACAAATAAAATAGTTAATATAACCATAAAAACCCTAGCTTAACTTAATCTCCACCCAAACCACCCATGATCACAAAAAACTACAAAACATTAAAACTAGCTATACTATCCCAGATCTAACCCACTGTAAAAACCCAAAAACCAAACAGTATCAAAGACCCAAAAACTATAGCAGGAAGCTACCCTAGAAGGTTCAAGCCCCCGGCCCCTCCCCCGGCCGAGGTCACCGGATTCCTCCCCCTCGTCGCCGGCCAAAACCGCCCAGGTTGGGCTCGAACTCCACCCACACACTCAGGGTGACTAGGTCTATCCATCTGCATTGTTTTGGTTTACTAGCAACTCACGGGGTAACAGCAGGTTACAAGTAGCAAAACACGACACTAAAATACGATTTTCGAGCAAAAACTGAAACTTAAACGCTCAAGAACAGAACCACAATGTAATACTAAACAAAAACTAACAAATTATTAGTTAGGGAGTTATACCTATACAAGTTGCTCCAAAAATCCACACTTTCCTAGCACCATGGGTTAACTTGGGGTGTGGGATCAATTTTTGTGGAAGAAGTGGTGAATTTTGATGAGGTGAGGTGGGGATCTTGAAGAAATTGGGTTGAGGTTTGATGAAGGCTGAAGTGCTTCAGTTTTGAGAGAGGGAGAGAGGAGGAAAAATATGGGAGAAAGAATAATGGAAATTCAAATAATAGAGAGAGAGTGAGAGGGGGTTAGGGGACAAAGCATGGCACATTCTCTCTCCTCATCTAATACCAAGCATGCTTTGTCTCCTCTCTCTCTCTTCCACCCTCTCCAAGTCAACCCCAAAAGGAAAATTCCTTTTTTTTTTGAAACTAAAACACTTAATTTAATTACATAATTATCTAATGAAATGGTTAAAGCACTATGGCTACTAAGCATGGTTTAACCCCAAAATTAGCCCTAGTTTACATGCACATGTGTGTGCAAGCCCAAATTAAATTCTAATAAAATCTTCATTAATTTTTATAAATTATTTAAAAACCATTTTGGTAAACCTTTTTACTAAAACCATATTATCGCTTAATTAGTCCCTAATCGCATCCTAAGATGTTACAATCTTCCCCCATTAAAGAAAATCGTCCCCGAATTTAAAAATTTTACTACGCGTACCTTCAAAGAGATGAGGAAATTTCTTCCGCATCTCGCCCTCGGCCTCCCAAGTAATCTCCTCACCATTCGGGCTGTACCAAAGAACCTTCACAGATGGCAAGACCTTTGATCGAAGTTTCTTCACCTGCCGGTCCAATATCACTACTGACTTCTCAGTGAACGAAGATCGCGCTCAAGCTGAACGGTCTAGTGCTGAAACATGTGAGAAGAGTCATTAAGGTATCTGTGAAGTATGGAATACAGGGTGAACATCCGGAAAGTCGGGTGGAAGAGCCAAACGATATGCAACTGCGTCCATATGCTCGAGGATTTCGAAGGGACCTATAAATATGGGGCTAAGCTTCCCTTTCCGCCCAAATCTCATCACGCCCTTCATCGGAGAGACCCTCAGAAAAACATGATCGCCAACGGCGAACTCGAGTCTGCGGCGGCGTCTGTCACCATACGATTTCTGCCTGCTCTGAGCTGTCTTCATCCTATCTCGAATCAACTGTATCTTCTCGGTCGTCTCCTGTATGATCTGCGGCCCCAAAATACTGCTCTCGCTGAGCTCTATCCAACAGACGGGCGATCGATATCTCCTCCCATATAAAGCCTCGAAAGGTGCCATCTGAATCGTATCTTGGAAGCTATTATTCTAGGAGAACTCCACCAAGGGCAAATGATGATCCTAGCTGCCACCAAAATCTAGAATACAAGCTCGAAGCATGTCCTCAAGAGTCTGAATAGTCCGCTCTGACTAGCCGTCGGTCTGCGGATGGAAGGCTGTGCTGAAACTCAAGCGGGTGCCCAAAGCCTCCTGAAGCCTCTGCCATAGTCGCTGGTGAACTGGGTGCCTCGGTCGGACACGATACAAGTCGGGATGCCATGCAATCGTACAATCTCGTCGATGTAAATCTGGGTATACTGAGCAAATCCAAAAGTGGTCTTCACCGACAGAAAGTGAGCCGCTTTCGTCAATCAATCCATGATAACCCAAATGGAGTCGTACCCTCGACTGGTCCTGGATAGACCTATAATGAAGTCCATAGAAATCTGCTCCCATTTCTACTCCGGAATGGGCAACGGCTGTAGCTCTCCTGCGGGTCTCTGGTGCTCGGCCTTGACTTGCTGACAAGTCAGGCATCTCAACACGAAGTCTGTGACGTCCCTCTTCATCCATTCCCACCATTAAACATTTCTAAGATCATAGTACATCTTGGTGGAACCTGGATGAACGTTGTACACCAATTGATGCGCCTCCTTGAGAATCTCACGCCTCAGTCCCTCAGAATCCGGTATGCATAGTCGAGTCCCAAATCGCAGCATCCCCTGATCATCGATCACGAACTCGGAGTCTCTGCCCAGTCTAATCTGCTCCCAGATCTCTAAAAGACGGTTATCACTGGGCTGTGCCTCGCGGATAAGTTCAAGCAACAGTGGACATGCACGAATATGCGCAAGCTGTCCCCGGTCGGAGTAAACTCGAACTGCACTCGGCTGTCGCATAGAATCTGCTAATCTGCCGACGACTTCCTCTGCACTGCGCTCAAACAAGATAGACTACCTCCGGGCCTCCGACTCAAAGTCCGCAACTACATTCTCCTTGCCCGGATGATAAAAGATCTCGCAATCATAGTCCTTCACTAGCTCCATCCAACGGCGCTGTCTTAGATTAAGGTCTCGCTGCTGAAATATATACTTCAAGCTCTTGTGGTCCGTGAATATCTGGCATGCCTCGCCGTATAGGTAATGTCTCCAGATCTTGAGTGCAAACACCACTGCAGCCATCTCCAAATCATGAGTGGGGTAGTTCTCTTCGTGTTTCTTCAGCTGCCGAGAAGCATACGCGATAACTCTGTCGTGCTGCATCAATACGCACCCGAGTCCCACTCGAGAAGCGTCACAATAGACCACAAATCCGCCCGATTCCGAAGGCAATGATAACACCGGCCCCGTAGTCAAACGGGTCTGCAACTGCTGAAAGCTATGCTCGCACGCCTCTGTCCAATCGAAAGGAACTCCTTTCCGGGTCAACCCGGTCAACGGTGCAGCGATACGGGAGAAGTCCTGAACAAATCGTCGGTAGTAGCCAGCCAAGCCTAGGAAACTGCGGAACTCTGTAACTGATGCTGGTCTGGGCCAATGCTGAACGGTCTCGATCTTCTTCGGGTCCACACATATACCATCTCTCGTCACCACGTGACTCAAGAAGTCTACACTGTCGAGCCAGAATGTGCACTTGGAGAATTTAGCGAACAGCTGATGCTCGTTTAAAACATTTACTACTTTTAATGGTTTTGATTTCTGGGTTTCGGCTTACTTAGTCGCGTTACGCCTGTAGACGTTACATGGTTAAGTGTTGGTCACGGGCCGAACTTTGGTTCGTGACAAAGTTGGTATCAGAGTGAGGTTTTACCTTTCGAAGTGTAGGATGACCTTGGTATGATGGAGTAGGTAGCTGAAGCAGAGTGGCGTAGCGTGTGTATGTTCCGCGGCATACTCACGACACGATACTTCGCCTAAGTGACCTTAGGACTTATTGGTTGAGATTCCTTCGTGATTATATACATTTTTGTGATTCGATTCCCATATTCTTATCGAATCTTGTTTCATTTCCAGCCATTTTGCTGCCGAAGACTACGAGGGCGCAGAGAGCGGCCGCGAGAGCCGAGATTAGAGTTGACTCGTCTGAGACGCGGACTGACCCGGGCAGTACACCCATCATACCGGAGCAAACTGTTCCCCCTTCGACAGATCAGATCGCTATGCTAGGGGCCGGTATGCAGGAGATGCGCCAGATGATGGGGTTGTTAGTTGAGGCACTTCGAGCGCAGCGACCAGAGGTAGTTCCACCCGTTACAGGGACAGCGATGGTACCCATGGTTCAGGAAGTTGCACCTGCAGCAACACAGGTTATCACAGTGTCGCTATATGAATTTATGAGGCTAAAGCCTCCGGTCTTCACAGGCACCGATGCAGCCGAGGATCCACAGTCATTTATTGATAGGACGGCCAGGATATGCCGTTCACTGAGATATGCCGATGCGAGATGGGTGGAGTTCACGAGCTTTCGCCTGGAAGGTCTTGCACAGAAGTGGTGCGAGTCGGTAGAAAAGGGCAGAGCAGTAGGTCTTCCTCCTATGACCTGGACAGAGTTCGTGACGGTGTTTCTTGGCCATTTCCTTCCACAGAGTGTCAGAGATTCTAGGGCACGCAGGTTCGAGTATTTACGTCAGACTCTGGAGATGACAGTGGCAGAGTACGACGTACTGTTTACCGAGCTATCTACGTATGCCCCATATTTAGTAGCTACTGAGGAGTTGCGAGTCAAGAGGTTTGTTCGAGGATTGCTTACCCCGTTGTTTCTTGCAATCAACTCACAGCATTGCGAGACCTATGCCGTAGTAGTAGATGCAGCCCTATTAGTCGAGGAGCGCCTTGCTGAGACTTCGGTAGTTCCAGGGCCGAAGAGGGTTCGTACAGATACTTCAGCACAGAGAAAACCGTTTAGGCGCCGCGACAGGTTCCGTTCAGGTACGGGGGGTAGCGGAGGCTCAGGACGAGGTCAGCTATTCAACTCTTATCCTCAGGAGGGTCAGCCGGCACCATCTAGATGTTTCTGATGCGGGAGTACTTATCATCGTGTTCGAGATTGTCTGGAGCCACGTGTAGGCGAGACAGCAGTACCGCATGTCACTTTACCACCTTCACCACCTCAGAGAGCGTTGCCTCTTGCACCTGTTGTTACTCCGCGTCAGACTTATGCACCGAGAGGTCGGGGTCGCGGAGGGTTCGTTCAGAGAGGATGAGGTGGCCGAGGCAGAGGACAACCAGTTACCGGCAGAGGACAGCCAGTTACCAGTAGAGGACCACCAGTCGCAGGTGGAGGGCAGGCATGCGTTTTTGCTTTAACGCACCAGGACGCGCAGGCGTCCAATGCAGTGGTCTCAGGTACTCTTTCAGTATGTTCTGTTAACGCACACGTGTTGTTTGATCCGGGGTCTACACACTCGTACGTTTCTACACACTTCATGCCGAGTTTAGGAAGAGAGTCGAGTTTGCATGACCAGCCTCTTGTTGTGATCACTCCCGTTGGAGAGTCGTTTGTTGCGAGGCATGTGTTTCGATCGTGTGTTGTCCGTATTGACGAGAAGGAGTTGCCTGTCGACTTGATCCTTCTTGAGATGTTGGACTTCGACATTCTCCTGGGCATAGATTGGTTAGCTACGTGCTATGCGTCTGTGGACTGCCGCGAGAAGACAGTTAGGTTTTGTTTTCACGGCGAGTCGGTTTTTGTTGTGCAGGGGGACCGTGGTGCCACCCCTCACAGTTTGATTTCGTCTCTTCGCGCTGGACAGCTTTTGAGGAGGGGATGTCAGGGATTTCTAGCCTACGTTTACGATACTAGAGCTGCAGAGGTTTCCTTGGGCCAGATCCCGATTGTTAGTGAGTTCCCTGGTTTGTTCCCTGACGAGCTGCCTGGGCTACCGCCTGAGCGCGATATTGTTTTCTGCATTGACTTGATTCCCGGCACGGGGCCTATTTCCATACCGCCTTATCGGATGGCCCTGACAGAGCTTAGAGAGTAGAAAGGTCAATTGCAAGATTTGCTGGATAAAAGGCTTATTCGACCTAGTGTGTCTCCTTGGGGTGCTCTTGTCCTGTTCGTCAAGAAGAAGAACGGCAGTTTGCGCTTGTGTATTAATTACCGCCAGCTGAACAGGGTTACCGTACGGAACAGATATCCTTTACCGTGTATCGATGACTTGTTTGACCAGCTTCAGGGTGCGGGATACTTTTCGAGGATTGATTTGCGATCAGGCTACCATCAGTTGCGGGTTCGGCAGGTGGATATTCCGAGGTCGGTTTTTCGCACGCGTTACGGCTGCTATGAGTTTTTGGTGATGTCGTTCGGACTCACCAACGCCCCAGCAGTGTTTATGGATTTCATGAACCGCGTCTTCAGGCCGTATCTTGATCAGTTCATCATCGTACTCATCGACGATATCTTAGTGTACTCCCGGAGCCGAGAGGAGCACGAGCAGCACTTGCGTATTACGTTACAGACCTTGAGGGAGCATCAGCTGTTCGTTAAATTCTCCAAGTGCACATTCTGGATCGACAGTGTAGACTTCTTGGGTCACGTGATGACGAGAGATGGTATATGTGTGGACCCGAAGAAGATCGAGGCCGTTCAGCATTGGCCAAGACCAGCATGATCACAAAAACCCACAAAACATTAAAACTAGCTATACTATCCCAGATCTAACCAACTGTAAAAACCCAAAAACCAAACAGTATTAAAGACCCAAAAACTATAGCAGGAAGCTACCCTAGAAGGTTCAAGCCCACAGCCCCTCCCTAGGCCAAGGTCGCCGGATTCCTCCCCCTCGTCGCCGGCCAAAACCGCCCAGGTTGGGCTCGAACTCCACCCACACACTCAGGGTGACTAGGTCTATCCATCTACATTATTTTGGTTTACTAGCAACTCACGGGGTAACAGCAGGTTACAAGTATCAAAACACGACACTAAAATACGATATTCGAGCAAAAACTGAAACTTTAAGGCTCGAGAATAGAGCTACAATGTAATACTACACAGAAACTAAGAAATTATAAGTTAGGGAGTTATACCTATACAAGTTGCTCCAAAAATCCACACTTTCCTAGCACCATGGGTTAAGTTGGGGTGTAAGATCAATTTTTGTGGAAGAAGTGGTGAATTTTGATGAGGTGGGGTGGGGATCTTGAAGAAATTGGGTTGAGGTTTGGTGAGGGCTGAAGTGCTTCAGTTTCGAGAGAGGGAGAGAGGAGGAAAAATATGGGAGAAAGAATAATGGAAATTCAAATAATAGAGAGAGAGTGAGAAGGGGTTAGGGGACAAAGCATGGCACATTCTCTCTCCTCATTTAACGCCAAGCATGCTTTGTCTCCTCTCTCTCTCTCTTCCTCCCTCTCCAAGTCAACCCCAAAAGGAAAACTTCATTTCTTTTTTTTTGAAACTAAAACACTTAATTTAATTACATAATTATCTAATGAAATGGTTAAAGCACCATGGCTACTAAGCATGGTTTAACCCCAAAATGAGACCTAGTTTACATGCACATGTGTGTGCAAGCCCAAATTAAATTCTAATAAAATCTTAATTAATTTTTATAAATTATTTAAAAACCATTTTGGTAAACCTTTTTACTAAAAACTATATTATCGCTTAATTAATCCCTAATTGCATCCTAAGGTGTTACAAAAACTATAGACTTAACAAAAGGAATAGAAATATACCTCATTTACAACTGAAGGAAAATTCTTGAGTTGCCCAAAGTGCTCAAAATCCAAACATGAACTTGCTATGGGATGTAGGATGAGATGGGGATCATTTTTAATGAAGATGGCATGGGATTTTGGCAAGGATTTTGAGCTGATTCAAGGAGGTGGAGGAGGTGGAGGAATGAGTTGATGAAGATGAAGAAGACAATGAAGGAAGAAATGAAGAAGAATGGATGAAGGATCAAGGCTATCTCTCTTTTTCTCACTCCCGCTCTCTCTCATAGCCCATACTCATCACCATACATCCATGTTATAACTTGTCCCCCCCCCTCTCTCATCAAACATGCTCTCTTTTCTCTTTTTCTTTCTCATATAAAACCAACACAAAATGAAAATAACATGCAACCAAAATGTAACATGTCATGGTGTACTAACCATGGTTAATTAAAAAAATAGATTTGGCCTAATCGTGATTAGTAGTGCACTAATCAAGTTTAATTTAAACTTGCATATAATTAATTATAAAAATGCCCAAATCCGATAAATATCTTTTTAATAATTAAATTATTTTAATCTCCAATTATTTTTCAAATATTAGTATATAATTATACCATTTTATGAAAACCCCAATTCGAAATTCGAATAGTTTTCGCGAAATATATTATTTTATTATTTAAATTCCAAAAATAATATTTTATTTTTTTGAAATGTTACAGGGGTTGCCTCACTTCTGGGATTAGCGTGTATCTTGCCGCACTCATAGGGGTCTTGGTTATGCATTGCACAGGCTATCCACACGACCGTGGAACGTCGGGTCACATTTGCAGCTTAAATGAAACCCGGGGTTCCTATATTATCCGTTATTCTGTATTGCTTATCGCTTTTCTGTGATGTTGCTTATATCATGCCTGGGACGAATGTTACACACACACACACACTAATAGATGTTGTATATGTTTTGCATCCGCGCTAGTCCAGCCCCCACTCTGCCGTTAGTTAAGTAATCTAACGGTGCATGATGGGACCCCGTAGCGAATGCGGATGGCATATACGTACATTGTATTTTCGTTCTTTTCTGGTGTGATAAGGATTAATTGATGGGGACCGCATTAATTTTGATTAATGCAAGGAAAAATAAACCTAAAAGATGTTGGAACCAATTTCGAAAAACTATAGTTGTATTCTTTTTCTTTGCATGGTGGTGTTCGTTTAGGAATATCCAGCACCTCATTCTAGGAGGCAAAGCCTAGATCCCTTTACGGGGGGTGACCACTAGAGCAAAAGTTTATGATATGTAGATTACTCGGTTTTTTTCAAAACCTCCAGTTAAAAACTGAGCCTAAACCACTCCTTCTCAAAACTAGTCGGTTCCTTCAACGATATCAAATTCATTACATTAAAGGGTTTTAAGCCAAAAACCCAGCTGTAGCCCTCCATCATTTCCTACGAGTAGTACTTAGTATTCGTTCTGCGTTTGTTGACTGTGTAAAAGCGTAGTGTGCGGTAGCTAAGTGGTGCTTGTTTGTAGCATGTGATACGATTAGTTAGGACAGTCGTGCGGCCTTGTTGACTGTGTCAAAGGCTCGTGCGGATGGGTTTAATACAATCAAGATAATGATGGGTTGAACTTGAATAGGACCGTTTGATTTGTTGACTATGTCAAGGTCACTTGGGCCCTAGAGGCAAAAACCACATCGGGAGTTTCAAATATAAAGAAAACTTGCTACCTTCTGAGTGTGGTGACTAGAGTGGCTTCCATCTTGTTTATCATGCAATGATAATTGGATCCCGATCCCAGTGATGAGTAGGATTACTCTTGGGAGATATTTTTCACTTCACAATTAGCTGACATATTAGGTGTCTAGAAAAGTGTTAATGGGGCAACGCCTCTGCGGAAACGAGGTTTATTTTAATTAGGTCCATGCAATAGCACATGTAAACTCCCTCGGAGTACCAACACCGACCTGGCTGAACAGTTAGCGAAATTATAAGGTGTTAATGATCCCAGCTAGTTCTCCTTTTAAGGTTTGAAAGAGAATTCAAGGAAACAGTGGGTGCCATCCTGATTAGATAAAGTGATCAACCAATCTAATCTAAGTTAGAGTTCACGCTGAGTGTTTCTTTTCTCTCTCTCTCTCTCTCTCTTTAGCAGCGACCATGACCTGACCTTAAACTAAAACTCATAAACCAAGTTAATTGAACCTTCTTAAACACTTTGGCTTTTGGATTTTCATAGTTCACGAAAAAGTCGCATATATCTCTGCCGCTCCTACTTTCCCTTTACATTTCTTCAGAACACTCTGTATCACTACGAAGATCCATATTGCTTGGATATGTCATTGTATAGTTACATACAAACTCGAAGAAAATTGTTTCAGTTCGAGGATGGTTTCCGGTTATGGAGAAATTGAATAGGATTATTCGGTTTTCTTTTCTCTTTACCTTCTCTCAGGTTGCGAAGGCTCCTGTATTAGGAGAGTACACCTATTACGCTTATTGGATAGTTTTCTTCCAAACCATAGGCAGGTACCGAAAGGTAGGGAAGGAAGAAAACCAATTAGCCTAAGTATGGTATACAGAAGGTAAGAAGTAAAGACATATAAAGGGATTAGATGAGGGAAAAGGAAATTGCAACTACTATCATTCACGACGAAGCTGTATATATCCCTGCCACTCCTACTTCCCCTTTGCATTTCTACAGAACACTCTGTATCACTACGAAGATCCATATTGCTTGGGTATTCCATCGTATAGTTACATACGAACTCGAAGAAATTTGTTTCAGTTCGAGGATGGTTTCCGGTTCTGGAGAAATTGAATAAATTATTCGGTTGTCTTTTCTCTTTACCTTCTCTCAGGTTGCAAGGGCTCCTAGTATTATGAGAGTACATCTATTATGCTTATTGGATAGTCTTTTTCCAAATCTTAGGCAGGTGTCAAAAGGCAGGGAAGGAAGAAAACCAACTAGCCTAAGTATGGTGTTCAGAAGGTAAGAAGTAAAGACATATAAAAGGATTGCAGTAAGAGCAAGGAAAATTGCGACTACTGTCATGAATCTGGATAGTGGAAGAGACATTAGTAGGAATACCCGGCCACTCCTTCAAAACATTTTCATGTTTCAGCCTTATTGTGCGTTGTTAATTGAAAACTACTTTCCCAATTAGATTCTGACTCTAGGGTATGTATTTACCAGACTTTATTCTCACATCTGTATGGCATTGCAGATACTGAGTGGGAGTAGAACATTGGGAATTGGGCGATTAGATCCTCAAGATCAGAATTCTTTGTAATTGATGATATTTGAGGAAATCACCTAGGATTTGACTAACGGCAAATATTTGGTTTTGAATATCCGTTGTAATGCACCAATTTCAAACTGATATATCTGTATGTTTATTTTATAAAGTGAGATATAATTTTTTGAAATTATGCTTATGACGTTTACCTATATCAGTTAATGGTTAGGTAAGATGCATTCAACAACGGTATAATTCTTCTTAACCATAACACAGTTTTCAACTTACGACGCATAGAGTTTGAGTTATTAAACTCAGAGGACTTATACAAAGTATTGTATGTTGTCCGATGTCCATTAGGACAAAGGAGTTGGTACTCATACTATATTCCGTTTACTTATGACTTCTATGGTTTTAGATAAGCATTTCGTTGAAATAAAAGGTCTAAATTTTAAGAAGTTATAGGTATAAGAATAAAGTAGAGAACCATATGTTGCAAGTATCGGGACTCTTCGAGGTGATCGAAGGTGTAGATACTTATGCTAGGTATTCCGTCGTAAGTAATAAATTTGAGAACTTGCTTCTCTCTTAGGTTACTCATCCATGAGTACGCTCATTGATGAGTAATATTGCATGGCCTTCTTCTATTTAGTCGATATGCACTGGAAACAGCTGCATGTATTTTGAATCTGGTTCAAATTAAATTAGTGTTTTTATTTCTATATTGGATATAGAATGGATTCATATCTTAACGATGTTAAGGTATATGGAGTTATACGGCTTATGCTTAAAACCAGAATCCGGATAAACTCAAGGCACGTTTCAGTAATAGCAGTTTGTGGGGTACCACAGGCTTTGACGAGGGTTAACATTCAACCATTTGGAAGATCAATAATTATATTGTTCTTGACTCGCCACCCATTTTAGTAAAATGAATTCTTTTCAGAAAACATTAGTAGAAGTATGGTAGAACTCGAAATGATTCCAGAACCACAAACGATTACTGAAAATTTAGTAGAACCTAAATATTCGATTGGATTTGATAATCCATTAGCCACTCTGCAGATATGGTGGGTAATCTCAGCCACCCGAGAGGTACTTCGGTTTCCTCAAAGACGGTGACAGAGAGATTTTTTGATGACCCAAGCTTGCCACTACTGCTGTCCTAGACTATGAGATCTGGCAGGTGGATAAATATAAGGTCGTTCTAAATTTACTTTAGAAGTGCACGTATATATGACTCAGCTAGAGTATTATAGTTAGTGGGAGCAGCGGAAGTATGGTAAGCCAGTAGCTTATGTCTATTTATAGACTAAAGCAGGTATAGCAGAAATAGATCGTCTATTTTTAACGTGACAGTCATAGAGTTTAATTTCATCAGAACAATAGATGGACCTAGTAAGAAGGTAGTAGGGAGTGATGTCCTGGTATTTGGATGACGTACTCCTTATAGGAAGTGATATTCTTATACTAAGATCGGTTATACTGTGGTTGTCACAAGGTGTTTCTCCACATAAGATCTGGAAAAAATATCAGGGATTCTGGTCACTAGATCTATAGTTTTAGATTTAGATTTGGGAAGTGTCCCAATTCGGGTACTTGACACTATTCTAAAGTGTTTTAGAATGGACGACTTCTGGCGTGGTGGTGTACCCGTAGGTGATGGAGTCACCCTCTCTAAAGAGATGTCTTCTAAACTCACGAGGAGAGGTATTTGCATGATTGACATATCATTTGCTTAGGCAATTGAGTCGATCATGAAATATCAAGTATCACACCAGATATTGCTTTTGTACTAGATGCAACAAGCATATATTAATCCAATCCTGGAGAAACATTAGGAAGCAGTTGTGAACATAATTGGATGTTCTTGGTATATGGTAACGACAGCCTCCTTCAAGAGGCGGTTATCATTTCAGGATTCCAAGGTGACCTGGATGACAAAGTGGCTTTCAGAGTTAATAATTTTCCCTCTTTTGAGAGGCAGTATGTTGGACATGTGGTCTAAGAGGATACTGAAGAAGGCATGGTGAAGGATACTTATTAAATTCAGTAGAAGATACAGTCTAAGAAGTTTGTTGGATTTGGAGTTCATTTGTGAACTGGGTCCCATCAGATATCCAGACAAATTCTAAGACATGTATCCCTCATTTCAGGAGATAGTCTTTCTCCATGAAGTTGAGATATAGAGAGATAAAGATAGCAACATTGGAGCGGATCCACTCACTGAGGCTATTTCTCGAATGCGATTGTTTCACAAACGTGCTTTGCGAGACTGATTAGTAGAGAAGTTGGGTGTTCGGTATCACACAGGCTGTGAGTATACGACACCGTAATAATTATCCTTAAGTGCAAGTGGGAGTTTGTTAGATATAGTGCCCTCAAGTCAATTATTATAATCGTAGGCATGCGATTGTGATGATTGAGGGAGGACCTATACGGGTAGAACAGTCTTACTCAAAATGATAGAATACTATCTGATCTGTCTTTATCATCATGTACATGCATTATGTGGTATTACAGATCACTATTACATGTTGAAAGAGCCCATAAGATTATTTCTTGACTACCAGTGTTAAGATGGTGATCATCCTTGTGGAGGATGGGTGGTCCATAAGCACATCCTGAAATATCCCTAGTCGTGGGAGTATCAAGACTGGGTATCGATATTCCGGAGTAGACTGGTGTATACATTTCTAGACCCCGATGAGAGGCAATGGTTGGTCCCACAGCCATTGGTCTTTCACACCTAAGATCGTATACAGGTGCTCACTGGAGTTGAGTACACTGGACGGACTCCCCAGAAACATGCTAGATGGTATTATATCTATTATCAGATAGCAGTTCTTAGGTGACATGAGTACAGGTTAGTCCTTCGACCTGAGATTGTCAGTTGTCTCGTGTGAGTTTCCACTGTGCTTTGATTACTACCCTACCACGGCTCAAAGGAGTCAGGCAAACAGGTTTTAGTTGGGTATAGTCCTGAGCCACATAGAGGTTGAGCGGATTGTCGGGGATTCGTCTCTTCCGGTATTGGGGGTTGATGTCGCGTTGTCCACGGATAGTCATCACCAGAAATCTTTAGCCAAGGTGGACGAGAATTACTGATTTGGATCAGTAGTTTCTCAGTGGATGATGGGCTTCACACCGACACAAAATATCGCGTTATTAGGGGTCTGATTTTATCCACCCTCTAGACCCGATATGCAATACTCTTAGACGAAGAGACCGGACTATATAGAGATTGTCACAGATAGGCTCGGTAAGGATCCGGATGAGTTTTCTCGTCGGCATTCCTTTTCGACAGGTATCCGGGTAGCCGTTACGTACAGCTAGTGCCGCTGACGTGCTTGTGGTTAAGGATTTATCCAGTAACTCATTGTTAGTGTACTGTCAAGTCTTTAGAGTCCCACATAAAGGGTTTCTCTGGTTCAGGCGAAATGATGTAGTAGCCGTATTTTGATACGTGCAGGGTTCCGATCGAATGATTGTACTAGTTACCGGAACTTTCGATCAGACGATTGATAATACTAGCCAGCTTAGGATTGAGCCGGATTATTAATTCAGATACTGATTTAATAATTTACGTATATATATTTCGATATTTATATTCTAGTATTATGTTTTTTATGTTATTTTATCTATTTGGGTATTCGTATTTTGAAATGAATACGGGTATGTATAAACAATTGAGTGTATTCTGTATTTATACGGAAAAAATTCTAGAAGGTGGACACCTCATTTTGGTTTATCCATTTATTAATTTAAATAGAAATGAGGTTTAAAAGTAGTGAGTTGAGAATGGTGAGAACCATGCTTGAATAGTGTTGACAAATAAATTGTTGATTCATTTATGTAAACTATTCAAGTATGGTTGCTATATGTTTATTGAAAAATATGTTTTACAAAACCATGCTTCATATTTTTCTCTCACTTGATTTTGGATGGTTGTTTTATGATGAAAACTTTCTCACCATTTGCCTCATCTCTCCTCACTAGCCTTTCTTGAGCTCCTCCTCCTTCTTCATGATCTTCCACCCTACCATCTCATTTGTTGAGAACCAAGGATGGATGAAAGATTGAAACACACTTAGAAAAACTCACTACATCCCTAGAAATTTCTAGATTAGCAACCTAGAGTCTCTACTTGCTCCACTAAATTTTTAGTGTGGAGCTAGAGCCATAAACCACATCTCTCGGATGGATCATCTTCGACGGAGGAAGACCGGCGGTCAAGCTTGATCAAGGTGACCTCAAAGAGCTAAGGAAGAGGGTAGAAGACCGAAGGACACGGATCTTTTGGTAAAACAACTATATCACAGTAGATAACATCTTTGTAGCTTGCTAGTTTCATATTTGGTTTCGATTCTAGGTAGTTGTTTCTAGTGACAAGTTTTTAAACACCAAATTTTTCGTTCCGCAACGGCCGCCGTCGACGGCCAGGGCGCTAGGAACCCCAAAATGTAGGCCATTTTTTAATTCTGAAAAGGAATAACCATGATGACATTAGCAACCTTCAAGATATAAGGGGCCTCGGTCGATGCGCCCTACCGGACCTCAATAGTTGTGCAAATGTTGTCTTAGAAGCTTTATAATGCGGCATGAAAGACATATCAGCGTCTAAATCCATGTATAGAATTAGCGAGCTTTGCTAGTATGTATATGGGTATATGTCCCCATGAAGAAGGCACTGGTCTGTGAGACCAGGTGTCATGGGTTCCATCGACAAGAGGTTTTAGGATGAAACATGCAAAGAGATACGATATTAAATCGGATTAAGGAGAAGTCAGGTCCCCAGCGGAGTCACCATTTTTGTTTACCCTCTTCGGGACCCCCAATGCTTGAACGTTGAAACAAAGACGAGTTTAAACAAAACAAATTATTTTAGTGTTTTTAGAGTTGACCAAAAGGTCCTTGGTCCGAATCTTCTAGCAGCGCAAGCACATACCGTTAATTATACCCTAGTGTCTTAGAGCACATCTAAGACGGGACACATTACTAGTTCGCATTAAAATCGTATCATTACGAAGAAAGCATGTATAAAACACGTGCAAGTGATGAATAAAAGAATATGTATTTTATTCATTTATTCATGTTTTGTATACAAATTGAATGAAAATTGCATTGATATTTGCAAAAAGAATGTAAAATCACATAGAGCTCTCATTTAAGAGTTGAATCGAAATACTTGGAGGTATTTCAGTGTTAACTTGATAAAAGTTGATGGGCACTGTCTTATGTGAGGGCCACATCACTTCATTTGAAGTGTAGGCAGGACACCCTAGGTAGGGTCTTCAACATGTAAGTATCACTTCATTTGAAGTATGTGTGTTACTTTATTTGAAGTATGATTACAGACAATACTTCATTGGAAGTGTAGGTGAAACACTTAATTTGAAGTGCAAATGGGACACCTTAGGTGGGGCCCATATCACAGTGTGGGTAGGACACCTTTGGTAGGGTCCACACCACCTCACTTGAAGTGTAGGTGGGACACCCTAGGTGGGTTCCACACCAAAACAGATAAACAAATATGTTTTTTGTTTCAGGGAGGCCTATTTAAGGCTTCCCGAAGAACCGAGAAGGGGTTTCGAAGCAGCCGAGAGGCCTCTTTTGGGACTTTTGATAGCTGCTTCAAGCCACGTCAGAAAACTCTTTTATAGAGCTTTCTTATAATGAAACTCGTTTATATGAGTTTCATGCACCTACTGAGAATGTGTGATACCATTCTCGAGAGTTTGTGCAAAATGAAAATATGGATTTGTGTCCAAGGGTAAAAACATGAGTTTGAGGCCATGTTTATGTGATGAATGCAGTGGTTTTGGTAGTGCATTCACTAAAACAAACATGTTTTGTATGTCTAATAGGTGAATAGGGTACTCCTATTCATAAATGGGTTGAGAATATGATTTTTCTATTCATGATGGTCTTGAAGACATAGTTTTCCTGTCTCAAGACATGAATAGAATATTCCATTCATATATGTCTGTTATAGACATATATCCAGTTCTAGAAAGTGAATATGATTTTCCTCTTCACATTGTTAGAATAGTTTAGAATATATTGTTATTAGGGTACACCGTACCATGATACTTAGGCATCAAGTAATTGTAATCCCTATATAAAGAGACCATTGATCACATAATAAAGTATCTAATTCTTTTCTCTTTTATCCTTTAATATGGTATCAGAGCGGGTCTCCTAAACCCTAACCCTAATCCTCAAAAATAAAATTTAAAAAAACAACAAACCCTTGCCGCAGCTTCCTCGCAGCACTCACCCTCGTCCTCCTCCCTCACCCTCGCCTCCCAAATCGCTGCCCTCCCTCGCCCTCACCTCCTCGATCTAGACCAAAACCCCTTGACTCACTCGCTGCCCTCCCTAGATCGCTGCCCTCGCCTCGCCAGATTGCCTCGCCATATCCTATAATGAATTGCTCTTGAGATAAGATCTGCACTTTCTATTGCTTGCTCTCTTCGCGTGTGACGTTCAATATGACGGACAACAAGATTAATCCTCCTGCTTCCAATTACAAAATGGATCTCCGTCTAACTACCTTGACTCTCTCTGGCTCTAAATTTTTTTGGAATGAACGCACGCCATTGAACGAGCATTCAAAAGCAAGGGCCTTCATCACCATCTCTTTCAGGAAGCTCTACTAAATTTCGATGCGCAATATTCAGCTTGGTTTCAAAATGACAACAAAGTCTGCACTTGGCTTATAAACTCTATGGAGCCCAGATGTTATCGGGATATTATGTATCTCCCTACTGCGAAGGAGATATGGTTTCATCTCAAATCTCTTTACTCTTCGGAAGATAGCCTTCAACGACTCTATGATTTTTGGTGAGTTGCGCTCACTCTACATCGAATTAAAGAGGCGGAATGCACAAAAATTAAATTTTTCAAGCAAGCACAACCACCTTAACCCAAGTGATCAAACTACAACCCTAACTAGCAAGTTACAAGAGATCTATCTACTATGAGAGAAGGTTATACCGATAGACACGTGTCCTTCGGATCTTCACTCCTCTTCTTAAGCTCCTCGAGGTCTCCTAAATCAAGCTTGCTTGATGGCCTTCTTGATCCTTGATGATCCACGTGAGAGTTTATAATCCAAGCTTAGCATCACTAATGAAGCAACTTAGTAACCCAGTTTTCTAATCTAGATTACCAAGGAGATGTAGTGAGCGTTTAGCAGTATTTTTCTATCTCAAATCTTTTGATTCTCAACACATGATAATGATAAGGATTTGCAAGAGAATGAACTCAAGAAGATGAAGAGAAGAGAGCAAGTGAAGTAAAAACCTCACATGAAGAAATGGCTAAATCTTTTTATGAAGCATTTTCTTTTCTTTTAAAATCACAACCATACTCGATAGTATTTGCAATAAATATAAAGCCATGCTTCATGTCATCTCACCCTTTCCACTGCATTTTCTATTTAAAAAAAAAATAGACAAATGCAAGACGAGGTGTCATCTTTCAGAAGGTATTTTGTATAAATACAAAATAGCTTCTACCGTATATACATACCCGTATTCATACCAAAATACGAATATCCAAGAGATAAAATACTACTACTAATATAATACTAGTATTAAATCAATATCTGATTTAATTAACCGGCTTAATCCTAAGCCCGCTAGTATTAACAACCGTCTGATCGAAAACCCTGGATAACACTAAAATATACATATCGAAATATGTATACGTAAATTATTAAATCAATACGTTATTTAATAATTTGGCTTAATCCTAAGCCGGCTAGTATTATCATTCGATCGAAACTCTGCTCGATCAGAATCCTGGACGACACTAGAATATATATATTGAAATGTGTGTATGTAAATTATTAAATCAATACCTGATTTAATAATCCGGCTTAATCCTAATTCGGCTAGTATTATCATTCGATCGAAACCCTGCACGTATAAATATACGGCCACCACATTGTTTCGCCTGAACCAGAGAAACCCTCTGTGTGGGACTCTAAAGACTCGACAATATGCTGGCAGTAGGTTTAACCACAAGCACGTCAGTGGCACTAGCTGTACGTAACAGCTACCCAGGTACCTGTTGAAAAGGAGGGCCAACGAGCAAGCTCATCCAGACCCCTACTAAGCATATCCATGATAATCTCCATACAGTCTGGTCTCTTCGTATAAGAGTATCACATACCGAGTCTAGGGGATGGTAAATGTCGGACCACTACTGACCTGATAAGTCGTGTCGATTTGGCTCAGGACCAATCCGAGAAGCTACTGATCTAACCATCAGTAAATCTCAACTGCCTTGGCCCAAGTATTATGGTTCTAGCCAACCGGACACAGTGCGATATCAACTCCTAATACCGGGAGAGACGAATCCCCGACAATCACTCACTGACTCTATGTGGTTCGGGACTATACCCAACCAAAACCTATTTGTACGACTCGGTAGAGCCATGGTAGAGTAGTGATCAAAGTATAGTAGGAACTCACATGAGACAAATGATGATCTCAGGTCCTAAGACTAGCATGTACTCATGTCACCTGAGAACCACTATCTGACGATAGGTATAATACCATCTAGAGGTTCTCAGTGAGTCCGTCCAGTGTACTCACCCCCAGTGAGCACCTGTATACAATCTTAGATGATCACACCAATGGCTGTGGGACCAACCACCGCACACCGTCGGGGTCAGAAACGTATACACAAGTCTATTCTGGAATATTGATGCCCGGTCTCGATATTCCTGGGACTTGGGATCTTTAAGAATATGCTTATGGACTACCCAGCTCCTACTAGTATGATCGCCATCATAACGCCGGTAGTCAAGCAAAATCCTACGGTCTTTATCAACATGTATCCGCCATATATAATATCGAGTATAACATATGCACATGTTAAGATAAAACAAACCAAAATAGTATACTATTGTATCGAGTCTTTATCAATATGTGCAAGAAATATAAAGCAGCAAGAGAAAGAAATACACATATTAAGACAAAGACAACTCAAATAATATACTACTGAGCAAGATTGTCATGTACATACATATCCCTAGCATCCTATACAATACAGGCCTCTAGGGCATACATATCCAACAATGATATCTTCAATGAACTCACTACCGCTACTTCAGCTGATGATCTACATGACTTTGGGGCCCGATTCCGGGGGCTTCTAGAAGAATAGAATATATATCAACCCATCTCCTCCAATCCATCCGTTACCAAGAGTCGGTGTGAGGTTCGGGACTTTTTATTTGGCTAAGTCGAAACCTCACTTGGATGGAGTTCACTCCTTTCTTCTTTTTCACGACGGTACGTCTGCCCTGAATAGTATTCTCGCTGTTACTTATCGTGTCCCTCTACCAGACGCTTCTACAGTGGAGGCTCCATCTTCTGCCCATGTTGCCGAGGGTCTTGGCCAGAGATTTTCCCCTGGTCATAGCCTCGGTTCTATTGGTACTCAGGGTCATAGAGGATGGGGTCACAGTCATACCAACCATACAGATCAATTCTGCTGGGAAAAATATGGCTATCCAGATTAGACTCTTACTTCCTGATAGAGTACGGCCCTTCCAACCACAGCGATCCAAATGCCAGCATCATCATCCTCGCAGATCTCTCCTGAAGACTCACAGCACCTGCAACATATTTTTTCTCATATCTCTACTACCAACTTAACCACATTAGGTATATCATTACTATCTCAGTCATTCCTTGGGTTCTTAATTCTGGGGCTTCTGACCACATGACTTATACTGCTTCTAACTCTATATTTTCACTTCGCAAAAATTCATTTACATTGCTAATGGGGATGTTCTTCCTATTCGTGGTTGTACCAATATTGATGTGACAACTTCGTTACCGCTTAAAAATATTCTCGTTGTTCCTTTATTTTGAACAAATATTTTATTTTTTCGTCGTCTTACCATTGATTTCAACTGTTCAGTAACTTTCTCTTCTAATTCCTCTGTGATCCAAGACAAACAGCCGAAGGAGCAGATTGGTGAAGGTAAAGAAATTAATGACCTGTACTATTTGGATGTGCCACCTACCGCATTTGCTGCTGTTTTTATCATTTGCTGGTATCGATGTCTTGGATATTCACCTCTTCCTATACTACATACTATGTTACCTGATTTTTCTTTATCTAATTTTTCATGCGAGTCATGTATTTTGGGGAAACATTTTTGTTCCTCTTTTTCTTCAGTCAATAAATGTAGTTCTTCGATATTTGAGTGTCACGACCCGAAAGAGCACGTAACTGGCCCTTGAATCCTATGAAGTCTATCGGACTCCATCTGATCCAAGTAAGCCAAAAGCCCAGAAATCTAAAACCATTTAAAGAATAAATAAGGAAAACTGGTTTTGAAAGGTAAAGAAATCATGTTTCGAAAAATCAAAGTTTTTAAATAACTAGGCTGAATGTGTATTTTTAAAATGTGTAACCTTTCCTGAAAATTTCGGCAGGGTTTCCTTTGTAAAAACTGGCCCCAAACGGGGTACAACAAGAATAATATATATGAGATGATAAAAGGCATCCCCAAGCGGGAGATAGCTCTTCGTCAATCGACGGTCACAACCACGCAAGCAATAATAATATACAACGCCAAAGGGCGAGGATCAAAACCCAAAAAGAAACTCAAAACAGCCAGAAAACCGTAATACTACAAGCGCGACTCTAAGGTCGAAATAATACAACACTGTTTTCTAAGTCTGAAGCAATATACAAGTTTTGGTTGATGGAAATTCTAGATACAATAAATAATACATGAACAATGGCGGTTCTGATACAAAAGAACCCACCTACCCAAGCAAATCACCCAGAAGGAAGCAGTGTGCCAGAAATGCCGCTATGGAATCTGTACGGCAAACCTGCAAGAACTGGGGCACAACGGGGGTGAGTTGCCAACTCGTGAATAGAAAATATCTACAAGCAGAGATCGAATGCATGACCTATCCTAGGTCAATACGATCAGATATAAATAAACCTCAATATGAATAAAGCTGAAGCATGCTAAACTGGCAATGAAATCTCTATACAGGAGTGTAGTGCCAAGTGCTCGTGCTAGTGCCTCAGGTAATAGCATGTCATGAATACGAGGTATAGTCAATGTAATCAAATCTGCACACACGTGGATCCCGTCCACTCGTCACCCACTGGCAATAACCACCATGCATGTAAATATCATGAATCATGTGCATGGGAAAAATATGAGGATATAACCATCTGTGTCCCTCGCGACACGTCAAAATCATGGAACCAGAGTGCCCAGCATCGGCACTCGAAAACATCATGAAAACTGTGCCCAGCATCGGCACGTAAATCCTCATATATCGGGCTCCGTCAGTCCGGATCGGCCCTCGGGCTCTGTCTGCGGTATCGGCCCTCGGCCCCGGCAGTATGCCCAAACCATCTATCGACTCTGGTCGGTATCCTCCGGATAACCGCCAGGTCCAACCAATCACCGGTAGGTACTCGCCCGCCTCCAGGCTCAATCGGCAAAGCTCATCGATCATCTTGCCGAGGGGAACCATACCGGGTCCACCATGTACCCGCAATCGGCTCGCCCACCCCTCGATTCGGGTTTCACATGTCACTCTCAGCACCGAGAAAACACATGGTGGACGCACTGAAATATCATATCAAGGGTAACTGGGTTTTTAAAGCAATGACATATTCTCTTTTGAAACATCCTCGGTTCCCAAATCCAGAAATATCATAGAAACGACATATCTCAATGCGTATAATCAAAGAGCATGAAGTATGCGACATAAAAAGGGAAGTATGCATATCATCACGTCACACAAGGATCATATACTGAATGCAATAGTACTACAGTGTAGTGGCATGGCAATTATCGATGATGAGTGTGTGAGCCGGCAACAAGTGTACGTGGAACATAAGCATCATCGATAATGGTGCTGGTGTCCTAGCAGCATGACTGAAATATAACCACAGTACAAGCGATGCAATGCAAATAGCAGGAATATGCGGAAACGAATAATCAACGCAAAAGTACAGAACCTGCCCCAATAGATATGTCATGCAACCTTGCCTTTTGAAATAAGACGAATCAGGGCTTTTGGTAAAATAAGGGTTACGGTGTTTTAAGAAAAGATGCATCATTTGAAAATATCCGTATAACCCTTCTGCCTATCTTTAAAATATCCCCGATTCGTTAGTTTGAAATAGGTATGACTCGGTCTAGTCTAATGTCTACTAAGTAATCTAGACAGGAGGGGTATGAAACCACCTAATCTGAGTCAATATATATAGATATGATAGTCGGTGATCTCGCCTCAATAACATATCGTAAGATATCCTTGAGTCATGAGTGCGGATCTATCATCAATACCGGCTCGTACGGTAAATCGTCGTACGGCATCCCAATAACTGGGTAGGGGTCAATATCACACTATCTCATCACATATCAGGTATCACTTATCATCAGATCGCACAATCTGGGGTACTACTCTAAGTCTAGTACAAATCGATACCATCTATAAAAATATGAATGCGGGTAAAGCACATGTCCAAAGGCCCGCTAAAACTATCATATCGCACCTCAAAGACAAGCTATGTCACATTGCCGATCTTACGGCCTCACATCAAGTATCATCTCAAACCCACGTATCATCCTCAAATCCCGTATATAAACACATAGTCCCATACCCATGTGTAGATATACGCACCATCATATGTGCACAGATATATGAAAGAATGTATGCAAGTATGTGTGTATGTGTGAGTGTGGGTGCAACCACTATCCTAGGGTTTCGCACCACTCAACCAATATATTCTTATCATCAAAATACCATTATTACCATCAATAACCTTAAACAACACATAATAAATATACGTGTGTATACGTATTCGTATACATCACCACGGACTGCGGGGGTGCTATACGTCATCCACCCGACTTCTCCCCGTAGATATAAATCTACTCACCTTGCTTCTCATGTGTCGGTGCCGATGTCGCCATCTTCATCTTCTTTGCCTCAACCTCTCGTAGGGTACCTACAAGTATATCACAACGCTAAAGCACATGAAAACCACATCGGAAACCAAAATAGCACACGCTACCCGCATAGGTAAAAACCTATCGACTCACATGTAAACACGTTCAATATCCACTTGTCGTTGACGTCCAAACGCCACCCGACAGGAATGAATCACCAAATACCAAAATCCATGCTAAATCAAGTCGTAAACCATGCACCAACATAGGAAAATCAACCCAGATTTCACCCTAGATGGAATCAGTCAAAACTAGACATACCCAGGGTCAAAACTAGAGGAAATGGGGCCATGCACAAAAAACGAGGCAAATCCGCCCTGCTCTGGCCGCAAATTGCGGCCAGAATGGAATAATTGGCGGCCTCGTGAAGGAGTTGGAGGCTAGGGTTTGGGGTGGTGGTTCATTAGTGCCTGCACATCTCACTGTCAACTCAATTTTATTTTTGGGGTCTCGGGGTGATAGCAGATTCCATAAAACAGTCCCAGATTTCCAGTTTTCCCCGATATCGGTTCCGTAATTCCGTATTCTGTTTACAAGTTCAGGTTAGGGTTAAAATTAGCATCACACAAGGGATTCTAAGGTCACCTCAATCCTCAATTTCATCTTAAGTTTCAGTTTTACCCTAAAGCCTAACTTGATGTTTCACAAATCCACCAAACAACACCATATTGTGAAGTGGGAATGAGGTTTTGGCTTTGTTTTCATGATGGATCTAGGGTTTTAGTGAAGAGGGTGAGAGAGTGAGGAAGAGGGCAGCAGCTCCATAGGAGAGGGAGAGAGAAATGAGAAGGGAATGATGGGGGCATGGCTTCAAAAGGTGGGGTTGACCTATACCTACCCTCTCTCTCTCATCATCCCATTTCCTTTTCCTTTTCTTTTCTAACACTTCTCACTTGAATAGTGAACCCAAAAGAAAACCATGGCAAAAGAAATGTAACACAAGTGTAACAAGTGTGGAAAATGATATGTGCACATTTTTGCACAAAAAAGCTAAAAATCCAATTAGCGATTTTTTTATCGCGATTAGCACTAAATTAGCATATAACAAATCTTAAAAACTTTAAAATGGCATAATTCCACAAAATACCTTATTTTAGAATTTTCCAAAATTTTTCCCATTTATTTGTATTTAATTATACCAGAATATTAAAATTATTATTAAAATAATATTAAATTATAAAATTTCCCAAAAATCATATTTTATTATTTTGAAGACGTTACAATCTACCCCCCTTAAAGAAATTCGGTCCCCGAATTTAACTTTAAAACCCCCAAATGCTGAAATATTTCAATACAATTTCTAAGTCATCGAGGCTCCGAAATCATCTATACATAAAACATCATAGCGCAATGCATGCGCATGAGTAATGAGCAGATAACTCAAAATTGAAACTCCGTCAAGCATCCCGCAATCATCGGAGTCATGGTAAAGACACATGTCAAATCCAATAGAAAATCAATATGATATAAATCAGAACTATACATATAGACATCCAATCTATACATGTGAATAGCTGATGAAAATGCATGCCCAAACTTTTAAGTTGCTGTGCGATGCGCGCAACACTGCACAGTGGCGGACGTTTTTCATAAGAAAATAACTATATATGTGTATATATATATATATCCTTTGTTTAATACGTACGTTCCGCCATTTTGAAAACAATTTAGAAGGGTTTCCTGTTTTTAAAACGTTCCGTGTCATATCGGACACGTAGGTATAAATACACCGAGACTATAGCTCGCTCTTGGAAATCCCTTCGAACTATCAATGCATGCAAAATATATCCAGGTACTGTCCTCTGACTAGTCCTGCTCAGTATGAAAACAAATATCCAACATCATAAAATATACTGCTCCAAAAGGAATAAATCCCAAAAATGCACATAACACCACCCTGTGCGTCTGGTGCGCACGGGAATCAAAATCCATATATGTGCTAAACAGGTGCACAAAACAACATCTAGGTGCAACGGGTGTGCACGAAGCATCTGTCATAGGCAACGTATGTGCCTGACAGCCAAAAATCCGGTGCATCTGACATGCACGAAGAAATCTCGATTTAGTGCATCGGGTGTGCACCAAATCGTATCTCAAAACATGCGCCCAACATGCGCGAAAATCCAAATCGGTGCATCCGTCGTGCACGAATGAAAATCTAAACCCTGCGCACTCAATATGCACGGAATCACAAAAATCCAATAGCAACGCCGAATATGCGTAAGTCCAGTCAAACACACGGAGTGCAAGAATCCACATCAATATCACAATCAGAATCGACATACCGAAAGGCATCAAATCGAAGTCAGGTGCAACCGTAATGCACAAAATATAAATCCGGTGCAACAAAGGCACGAATATAAATCTGATGCGGTAAACGCAAGAAACATAAAACTGGTGCGACAAACACACGAAGTATAGAACTGGTGCATCCCATGCACAAATACCAAGCAATAATCTCAAATACGTAAGCAGCAACACTAAGTGTACCCAAATATGAAGAAAATCATAAACGTGTGCAACTGCGTGCACCAAACATATATCAATGCACTACAAGCACATATAAGCTATACCGAGTGCAAAATCGAAATACCAAAAGTACATGAAACCATGCTGGAAGCGTAAATCAAATCACCGGCATAAAATAGGCATGTAATCACAATCAATACCTCAAGAGTAATAACGATGCGCCAGGTATAATTGCCCAATAAGTGCAACCATGGTGCACGAAAACAGAAATCATGGAACTCAGTCATCAAAACCATGTTGGAGATAGTGCCCTCAGAGTCAATTATTAGGTCACAGGTACGTGATTGTAATGATTGAGGGAGGACCTATCCCGGTAGGACAGTCTTACTCGAGATGATAGTATGCTATCTGGTTTACCTTTATCATCGTGTACTGCTTTAGGTGACCTGACACGTCGCTATTACACGTTGATAGAGCCCCTAGGATTCTTGCTTGACCACCAGCAGTATGAGGGCGATCATATAAGTGGGAGCTGGGGGTCTACAAGCATATCCTTAAAAGGTCCCTAGTCGTGGGAGTTTCGAGACCGGGCATCGATACTCCATTAGTAGACTAGTGTATACAGTCGAGACCCCGACGAGGGGCGGTGGCCGGTCTCACAAGCCACTGGTGTCAGTTGGATCACCTAAGATGTATACAGGTGCTCATTGGGTTATGAGTACACCGGACAGGACTCGCCGGGAACATGCTAGTTGGTCATATACCAGACGTCAGATGGCAGTTCCCTGGTGACATGTGTGCAGGTTAGTTCATCGACCTGGGGATCGTCATTTGTCTCGTGTGAGTTCCCACTGTACTTTGATTACTACCCTACCACGGCTCAATGGAGTCGTGCAAACAGGTTTTAGTTGGGTACAGTCCCGAGCCACATGGAGGCAGTGAGCGTATCTTCAGGGGTTCGTCTCTCCCGGTATTGGGGGTGAGGTCGTGCTGTGTTTAGGAGAGCCATTACACAAAGTCCTTGGCCAAGGCAAGGAGATTTACTGGTAGGTATTCCAGTAGTATCTCAGGGTGTTCTGGGCTACACTCCGACACGACTTGTACCGCTTTTGGGGGTCTGACTTTTACCAACCCCCTAGGCCCGCCATGCGATACTCATAGACGAACGGACCGGACTGCACGGATATTGTCACTGACAGGCTCAGTTGGGTGTCGGGGTGAGCTTCCTCATCGACGTCCCATTTGGTCAGTACCTGGTAGCCCGTTACGTATTGGCTTATACCTCTGACGTGCTAGTGGTTAAATCCACAACCAAGGTGTTGACGAGTCTTTAGAGTCTCCCACATTCAGTTACTCAGCTTTCGGGCGAAAGGTTGTAGAGGCCGTATGGAGATATGGCAAGGTCCGATCAGATACGTGCGGTATTGCACTGATCAGGATCGGACAGTTTGTACTATAGGCCGTATGGTTATATGGCAGGGTTCGATCAGATACGTGCGGTATTGCACGGATCAGGATCGAACGGATATTACTAGCCGGCTTTGGTATAAGCCGGATCCTAGTATAGTACAGTATAGATTTTGTCTCATTGCATTTGTATTTCGGTCGAAATACAGATGCGGGTGTGTATGCACAGTATCGGGGTTTTCCTGTAATTTATTACGGGACCAGTTTTCTGGAGTTGCCAGTTTGCTTTCCGTTTCGGCCAATTTCCTTTGTTCCGTTCATTGGCCGAAGATTGGTGGAGGAGGGTTTATTTGCATTGTTGCAAATAAGCTCTTGTGGAGGGGGTCTTTGCATGTTTCCTTGTATCATGATGGTGCACCATTCTTTTGACCTTGACTTCTATCTTCATGATAGCATGACTTTTGGAAGTGATCATTAGCTTGTTGGAGTGTTGGTTTTGGTGCTATCATGGTTGTTGGTGAGTAGTTGAGAGTGGGTGTGATTGTGACCATATTCTTTTCATGATTTCCTTTTTGCTTGATAGCCTTCCCTCTCTCTTTTATGGATGGCTCTCTCATTCTTTCCTCCCTCTCACCTCTCATGGCCGGCCAAACTTAGTAGGGGCTGTCCCAAATTTTTGTGGGGAGGTTTTGGCTCATTTCATGTTGCAAAAATCCCACAAGTTCAATCCACAAACCCCCAAGTTCTATCCCTCCACCAATGGCAATTCCACAACCCCAAATTGAGACATGGTTCTTCACATATTCTACAGCAAATCTTGGGCACGTCGAGTAGCCGGCTTCGTGCCCGAGTTGCCTCGGCATTGAGGTGGGAGCCCGCAAACAAAGTAGGCGATGTGGTGCACTTCCGGCGACGAGGAGGAGACGGGACTTTTCCGCAGGAGATCGGGACCATGACGAGAAGACCGGAGGACTTGGATCGTCGGTACATCTCTAACCCATCTTCTAGTTAGCTTAGACTTGTTAATGGTTACGATCCGGGTGTTTAGTGCGCGGTGGTGCCGGTTTGCTAAGTCCGCAAAATTTAAGTTTTTCACCGCTTCCGCATTCCGGCGTCGGATTGACGGCCGGGGCGCCGCCGTGCACTTACAGTGGTATCAGAGCCTCGCCATTAACTTCGTCTAGCTTTGTGTAATGTGTTTGCATTTCCGATCGATCAAAAAGTCCAAAAACCCGTATTTTGTCGCATCAGTTTTCTGTTGGAAATTTTTTGTGTCGAAATTTTTTTCAGGTTGTACAATATTGATGTACTGAAAAATCTAAGCACTCTGTAAAAATTTGATGAAGTGATACCATAGTTGGAGCGCGGAAGCGCCGCACTATCCCCCATTATGCCGCGCTTCCGCCGCGTCCTGTAGCAATCACTGCACCATTTTTTTTCCAGAGGCTTTCTGGGCTTAAATTATGGGTTTTGGAATATTAAAATTGGGCCAATTGTTTCTGTGAGTGCTACAGTTTTCTTTGGGGCCCACTTGTTAATTGTTTGATCAATCGGAAATTTTTTAAACACATTTTTCACAGTATTTACATTATATCTGCGACCGTGAATGTCACTCGATCGGTAAATCCGATCTAACTGCTATAGCCCGGTTAGACGGATTTGCGAACGTGACTTTCACGTTGATGTTCTGTTTTTGCTGTGATGTTGCGGATCGGTCGTGGGGGATAGCCTGGATGCAATGCTAGTACAGTTTTGTTGTATTATGTACTTTTGATATTGCGGGACGAGCGTCCGACATGTGGACTGCCGTCACTGCCTGTTTGTATTATTCTTTTGGGGCACGACCTGGTTGCGGTCGATGTACCCGTTGTATGTATATTTTACTTTCTGTACTAGGGTTACCCCGCGGAGGGGTGCACGGATAGCCGGGTTCTAGAAGGCAACAAGCCCGCATCTCATGGCATTGGGACGGAGGGGCTTCAGTCTGGAATTGGCGGGCTATTCGCCGCACTCGTAGGGGGTACAGGTTGACCCAGGAGGGGTGCCCAAGTTGCCGGATTCCGTGAAGTGCTGGGTGGTCCATTCACGGCGCTGAAGGGGGCTGCCTCGCTTCAGGTTTTGGCGGGTAACTTGCCGTGCCCGTAGGGGTCTAGGTTTTCATTGCACAGGCTATCCACACGACCAGGGGAACGTCGGGTTTCAGCAGTGGCTCTGTGAAACCCGGGGATCCCAGATATCTGTATTGTTTCTGTGATGCTGTACACTTCTCTGTGATGTTGCATTTCTTTCACGCCTTGAGCGAAATATAATATATTGGTATATATATTAGTAGATGTTGTATATGTTTTGCATCCGCGCTAGTCCAGTCCCCGCTCTGTCGTTAGTAAGCTAACCTAACGGGTAATGACGGGACCCAGTGGCGAATGCGGATGGCATATACGTACATCAGTATATTTTCGTTCTTTTTGGTGTGATCAATTGATGGGACTGCGTTGATTCGGATCAATGCAAGTTAAAAACAAACCTAATCTGATGTTGTTGGAACACTTTTCAAAAAGCTGTTATTGCAAGGACGTTTACTTTTGTTTTGCATCGTGGTATTCATTAGAATATCCTGCTCCTCAGTCGACGAGGCAAGGGCCGAGATCCCTTCACCGGGAGTGACCCCTTGGACAATAAGTTTGCGTCAGGGCATTAACTTCACTATAGCCGATTACTTTTGCTTTGCACCGTGGTATTCATTTGGAATATCCTGCACCCCATTCTACGGGGAAAGAGCCGAGATCCCTTCACCGGGAGTGACCTCTTTAGCAACGGTTTTCGTCACTATATTTTCAAAAAGCTATCCGTTCCTTCAACGATATCAAGTTCATTACGTTAAAGGTTTTCGCCAGAAACCATTCGTAGCCCTCCGTCGTTTCAGACGGGTAGCACGTAGTATTCATGCTATGTTTGTTGACCTTCGTCAAGGCATAGTGTATGGTAGCTGCTTGTTACCTTTCTGCTGCATAGATAGATGCGTTGGTTTGGGACAGTCGTATAGCCTTGTTGACCTTCGTCAAGGGCTTGTACGGGTGGATTCAAATTAACCTGGATAATGACGGGTAGAACTTGACATGTGACTTATGATTTGTTGACCTTCGCCAAGGTCATAAGAGCATGGGGCAGAAATCTCATCGGGAGTTTCAAAAGAACTGAAACTTGCCAGATATGCGCATACCTTCTGGAGTGTGATACCGTGAGCGGATTCCGTCACGTTATCATGCGATGAGAGTTGGATCCCGATTCCCACTGATGGGTTAGTTTACTCCTCGGGTAACCCCGACTAATTCTTCTTTCAGGTTTGGAGGAGAATTTGAGGTACAGTGGGAGGATTCCAGATTAGATAAATTGGTAACCATTCTGATCTAGGTTAGAGTGCACGCTGAGTGTTTCTTTTCTCTCTCTCTTTGGCAGCGACCATTGACCCGACCCTAAGACTTTGACTCAGTGACCAAGTTGACCGAACCTTCTTAAACACCGGCTTTTGGATTGTCAGAGTTGCAGACCTCATTGCCACTCCTACTTTTACCCTTTTTCTCCAGGACACCCCGTATTACTACGAACGTCCACTTCCATTGGACAAAACCATCGTATGGTTAGATACGAACTCGAAAGAATTTATTCGAGGATGGTTTCCGGTTCTGGAGAAAACGGATAGGATTATTCAGTTGTCTTTTCCTTTTACCCTCTCTCAGGTTACGAGTACTCCTTGGTTTAGGGGTAGTACACCTATTACGCAAATTGGATTGTCTTCTTCCAAACCTTAGGCTGGTGCCGACCGGTAGGGAATGAAGAAAACCAATTAGCATAACGATGGTGTGCAGAAGGTATTAAGTTCAGACAAAGCAAGGGATTAGTAAGAGGACAAAGTAAATTGCAACAGATATTCACGACCAAACCAAATATTTCATTACCACTCCCACATCACCTTTGTATTTCTCCAGGACACTCCGTATCACTATGAAGATCCACAGTTTATTTGGATACTCCATCGTATGGTTATATACGAACTCGAATGGAACTTGTTCCAGTTCGGGGATGGATTCTGGTTCAGGGGAAATAGGAATAAGGTTTATTCGGTTGTCTTTTATCTTCACCCTCTCTCATTGCGAGTGTTCCTAGGATGCGGACAGTACACCCATTATGCTTATTGGATAGTCTTCTTCCAAACCATAGGCTGGTGCCGAACGGTAGGGAAGGAAGAAAACCATTTGGCCTAAAAAGGGTGTGCAGAAGGTAAAGACTAAAGACATATGAAGGGATTTGGAGAGGTGGCAAAGAACTATACGGTTACAGTCGTGAATCTGGAAGAGGCATTACTAGGAATACCAGAATACCCCATCGGAACATTTCAATGTTTCAGTTTCACTGTGTAATGTTAAAGGAAAACTGATTTCCCGATTAGATACTTACTCCAGGGTATGTATTTACCAGGTACGATTCTCACATCTGTATGGTTTTACAGATGATGAGTGGGAGTAAGTTATTGGGAATTGGGTGATCATCCTCATTATATCGGGATTCGTTGTAATCGGTGATATTTGAGGAGATCATCTGGGCTGTTTGCCGGACGGCAAATATTTGGTTTTGAATATCCGCTGTTATGCACCAATTTCAAATTGATATATCTGTACGTCTATTTCCATAGAGTGAGATATACCTTTTGATATTATGTCGATGACATTTACCTATATCAGTGGATGGTTAGGTAAGGAGCATTAAACAGCGGTGTAATTCTTCTTAACCATAAGTACAGTTTTCAACCTACGACACACAGTGAATAAGTTATCAGACTCAAGGGACTTATACAGAGTATTGTATGTTGTCCAGTGTCCATTAGGACAGAGGGGTTGGTCCTCGTACTATATTCGGTTTACTTATGACTTCTCTAGTTTTTAGACAAGTGTTTCGTGGAAACACAGGGTCCAAATTTTGAGAAGTTATAGGTATTTGAATAGAGTAGAGAACCAGGTGTAGCAAGTATCGGGATTCTTCAAAGAGATCGAAGATGTAGATACTTGTGTATGGTATTCAGTTGATAGTAATGATAAAGAGATCTTGCTTCTCTTTCAGGTTACTCATAATTGGAAGTATTCCTAAGTTGAGTAACGCTGATCGGCCTCCTTCCATTTAGTTGACATGCGCTGGGGACAGCTGCATGATTTGAATCTAGTTCAATTAAATCAGTGCCTCTGTTTTCTATATTGGATATAGAACAGTTCATATCTTAACGATGTTAAGGTACGGGGAGTTGTCCGGTTCATGATTAAAACCAGACACTGGACAACTCAAGGCACGTTTCTGTAATGGCTGTTTGTGGGTTGACCCAGGCTATGACGCGGGTTGACTTTCTACCATCTGGATGAACAATAGCAATATTGTTCTAGACTCGCCACAGTTTTATTAAAAAATGGATTTTTTCAGAAAACAGAAGTGGGAGTATGGTAGAACTGGAAGTGATTCCAGAACCACAAACGATTACTGAAGATTTGATAAGGAACCTAAAGATTCAATCTGGATTGACATTCCATTGGCCACTCCGCAGATAAGGTGGGTAACTTCAGGCACCCGAGAGGCACTACGGTAGCCTCAAGGACGGTGATAGGGAAGTTCTAGTTTACCCACAATTGCCATTGCTGTTGTTCCAGGTTACGAGACCCGGCGGGAGGATGAGTATAGCGTCGTTCTAAACCAGTTTTAGAAGTGTACGTCTATATGACTCTGCCAGAGGGTTGTCGTAGTCAGTGGGAGCAGCGGAAGCATTGGTGGACAGGTTGCTTATGTCTATTTATAGACTAGAGCAGATGTAGCGGAGAAAGATCATCTATTTCTGACGTGACAGTCATGGGTTTGACTTCATCAGAATAGGGGATGGATCTGTTGAGAAGGTAGTAGGGTGTGATATCCTGGTATATGGATGATATACACAGAGTAGGAAAGGAAACTCCTACACTACGATCGGTTATACTTTGGTCGTCACACAGTTGTTTCTCCACAAAGGAAATGGATTTTATATCAGACATACTGGTTACTAGATCTATGGTCTTAGATCTAGATTTGGGTGGTTTCCCAATCAGGGTACTTGACAGCGTTCTAAGAGTATTTAGGATGGACGACTCCTGGCACGGTAGTGTACCTGCAGGTAATGGAGTCACCCTCTCCAAAGGTGTCTTATAGACTAAAGTGGAGAGGGATGTGCATGATTGGCAGATCACTTGCTTAGGCAATTGAGTCAATCATGAGATGTCAAGTACCACACCAGATGTTGTTCTTGCACGAAATGCAATAAGTTGATATTGATCCAATCCTGGAGGAACAGTCGGAAGCAGTTTTAGAACATAAGAGGATGTTCTAGGGATATGATAACGACAGCCTCATTCGGGAGACAGTTATCATTCCAGGCTTCTAAGGTGACATGGACGACAAGGAGGTTGTCAGAGTTATAGTTTTCCTTCTGATGAGGGGCAGTATTTTGGACAGGTGGTCCAAGGCAATACTGAGGGAGGCATGGCGCGCAGGACACTGATTAAGTTCAGTTGACGATACAGTCTAAGAAGTTTGGATTTGGAGTTCATTTATGAACTCGGTCCCATCAGACATCCAGACACTCTAAGACAGGTATTGCTCATTTCGGGAGATGGTTTTCTCCGCGAACTTGAGATATAGAGAGACATAGAAAGAAACATCAGAGCGGATCCACTCGCTGAGGCTATTCCTCGAACGCAAGAGTTTCGCAAACAGGCTTTGTGAGACTGACTAGTAGAGGAGTTGGGTGTTCGGTATCACACGGGCTGTGAGTATGTGACATCGCAATAATTAGCCTTGAGTGCAAGTGGGAGATTGTTGGAGATAGTGCCCTCAGAGTCAATTATTAGGTCACAGGTACGTGATTGTAATGATTGAGGGAGGACCTATCCCGGTAGGACAGTCTTACTCGAGATGATAGTATGCTATCTGGTTTACCTTTATCATCGTGTACTGCTTTAGGTGACCTGACACGTCGCTATTACACGTTGATAGAGCCCCTAGGATTCTTGCTTGACCACCAGCAGTATGAGGGCGATCATATAAGTGGGAGCTGGGGGTCTACAAGCATATCCTTAAAAGGTCCCTAGTCGTGGGAGTTTCGAGACCGGGCATCGATACTCCATTAGTAGACTAGTGTATACAGTCGAGACCCCGACGAGGGGCGGTGGCCGGTCTCACAAGCCACTGGTGTCAGTTGGATCACCTAAGATGTATACAGGTGCTCATTGGGTTATGAGTACACCGGACAGGACTCGCCGGGAACATGCTAGTTGGTCATATACCAGACGTCAGATGGCAGTTCCCTGGTGACATGTGTGCAGGTTAGTTCATCGACCTGGGGATCGTCATTTGTCTCGTGTGAGTTCCCACTGTACTTTGATTACTACCCTACCACGGCTCAAAGGAGTCGTGCAAACAGGTTTTAGTTGGGTACAGTCCCGAGCCACATGGAGGCAGTGAGCGTATCTTCAGGGGTTCGTCTCTCCCGGTATTGGGGGTGAGGTCGTGCTGTGTTTAGGAGAGCCATTACACAAAGTCCTTGGCCAAGGCAAGGAGATTTACTGGTAGGTATTCCAGTAGTATCTCAGGGTGTTCTGGGCTACACTCCGACACGACTTGTACCGCTTTTGGGGGTCTGACTTTTACCAACCCCCTAGGCCCGCCATGCGATACTCATAGACGAACGGACCGGACTGCACGGATATTGTCACTGACAGGCTCAGTTGGGTGTCGGGGTGAGCTTCCTCATCGACGTCCCATTTGGTCAGTACCTGGTAGCCCGTTACGTATTGGCTTATACCTCTGACGTGCTAGTGGTTAAATCCACAACCAAGGTGTTGACGAGTCTTTAGAGTCCCCCACATTCAGTTACTCAGCTTTCGGGCGAAAGGTTGTAGAGGCCGTATGGAGATATGGCAAGGTCCGATCAGATACGTGCGGTATTGCACTGATCAGGATCGGACAGTTTGTACTATAGGCCGTATGGTTATATGGCAGGGTTCGATCAGATACGTGCGGTATTGCACGGATCAGGATCGAACGGATATTACTAGCCGGCTTTGGTATAAGCCGGATCCTAGTATAGTACAGTGTAGATTTTGTCTCATTGCATTTGTATTTCGGTCGAAATACAGATGCGGGTGTGTATGCACAGTATCGGGGTTTTCCTGTAATTTATTACGGGACCAGTTTTCTGGAGTTGCCAGTTTGCTTTCCGTTTCGGCCAATTTCCTTTGTTCCGTTCATTGGCCGAAGATTGGTGGAGGAGGGTTTATTTGCATTGTTGCAAATAAGCTCTTGTGGAGGGGGTCTTTGCATGTTTCCTTGTATCATGATGGTGCACCATTCTTTTGACCTTGACTTCTATCTTCATGATAGCATGACTTTTGGAAGTGATCATTAGCTTGTTGGAGTGTTGGTTTTGGTGCTATCATGGTTGTTGGTGAGTAGTTGAGAGTGGGTGTGATTGTGACCATATTCTTTTCATGATTTCCTTTTTGCTTGATAGCCTTCCCTCTCTCTTTTATGGATGGCTCTCTCATTCTTTCCTCCCTCTCACCTCTCATGGCCGGCCAAACTTAGTAGGGGCTGTCCCAAATTTTTGTGGGGAGGTTTTGGCTCATTTCATGTTGCAAAAATCCCACAAGTTCAATCCACAAACCCCCAAGTTCTATCCCTCCACCAATGGCAATTCCACAACCCCAAATTGAGACATGGTTCTTCACATATTCTACAGCAAATCTTGGGCACGTCGAGTAGCCGGCTTCGTGCCCGAGTTGCCTCGGCATTGAGGTGGGAGCCCGCAAACAAAGTAGGCGATGTGGTGCACTTCCGGCGACGAGGAGGAGACGGGACTTTTCCGCAGGAGATCGGGACCATGACGAGAAGACCGGAGGACTTGGATCGTCGGTACATCTCTAACCCATCTTCTAGTTAGCTTAGACTTGTTAATGGTTACGATCCGGGTGTTTAGTGCGCGGTGGTGCCGGTTTGCTAAGTCCGCAAAATTTAAGTTTTTCACCGCTTCCGCATTCCGGCGTCGGATTGACGGCCGGGGCGCCGCCGTGCACTTACAAACCAATCATACAAATGGATTGCCAAAATACCGAAATCCCAAAGTGACAGATACGTGATAGTCGAATCACAAAATCACAAATCATAAATACTGTCGTCGGTATATCCTTCTTCAGGGTCGAGAAGGTACCGGAACATCCGATGCTGGCGGCGTAAGATATCTACTTGCCTCTTGCTCGCGGCTGCGTCCTCTGCCTCTGGTTCCTGATCTTTCCTGTAGATTACCAATCTCGCAATCCATCGGCTCATCGGCCCGGTCAGGTGTGCTGACAGGAACGATTCCGTTCTGGCACTTCTTGGTAATCTCTCGGTCAATCCTCACGACTGCTCGTAAAGCAATATGTCACTGGCATCGGCCTCCGGCTCTCTGAATGCACATCACACGTCTGATCCTGGGTGCAAACGTCATTGTAGCGGTGTCCTGGAAGGAATCCTGCTCAAAGTCTCTGCCGATCTTGCCTATGCCGATCTGTACGGAGGCTGGTACTTTTGCATAGTCTTTTCTCGTTCAATAGACATCTGTGTCCTCAGCACATCATTTCCTCGGGAATTGGTCGCATCCCAACGCCTCTGTAAGCATATCAGGCCTCTGGTCTCGACGGGAGGTAATGACAGCTCATCAGCGTCTCGCACGAACCTCTTGGCTCGCTTGTCTGTATCAACGTCCATTTCGACATCGCGTCTCTATCTGCGCACCGCAATGCCTTCGGCTACGGTCTATCCGAAGTCCCTCACGCAGACTCGAAATCATAACTAGGTATCTTCCTGACTCAGTAGAAGATATCTAGCCGAACACGTCCTCAGCGTGCATGTCACATCACTGATGTCAGCGGAGTGGAACGTCATCTCGTCGAAACCTCGTGCGAATTCTTTACTCCACCTTGCTCCAATATCGACTGATTCGGACTCATCTCATCGTGGCTACACAGACTGCGCTCCGACGGCTATGTTCGCATCTGGAGTCTCCCAAGCAGTGTCACATCACATGATATCCGAATGATGTCGAATCATCCGAATGATGTCCGACGACTTACCAATTGCTCTTCACAAAGGTAAACGAACATGCACTACTTAATCTCCTTAATTAATTTATTTCATATCATTGTCTTACTCCAACTTTATGTCAGTGTGTCTCTTCCTCGTCTGTTGTTTCCCTTCCTAACTCTGTATATGAAGCTATAAATCATCCAGGTTGGTATAGGGCTATGATGAAAGAGTTGCAGGCATTAAGGTCTAATCACACTTTGGATCTGGTCAGCCCCCTTCACAGAAAAAGATGGTTGGTTGCCATTGCATTTTTTCTATCAAACATAATCCTGATGGCAGTGTATCTCGTTTGAAGACCCACTTTGTTACCAAAAGCTATACTCAGCAATATGGTGTCGACTATACTGATACTTTTCCTTCAATGGCCAAACTCACTACTATTCGTGTTCTGATCTCTCTTGCAGTTATCCGTGATTGTCCTCTACATCATCTAGATGTCAAGAATGCCTTCCTGAATGGTGTCTTTTCGAGACGGTTTATATGCAGCAGCCTCCTGCTTTTGAGCGTAAGGAGGAGTCTCTTATATATAGATTGGTGGAATTTATTGAATATTTTTCTAACACATTTATTATTTTATTGTCATATATTATGTTGTTTTGGGTTCTCTTGTTAATTTATACAGGTTACATGGCTTGGATACAAAAAGACATAAAATTGTCCTAAAAGCTGGATTGCGTGCAAACTAAGGAGATCATGAAGCTAAATCAAATATCGGGAACCAATTAAGTAATTTGGAAAAAAGCCCCAGAATCCAGAGGAGAAATCAAAAAGTCTGCAATAAACAAATTTGGAATCAGAGACTAAATTTCGGCCGAAACCATCTAAAAGGCAGTTTCTACGGAAATATTTTAGAATTGGTTGTTGAGATTTTTAGGGTTTGTTCGTATCATTCAGTTGTTCTCGAAACATTGGTCCCTTTTTTGTGAAGTCTCACGAAAACTATAAATAGCCTTGTATAATTTCTTGGGTTCCTCATCTCTCTTTAGGCAACTTTTTCAAATTTCTTGGAGAGAGAAATTGTAAGTCTTTCATTTTCTTTAATAAAATGTTCTTTTTATTTTATATTGTCTTGCTTTTTAATATGCGTAGCTAATTTATTAATCTAGGTTTTTGTTTTGCATCTAATATGGTGGATATTTTTATTACTTTATTCTCTTGTTTTAAAAAGAATAACTTTCGATCCTTCTGTGTTCTCTTAATTTCTAATCTAAAAAGGTCTTTTTTACATTTACAAAGTTAACACATTTAGTAAAATTTATGGATAGATTAGGATATCTACAAACTAATTAAGTTTACGATAGTTGACGCCTAGAAACTTAATTAGGGACGGTAAGAATAAAATATGGATCATAGGAATTATAATATAGTAATTAAATTAATCTAGACTAAACTTAGAACATGATATTGGTAGATTCGCGACCTACACATATGCATAGACGGTTATACCTAGATAGTTTAGAACTAGACTTAGGGTTTTAATTAATTATAAGTGATATAACATATTTGATAGGGTAAGATTATTCATAATAATTTATCTTATGCTTGTATGTTATTGATAAATAATTAATTAAAACTAGGGAAAAAGAAATAAAGTTATCATTTAAATCACCATATTAGGAAAAGCAAAACAAAACCCTCGATATCAGTTTTATAAGAAAAACTAAGTTTTTAATTTCTTGCTATTTAATTTCTATGTTTTTTTTATTTAATTGCACTATTAATTAATTTAGAAAACCCAATTTCTTTAACTTAGTTTAAAAGTAGTTAACATCCCTCTTCGTGGAAACAACCTCAAGTACGACTGTGATAAGCTGTATACTTGCGGTTAAATTTGGAGAACTATAAAAATCCTTATCAAATTTCTGGCGTCGTTGCCGAGGAGGCATAGTTAATTACATTTAAATTTAAATTTTAGATTTTAATTTAGATTAAATTATATTTATTTTATTTTATTATGTAAATTTTCTGTTGGTTTTCAGAAAAACTAGACGAAGTTTCATGAAGAGAATATCGAGACGACCAGGAAGGAAGTTGGAGAATTCACCCAGATCTAAAAATTTCGGCCAAAACCATAACAATACCATTTTGGCCAAAATTTTGTGGGATCCATAGAAATTTCAAATTGCATTTTGTAGCATTTCTTGAGCATATTCAGAAACTTTGTTCTAAATCTGATGAAGTGACTATCTTGCAACTAAAACGAGACAAATCCCAAATGATTTCACCTACCTATTTGCAGCAACACGTACTTTCAACGCCTATAGTCAAGGATCCTCGCTGCTGCCCGTCCACAAACTGATCTCAGATCAAGGCTATAGGTAAGATCTCGTTCTTTCCAAATCTCAATTTGATTTCAACTAACAGATTTTTACAGGATTCTTTGTGCCACTAAAAAAAATTAAGTTTAAATTTTTGATTGTTTTAGTTTTTTTGTGATTTCATTGCATATTTAAAAAGATTCTAAAGGGCAATAACTCAAATCCAGATTTGGTGGAGATTTCATTACCCTTTCTAGACCCCACAAATCATAACTAAGCGTCTGTATTAACCTACATTAATTTAAAATATCTAGATTTCAGCCCCCTAAAGACATATCGCGCTCAATAGGATAAGAGGAGGTTGTACGTAATCTAACGGTTACCTGATTCAATATTGATGTGTCTAGTGACGTGTGACTAGTTGTGGCTATTTAATTAACACCCGCTATTTCGGTGATTCGTATAGCAGAACCCTCCTACTTAACTGGCACTGATCTGGCTACAAGATTATTAAAGAACTTTTAAAGAATTTATCCTGCAATTTTTCTCTTAGCAATTAGGAGTGGGTCTAATAATATGACCTAGGTAACCCTAGATCTTGGTTATTTATGCATCTTTGATTGCGATTTTTTTAGAATCCTTAGTCATCTTAGTTTTTGCATATAAGAAAACAAAATAAACCATAAAAGAATATAACTTATATTCTTTTGTGTATGGTGTATGCACGTATGGGGTCGAGATGAAAAACATAGATTGACTCTTCTTGATTCAGAATATCCAATGGTTGAGATCGTTCCCACTACACCTACCCTACAGGATAGATGCTATCATGTCCGTACATCATTTCCATCTTACATAATCTTACCACTAGCAGCCGATGACTATGAAATAAAACCTACTTTCATGAGCTCACTTCCTAAGTTTCATGATTTAGAATCGGAAGACACCTATATCTTCATAAGGGAGTTTGAGGACTTATGTCAAATGTTTAAATTTAAGCAGTTAAACCAAGATGCAGTTAAGCTTAAACTTATCCCCTTTGCCCTTACTGATAAAGCTAAGTATTGGCTTTACAATGTACCAGCCAATACTATTAGGACATGGGATGAGTTTACTAAAATATTTCTTAAAAATTTCCACCCACATTTTAAAATCGCCAAATTTCAAAATGAAATTAGGACTTTTTCGTAAAAACCGGAAGAATCTTTTTGGAAATATATCGAACATTTTAAGGACCTTCTTATAAAATGTCCCCATCATGGTATACCTAAGTGGGAGCTATGTCAAATAGTCTATGATGGCATGGAATCTAAATTTATAATTGAGTCCATATGTCAAGGGGACTTTATGATGAAGAAAGAGGACAATACATAGGTCTTTTTAGAAGAATTGTCCGATAAAAGCATGCAATGGGAGAGTTATAGTGAAAGAGGGTTAACTAATTTTAGGGGTGGGATCTACAATTGGAATGCAAGCCCAGTTGACTGCCATTCAAAAACAAATAGAAAAGCTATCAACTACCCCCGCACCTATTGCACAAATCAGTCAACCCCTTCCATGTCTTAAATGCCAAGACTCTTTCCACCTTTCGAAAGAATGTCCACTTCTTAGCAGTCCCTAAGATCAAGACACAACTAATGCTATCTATCAACATAACAATAATAATAATTCTTATTCTCAAAACTATAATTAAGGATGGAGGAACCACCACAACTTACAATGGAATCAAGACAATAGTGATCAACAATTCCAAAATCAAAGACAAGGTCTTCCACCCAATCCTACCCAACCTAATACTTATCAAAAGGGTAGGAATGAGAATAATTATATTAACATTGAGAAGAAAATGGCCACCTATTTTCAAAATGAGATAACACCACTTAAACAATCTATCTCTAATATAGAAAGGCAAATTGGTCAGTTAGTAGCAGCATTAGGCGGATGTGAACAAGGAACCATACCTAGTCAACCTGTTACGAATACTAAAGATACACGTACAAATCTCGCGCAAGAAAATGTTATAACCACATTGCGATCGGGTAAACAGGTTGATAATCAGGTTAGGATGCCCGATAATGACACTGTTGAGATACCGACTGATAAGGAGCAACAAACTTATGATTCACCTACACAGCCAGAATCTATTTATACACCTACATCTCCATCCCAACCATCTTCTATAGATACCCCTCTTGAGCCTAGAGCACCATATCCAAAACATTTAAAGGACAAGAAGCAGACTGCTAAGGTAGAGAAGATGATGGAGATGTTTAAACAAATGAAGGTCAGCGTTCCTCTTTTGCACATGATTGACCAAGTTCCTTCGTATGCAAAATATCTCAAAAATTTATGCACGAAGAAGAGACAAACCAAGGTGCATAATAAAGTATTTTTAGCAGGTAATATTTGTGATGTCTTCCGTAATGCAATGCTTATTAAGTATAAGGACCCTGGTAGTCCTACTATTTCCTGCATTATAGGTGACAAAGTTATAAATAGAGCTTTATTAGACTTAGACACTAGTGTTAATCTTTTGTCATATTCTGTATATGAGCAGTTAGGACTTGGTGCGCTCAAGCCCACCAAGATCACTTTGCAAATGGTTGACCGATCCATTAAAACTCCTATGAGTGAGATCGAGAATGTGTTAATCAAGATTGGGGAATTTATATTCCCCATAGACTTCATTGTTCTAGAAACGCAACCCTTATCTAACCCTAGGAATCAAATTCCAGTCATTTTGGGTCGACCTTTCCTAACAACTTCCAATGCATTGATCAACTATCATAATAGTTCCATGAAACTATCTTTCGGTAACATGACAGTTGATCTAAATATTTTTAACCTAGGAAATCAGCCATGTGATCCCTAAAAGACTTTCGAAGTCAACTCAATTAATGAAATTCCTAATGATGAAGAAGTTGACTTAGATAACTGCTCTATAGAAAATTACATAGAGGAGTGCATCGAAAAGAAACTATGCAAGAAAGAGGAAGTTGATTTTGATGACTCACCACCGATAGCAAATGTGAGCCCACTTGAGCCAATCGCCCATCTTGTTGAAGTATTATCCTTTGAAAATTTCGATGATGGTGGGTCGAAATATTTCTTAGATTCCAACGATTTAGACACCGAGGTTATATCTTTTGAGATGGAATCCTTGGAAGAAAATAAAACTCCTAAGAACTCACATTTTGATTTCTCAACACCCATAGCAATTGAAGTATTCGGTTCTTGGGATTCAGAACAAGAACCACCTGATTTTGAATCTCGATAGTTGGAGCTATGTCAAATAGTTTATGATGGCATGGAATCAAACCATTTGGAATCTTTATTTCTTATGATATGACGCTTAAGACAATGCCAAGATTTTCGAAGAAAAAAAGTAGATTTTTCATAATAAAAAGATTTTAGAATGGGTCAAAAAGTTTTACTATATGATTTGTGATTGCATCTATTTCCTGGAAAATTAAATTCGCGATGAACCGGGCCTCATATTATTAAAACTATTTTTTCACATGGAGCTATCAAGATTGAAAATCCTAAAAGTTATGAGGTTTTCAAAGTTAACGGTCAAAGATTAAAACCGTTTTTAGAATTTTCGGCAGATAATGAGGCGGAGCTCATGGATCTCCATGAGTCGGAATACACGTAAAATATTTTTAAAACCCCTCATTTGTATCATATGTTTAACATTAGTACTTAGTTTTCTTTTTCTTTTCTTAGTTTCTAGGGTCTCGTTGTAAATATTAGTTGTTAAGGCCTTTTATGCAAAACAACACACACCCTCCTTTATAACCCAACTTGTGCCCTTCTTCCCTGAATGAAATAAAGTCTCAAAAACCTAAAGAGGAGAAGGAGCCACCACACAAAATTCAGCACCTAAAACTACAATTTTTCGGCCGAAATCTCTCAAGAAGCTAATTTCGGCCAAAATTTTAAGGATATAACCCCCTAAATTCTTAGGGGTGGTAAACTCTAAACTCTTCTCCTCTAAACTTTGTCTCAATTTCTATTTCTAGATCTAGAAATATGGCAATCCCTGAATTGATTATGGAGAGAAATTTCTTTAGAATTTTTAATCAATCCCCTGCAGTCATTACTTTCATGATGAGATTATATCTAGAGAATGGAAGTTTTTAATTTATAATCACGCATCCACAGTCATACCATCTCTAGTACAATAATTTTATCAAAGTATTGTTAATTATAGAGAGAAAGATGGTTTCATTTACGTTGAGTGGTGTGGAAAGAAAAAATTAGCGATGTGGGTATGATTAGGGATATCATCAATATTCAACCATCCGTAGGGTAGGAATGATTTTTTAAGAGTCAAGAATTATATTCCATGGATGGGTGAATGTTGTCAAAAGAGTGGTGAGGGCGGTCTTATTGCAACTTCGGTCTACAAAAAAGTGTTTGCCGCTAGCAAATTTTTCACTTTCAATGTGCTAGGAAATACACAATATCAAAGCACACTTCACCGCCCACTTTTTCATCTTATTCACGTGGTTATGAGAAAAGACTATAATTTTTTCATGTGTTGACGACTTTTAAAATCAATTGTGAGTGCGGTTGCGCATGAAAAGAATAAATTACCCACTTCCCATTCTTATCACTCACATTTGTCGTATTTTGATGGGAGAGCATGATTTTATGGTTTATACTAGCACCACAACCCAAATTGCTATAAAACACGAACGATACACACAAGGGTATAATAAGTGTGAGGATATATGGGTATTTAGAATAGAATACGAACAAGGGCTTCGCATCGAGTCATCCACGGATGACGATGATGGCGGTGTGGGTACCTCTGCAGGTATTCAACACAATCCTTTGTGGGATAAGCCCGCACCTAGATCACAACGATCCTTTTTCAAGAGGGTGTGGAAACTACTAATGACGATAGGTTGTATGCAAGAGCAACATGTCGAACGGTTAGCTTGCCTTGAGGGAAACCAAGAGGAATTACTTAGTTGTGGTCATGGGCAGGGGAGGGGCCACAGTAGACAGTGAGAACACTGTCAAGTATAAGTGTGTGGGGGGGGGGGTTGGTTTTGTACAAAAATTTTCTTTTATTTTATTTCTAAAAAATATATATTAGAAAATTTTGAAAATAGAAATGAAAACATGAAAAATGTATATAAAAGAGAAAGAGATTTTAAGAAAAAAATGTCTTGAATGGATATAGTAATAAGTAGTCATGAACCTGTTCCCAAAAGTCGGGTGATATGAAGGAGTTATTGGGTTTGAGAAAAGAAATTAAAGTGGAGCCTATTCTTGATTCCAACTTAGTGAATATACGCCCTACAAACTGTACATACACACATCTTCAAGCTCAAGATAGTAGAGAATACCATGAAAAATTATTGTTTGAAAGCCTCAATATGAAAGGAAAAAAAGGTATATGAAGCTAACCACGAAAAGAAAAGAAAAATTTTTGCTGAAAAATGTATATATAAGTTTGGATTGTAACTTTCTTAAGGCTATTAAAAAGTAGAAAAAATATATAGCGAGAGTGCCTTATCACCGAGTGCCTTAGACCAACTGGTTTGGGAGTCACTGCTAAGCCCAAGATAGTTACAAGACTAAACTTATATGTATGAAGCTATTTACGCCTTAACCTCACACATTCGGTAATCGATTGATTAGTTCCTCAAGAAGCATTAGTGGTTGCATGAAAATTGTATGGGCAAATCCATCCATCCTTAATAAACAGAAGTAGTACTAAGATAATTAGGGCAATGGTACGATTGCTTGAATTGAATTCTTGGAGTGTAGAGATGATATTTTTACACACACGTAGGGATATAGGATCAATGTGTGGAGGAGAGACAGGTAGGAAAGATTGGAATGATATGAAGGAAGTAACATTCGGATTTGATCAAGGCTATTAAGATATGGTTCATGAACACTAAAAAACTAATAAAGTTTAAAACCCTTCATTTTTCATATTTTTCTTGATTTGTTACTATCTTTGTATATAGTTTTCGTGCTTTTATTTTTGTTTCCCTTATTTTCTTTTCATTTTTAGGAGTTTTTGGATAGTATCCGCTGGAAACCCTCAGAAGACAACACTCCTCCTATTAGGACCGCCTAGAGGTTTAAAGGCTTGTTGCATGCGCTCAAAGCAATCGCACAACCGTAAAAGGTGCTTAGGATTAGTTTAGTGAAATGTTAGTGTAGTTTAGTTGAATAATTGAAACCCAAGATTTGCTCAAGGACTAGCAAAGGTAAGCGTAGGGGTATTTGATTGTTGCAATTTATTGCACATTTTTCTAACACATTTATCATTTTATTATCATATATTATGTTGTTTTGGGTCCTCTTGTCAATTTATACACGTTACAGTGCTTGGATGCAAAAAGACGCAAAATTATCCTAAAAGCTGGATTACATGCAGACTAAGGAGATCATAAAGCTAAATCAAATATTGGGAACCAATTAAGTAATTTAGAACAAAGTTCAAGAATCTAGATGAGAAATCAAAAAGCCTGCAACAAACAAATTTGGAATCAGAGACTAAATTTCGACCGAAATCATCGAGAAGGCAGTTTCGGACGAAATATTTTAGAATTGGTTGTTGAGATTTTTAGGGTTTGTCCGTATCATTCAGATGTTCTTGATACTTTATTCCTTTTTTCTGTAAAGTCTCACGAAGACTATAAATAGCCTTGTATAATTTCTATGGTTCCTCATCTCTCTTTTGGCAATAACTTTTTCAAGTTTCTTAGAGAGATCAATTGTAAATCTTTCCTTTTCTTTAATAAAATGTTCTTTTTATTTTATATTGTCTTGCTTTTTAATATGCGTAGCTAATTTATTAATCTAGGTTTTTATTTTGCATATAATATGGTGGATGTTTTTATTACTTTATTCACTTGCTTTAAAAAGAATAACTTTCGATCTTTATGTGTTCTCTTAGTTTCTAATCTAAAAAAAGTAACCTTTATATTTAAAAAGTTAACACCTTTAGCAAAAACTATGGATAGATTAGGATAGCTACAAACTAATTAGGTTTATGAAAGTTGACGCATAGAAACTTAATTAGAGACGGTAAGAATAAAATATGGATCATAAGTATTCTAATATAGTAATTAAATTAATCTAGACTAAACCTAGAACATGATATTGGTAGATTCGCGACCTACACATATGCATATGCATAGACGGTTATACATAGATAGTTTAATAAATAGACTTGGGGTTTTAATTAATTCTAAGTGATATAACATATTTGATAGGGTAAGATTATTCGTAATAATTTATCTTATGCTTATATATTATTGATGGATAATTAATTAAAACTGGGGAAAAGGAAATAAGGTTATCATTTAAATCACCATATTAGGAAAAGAAAAACAAAACCCTAGATATCCATTTTATACGAAGAACTAAGTTTTTAATTTCTTGTTTTTTAATTTCTACATTTTTTTATTTAATTGAACTTTTAATTAATTTAGAAAAATCAATTTCTTTAATTTAGTTTAAATATAGTTTATACCCCTTTTCGTGGGAACGATCCTCAAGTACGACTGCGATAAGTTTTATACTTGCGGTTAAATTTGGAGAACTATAAAAATCCCTATCATATGTCATCTTAAAAAATTTATGTATGGGCTAAAACAATATTCTCGAGCACGGTTCAATAAATTCAGTATGGTCATAAAAAAGATAAATTTCAAATGAAACTCGACAGATCCATCTCTTTTTATACATATATGGAAAGAAGGAATGGTTATTCTCCTTATTTACGTTGATGACATAATCATCACTCAAGATGATTTCGAAGGTATATCTAAGGTCAAAACTCATTTGTCCTCACATTTTCTGTCACGCCCCGCTTACCAAAAGACGGTAACAGCACGTGATGAGGCCCGCGATATATTTATTCCGAGAAGGTCTTTTCTCGCAATAAATACGCTAAGCGTAAAGTAAGAAGTATAACATTGATAAGAATAAACAAGTGATAATAAAATCCAACACTTTATTTATTTATATTCCCAACTTTACAATGTTTATACTGATACAAGATCACTTAAAAAGTACAATGAAGGTGCCTAAACAGTGGCATAGTGGAATGAAAGGAAATAACTGTTGAAGAACTAGTAGTCGGCTTGGAATTCAAATTATGAGTAGTCCTCTGAAGTCGATTCCACCTCCTTAGTCTCTAGATTATCTGACGAACATTCTAAGAAAAAAAGAAAGATGGATGGAATGCCCGTCAGCGAACTTTCACTCTGTAAGTCCCCAAAAGGATGGATGATATATATAAATGAAGTGCAAGGTGTAATGTGATATAGTATGGATGTAATGAAACTTGAACAAGTATATCATGGCAATGTTAAACGAAACTATGTAAGCCCGAAAATATAACATGAGCATAGCAAACAAGTATAGCATGGCCGTGCAGCGAAGGTATCGTGAACATAAAGTGTACTGTCAATTTATCCTACAGAGGTCATGTCATGCCCCGCTTCCCAGAGTGCGCTAAGATAGGCACGTGACAGAGCCAACCATGCTACCCGTGGATAGGAAATATCCCTCCACAGTCACATTACGGCTGTAGAGATATCAAGAACAGTAAAATAATAAACTATCTAATACATGTCCATGAGCTAGAATAACAAGTCAAGAATAAAAATAATGCGGAAGCAAAAAGATCCAATACAATAATAAACTGGAATGTACGTCCCATAATGCGGGCTCACATCAGGAATGAAAATACTGAAAGGAAACTAAACTAAACTAATAACAGGTCCTCACTACTCGGCCTGTTGATCAACGTACTCCTGGACAGCCTGCTATAAAGATATGGGATCTGGGCCATGCAAAACCCAGACGTCAGTGCGTCAAAATATCAATAATTCTAAGCAAGAAGGATGTGATGAAATATGCAGGCATGAAGTATGAACAGTAACAAGTCATTAGTAGCAAGTAAACCGTAACATGAATATAGATCAGTGAACAGGATATAAACAAGTGAAGTGCAGTGAGTAGTCTAAACTGTGCTATAGGGTTATCTACTTTAAAGTTATTCGAAATCAATTAATGTAATCCTCATCGTAACCCATCGGTCTATGCCACGTTCATTCCCCATGGGACCACGGTAAAATGATGTAATAGACTGTGAGTCTATGTCCCGTTCATTCCCCACGGGACCATGGTTAAATGATGTAATAGCCCTTTGAGTTACATTCAGCTACATTCTTGATTTTCCCATACCCCTAAGTTATGTGTGTAAGTCGGGTACTGATAAATCTGGAGCTAATGCCAACACAGGATCAAGCAGGTACAGGTTTGTATGTATAGACAACAGGAAATGTCCGTAGGGACAACAAGTCAAGATTGTCGGCATTAGTAACAAGATCAGGTATCAAGTCAAGCTGTGGTACATCAGGTCATGTCAGGTGGTGTACCTGTATCAATTCATGTCAAGTAGTGCACTGGTATCAAGTCCTGTCAGTAGTAGTGTATCAAGTCATGTCAAGTAGTGTACAGGTATCAAACGGATGCTCATAACTAAACTTTAATAGGTCCGGGTGCACAAATAAAGCATGGATGCACAAATATTTATCAGGGATTACATCATGACTATGTAGGATGCACAAGATCAAGTATAGGATACTAATGTAACAGTAAAATGAAATAATATGGTCTCGGCGTGCAACTAGATATGTAATAAACCGTACGGATACAGACGGATACTATAAAACTGTAAATCGGTAAAATTTGCTGAATATTAAAACACAAGCACTATTATTTATTAAATAGATATTGATATAATAATATTAACATGGATAATATATTCAAACCGATTAATAACTATAAAAGTGGTATTGATTAACCATACACAAGAAAGTTCCGTTCAGAAATTCAGCGTCACCCTGATTTGAAAAATAGCTTAAAAATAACAAACGTTCTCCAAAAGGGACGTGTATTATACCAAAACAAAGATAATTCAATAATATTTTCATTTTTATAAGTATAAGAATCTCAGATTGTTCCTAAAAAGAGTTATGAACATTCAAAATTGAAAGTTTGCTGCTGGAATTTCCCTGGACAGCAGTTTAGAGATATTTTAATTTGCATTTTACGCTATTTAAAAAATTTATTTTGCAAGTAAATATTTCATAGAATTATAATATTCTGAGTTTGCTTCGTAATGAACTAAAGAACGTATACTAATGATTTTTCTATGATTTATAATGAATTTTATAAGATAAGGTGTACAGTAAATTTCAGATTTGTCGTATCCGCTTTGCGACGACGTTTCATGCGTAAACTATAATATTTTCAAATGTATAACATTATAAAATGCAGATTATAAAATAATTAAAGATTATAATAAGCAATATTACGACAATAAATATTTTAAATGATATGGATGCAAACGGGTATCATATAATCGTAAAATGATAAACTAACAAGTGCGGAACATATAACTAAGCAATATGAAATGTAACTATTCAATTTGATGCAGTATATGATAGTATAGTATGTAACAAGATAAGTTTTCATGACCTAAATCTGAAATGATATGAATGGATGCAAACGGAACATCGAAAAGTTATAAAATTAAACATGGGGTGCATGATTTTAAATACAGATATTCCATTTGTTAAAATAAATGCGTCTAAAGTAATGTATCATGTAATTAAGATTGGTTTGCATGC